>JAPQWV010000005.1:6267500-11067500 GCA_027422505.1 Craterostigma plantagineum | reverse complement strand
TAAACTTAATATCTCAAAACTGCACTACCGACGTCCACACTACTGACCATCTTATTTTTCAAATGTTAATGTTCGAAGTTGGAAAAATATCGAATATATTGTCGACTGCATAAATGTTGCGGCTAATCTTCATAAGCATGCAAATTGATGAGCATGTCAGAAACAGTCGCACATCAAACTAAACTGAATAACTTTTACCTTTTGCACAATGCACTACCGACTTCACACTACTGACCTCAAATATTATTCGAATAGGAAAAAAATTGTAATTATTGTTAACGCGTCAAGCTACAATCGGGAACAGTATAATAACATGCTATGCTATGCTATTATTCGAAAAGTACGCTATCAACAACTGCAGTACAGTAGTGCAAAAATCTGTGCAGTCGCACGATTTCAGATAATTCATTAATGTACCTATATTACTGTTACACTTAATCTAGACATAACTACATTATTTATCATCTAGACACTACTAAATTTAACACAACAGAATGGATTAATATAACCGTTCAATAATTACTCTGTAATCATGATAACCATTGCACTCAAAAGACGCATCGATCTATTACGTAAACCACTCACTGCGTAATTATGATGACCGTGGAAATGAAAAGACACATCGAAATATTATCCAAACAATTAAGACAGTGATGAATACACACTAAATAATACATTTAATCATAGAACTCATTTAAACAAAACAAACTGATACATTCTACTGAGAAGTTACGAGTGGAGAGTAGTGTCTTTTCAGTTCCTTAACATCGACTTAGAATCTATATAAATCAAATCATTTACATAATTTTACCACCATTACACACAAAAAAACAAAAAAAAAGGTTCCATAAAATGATCAATCAAATAAGAAATTATTTAGACACCATTGTTGCGGGATTTCATTAGAAAGCTAGAGAATTTGTTGATCGTATAGAACGTAAGATAGATGGCTATGTCCAATATGATACTGAGAGGTTCGATGATCTGACAGTTAACGAAAATTACTCGGAAATCGATGGGAGGCTATCGCGTATAGAACAAACGCTTGGTATGTGAAACATTATTTAGCAAAATTGAACACATTTTACTACTTATAACTCCACGTCCGATTTTCTTACAGGAAAGAGAAGCCCTACACCTGACGGAGAACGGAGGGGAACATTCACAACAAACATCCCTTCAACTAACGAGACGAAACTGCACGCAAAAAGAAAGCACTCTAATATTTCCACTCAGCCAAGAGAGGATCCATTAGAAAAACGATCTAAGACAAAAAATACAAGCACGTTAGAGGGACACCGTTTGATTTCAAAAAACGTCCCGGCAGAGAAAACTCTTGTGGTGCATGTCAACAAGATGTTAAAATTCTTTCCGCGTGTATCGGCGACAATAGGAACAATGAATGACAGAGATTCTGTCGGTACGCTATTCCGAGAAGAACGCGGCAAAAAATTCTTCAAAAACCTTATGACGAAGGAAAGTTGGCTACATGATGAGGTACAATACTTAATCATGTTTTCCATTAATCTCTTCCACATATTCTTATTATGCATTCTATGCTATTCTCCACCAGCACATAGACGAATGCTTAAGAGGATTTATTGAGAATCAATCACATGCAAGCTTCCCAAAGTTGAGGGTTTCTTTTATGCCTACAGCGTTCAACCAAATAGTTGCAGCAGAGTATACGAGCGATGGGTGTATGGACCTATCTGTCATTCGACCATATGTACAAGGAATTGTTGAGGATTGGCCATCTCTTCCTTGGGAGGAAACAGATCTTATAGTTATCCCAGTCAACATAAATCAATGTCACTGGATACTGTGCATTATTGATTATAAAAAACAGTCAAAAATAGTACATGACTCTGAACCTTCGGTTGATAGGGATATGAGATTCTTCGAAGAGGCATTTCAAAAAACACGACTTATGATCCCATACATTCTTCAAGATTTGCGCATCACTGATTCCATCGTGGACTTCGCTGTTTTTAGAGATCCAAACTTCCCCCAGCAGACTATGAGGTAGTGCAAAACCCTGACCCTATTTATTTTGTAGAATCACGATTTCTTACGTAAATTGTTTGTCTCTTTTCCTGTATGAATCAGCGGCGAATGTGGAGTATACGTGATGCGATCAGCATTTTCATTCATGTTTGCTGAAGATGACGTGTACGATGTTTCACCAGAAATGATCCAAGAATTCAGAGAGTTCCTCACCGTAGCAGTGTTTTTCAATATTTGGTCTTAGCTACTCCTATGTTAAATAAGTTACTATTGCTGCATTTAATAGTAATTCTGTTTTTTAATCACATATTTTTTCAGATACCGTCCACAACTAACATCCCGTAAACTAAGAATATGAAGGTGCTGGCAAAAATAAAGCACTCTAGTATTTCCAGTCAGACAAGAGAGGATCCATTAGAAAAACAGGCACGTTCAGTAAATAACTCGATCCAAAAAAGAGACCCGTGCAACGCACGGGTTTGCACTAGTAATTATCAATACCAAAAACTAAATTCTCAGTAATTTTAATATATCATACAGTTCCTTAAGACCAAGTCTCAAACTGGTTCAGACCCGAAATAATGACATCTTCAAATCTTAGTTTGCCGAGGGTTTCCTAGAGTTATTTAATCATACAATATTGTTCCCAAGTTAGACACACATGACGAATTCTTGTTGCTTTAAAACTCTTGAAGACCGAATTTCCATATTAATGAAAGCTATATTTTCAATTCTTATTTACCGAGACTTTCTAAAACTATTTAATTATCTAATCGCTAACATATATATATATATAGTGTTCATGTCTTGAAAACTTTTAACTCTTATAATATTTAAAAACCCTAACACTTCAGATTAAAAGATCGTTTCTTTATGATCATAATAATTATCGATAAAACCTCACACATGTTTAAACCCTAAAATCCAAAAATCGATATAAAACATGGTTTGAACAACCTCTCATGCTTATCAGTACTTCCTAATATGAAAATTCATGATTAAAACGTAAACTCAAAGTAAGGAACCGTACCCTTTTTGGAGTTAATACTGCTCGAGTTCTTCATTCCCTTCCTAAGGTTAATTTTCTTAAAGTAACGAAATGAATTATTACCTTCTATCTTATCCTATACTTGACGTGTTGAATTCAACAAAAGACCTCAAATACTACTTTATTAATACTTATCTCATTCTAAGAAACATGTGTTGTTTTATTATTATTTTACTTTCCTCACAAGTAAGTTTTCGAACTATGATTGCGAATTCAATTCGCAAAACTATGATTTATTTCCTTTCAATTCTTATTTGCAATTGACGTGTTGTAATAACCAATTGACGTCTACACCTTATTAATGCTTTATCATAATTCTACCTAATACCTATTATGCTACTATTTAAAATTATTTCTATCATGACATGGTTTTCATAACTTTATTTAAGAAGACTTTCTGCGTAACACTTTCCTTTCTCAATTCGTAAAACTCTTATGCCACGCAAAACATGATTCGCAAATTTCTCTAGGGTCGTGACACACTTCGCAAACTACCTCCCATTCGTGAACTAATTTCTATTCGTTAAATTCTTACTTGGTCTCATAATTCGCGGAAGTCCTTATGCCCCGTAAATTATAATCTCCTTTAATGGTTTGCGAAGTCTTTATGACTCGCACAACATCACTTCTTTTAATTCAAAAAGAAAAATCCTATGTTTAGAAAATTCTTAATTTGTAATATTTCATCTCTCACAAGTTATACTTATTCTCATCTATATCTTTATTTTAAATGGCTTATGTGAATGCATGAATTTATGTAAATGCATGAAATCATAATATGAGGTTTTTGGTTCCTGACAATTCTCCCCCCTTTAAAAAATTTCGACCTCGAAATTTCGTACCTGTTTCGGCTAATAACCATGGGTACTGGGTCTTTATACTTTCTACTGTTTCCCATGTAGCTTCGCGAGCTGAATGGTTCTTCCATTTCACTTTTACCATTGGAATCGTTTTGTTCCGTAACCGCTTGTCAGCAAATTCTAGAATTTCTGCTGGTTCTTCTACGTGGCTCAAATCTTCAGAAACATTTATCGGTTCGTCACGTAGAACATGAGTAGGATCTGATCTGTATCGCAGCAACATACTAACGTGGAAAACGTTATGTATCTGTGATAACTCAGGTGGTAGCGCTAATCGGTATGCTAACGGTCCAATTCGTTCAAGTATCTCGTACGGCCCGATATATCGCGGACTTAACTTTCCTTTCTTTCCAAATCGCAACACACCTTTCCAAGGAGATACTCGCAAAAATACTTTCTCCCCAACTTCATATTCCATTTCTCGTCGATGTTGGTCTATGTAACTCTTCTGTCTATCTTGGGCCGCTTTAAGTCGACTCTTTACTACTTTAATCTTTTCCATTGTATCCTGAATCAAATCTGGCCCTTCCAATACTTGTTCTCCTTCCATGTCCCAACAAATTGGGTTTCGACATTTCCGGCCATATAGAGCTTCGTACGGTGCCATTCCGATACTCGAATGGTACTGATTATTATAAGGAATTCCATTAGCGCTATATAATCATCCCATGAGCCTTTGAACTCAATTACGCATGCTCGAAGCATATCTTCCAATGTCTGTATCGTTCTTTCTGACTGACCGTCTGTTTGTGGATGGAATGCCGTACTAAATTGCAATTTAGTTCCGAGCGCTTCTTGTAAACTTCCCCAAAATCTAGAAGTAAATCGGGAATCACGATCAGACACGATAGAAATGGGTACTCTGTGTAGCCGAACTATCTCATTAACATATCTTTTTGCTAAATATTCTAACGTAGAACCCCATCGAAATGGCAAAAAGTGAGCTGATTTCGTAAGTCTGTCGACAATTACCCAAACGGCGTCATTTTTCTTAGCGATTGGAGGAAGTCCATAGAGAAAATCCATCGTTATACGATCCCATTTCCAAACAGGTATGGGTAAAGGGTGTAATTTACCCACTGGTGCTTGGTGTTCAGCTTTGATTTGCTGACACGTTAAACATTTTAGCACATATTCAGCCACGTCCTTCTTCATTCTCGGCCACCAATAGTGGGATTTAAGAGTTCGATACATCTTCGTACTGCCTGGATGCATGGCATAAGGAGCAGTGTGTGCCTCTTCCATTATTTCTTGTCGAAGATTATCAATATCAGGAACACATATACGGCCATTTATCGTCAAAATTCCATTATCGCCTATTACAAAAGACTTCCCTAACCGTTGTTTCACTTTATCTGCAATCTTAGCTATCTTTTCGTCTTTAAACTGTACTTGTCTGATTCGATCTAACATGATAGGTCGAACTATAATTGAGGCACAGATAGCACCAGTATTGTCTACTTTCATCTCTGATACCACTACATGTAGCGCCCCGTTTCCTATACCTTTTTACGCAGCTATAAAATATTCATATAAAATTTTTCGCGATTTCCATAACCATTTCCTTTAACAAAAACGGGTGCGTACCTCCGGTCTAGTTCCTTTCACAATAATGTACATATATGTACCTATCATACAAGTCACAGAATGCTACAGTCTAAATCCTTTTCTAATTTACATGCTAACGGTGAACCAGAGGGAAACAGAAGGAAAGTGTAGCCAGCCAACCTTGAATCCATGCTTTATGTTGATGCTTTCTACGCAGCCTGCTAATTATCTACGACAACTGTGAAGACACCGATTCAGAGTATGATCGCAACATGTTAAATAATACAAGTAACAATAAGTAAACAGTAGTCTATTCCTTTCCATCAATATCGTAACCATGCCATTTCAAATCACATAATCATCATTCATATGACGGTCATTCACACGATCCGTAGATCACATGCCATTCTATATGTCCATTTATTTTGATACTCCCGTTGTAGACTAGCTAGACTGTACTGTACGCCCAGTCGGCGCCCATGCATGGGACTCTGTAACCATGTCGTAATCCCCCTATTTGTAGAGATACGTATTGCCTGTACAGGACTTTGTAAAATCCCCCGATTTGTAGGGATATATGCCGTAGCATCCGTATCATACCATCTGTAGTCGTAGCAGTCGTAACGGTTTCTCCCTTCATTTTATATGTATGCAATGCTATATAAAATACTTTATATAACGCATAAATCATGTAAGAGCACGTTACGGTCACATAGTTCACATCGATTCATAAATAGCACATATATCACGTACTAATCAATTAATCCATAGAAAACATGTAAACATATAAGGCACATAAGGTACATGTCGCAATCATACTCACAAGTTTCGCCTATTTTTCCCGTTCGCTTACTCGACCTTGTCCTTGCCCTTATTCAACTCCTGACCTATATAATTATTTTACCTGGTAAATATAAATGTCCTATAATAAATGATATGCACGGATGATATGCGTGCTATTATGCATGATTCTGATTTCTTTGTATTTATGTCTTTATCTCTAATTGATTTTTGACTTAAATTGATTTCGCGAATTCAACTTATAAGTCGCAAACTGTTACTTGACCCGTGAATTTTATACTTCGCGAAATCCTCAGAATTCGTGAACTTAATTTCCAGTCCGCGAACCTTTCTAATTCGTCAATTTATTCAGTTCGTGAAAGCTTCCACTTCGCGAAATCCTTAAGGATTCGCGAAGTCCGTTTCAGCCCGCAAGAAAATTTTCAGCCCGACTTTTATCTCTTGATTTAACAATCTTTCGGCCCACGAGAACTTGATCTCAGCCTGAGTCTCTTTGCTCAATTCGCGAACTCCTCGACCCGCAAAATCATTTGGCCTGCGAAACGTTTTACGAAACCATTTTGTGAACCTGTTTCGCGAACTCCTTTTTGCGAAATACTAATTCTTTCCAAATCATATAATTGCAAATTTCCAAATTCCCTTCGAAATCCTAAACACAATTAACTTAATATTTTAAAAATCCTAATTTTAATATATTCCGGAAATTATTAAAAACTTGGAAAATAACATATATTCAGAAATTATCAAAACTTATGTCATTTACGTCTCCTTCAAAAACTAATCAAAATCAGGAAAGTCGTACACTTAAAAAAACACATTTTTTTCTTTCAAAAGTCTAAAATTTTTCAATCAACCCTAGTCTCTCAAGAACATCAAGAATATCATTTAACTTCCTGAGCTTATTTAATCACTTAATTATACACATGCAATCTCTCAAAACTTGAGAAAATCCTAGCGCATTTAGAGTTACGAAATCCTTTAATAATTATCAATACCAAAAACTAAATTCTCAGTAATTTTAATATATCATACAGTTCCTTAAGACCAAGTCTCAAACTGTTCAGACCCGAAATAATGACATCTTCAAATCTTAGTTTGCCGAGGGTTTCTTAGAGTTATTTAATCATACAATATTGTTCCCAAGTTAGACACACATGACGAATTCTTGTTGCTTTAAAACTCTTGAAGACCGAATCTCCATATTAATGAAAGCTATATTTTCAATTCTTATTTACCGAGACTTTCTAAAACTATTCAATTATCTAATCGCTAACATATATATATAGTGTTCATGTCTTGAAAACTTTTAACTCTTATAATATTTAAAAACCCTAGCAATTAAAAGATTGTTTCTTTAAGATCATAATAATTATCGATAAAACCTCACACATGTTTAAACCCTAAAATCCAAAAATCGATATAAAACATGGTTTGAACAACCTCTCATGCTTATCCGTACTTCCTAATATGAAAATTCATGATTAAAACGTAAACTCAAAGTAAGGAACCGTACCCTTTTTGGAGCTAATACTGCTCGAGTTCTTCATTCCCTTCCTAAGGTTAATTTTCTTAAAGTAACGAAATGAATTATTACCTTCTATCTTATCCTATACTTGACGTGTTGAATTGAACAAATGACCTCAAATACTACTTTATTAATACTTATCTCATTCTAAGAAACATGTGTTGTTTATTATTATTTTACTTTCCTCACAAGTAAGTTTTTGAACTACGATTGCGAATTCAATTCGCAAAACTATGATTTATTTCCTTTCAATTCTTATTTGCAATTGACGTGTTGTAATAACCAATTGACATTTACACCTTATTAATGCTTTATCATAATTCTACCTAATACCTATTATGCTATTATTTAAAATTATTTCTATCATGACTTGGTTTTCATAACTTTATTTAAGAAGACTTTCTGCGTAACACTTTCCTTTCTCAATTCGTAAAACTCTTATGCCACGCAAAACATGATTCGCAAATTTCTCTAGGGTCGTGACACAATTCGCAAACTACCTCCCATTCGTGAACTAATTTCTATTCGTCAAATTCTTACTTGGTCTCATAATTCGCGGAAGTCCTTATGCCCCGTAAATTATAACCTCCTTTAATGGTTTGCGAAGTCTTTATGACTAGCACAACATCACTTCTTTTAATTCAAAAAGAAAAATCCTATGTTTAGAAAATTCTTAATTTGTAATATTTCATCTCTCACAAGTTATACTTATTCTCATCTATATCTTTATTTTAAATGGCTTATATGAATGCATGAATTTATGTAAATGCATGAAATCATAATATGAGGTTTTTGGTTCCTGACAATTACCTTCCCGTTCTGCATTAACACGTACCCCAAACCATTTTTCGAGGCATTGCTATAAATCGAAAATCCTCCAGTACCCGAAGGTATTGCTAACACTGGAGCGGTCGTCAGTCTCTCCTTCAGCTTCTGGAAACTTTGCTGACATTCTTCTGTCCACTTGAATAGAACATTCTTCTTCGTCAGATTTGTGAGCGTTGAGGCAATGCTGGAAAGGTCTTTGATGAACTTTCTGTAATATCCAGCAAGCCCTAGAAAACTTCGAACTTCTGTGGGAGTTGTCGGTCGTGGCCAATTATCTATTGCTTCTATCTTACTGGTGTCTACTGAAATTCTGCTTCCCGAAATGATATGCCCCAGAAAAACCACTTGCTCCAACCAGAATTCGCATTTCTTGAATTTGGCAAATAATTGCTTCTCCCGAAGGATTCCAAGGACCGTTCTCACATGTTCCTCGTGTTCTTCCTTCGTCTTAGAGTATACGAGGATATCGTCTATAAAGACGATAACAAAGCGGTCCAGAAATTCGTTAAATACCCGGTTAATCAGATCCATGACGGCAGCTGGGGCGTTCGTTAGCCCGAAAGGCATGACCAAGAATTCGTAGTGGCCGTACCTCGTGCTAAACGCTGTCTTAGGGACATCCTTCTCACGGATTTTCAACTAACGATAACCGGAACATAGGTCGATCTTCGAGAACACCGCCGCCCCTTGTAGCTGATCGAATATATTGTCAATTCTAGGCAACGGGTATTTGTTTTTAGTCGTGATTTTATTGAGCTCATGATAATCGATACACAGTCTCATCGACCCGTCTTTCTTCTTTACAAATAATATTGGGGCTCCCCAATGCGAGAAACTGGGTTGAATAAAACCCTTCAGCAACAATTCTTCCAATTGTTCTTTCAACTCCCGCAATTCATTAGGTGCTAACCGATACGGGGCTTTAGAGATTGGGGCAGCTCCAGGTACAAGATCAATTGCAAATTCAATTTCCCGATCCGGCGGTAATCCCGAGAGATCCTCGGGCAATACATCGAGGTATTCGTTCACAATCGGAACCTCCTCAAGCTTTGGCGGAGAAGATTCTTCGGCTTTCACCGCAAAGACCAGAAATGACTCGCAACCCGTATTTACGAGTCGCTGAGCTTTCAAGGAAGAAATCCGAGGGATTGGTCTACTGTTTATCCTTCCTGAAAATTCAAACTCTCCTCCCTCGGTTGATTGAAACCTAACCACTTTCTTCGCGCAGTCTATGATTGCTCCGTATTTCGAGAGCCAATCCATCCCGAATATGATGTCGTAATCATCCATCGGGATCACTATCAGATCTACGTTTAATTCTCTACCCTCGATTCTAACAGGACAATTTTCTATTCCTAGATTCGTCTGAGTTGGATCTCCGTGCGGTAGAGAAACTACATAATTGCATAGAGAATGGGTAGGATAGATTCCCGCCCTGGTCACGAAATTGGCCGACACAAACAAATGTGTGGCTCCAGAATCGATCAGAATTGAAGACGACACGCGGAAAATATTCAACGTACCCGTCACCACGGCTGGGTTCGCCTCCGCCTCCTCGTTCGTCAACGTGAAGACTCTCGCCGGCACTGGTGGAAGTCGAATCAGATTATGCGACTGATTCTGTAGTAGAGGTTGACCCTTCATGCAGTTCCGTGCGATATGTCCAGCCTCTCCACACCGAAAACATTGTAGATTCTGCACCGATCGTGGTCCATAGCAGATGCCGAAGTGATTTTGCCCGCATTGTTGGCACTGTGGTGCTGAAATCTGAGGTCTGTTAGGGACGTTATTCGGTCCCTGATTCACGTTCGGGCGCCACACCTGCTGACCCGGTCGATTGCCTTTATTCTTTGGGCCCTTGCCGAAGAATTAACGCTTCTGACTGCTTCCTCCTTGCTGACTCTCCCTTTTCCGATTTGCCTCCTGAGCCTCCCTCACCACTCCTTCCGCCTGTTCAGCTATCAGCGCACGTTCCGTCGCTTGGCGAAATTCCAACTGGCGTACACCCGCCACACTTAGATTCCGATAGAATTCAGATTTCAGTCCTAGAAAGAATCTCGTAACTTTCAGCGTGTTTATTGCCATGAGATGCAGAGCAAAGCGGGATAACTCCTCGTATTTTGACGCGACTTATGATTTAAACTTTTGCGAGTTAACAATCTTTCTGGGTAACATTTCTTGCATTCTGAATGACACTTTCGACCAAGAATGCAACACACATCTTAGTCTAAATAACACTTTTTGCAATCTGGGTAACATTTATGCATTCTGAGTAAAACTTTATGTAACTATTTCAGTCTTTACACAAGCAATGATGAATATATCGAAAAACGTCGACATCCAAAAACAGTTGCAAACCACTGGAATCTCAATGTTAATGACCGAATAAGGTTAAACCAACCTCAATTTCACATTGGTATTATAACAAAAAAAATTACCATACAATTTAACGAGGCTTAAATCAAATGGAAAATCTTTTTGAATGTTATGTTATTTCATTCGCGTTAAGATTTCAGATTAATCAAAAAGTGTTTTTACCAAATAAATTGAGAATACTACTTGAACTTATTGCCGTAACTAATTATAATCTTCTCATAACATACAAATAAGAAAATTCTAGAAGGTGTTATTTCAAATTGGTTCTAGGAATTTTGGTAGGATTTTAAGAATATTTGGCGAATCTTAAGAATTTTGAAATACATAACGTGGTACACATAAGTAATTAGTGTTATCACTAAAAAGCTTAGTGGTTACTAGACGAGGTTCATCTGGTACAGATTGCAGTTTGGCGCCAGGGTTTCTAGGATTGGTTCTATTCGTTGTTTAACGTATGGTTTATGAGTTAATATTAAGGGTTAATGACGTAAAAATTTGGTAATATGATATGCACCTTATGATTAAGAATATATGGTGAATCTTAAGAATTGAGAAATATATAATGTGGTACAAGTAAAGGATCAAGTGTTATTACTAAAATGCTTAATGGTTACCAAATGAGATTCGTCTGTTACAATTGTGGTTTTGGCGTTAGAGTTTCAATGATTGGTTTTATTCAGTGTTTAAGTTAAGGTTTCAAGGTTGAGATTAAGGGTTAATGACGTTAAAATTTCGTAATATGATGTACACCTTATGATTTATATTATACAACCTCAAAAAATTTGGGTTTGCAGTTTAGGGTTGATGATTTAAGGTTCGGGCTCTAGGTTTTAAGGTTCATCGTGGTTTAGAATTAGGATTCATGGGTAAGATGATATGGTGATGCAATGTTAACCTTTGAACATGTTCACGATGTAATTCATTATGTAATGTTTCATTAACGAAATAATAGTCTATGGTTTGCAAGAAACACTATGTGTTTATATGGCTAATAACCTCACCATTTGACTATTACCATCATTATTAGCATAATAAGTTTTTTTCTCTCTCTATGAGTGTTTTCTCTCCAATTGAGAGTCTTTCTTCCCTCTTCATGAGGGTTTCGTTTCATAGATCTGTTCACTCATAATCTTACGCTGCATCTTCCCCGTATCATGTCATACTCGCTTGTGTTCTAAACTGGATCTCAGTTATGATCGGACCATCTGTTGCGGAGCTCTCCAGCAATCTCGATCCACTCATGTTTCTGTTTGTGGCAGAGGTGTGGTTGTTTCTTTTCACTATCTTTCTTGTTTCTCTCAAACCCTACTCTTCTAAACCCTTCTCCTGTTTTTAGACTCCCTTATCTTGTCTTTTTCCCATCCTTTTCTTTCGTGTTTTACTGATTCAGGTGCGTCTTGTTTAAGTCTGTTTTGTTACTCGTGGGGGTTGTTTCTGACTGCACGAGGCATATGGCGGCTACCTCCGTTGAACTTACAGAAATTGAGTTAGCAGCAATCCGACTCTCCGATGATAATTTTGAATCGAGCAAGGGCAGTGAAGGTTTTGATGTGGTGGGTCGAATTCTTTCAAAACGATCTTTCAACTTCGAGGCTATTAGGAAGACCTTGCACTCATCCTTTAATCCGGGGAAAGGCATGGAGATGTTTCAGGTGGATGATACTAAGTTCATTATTCGTTTCTTCCACGAGATGGACAGACGACGTATTGTGCATGCGTCGCCTTGGGCTTTCGAGAAACAGTTGATCATCCTCAAAGAAATTGAGCTTAATGATGACCCGGCTTCAACAGATTTGAATTGGTGTCCCTTCCACGTTCAAGTCCACGACCTTCCGTATTGGGCAAGATCGGCAAAGATGGTTGAAGTAATTGGAAGAAATCTTGGGGAGTACATGGAATCAGACGCTATTTCTTCTCATCAATGGCAACCTTTCATCCGGGTGAAAGTACGCCTTGATGTTCGACAACCGCTAAGACGAATTATGAAGCTAGAACGTGAAGGCAAGGAGGTGACAATATATTTCAAGTACGAACGCTTGCCAAATTTCTGCTACTTATGCTGATTAATGGATCATACTTCTACAACATGTCATCTCCAATACGAGAAGGGTTTCGACGCATCCAAGGACAGCTTTCCCTACGATCCTTCACTTCGGGCACCTCGGATTAACCCAGCCATACAAAGATTACACGGATCTCGGGCAGCTCAAGAAGAACCAGTTGATGCCAATAAAAATCGAGATCACCGATGGGAAAACCCTAGCCTTAGTTCTCAAGAAAACCCTAGCCTGAAACATACCAAAAACCAAAATTCCATTCCTACCCCTAATCCTTTCCACGGTCAAAAATCAAAGGAGTTATTACTTTCCACAAATACAGCCCGAATTCCCATACCCTCTTCAATGGTGACTCCCACAAAATCAGCAATTAATTCCCTAAATATCTCCCCAAGATCTTCTGCAGAAAATCAGCCGATAATTGCTTTAAACCAGGAATTTACCACCAATCTATCCATACCACACTTATCTCCCATCCAACCTAAACACAAGTTGCCTATATTCGACCCACATCCCTTCCAACAATTACCTTCTATACCATCAGAGCCCAACCCGCCTAGATCCGACCATGATCAGTCATTACCCATACCAGACCCCCCATCCAAAACCCGCCAACAGCCCAACATGCTAACAGCTATATCTGATTCATCTGTAGGTTCGGCCTCTATAGTGAAGTGCCCTGATATAAAATTCTCCTCAGATGTTACCCTTATCACCGTCCCAGTAAAGGAAGCCTATAAAGATAAACGTTCATCTGCGAGCACGCTGAATTTCTTCCCACCCGTCGCACAAGCAAAAAACGCAGAGGACATGTCGAAGATAAAGATTGAACCTCCTGATCCTAAGCCACAAAACCCCTGTAAGAAAATTAAAATCATACGGAGAACCGAACCGTATTCACCCTCTTTAAACCCCACGAATTCCCAGCCGAAAAAACGTAAGTCGCTATCCGATCATATGGGCGAACATCCCTCAAAGAAACCAGCAATAAGCGAACCAGACTACATGGATACCTCTGATAGAACGGCGGAGGCTGCCAAGCAGCCCCGCCGATCGCCATGAATCTACTAGTATGGAACTGTCGTGGGTTGGGTGGTGCCACGACAGTCCATGAGCTGCGGAAACTAACCCGGATGAGCGATATTGATATCATTTTCCTTATTGAGACTAAGGCTTGTAATCCCTACTTTGAAAAGGTTCGACAAAAGCTTGGCTTCTTTGGCGTATGCGTTGAAGCGAGGGGACGAAAAGGAGGGCTGGCAATACTCTGGGACAATAAACTCAATGTGGATTTACGTTCATATTCAACATTTCACATCGACGTTATGATCACTGACCTGCAGCAGGCTTCATCTTGGCGCTTCACGGGATTCTATGGTGACCCAAACGTCACCCACCGAAAACAAAGCTGGAAGTTGCTACATAGGTTGAGTGAAATGAGCGGATCTCCATGGTTGTGTGCCGGTGACTTCAACGAGATATTAGAACAAGAGGAGAAGATTGGTGGACGACCTCGGCCAGCTTGGCAGATTACAGATTTTCGTGAGGCACTGCAACAAAGCTGATTATCATCCCTGAACTTCGAAGGTGATCATTATACGTGGAGTAATAGGTCTATCGCTCCAAACACCATTTTCGAACGATTGGACCGTGCTTGTGCTTCAGTTAATTGGATGACACGCTTCCCAACTGCCACAGTTATGCATATAAGAACAATCTCTTCCGTCATGCTTTAATCATTCGAACTTGCACCCTTCCACTGCTGATCAAAAAACAGCAGAGGACCTTTCGTTTCGAAGCGAGCTGGCTCCAAAGGGAACAGTGTACTGAAATCGTCAAAGACTGTTGGGGGACATCAGCGGAATCTGAAACCCAAGGACTACCAGAGAAACTGAGACTTTGTCGGCAGCGTCTAGCGGAGTGGAATCGGACTGCTGCTCTTAGTAGATCGAGTAACGAGAAGGAACTAGAAAGACGTATTCAGACAATTCGTACTCAGCAAATAACGCAGGAGTCTAAAGCAGAAGAGGAAAAATCGATGAAAGAATTACATGCTTTGATCCGTGAAGAAGAGGTGACTGGCAACAATGGGGGAAAATCGAGTGGTTACAACAAGGCGATCGTAATACTGGATTCTTTCATAGATGTGCATCAGCCCGAAGGTACTCACGAGAGGAAGTCGAGAGAGCGCTCTCAGGTATGTTTCCATATAAATCCCCGGGTCCTGACGGTTTCTCACCAATCTTTTACCAAAAATTTTAGGAGCTTGTCGGTAACGATACGTCCCAGTGCATTCTTGATTTCCTTAACGACGGTGTTACCTCCTCTTTATTTCATGACACACACATTGTCTTAATACGAAAAGTTCCAAAACCTGAGCAGCTTTCTGATTTTCGTCCTATCAGCTTGTGTAATGTCCTATATCGCATTGCATCAAAGTGTATAACTAACAGGTTGAAGGACATTATGGACTCTATCATCTCACCCTCCCAATCAGCGTTTATTCCAAATAGGCTTATAACCGATAACGTCCTTGTTGCGTTTGAAACTAACCATGCCATGAAACAGAAACGGACGGGTCGAGAGGGTTCCTGTGCCCTCAAACTGGATATGAGCAAAGCATACGATCGCGTGGAATGGTCATTTCTTGCTAAGGTTATGCACAAGTTGGGTTTTCATGGTACTTTTATTCAAAAAATTATTTCGTGTGTCTCTTTAGTGTCCTTCTCTTTTATTCTTAACGGGTCTTCTTTTGGTAGCGTTATTCCGACGAGGGGCTTACGTCAAGGTGATCCTTTATCGCCTTACTTATTCCTCTTTTGTGCGGAGGCTTTTAGCTCTTTATTGCAGGCGGCTGAAAATAATGGAGCATTACATGGAGACGTCGTGCCCCTTCCATATCTCACTTGCTCTTCGCGGACGATACGCTCATCTTCACCAAAGCAACCCCAGAGGCGCTCAATACAATTCAGATGATCATCGATACTTACGGTCGAGCCTCGGGCCAGCTCGTAAATTTTGCTAAGTCATCGGCCACCTTCTCACCAAATGTGGATGAGGGACTAAGAGCTGCATGTTGCCATCAATATCGATCCTAGTGCACGCCACGATCTTTATTTAGGCCTGCCATCCATTGTAGGCCGCAACAAACGGGAGGTATTTGCTATGTTGCGAGATCGGGTTTGGAAGCGAGTTCAAGGATGGTCGGAGAAACTTCTATCCCAAGCTGGTAGAGAAGTTTTAATCAAGGCGGTCCTCCAAGCTATTCCCACTTATGCAATGTCTTGCTTTTTACTTCCAAAGAACATCTTAGGTGATATTCAGAAGCTTATTGCCATATTGGTGGGGATCATCGACCCAAGCGGGGATTCATTGGGTGAAATGGAAAAGCATGTGTCGGCCGAAAGCGCATGGTGGTATCGGTTTTTGAGAGCTGCGTCAATTCAACATCGCCCTTTTGGCTAAGCAAGCCTGGCGTATCCTCACTAAATCGGAGAGTCTGTTGGCTAAGATTCTTGAAGCGAAATACTTCCCCGAAGGTAACTTCCTTAAGGCTACTTTGGGAACAACCCCATCTTTAACCTGGCGCGCCATCGTTGAGGCAAAAAACATTCTCAAGCTCGGTGTTAGGTGGCAGGTTGGCTCAGGATCTCAGGTCCGGATATGGTCAGACCCATGGCTCCCCAGACCTCGCACTTTTAAGCCTATAACACCGTCTACCCCGGCGACAACGGATTTGAAAGTTTGTGATCTCCGTCATCCGTTCTTGCCAACATGGAACGAGACACTTGTTCGGTCTTTGTTTTTTACAGTTGACGCCCAATACATTCTTGGCCAGCCGTTAAGTACCGAGTCATCCCCTGACAAGATTATTTGGCATTATTCGAAAAATGGCCAATTTACTGTAAAATCAGCTTATTGGGTTGCTATGTCAAAGGATAATCTTTCCGACGCAGAATCAAGCTCGGGGAAGTCATTGTGGTCATTCTTATGGAAGTCGAACGTCCCACCTCGTGTAAAATTGTTTGCATGGCGAGTTGCACACAATCTCCTTGCCTCGGCTGTGAACTTGGTCCGCCGGAAATTTTTATCATCTAAATGCTGCAGTCGATGTGGATTCAGCGTGGAAGATGCTCGACATATCTTCACAATATGTCCGGCGTCGAAGCCCTTCTGGGTTATGTCTGGTTTTTCAATGCACCTTATTCGTTCTTGGACAGGCTCGGCCGAGGCCTGGCTTCGGAATATGTCGGATGCTCTTGAGGCAGCTGATTTCGACCGTCTCCTTCTTGTGTGTTGGGAAATTTGGCGATCCCGCAATAAGTGGCTATTCGAGGGGACACATGTTGATGTGGCTACTGCAATAAAAAATTGGCCGGAGCTTGGCCGCGAAAAAGAGGCAGCTACAAACATCGAAAGGTTGAGACAATGCTCGCCAACGAAATGGTGTTCCCCGGCAAGGGGAGTGATTAAAATGAATTTCGATGGCGCTATCCACAAAGCTAGGCTTGGGGCGTCTTTCGGCATTATTGCGCGGGATGAGCATGGTGTATGTATGCGATGGTGGACCCGTTTTATTCGAGGAATACAAGACCCGGAAGTGATCGAAGCTACAGCTGCACGGGAGGCACTTCGGTTTGCGCTAGCTGAAGGATGGAGGCACATTATTGTGGAAGGGGATTGCCAGGGTATCATCAATGCTTTACACAGACGCTGTTTTGAGTCATCTACGATAGGAAGTATTTTACGAGACTGTGCGTCCTTGATGGCCTCTTTCGAATACGTTTCTTTTTCCTTTATTAGAAGGGAGGGTAATGCCGTAGCTCATACTTTAGCTAAATTTCTAGGGTGGAATGCGACTGGTTGTACACCTCCGTCCCAATATTTGGCGACATTATTGTCAGCGGATCTCATGAATATTCATTATTTCAAAAAAAAAAATCATTATTAGCATAATGTGTATTTTGAGAGAAATTTGGTGGTTTAGCTTAATCGAAATATATATTTCCATGAATGCCAAACTCATACATCGCAAAAAAAGGGTTTACGAACAAATACGTACCATCCAGTCTATGCAAATACGTTACCATCAAGGTATGTACTGTTAGTTGAGTAGAATATGTGGTATTTATTGCAGATACTATGGTCAGATTCCTTGAAAATCATGTTAAATTTTCCAGAAAATCCAGAACCTTTTAGAAATTCGTAATAAGTTCTCTTTTGCATTACATGCGTTAGTTTTTTTTTTTTTTGCTGAAAGTGTTAATTAGCTCTAAACGAATCAATCATACTCACATAATTCAGAATCATCTAGATAGTCCTAATGAAGTGTTTTATTTTGCATTACATGTGTTATAGTTTTTGTAGAAAGTGGTACTCAACTAAATTGTTAAAATCATGCTTAGACAATCCAAAACCTTCAAGAAATATTCTAATTAAAGTTTTTTATTTTGCGCTACATGTGTTAAAATTATTGCTGAATGTGTTACTTAGATCGAAAACGTTTCAATCACGCTCAGACAATCCAAAACCTTATAGTCATAATGAAATGTTTATTTTACATTATATGTTTTATAATTTAGTATAAAGTGGTACTCAGCTAAAACATATTTCAATCATGCTCAGGCAATCCAGAACCTTCTTGAATATTCCTACTAAAGGTTTTGTTTTGCATTACATATGTTGCATTTCTTACTCAAATGCCAAGCATTTCAATCTTAGGTCGCATCAAAACTCATGGTTATTCAGTGATTTGCATCAATAATTGTCGTCGATTACTAATATTTTCATGTCCAAATTAAGTCGAGATTTCTCCCTTTTCAACGAAATTTTCTAATTGGTAATTTTCCTTGATAAAAATCGGAATATATTCTCGTGATTATGAAAATCTATGACAAATTGATATCTTTTTAGTCTTATTAAGTCACTAACATCGAATTTTGCTGCTATTTCAGCAAGTTTCAGGTGTTGTAGGCAGTTTTCTAAATAAAGTGTTTTCTATTGCATGTTGAAAGTGTTACTTCGATCGAAAATGTTTCAACCATGCCCAAACGAAACTTTATGTTCTAAATGAAGTATTTTATTTTGCATTACAAGTGCTATTTTAGCCTAAAGTGGTATTCAGCTTGAAACAATAGACGGACTATGGTCTCTTGAATTTATACATATTAGCTAGAGGTGTCAAAGTGGCCCGTGGCCCGCGGGCCGGCCCGCCCCGCCCAGCTAAAGTGGCGGGTTGGGCTGAGCTTTTTCAGGCCCGCGAGGAGGTGGGCCTAAGCGGGCCAGCCCGCGCGGGCGGGGCGGGGCGGGGCGGGCCAGCCCGCTGGCCCGCCATTATTGTAAATATATATAATATATTAAATAAATATATATTAAATTGAAAATAAATACTAAATATAGAAAATAAAACTAAATTAATTAGATAATATAATTAATGTCATTAATTATGTATCATTAATATCATATTTATTCATTTTATTATTAATTAATATCATATTTATTCATAATTTATTAATAAATACCATAATTAAATAAAAATTATCACTAATTAAAATTTTAAATTAAAATAAAAAATAGAAAAAAAATAGTAGGCGGGCGGGCCTGGCCCGCCAAGCCCGCGGCCCGCCGCGGGGCGGGGCGGTCCCCAGTTTTTTAGGCCCGCCAGATGGCGGGCCAGCCCGCCCCGCCCCGCCAAGTGGCGGGCTTTGGCGGGCGGCGGGCCAGCCCGGCCCGCCCCGCCAAATTGACAGTACTAATATTAGCTGCAATTTCTGAGATTTTAATATGTATGTTGATATCATTTAACAACACAGGAGTGACATAAATATAGCTATTCATACATTTCTTTAAACAAAAGACAATACATCGTGCTTGCATAACTATACAAGGGCGTTCAATAGCTGATCTTTCCAAATTTTTTAAAATTTTGCGAAAACCCTAAAATCATAACCGTGCCAAATGGACGGGATCTTATACAACTTAAACCGGTTTCGATCTCTCTTCCTTATCAGATGTATGATGAGGGATACCTCTTCGTTTTTTGAAATGACAAATGAGTCGTACTTCATACCACTTAAAATGATCAGTGATTCAGGCTATTATGTCGACGATTTCGTATCCAGTTCGGTTAAACTGGACGATTGAGCCAACACGGTGGCGCGATGTAATGCACATGCTATGGTCATTACAAGTGATACATATTAGCTGCAATTTCTGCCGAAAACAGAACTCGTTCACAATTAGTTTTTCTTCTTTGCGTCAATAATTTAAAAAGAAATCTCATTTCTAATATAACAACTGACTACTAAAGATCATACTAAACCCCTGAGGACACATTGAATTTGGTTTGGTACAAGGGATGTTTGTGCGAATGAAAATAAACTTGTACAGAAAATTTCGATTGTCAAAGCAAAATTTTGGTTCCTGTTAATACCATTTATGAACCATACAGTAACGCAATCTTCACTTCTTGTAACATAGTATCAGTAAGATGATAACATGAAAGGTAGATGACTCTACTTTTAACATTTTACTAAGGCAATTTGATCAAATCATATTTGAGGTATTTTACACTAAGTTTTATACAGAATAGGTCCTTAAAATTATATTTTTCGGATAAGGGTCAGAATCCTAACATAAAATCTAATGGTTATCCGATAAAATTATAGGACCAGTAATTAGATTGAGTTAGGCGCGATTGAATTGAATCTGTGCCCCGCTGCTTTCACGAAATCCGTGCTGAATTAATGAACTTTGCGACATTCGAGGGGTCTACTGAAAATGAAGTAAAAGCCAAGGTCTCTTCTGAAAATATTACTATTTTCTTTATTTTTCGTTTCCTCACAAGCAAGGTTCTGAAACCGGATTTTCGAACCGGACCGGAAATTTTAGTGGTTTAAGGTTTAGTGGTTTAACCGGTATAAAACCGGAATCAAACCGGTACAAAACCATTACCTCTAGATTTAATAAATATATATTTTATGAATAAATGAATCAAATAATATCGAAAATATACATGCTTTCATGAACTTTTTTCAATTAGAATTTTATAAACATATTGAAATTGTGTTGGTAGTTAAAATTTAATAGTACAATAAATCTCAAAAAGTAAATTTATAAATTTCAGGGGTCAAAATGAACAAAAAAGAAATATTAGGCTAATAATTTAATTAAAAACAGAGATGTAAAATGGGTTATAGGTGGGAATTAGGAATCAAATACAATTATCGTTATATTTAGTGGTTTAGAGACATATGTGTATATTTTCCTATTTTTCTTTTTTTTTTTAATTTAAACTTTGACCGGACAGGAACCGAACCGGATTTCCGACCGGTTCACCGATTTCCCGTCGGAACCATCCGGTCCGGTCCGGTCATGAAAACCCTGCTCACAAGCAACTAAACCTCCTGTACTTCGATTTTCCTTCGATTTGATCATTCTCTTCTTTGCGAACAAATATTTTCAAACCCCCCTTCTAGCGAAATCGAAGATCCTATACCATCTCATCTGCTAAAGAACAAGATACCAGCTAGCTTTCGATCGTGGGTTGGGAGCTTCTTTCTTTTCCTGGACGGGGTATATATGTTTACGCTTCAATTTTTATTAAATCTGTAGTTGGAACAGAATTGAATAATTTTGAAGTGGAATTAGGTTATGGTATTCTTTTTAAAAATTTTTATTTGAGAACTTCGTTCTTTTCGGTGAATGTTTCCGAATAAGCAACGGTAGAAAGTATTATTTTGTTGGAATCATTGTCCAACCTATGGCAATTTCTTTTCTTCTTTATGCAACTATGCAAGTCTTCTGATTAAAAGGGTCATATGCGTCTCCTTTTGTTTTCCATGGTTTTTTATTCCCAAAGTTCAGCCACCGTGTATTACAATGTTGTGTGCGGTTGATTTAACTTGTACAAAAATTGTACCCAACATTACAAGTTTTGAGTAAAAAATATAATGTTGTAGACAAACTTGAACCCTCTATCTCTGTGCTCATCTTGAGATCTCATGTTATTGTGGCTTTGCATCGATTGTTTCTGTTATGGATCGCGATAATTAGCACTAAGCTGTTAAATCCCGGTATCATTCATAACACCATCACATATCCAGCATATATATGTGCTCCACTATCCGTCCAATTCGTATTCTTATATCTATTATATTAACTTAATCCTTAACCTCTACAACATGAACATCTTATATGGAAAGCTTTGCTGTGAACTGTTTCATACTTATATGCCATAGTAATGAAACATGACATTGCTAGCTCCATCTTTTGTCTCTCACATCTTTCTTGCTTGCTCAAGTTTCTCTCATGCTTATGCTGCCCTTTTTACAGGCATCTGGTATCTGATGATGATGCCAGATTCAACTTCGGAATTAAACGAGAAACGTGACAATAGCAGTGTGGCCCAAGTTAGGGAAGACAGTGAGTATGTGAGATTGGTTTTACCGAATGAACAGAGAATATCTGAAGCAGATTCAGAAATTCAGACGCAAATAAGGAGAAGATCCATATCCATTGCATGGTGGATCAAGGTTTTTATATGGTGTGTAGTCACCATAGTAGCGGTTATATTTTTTGTCAAGTGGGGTGCACCTTTTCTTGTTGAGAAGGTATTTTAGGCTTTGACATTTTTCTGGGTGACAAAGTTTTCTTTATACATGATATCATCTAACACTGCGTATCGGCATACCTTTAAATATTCAAATGTTTATTGACTTGTAGATTGTATAGTTTGAACCTAAACACTAACTCTATTACTCCGATCAGGTACTCTACCCAATATTGCAATGGGAAGCCACTGCATTTGGCCGCCCCGTTCTTGCACTTGTTCTGATAGCTTCTTTGGCTTTCTTTCCCGTATTCCTTATTCCTTCTGGCCCTTCAATGTGGTTAGCTGGAATGATTTTTGGATATGGTTTGGGATTCATCATCATCATGATTGGAACAACCATTGGGATGATGCTTCCCTATCTAATCGGACTAATCTTTCGTGATAGAATACATGTAAGAACACGTTTTCTCCTTTTCTTCTCTTATTCCCTTTAATGTTTTATGCCAAATGGTTGACTCTCGTCTTATGTCTTTAGCAATGGTTGAAGAGATGGCCACAGAAAGCAGCCATGATCAGACTAGCTGGAGAAGGAAATTGGTTCCACCAATTTAAAGTGGTTGCACTTTTCCGTATTTCGCCTTTTCCTTACACCATATTCAATTATGCAATTGTGGTTACAAGTATGAGATTTTGGCCTTACCTGTGTGGATCAGTCGCTGGGATGATACCAGAAGCATTTATTTACATATACAGGTTATTATTATTTTTCTCATGTGTTTATTGCAACCCTCGTCTTTCGCCTTATTGCTAGCTTATTGGTTATATGTTGGCTTGATTTTCGTTTACATGCAGTGGTAGATTGATACGAACTCTAGCTGACGTACAGTATAGGAACCATCACCTCACTAGTGTGGAAATTGTGTACAATGTGATCTCCTTCATTGTTGCCATCATCACCATTGTTGTCTTCACTGTCTACGCTAAAAGAACTCTGAATGATCTTGAAATGGCAGAGGCTAACGGCGGTCGAGGCACTGCCCACGGCTTTGAGCTTGATATGCTTCCACTTGATAAAAACACAGCTTGACACTTCAGGGAAGCAAACTCTTTGTACAATAATTCTTGAAGTTACTTGGTATTGTTGTAAATAACTTCACCAGGATCATCAACCTGTTTTTTTTTTTTTTTTTTTTTTTTTTTTTTTTTTCGTTGGTAGAATGCGTAGTTGGACTTTTCAAATAATAATAAGAATAACGATGTGACAGTGTTCAACCTCATTGTCAACGAAATGTCCTCTTATCTTCTCTCTCCAATAATGTACGATAAGGCACGCACATTTGGTAATACTTCCACCATTGATTGGGGGGAAAGTTAACTGATTTATAGCTAAAACCTATATTTTTTGAACCATAAGGATCGATACCTTGATAAGAGCATCAAGAGATGGCCTTTGCTTGATCGAAGTTGTGCCTTAGCTGATTATGTATAATATGTCTTAACTCATACGAGGGAGCAAAAAGACCAAGGACATTGATGTTTAGATTCAATGGCGTCCCATACATCTTATTTTTAACCAGTCAATCGATCACTCTAAACTATATTTTTTTCTAATGTTTTAGTCAAGTGTGGAACTTATTTTTCTGGAATTCCAAGGTGGATTGACAAAATATAGCATTATTTTAGGACTGATGCCTTTTCCTGTCAACATTTACATAGCTTTTTGTTCACTAATTTCCATTATTATACAAAATGGATAAACAATAAAGATTTTCGGGTTGGTTGGTGTTTACCCAACGAAGATTTTCAAATGATTGACATTGTTTTCTTATTGTTGCATTCTGATATTCCACGGAAACAAGTAAATGTTGCATACAGTAAATCGGTTTTGGTTTGTTATTATTCCGTGGAAAACAATCACCCTATCTAGAGTTGTGCATAAATAATAAGTCATACCAGCGCTAAAGGACTTGATAGTTGGCTGAGACGAATGTTCTTCCAGGTGGTACGAGTTAAGTTTCGGAAAATGTTCTCGTTGTCGTGAACTCGTGTATCTTAAAAATTAATCCTCCACAGGGGACAGAATTTGGTTGATTCCTTCAGATGTTTGTGGTCCATGCACTACAAAAAAAGGCTCTTTAGCGACCACAAAAGGTAGTCGCTAACAATGAAAACGTAGTCGGTACTAATTTTAGCGACTGCATTAGTCGTTATATGCCTTATCGCTAACCAGCCCGTGGTCGGTAATTAGTCGCGAGGGCCGACTACATCCGACCACAAATTGTAGTCGGAAATTTACCGACTACGGCGACCAAAGTTGTAGTTGCCATGGTCCGATTACACGTCGCCTGCATCGTAGTCGGAATATTTTAGCGACTATTTCTGGTGACCAATATTGTAGTCGCTATGATGTATTTTCTTTTTTTTATTTAATTACTTAAAATATATATAAAAAACTTATTAGAAAACCAAAATAACCGAGAATGCACTAAATAATAAATCTGTCTAAATGTCAAATACATAAAAAGTCTTCTGAATTATAAAAAAAAAACTAGATTCAGTAGCAGACAACATAATGAAAAACATCATCGAGCAAGAACTTAGATTCAGTAGCACAATCTATAGGAGCAACATCCTTGACAGTGATCCTCTGCCTCTTCTCATTGTTGTATTCATGCTTATTAATGCTAACTCGAAAAAGATGTGTAAACCATGTTGCCTTCTTCAGTTTCAATGAATACTGAGTTGTCTCCATCCTAGTATTCAAGAAACAAATAAGAGCTCATTCGTTTAAAGATGATCATAGCAGACAGCATGAAAAAAAATAAGAATTTTCCTGAATTCTAACTAACCTGAGTTCTTAGGACAATTAGTTCATCAGCCAAGCAACCGATGATCTTTTCAGCCTGCTGATTGAATACTGATAGGTACAACTCCCCACTTCCATCAGTAACTTTGACATTCATGATATACCTGGACAAGTACATGCAATTTGGTCAATATATGTGATAGAATTAACATCTTTTTTGTGGGCACAAACCTCAACAAAAGCCTCCAGACCATTATGTCTAAACACCGACCGGGGTACTTCTTACAGATTCATTAAAATGGTCAGTATTCACCAAAGGAAGACATATACAATTCGAAACAAACAAACAGATAAAAACATGTATTTTCCCTTTACAACATAGGAAACTATATATGTTCTCTCATTGGTGAATGGTAACTTAATTTCAGAAATGCTAGCAATCATCACAGGCAACAATTGAAAAAAGAAAAAAAGTACCTTTCTTGGGCCATAAACAGCGGCAATGACTTTAGTGTTCCCCATTTAGAACATTGCGGAGCTACAAAATCAACAATATGAATTAGGATACATAATCTTTCGAGCTCACACACAAAGAACATCCACAAGCATAAAAACTTATTGTAACACACCCAATTTAAGCATTCAACATTATATATCAATAAGGTTATGTGCAAGTCAAAAGGCGAGGTTTGCAAAAAGCTAATTAGTATGAGGTGCATCACAAAATACTAGCCAATTTAGCCACCGATAACTATACACATGATGCTATACATTTCAAAAGATATAGTCCTATAGTATCGTTGAGCCCTTCACAGGTCGTCCCTCACATGCTCCACCACAAGCCAGTCATCATCCCCTCCTCTAAGTCTTACCTCCCGAAAGAGTATCTGAAAAATAATTTAAATAACGGGAGTGAGTCAACAAGACTCAGTAAGTGCAAATCAAGAACGTGTATGTAGCACAATCAAACACATAAAATGCGAACAAGGAAAATGAGCGTAGGTTATTCGCCCGTCAACCTACCTGTTTCCAAATTTCTATCATCTATTATCATCTCAATCAAGCACAATAATTACCAACAATTATCAACCGTTATCAGCAACTATCCATAACTATCAACAGTTATCAGCAACTATCCACAACTATCGACAGTTATCAGCAACTATCCACAACTATCCACAGTTAACAGCAACTATCCACAACTATCGACAGTTATCAGCAACTTTCCACAACTACCGACAGTTATCAGCAACTATCCACAACTACCGACAGTTATCAGCAACTATCCACAACTATCGACAGTTATCAACAACTATCGATATCGACAGTTATCAATCAACTCGATCAAATACAACGATTATCAACAATACTCTTATCGGCCAGGCACGCACACCGACCCCATTGGCCGCTCACACACTCCGACCCAGAGCTATTGTTTCGATAATCATTCGGCCCAACTTGGCCCCTAGATCAACAATACCATTGTCACAGGACAACAATCGTAAATCGATCACTTTGGCTATATTATTTCTCAATACAAAAATACAGCAAGTGGTATCAATTCACTCACATAATGAATCACCCGTGCACATCCATAATGCGTATGAAATCATTCATAATAATTTTCAACAACACTCTTACCGGCCACGCACGCACACCGACCCATTGGCCACTCACACACTCCGACCTAGAGCTGTTGTTTATCGGCCCACATTGGCCCCTAGGTCAATGCTACCCTTATCACACGTTCACGCATCGTAGCCCAATCACTTAGTACATAACTTCATCACAACGATACGCCACAAAGTAGCCTCAATCCATTCACATAGCACATAAACGTGCACAACCATAATGCATATAGAGGGATTATGCACAAATTAAACAATCAAGAAGTTAATAAGGAAGTTTGAGTAAACAAAACCATATAATCTTTAGAACTAAATTTCCATAATGACCTCGTTAGAAGCGCCGTACAACCGGGCCCAATCGAGTCATGATCATATTTAAACATAAATACGCATTTAAAACTCTACGTACAAGCTCTTGCTCCCTATGCACTTACCTTGACGAAAACTTAAATCTTTATTCGCTTCCTCTTGTTGATGAGATCCCACCACGTTTCAACTCACAATATGCTAGATAAACCATCATACAATTGCATTAAAATTACATGGAAGTCTCATAGGCATTTATACGAATGGTTGACGGGCATGAGTATTGTTAAGCTAAGATAATTTTGCTTAATGACTGAATGCAATTACATCGAATAATATATAGAGTACGAGACCAACGTAAATTAAGAAGATAATATCGGACATAAATAACTCAATCAATTACATAGATAACTTAATCAATTATTGCTTGATTATCTCAATCAATAATTGCTTGATTATCGCTAACACCCCCCCCCCCCCGCAAGCGGAGGGATCGAGGGAAACGCGAAGCTTGGATCGGAACATCTCAAACAGCGGACGAGGAAGGCTCTTCGTGAATATGTCTGCAATCTGTAGCGAAGAAGGAACAAAGCGTGTCAGTAGGCGACCATTTTCAACTAGTTCACGTACGAAATGACAGTCGATGTCAATGTGCTTCGCGCGCTTGTGTGAGACAGGATTCTGAGTGAGAAATAATGAACTTCTATTGTCAGTAAGGAGAACTGGAGGCATATAGGGTAGAGCGTGAAGATCCTTAAAAGATTACAAACCCACATAAGTTCTGCAGAAGTATTGGCAAGGGCCCGGTACTCAGATTCACAGCTGGACGAGACACTGTATGTTGTTTCTTTGCGCTCCATGATACGAGGTTAGGACCAATAAAAATTGAATATCCATAAGTCGAGCTTCTAGTGTTTATGCAACGGGCCCAATCCGTATTAGAATATCCAAGGATATCAGGTGGACCGGGCGAAAATGATATACCAAAACCAAGTGTGCCCTTAAGATACCTCAAAATACGTTTGACAGCCTGAAATATTCTGTAGTAGGTCGCTGTTGGAATTGGCTGACAGTATTCACTGAATAATCAATATCCGGACGAGTGATGGTCAAATACTAAAGAGCACCGACTAATGACCGATACAACGTAGGATCTGAAAACTCGGTGCCAGTAGACGTGAAAGTAGCACCAGGAGCTAGAGAAATGGAGACGGGTTTAGCATCAATGAGACTAGCACGAATGAGAATATGACGGGCATACTTTGATTGACTTAGAAAGAGTCCTGAAGAAGGATATGAAACCTCAAGGCCACGAATATATCCCAAACGTCCGAGTTCGTTAATCGAAAATTCAGCGCTCATCCGAGACAAAAACGTAGTTAGAGTGCCTTTATCATTGCCAGTTACAATAATGTCGTCGACATATACCAGTAGGACCAATACAGAATTGCGTCGAAACACAAACAACGATGTGTCGGTAGCACTGCATAGAAAACCCAATTGCAATAGAAAATTGCAAAACCGTTGATACCAAGCAAGTGGGGCCTGGCGGAGGTCATAAAGGGACTTTCTGATGGCAGACATGATTGGGATACAGAGGATCCGTGAACCCAGGCGGTTGCTCCATGAAGATGGGTTTAGAGAGATAACCGTTGAGAAAGGCATTTTTAACGTCTAGTTGATGCAGCAGCCAAGATTGCATGACAGCAAGAGACAAAATAATGCGAACAGTAGATGCCTTCACAACATGACTAAAGGTATGGGTAAAGTCGGACCCAGGAAGTTGGCTGAAACCTTGAGCAACGAGACGTGCTTTGTACCTATCCACTGATCCGTCTGCCAGAAATTTTGTACGATATACCCATTTTGAACCAACAATATTCGTATCAGAAGGTCTAGGAACTAGATCCCATGTGCCATTAGCACGAAGGTCCTCCATTTCTTCGTTCATAGCATTTACCCATTGAGGAATCTTAAGAGCAGATATGATACCTCGAGGCTCAGAAACAGTGGTTAAGGCAGAATAAAGATTATGAGACTCCAAAAGAGTAATATCTGCGGGGTAACGAGGCTTAAATATACCTGATTGAGACCGCGTACGCATTGGATGGGTACGTGCCGTGTCGACCTGATCCTGAATGGGTGACGAAGGTAAAAGACCTGCTGGTAGTGATGGTGTCGGATCGAGACGAGCATGTTGTACTTGTGGAGGTGGTTGTTCCACAGATGGACACAACCGACATGGTTGAGATGATGGTGGACATGGCTGCGGTGATGAAAGATCCAGATCAGATGGTGCATCATGAGAGATAGAGGGCAAGCAATCAAGATATTCCGAAAGCCCAGTCGTGAGGCAGATTTGAAGAGCCGGAATGACTAAACGAAAAGCTTGATTCATCAAACTTAGCATGCCGAGTGATGTAAACATGCATGGATGTAGGGTCTAAGCATCGAAACCCTTTGTGACGTGTACTGTAACCAATAAAGATGCATGATAAGCTGCGTGGATCAAATTTTGTCTTAGCATAATCCTGAAGACAAGGATAAATTCGACAACGAAAAACATAGAAAGAGTCGTAAGAAGGGGTACGCCCATACACAATCTCAAACGGTGACTTCTTATCAAGAATGATAGTAGGAAGCCGATTAATAATGTAAACGGCTGTACTAAAGGCCTCCACCCAAAAATGCATTGGAGCATATAAATGGAAGAGAAGTGTAAGACCCATCTCAGTTATATGTCTGTGCTTGCGCTCAGCCCTACCATTCTGACCAGGTGTAGAAGGTCACGAGACGGGATGGTGAATTCCACATTTCGCAAGGTGACATTGGAGTCGATGAATGGTAAACTCAGTTCCCCCATCACTCTGAAACTTTTTGATTTTGCAAGAAAATTGATTTTCGACAAATAACTGAAACTGCAGAAAGATAACCACAAATTCAGACCTAGTACTAGTGGGTAAAACCAAGAGAATCTGGAGTGATTATCCACAAATACAGCATAGAAACGAAAACCTGATGTAGAAGTAACGGGCGCAGGACCCCACAAATCATAGTGTATCAAATCCAAGACCCGAGAAGCTCGCCTTTCATTATTAGTAAATGGCATTCTGGTACTTTTGGCCAACTGACATGAATTAGGCGAAGGCAACAACGAAGTAACAGAAACCAAACCAAGTTTATTCAATAAAGTAATAACAGAGTTTGCCACATGACCAAGGCGAGAATGCCATAATTCATAAGAACCATGTAACTTTTTATTCTGAATAATTGCAGAAAAAGATCTAGGTGGGAGTCCAATAAATAAAGTCCACGATGACGGGTGACTGTTGCGAGGAGATGACCAGAATCCCGATTCTGAATGTGAAACTGCGAATCAGTAAAAGTGACTTGAACAGGAAAATTTCTGGTGAGTTGGCTAAACCGACAACATATTTTTAGTAAGTCCAGGCACAACAAGAACATTATGTAATTTGAGATTGCTTGAAATAGTCAACGAGCAGTATGAGAGATAGAAAGAGTCTCACCATTTCCAACAATTACGTGGCCATTACCAGAATAAGTGGAAGCATTATCAAGCTGAGTCGCATCCGAAGTCATATGGACCGAGGCCCCTGTATCTAAATACCAATCAGAGGCATTCGGTTGCGAGATTGAGCAGCTTGTTGAGAGGGCTTCCGCAAGATTAGCTGTGGACGACGGTCTGCAAGAGCGATCGTAAGAACGATCAAAATGCTTCGGACAGTCGAAGACATCATGATTGATCTCTCTACAAAAATAACACCGAGGCGTATAGTTACGACGCCCTCGACCAGCCCTATTGTTATTGTGGCGACCTCGTCCTGTGATGGACTCGCGACCCCTGTGGACGCGTCCTCTATGTACAGCAGTGAAAGCGGCTTGGGAGGGAGGAGAAGTTTCTGCCTCAGCCATTAAAGAAAGGCGGTGAAGAAGGACCGCTTCTGTAGGAACGGAGGAGGCGGAAGGGTTTCACGCCGTGTTTAGGCTGATACCATGTTAAGCTAAGATAATTTTGCTTAATGACTGAATGCAACTACATCGAATAATATATAGAGTACAAGACCAACGTAAATTAAGAAGATAACAAAGGACATAAATAACTCAATCAATTATTGCTTGATTATCTCAATCACTAATCGCTTGATTATCGCTAACAAGTATTACTCCTACGCCTTTTATAATCTCTTTGGTGCATCTCTTCCCAAATTTCGAATCCTCCCATTAATTTCGCATAAACACTTACTAACATGCTCAAAGTATACTTAGAAACCCTTTAACACCATCATATTTCAACACAAACCATAATACCCAACAATTTTAACCCTAAATTCTTAAATATTTCTCCCTTTCACGAAAGGTTAAACACAAAGTAGAGACATGCTAGGCAGTATTTTACCTAATGTCAATCTCTTGACCTCAAGAACTTCCTCAACCCTCTTCTCCAAAGCTCATCACGTCACTTCCCCCATCTCCTTAGCTAAACCATGTAGGAATCGAATGAGAGGTGAGAGATGATATAATGGTGTCTTTAGTTGCTAATAAGTCCTCTCTCCCTTTTTCATTTATATTTCAACCATGTACTTATTTAATTAGACAATTTAGTCCCTATATTTTATTTATTTTATTACCTTTAATTTTCTTTATTCTCAATTCCACCTTAAGATTAATAAATATTGTCTTATTAATTTAAGTAGGGATGTTACATCCTTCCCTCCTTACAAAAATTTCGTCCTCGAAATTTAAAGTTTTAACTTACCGAATAATTCTGGTTATTGGTGTCTTATGTCCTCTTCCATCTCTCACGTGGCTTCTTCTACTTTGTGATTTCTCCAAAGGATCTTGACAAGCGGAATTCGCCTAGTGCATAATTGTTTTACCCCTCAATCAAGAATTCACAATGATCGTTCCACAAAGGTTATATCATCTCGAGGTTCAACCGTATCATAGCTCAGAATATGAGAGGAATTTGTTATGTCTTTCCTCAACATGGATACATGAAACACGTCATGAACTCCGTGTAACGCTGGAGGTAAGGCGAGCCGCCATCTGTCCAACCCGCTCAGTTATAGGAAAAGGGCCAATGTATCTTCGGTTTAATTTGCCCCGTTTACCAAATCTTACGACGCCTTTCGACGGAATCGTCCGAAGAAATACCATATCCCCAACGTTAAATTCTAAATCACAACGTCGAGTATCAGCATAGTTTTTCTGCCGATTTTGGACTGCTTTCATCCTTGCCTAGTTACTGAATCGCTTGATTGGTTTCATGCACTAAGTCAGGGGCCAATTACCATTTTCTGCACCTTGTGTTCTCCCATTTCGTCCTAATGAATTGGAGAACGGCACTTGTGCCCGTACAATGCCTCATATGGTGCCATCCTAATGCTCGAATGATAGCTATTATTATATGAAAATTCAAGATTGGTAGGTAGGAATTCCACGCACCCTTTAAATCCAAAACACATGTGCGTAGCATATCTTCCAAGGTCTTACGTTCCGTTTGTCAATCAGTTTGAGGATGATAAGCCGTACCAAAAGCCAATTTAGTACCCAACGCCTTGTGTACTTTCTTCCAATATTGAGATGTAAACCTTGGATCACGGTCTGATACGATAGTTCGAGGTATACCATGGGGTCTCACTATCTCTTTGATAGATATATCTGTCAATCTCTCCATACTATAAGTAGGTAGGAAATGAGCAGATTTCGTTAGCCTATTCATAATGACCCAAATAGCATCATGCCCGTTCTTTGATCTTGGCAATCCGACGACGAAGTCCATAGACACATCATCCCATTTCCATTCAGGAATATGTAGGGGATGTAACTTTCTTGCCGGGTGTTGGTGTTCAGCTTTCACTTGTTGACAAATAAGACATCGTCTAACATGTTGCACAATATCATTTTTCATTCCATGCCACCAACATTGTGCTCATAGTCATGGTATATCTCGGTGGTACCTGAACGTACTGAATACGGGCTATCGTGAGCCTCTGTAAGGATTGATTTCTTTAAATCTCCAACGTCAGGCACACAAAGCCGATCTTGGAATCTTGGAATTCCATCAGGTGCAATATGGAAGCCTTCAGTTATCCCCTCTTCGACCTTTTTCCTAAATTCCATTAGTGTCGGATCAAGCAGTTGTCCATCCTTAATTTTTTGTAGTAGAGTGGGTTGTAGTACTAAAGCATTTAAGTTAGCCATAGAATGTCGAGGGACAATGCTCAACTCTAACCTTTGAATATCTTGCAAAAGAGGACTCTGGATCACTACTATATTGTTTTGCCTCACCTACTATCTTCCTACTCAATGCATCTGCCACCTTATTTGTTTTTACCGGGTGGTAGTGAATAGTAATATCACAATCTTTCATTAACTCAAGCCATCTCCTTTGCCTCATATTTAATTCTTTCTGCGTAAAAATATATCTCAATCTTTTATGATCGGTATATATCTCGCACTTCTCCCCATACATGTAATGCCTCCAGATTTTTAATGCAGGATTATGGCTTCCAATTCTAAGTGGTGGGTAGGATAATTTCTTTCGTAGTCTTTCAATTGGCGGGAAGCATAGGCAATGACCTTGCCGTGTTGCATCAATACACATCCAACTCCGACTTTAGATGCATCACTATAGATCACGAAGTTCGCTGTGAGGACAGAGATGGCGGGGGCACGGAGCTGCGAGGGCAGGGGCAACGGCGACACGACGCTGCGGAGCGGGGCGAGGGCACGGCGATGGACACGGCACGGTGCTGCGGGGCACGGCGCTACGGAGCGGGGCGAGCGGCAGGGCACCGGCGAGGGAAGGCAGCGGCGCAGCGAGGGAGGAGAGTGAAGGTGGCGCGAGTTCGAAATGTGGGATGGAAAATAATTAATTTGGGGATGGATTTTCGAATTTTGAATGTGAGGGACTGTCCCGATTTGGTTTTTAGGTTAAAAATTTAGCGACTATGAACATAGTCGCAAGGCGTAGTCGTTAACTAAGTTACAACAACTACAGTGGAGGATATCACGACCACTGTCGTAGTCCGAAGTAGCGACCAGGCTAGGTAGATGGTGTAGTAGTCAGAATATATTACAGCGACTATGAAATTAGTGTTTAGCGTCCAATTTTGTATTCCTATTTGCGACTACTAATTTTAGTCGAAAGTTAAATATGCAGTCGGTAAAATTTTAATATAGCGCTACGATGTTTGTAGTCGCTAAATAGACTTTTTTTGTAGTGATGGAAGGCAAACATTGCTTGCTTTTGTGATTTTCATTCAGACTATTCCAGAAAGCTTTAGAGCAGGGTCTTGAATTCAAAGATCAAGTGTGCAACGTAGATTTGATCATGCGTCAAAATGGAAAGAAGCTGAAACATGTCCCGATAGATATATTCCCATGTAGTCAACATGCTCTACAGGGCTATGAGTTGACACTGCGACGTCTCGTGAGCTGCACCACAAGTACCACACCGAGGTATGCAATGCATTTGTTGAGGTGGTGTGGCGGTCATCGGTGTGATCACGGCATTCACGGCTTGTGGCTGAGCAACCTTCGATATTAAGGCTTTGAGCACCGTTTGAAGTGGAATTTGTCGTGGCGACTTGTTGAAGGCATCAATCTTAGCATTTATCACTGTATCATTGCACACGTCGAGGACTCTAGATACTTTCATTCTAGTGCTGGTGCTGCCCCCATGAAGCTTATTTTTGTGTAATCTTCTATTAAATTACAGCCATCAGTGGCTTTGAGCTTCACTAGTCCTCCTTTTGCGGGCCTGTCTATCACATGAACCGTCGGGTCATTGAGCGACTCATGAAATTTACTGATATTGGGCCCTTTGTCATTCTATGCTGTGGGCATCTCTTCAAAAGGGTCTAGTACCTTTTCCAAACTTCATAGAGATTCCCAGTCTCTTTCTGACGAAATAGAGAAATCACCGCTTTTAACCTAAGAACCTTCGGCTGCAGGAAAATTGCCATGTGAATGCCCCTCACAGCTTGTCCATGTAGTCATATAATACCTCCATCTACTATTTTGCCATATCCTTGAGAGAGAACGTTAAAGAAAATCGGCTTGATTGAGTCATTCAGGACCCTAATGATTTTGATACTCTCCGTTATTATCAGAAATGCCTTTATGTGGTGGTACAAGTTGTCCTTAGACCTGTCGTCGAATTTTTCCATTTGCATTATTTTGTGTAACTATGGATCTTCATTTCGAAGTTGTTCTCGATTGGTGGTATAACACTAGCTGACTAGGTACCACCAAGTGAAGTCATTCTTGAGCAGCTCTTCTAGTGATTGCTCCACTTCATTATAGTTAGGAACTTTATGATCCGCCATCTCTACTTGTGTGTCTCGACTATCTGCAGATATCTCTCTTTGAGAATTCATGTTGAGTCCAGAGAGTTGTTCTCAAAATAGCTAACTAGGGCTCTAAAGGTGTCATAGAAATCGTACTTCAATTGCTCTGCAACTTACACTCGAAATTAGGATCTGCTTCAGTAATGGGCTCGTAGATGGCTTAGGGTCATTCGCCGTCATCTGTGCCTTGAATAATGATACGTAGTTAGCTAGAAGATAGACAAAGAAGTAAAACAAAAGAAACAAACAAAATAGGGAGATATGCACTAAAGTACCCTTTGGTATAAAAAGATGTTAAATCAGTAACCTGTTATATTTTATAACTAGATACCTATTTAAAAACAAATTTTACATTTAAGTACCCATTTCAGTAAAAAGACAGTTGTACCCTTACTTTTGCTTATTATATTACTTTATATTCACCATCATCATTCTTGGCTCAGCAAAACACACACCTCTCTCTCTTTACCATCCAAACTCCATCTTTATGAAGCTATTTCTCACTAAGCTCTACATCTCTTTGGCACAATTGACGCGGGAAAGGCGCCAGAAGGTCTTTCCCGTCCGGTGTTCTCCTTAGGTTCGAGTAAGTTATGATTTTACTAGATCTGCGTTTTTTCAGTTTTTTCAGATTTAAATATGCAAAATTTGTGTCCTTTTTACACCTAAAGACCTCGTCATTCTCGATCGTGAGTTTGTATCGGTCTAAGTTAATTCAGCATTTATTGACAAACTATTGTCTCGAGAAAAGATCGTTTTAATGAATATTCTGCCTGCAAAAAGGCAGAAAATGCCCTCGAAGAACATATGAGTTTATTTGACATAAACCTAAATTTTGCATTTGTATGTTACGCAGTACCAACTGTACCAGTGGATGTGACATTGTAGTAATTAATTTGGTAGTATGTAGTACCTTTGTAAGAAAATGGTTAAAAAATTCTTTTGCAACAAATATAAAAATAAAGGTAATGTGGCGCCGAATCTTAGCATATATAAGTGTGGGAGATATGGTTTTCGCATTGAGATTAATTTGGAAGATCCTAATTTTTTCATATGCATGTTAATCTGTACCAATTTTTATTTTATTGTTTATCATTGGATGTCTTGTTATAGTACTTCATTTATTGGCATGTTGTGCATTTATAGAAGATGGTTGAAAGTTATTTTTGGCAATCGACACCAGTAAAGCTATACACCGGATGCTATCATATGTAAAGTGTGGAATCTGAGGTTAGTTTGACGAAAGTCCTAGCTTTTGTACATGTAGCGCCCCGTTTCCTTTTTCCGTATTTCCGCAGCTATTATATTTTTCCCATAAAAATTTTTTGCTTTTCTTTTCTTTCATAACCATTCCTTTTGCACATAAATGGGGGCGTACACCTGTTTATTCACTTTCACATATAATGTACATATACGTACACAACATTATCATTTTAATATCATATAAAATTTGATAATGTTCCTTAAACTATATGCAAACTATAATCTATGGGGAGTAGGATGAGAGCGTAGCCAGCCAACCTTGAATCCATACTTTCGTATGCAGATGCGTTCTAAGTCGCCTGTTAGATATCTACATCACTGTGAAGATAACTATTCAGAGTATGATAGCAACATGTTAATCAATAACAAATAAAAACTATAACGTGAAATGAATCCATTATTGTAAGTGCTATCACCATTTAGCATAAATTTTATCACGTAATCATCGTTCACATAACCATCGTTCATATGATCCTTAGATCACTGCATTTCTATATGCCCATTTATTTTGATACTCCTGTTATAGACTGGCTAGACTCGTACCGTAGGCCCGTCGGCGCCCATGCATGGGACTCTGCCATCCCCCGATTTGAAGGGAAGTAAATGTCATCCCCCGATTTGAAGGGAAGTAACTATCATCCCCCGATTTGAAAGGAAGTATGCCGTAGCATCCGTATCATCCGATGTCATAACAGTCATAACGGTTTCTTCGTTCATTATTACGTGTATGCAAATGCTATGATCATATCCTTACTTCACATATTTCATAAATCTATCAAATCATCTTTATAAAATAAGAGCACGTGACGACACATAAACCCGACCAATCCATATAGCACGTATATCAAAAAATCAATCACATTGTGTTTAGCAGATAAAAACACGTTGTGGCATATTATCATATCAGTCTATATAGCACGTATGTCACGGAATCATCAATTAGAAAGCATATAAGCACATAAATACATATTGCATATCATACTCACGAGTTTGTAACTCCCTGTCCCTCACTCGGCATTTTCCTTGCCTTTATCAGACTCCTGACCTATATAATTATTTTATCCGTAAATACGAAATTCTATAATGACATGCATGCGTGATATGCATGTTTTATTGTGCATGATCGTGTTTCTTTCATAATCCTTACCTCCCTTCTTATTTATTTTAATTATTTCGATATGCTGTACTTTCGGCCTAAAAGTCCTATTTTACTCTGTACCGAAAACTTCATTGAAAGCCCTAGCTTATATTATATCGAAAGTATTGAAGTGCTAATTACTTAGCCATGCCAAAAACTTTTAATACATCACGAAAACTTCTACACACACACACACACACACACACATATATATATATATATTTATATACATGCTTGAAACTTTACAGTCACAAAGACTTCATAGAAATGACGAAAACTTTCTAAGTTCATAGCGAAAACTTTATGAATTCAGAAAACATTTGTGTCCAGAAAACCTTCTCAAATTTAAGCATGCCGAAAAATCTGGTGATACCGAAATCTTTTTGCATCCCTAGCACGAAAACTTTGGGTAGCATAGTGATGGCGAAAACTTTCTTATGGAATAACCAAGGCCGAAATATCACTACTATGCCGAAAACTTTAGCCCTTGGTGAAAACTTTGTAAATGACGAAAACTTTATCATTTAATTGCCGAAAACATAGTTCTTGAAAACCCTAATAGCGATATATTCCTTAATGCGAAAACTTTGAACTTCAATTAAAACTTTTCATTCCATACCGAAAACCCTGATATTTAATCATTCAGGATGCTATCAATGTTCATACATCGAAAACTATCTTTTTCAACTGAAACTACTTAAAACTATTAGAACATATATATATATATATATATATATATATATTAAAAGGTTCGAACACTTAAAATATTGACCTATTCTTATACCAAAATTGTCCAAATAAACATATATGAAATCTTTTCAACAAGTCTGGGAAAAACCCTAATGTATCCAAGGCCACGAAAAAGCCTCCCTCAATTATCAACACCGAAATTTCCTTATACTTGACATAATCAAATCCTATCAATAATAATATATTATAAGTAAATCTCTTAAATGTTTCAATCCTTATTCCATTGCGGAAAACCTTGAAGTTTTCAATCATTAAGATACTAAATATTTATATACCGAAATCATCTATCCAGCTAAGGATACTTAAATTGCCAGAATACTTTTATCCAAGATTCGAACATTTCAACTAGTATGTTTTAATAACGAATTCTATGTAAATAACATTTATGAAGTCCTTCGAGATTTAGCAAACCCTAATACATATATATTTGCGAAAGGTCTCCTCAAATTTTAAATACCTAAGAACTTCCTTATACCTGACATAAGTTAAATCCTAACAATAGTAATATACTACAAATAGGCTTATAAACTTTCCAACTTTTGTTCTAATGTCGACGGGTTATTCCCTTAATCATCCACATGTCTAACATAATTTATTAAAAATCTATAAACACGTATATGTAAGCTACAAAATGTTATTTAATTCGTTTACCTTTGAAAGACTTGTATAGCTTAATCAGATTTATTTCTTGTTGACACTCCACCTTCGTTATACTTCAACTCGGTTTTTTCTTTTCTACAAGTAATTTACCTTTGTTCGCTTTATGAGGGTTTTATTAGTCAAAAGAATGGACATACATTAAGGCTGTGTTTAGTTGGTAACATAAGAAATGAAGGTATAATTTATGTTAAGATAGTTTATCCGGACATATCTTGTTCAATTTCCACTTAACCATTTTATGGATTGGATTACTGTCTTGTTTACTTTGTAAGATAAAAATAATTCTATGTTAAATTAGCTTGTCAATTTACCACTCTAACCCTACATTAAATAAACGATGTTAATATTAAAAAATTTAATTCTAACTAATCTTAAAAATATAAGATATGGATGTCATTTTGATCGTCATGAAATGAAAAATAAATTAGATTTGTTTTATTGCTTTTATTATGTAAAACACATAAAATAAGGATAATTTTATAATTTGGTGAATTTGTCATTTCAGGGATATATTTGTCATTTTCATGTTATCAGTATGGATTGGATAATAATCTCGGCCAACTCCGTGTGATAACTTATCTAGTATTTGATGGATTATTATACCGGGCCTATTATTATATCGGGCTATATCTATATAAAGTTTTGGGAAGTGAACACGATATCATTGGATAAAGTACCTTCTATCTTGACTCATCATGGGAACTAAACGCAGCCTAAAGTGTCGAAATTTGTGTTTGATAGGATAAGAAGGTGACGTGTCTTTCCTATGTATCAAGTAAGATGTTTCTTTAATAAGCTTAAGTTATTCATGCCGAAAACTTTGAACTTAAGAAAACTTTTCATTAGTTATACTTACCAAATGACATCTATGAGTAATGGCCCTCGCCACGTGTCCTTTAACTTTCTAATTGGATTAATATAAACATATATATATATATATATGTATATGTACGTGTAGACCTATCTATCTATCTATCTATCTATATATATATATATATATATATATATATACGTGCGAAAACTTTGATGTAGACCTCGAAACTTACTACGAAAATTTTGCCTCTTCATGCCAAATTAATTCTCGAAGTCTACTTCGAAAGCTTTATGGATGGATATTGTATATGAATTATCACGAAAACTCCTCTACCTTAAGCACTTATATTCACGTAATTCAACCATTTATTTTTCTTACTAAGGTTCATAATACCCTAACTATATATTATCATCTATATCATAAAATTAATTTTGTAAATGCATAAATTCTTGTAATGCATGAAATGAGTTTTGGTTTCGGTTCCTGACAATTCTCCTCCCTTTAAAATTTTCGACCTTGAAATTTTGTATCTGTGTCCGTGAATAACTATGGGTACTATGTCTTCATATTTCTTATTATTTCCGAAGTAGCTATACACGTCAGGTGACTTTCTATCGTACTTTCTCCATTGAAACTATCTGATTACGCGGTCGTCCATCAGGATATTCATGGATTTTTGCTGATTCTTATGCCTGAAGTTTTCAACAACACTAACTATTCCATCACTCAAAACATTGGAAGGATCTGATCTGTATCGTTGTAACATATTGACACAAAGACATCGCATATCTATGATATTTTAGGTGGTAACGCCAGTTGGTATGCCAACGGTCCAATACTTTCAAGTATCTCAGATAATCCAATGTATCGTGGCTAAATTTTCCTTTTCTATTTCCCTCATCTGCTTATTCCATTATCCGTCGAAATCGATCATTGTAATCTGTTATCATTCTTAGGCTGCTTTAAGTTGATTCTTAACTCATCTTTCCCGTTGTATCAAATCCGACCCTTCTAATATCCGTATACCTTCCATATCCCTCCTATCTGTTTATAGACATTTTTGACCATATAAAATTTCATATGGTCCCATACCAATACTAAAATGGTGCTGATGATTATAGGCTAATTTTGTTAGTGTTATATAATCATCTCATGATCCCTTTGAATTTAATCATACGCTCGAAGCATATCTTCCAAATTCTGTATCATTCTTTCTGATTATCCATCTATTCATGTATGAACGCCGCAGTAAAACATAACTTATTTCCGATCTCTTCCTGTGAACGTACCCAAAATTCTGAAAACGAATCGAAAATTACGATCAACACACGAGACATGGATACTCTATGTAGTCGAACTATCTCATTAACATGTCTTTTCACTAGATATTCCATTGTAAAACCCCATCAAAACGTCAAGCAATGAGCAGATTCCATAAACTTAATCAGTAATTAGTCAAATAATATCATTTTCCTGACTGTTGAAAGTAGTAAGGAAAACCCATCGTCATGTGTTCCTAATCTCAAACTGATATGGGTAAGGAATGTAATTTACCTACGGTTGCTTAGGGTCCGGCTCTAATCTATTAACACCTTAAACATTTCAGTATATATTCGACTAATGCTTTTTCTATTATTTTCCCGTCGTAAGTAATCAATATCGGGAAACACAAATTCGAATATTTATCATCATCACACTATTTTTCTTCATGGTAAACGACTTTCCTAGTCTTTATCTCACTTTCTCAATAATCTTGACTAACATTTCGTCCTTGAATTGTACTTGTTTAATTCCATTCTTCGAAGTAAGACAAATTACGATGGAAACACATATAGTACCCATACCATTCACATTCGTTTCGATAGCTATTTACCTCAGATCAATCCAATTTGACAACGAATGTGATGATAAATAGAAAATAATACAATACGACTTTCGACTTAAACGTCTGTAATTATGTTCGCTTTTCCATATTGAATCCTCTAGCAATCCGATCCAGCATCTTTGTCTCATGTTTAGTTCCTTTTGGCCCAACAAATACATCAAACGCTTATAATCCGTAAATATCTGGAATAGTGACTATATAGGTAGTGTCGCCATATCTTTAATGCGAACAATACGGCAATTAATTCCAGATCATAGATCAGGTAAGACGTCTCATGTAGTTTTTAGTTGTTGAGACACATACGCTGATACTTTTCCATGTTGCACTCGCACACAACCTAATCCTTGATACCATGCATCACTATAAATTACTAAGCCTTTGGTACCCAATAAAATGGTTAACACATGAGTCGTAGTTAATCCTTCATTTAGTTCTTTCAAACTCCTTTGACATTCTTCTAATGTCGTTCGCATTCTTCTTTTTGACTGAGAATACACCAGAATGTCGTCAATAAAGACGATCACGAATTGGTCTAAGTAAAGTCGAAAATGTAACCCATAAACGTCATAAAGATTGCAGGGTATTCTTTAACCCCATGGCGTAACTAGATGCTCATATCTTGTTCCAAAAATGGTTTTTTGGAATATCACAATCTGCAATCCTTAGTTGATGGTATACCGACCTTATTATTATTATTATTATTATTATTATTATTATTATTATTTTTATTATTATTACTATTATTATTATTATTATTATTACTATTATTATTATTATTATTATTATTATTTTATCGTAACCTTGTTAAACTGCCTGTAATCAACACATAATCTAAGCGTACCATCCTGCTTTTTACGCGCGATCACATATAACCTTTGTCCAATAATCCTCGAGTTATACCTTCATCTCATTTAATTGGATCGGTGCCATGCCTAGTTAAAACCCAATGATAAACTCCGTGTCTCGATCTGATGGTAATCTTCGCAATTCCTTAGAAAAATATCTGAATATTGGAATGTCTTCTACCTTTAGTTCATATATCTGCGTGTCTGAAGCCAGATATCCTTTATTTCCTTTACTAATAATTTGGGGATGTCTCTAAGCTTAATATCTGATGTGTCGTCCGTATATTCTTCTCTCTCTTTTTTTTTTAATATCTTACATAATCGATCCAAAGGAGACAGTTCAATTTCTATTGATATCGGTATAACCATTCCATACCTAGTACTACATCGAAATCTGTTAAGGATATAACTATTAAAACTACCTATATCTCTACTTCGACAACTTGCGCTTTAGATATACTGTATTTATTATAACCACTTCACCTATTGGAAGTCGAACCTTAATCCCATTTTCTATATGTAATCTTCCTTTCGAAGCCTCGTTGTTTACTTGTTACCTAAACGCATTATATAGCTTTTCCACTAAATGATACTTCGCGTTGTCTTCCCTTGCCACTCTAGAAGTTTCTAGATTCCATGTCCAATCTTTGGACACGAATAACCGCTCCTAAATTTTCCATACGACTTCATAGCTGATGGCATAATCATATAACGAAGTCCTGGCGTAATCATTCGGCATTTATTCCTTCCAATGGCAACCTTATAAGAAGCATAGTGAGATAATTGATTCTATAACACTTTGTTTACCTATAGACCTTTTTTTGATTCAACTCAAAAAATTTTATTTCTCCTGATCCCTATAAATCCCAATCATATTGGCATCATTAAATTCTCTTAAGAAATCCTCTCCAGTCAACCCGGGGGTTATACACTACTATCCGGAATTATTCTCATTATTCTTATACATGTCTCTGTAAGAGTGAGACTACGTAGTCAAATCTTTCTTCTAGAGTACGCTGTAACAGGTTAAACATCTTTTCGGTTCTTTTCTGCCACGTTTCTGTTTCTGAGAAATCTGTTGCACCCATAAAGTCCACAGTACCCATCTTTCTCAGCTTACTATACCATCGTTTACGGGGAATTGTCAGGGTTTTCCATGCTCTTAGTACTTATGCTTACATACACATATTATGCAATTGTCTACAGAACCTAAAGCCTAGGCTCTGATACCACTACATGTTGCGCCTCGTTTCCTTTTTCCGTATTTGCACAGCTACTACATTTTTCCCATAAAAATTTTTCGCTTTTCTTTTTCTTTCATAACCATTCCTTTTGCACACAAACGAGGGGCGTACATCTGTCTATTCACTTTCACATATAATGTACATATATGTACACAACATTATTATTTTAATATCATATAAAATTTGCTAATGTTCCTTAAACTATATGCAAACTATAATCTATGGGGAGTAGGATGAGAGCGTAGCCAGCCAACCTTGAATTCATGCTTTCGTATGCAGATGCGTTCCAAGTCGCCTGTTAGATGTCTACATCACCGTGAAGACAACTATTAATAGTATGATAGCAACATTTTAATCAATAACAAATAAAAACTATAACGTGAAATGAATCCATTCTTGTATGTACTATCACCATTTAGCATATGTTTTATCACGTAATCATCGTTCACATAACCATCGTTCATATGATCCTTAGATCAATGCATTTCTATATGCCCATTTATTTTGATACTCCTGTTATAGACTGGCTAGACTCGTACCGTAGGCCCGTCGGCGCCCATGCATGGGACTCTGTCAATTCTGTAATATCTGTATGTGCTTGTACAGGATTCTGTCATCCCCCGATTTGAAGGGAAGTATACCGTAGCATCCGTATCATCCGATGTCATAACAGTCATAACGGTTTCTCCGTTCATTATTACGTATATGCAAATGCTATGCTCATATCCTTATTTCACATATTTCATAAATCTATCAAATCATCTTTATCAAATAAGAGCACGTTGCGACACATAAACCCGATCAATCCATATAGCACGTTTATCAAAAAATCAATCACATTGCGTTTAGCAGATAAAAGCACGTTGTGGCATATTATCATATCAGTCTATATAGCACGTATATCACGGAATCATCAATTAGAAAGCATATAAGCACATAAATACATGTTGCATATCATAGTCACGAGTTTGTAACTCCCTGTCCCTCACTCGGCCTTTTCCTTGCCTTTATCAGACTCCTGACCTATATAATTATTTTATCCGTAAATACGATTCTATAATGACATGCCTGCGTGATATGCATGTTTTATTGTGCATGATCGCGTTTCTTTCATAATCCTTACCTCCCTTCTTATTTATTTTAATTATTTCGATATGTTGTACTTTCGGCCTAAAAGTCCTATTTTACTCTGTACCGAAAACTTTATTGAAAGCCCTAGCTTATATTATATCGAAAGTATTGAAGTGCTAATAACTTAGCCATGCCGAAAACTTTTAATGCATCACGAAAACTTCTACAGATATATATATATATATATATATACATACTGAAAACTTTATTGTCACAAAGACTTTATAGAAATGACGAGAACTTTCTAAGTTAATAGCGAAAACTTTATGAATTCCGAAAACATTTGTGTCCCGAAAACCTTCTCAAATTTAAGCATGCCAAAAAACCTGGTGATACCGAAATCTTTTTGCATCCCTAGCACGAAAACTTTGGGTAGCATAGTGATGGCGAAAACTTTCTTATGGAATAACCAAGGCCGAAAACTGTTACATCACTACTATGCCGAAAACGTTAGCCCTTGGTGAAAACTTTGTAAATGACGAAAACTTTATCATATAATTGCCGAAAACATAGTTCTTGAAAACACTATTATAGCGATATATTCCTTAATGCGAAAACTTTGAACTTTAATTAAAATTTTCATTCCATACCGAAAACCCTGATATATTTAATCATTTAGGATGCTATCAATGTTCATACGTCGAAAACTATCTTTTCCAACTGAAATTACTTAAAACTGTTAGAACATATATATATATATATATATATATATATATTAAAAGGTTCGAACACTTAAAATATTGACCTATTCTTATACCAAAATTGTCCAAATAAACATATATGAAATCTTTTCAACAAGTCTGGGAAAAACCCTAATGTATCCAAGGCCACGAAAAAGCCTCCCTCAATTATCAACACCGAAATTTCCTTATACTTGACATAATCAAATCCTATCAATAATAATATATTATAAGTAAATCTCTAAAATGTTTCAGTCCTTATTCCATTGCCGAAAACCTTGAAGTTTTCAATCATTAAGATACTAAATATTTACATAGCGAAATCATCTATCCAGCTAAGGATACTTAAACTGCCAGAATACTTTTATCCAAGATTCGAACATTTCAACTAGTATGTTCTGATAACGAATTCTATGTAAATAAGTTAAATACTAACAATAGTAATATACTAACAATAGTAATATACTACAAATAGGCTTAGAAATTATTTTTTTGGATTAAGGCTTATAAATTTTCCAACTTTTGTTCCTAATGTCGACGGGTTATTCCCTTAATCATCCACATGTCTAACATAATTTATTAAAAATCTATAAACACGTATATGTAAGCTACACAAATATTATTTAATTCCTTTACCTTTGAAAGACTTGTATAGCTTAATCAGATTTATTTCTTGTTGACACTCCACCTTCTTTATACTTCCGCTCGGTTTTTCCTTTCTACAAGTATTTTTCCTTTGTTCACTTTATGAGGGTTTTATTAGTCAAAAGTATGGATATACATTAAAGTGTCGAAATTTGTGTTTGATAGGATAAGAAGGTGACGTGTCTTTCCTATGTATTAAGTAAGATGTTTCTTTAATAAGCTTAAGTTATTCATGCCGAAATGAACTTAAGAAAACCTTTCATTAGTTATACTTACCAAATGACATCTATGCGTAATGGCCCTCCCCACGTGTCCTTTAACTTTCTAATTAGATTAATATAAACATATATATATATATATATATATGTATATGTACGTGTAGACCTATCTATATATATAGGTGCGAAAACTTTGACGTAGACCTTGAAACTTACTACGAAAACTTTGCCTCTTCATGCCAAAGTAATTCTCGAAGTCTACTTCGAAAACTTTATGGATGTATATCGTATATGAATGGTCACGAAAACTCCTCTACCTTAAGCACTTATATTCACTTAATTCAACCATTTATTTTTCTTAGTAAGGTTCATAATACCCTAATTATTTATTATCATCTATATCATAAAATTAATATTGTAAATGCATAAATTCATGTAATGCGTGAAATGAGTTTTGATTTCGGTTCCTGACAGTACATGCATGTTACGTAGTACCAGTTTTACCTTTGGTGTGTACCATTGGACGTGATGGTATATTCCTTCAGTTTTCATATGTCGTACCTTTATAAGAGCTATCGTATTATCCTTTTGAACTAGGTTACCACTATCTCGGGAAAAATATCCGATGTCCGCATCAGCAAGCGAAGTAAATACAAGATCAAAAACAATAAAATAACAATCAAGATTAAGAAAGTAACGAGCAAGATTAAGTGTTGATTTCTAATAGGTTGGTGATTATATTCGATGTTGTAATTTTGTGACGATTAAGTCGATTGTGTTAGGGATGTGCCCTTAGAATGCTATTCGAGGATGAAATGAATAGGGCACGTATTTATGTGACGACCCTCATCTTCTAATAACAATTTGTGGCGGATTTTCGTAACGTAAGTTGCGGAAGACCCGTCTAACAGAAACTTTTTCATAAAATAGAGTACATTACGACAAAATATAGTCTAACGCCGCTCCATAGGTCTTCATCCATGTACAACATCGCTCTCAAAAGTCCGTGAAGTTACCGTCGTCAGCCCACTTAGTCCCGACGTACCTCTACGTCGGACTCAGTAGTACCTACAACACGTAAACCCTGAGCCATTGCTCAGTAGGTGAATATGTGTGAATGTAACGTGCTCTCGAATCCCGTCCCCAAATGCCTCACAATGTAATATGCACGCTTGACTTTCCTCTCGTCTTAATCTATCGTATCTCAATATATCTCATCAAGGCCCTAGACTAGACTAGGCACCACACGCATAATAACATATCGAGTCAGGGGCCCGCGCCCGGGTAGCCTACACTAGTAGTGCACCTAGACGACCACGCCAAGCATCCTCCCACTAGGTCGCTCCTTCCCGAGTTTCCTCCTGCTCAAGCGGTAGCATACGCTGGTAGTGCACCTGAATGATCACGCCAAGTATCCCCCGACCGGGTCGCTCCTTCCGCTAATATATATAACTCAAGCGGTAGCCTACACTAGTAGTCCATCTGAACGATCACGCCAGACATGCCCCTACTAGTCTCTCCTTTCCTCCAATCATCCGACGGTTTCCCGTCTGGTGCCTCAGTTCTAACCTCATAACTCTACTATGAGTCGACGACCAACATTGTTCACAATCTCTTTCTACCCGTCTCATAGACAATATACAGTGTCATTGTGTCCACACGGTCAAACTTTCGCATACCGACATGACATGCAAGTGCAATGCAAATAAAATCAGTATTATATGTAAATAATTATTTTTTTCTCAAGGTATTTCAGCTCTACCAGAAAAATTCACCTAACTGCCCCAAAATTAAATCCTCCCCGAAAATAGTACCTAAAGCCGGAAGAATCCGTTTTGCAGTCAAATTTTGGAACAAGGCCCGAATTTCGGTTAACGCCGGATTTTGACACTACTCGGCAAATTCCGACATCCGAAAATAAATTTGAAGATCCGAAAATTAATCTACTCGAAATTCTTATATATCTAAGTCTCTTTACCCGAAAATCTAATTATGGCTAACACCCGAAATTCAAAAGACACGGCGAAAATATGTCTACCCCAAAATTTACTTAAAAGTCCGAATTTCACCCACACGAAAATTGACCTAGCTGTCCGAAAATACCTATATCTAACACATGAAATTTTGCCGTGTTTTTCCCTTCGTGCCCGGAAATTTCACCCGAATTTAACATGCCCAAAATTTTATGATATACCAAAAATTATTAAAATATTTTAAGGCCCGAAAATAGCTTAGGTTATCTGAAACAGTACTCATCGAATTCGTCTACCCGAATTTTGTTATTCCACCCGAAAATTTTCACAAGTCCATGATATAATAAACTACCCGAAAATTTCCTAACTGAATGTCCGAAACTTCGAATCTTAAAATCTCATCAGCCCAAAATTATCCTTACTACCCGAACATAAAAATTCAGCTACCTGAATGTCAACTTCTCTATCCGAAACTTAGTTCCTTTCCATGAATTTTTACAGTTAGACATGCACAAATATAAGCAAGTATGGCAGTCCAAATATAACCCTGAATTTGAGGGTTTTCGAACATGAATCATACCTGAAAATTCCATTTAAGTCACATAATTTCGTAGAGCCATAATAGCACATAATTCACAAAGAAATTTACGTCTTGCAGATGGAATTTTCACCACCTCACGTCCAAAATTCAACTTGCTCAAGAACTTCAAGTTGTCCGAATTTTGTGCTTGGGAAGGCTTCATTCTTCTCCTTAGTTTTTTAGTTGTGGTTGTGTTTTGAGGGTTTTCTCTTAATAATGCTTGATGTATTTGATAAGTATTGAGCTTAGGGAATAGTGATCGATGGGACTAGTAGGTGATGATATTTCCCTTAAGGTTAAATGTCAAGAACTGAAAACCTTATGTCATAACATTTGTACTAGTTCATGCATTTATACGAATTCATGCATTTGCATGACTAATTTTCATATATATATATATATGTGGAAGGACTATTTTATTAAGGTATTGTAGTCTTGGATTTTCGAAAAATATACCTTCGAAAATTATGTTATTGAATCTAGAGAATTTCGCAAGGGAAGATGGTTTGAATAAGTAATATTCCGAAACTTAGATTTTGATGAAAGAAATTTCGAAACATGAAACTTTCAAAATTAGTGATATTGATAGGGATGAATTTCGAAAGTTAGGCTTGGAATGGAGAATTTCGAAACTTATGAAAAAAATTTCGAAACTTTGGTAAAGTTTCGAAATTGAAAGGGGAATTTCGAAATCCATTGGAATTTCTAGTTTTTCGAAATTCTCTAATGTTGAGTTTCGAAATTTTTAATCGAGGATTAACGTTAGATAAAAAAAATGGCTAACACTTGCAACATTAGGAGCTCGTCATTATCACGTTAAATATGGGATAAATATAAACCTCTTGGAAATTAAGTCTAAGGCAGAAAATAACCCTAAGCTAAAATAATAACAATTATTTAGCTTAAGGTATTAACCACACAAATAATCTTGAAATCAAAGAAAATGGTGTGGGGTGCTTGAGAGGATAAGATGGAGGCTCAAAAAATTTTCTCTCTAGAATAGAAACACTCACAAGCACACCTAACTATGTGTTAGGGTTTTAGTATTTATACCACAAGTTGGTATATAATACTTGGGCCCTTGTGTAAGCCCATTACAAAATAACTAAGAACTAACCCAACTAAGAACTAGCCCAAAGTTTTAATAAAGCTAACCAACAAAGATAATATAATGAAATTGAACACTACAAAATATTTCCTAACAGAGGTAGCTTCGGTTATCCTACAATTTAAAATGGCTTTCTCGTTGAGATTTCTAACCAAGCAATTGTAGTTATTTGCTAGCCTATCTTCTAATTCCTTAATCTTTTCGCTCTGTTGTCCGAGTTGAGGTTGACTAGTCTCTCTAGAATGGAGGCTCTTGGTAAGTTCATCTATTTTTGCATTGGAGCTCCTAAGTTCTTGTTCGAGACTATCTATCTTCTCCTGAGCTCTCTCAAGTTCGTTCTCTACTTCCTTTATACTTTTCTGCTCACGTTTCATGTTAGCATATTGCTTTTGATATGATTCTAACATGGTCAATAATGTGGAAGGAGTGACTACCTTATTTGAAGACGTGGATGCGTTGTCGTCGTCCGTACGAGTGGATGTTTCGGCGTCCAATTCGTTGTCGAGACGGGCCATGAGGGCTAAGTTCTCTTCTTCAGAGTTCGACGTGTCCTCGAGCCATTGGTCCTGTTCAGCCATGAGAGCTACTCCAGCTTCTTTCTGTTTTGTCAATTGAAGCTTCCTGGAGTAGTAGTTTGCATCTCTTTTCTTCGAGAGAGTGCAGTCTCTGGCAAAGTGACCTGCTTTGCCACAGTTAAAACATTTGTTAGTCTCTTTGGGATTCTTGACCTCGGAACTCTCCGGAGCACGTTCTTTGTTCTTGGAGCTTGTAGTCCCAAGTCTATTGGCTGAGGTTGAAGACTTCTTCTTGAAGTATTTCTTGCTCATCATTTGCCCAATGAGAGCTAACTGTTTTCCAAGGGCTTTCATGTTCGGCTCGATGTCGGAGTCCGATACCTCTTCCGACTCTGATGATGAAGGTGGCCTAACGATCTTTTCCTTTCTTGACCTTGTGCTCCTCTTCTCCAAGACTAAGGCAACCATGTCATCGGTTTGTTTGCCTTTCTGCTCTTTGGTAATCTCGAAGATATCCTCCTCATGCTGAGCGAGATTATCGAACACGGCATGGACATCCAACTCCTCTAGATCTTTGTTTTGTCGTATTTGAGTGGATATTTTCTTCCATTCCGTGGGCAGAGAGGATAGAAATCTTATGTTTGTCTCCATGTTTGTCTTTGTTATTTCTATCTTCCTCATTTCATTGAGAAGAGTGAGGTATCGTTGGTAGATCTCGTTTAGACTCTCCTCCGGCTTTGCTTTGAATGAGTCGTAAGCAGTGAGAATGTTCGCCTTTGCATCATCCTATGCAGCTCATCCCACATCCCTTTGGCCGATGTAAGGCTGTCGATTTGTCTGTATATATCGTTGGGGATGCCCTGCATAAGGGTATTCATGGCTACTAGATCAGCCTTAGCTCGAGCTCTTTCCTCCAGAGAGTATTCTCTAGGCTCCTTTAGTCGCCTAGAAGCTGGAATTGCTGGAGTAGCTGTTTCGTCCCCGGGTACATGAACCCAGAACTGTGCCGGTCCCTCTTCAAGGGACTTCAGTAGATTTTCGGCTTGATCCTTTAGAGCAATGAAATTCAGAAAGCGGATTCTCCACACTGTGTATTCACCTCTTTGCAAGATCGGCGGACGGTTGTCATTTCCGAGTGAGTATGCATCCATGTTTGTATTGTAGTCGAGTAGTTGAAGGATCTTCGTTAATTGTTTTGAAGGTTGAAGATGATGTAATGTGCTTCAGAAGTGACAAAATTCGTTAGTAGCGTTTGATTCGAAAATTAGATCGAGAATTATTTTTGATCGAAATTAATTCCGTCGAGATAGTGTACTGAGTACTGTTCTCGTGCGAGAAATTTTGTCAGCGAGATACTTTACGAGAGAGATAAATTGCTCAAAATCATTCGGTCGAGAAAAATTTCTTGATCGTGAATTTATTTCGATCGTAAAGAAACAGTACGTTAGTAAGTTTCTCGACAAGTCAAAATAAATCTGTTGACTAGAAAAGTTTCTCGCGTATAAATGATTTTCGCCTGGTCAAACGTTAAAAGGTTTGACTGAAAAAGTTTTTCCAGTGAAAGTTTTTACGCATGCAAAGTCAAAATAAGTCTCTCTCGAAAAAGTTATTCGCCATAATGCTCGAGAAATATTTCTAACTAAAATCGTTTCTACTGATGACGATTTTAGGGCTGACTTCGTATTCTGGCCGAGAAAAATTCTCGCGCTAGGTTTATCGATCGAGAAACTAATCCGATCGCAAAACTTAGCGAGAAAAATTTGAGCAATCGAGAAAAATTCACAGAATACGATTAACACTAATTCGAGCAAAAACAAAGAATCAGATAGTGAAATTTGAGGCAATTGCTCGCAATTAAGTACTAATCACGCACGAACAAGCAATTAAACACGTTATGAAGCAAAATATATCGAATTTGATCAAAATCAGAACGTGTTATTCACGTTCTTCGCAAACAGTAACACGCAGAAGCAATTCAATTCTAGAAATCGAAGTTTAAACTGCTACAGAACTGATCGCAATGATGATCTATCACTTAAACAAGCACAGAAACACCAAATTCAAGTCAATTAAGCACAGAATTAAGCTATTGGATCGAAAAAGGTTTTCGCGCAAATCTGTTCTTCGAAGAACAGTATCCAGAAAATGATTTTCGATCCAATTCTAACAATTTTCGATTCAAAACAGAACGAATCTGCTTTGATACCAATTGTTAGGTCCTACGATTAACAACTCTACGATCCTAGGCTAGAATTCATAGTAATTCGATCGTTTAGATAAGCAATTGAATTCGATCGAAAAACTCAAATGAAGAACAAGAGAGAGAATTCGAGTAGAGTGAGAAAGTTACTGTTGTTTCTCTCTCTACAAAATCAAATTGCAAGCCCTTCGGATCAATTCTCAAAACTTTCTCTATTAAGCTCAATTAATTTACAAGTATTTATACCAAACAAACTTGGTATAAATATCAAACTAGTCATAATCTAAGGACTACTATACAGAACGCCCCTAATTACAAGGACAACTAATGAAATCAAGCACAATTACAAATAGTATTCTACACATAGGGTAGGTTTTTTATCATGTATAATATTTTCCCCGTTAGAAATTAAGTTAGAATGAGAGTTTTGATCTCTTTGACCTATATTCAAAATATCAGTCTCTAACCGTTCAATTGTAGAGTAAAACATACGCCGTTCCTCTAAGATAGTCTCATATTTTGATGAGACATCATCTCGCTCATCTTCGTAAGAACGTAGACTGTTAGTTATCTCGCAGACCCTCTGTTCACTGTTTTCTAACTTTGCGTTGGTCAAATCTTCATTAGCATAAGCTAGGCTCTCTTGTTGCTTAAGCAACACGGAGCAATTATTAGCAAGTCTTGCTTCTAATTCCTCAATTTTCCTAGCTTGAGCATCCATTCAAATTAATATGATTTTATTAATTAATTTTTTTTGTTTAAAAACAAATTGGCTTTTGGAAGTTCTGTTTCGAAAAGTTTGGTTTACTTGAGAAGTATCGTGAAGTATCAAGAAAATCAGTGTCGAAAATTTTTGGTGTGCACCTAAAAATTTTGAGATAATTTCTAAACCTTCGTGAAATGACCAAGACTTTTTCTATAATTTGCAAATGACGTCCCAAGTTGATTGTTGGATATAAATGATCGTTGACACGTTTTATGGATTTGCTTTCAAAAATTTGACAAAACGTCGTCTACACCGAAAATTTTGGACCCGGAAAATTTATTTTGAAATATTTCGAAAAAGTCTTAAGTGAGACTGTGTCCTAAATTTTTTTTTTAACCTTTTTGTTCCGCGGGGGTCGATTTTTTTTTTTTAGCGATCGAGAACGATTAAGTGTGATTTTTGGAGGGTGAGTTTGTTAGAATTGGATCGCCCGATTAAAGATTGGAATGATGATGATTTTGACTGAAAAATTCTAAATTTTCAAATTGGGCGAACTGAGGTAGCTAAAATCGGGCAAATTTGCAGAGTGAAGATTCGCGGAACTTAATTCGGGCGAATTACTGTTCAAAGAGATCAGAATCGGGCGATTGTTTGCTTAGGACTGAAATTCGCCGAGAGTTCAAATCGGGCGATTTGGAGATTCTAGCTACAGTGCAATCGAGCGAATTGCTACAGAGTATTTTCTACAGTGAATCTTGCGAAGTGCTACAGTGAATTCACGCGAATTGTACAGTGAATATGACGAATTTGCTACAGTTAATTTGTGAAAATCGTTTGCAATCGGGCGATTAGATTGAATTGCTACAGTGAAATAGCTACAGTGAAACTTTAACAATCGGGCGAATGGTTGAAGTTTGCTACAGTAATCGGACGAAATTGCAACAATGGATTTGCTATAGTAATCGGACGCTACAGTGAATTGCGAAAATTGTTTTCAATCGGTCGATTGTGTGGATGACTAGTTTTGACCGAAAGAAGTTGTTTGACCAAATAAAGTGAGTAGCGATTGTTTTAATGATTGAATCGGCCGATTAAATGTTTTAACTTGCAGCTTCGGGCGATTTTTTTTTTTAAAATCAGTCCAATTTCGGGTGTTGACCAGTCAAGTTTCGGGTTGACCACTACAGTTTTGGGTTTGACCAGTCAAAATTGGATTAACCAGTCAAATTTTGGGTGTTGACCAGTCAAATCTCGATTTGACCAATCAAGTTTCGGGTTTGACCAGTCAGTTTCGCCCGAAACTGAATAAAAACGCCCGAAACTGAGTAAATTGGTATTGTAGTAGAATAGGGTACTGTAGCAATCGAGCGATTTGTTCATCTACCCGATTCTGGACTGAAAACTGACGACAAAAGATCCGATTTCTACCCAAAACTCACCCAAATCAACTGAAAAATGTTGGATAATCACTTCAAATCACTCGAAAACAACCTAATTACCTCTTGAGCTTGCAAAATCAGTAAAATCAACTCAAAAACTCAAGAAATAGCAGAAATTCGAACCCAAAAAAATACCCAAAAATTTCAGAAATCATTCAAATCCGAACGTGTTTTGCTTTGATACCACTTGTTGGTCCCTATTCTTTCCAACAACACTGACCTAGGATGATTTACCACGCTAATGATGTGGATTTGAAGCTTGTGCGTGGGGTGTGATAGTGTATGAAGGTGAAGCTGTCAAAATTCTTTTCATATTATTCAACACACACGCAACTCACACATACTACACCAAAAACACACACCCTAACGAATTAGGGTTTGGGGGTATATATACCACATTAGTTGGTATATTATACCCCTAGTAACTAAGAACTAGAATATTATAAACTAGCCCAAAGTTAATTAAATACAAACCAACTAAGATAAATACAATGAAATTGAACACTATAAAATATTCCTAACAGAAGTGACAAAATTGATGCTTGGAATAGACATGGGAGAAAGAACCAGGAAAGCCAACATCCTCGCAGTATATAACTCATTCAAAGCAAGATCTGGAGAACAGCTAAACGAGACGTATTAATGATCCAGGTAAATGAACTGAGGAAGATCAATATCACGAAGACAACTATGGAACTCAACGTCAAATTCCTCACCTGAGTACTGCCAGAATGGAGGAAATTGGCTACAAACTTCAGACTTAACAAGGATCTCGATCAAATCAATATACACAGCATCTAGGAAAGCCTCGAGCAACATGTCGATATCATCAACGAGTCCTCTGAAGAACAAAAGAGCAAAGTCCAAGCTGACTCCCATGCCCTAATGACGGACAACACACTCAGAAAAAGCTCTAAATCAGGAAAAGGCAAGTCCATCAAGCCCCCTACTCCACCAGAAAGTGAAGACTCTGGATCTGAATCGGACCCTAGTTCAGTGATAAATAAATGGCTTTCTTCACGAAGATGATGGGCAAAACCTTTTTCAAGAAACCATCATCATCTGCCAACATACAAAGAATCTAATCTAGCTCCAAGCAACCTTCACAATACAAACAACAGTGTGAGACAAAGAATGCTTCTGAACCAAACAAGTGTTTCAACTGCGGCAAGCCAGGACACTTTGCCAAAGACCGCCTCCTCCCAAATAAAAGGACATTGAGTATTAAACAAGGAAACTACAACTCCTGGAGCAGAAGCAAACTGGAGCAGCATTGATGGCCGAGCAAGACTATTGGCTCGACGATACCTCAGAAAGCGAGTCAGAGAATATGGCACTGATGGCTCTAGTAGAGGGAGCTGAATGTGACAAGGAGGAACCACAGGCATAGATCAGCCACGCTAAAGACGATCAGCCGACCACAGGGAGGGAGGTAGAACCTATAAGTCTTAATTCGTTTATTGAACATCAAGAAAACCATCCAGAGCTATATAAAGAACGAAAAAGCATTAAGTCGATAGAAAAGAAACTAGCTAAAACCCAGGCAATTCTAGCTATGACACGTGAAAATGTCGTCAGACTAGAAAATAGCTTAACTAATTCTTAGGCTAATTTAGCTGAATCAGAATTAAAGATAAGTGCTTTGACAAATACTCTATCTATCTGCGAGCAAGCTCAAAACACCTCTATAGATAACGAAAGTACTATAAAGGAATTGGAGGCTCGTTTAGAAAACAATGATAAATGTTATCTTGCACGTTTAAGGGAAATAACGTCTCTCAATTGTAATCTTGAAGCTTCTGAAATGAGAGTAGAGGATCATGACAAAGATATAGAGAACTTAAATCTAGGGTTAGTGAATTAACTACTAGTCTGCAAGAGAGCGAAGACAAACTACTCACTAAGACTTGTGAATACAATTTAATGAATAGCGAACAAGGAGATCTGTATGCCAGGATTAAGATTTTAGAGGACATCCTCACTAAGAGAGGACAAATAGAACAAACGATTTTCCTGAACCAGCCTAAAGACACTAGGTTCTACAATCCTCGAGAGGTATTAGGTTTCGTACCCGGTAGGGAACCCGTAGTAAAAAGGCCTTTACCCCTGTATGACATTCAATATAGTGGTCTCAAGATACCAGATCTGATGCCCTTTACAAGAGCTTCAGAAATGCAAGTCCATCAAAGAACGATACACGCTTCTTTACTAAGTCAGGCTTGCGAACTCAACTAAAGAATGAACGAACCAAAAGAGAGACAGCCTATATGATCTTCTCCAAAGTCTAGTTCTAAACTAGACAAAAGAAAAGAACAGAAAAACATACAGTCAAAGCATCCTAAAACTGAAGCTAAAGCTAAAGTTTTAGGAACTAGGAAAATATGGGTTAGAAAGAAGGAACTCTACGCGAGCATCAATAACTGCTATCCACTAGGAACTAGAAAGATTTGGGTTCCTAAGCAAGCCACTGAGGGAACTAAATAACGAAGGATGATTTAGAACATAAATCTATGAAATTAAAATGCATAGATTCGAGAACTAACAAGGGAGGACCTATCCTTATATGGGTACCTAAAGCCATTTAATCTGTTTTGCAGATCCGTCATGTGTGGATACTTGATTTTGGTTGCTCCACACACATGAATGGAAGAAAAGAGCTGTTGAGCAACTACACCGAGTAGTTCGGTGGAAAGGTACGGTTACAAATCCGCGCCGATCTTAGGACACGTAGATCTTATCCATGACATCTTAACAATCAATGACGTTTCCTTCGTGGATGGTCTAAGCCACAATCTCTTCAGTATTGGACAATTTTGCGACAGAAAAATGAAGGTTCTCTTCCATGCTGAAGGATGTAGCATCATCAATGAGAGTGGGAAAGAGCTTCTTAGTGGCACAAGGAAGTCAAACCTCTACACTATCAACCTGAAGACTGTCAAAGCTTCGCCTGCCAACTGCTTGATGTCAAAAGCTTCGATTCAGCAGAGCGACCTCTGGCATCAAAGAACTTACCACCTCAACTTCAAGACTCTGAACAAGCTGCGATCTGACAATCTAGTCACTGGACTACCAACCTTGAAATATCGCAAGGAGCACCTATGTTCGGCATGTGAAATAGGGAAAATGAAGAAAGCGTCACACAAGCCAAAACATGTCCCCTCGACCTCTCGGCCCCTTGAACTTCTCCATATGGATCTATGTGGACCAATGAGGGTACAGAGTCTTAATGGACGCAAATATGTTCTCGTAATTGTGGATGACTTCTCACGCTACACCTGGACTAGGTTCCTTAGGACAAAGGACGAGACTCCTGACCTACTCGCTGCCTTTGTGGAGAAGACTCAAAATTTGCTAGGCTTCAACATCCGTTCTATTCGTACTGGCAACGAGACTGAGTTCAAAAATAGACTGCTCGAAGAATTCTACTCATCATTAGGAATCTTTTAGCAATTCTCAGCGGCTAAAACTCCCCAGCAAAACGGAGTAGTGGAGAGATGAAACAGAACCCTAGTCGAAGCAGCTCGCACAATGCTGATTCACTCAAGTCATTCCCATTCACTTTGGGCTGAAGCAGTCAACACATTCTGCTACACTCAGAATATGACAATCATTCAGAAAAGATTTGGGAAAACCCCATATGAGCTTAGTAACCATAGAATACCCAACATTGGATTCCTTCGAGTCTTTGGCTGCAAATGCTTCATCGCAAACGACGGAGAGGACCGAGGAAGATTCGACCCTAAAGCGATGGAAGGGTTATTCATTGGATATTCTACAGAATCCAAGGCCTATAGAGTCTACTGGCATGGAAAGCATTAACGTGACGTGTTGGGAATCCCCGAGGGTCCCCAGACCCATGTTCCTAGAACGGCGGAATTTTAAAATTTTACGGGGTTTCCCGCCTATCCAAGATCGCTCGGCTACAAACACGAGAACGTATTGACATAAAGAGATAAGGGATCAGCAATGATACCTTGTTGAAATCTCTCGACGATGGCTAGCTTCGAATCCTTCGAATCCCCGAGGCGTAGTGTCCCTCTCTTACGCCAAAAGCACACGATCGTTTACGGTGTTATATGTGAATTACTTGGCTAAAGTGATATTCAATTGATGTTCCATGATCTCTGCAATTTTTGTATTTGTTTAAAGTGATTTAGATAACATTTTCTTGACCTTAAATATTAGAATTAATGTTCCAGGCCTTAATGGGAATATTAAGAGTATGTAGATAATAAGGAGAGTAGTTTCGATATTGGAACAAAGGGGTGAACAATTAAAGGTGGTAGTGTATTATTAATTAGGGTTTGAATCATTTCAAGTGTAGTAAGTTTTCATGGATGTGGGACTTTAGGAATTTTAAACTTTTCGGCATTAACAGTGACACCCGGTATGGGACGGGTCGTTACAGGTGGTATCAGAGCATAACCTCTCGCAGTACGGTGCTGGTTCGGGGACGAACCAGGCGGAAGCTGGTGGGCATGTGACGCCCGGGGCCGAAGAGGGCGGGGAGAGATCGCCGGTGCCAGGGTGCACGGACAATGAGCGGCTCCTGGCAGGCTTCTAGGCGAAGGGGTACATGAACGAACCGATCCAACACCAGAATGAGAGGGGATCCTGAGACTGACAATGTATGGGCGTGTCAGGCTAAGAATCGTATAAAAGAATTGATAGTACTACTCATATCACCAAGGTCGACCTACCTTTTCGGGAGTCCATCTATAAAAACTCCGAAGTTAAGCGTGCTTGACTTGGGGCAATCTAGGGATGGGTGACCCCCTGGGAAGTTTCTCAGGGTGCGTGTGAGCGAGTGCACGAAGCACGCTAAAAGGTTAAATGGTGGTACAGTGGGGCCAGACTATCGCTTCCTATCGGGACTAGTGGGGTTGGGCCCACCACACTCCAACTGATAGTCTGGCCCCACTGTACCACCATTTAACCTTTTAGCGTGCTTCGTGCACTCGCTCACACGCACCCTGAGAAACTTCCCAGGGGGTCACCCATCCCTAGATTGCCCCAAGTCAAGCACGCTTAACTTCGGAGTTTCTATAGATGGACTCCCGAAAAGGTAGGTCGACCTTGGTGATATGAGTAGTACTATCAATTCTTTTATACGATTCTTAGCCTGACACGCCCATACATTGTCAGTCTCAGGATCCCCTCTCATTCTGGTGTTGGATCGGTTCGTTCATGTACCCCTTCGCCTAGAAGCCTGCCAGGAGCCGCTCATTGTCCGTGCACCCTGGCACCGGCGATCTCTCCCCGCCCTCTTCGGCCCCGGGCGTCACATTAACCAACGTGGGTTTATATATTTTCGTGTTTGAATATGCTTAATATTTCTGAGGGGTTGGAAGTCCTGTGAGTTTTCAATATGTAAGCTAGGGTTGGAATACTTGAAGAGCTGCAATAAAATAATGTTTCTCGAAGTCTGAATTATTGTGCTAAGTACAATCAGTTTTCGATATTTTCATTAGTGATTAGTGTAGTACATATATCTTCGATGCTATCTTGGTTAGGTATGGATTACAAAGCTTCGACAAGTATAGTAAACGCTTTCGGCCATAATTAAGTTATCGGGGTTTGAGCTAACATAAGTGTTAGTGGTAGTCATTGAATATTGAGTGGTTTTCGTGATGGTTATATGATATTATATATTATTTGAAGTTTTCTTTATTGAACTGTTCAAGGGTTGAAGATTTCGGCATGTATAGGTTTTAGACATTTGAAATAATTTAAAATGCTAGGGGCATGGGAATCTCGAAAGTTTTAGGCAATGTGAACTGTTCGTTATGTTAAGTTTCGACAATCCAAGGTTATTACTTTAAATGTTTTTAACAATTATTAAGTTTTATGGTATTTAGGGTTTTCCAACAAACTTTTTGGTATTAGTCAACTACACCAAGTTTTCGTCGTTAATTAGGGTTTGCATTATTTTACGGTTTTCGGAATTTCTAGAGTTTTCGGTGCTTTTAGGGTTTGAGATTTCGATGTTTATTTAAATTAACAGATATACAATAATATTTATTTTATTCAGAGGATCGACAATTAGCAACTCCACCCAATTCCCTATTTGACCATAGCGGGAGGACAGGTAGGTGAATTATTCATCTACAACGCGTAAACACATATCTGATCTTATGTGCTTCTATGTGATTAACTGATTTACGTGATTTACGTGTTATACATATTTTACGTACGTTTCATATGGATCATGCTTTTATACGTTATCACGTTTATATGCATGGCATATGCATATCATATCACAGGGGTGAGATATTTACACCGTATTGAGACGGTTGATTTGAGATATTGTCGAGCGGGGTAGAATGAGATATTTGTGATTTTTGTTGTTGACTCGTTGAGGAGTCGAGGTTGGTACTCGTATGACACCTGACGGCAGACAGGCGTGATCGATCTGTCTACTCGGGCGTGAACGTCCCGAGGTGCAAAACCGTCGTGATTATATTTTTAGCGGAGGGAGCGACCTGACAGGGCAGTTGCGTGATCGTCAAAACGCTGTCGGCGTAGGCTACCGCTTACGGAAGAGCGGCCTAGCAGGGCAGTTGCGTGATCGTCAAAACGCTGCTAGTGTAAGCTTCCGTATGTTATTATTATGGGCGCGCGAGGTGTCGAGTCTGACCTAGGGCCCTGTGTTGTGTGATTTGAGACAGGATTGTGGGAAAAGAAAGAGTGAACATTACATGTGAGATGTTGGGACCGGGAATGAGCGTTCACGTGCATACATGCATTTCTATTCACCTACTGGGCAAATCGCTCAGTGTTTAGGTGTTGTAGGTACTGAGTCTGACGCCGACGCGCGTCAAGAATGAGGCGGCTGGTGGCGGTGCTCGACGGACTTTTGAGGGCAGGGCGGTACATGGATGAAGACCTGTGGAACGATAATAGGGTTTTTGTTATTTTGACAGTTTTGGGCTACGCCCGTTGTACAGATACTACTATGTAAAATAATATTTTATTATATTATATTATCTTTTAGGAAAAAGTTTTTTTTAGACGGGTCTTCCGCGACTTACGTTGCGAAAATCCGCCACTAACCTTACTTAGATTACGAGGGTCGCCACACGATCGGGACGCCTTCTTTGCACAAGATTGTCACGCCGGCACCTAATTAACGTCGCATCTATTCCTGCAAGTGCGGCTAGGCCAAGAACGAGCTGCTTGCTGCCCCGAGAGAGAGAGAGTGCGAGAGAGGAGAAAACTCTTATTTTTTCCTCTCTTTAGCTTTTATTGAAAATTGTGCTTCTCCTCTTTCTACGATCTCGAAAATCCCTATTAATACTAGTTAGAAATGGCCAAAAAAAGGTTGAGGTGGTGGGAGAAAAATCTTCACACCTCCCCTTTTACCAAGTCTTCGTTTTACCAAGTAATGAATTCAAAATTCAAACTTTAATTTAATTAATTTAAATATCCAATATCTTAATTAATTAAAATACCATATTTAGTATATTTTAAATTTATAATATCCAATATAAATATATTTAATAATTTTCGAAATTTTATCTAATAAAATTCGAAACTTATATATATTCGATATATTATTTAATTCCAAAATTAAATAATATTATTTCTCTAAGACAGTAATAAAGATCTAAATCTAATTAAATCATATACTAAATATTCAATATCAAATATTTTATTTCAAAAATATGTCTTGAGGTGAAAAGACCATTTTACCCCTCACTAGTCAAACTTAGTACTTTCGGCCAATCAGGGTTTTGGCCAAGCCCCAAACCGTAATGTCTCAATATAGGACCTAGCCTTGTCTCTCTCTCTAATGATGACGTTGTGTCGGTTGCCCTTTTTAAGCCCGACTCTCTTGGTTCGTCTCAACCGGCCTAGGAGGTATCTAGGAGTTCGGTATTCACCTAGCCAGTCTCGTGGTACCGAACAGATCCCAAGTTGAGTACGAATTTGATCTAATCATAATCCACGAACCGACTGTAGATTTTCGTCATACGTATAAACCTTTTACGTTTGTCCCGGTCGAATGAAAGTCACGCATAGTCAAACTTACAAAACTTGACTCTATGTCGTTTATGTCGGTGAAAATACCTAACCAGCCCTCCACGACTATCGCGAGTCAGTTGTATGCTCTGACCAGAGACTTGGATAAATTCCCGCACATTAAACTTGCCATAGGACGTTAACCTCGAATTAATCGAGGCAGTAAATCCCGCTCTGCAGTTCAACCGGCAATTGCATCGAAACGTCAAGACCGCATTTCGCCGTTGACCCATGCCACCGGCAAGACGGGCCTAGCAAACTAGTGACAAATCAAGACCTCAAGACCAACCCCAAGTTAACCCTTTCGAAGGCTCACGCATACTACTACAGTCAATCGACCGATCAAGGACAATCCAAGCGTTTGATCGTTCGATTACGAGTCAGTGTCCAAATACAGATAATCCCCTGATTCATCTTGTATCATTGTCATGGGCTCCCACTTCCCAAGTGAACGGTTGGCACAACCGTATTGGACCCATCGACAAACAAGTCGTACTTGTCAATCCAGTCACCCGACTGGAGACTTAGACTTGTGGACTAATTTTAATATTGCAGTATCTCAGCTTACTGGTGCCCCTCTATTTTCCCACAGATTTCACCCAGACTGCAAGGTGAAATCTTTAGACTAATTAATAATTTGCCTTTTAATTTATTAATCCAATAATTAGTTAATGATGAATAAAATCATTCCATTAATAGAAGTAATTAAATTACATCACTAAACACTACACAATTACTAAATTGCCCTCATACTCCCAGTCCTCGTACGACATCTTGGGCATATACCTCAACAATCTCCCACTTGCACTAATGCCACGCGCTATGATCTTTTAACCCCATTGTATCGAGGTGTCGATCAAGCACTGCCTGTGGTAGTGGCTTCGTTAACGGGTCCGCTGCATTCTTTGCAGAGGCAATTTTCTGCATGGCTATCGAGCCATTTTCAACAAACCCACGTGGTATTTTCTCTCTAAATGTTTGGACTTACTGTAAGCACGTGGTTCCCTAGCTTGTGCGATTGCCCCACTGTTGTCGCATAATGGCAGCGTGCGATCCACTATGCTACGTACCACTTGTAGTTCCTCCAAGAACTTGGATATCCAAACACCCTCCTTGTCAGCTTCTGAAGCTGTGATGTACTCTGCCTCAGTGGTGGAATCAGCAGTCGTGCTTTGCTTGGAACTTTTCCAAGACACTGCGCCATCATTGAGTGTAAAGACAAAACCCAAAGTAGACTTTTGGTAATCCACATCTGATTGGAAGTCCGAATCTGTATATCCATCTACTTCTAATTCCCCAGGGCCGTTTACCATTTAGTCCTTAGTCCGTCTAAGGTACTTCAGGACTGTCTTTACTGCCGTCCAATGATCCTTACCAGGGTTAGCCTGAAACATACTCACTACGGTCACAGCGTACCTATGTCCGGTCACGTGCAAAGCATCGCGTACATCAGGCTACCCACGGCCGAAAGTCAGTTTCGCCGAGAAAACTATAAAAGGAATTAAATTGCAGTTTCGATCGAAACGTGCTTCGTGCGATTATCAAATCAATTTAAAGAAGTTTCGGGTGATACGTAGTATCGCCGAGAAAAGTTTTGAATTAATTGAAAATTCAGTTTTGATCGAATTTGAGTTTCGCCGAGAAAACATTTTAGTTAATTGTATGTTTAAGTTTCGATCAATTTTGAGTTTCGGCGAGAAAAAATTGTTTTAATGTTATATAAATTATTATCTTATAAGTTTAACCCTTAATGCAATTTCGAATTTAAATTTGATAAAAGATCATAAAAACTCCCCCTCAATTTGTGCGAAGTGTTCAATGTCTCCCCCTAGATTAGTGCTTAACTTTCAAAGACTCCCCCTTGATCCATGCATAAAAAAAATTTTATTAGACTCCCCCTAGATATGATAGTTGGATTTTTAACATTCATATGCAAACATATAGAGAAAAATTAAATGACCTATTTACACAATATCTGGTTCATGTAGGGACAATCGATCATGTCTTACGGTTCAACATGCCTAATCTAGAGACCAGGTGTAGCACCCGAGTCCTCGTAAGCACATTAGGGCCAATAAATTTGCATAAAAACGTGGAATGCAATTATGTGCTTTTCGTGTGTTACCTTCATGCTTATGTGACTTACTTGAAACTTGTGTGGAAAATTACGTGCTTAGGTGATCTTATGAAATTTGGTACAGTTAAATTGTACCAACTGACCCTTAATCTAGTTAGGAATTTTTGAAAGATAGGCTAAAGAAATTTGAGCCATGAACAAGGTTTGGGCTAAAATTAAAATTAGGCCCAAAAGTTGCTAGGATCACTAATGGGCTAAATTGAGAGTTGAGCCCAAAATATTTAATGGCTTAGGGACAAATTTCCTTAAAATAAGGGATATTTTCGTAAATTGAGTCCCATCCCCATCCCTTAAATGAATTAAATGTAGTCTAAAATCCATTTGAAGTCCACAAACCCAGTGTAAGAAAGTAACGAGAGTTGGGACAAGAAAGAAAGAAGGAGGAGCCGAGATACCAAGCTAACAAATTGGGACTAGGTATGTTCTTTAAACCATAGCATTTACGTTTTCTTAAAGATTAGAGCTGTGCGACTTTAAATGACGGGGTTTCGGTAAGGTTTTGAGCCTAAGGCACGAATTTAAGAACTGAGAGATGCCCTAACCTTAATCTTTGCGTTTTTAGTCCTATAACAACATGTTTTAGGGAATTTAAGCACGAAAATATAAGATAAGGTTGGCGTTATTGTTTAGCTCGATTTTAGGGTTCCTGCAGTTCCAATCGGCCTTCATAATGTTCTTGGAGAAAATGACTTTTAATCTTTTAAAGTAGTACTTTGCGAACTGAGAAGTGTTAGTGGAGTATTTTGCGAATTGAGGAGGTAGCGGGATGTTTGCGAACCCATGCAAACCCCACTTCGCGGCTTCGAGACGTTCACGAGCCGCGCTCGTTTTGCGAACTCGGCAGTTTCGCGAGGCCAAGCACACTTTGCGAATCCATAGAGGATTGCGGGCTGGAGAATTTCGAAGCTACTTTGCGAGTCCTGCTAAAATTTGCGAGTCCCACCAAGTTTGCGAATCCATGCAAGCGGAAGCTTTGCGGGTTGATGGTTTGCGAACCCCAAGCGGTTAGGAACTTTGCGACTCCGTTTTGCGGGTTCATGCACTTCGCGGCCCCATCTTACGAATAGAACCCACTTTGCGAACTCGAGCTTTGCGAGTTCAAGTCACTTCGTGGGTTGAGAAGTTTGCGAACCCACTTTGCCGACCCAAACCATGTCGCGGGCCGTGCTCCTTTTGCGGCCTCCCTACTTTGCGAACCCCATGAGGTTTGCGAATGGAGGTTCACGGGCCCAATTCATTTCGCGGGTCCAAGGTTTTGCGGGTCCTATGAGGATGGCGAATCGAGTTTTACGAATCCAATGGTTTGCGAACTCAAACACTTCGCAAATCAACTTCACGAATTGAACCCCTTAGATTAAACGATTTAAGTTATAAAAAAAAAAAAAAAACTATCGCCTTTTTAGGAAAAATATTTTCGCACCATTCAATAAGAAAAATACTCCGATTTCAATGAGCATAGGCTCTTTCAACGCCCGATCATAATTTGCCTATCGGTGTCCTTAGGGCCAATTTTCGGTATAGGTAGACATCGCATTCGATAGAATTTTGGAACGAAAATTATATAGTTGATTTAAAATAATTTATGGACTGACTTCATAGCCTTGGCAGGTTTAAAGGACGAAATTTTAGGAATTTCACTAGACCGGCTAGCAAATAGTTTAAAGTCGAAAATTAGGTTCATGACTTAAAATAATTCGAGTACTTAGCTAGCTTAATTAATTAATAGCTTACTGATACGAATGTTTTGGTGCCTAAGGTCGGGACTTAGGAAATTCGCCAGGGCAGGTAGCAGTTAGTCTACGGACGCCAGGTAAGTGGAAATTCAACTACAACACATAACATGTTGTACGTGCCAAATATGCGTCTATGTGACTAAGTGCTTACGTGGATTATTTGACGTGATTTATGATTATGGTAAGCATTATGATGATGATGCATTTGCATATGCACGACATACACGAAATGGGGGTAGTAAGATGATGAGCGTGCATGATTATGTCGCAAATAGCGAAAAGTGAATGCCGAGGTGGGCAATGAGGTTATAAGTAAAGTGAGGGGCGGCTTCCGGGGCACCGAGACGGCGTTGATGCGCCGTCGGCGACGTTGATGCGTCGCCAGTATACGAACGACGTTGATGCGTCGGGGGATACCATGGTTGGGTTGATGCCCTCATGGTCGGGTTGATGCCCTTATATCCCTGATTAGCGTGGTTGGGTTGATGCCCTCATGCTTTAGTATGGTTGGGTTGATGCCCTCATACTTTGGGCTGATGCCCGTGGTTGGATAGAGCTCTTTACGGTGTACGCCTGGGTAAAAGCCTGCCAAGGGCCCTAAGATAAAAGATATGAGATTAAGTTGATTCATACGACATAAGATGCATCGGCGTGGATTGCCTTTGCGGGGTTTTATCACGTGCGCGTCATGCATGATTTCTACTTACTGAGCATATCGCTCATCCCTTATGTTATGTGTTGTAGGTGCGAGCGACCACGGTACGTGATCGCTTAGATGGCAAGGAAATCTTTTGGCGCTTCCAGCAGCTTTTGGGATGGGAGTGTGTGCATGGATGACGACCTGTGAGGCCGGGCGCACAGAGATTCTTTTGATATGCATGTATACACATCTCGTGTAATTAGGATTCACATGAAGTTAGGAAGTCATGTAATTCTTTTGTCATGTACAGAAACTACTTCCATTACAAAAATGGAAAAAAATTTCATACGCATTTCCGCAACTCTTTTAAGTTAAAGCAACGTTAGGCACATAGGATACGTTAGAATTAGGCGATTGGGACAGCGGGTCCTGACACCAGGAATTGGAATCGCTTTTCATCCAATGCCTTAGTGAATAGGTCGGCAAGTTGAAGATCTATGTGAACAAAATGCATTTCGATTGTACCTTGTTCCACATGTTCCTTGATAAAGTGATATCTAATGTCTATATGTTTTGTGCGTGAATGATGTACTGGATTTTTTGTTATAGCTATAGCACTTTTAGAGTCACTAAAATTGGAATACGGTTTAATGTTATGCCAAAATCTCGCAGCTGGGTTCACATCCACAAAATTTGTGAGCAGCAACTCGCAGCAGCGACATATTCTGCCTCTGCTGTCGAAGTTGAGACACAATTTTGCTTTCGAGACGACCAGCTTACAAGTTTACCCCCGAGAAATTGAGCGGCTCCAGAAGTGCTCTTTCTGTCCAGCTTGCATCCCGCGTAATCAGCGTCGGTGTATCCTACGAGTTCGAAGCTTGACTCCATCGGGTACCATAGACCTAGATTTGAAGTTCCCTTGAGGTATTTGAAAATTGTCTTGACTGCGAGCATGTGAGATTCCTTGGGATCTGCTTGAAAACGAGCACAGAGATACGTGGCGAACATGATGTCAGGCCTACTGGACGTAAGATAGAGCAGTGATCCTATCATGCCTCGATAGATCGTCTGGTTAACAGATTTTCCTGATGAATCTGCATCAAGTTTGCGCGAGGTAGACATGGGAGTGATGGCAGCATTAGAGTTGTCCAAGTTGTACTTCTTGAGTATGTCGTGAATGTACTTGGATTGACTAATGAAGATTCCTTCGTGAAGCTGCTTAACCTGAAGGCCTAAGAAAAAGCTTAGTTTGCCCATCATGCTCATTTCAAATTTCTGCTTCATTAGATCCCGAAAGTTCCTGCACATTCTTGAGTCTGTTAACCCAAATATGATGTCGTCGACGTAAATCTGCACTAACATAATGTCTGAGCCGTCCTTCTTGATGAAGAGAGTTGTATCGATCTTCCTTTTTGTGAAACCAGAGGAGATGAGAAAATCCGAGAGGACCTCGTACCAGGCTCTGGGAGCTTGTTTAAGTCCATTGAGAGCTTTATCGAGTCTGTAGACGTGGTCTGGGAGTTGTTCGTTTACAAAGCGTTCAGCCTGAGATACAAACACTTCTTCTTTTAGTATTCCGTTGAGAAATGCAGTTTTGACATCCATCTGGTAGACTGTGAAGTTCTTGTGTGCAGCGAAAGCTAAGAATATCCTGATGGCTTCAATTCTTGTGACTGGGGCATATGTCTCATCATAGTCGATTCCTTCTTGTTGATTGTAACCTTTTGCCACCAGCCTTGCTTTATTCCGGATAACAACTCCTTGCTCGTCTTTTTTGTTCTTAAACACCCATTTAGTCCCTATGATAGTTTTCCCACCTGGTCTAGGTACTAGGTTCCAAACTTTTAACCTCTCAAACTGATTGATTTCCTCCTGCATTGCGATTATCCAATCTGGATCGGCGAGTGCTTCAGTTACTTTGCTGGGCTCCTTTTGACTGAGAAAGCAGGAATAGAGGCTTTCATTTATTGTTGATGCTCGAGTGGTTACTCCAGTGGAAGGGTCTCCAATTATTTGTGAGTTTGGGTGTGCTCGGGTCCACTTTCTTGTACTAGGTTGTGATGATCCAGCTGCATTTGTGTCGTGTGTTGTTTCTTCACTCTGATCAGCCTGATGCTCCGTTTCTTCTCCAGGTTGAGGCATTACTGACTCTCCTGAAGAAATTTCTATTGTTGAACTAGAAGGCTGAGGAGTTTCAACGGCTGAGCTGGATATCATCTCTGTATCTGTTGGAGGTTCACTATCGTCATCAAGGTGAAGATTTTCCATTGTAGGAGGGGAATTCTCATTGCTAGTCTCTGCTGGATCATTATTTTCTGGTGCTGCGGAAGTTGTTGGAACAGTGGGTGGCGAAGGCTTAGAAAAGAGATACTCGAATAAGAGATCGAGTTCCATGTCGCTCAATGCATTTGATTTTGAAGTTTCGCCCACAGAGAAGGTGCTTGGTTGATCCTTTGTCAATTCTCGTAGAAGTCCTGGTTCTGGACTGATTTGTGCAGAAACAACTCGGTCTACTTCATCAAACGTTACGTTAATGCTTTCCATAACAGATCTTTTCTCCTTGAGATATATGCGATAGGCTTTTGATGTTGTTGAGTATCCCACCAGTATCCCTTCAAATGCTTTTGGGTCAAGTTTGCCCCTATCTTCACGATCATTTGCTACATAGCACTTGCACCCAAAGACTCTCAGGAAAGAGACGTCTGGCACTCTACGATTTATCAACTCATAGGGAGTCCTATTGAACCTCTTGTGAAGCGAGCCACGATTTTGAGTGAAACAAGCTGTGTTCATGGCTTCGGCCCACAAGAAGTGAGGTAGTCCAGAGTGAATGAGGAGTGTACGAGTTGCTTCAACTAAGGTTCTGTTCTTGCGTTCAACTACCCCGTTTTGTTGAGGTGTTTTTGCCGCTGCGAACTGCTGGGTGATTCCAAGTGATGCATAAAAGTCACTGAGTTTTCTGTTCTTGAATTCTGTCCCATTGTCAGTTCTGATGATTTGTATACTTAGTTGGTAGAGGTTTTCAGCGGTTTTGATAAACTCAATGATTAGACCTGGAGTTTCGTCCTTTGTTCTCAGAAATTTGGTCCATGTGTAGCGTGAGAAATCATCCACAATAACCAACACATATTTTCGCCCATTGATGGTCTGAGTACGCATGGGTCCACACAGATCCATGTGAATGAGTTCGAGAGGTTGGAAGTTGAGGCTATGTGTTTGGTCCGGTGAGATGCCTTCCTAATCTTTCCCATTTCACATGCCGAGCAAAGATGCTCTTTGTGATATCTGAACGAGGGAAGTCCTTTGACCAAGTTTTCTGATCGCAGTTTGTTAAGGTCTCTGAAGTTGAGATGGGAAAGTCGCTGATGCCAGAGATCGTTCTGGTGAAGAGAGGCTCGGGAGATGAGGCACGTTGGTCGGACAGTTTTGAGATCAATGGAGTAGAGATTCGTTTTCCTATAGCCAGTGAGTAGCTCTCTTCCATTGTTATCTGTGACACTACATTTGCTGGTCTCGAAGTTCACCTTGTAGCCTTTGTCACAGAAACGTCCGATGCTGAATAAATCGTAGCTCAGACCTTCGACGTAGGACACCCCTTTGATGGTCAGCCTGTCATGAATGAGATCGCCTGTTCCTAGCATAGATGCAGATTGACCGTTTCCGAAGTAGACTTTTCCGAGAAATCCTTCAGAGAAGTTGCTCAACAGCTCTTTGTTTCCAGTCATGTGTGAGGAGCAACCTGAATCTAAGTACCACACATGACGGACCTGCAAAAGAATCAAGCAAGTTTAGGCACCCATTTATAGATGGGCCCTCCTTTGATAGCAGGTGTAGAATCTAACTTGTTTGTTGCTAGATTTAATTCTTTGCTAGGTTGTGGAATAATTGGTTTAAGAATCCAAGCGTGACGATTTCCTACAAGATGTAGTTGGGATTTTGGAATCCAAATCTGTTTTCGACTTAATTTCTTGTTCGGCTTGGTCTTTGAGGTGGTGTGTTTCTTTACTTTAGATTTGATAGTATGATTGGATGGCGTGGGAGATATGACCTTAGAACGAGTGCTATGTGACGTGGAAGCGCTTTTGCTGAAATAACTGTCACGAGGATGGGAAAGTACATCATTGTTGACATGACAAAATTTAGTTTTTAGGGCATGAAATACCGAAACACGTTCTGCGACATTACAAGAAGTCACTTTTGGAAATGCAAAAGATTTCGAAACATGAGAAGAAAAGTTTGAGACTGGTCTCTTCTTCTTATCAGGAACTGTTGTCTTCTTTGCTGAGCCAGATCGAACCTTCTTCGCTTCCTCAGATCTCACGCCTTTGTCTGTGGGTACATGTGATACAAAGTTAGTGTGAGATAAAGGAATTTTCTTCGTAGTTTGCTTGAATTTATATGTAGAGGACTCTGGAACAGGATGGGATGTGGAGGGTCTGTAAGCGTCAGGAAAGTTTTCAAGAGTATAAATTTTGCTTAACAGAATAGTTCTCTCTTCTTCGTGGGCTTTCTTTTCTGATTCTAGGGAGGCTGTCAACTCACTGATTTTGCGAATAATCTCTGGAATATAAATAGATGAACGAATGAGTTTAGCCGCCTCGTCAGTGCTTTCCTGAGTTTCAGGTCCAAAAGGTAATATATAGTCATAAGAGAGTGGTATCTCTCTTGTTTTATCGCTATTATTGAGTTCTGTGTAGTCATACTCAATTTGGGTCCATTCTTTATTCCCCCGTTTCCATTCTTCAGATCCAGTCACCTCGCTTGATTCTATGAAGGGCCTTAGTTGTTCAAGGCTCAACCCAAGACGCTTAATGTTGTACAGAGAATGTATCTTATCTTTTTCAGGGTTAGTGGTGGGTTCAAATCCCAATCCTTGGCAAGGATCATAGAATTCTACATCTTTAGGTTGACTAAGGAAGATGGTTTGTTCAGATTGACCTCTTTTGGTGTTAATGTCCTCTAACTCTTTGACTTTCTTGTATAGACGAACACGTTCGTTGGTGATTAGTTCATATTGGGACAGTACATTTGCTCGTTCTTCTTCGCTGTCTTTCAAGCTTCTACTCATATCGTTGATTTGTTTTTCTTTGCTTTCTATATGCGCTTCTAAAGTCTTTACTTTTCAGATAAGGTCAAGGATTCATTAAGAATAGCTATCTCTTCCTGTTGTTTGTTTAGCAAGGCATAATTTTTGTTAAAAATTGCTTTGGGGTTCTGAGTAATCTTTACGATGCATGGAGAGTTCGGCTATCCTACATTCAAGTTTAACGAAATCATCTAGGGATGTAGTGTATACCTCCAGGTCGGATGAAGAGACGTCCGTCCTGTCTGATCCGATTGCTGGCTCATCCTCGTCGGAGTCATCCTCAATGCTTTTCACCATGAAGGCCATTTCTTCCTCCTCCTCGTCAAATGTGTCCTCCAGCCATTCCTCTTCCTCAGCAACCAAGACAATTCCCGCCTCCTTGCGCAGTGAGAGCTGAAATTTTTTCTTGTAGTATTCAGTGTTTTTCTTCTTAGGTCTGAAGCATTCAGAAGCAAAGTGACCCGGCTTGCCACAGTTGAAGCACTTCTTGACTACTTCAGATTTCTTAGTTTCAGCCTCGTCAGGGGCAACGAACTTCTGTTTCCCACTCGAGGTTCGTTGTTTGTTGTAGGAAGAAGATGATTTCTTGGCGCTCATCTTATTGACTGTCTCAGAAATCATGGCCAGTTTCTTTCTGATTGATTCGAGTTCGTCCTCAGATTTTGGTCAGATTCGTCGTTGTCAGAGGTGTCAGATTGTACGACCTGCTTTCCTTTAGAAATTCTCGAGCTCCTGTTGCTTGACTTGGAAGAGACGAGTGCAATTGGTTCCATGTCGACATTTGTTTTCCCTTCGTTCTTGATTTCTTTGGCATACTGCGAGAATTGTGAGAGATTATCGTGTACGGAGTGAATATCCATAGCGTCCAGATCTTTGTTCTGTTGCTTAACCAGTACTGCAATCCGTCCCCACTCAGGTTGAAGTGAGGAAAGGAACTTGATGTTGTGTTCGAGATTGGAGCGTTGGATATTGATTTTTCTCATCTCGTTGATGATAGTCAGGAAACGAAGGTAAACATCTCGAAGTTCCTCCCCCTCCTTACCTTTGAAGGAGTCATAGGCAGTGAGAATGCTGGACTTCTTAGATAGGTTGCTAACTTCTGTCCCAACCATCATTTTGCAGACTTCATCCCAAATTTCCTTTGTTGTGACCATTGCGTCGACTTGCTTGTAGACATCATTTGGTAGAGCCTGAAGTACATAGTGTCGGGCAAGCTTGTCTGCTCTGCCTCGTGCTCTCTCAGCATCGTTGTATCGACTAGGGTCCTTAGGAGTTCTCCTCTCTGGGATTGCAGGAATCGCCTCGGGTTGAGCAGGGATGATGGTCCAAAATTGAGCGGGTCCTTCAAAAACGGAGGAAAGCATGTCGTTTGTGAGGTCTGCATCCTTGATTTCTATGAAATTGATGAATCGTTGCTTCCATATGCCGTACTCTCCCCATCTTAGTAGTGGTTCACGGTTGTTAGATCCAATAGCAAGACCGTCCATGATTGTGTTTGGTAATGATCGTTAACGCGTGATATATCTGCGAAATGAGACGCTTTAGTTTTGAATGAGATATAGTCAAGTTTGAAAGATTTCGAGTGTCGAGTCTAAGTAGGTAAATTCTTTTAATAAGTTCTGTCGCAATTTAAAGATTTGGTGAATTTTGTGTACTGCTTGAGGATCAGATGATTGGAGTTAAGTGAGATTAAAAATTTTTTGGTCTATACAATTTGAATGCTTGATCGATTCTAACTTTATATCGATTGGTCCTAAGTGTTTAGAATCGGGCAATTGAATTGAATTTTGTGTTCTAGAATTGGGCGAAGGTGTGAATCGTCCGGTATAGATCCCAAAGGCTAAATTCGAGCGACAGAGGTGAATCGGGCGAAACAGCTTAGATAAGGAAAGTTTCGATCGAAAGAAGAATTTCGATTTCGATTGGAATAAATCGTTTCGATTGTCTAAGATTGAAATTGGCTAATTGAATGATTGAGTTTCGGGCGAAACAGTGAGTAAATTGGACTTTCGCCGAGATATGAATCGGGCGAAACTTATCAATTTGTTACTGTAGACTTTCGGGCGAAATAGATTAGGCTTTCGCAGTAAATCGGCAGTCAAAATCTTGAGCTGAATCGAAGAGTTTACATTTCAGCACTCACCAGTCTAGAATGTGAAACCCACGAAGACAGAAACACTTCACCCCACTACTCTACTCCACAGCAAGTTGTGCTGAGGTGCCGCAAATCAGAGAAAAATAAGCCCAAAAGCGTGCAATAATAGTATTACTACCACGACCAATTATAAATCATGGAAAGAAACGAAATGTTTTTTCAAAAAATAATAGCGTGTGACAGTGCCGCAACAGATCATAGCCTTAGATTTCGACTTTCGATCGAATCAGCCAACGTATATTCACGTTGCCATTTGCCAGCTTGTGTTAATTTTGGTCAGTCATGTGATGGAAAAAAGCTGTCATTTTTATGCAATTGATTGGCCCGCCCATGTTCGGCTTGATTAATACAATAATTGCATCGACAGCTCTTAATTTATAGTAACTACAAATAACCCCAACTTAATTTCGAAACTAAAGTTTGACACCCAAACTATCTTATCTAAATAGGATGAGCCCCTTGTCATTTTCAATTCAACACATACACAGCACTGTTTGTTTGTTCTCAACAAGTTTTGATCACTCAATTTCAGACGATGAGAGAAATCCTTCACATCCAAGGCGGTCAGTGCGGCAATCAGATCGGCGCCAAGTTCTGGGAGGTGATTTGCGACGAGAACGGCGTCGATCAGACGGGGAGATACAGCGGAGACTCGGAGCTCCAATTGGAACGCATCAACGTGTACTACAATGAGGCCAGCGGCGGGAGGTACGTCCCACGCGCCGTCCTCATGGATCTCGAGCCAGGAACCATGGATTCCGTTAGATCCGGCCCGTTCGGCAAGATATTTAGGCCCGATAACTTCGTCTTCGGGCAGTCGGGCGCGGGTAACAATTGGGCGAAACGGCATTATACGGAGGGCGCTGAGCTGATTGACTCGGTCTTGGATGTGGTGAGGAAGGAGGCTGAGAATTGCGACTGCCTTCAAGGTTATGATCATCTTTTCAGCTCTTTTTTTTTTGGAATGACTATTCAGCTCTCTCTATCGATCCATTGATCTATATTTCCATATGTGAAATTGATTAGGCTTTCGCCGAGAATTGTATCGATCGAAACTGTGAAATTGGGTACTGTAGCCTTTCGGGCGAGATGGATTGGGCTTTCGCCGAGAATTGTATCGATCGAAGAGTAGCAATTGGGTACTGTAGCGTTTCGGGCGAGATGGATTGGGCTTTCGCCGAGAGTTGTATCGATCGAAACTGTGAAATTAGTGAAAAATTGCCCGAAACTCAAATCAATCGAAGCTTCTCATAGTGGTTTTCGGTCGAAACCTTCAAACTCAAAGGTATTGTTCTATCGGTTATCGATGAACAGTTTAGTAAAACCCAGATTTTCAGACTCGTTTTTGCTCAAATCCTACTCAAACTTGGCTGAAATCGACGTGAAAGTGCATAAATGTTCTCAAATCAGTTTTCTAACATCCTAGGGTTAAGAAATCACTGAAAACGATTTAAAAACACCTAAAAACAGTGGAAAAAATCGAAAATGAGTTTTTCTAGCAAAAACTTCTTCAAATCACGTCGGAATCGAGCAAAACTGGATTCAAATGGAAGATATTGATCCGCGTTAGGCTCTGATACCACTTGTTGGCCCTTATATTACCAAACAAGGATCAAAAGAAAGGTTTGAATGTAAAAAACGTGAAGAACACCTTGAGTGCATGTTAGTGTGTGTTTATCTAAGGAAAAGTATGAGGTGGCTTACCTTTTAAATTCTTTTGATAAAACCCTAATTAGGGTAAGTGGGGCTTTATATACCACAAGTATTTGGTATATTAAAGCCCAATACAAAACTATGACTTAATATCATAAGTCACCCCAAACTACTACAACCCACTAAATAGACATATTAACCCAAGATTACATAAAATTAAAGGATGCTACTAAATATTCCTAACAGAAGTCGTGTGGTTAGTTGTTGATTTCGAATATGCCTTCCGACTTAATTTGCATTATCTCCTATGTGATTTCGTTCTTGATTGATACGTTGCCTGATTTTATCCTTTTATATGCCATTTGCATTTCTTTGCTTGAGGACAAGCAAAAGCTTAAGTGTGGGGAAATTTGATAAACGTATTTTCTTACGTATATACGTATTATAATTGAAGTATTTGCAAGTTAAAATGGAGTCTTCATGTCAAATTTGGTAATTAGTTATGACTTTACATCATTTCGGACAGTTTTGCGGCAGTTTAGCATGTCTCGTAGAATAAGGGGTTAAAGTTGACCGATAGATCTGAAAATTGGAGGGGAGCTAGAATACTTAATGATCTTAATTCTCACAAAAGGGCTTTGCATTTGAAAGTCTACATCGTGAGATATTAATTTTTGAACTTCATGCAATTTTTCAGTGAATCAAAGTCAAGCCTTGTGTGCATGATTTCCAAGTTTTGCGATAGTTTCGGATTCTTAAGAACATTGTAGATTCAACAATCAATAGGCGAGCTCTTCAATCAGGCGATTTGAATTGTAATAACGATATGATTAAGTTTCGGGCATAGTGTTCAATCATGCGATTTAAATCATAGTTATTATAAATAAGTTTCGGCCGAAAGCATGTAATCGAACGATTTAGAATCACAGTCCTATTGTAAATCAGTTTCGGGGCGAAGGTCAAGTGCTACAGTGAAATTAGATCGGCCGATTGTAATTTGAAATTGAATCATGAAGGAGTTTTGGGTGAAGTATTGTTGAATTTGAAATCAGTTTCAGGTGAAAGTAAAATATTGTTTATTTGAAATTAGTTTCGGGCGAAAGTAACATATTGTTTAATTTGAAATCAGTTTTGGACGAAAGTAACATATTGTTTTAATTTGAAGTCAGTTTCGGGCGAAAGTAAAGATCTTTAGTAGGAAAGAATCGGCCGATTGAAATTTGAAATTAGGTTATGAAAGAGTTTCGTGCGATTTCCGTCATTCTAGCGAAGGAAGTTAAGTTGAAACGCAATCTGGGTGCGATTCGAGTGAACTTATTCAACCCTGATCTGTGAATCCTGCAAAAATACGAACGATATCAGTTAAAAACTTGCAGATTACATGTTTTTCTTATCGATAATGATTGTTGAACTGCAAAAATCGTGAAAAAAGTAGGATCCGTGTGTGATGGTGACGGGATTCGAGTGTGATTGCAGAGAGAATTTGGGAGTAAATCGGGTTAGTCGATGAGATATGACTGAGTTTCGGCCAAAACACTATATATATATATATATATATATATATATATATATAAGATTAGTTTCGATCGAAAGTAGTTTCGGGCGATTCTCAGTTTCGCCGAGTAAAAATTCCAAAGGGGTTTAAAGTTTCAGTTTCGATCGATTCGAATTAGTTTCGGGCGATGATTAGTTTTGCCGTGGAAGATTAGAAAGGCCTTTGGAAAATGTTAGTTTCGATCGAAAGTAGTTCCGGGCGATACTCAGTTTCGCCGATAAAAAGTTTTAAATATTTTGAATATTTCAGTTTCAATCGATTTTTAGTTTCGCCGAGAAAAATTAGAAAGACCTTTAGAAAATGTTAGTTTCGATCGAAAGTAGTTTCGGACGATACTCAGTTTCTCCAAGAAAAAGTTTTAAATATTTTGAATATTTCAGTTTCGATCGATTTTTAGTTTCGCCGAGAAAAATTTTTGACTTAAGAGTAATGGAAATTACAATCTCAAGATTTTTACCGTACAAATCGATTTTAAAGAAACATTGAAGAGAGAATAGAAACTCCCCCTTAATTTGTGCAGGCCGCTCAAGGACACCCCCTAAATTCGTGCATAATTTTTCAAGACTCCCCCTAGATATGATAGTAACATTTTCAACATACTCATAAAACATATAGAGAAAGATTAAATGACCTATTTACACAATATCAGGTTCATGTAGGGACGATTGATTGATAAATGTATTTTCCTACGTTTATACGTATTATAATTGAAGTATTTGCAAGTTAAAATGGAGTCTTGATGTCAAATTTGGTAATTAATTATGAGTTTACATCATTTCGGACAGTTTTGCGGCAGTTTAGCATGTCTCGTAAGTTGACCGATAGATCTGAAAATTGGAGGGGAGCTAGAATACTTAATGATCTTAATTCTCAAAAAAGGGATTTGCATTTGAATGTCTACATCGTGAGATATTAATTTTTGAACTTCATGCAATTTTTCAGTGAATCAAAGTCAAGCCTTGTGTGCATGATTTCCAAGTTTTGCGATAGTTTCGGATTCTTAAGAACATTGTAGATTCAACAATCAATAGGCGAGCTCTTCAATTAGGCGATTTGAATTGTAATAACGATATGATTAAGTTTCGGGCATAGTGTTCAATCATGCGATTTAAATCATAGTTATTATAAATAAGTTTCGGCCGAAAGCATGTAATCGAACGATTTAGAATCACAGTCCTATTGTAAATCAGTTTCGGGGCGAAGGTCAAGTGCTACAGTGAAATTAGATCGGCCGATTGTAATTTGAAATTGAATCATGAAGGAGTTTTGGGTGAAGTATTGTTGAATTTGAAATCAGTTTCAGGTGAAAGTAAAATATTGTTTAACTTGAAATTAGTTTCGGGCGAAAGTAACATATTGCTTAATTTGAAATCAGTTTTGGACGAAAGTAACATATTGTTTTAATTTGAAGTCAGTTTCGGGGGAAAGTAAAGATCTTTAGTAGGAAAGAATCGGCCGATTGAAATTTGAAATTAGGTTATGAAAGAGTTTCGTGCGATTTCCGTCATTCTAGCGAAGGAAGTTAAGTCGAAACGCAATCTGGGTGCGATTCGAGTGAACTTATTCAACCCTAATCTGTGAATCCTGCAAAAATACGAACAATATCAGTTAAAAACTTGCAGATTACATGTTTTTCTTATCGATAATGATTGTTGAACTGCAAAAATCGTGAAAAAAGTAGGATCCGTGTGTGATGGTGACGGGATTCGAGTGTGATTGCAGAGAGAATTTGGGAGTAAATCGGGTTAGTAGATGAGATATGACTGAGTTTCGGCCAAAACACTATATATATATATATATATAAGATTAGTTTCGATCGAAAGTAGTTTCGGGCGATTCTCAGTTTCGCCGAGTAAAAATTCCAAAGGGGTTTAAAGTTTCAGTTTCGATCGATTCGAATTAGTTTCGGGCGATGATTAGTTTTGCCGTGGAAGATTAGAAAGGCCTTTGGAAAATGTTAGTTTCGATCGAAAGTAGTTCCGGGCGATACTCAGTTTCGCCGATAAAAAGTTTTAAATATTTTGAATATTTCAGTTTCAATCGATTTTTAGTTTCGCCGAGAAAAATTAGAAAGACCTTTAGAAAATGTTAGTTTCGATCGAAAGTAGTTTCGGACGATACTCAGTTTCTCCAAGAAAAAGTTTTAAATGTTTTGAATATTTCAGTTTCGATCGATTTTTAGTTTCGCCGAGAAAATTTTTTGACTTAAGAGTAATGGAAATTACAATCTCAAGATTTTTACCGTACAAATCGATTTTAAAGAAACATTGAAGAGAGAATAGAAACTCCCCCTTAATTTGTGCAGGCCGCTCAAGGACACCCCCTAAATTCGTGCATAATTTTTCAAGACTCCCCTAGATATGATAGTAACATTTTCAACATACTCATAAAACATATAGAGAAAGATTAAATGACCTATTTACACAATATCAGGTTCATGTAGGGACGATCGATTGATAAATGTATTTTCCTACGTTTATACGTATTATAATTGAAGTATTTGCAAGTTAAAATGGAGTCTTGATGTCAAATTTGGTAATTAATTATGAGTTTACATCATTTCGGACAGTTTTGCGGCAGTTTAGCATGTCTCGTAAGTTGACCGATAGATCTGAAAATTGGAGGGGAGCTAGAATACTTAATGATCTTAATTCCCAAAAAAGGGATTTGCATTTGAATGTCTACATCGTGAGATATTAATTTTTGAACTTCATGCAATTTTTCAGTGAATCAAAGTCGAGCCTTGTGTGCATGATTTCCTTGTTTTGCGATAGCTTCGGATTCTTAAAAGATGAGGGGGTAAAATTTGTCCAATGAAGCTGAAATTTTAACCAAAGGTAGAAGACTTGTTGGTCTTGATTCTTACCAGAGGGATTTGGATTTGGAGCTCTAGATTGAGAGATATTAATTTCTGAAATTACTGCCGTGTTAGAGGTTGTGTTGGAGGTCAAAACACACAAAAAAATGACTCTTACCTAACTTGTCTCTTCTTGGTCGAAAGTTCACCCATTATTCAAGGAAAGAGGCATGCTTTGGACCTAACTTTCGACATTGAAACACCCCATTCCATTTGAACTCAATAAAGAAGGCTAAAGTTGAAGGAATTGGGGGACAAAGCTAGCTTTGCTCAATGTGAACAAGTTAAAGCAAAGAAGACTTGCATGCACATGAGTTTGAGCTTCCCTTGCTATAAATAGAGGAAGAAACCATTGTGAGAGAACACACATACACTTAGAGAAGAGAAAGAAAGGCTAGAGCGCAAGCTAGCTCATTCACTTGGCTTGTATGCTAGGTATTCGATAAACGGCTCAACGAAGAACAAGGGTACGAAGCCATAAATCAGGGAAGATCTATATTTTCTTGATGTTTATTCTGTTTTTAGTTTAAAAAATGAGTAGCTAATTTCTTGTGTATTTGAGATGAGATGAACCCTGGCAAGATCGATCGTATGTTTTAAGTATACGTAATGTTATGCTTTTGTTAAGACTTGTTTATGAATTTATATGATTTCGATTATGTCTATGTGATTGAAATTCTTATTTATCTTATTCATGTCTATGTGTGTAAAATAGATTAATTGGGAAATCGTACGCTGCGCTCGAGAGAGGGGTGAACGATTAGAACACTCGTAAACGAGCGGAATAAACTCATCACTAGAGATAGGTTGAGCTACCCCGCTGGATTAGAGTCAAATCTAATAGAGAGATTAATAATAATTTAATGCAATCTTCGATTAAGTAGTTAGGGAAGCTTGCCCGGCTATTTAAGACGTAGATTAGTTGCTTACGAGCCTCGTGTGATAAGGCGCAGTTTCGTCAGTCATATGAACTCGTACGCATGTGTTGGTAATCCTCACAGTCTAACGTTTAGCTAAAACTTTGATAAATATTTTCAGGGTCGATCGAGCTAGGGGGAGTCAAAGTCTCAAATACATTTCGCTTTCTTATCGTCGTTCATTCTCATCATTTTATCAGTTTTGTTCATTTATAATTTTAGTTTTACAACAATCAAACATTTTCACTAGGATATTTAAATTCGAGTTTTTCTCATTATTTAGTTCCCTTGGGATTCGATACTCGAATACTCGCCATTCTATACTATTATCAATAGGTACACTTGCCTGTTGAGCGTGGTTAGTTTGTCGATATTCGTTTTATTTTATTACTCGATTCGCTCGATCATCGATCATGTCTTACGGTTCAACATGCCTAACTTAGATACCAAGAATTGGAATCGCTTTTCATCAAATGCCTTAGTGAATAAGTCAGCAAGTTGAAGATTTGTGTGAACAAAATGCATTTCGATTGTACCTTGTTCTACATGTTCCTTGATAAAGTGATATCTAATATCTATATGTTTTGTGTGCGAGTGATGTACAGGATTGCTTGTTATAGCTATAGCACTTTTTGAGTCACTAAATATGGGAATACGATTTAACGTTATGCCAAAATCTCGTCGCTGGGTTCTCATCCACAAAATTTGGGAACAACAACTCGCAGCAGCGACATATTCTACCTCTTCTGTCGAAGTTGAGACACAGTTTTGTTTTCGAGACGACAAGCTTACGAGTTTACCCCCGAGAAATTGAGCGGCTTCAGAGGTGCTCTTCCTGTCCAGCTTGCATCCCGCGTAATCGGCGTCTGTGTATCCTACGAGTTTGAAGTTTGAGTCCATTGGGTACCATAGACCTAGATTGGGAGTTCCCTTAAGGTATTTGAAGATTCTTTTAACGGCGAGCATGTGAGACTCCTTTGGATCAGCTTGAAAGCAAGCACAGAGACACGTGGCGAACATAATGTCAGGTCGACTGGACGTGAGGTAGAGCAGAGATTCTATCATGCCTCGATAAATCGTTTGGTTAACAGATTTTCCTGATGAATCTGCATCAAGCTTGCATGAAGTGGACATGGGAGTACTGGCAGTATTGGAGTTGTCCAAGTTGTACTTCTTGAGTATGTCGTGAATGTACTTGGATTGACTGATGAAGATTCCATCGTGAAACTGCTTAACTTTTTTTTGGTATAATGTCCCGTATATATATATATATAATGGAAAAAGTATGTACAACTGAGCAGGAGATATACTCCGGAACCGACCAGTAACAGACTACTGGGCACTAACAAGAAAGGAATAACAAATCAACCAATGGACTAGTCAACACATCAACCAAATAATCAAAGACCAATCCTACCAAGCCATACGCCATAGTCGGCGAATGGCTTCTTGATGAAGGTCGTACTTCGTGGATGTATCACTAATACGCATGGTAGCCAAGGCAAAAACACACCCCACGAGCCTGTGTGGAGTCATGATGGTCCCCTCCTTCCATCGCCTATTCCTTGCCTGCCAGATATGGTAGACAAGGGAAGCCAGAATATGACTGTATGCTGCATGAAGAAGGTGCTTCCCTCGCCAGCGGGCAGCTGCCCACCGAATGCCCGTATTCCAATCCCGATAAGGCCAGATCCATCGAGTTCGATACCTTAAGAGACAAAGACATTGGCGTGAGAAGGGACAATCAAAGAAGAGATGCTGGGCAGTCTCGTAGTGCAGCTCGTCGCAGAAGACACAATCTGGAGTCCCCGCCCTCTGAGCAATCCACGGCTTGTCCCTAGTCAAGAGACGATCCTGCAATCCCAGATATAAAATAAACTCATGCCGTGGAACCTTCAACGGCCCTCCAAATAGCACCTTCCCAACCCACAGGAGGCCTCCTGTAACGCATGGCGTCTCGAGCCAAAGACGCAGTCATAGATCCATCCGACGATCCCGTCCACCGTACTCCATCCTGATCCCCACGAACCACATAAGGTAGAAGACGCCTAATCACAAGATACTCCACCGCCCCCTGCCCTGGCCAATTCCACCCCTGCGCATTAAGGACCGCACTTAGCCGAGAATCGAGAGGCAGCCCCATCGCAATAGGGCCCCGAGGAAATCTCTCCAAAAGCGCCGTAGGCAACAACCAGGGATCCTTCCACAGCCAAATCGTGGAGCCATCACCAATATGGAACGTAATCATAGATCTGATCAAAGGGCGCAACTGCAGCAGCTTCCTCCAGCACCAAGCATCATTCGCCGAGACCGGTAGGTCCCATAGCGATCGAGACTGCAGCTGCATCCTATAGAGCCAGTCGACCCAAATCGAGTCTGGTGTCCTGGTAAGTACACTCCACAAGTGCTTCAGCAATAGGGCCTTGTTGTGGACAGCTATAGACCGCAGTCCTAATCCCCCCTCAGCTACAAGGAGACATAAAACCTCCCATGCCACCTTAGCTGATTTGCCTCCCCACAAAAATTTCCTAAAGCGCGTCTCCAAAGATCGAACAACGCCTTTAGGCAAGAAAAACATACCCGACCAGTAAGCATGAAGAGCCTGCAAGACCGACTTAACGAGCTGCAGTCGGCTTGCATAAGATAAAGAGCGATTGAGCCATGATCCCAACCGCTGATCCACTTTCTGTAAAAGTTGGGCATAGTCGCCAATCGTCAAGCGAGTAGTAATAGGAGGCACTCCCATGTATCGTACCGGCAGCTGCCCCACTCGATAACCCATGAGTGCCTGAATCTGTGCAGTCAACCCTTCAGTCCGCCTCGAAAGGTACATCTCACTTTTGTCAGGATTAGGGAGCAACCCTGACAACCGCGCAAACTCACTCAACGCCTTCTTCAACACCCCAACCGAAATGATGTCCGCATGGCTGAAAAGCAGAAGATCATCAGCAAACGCTAATGACACCAAGCCCAGCGGCTCACATCGCCAATGATATTTGAAGTGCGGCTCCTCCATAATGCAAACCTGGAGAAGCCCATAGAGGACCTCCATCGCCAATGTAAATAGATAGGGAGAAATGGAATCCCCCTGTCGAATACCCCTCTTGCCCTGGAAAAAACCAACCACCTGCCCATTCAGATTCAACTAAAAGCCGTCGTCGTCACCCGAATCCAGCCAATGAAAGTAGGATGAAACCCCATTGCACCTAAGACAGACAACAGAAACTCCCACTCAACCTTGTCGTACGCCTTGGCCAGGTCAATCTTGAACATAGCACGAGGCGGACGGGCTTTAGGCTTGTACCCAAGGCACAGCTCCTGCGCCAATAACACGTTATCGCTGATCCGTCGCCCTGGGATAAACGCCATCTGTGAGCCATGGACCAATGTAGCGAGGTGCCCCTTTAGCCGATTGGCCAAGATCTTAGAGATCACCTTGTATACAACGTTGCAACAAGAAATGGGCCTGAAATCCGTTGCACGCCGAGGTGTATCTCGCTTCGGGATCAACGTAATGAGGGTGCTGTTGAGTCCCCTCAGCAATCTGCCAGTTGCGAAGAAATCTTGGACCGCCTTCACCACTTCATCTCCAACAATCCCCCACGCAGCTCGAAAGAATGCGACCGTATACCCGTCAGGTCCTGGTGCTTTCTCATCCCCCATAGAGAAAAGCGCCTCACGAACTTCCATGGCAGTCACCATAGTGATCATAGAGGCAGCGTCCGCTGGGGAAAGCGCACGCGTCACAGCTCTCTGCACATCAGCAGGAAGAATCGGCGATGGGTGAGCAGACTGCCCCAATAAGCCCTGGTAGAACCCAATCAGCTCGCCATCCACCTGATCCGATTCTTCAAGAAGGTCACCATTGGCAGCCTCAAGGGATCACAACCCTACGAAAGAAATAGGATGTCCACTGCTCCCCATCCTTCAGCCATGCAAGCTTGGCCCGTTGCGATAACGCCGAGTGCTCCACCTCCACCGCTTTGGCATATAGCGCCCGACACAGCCTTTCCAGCTCGTAGAAAGAGTCCTCCTCGGGGAACCGTGACGCAAAATCCTGTGCAATATCAAGGAAGTGCTTCGCTTCTGTGACATTCGCCGTCAAATCTCCCTTCGATCGTCGCAACCTCATCATGGAAGGCTTCAACATCTTCAGTCTCCTCACCAAAACGAACATAGGAAAGCCATGCAAAGAAATAATCTAGACATTCTGAACAATGCCCAAGGAGGCCGGATCTTTCATCAGAAAATTGTCAAAGCGAAAGGTCGCCTTATGCTGTCGTGTAATAGTAGCTCCCAAAAGCACAGGCGAATGGTCTAAGTTGAAGGTAGTCCACACCTACAAAAGAAATCCGTAAACCGCGCGAACCACTGAGGATTTCCTAGTATACGATCCAGTCCGCCAGACCCCCGCATTAGAGCGATGTTGGTTATACCACGTGAATATCTGGCCCATCGTAGGTATCGTCACCAAATCAGCATTAACCAAGCACTCCTGGAAATCCTCCATATCAAGTCTAGAGGGCGAACCACCACGCCCCTCACCCGTGTGCAAAATAGGATTGAAGTCCCCCATGACTATCCATGCATCCGCCACACGAGCTGCTAACATAGTAATCAATTCCACCCATAGGGGCAGCCTCTCCTCCCTCCTAGACTTTCCATAAGCAAAAGACAAGAAAATTGTCTCCCCCCGTCATTGCCAGCTCCACTCGACAATGTACAACTTGGGTTGAGAACCCAAGGACATCCACAGTCATAACAGATGGGTCCCAACCAACCCATATGCGCGACGATGGCCCATCATCATAATCAAAGAACCATCGCCAATTAGATCTAAGGCCACCTGATATAAACCCCGCATTAGACACCGCCACCCGTGTCTACAAAAGCCCAATCATACGCAGTCCCTCACGTGAAATCAACTTCCCCACCGCCCTCCTGTGGTCTTGCTTATTAAGACCACGCACGTTCCAAGCTCCCACTGCTAACATAAAGGCACCCCGTTTCGGGCTGCATCCGCTTTAGGGCCCGTATGAAAGGTGATTTCAGTGACTTTAGGCATGTCCCGAAGTAGTTCGAACCGATTTTGATCTCCAAAAGTCGTCGGCACGTCGCCATCTGGTGGACGCAATATGGACCCATTCCCCTGCCCAACGCCGGCAGGCTGCCGCCCATCCCTCTCCGGCGCTGTTGTTACCAAAACTGCCTTGCTTCTGGCCCCCACCAAACGCCATTCATTATGTGGCCGTCCGAGTGTACCACGTGGCCCATCAGCCCGACTCGATAGACGTGAGGCACCGATCCCTGGGCCTTGTCGGCTACTAATGACATAATTAGTCCCTGAGCGCTTCGGTTGGGTCCCGTGTGCTGCGATAACCCTACACTCGCGCGCGGCATCCCACCAGGTGTCGCCGTCTGGTGGACCGGCGCTGCGGCACTAGGCGGTTGTATAGTATCCATGGTATGTCCGACCGTCGTGGGCAGTGAGTCTCCCGTGCGCCCACGAACTACAATGAGAGCACTGAGAGGGCTTCCAATCATACTCCACTCGTATAGGTACAATTACGTCCTCCTCGCTCTCCTCGCCTTGGAGCAGCACATCAAAGCTTTCGGCAAAAGGTTCTGACAGTTGCTTCATTATGCAAATGCGGGCATAGTCTATGTGTTCCCCCTTGGCCGTGAATCCATCCGCAAACAATGGTCGTCCTACAGCGCTTGCTACCAGGCCAAGACCTTCTTCCGTCCACAACTCACATGGCACATTACACAATTTGACCTATAGGGGCACCTCGACCAACTCCCTCCGTGCGAATGACATCCGAGGTCGCCAAGGTTCAAGAAATAAAGGCTGCCCTTGCATGAGCCAAGGGCCGCCCTCAACCACCACAACCCGATCATCCGCAGACTTGAATCTGAACATAAAGAATCCATTAGTAGTCGTACATATCTCTACCAGCCCTTCCAGATCGACCTAAAGTGTCGTTCAACAAATGGGAAGTACGGTTTACAGCCTAGGAAATAGCCCACTAGAGTGTGCTGCCACCTTTCACAGCCCCGCCTTGCCACAGCCAACGGCGCACGAACCCGCGTTACCCCATTCACGATAATGGGAGCCGTGTATGATAAAGCCATGGTCGATGGCCCTTGTATTTTGCCAGCCCATCCACCTTGCACGGCCTCCGCGAATGACGCAGCCTTGGATTGCCCATCTGCCTTATTCATTACCGGACCAATGCGTGAGAGCACTGATCTTACCCGCGGAATAATATACCCACTATGTCTGGATCATCATCCACTTCATCCTATTCCATCACCTTCGCCATCATCTGTCGATTTGGTGGCGGAGTTCCTGGGCGACCCCACGGTGAGCGTCCTTTAGGCCGGGGTTTTCCCAACAACCGACCCGAGACATGAAATTAGACTGACGGGGGCTGCCATCAACCCCAGTCCTAGCCACCCTAATCTGATCGTCTCCTCGCTCGCCATTTCCGACCCAGCCCTGCCGCGAAGGCGTGTGTGTGTGAACCCTAGGCGTCATCGTCCCACGAACACCGTAAACTTTTCAGCATCGAACGCCGCTGCAAATGCCGGATACGCCGCTGCCAAGGCTACCAGATCTGGAATTTCCGGTAGAGCCGCCGATCGAACAGACAACGCCGCCCCCAGAGTTCCATCGTTAGGCCCGATCGCAATGGCACCATCCCCACGATTGCTCGAATGGTCAACCTCAGTCGTCGCCTCAGATTCAACGTTCAGCCCTCCCAATTGCCGGCCCTGACCTACCCTATCCGACGTCCCCTGTGCCTCCATGATCGCCGCCTGGGCCGATCTCGCCGTTCCATCTGATTCAGAGGCCATCCAAGAAGCGATGGCGAAACCCTTACCCAAGAGCGAACCAGAAACGTCCGAAACCCCCAAGACAACCACCCCTCCCGATTGCTGTAACCACCGGCCGGCTGCACCCTAGGGTTTAGGCCAGAAACAACGGTGGCCGATCGGCCAAGATTGCGCGTGAAAGAAGAAATTTCAAATTCTCTCTCTTTCTCACTCTAGCTTTCTCTCTCTAACAAATGCGATCTACCAAGCTTTCTTCGTAAGCAAATCTCATAGTTATTATTTTATATTAGGTGATTAGTTTTCCATCATACTCATTTCGAATTTCTGCTTCATTAGATCTCCAAAGTTTCTGCACATTCTTGCGTCCGTCGAGCCAAAGATGATGTCGTCGACGTAAATCTGTACCAGCATAATGTCAGAACCGTCCTTCTTGATAAAAAGAGTCGTGTCGATCTTCCCTTTTGTGAATCTGGAGGAGATGAGAAAATCCGAGAGGACCTCGTACCAGGCTCTAGGAGCTTGTTTAAGTCCATAGAGAGCTTTGTCGAGTCTGTAGACGTGGTCAGGGAATTGTTCGCTCACAAAACCTTCAGGCTGAGATACAAAAACTTCTTCCTTTAGAATTCCGTTGAGGAATGCATTTTTGACATCCATCTGGTAGACTGAAGTTTTTGTGTGCGGCGAGAGCTAAGAAAATCCTGATGGCTTCGATTCTTGCGACTGGAGCATATGTCTCATCATAATCGATTCCTTCCTATTGATTGTACCCTCTTGCAACTAGTCTGGCTTTATTCCGAATTACAACTCCTTGCTCGTCCTTTTTGTTCTTAAACACCCATTTAGTCCCTATGATTGTTTCCCCAGCCGGTCTAGGTACTAGGTTCCAGACTTCCAGCCTTTCAAACTGATTGATTTCCTCCTCCATTGCGATTATCCAATTTGGGTCCTTTTGACTGAGAAAGCTGGAATAAAGGCTTTCATTTATCGTTGACGCTCGAGTTGTTACGCCAGTGGAGGGGTCCCCAATTATTTATGAGTTCGGGTGTGCTCGGATCCACTTTCTTGTATGAAGTTGTGATGATCAAGCTACATTGGTATCATGCATTTCTTCTTCACTTTGATCAGCCTAAACTTCCATTTCCTCTCCAGGTTGAGGTAGTAGTGATTCTTCCGAAGAAATTTCTATTGTCGAATCGGAGGGCTGAGGTGTTTCTGCGACTGAGCTGGAGATAATCTCTGTATCGGTTGGAAGTTCACTGTCGTCATCAATGTGGAGATTTTCCAACGTAAGAGGAGAATTGTCATTGCTAATCTCTGCAGAGTCATCATTGCTTGGTGCTATATGAGTTGTTGGAGCAGTGGGTGGCGACGGTCTAGAGCAGAGATCCTCGAATAAGAGATCGAGTTCCATGTCGCTCACTGTATTAGAATTTGAAGGTTCGCCCACTGTGGAGGTGCTTGGTTGATCTTTCGTCAACTCTCATAGAAGTCCGAGTTCTGGACTGATTTGTGCAGAAGACACTCGTCTACTTCATCAAACGTCACGTTAACACTTTCCATAATCGATCTTTTCTCCTTGAGATATATTCGATAGGCTTTGGAGGTTGTCGAGTATCCCACCAGTATGCCTTCAAATGCTTTTGGGTCAAGTTTGCCTCTGTCTTCACGATCGTTGGTCACGTAGCGCTTGCATCCAAAGACTTTCAAGAAAGAGACGTCTGGTACTATGCGATTGATCAACTCGCAGGGAGTCCTATTGACCCTCTTGTGGAGGGAGGCGCGATTTTGAGTGAGGCAAGCTGTGTTCATTGCTTCTGTTAGGGAGTGTGTCCTCGGAATGCCATACGAGGACTAGGAATAGTATAGGGCGCACGATGATGTATAGGTTGATAGACAGGTTTATTGTATATACCGTCAAATAAATTAATGAATATTTATTTTCATTATAATAAAGGCATTATTATTTATTTATCTAATTTAAAGTCTACTTGGCATCCGGTAGTGCGATAAATAAATAACACCCAAATGTTTGAGTTGGATGTCTGATTCTCGTGGGACGAGAGAGGAGACACCGGACAGTCCTTAATCTCAGCATTAAATAAAAAGTCCGTAAGTCTAAGGATTCTAGGTGGGTGACTAGATATCCGAATATGACTTATCCATTGACGACCACATAGTATCGGTAGTGTCACCGATTACCTGAGAGGTTGTGGGTCGTGATGGAGATATAGGTGATCGGAGGGATCGCGTATCCGGACATTCGGCTCGTATTCGTCTCAATCACATGGCTAGGATGTTGTCAATGATTGAACGAATGACAATAGCAGCCTCAGACCGATAGGGTCATTGACGGATTTGCTTTCGCGATTTCGGTTTGTCGCTAGTTGGCTAGGCTCGCAAGTGTTCATAAATGAAACACGGGTCAGCGACGAAACGCAACCGACTTTACGGAGGTGATTGCCGGGCTTTGACTGCTATCGGGATTCACTGCCTATATTCGTATAGGTTAATGTCCTATGTGGTAATCGGAGAGCGACGATTATACAGTCTTCGGCCGAAGCTTGGAAAACTTGCTCGTATTAGATACAGAGCGGAGTTTAAATAATCGGTTCGGTCTCGATTATAACATAGTGTTAGGTTAGTGAGTTTGATATTTGCATGGCTCTCACTTAACCGGGACGCAAGTGAAAGGCGTAAGAAGTATTTATATGTATACACTATAGTCGGTTCGCCCGAATTTCGATTAGATCGAAATTCGTTCTCAACTGGGATCTGTCCGGTACCGTGGGATTGGCTAGGCGAATACCGGGACTCGTGGATTCCTCCCATGCCAGTTGAGACGGACCTAGAGAGTCGCGCTTAAAAATGGTAGTGAACTTGAACGAAAACGGCGGGCTTCTCTGTGGAACCTAACGAATGAGATTCGTTGAGATAGTGGCAAAGTTGATACGAGGTGTCGACGACTTAGTTAAACTCTAGTGACAGTCACGGAAATAATTAGGACTTAAGATTGTCTTAAGTGCTTAATTAATTAACTAAGTGGGCTCAATTATAATTAAAATAATTAGATTGGATTTAATTATTTTATTATTTAAAATGGAGGGACTAAATTGAGAATTTAGAAACCTTAAGGGCCAAAAGGAAATTACCAAAATAAACAAAATAAAAAAAAATGAAAATTCTACACATCCACGTTGGGATGTGTAGAAAGTATGAGTCATGTTTTTTTATTATTATTTGACACTTGTTAATTGACAAGTGTCTCAATTAAAAAAAAAAAATTACATAAATGATAAAAGCAACGTTTGTTGCTTGAGAGGGGGACTTGAATTTTTCCTTAACATAGAACCAAAGAAAAATAAAGTAGAATTTGTAGAAATTCTCAAGCCACTTTGAACCGACGGGATCGTTCGACGAACCCGACGCCCGAACCGAACTGCGCTAGCCATCGGGAGCAGTCTCGAAGGTTTGTTCAAGGTAATACCGGCGTGACGATCTAGCCCGGAGGCCCCGGGATTCCGACGAGGTGCAGCCACGTCCATCCGAGGCGACGACAGAAGAAATCCCGTTCACCGAAGGTATACCTCGAACCTTAACGATTTGATTTACGAAAAATACCAAACGATATCAGAATAATTCGCAAGACCCCTCGTTGGAAATGTCGGGAAGTGTAGAATTATTCTGGAAAATTTGGTGTCGATCGGAAATCGTTTCGGTTGTCAAATAGTTAAAACACTGCAGACTGCCGTTTTACTCGAATTAACAATTTCGAATCAGAGTTTTGATTTTGAGAAAAATATCAAACGATGTCAGAATAATTCGAAAGACCTATCGTTGCGAACGTTAGGAAGTGTAGAATTATTCTGGAAAGTTTGGTATTGATCAAAAATCATTTCGGTCTCCAAATAATCGAAAAACGTCTGGTTGCCGCTTTGTTCGATTAATTTGGATCTAAATTATTAATTCGAATAAATTGGAAATAAATTCGAATTTTGATAATTCGAATTAACCGCGATCTCCCGAGGTTTAGGGCAGCATCTCAGACCCTCGGGAGAAGCCGAATGGCGTAAGGTTGAATTTAGATATTAAAAATCGAAAATTCGCCACCCTACGCCGCTCGGTACAAATCGCGCTTCCGCTATAGCCACGTTGCGCTGTTCGGGGGCCGGCGTCGATTAATCGGGCCCACCCCAACAGTGATATCAGAGCCAAGGCTCATGAATGGTTCGACCGAAGGCCTCGAAAGCCGATGTGGCAAACGAACGGTCGACGAAGTTTGGAGACTATCGTCGCTCGTGACGTCGGTTAGACACCCGACGTCAAAATTCTGTGTTGCATGTTTATGTGAGACATTTACGCGGGCTTAGGTTCTAACTGGGTTATTTGTTTAAGGGCCGTTTGCCGCCCCCCGGTATGTACATGGATTACGGGTTGTTTGGGAAATAATTCCCCCCGTGTTGTATTTTATCATTTTATTAGATAAATTAGATAAATGACGGCCGTTCGATGCAAGGCGAGGTTGGAGGGTTCGACGACAACCGTGGACTCGACGTTGGAAGATCGAAGACCCCGGTCGTTTTACGACCCATGTAATAGACCAGTCTAGAAGTAGCCCGCATATTTGTCCATTTAAATTGCTTTCCTAGGGTTAGGAATTTATTTATCGCATTTACGTGCTCGTGCTTAATTTTAATATGCTATGAGTTACAAAAATCTCCCGTACGAATACTAAGTGAGTAAAGGGATTGGATGCCCTATCTTCTATCAAGCTCGGGCCTAGTTGTTACAAAACCTAAATGCAAGGTTTGTTTTCGGGTATGCCGGCGCCTTGCATTTGCTTTTGTTTCGGCTTGCTCGGGTGCATTTGTGCCGCTCGCCAAGACCACACTGTGCGGTAAGACGTACGGTTCAAGTGTGCGGTTTTGAGCAACGTTGATAGGTCGCACTTAGACAGTCATACTGCCTTGTTTCGGGTTTGCCGGCGGGAGTTCCTGACTGAGACAAAGATAGTTGAGACATTCGACAAGGTCGGATTCGTGCGGAGCACGACTTCGTGGGCCGCTGCAAACCAATAAAACGACAGAGGTTGAGGTTTGCACCCGTCCACGGGGACATCAACTCCACTATCGAAGTTATCAACGAAACTTCCAAAACATCCGTAGGGAGAATGGAGTTTACGAAAAGATAGTGGGAGTCAAACGGAATAAAAGTCCTTGTTCGCGTTTGATAACCTATACAATCGACTTAATATGCCTTTTATTTTTCTGCAGCATTTTCTCTCATTGTGAAATTATGTCGACCGCTTTAAATGTACTGCTAAAGGAGAATAGGTTGGTTGGGCCAAACTATTCAGAAATACAGCATTTTCCTTGAGATTGAGAACCTAGTTTATATCCTTGACTCCGAAATGCCGCCAGCCCCAGGGGCACGGGCATCCGAGCAGGCTCGTGCCGCTTATGACAAGCGACTGCGCGACGAGAAGCTCGTAAAGGCTCATGTCCTCGGATCGATGAGTAACGCACTGCAGCGTAGCCACGAAAGTATGGCTGATGCTCGGGTGATGGTTCAACATTTGAAAGAGCTTTACGGTGGACGTCTAGGACAGCTCGCTATGCGACTTCGTCGCAGCTCTTCCGATCGAGGATGTCTGAGGGTGAGAATGTTGGCGAACATGTTATGAACATGATCACCATGATCGAGAGGTTGGAGACTCTCAATTTTCGATTTGATCGTGAATTACAAAATGATCTCATCTTGCAGTCTCTGCCTCCGTCCTTCAATGCGTTCATTGTGAACTATCATCTGAATGGTATGACGCTATTGCTTCCTGATCTGATGAATCAGTTAGCAACAGCGCAAGGTCAGATGAAGAGGGTAAAACAGACTGCACCTGTCGCCACTTCTTCAAAGCCCCAGAAAGGCAAAAAGAAGAAGGGCAACAAGCTCAAGCCAACAGGAAAGGTTTCCAAGAAGAAACTATCTCCTGGGAAATCGAAACAAACTGGTGTCAAGCCGACGGATAGGTGTCTGCATTGCGGTGCGCTGGGCCACTGGAAGCGTGACTGTCCGAAGCTCAAGGGTGAGCAGGCTGCGTCAGGTATGGAACTAAATGTTTTAGAAACAGTTTGTTCTTCATCTGTATACTCTACTTCCTGGATATTGGATTCGGGGGCTAGTACTCACATTTGTGTTTCCACGCAGGGTCTAGGCCAAGTAGAGCGCTTGGGGAGCGTGAGATCGAGGTCAGAGTGGGAAGCGGGGATAGTATCTCGGCAAGCCACGTCGGATCAAGATCTCTTGTATTATCTTCTGGGCATGTGTTGCGTTTGTACGATTGTCTTGTACTCCCGAGGGGATTTAAGAACATCGTCTCCATTCCTGTTTTGAGCAGGAATGGTTATGTATTTAGTTTTAATAATAATACATGCCACATTATGTATAGAAATAAAAATGTTGGCAGCGCGACACTATTTAATGGTTTGTACTATTTAAATACCCAAAACGATATATCTGTGAATATTGTCACAAATAAACGAAAGACGGGAATAAATGCGAGATACTTGTGGCATCTTCGATTAGGTCATGCTGGAGAACGCAAGATTCACGAGTTGGAGAAAAATGGGATATTGACACCGTTGGGATCAGATCCCTATCCGACTTGTGAGTCATGCCTCAAAGGTAAAATGACCCGATCACCCTTCACCGGGACATTTAACAGAGCCACGGAAATTCTCGGTTTAATTCACACGGACGTTTGCGGGCCATTCAATGTGAAGGCTCGTGGTGACTTCCACTATTTTATTACCTTTACGGATGATCACAGTCGTTACGGACTAGTGTATCTGATGAGGTATAAAGCTGATGCTCTTGAAAGGTTCAAGGAGTATAAGACCTTGGTGGAAAACCAAACTTCGAAGCTCATTAAAGCCATTCGATCGGATCGAGGTGGCGAGTATATGAGTGTCGAGTTTGACCAGTTCTTGAAAGAGTGGTATAATATCACAGATGACTCCGCCTGGCACGCCACAGTTGAATGGCGTGGCCGAACGTAGAAATCGAACTTTATTAGATATGGTTCGCTCTATGTTAAGCTATACAGATTTACCAATGTCATTGTGGGGATATGCACTTTTGACAGCGGCGTATACCATTAATCGGTGTCCCTCAAAGTCTGTTAACGGCATTCCGTATGAGATATGGACTGGTCGTTTACCCAGCTTATCACATATTAGGATTTGGGGTTGCCCCGCCTATGTGAAAAAGCTGAAAACAGACAAATTGGAGTCTAGATCTATAAAAGGACGTTTCATAGGTTATCCCGAAGACTCTATGGGGTACCTATTCTATTTTCACGATGATCAAAGGATCGTTGTTGGCCTACATGCACATTTTCTCGAGGAAGAGTTCATTCGAGATTTTGGCATTGGCCGTGAGGTCACTCTCGAGGAGCAGTCGACCGAAACGCCCACACAGGATTCGGATGGTCCGAGCGAACCAGTCATGCGACGATCTGAAAGGGTGCCTCGCCAACCACAGTGGTATGGCATGTCACATGTCGAACAAGGTTATGTTGCGACTAGGGGACTTCTAAGAGAAGATCCCGCTACTTTCGATCAAGCTATATTCGATGTTGACTCAGCGAGATGGATTGAGGCTATGCGAGCTGAGATGGACTCAATGTACTCCAACAATGTCTGGACTCTTGTAGACCTACCGAGTGGTTTTAGACCAATCGGTTGTAAATGGATTTAGAAGAGGAAGATTGGATCTGACGGACAAGTTGAGACGTACAAGGCCAGGTTGGTTGCCAAGGGCTATAACCAAAAAGAGGGAGTTGACTATGAGGAGACTTTCTCACCTGTAGCCATGATCAAGTCCATCCGGATAATGCTCGCCATAGCTGCGCACTATGATTATGAGATTTGGCAGATGGACGTCAAAACGGCATTCCTTAATGGATTCCTCAAGGAGGAGATCTATATGGAGCAGCCAAAAGGTTTTGAGTCGCATGCAGATGCTCACAAAGTGTGCAAACTGAATCGGTCAATTTACGGACTGAAACAGGCATCTCGGAGCTGGAACCTACGTTTCGATGAAGCAGTTCGGAACTTTGGATTCATAAAAAACGTAGATGAGCCATGTGTCTACAGAAAGAGCAGTGGGAGTATGGTGTCGTTCCGTGTATTGTACGTGGATGATATCCTTTTGATAGGAAACGACATTGGGATGCTCTCATCGGTGAAAGCATGGCTTTCAATCGAATTCTCCATGAAAGACCTGGGAGAAGCGACGTATATACTAGGTATTCACTTGTGCAGGGATCGAGCGAACCATACGATCGGCTTATCTCAGGCCCTTTACTTAGAGAAAATCCTGAAGAAATTCAGAATAGATGACTCTAAGAGAGGGTTCTTACCTATGCGACATGGGATCCATTTATCGAAATCAATGTCACCTCAAAGTGAGGAAGACAGACGACGGATGAGTGGAATACCCTATGCATCTGCAGTGGGTAGTCTGATGTACGCAATGTTGTATACACGCCCGGACATTGCTTACGCTGTGAGCGTAGTTAGTCGGTTTCAGGCAAACCCAGGAGAAGAACATTGGACAGCAGTTAAGAATATCTTTAAATATCTTAGACGGACTAAAGACTTAACGCTGGTTTATGGAGGAGCGGGACTAGAAGTAGTTGGTTATACCGATTCGGACTTCCAGTCGGACGTGGATGACCGAAAATCTACTTCAGATTTTGTATTCGTGCTCAACGGTGGGGCAGTGTTTTGGAGAAGCTCCAAGCAAAGCACGACTGCCGATTCCACATGTGAGGCAGAATACATAGCAGCCTCAGAGGCAGCTAAAGAAGCTGTTTGGATGAAAAAGTTCTTGGAGGAACTTACTGTGGTACCAGTTGCTGACAGACCGCTTACACTTTGGTGCGATAATAGCGGTGCAGTCGCGCAAGCAAAGGAACCACGATCTCATAGCAAGTCCAAACATATCGAGAGAAAGTATCACGTATTACGTGAGTTCGTTGAAAACGGGATGGTCGCCGTGCAGAAAATCGCCACCGCAGAAAACGTGGCGGACCCACTCACGAAGCCCTTGTCCCAAGCAGTTATGGAACAGCATCTGGACAAGATGGGGCTACGATAACATTGCGACTGGCATTAGGTGCATCACATGGCATTCGAGTGCAAGTGGGAGGCTGTTAGGGAGTGTTCCCTCGGAATGCCATACGAGGACTAGGAATAGTATAGGGCGCACGATGATGTATAGGTTGATAGACAGGTTTATTGTATATACCGTCAAATAAATTAATGAATATTTATTTTCATTATAATAAAGGCATTATTATTTATTTATCGAATTTAAAGTCTACTTGGCATCCGGTAGTGCGATAAATAAATAACACCCAAATGTTTGAGTTGGATGTCTGATTCTCGTGGGACGAGAGAGGAGACACCGGACAGTCCTTAATCTCAGCATTAAATAAAAAGTCCGTAAGTCTAAGGATTCTAGGTGGGTGACTAGATATCCGAATATGACTTATCCATTGACGACCACATAGTATCGGTAGTGTCACCGATTACCTGAGAGGTTGTGGGTCGTGATGGAGATATAGGTGATCGGAGGGATCGCGTATCCGGACATTCGGCTCGTATTCGTCTCAATCACATGGCTAGGATGTTGTCAATGATTGAACGAATGACTATAGCAGCCTCAGACCAATAGGGTCATTGACGGATTTGCTTTCGCGATTTCGGTTTGTCGCTAGTTGGCTAGGCTCGCAAGTGTTCATAAATGAAACACGGGTCAGCAACGAAACGCAACCGACTTTACGGAGGTGATTGCCGGGCTTTGACTGCTATCGGGATTCACTGCCTATATTCATATAGGTTAATGTCCTATGTGGTAATCGGAGAGCGACGATTATACAGTCTTCGGCCGAAGCTTGGAAAACTTGCTCGTATTAGATACAGAGCGGAGTTTAAATAATCGGTTCGGTCTCGATTATAACATAGTGTTAGGTTAGTGAGTTTGACATTTGCATGGCTCTCACCTAACCGGGACGCAAGTGAAAGGCGTAAGAAGTATTTAAATGTATACACTATAGTCGGTTCGCCCGAATTTCGATTAGATCAAAATTCGTTCTCAACTGGGCTCTGTCCGGTACCGTGGGATTGGCTAGGCGAATACCGGGACTCATGGATTCCTCCCATGCCAGTTGAGACGGACCTAGAGAGTCGCGCTTAAAAATGGTAGTGAACTTGAACGAAAACGGCGGGCTTCTCTGTGGAACCTAACGAATGACATTCGTTGAGATAGTGGCAAAGTTGATACGAGGTGTCGACGACTTAGTTAAACTCTAGTGACAGTCACGGAAATAATTAGGACTTAAGATTGTCTTAAGTGCTTAATTAATTAACTAAGTGGGCTCAATTATAATTAAAATAATTAGATTGGATTTAATTATTTTATTATTTAAAATGGAGGGACTAAATTGAGAATTTAAAAACCTTAAGGGCCAAAAGGAAATTACCAAAATAAATAAAATAAAAAAAATATGAAAATTCTACACATCCACGTTGGGATGTGAAGAAAGTATGAGTCATGTTTTTTTATTATTATTTGACACTTGTTAATTGACAAGTGTCTCAATTAAAAAATAAAAATTACATAAATGATAAAAGCAACGTTTGTTGCTTGAGAGGGGGACTTGAATTTTTCCTTAACATAGAACCAAAGAAAAATAAAGTAGAATTTGTAGAAATTCTCAAGCCACTTTGAACCGACGGGATCGTTCGACGAACCCAACGCCCGAACCGAACTGCGCTAGCCATCGGGAGCAGTCTCGGAGGTTTGTTCAAGGTAATACCGGCGTGACAATCTAGCCCGGAGGCCCCGGGATTCCGACGAGGTGCAGCCACGTCCATCCGAGGCGACGACAGAAGAAATCCCATTCACCGAAGGTATACCTCGAACCTTAACGATTTGATTTACGAAAAATACCAAACGATATCAGAATAATTCGCAAGACCACTCGTTGGAAACTCGGGAAGTGTAGAATTATTCTGGAAAATTTGGTGTCGATCGGAAATCGTTTCGGTTGTCAAATAGTTAAAACACTGCAGACTGCCGTTTTACTCGAATTAATAATTTCGAATCACAGTTTTGATTTTGAGAAAAATATCAAACGATGTCGGAATAATTCGAAAGACCTATCGTTGCGAACGTTAGGAAGTGTGGAATTATTCTGGAAAGTTTGGTATTGATCAAAAATCATTTCGGTCTCCAAATAATCGAAAAACTTCTGGTTGCCGCTTTGTTCGATTAATTTGGATCTAAATTATTAATTCGAATAAATTGGAAATAAATTCCAATTTTGATAATTCGAATTAACCGCGATCTCCCGAGGTTTAGGGCAGCATCTCAGACCCTCGGGAGAAGCCGAATGGCGTAAGTTTGAATTTAGATATTAAAAATCGAAAATTCGCCACCCTACGCCGCTCGGTACAAATCGCGCTTCCGCTATAGCCACGTTGCGCTGTTCGGGGGCCGGCGTCGATTAATCGGGCCCACCCCAACAGCTTCAGCCCACAAGAAGTGAGGTAATCCAGAGTGTATAAGAAGTGTTCGTGTTGCCTCAACTAAGGTTCTGTTTTCGCGCTCAACTACACCATTTTGTTAAGGTGTTTTTGCTGCTGCGAACTGCTGGGTGATTCCAAGTGATGCATAGAAGTCACTGAGTTTCTTGTTCTTGAATACTGTCCCATTGTCAGTTCTGATAATTTGGACACTTAGTTGGTAGAGGTTTTGTGCGGTTTTGATAAACTCAATGATTAGACCTGGGGTTTCGTCCTTGGTTCTGAGAAATTTGGTCCATGTGTAGCGCGAGAAATCATCCACAATAACCAACACATATCTTTACCCACTGATGGTCTGAGTGCACTTGGTCCACACAGATCCATATGAATGAGTTCGGGAGGTTTGGAGGTTGAGGTTGTATGTTTGGTCCGGTGGGATGCTTTCCTTATCTTTCCCATTTCACACGCCGAGCAAAGATGCTCTTTGTGATATCTGAATGAGGGGAGTCTTTTGACCAAGTTTTCTGATCGCAGTTTGTTAACGTCTTTGAAATTGAGATGAGAGAGTCGTTGATGCCAGAGATCGTTCTGATGAAGAGAGTCACGGGAGATGAGGCACATTGGTCGGACAGTTCTGAGGTCAATGGACTAGAGATTCATCTTTCTGTGGCCAGTGAGGAGCTCTCTTCATTGTTATCGGTGACGCTACATTTGTTAGTCTCGAAATTCACCTTGTAGCCTTTGTCACAGAAACTTCCAATGCTGAATAAACTGTAGCTCCGTCCTTCGACGTAGGAGACTCCTTTGATGGTCAGTCTGTCATGGATGAGATCACCCGTTCCTAATATGGGTGCAGATTGACCGTTTCCGAAATAGACCTTCCCGAGAAATCCTTCAGAGAAGTTGCTCAACGGCTCTTTATTTCTAGTCATGTGTGAGGAGCAACCTGAATCTAAGTACCACACATGATGGGCCTGCAAAAAGAATCAAGTAAGCTTAGGTACCCATTTATAGATGGGCCCTTCTTTGATAGCAGGTGTAGACACTAATGTATTTGTTGTTAGATTGAGTTCTTTGTCAGATTGTTGGATAACTGATTTAAGAATCCAAACACGGCAATTGCTTATGGGATACAGTTGGGATTTGGGAATCAAGATTTGTTTTTGACCTATCTTCGTGTTCTGCTTGATCTTTGGGGTGGTGTGTTTCTTTCTCTTAGATTTGATACTACGATTGTAGGACTTGGGAGATATGCCCCTATAACAAGAGTTATTTGACGTGGAAGCATTTTTGCTGAATAGATCGTCATGAGGATGTGAAAATACATCGTTGTTCATATAGCGATACTTAGATCTCTGGGCATAAAATAATGAGCTACGGTCTGCGACATTACAAGATATCACTTTTGGAAATGCAAAAGATTTGAAAACATGAGAAGTAAGGTTTGAGACTGGTCTCTTCTTCTTATCAAGAACTTTGATCTTCCTTGTTGAGTCAGATCGAACCTTCTTCGCTTCCTCAGAACTCACGCCTTTGTCTGTGGGTACATCTGATACAAAGTTAGTGTGAGATAAATGAGTTTTCTCGTTTTGCTTGCATTTACATGTAAAGGTTCTGAAACAGAACGAGAGGTCGAAGGTTTCTAAGTGTCAGGAAAGTTTTTAAGGGTATAGATTTTGCTTAACAAAATAGTTTTCTCTTCTTCGTGGGCTTTCCTTTCCGATTCTAGTGAAGCTGTCAAGTCGCCTATTTTGCGAATAATCTATGGGATGTAGATAGATGAATAAATAGGTTGAGCCTGTTCGTCAATGTTTTACTGAATTTCAGGCTCAAATGGTGACATGTAATCATCAGATAGCATTGTCCTTGTTCCTCTGTTTCTGTTCGTCAGATTCAGTCACATCTGTCGACCCTACGAAAGGCATTAGGTTTTCAATGCTCAGCCCAAAGCGTTTAGTGCTGTATAAAGGAAGTACTTCATCTTTCTTTGGATTTGTAGTCACTTGAAAGCCCAATCCTTCGCGGGGATCATAGAAGTCTACATCTCTAGGTTTATTAAGAAAAATGGTGCGATCAGTTTGACCCCTTTTGGTGAGAAGATCCTCTAATTCTTTGACTTTCTTATATAGTCGGACGCGCTCTTCAGTGATTAGTTCGTATTGAGAAGATACAATTTGTTAGGTCCTAATTAATCAACTCTATGATCCTAGGCAAGAATTCTAAAGGAATCGATAAGAATTGCGTAGACTGAGATTTCGATCGAAAACCTTCTTGGAGAGCTTTTGAGAGAATCTCTAGTAGTGAGAGAAGATATTTTTGTTTCTCTCTAGAAATCGAATTGCAAGCCTTTTGGATCAAATTCTAAAATCTTCTCTATTAAGCTCAATGTTTACAAATGTATTTTTATACCAAACAAGCTTGGTATAAATAACAAATAAGTCCTAAACTAAGGACAAATACAATAAAAGCCCCAATCTACGAAGACAACTAATGAATCAAATCACAATTAAAATAGATATTCTACATTCTCCCCCATTGTGCTTGATTTCTCTTCCGTGCTATATGTCCCCGTCGGGCATAGTACGACCTGCACAAGCCCAGCGCATACTCAAAATTCCTGAGCGTGTTCCTTAGCTCCAGACGATCCTCGATATCATCTAGTAGTTCCATTAGGAGCGGCTGCTCTCTCACGAACCGGTGGATCCTCAGCATTATCTCTCTGTTGATCTCTTCCAACCTCTGCTCTATGTTCTTCCTGATGACCTTGAGCGTCCCATCACAGAACTTATGAATCTCAGTCTTCAGCATCATCCTAGTCTTCTTTGCGATAGGATTGTGGTAGGTGACGCCTAGGACTGAGCTGATGTGCACGTGATTGTTGGGATGCCCTTCGATCTCAGGTCCTTTGTTGAGTGGAGCGGTCATGTTGACCTTCTTCATTTTGCTCTCCAGAGCCATCTGAAGGTCGTGTGCGGCGAAGTACTTGACTTGGCGCATCATGAACCGGTAGAGTCCCTCGAGTCCTTCTTTCATTACGAAGCCTTGAGGACCCTTGTACTTCTCTACGTAGAACTGGTAGAGACGGTACACCTCCTCGTAAGGAAGGTAGGGTAGATCGCTCTCGCTGAGTTCATCTCGAGTTCTGTCTACTCTCTCGATTACATAGAACGGTGTTGGAAGTCCTCCTTTGGCGCAGTAGACGCTTAGTAGCTGGCAGATGGGAGATAGACTTTTATAATGGTTTCTTGCTTCTGCTTTAGTCATCTTCATCCTCACATCCGGTCCGAGATGGGTTAGCATCCAGAGATATGTCATTCTCTTTTGCTGATCCCAGTGAGAAATCCCTCTCAGCTCAAACTCGTTCGGCTTCTTGACTTTGTCCGGTGACCTCCAAATATTTTCACGAACTTCTTCAAGGAAAGGTATCTCTATTCAAATATTCTCCCACGGCGTGTCGATCCGAACGGTCCCTGGCATTTGTCTTGTGGGGGAAACCACTTATTGCGTGATCAGTTCTGAAAGCCCTATGGGATCTTGTTCATGGTCTACACCTTCCTGAAGTTCGTCGTCTTCTATCAACACGAGGTCCATCGAAGCTTGTTGCAAAATTTGTCGAACTTCCTTAAGCCGTTGCACTTGATGCTCCTCGGGTATATAATGGGTCTCCCACTGTCCTTCGAATTTGTCGAGGAACTCATGAGGATTGACGCCATGTCCTGAAGGGCCCGGTTGATCTGGAGCTACAGAGAGAGTAGCTTGGGTTTGCGCCAGTGCTAGGAGCATAGCTGCACTTGCTTCTTCTTCTGGAAGCAAGGGGCTTGTCAGAGTCGGTGGTGTGGGCGGAGGCATCCTTAGGTGAAAGGATGGTGGGTCGATGTGGGTTAGAGTGGTGGTGCGGTGCGTGGTGTGGGTAGTTTGGGTGGTTTGTGTTTCACCTGCTCCAGCGCCTGTTTGCGTTGCGCCCGAGCCTTGTCCTTGGCCACTCGTAGATGTCCTTGGCCTCTTTTCCCCCTCATGATGATCCTGATCGTCAGGGTCATCATGTCGTCGTCTGGAGTGAGAGCTTTGGCCTCGGCACGTTTGGGTAGATGGCTCAGGATGGTCCACCAGTCGTCTATAGAGCGATTCCTCCTGAGGCGACCGGACGGTAAGACAAATGAGGCGGGCTAGAAGGATGTCGTGGAGCTCGGTGATTGGGATGGTGTATGGGTTGATTAGGATGGATGAGTTTTGTAAAGGGTCGGTGGGTGTGGGTTGTGAGGTTGTGAGCTCGGCTTGTGCTGAAGTTGGCTCCGAGACGGGTGCTTTCCCTCGATCTTAACGGGACGTGTCGATTGTCGTACGCACGCTCTCCATAATTTTGTCTTCGAAAGATTTGAATGCTGCGGAGAGAACGGCCTTGAGGTGGTCTTCATTCACAAAAGGGGTGGACGCCTTCGTAGATGGACCAAGACGACTGATGTCGCCTGTTGACAACCCTTGAGCAGACACCGGCTCCTCAGGTTGGCTCGTAGTCACTAGAGATTGTGACTGTCCGAGACTTCCATCCAATCCATGAGTTGAATCTATAAGATTCGCGTTTATGGATGTTGTGACAGGCTCAGATTGAACCTGTACATCAAACATTTCGATGTCGAGGCCGGTAGTAGTCGGAGTTGATATCTCGGCCAAGACGCTTGAAGTGATGATTGGTGTCATGTCTGATGTGGTGGTGACGGTGGGAAAGAGAGACGCAAGTGGTATACTTAATCGCCTTGGAGTCTTTCTTATAAGTCGGATCTCCTCATCTGACTCGGTGTCTGATGAGGTAGCCGTGTGAGGGGAAGGTTGAACTGGATCATCCTCACGGGCTTGTTCCGTCACCTGAGGCTCGTTGGGTTGAATCGTGGAGATCAGAGCCTCTGTTTCCAGCGTAGTTGCCAAAGTAGGTGAGCTGTGCCCCATTTCAGCTTCGGGTTGTGCTTCTTGGTGAAGGACCTCCTCATATGATCCTTGAAGCACACCAACATGAATGGGCACTTCCATTTGGAGCTCCTGATTCTGTTCTTCAGCTTCCATGTCAAGGGCCACTTCATCAATCATCGTGTCCCCAAGATCTGGTTGCTGAGTTTCTTGTACTGAGGGCTCCTGCTCAAGCTCCTGAGCCACTGCATCGATCATCGTGTCCTCAGGGCTTTGTTGTTGGTGAGGGCTGACTGTGAAATCTGTCGGGGGCCCTCTGATCATTTGTTCCGTCAGATGATTCTCCCGGCAGTAGAGTTGGTAGACATCTCCCGAGGGGTCGGCGAGACGTAGCAACTCGAACGGTATGGCCATTGACGGCTGGTCCAAGTCCGTTAGTTTTGGATTGTGGAAATATTTCAGCCGCGGTGGTTGGTAATTCCCTCCATGAGGTAGACGAGGAATGTTCTGCTCGTGCAACTCCATGTATTGTCGAATGATGACGGAGAACCACCGGGCGTACGGCACATTCTTTGAGCGTTTATTTTCCTTCTGGCTAATCTGCTCGGCTAGATCATTCCAGATCAGTTGAGCGAAATCGTAATTTCACGAGAAGATGATTCCATGGAAAATCCTCAGATTGTTGTCGTTGCCTTTGTCGAAGCCTGCATGCTTCGGGGATAGACATTTGTTGATGACCCCAAATAATGTCTTCCACGAATGAGGAATCCCGTTGCTCTGCATTTGGGCGAGTTTGGTGAGCGGCGGTTGGTATCCCAGCTGAAGGAAGTCACGTACTAGCTCCGCATCAGTTGGAAGGGGGTTGTAGTTCGGGTTGTAGGGGAGGTCGAGAATGAGACCGAAGTCATTCTTGTTCAAATTTATGTGCCTCGTCCCTATCACCGTTGTGAAGCAGTATACCCCTTCAATAACGTGGCTCTTGATCATCCCCCAAAATTGTTGAAGGTAGACCATAGGCACTGAGGCCGTCACCGTCTGAGCATGCCACAGGGGATGGCCTTGTAGTATAGACACCATAATCTCGTCAGGACACCGAAAGGACGTCATGTCTAGCTGAAAATTAGTGTCTTGTACACTGAGGTACAGGGCCTTTTCGTAGATGTGATTGTACATAGGATAGCGATCCATCTGAAAAGCAATTCATTAATGTAAACCATTAATTCGAGATTTTAAATCAAGTCGAAATTAATTTTGAAGAGTATATGAATTGGCACATAGGTATACGAGAGTGAACATTGAAGATAATAATGACATTTCGACATATGTATATAAATCATATGAAGGTTTAGTCGAAAATTTTACTAAGTATTTATCACCACAGTTCACTCCGTGAAGTTTTTCGCACGCAAAATTGAAGTTTCAATTGTGTTCCTAAGTTCTGATTTCTAATTAAAATCTCCGTTAATTTTTGCGATCGAAAATTTTATTCACTAAGGTCAGCTACAGTGTAAAGGAGTTAGGAAATTTTACTAAGTGTTTAACTTAACGTGTGATACTGTAGCCGAGAAATTTTACGATCGAGAAAAATTTTCGTGTAAATTTACGATCGAGAAAATCAATTTCCGCGTAAATTTACGATCGAGAAATTTTTCGCGCGTGAATAAAATTTTTCGTCGTGAAAGTTATCGAGCGCGAAAGTATTTTGATTTCAAAATAGTTTTTCGCTATGGAATTTTACGATCGAGAAAAATTGACAGCGAGAATAAATCGAAATTACTATTTGCGATTGTAAGTTTTGCGCTCGAAACTTATTTTGCATCTATTAGATCCAGCTCGTTCAGTAATCTTTTCGCTCGCATAAAATCCAAATTCAAATTCTCGATTGTAATTATTTTTCAATCTACGTTATCTTTCTTAACAACTAAGTCAAAAAGTTAATCGATCGAAAAACTTTTACAGTGCAAACAGTAGAACAATTGAAAATCAATTGACACTGTTTGCGAGCGAAAAAGTTCTTCGACGCCTTCAAATGGTAAAATCCCAGGTTTAGTCGTTCTTTAATCGAACTCAAATAACGCAGAGAATCAACACAATCTACCATAAAACGATCAAGAGACTTCGAAACTATCTTAATATGCAGATTTTAACCTAAATTATACTTGGACATTGGCCTAAAATACTACAAAAAAGCTTTCGAGTTCTCAGAATATGAACAGTCGAGAAATGAACACAGAATCAAGCGAGTTTTAAGTACAGATGCACATGAAGTTTAAACACACGATAATCCCTACAAGAAGTCAATTCTACCTTCTAAAGACGAAAATCAGAGGAAAAATCGAAAGATTTGAAGAGTTTTGCGTTCGTCTTTTGAGAGAAAAAGTTTTTCGCACGAGAATTTTGACTGTTGAATTTTGCGATCGACGGTTTTAGCGTGTATTTAGGGATTTTCGTCTTCAAGCATTATGTACTTTAATGGGCTGATTAGACGTTTTTCGACACTTAAGAATTTCTAGGCCCATTACTATTTGCGATCGAGAAACTTACGATCGAGAAATTTCCTATGGATACTGTATAATTTTCCTCGCGACAAATTTCGATCGAGAAATTTCATTTGGTTCCTCTTTAATTTTCGCTCATTGGTATGCAAACGAAAATTACAACTTGGTCCCAAATAAATTTTCGCTCGAGAATCTGTAAGAGAAAATTTACGAGTTTTGCCTAAATTTCTCGATGGCAAGGTTCTCTGTGATTTCAGATTGATCCAAAGTTTTCGAGTAAATCACATAATTGCTCCCCCTGTGTATGAAAATAAATGCAATTAACTCCCTGTAATTCTGGTTGATGACATCTAGCTCCGTCTTCACATTTTATAAATCTGCAAGGCTTAAAGCAACAGATGTCGAAAATATTAGAGTTAATTTTGGAACCAATTATTTTCATTTTATTTGATTCCCCTTGAAAATTTTTTTGAGATAAATTGGTTAAAATCAAATTCATGAAACACGTTGACGATCCAAATATTTAACCAACCAAAATTTAAACCAATGTCGTGTGCACCAAATCCTGTAAATTCGTGAAGTCCTTCTCATTGAGGTGCGTGGTACGGGATAATTTTGATCGATTTCTGCAACACTTAGAGAAGAATCATCAAAAATATTTGGAGCTCAAGACATAAATTTTGTAAATGCTCCCCCTCAAATAATGCATCTCAATTGATTCATCAAATAAGCATATAAATCAATCAAAGAGACACTTACTAAAAACAAGCGATTTATCAACATTAGCCTAGATACATGTTCCCCTATACATGTAACTGCGATTTCGCGCAAGGGTATGAGCAAGAACAAATATTCGCATTTTTATCAGTTCAATTAGAATGCAAAAATCTATTGCATGTCAAAATGTGCGATTAAAACTATATTATTATTATTTTTTTTCATGTATATTAATATTATTAATACTATGGGGTCAAGTTATTTTGCTACGATCATTGTCACGCCTAAAAATTCATACGACAGTTGAAAGATTAAATGCCGTCAAGTCATGTCAGCAAACTAAAGTCCTAGGTTCAAAGAATGACCCATTTCGACAACTCTCACTAGGTTCGCTCTAGCACTCTTTTAATTTTTTACTAGGGATTTTATATTTATATCGCTCAAGTCAACACATGTCATATTAAGTCAAAATACCTGTGATTGAGGCATTTTCAACATTTTGCCTTTGCAAGAGACCGGTCGATTTGGAATCAAAGAGACTTTGAGGGATTTTAATTTTGGCTCTGACTTTGAAGGGAAGGATAATGTTTGGGAAAAATAGGCTTTATGTCATCTTCCATTTCTTTGTCGTTCTCCTTTTCTCCGGCATTTTTCTCTTTCGTCTTTTCATTCTCATCCTTTATTTTGTTTCATATTTGTCTGCACTTGCTCAAGCTGAAGCTCCGCTTCTCTACGAGGCTGAGAGATTATCTAGGGCGAAGTTCTTCTTGTTCGTTCTCGGGCTGATACCATGCTCCTTTTCTCTTATTCCCTAGAGATGTTTCAGAGATTATCGATTTGAAGAGTTCATGGTTAGAATTCGAACCCAAGGCCGTGCTCCTCTTCTCGTTGTCTCGATATAAGACCGGATTATCGTTGGAGAAGTTCACTTCTAGGCGCTCCTCTTTCCAGCCGTTCTGACGAGTGTACGAGATTATCTATGAAGAAGTTCACAGCAAGATCCATGCCTCCGTCTTAAATGTTTTGAGAGTGTCATTGTTGAGAAGGCAGGTTCTTTTGATCTTTTTGTTGTGCGTTGAGCATTCCTCGTGTGCGTTTTTTCTCCTTCTTTTGTCATCTTTTTCTTTGTGGTCTAGTTATTCTCCCCCTTCTTTTCTTGATTGAATATCCCGTCCAAATCATTAAATCGTCGGTTGAAGGCATAAAGGGGTTTTCAATTGAAGAAAAGGAATTAGGAGAAAGCTCAAAATGGATGACTAAAGGTAATGTTAAAGGAATGTGTTGGTCCCGATTAGCACCAACAATACGACTTCGGACGGATTAAACACGCCTAAGGATCGAGATTTAGGTTCGGGGCGTGTGGGGCTTGGTGGTGTTCTTGAGGAGACTCTCTCACTCTAAAATTGTTTATTTGATCTTCACACACAAGCACACCTAACTATGTGTTAGGGTTTTCCTATTTATACCACAAGTTGGTATATAATAGGTGGGCCTCTTGTGAAGGCCCATTACATAAATAACTAAGAACTAACCCAATTAAGAGCTAGCCCAAAGTTTAATAAAGCAAATCAACAAAGATAATACAATGAAATTGAACACTACAAAATATTTCCTAACAATCTCCCCCTTAGTGTTCAATCTTCAGTTCAGCGCGGGATATCTTTGTTGGGCATATTGGAGATCTCGTTTCCTAGCAAACTCCCCCTACAAGGGATATCTCCTCTTCTTGCGGAGGCATTGATGGCTCGGCTAGGACTCACTTGTTAAGATTCTCCAATCTTCTTCTTCTTGGCGCCGGATTTGTCGTCTTTGAATGGAAGTTGTCTGGTTCGGCCTCGAAGATGACTCGTCTGGCTCCAGAAGAAGGTAGGCGTGGGGCGTAAAAAATGTGCCAAGGTTCCATTGAAATGTGACTTTCAAGAGTAGGGAGCCCGGTCTTCAGAGTGGTCAGCGCAGTGGTGGCGGAATGTGGTGGATGAGATGTGCCATGGCTCCTTCGAGTGTTCCATTATGAACATAATAGCTTGACACATAAGAATGTGCGCGGAGGTAGTGGAAGCCTCCGGCAGGGTGTAGTTGGTGGAGGTGGCGTGGATGATGGTTGCTGCTGATGCTGCTGTATGATCTTCAACTCATTTCTTCTCCTTTACTCCCCCTTGAGATGATCTCCGTCTTCGGGATCGTCACGTCGTCCGTGGGACGAGTCTGCCTCTGGTGTTGATGGTGGTGATGATGGTGTGGTGTGGTGTTGAGTGAGGCAATCAAGTGGGATTCTCAGGAATAGCAGCATTTGACTTTCCTCCAAGTTCATTTCGGAACTTGGAAGAGGCGGAGCAGCATGTGGTGGCGTAAGCGTAGGCGTGGTGGAGTGATGTCGGTGATGGGACCTTTTCCTTCATAGATCCTCGTTGAGCGCGGCATGGAATGTGTAAGTTCCTCGCTGATTGCTATGAGTCGGGGCTCCATCACGAACGGGGTAACTAACCAGACGGGGGTCACAAAGACGCTCCGTCGTCACAACATCGAAACACGTGTCCGATGTGCCGCCTGTTTGCACAGGACAGAAAGAACCGGAGAGCCACAAAGGCTTTCCGTTCGCACGGACGATGAGACAAGCTCGTATCCGTGGCCCATCGACAGTTGTGGTGAGGATGGCTGTCGTGGGACTTCCGCTCTCGGTCACAAGGACGTCATCAAGCGTTCGGGCAAGTTCACGAAGAACCTGCGGTGCGAAAAGAGTGTTTGTGTCCTAGAAATTGGAAAATTTCGGTGGGTGAGGACACTAGACTCGACGTGGGTGGAAGAGGTGCAGTGAGAGGCGGGGCACTGCATGTTCAACATCAACCGTCTCCAAGTGGGGCGGTGATGGCTAACGTGGTTCCTCTTGTGCGAATAAAACAGCTATCTGCGAAAGGATAGCTGAGTGGTTGGGAGGGGTTAATTGCGCGGTTGGACCAGATGCCGCGACTTTTACTCGGGAAACGAGCGAGTCGTCTCCTGTACCTATGGGCGAGGTCCGGGGTGTGGTGAGATATGACAGAGGAGTGCGATCATGTCGTCGTTGGTTCGCAACTCCTGCAAGCGACTTACGTGATCCTCCCGAGATCGTTGATTGGATCTTTGCGTGGAGGAGGATGTCGCGCGACCTAGACCTAGACTAGAGAGGCTAGGGTAGGCTCGTTCCTGGGTTAGGATCAGGGGGGGTTTCACTGATCCATGGGAACTATGGTGGCGTGGCGTGATCGCGTTGAAAGGCGACCACGAGTGATGTCGACGAGGGTGGCCCAAAACTGTTGATCAGACACTTCTGAGACTCGTCAGGTGGTGGTGGTGGTGAGGGCGTAAAGAGGATCACGGTGGCTTAGGACGTCTCCATGTAGCGCACCTTGGTGGAATGGATGGCAGTGGGTGGACGGTGGAGTCTGGTACATGAGATCCACATCGCCTAAGCATCGAGATTAGATGGCGCGCCCACTGATGGTTGGTTGATCTCTTGTCAACCGTTCTTTGTAGGTCCGGGTTCTGCACGGATTTGTACAGAAGTCATGATGGTTGCTCGCTTCTCTGACATCCCTTCATGCACGTGGAGCAACCCGTGTAACGTGCATGATGGGGTTGGTTGCTCGCAGTGCATACCGGTCATGAATGTGGAGCAACCCATGTACCATTCATGCCGGGGGGTGGTTGCTCACGTCGTGTACCAGTCATGTATGTGGAGCAACCGGGTACCATGCATGCTGGGTGTGGTTTGAAATTGGCATTTGGAAATTCCGCTCCGAAAAGTTTTGGGGTGACCTAAACTTTTTCTATAATGTGCCAATACCGTCCTAGGTCGATTGTTGGGTACGGTGATCGTTGCCGCGTTTTGGATTTGCCTTCAAAAATTTCACAAAAACGTCGTCTATACCAAAAATTTTGGCCCAGAAAAATTTTATTTCGGAAAATTTTAAAAGTTTAAAATAGACAAAGTCCAATGGCCTTTGAAAATTTTTCTCTATCCAATGATATAATTTTTCCTTAGGCTTAAAAAAATATTTCAACCCTTTTTTTTTTTTTTTTTTTTTTTTTTTTTTGCTCCTTAACCTTATTTAATCCGAGGGGAGCCAGAAATTTTGGTGGTCAAAAACGTTTAAGTGCAATTTTTAAAGAGTGATTTTTGCAAGATTTGAAGCTAAAAATCGAGTTTGGATCAAGTTTAAAGGTTGGGTGCAAATTTCTCGGGGGGTGCGAAAAAATGGTGTGAAAATGTGCGAAAGATGTTGTCCCGAGAAATTTCGTTGTGAGAGTGAGTCGCGAAAATAAGGAAATTTCGCATTCAAAGGAAATTTTCGCATGTACTGTTAAAGTTTCGCATATCAAGAAGATTTCGCATTCAGAGTACAATTTCGCATGTATAAAAATTTTCGCTAGTTAAGAAATTTCGCAGTTGTGCAAATTTTTCGCATGTATTCCAAAAATTTCGCGGTGAAAATTTGTTCTAAAAACGGTATTAAATTTTCGCAGGTAGAAAGAGTTTTCAAGTAGCAAAAATTTCGCAAGTTTTGAATTTTCTCAAGTGATATGGAAGTGAAGTGATGATGCGAAATAGTGAGGATGCGAAAAAGTGAAGTTGAAATTTTTGGATCACTGTAGCTGCGAAAAATTTTGAAGATGCGAAAATATGTATGATGAAGTGAAGTGTATGAAAATTTCGCGGGGCTTCACATGCTGTAGCAGCGAAATTTCTCGGAAAAATTTCTCGGCCTGCGAAATTTCTCGGACTGTAGATGCGAAAATTTCTCGGGCAGCGAAAGTTTCTCGGCCTGTGAAATTTTCTCGGCTAAGAATTTTCTCGGGTAAGAAAATTTCTCGGCCAAGAACACAGATTACTGTTCCATAGCTGCGCGACTTTTTCCAGAAAAATGGCTCGTTTTCGCTCAAATCTCACTCAAAATCGACGAAACTTGTTCCAAAACATCAGAAAAACATTCCTAAACACATAATCAACCTTTGGGATGTCTAAAAACAACAAAACGAGTTCGAAATCGCCCAAAAACTGAAAGTGACGAAAATAATTTTTCAAGCAATTTTTCACTCAAATCTTGCTTAAAACACGCAAATCCGGTCGCGTTGGGCTCTGATACCACTTGTTGGTCCCGATTAGCACCAACAATACGACTTCGGACGGATTAAACACGCCTAAGGATCGAGATTTAGGTTCGGGGCGTGTGGGGCTTGGTGGTGTTCTTGAGGAGACTCTCTCACTCTAAAATTGTTTATTTGATCTTCACACACAAGCACACCTAACTATGTGTTAGGGTTTTCCTATTTATACCACAAGTTGGTATATAATAGGTGGGCCTCTTGTGAAGGCCCATTACATAAATAACTAAGAACTAACCCAATTAAGAGCTAGCCCAAAGTTTAATAAAGCAAATCAACAAAGATAATACAATGAAATTGAACACTACAAAATATTTCCTAACAGAATGAAAATTTAAATTTGGCCAAGTGAGGAATTTCCTAAGTGCCCTAATCATTTTCGGAATGATCTATTACACGGCAAGTATAAGGCCGAGAATCACAAGTTAATGACAAGCAATTAATGTGTAACTCACTCAAGAAAAGATCTGACGAGAGTAATAAAAAGGCTAGAATCCTCACTTATATGATGTGGTTTTGTGTCTTAGTGGAACAAACTTAATACCTAAGAAACACAAGAATGCGACTTAGACTGGCAAAATTTAAGCAAGCAATCAGTCTCATGTCAGTGAATTCTACTCGTGACGTAGATCGAGCATCCTAAAGATATCGTCATACCCCTAATATTATACTTATATGTATATATATATATATATATATATAGATATATATTTTAATGAAATATTTCACGCAAGATATAACATTTGTTAAGTATAGAAAACACATAGCATAGAATACGTGAAAGCACACAGGATCACATCATGCACAAATCAGGGAAGGTTCAACATGCCTAATTTTCCGACAAGGAATTGGAACCGTTTTTCGTCCAAAGCCTTGGTGAAAATGTCGGCTAGTTGATGTTCCGTGTTCACAAAATACATGTCAATCGTGCCTTTTTCTACGTGATCTTTGATGAAGTGATATCGTATGTCTATGTGTTTTGTGCGTGAGTGGTGAACAGGATTACATGTAATCGCAATGGCACTTTGGCTATCGCTATAAATGGGTATATTATTTAGATTGTACCCATAATCGCGAAGCTGAGTCCGCATCCATAGCATTTGCAAGCAACAGCTGCAGCCGCGACGTATTCTGCCTCGGCCGTCGATGTTGAGACGCAGTTCTGCTTTTTGGATGAGCATCAGACTAGTTTTTCGCCTAAGAATTGAGCGCCACAGGATGTGCTTTTCCTGTCCATTCGGCAACCTGCATAGTGAGCGTTAGTATAGTCAATTAATTTGAAATTTGTTCCTTTAGGATACCATAGTCCTAAGGTGGAGGTGCCCTTAAGGTAACGCAGAATTCGCTTCACCGCAAGCATGTGGGATTCTTTGGGATCGGCTTGAAAACGGGCACATAGACATGTGGCAAACATGATGTCTGGCCGGCTTGAGGTGATATAAAGAAGAGAACCGATGATGCTGCGATATAATGTAATGTCGACCGCTTTTCCTGTGAGATCGGCATCCAACTTGCAGCATGTGGACATGGGAGTGCTGAATGGCTTGCTCTGATCTTGATGGAATTTCTTCAAGATGCCCTTGATGTATTTAGTCTGACTGATGAATATCCCATCATGGAGCTGCCTTACTTGAAGTCCTAAGAAGAACTGCATTTCTCCCATGTGGCTCATTTCAAATTTGCTCTTCATAAATTCTCCAAATCTCTTGCATAGCCGTGGATTTGTTGATCCGAATATGATGTCGTCTACATAGACTTCGACGACCATCAAATCTTTGTCTTGCCATTTTATGAAGAGGGTCGTATCGTTCCTCGGATAAAGCCAGATTTTATGAAGAAATCGCTAAAGACGTCATACCAAGCGCGTGGAGCTTGTTTCAGTCCGTAGAGAGCTTTGTTCAATCGATAGACGTGATCGGGATGTTTTTGATCAATGAAGCGTTCTGGCTGAGCGACGTAGACTTCCTCTTTTAGCACTCCATTGACAAAGGCGGTCTTTACATCCATTTGGTAGACTTTGAAGTCTTTATGAGCCGCATAAGCCAGGAAGAGACGAATGGCTTTGATTCGGGCAACAGGAGCATATGTCTCGTCGTAGTCAATTCCTTCCTGTTGGTTATAGCCCTTCGCAACCAATCTAGCTTTGTTCCTAATCACTTCTCCATCTTCATTCTTTTTGTTTTTAAATACCCATTTTGTTCCGATGATTGTTTTCCCATGCAGATGGGATACTAGGGTCCACACTTGAAGACGCTCAAATTGGTTGATTTCATCTTGCATTGCTATCACCCAATCCGGATCATTTAGTGCGTCTGCTACCTTAGTTGGCTCATTTTGGCTTAAGAAGCAGCTGAATAAACTGTGTTGATGACGTGTCCGTACTCCTCGTGAAGGATCACCAATAATCTGATCAACCGGATGTGCTCGAGTCCATTTTCGCTCATGGGGTAGTGCAGAGCTAGACGCATCGGTCATTTGAGGACTGAGACTTCCAATGATTTGAGATTCGTCAGGATATAGAGGTAAGTCAGATTCTGTATTTGGATTGAGTGATTCTGCAGAGACTTCCTCATTTACTGTTGTAGGTTCGTCATTGATCTGTGGTAATTCTGAATCGGGTGAGGTAGGGACATTTGAAGAGCTCGGTATACTGGCCTCGTCGAGTGGGAGTTCCACTAACAGTGTTGCTATAATGTTTTCTGACCGATATACGGGCTCAAAGAGAGAGTCCAAATCTTCCAACGCAAGTTTCAGTGCTTCTTCAGACGTTGAATCTGGAGTTGTTGACATCTTCTGTTGGTTTTGTGCCAACACACCAGTGTATACGGGTTCTGAACTGTAGTATTCAGAAGCCATTGGGTTTGGTACGGGTCCTGAACTGAGGTGTGTAGGAGCCATTTCTGTCACTTCGTGGAAAGTGACGTTGTAGCTTTCTTTGATTGATCAGTTGGACTTGATGTAAACTCGATACTCCTTTGAAGTTGATGAATACCCAACGAATGTAGCTTCGAATGCTTTAGAGTCGAACTTAGCACGTTGCTCTCTGACATTCGCCACAAAGCACTTGCACCCGAAGACCTTGAAGAATGAGATATTGGGTACTCGCTTGTTTATTATTGTTAGGAATATGCCCTCAAATGCTATACGAGGATTAGATTGTATAGGGCATTAGCTTATTTATCATTCGACCTTTTATGTAATAAGATATTTTTTGTGTGTTTATTGAAAGGCGTTGTTCGTTTATTGGATATAAGAGTACTTTACTAAGCATCCGGTAAAGCAATAAATGAACAAATCCAAATGTGTCGAGTTGAGTCACTGTTCTCGATGAGTACGAGAGAGGAAGGCACCATTGGACTCTTAACCTCGAGCATTGTTGGCCCTTAAAGGATCAAAAGAAAAGTTTGAATGTGAAAAACGTGAAGAGCACCTTGAGTGCGTGTTAGTGTGTGTTTTTCTAAGGAAAAGTACAAGGTGGCTTACCTTTTGAATTCTTTTGATAAACCCTAATTAGGGTAAATGGGGCTTTATATACCATAAGTATTTGGTATATTATAGCCCAATACAAAACTCTTACTAAATATCATAAGTCACCCAAACTACTACAACCACTAAATTAATACATGTTAACCCAAGATTACATAAATTAAAGGATGCTACAATATATTCCTAACAATCTCCCCATTAGCATCCTTTTTGCTTTGGTGTCCTTGGAGTCTTCTTCTTGGGTTTCTCCACAGCATAGACAGATTTCCTGAGTCCAAGTCTGAACTCGTATGATCGTATCGTCCTTCGTAATGATATTCGGTCTGAGATGATGTCGATCAGCTTCTCGTACTTCTCCTGGACTTCTGCTTCTTCGAACCTTAGCTGCTCCAGAATCCTTCCGAGTTTGTTCCGAATAATTAACAGCGTTCCATCGCTGAATTTGGCAATCTCGGATGTTTTCATCAGCCTCTTTTCTCCCTTGTAGTTGATGTGGACCACTGATGGATCGTTGTCTTCATTGATTATGTGGCCTTCACCAAGACTTGGGTCGGGGACTTCAAAGGATGGCTTTGTGAGATTCACCCTTTTCATGTTGCTTTCTACCGCCATCTGAAGATCGTGAGTCGAATTGAACTTGATTTGGCGCATCATGAATCGCTTAAGAGCGACGTATCCCACTTTTAAGTCTGGATTCTGGAGTGTTCCAAGAAATCTGAAGCTTCCCAGTATCTGATCAACGTCTTTACCTCTGATGTAGGAGAGATCGCCTTCAGTCAGTTCCTCGACCGTTCCATCTTCTCGCTTCACAGTAGGAGAGATCGCCTTCATAGAAGTCGAGACGACCTCGCCGTACTCCCAGGATTTTGCTGATTCTGGCTTTTTCCTTCTCTTCTCTTCTAAGAGTGTCAACGTTAGTATCTTTTCCTCTCCACATAAGCCCTCTATGAAGAGAGAGCAGGTATCGTACAGCGGTTGGTCTTGGGAGATGAGTTAGGCCTCTTAGATCAAGCTCGTCTAACTTTTTGATCCTATCTTCCTTCCTCCAGATTCTTCTCCGTATCTCTTCTTGATATGGAGCGATCACTTTGACATTTTCCCACGGTGGCTTCTGTTCTTCTCCTATCTTCGACTTCGAGGGGGGCACTCCTCATTGACGACGGCGTGTTTGAGAAGCTCGGGAAGTTCTGGAATGTCTGCTTCATAGTCTTTACCTTCCTCGAGGTCATCGTCATCGATAAGTGCTAGGCTAATGTTTGCCTTCATCAAGAAGTATCTAGCATTGTCCAGTAAGCCCTTGGCCAAGGCTGGATGCATCGGCTTTGTTAACCAGTCGTTGTTGAAGATGTATTTCTCTACCGCTGTGTGTGGGTTGTAAAGTGTTTTGAGAGATACGGTCGGTTCATTTGACTGAAGGGATAGGATGGGAGAGGATGGAGATATCAAAGGGGTGTCTTGGCTTGTGGGAAGAGGTGGTGATAGGCCCATAGCTGGTGAGGAGGACTGTTGGGTTGTTTGGGTGGTAGTTCGGGTAGATTTTCTTGTTTGTGTGGGTGTAGGTGGTTTTGTTCTGGTGGGTGTTTGGGTGGCTCTAAGCTGTGACTGTGGAGGAGGCTGAGGCCCTATCTCTCGTGTCCTCTCCCCCTCGGGACGATCCCCACCGTCAGGGTCGTCACGTGGTTGTCGGAATGATTGGGCATCGCCGGGGTTAGGTGGGTTGAAAGGAAGCTCCAGACGTCTGAGGACCTCCGCTTCATAGTCAGTTATCTTGGGTGCGGTGCGGAGTCTGTCCAGCAGAACATCGATGAGTTCCGTGATTGGGACGTTCCACGGGCCGCCATCAGAGTCTGGAGATGGGTCGGTTGGAGGGGGTACTTCTTCGGTGACGGGGGCTTTGCCTTTGTCTCGAGAGGAGGTGCCAAGTACGCTATATACTTGGGTCATGATGGTGTCCTCGAGACCTTTTGCGAATTCCGCGAGTTGATCATTCAGCCTGGCCTCCGTCACGAACGGGGAAAATAACCGGACGGAGTCACGAAGACGTTCCGACGTCACAACATCAGTAGAAAGTACTGATGTGCCGCCTGTTCGCACAAGACTTGAAGAATCGAGGCCACTTAGGCTCATCGTTGACATCAATATTGAGACAGATTCAGATTGATGGCCCAAGTTCGTAGCTGTAGCGATGTTGACTACGTCGGGTCTTCCGCTCTGTTCCGTACTAGACTCTAGTACGGAGACGTTGTGGAGCGTTCGGTCTAGATCACTAAGATCTAGAGGTGCAGAAAATAGAGTAAGTGTCCTAGAAAATGATTGAGTGGCTAGAGAGGGTAGTTTGCGCGATAGGACCCGATGTCGCGACTTCTACTCGGGGGAAGACAAAGTCATCCCCGTACCTATTGGCTCGGTCCGGCTTATTTCTGGACTAGTGGTCTTAGGAAGACGGTCGTGTTTTTGTTTTGTACGCCGTTCCTGTTGACTGCTTCTGTCATCCCCTTTGGATTTTCTCTTTTGCTTTGGCTTTGGGGATGAAGAGCTTCCTAGACCTATATTTGGATGTGAGGGTTGGCTTGTCCCAGGGTTAGGTCCAACTGGGTTGTGTTGGACCATGGGAATATCATCGAGGTTGTTGGCTCGAAGGTATCTGAAGAGCTCCGGTTCTGTGGGATCAGGGAGTTGAAGTAGTGAATCAGGTATGATCATGGCCTCCTGATCAATCTTGTTTTTTGTTGATTGAATTTTGGCGAGCTTTGGAGCTTGATAACCTTTGGCCCTAGGTCGGCGCTCTATGTCGGGATGAAGATCCACGAAGTGTTGCACGATGACAGGGAGCCACCGTAGGTAAGGAAGAACCGGCTTCGTGGATCCGAGACCTCGCCTTCGCAATTGATCAAGGATGTCCGTCCAGATTAGTTGGGCGACATCATAATTCCTGTTGAAGACGATCCCATGGAAGATTAGCATAATGTTGCGGTTGCATTTGTCAGACCCTGTGTGCTTCGGCGAGAGGCATTTGTTTAAGATCAGAAATAGGGTCCTCCAAGGTCCAGGGATGTCTTTGGCTGTGAAGTCGGGGAGATGAATGGTGTTTTGGGCGTTTGGTTTGTGGCCCATGAATAGGAAGTCCTGGATTAGGTCATCGTTAGAGGGATGGGGATCATATAGTAGTGAGTATGGTAGGTTTAGTACGGAGCGTAGAATGGTTGGGGTAAAGACAACTATGGTGTTGTCAATTTTGGCGGAAAGTCGGGTTGTTTTTGGGTTATTTGTTGGGTTTTGAATGGTGGACCAAAATTGATGGACATAGACTTCCGGGACAACCTCGGTGATATTTAGGGCTGTTTTGAGAGGATGGTTTGCTATTACCAATAATAGGATCTGGGCACGAGGTGTTGTCAAAGTCAAGTTGGAGGTTGTTGGGTGACCTCTGTGCCCAGTCCTTTGAAGCAAAAACCTCATCATCTGTCGCACCATTTTAATATATCTGTAAGATAAGATCAAGAGGTTAGTGGGAACCAACCATTACAACGTTTGGAAAGGTAATGTATAATATGAAGCAAGGTCAAATGTTGTTAACGCTGTAGGACTTAGAGAAATTTCGCAACAAAAACAAATGTGAGTAAAATTCGTCGATAAGAAGAAATATTGAAATTTAATCAGTCAATCGGCGACATAGTAAATTTAATCAGTCAATCGACCAAAATTCAAGTTGCAATTCAAATTAAGTTTTGGCCAAAAGTGAAGTACAATCGATCGATTCAAATTAAACTGTGGTTTCGATCGAAACTACAGAATAGAGTAATTTAAAATACGTTATGATTATGAGAGAGTTTTGGCCGAAAGTCCTAAATCGAACGATTAAATCATAGTAAAATAGCAATAATCAGTTTCGGCCGAAAGTAGTGAACTGCACGATTGAAATCACAGAATTATTTAAAATTGACAGTATCTGCCGATTGAAATATGAAATTGATCTGGGATGAGTTACGGGCGAATGAAAAACTGAATCGAAATGCAATTGAAGAGCGATTCGAGCGAAATCACTTAAACCCTAATTCTGCGAATCCTGCAAAAACGAGAACGATATCAGTTAAAAACTGTAGATTGTATGTTTTTCCTTACCAGTAATGGATTTGGAGCTGCAATAATCGGAAAAACAGAGTTCGTGAGTGATGGTGATGAGATTCGTGTGCGATTGCAGAAAGAATTTGAAAGTGAATTTGGGAATCGATGAAGAAAGACTGTGTTTCGGGCGAAACGCTATATATATAAGTAGAGTTTCAATCGAAACTGATTTCGGGCTAATCTCAGTTTCGCCGAGAAAAATTTTAGAAGGATTTAAGAAAAATTTTCAGTTTCGATCGAAACGTGTTTCGAGCGATAGTCAGTTTCGCCGAGAAAACGATAAAAAGATTTAAGAAAATTTTCAGTTTCGATCGAAACGTGTTTCGGGCGATTGTCAATTCAATTGAAAGGAGTTTCGGCAACACGTAGTTTCGCCGAGAAAAGATTTGAAATACTTGAACATTCAGTTTCGATCGAATTTGAACTGAGTTTCGGGCGATAGTCAATTCAGTTGAAAGGATTTTCGGGCGATACGTAGTTTCGCCGAGAAAAGATTTGAAATTCTTGAATGTTCAGTTTCGATCGAATTTGAGCTGAGTTTTGGGTGATAGTTAGTTTCGCCGAGAAAAGATTTTGTCTTAAGGTTATAGAAATGATTATCTTATAAGTTTACCCCATAATTCGATTTGAAAATAAATTTGATGAAAGATCATAAAAACTTCCCCTTAATTTGTGCAAAGCGTTCAATGACTCCCCCTAGTTCCGTGCATAAATTTTTATGAGACTCCCCCTAGATACGATGGTAGGATTTCAATATACATATGAAAACATATAGAAGTAAAAAGAATAAGTGACCTATTTACACAATATCAGGCTCATGTAGGGACAATCGATTATGTCTTACGGTTCAACATGCCTAACCTAGATACCAAGAATCGCTTTTCATCCAATGCCTTAGTGAATAAGTCGGCAAGTTGAAGGTCTGTGTGAACAAAATGCATTTCGATTGTACCTTGTTCTACATGTTCCTTGATGAAGTGATATCTAATGTCTATATGTTTTGTGCGCGAGTGATGTACTGGATTACTTGTTATAGCTATAGCACTTTTTGAGTCACTAAAAATTGGAATACGATTTAACGTTATGCCAAAATCTCGCAGCTGGGTTCTCATCCACAAGATTTGTGAACAACAACTCGCAGCAGCGACGTATTCTGCCTCTCCTGTCGAGGTTGAGACACAATTTTGTTTTCGAGACGACCAGCTTACGAGCTTACCCCCAAGAAATTGAGCGGCCCCAGAAGTGCTCTTTCTGTCCAGCTTGCATCCCGCGTAGTCGGCGTCGGTGTATCCTACGAGTTTGAAACTTGACTCCATCGGGTACCATAGGCCTAGATTTGGAGTTACCTTGAGGTATTTGAAAGTTCTCTTGACAGCGAGCATGTGGGACTCCTTTGGATCAGCTTGAAAGCGAGCACAGAGACACGTGGCGAACATGATATCAGGCCGACTGGACGTAAGATAGAGCAGGGATCCTATCATGCCTCGATAAAATGTCTGGTTAACAGATTTTCCTGATGAATCTGCATCAAGTTTGCATGAGGTAGACATGGGAGTGATGACTGCATTTGAGTTGTCCAAGTTGTACTTCTTGAGTATGTCGTGAATATACTTGGATTGACTGATCTGATTCCATCGTGAAGCTGCTTAACCTGAAGGCCTAAAAAGAAGCTTAGTTCGCCGGGCCGGAACGCTGCGGCGGCGATCGCTCCTCGCGAGGCAGTGACTCGGCATGAAGGGGCTGAGGCGACGAAGGAGTCGCGGCAGTATTATGCCGCGAGCTGAACACGCGCGCGTTGCGCGGCGTGGTGTCGCTGGCAGTGGCGGCACCGGCTCCAGCCGGGACTCCATGCCGGCGGCCTTCTCCGCCACGGCTCCCCGGCGTGTTTTGACGGCTGAGCGATTTGAGTCGTGGCAGCTATGTTAGGGCTTCATCCTCAAAGCCTTAACAGGCCTTTTAATGGGCTTGGCCCATTTAAGGCCCAATTTTCGTTTCTTTTTTAAATCATGTAATTGTCAACGTGCTCGTTATGAATGTGATTTAAGACACACTTGCGGGTTTAGGAATTTGGTTTCCGGGTCATTTGTTAAGGGTTACGTCCCCCCGGGTTGTATTTGTTTCATACGGGTTGTTCGGGACTTATCCCCCCGTGTTGTAGTTTACCGTTTTATTAGATTAGACTTAAATACGAAGACGAGGTCCCATTTGATGGAAGGCAACCCCCCGGCGGTGACAAGGTGGTGGACGTTCGGTGACTTTGAGGCCGTTCGAGTGACGAAGGACGTTTGACGACTTCAAGACCCGTGCGACGACCCGAGGTCTTTTGAAGACGCATGTAATATGGATAGACTAGAAATAACCCGCTTGTGTTGTCTTGTAGTTTATTTTGCTAGGGTCAATTTACTACCTACGTGCGTGTTGGTTTTTGAAATGATATGCATGTTTTATGTGCTCTTATGTGAGATGGTTTATTCTCCCGTTTGATAAATACTAAGTGGGTAAAGGAATTGGATTCCTGTCTTCTATCATGCTTGAGATGTCTAGCATTGGGGAGTTTTGCGATTTGTTCCGAGTAAGTTGGCATCGTATATCCTGCCCCAGTGTTAGCGTCTCGGGTGCGTCTTGGACGCCACACGTCATACCAGTCCGCCCCCCACGAAGCGTATGGCAGTAAGGGGCGGTACATTCTGTGCGATTTGAGCATAAGTTGATAGGTCACACTTAGGCAGTTAAACCCAATAAGCAGGGTTAGCCGTGAGGGTCAATGACTGAGACTAAGATAGTTGAAACTCTTATTGGATAAGTTCGCGTTTGACGTGACTTCGATAAGATTAGATGAGCCAAATATTGCGTTAAAGGCTGAGGCGAGTCTAGTCGAGTCGGGAACATCAACTCCACTATGAAACTTTCGACGAGGTTTCCGAAACTTTTCTCGGGAGGATAATTTTTCGACAAAAATATGGGAGTCAAGCGAAACGAAAAGTCCTTGTTTACGCTTGATGAATGATAAGTTAAACCTAATTAGATCTATATTTTCTGCAGCTTTACGTTTCTTTCTATTTACTGCGATGACGAACATAATTACTATGCTGCTTGAGAGAAACTGTTTGGTGGGACCAAACTACGTGGACTGGCTCCGTAACCTGAGGATAGTCCTAGGTATGGAGTCGCTGACTTATGTCCTCGTTTCCCCCGTACCGCAAGTCCCAGGGACTGATGCGAGTGACGAAGACCGGGCTGCGTATGCCAAATGGCAGATAGACGAGCCAAATGTCAAGGGCTATATACTTCTTTCCATGAGCAATGAGTTGCAGCGCACTCACTCGGAAATGGAAGTGGGCGCCATTTTGCTTCATTTGAAGGAGCTTTTTGGCGAACATTCCCGGAGTGCTCGCTATTCCCGGACGGAGCAACTATTTCATTGCAAAATGGCTGAGGGTAGTGACGTCGGAGCGCATGTGCTCAAGATGATCGATTGGATCGAAAGACTCGAGGCACTGGACTTTATCATGGATAACGAACTCCAGAACGATCTTATACTTCAGACGTTCCCACCTTCCTTCAATTCGTTGATCGTGAACTTTAATCTGAACAAGGCCGAGATGACATTGACTGGGTTAATGAACCAGTTGTCGGCAGTGCAGACTCAGATGAAGAAGGTGAAAGGAAAGGAAGTTGTTCTTGTCGCGAATGCTAAGACTCGAGGGTCGAGTACAAAGAAAAAGTCGGACAAGCCCACTAAGCCCAAAGGACGAATTTAGAAAGGCAAGGCCAAAAAGAACGTGTTCAAAGGCGCCAAGCCGATGGACAAGTGCCTTCACTGTAATGAGCTTGGCCATTGGAAGCGCAGTTGCCCGAATCTAGCCGCCTCAGGTAAAGAACTTTACGTTTTGGAAACAAATTGTTCTATGACAGTATATTCCGCTTCATGGATCATAGACTCGGGAGCTAGTGCTCACATCTGTGTTTCGAACCAGGGTGTGGAACGAAGTAGGAAGCTGGCGGATCGAGAGATCATGATCAACGTAGGAAGTGGATATAGTATACCGGCGACCCACATTTGATCAAGAACTCTCGTTTTATCTACTAGACATAGTTTACTGCTTTCCGATTGTTTGGTTTTGCCCAAGGGGCTTAAGAATATTGTTTCTATTCCCGTTTTGAGCGGAAATGGTTATGAGTTCCATTTTAGTAATAATATATGCAATATTTATTTTGGAAATAATTGCGTCGGAAGTGCAAGTTTACTGAATGGGTTGTATTACTTAAATATCGAAGATAAAATAAAAATTGTGAATACAGTCACCAACAAACGAAAATTGGAGTCGAACTCAAGACTGATGTGGCATCTTCGACTCGGTCACGCTGGAGAACAGAAGATTCTTGAGTTGGAGAAAACCGGTGTTATAAAGCCGCTTGGGTCTGATCCCTATCCAACTTGTGAATCTTGTATCCTTGGAAAGATGACCAAGTCGCCCTTCACAGGGACTTTCACGAGAGCCGCAGAACTTCTCGGTTTGATCCACACGGATGTTTGTGGACCGTTCGGGGTAGCGACTCACGGTAAATTCCATTATTTCGTTACCTTCACTGATCACTCTCGCTTTGGCAAGGTGTATTTCATGAAGAATAAGTCTGGTACTTTTGAATGGTTCAAAGAGTACAAGGCTTTGGTGGAAAATCAGACTGGAAAGAGCATTAAAGCCATTCGATCAGATCGAGGCGGCGAGTACATGAGCCTCGAGTTTGACGAGTTCTTGAAAGAGAACGGGATAATTTCACAGATGACACCGCCCGAAACACCGCAGTTGAACGGTGTGTCCGAACGCAGAAATTGAACTGTGTTGGATAAAGTTCGATCTATGCTAAGCTATACAGACCTTCCCATATCGTTGTGGGGTCATGCCCTGTTGACAGCGGCATACATTTTGAATAGATGTCCTACAAAGTCTGTCGATCTTGTTCCGAATCAGATATGGACAGGACGAAAACTGAGCTTGAATCACATTAGAATTTGGGGTTGCCCCGCGTTTGTGAAAAAGCTCAAGACAGATAAACTGGAATCGAAGGCTGTGAAAGGACGTTTTGTCGGGTATCCTGAGGATTCCATGGGATACCAGTTTTACTTCCACGATGATCAGAGAATCGTTGTAGCCCTTCAGGCTCACTTTCTCGAGAAGGTGGAGCGGGTCACGAAGTAACTCTTGGAGAGTATTCAGAAGCGCTCTCACAAACTCCAGTGTCGGATGACACCGTAGAGCAGTCCGAGACGCAACTTGACTTGTGCAGGTAGGGTAGAGTATCTCGCCAGCCTGAGAGATACGGGAGGGTCCACATCGATCACGAGGTTGCTGCGATGGAAGGGCACGTCGGAGACCATCCCACTACCTATGACCAGGCAATCAGGGATAAAGATTCGGAGAAATGGCTTATAGCTATCCAAGCCGAAATGGATTCTATGCACGAAAATCAAGTCTGGACTCTAGTAGACCTCCCAGATGGTTTTAGACTCATTGGGTGTAAATGGATCTACAAGAGAAAGATAGGATCTGACGGATTGGTTGATACATACAAAGCTAGGCTTGTGGCGAAAGGGTACAGTCAAAAAGGAGGGCATTGACTATGAGGAGACCTTTTCGCCTGTTGCTATGATGAAGTCCATTCGAACATTGCTTGCGATAGCTGCGTACTATGACTATGAGATCTGGCAGATGGATGTGAAAACTGCATTCCTAAATGGATACCTCATGGAGGAAATATATATGGAGCAGCCCAAGGGTTTTACATCGCAAGGAGATGCTCATAAGGTGTGCAAATTGAACAAGTCCATTTATGGACTGAAACAAGCCTCCAAAAGCTGCGTCTACAAGAAAAGCAGTGGGAGCAAAATATCTTTCCTCGTATTGTACGTGGACGACATCCTTTTGATAGGAAATGATATTGGAATGCTCTCGATGGTGAAAGCGTGGCTTCGACCGAATTCTCCATGAAAGACTTGGGAGAAGCTACCTACATCTTGGGGATTCGCCTTTATAGAGATCGAGCTAATCGTATGTTAGAACTCTCCCAGGCCCTTTACTTAGAGAAGGTCCTGAAGCGATATAATATGGACAACTCTAAGAAAGGGTTCCTGCCTATGCGGCATGGGATTCACCTTTCCAAGGCTATGAGCCCTCAAAGTGAGTTGGAGCAGAAAGAGATGAATGGAATCCCCTGTGCATCCGCGGTGGGTAGTTTGATGTACGCGATGCTTTGCATGCGACCTGACTTGGCGTACGCTGTGAGCGTAGTCAGTCGGTTTCAGGCTGACCCTGGTAAGGAACATTGGACAGCAGTCAAGACTATCCTCAAGTACCTCACACGGACTAAGGATATGATGCTGGTCTACGGTAATGGAGAATTGGAAGTGGAAGGGTGTACGGATTCGGATTTCCAGTCTGACGTGGACGACCGACAATCCACTTCAGGATTCGTCTTTACGCTCAATGGTGGAGCGGTGTCTTGGAAAAGTTCCAAACAGAGCACTACTGCAGATTCCACATGCGAAGCAGAGTATATAACGGCCTCAGAGGCAGCAAAGGAAGGAGTTTGGATGAGAAAGTTCTTGGAAGAACTTGGTGTCGTTCCTGTAGCAGATAGGCCATTGCCATTGTGGTGTGACAATACTGGCGCTATTAGTCAGGCAAAAGAACCGATGTCTCACAGCAGGTCCATATCGAAAGAAAGTACCACGTGTTACGTGGATTCGTTGAGAATGGCTACGTAGCCGTGCAGAAGATTGCGATCGCGAAAAACGTGGCCGACCCGTTCACCAAGCCTCTATCACAGGCAGTGCTGGCTAGACATCTCGAAAAGATGGGTATTAGATACTGCAGCGCATGGCATTGAGTGCAAGTGGGAGATTGTTAGGAATATTCCCTCGATGCTATACTTAGATTGTATAGGGCATTAGCTTATTTATCATTCCACCTTTTATGTAATAAGATATTTTTTGTGTGTTTATTGAAAGGCGTTGTTCGTTTATTGGATATAAGAGTACTTTACTAAGCATCCGATAAAGCAATAAATGAACAAATCCAAATGTGTCAAGTTGAGTCACTGTTCTCGATGAGTACGAGAGAGGAAGGCACCAGTGGACTCTTCACCTCGAGCATTAAAAGTCCGTAAGCCTTAGGCTCCAGTTGGGTGCTGGATAACCGATTACGACTTATTTGTCGATGACCTATCGAGTGCCGATACCCTCTTGGAAGCGGAGGTCATGACTTGTGATGCGAGTCGAATCAAGGGATTGAATCGTTTCATGGACACTGACTCACGGGTCGTACGGTCGAACATGGCTTATTACTCAAAGAGTGTCAATGACTGACGGCAACACTATAGTAGTCTACGTGAACCTTAGACCGAAAGGGGCTTTGGCGGAGTTGACTTTGAAGTCTCGACTATCACTGGTTCCCCTCGACCCGATTTGCTGTTGCATGGGTCAACGGGTCAGATGCGGTCTTGATGGCTATTTGTGATTGCCGGGCTTAGACCGCCGAGTACGGATTCACAGTCTCGCAAGTAATCGAGATAAGTGTCCTATGAGGACAGCGACAGGAAATTACGAAATCCTTGGCCAAGGTAACTGCCGGACTCTTGGATTCCTCCCTTGCCGATTGAGTCGAACCTAGAGAGTCGGGCTTAAAAGGATCATCAAGGTGTACTGATAAGGAGAGAAGTGTTTTGGGCCTTAACGGGCCTTGGGCCGCGCGCCTTAGTGGGCCTCGGGCCGTTTAATGGACCGAAGTCGGACTTCGTATGAAACTAACTTTGAGCTTTGGGCTTGGCCAAGTGCTTAAAACGCTTGAGGGTAAAATTGAAATTGGACCCTAAGCTAATTTTCGAATTATGCCTTGGGAATTAATTTCGAAAAATTAAATATAAATATAGAAATAATGTATTTGGAATATTATTTATTTTAAGGTGAAAATTTCGAAATTAATCTTGGATTAAGATTCAAATTTTATACCATATTTACATATACTTAGTTTGACTTAGTATTTAAGTTAGTTGTCTAATTATGGTAAGTATCCTTATATGAATTTTGAATTAAATAAGGATAGAAAGATATGGCAAAATCTCTCCACTTAAGGAGCAAAATCGAAAACCATATCTTTGAGATATCATAGGGATTTCCAAATATATCATAGTATAAATACGGCAGCCCTATTTCATAACTTGGAGTGAAAATTTCGTCCATAACAAAGGCACAAAACACACACCGAAAAAAAAAACACTTTTCTCCCACGCGACGGCTCGGTTCTCTCTAGCCATCTTTAGAGAACTGATTCTGTGGTACACTGCGAGATCGGCGTGATGATCTAGTGTCATCCACCACCATCGACGAAGTCTTGGAGAAAAGAACGAGGAGCTGCCACTCGCTTTAACTGGTAATTCTCTACGGGTTTGACCCGCCCTATTACATGTTTATGTGTTACTATTCTGATCCGAGCAACGAGGGCAATAAGGGAATCCGGAAAATTTTTGTTCCGCACCGTACCCGGGGACGTGGCTGTTGGGGTGGGCCCGATTAATCGATGCCGGCCATCGAACAGCGCAACGTGGCTATAGCGGAAGCACGGTTTGTACCGAGCGGCGTAGGGTGGCGAATTTTCGATTTTTAATATCTAAATTCAACCTTACGCCATTCGACTTCTCCCGAGGGTCTAAGATACTGCCCTAAGCCTCGGGAGATCGCGGTTAATTCGAATTATCAAAATTCGAATTTATTTCCAATTTATTCGAATTAATAATTTAGATCCAAATTAATCGAACAAAGCGACAACCAGCCGTTTTTCGATTATTTGGAGACCGAAATGATTTTTGATCAATACCAAATTTTCCAGAATAATTCTACACTTCCCAACGTTCGCAACGATAGGTCTTTCGAATTATTCCGATGTCGTTTGGTATTTTTCACAAAATCAAATCTGTGGTTCGAAATTATTAATTCGAGTAAAGCGGCAGTTTGCCGTCTTTTGACTATTTGACGACCGAAACGATTTCCGATCGATACCAAATTTTCCCAGAATAATTCTAAACTTCCCGATGTTTCCAACAAGGGGTCTTGCGAATTATTCTGATATCGTTTGGTATTTTTCGTAAATCAAATCGTTAGGTTCGAGGTATACCTTCGGTGAACGGGATTTCTTTTGTCGTCGCCTCGTATGGACGTGGCTACACCTCGTCTGGATCCCGGGGCTTCCGGGCTAGATTATCACACAGGTATGACCTTGAACGAACCTCTGAGAATGCTCCCGATGGCTAGACGCAACTCAGTTCGGGTGTCGGAATTCGTCGAACGATCCGTCGGTTTTATGTGGCTCGAGAAGTTCAAAACTTCATCTTACTCTTTTCTTTAGTTCTATGGTTTTTCAAAGAGTATCAAGTTCATAAAAAAAAAACCCCTTCCTATGCATCTCATGTTAATGCTCTTTTATGTTTGTTTTTTTTTTTAATTATTTAAACTCCGCTCCGTATCTAATACAAGCAAGTTTTCCAAGCTTCGGCCGAAGGCTTTATAATCGTCGCTCTCCGATTACCTCATAGGACATTAACCTATACGAATATAGGCAGTGAATCCCGATAGCCGTCAAAGCCCGGCAATCACCTCCGTAAAGTCGGTTGCGTTTCATCGCTGACCCGTGTCTCATTTATGAACACTTACGAGCCTAGCCAACTAGCGACAAACCGAAATCGCGAAAGCAAATCCGTCAATGACCCTATCGGTCTGAGGCTGCTATAGTCATTCGTTCAATCATTGACAACATCCTAGCCATGTGATTGAGACGAATACAAGCCGAATGTTCGGATACGCGATCCCTCCGATCACCGATATCTCCATCACGACCCACAACCTCTCAGGTAATCGGTGATACTATCGATACTATGTGGTCGTCAATGGATAAGTCATATTCGGATATCTAGTCACCCACCTAGAATCCTTTGACTTACGGACTTTTTATTTAATGCTGAGATTAAGGACTGTCCAGTGTCTCCTCTCTCGTCCCACGAGAATCAGACATCCAACTCAAACATCTGGGTGTTATTTATTTATCGCACTGCCGGATGCCAAGTAGACTTTAAATTCGATAAATAAATAATAATGCCTTTATTATAATGAAAATAAATATTCATTAATTTATTTGACGGTATATACAATAAACCTGTCTATCAACCTATACATCATCGTGCGCCCTATACTATTCCTAGTCCTCGTATGGCATTCCGAGGGCACACTCCCTAACAGCCTCCCACATGCACTTGAATGCCATGCGATGCACCTAATGCCAGTCGCAATGGTATCGTAGCCCCATCTTGTCCAGATGCTGTTCCATAACTGCTTCGGACAAGGGCTTCGTGAGTGGGTCCGCCACGCTTTCTGCGGTGGCTAATTTCTGCACGTCGACCATCCCGTTTTCAACGAACTCACGTAATACGTGATACTTTCTCTCGATATGTTTGGACTTGCTATGAGATCGTGGTTCCTTTGCTTGCGCGACTGCACCGCTATTATCGCACCAAAGTGTAAGCGGTCTGTCAGCAACTGGTACCACAGTAAGTTCCTCCAAGAACTTTTTCATCCAAACAGCTTCTTTAGCTGCCTCTGAGGCTGCTATGTATTCTGCCTCACATGTGGAATCGGCAGTCGTGCTTTGCTTGGAGCTTCTCCAAGACACTGCCCCACCGTTGAGCACGAATACAAAACCTGAAGTAGTTTTTCGGTCATCCACGTCCGACTGGAAGTCCGAATCGGTATAACCAACTACTTCTAGCCGCTCCTCCATAAACCAGCGTTAAGTCTTTAGTCCGTCTAAGGTATTTAAAGATATTCTTAACGGCTGTCCAATGTTCTTCCCCTGGGTTTGCCTGAAACCGACTAACTACGCTCACAGCGTAAGCAATGTCCGGGCGTGTACACAACATTGCGTACATCAGACTACCCACTGCAGATGCATAGGGTATTCCACTCATCCGTCGTCTGTCTTCCTCACTTTGAGGTGACATTGACTTCGATAAATGGATCCCATGTCGCATTGGTAAGAACCCTCTCTTAGAGTCATCCATTCTGAATTTCTTTAGGATTTTCTCTAAGTAAAGGGCCTGAGATAAGCCGATCGTATGGTTCGCTCGATCCCTGAACAAGCGAATACCTAGTATATACGTCGCTTCTCCCAGGTCTTTCATGGAGAATTCGGTTGAAAGCCATGCTTTTACCGATGAGAGCATCCCAATGTCGTTTCCTATCAAAAGGATATCATCCACGTACAATACAAGGAACGACACCATACTCCCACTGCTCTTTCTGTAGACACATGGCTCATCTACCTTTTTTATGAATCCAAAGTTCCGAACTACTTCATCGAAACGTAGGTTCCAGCTCCGAGATGCCTGTTTCAGTCCGTAAATTGACCGATTCAGTTTGCACACTTTGTGAGCATCTGCATGCGACTCAAAACCTTTTGGCTGCTCCATATGGATCTCCTCCTTGAGGAATCCATTAAGGAATGCCGTTTTGACGTCCATCTGCCAAATCTCATAATCATAGTGCGCAGCTATGGCGAGCATTATCCGGATGGACTTGATCATGGCTACAGGTGAGAAAGTCTCCTCATAGTCAACTCCCTCTTTTTGGTTATAGCCCTTGGCAACCAACCTGGCCTTGTACGTCTCAACTTGTCCGTCAGATCCAATCTTCCTCTTGTAAATCCATTTACAACCGATTGGTCTAAAACCACTCGGTAAGTCTACAAGAGTCCAGACTTTGTTAGAGTACATTGAGTCCATCTCAGCTCGCATAGCGTCAATCCATCTCGCTGAGTCAACATCGGATATAGCTTGATCGAAAGTAGCGGGATCTTCTCTTAGAAGTCCCCTAGTCGCAACATAACCTTGTTCGACATGTGACATGCCATACCGCTGTGGTTGGCGAGGCACCCTTTCAGATCGTCGCATGACTGGTTCGCTCGGACCATCCGAATCCTGTGTGGGCGTTTCGGTCGACTGCTCCTCGAGAGTGACCTCACGGCCAATGCCAAAATCTCGAATGAACTCTTCCTCGAGAAAATGTGCATGTAGGCCAACAACGATCCTTTGATCATCGTGAAAATAGAATAGGTACCCCATAGAGTCTTCGGGGTAACCTATGAAACGTCCTTTTACTGACCTAGACTCCAATTTATCGGTTTTCAGCTTTTTCACATAGGCGGGGCAACCCCAAATTCTAATATGTGATAAGCTTGGTAAACGACCAGTCCATATCTCATATGGAATGCCATTAACAGACTTCGAGGGACACCGATTAATGGTATATGCCGCTGTCAAAAGTGCGTATCCCCACAATGACATCGGTAAATCTGTATAGCTCAACATAGAACGAACCATATCTAATAAAGTTCGATTTCTACGTTCGGCCACGCCATTCAACTGTGGCGTGCCGGGCGGAGTCATCTGTGATAAAATACCGTTCTCTTTTAAGAAGTGGTCAAACTCGACACACATGTACTCGCCACCTCGATCCGATCGAATGGCTTTAATGAGCTTCGAAGTTTGATTTTCCACCAACGCCTTATACTCCTTGAACCTATCAAGAGCATCAGCTTTATACCTCATCAGATACACGAGTCCGTAACGACTGTGATCATCCGTAAAGGTAATAAAATAGTGGAAGTCACCTCGAGCCTTCACATTGAATGGCCCGCAAACGTCTGTGTGAATTAAACCGAGAATTTCCGTGGCTCTATTAAAAGTCCCGGTGAAGGGTGATGGGGTCATTTTACCTTGGAGGCATGACCCACAAGTCGGATAGGGATCTGATCCCAACGGTTTTAAAATCCCGTTTTTCTCTAACTCGTGAATCTTGTGTTCTCCAGTATGCCCTAATCGAAGATGCCACAGGTACCTCGCATTTATTCCCGATTTTCGTTTGTTTGTGATAGTATTCACAGATACGTCGTTCTGGGTATTTAAATAGTACAAACCATTAAATAGTGTCGCCCTGCCAACAATTTTATTTCTACACATAATGTGGCATGTATTATTATTAAAAATAAATACATAACCATTCCTGCTCAAAATAGGAACGGAGACGATGTTCTTAAATCCCCTCGGGAGTACAAGACAATCGTACAAATGCAACACATGCCCAGAAGATAATACAAGAGATCTTGATCCGACGTGGCTTGTCAGATACTATCCCCGCTTCCCACTCTGACCTCGATCTCACGCTCCCCAAGCGCTCTACTTGGTCCTAGACCCTGCGTGAAACACAAATGTGAGTACTAGCCCCCGAATCCAATATCCAGGAAGTAGAGTATAAAGATGAAGAACAAACTGTTTCTCAAACATTAAGTTCCATACCTGACGCAGCCTGCTCACCCTTGAGCTTCGGACAGTTCCGCTTCCAGTGGCCCAGCGCACCACAATGCAGACACCTATCCGTCGGCTTTACACCGGTTTGCTTCGATTTCCCAGAAGATAGTTTCTTCTTGGAAACCTTCCCTGTCGGCTTGAGCTTGTTGCCCTTCTTCTTTTTGCCTTTCTGGGGCTTCGAAGAAGTGGCGAAAAGTGCAGTCTGATTTGCCCTCTTCATCTGACCTTGCGCCGTTGCTAACTGATTCATCAGATCATGAAGCAATAGTGTCATGCCGTTCAGATGGTAGTTCACAATGAACGCGTTGAAGGACGGAGGCAGAGACTGCAAGATGAGATCATTTTGTAATTCACGATCAAATCGAAAATTGAGAGTCTCCAACCTCTCGATCATGGTGATCATGTTCATAACATGCTCGCCAACATTCTCACCCTCAGACATCCTCGATCGGAAGAGCTGCGACGAAGTCGCATAGCGAGCTGTCCTAGACGTCTCACCGTAAAGCTCTTTCAAATGTTGAACCATCACCCAAGCATCAGCCATATTTTCATGGCTACGCTGCAGTGCGTTACTCATTGATCCGAGGACATGAGCCTTTACGAGCTTCTCGTCGCGCAGTCGCTTGTCATAAGCGGCACGAGCCTGCTCGGATGCCCGCGCCCCTGGGGCTTGCGGCATTTCGGAGTCAAGGATATAAACTAGGTTCTCAATCTCAAGGAAAATCCTCAAGTTGCGAAGCCAGTCTGAATAGTTTGGCCCAGTCAACCTATTCTCCTTGAGCAGTACATTTAAAGCGGTCGACATGATTTCACAAAGAGAGAAAATGCTGCAGAAAATAAAAGGCATATTAAGTCGATTGTATAGGTTATCAAACGCGAACAAGGACTTTTTATTCCGTTTGACTCCCACTATCTTTTCATAAACTCCATTCTCCCTACGGATGTTTTGGAAGTTTCTTTGATAACTTCGATAGTGGAGTTGATGTCCCCGTGGACGGGTGCAAACCTCAACCTCTGTCGTTTAATTGGTTTGCAGCGGCCCACGAAGTCGTGCTCCGCACGAATCCGACCTTGTCGAATGTCTCAACTATCTTTGTCTCAGTCAGGGACTCCCACCGGCAAAACCCGGAACAAGGCGGTATGACTGTCTAAGAGCGACCTATCAACTTTGCTCAAAACCGCACACTTGAACCGTACATTTTACCATACAGTGTGATCTTGGCGAGCAGCGTCAACGCACTTGAGCAAGCCGAAACGAAAGCAAATGCAAGGCGCCGGCATACCCGAAACCAAACCTTGCATTTGGGTTTCGTAACAACTAAACCCGAGCTTGATAGAAGACAGGGCATCCAATCCCTTTACTCACTTAGTATTCTATCGGGAGATATTTGTAACTCATAGCATATTAAACTTAAGCACGAGCACGTAAATGCGTTAAATAAATTCCTAACCCTAGGAAAGCAATTTAAATGGACAAATATGCGGGCTATTTCTAGACTGGTCCTATTACATGAGTCGTAAAACGACCGGGGTCTTCGATCTTCTAAACGTCGAGTCATCAACACGGTGGTCGTCGAACCCTCCAACCTCGCCTTGCATCGAACGGCTGTCATTTATCTAACTTATCTAATAAAGCGATAAAATACAACACGGGGGGAATTATTTCCCAAACAACCTGTAATTCATGTACATACCGGGGGGCGGCAAACGGCCCTTAAACAAATAACCCAGTTAGAACCTAAGCCCGCGTAAATGTCCCACATAAACATGCAACACAGAATTTTGACGTCGGGTTCCCAACCGACGTCACGAGCGACGATAGTCTCCAAACTACGTCGACCGTTCGTTCGCCACATCGGCTTTCGAGGCCTTCGGTCGAAACATTCATGAGCCTTGGCTCTGATACCACTGTTGGGGTGGGCCCGATTAATCGACGCCGGCCCCCGAACAGCGCAACGTGGCTATAGCGGAAGCACGGGTTGTACCGAGCGGCGTAGGGTGGCGAATTTTCGATTTTTAATATCTAAATTCAACCTTACGCCATTCGACTTCTCCCGAGGGTCTAAGATACTGCCCTAAGCCTCGGGAGATCGCGGTTAATTCGAATTATCAAATTTCGAATTTATTTCCAATTTATTCGAATTAATAATTTAGATCCAAATTAATCGAACAAAGCGACAACCAGCCGTTTTTCGATTATTTGGAGACCGAAATGATTTTTGATCAATACCAAATTTTCCAGAATAATTCTACACTTCCCAACGTTCGCAACGATAGGTCTTTCGAATTATTCCGATGTCGTTTGGTATTTTTCACAAAATCAAATCCGTGGTTCGAAATTATTAATTCGAGTAAAGCGGCAGTTTGCCGTCTTTTGACTATTTAACGACCGAAACGATTTCTGATCGATACCAAATTTTTCCAGAATAATTCTACACTTCCCGATGTTTCCAACAAGGGGTCTTGCGAATTATTCCGATATCGTTTGGTATTTTTCGTAAATCAAATCGTTAGGTTCGAGGTATACCTTCGGTGAACGGGATTTCTTTTGTCGTCGCCTCGAATGGACGTGGCTACACCTCGTCTGGATCCCGGGGCTTCAGGGCTAGATTATCACGCCGGTATGACCTTGAACGAACCTCTGAGAATGCTCCCGATGGCTAGACGCAACTCAGTTCGGGTGTCGGGATTCGTCGAACGATCCGTCGGTTTTATGTGGCTCGAGAAGTTCAAAACTTCATCTTACTCTTTTCTTTAGTTCTATGGTTTTTCAAAGAGTATCAAGTTCATAAAAAAAAAAAACCCTTCCTATGCATCTCATGTTAATGCTCTTTTATGTTTGTTTTTTTTAATTATTGAAACATAACATGTGTCAATCATTTTAAAAAAAAAACAAATGAGTCATCCCTACACAACATCACCCAACGTGTGATGGAATTGTGCAGATATTTTTTTTATTATTTCATTTTGGCCCTTGAGGTTTCTAAATTCTCAATTTAGTCCCTCAATTTTAAATTATAAAATAATTAAATCCAATCTAATTATTTTAATTATAATTGAGCCCACTTAGTTAATTAATTAAGCACTTAAGACAATCTTAAGTCCTAATTATTTCCGTGACCGTCACTGGAATTTAACTAAGTCGTCGACACCTCGTATCAACTATGCCACTACCTCGACGAATCTAATTCGTTAGGTTTCAGAGAAAAGCCCGCTGATTTCGTTCAAGTTCATTACCATTTTTAAGCGCGACTCTCTAGGTCCGTCTCAACTGGCATGGGATGAATCCATGAGTTCCGCTATTCGCCTAGCCAATCCCGCGGTACCGGACAGATCCCAGTTGAGAACGAATTTTGATCTAATCGAAATTCATGCGAACCGACTATAGTGTATACATTTAAATACTTCTTACGCCTTTCACTTGCGTCCCGGTTAGGTAAGAGCCATGTAAATGTCAAACTCACTAACCTAACACTATGTTATAATCGAGACCGAACCGATTACTTAAACTCCGCTCCGTATCTAATACAAGCAAGTTTTCCAAGCTTCGGCCGAAGGCTTTATAATCGTCGCTCTCCGATTACCTCATAGGACATTAACCTATACGAATATAGGCAGTGAATCCCGATAGCCGTCAAAGCCCGGCAATCACCTCCGTAAAGTCGGTTGCGTTTCATCGCTGACCCGTGTCTCATTTATGAACACTTACGAGCCTAGCCAACTAGCGACAAACCCAAATTGCGTAAGCAAATCCGTCAATGACCCTATCGGTCTGAGGCTGCTATAGTCATTCGTTCAATCATTGACAACATCCTAGCCATGTGATTGAGACGAATACAAGCCGAATGTCCGGATACGCGATCCCTCCGATCACCGATATCTCCATCACGACCCACAACCTCTCAGGTAATCGGTGACACTATCGATACTATGTGGTCGTCAATGGATAAGTCATATTCGGATATCTAGTCACCCACCTAGAATCCTTAGACTTACGGACTTTTTATTTAATGCTGAGATTAAGGACTGTCCAGTGTCTCCTCTCTCGTCCCACGAGAATCAGACATCCAACTCAAACATTTGGGTGTTATTTATTTATCGCACTGCCGGATGCCAAGTAGACTTTAAATTCGATAATGAAAATAAATATTCATCAATTTATTTGACGGTATATACAATAAACCTGTCTATCAACCTATACATCATCGTGCGCCCTATACTATTCCTAGTCCTCGTATGGCATTCCGAGGGCACACTCCCTAACAGTGGCATCTCCGGGAGACATCGGGTAACCCAACAATTATTTCGTACGGAGTTTTATTAAAGCGTTTGTGAACCACCGTCTTGTTCTGAGTGAAACAGGCGGTATTTACTGCTTCAGCCCATAGAAAGTGTGGGAGACCGGAATGAATCAGCATTGTACGAGCGGCCTCTACTAGAGTTCTGTTTTTCCTTTCAACAACCCCGTTCTGTTGAGGGGTCTTGGCGGCCGAGAATTGCTGATGAATGCCAAGTTTTTGATAAAAGTCACTGAGATACTTGTTTTTGAACTCAGTGCCGTTGTCCGTTCGGATGACTTGGATGGATAGTTGTAGCAAATTCTGAGTAGTGTTCACGAAATTAACTATCAAGTCCCCTGTCTCATCTTTAGTTTGGAGGAACATCGTCCATGTGTAGCGGGAGTAATCATCAACAATAACTAGTACGTACTTCCGCCCACTAATACTCTGTGTCTGCATAGGTCCACAGAGATCCATATGTAGTAATTTCAGAGGACGTGAAGTGGAGGCAACTAGTTTAACATGATGATATGCTCGCTTCATTTTTCCTAAATCACATGCCGAACACTGATGCTCTTTTTGTAGATTAATTGTTGGTAGACCGTGAACCAACTTTTTCGTTGATAATCGTTGAAGAGCTTTGATGTTTAGATGAGACACACATTGATGCCATAAGCTGTTCCTCTGAATTGTAATCTGGGAGATGAGGCAAACAGCTGTCGTAGTCCGCACAGACGTCAGATTGATCGTGTAAAGATTAGATTTCCGAAGTCCTTGAAGGAGTTCTTTGTTCTGACTGTCCAATATTCTGCACCGGTCAGCATGAAAGATCACCTGGAAGGCTTTGTCACAGAATTAGCCTATGCTGAACAAGTTATGGCGGAGACCTTCGACGTAAGAGACATCTTTTATCGTCAGATTTTCCAGAATGATGTTCCCAACTCCTAGTATGGGGGCTGAGTCGTTATTTCCGAATCTGACTTTTCCATTCGGTCTGTCTTTGTAGTTGCTCAGCAGCTCTTGTATTCCCGTCATGTGTGTGGAGCAACCGGAGTCGAGGTACCACACATGATGGATCTGCAAAAACAATTAGAGCGCTTTAGGTACCCACTTGTAAAAGGGTCCTCGTGGATTAGCAGATTTAGTTTTAGGTTCAGATACTGTTTCTAAATTATCACTTTTGGTGACTTTAGCAACCCAAACCATTTTTACAGATGAGGATTTGGTTTTGCCCGTGGTAGGAGACTTGGGCTCTTTGGCTTTTGTCTTCTTAGACGGAGTCTTAGGAACCCATTTGGGTTGAACCTGGCACGGAAGATTAATTTCAGCACGAACAAATGCTTTGGTAGGCTTGATCGAGGAAAAGATCTTCTCATTGGGTAGTCTCCTAAGGTGTTTGGTGGATTCAATCTTAACGGGATACCTTAGGTGAGAACAAGCATGTATAGCGCCATACGCTTTCTTAATGGCTGGATCTTGTTTCCTACGGGACATCCTAGAAGCATTTGTCTTAGAATGGATGTTTAGTTTCGTAGATGAAGAGCCTATTTCAAAGTTGGTGCTTCTAAAGATGATAGGTTTTAAAGAACAAATAGAAGCAATTCATTGGAGAGATGAAATAGCGCTTTTATTTCTACGAGTGTCTTTTATTTTTACAGAAGGAGAAGATAAGCTTGTAACTTTAACATCTATGGGCTCCTTCTTAATATCTAGGCTGGACACTTTCGCCTTCGGTTTCTCTAGCTCAAGTACTACGCTCCCTGTCGACGTAGTAGATACAAAGTTAGATTTAGTATGTTTAACATTTTTATTTTTAGACTTATGATCTTTTGAAGACGATTTTTCTTTCTTCACGCTTTTCAGAATGATATTTTCTTTTGGAGGAGATGCGTGAGAAATGGTGCTTGAGATAGAGGAAGCTTTGAGATTTTCCATCTCTTTTTGGAATTTAGTCTTTTCAGCTTCAAAATTCTCTCTTTCTTTATCTAAGGAAATTAGTAATTCCTCTATTTTCTTAACTGTAGGAGGGATGTAGAGAGAATTTTCAGAACGATGAATTTGAACTTCCTCATTTTTAGAATGATCTTCAAGAAAATTAACAGTTTCAAGGCTCCAGCCCTTGGGAGATACCCAAGTTTTGTCGCGTTGATTCAGTTCGATGTATGAAAAGGGTATTTCAGCCCTTGTAATGGCTTGTCTCTTGGCTTCTTCTTCCTCAAATATTATTTTTGAGTTGGTAAAGTTCATAAGAGAAGTTAGTCCGAGACCCAAGTACGAGATATCATAAAGTTGTTTGCAATCAACTTTCTTCAGGTTATGTGGGTTCTCATAGCCTAAGCCATACTTATAGTCATAGAATTCTAAGTCCTTGGGCTGATTCAAGAATATAGTTTGATCAGTATGTGCCCTTTTCACAACAAGATCTTCTATCTTCTTGATTTTAGTATATAGTTTCTTACGCTCATCTCCTAAGAGAGCAAAGTTATTCTCCACCGTTACCTTGGCGGCTTGACAGGCATCTAGGTCCTTCACAAGTTCACAAACCTCAGTATTCGATTTATCTAATTCGGCTTCTAGATTAGTGATCTTGGAAGTTGCTTCTGTTAATATACAATTCAGATTAGCTTTCTCATTGAGATTTCTAATCAAGCAATTATAGTTATTTTCTAGCATGTCTTCTAATTCCTTCACTTTTGTGCTATGCTTCTCTAACGAAATATGCTTTGTCTCGCTAAGGTTCGAGCTCTTAGTTAGTTCATCTATTATCGCACTAGAGCTCCTAAGTTCTAATTCGAGATTAGCTATTTTCTCCTCAGACATTAGCTAGTTTCTTCTCTACTTCCTTTACGCTTTTCTGCTCACGTTGCATGTTAGTGTATGCTAATTGATATGATTCTAACATGGTCAATAATGTGGAAGGAGAGATTACCTCATGTGAAGAATCGGACGCTTGGTCCTCGTCCGTCGAGTTTGAGTCTTCGGCGTCTGATTGTTTGTCTTGGCGGGCCATTAGAGCTAGATTCTCTTCCCCTGAGCTAGACGTGTCCTCGAGTCAGTGGTCTTGTTCAGCCATTAGAGATACTCCAGCTTCCTTTTGTTTCGTAAGTTGAAGCTTTGTAATGACCCTACTTTTCTAATGTAGATATTTGGTGGATTTCCGCAACGAAAGCCGCGGAAAGCCCATTTAATAAAAACATTTTAAATAAAAACATATACATATCATAAAATGTGGTTTTACAAAAGATATCTTTACACGGACCGGAGCCCCAAAAATCCAAAATATCTAAAGCCGCTCCACAGGTCGCATCCATGTACCGCTCTCGCCCTCAAAAGCCCGTGGAGTCACCGCCGCCAGCCGGACTCATCCATACCTACAACACATAAAGGCCTGAGCGATATGCTCAGTAGATGAATTCATGCAAATGCAGCGTGCACTCAATCCCGATCCCGACACCTCACCACATGATAAGATGCAATGCACGCTCGTTCCCACAATATACCCTATCTCAATATCAGGGCCCTAGGTCGGACTATGCACCTCAAAAATGAACCTACGGCACCAACCGTAGAGTCCGAGCGGCACCAACCACTCATCTCGACGGCACCAACCGTCATCAGCGGCACCAACCACTGATCATACCGGCACCAACCGGTCACATAGAGCTAGGCGGCACCAACCACCTATCTCGACGGCACCAACCGTCATCAGTGACACCAACCACTGATCATACCGGCACCAACCGGTCACATAAAGCTGGGCGGCACCAACCACCCGTCTCGACGGCACCAACCGTCAGGTGCACTAGTACCAACCTCAACTCGACTCCGAGTCGACGACCAAAATCGGTCACATCTACCCACATGCGCCTCGCGCCGACACCTTAAGGTGTCACCATGCCAACACGGTCATCATCTCCCATATCGACATGTCATGCACATGCTATGTAGTGCAACTAAGGATGCAACATTTCATAATGGAATGAATATTTTCATCGAAGATAATTACGTTCACATCGTAATTTACTAACCATAATTCCTCAAGATTCCCTAATAAGTATTTCCCTAATTTTCCTCGAAATAATCCTCCCGTATAATTCTAACTCAGCCCACACAATTCGAAATTCTCTAATCTATTTTAAAATCCCAAATTAACTCTTACGACCCAAGGCTAAATTGGCCGACACTTGAACTAAGGCCCAAAATCACTTAACTAGTCAACATGCGAGGAAAAAGTCCACATTGGAAATTGGATTCGCCAACCTAAGTCGAAGGGTTGTTCAATTCGCCAAGTCGCTAGTCAATTCGTGAATTAATTGACCCGTGAGAGTACAAACTCCGCGAAACTCCTACGCCTAACTCTTATGGCTCAAAATAGACTAAGTGTGGGAGTGGGCCTAAATTTGTACTAAAGCCCAATTAAATTTATTCTAAGTCAACACTCTAAACTTGGTCAACGTTCACCATTTGACTTAGCCGCACTAAGTTTCACAGTGGGTCAACTCGTGAAACTACCTAGTCAACGCTCGAAGTTATTCTGCCCGCGATGTATGTACTTCGCGAACCCCAAAGCATCGCAAAACTCTCTCTCTCTCATTCGCAAATCTAACCGGCCCGCCAGAGGTTTATCTCGGCCCGGGTTGTCTCTCGCTCACAAAAATCTCTAGCCCGCGCAAGACCCGATCTTGGCCCGCGAAGACGTTTGCTCTCACACACGCCGTGACTCCAAGCCCGCAAGAACGTTTTGCGACCCGACATCGTTTCCCCAAATTCATGAATTTCTCAACCCGTGAGAAACATTCGCTCTATCTCAACTCGTGAACCTGAAGCCCGTAAACCCCTTTTTCGACCCGAAATCATCTCCCAATTCGCAAACTACCCCAAACCGGGAAATAATAGTCTCTATTTTAAAGAGTTCCAATTTCACTCGTTAGACACCTATAGTCCAATAATCAAACTTAAACCCTAATTCCTTGAAATTCTCTACACTAGTTCGTTACCACCCGAATAATCTCATAACAAGTAGAACATGTAAAAAAATCAAATATAAATCCATATATTGGGTTCCAAACATAACACACAATATTAAAAGCATAATTCCCCAACAAGGTCGAACACCTACCATTTTCGAAACATCCCGCCCTATCTCACATTTCGCAAATTCTCTAGCCCGCGAAGCTAGTTTTCGACCCGATTTATTCCCAATTAGCGAAATCCCTCAGCCCGCTAAATTAAAGTCTAACTTCACCTAAAATTTCTATTTCCACCTCGTCAACTCATTCGAACGAACTAAATCGCAAAACCTTATTTTTCTACCAATTATCTTCGTCTCCTAACACTGACTGAATTATCTATTATGCATATAACCACATATGTTCACCAAAACCCATATATTGGTTATGAAACTTCACGCATAACATTGAACAAGTTCACCAAACCCATAATCATCATATCCAAGTATTAAATATATCACGTGAGCTTATTTCACGGCACATAGATAAATCACATAAAGCATGTAAACGTGCTTATCCCCATAAAACCCATATATTGGATTTAAAATTAAACACATAATATAAGCAACTGCTAGGTATCAAAACCAAATAAACAAAGAATCATCACTTTCGAACATGGAGAGCATATCAACTAAGTTTCATTCACCTAACAAAATAATCTCCTAAGCTCTTAAACACGCAGACTCATATATATACTCACATATTGAACTGAAACGTAGCACATTAAATCAATAAACAGCCACGGGTTAAAATTTCTATATTTTCGAACTTGGAAGGCCATTCATCCGAGTTCAATTATCACAAAAATGCTTTATGTGTTGTAGGTGAAAGAATCCACCTACCTATCCTCCAAGGCTGAAAATCGAACCGAGCAGGTCGAAACTCTACGTCTTTTGCTTCGTCCGACACTTATTTTGCTCTAAACTCAACTAATAATCAACCCAAGTGAAGTATTAATAATTTATTAAAGACTTATAAGTCCTAGTTAGGTTTCTTACCTCCTTTGCTCGGTTCTTCTTTCTTTGGTTTTGGCTTTCTTCCCTTTTCTTCCTTTGCTATTCACGTTGTTTTGAAGCTCTGCAAATGACGGTTGTTTCTTTTTCTCTTTTGTAATTTTCGTTGTCTTAAGTGTTCTTTTGGGTATTGGTTTTCACATGGGATTTAAGTGTTGATGTGAAGTGAAACCCACGTGACTTGCCTTGCTCCAAAGTAAAATCCCACAATTCTTGGAATGGTAAATGATTATTTTGTATAGGATTTAGCTTAGGGAAATGGGAGCCATGTTTCATGCGTTGGATCTCCTTAAAATAAGGAAAATATCTCCTCTTGAACCAAAGTTTGGGCTTTTATTAATTTCCTTTGGGCCATCTCTTTTATTAGTTAGTTATTTCAAATTGGACTTTTATTAATTTTATTTGGGCTCTACTATTATTTCGGCCTTTTATTTCTTGGGCTTTCTAAGCAATTTCGGCCCATATTATTTAACTCCTCTCGGCCCAAACGTAATTTTCGGTTCTCTCCCGAAAATCCAATTTTGTTCGGAGATCAACTTCATTAATTCGCACATGTAGAGCAGTAATCTAATCCATGTTAAAGCTTACGGGTTATTCTATTTGTTTGTTTGTGTCCTAAATATTATTTAGTTATGTTACTACCTTGTCGTCACAAGACGACTTCTATGTCTTTTATCCGAATATTCGTTAATTCCACCTTGCTTAAATTTCACACTGTGTTTTCCTGAATATTATACCCAAATTTGTATAAGTTAGTTCTCGTCGAATTTGGCTATTAAATCTCGCATATATCTTTTTTTTGAAGATACTATCATTTATGGAAAAAAAAAATCTAACTTTCGAAAATAATTCCTTAATTTATTTTGTGCAACTTTTCTTATCTACCCACCAGTTTCTCAGTATATTTGTTCAGAAATATTTTTAGTTCAAAAGTCACAATAAAATTCCCGAAATTTCTTAATTTCATTCTTAGTATTTTCCTTATCATTTATCAGTAGTAATCCCTCTTAAAATTTGCGGGTATTACATCCTCCCCCCCTTAAAAGAATTTCGTCCCCGAAATTATGCCGAAGCAGATAACTCGGGCAACGATTTCTCCTGTCCCTGATCTACTGTACCCTATTAAGGCAGGATTTATTCCTATCTTCAGCACAAAATTTAGGCGACACATTTAAACGTGTGACCCAGCTTTCTACGATCAGCTATTTCTCTATTTCTAGACTCACCCATATATTTTCTACGTGCTCAAGACATACCTATTTCTATTCCACCACGCTTCCATTGCGCACTCTAATATCTTAATACTATTTCTACCCCTCAGTGATAGGATTTATTCCTATCTATGTCACGCAACGAGCCAACACATCCGAATGTGTTGTTCAACCATGACGATCAAAACTAACGGGAAAGGGGCACATTATAAACAACGTACCCGCGGGAAAAGTAGGATTGGCCTCCGCCTCTTCGTTAGTTAGTGTAAAAACACGGGCGGGAACCAATGGTGGTCGTTCTTGTGGTGGGGCTAAGTCTTGGGGCAAGTTTGCCCGACAATTCTTGGCATAGTGGCCCGACCGTCCACATCGGAAACATTGCATTTTGCGGTTTGGATTCAGATTCGTCCCGAAGCATATCCCAAAATGATAACGCCCACACTGCTGACACTGTGGGGCGGGTCCCCTAATTTGAGCAGGAGCATGGGTCAATTCCCCACTTGGCTTTTCTTGCCCAATCGGTTGCCTCGGGCGATTACCTTTGTTATTGGGGCCCATTCCGATGTTTTGGCGCTTCCGTTCGCCCCCGTTGCCATGTGGACCCTCTTTCTCTTCCTTGCCTCCTGTGCTTCGACGATCTTAGCCTCCGCTTGCTCTGTTATCAATGCTCGCTCCGCCACTTGGGGAAATGCTAGCTCTCGACCTCCGCCTATACAAACGTCACGGTAAATTTCGGGTTTGAGGCCTACTTGAAAGCGTTCTACCTTTAGCTCGTTGGTTGCCACCATATGCGGGGCAAAACGCGACAGTTCCTCAAACTTACGGATATATTCCGCAACTGTCCTCTCGCCTTGCTTAAGATTGATGAACTCGTTCATTTTCCGAGTTCGGTCATGGGTGGTAAAATATTTTCCCCGAAATAGCTCCCTGAATCTTTCCCACGTCATGGTTATTGGGTCCTCCAAGATTTTGACGGTGTCCCACCAAAATCTGGCGTTCCCTCGGAGCATCGAGACAGCACAGAGTACTCGTTCATTTTCTGGGACTCGACTGTACAGGAACATGTCCTCTACGGTACATAACCAGTCATCTGCCACCGTAGGATCGATGGCATCCTCAAAAGTGGGAGGGTTCAACTTCCGAAACCGTTCCCCGATGATCTCTACACGCTCGGGCTGGGGAGGTGGGTGGTGTTCGGATGAACTGCGATGTCGAATCAGATCAGCAATCTGATCCGATTGCCGTTGGATCAGCTCGGTGAGTCTCATAACTAAAGCATCCCGTTCATTGGTCGGGGACTCAGGTTCGTCCCTGCGACTCGACTCCCCTACGTATTCTCTACGCGTTCTCGGCATGTTCTCACTTATTCTCTACAGTCACCAGAATATAGAACGCATGTTAAAAGCATATAATCACATCATACCGTAAAACTTACAGGCAGGCTGGTTCTCCAGGCTTTTGAGCGGCGGTACATGGACAGTCTTCAGAATCTAGAGCCGAAGCTCTGATACCACCTGTAATGACCCTACTTTTCTAATGTAGATATTTGGTGGATTTCCGCAACGAAAGCCGCGGAAAGCCCATTTAATAAAAACATTTTAAATAAAAACATATACATATCATAAAATGTGGTTTTACAAAAGATATCTTTACACGGACCGGAGCCCCAAAAATCCAAAATATCTAAAGCCGCTCCACAGGTCGCATCCATGTACCGCTCTCGCCCTCAAAAGCCCGTGGAGTCACCGCCGCCAGCCTGCCTTAGTCGCGACGTCTATCGACGCCGGACTCATCCATACCTACAACACATAAAGGCCTGAGCGATATGCTCAGTAGATGAATTCATGCAAATGCAGCGTGCACTCAATCCCGATCCCGACACCTCACCACATGATAAGATGCAATGCACGCTCGTTCCCACAATATACCCTATCTCAATATCAGGGCCCTAGGTCGGACTATGCACCTCAAAAATGAACCTACGGCACCAACCGTAGAGTCCGAGCGGCACCAACCACTCATCTCGACGGCACCAACCGTCATCAGCGGCACCAACCACTGATCATACCGGCACCAACCGGTCACATAGAGCTAGGCGGCACCAACCACCTATCTCGACGGCACCAACCGTCATCAGTGACACCAACCACTGATCATACCGCACCAACCGGTCACATAAAGCTGGGCGGCACCAACCACCCGTCTCGACGGCACCAACCGTCAGGTGCACTAGTACCAACCTCAACTCGACTCCGAGTCGACGACCAAAATCGGTCACATCTACCCACATGCGCCTCGCGCCGACACCTTAAGGTGTCACCATGCCAACACGGTCATCATCTCCCATATCGACATGTCATGCACATGCTATGTAGTGCAACTAAGGATGCAACATTTCATAATGGAATGAATATTTTCATCGAAGATAATTACGTTCACATCGTAATTTACTAACCATAATTCCTCAAGATTCCCTAATAAGTATTTCCCTAATTTTCCTCGAAATAATCCTCCCGTATAATTCTAACTCAGCCCACACAATTCTAAATTCTCTAATCTATTTTAAAATCCCAAATTAACTCTTACGACCCAAGGCTAAATTGGCCGACACTTGGACTAAGGCCCAAAATCACTTAACTAGTCAACATGCGAGGAAAAAGTCCACATTGGAAATTGGATTCGCCAACCTAAGTCGAAGGGTTGTTCAATTCGCCAAGTCGCTAGTCAATTCGTGAATTAATTGACCCGTGAGAGTACAAACTCCGCGAAACTCCTACGCCTAACTCTTATGGCTCAAAATAGACTAAGTGTGGGAGTGGGCCTAAATTTGTACTAAAGCCCAATTAAATTTATTCTAAGTCAACACTCTAAACTTGGTCAACGTTCACCATTTGACTTAGCCGCACTAAGTTTCACAGTGGGTCAACTCGTGAAACTACCTAGTCAACGCTCGAAGTTATTCTGCCCGCGATGTATGTACTTCGCGAACCCCAAAGCATCGCAAAACTCTCTCTCTCTCATTCGCAAATCTAATCGGCCCGCCAGAGGTTTATCTCGGCCCGGGTTGTCTCTCGCTCACAAAAATCTCTAGCCCGCGCAAGACCCGATCTTGGCCCGCGAAGACGTTTGCTCTCACACACGCCGTGACTCCAAGCCCGCAAGAACGTTTTGCGACCCGACATCGTTTCCCCAAATTCATGAATTTCTCAACCCGTGAGAAACATTCGCTCTATCTCAACTCGTGAACCTGAAGCCCGTAAACCCCTTTTTCGACCCGAAATCATCTCCCAATTCGCAAACTACCCCAAACCGGGAAATAATAGTCTCTATTTTAAAGAGTTCCAATTTCACTCGTTAGACACCTATAGTCCAATAATCAAACTTAAACCCTAATTCCTTGAAATTCTCTACACTAGTTCGTTACCACCCGAATAATCTCATAACAAGTAGAACATGTAAAAAAATCAAATATAAATCCATATATTGGGTTCCAAACATAACACACAATATTAAAAGCATAATTCCCCAACAAGGTCGAACACCTACCATTTTCGAAACATCCCGCCCTATCTCACATTTCGCAAATTCTCTAGCCCGCGAAGCTAGTTTTCGACCCGATTTATTCCCAATTAGCGAAATCCCTCAGCCCGCTAAATTAAAGTCTAACTTCACCTAAAATTTCTATTTCCACCTCGTCAACTCATTCGAACGAACTAAATCGCAAAACCTTATTTTTCTACCAATTATCTTCGTCTCCTAACACTGACTGAATTATCTATTATGCATATAACCACATATGTTCACCAAAACCCATATATTGGTTATGAAACTTCACGCATAACATTGAACAAGTTCACCAAACCCATAATCATCATATCCAAGTATTAAATATATCACGTGAGCTTATTTCACGGCACATAGATAAATCACATAAAGCATGTAAACGTGCTTATCCCCATAAAACCCATATATTGGATTTAAAATTAAACACATAATATAAGCAACTGCTAGGTATCAAAACCAAATAAACAAAGAATCATCACTTTCGAACATGGAGAGCATATCAACTAAGTTTCATTCACCTAACAAAATAATCTCCTAAGCTCTTAAACACGCAGACTCATATATATACTCACATATTGAACTGAAACGTAGCACATTAAATCAATAAACAGCCACGGGTTAAAATTTCTATATTTTCGAACTTGGAAGGCCATTCATCCGAGTTCAATTATCACAAAAATGCTTTATGTGTTGTAGGTGAAAGAATCCACCTACCTATCCTCCAAGGCTGAAAATCGAACCGAGCAGGTCGAAACTCTACGTCTTTTGCTTCGTCCGACACTTATTTTGCTCTAAACTCAACTAATAATCAACCCAAGTGAAGTATTAATAATTTATTAAAGACTTATAAGTCCTAGTTAGGTTTCTTACCTCCTTTGCTCGGTTCTTCTTTCTTTGGTTTTGGCTTTCTTCCTTTTCTTCCTTTGCTATTCACGTTGTTTTGAAGCTCTGCAAATGACGGTTGTTTCTTTTTCTCTTTTGTAATTTTCGTTGTCTTAAGTGTTCTTTTGGGTATTGGTTTTCACATGGGATTTAAGTGTTGATGTGAAGTGAAACCCACGTGACTTGCCTTGCTCCAAAGTAAAATCCCACAATTCTTGGAATGGTAAATGATTATTTTGTATAGGATTTAGCTTAGGGAAATGGGAGCCATGTTTCATGCGTTGGATCTCCTTAAAATAAGGAAAATATCTCCTCTTGAACCAAAGTTTGGGCTTTTATTAATTTCCTTTGGGCCATCTCTTTTATTAGTTAGTTATTTCAAATTGGACTTTTATTAATTTTATTTGGGCTCTACTATTATTTCGGCCTTTTATTTCTTGGGCTTTCTAAGCAATTTCGGCCCATATTATTTAACTCCTCTCGGCCCAAACGTAATTTTCGGTTCTCTCCCGAAAATCCAATTTTGTTCGGAGATCAACTTCATTAATTCGCACATGTAGAGCAGTAATCTAATCCATGTTAAAGCTTACGGGTTATTCTATTTGTTTGTTTGTGTCCTAAATATTATTTGGTTATGTTACTACCTTGTCGTCACAAGACGACTTCTATGTCTTTTATCCGAATATTCGTTAATTCCACCTTGCTTAAATTTCACACTGTGTTTTCCTGAATATTATACCCAAATTTGTATAAGTTAGTTCTCGTCGAATTTGGCTATTAAATCTCGCATATATCTTTTTTTTGAAGATACTATCATTTATGGAAAAAAAAAAATCTAACTTTCGAAAATAATTCCTTAATTTATTTTGTGCAACTTTTCTTATCTACCCACCAGTTTCTCAGTATATTTGTTCAGAAATATTTTTAGTTCAAAAGTCACAATAAAATTCCCGAAATTTCTTAATTTCATTCTTAGTATTTTCCTTATCATTTATCAGTAGTAATCCCTCTTAAAATTTGCGGGTATTACAAGCTTCCTGGAGTAGTAGTTAGTGTCTCTCTTCTTCGGGAGAGTACATTCTCGGGCGTAATGACCAGGTTTTCCGCAGTTAAAGCATTTGGTCGGTTCTTTGATAGTCTTGACCTCAGAAGTCTCAGGTGCAGGTTCTTTGTTCTTCGAGCTTGAGGTCCTAAGCCTATTGGCTGATGATGAGGACTTCTTTTTGAAGTACTGTTTGTTCATCATTTTCCCAATTAGCGCCAACTGCTTTCCCAGCATGTTCATGTTAGGCTCCATGTCTGAATCTGATTCGTCTTCAGATTCTGAGGGGGTAGGAGGCTTGATGATCTTTTCTTTTCGCAATTTTGCGCTCCTCATGTCTGAGAATAGGGCAACTGAGTCGTCGATAAGTTTACACTTCTGCTCCTTCTAAATCTCGCTTATGTCTTCCTCGTGCTGTGCAAGATTGTCAAACATGGCATGGATATCCAGCTCCTCTAGGTCTTTATTCTGTCTGATCTGAGTGGATATCTTTTTCCATTCTGAGGGCAGAGAGGAAAGAAATCTGATGTTGGTTTCCATGTTTGTCTTAGAGATTTCGATTTTCCTCATCTCATTTAAGAGGGTGAGATATCTCTGGTATAGATCATGTAAGCACTCCTCTGGTTTAGCTCTGAATGAATTTTAGGCTGTGAGAATATTAGCCTTCTAAGCCTTGATACGGACATCTGTTCGTTGCATCATCTTGTGCAGCTCATCCCACATTCCCTTAGCGGTTGGAATACTATCGGTCTGTCGATAGATATCATTTGGGATTCCTTGCATAAGCGTGTTCTTGGCTATTAGATCAGCTTTTGCTCTCACTCTTCCTCCGCAGTATATTCCATAGGCTCTTTCGGTCACCTAGAGGCAGGAATTGGAGGGTTGGCAGTGTTGTCCCCGGGAACATCTACCCAGAACTGAGCTGGACCTTGCTCAATTGATAAGAGAAGGTCTTCTGCTTGTTCCTTTAGCTCTATGAAATTTAGAAATCGGCTTCTCCAGACTGTATATTCGCCTCTCTTGAGAATTGGAGGACGATTATCATTTCCTAGTGAGTAAGCATCCATGTCTTCTTCGAGTTGATGTAGGATCTTCGTTTGTTGTTTTGATGTCTTGAACTGACGTGATGTGCTTCACAAATAGCCGATTAGTTAGTAGCGTTTGATTCTAGATTAGATTCGAGAATTATTTTTGACTCAATCTTTAAAGTTTGATCAAAAATTAATTCGTCGAGAAAAATTGTCACTGTTACTGTTCTCGTGCGAGAGAGTATGTCAGCAAAAAATTTACGAGCGAGAAAAATTGCTCAAAATCTTTTGGTCGAGAAAAAAAATTTGGATCGCGAATTTATTTCGAGCGCGGAGAAACAGTAGTTTTTAATAAGTTTCTCGCTGGGTCAAAATAAATTCGTTGACTGAAAAAGTTTCTCGGATGCAAAAGGTTTTCGCTTAGTCAAACTGAGGAGTCTGACTGAAAAAGTTTTTCAACAGTAAGTTTTACGCACGCAAAGTCAAAATTGGTCTTTGTCGAAAAAGTTTTTCGCTAATTAATGCTCGAGAAATTTTTCTACTAAAGTCGTTCTTGACTTCGTATTCTGATCGAGAAAAATTCTCGCGCGGAATCGAGAAATTAATCTAATCGAAGAATCTAGCGAGAAAAATTAAGATGATCGCAAAAAATGACAGAATACAATTAACACTGATTCAAGCAAAAATGATGAATTAGACCGTGAAATTACACCTATCTGCTCGAAATCAACTACTGACTATTCACGAACAGACAATTAAACACCTCATGAAGCAAAATATGTGGAATTTGAGCAAAATCAGAACATGTTCAAACTGCTCTTCGCGCGAACAGTAATTTCTCGAATCAAATCAAATCTGCTAAATCGAAGTTCAAACAGCTACAGATCTAATTCGCAATCAACTTATATCACTAAGACGAGCACAAAATCATCAAATTCAAGCCAAATAAGCACATAATTGAGCTATTAGATCGAAATTGAATTTCGCGCTAAAACTGTTCTTCGATGGAACAGTGTCAGAATTAAAATTTCGATCCAATTCTAACAATTTTCGATTCAAAACAGAACGAATCTGCTCTGATACCAATTGTTAGGTCCTAATTAATCAACTCTATGATCCTAGGCATGAATTATAAAGGAATCGATAAGAATTGCGTAGATTGAGATTTCGATCGAAAACCTTCTTGGAGAGCTTTTGAGAGAATCTCGAGTAGTGAGAGAAGATTTTTTTGTTTCTCTCTCTAGAAATCGAATTGCAAGCCTTTTGGATCAAAGTCTAAAATCTTCTCTATTAAGCTCAATGTTTACAAATGTATTTATACCAAACAAGGTTGGTATAAATAGCAAATAAGTCCGAAACTAAGGACAAATACAATAAAAGCCCCAATCTACGAGGACAGCTAATTAATCAAAGCACAATTAAAATCGATATTCTACACATTTACTCGTTCGTCTTCACTATCTTTTAAGCTCCTACAGGTAACACTAATTTTTTTTCTTTACTTTCTATAAGTTCTCCTAAGGTCTTCCCTTTAGTTTCTGACAAGATTAAGGATTCTTGAAGAATAGCTATCTCTTCCTATTGTTTGTTTAATAAGGCATAATTTTTGTCAAAGTTGCTTTGGAGTTCTGAGTAAGCTTTGCGATGCATGGAGAGTTCGGTTATCCTACGTTCAAGTTTGATAAAATCATTTTAGGGATGGGGTGTATACCTCCAGGTCGGATGAAGAGACATCCGTCCTGTCTGACCCTATGCCTGGCTCTTCCTTGTCGGAGTCATTGTCATTGCTTTTCACCATGAAGGCCATTTCATCTTCCTCCTCATCTGACGTGTCCTCCAACCATTCCTCTTACTCAGCAACCAAGACAATTCCCGCCTCCTTGCATTGTGAGAGCTGAAATTTTTTCTTGTAGTATTCAGTATTTTTCTTCTTAGGTCTGAAGCATTCGGAGGCGAAGTGACCCGGTTTTCCACAGTTGAAGCACTTCTTTATTACTTCAGATTTCTTTGTTTCAGCCTCTTCAGGGGCAACGAACTTTTGTTTCCCGCTCGAGGTTCGTTGTTTGTTGAAGGAAGATGATTTCTTGGCACTCATCTTATTGACCGTCTCTGAGATCATAGCCAGTTTCTTTCTGATTGATTAGAGTTCGTCCTCAGATTCTTGGTCGGATTCAGCGTTGTTTGAAGTGTCAGATTGTATGGCTTGCTTTCCTTTGGAAGTTCTCGAGCTCCTATGGCTTGATTTAGAGGTCACGAGTGTAATGGGTTCCATGTCGACACTTGTCTTTCCGTCGTTCTTGATTTCTTTGGCATACTGGGAGTATTGTGAGAGGTTATCATGTAGGGAATGAATATCCATAGCATCTAGATCTTTGTTCTGTTGCTTAACCAGAACTACAATCCGTCCCCACTCAGGTTGAAGTGTGGAGAGGAACCTGATATTGTGTTCGAGGTTGGAGCGTTGGATGTTGATCTTCCTCATCTCGTTGATGATGCTCAGGAAACGAAGATAAACATCTCGAAGTTCTTCCCCCTCTTTAGCTTTGAAGGAATCATAGGCAGTTAGGATGCTAGATTTCTTAGACAGGTTGCTAACTTCTGTCCCAACCATCATTTTGCATACTTCATCCCAGATTTCCTTTGCGGTGACCATTGCGTCGACTTGCTTGTAGACATCGTTTGGTAGAGCCTGAAGTACGTAATGTCGAGCAAGATTGTCCGCTCTGGCTCGTGCTCTCTCAGCATCATTGTATCGACTAGGGTTCTTAGGAGTTCTCCTCTCAGGAATGGGAGGAAACGTATCGGGTTGAGCAGGGTTGATGGTCCAAAATTGAGCTGGTTCCTCAAAGATGGAGGAAAGCATGTCGTTGGCGAGGTCGAGATCCTTGATTTCTATGAAGTTAATAAACCGTTACTTCCATATGCCGTACTCTCCCCATCTGAGCAGTGGTGCACGGTTGTCAGATCCAATGGCAAGGCCGTCCATGTTTTGTTTGGCAATGATCGTTAACGCGAAATAGATCTGTGAAATGAAATGTTTTAGTTTCGAATGAAGATATAGCATAAGTTTGAAGAATTTCGAGTGTTGAGTGAAAATAAGCAAGTTTACTTAATGTATTCTGTCGTATTTTAAATTAGGAAGAAATTCGTAGTTATCCCATTCAAAGACATTCCTTCAGCCATCTACATTATTTTAGGAATACCCGACCTTCCGGATCTATTCTTAAAATGTGATTAAGTTATTTTGATAGAAATTCGTAGAGATATCTTTCCAGCTTTTCAGTTATTTTGGGAAACCCGATTATTAAAAAACCCTTCCTTTTTCAATCTGTCAAATCCTTTCCATAATTACGAGATCACATCAAATCAGTCTGGGATTTCTGACAGTTTCCCACTTTCCTTTTGAATTTTGAATTTCAAATTTTGAAATCCATCCTTATCTTTTCCTAAATTAAACCGACTCTTCTTCTTTAAAAGTTCCAGAACCACTTCAAGCCTAACAATTATCCTCAAATCATCTTCTTCGAATCTCCTCTCAATCCTCAAACCTTCAAACATGGTGAAAACCGCCGGAACCAAACCGCCGCTGCGGAATCCTCAAGCCGAAAGCGTAAGGAACCCATGACTGATGAAATTTATCCGATCCCTCTCCAAATTCACCCAAGCCAGTTTCACCATCATCTACCTCTGCTCGGAAAACTCGTTCTAAAGCCAAGTCCGTCGAAAATGTTTCCTCCCCATCAAAAATCGCCAAAAAGAAGAAGAAGAAGACCAAGAAGTCCAGTCTCACTCCTACTCGAACCCCCAATAAATCGCCCGAACCTGAAAAGTCTTCTTCAAGCCAAGATATCCCTGAAGATGTTCCTGAAGAAACCCAGAAACCGCCTTCGAAAACCCCAACTCCTGAAAATCCTCCTTCACCTCTTGAACAAGCCCAGCCATCTCCACAGCCGACCCCTAAATCCTCTGACATTCCCTCCATTGATATGTCAAAATCAAATGATATCCCCGTTGAAGCCCTCTTTCTGGAGGAAAGTAACCGCACCACCTAAAGCTTCAGCAACAGAGATATCGCTCGAGCTCGCGGTGTCGCCTTCGACAAGTTGCCTGCTGGAACAGTTATCACCTGGCTCAAAGACTTCGGTTGGGAATAATTCCTGAGTATCAACAAACCCTACTACCCTGAGGCCGTCAAGCTTTTCTACGCAAACTTCGACTATGATGAGCATGCAGAGCACATCAACGTCCGCTCCTATGTCCTGGGAGCCGAATCCATTGGACCACGAAGAAAATCAATGAGATGCTAGGAGTTCCTGATGAGCCCTTCACCCATTACGACATGAACGACTGGTGCCACACTGATGAATTCAACCTCAGTGATGTCCTACAGACCCTCTGGAACACCCGTAGTAAGCCTCACTTCTCAGACGGTGAAGCCCTAAAACAACTGCCCATCGATTTCTTCTTTCTGCACAAACTCCTCAACATGACCCTGTGGAGTGCAAAAATCGGTAGCGTGAGGTCACTCGACAATGATGAATTTCATGAGCACGTACGTTGTCTACATGATATCCCGGAACCGCAAATTCAACCTCGGGTATGTGATCCTAAAGCACATGATCCAGGCTTTCAAAAGCAGAGACAAGGCTCTTTCCTATGGAATGTTGCTCACTCACTTCCTTGAAAGTGAAAGTATCCTTATGCCGCCAGCATGGGAAAACAGGGCAGTTCACATCGTGGATCTAGTGACTCTGAAGCGCATGGGGATTCACTACTCGAAAAGTCAGGTTTGGTTTAAAGCCAAGGAAAATAGGTCAATGGACAACGCCTAGAAAAGGTCCGCCTCAAAGGGGAAGGCAAAGGTTAAAAGCGACGATGACGACGACGACGACGACGAGGATGAGCTCAGCGTCGAGAAGGCTGGAATCTCGGCGATACGCCGTGATATCTCTGATATGAAAGATGATAACCAAAAGCGATTCCGGAAGATCAAAGAGCAATACACTGAATTGTCGCTCAAGCTGTCCAAGCTTTACAAGCTCATCAAGAAATCCCTTCCAAAGCCCTCTGATTCCAAGGCTTCTTCAAGCCAGTAGGCTGTCCTCTGCTCTGATCCTAGTTATCCTTAGGATATTCCTTTCTGATCTAGTTTGGTTTTTAGGTGTCACTCCCTTCTTAATGCTAAAGGGGGAGTAAAGTAAGGTAAGTTTAGGCGTAAGTGTCTAAGTGGTTGGTTGTTGGAAGCTCGTTTTGTGTAGGGAAGTAAATTGAACCCTAATATATGATATTTTGCTCTTATGATATATCTCTTCTGCTCTTATGTTATGCTTACTATCAGTTCTGATCTTATGCTCTGATATAGTGATATTCTGATACTTATCTGTGCTAATTAACGTGTGTCAGAGTTCTTGATAAGTACTAAGTGCCTGCTGCAATGATTATCTGATTGCCTGATTCATGCTTGGAAAATGCGCACTTAGGCAGGGGGAGCACACTCACGGGTAATTTCGAAATTTTGCACTCATGATATAACCTTGAGAATGAAATGATATATTCGCACTCAGACAGGGGGAGAAAATTCATTTATGATATATCCTTGCATGTCTTATAAATAACTGCACTTAGGCAAGGGGAGCAAATATGTATCATATGTGATTAGGAAATATCATATGCTCTGCTTTGTGATTGTGGAACACTTAGACATAAGCGCTAGGACTTGGTTAATCGAATATGCTTACATGCTTTCGTGCTGCATCAATTACATGTCATCATCAAAAAGGGGGAGAATGTTGACCTTTTTGGTCCATGAGAGTTAGAGAGTTTTGATGGACTACGTAATTGTAGTGACGTTAGGTCTATAAATTAAGAAATTCGATTTGTGATCAATATAATGTCTAAGTTCATGATAATATTCGACCATGCATGATATATGAGCTGAAGAAAAAGAAATTGATTAAACGGTTGAATATTTGATTCGCATATGATTTTGTCATTTGTTGATGAGACTATGTGATCGCATGTTATAGACAGCCCATGTGATAGGATATATCGTTATGTGCTATATATGGAAATTACGCATGAGATATCCTGTTGAGCTATATATTCGAAATATGCTGTTTATATATGGAAAGTGATATATCCGTTGATACTTGATTATTTCTGGACGAAAATCACATATACGATTTTTGCATGCTTTCCACTGAATTTAATGTGCAATATTAAGTTGATATCTTTCCTTATACTTATTAGGATATTATATTTAGGAATGAATTGAGTAATTGACTTTTTGGATAAGATGCAATAATGTATGGTATGTGCTGAAATAGGTTGGAATCTCTGATATATGGAAAGTTTTGCTATGGCATATTAATTCGTGATATAAATGTTGTGATATGAATTGTGCGCTAAACATGGTAAATATGTTGATTGGATATTATGTGCTAAACATGGAAAATGCATTGATGTGTTGCTATCTCGTGTGATATACTTGGAAAATAAATCCGCACTGATTTATTCTAGAAACAGATAGCAGGGAATCACATATGGAAAGTGCTAATATGGTAAATATATGTCAAAATAATTGAATATGCCTTGATAACGAGTCTGAGCTTTTATATGGAATATGATCGTGCATTAACGAGCAAAATGACCGTTGTGAACGTTGATTGTGAGCATAATCTACATGCTTGATTTGATGATTATTATGTGATGTGACTTTCCATACGTCTACGTGAGATTTTTGAGCAGAAACATATTGAGAGATTCCTGACCCTTCATTTGTGATAGCTTTCTGCCATACTGAGCATTAACTTGCTATTCCATCACTGAGCGAGTGGTTAATCCTGATATTCCATCATCCCACCATATATTCTGTCTTCGGACGTGTTGTCTTCGGACGTGCCAAGGAGGCAAGGTCCGCGTTTACGCACACGTGAAGGGAAGGACGAGTTCCGGGGGCCCTTCGGTAGCGAGCTGTGTCTGTTGGGATCAGAAGATTCCGAGGAACGAAACTCAGCGTGTGGTAACCTAGTGTGGCTAGTGTTTGACTTGTTTCGGTTGTGTATTGGGCTAATCAATCAGTTTTGTATCCAGCTACGGTGCATTATAGTGATTGGTTAAACTCTTGGAAAGCAAATTCCAAGGAGAGGAGTAAACACCAGTTGGGGATATAACCTCTATAAAAATCCTGTCTCGCATTTACTTTTCGATTATTTCTTTATCGCTGTGAGACAGACCCGACACACATCCGACGTAACTAGGATATATCATGCATACTCATCACGAGCATCAGTAGGCATATCTTAGGCACGTTTTTATCTTCAGAAGTGATGAAGTGTGTCTATAGGGTACTTCACGAATTATTAGAGCACGAAGAACTTCACGAATTGTGAGAAGCTTAGGACCATTTTGCGAATTGGGAAAAGCATTTAAAATTAGAAGTGTGAGGAGAACTTGACGAGTTAGGAAAACATGAGTTAGTCCGCGAACCACGAGGGTGAAGCCATACTTCGCGAGATGTTCCTGAGTTGTGAGGATTCGAGTGTACTTCACGAATTAATAAAGAGTTAACCTAGTTACGAAATTTAGGGTTTCGCGGGATAGGAGATGTTCGCGAATCCCACGTGATCCTCAAGTTAGATGAAATCGAGAAATGGGACATGCTAGGTCTTTCGCAAATTAGGGTCTTTCATGAACGATATTTCGCAAAGTGTGAGAATTAGGTATAGTTCACGAGTCAAGAGCTTTCACGAATTAAAGTTGACGAACCCTTTTCAAACAACTACCTTTCCAATACAATGTTAAATATAATATTTCAACACTTAGAAATTTAAGCACTTAGATGATCGAATAATTAAGATAGTGACTGACATAATCATTTGTAATACCCGTACATTTAATACGGGGCTTCAATGTAATTAACTATGGGATCTTATGAATGAAGAACCGTGATAAAGAGATTTAGTTATGACACGAAAATTTAAATTTCAATAAGTTCGAATTAAGTTAAAAATTGATTAAAATACTGAATAAAAGTTTAAGAAATGGAATAAATTTAATTGGGCTATTGTGTTTATTTTTATCATAACATAAAGCCCAAATCATATATATATATATATATATATATGTGTATATATAATATAGATAAGTTTCCTTAAGTCTAAGGGAAAGGAAATCGTTATCCTTCCCATGTCCCATCAGTGTTGTTTTCAATGGCTTAGTAATTATCTAATACCTTTGATATTATAAGTCATTAAGTAAGAAAACCCTAAAAATAAAAGAAAAAAAAACGTGATAGAAAGAGGCTCCCAACGAAAATTGGCTCAACAACATAAGGATTAACAATTTGAGGACCGTTATTTTTCAAGGTAAGGTACGATAACCCTTTTATACATAATGTTTAATTTATTCAACATGTTGTTATGTGATTATATAAGAGCTCTAGGAAGTTTTCGAGGCTTAGAACGTTTAGGAATCCCAGGAGTGATTGAATTATTCATAATAAGGAATTTAGTAATTTGAAAAGCATAGTTTTCAAAGCAAAGTATGTGAAACTTTTCATGTATAATATACATGTTGTGTTCGATATGTGTACGCCTTATGTGATTTTATGTTTCGGAATTTCTGCTTCATTAGATCCCCAAAGTTCCTGCACATTCTTGAGTCCGTCGACCCGAATATGATGTCGTCGACGTAAATCTGCACTAACATAATGTCTGAGCCGTCATTCTTGATAAAGAGAGTCGTATCGATCTTCCCTTTTGTGAAACCAGAGGAAATGAGAAAAGCCGAGAGGACCTCGTACCAGGCTCTGGAAGCTTGTTTAAGTCCATAGAGAGCTTTATCGAGTCTGTAGACGTGCTCTGGGAGTTGTTCGTTTACAAAACCTTCAGGTTGAGATACAAAGACTTCTTCTTTTAGTATTCCGTTGAGGAATGCAGTTTTGACATCCATCTGGTAGACTGTGAAGTTCTTATGTGCAGCGAAAGCTAAGAAGATCCTGATGGCTTCAATTCTTGCGACTGGGGCATATATCTCTTAATAGTCGATTCCTTCCTGTTGATTGTAACCTTTCGCCACCATCCTTTCTTTATTCCTGATAACAACTCCTTGCTCATCCTTTTTGTTCTTAAACACCCATTTAGTCCCTATGATTGTTTTATAAGCTGGTCTAGGTACTAGGTTCCAAACTTTCAACCTCTCAAACTGATTGATTTCCTCCTGCATTGCGATTATCTAGTCTGGATCGTCGAGTGCTTCAGCTACTTTGCTGGGCTCCTTTTGACTGAGAAAGCAGGAATAGTGGCTTTCATTTATCGTTGATGCTCGAGTGTTTACACCAGTGGAAGGGTCCCCAATTATTTGTGAGTTTGGGTGTGCTCGAGTTTTCTTGTACTTGGTTGTGATGATCCAGCTGCATTTGTATCGTGTATTGCTTCTTCACTCTGATCAGCCTGATGTTCCGTTTCTTCTCCAGGTTGAGGTATTACTGACTCTCCTGAAGAGATTTCTATTGTTGAATCCGAGGGTTGAGGAGTTTCAATCGTTGAACTGTAGATAATCTCAGTATCAGTTGGGGATTCACTGTCGTCATTAAGGTGAAGATTTTCCATCGTCGGAGGGGAATTATCATTGCTAGTCTCTGCAGGATCATTATGTTCTGGTGCTGCAGAAGTTGTTGGAGCAGTGGGTGGCGTTGGCTTAGAAAAGAGATCCTCGAATAAGAGATCGAGTTCCATGTCGCTCAAAGTGTTTGATTTTGACGTTTCGCCCACTGCATAGGTGCTTGGTTGATCCTTTGTCAACTCTCGTAGAAGTCCTGGTTCTGGACTTCGTACAGAAACTACTCGGTTTACTTCATCAAACGTTACATTAATTAATGCTTTCTATAACAGATCTTTTCTCCTTGAGGTATACTCGATAGGCTTTTGATGTTGTCGAGTATCCCACCAGTACCCCTTCAAATGCTTTTGGGTCAAGTTTGACTCTATCTTCACGATCATTTGCTACATAGCACTTGCACCCAAAGACTCTCAGGAATGAGTCGTCTGACACTCTGCGATTTATCAACTCGTAGGGAGTCCTATTGAATCTCTTGTGAAGGGATCCACGATTTTGTGTGAAGCAGGCTGTGTTCATTGCTTCGGCCCACAAGATGTGAGGTAGTCCAGAGTGAATGAGGAGTGTACGAGTTGCTTCAACTAAGGTTCTGTTCTTGCGTTCAACTACCCCGTTTTGTTGAGGTGTTTTTGCCGCTGCGAACTGCTAGGTGATTCCAAGTGATGCATAAAAGTCACTGAGTTTTCTGTTCATGAATTCTATCCCATTGTCAGTTCTGATGATCTGTACACTTAGTTGGTAGAGGTTTTGAGCGGTTTTGATAAACTCAATGATTAGACCTGGAGTTTCGTCTTTTGTTCTCAGAAATTTTGTCCATGTGTAGCGTGAGAAATCATCCACAATAACCAACACATATTTTTGCCCATTGATGGTCTGAGTACGCATGGGTCCACACAGATCCATGTGAATGAGTTCGAGAGGTTTGGAAGTTGAGGCTACGTGTTTGGTCCGGTGAGATGCCTTCCTAATCTTTCCCATTTCACATGCCGAGCAAAGATGCTCTTTGTGATATCTGAACGAGGGAAGTCCTTTGACCAAGTTTTCTGATCGCAGTTTGTTAAGGTCTCTGAAGTTGAGATGGGAAAGTCGCTGATGCCAGAGATCGTTCTGGTGGAGAGAGGCTCGGGAGATGAGGCACGTTGGTCGGACAGTTTTGAGATCAATGGAGTAGAGATTCGTTTTCCTATAGCCAGTGAGTAGCTCTCTTCCATTGTTATCTGTGACACTACATTTGCTGGTCTCGAAGTTCACCTTGTAGCCTTTCTCACAGAAACATCCGATGCTGAATAAATTGTAGCTCAGACCTTCGACGTAGGACACCCCTTTGATGGTCAGCCTGTCATGAATGAGATCGCCTGTTCCTAGCATAGATGCAGATTGACCGTTTCCGAAGTAGACTTTTCCAAGAAATCCTTCAGAGAAGTTGCTCAACAGCTCTTTGTTTCCAGTCATGTGTGAGGAGCAACCTGAATCTAAGTACCACACATGACGGACCTGCAAAAGAATCAAGCAAGTTTAGGCACCCATTTATAGATGGGCCCTCCTTTGATAGCAGGTGTAGAATCTAACTTGTTTGTTGCTAGATTTAATTCTTTGCTAGGTTGTGGAATGATTGGTTTAAGAATCCAAGCGTGATAATTTCCAATAGAATGCAGTTGGGATTTTGGAATCCAAATCTGTTTTCGACTTAATTTCTTGTTCGGCTTGGTCTTGGAGGTGGTGTGTTTCTTTACTTTAGATTTGATAGTATGATTGGACGGCGTGGGAGATATGCCCTTAGAACGAGTGCTATGTGACTTGGAAGCGCTTTTGCTGAAATAACTGTCACGAGGATGGAAAAGTACATCATTGTTGACATGACAAAATATATATTTTAGGGCATGAAATACCGAAACACGTTCTGCGACATTACAAGAAGTCACTTTTGGAAATGCAAAAGATTTCGAAACATGAGAAGAAAAGTTTGAGACTGGTCTCTTCTTCTTATCAAGAACTGTTGTCTTCTTTGCTGAGCCAGATCGAACCTTCTTCGCTTCTTCAGATCTCACGCCTTTATCTGTGGTTACATGTGATACAAAGTTAGTGTGAGATAAAGGAATTTTCTTCGTAGTTTGCTTGCATTTATATGTAGAGGACTCTGGAACAGGATAGGATGTGGAGGGTCTGTAAGCGTCAGGAAAGTTTTCAAGAGTATAAATTTTGCTTAACAGAATAGTTCTCTCTTCTTCGTGGGCTTTCTTTTCTGATTCTAGGGAGGCTGTCAACTCACTGATTTTGCGAATAATCTCTGGAATATAAATAGATGAACGAATGAGTTTAGCCGCCTCGTCAGTGCTTTCCTGAGTTTCAGGTCCAAAAGGTAATATATAGTCATCAGAGAGTGGTATCTCTCTCGTTTTATCACTATTATTGAGTTCTGTGTAGTCATACTCAATTTGGGCCCATTCTTTATTCCTCCGTTTCCGTTCTTCAGATCCAGTCACCTCACTTGATTCTATGAAGGGCCTTAGTTGTTCAAGGCTCAACCCAAGACGCTTAATGTTGTACAGAGAATGTATCTTATCTTTTTCTGGGTTAGTGGTGGGTTCAAATCCCAATCCTTGGCGAGGATCATAGAATTCTACCTCTTTAGGTGGATTAAGGAAGATGGTTTGTTCAGATTGACCTCTTTTGGTGTTAATGTCCTCTAACTCTTTGACTTTCTAGTATAGACGGACACGTTCGTTGGTGATTAGTTCATATTGGGACAGTACATTTGCTCGTTCTTCTTCGCTATCTTTCAAGCTTCTACTCATATCGTTGATTTGTTTTTTGTAATACCCGGGTCCCGTAAGTAAATTGGCCAATAAATTTGCATGCATATTACGTGACTATATGACTGCATAAATTATATTTGTTTATTATATGTTATGTGGAAAAGTGACTTAATAATGAATTTCGAAATTATGAAAAATTTCGGAATTTAGAAAAATAATTTTAAGAGTGGATTTTAATATTTATGGAATGAGGAGCATTAAAATTCGCTAATAGTAATTGGCGAAAATTGGGTTTATGGAGGAGAATTCTATAATTTGGTAATTAGCAATTTGTTGAATATTTTAACTTAATAGTTTTATTAAGTGGAGTGTCGAACACTTTAGAATTATAATAGTCAATATTATATGTGATTAAAGTTAGAGGGTTAGGTTATGATCTTTGTCATTTATCTATCATTAGCATCAAGTAGAAGAAATAAAGAAATAAACATTTCCTTTATTAACTATCGAGGAATTTGAGTCTAGAGAGAAGGCAGAGCTCGAACAAGTGGAGATCGAATTTTAGCTTGGAAAGGGTATACTTCTTCTTATCTTGAATTTTATGTTTTTAAATTATGAGTGAGAATGTTTCTAAATAAAGTTAGGAATTAGGATTAATTCTAAGGAAAATAACGATGGTATGTTAGTTGTTGATTTTAGGGTTTTCAGATATAAATCATACTAACATGATTGTTAAGATTTATGTATGTTACGTTTAGGAAAATTGATAAGATTGAAACTGAATAAAGCAGGTTGAATTAACTTTGATTGAATGTAATAAACGATATGAGAAATCGTGTGAATAGAATTAGTGATTTAGGGTTTCGATCGAAACAAGAAATCCAATAATATTTGGATCGGTCGATTTTGACTACTATATAAATGTGCTTTCAATTGAATCTTATGATATGTGCCACCAATGATCGGGCGAAACTGAGAAGGAATGGGACAAATCGATCGAAAGGGAAGGTTATAATGTAAGGAATCGGGCGATTAATAAATATTTTGGTAAGTTGAAATTTGATTGATCGAAACTACTCTGAATAAATACAGTTTCGCCGAGTTCAATAATAAAATAATATTATGTAGGGTAATCGATTTGAATGCTTTGATAAGAGCACTTTCGAGCGAAACCATTGGTGTAAGATGATCATCGATCGAAACTAAGAAACTTGAGCACTTTCGCCGTGTTATATCTGATGTTAAATAATCATAAGTTGGTCAATTTGAGAATCGATCGAAAGTGATGTATTTTAAAACATAAAATAGGACGATTTTGAATTATATAGAATCGACCGAAAGTGAAGAAGTTATGGTGAATTTTAATTGGCCGAATGTAATCCTAAGTTAGACAAATTGGGCGATACAATAGAGAGTGATGTCATGACACGGCGAAACCGATGTTGATATTGCATTAATTGAATGAATGATGTGAGCATTTTATATATAGTCTTTATTAGAGAGTGGAAATATTATAATATGAATATGATCGAAAGTGGGTATAATTTATATCAAATAGGACGATTTGAGAATCAACCAATCAAATAACTCAATGGTGGGAAAAGTTGGCAAAAGTAAAACCTAGGGTATGAAGACTTGATCGAAAGTGAGCTAAATTTATCAATCGAGTGGATATTAAATTAATTGTAGTAAATCTTAAAGCATGATCAAGTTGGGGGTAGGTATGGTAATAGGACGGAATTAAGTCTTGAGCCTGACAGGATTCGGTGATTATTGAGATAAATAATACTAAGTTTCGATTAAGATTATGATATTAATTAATCTAAGGTAGACTATTAGTCAAGATTTAGGGTTTTAACAAATGGGTCTAGTTGATTAATTATTTTGAGCTAATAATTTAATTTAGAGATGATATTGATATTTTAATATTTTATTCTATAAGGTTAAAAAGGTGAGGACGTTTCAAAGGCAGTAAGTTACATAAGTTTGGACGACAGGTAAGTGGGAATTTCACCTACAACACATAAATTGATTGGTATGTGTATTGTTACGTGACTAATTGTTTCGACGAATACGTGGTATGTGAATTATCTGTTATATGCGATTGTTTGGAATATTTATTGTCGCATTATTTATGCATCATGATCATGTGCACGCACGAATCATATGGAGTATTTTGGGGAATGAGCGTGCATTGTATTACTCGAGTGGAAAGCGAGTTATATGTAATGTAGATAGATGAGAATATAGCTACTTCTACAAAGGCACCATGACGGGGGTAAAACCGTCGAATATATTTACCTAAATTATTTAGGTAATGGGAAGGCACATAGTATAACTATAGTGCCAGGAAAGTGACGTGATAGAGGGGCGACCTGGTGAATGATAAGATTGGAGATAAACCCTAATTTTATCTTAGCCAGAGTGGGCCACTATCGTATTTTTATCCGTATAGGATTTGAGCTCATAATATGATGGTGCGGTTAGTAAGTAGCTATGGGCCCTGATGAAAATGAGAAACGAATGAGTATGATATGAGAATAGTATTAGAAAGCATTGGCGCGGATGCCTTTGCTATTTTGGCACGTGCATACATGCATGTTTCCACTTACTGAGCTTTATAGCTCATCCCATGTTTTTATGTGTTGTAGACGTAGTGAATCCGGTACGTAAATGTTTAGATGAAGAGGCTGGTCCTTCTGGAACTTCCGGTGACTTTTGAGGGTGGTGTGTACATGGATGCGACCTGTGTGGCGGGCGTTATGTTTAATTATGTGTGTTTTTGTAAAATACGTTTGTATTGTATGTAAAATTTAAACAAAGTTTGTATTGTAAAATAGTTGGGTATGGTGTGTTTTGTAAAATCGAAAAATTCTATCGATGTTTCATATGTAAAATATTTTATATTTTATTTAGTCACGTAGGTTAGAGTAATAAAATAGTAGTAGATGGCGGGTCGTCACAGGTTGGTATCAGAGCTTCGGTTGCAGTTTCTGTAGACTGTCCATGTACACACACTCAAAAGCGCGGAAGACAGCCTTGATTGTAAGTTATGTGATATTATGAATTTCTTGCATTGCATAATTTATTGGCCTTAGGGACTGTTAGGGTAAGAGAGACAACATGGTTAGAACTAGAGGAGAAGGCAGTGGAGGAAACAATCATGAAGGCGAAAATGTAAACCCGACTGACAATCGTGATTCGGCTATCCTTCAGCTCACCGAATTAGTGCGTCAACAGTCTCAACAGATTCGGGAATTGATTCAGCAGCAAAACTCTGAGGGGACAAGGAATAACAGAATCTCTCAGGCTGATAGGGTTGAAGCAGTGGGTGAAAGATTTCGTAAACTGAACCCACCGACTTTTGAGGATGCTATCGATCCAACATCTGCTGAAGATTGGCTCAGAACATTAGAGAGTATGTTCCAATATAGCAGAATTCCTGAGAATGAGAAAGTTCTGTGTGCTGCATTTCTACTGCGAGGAAGTGCAGGGCATTGGTGGGACACTATTTTGGCGATAGAGGATCCAATCAACATGAGTTGGGAACGTTTCAAGGAACTGTTCCGAAATAAATACTTTACTGCACCTGTGCGAGCTCAACGTCTGAATGAGTTTATTAATCTCAAACAAGGGGCGATGACTGTGGCGGAATACATCAAAAAATTTGAACAACTGTCAAGGTTCGCGACTCATATGGTTAGCACTGATGCCCTAAAGATTGAACAATTTCTCGAGGGTCTAAAGCCGGAACTGTACCGTGATGTTAACATGGCTGGACTACAAGCAATCTCATATGCTCAAGTGGCGGAGCGAGCGATGGTGGCAGAACAGGCCGAGACACGAATTATTCGTGCTCAAGAGGCAAAGCGAAAGTTTGTGCAGGGAGCAAAGTGGAGTGGGGGTAATCAGAAACGACAGTTCATTCCAAAAGGTGGGAAGCCAAATTTTCAGAATAGGCCTGGACCACCTCAGCCACAAAATTCTAATCAATGGAGACCCCCAGCCCCAATGCCAGCTTGCCCAAGATGTGGACGACATCATTCTGGTATCTGTTTCTCACAGAATGCTATCTGTTTCAAATGCGGAAAGACAGGGCATTACGCAAGATCGTGTTCAGAGAAGACACCAGGAAATCAAGCGATGGTTCAAGCGAAACCATCAACTGTGCCAGCACGAGTGTATACTTTGACTGCAGAGGAAGCAAAAGCTAATCCATCCGTGGTGGCAGGTATTATACTTATTCACAAACTTCCGACATGCATTTTAGTAGATTCAGGAGCCACGCATTCATTTGCATCCACTAAATATGTGGCGAGACTCGGGATTACACCTACCCTGTCTGATTGTGAATATAATGTGACTGTTCCACACGGAGTTGCGATGCGAACCAATCTGGTTTTACGGAGTTCCCCGGTGTTAATTAACGGAAGAGAATTGTCCATTGATTTAATCGTCATTCCAATGAACGATTATGAGGTGATTCTTGGAATGGACTGGCTATCGAAATACGGAGCTGTCATTGACTGTAATCGCAAAACAGTTACGTTTAATATTGAAGGGAATGAGCCTTTCATTTTTGTGGGAACAACCAAAGAAAGAAATGTTTCTAGAATTTCGGCGACGAAAGCACAACGTTTGATCAAGGTGGGATGTGAAGCTTATTTAGTTTTCGCAGTGAAATCAGAGGAACGTTCATCTCCGAAATTGGAGGATGTGCTAGGGGTACGAGATTTTCCTGACGTATTTCCTGAAGATCTACCCGGATTACCACCAGATCGAGAAATTGAATTTACGATTGATCTAATACCAGGTTCTGCTCCAATCTCTAAGACTCCTTATCGGTTAGCGCCAACTGAATTGAAAGAGCTAAAAGAACAGTTGGACGATCTATTACAGAAGGGATTTATTTAACCTAGTTTTTCTCCTTGGGGAGCTCCAGTTCTATTTGTACGAAAGAAGGATGGGTCGATGCGATTATGTATCGACTACAGAGAGCTGAACAAGATAACAATCAAGAACAAATACCCATTACCAAGAATTGATGATTTATTTGATCAACTACAAGGTGCAACGATGTTTTCAAAAATAGATTTACGATCGGGATATCATCAATTGAAGGTTCGAAAAGAAGACATTCCAAAGACTGCATTCAGTACCCGATATGGACACTACGAATTTTTAGTTATGCCTTTTGGGGTAACTAATGCGCCAGCAGCGTTTATGGATCTAATGAATCGAGTGTTCAAACAGTTCTTGGACAAGTTTGTCATTGTGTTCATCGATGACATTCTAATTTACTCGAAAACGAAGGAAGAACACGAGCAACATTTGAAGACTGTTCTTGAAATATTACGAGAAAATAAATTATATGCCAAGTTCAAGAAATGCGAGTTCTGGTTGAGTCAAGTCGCATTTCTAGGGCACATTGTTTCTGGAGAAGGAATTTCTGTAGATCCTAGCAAAATTGAAGCTATCAACAACTGGCCTCAACCAACCAATGTCACGGAAGTACGGAGTTTTCTTGGCTTAGCTGGATACTACAGAAAGTTTATTAAGGACTTCTCAAAGATTGCATCAACACTGACAAAGTTAACAAGGAAGAATGTTCCATTCCATTGGAGCGAGGAGTGCGAGCAAAGTTTTCAAGAGTTAAAGAAGCGACTCACTTCAGCTCCAGTTCTTACAATACCATCAGGGACTGGAGGATTTTCAGTCTATAGTGATGCATCAAGGAATGGTTTGGGCTGTGTATTAATGCAACATGGAAAAGTAATTGCATATGCCTCTCGGCAATTGAAGGAGTATGAAAAGAATTATCCGACTCATGACTTGGAGCTAGCTGCTGTGGTTTTTGCTCTAAAAATTTGGAGGCATTATTTATATGGGGAACGATGTGAAATTTTTACGGACCATAAGAGTCTGAAATATTTCTTCACTCAGAAGGAATTAAACATGAGACAAAGACGGTGGTTGGAACTGGTTAAAGACTACGATTGTGTAATTAGTTACCACCCAGGCAAAGCAAATGTAGTGGCTGATGCATTAAGTCGAAAAGCGGTAAGTGCAGAGTTACAATTATTGGAGGTGGAGGTAGTGCAATTGGGAGAAGTCGAAGCAAAGTTAGCAGCATTAACTCTACAACCTACGATACTGGAACAAATCAAGAGAGTACAAGAAAATGACGAGTTATATCTAAAGATCAAAGACGCACAGACGGAGCAAACTTCAACTGATTTTAAAATACAAGAAGACGGAAGTCTACATTACAGGGACCGTTTATATGTACCTGATGATGCGGAGATTCGAAGAACAATAATGACAGAAGCACATACGACGGCATAGTACATCCAGGAGCTACAAAAATGTATCGAGATCTTCGAATAAATTATTGGTGGCCGGGAATGAAAAGAGACATTGCGGCATTTGTAAGTCAGTGTCTAACATGCCAACAAATAAAGGCGGAACATCAACGACCGGCAGGGACATTACAGCCTTTGCCAATACCTGAGTGGAAGTGGGATCATATTACGATGGATTTCGTTGTTGGCCTACCAAAGACTGTAAAAGGTTATGATGCTATTTGGGTTATAGTCGATCGATTGACTAAGTCTGCTCATTTTCTACCCATAAGTTCGATGTTTTCCCTGGAGCGATATGCAGAAATATATATCCAAGAAATTGTTCGACTCCACGGGATTCCATTATCAATTATTTCGGATCGGGACTCACGGTTCTTATCAAATTTTTGGAAGAGTCTGCAGAAAGCAATGGGGACAAAATTGTCTTTCAGTACGGCTTATCATCCTCAGACGGATGGTCAATCAGAACGAACTATCCAGACTTTGGAAGACATGTTGCGAGCATGTGTTTTGGATTTCAAAGGAAACTGGAGTAAATACTTGTCATTGATCGAATTCTCTTACAACAATAGTTATCATGCGACTATTGGAATGGCACCCTATGAAGCTTTATATGGGCGCAAATGCCGATCTCCCATACATTGGGATGAAGTAGGTGAACGTGCGATGTTAGGACCTGATATGGTTCAAGAGATGACCGAGGCAATAGCAAAGATACGAGAAAGAATGCAAATGGCTCAAAGTCGACAAAAGAGTTATGCAGATCAAAGACGTAGACCGTTAGAATTTGAAGTTGATGACTGGGTGTTTTTGAAAGTATCTCCGATGAAAGGTGTGAAACGGTTTGGGCGAAAGGGTAAGTTGAGCCCAAGATATATTGGACCTTTTAGAATAATTAAAAGAGTTGGCGAAGTGGCTTATCAACTGGGATTACCAACCTCATTGGCACAAGTTCATGATGTTTTTCATGTGTCGACATTGCGAAAATATGTCGCTGACCCAAATCATGTCTTGAGAAATGAATTTCCATACCAACACCTCAAACCAGATTTAAGCTATGAAGAAAAGCCAGTGGAGATTTTAATGTATGAAGTGAAGAGACTTCGAAATAAAGAGATTCCGTTGGTAAAAGTGCTATGGCAGAATCAGTCAACTGAAGAAGCTACGTGGGAACGTGAAGATGATATGAGAAGTCGGTACCCAGAATTGTTTCAACTAATCTGATTTCGAGGGCGAAATCCTCTTCAAGGGGGGGAGAATGTAATACCCGGGTCCCGTAAGTAAATTGGCCAATAAATTTGCATGCATATTACGTGACTATATGACTGCATAAATTATATTTGTTTATTATATGTTATGTGGAAAAGTGACTTAATAATGAATTTCGAAATTATGAAAAATTTCGGAATTTAGAAAAATAATTTTAAGAGTGGATTTTAATATTTATGGAATGAGGAGCATTAAAATTCGCTAATAGTAATTGGCGAAAATTGGGTTTATGGAGGAGAATTCTATAATTTGGTAATTAGCAATTTGTTGAATATTTTAACTTAATAGTTTTATTAAGTGGAGTGTCGAACACTTTAGAATTATAATAGTCAATATTATATGTGATTAAAGTTAGAGGGTTAGGTTATGATCTTTGTCATTTATCTATCATTAGCATCAAGTAGAAGAAATAAAGAAATAAACATTTCCTTTATTAACTATCGAGGAATTTGAGTCTAGAGAGAAGGCAGAGCTCGAACAAGTGGAGATCGAATTTTAGCTTGGAAAGGGTATACTTCTTCTTATCTTGAATTTTATGTTTTTAAATTATGAGTGAGAATGTTTCTAAATAAAGTTAGGAATTAGGATTAATTCTAAGGAAAATAACGATGGTATGTTAGTTGTTGATTTTAGGGTTTTCAGATATAAATCATACTAACATGATTGTTAAGATTTATGTATGTTACGTTTAGGAAAATTGATAAGATTGAAACTGAATAAAGCAGGTTGAATTAACTTTGATTGAATGTAATAAACGATATGAGAAATCGTGTGAATAGAATTAGTGATTTAGGGTTTCGATCGAAACAAGAAATCCAATAATATTTGGATCGGTCGATTTTGACTACTATATAAATGTGCTTTCGATTGAATCTTATGATATGTGCCACCAATGATCGGGCGAAACTGAGAAGGAATGGGACAAATCGATCGAAAGGGAAGGTTATAATGTAAGGAATCGGGCGATTAATAAATATTTTGGTAAGTTGAAATTTGATTGATCGAAACTACTCTGAATAAATACAGTTTCGCCGAGTTCAATAATAAAATAATATTATGTAGGGTAATCGATTTGAATGCTTTGATAAGAGCACTTTCGAGCGAAACCATTGGTGTAAGATGATCATCGATCGAAACTAAGAAACTTGAGCACTTTCGCCGTGTTATATCTGATGTTAAATAATCATAAGTTGGTCAGTTTGAGAATCGATCGAAAGTGATGTATTTTAAAACATAAAATAGGACGATTTTGAATTATATAGAATCGACCGAAAGTGAAGAAGTTATGGTGAATTTTAATTGGCCGAATGTAATCCTAAGTTAGACAAATTGGGCGATTCAATAGAGAGTGATGTCATGACACGGCGAAACCGATGTTGATATTGCATTAATTGAATGAATGATGTGAGCATTTTATATATATAGTCTTTATTAGAGAGTGGAAATATTATAATATGAATATGATCGAAAGTGGGTATAATTTATATCAAATAGGACGATTTGAGAATCAACCAATCAAATAACTCAATGGTGGTTAAAGTTGGCAAAAGTAAAACCTAGGGTATGAAGACTTGATCGAAAGTGAGCTAAATTTATCAATCGAGTGGATATTAAATTAATTGTAGTAAATCTTAAAGCATGATCAAGTTGGGGGTAGGTATGGTAATAGGACGGAATTAAGTCTTGAGCCTGACAGGATTCGGTGATTATTGAGATAAATAATACTAAGTTTCGATTAAGATTATGATATTAATTAATCTAAGGTAGACTATTAGTCAAGATTTAGGGTTTTAACAAATGGGTCTAGTTGATTAATTATTTTGAGCTAATAATTTAATTTAGAGATGATATTGATATTTTAATATTTTATTCTATAAGGTTAAAAAGGTGAGGACGTTTCAAAGGCAGTAAGTTACATAAGTTTGGACGACAGGTAAGTGGGAATTTCACCTACAACACATAAATTGATTGGTATGTGTATTGTTACGTGACTAATTGTTTCGACGAATACGTGGTATGTGAATTATCTGTTATATGCGATTGTTTGGAATATTTATTGTCGCATTATTTATGCATCATGATCATGTGCACGCACGAATCATATGGAGTATTTTGGGGAATGAGCGTGCATTGTATTACTCGAGTGGAAAGCGAGTTATATGTAATGTAGATAGATGAGAATATAGCTACTTCTACAAAGGCACCATGACGGGGGTAAAACCGTCGAATATATTTACCTAAATTATTTAGGTAATGGGAAGGCACATAGTATAACTATAGTGCCAGGAAAGTGACGTGATAGAGGGGCGACCTGGTGAATGATAAGATTGGAGATAAACCCTAATTTTATCTTAGCCAGAGTGGGCCACTATCGTATTTTTATCCGTATAGGATTTGAGCTCATAATATGATGGTGCGGTTAGTAAGTAGCTATGGGCCCTGATGAAAATGAGAAACGAATGAGTATGATATGAGAATAGTATTAGAAAGCATTGGCGCGGATGCCTTTGCTATTTTGGCACGTGCATACATGCATGTTTCCACTTACTGAGCTTTATAGCTCATCCCATGTTTTTATGTGTTGTAGACGTAGTGAATCCGGTACGTAAATGTTTAGATGAAGAGGCTGGTCCTTCTGGAACTTCCGGTGACTTTTGAGGGTGGTGTGTACATGGATGCGACCTGTGTGGCGGGCGTTATGTTTAATTATGTGTATTTTTGTAAAATACGTTTGTATTGTATGTAAAATTTAAACAAAGTTTGTATTGTAAAATAGTTGGGTATGGTGTGTTTTGTAAAATCGAAAAATTCTATCGATGTTTCATATGTAAAATATTTTATATTTTATTTAGTCACGTAGGTTAGAGTAATAAAATAGTAGTAGATGGCGGGTCGTCACATTTTTCCTTGCTTTCTATATGCTCTTCTAAAGTCTTTACTTTAATTTCAGATAAGGTCAAGAATTCATTAAGGATAGCTATCTCTTCCTATTGTTTGTTTAGCAAGGCATAATTTTTGTTAAAATTGCTTTGGAGTTCTGAGTAATCTTTACGATGCATGGAGAGTTCGGCTATCCTACGTTCAAGTTTAACGAAATCATCTAGGGATGGAGTGTATACCTCCAGGTCGGATGAAGAGACGTCCGTCCTGACTGATCCGATTGCTGGCTCATCCTCGTCGGAGTCATCCTCAAAGCTTTTCACCATGAATGCCATTTCTTCCTCCCCCTCGTCAGATGTATCCTCCAGCCATTCCTCTTCCTCAGCAACCAAGACAATTCCCGCCTCCTTGCGCTGTGAGAGCTGAAATTTTTTCTTGTAGTATTCAGTGTTTTTCTTCTTAGGTCTGAAGCATTCAGAAGCAAAGTGACCCGGCTTGCCACAGTTGAAGCACTTCTTGACTACTTCAGATTTCATAGTTTCAGCCTCGTCAGGGGCAACGAACTTCTGTTTCCCACTCGAGGTTCGTTGTTTGTTGAAGGAAGAAGATGATTTCTTGGCGCTCATCTTATTGACTGTCTCAGAAATCATGGCCAGTTTCTTTCTGATTGATTCGAGTTCGTCCTCAGATTCTTGGTCAAATTCGCCGTTGTCAGAGGTGTCAGGTTGTACGACCTGCTTTCCTTTGTTCTGTTGCTTAACCAGTACTGCAATCCGTCCCCACTCAGGTTGAAGTGTGGAAAGGAACTTGATGTTGTGCTCGAGATTGGAGCGTTGGATGTTGATTTTTCTCATCTCATTGATGATAGTCAGGAAACGTAGGTAAACATCTCGAAGTTCCTCCCCCTCCTTAGCTTTGAAGGAGTCATAGGCAGTGAGAATGTTGGACTTCTTAGATAGGTTGCTAACTTCTGTCCCAACCATCATTTTGCAGACTTCATCCCAGATTTCCTTTGCAGTGACCATTGCGTCGACTTGCTTGTAGACATCATTTGGTAGAGCCTGAAGTACATACTGTCGGGCAAGTTTGTCAGCTCTGGCTCGTGCTCTCTCAGCATCGTTGTATCGACTAGGGTCCTTAGGAGTTCTCCTCTCTGGGATGGCAGGAACCGCCTCGGGTTGAGTAGGGATGATGGTCCAAAATTGAGCGGGTCCTTCAAAAATGGAGGAAAGCATGTCGTTTGCGAGGTCTGTATCCTTGATTCTATGAAATTGATGAATCGTTGCTTCCATATGCCGTACTCTCCCCATATCAGTAGTGGTGCACGGTTGTCAGATCCAATAGCAAGACCGTCCATGTTTATGTTTGGTAATGATCGTTAATGCGAGATATATCTGTGGAATAAAACACTTTAGTTTTGAATGATATATAGTCAAGTTTGAATAATTTCTAGTGTTGAGTCTAAGTAGGTAAATTCACTTAGTGAATTCTGTCGCAATATAAGCATTTGGTGAATTTAGTGTACTGCTCGAGGATGGAACGATTGGTGTTATGTGAGATTGAGAATTTTGTTCTACTCAATTTGAATGCTTGATCGATTCTAGTATGATATGGACACAGCTCGGCAATTGGTCCTAAGTGTTGAGAATTGGGCAATTGAAATTGAGTTAAGATTTCAAGAATCGGGCGAAAGAGTTTTGAAAATGTGAGTTTCGATCGAAAGAGGGATTTCAATTTAGATAAGGTTAGTTTCGATCGAAATAGGGATTTAGATTTTGATTTGAAAAAAAAATAGTTTCGGTCGATAGGAATGAGAAGGTTTCGGGCGATCTTGGTCCAAATTGGCTTTGTTTCGATTGACTAAGGTTGAATTTGGCTAATTTGACGATTGAGTTTCGGGCGATACAGCAAATGAGTTGGACTTTCGCTGAGTATTGTATCGGTCGAAACGTAGCAATTGGGTACTGTAGCCTTTCGGGTGAAACAAATTGGGCTTTCGCCGAGAATTGTATCGGTCGAAATATAGCAATTGGGAACTGTAGCCTTTCAGGCGAAACGAATTGGGCTTTCGCCGAGAATTGTATCAGTCGAAACTGTGTAATTGGCGAATAATTCGTCGAAACTCAAATCGATTGGACTTTCGCAGAGAAGTCTATCGGGCGAAACTGTGAAATTGGTGAGAGAGAACTTAAAATTCAAATCGATTGAAGCTACTCACAATGGGTTTCGATCGAAACCTTCAAACTCAAAAGTACTGTTCTATCGGCTACTGATGAACAGTTTAGTAAAACCTAGATTTTCAGGCACGTTTTTGCTCAAATCCTACTCAAACTTGGCTGAAATCGACGTGAAAGTGCATACATGTACTCAGTATCAGTTTTCTAACATCCTAGGGTTAAGAAATCACTGAAAATGATTTAAAAACACCTAAAAACAGTGAAAAAATAAAAAATGAGTTTTTCTAGCAAAAACTTCTTCAAATCACATCGGAATCGAGCAAAACTGGATTCAAATGGAAGATATTGATCCGCGTTAGGCTCTGATACCACTTCTTGGCCCTTTTATTACCAAACAAAGATCAAAAGAAAGGTTTGAATGTGTAAAACGTGAAGAACACCTTGAGTGCGTGTTAGTGTGTGTCTTTCTAAGGAAAAGTACAAGGTGACTTACCTTTTTAATTCTTTTGATAAAACCCTAATTAGGGTAAGTGGGGCTTTATATACCACAAGTATTTGGTATAATAAAGCCCAATACAAAACTATGACTTAATACCATAAGTCACCCCAAACTACTACAACCCACTAAATAAACATGTTAACCCAAGATTACATACAAATTAAAGGATGCTACAACATATTCCTAACAAAGCTGGAGTAGCTCTCATGGCTGAACATGACCACTGGCTAGAGGATACCTCAGATTCTGATGCCAAAAACCTCGCTCTCATGGCGCGCCTCGATGATGATCAGAAAGGTGGAACTTCCGCTAGGACGAACGAAGCCTACGGATCCACTTCATCTCAGGAGGTAATAAACCCTGACTATACACATTTTGACCTGTTAGTTGATATACAAACTAAGTAAACTAACATGGTATATAAGCAGAAACGTGATATAATGTGTTAGAGAAAAAGCTTATTAGGTCTAAGGAAATAATAGCCAGTCTTGAAGAAAATCTTAGGAGCTCTAGTTTCAAAATAGAAGAACTAACTAAGAGCCTCCAATCCTATGAGACTAAGCATACTCCATTAGAACAGCATAGCTCGGTAGTTAAGGAACTAGAAGACAGCCTAAACAACAACCACAAATGTCTACTTAGGAACTTAGACGAGAAAAGTCACTTTAAATGTAGACTCGAAGCTGTAAGTAGAAAGGTCACTAGTCTCGAAGACGAATTAGCTAAATCAAATTCTAAGATTAGTGAATTAAGAAAGAGTCTAGATACCTGTCAAGCCGAAAAGAGCAATGCTCTTGTAGGACCCCGGTCCCTGCAAATTAGGTCGGCCAATAAATTAAGTGTATGCTTTACTTGATTTCATGATAATGGCGTATATGTTATGTGCTTATGTGAATATTATGAGAAATTCCATGCAATTTCGTGCTACTAACTATGTTTTACGCTGACTCCAAATTTGTGCAATGGGATTCTCGAGAATAGCAAGAATGAAGAAAATGATAATAATTATATGGGAATTGGGCCATGCAATGTTGGGCTAGAAATTTCATAGTTAGTCCAATCCATAAGAAAACCAATTGGGAGACAACACTCCATGAATTAAGGAAAACCCACGTCCACACCACACCTCAAATAACATACTTTAAGAAAATATCTAGTTAAATTCCCAAAACCCATAACCCCACTTAAGAAAAAGTAACGAAAGAGCAAGAAGGAAGGAGAAAGGAGCCGAGCCAAAATCGAACAAAGAGCACCACAACTAGTTAAGAGTCTCGAAAATTGTAAGTAAAATACCCTTCTTAAGCTTTTAATTTCTTACTTTAGGTAGTTGGAGACTATTAATGGCATTAAAAGTAAGTAGTTGAGGAAGAATTCGAAAACCTTAAATGTGAGATACACACCAGTGATAAAGTCCCGATTTAAGTTGATGTTTAGGGCTTAGAACATGGGTATGAGCCAATTAATAGGTCGAAACGAGATTTCGAGAAGAAAGGAGGTCATAGGATTTAGGAAATTCTGGGTAGATGAACGATGAATGCGATCTCGGGTAGATGATTTAGACATTGATCAAATCGGGCGATTTAGGTAGTATTAGATCCTGTTGAAACCTAACCTAATCGTGCAATACAAACTCTAGTATGACTCGGCGATTTAGTGTTGATACATCACAAATCGGCCGATTAGTTGCATGAGAGAAATCGATCAACAATTTGGAGGGACGATTTAATCGGGCGATTTAAGCCCTAGAAGATCTCGGCGATTTGTAGTGCATTAAAACCCTAGAAGTCGGGCGATTCCATGCAAGACTCAAATCGACCAATTCGCTGCTAGCATTCCATGTTGGAATCGGGCGAAATAAATATACACTCCACATGGCATTTGGAGAACAAATCGCCGAAGAGAAGCTCAACACCACCAAGTCGGGCGAAATGTGGAGCAACATTCAAGAATCGGGCGATTTCTATCCTTGCCAACCCACAAATCGACCGAGAGCAATCTTCACTCCATGCACGATTTGGGGATGACGTCTTGGTGATCAAACGGCGCGGCGATTTCAGATGGTTCACGCCACAAATCGGGCAATTCCAAGTGTGATGCAAATCGACCGAAATCCAAGCAAATCGAATCCAAATCGGACCATGTCACAAGCAAAGGAAATCGGGCAAATTGCATGGATGTGAAATCGGATGAATCCATAGGAGATCTAATCGGGCGAATGGAATGCATGCAAGGCGAATCGGGTGATTCCAAGAGGAATTAAAATCGGGCAAAGTGAACATTAACAATTTCCTAACTCTCGCCGAATTCATTAGGTCACAAATTCGATACTAACCTTACTTAAGAATTTATTGGGTGGGGACTTGACCTAGTAAGAGTCAAACGACTTAGGATTCTAACGAAAATTAATGAAGTTCGATAATTTAGTTTGACCTAAGTGTAATAAAGGCGTAATACTAATACGATAATATTTATGTTTAAAGGTCGTACGTTAGGAGCGAACGGGGAAAATACTAATTTCGCTCGGACGACAAGCAAGTAGAAATTCAACTACGACACGTAACTTGCCTGTGTCCAACTATGTGAATTACGTGCTCGTGCATTTATGTGAACCGTGTATGTTATGATATAGTTAAATTATATGCAAGATGGCATGATTTGCATATGTACATGAGCATAGCATGAGCACTTGCACGCATGCGTAGTACATAAGGCGCGAGGTATGAGCGTGCATAAGATCGCCTGTGTGCGATGTATATTCGTCGATATTGGCGTCTGTGTCGACTGGAATGAAGAGTCACGGCTTCCCCTATGCAGCCAGTAAGGCGAATGAAGCTATAAGGCCTGTATAAGAGGCTGGGGGAATACCCCGTACGCGGGAGATGCAACCTGGAGGATGCGGCCCGGGGCACACGTTGAGTAAGGGAAGATTCCTTCGGGTGACCTTCTAGTGCGTAAAGCACTAACCGGGAGGGAAGATTCCTTCGGGTGACCTCCACGGTTAGTGGCCTCGGTGTTGGCTACCAGTGGGAAGCGCCCGCGTGGAGGCTACACTGAGTAAGGGAAGATTCCTTCGGGTGACCTTCTAGTGTGAGAACCTCCACACCTGAGATCTCTATAAGATGGCGCATAGAGGGACTGAAAGCCGAGGGCCCGTATGAAGTAAGAGTATGAGAAAAAGAGTATGAGTCGGGACAAGAGTACGAGTATAAGAAAAAGAGTATGAGCATTAGAAAACGACGGCGTGGATTGTCGATCGTTAGGACACGTGCATACATGCATAATTTCTGCTTACTGAGCCTCGGTGGCTCATTATTTATGTTACGTGTTGTAGGTACTGACGATCGCGGTACGTGATCCGACTATTATGCAAGGCCGATCTTTTGATGCTATCCGTCTGCTTTTTAGGTGGGAGTGTGTGTATGGATGATGACCTGTGAAGGTCGGGCGCATAGGGAGCTTTTGCTGCATATATTTACACACACGCACTTGTGTTTTGTATAGATGGGAGCATGATGAAATGTCAAACGATTTAGAACATTCTTTTGACTTGTGTATAAGACTTCCGCACGCGTTTCAAAAATGAAAAAAAAAATTATATTCGCATTTTTACGCTTTCGCACGATAACAAAGCGTTAGGCATTTAGGATTAGAACGGAATACAAGGGTGGGACGACGGGTCCTGACAGCTCTAGTTAACTATGCTACCTTAGACGATGAACGTAAGAAGCTCTACACTAAGATAAAGAAATTAGAAAAGGGGGACAAAACTGAAGACAATATTCTTGAACCAACCCATGGACATAGAATTTTATGACTACAAGTTCAGCTTAGGTTTTGAGAATCCACGTTACTTGAAGAAAGTTGATTGTAAGAAACTTTATGATGTTAAGTACATGGGTTTAGGACTAACTGCTCTTATGGTTTTCACTAACGCAAAAGAAATAAACACGTTAGAAGAAGCCAAGAGAGAAGCCAATACTAGAGTTGAAGTTCCCTTGTCCTACACCGAATTGAATAATAGTTACAAAACTCTGGAAATACCCAAGGAATGTGACTATATTTCAATTTATCCTTTAGAAGATCATTCTAAGTCAGAGGAAGCAAAGTATCCCCATTCTCAAAACTCTCTCTACATACCCCCTATCACTAAAAAGATAGAAGATTTACGAGTTACATTAAAAAAAACGAGAGAATTTTGAAGCGGAAAAGAAAACGTTCGTAGAGATGGAAAATCTCAAGACTTCCTCCATTTCCCAAACTATTCCTCACGCATCTTCCACTCCCTCACAAGAATAATTCATTCTAAAGAGCATGAAGAAAGAAAAATCGCCTTCCACTAATCCAAAACCAAAGAATAATATTTCCAAAAATATTACTTCTAATTATGTTTCTACTACGTCTACAGGGAGCGTAGTGAAGGCGCTAGAGATGTCGAAGGCGACAGTGTCTAGATTAGAAATAAAAAAGGAGTCTTTTAGGTGTTAATGTTCCATTTATCTACTCCTTCTGTAAAACCAAAAGACACTCGTAGAAATAAAAGAGCCATTTCTTCGCTTATAATCATTGTGTCTTCGTGCTCACTTCAGCCTACTTTGCAAAGCACAAACTTCGAAACAGACTCTTCATAAAAAATTAAAATGAATCATTGTCAGACAAATGCATCTAGGATGAGCCGTAGAAAACAAGATCCAGCCATGAAGAAAGCTTATGGCGCCATTCATTCATGTTCTCACCTAAGGTATCCCGTCAAGATTCAATTCCCTAAACACCTTAGGAGACTATCTAGTGAAAAGATATTTTCCACGATCAAGCCTACTAATGCATTTGCTCACGGTGAAATTAAACTTCCCTGTAAGGTTCAACCCAAATGGGTTCCTAACTCACCGCCTAAAAAGACGAAAGCCAAAAATGCCCAGTCTCTTACAAATGAAAAACCCAAATCAACTACTTCAAAGTTGTCATGGGTAGCTAAAGTTCCTATTAGTGAAAATTTAGGAATTAAATCTGAACAATTAATAAAATCTGCTAATCTGAGAGGACCCATTCTTAAGTGGGTACCTAAAGCTCTCTAATTTATTTTTGCAGACCCATCATGTGTGGTACCTCGACTCTGGTTGCTCCACACACATGACGGGAAATCAAGAGCTGCTGAGCAACTACCAAGACCTACTTCTAGAACAATGATTCGGCTCCAATTCTTGTATTTGGAGATATTATTCTGGACAATCTGACCATCAAAGATGTCTCTTATGTAGAAAGCCTCCGTCATAACTTGTTCAGCATAGGCCAGTTCTGCGACAAAGGATTCCAGGTGGTCTTCCATACTGACCGGTGCAGATTCTTGGAAAGTCAGGACACAGATCTCCTTCAAGGAATTCGGAAACAAACTTATACACGATCAACCTGACGCTCGTACGGCCTTTGACTGGTGTTTGCCTCATCTCTCAGACAGTAATACAGAGGAACAGCCTATAGCATCAACGTTTATCTTATCTGAACATTAAAACTCTTCAACGACTTTCAATGAAGAAGTTGGTCCACGGTCTACCAACAATAATGCTACAACAAGAGAATAAGTGTTCGGCGTATCAACTTGGAAAAATGAAGCGAGCTTCTCATCACAGCAAGCCAGTTGCCTCTACTTCACATCCTTTATGATTACATCACATGGACCTCTGTAGAACAATGCAAACACAGAATATCAACGGACGCAAGTATGGGTTGCTTATAGTGGACGACTTTTCTCGTTACACGTGGACGAACTTCCTCCGAACAAGGATGAGACAGGGGACTTGATCGTAAATTTTGTGAACTAGACTCAGAATCTACTGCAGCAGACTATCCAGGTCATTTGGAAAGATAATGGAACTGAGTTCAAGAAGAAGTATCTCAGTGCCTTTTATCAGAAACTTGGGATTAGTCAGAAATTCTCAGCCGCAAAGACGCCTCAACAGAATGGGGTAGTCAAAAGGAAGAACACAACTCTAGTAGAAGCCACGCATATGATACTGATCCACTCCGGCCTCCCACATTTTCTTTGGGCTGAAGCACTAAATACCGCCTGTTTCACTCAGAAGAGGACGGTCGTTCACATATGCTTCGATAAGACACCGTACGAGATTATTAACAAGCGAATACCCAACATCTCCTTCTTTAAGGTCTTCGGGTGCAAGTGCTTTGTGGCGAACGATAGTCGGGTATTCTTCAACCTCTAAGGCTGAGTATACATTAAGTCCAACCGCACAATTAAGGAAAGCTACAATGTCAGTTTCTAAGAAGTGGCGGAGATGGCTTCTGAACACCTCAATTCAGGTCCTGTACATAACCCGATGGCTCCTGAGCACATCAGTTCAGGACCCGTGCCTAACTAGATGGCTTCTGCATACGGCAGTTCAGAATCCTTGCTTACTGGTGTATTGGCACAAAACCAACAGACGAGGGCAACAACACGACACTCATCGTCAGACGAAGATATGAGAATAGCTCTAGAAGACTTGGACTCTCTCTTCGAGCACTTATATCGGCCGAACAACCAAAATAATACACCTTCAGTGGATCTCCCACTTGACGAAGCCGATACACCAAGCTCTTCAACTATTCCCACCTCACCCGATTCAAAATCACCACAGAGTGCTACAGATTCTACACCAACCAATGAGAATATTCCAACCGATCTTCACGCTGAAAATTCGAATGTCGAAATATCTCTGTCAGATGAACGGCCTCCAATTTCTGGAAGTCTCGTTCCACAAATGGCTGATGCTTCAACCTCAGACCTGCCTCATGAGCGGAAGTGGACTCGAGCACATCCTGTTGAACAACTAATTTGTGACCCTTCGAGTGGAGTGCGCACGAGAAATCAGAAAGGCCTATTCTCTTGCTTCTTAAGCCAAAATGATACAACAAAGGTAGCAGCGCACTTGAAGACACGGATTGGGTGATAGCGATGCAAGATGAAATCAACCAAAAGTGTGGACATTAGTACCCCATCCGCATGGGAAAACAATCATAGGGACGAAATGAGTTTTAAAGAACAAGAAAAACGGAGATGGAGAAGTAATCAGGAACAAAGCAAGACTAGTTGCGAAGGGATACAACAAACAGGAAGACATCCACTACGATGAAACGTACGCTCCTGTTTCCCGAACTGAAGCCATCAGACTATTCATGGCATACGCGGCTCATAAGGACTTCAAAGTCTACCAAATGAAAGTCAAAACCGCCTTTCTCAACGGCGTGTTAAAAGAAGAAGTCTACATCGCTCAGCCAGAAGGCTTCGCCAATCAAGAACACCCTGATTACGTCTATCGATTGGATAAAGCTCTCTATGGACTAAAACAAGCCCCCCGTGCTTGGTATGACTTCCTGAGCGAATTCCTCGTGAAGTCTGGATTTATCCGAGGAACCATCGATACGACTCTCTTCATCAAATGGCAAGACAAAGATCTGATGGTCGTCCAAGTATTCGTCCACGACATCATCTTTGGATCTACTAATCCCCGGCTATGCCAGAAATTCGGAGAATTAATGAAGACCAAGTTCAAAATGAACCACATGGGAGAATTGCAGTTCTTCTTAGGACTTCAGGTAAGGCAGCTCGAAGATGGAATTTTCTTAAGTCAGACCAAGTACATCAAAGACATCTTGAAGAAATTCCATCAAGATCATAACAAACCTCTCAGCACTCCCATGGCGACGAGTTGCAAATTGGATTCCGATCCGTATGGAAAAGCGTTCGACATCACTCACTATCGCAGCATCTTTGGTTCTTCTGTATCTCACCTCAAGTCGGCCGGACATCATGTTTGCCTCGTACTTGTGTGCCCGTTTTCAATCCGATCCCAAAGAATCCCATATGCTAGCTGTCAAGCGGATCATGCACTACCTCAAGGGCACTTCTACCTTACGACTGTGGTATCCTAAAGGTACGAACTTTAAACTAATCGGCTACACTAAAGTTGATTATGCAGGTTGCCAAATGGACAGGAAAAGCACATCCGATGGCGCTCAATTTTTAGGCAAAAAGCTAGTTTGCTGGTCATCGAAGAAGCAGAACTGCGTCTCAACATCGACGACCGAGGCAGAATACGTCGCGGCCGCCAGCTGTTGCTTGCAAATGCTATGGGTGCGAACTCAGCTTCGTGATTATGGGTACACTATAAATAATATACCCATATATAGTGATAGTCAAAGTGTCATTGCTATAACGTGTAATCCTGTTCACCACTCACGCACAAAACACATAGACGTACGATATCACTTTATCAAAGATCATGTAGAAAAAGACACGATTGATATGTATTTTGTAAACACAGAGTATCAACTAGCCGACATTTTCACCAAGGCATTGGATGAAAAATGATTCCAATTCCTTGTCGGAAAATTAGGCATGTTGAACCTCACGTGATATGTGCTTTACTTGATCTTCTGTGCTTTCATATACTCTATCCTATGGGTTTTATGTACTTAATTGTCATATCTTGCGTGAAAATTGAAAATTAAAAATAGTAATAATAAAATCTATAATAAAACCCAAAACTACTATACATATACTTATAATATTAGGGGGATCAAGATATCCTTAGGATGCTTTGATCTAGTCAGAAATAATTTTCCCCGACATTCGACTGATTACTTGCTTAATTTTGTCAGTCGAAGTTGCATTCTTGTGTCTAAAGCTCATTGGTTTGCTCCATTATACACAAAGCCACTTCACATATGTGAGGATTCTAGCCTTTTATTTTCTTTCTAAGGATTTATTCTTGAGCGAGTCACACATCAATTGTTTGTCTTAACTAGTGATGCTTGGCCTCATACTCGCCTTGTGTTAGATCGTTATGAAAATAATTACGGCGCTTAGGAATTTCCTCACTCGTCCAAATAGAAAAATTCAATCCTTTAAACATAGCCTCTAGTCATCCCTTTTGAGCCTTCTCCAATCACTTTTTCTTCATTTGAAACCCGTTCAAGCCTTCAACCGAATTCCAAATTCTTCGGAGGGATATTCAAATGAGAAAAGGAGGGGGGGAAAAGATGAAAAAAAGAGAGATGACAAAAGAAGGTGGAAAATGCACACGAGGAATGCTCAACGCACAAAAAGCAGTCCAAAAGAATCCGCCCTCCTAATTATCGAGATCTTTCAGAAATCATATGAAGAGGGGAATGGATCTTGCTGTGAACTTCTTCGTCGATAATCTCGTACGCTCGTCAGAACGGTTGGAAAGAGGGGCACCACGAAGTGACTTCTCCAACGATAATCCGGTCTTATATCGGGAAACGAGAAGAGGAGCACGACCTTGGGTACGAATTCCATAACTGTGAACTTCTACAAATTGATAATCTTTGAAACCTCTCTAGGGATTAAGAGAAGAGGAGCACGGTATCTGCCCAAGAACCAACAAGAAGAACTTTGCCTTAGATAATCTCTCAGCCTCGTAGAGAAGCGGAGCTTCAGCTTGAGCAAGTGTAGACAAATAAAAAAAAGAAGGATGAAATAGAGAAAAGAAGAAACGGAAAGAAAAATGCTGACGAAGAAGAGTGACTAAGAAAAGAAAGATAAAGACTTAGCTCCACAGTTCCCAAATATTCCTTCCCTTCTAAGTCAGAGCCAAATTAAAATCCTTCAAATTCTCTTTCATTCCAAAACGACGGTCTTTTGCTTATGTGAAATGATTAAAAGCGCCTCGATCACAAAATTGACATAATTTTGCTTGTGATGACTTGAGTGCTATAAATATATAAAATCCCAAGTTAAAAATAATTGAGCGTTACAGCGAACCTAGTGAGAGTTGTCGAAATGGATCATTCTATGAACATAGAACTTTAGTTTGACGACATGACTTGACGGCATAAGATCTTTCCAAGTGTCTTGTGAAATTTTATGTGTGACGTTGATCGAAGCAAAATAATCTGACCCCATACTATTAATAATATTAGTGTATATATAAGGAAATGAAAGAAAATAAAAAAAATTATTATATAAAAATATATAGAATTTTTTTCCTCTTTCTTATTTCTTTATTATTATTTTTATTTTTATTCTTATTCTTTTCTTTCTTATGTTAAAAAATAAGAATTCGCACATTTTGACATACAATTTTATTTTTGCATATGCGCTGAATTGAATAAATGCGATTTTTTGTTTTTGTAATCGCACATTCTGAATGCATGTTTAGCTTGCATTGGTACTGAATAGATTAAATGCAAACATTTTTTTTTTGTATCCACACCCTCACGCAATATTTTGACTACATGTTTAGGGGACCATGTATCTAGTTTACTTTGATTAATTGCGTGTTCTATGCTTATTACTTAAATTGATTTTATATGCTTACGTGATAAATCAATTTAGGGCATTATTCGAGGGGTAGCATCTGAAAAAATCATGCTATGAGCTCCAAACAATTTTGACGTTTTTCTCTAAGTGTTTCAGAAATTTTTCTCGAGCACATCGATGTTGAGTTACCCGGTGTCTCCCGGAGACGCCACGTCCCCGGGTACGGTGCGGAACAAAATTTTTCGGGTTCCCCGATTGCCCTCGTAGCTCGGATCAGAATACTAGCACTTAGACACGTAATAGGGCGGGCCAGACCCGTAGAAAATTACCAATTAAAGCGAGTGACAGCTCCTCGTCCTTTTCTTCAAGACTTCGTCGATGATGGTGGAAGGCACTTGATCGTCACGACCTCGCAGTGTACCACGAAATCAGTTCTCTAAACATAGCTAGAGAGAACCGAGCCGTCGCGTGGGAGAAAGTGTGTGCGTTCGGTGTGTGTTTTAGTGCCTTGTGATGGACGAAATTTCTCTCATGGAGCACGAAAATTCTCTTTCAAAATACGAAATAGGGCTGCCCTATTTATACTAATCTAGAATCGAAAATCCCAATATTATCTCAAAGATATGATTTTCGAATTTTACTCCTTAAGATTCTTTTGCCATATCTTACTCTCTTTTGAATTCCAAATCCAAACTTAAGAAAACTTGCTATTATTAGAAAACCAACTTAAATACGAAGTCAAACTAAGTATATTTAAATATGGTATAAAATTCAAAAATTAGTCCTAGATTAATTTCGAAATTTCAACTTAAAATAAATAATATTCCAAATATATTATTTCCAATTTTATATTTAATTTTCGAACTTATTCCCCAAGGTATAATTCGAAAATCAGCTTAGGTTAAATTCCAATTTTACCCTCGAGCCTTTTAAGTACTTGGCCAAGCCCAAGTCTTAAAGTTAGTTTCATACGAAGTCCGACTTCGGTCCATTAAATGGCACGAGGCCCACTAAGGCGCTGCCCAAAGGCCAAAGGCCTGTTAAGGCCCAAAACACTTTTTTCTAATTATCAGTACACGTTGATGATCCTTTTTAAGCCTGACTCTACAGGTTCGACTCAATCGGCAGGGGAGGAATCCAAGAGTCCGGTAGTTACCTAGCCAATCCCGTAGTACTGGATCGTAACCCGATTCGAGTGCGAATTTCGAGCCAGTCTTTATTCCAGAACCACACTATAGATAATAGTGCTACATATAAACCCTTCAGTTGTGTCCCAATCGAGTGAGAGTGTAACGACCCTACTTTCCTAAATAAATTATTTGGCGGATTTCCGTAACGGAAGCTACGGAAAGCTCATTTAATAAAAACTTTTTTTTGATAAAAATATATACATGTCATAAAATTGTTGTTTTACAAAAGGTATCTTTACACGGGCCGGAGTCCCAAAAATCAAAATATCTAAAGCCGCTCCACAGGTCGCATCCATGTACCGCCTTCGCACTCAAAAGCCCGTGGAGTCACCGCCACCAGCCGCTAACCTAGTCCTGACGTTCGCTGATCGAGCGGATCGAGTAATAAAATAGAACGAATATCGACCAACTATCCTACGCTCAACAGGCAAGTGTACCTATCGAAAATAGTATAGAAATGGCAAGTATTCGAGTATCGAACCCAAAGGAACTATATACTTTAGAAAACGTCGTTTAAATATCCTAGTAGAAAATTCGATGTTTTTGTTTTGGAAAATGGAAAACACAGTAAACACTTAAATAAAAGCTAATAATAATAAACGCGACGACAGGAAACGTATTTGAGACTTTGAATCCCCCTAGCTCAATCGAACGACAAACAAGTTATATATTTTAGCTATTTATTATACCGTGAGGATTCCTAGAGCATGCGTACGAATTTATACGACTGACGAAACTGCGCCTTATCACATAAGAATCGTAAACAACTAATCTATGAATTAAATAGCTGGGCAAGCTTCCCTAACTAGTCAACCACAGATCGCATTAAAACACGACGAATCCCACTATTAGATTTGACTCTAATCCGACGGGGTAGTTCAACCTATCTCTAGCGATGAGTTTATTCTGCTCGTTTACGAGTGGTCTAATCGTCCGCCCCTCTCTTGAGTGTAGCGTTTGATTTCCCAACAATTATTTCGGCCACATAGACATAATCAAAATAATAGCATAAATCGTAACCAAGTCATAATAAAAAGCATATTAATGATACGTTCAACATACGTACGATCTCGCTAGGGTTCATCTAATCTCAAATACTACGGGATTCAGCCGCTCATATTAAACATCAACATAACGAGGACAGTAAATAACAAAGATAAAACCACGTTTCTTCCCTGAATTTCGTTGAGGAGTTTTCCCGAACAGGTGGTGGGCGTCTCAGTTTGTACCTTTTCTTGCCCTACTTTGCACTGTCCGTTAGCTGCTCCTCCTACACTCGCAGCCCGTCGCAGCCCAAGCAGCTGCCTTGCCGTTACTTCGCAGTCCACAGATCAGCCACAGCCCACGCAAAACAGCCGGACCGCAGCCCCCTCGACTCACGGTCGCAGCCGCAACCGCAGCCCGCTCAGCTCGGATCAGCCCTCCCGCGCTGCCGCGTAGCTGTTGCTCACGCTCACCTCTCGGCCTAACAAACGAGTACACAACTGACCGGTGTTTCCCTCTTTTCTTTCTCTCCCCCCTTTCACGTCGATCATCCCTCCCTCTATTTATAGATGGTATGAGAGACATCAAAATCTTCATTTTTACAGCCCAAGCATGCGTAAGATCCTACTTTCTTCCTTGAGCCTTGTGCTTGGTTGAGTGTGTGTGCTAATGTCACGATCTCGTGTGGCTTGGGCGGCTGTGTCCCATTTTTTTCTTTCTCTTTGACGTGTGAGTTGAATATTGTATGTATAGTTGTCATCCTTTGCATAGTGGGCTTGGGCTTTTGCTTCTCTTGGGTTGATTTCTATTCCTGGGCCCAATTGGTTTTTGGGCCGATATTTGTCTCGAAGATCCTCGATTCTTTTCAAGTCCATCGGTTGTAATTCTCTTCTCCAATATCTGTCGAATATGCAATTTAAACGTAAAAGTATGATATTCAAGGAAATTTAGGTAAATCCCAAGCGCTAATATGCTTTTACGAGGTATAAAATACGATATAAATTTCTTTTATCAAATATCCCCACACTTAAGCGTTTGCTTGCCCTCAAGCAAAGAAATAATAATGGCATATAAAATGATAAAATCATGCAACATATCAATCAAGAATGAAATCACGTAGGAGATAATGCAAGTAAAGTCGGAAAGCATATGAAATCAACGACTAGCTACACGATTTCCTTAGAAATACCTATCAAGATTCGCACCTCACAGAGATTCACTCAAATCACTACGTGTATGGGTTAAGATGTCGGTGATATCGCTCTATTCATGCACTAATCTAATCTCTACCATAAGCTTGCAAGTAATTCGTAAATCAACCACTTTCAATGATCAAGTGTGAATCGGAAGGTCTTTACCGGGTTATAATATGGCTAAGATATGTGAGATATGTGGAGAATAAGCGTAAAAAGGATATGAGCTGTAGTCGTGTCGAACTCATGCCATCATCTCGAAAGCACCCATGATTCGCCCCTTTTTCAACTCTTTTCATTCTTTCGTCGTTTTTTTTTTTAGGCTCAAAGTGGCTAACTACGGGGGCCAGTGGTTGGATACTTTGGCTATGGACTAAATTCCTAATGCCTTCCTCATTTTCACGCAATCACACTTTAAGTAGTTTCAAAACGTAATACATAAGCAAGTTCTGAAGAGAATTAAACTAAGCATGATTCACACAACCAAAGAAATGAGCAAAAAGCTCGTAGGCTCAAAAATCTCACAAAAATCGGGTTATGTGTACGAATCTCTCAAGTATCGCCAAGTTCATCATGTAAGAAAGAAGTAGACTACGCATATGTATCCTAATTACTCACAAAATTCCAAACATAAAGTCATCCCTTCATGATAAGAAACATAATTTTCGGGAAAAACATTTTATGCCAAATTTTCGAAAAAAATTGTACCAAAAAGCAAGACATGCATATATATAACATGTTCGCCTAAATTTCACAGAAATTCCCCTCCCCACACTTAAAATTTACGTTGTCCTCAACGTAACAATCATGTAACACAAGGAAAAGGAAATAGAAAGATAAGCGAACTTCCCTGAATAGTCCGATATGCATGCTTTGTACGGCTCCTCCCCACACTTGAGATTTTGAATTCCCTGCGATCGTTGCAAAAACAAAATCATAAAAACTGAAAATGCGCATAGAACTAAAATAAAAACATAGGATAGGCTTGGGGTGCCTCCCAAGTAGCGCTTTCTTTAATGTCTTTTAGCTAGACATAGTTTGGCGATTTTTTTTAGCTCCGGGTGGTATCGAGGAGGTGGATGGTTTCTTTTTCGAGCGCCTCGATGTTATCGCCATAGTAATGCTTGAGTCGGTGCCCGTTCACCTTGAAGGTCCCCTTCTCCGGATGTGTGATCTCGACAGTTCCGTATGGAAATGCTCGGGTCACCGTAAATGGTCCAGACCATCGCGATTTCAGTTTACCAGGAAACAGCCGCAGGCGCGAGTTGTAAAGCAAGACCCGATCGCCTTCTTGAAATTCCCGTTTCATGATTTTACGATCATGATACAGCTTCGTACGCTCCTTGTAGAGGCGAGTATTTTCATACGCCATCTGCCTCCACTCGTCGAGCTCGTTCATCTGTAAGTTCCGCTTTTCACCTGCAAGATTCAAATCAAAATTTAGTTTTTTTAATGCCCAATACGCTTTGTGTTCTAGCTCGACGGGTAAATGACAAGATTTCCCGTAAACAAGTCTATAGGGCGTAGATGCGATAGGTGTCTTGTATGCTGTTCGGTATGCCCATAATGCGTCGTTTAACTTGTTTGGCCAATCTCGCCTATGGTGTTCCACGGTCTTCTCTAATATACGCTTCAGCTCCCTGTTTACGACTTCCACTTGGCCGCTCGCTTGAGGATGGTATGCGGTAGTAACACTGTGTTTTACGCCGTATTTCTCGAGCGTCTTTGCAAATTGGGTGTTACAAAATGCGTGCCTTTATCACTGATAATGCAACGAGGTGCACCAAATCGTGAAAATAAAGATTTCAAAAATTTAACGACTACCCTAGCATCATTAGTAGGTAGCGCTTGCGCTTCCACCCATTTTGACACATAATCGACTGCTACTAGGATATATCGATTTTTAAAAGATGTCGGAAACGGACCCATAAAATCAATGCCCCATACATCAAATATTTCACAAACGAGTATAAAATTCTGAGGCATTTCATTGCGCTTAGAGATATTACCTGTCCTTGGCACCTATCGCACATTTCTACATACCTTTGCGCGTCCTTGAAAATTGCGGGCCAGTAGAATCCACATTCTAGTACCTTTTGTGCAGTTCGATTGCCTCCATAATGGCCTCCGCACGGTCCCGTGTGGCAATGTCCCAAGATACCGATTGTTTCAGGGAAGCTTACGCATCGCCTGATTATATTATCCGCACAAATCCTAAATAGATAAGGATCATCCCAAAAGTAATACTTCAAGTCCGAGAAGAATTTCTTCCTCTGGTGACTCGTGTATCCCCTTGGTAAGATCCTAGCTACAAGATAATTAGCAATATCGGTATCCCCTCTGGTGACTCGTGTATCCCCATGTATAGCGTAAAGGTGTTCATCGGGAAAGTAGTCTCGGATTGTCTCCTCTTTTGTAACCTCGCAGGGTGTCTCTTCTAGTCTCGACAAGTGGTCTGCGGCAAGATTCTCCGTTCCCTTTTGGTCGCGGAACTCCACGTCGAACTCTTGAAGTAGTAGAATCCATCGGATCAGCCTCGGCTTTGCATCCGGCTTTGCGAAGAGATGCTTAATGGCTGAATGATCCGTGCAGATGATGACCTTGGATAGGATAAGATATTGACGGAACTTGTCGATTGCAAACACGACTGCAAGCAATTCCTTCTCGGTGGTAGTATAATTTGATTGCGCCTCATTTAGAGTCTTGCTTGCGTAGTGTATCGGCTGGAAATATTTTTCTCGTCGCTGCCCCAGAACTGCACCTACTGCAAAATCACTGGCATCGCACATTAGTTCGAAGGGTAGCCTCCAATACGGGGCTACCATGACAGGAGCATTAATAAGCTTATCCTTGAGTAGAGTAAAAGCATTCATACAATCGGTCGTAAACTCATAAAGTATATCTTTTTCTAGCAAGCGAGTTAAAGGTCTAGCAATTTTAGAAAAATCTTTAATAAATCTACGATAAAACCCAACATGTCCTAAGAAACTTCTAATTGCTTTTACCGACGAGGGTGGAGGTAATCGTCCAATAGTTTCTATTTTTGCTCTATCTACCTCGATTCCTCTAGCTGATATCTTATGACCTAAAACGATACCTTCTCTAACCATAAAATGACATTTTTCCCAATTTAGCACAAGGTTCGTTTCCTCGCATCGTTTAGTACCGCCTAAAGATTGGAAAGACATACCTCAAATGAGTTCCCAAAAATCAAAAAGTCATCCATGAATACCTCCATTCCTTTAACGATTAATTTGTCGAAAATGGCCATCATGCACCGTTGGAAGGTAGCCGGGGCATTACACAGTCCGAAAGGCATCCGCCGATATGCAAAGGTTCCGAATGGGCACGTAAAAGTCGTTTTCTCTTGATCTTCTGGTGCGATTGGAATCTGCAAGTAACCTGAAAGACCATCAAGAAAACAATAGAATTCATGACTAGATAAACGCTCAAGCATTTGATCAATGAACGGTAACGGAAAATGATCTTTCCGTGTCGCGTCGTTTAATTTCCGGTAGTCAATGCACACTCGCCACCCTGTAACGGTCCTTGTTGGAATGAGTTCGTTTTTCTCGTTGGTTACCACCGTCATTCCTCCCTTCTTCGGCACCACTTGAACTGGGCTTACCCATGCGCTGTTTGAGATCGGGTATATGACTCCCGCATCAAGTAGCTTTATTACCTCAGCTTTTACTACCTCCTTCATGTTCGGGTTTAGACACCTTTGATGTTGCACCACAGGCTTGAACTCGTTTTCCATCAGGATCCTATGCATGCAGAAGGTGGGGCTGATTCCTCGAATATCTGATATCTTCCATGCGAGCGCCTTCTTATGCTCCCGTAACAGGTCTAGGAGCATGATTTTCTGTTTCTTCTCCAAATTTGATGCTATAATTACGGGTAGCTTCGAGTTTTCCTCGAGAAACGCATACTCCAAGTGATCGGGCAGTTGCTTGAGTTCGAGGGTTGGTGGCTCCTCAATCGAACATTTTTCTTTTTCCTCTTCTTTGTTCGGGTGCACTTCGATGTTAGGTTCCGCTTCGTCTTTGTCTGCTTCTATTTGGTCAACCTCAAAAGATCGTTCATGCATTGGCTCTTCAGTCTCTGCTAATCCTGACATCGAAGCAAACGTTTCTGGTTGTGATAGTTGTAACAACCCGTCCCATACCGGGTGTCACTGTAGCATCCGTCCCTACCGGGACCTGTGGGGTTGGGCCCACCACACTCCAACTGATAGTCTGGCCCCACTGTACCACCATTTAACCTTTCAGCGTGCTTCGTCCTCGCTCACACGCACCCTGGGCAAACTTCCCAGGGGGTCACCCATCCTAAGATTGCTTCAAGTCAAGCACGCTTAACTTCGAAGTTCTTTCAGATGGACTCCCGAAAAGGTAGGTCGACCTTGGTGATATGAGTAGTACTATCAATTCTATTATACGATTCTTAGCCTGACACGCCCATACATTGTCAGTCTCAGGATTCCCTCTCATTCGGGTGTCGGATCGGTTCGTTCATGTACCCCTTCGCCTAGAAGCCTTGCCAGGAGCCGCTCCTTGTCCGTGCACCCTGGCACCGGCGATCACTCCCCGCCCTCTTCGGCCCCGGGCGTCACAATAGTCCCTGCAATGATAAAAAATCATTCCATGCATCGATATAAAAGCACTTATCGTCTAGTTTCTCATAATTTTTCATGGATTCGGTCATATCAAATGTAACTTTGTCGCCGTCTATAGTTAACATCACTGTTCCGTTACGAACATCGACCATGGTTCCTCCAGTAGCGAGAAATGGTCTACCCAATATTAGAGGAATATTTTCATCCTCCTCCATATCGAGAATAACAAAATCTGCAGGAATTATAAATTTATCGACTTTAACTACCACATCTTCTATGATACCCCTAGGATACTTAACAGATCTATCCGCTAATTGTAAACTCATCCTAGTGGGTTTGGGCTCTCCTAAACCAAGTCGTTTAAACATAGAATAAGGCATCAAATTAATACTTGCTCCTAAATCGGCCAATGCCTTACTTACGACTAAATCGCCTATTAAACATGGTATAGTAAAACTCCCTGGATCCTTAAGCTTTTTCGGTAGCTTGTTTGATAGAATAGCAGAGCACTCTCCTCGCAACTCAACGGTGGAAACGTCTTCAAGCTTGCGCTTGTTCGTGATAAGATCCTTCAAAAACTTCGCCCAACGAGGCATCTGCGCAAGGGCATCAACAAGTGGTAAATTAATATGTAATTGTTTAAAAATAGCGAGAAATTTACCAAATTGATCATCAACGATTTCCCTTTTAAGCCTTGCTGGGTATGGAATTTTTGGTTGATACGCCTTGACAGGTGGCTTAGTCACAGCCTCCTCTTGTTTGTCGGCCTCGCTGCTCGGTTGCATGGGTTCAACGTTTTTCTTCGTTTTCTGCACTTCCTCGAGCTCTCTCCCGTTACGAAGTGTCACCGCCTTTACATGATGGTCCTTTGGATTGGTCTCGGTGTAACTTGGTAACGATCCAGAAGGACGTTGTTGGATTGATTCGGCAATCTGCCCAACTTGCTTCTCTAAGGCCCGTAGGGAAGACTCGGTGTTGTGCAACCGTGCTTCTTGATTATCCAACCGGGAGTCGAGCTTTCCCATTAGCTTCTCGAGCATTCCCTCGAGCTTATCAACGCGATTATACGAGGTGGGCTCAGCATTCGCACTATGGTATCCTTGCGTTCTTTGGTTTTGAAATCCTGGTGGAGCTTGTTGTTGATTACCGTAGGCCAAGTTCGGATGAACTCGGTTAGGGACGTAGCTTCGTTGGCCTTGGTAGTTACCCATGTAGTCGACTTGCTCCATCGGAATAGTGGCCGGACAACGAGTTGCGTCGTGACTTTCGCCGCATGTAGCGCATGGCGGAGTATAATTTGGGTATGCATGAGGAGGCGGAGCCGCTGTGGGAGTCTTCGGGAAAGATTGTACCTGCACAGCATTAACAACCGGCTTTGTTGTTAGAGTGGGTAATAGTGTATTCATCAACGTTTGCATTTGGAGGTTGTTAGCTGCGATTTGTAGTTGTAGTGTGTCAAACTTGGCGTTTATCGCTGTTGCATTATCGACATCGTACATCCCCGGTGGTTTGCCTCTATTGCTTGAACTCCCGCGCCGGAAGCTATTTGCGCTATATTCTTCAATTAGATTCCAGCCTTCCGTTGCGCTTAAATTGCATAGCCCTCCGTTGCATGCCCCGTCAAGTAGTTGCACTGTAATATCATTCAACGATTCGTGGAACCGCTGAATCAATTCGCTCTTCGTCATACCATGTTGTGGGAAGCGGTTCAGAAGCGTCTTGAAACGTGTCCATACGTCGTATAAATTCTCGCCTTCCTTCTGTTTGAATGCCGTAAGATCCATTTTTAGTTTCAGCACCTTTGACGGTGGAAAGAAGTGTGTGATGAAGGTGGCGTGCATCTCGTCCCAAGTGGTGATGGATCGTTCGGGTAGCAGATTATACCATTCCTTAGCGTTACCTCGTAGGGAGAACGGAAGTAAGTAGAGTCGAATCGTTTCAGGGCTTACTCCTTGTACTCGTATTGTGTCCGTGACGGATAGGAAGTCACGTATGTGTCGGTAAGCGTCTTCTTCGGAGAGTCCATCGTATTGTGCTGTCGTCTGAAGCATTTGAAGCCAATGATGTTTCAGCTCAAAGTTGTTCGGGACTTGAGGAAGGACTATCGCTGAGCCGACCGACCCTATGGCGTTGTTTCTCCACAGCTCTCTCATTGGAGGCTCTCTAGCTTCTATAGGCATCTCGTCACGATTTTGAGTCGCCATTTCGACTCGCCTTGCGTTTTTTTGTAGGTTATGTCGGAACGTTCTTTCGATCTCCGGGTCTCCTTCAACGATTGGTCGCGAGGGATTCCTTCGGGTCATGCACGAGCGTTCACGTACCAAGACAACAAAATAAGATAACAATAGCAATAAGAGATTTAGAAATAAAAACCAACAAAACAAAATATAGTGCTAAAAATAATAAAAAATAAAAATAAGCGAGTGCTAATAATAATAAGGAAATAATAAAGACTATAATAATATATATATTTTTTTTTGTAATAGTGATAAAAATAAAATAGATAGTTTGAAGAAATAATAATAATATTTATATTAATAAACGTACCTAAACCAAACGAAATTCGATTAAGCAAAAAATATATATATAATATATATTTAATAAAAAAATAACAGCAAATAATACTAATTAAAATAACGAAAATAACGAAGAAAAAAAATAAGCAAATTAATAAACAAAAATAATAGGGCTAGAATAATAAACTAAAGCTCTCCAAATATCAATACTTCACCGGCAACGGCGCCAAAAACTTGATCGAGCGGATCGAGTAATAAAATAAAACGAATATCGACCAACTATCCTACGCTCAACAGGCAAGTGTACCTATCGAAAATAGTATAGAAATGGCAAGTATTCGAGTATCGAACCCAAAGGAACTATATACTTTAGAAAACGTCGTTTAAATATCCTAGTAGAAAATTCGATGTTTTTGTTTTGGAAAATGGAAAACACAGTAAACACTTAAATAAAAGCTAATAATAATAAACGCGACGACTTTGTGAAGGAAACGTATTTGAGACTTCGAATCCCCCTAGCTCAATCGAACGACAAACAAGTTATATATTTTAGCTATTTATTATACCGTGAGGATTCCTAGAGCATGCGTACGAATTTATAGGACTGACGAAACTGCGCCTTATCACATAAGAATCGTAAACAACTAATCTATGAATTAAATAGCTGGGCAAGCTTCCCTAACTAGTCAACCACAGATCGCATTAAAACACGACGAATCCCACTATTAGATTTGACTCTAATCCGACGGGGTAGTTCAACCTATCTCTAACGATGAGTTTATTCCGCTCGTTTACGAGTGGTCTAATCGTCCGCCCCTCTCTCGAGTGTAGCGTTTGATTTCCCAACAATTATTTCGGCCACATAGACATAATCAAAATAATAGCATAAATCGTAACCAAGTCATAATAAAAAGCATATTAATGATACGTTCAACATACGTACGATCTCGCTAGGGTTCATCTAATCTCAAATACTACGGGATTCAGCCGCTCATATTAAACATCAACATAACGAGGACAGTAAATAACAAAGATAAAACCACGTTTCTTCCCTGAATTTCGTTGAGGAGTTTTCCCGAACAGGTGGTGGCGTCTCAGTTTGTACCTTTTCTTGCCCTTCTTTGCACTGTCCGTTAGCTGCTCCGCCTACACTCGCAGCCCGTCGCTGCCCAAGCAGCTGCCTCGCCGTTACTTCGCAGTCCACAGATCAGCCACAGCCCACGCAAAACAGCCGAACCGCAGCCCCCTCGACTCACAGTCGCAGCCGCAACCGCAGCCCGCTCAGCTCGGATCAGCCCTCCCGCGCTGCCGCGTAGCTGTTGCTCACGCTCACCTCTCGGCCTAACAAACGAGTACACAACTGACCGGTGTTTCCCTCTTTTCTTTCTCTCCCCCCTTTCACGTCGATCATCCCTCCCTCTATTTATAGATGGTATGAGAGACATCAAAATCTTCATTTTTGCAGCCCAAGCATGCGTAAGATCCTACTTTCTTCCTTGAGCCTTGTGCTTGGTTGAGTGTGTGTGCTAATGTCACGATCTCGGGTGGCTTGGGCGGCTGTGTCCCATTTTTTTCTTTCTCTTTGACGTGTGAGTTGAATATTGTATGTATAGTTGTCATCCTTTGCATAGTGGGCTTGGGCTTTTGCTTCTCTTGGGTTGATTTCTATTCCTGGGCCCAATTGGTTTTTGGGCCGATATTTGTCTCGAAGATCCTCGATTCTTTTCAAGTCCGTCGGTTGTAATTCTCTTCTCCAATATCTGTCGAATATGCAATTTAAACGTAAAAGTATGATATTCAAGGAAATTTAGGTAAATCCCAAGCGCTAATATGCTTTTACGAGGTATAAAATACGATATAAATTTCTTTTATCATTCGCCGACGTCGGACTCATCATGACCTACAACACATAAAGGCCTGAGCGATATGCTCAGTAGGTGAACTCATGCATATGCAGCGTGCTCTCACCCCAGACCCAACACCCTCACGCATGATATAATGCAATGCACTCTCGTTTCACACTCTACTCTATGCAGCTATCGCCCTTAGATTAGGACTAGCTTGTATTTATACCTAGTTTGTTTGGTATAAATACTTTGTAAACAATTGCAATCAATAGAGAAAGTTTTGGAAATTGATCCGAAAGGCTTGCAATTCAATTTCTAGAGAGAGAAACAATAGTAACTTTCTCAATCTACTCGAATTCTCTCTCTTGTTCTTCATTTGAGTTTTTCGATCGAATCTTAATGTCAATCATTATCATCGAATTACTTAGAATTCATGCCTAGGATCATAGAGTTGTTAATCGTAGGACCTAACAGATAAGCTTGAGTCAAGATCATTAATGGCGAGATTCGTCGGATACCCCGAGGACTCAATGGGGTATTACTTCTACGTCCCAGACGAACACAGGGTGTTCGTCGCTTTACGCGCTACTTTCTTGGAGGAAGAATTCGTATGCGAAGGCGGTAAAGGACGAGAAATAACTCTAAGAGAGTTAGAGGACGAATCGATTCCTATTCCAGAGTCGTTAGACGACGTTCCAGAAAACTCAGCTCAGCCGCAATTACGCAGGTCCAAAGGATATCTCATATGCCTGAGAGATATGGTATTGTACACGTCGAGCATGGGATGCTGCGAGTGAGGGATGCGTCGGGGACGCTCCCGTCACCTAAGTCGAGCATGGGGATGCTGCGACTGAGGGATGCGTCGGGGACGATCCCGTCACCTACGACCAGACAATTGTTGGTACAGACTCCCTCAAGTGGCTTGAGGCTATGCAGGACGAAATGGACTCGATGCACACAAAATTGGTTTGGACTCTTGTAGACCTACCTAATGGTTTTAGACCAATTGGCAATAAAAGGATCTAGAAGAAAAAGATTGGATCTGATGGAGAGGTGGAGACGTACAGAGCTAGGCTTGTAGTGAAAGAGTATAGTTAGAAAGAGGGAATTGACTATGAGGAACCTGCTCACCTGTCGCAATAATAAAGTCCATTCGAATCATGCTTGCGATAGCAGCACACCTTGACTATGAGATCTGGCAGATGGACGTAATGACCGCTTTCCTGAATGGATTCCTCCGGGAGGAGATCTATATGGAGCAGCCCAAAGGTTTTACGTCAGAAGCAGATGCTCGAATAGTGTGCAAGCTGAATCGGTCCATATGGACTGAAACAGGCTTCAAGGAGTTGGAATCTTCAGTTCAATGAAGTGGTTAAGAACTACGGATTCATAAAGAATGAAGATGAGCCCTGTGTTTACAAAAAGGCCAGTGGGAGTAAGGTGTCGTTTCTAGTATTGTACGTAGATGATATCCTTTTGATGGGAAACGACATTGGGATGCTCTCAGAAGTCGAAGCTTGGCTTTCGACCGAATTCTCTATAAAAGACCTAGGAGAAGCGACCTATAATCTAGGAATTCGCCTATTTAGAGATAGGACGAAAAGGTCAATAGGCTTTTCATAGGCCCTTTACTTAGATAAAGTCCATCAAAGGTTTAAGATGGACGACTCTAAGAAAGGGTTCTGTTGGTCCCGATTGCACCAAACAAGGAATCAAAGAGGCTTGAATGGGATGAAAAAGGGAGAGGTTCTCACCTTCAAGTATGTGTATTGTGTGAAAAGTAGGGTTAGCCTTTTGATCTTTGATTAACTTTAAAAATAGTGAAAGTAAAACCTTATATACCACATTAACCCTAGGTATATTAAGGCCCAAACACTAAAGAGTAATTAATTACATTCTAGTCAAAAGCCCAAGCTAAAAGGATAATTACAAAAGATAACCCAAGACGTAAACTAATGACACAATCTATTAACTATCCTAACAATCTCCCCCTTTGTGTCAATTGTTGGGAGTCTTGGATCTTGGGTGTGGAGATGGTGAATTAGCGAGTGTGAGTTTCGCGAAGGCCTAGCTTGAACTCGAAGGCGCGGAGATTCCTTCGAAGAACGATTCGATCAGCTATAGCGTCAATGAACTTCGCGAACTTGGATCGGCAGTGTGGGTCTTATTCCGAAAGGATGCGGCAAATCCTCATGAGATTGTCCTGGATGATGGTGAGTGTCCCATCCGAGAACTTTGCCACTTCGGAGCAGCGCAGAAGCCTCATCTTTCCCTTGTAGTTCCAGTAGGCGACCGCCAGATCATCTCCGTCGATCACATCGCCCTCTCGATAGTCGTCCGCGTTCTTGAAAGATGGGCGAGTCAGGTTCACCTTCTTTAGGTTGTGCTCTACCGCCATCTGCAGATCGTGGGAGGCGAAGAATCTCACCTGTCGGAGCATGTGCCGCTTGAGAGTCACGTAGCCCATAGTGACCGGTTCAGCCCGTACTAGATGTCCAGAACTTCTGACTACGAGTCTGAACTGCTTCATGGATTCCAGCATGCTGTACAGATCACCTAGGCGCAGAAACTTGAAGTCCGCCTCGCTCACTTCACTGTAGCTCTCATCTTGCCTCATTACCGTGAACACTGGATAGTGGACACGTCCTTTCGACTCCTGGCGAATGTCAGCGACTTTGCAGATGGGAGCCCGATTCATTTCAAGAGCGATGTTTTCCTCATCGGACAGCGTCCGCTTTGTGCACTTGTGGCAAAGGAGGCTCCATCGGTAGAGCTTCTTCTTCTCCTCGCTCCAGTTTTGGATATTCTTCAGCTCATATTCATCGAAGGCTGAGATGATCTGCTCCTTGCGCCGCCAGATCCTCTTCCTGATCTCTTCTTGGAATGGTGCGGTGATCTTCTTGTTTTCCCACGGCGCTTCCGGTATATCCGTCGTGGGCACATCCGGTTGAGCAGCAGGAGCCTCAGCTTGCTGCGCTTGAAACTGTAGGATGTTCTCGAGCTCGGCGGGTTCAGCGTCGTACTCCTCCCCATTCTCGTTGTCTGCAGTGTTGATCAGCGTAAGCGATGCTTCCTTTAGCAGACGTCGAGCATTCTCCACCAATTTCCTGGCTGCTACTGCGTCAGCGGGTGTGTAAAGCCATTCATCGTTGAAGATGTAGGCCTCGATCTCGTTCTGCGTGCAGTAGAAGTCCTCGGGAGCCACGTTGGGGTCGGTATTGAGAGGGGTAGAGCTGTGAAGCGGCGAGGGTGTTGCGTCGGAGGAGGTTGTGGATTGTGGGGATGGTTGTGGTGGGGAGTCGGGGTGCTCGGTTGATGTGATGGTTTTGGCGAGATGATTTGGGTGTCGGGTGGCGTAGATGTGGTGGTGGCCTCTGATGTCGATATGACAGTTAGAGGTTCTGAGAAGGTGGGTGGAGAAGATGTGGTGCTAGTCTCTAATGTCGATGTGACGATTAGAGTTTCGGAGACGGTGGGTGATTTGGTTAGTGACTCGGGGTTAATAGGATGGGATTTTTGGTTGGTGGGGTGTGAGGTTTCAGTCGCGGGCGTCGTTTCAGGTGCAGAGGAGGAAGGCGGCATCGATTGCACAAGTCCTTGAGTTTGGCCTTGCTGCCGATTCTCCCCCTCGCGTCGATCATGATCACCGTCTTGATCGTCGCGTCTGATCCCCCTAGACTCGCCTTGAGCGCGGAAAGTCATCGGTTGAGTCATGATGGCCTTCATTTGCTGTTCCTCCTCGTCGAGTTCCGTCATTGATTCGAATCGGGCTCGGAGGATGTAGAAGAGCTCCTTTGCGGAAATGGAGGAGAGAACAGCTTCTGCGTCCACATGTTGCGTTGGTGGTGGCGTCTCCGGGGCACACCTTTGCCTTTGTCGCGGGTGGACGCATCGAGACCCGCATAGACTTTATCGAGGATGGACGCCTCAAGAGTCTTTGCAAACTCTTGAAGACGAGCCTCTAGCGCGGTCTCGGTGACGAAATGGGGTAAGTCTAAGAAGCTGGAGTCACGAAGTAATCCAACTGACACCGCGGAAAAGATAGCCGATCGGCCGCCTGTTTGCACAGGACGGGAAAAGACGGGGCCACTAAGACTTCCCGTTGGCATCATCGATGAGACAGACTCAAACGAATGATGGCCTAGGCTCACGGTTGTGGTGATGTTGGCCGTGCTAGGTCTTCCGCTCTCAGTCACAGAGACATCATCGAGCGTTCCGACAGAATCACGAAGACTCTGTAGTGCAGTAGAAGGTGTATGTGTCCTAGAAACATATGAAATTATGGGGAGTGAGGGCACTAGACTCGATGTGATTGAAGAGGATGCAGTCTGAGGCGGAGGACTGCTTGTTTCAACATCGACATCTCCAAGTGGGATGTCGATGGCATACGTAGCTCCTCGTGGAATGAAGTATCTTCCTGTAGAGAGGAAGATAAGTGGATTGGTGGGGTCGTTTGCGTGGTTGAGCCAAGTGCCACGTCTTCTACTCGGGAGGTGAACACATCACCCCCTTCACCTATGGTTTGGGCTCGGCTTGTTTGTGGCTGAGGAGGTCGATCGTTTATCCGTTTTGATCGACGCTCCGTGGTGCGGCTTACGTCATCCTCACGCGACCGTTTTTTTGGTACGCGGGTGGAAGAGGATGCGGCGCGACTCGATGACGTTTTAGAAGTGATGGTGGGGTTTTGGCTAGTCCCGGGGTTAGGAGCAGCGGGGTTGGTCTGCTCCGTAGGGACAATGGATAGTGGACGGGGACTCTCGCGGAATGAAGCGGTGGAGGCGCGATATTCTCGAACGTGCGGGTTTATCTGGTCGGCATAGGCAAGTACTTCGTCCGGGATGATCATGGCGTGCCGATCTTTCGCCGTAGTGTTTTTCTTGGCGAACTTCTCGACGATCGGGATCACGAAGTGTTCACTCGTCGGGCGGATGCGGATGCTGGTGGAGAACATGCGGAAGTGTTTGATGAGCACTGGGAGCCACCGCATGTAAGGTAAGAAGCGGTTCTTGACGTTCTTGGCGACTTCCCGATCGCGACGTTGAATCATGGGGACGAGATCTATCCAGATGATCTCGGCGTAGTTGTACTTGCGGTTGTGTGCGATGCCGGTTAGGATGGTAAGGATTTGGTGGTTCCTGCGGTCCTGGCCAGCATGCTTCCCTGACATGCATTTGTTCAGTAGGAGGTACAGTGTTCGCCAGGGTTGAGGTAGGTTGCGTGTGGTGACTTCGCTGAGAACTAGTGGGCCTTTCTTCTTCTTGTTTTCAGGTTGATAGCCCAGTCTGTCGATGTCCTCGATGAGTTGTTCGTGCGTTGGTAGTGGTTCGTAAGGTGAGTAGACAGGGAGTTGAAGCGCTTCTTGGACAATCTTGCGAGTGAGGACTACTGTTTTTTGATCGATTTCGGCAGACATTGCTGAAGCGAGGTAGTGTGGTCCAGCAATCTGCAATGTGTGCCAGAACTGCTGGAGATAGACTTGCGCTTCTGGCTCGCCATGAGTGAGGGTGTGTCGGAGGGGATGCCCTTTGAGGATCTCTATGATGATGGGGGCATCACACATAAAGTTTTCCAAGTCCACCATGTGGTTGTTTGGTATCAAGGCAGCCCATCGACTTGTTGGGAAGACCTGCTCGATCGGTGGAACATATGTCAGCGTATTTAGCTCGATGCTAGCGACGTCCCTTTGAATTGCTGCAGCCTCAAGTGCTTCAAGTGCTTCTTGGTTTGTGTTAGTCATATCTGTGCTCGACAGTAATAGTAGCATGATTAGTACGGACTAAGTCGCGAGAATATGGATATAAGTAAGTCGTGGGTGAAACAATAAAACGAAACATAAAAGTGACTAAAATCGTAAAGATAAAAATAAAATTAAAATTAGCTAACTTAGAGTTCTTTTGAAATAACGTCGTTAAGATTGAATGATGGTCATGTGATTTCGGAATTTAAACGAAATTTTTTTTTTCAACCGCTTAGAAAATTTTCAGGATTGAAAGTGTTCATGTGATATGAGAAAATTTTGGTACATGAGCAAGCCGAGAAAAAAAAAATCGGATTTAGTGTAGAATTTCGCATGTAGGGGAAAATTTTCGCAAGTTGGGGAATTTCACAAGTTATCCAAAAATTTTCGCGGTTAAAATATTTTCTCAAAAGGTATTAAATTTTCGCAAGTAGAAAAGTTTTCAAGTTAGCAAAAATTTCGCAAGTTTTGAATTTTCTCAAGTGATATGAAAGTTTCGCGGAGTGATAAAGCTTTGAAGAAAATCTGCTTAAGTGATAAAATTTCTCGGATTGAAATTTCTCAGTTTGACAAGTGAAAAGAAATTTCTCGGATTGATAATTTTCTCAGATTGAGAAAGTTTCGTGATCCGCGAGAAGATGATGCATGTAAGGGTTGAGAAATTATTGAACCACTGTAGCTGCGAAAGAATTGATCAGCATGAATCCGAGAAAAATTTAAGTTTATGGATTGAGAAATTTTTGGGTTACTGTAGTTGCGAAATAGTGAGGATGCGAAAAGATGTAAGATGAAGTGAGGTGTATGAAAATTTCGCGGGGCATGACTTCACTGTAGCAGAAAAAAAAATTTTAACGTAAGGGGAAAAAAAATTCGGATGAAAATTTTCGCGGGACTTCCCTCACTGTAGCAGCGAAATTTTAACGCAAGGAATTTCTCGGATAAAATTTTCGCGGGACAGTGAAATTTTATCGTAAGAAATCTCTCGGATAAAACTTTCGCGGGACCTCACTCACTGTAGCAGCGAAAATCTATCATTAAAGTATTTTCTCTGAACAATTTTCTCGGTGAAGAACACTGTGCGAAAACGTACGAAACGACGCTATGATTTTTGCCTAAGAACCACTCAAATCTTAACCAAAATGCAATAAACTGGACACATTCGACTTGAAATTGGACGGGCAATACATATTTGGGGGTTTTAAACACCAAAATCCTAACATGCGTCCGAATTAAAGCCGAGAAAAATTAATTTTAAACCTTAAAAAAATTAAAAAAAAAAACGGGGCAAACACAGAGTAAAACGAACGAGAATTGGTTTATTTGCAATGTATTCATACCAAAAAGCTGATTTCGACAACGGAGTATGCAGAAAAACGGATTTTGAAGGCGGATTTGAAGATGACGACGATTACGAGAGGTTGAGAAATTTTCGAAGAGGAGGGTGCGAAATTTTTGAATTTTTCTCGGGAATTTGGAAAGATTGTGAAAAGAGTTAAGTGTTTTGGGGGTTTTGCGACTGTTCATGCGAGATTTTGAGTAAATGGGCCGAAATTCGCGGGCTTGGTCAAAATTGGATCCTGCGCCGATTTTCGCGGGCTTGGTCAAAATTGGGTCCAATTGGACCAATTGGACACAATTTTGACCCCGTTTGACCAAAAATTAAAATTTCAACCCAAAATTCAATTGGTCCAATTTTGACTCCGATTGACTAAAATTTAAAATTTCAACCAAATTTTTTTTTTTAAATAGGCAAAATCAGAAACTCCCCCTTAATCGAAAACTCCCTTTTTAAATAAAGAAAAAAAAGAAGCAGAAACTCCCCCTTAATCGAAAACTCCCCCTTAAGAGACATAATTCAGAAGACACATGGAAAATGGAGTAAAGTGAAGAGGAATATGTACACTTTGTCAAAGTTCATGTAGGGTCGATTGATCACAACTGAAGATTCAACATGCCCAACGTAGTCACAAGGTGTTGAAATCGTTTGACATCCAACGGTTTTGTGAAAATGTCGGCCAGTTGATATTCGGTAGTGACGTAGTGCAATTCAATCGTCCCTTTTTCGACATGTTCTTTGATGAAGTTGTGATGAATATCTATGTGTTTCGTTCTCGAGTGATGTACTGGATTACTCGTCATCGCAATCGCACTCTTCGAATCACAATAAATGGGAATTTTATCAACATGAAAATTAAAATCTCGTAGTTGGGTTCTCATCCACAAAAGTTGTGAACAACAACTAGCGGCGGCGACATATTCTGCCTCCGTCGACGAAGTTGAGACACAGTTTTGCTTTCGAGAAGACCAACTCATGAGTTTACCACCCAAGAGTGTGCAGCTCCAGAGGTGCTTTTCCGATCCATCTTGCATCCTGCGTAATCCGAGCCAGAGAATCCAACCAGTTTGAAGTCCGATCGAGTGGGGTACCACAAACCCAGATTGGGTGTTCCTTTGAGATAGCGGAGAATCCTTTTGACAGCAGTGAAATGGGATTTCTTAGGTGTAGTCTGAAAACGAGCGCAGATTCCTGTCGAGAGAACGATATCCGGTCGACTAGCAGTGTGGTACAGAAGAGAGCCTATTATCCCACGATAGACAGTTTGGTCGACGGAAGCACCAGATGGGTCCGCGTCGGGTCGGCCAGAGGGTGACATAGGTGTAGCGGCAGTCTTAGCATCCTTCATTCCATATTTCTCGAGGATGTCATGGATGTATTTGGACTGGTTGATGAAGATTCCGTCGGGGAGTTGCTTTACTTGAAGACCAAGAAAGAAATTCAGCTCTCCCATCATACTCATTTCGAATTTCTCCTTCATCAATTCTGCGAATTCTTCACACAGTTGTGGTTTAGTCGATCCAAAAATGATGTCATCGACATAAATCTGTACACTCATGATGTCCGGGCCATTCCGCTTGGTGAAGAGAGTTGTATCCAGAGATCCTTTCTTGAATCCAGACTGAACGAGGAAGTCTGAAAGGACGTCATACCAAGCTCGGGGAGCCTGTTTTAGTCCGTAGAGAGCCTTGTAGAGTCGATAAACGTGATGAGGAAACTCTTCGCTCAAGAACCCTTCAGGTTGATCAACGTACACTTCTTCTTTGAGAAATCCATTCAGAAATGCAGTCTTCACATCCATTTGGTAGACTTTGAAGTTCTTGTGAGCAGCAAAGGCAAGAAAAATTTGTATAGCTTCGATCCTGGCAACGGGGGCGAAAGTTTCATCGTAGTCGATGCCTTCTTGTTGATTGTACCCCTTAGCCACAAGTCTTGCTTTATTGCGAATGACAACACCGTCTTCATCCTTTTTGTTCTTGAAGATCCACTTCGTGCCGATAATGGATCTGTTGTGAGGGCGTGGTACGAGTTCCCAAACTTGTAAACGTTCGAACTGATTTATTTCCTCCTGCATTGCAATCTGCCAATCAGGATCATTGAGAGCTTCAGCTACTCGTGATGGTTCGGCTTGACTGAGATAGCAAGCGAACAGGCTTTCATTCATCGTAGCCGAATGCGTCGAAACACCGGATGTGGGATCCCCAATAATCTGATCCGTAGGATGAGAGCGAGCCCACAGTGGTACATTAGTCTATGAGGACCTAGCCGTATTTGTGTCGAATGGAGGCTCATTAGATTGGGGTCCGGTGTCCGAAGAGGAGATCTCAACCGTAGTAGATTGAGAGGGTTCAGTATCAGGATCAGCAATGTTCCCATGGTTGGGTAAAATGTCGTCTTTGTTGAGATTGAGATCATCCAAGTTTGGAGGGACGACATTATCGCCGATAGCCGGTTGTGTAAGTGGAGTGGGTGCAGCGGTAGGTTGAGTGGTGGCGACGGGAGTCTTGGGGACTGGATAGAAGTACTCGAAGAGCAGATCGAGATCCAGTTCGCCAGTATTGCCTTCAGATGAGGAAGTTCCCGTCGATGAAAGTTGACCTTTTGTCAACGGCTGTAGAAGACCTGGTTCTGGTCTGATATGAGCAGAAGCCATGTGGTCGCCTTTGCTTTCTTCAAGTGCTTTTGGATCGAGCTTCCCAAGATGTTGGCGATCATTGGCAACAAAACATCGGCAACCGAAGACCTTTAGATAAGATATATCTGGGATACGACGGTTATTCAGCATCTCGTATGGGGTGCGGTTGAATCTCTTGTGGATGGAAGCCCGGTTCTACGTGTAGCAAGCCGTTTGAATAGCTTCGCCCCAAAGAGAGTGAGGAAGGCCGGATTGGATGAGGAGAGTCCTAGCTGCTTCAACTAGTGTCCTATTCTTACGCTCAACGACACCATTCTGTTCCGGTGTCTTCACAGCTGAGAACTGCTGGGTGATGCCCTGAGTGGCATAGAAATCACTGAGCTTCTTGTTCTTAAACTCAGTTCCGTTGTCAGTTCTGATAATCCGAACCTTCTGTTGATGAAGATTTCGGGATGTAACAACAAATTCAATGATTAAGTCAGGAACTTCATCCTTTGTGCGAACAAGTTTCGTCCACGTGTAGCGCGAGAAGTCGTCGACAATCACAAGAATATACCGTCTTCCTCCGAGTGTAGCTGTAGGCATCGGGCCACAAAGATCAATGTGCAAGAGCTCGAGAATGAGCTTAGAGGATGGCGTTTCCTTGGAGATGTGAGACGAGCGGTTCATCTTCCCCAATTCACAGGCAGAGCAGAGATGCTCCTTATGATAGGACAGCTGAGGTAGACCGTTGACGAGCTTATTCTGGCGCAGTTTCTTGAGAGTCTTGAAATTGAGATGTGAGAGACGTCGGTGCCACAGATCGTTCAACTTGGGTGCAGCACGAGAGAGAAGGCATATTGGTCGAGAGGTCGTAAGATTGAGTATGTAGAGGTGAGACGTGCGCGTTTCAGAAAGAAGAGGCATAAAGAACAGCTAGCTGATATCTTCACCAAAGCAGTCGATACCCGACTATTCGAAGAGATGCTTGCCAAGTTGGGCTTAATAGACTTATTCAAGCCCGACTTGAGAGGGAGTGTTGAAGATCAAAGGATAGAAGGAAATGATCTTGGAGGAAAATATCATAATGGCTCTTACCTATATTATGCTGATCAACCAAAGAAGAGGCAAAGATTATGCAATCAATATCAACCAAAGAGTCAATGGTATAGATTAGGAAAAAAGAATCAATTAGCAGAAAATCAACACAACGGCTACTTGCCACTTTCGATGTACTAGAACCATTATATATAGGGTCATTGTAAATGTGCAATAATATATGAGATCGATCAATGAAACCAAAGCTTTATACATTCTACACTATACTTTTCTACAAGTAGCCCTCTCTCCTCTTGTATTAATAATTGAAGGTAACTGCATAGCTTAGTCAGCATAAAAGTTAACCTATTCAGCAGAGGTTTAATGAAGAATTTGCTAAACGAAGCATACATACCATTAGGATAGTGAGTAGACAACGAAAAGGTCCTGAAATTGATCGAAATCTGAAACAGATCGTTTGCCATCATCTTTGGTTTCACCTTTTTGACTGAAAGAAAAATGAAGAACATAAAAAGTGTAAATTTTCGAAAGGCGACAAAGGTGGGTGCATATCATACTCAATCTTGCCGCAATTGAGAAATAAATCAAAATTCTTCTTATTATTACAAACTGTCTTCAATAAACAGGTAAATAATGATAAAAAAAAAAAACGGCCGCCCTTCAATCCGAAAAACGCCTACAACTGGCTGAGGCTCTTGGTCGTTAAGTTCGCCTTTACCTTCCTCTTCGCCTGCTATCTACTCTCCACCGGCGCCGAAGTATAAATTCCTGAAGAGCATTCGATTTTTGGTTTGTGTGTGTGTTAAGTGTGCATGCGTTATGGTGATTGGTTTCTTAATTAAACCTTTTTATTTATTAAATATATTTGATAATGAAGTAGGACACATGGCACAATTAGAGGACTACAATTCGTTATATATATAAGACTAGATAAGCGTAGCCGCACGCTGTGCGGCTATGAGAAAATTGTAGCCCGAGGAATGAATCATACAACGATAGGAAAATACGTAAGAAAAATGCACAAATTAAATTTTCTCTACATCGCCAAACTCATCTTCATCATCAAAAACAACATTTCAGAGCCTCAGCTTCGAAGAATTCACCCACATGATCGTCAAGTTGCTAAAGTCTACTGTCTCGAGATTATCAACATTCTCTCAAATATCGAGATGAACGACGCTGACATGGTCATTCGTTAAGAATGTCACCATTCCCTTACAATCTCAAAGAGGCCAAAGGTGTAATCTTTTAGGTGCAGCTTCCTCAAGAACATCCTTCTCGAGTATGAACGTGTCCAAGCTGGTTGCTTCCACGTAGACATCCTTAACTTAACAACTATTCATGTCCATTCTGAAGAACTGACGGAGAGAGGGTTTCAGTTTTAGGACAAGCGTCGAGGAGAAGACTCAAATCCGAGGCAGATATATGCTATCACGTTGTAATGTAGCTTACGCAGAGTGTCTAGGGAGTACATGATCCAGGGTATGACCGGTGCAACAGAGAATTCATCAAATATAAGAATAGGAAGATGATTTTCCGATGCTTCTTTCAACTTTCGACATCTAGCAGCGGATAACATCGTTCTTGGTGCACCAAGACGTTATAATATGCTCCAACAACCTCCAGCTCCAGACGAAGCTACTCCATCTCAAATGGACAGGTTCACAATGCAAAACCAGCGAAGCTCCCCAATCCACCAAATGATATTAAATTAGATCAAACAACCAGGTGCGGAAAAAAATAATTAAAACCACACATGAATGTGGTATGAGAAGACATTATAAGACTTTAGTAATTTTATGTTACAAAGTTGTTCAACCCAACTCTCAGTGGTCATTATCGATCAAAATCAAATAACGCAGAAAAAAAGGCAATGTCAATAACTCTACGATGGATTGACTCCCGGCGTATTAAAATAATGCAGAACCTCTGCCCAAATTATAAACTTTACAAAATCAACTTCAAACCATTTTTTTAATGGATTGAAAAAAATCGAGCATAAAAATGGGCATTAATCTCAAACTATCGATACCCAACGAAATCGAGAGAAAAACAAAATACTATAGCAGTAAAAAACATAAAAAGATGGCTTCCTCGCTCGAATTCTCCGACGAAATTCAGCGCTATCACAAGTCGATAATCATCGGCGAAAAGCAAAACAAGTAAACGACTATCATCGTCGACTATGATGTACGTGATCCGGCCACCGTCTGAGAATTGGCAGCGGCGGGGACGAGGTCTTTATCGGCGATGGTACCGATACTACTCGTCGAATTCTCCCTGGAAACCTAATTTCCCCAGTCCGAAACGAGCGGGAAAAATTCCGTGATAAAAGCATAGTTCTGATTATGGCTTCTGTGCTGGAATCATTTGCCTTACACGTTGGCGATGCTTCGGAGTACGGACTTTGGCGATCGAGTGATGCTATTGATAGAATCGATACATTGGAATTACACAGTTGTAAGGTTTTTTAATTACAATATTGTCCCTCAGGAAAAAGAATAATTACAATACTGCCATTGGTGACTGGGAACTGGGAGAAAACTGGCTATCAATCGGTGGATAGCCTCTTTTATATAAGTAAAGATATAGAAAAAATAATAAATGTAACATTTTTGCATACATAAAACTTCATCCCGATGGATCAATTTCTTCCACAATATTCGAATAAACGTTTGATAAATATTAGCTCCGATACCAATTTTCTTGAATACCGCAATTTTGATTATGGTCTTATTTAAACTTTCTTCAGCGTGAATTATAAAGATCAATGGGATCATTCTAGTTTATTTATCACCTTTTCCACTTCTGGGGAAATCTTTTAAATATTCGCAACGATGAACATATACAACCATTGTATTATTTGCGGATACATTCACTTCAAGGAATGTCGTACTCACTTCGTGGAATGTCGTACAACCGTTCAATCAAATATTGATCATGATTAACCTTTTATTTTTATGTGTATTCAAGTTTCAAGTCAAAATGTCAAAAATATTGAAAGCAACAAATTCATCAGACTATTGCATATAATATCATGAATATAAATTGGGGCGGATCTACATGGTGGCCCGAGGGGGCCCCCCCGAAAATTTTCGAATTTTTAGTACTATGTATATAGTATATACCTTTTACGGTTATATAAAGTTTTTATGGCTTACTTTCTTATATTGATGTTGAGTGTAACGGTTTGAAAGGTTTTAGTTTACTTTGGGGAAGCGGGATCGATCCCACGTGAGCTTCCTGACCCTGTTCATTCATTTTCTAGTTTGTTTTTTAATTTTCTATTTCTTTTATGCCTGCTGTATACAACAATTTTAATTTTGTTTTGAACGATTTTAATTATTTTTACTTATATAAATATTTTGTAACTAATCTATTTCTTTGTCTGTTATAGTTAACAGTTTTATTTGTTAAATATTTAACGATTTTAATTATTTTTACTTATATAAAGAGTTTTGAACTAATTCGGAACCTTTTAGCGATACAACGTAAGATTTTATTTTACATCTACAAAAATTTCTTTTTGATTTTATCTTTCGTCTTTCATTTACTCTATATATCATATTATTATTAATTTAATGTTATATCATACATCGAAGACGCTAATGATGATAATCGCATACCGCTCTTCGAAATATTAATATTCTGAGCCGAGTTGTTATCGTCCTTCGAGATCCGTCAATGCTATTATTGGTTTCTTTATATATTGAATTTTTTTGTGTGTTGATTGTATTAAATATGAAATTTTTTATGGTAGTAGATTCAATATGTTTGAACCAAAAAGAAATATATTACCAAAAATTTTTTCATGGGAAAACGTCAATAAAATTATTCTATGCGTTTATGTCATCACCAATTTTATACTACGCCCCCAACCCCCCACCCCACCCCAATAAAAATGTTTCTAGATCCGCCCCTTAATATAAGACATATGTTAACAATCAAAACATTACAAAATATTCCAAGAAAATTATAACTAATCTTGTTTAGTATCCTCATTAGTAGCTTCTATAGCATCTTCTTTTGAAAGAATTCTTATGAAAATATTATCCACATCCAAATAAGTGCCCTCTTCATAATAAAAATAACCAATAGTTCAAATATCGGACAAAGACAAAGCAACATCCTTCAAAATAAAATATATTTTGAGTGATAAAACTTTTAAAGGAAAATCACATTTAATTAAGATTAATAATAATATTTTGGAAAATTTTCATAAAATATTATCCACATGGCTGTAACGATCACCGTAAATAAAGAACGAGCATGAGATCCATCTTTATATAAAACGACATGATTCTATAAAATTTAAAATCATAATAAGTTAATTGGTAAAATCTGTTAGGAATATGCCCTCAAATGCTATACGAGGATTAGATTGTATAGGGCATTAGCTTATTTATCATTTGACTTGTTATGTAATAAGATATTTTCGTGTGTTTATTGAAAGGCATTGTTCGTTTATTAGATATATGATTTCTTTACGTCGCATCCGGTAAAGCAATAAATGAACAAATTCAAACGTGTCGAGTTGAGTCACTGTTCTCGATGGGCACGAGAGAAGAAGGCACCGATGGACTCTTAACCTCGAACATTAAAAGTCCGAAAGCCTAATGCTCCAGTTGGGTGCTGGATAACCGATCACGGCTTATGTGTCGATGACCTATTGTGTGCCGATATTCCTCTTGAAAGCGGAGGTCATGACTTGTGAGACGATCGAATCAAGGGATTGAATCGCTTCATAGATACTGTCTCGCGGGTCGTACAGTCGAACATTGCTTAATACTCAAGAAGTGTCAATGACCGACGACAACACTATAATAGTCTACGTGAACCTTAGACCGAAAGGGGCTTTGACGGGGTTGACTTCGAAGTCTCGACTGTCACTGGTTCCCCTCGACCCGATTTGCTGTTGCATGGTCGGCAGGCCAGATGCGGTCTTGATGACGATTTGTGATTGCCGGGCTCAGACCGTCGAGTACAGATTCACAGTCTAGTAAGTAATCGAGACAAGTGTTCTATGTGGACGGCGACGGGAAATTACGAAATCCTTGGCCAATGTATTGAACTAACTCATGTTAGACATGGAGGGTAGTTTGGTAATTTGCCTCGTCTATGTCCAACTCACAGAACTGTTTTTATAAAAAAAACAGTTCTGTGAGTTGGACATAGACCATGGCTCTCACTCAATTGGTACACAGCTGAAGGGTATATACGTAGTACTTTAATCTATAGTAAGGTTCTGGAATAAAGACTGGGCATCGAGCCATTTATTGGACCGAAGTTTGACTTCATATGAAACTAACTTTAAGTCTTGGGCTTGGCTAAATGCTTAATGGGCTTGAGGGTAAAATTGGACTTCACCCTAAGCTTTATTTCGAATATGCCTAGGAGGGTACTTTCGAAATTTACATATTTAATGTGTATAAATATCGAAATAAAAATATTCGGAATAGTATGGATTAAATATTCGAAATATATATTTCGAATATTTAATCCATACTTAAGATATTCTATGTGGAGTAAATATCTGAAGTTAGTAAGGGTGATTATGGATTGTTTTCTTAATTGATTTGGAATCAAAAGGAAAGAGATATTTATGGCAAAAAGATCTCACTTGATCATGGCTTGAAATTAGAAATTAAGGCTTGCTAATGGGCCAAATTTCGTGCCCTACCCTAATTTAGAAAGGGTGAAACCCTCGTCCAAATAAGAACAAGTTACGCGCACAAAAAACACAACGAAACGCACACACCTTCTCTTGAAGCGGCGGAATAGTTCTCTCTAGCTATCTAGCCATCACCATTGACGTAGTGTTGAAGAAAAGGGCGAGGAGCTGCCACTCGCTTCAACTAGTAAATCTTTACGTGTTTGACCCGCCCTATTACGTGCAATACGTGTTACTATTCTCATCCGAGCTACGAGGGCAATCGGGGAACCTGGAAATTTTTGTTCCGCACACGTATCCAGGGACGTGGCGTCTCCGGTACACACGGGGTAACCCAATAGTGGTATCAGAGCGGGCGCTCGTGATCGGAAGCATAACGTGTTTAAATTGAAATGAGGCGCGTGGAGACGATCGAAAGCCAACGCGGTTTGACCGGCGTGGGGTTGATCGATGCGTCGTTTTCATCCCACGTCCACCACCTCGTGCGTCATGGACAACGAGGTAGCAACCGTCAACAACGGAACACAAGCAGCCATGGGCGGCGGTGCAATCCGGCCGCGGCTGCGTGTTGCGCACGGCTGCGCGCTCATACGATGGGGCTGCTCGGAGCAGGTTACTCCGGCCATGGTGACTCCGGCCATGGGTCTGGCACCGGCCATGGTGACTCCGAGTCGTTCCAGGGTTGTGCCGTCGCGTCGAGCGGCTACAATGACAACCAATCAGCCGCGGTAAAATTCTGCAGCAGGCTGAAATCGCGCGCGATGCGTGTGGCGTAGCGTCGCCGGCGGCGGTGGTTCTTGATCCGGCCGAAACTCCGCGCCGACAGCCTACTCCATCGTGGCTCTCCGGCGTGTTTTGACGGCTGAGCGATTTGAGTCGCGACGGCTACGTTAGGACTTCGCGCTCAAAGCCTTAACGGGCCTTTTAATGGGCTGGCCCGTTTCAGGCCCAATTTTCGTTTCTTTTTAAAATCATGTAATTGTCAACGTGCTCGTTATTATGTGATTTAAGGCGCACTTGCGGGTTTAGGAATTTTGTTTCTGAGTTATTTGTTAAGGGTTACGTCCCCCCGAGTTGTATTTATTTTATACGTGTTGTTCGTATGATCCCCCTGTGTTGTAATTTACCGTTCTATTAGACTAGACTTAAATACGAACATGAGGACCCATTTGATGGATAACAAACCCCCTCCCCCCCTCCCCGCGATGACAAGGTGGTAGACGTTCGGTGACTTTGAGGCCGTTCGAATGACGAAGGAAGTTTGACGACTTCAAGACCCGTGCGATGACCCGAAGTCTTTTGGAGACGCATGTAATAGGGATAGACTAGAAATAACCCGCTTGTGTTGTCTTGTAGTTTATTTTCCTAGGGTTAATTTACTACCTACGTGCGTGTTGGTTTTTGGAATGATATGCATGTTTTATGTGCTCTTATGTGAGATGGTTTATTCTTCTGTTTGATAAATACTAAGTGGGTAAAGGAATTGGGTTCCTATCTTCTATCATGCTTGAGATGTCTAGCACTGGGGAGTTTTGCGATTTGTTCCGAGTAAGTTGGCCTCGTATATACCGCCCCTGTGTTAGCGTCTCGGGTGTGTCTTCGACGCCGCTCGTTATACAAGTCTGCCCCACACGAAGCGTATGGCAGCGAGGGGCGGTACATTCTGTGCGATTTGAGCATAAGTTGATAGGTCACACTTAGGAAGTTATACCCAATAAGCAGGGTTAGCCGTGATGGTCAATGACTGAGACAAAGATAGTTGAAACACTTATTGGATAAGTTCGCATTTGACGTGACTTCGATAGGATTAGATGAGCCAATATGGCGTTAAAGGCTGAGGCGAGTTTAGTCGAGTCGGGGACATCAACTCCACTATGAAACTTTCAACGAGGTTTCCAAAACTCTTCTAGGGAGGATAGTTTTTCGAGAAAAATAGTGGGAGTCAAGCGAAACGAAAAGTCCTTATTTGCGCTTGGTGAATGATAAGATAAACCTAGTTAGATCTTTATTTTCTGCAGCTTTACGTTCTTTCTATTTACTACAATGACGAACATTATTTACTATGCTGCTTGGGAGAAAATGTTTGGTGGGACTAAACAAGGTGGACTGACTTCGTAACCTGAGGATAGTCCTAGGTATGGACTCGCTAACTTACGTCATCGATTCTCTCGTACCGTGTGGCGACACCCACTTTCTAATCGCTAGTTAGCGACAAACGCATCGGGTTTAGCAGCGAAAGCCGCGGAGAACCCATTTTACAAAAAAACATTTGTTTACACAAAATGTTAATACGAATGGGCCTTAGGCCCAAACCATCCTATCACTCGCCCACAGGTCGTCATCCATGTACAGCCTCGCCCTCAAAAGCCCATGGAAGCTCGATAGCCAGCCTCCACCGCCGATTACCTACAACACGCAAACACTGAGCTATTGCCCAGTAGGTGAAATAATGCATGCACGTGTGACTCGCTCACGTTCACTCACCCCCAATTCTCACCAATGCAATGCCACTCACTACCACTCATCACAACCGGGATAAACTCACCACCTCACAACGGGCCCCTGGCTTCATACCGTGCACCATCACGCGAAATCACTACCACGATCACGAACACAACCACAACATGATCACTACACTACGGCAGTGGCCTACACTGAGCAGCCTCCCTGAGCCGTATCAGGTCACACTCTCAGGTCGCCTCTTCTGCCAATGCGGTGCCCACGCTGGTAGCCTACGCTAGGTCCCGTAAGGGTGCCCAGGTCGCAGCCTCCAGGTCGCCTCCTCCCGCATGCGACAGCGTGGCCTACACTAGCTAGCCCACTTGGGGATATCCCAAGTCATTCTTTTCTAGGTCGCCCGCAGTCTGCCGCATAATGTCCAACGGGCCAATGGCTCACCGTCACAGGCGCTGATGCACAGCAGATGCCCACACTCACAGGACTCCTCTACGGGTCGACAGCCAATATCGGCTACTCGCTCACTAGGTACAATACAGTACCACCGTTCCACCACGGTACACTTCGTGAAATGACGTGTAATGCGCATGCAGGCATTTAACGTGGTAATACATGGATCGTGATGCCATATGAAACACACGTAAAACACCTAACTCATTGAATCACATTGTCACATAGTAGCACATAAAAGCACATAAATATCACATTGGTGTTTACGCGTTGTAGATGAAAATTCACCTACCTGTCCTCAGATACTGTCGACTAAGGGGTCTGGTGGAATCCCAAAATATCGACCCTCTGAGCAAATAAATATTATTAGTATATTTACTAATACTGTACAATTAAATTTTAATACTAGTCTAAGTTAAGTCAATACCCCACGCTATCTAAATTAAGTTTCGCCCGAAAGTTTATTAAAATGTTGGTCAAAGTCGGGTCAACCGTAATTCACATAAAATCTCGCCGAAAGTATAAGTAAATCGCCCGATTTGTTATAATCAACACTTGGTTTCGCCAAGAGCTCAAATCGCCCGGTTTGTCAAGCTCAAGGCTTGGTTTCACCCGATTCCTCCTAGCATCCAAATCGCCCGATTAATGGTGTTCCTAAGTTAAATCGCCGAGGCTTCTTTGAGGTGTAAATCGCCCGATTTGCATGGCCTCCAAATCGCTCGATTATTATCATGCATGGAAAGAATTTCGCCCGATTTATCACACATTTGCATGGGATTCTCCGAGTTTCTCACCCAAATCGCCTGATTCATGGGTCCTCAAATCGCCCGATTCCTTGAATTGTCCAATTTGAGGTTCCTTTAGTTTAAATCGCCGAGCTATCAATCTAAGGTGCAAATCGCCCGATTTGTATAGTCATCAAATCGTCCGATTTGCAATGTCCGCAAGTCACCCAAATCGCCCGAATTTCAAAACTATTAATTCTTTCGAAAACCCTAACAGAGTTTTTATACTACTGAATTCATCTTCAAAATTCGTTCCTAACCCAGAAAAGGGTACACCCTAAATTCCACCCTCACTAGTATTTTATGTACCAAAAGTTTCATGGTATAATTTACTAGGGTCACGAAGCTCTTATACAGTTCGAAAACCCTAAGTACCAATGACATAATATTACTGAAAATCCACTGCTTTAGTAGAAGCTTAACGTTCTTAAATTTGTTTTTAAGTAATTAATCATGTAGGCCGAAGTATTGGAATTCCTCCATTAAGTTCATGGATCGTAAACTCCCTTAGCACCTTAAGATTTCTAACCTTATGTTCAAATTCCTCAAGTCTAATTTTAACTTAAACATCTATCCCTAACAGCGAAATATTCATAGAAGAATCATATAAAATATACCTTACACTAGATTATAAAATAGCCACGCTTTGGAATTTGAAGGTTTACCTCTTTTACGTGGAACTTCCCTAGCTTGATTAACTTTCTCTTCCTAAAGTTTACGCCTCCTTTCTCCTTTATATTCTTCTCCTTTTGTTCTATTGATAATTATGTCTTATAGATATATATTAAGGGAGTTTGATTTGACAAGGAGGTGATGGACATTTCCTCCCATGTTAAGCAACGTGATTCAGTAATAATCAAAATTTTGGTCCTTGCTATTTATATATCGAAGACTTCATTTTATTACCAACAATGTAATTTAATTTCTAAGAATAATTTACTTACTTATCTCATATATTTAATATTTCTCTATTCTGATTTGGAACTTCTAATTTTACTGCTATTAATTTTCTTCTCCTAATTTACATACTCAACTTAATATCTTGGAGTTTCTAAATTAAATAATTATAGTACTAATTTATGTCGAAGGTCCCATATTAAATCTCACGGGTATTACATACCGCAAGTCCCAAGGGCCGATGCGAGTGACGAGGACCGGGCTGCGCATGCCAAGTGGCAGATAGACGAGCCAAAGGTCAAGCGCTATATACTTCTTTCCATGAGCAATTAGTTGCAGCGCACTCACTTGAAATGGAAGTGGACGCCATTTTGTTTCATTTGAAGAAGCGTTTTGGGGAACACCAGGAGTGCTCGTTATTCCCTGACGGAGCAACTATCTCATTGCAAAATAGCTGAGGGTAGTGACGTCGGAGAGTATGTGCTCAAGATGATCGATTGAATCTGTCATGGCCTCGCTTCACTTATAATTTTTTCCCGATAAGAAGTGCATCTTGACCGGCTCGACAAGGTATGGACGAAACCTTGCCGATAAGCCTAGCGGAACGAACACACGCTTTGAGAGTTAGACACTTAGAATTTACGGGAGAATCTCCCAACCCAATCTTTTTTTATTTAATCGGGTAAAGTACACGACGTGGGCTCACTTTCGTATACAATGCTAAGAACGAGCACTCAATCTAGCCAAAGAGTGCTACTAGTTCCTAAGCTAAGTGTTGTGTTTTTTAAGGTGAAGCTCCTCAACTTGAAGGCAAGGAGCTTCCTTATATAGGTGCCAACTGGGGCAGCTGAAGGGTCTTCAAAGGTGGCCTGGTCGATGCGCTGCCCAAGGCCTGGCGCCCGCACAGAAGGGCTGGCTAGGTTGGCTGGCCGCGGGGCCTGGCGAGTCGCTGGCCTGGCGGGCGAATGCCTGGCCGCGCGCGTTGACGGGTGGCTTTTCCCAAGGCGACTCTGGGGCCTCTCGGCCACTGCTGGGCGCTGGCGCGGAATGATGGACTGGCGGTTGGCTAGCCAAAGCTGCCAAAGCTGGTCTGCCTCAGACCCTAGGTGCTGCTTGCACTTCCTAGCCAACGCATGGCCCTGCCGCGCGATGATGGCCTGACATGCTGACAAGGCCAATCCGGCGCGGCCTTGGCCTGGCCCGCTGCTGGGGCGCCACGCGGCTGCTGTCCGACGGTCCATGCCACGCTGTCTGGGTCCGGTCGCCACGTAGGCCGGGCGCCGCTGGGCCCGACGGCTGGCCTTCACCTGGTCAGGTTTTTCCGGCGAGTCTCCGACGAGCTTTCCCTCACGCCAAGCATTCAATGTTACGTGCGGATGAAGCCGACCGGCCAGCTTCATCCCCGGCCGGCGTTGACCTCGGGTCAACGGTCAATTCCGGTCAACCACGTAACATTTCTCAACCGCCTGAATCGTCGACGCCCTCGTAGACGATCCCGGTGCTTGGATCTTGAGGTAGGCATCTACCAACGGTTGAAATTGTACAAGTTCCTCACCACGCTCCCATGACATGTCGCTGTCCGGTGCGTCTCGCCATTTGATAAGGAATTCAAGCTTTGTGTACGGAGATGTCCCTCGCCGCCTATGGGCGATGATCTTCTCGATGTCGCAGTTGAAGTGCTTGAGAGGGGCCGTCGGAATGCTTGGCTCTTGGCGTCGTTTGGGGTCCTTGTCCTCGAAGACTTTCTTGAGGAAGCTCACGTGAAAGACCGGGTGCACACGGTACTTTGGTGGGAGCTTCAAGCGGTAGGCCACGTTCCCAATGCGGCTCAAGACTTCGAAGGGACCGTCGTGCCTGGGCATCAAACTCCGGGCGACTTCGGGCGATGAGCCTCTCCATGCTGTTTGGAGTCGCGGGGTGAGCTTAGGCCATACCTTTTCTCCAACGTCGAAATCAACGGGTCGCGAGCCTCGTCCCAAATGAGCTATCGTCCTCGTGCGAATCAATGCGCGGGGGGGCACTCTCCTCTGTACTTCGCAGCGTGATGGCTTGCGGGGTGAGAGGCTGGAAACCGTAGACAACCTCAAAGGGGCTCTTCTCGGTTGCAGATGACTTGTGAAGGTTGTAGCTGAACTGGGCCGAATCGAGGAGCGCCGTCCAATTCCATTGGCTAGACGAACAAGTCCAAGGAGTTAGGAATGGGGTACTTGTTCTTGACCGTTACCTTGTTCAAGGCGCGGTAGTCGACACAAAAACGGAGGCTTCCGTCCTTCTTCTTTTGGAACAACACCGGTGAGCCAAAGGGCGCCTTTGATGGGCGAACAAGGCAGGCGTTGAGCATCTCATCTAGCTGCTTCCGAAGCTCTTCGAGTTCCTTCGGGTGCATGCGATATGGCGCCATTGCGGGTGGACGCGCGCCGGGCTCCAATTTGATGGTGTGGTCCGTGGGCCTTCGTGGGGGCAGCTGCCTTGGCAGCTTGGCCGGCATCAGCACCTCATAGCGTGCAAGCACAAGCTGGATTTCGATGGAAGTTTGCAGCTGTGGCTGGGGCGCTTTCTCGGTCGGTCAGACCATGGCGAGGTAGGTTGGCTCGCCACGCGGCAGGTCCTTCTTCATTTGAAGGGCGGAGCAGGATGCTTCGTAGTCCGTTGGCTAATCTTCCACGTAGTAGTGCCCTTGAAAGAAGCCGGGCTGGAATTCGTCCGCAATGAGGATGCCGCTAAGGTGCGGCATTGGACAATCCTTGGACTGCGTCAGGAACTCCTTGCCTAAGATGATCTCGAAGTCACATAGGGGCATAGTGATGAATTCAGGACATCGAGGTAGTGGCCGACTCGAATGGTGGCCGTGGTCTTGCCTGAGATGAGTTGAAGCTGGTTCACCATCTTAACCTCCGACTCATAAGGGCGGATATTCAGCACAAGGTTCCATGCCGTTCTGATGGCCATAAAGTTGTGGGTGGCCCCCGAGTCCACCATCATCTATTGATTGCCGATAAAACAGGGAACGTGCATGAGTTTGTTCTTACCTCCCCGGCCTTCTTGAAGTGCCGTGAGTAGTTTGGAGCTGATTAGTTTGCGACGCCTCCGTATCCTTCTCGCCGCTCGGGAAGGGGCCGACTTGTGTTGGCTGAGTCTACTTGCCCTTGCCGGAGTTCTTGCCTCCGCGTCCGCGATGGCCGCGTCGCTACTCGCCCTTGTTGGCGGCAGGCGCACTGGTTGCGGCGGTAGGCAGTGGGTGCGGAATGTCGCGCAGCCGCTCGGCCTCGGCGAAGGCCGTCTGAATGTTCGTGAGGTTGCGGCGCGCCAGCTCCGTTTGCGCCCATGAGGACAGCCCGTCCAAGAAATTGTAGACTTTGTCGGCCTCCGACATATCCTTGACATCAAGCATAAGAAGATGAAACCTCTTAACATAGTCGTGAATCGAACCTGTTTGCACTAGTAGAAAATGACTTACAGGCCACGGCATTACGGGCGACTAGTGTAGAAATACGTCGCCTATAATAGGCGCAGTGGCATTTATGTAATTTTCTTAAGTTTCGGCGAACATAGGCGACGGCACTTTGGGCGACGGTTCAAAACTAAACATCCGTCGCCCAACCCTTTAATTTTTTTTAAAAATTATTATTTTTTAAGTATGGGCGATGGTTGTTTCACAAAATAAAGCCTTTCGCCCATTATATTAATTTATTTAAAAAATTATATTTTCTAACTATGGGCGACGGGTTATCAGCCCACAACCGTCGCCCATGATTTATTAAAAAAAATTACATTTATATGTTATGGGCGATGGTTACTGGATTTTTTTTAGGAACCGTCACCCATGAGTCTTTAAATTAATTTTCTTCTTCCTCACTTCATTGTTTCGAACAGACGAAGAAAAAACGAACTAAGGCGCGGCTTTGGCCATTTTCCGGCGCAATCGAAGCTCTTCCGACGTATCCGAGGTTGGAGAACACGGTAAGAAGTCCATTTAGCATTTCCTTCTTTGTATTTAGCGATTTGTGGCTTGGAAGTTTCGAAATTGTGTTTTTCGAAAATTGGGGGTTTCGGATTTTCGAGAATTTGGAGCTTAATTTATGTGATTTCGTAGCTTATTCGTGTGTTATATTTGATCTAAGGTTGATATGGTCTTTATCATTGAGAAAATTAGGTATTTTGGTCAAGTTTGGACATTAGGGATTTTTGGGTCGAATTTTGGCCGCGACCACACCTTCATCGGCGACATTTTCCGGCTACATCGACTCTTTCCGACGTTTCCGGGCTATGACAACACAGTAAGATCTCTCCTAACCATTTTCCTCATTGTAATTTGGCGAATGTGTGTTAAATTCTTCGAAAATTGAGGTTATTCATAAATATCTATTACGAAATTTTGGGTATTATGCGCGTAGTTTTGGTTCAGACCCTTGTTATATTCGATTTGAGGTTGATATTGAGATTATATTTTGCGAAACGTAGGTTTTGGGTCAAAAAGTTGTAGGATTGGGGCAATTTGGCCGAATTTTGGGTGATATTCGTGCTTTGGACAGCTATGCGTAAGTTTTCACACCAATATTTGATTTGTATGCATTCGTCTTTGTGAATTTAAGTTTTTATTTAAGCTTAGATACCCGTTTAAGGTTTTCTCATTTGGAGAAAACCTTGAATGGTCCCCGTTTGGGACCGTTCTTAAATGTTCACTGTCGCTTTAGGATGTAAATGTACGTTTGAGCATCGATGTTGATGAAAAATTTGGTTTACATTTCCATTAAATGTTCTCCGGGTAGACATATGGATTGGATGTATATTATTTTCATATTTTTTTGTCTACTTGGAGAACTGTGGGGAAATGATGCTTGTCAACATAGAAGCTCAAAGACACATTTACAAGCGATAATGAATGTTTAACATAGGTTACGTTGGAGCGATAAGGATCCTATAAAGCCCTCGATCGATTGTACTTGATTTTATGTGAATTACATGTAAATTTTTATTTCTATAGTTTAGGCTATTGGAATAGATCGGGGTTGGATGTATAGTTTGCGAACAACGACTGAGTATGCGAAGGGTGTTGACGAATTCTTGAGATGTGCAGAACATAATCGTAGGAAAAAAAGGCAATCGAAGATTTCGTGCCCGTGTCGTAATTGCAATAACATGAACTGGTGGAATAGTGATGTTGTGAAGGAACATTTGCTAATAAGCGGTTTTAAACCTGGGTATACGAATTGGATATGGCACGGTGAAGCCGTTGTCAGTGAAGCTAGTTCTGCGGGTGTCGGAACTAGTACACGAGTGCCACTAGATTTGGAGGACGATGTCGTAGCTAAAGGTTCTTCGGACGACGATAATGATCATATCGAGGACATGCTGCGTGATGTCCAAGAGGATTTTGAAGAACGTCCTCCCACATTTGACAACCTTGTTAGGGATAACAATATCCCTTTGTACACCGTGTTAGGAAATATTTTGTAGTGTTCAATTTCATTATATTATCTTTGTTGGTTAGCTTTATTAAAACTTTGGGCTAGTTCTTAGTTGGGTTAGTTCTTAGTAATTTTGTAATGGGCTTACACAAGGGCCCAAGTATTATATACCAACTTGTGGTATAAATACTAAAACCCTAACACATAGTTAGGTGTGCTTGTGTGTGTTAAGAAAATAAACATATGTTAGAGTGAGAGAGTCTCCTCAAGAACACCACCAAGCCCACACGCCCTAACCTAAATCTCAATCTTTAGGCGTGTTTAATCCGTCCGAAGTCGTATTGTTGGTGAAATCTCGGACCAACAATTGGTATCAGAGCCCAACGCGACCGGATTTGCGTGTTTTAAGCAAGATTTGAGTGAAAATTGCTTGAAAAATTATTTTCGTCACTTTCAGTTTTTGGGCGATTTCGACATCGATTTGTTGTTTTTAGACATCCCAAAGGTTGATTATGTGTTTAGGAATGTTTTTCTGAAGTTTTGGAACAAGTTTCGTCGATTTTGAGTGAGATTTGAGCGAAAACGAGCCATTTTTCTGGTAAAAGTCGCGCTACCCATGCTTTGTTCTTGGCCGAGAAATTTTCTTACCCGAGAAAATTCTTAGCCGAGAAAATTTCGCTGGCCGAGAAACTTTCACTGGCCGAGAAATTTTCTTACCCGAGAAAATTCTTAGCCGAGAAAATTTCGCTGGCCGAGAAACTTTCACTGCCCGAGAAATTTTATCAACCCGAGAAACTTTCACTGCCCGAGAAAGTTTTGCAAAACTGAGAAATTTTTTTTCAAATCCGAGAAATTTTGCAAAACCGAGAAATTTTTTTAATCCGAGAAATTTTCTTAAACTGATTAAATTTTCAAAACTGCGAAAATATTCAAAACTGAGAAATTTCTCAAATCCGAGAAATTTTCAACTGAGAAAATTTACACTTCGAAAATTCTCAACCTGAGAAAATTTCATCTGAACTAACTTCCACCTGAGAAAGTTTTTCAACCTGAGAAATTTCCAAACCGCGAAAGCTTCATACCTGAGAAAATTTTTATACATGCGAAATTTTACTTTAAATGTGAATTTTCTCTCGACATGCGAAATTTTTATACATGCGAAAATTTCTATACATGCGAAACTTTTATACATGCGAAATTTTACTTCAAATGTGAATTTTCTCTCGACATGCGAAAATTTTCAGTACATGCGAAAATTTCCTCTGAATGCGAAATTTCCGTGCTATATGCGAAAATTCACTGTGAATGCGAAATTTCTTATTTTCGCGACTCACTCTCACAACGAAATTTCTCGGGATAACATTTTTCGCACATTTTCACACACCATTTTTCGCACCCCCGAGAAATTTGCACCCAACCTTTAAACTTGATCCAAACACACCTTTTAGCTTCAAATCTTGCAAAAATCACTCTTTAAAATTACACTTGAACGTTTTTGACCACCAAAATTTCTGGCCCCCCCTCGGATTAAATAAGGTTTTAAGGAGCAAAAAAAATTTCTGCCCTTTAAGGAAGGAAATTTTTTTCTAAGCCCAAGGAAAATTTATATCATTGGATAGAGAAAAATTTTCTAAGGCCTTTGGACTTTGTCTATTTTACACTTTTAAAATTTTTCGAAATAAATTTTTCTGGGCCAAAATTTTCGGTATAGACGACGTTTCTGTGAAATTTTTTAAGGCAAATCCAAAACGCGGCAACGATCACCGTACCCAACGATCGACCTAGGACGGTATTGGCACATTATAGAAAAAGTTTAGGTCACCCCCAAAGTTTTCGGAGCGGAATTTCCAAATGCCAATTTCACACCCCCGGCATGAATGGTACATGGGTTGCTCCACATTCATGACCGGTATGCACTGCGAGCAACCAACCCCATCATGCACGTTACACGGGTTGCTCCACGTGCATGAAGGGATGTCAGAGAAGCGAGCAATCATCATGACTTCTGTACAAATCCGTGCAGAACCCGGACCCATAAAGAAGGGTTGACAAGAGTTCAACCAACCATCAGTGGGCGCGCCATCTAATCTCGATGCTTAGGCGATGTGGATCTCATGTACCAGACTCCACCGTCCACCCACTGCCATCCATTCCACCATGGTGCGCTACATGGAGACGTCCTAAGCCACCGTGATCCTCTTTACGCCCTCACCACCACCACCACCTGACGAGTCTCAGAAGTGTCTGATCAACAGTTTTGGGCCACCCTCGTCGACATCACTCGTGGTCGCCTTTCAACGCGATCACGCCACGCCACCATAGTTCCCATGGATCATTGAAACCCCCGGATCCTAACCCAGGAACGAGCCTACCCTAGCCTCTCTAGTCTAGGTCTAGGTCGCGCGACATCCTCCTCCATGCAAAGATCCAATCAACGATCTCGGGAGGATGACGTAAGTCGCTTGCAGGAGTTGCGAACCAACGACGACATGATCGCACTCCTCTGTCATATCTCACCACAACCCGGACCTCGCCCATAGGTACAGGAGACGACTCGCTCGTTTCCCGAGTAGAAGTCGCGGCATCTGGTCCAACCGCGCAATTAACCCCTCCCAACCACTCAGCTATCCTTTCGCAGATAGCTGTTTCATTTCGCACAAGAGGAACCACGTTAGCCATCACCGCCCCACTTGGAGACGGTTGATGTTGAACATGCAGTGCCCCGCCTCTCACTGCACCTCTTCCACCCATGTTGAGTCTAGTGTCCTCACCCACCGAAATTTTCCACTTTCTAGGACACAAACACTCTTTATGCACCGCAGGTTCTTCGTGAACTTGCCCGAACGCTTGATGACGTCCTTGTGACCGAGAGCGGAAGACCCACGACAGCCACCCTCACCACAACTGTCGATGGGCCACGTATACGAGCTTGTCTCATCGTCCGTGCGAACGGAAAGCCTTTGTGGCTCTCCGGTTCTTTTTGTCCTGTGCAAACAGGCGGCGCATCGGACACATGTTTCGATCTTGTGACGACGGAGCGTCTTTGTGACCCCCGTCTGGTTAGTTACCCCGTTCGTGATGGAGCCCCGACTCATAGCAATCAGCGAGGAACTTACACATTCCATGCCGCGCTCAACGAGGATCTATGAAGGAAAAGGTCCCATCACCGACACCACTCCACCACGCCTACGCTTACGCCACCACATGCTGCTCCGCCTCTTCCAAGTTTCGAAATGAACTTGGAGGAAAGCCAAATGCTGCTACTCCTGAGAATCCCACTTGATTGCCTCACTCAACACCACACCACACCATCATCACCAGCATCAACACCAGAGGCAGACTCGTCCCATGGATGACGTGACGATCCCGAAGACGGAGATCATCTCAAGGGGGAGTAAAGGAGAAGAAATGAGTTGAAGATCGTACAGCAGCATCAGCAGCAACCATCATCCACGCCACCTCCACCAACTACGCCCCGCCGGAGGCTTCCACTACCTCCGCGCACATTCTTATGTGTCAAGCTATTATGTTCATAATGGAACACTCGAAGGAGCCATGTCACATCTCATCCACCACATTCCGCCACCACTGCGCTGACCACTCTGAAGACCGGGCTCCCTACTCTTGAAAGTCACATTTCAATAGAGCCTTGGCACATTTTTACGCCCCACGCCTACCTTCTTCTGGAGCCAGACGAGTCATCTTCGAGGCCGAACTAGACAACTTCCATTCGAAGACAACAAATCCGGCGCCAAGAAGAAGAAGATTGGAGAATCTTAACAAGTGAGTCCTAGCCGAGTCATCAATGCCTCCGCAAGAAGAGGAGATATCCCTTGTAGGGGAAGTTTGCTAGGAATCGAGATCTCCAATATGCCCAACAAAGATATCCCGCGCTGAACTGAAGATTGAACACTAAGGGGGAGATTGTTAGGAAATATTTTGTAGTGTTCAATTTCATTATATTATCTTTGTTGGTTAGCTTTATTAAAACTTTGGGCTAGTTCTTAGTTGGGTTAGTTCTTAGTTATTTTGTAATGGGCTTACACAAGGGCCCAAGTATTATATACCAACTTGTGGTATAAATACTAAAACCCTAACACATAGTTAGGTGTGCTTGTGTGTGTTAAGAAAATAAACATATGTTAGAGTGAGAGAGTCTCCTCAAGAACACCACCAAGCCCACACGCCCTAACCTAAATCTCAATCTTTAGGCGTGTTTAATCCGTCCGAAGTCGTATTGTTGGTGAAATCTCGGACCAACACACCGCGTGCTCAAAGTACACAAAGTTGTCTGTTGTCTTCAAGCTGCTGAACGTTAAGGCTAAATTTGGTATTTCAGACAAGTGTTTCTCAACACTTTTAGAAATAGTCGCGGATATGCTTCCAAATGGCAATGAGCTTCCGACGTCGACCTACGAGGCAAAGAAGCTGTGCCCATTGAATTTACAGTACGAAAGAATACACGCCTGTCCGAATGACTGCATACTTTATAGGGGAGATTACGAGTCGGCTGATAAGAGTCCGACGTGCGACACCTGGCGTTATAAGAGAAAAGGCGAAGTCGGTGGCCCCCCTGCTAAAGTTTTGTGGTACTTACCAATAATTCCGAGACTAAAACGCATGTTCTCAAACGCCGACGAAGCTAAGATGTTTAAATGGCATGATGAGGAAAGGAAAAAGGATGGAAAATTGAGACATCCCGCGGATTCTCCGCAGTGGAGGAACATTGATCCGATGTATCCTAAATTTGAAGGTGAGGCGAGAAATCTCCGACTGGGGCTTTGCACTGATGGGATAAACCCGTTTGGCGATTTGAGCAGCCGTCATAGTACTTGGCCGGTGCTGTTTTGTATGTATAACCTCCCTCCGTGGCTTACGATGAAAAGAAAATACATCATGTTGTCGTGTTTAATCTCCGGTCCAAAACAACCCGGAAATGACATTGATGTCTACTTGGCTCCGTTGATCGACGATCTGAAAGCACTATGGTACAAAGGAGTTGAAGTGTACGATGCATCAATCAGATCACGGTTTATGCTACGCGCCATGATATTCTGTACCATAAATGAGTTCCTGGCTTACAGGAATCTGTCTGGTTATAGTGTAAAAGTCAAGAAAGCGTGTCCAATTTTTGGGGATAATACGGATAGTCAGTGGTTGAACAACTGCAGGAAACACACCTACATGGGCCATCGAAAATTCCTGCCACGTACCCACGAATATAGAACGAAGAAAAAGCTTCTACCATTGTTTAACAGGGAAAGCAAGACTTCAAGGGCTACAATACTGTTGAATGGCACGAAATTGAGTGATACCGTCGCACACATCAATACTCAGTTTGGTAAGATGTGCAAAACATCGGAAAAAACGATCAATATTTTGGGAGCTACCTTATTGGCAGAACCTCGACGTCAGACACTGCATCAATGTGATGCACGTTGAGAAAAACGTGTGTGATAGCATTGTAGGTACTCTTTTAAATATGCCTGGTAAGACAAAAGATGGACTAAAAGCTAGGCTTGACATGGTCGAACTTCGAATGAGGCCTGAGCTAGCACCGATCGAAAAGGGAAAGAGGACTTTCCTTCCCCCGGCTTGTTTCACACTTAGCAGCGCTGAGAAGTTAAGCTTTTGTCAGTTTCTAAAAAGTATTAAAGTTCCAGTCCAGTTATGCCAGTAACATAAGGAGGTATGTCTCGATGAAAGACCTGAAGCTGGTGGTGTACAAGTCTCAGACTGTCATGCATTGATGCAGCATCTGCTGCCGATCGCAATCCGTGGTATAATGCCGAAGCATGTTTGTCATTGCATTTCAAAATTGTGTTTCTTTTTCAACACAATATGCAATAAAGTTCTTGATCCCGAGGTACTAGACGAGCTACAAGCAGATGTTGTAATAACATTGTGCCGCTTCGATGTTTTCTCCTCCGTCTTCTTTCGACATAATGGTACATCTAGTCGTTCATCTAGTTCGAGAAATCAAGATATGTGGCCCCGTGTACATGAGATATATGTATCAATTTGAACGGTATATGAAGATCCTTAAGGGATATGTTAGAAATCGGTATCGTCCGGAAGGTAGCATAGTTGTATGATACACTATAGAGAAATGCGTTGAGTTTTGCTCTTCGTACTTGGCAAATGTTAAAGTGGTTGGGATACCTACGTCTCGCCACGATGGACGACTAGGAGGAAAACCATTGACGAAACCACAGTACAAGACAGTATCGCGAGAACTATGGGATAATGCACATTTCCTCGTGTTGCGTCATATTCCCGAAGTGCACCCGTTTGTGGAGGAGCACATGGCCAGCTTACGGCGCGAAAATAGTAAAAAATCGGAGTTGTGGTACATAAATGAGCATAACAGACTATTTTTAGGCGGTTCAGAATGAGGGCACTTTATGCAGACACCGAATCGGATTGCAGTGGGATGATAAAATGGCTGACATGGGGACCCGAATGTATAGTTGCGACATATGAAGGTTACGACATTAATGGATACACGTTTTATACGAAAAGGCGAGATGATAGGAGTGCGTCGCAGAACAGTGGGGTCACATTAGTTGCATTGTCGAGAGAAGTATCTTGTGTAAAGGATGCTCAAGTAACGAGCAATGCAAGTTCATACTATGGGTTTATCGAAGAAATACGGGAACTCGTCTACAAGAACAACGTAAAATTTGTTTTACTACGTTGTCAGTGGGCTAATAACAGGCGGGGCGTTTGGATAGATCCAGAGTTAGGATTAACAATAGTGGACTTACAGAAAGTGGGTTATGTGGACGACCCTTTCATCCTCGCAGTGCAAGGGAAACAAGTATTCTACGTTGAAGATCCTACTAATAGTGGATGGCATATTGTTCTTCAAGGAAAGAGAAATGTTGTTGGCATCGGTGATGTGGATGATGAAGAGGACTATGACTGAAGCGATTAGACATTCCCATTTCCTACCGGTGTGGAACACGTCCCTATTACGGAGGATGATACAAATTTTCATAGATATATAGTTCCCAATCAGGACGAGGGAATGTATTGTTGACAAACTCAAAATTTGTAAGTATTATAGTTTGAATTTTCAAAAAATTGATACTCGTTTCCGTTTATCTACAGTTTTTATGTCTTTTTTTGCTAAATAAATCTTTTCTTGTTATTTTTTTCAGGTACAATGTCTTCGGATACCCCCACCTCTTCCTCACTTGGTACCGAATCAAGCGGGATGGATAGGCATAAGAGAGGCCCGTACAATATGAAGATTCTACGTAAGAAGTTGAGCGCTAGCTCTGATGAGTGCATCTTGCCGTTCAACGACGCCGGTACATGCATCGGCCCTGACAATGATACCGGAGTGAAGTTTAGCAACTACATTGGTCACGTGACAAGATCACAGGTTACCGACTACGTGACCAATTGGCGCGAGATCGACGTCGTTATCTGTTGTATATAATTGATATTATACCCAAAATATATTATGATCGAGCGGATCGAGTAAAAAAATAAAACGAACACTAACGAAATATCCTACGCTCAACAGGCAAGTGTACCTATCGAAATAGCATAGACGTAGCAAGTATTCGAGTATCGAATCCCAAAAAAACTATGTACCTTAGAAAAACGTTTGCTTAAATATCCTAGTAGAACGTTTGATTGTTGAAACGGTAAATAACGGTACTTAGAAAATACAACTTAATTAAGTAGCACGAAGAAGAAAACCCTTATGTAAACAGACGTATTTGAGACTTTGAATCCCCCTAGCTCGACCAACACATATATCGAGTACACATAAGCAACACTATCATTAGACCGTGAAGATTCCTACAACATGCGTACGAATTCATACGACTGACGAAACTGCGCCTTATCATACGAGACTCGCAAACAACTAATCAACCAATTAAATAGCCAGGCAAGCTTCCCTAACTACTTAACCGAAGATTGCATTAAAAACACGGTGAATCCCACTATTAGATTTGACTCTAATCCAGCGGGATAGTTCAACCTATCTCTAGCGATGAGTTTATTCCGCTCGTTTACGAGTGGTTTAATCGTTCGCCCCTCTCTCGAGCGTAGCGTACGATTTCCCGGACTACGTTAACTTAAACACATAGACATGATCAAGCTAACTAGATGATTTTAATCACATAGACATAATCAAAATCATATGCTTCATAAACGAGTCGTAACAATAGTAATACATCAAATACACGTAAACATACGATCGATTTCGCAAGGGTTCATCTCATCTCAAATACAATAAATTTAGCTACTCATTGTCATCACAACAAAGCACGTAATTAACATCGAATACATCATAAATACTTCCCTGAATTCGACTTCGAAGTTAATCTCGTTCTTCGTTTAGGACTTTTATCGAGCACTTGGTGAGCAACTAATGTTGTGTTCTTGGGGCTTAGAATGGTAACGTCTATGTGACTTGTATATATGAGCTTAGATTGGTCTTTCACGTACCTTCCCCTTTTCTTCTTAATACCTTCGCTCTTTTTCACGTTGGCTCCTTATATAGAGTTTTCATCACCTCTTTTGCTCTTCTTTTCAACGTCAGTTCCAAGGAGTTGCCAAAATCAGATTTCTTGTCTCCCATGCCTGAAAGATTATAGCCTCCAAAGTCATGATTTGCAGCCATTGAGCCACCAAAAGAGATTTCTTATCCCTAGTTTCATTTCCAAGATGATAAGATAAGTTGAAGTCGCTTTCTTTTCATGTTCTTGACTTTAAACATGTCCACTGGATGTTCACGGCCTCGTTTATACTTCTTCACGGCCGTGACAACATAAAACCTGAGGACAACAACGTCTCTGCCCGTGTTCACGGCCTCGGTAGCCACCATTCACGGCTGTGAAGCGTTCGGGGGTTAGAAATGGGTTTCTGCCCGCTTTAACGGCCTCTAGCACCTCCTTTCACGGCCATGAAGCACAATTCACGGCCTTGTTGATCAATGTTCACGGCCGTGACACAACCGGGTAAGAAACAGCTCTCTGGTGCTCTTCACGGCCTCTTACAAACCATTCACGGCCGTGACTAATTTTCTGTAAAACAGCAGCACATTCAAAAATTCATATCTCCCATTATAGAACTCGGATTACAAATCCCTTTGGATAGAATCAAGATTAACAAGTCCTCTATCTATGGTTAAAATTTCAGGTCCATCGGACGTCATTTACCCCGTGATCATTGAGAAATAAAAAACTATCGCAAAACTGCCGTAAAACGTTTGATTTTGTTGTGAAACCATATTATAGCACAAAAATAATCCAAACGGCTTCACTTATCATGCAAACGACTTAAATGTAACATATATAAACGTAAGAAAATACGTTTATCAAATTTCCCCACACTTAAACGTTTGCTTGTCCTCAAGCAAATAAATGCAAATGTCATATAAAAGTATAAGATCATGCAACGTATCAATTAAGAATGAAATCACGTAGGAGATAATGCAAGTAAAGTCGGAAAGCATATTCGAAATCAACAACTAACCACGCGAGTTCCTTAGAAATACCTATCAAGATCCGCACCTCACAAAGATTCACTCAAATCACTAAGTGTATGGGTTAAGATGTCGGTGATATCTCTCGGGTCATGCACTAATCTAATCCCTACCATAAGCTTGCAAATGATTCGTAAATCTACCACTTTCAATGTTCAAGCGTGAATCGGAAGGTCTTTACCGGGTTATAATATGGTTAAGATATGTAAAATATGCAAGGAATAAGCGTAAAAAGGATATGAGCTGTAGTCGTTTCGGAATCATGCCATCATCTCGAATGCGCCAAATCCGTCGTTCTTTTTTTTTTTTTCCACCAAGCCCTTCTTCTTTCGACTTCTCGATCTAGGAAATAGGTAAAATGGTTTCGAGAGTGAAAGATTATCGGAGGAAGGGTTCTTAGTCATATATATATATATATATATATATAAATTTTATCTCTCTCTCTCTTTTTTCTCTCTCTTTTTTTTTTGGACATAAGCTCGGAAATTAAGTACGAGTTGCGCTTCTTAAGTACGGCATTCAACCTCCACTTCTACTATCGCTCCAATGGGTTTATGTCTGAAGGCTTAATCAGGGTCGGCAATTTATAATCCACTTTTTACAAATAAATGGCTCGGGCTCAAAGTGGCTAACTACGGTGATCAGGCGTGGTTGGATACTTTGGCTATGGACTGAATTCCTAATGCCTTCCTCATTTTCACGCAATCACACGTCAAGTAGTTTCAAAACGCAATACACAAGCAAGTTCTGAAGAGAAATAAACTAAGCATGATTCACACAACCAAAGAAATGAGCGAAAAGCTTGTAGGCTCAAAAATCTCACAAAAATAAGGTTATGTGTACGAATCCATCAGGTATCGCCAAGTTCATCTATGTAAGAAAGAAGTCGACTCGCATATGTATCCTAATTACTCACAAGATTTCTAACATGAAATCACCCTTTGATTGAAAGAAACATGATTTTCGAAAAAGTTTATGCCAATTTTCGAAAAAATATATACCAAAAATCAAGTCATGCACATATAAGATGTTTGCATCAATTTCGCAGAAATTCCCCTCCCCACACTTAAGATTTACGTTGTCCTCAACGTAACAATTATGTAACGCAAGGAAGAGGAAATAAATAGATAAGCAAACTTCCCTGAATAGTCCGATGTGCATGCTTTGTACAGCTCCTCCCCACACTTGAGATTTTGAGTTCCTGCGATCACCGAAAACCAGAATCATGAAAACTAAAATGCATAGAAAAATAAAGGAAAAACATAGGATAGGCTTGGGGTGCCTCCTAAGTAGCGCTTTCTTTAATGTCTTTTAGCTAGACATAGTTCGGAGGATTTTAGCGTTGTGTGTTGTTGAGGAGGTGAATTGTTTCCTTTCCAAGCGCTTCGATGTTACCGCCATAGTAATGCTTGAGACGCTGCCCGTTCAACTTGAAGGTCCCTTTTTCTGGGTGTGTGATCTCGACCGTTCCGTATGGAAATACTCGAGTCACCGTGAATGGACCTGAACCTCGATTTCAGTTTTCCCGGGAATAATCGCAGCCGCGAATTGTACAGCAGGACTTGGTCGCCTTCTTGGAATTCCCGCTTCACGATCCTTCGATCATGATATTGCTTCGTACGCTCTTTGTAGAGGCGGGAATTCTCGTAAGCCAATTGCCTCCACTCGTCGAACTCGTTGATCTGCAAGTTTCGCTTTTCACCTGCAAGATTCAAATCAAAATTTAGTTTTTTAAAGCCCAATATGCTTTGTGTTCTAGCTCGACGGGTAAAGCATCATTCAGTTTGCTTGGCCAATCTCGCCTTTGTGCTCCACGGTCTTTTCGAGTATACGCTTTAGCTCCCTGTTTACGACTTCTGCTTGGCCGCTCGCTTGAGGATGGTACGCTGTGGTAACACTATGTTTCACGCCGTATTTTTCGAGCGTCCTTGCAAAATGAGTGTTACAGAAATGCGTACCTTTATCGCTAATTATGCAACGAGGTGAGCCAAATCGAGAAAATAATGTTTTCAAAAATTTAACGACTACCCTAGCATCATTAGTAGGTAGCGCTTGTGCTTCTACCCATTTTGAAACATAATCAACCGCAATTAGGATATATCGATTCTTGAAAGAGGTAGGAAAGGGACCCATAAAATCAATGCCCCATACGTCAAATATTTCACACACAAGAATAAAATTCTGAGGCATTTCATTTCGCTTAGAAATATTACCTGTCCGTTGGCACCTATCACATTCTCTACGTATTTTTGAGCGTATTTGAAAATCGTAGGCCAATAAAAACCACATTCGAGTACCTTTTGTGCAGTTCGATTACCTCCGTAATGTCCTCCACATGGCCCCGAATGACAATGGCTCAAGATTTTAACCGTCTCGGGAAAGGACACGCATCGCCGAATTATCTTGTCCGCGCAAACCCTAAACAAATACGGATCATCCCAAAAATAATACTTCAAGTCCGAGAAGAATTTCTTCCTCTGATGACTTGTGTATCCCTTTGGCATGATCCTAGCGACAAGATAATTAGCAAAATCAGCGTACCACGGGGTTTCATCGAATACCTCACGTATAGCATATAGATGCTCATCGGGAAATTGGTCTCGGATGACTTCGTCGTTGGTAACCTCGTGGGCTGCGCCTTCAAGTCTTGACAAGTGATCGGCTGCACAATTCTCGGTACCTTTTTGGTCACGAAATTCCACGTCGAACTCTTGGAGTAACAGAATCCATCGGATAAGCCTCGGTTTTGCATCTGGTTTCGCGAAGAGGTGTTTGAGGGCCGAATGGTCCGTGTAGATGATGACTTTTGAGAGAACGAGATATGGACGGAATTTGTCGACGGCGAACACGACTGCGAGCAACTCCTTCTCTGTGGTAGTGTAATTCGCCTGGGCTTGGTTTAGAGTTTTGCTCGCATAGTGTATCGGCTGCAAATGCTTTTCCCGTCGCTGCCCTAAAACTGCACCTACTGCAAAATCACTTGCATCGCACATTAGTTCGAATGGTAGGCTCCAATCGGGGCCTACCATAACAGGCGCATTAATTAGCTTATCCTTAAGTATGGTAAAAGCATTCATGCACTCAGGTGTAAATTCGTAAGACACGTCTTTTTCAAGCAAACGAGTTAAAGGCCTAGCAATTTTAGAAAAGTCCTTGATAAATCTACGATAAAAACCCGCATGTCCTAGGAAACTTCTAATTGCCCTTACCGACGAAGGTGGAGGTAATCGTTCTATGGTTTCTATTTTAGCTCTATCTACCTCGATACCTCTCGACTATATCTTATGACCTAAAACAATACCCTCTCTTACCATAAAATGACATTTCTCCCAATTTAGCACAAGGTTTGTTTCCTCGCATCGCTGAAGTACTTTCTTTAAATTAAATAAGCATGCCTCGAACGAGTCACCAAAAATCGAAAAATCATCCATGAATACCTCCATTCCGTCACCTATTAGTTTATCGAAGATAGCCATCATGCAACGTTGGAAGGTGGCCGGAGCATTGCAAAGTCCAAAAGGCATCCGTCGGTAGGCGAATGTCCCGAATGGACACGTGAACGTCGTCTTTTCTTGATCCTCGGGTGCAATGGGAATCTGCAAATAACCTGAAAGTCCATCAAGAAAACAATAAAATCCATGACCAGACAAACGTTCAAGCATTTGATCGATAAAAGGAAGAGGAAAATGGTCTTTTTTGCGTTGCGTCATTTAATTTGCGATAATCAATGCAAACACGCCATCCTGTGACGGTCCTCGTCGGAATGAGTTCATTTTTCTCGTTGGGCACAACTGTCATTCCTCCTTTTTTGGGCACTACCTGAACTGGGCTCACCCATGCACTGTCCGAGATTGGGTAAATCACTCCCGTGTCGAGCAGTTTTATTACGTCGGCCTTCACCACCTCCTTCATGTTGGGGTTCAAACGCCTTTGGTGTTGTACCACCGGTTTGAAGTCGTCTTCCATTTGAATTTTATGCATGCAAAAGGTCGGGCTAATTCCTCGGATATCCGATATCTTCCATGCAAGTGCCCTCTTGTGCTCCCGTAGTGTGTTTAAGAGCATGAGTTTCTGCTCCTTCTCCAGTTTTGACGCGATGATTACCGGAAGCTTTGCATTCTCCTCGAGGAAAGCGTACTCCAAGTGATCGGGCAATTATTTGAGCTCGAGCGTTGGTGGTTCCTCGACCGAGATCTTCTCACGATTTTCTCTGCTGCTCTTTTGCACCTCGATCGTTGATTCCTCATTGACATTCTCATCTACATCTGCTTGGGCAACATCGAGGGGCAAGTCATCATTCGGCTCTTTCTTATGGAGTTCCTCGTTTTCCTCTATTTCATGGACTCGGTCATATCAAATGTCACTTTCTCACTATCTATAGTTAATGTCAATGTTCCATTACAGACCATCGACCATAGTCCCTCCGGTAGCGAGGAATGGTCTTCCTAATATTAGAGGAATATTTTCATCTTCCTCCATGTCGAGAATTACGAAATCTGCAGGAATGATAAATTTATCGACTTTAACAAGAACGTCTTCGATAATACCCCTAGGATATTTAACAGATCTATCCGCTAATTGTATACTCATCCTAGTAGGTTTGGGTTCTCCTAAGCCGAGTTTCTTGAACATCGAATAAGGCATTAAATTTATACTAGCACCTAAGTCAGCCAATGCCATATGTACTACAAGATCGCCTATTAAACAAGGTATAGTGAAACTCCCTGGGTCTTTTAATTTTTTTGGGATTTTGCTTTGTAAGATGGCGGAGCACTCCCCTCGTAGTTCGACTGTGGACACGTCTTCGAGCTTGCATTTGTTCGTGATAAGGTCCTTCAAGAATTTTGCCCAACGAGGCATCTGCGCAAGGGCTTCAACAAGTGGTAAATTAATGTGTAATTGTTTAAAAATTGCAAGGAATTTACCAAATTGATCGTCAACGATGTCCCTTTTAAGCCTCGCTGGGTATGGAATTTTCGGTTGGTATGCCTTGACAGGTGGCTTAGGTACGGTCTCTTCTTCTTTGTCGGCCTCGATGTTTGCATTCGCGGGCTCAACATTCTTCTTCTTTTTCAATTTCTGCACTTCCTCGAGCTCTCTCCCGTTACGAAGCGTCACCGCCTTTACATGGTGGTCCTTTGGGTTGGTCTCGGTGTAGCTTGGCAATGAACCGGAAGGACGTTGTTGGATTGTTTCGGCAATCTGGCCAACTTGTTTCTCCAAGGCTCGTAGGGAAAACTCAGTGTTTTGCAACCGTGCTTCTTGACTATCCAAGCGGGAGTCGAGCTTTCCCATTAGCTTCTCGAGCATTCCCTCCAGCTTATCATTGCGACCTTCAGGGACAACTTCAGAATTTCCACCGTGGTATCCATGCGGCCTTTGATTTTGAAATCCCGGTGGAGCTTGTTGTTGATTCCCATAGCTCAGGTTCGGATGAACTCGATTTGGAACGAAGTTTCGCTGACCTTGGTAATTCCCCATGTAATCGACTTGCTCAGTCGTAATAGCAGCGGGACAGTGAGCTGCGTCGTGGCTTCCTCCGCATGTAGCGCATGGCGGAATATACGTCGCATATGAATGAGAAGGCGCACCAGCTACAGGGATCATCGGGGCAGGTTGTAATTGGACAGCGTTAACGGCCGGCTTCGTTGCTAGCTTAGGCATGAGCGCGTTCATCAAGGTCTGCATTTGAAGATTAGTCGCTAACATTTGTTGTTGTAGGGTGTCGAACTTCGCGTTTATCGCAGTGGTGTTGTCGACGTCGTACATCCCCGGAGGTTTACCTCGACTGCTTGAACTCCCTCGTCGAAAACTATTTGCACTATAGTCCTCGATAAGATTCCAGCCCTCCGTAGCGCTGAGATTACATACGCCTCCGTTGCATGCTCCGTCTAGTAATTGCACGGTATGGTCGTTTAAAGATTCATGGAACCGCTGAATTTGCTCGCTCTTCGTCATCCCGTGTTGAGGGAATCGGTTCAAGAGCGCTTTGAATCTAGTCCATACGTCGTACAAGTTCTCGCCTTCTTTTTGCTTGAACGCCGTGAGGTCCATTTTTAGTTCGAGAGCCTTCGAAGGTGGAAAGAAATGATTGATGAAGGTAGCATGCATCTGGTCCCAAGTGGTGATAGATCGTTCGGGAAGTAGGTTGAACCACTCCTTCGCATTGCCTCGTAGAGAGAATGGAAATAGGTAGAGTCGAATTGCTTCCGGGCTTACGCCTTGTACTCGTATTGCGTCCGTAACAGACAAGAAGTCTCGGATGTGGCGATAAGCATCTTCCTCGGCGAGTCCATCATATTGAGCTGTCGTCTGAAGCATTTGGAGCCAATGATGTTTGAGCTCGAAATGTTCGGCACCTGAGGAAGTACTATCGCCGAGCTAATCGTTCCTACGACATTGTTTCTCCACAACTCTCTCATTGGAGGTTCTCTCGTTGCTAATGGCATCTCTTCGCGATTCTGCTCCGCCATTTCGGTCGTTACTTTGACTCGCCTAGCGTTTTCTCGTAGGTTGCTTCGAAAGGTCCTTTCAATCTCCGGGTCTCCTTCAACGATTGGTAACGAAGAATTCCTTCGGGTCATGCACCGAAGTACACGTACCGAGACCGAAAGATTTCCGATTAAGCAAAAATACTAATATTAAATAATAAATAACCAGAATAATAAACTAAGGCTTTTCTAATATCGATAGTTCCCCGGCAACGGCGCCAAAAAACTTGATCGAGCGGATCGAGTAAAAAAATAAAACGAACACTAACGAAATATCCTACGCTCAACAGGCAAGTGTACCTATCGAAATAGCATAGACGTAGCAAGTATTCGAGTATCGAATCCCAAAAAAACTATGTACCTTAGAAAAACGTTTGCTTAAATATCCTAGTACAAACGTTTGATTGTTGAAATGGTAAATAACGATACTTAGAAAATACAACTTAATTAAGTAGCACGAAGAAGAAAACCCTTATGTAAACAGACGTATTTGAGACTTCGAATCCCCCTAGCTCGACCAACACATATATCGAGTACACGTAAGCAACACTATCATTAGACCGTGAAGATTCCTACAACATGCGTACGAATTCATACGACTGACGAAACTGCGCCTTATCATACGAGACTCGCAAACAACTAATCAACCAATTAAATAGCCGGGCAAGCTTCCCTAACTACTTAACCGAAGATTGCATTAAAAACACGGTGAATCCCACTATTAGATTTGACTCTAATTCGGCGGGATAGTTCAACCTATCTCTAGCGATGAGTTTATTCCGCTCGTTTACGAGTGGTTTAATCGTTCGCCCCTCTCTCGAGCGTAGCGTACGATTTCCCGGACTACGTCAACTTAAACACATAGACATGATCAAGCTAACTAGATGATTTTAATCACATCGACATAATCAAAATCATATGCTTCATAAACGAGTCGTAACAATAGTAATACATCAAATACACGTAAACATACGATCGATTTCGCTAGGGTTCATCTCATCTCAAATACAATAAATTTAGCTACTCATTGTCATCACAACAAAGCACGTAATTAACATCGAATACATCATAAATACTTCCCTGAATTCGACTTCGAAGTTAATCTCGTTCTTCGTTTAGGACTTTTATCGAGCACTTGGTGAGCAACTAATGTTGTGTTCTTGGGGCTTAGAATGGTAACGTCTATGTGACTATGTGTATGTATATATGAGCTTAGATTGGTCTTTCACGTACCTTCCCCTTTTCTTCTTAATACCTTCGCTCTTTTTTACGTTGGCTCCTTATATAGAGTTTTCATCACCTCTTTTGCTCTTCTTTTCAACGTCAGTTCCAAGGAGTTGCCAAAATCAGATTTCTTGTCTCCCATGCTTGAAAGATTATAGCCTCCAAAGTCATGATTTGCAGCCATTGAGCCACCAAAAGAGATTTCTTATCCCTAGTTTCATTTCCAAGATGATAAGATAAGTTGAAGTCGCTTTCTTTTCATGTTCTTGACTTTAAACATGTCCACGGGATGTTCACGGCCTCGTTTATACTTCTTCACGGCCGTGACAACATAAAACCTGAGGACAACAACGTCTCTGCCCGTGTTCACGGCCTCGGTAGCCACCATTCACGGCCGTGAAGCGTTCGGGGGGTTAGAAAATGGGTTTCTGCCCGCTTTCACGGCCTCTAGCACCTCCTTTCATGGCCATGAAGCACAATTCACGGCCTTGTTGATCAATGTTCACGGCCGTGACACAACCGGGTAAGAAACAGCTCTCTGGTGCTCTTCACGGCCTCTTACAAACCATTCACGACCGTGACTAATTTTCTGTAAAACAGCAGCACATTCAAAAATTCATATCTCCCATTATAGACCTCGGATTAAAAATCCCCTTGGACAGAATCAAGATTAACAAGTCCTCTATCTATGGTTAAATTTCAGGTCCATCGGACGTCATTTACCCCGTGATCATTGCGAAATAAGAAACTGTCGCAAAACTGCCGTAAAACGTTTGATTTTGTTGTGAAACCATATTATAGCACAAAAATAATCCAAACGGCTTCACTTATCATGCAAACGACTTAAATGTAACATATATAAACGTAAGAAAATATGTTTATCATATTATCAGGGGACCTGGAACACTACAAAAGAAATACAAAATATCGACGCAACTTATCCACCAAATACTAGTCGATCTCTAATATCGATGATATTTCAACGGAATTGTAGTGGAGTAAATTATCCACCATCTCTCGACGAAATAACGGTTGGAAAAAAGGGAAAATATATTGCCTCCACTTATCGACGGATAAGCCGTCGAACATCTTTGCGACGGAAATTGCGACGGTTCTTCCGTCGGAAAATGTAAAAATTGACCAATTCATTTGTTCGATCTAAAAATTCGAATTAGCCGAGAATCCAGCCGAAAAACTCAAATAATTGAAACTATTCTCACTCTATAAAACATTAGTGGACAAATCTTGAAACGATAATTACCTCTACAATCTACAGAATCGTTCGTCGGCGATATTTTAATACACCACACATGTTATTGATTCTTCTCATAGATATATGGATCCTCGATATGAAGTTATTGTCAGTAAAAGACGATGGATGTACCGACGGCAAACTCTCGACGAATTTACGAAGGGGGTAGAACAGTTTATTGATTTTGCAACTTCTCGAGGTTCGGTGGCTCAGATACGGTGTCCATTCAAAAAATGCAATAATTCTAAATTTCACGATCATTTAGTTGTGGGAGTTCATTTGCTGAAGAATGGATTTATGTCTGATTATTACAACTGGACTTCACACGGAGAAGCCGCATATTGGGAGCTTCAGTCAATGGAAGACGCTATCGGTTCTGGTGTCAGTCAACCAGTAACTGGCAATTCTGATTTTAATGTGGAGGAACAAACTACAGTTGAAACTGCTATTCCTAATACCGCCGATTATGATCAAAATTTTACAGCGAGTTTTGATGTCGGTGGCAGTAGCTCGACGATGCCAAACGAGGAGACGACATCCCATGATAGTTTTACAGAACAATTGAGAACTGCAGACACTCCACTATTCGATGGATCTAATTGCTCTCGATTGGCTGCAATTGCAGAATGGGCGAGTATTAAATCTGAAACAAATATGTCTGCATCTGCGTTTGACAGGGTGTCTGATTTCATTCGCAGATTATTGCCAAAAAACAACACATTTCCGGAAAGTTATTACGAGACAAAGAAGGCGATGGTGGATTTTGCGCTACCGATACACCATATAGATTGTTGCATCATGGGTTGCATGCTATATTGGAAGGAAGATGCCGAGCTAAAACGCTGCAAGGTATGTAGAAAACCACGGTTTAAATTTGCTGATAGATCGAAGTCTCCTTATGCAGTGTTACGTTATTTGCCACTTGGTCCAAGACTTCAGCGATTATACTCCGATAAGAAAACAGCAGAGATGATGGCATGGCATGCTAGTCACATACCCGACGAAGGCATCATGTCTCACCCTTCTGATGGAAAAGCATGGAAGCATTTCGATAGTAAACATGCTGATTTTTCTGTTGATCCACGAAATGTTCGTATAGGGTTATGCACTGATGGTTTCACTGTTCATGGCCAGTTTGGTAAGCAATATTCATGTTGGCCGGTAATTACGACTCCCTACAATCTTCCCCCTGGCGAGTGTTTAAGTAAGAAATATATGTTTTTATCTCTCATGATACCTGGTCCAAAAAATCCTAAGAATAAATTGGATGTTTTTCTTCAACCTCTGATCGAAGAACTAAAGATGTTGTGGCACGTAGGACTACAGACTTATGATTCATTTCGTGAAGAAATGTTTAGGCTACGAGTTGCGCTTATTTGGACGGTGAGTGACTTTCCTGCGTATGGAATGTTGTCTGGCTGGGGTACGTCAGGGAGATTGGGTTGCCCAATTTGCATGGATGATACTTCGGCATTTTATTTGAAATATGGTAAAAAGATTTGTTATTTTGACTGTCATCGTCGTTTTTTACCTAGACAGCATGCATTTAGAGGAAATACAAGCGATTTCCTCAAGGGTAAAGTCGAGAGAAGAGGTCCACCAAAGAGGTTAACAGGTTTGGAAATATGGGAGCGCATCCAACATTTTAAAACTGTCATGGAGGATCCCGAACAAAAGCCCGAAGGATATGGAATCACACACCACTGGTCGAAGAAAAGTATATTTTGGGAGTTGCCGTATTGGTCTTCACTTCTTATTCGGCACAATCTTGATGTCATGCATATAGAGAAGAATGCATTTGAGAATGTTTTCAATACAGTGATGGATGTTAAGGATAAATCTAAAGACAATATCAATGCTCGCCGAGATATTGGTATTTATTGCGATCGGCTTGAACTTGAAATTTCTGAGAGTTGCCCAGGACGTAAACCAATGGCGGCATACACATTGAATAAGGAGAAAAAATGTAATGTCTGCAATTGGATAAAAACAGTGCGTTTTCCAACTGGTTTTGCCTCTAATATTGGTAGGTGCGTCGACATGGTAAACTGCAAGTTACAGGGAATGAAATCTCATGATTGTCATGTTTTTATGGAGCGATTAATTCCAATCGCCTTTTGAGAGTTATTACCAGAATTTGTTTGGAGCGCGTTAACTGAACTTAGCTTGTTCTTCCAATCTTTATGTTCCGCTGTTTTAGACCTCTCTCAAATGGAAGAATTCAACTCAAAAGTCGCCTTGATTCTATGTAAGTTGGAAAGAATATTTCCACCTGCTTTTTTTGATTCCATGGAGCATGTTATTGTCCATCTCCCATATGAAGCAATCGTCGGTGGTCCAGTACATTATCGATGGATGTATCCATTTGAACGGTATAATACTTTTTACATCTTTTTTATACAATTATTTAGTATAATTTATTTAATTTATTTAAGTTCTTTGATTTGCAGCTTTTTGCATAGCCTAAAGCAAAAAAATATGAACTTGGCGCACGTAGAGGAGTCAATGTGTAACCAGTACATAATGGAAGAAGTTTCCAACTTCACAAAACTTCATTTCGATCATTCGGACCAAAGAATGTCGTTGAGAAGCTTAGGGCAATATTACGAGGAGGGATACGAACCATTTTCGATTTTTAATTACGTAGGCCGACCAACAGGAAAGATGCGAACTAAATTCATGACTGGGACTGATTTGGAGAACGCGCATAGAGTTATTTTGCTCAACTGTCCAGAAGTTGAACCGTTTCTTCAGTAAGTTCTAATAAATTTTGAAAACAAAATATTATATATTTCCTTCGAGGTAATATTTTATTTTATGTGCAGAGAATACATTTCAAAACAACAGCTTGCAGGGCTTAGCGCTGCTTTAATTGACAAAAAAGTCGATAAAGAATTCGTAAATTGGTTTCGATCTCGTGTAAGTAAATATATCTTTATTTATTTCATGAAAAAAATATGTGTGACTAACTATAATTCTTATTTTTCGTTATAGGTTCAAGATAATTCTGATCACATAACTGACGACTTATTAAAGGGATTAGCGTGGGGTCCATCTCAAGAAGTTCGAACCTACTCAGGGTATTTCATTAACGGTTATAATTTTCAGATAGAGGCACGAAGTCGGGATAAAGTTACGACTAATAGTGGTGTCTGTGTTCCATCTTCCGATTTCGGTGATCGTTCGAGTGACTTTTATGGAACATTACAAGAAGTTATAGAGTTCGAAATTTCTTTACCAGCGGTAAGAAAAAAAGTCGTACTATTCAAATGCGAGTGGGTGTGCCCAGATCGAGGTTTGAAAGTACATCCGAAATTCAAAAGCTTGGTTGATGTGAAATTGAGACTGACTTACAAGAAGAACGATCCATTCGTTCTTGCTCAACAATGTGTTCAGGTCTTTTACATACATTATCCTAGTCTCAAAAGAGATTTAGCGGAGTGGAAGAACGTTTGTAGGATCAAAGCTCGAGGGCAAATTCTAGTACGATGGACTGAGAAAGTTCCATATCAAGAAGATCATCCCAACAGACTTTTTACTATTGAAACTGACGATATTAATGATATTCCACTGTTGAACGATCCGGAGAGAATAATGATCGAGGAATATGACGACGGTTCTGCACAAATGCAACAGGAACACGAAGACGATGAAGAAAAAGAAGACGATGAAAACGAAGACGACGATGACGATGACGACGACGCTATGGAAGAAGATGAAGACGACGAATATGGAGACTAGTAGCTATTTCTTTTAGCGTTTATTAACGCGTAATATTTTTAATGTTAATCTTTTAAAAACTTTGATTATTTTGGCATTATTTTTAGTTATTTTATTTAATATATGTTTACTTATTTATTTTCATTTAACGTTGAACTATATGTTTGAATTAATATCAATGTTTAATATTTAATACGTTTAACTTTATTTATCAATTAATATTTAATATGTGATATTTTTTAAACTTTATTTATCATTGTTTAATATTTAATTTGTGAATTAAACTTTATTTATTTTAGCAATATCAACGTTTTTTTTACCGATTTTTAAGATTGTTTTGAAAAATCATTACCCTATGTGCCACGTATGCTTGCTAAAGCTTGATAGTTTAATATTTCAATTGTTTGGGTTATATTTTATTAATTGCTTAGCGGGTAATGAAAATAAAAGCGGGCCTTTTAGTTCCCACGTATATTGCCCATCGAATTTCGACCACAATAGGGTCGATTAACCCCTTTTCTTCAAATTACGAAAGAAAAACCAAATCCAAGTGGGAAGAGTACATTAAAGAAACCGAATTCAAGAGTGGGATCAGCCACAACTTCCCGATCGAGGTACGTATAAGGCTTCACTTTAGCTTTGTTTGGCTGTGAGATGTTGTTTAGCTTTAGTCGGATTCCATCTGTTTACGGAGTTGGGTTTTCACTTGAGGTATCTGGTTCTCGCAAATTCAGTTGCTTCCGAAACCATTGGTGTAGTTTGATAGCGTGTTGTGTAAAGCTGCTCGAAGCCCAATAAAATAGTGTTTCTTACACTGCTAGGATCATGATGGAGGTGCTGAATGGTACACAAGCATGCTCTGTTTCCTTGTTTCTTTGAGGTTGGGCGTGCGTTCTAGTTTGGATGGTCTCGGGCAGCGTGTGGGTAGGGATGTATATGTTTGCGGGGCTGTTATCGGGCAGCGAGTTCGGATACTCTTACATATTATTGTTGATTTTTTTCAGCGAAATGAGACGAGCTTCCGAATCGCCTTCGGGTTCTAGGGCCATGTCGAATAATGGTGCTACATCAGGCAGTTCTCCACCTTCTACTGAAAGAGAAAGTCAAGAATTGTCGGCGCCAACCAAAGTCGCTATCGACAAACGACAAATGGATGAGTTAGTTTTTCGTATTTTTCTTTTTTATATGAGTATCATGAGATTAATTTTGTAACTTTTCTATTTGAGGTAGGGATGGCGGGATGGCGCGCGTAGTTCGTAAAATCATCATACGCAACTTCGATGGTCCGTACCACAACTATAAGGCTGTGCCTAAGTCAACTCTCGAACGATGGTGGGGACAGTTTTGTGTAAGTATTATTATAAGAGTTTTAGCAATTTTTAAATCGTATAAATAGTCTACAACATATTTTTTTGTTCCAGCATGCATATTCATTTCCGCTCCACGAATACAATGATATTCGGGATCGCTTTGAGAAGCGTGTGGCCAAATATTTTCAATATAATTTCTACAATTTACGGAAGACGAAAGAAAAGCCAGGATTCATCGCCGACGAACATTGGGCTCAAATGATTGAGAATTGGGAAGCTGAGGACTACAAGAAAGCTTGCCAACAGAACAAGCGCAATCGAACAGAAGCGGATCAAAATCTCGTGTGCAGCCAATGGCGAGGCGGGTCCATGGGTCAGCTTGTACGACAAAAATGTTTGGTGCGTCTTAGATTATTAATTGAAATTTCTATTGCACTTTTTCTATTATAATTTAAACTTTGTAGAGAGCTAAGTTGGGTCGAGAACCGAACGTGTTGGAGGCGTTCGTCGATGGTTACAGCCATGATGGTGTTTTTAAGGGCGAAAGAGCACAAAAAATAGCGGTGAACAATGCCTTCCCTTTAATATTATTACTTAACTTAAATTTAATGTTGCTATATTATTGTAATTTTATTTGTGTAGGAGGAGATGACGGAAAAAATTGAAAGAGCTCAATCAGAAACCGGGAAGCAAATGAGTAACGAGGAAATGATTGACGTTTTCAAGATGGTCGCTGGAGGATCCAAAAGACGGGTTTTTGGGGTTACGGAGATAGTAAAACACCATCAGTCCTTAGTTCCCGAATATCAGCCAAGTTGTCAAAACGGTAAGTAATTTGTTTACATCGACAATTTAGATATTTGATTTAAAAGTTGCCACCCCTTGCATAAAGATACTATATTATACGCGACATGTTGGTTTACCAAGCTTGTGGTGCTAGTTTTAATCCTTTTGACTCTCTCGTAAAAGAATTATTAGGTTTCTCTCTTCAAAGGAATAGTTATAATTCTTGTTTCGTATTATAATACAGATTCTGTTACTCAGAGAGAGATGTCGGTTTTGAAGACTGAAAATGAGAATCTTAAAGAGCAATGTTGTGCGATGAAACGGGATGTGGAGGCGCTTCGAGAGCAGATGGCACGCATACAAGCTGTAGTTACTTGTGGAGGTAGCGAGGCTGGACATTCTCAGACTGTCGTTCCTCAATTTTTTCCTCCAAACGGATTTTCTGGTTTCGCTCCCAATCGATCTTTTACGTCACTGCTTAATATGGGTTTAGGACAGCCTTCGTCGGCCGGTCAGTTTATGGGGAATTCGCCTTTTCCATTTTCGGCGTCATTTCCATCGGCTCCTTCTACGTTCACGCCAGATCTCGATAGCTCGGGCAGATTAGACTAGATTTTATCTTATTTGTTAGAATCTTTGTGTGAATATTATGAATTTAATATTATGAACTGTTATTTTATTTATTCTTTTTTTAATTATTATTTTTAGTTACATATTTTTTAAATAAAGATTAAAACATAAAAAACGAAATAGCTTAAAAAAATAAATTGCAATTAAAAACATTAGGTGTCGACGGGCTAGGGAGGAAAATATCGATCGAGTGCGACGGGATATTCGACGGACAGGGCGACGAGGAATTACGTCGGATTTAAAGTGGTGGACATGCCGTCGATATTTGTCCACGGAAATGACGTTGGAATAAATCGACGGATATTTAGTCGACAATTGCACGATAAATCTCGACGGAGTTTCAATGATTGAGCCGTGGAAGTTTATCGACGCATAATCAATCGGGAAATGATCGTTTTGTCTCCACGGACTCTCGATTACAAAGCCGTCGATACATCGTTTCGACGGTCTCCTCGACGGACGAGTCATTTTCGACGATGGTTAAGTCCACGGAAGTTATCCAGGGATATTCCGTCGAAACCTTCATTGCCGACGAATTATCAACGGATGTTGCCGTCGATATTTGAGAAATATTTTGTAGTGGAACTTGCCCGAAGATCCTGCTATAAAGAGGAAGGTCCTCAAGAAAGCCGGTGAGCTTCGCAAGAATTGGAAGCACAAATATGCTGCCAAGGAGAAGAAGAAAGGGCCTGAGTTGGCTAACGAGTACGAGCACCTCAGTCAAGAAGGATTGCAGACGTGGAGGAACTATAGGGAAGCCACAGACTTCAGGTGAAATTTTGATAGTCCTCCATTTTTTCATATATATTACAATATTCAAACATATATTTTTTTATGAATATTGCAGGAGATTAGTCAGAAGGCTAAACAAAGCCAGGCTCACAGCTTACACCCCCACCATCTCGGCACGGCGGGGTATATTGGTCGGCGACCCGGATGGGTTGACGAGGACCTGCTAACGCACATGCCCCCGAAGACAGGGAAATCTCTGAATCGATCCTCCAAGGAAATAATAGGACTAAGGACTATTTTCGTAGCCGAATGAGCAAAAGAAAAGATGGTCAGTATCACCTTGACATCCCGGCGAATCGGAAGCTGGCTGAGAGATTGGTAAGTGTATAACTTTATAAAAGTACCTCACACAATATATATCTTGCTTATAGTAACTCATATTTGACAGATAGAGGTGCACGCCGAACAAGCGCCAGGAGAATTTGTCCCTAATAGGCACAAGGACGCGTTGTCGAGAATTCATGGAAAACCCGATCATAGCGGGCGACCTAGAAGATGTGGGAAGGATGCAATGATGCGGAGCGTGTTCGGCAACCCATCCGAGCGATCGAGGCCCTCTTCGAGCCAGATTTCCATGGAACAAATGTGGCCCGAGTTGAGGTCTGAGTTGAGGGACCAGTTGAGGGCCGTGATGCGGGAGGAGTTTAGGGCCGAGTTTAGGGCCGAGATGCGGGAGGAGATGACGTCTGAGATGAGGGCCATGTTCGCTCAAATGGGCCTTCCGGTGCCGAACAGGGAGCAAGACGAAGTGGCCCCCGACAATGTTGGATTTGATCCTCCCAACCCGATACCGAGTTCTCACGGTTCAGGAGCTGAAACCTTAGATTCATTTCCATTGTTGATGAATGCGACGATATGCATTTATTCTTATTTATTGTTTAATGTGCAACGACTTAATGTCTTAGTACAATTTATTCTTTTAATATCGTCTAGAATCCTAGGGTTCGATTGGTGTTACCCATCGAAGGGACGTTAGAGGTTGTCGGTCTTGGCAATGTCATTGAGGGACGTTCACAAATTCATGGAGCTTCGGTTACGGTAGACAACGTTGTTGTCTCCGTTGACGTCGTCGTTCTCGGCGAGGTCCAACTGCCTCTACCAACTATGCATCTGATAACTCTTGGAGATGCACTAGGCAGCTACGTTCAGTGGCCAGAGAGCTAATACTTTCGAACAATGTGGTAATAAAGTACTATTTATTGATTTTCGAATAATAATGTTTAGTAACGTATTCTACTTGTAGGCACAGAAAGGAAAGTCACCAGCAAAAGCGCCAAATGTGTCCATTAATCACGACGACGACATCGCACGCCTCGATCATAGGGTCGTGAGTAGTTTGGGCATGCAGTGTCGCCAGCTGTTCGATTACCTTGCGACACGCGATGATCGACGAATGTCAGCTTCCCTCTCATTCAGCATGAGAGACGTCTATTACAATCCAACGAACGAAGACTATTTGGTGTACATGGACAACAATGACTTCGTCGATCTGTTCAAGCTCGTGAGTGTGGATTCCTCAATTATTCAACTTTTTATGAGGTATTACTTAATATTTCATTGAAACAATAAATCATTATAAGTTTTATTTTTTGCTTTTTTACATTTTATTGAGTAATCATATTCCCAGGTATCTTAATAACGAGTCTGAGAGCTTCAAGTGTTGCGATCCGAGTCGTTTGGCTGCTATGGAACATGATGAGACAACAAATAGCGAGGTTGATTTCCTTGCTGATATTATCAAAGACTCGTATCGGGCCGGCACTTACTTGTTTGCGCCTTTTTGTGACGGGTAAGAATATAAGATATATATTTTTTTGATTCATAGCTTATGCTATAAATAATCATTTCGTTTCGTTTGTAATAGTGACCATTGGATTCTATTGATCATCGATTTTCCGTCGAACACAGTATATGTGTTCGATTCGCTCGCACCGAACATCATCGTAAGGAAGATAAGAGTTCGTCCTCGAATAGATGCGTAAGTTTTTTATATACAATAAAGTTCATATATTAGTAACCCTTGTTGGGAATATTTTATAGTGTTCAATTTCAATATGTTTATCTTAGTTGGTTTGTATTTAATTAACTTTGGGCTAGTTTGTAATATTCTAGTTCTTAGTTACTAGGGGTATAATATACCAACTAATGTGGTATATATACCCCCGAACCCTAATTCATTAGGGTGTGTGTTTTTGGTGTAGTATGTGTGAGTGCGTGTGTGTTGAATAGTAAGAAAATTATTTTGACAGCTTTCACCTTCGTTCACAAACACACCCCACGTCTAAGCTTTAAATCTTTCATCATTAGCGTGGTAAATCGTCCTAGATTAGTATTGTTGGATTAAAAGGGACCAACAAGTGGTATCAGAGCAAACACGTTTGGATTTGAGCAAGTTTATGAAATTTTTGGGTTTATTTTTCAGTTTCGAATTCTGCCTTGTTCTTAAATTTTTGAGTTGATTTTACTGATTTTGCAAGCTCAAGAGCTAATTAGGTTGTTTCCGAGTGATTTGAAGTGGTTACCCAACATTTTTCAGTTACTTGAGTGAGTTTTTAGGTAGAAATTGAGTCTGAAGTTCGTCATTCTGCCCAGAAGTTTTTTCAGATCGAAACACCCGATCGGGCGAATGTGCACTGTAGTAAACATTTAATTTCAGCTGATTTGAGTTTCGCCGGATTTGATGTTGCTTGATTTTGTATTTTCGCCACATTTGAGTTTCGCCCGAAACTCATTTGCATTGATCGAAACTAACATTTTCAAAAGGCATTTCTAATTTTACACGGCGAAACTAATCATCGCCCGAAACCCCCAATCGACCGAAACTGAACATTTCCTTTTTTTTTTCAAAATTTTTCTCGGCGAAACTCACTTTCGATCGAAACTGAAATATTCAAATATTAGAAATCATTTCTCGGCAAAAGGCTACAGTACCAAAATTACTAGTTTCGCTCGAAAGGCTACAGTACCAATTACTAGTTTCGCCCGATACATTTCTCGGCGAAACTGATAATCGCCCGAAACCAGTTTCGATCGAAACTCATCCAATATATAGTGTTTCGCCCGAAACTTAATAATTTCTCATCAAATCACGCGAAACCCACAATCGATCGAAACTGAGCATTTCTTTCAAATTAAAACTTTTCTCGGCGAAACTGAGTATCGGTCGAAACTCATCTGCATCGATCGAAACCTTAAATCGGGCGATCCAAACTCACTCTTCAAAATCACATATAAACGTTTTCAATCACCAAAACAATTGGACCCTTTGAGGAAAATTATTTTTTCACCATTTGATGAGAAGAACATTCTGAGTCCAACGGGCATAGTCAGTCCTAACGCCCGTTTATAATTTTCCTTCCGGTCCAAAAATTTTCGGTGTAGACTGCTTTTCTGTCAAATTCTTGAAATCAAATCCACAAACGTGTCAACGATCAGTCATCCAATAATCTATTTAGGACGTTTTGGCAAATTATAGAAAACGTTTTGGTCATTTTCACGAAGTTTTCGAAATTATCACAAAAATTTTCGGTGCACGCCAAAAATTTTCGACGCCCACTTTCTTCGATACTTCACGATACTTCTCAAGTAAACCAAACTTTTCGACACTGAAATTTCAAAAGCCAATTTCAATTTTTTTTATTAAATATAAAATCAAATTTAAATGGATGCTCAAGCTAGGAAAATTGAGGAATTAGAAGCAAGACTTGCTAATAATTACTCCGTGTTGCTTAAGCAACAAGAAAGCCTAGCTTTTGCTAATGAAGATTTGACAAACGCAAAGTCAAATATAATTAGCTTAGAAACTAAGTTAGAAGATAGTGAAAATAGGGTCTGCGAGATGACTAAAAATTTACGTTCTTGCGAAGCTGAGCGAAATGAAGTCTCGTCAAAATATGATACCGTCTTAGAGGAACGGCGTATGCTTTACTCTAAGATTAAACGATTAGAGAATGTTATTTCGAATATAGGTCTAGCAGATCAAAACTATCCTTCTAACTTAATTCCTAACGGGGAAAATATTTTACATTATCAAAAACCTACTCCTTGTTGGGAAATTCCAGAGGTTGCTAGTAAAATTTCGGAATTGAACGCAATCTTGGAATCTGAAAGAGTAGGTTTCCACGCTGAAAATGAAAAACTCTCAAAAGAGATTTTACTTCTAAAAATTTCCCCATCTTTATCTGTTTCCAATGATTTTTCAAGTAATATATCTTCCTCGAAACAGGTAAATAAAACAAAATCTAAAACAAGCATCATTGTTCCTAAAATTGAGAAGGCTTTTATTAATCATTCTAAGTCAATTTTGACTGAAGCTGAAACGTTAAGTAAAAGCAAAGCGCTAAAAATAGCTAAGGAACAAATAAAGATTAGGAAGGAGAAAGGAAAATCACTATTATCTTCCAGAATTAAAGTCGAGAATGTTCAAGATTTTTCCTTTCTCATTCCTAGGGAAGCGTGCAACGAAGAAGTTCCAAGCTTACGCAAACGAACTTTTCAAATCCCGCACAATCATCATTATAGCGTGAATGATGTGAACTCTCGTAGGCAATACGACTCATCATCCAATGACGCATATAGCGCCATAAGCTCATATTCCTACTTGAAATACCCAGTCCAGATTCATTCTAGAAAGCATCTTATGCGACTGGCTAGGGAGAAAATCTTTAGGTCTTCTACACCTAGGCACACATTCACCGGCGCTGAATTGTCATTTCCCTCTAAGGTTCACCAAACCTGGATTCCTAAATCACAAATCAAATTGAATTGGACTTTAAAGGATGATTTAGGATCAATATCTGAACCAAATGTGCTTAACTTGTTTTCTGCTAACAAGGGAGGACCCATCCAAAAATGGGTACCAAAGTCCCGATAAAGTTTTTTTGAAGATTCCCAGCATGGGTAGGTACAAGAGAGCTGATCCACACCCATGACTGGTATGCGATGAGAGCAGCCAAACATCCCACCGTGTATGGTATCTTGGGTTGCTCCACATACACGACTGGTAAGCGATGCGAGCAACTACGTAGGTAAATTCTATATGCATCCCATAAGAAACTTGGCATGCATCTTGAGTTCAAAAGACAATATACCTACTTTGAAAACAATAGGGTACATTATAAACATGCATGCCTCAAATGTACTTTAAATGTTAAATTTTCGCATGCATATGAGCTGAAATGTCTAATACCCCATGATAGGTACATTTTAACTATGCATTTATCTTAAAGAGCTACAAGCTTAAACATTCACGTATGCATATAAGCTGAATCGTTAAAATACCTATTTTAAGTATTAATAGCGAAAAACGTACATTCTAATGCATTTTTAAAGAACAATAATTCTTTAGTTTGCATCTGATCTGAAAATAGATAAATACGTTCACGCTTATCTAATTGGGAGAGAACATACATGTTTAAACGTGCATGCATTGAGGGGGAGTATCACTCCATATTTATGAGGGAAGAGTACATTTTTAGGGGGAGTACATCTTAGGTGCACGATTTGAGGGGGAGAAACTTACTGTAACCCATATACATATACCTATATATATACCTATATCTATTACTACTTATCTACTACTATTACGATAATATATATAAAAAAAAAAAGAGAAAGAAAAGCAAAAAAAAAAAAAAACCCCTCTCAGACGCTTCCACCTCTCATGATGGACTTCACTTGAAAACCCGACCCTCAAGAGTTCGAGAATTACAAAAGGGTGACATCCATACACAAACACGAAGATGATCTCAACCGCCCTGCTCCGACTTGCTGATAGCAGCATTCACCAAAATTGACGGACGCATGGATTCTAGGTTCCCATGGTTCAGTCAGACCAAACTGAACCTAACCCCGGAACATAGCCGAGTGTTAGTGAAGAATTCAAGTCCATAAGCCACATCCCTATTTGGCATTTCTTGATAAGACCAAAGAGCGGAAGATACAAAATTCCCTGAGCTCACAAATTACTCGGACCATCCCATATAGGTGCAGGAGTTGATTTCTATCAGCTCCTGGGTAGAAGTCGCCTCATTTGGTCCAATGGCGCATGCACAACCGAGCCTTACCCACTCATCGATCTCCCTAAAGACCGATGTTTCATCAAATCACGGGGAGCCACGCATGCTATCACTGCTTCACTTGAAAGCGGGAGATATTGAATTAAGTGGTAGTTAGCCCCACACCACTGAACTTTCTTGAACACATCGAGTCTAGGTGTCCTCACTACCTAAATGTTTTATATTTTTAGGACACATACACTTTTTCTTATCTGGACTTTGTGACCAGATCAGAACTTCCATAGACACATCCTCTTAGATGTGATTCCATGATTGGAAGGAAGTCCTACCGTTGCAACATCAAAACAACAACGGCATCAGGCCATCGTCTGCGAGCTACGCTCCTAGATCGATGTTAACGGAACGCCTATGTGGCTCCGGTTCTAAGCCCTGTGCTTACAGGCCGCGTCTCAGAGTTTAACTCTGAACTCGTGTCGATGGATTGCCTTAGTGGCTCCGTCTGGTTATTACCCACACCGACCTGTCGTTTGTTTATTCCTTCGACTCCTATACAAGCATGCCGATCTCGTTAACACGAATCGCCATGAGGGGGAGAAGGGGATACGTATAAACAAACAGGTCGGACCACCCACCAACTTCCGCCGCGCGTACCACTATGAAGCCGGGCTCTCCTGCACTCAAACGTCAATTTAGAAGGAGCCTTGGCACATTTTATAACACATCCCACGCTCACCATCAATATTCCGCCGCGCTTTCCACGATGAAGCCGAACTCCACTGGAACCTACAATGTCACATTCGAAAGGAGCTTTGGCACATGTTAAAAGACACCCCACGCATATCTTCTTCTGGAGCCAGACAAGCTTCCTCGAGGCCGAACCAGACAACTTCCTTCGACGAAGACGAATCTGGTGCTGAGAAGAAGAAGATTGGAGAAGACTTGACGACTTCAAAATATGGAAAAAGACACGGACAAAATGCAAACAGAATTTCAAAGATCTGCGACATCATCAAGAAACAAATATTGGGGCGTGGATCACAGCATACATCCGATCTACAACGTATAGCGTCAAGACAAGAGAGTTCTAGCTGAAAGTGCATTCAAATCCTCCACAAGAAGAGGAGACAGCCTTTGCAGGGGGAGCAAGGGGAGATTGTTAGGACTCGAGAGATTCTCCATGTGCCCAACAAAGATAACCCGCGCTGAATTGAAGATTGAACACTAAGGGGGAGATTGTTGGGAATATTTTATAGTGTTCAATTTCAATATGTTTATCTTAGTTGGTTTGTATTTAATTAACTTTGGGCTAGTTTGTAATATTCTAGTTCTTAGTTACTAGGGGTATAATATACCAACTAATGTGGTATATATACCCCCGAACCCTAATTCATTAGGGTGTGTGTTTTTGGTGTAGTATGTGTGAGTGCGTGTGTGTTGAATAGTAAAACAAAGCATTTTCAAAGCATTCATCTTCTTCACTGTCACACCCCATGTCTAAGCTTTCAAATCCACATCATTAGCGTGGTAAATCGTCCTAAGTCAGTGTTGTTGGATCGAAAAGGGACAAACAACCCTTATTAAAACATTATTTTTTGAGTTTCAGGGAAATTCTCACGGCATCGCTGACGGGTCGGAATAGGAAATCGAAGGTTACTTGGAAGAGATGCAAGGTTTGCATTTGACATATGAATTTTCAAAGTTATTTGTTAATTTTTACCATTATTCGATATTACATGAAAACCTTTCTAAATTAGTGCCCACGACAACCGAGGGAGAGTGAGTTATGTGGATTTTACGTCATGAGATACATGTACGATATTATCTGCAATCGTATCGGCAGAGATGATACAATCAACTTGCCAACTGATAAACATATTTTCATATGTTTATCATTATATCAATTAATTCATTCTCGGGCATATTTGTATCATTTTTGGAATGATTGTTATTTGTTTACCCACTTTCATGTTTTTTGTAGGAACAAACCAAACATAATCAAGGTGGGACACTCACGAGTTTTATTAGAGACAATATTAGCTCAATTGGTCAATATGAGCATGACTTTTGAAGACTTATACTTGCAAGCTGCTAAACCTACACTGGGCTCAACGCAAAAATTGTCAGCGACAAAAAGAAAAGAAATCGCACGCCAAAAAAATAGAGTCGGCTCATCTACTTTCTTTGTCGGATGGGAAGCTCTATTTAAAACCTCACTCACGCACTCAAGAGAAGGGGGGAGAGGGATCACGTGAAGAGCAAAGCTTAGGGGTGTAAAGAAAGCTGCGGCTGTTCGGCGACGGCAGCGCGGCAGGGCTGATCTGTGGACAGTGAAGCGAAGGCGAGGAGCTGCGACCGCTTGAGCTGTGAGCAGGTGCGTGTGAGCAACAGCTACGAGCCGGGTGCACGGGGACTGACCAAGGACTGATCTGAGACGAGCACAGGCTGGGACTGCAGCTGAGACCGACAGACGGACGTAGCGGGCTGACTCATGGCTGCTACGGCTGTGACGGACTGTAGGCGTAGGAGGAGCAGCGAACGGTAGTGCGAAGAAGGGAAGGAAAGGAAAAGCTGAAACGCCCACCACCTGTTCGGGAAAACTCCTCAACGAAGGATTAACCGCGAAGCCGAAATTCAGGTAAGAATCGTGTTTCCTCTTTGTTATTTATGCTCCTCGTTGTGTTAATGTTTCATATGGGTGGCTAAATCCCGTAGTATTTGAGGTTAGATGAACCCTAGCGAGATCGTACATATGTCGAACGTATTATTGATATGCTTTTTATTATGACTCGGTTACGATTTATTGCCATTGTTTTTGTAGAATATCATGTGCTTTGATTTTATTAGCTGTCCTTGTAATTTGGGGCGTTTCATGTATTTGTCCTTAGTTTAGGACTTAGTTTGATATTTATACCAAGTATGTTTGGTATAAATAGATGTACAAACATTGAGCTAATAGAGAAGTTTTAGAAAATTGATCCGAAAGGCTTGCAGTTCAATTTCTAGAGAGAGAAACAGCAAATACCTTCTCTCACTACAAGGATTATCTCTCGTGTTCTTCCAAAGCTGTTTTCGATCGAAATTCAATTATATTCCATTCTAATCGATAACCTTAGAATTCATGTTTAGGATCATAGAGTTGATAAACTAGGACCTAACAATTGGTATTAGAGCAGATTCGTTCTGTTTTGAATCAAAATTGTTAGAATTCGGATCGAAATTTAATTCTGAAACTGTTCCGTGCGAAGAACAGCTTTGGCGCGAAAATGAATTTTGATCTGATTTGCTTAATTCAGTGCTTAATTGGTTTGAATTTGATGTTTATGTGCTCGTTTTAGTGATATAAGTTGATCACGATTAGATTCGTAGCTGTTTGAACATTGATTTAGCAGATTCAATCGGATTTGAAAACCTACTGTTCATGCGTAAAACTGTTAGAACACATTCTGATTTTCGTCATAATCAACATGTTTTGCTTCATAATGTGTTTAATTGTTTGTTCGTGCGTGTTCATCATCTGATTACGAGTAAATTCCTGGAATTTCATCGTCTAATTCATAGTCTTTGCTTGAATCAGTGTTAAGTGTATTCTGTGATCTTTTTTTTTCGATTAGGTCAATTTTTCTCGCTAGGTTTTTCGATTAGGTTAATTTCTCGATCTAAAAACTCTGCGCGAACATTTTTCTCGATCAGAGTACTACGTCAGACCTAAAGTCGCCTTTACCGAGAACGACTTTAGTAGAAAAATTTCTCGAGCATTACTTAGCGAAATACTTTTTCGACGAGACCATTTTGACCTTTGCGATCGCAAAACTTTTCGTCGAAAAACTTTTTCAGTCAAACCATTAAAGTTTGACCTAGCGAAAATCAATTACGGTCGAAAAACTTTTTCAGTCAACGAATTTATTTTGACCAAGCGAGAAACTCACTTAATGTACTGTTTCTTGCGATCGAAATAAATTCACGATTAAGAGATTTTTCTCGACCCATAGATTTCGAACATTTCTTTCGCTCGTAAAATTTTTCGCTGACAAAGACTTTCTCGCACGAGAACAGTAATCAAAACATTTTATCTCGACACAATTATTCTCGATCAAACTCTAAAGATTGAATCGAAAATAATTCTCGACTGCTTTACTATCAAACGCTACTAACTGATTTGCTATGTGTGAAGCACATAACATCAGTCCAAATCATCAAAACAACAAACGAAGATCCTACATCAACTCAAAGAAGAAATGGATGCCTATTCTCTAGGAAATGACAATCGTCCTCCAATTCTCAAAAGGGGCGAATACACAGTTTGGAGAAGTCGGTTCTTAAACTTCATCGAACTTAAAGACCAGGCAGAAGATCTGCTCAAATCACTTCATGAGGGATCGGAAATTTTTTACATAAACCAAGAAGGTGATAGCTCGAACAATCCTCCAATCGAACCCAACAGGCGAATAAAATTACCTAGTGAGTACGATAAAGCTGAGAAAAGAAGAGCAAGAGCAGATCTTATAGCTAAGAACACACTGATGCAGGACATCCCAAATGATATCTATAGACAAATAGATAGCATCCCAACTGCTAAAGGGATGTGGGATGAACTGGAGCGAATGATGCAAAGAACCGAAGTCGGTGCCAAAGTTAAGAAGGCTAACATACTCACAGTGTATGACTCCTTCAAGGCCAAAAGTGAGGAGAGCTTACACGATCTTTATCAGCGGTACCTCACTCTTCTCAACGAAATGAGGAAGATTGAGATCAAAAAGTCTAACATGGAGATGAACATTCGGTTCCTGTCCGCACTGCCCACCGATTGGAAGAAGATCTCTACCCAACTCCGACAAAATAAGGACTTGGATGAGATGGATATTCACGCTATTTTTGATAACCTCGCACAGCATGAAGAAGACATAGGCGAGTTACAAAAGGAGCCAAAGGGCAAACAGGCCGAGGACTCCATAGCTCTAGTTTCTGAGAAGAAGAGCTCCCGCTCACGCAAGGAAAAGCACGTCAAGCTCCCTAGCTCCTTAGAGGATGAAGACATATCTGATTCAGAACTTCCCTCTGACATCAAAGAAATTGGCAAACAGCTGGCACTGGTCGCCAAGATGATGACAAAGCAGTACTTCAAGAAGAAGTCATCATCTTCTGCCAACAGACTTTGAACTACAAGATCGAAGAATAAAGACCAGCCGACTGAGTTCTCAGAAGTCATAATTTCCAAAGACATACTAAAATGTTTTAATTGTGGAAAAACAGGTCACTTTGTTAGGGAATGCACCCTCCCAAAGAAAAAGGATGCAAACTACTACATCAGGAAGCTTCAACTATCCAAACAAAATGAAGCTGGAGTAGCTCTTATGGCAGAGCAGGACCACTGGCTAGAGGACAGCTCAGATTCTGATACCGACAATCTTGCTCTAATGGCACGCCTTGATGATGAAAAGGAAGATGATACTCCCGCAGAGACGGACGACGAGAAAGTATCCACCTCATCTCAGGAGGTAGAAACCCCTGACTTTACAAATTCTGACTTGTTACCTGAGTTAAGCTCCAAATTTGCTAACATGGTAACTGAGCATAAACGAGGAATAAAAGTAGAGAAACGGCTTCTTAGGTCTAAGAAAACCATAGCCAGTCTCAAAGAACAGTTAGGAGTTCTAGTCTCAAAATAGATGAACTGACTAAGAGACTCCAGTCTAAAGAGACTAAGCACACCTCATTAGATAAGCATAGTTCGGTAATAAAAGAACTAGAGGACAGGCTAGACAATAACCACAAATGTCTACTAGGGAACTTGGAAGAAAAGAGTCTTGTAAAAAGTAGACTTGAGGCAGCAACTAAGAAGGTCACTGACTTCGAAGAAGAATATAACTATGCTACCTTAGACGCTGAGCGTAAGAAGCTATATAATAAAATTAAGAAATTAGAAGATCTTTTGGTAAAAAGGGCATATACTGATCAAACTATATTTTTGAATCAGCCCAAGGACTTAGAATTCTATGACTATAAGTATGGCTTAGGCTATGAGAACCCACGTAACTTGAAGAAGGTTAACTGCAAACAACTTTATGATATCTCGTACATGGGTCTCGGACTAACTTCTCTCATGACCTTTACTAACGCAAAAGCAATGTTTGAGGAAGAAGAAGCCAAGAGACAAGCCAACACTAGGGCTGAAATTAATCTTCCCAGCAAGGTTCAACCTAAATGGGTTCCTAAAACTCCGCCTAAGAAAACGAAAGCCGGAAAGGCCAAGTTTTCTACAAAGGGCAAACCCAAATCAACTTCTTCAAAGATGACTTGGGTCGCTAAATCACCTACAAACACTAACGTAGGAACCATTTCCAAACAAACTACTAAATCTGCTAATCTGAGGACCCATTTATAAGTGGGTACCTAAAGCGCTCTTATTGTTTTTGCAGATCCATCATGTGTGGTACCTCGACTCTGGTTGCTCCACACACATGATGGGAATACAAGAGCTGCTGAGAAACTACAAAGATCGACCGAATGGAAAAGTCAGATTTGGAAACAACGACTCTGCCCCCATTCTAGGATTCGGGGACATCATTCTGGAAAATCTGACGATAAATGATGTCTCTTACGTCGAAGGTCTCCACCATAACTTGTTCAGCATAGGCCAATTCTGCGACAAAGGATTCCAGGTGGTCTTTTTTGCTGACCGGTGCAGAATATTGGATAGTCAGGACAAAGAACTCCTCCAAGGACTTCGGAAATCAAATCTTTACACGATAAACCTGACGTCCGTGCGGATCTCGACAGCTGTTTGCCTCATCTCTCAGACTGTAATTCAGAGGAACAGCTTATGGCATCAACATATGTCTCATCTCAACATTAAAGCTCTTCAATGGCTCTCGACGAAAAAGTTGGTCTATGGTCTTCCAACTATAGTATTACAGAAAGAGCATCAATGTTTGGCGTGCGCATTAGGAAAAATGAAGCGACCATCTCATCAAATAAAACAGATTGCATCTACTTTCCGTCCACTGGAATTGCTTCACATGGACCTCTGTGGACCTATCCAAACATAGAGTATTAATGGACCCAAGTATATTCTGGTCATTGTTGATGAATTCTCTCGCTACACTTGGACAGAGTTCCTCCGAACCAAAGATGAGACAAGGGACTTGATAGTTAATTTCGTGAACACTACTCAGAATTTGCTGCAACAATCCATCCAAGTCATCCGGACGGACAACGGCACTGAGTTCAAGAACATGTATCTCAGTGAATTTTATCAGAAACTTGGCATTCATCAGCAATTCTCAGCCGCTAAGACCCCTCAACAGAACGGGATTGTTGAAAGGAAAAACGGGACTCTAGTGGAGGCCGTCCGTACAATGCTGATCCATTTCGGCCTCCCACACTTCCTTTGGACTGAAGCAGTAAATACTGCCTGTTTCACTTAGAACAGGACGGTGGTTCACAAGCGCTGATAAGACTCCATACGAAATAATAAACAAGCGAGTACCCAATATCTCATTCTTTAAAGTCTTCGGGTGCAAGTGCTTTGTGGCGAACGACAGAGAGCAACGTGCTAAGTTCAACCCTGAAGCATTCGAAGCGACATTCGTCGGGTATTCATCAATGTCAAAGGTGTACCAAGTTTACATCAAGTCCAAGAGATCAATCAAAGAAAGCTACAACGTCACTTTCCATGAAGTGGCAGAGATGGATTCTGGTCACATCAGTCCAGGACCCGTGCATAACCAAATAGCTCCTGCACATCTCAGTTCAGGACCCGTGCTAAACCCGATGGCTTATGAATACAACAGTTTGCGAAATGCCGAGCTCGCCAATTTCTCTTGGTTTGCGAACCCCAATTCGCCAAACTCTTGTTTTGCGAATCCGTTTGCAGCCCGTGCTTCAACGCGAAGTGTCCCACTTAGTCTCTAGTTCGCGAACTCCATGTCTCCCTCTCTTGATTCGCGAACCTCACGAGTTCGCCAACTAGGGTCGATTCGCGAACCCTTAAGACACTTTTAACAATCTAAAATCTGTAAGGGCTTCGATCAAAAAGTATTTCTTCTCCAAAAACCGTATGAATGAACTTCAAATATTTCCTAGACTTCGAAAATGAACTCAACCTCGACACATTCGAGCCCTTCTAAAAATTAAAACTCGTTTCAAAGCAAACGTTAATGTATCTTTCGTGCCCTCTAATCTTACTAAAAATACTAGAACATTAGATAAAATTAGTATGAGGAGATATATACCCTTTCCTAAGCTCTACGATGATTTTCTTCCTTGAGCTAGATTTGAGCAACTTGGAGGTGAGGGTTTTGTCCAAAATCTCGTCGTCGTCGTCGTTTCTTCTTTTCTTCGGTCCTTCTTTCTTTATGAGTTCTCTCCCCCGTTTTCTTTTTCTTTCTTTTGACCAAATGATGATTTTAGGCTAAATATCTAATAGTAGGTATGTTTTGTGACGTGAGTTTTCCTTAATTTAAGGAAAATCCATCCTTATCTCAATATGTTGGGGCCAAAGTAATTTATCTTGGGCCTAATTTCATTAATTGTAAATTCCTAATAGGTTTGGGCCACTTTATTTAAAGAACATATTATTTTTGAACCAAACTTTATAGATTGACTTGGGCTTAAGTTTGGGTTTATATCTAGCCCCATTATTATTATTATTATTATTATTATTATTATTATTATATCTTAAATAGGTTAATTTTCCACCGGTATAATTACCTTAAATTTCCCTTCATTATATTTTCGAAGATTCCTACTTCGTTAAATATTAGCTACACATAGTTAGATTCATGAAATAGATAAAATCATGCAAGCATATCATTAATGCACAAATATTCAGGAAATCGTATAAGTACCTAGTTACGTGCACAAAATTCGTGAAATCGTGCGGGCATGTAAGTAATCTATGAAGTGCACGTAGTCATATAAAACACATAATATGCATATAGATTCACTGGCCATAATAGCTTACGGTGACTCAGGTATTACATCCTCCCCCCTTAAAGGAATTTCGCCCCCGAAATTCCGCCAACCGGAACAATTCTGGGTAGCGATGAGTGGGGAGTTGAGTTGGCTTGGTTAGGTCAATAACCTCCTAATTGTCCACAATGGAAATCCTACTTCTCACTTCCAATTTAATGGAGGTCTAAATTTCAGCCGTTCTAAACCGAAAGTCGAATGGAAATCACGGAGGGTCATACACAGTAAGCTGACCATGACTTAAGTTATTCAACTAACCGGTCTTTCCATTTCGATTTATTCACGTCGTTTGGGTCCAACCAGTGATTGGGAAAATCACGGGTATTCGTCACGCTTTCGTTGCATTATTCTAATACTGGACATGTGCAACTCGTAGAATGCGCAGAAAAGTCACAACATAAGGTTGCATTTCGGGGTAATAGGGGTTAGGCTTGCTATGTTGAAGGAAGTGGAATATGGCTTCATCGTCATACTCCAGAGAGAAAGAACATTCAATGGTTTTGATTGGTTCAGGTCGAAACTTCGTGGGGAATGATTATGTTAGGTTCACGCTTGAATTAACTAGGGGTAGCCCCGAGTCACGCCATGAAGTTAGTGGGTGCAAAAGAGTACGTAATGCGGGTCGGGTTTTGGTGAGTAAGGCGGGTACCTGCCACAAAGGACGGGTTGTCTTCTGCTTCCTCAGTAGTGAGCGTATAAACCCGTGCGGTTGCCGTTGGTGGTCTGACCTAACTCACCGTCTAACTTCCGGACGCGTTCTCCAGACATGCTATGGAGGCCTGTCTTGCCACACTTGAAGCAGGTCGCATTCTGGGAGTAGCAGACACCCGAATGCTGCCTCCCATATCTCGGGCATGTTGGTATGGTGGGTTGGAATGGTTGAGGCCTCCCCGAATTTGGATTGGGTTACTGGGGTGGTCCGGGCCTATTCTGAAAATAGGGTTTCAGGTCCTTGGGGATAAACTGTTTCTTCGGGGTGTTCCCGTCCCATTTAAGTCCTTGCACGAACTTTCTTTTTGCCTCCTGGGCTCGTACGATTCGTATCTCAGCCTGCTCCGCTACTAGAGCGTGTTCCGCGACCTGAGCATAAGTCGCTCCTTGAAGTCCAGCCATGCTGACATCACGGTACAGCTCCGGTTTCAATCCTTCTAAGAACCTCTCAATCTTCAGTGAGTCGGTGCTCACAATATGAGCTGCAAATCGGGAGAGTTGTTCAAACTTTCGGATGTACTCCGCCACCGTCATCATTCCTTGGCGGAGGTTGATGAACTCGTTCATCCTTTGGGCACGAACTGGAGCAGTGTAATACTTGCTTCGGAAAAGTTCTTTGAAGTACTCCCAGTTCATTGTTACGGGATCTTCGATGGCCAGGATGGTATCCCACCAATGTCCTGCGCTTCCCCTCAGTAGGTAGGTAGCGCATAAGACTTTTTCGGCTTCAGGGGTGCGGCTATGTTGGAACATGCTTTCCAACGTCCGAAGCCAATCCTCAGCCGAAGTTGGATCGACGGCATCTTCGAATGTTGGGGGGTTGAGTTTACGAAACCTCTCCCCAACCATTTCGATCCTCGGCCTGATGGGGTCCATTACTCGCTTGCCCTCCAGCATTTTGTTGCTGGATTAGTTGTTGGATTTGGGCAGATTGTTAGCGGACCAGTTCTGTTAGTTGGAGGATCGTTGCATCACGGCTATCAGTAGGGGCTGTAGTTTCCCTATCAGCCTCCCTACTGCCCTCTCCTCTAATTCTTACCATTTTTCTCGTTCTACGCTGTTAGTCCCTACGGCCAATAAATTACTCAACACAAGAAATTCACATAATCACAACACTTACAGGCAAGGCCGCTTCCGTACTTTTGTGTGTGTGTACATGGACAGTCTACAGAACCTGTGACCGAAGCTCTAATACCAACTGTAGCGACCCTAGCCATCGCTAGCATTTCTAGCGTTATCCTAAGTGTCTAACGAGGCAATAACTTAAAAGAGGTACAAAAGTGCGTATGAAATTTTTCCTTTCTGTGAAGGAAGTCATTTTTGGTACACGTCAAAAGAATACATTACATTCCTAACTACATTCATGTCCTAATCACATGGGGAGTGTCTACATTCGCAGCAAAAGGTCCTATGCGCCCGGCCACACAGGTCGTCATCCACGTACACACCACCCCCAAAAGTCGCTCGGAAGCTCCAAAAGAAACCTTGCCGGCTAGGCGATCACGTACCGTGTTCGCTATTACCTACAACACATAAAACATGGGATGAGCTTATATAGCCCAGTAAGTAGGAATTATGCATGCTGTGCCCGTGTCATGACTTGCAGAGGCATACGCGCCAATGCTCACTAATTCCTCACAAAATCATGTCATGTCCTGTCTTGTCTTGTCTTGTCTTGTAGGGCCCCCGTCAAATCTTGCTACGAGGGCATTCGTCCGTATTACACGTCTTGTCTTGCACGTGTCTTGTCTTGAGAACGGTGACATAGAGAGTCACCTCGTAGCATTAGAAGAGCCGTATTACACGGCTTGTCTTGCACGTGTCTTGTTTTGAAAATGGTTACATGCAAATTTTAGCAACTACTTATCGCGCCCCGGTGATCGTGCATATCTCATGTCATGTCATAAAACTCTCGTGGGACTCGTATATGCACGTGAAATGCATGTATGAAATGCCATAAGACTTGTCATGTCATGTCATGTAGCGTGCAGTTCATGCCATATAATAAATCGCATAGTGTCATAGAAGCACATAGCCACGTAAATAATGCGCACCTAAGTTTTATGCGTTGTAGTTGAAAAGTCCCACGTACCTGTCGTCTGTAGATTAACTGCTACCTGACCCGTGAATTCTCCTAAATCCTGTCCTTGAGCACAAAATTATAATATTAGCACACTATCGAAATTGCTTAACTATCTAAAGTCTTGAATTTCCTAAGTAGTGATAAATTCTATTTTAACTTTGTATTTTGGGGAATAATTATTTGGAAAGACTTCGTTAATGTTAATAAGTTCAGGAAAGATCAAGACTCGTGAAATATACCTAACTTATTTTAGACTTATAATTCATGACATTTAAATGACCCGTGAAATTCACAATTCGCCAAAATACCTATCGCATTTATACTTCGCGAATTCGTTTTGCTCATGATTCCTATAAAGTTCGCGAACTCACACAAGGTTCCCAGCTTCATTTAATTCGCAAAATATCATGGTTCGTGAACCTCTCTTGATTCGCCAAATCGTGTTCGCCAAAAATTCACCTTACTCCTACTTTGCGAATTTACCTATTTTAAAATATTAGAATTCGTACTCTACTAACTGTTCGTGAAATAGGACCCGTGAAGTGCGCCTAATTTCCCAGTAATTACCCCTCACAATTCGCCTACCTATACATATATATAATTCTTAAAGTTTACCTTTCTAACTCGTAATTCTTGCCTTTCCTTGCATGACTCACCATTCGCGAAGTTAATTCACATCCTTACTTAGCCACTTGGTGTTATTCATCTAGCAATTCGTGAAGCACACAAGGCATGATATTATTATTCTATTCCTTTAAATCTCGTGAACCATATAACATTATTTTATTGTTTTTGGTTTCGTAGACTTCCCATATGAATATACAATTTGCCAAGTTTCCATGATTCATAATACTGTTATTTTATTCCCACTTGCATGGTACAATTATTTTATTCCCACACCTAGCTAAGTCTAACTAAGTTCATGACCCTATGTACCTTATAATGTTACTTTATTCCTTAAGTTACGTGACATTCCATGCATGCACAACTCCCAATACCCTTATTCCATGAAATTCGTTGACTAGTCTACACCTTGCCAAGTTATTTTGCCAATTTGAATTCGCCAAATTCCTACCTTCACTTCGCAGACTACCTACTGATTCGCCAAGTTTTATTTTAAATTCGCAATCCTTTTGAGTTCGTGAATCTAGTATAATTCGTGAAATGACCAGATAAAAAAAAACTTCGCAAACTCTAAAAATCGTGAACCCATCTAAGTTAGTGAAATCTAATCATATTGCATAAACGATTCGCCAAACTCCACGTTTCGCGAAGTGGTTCTTGATTTGCCAACTGGCTCGAGTTCGCGAAACTCTTGTTTTATATTGATTCGCGAAACTCTAATGATTCGCCAACTTTCCCCGGATTCGCGAAACGCCGAGCTCGCCAATTTCTCTTGGTTCGCGAACCCCAATTCGCCAAACTCTTGTTTTGCGAATCCGTTTGCAGCCCGTGCGTCAAGAAATCCGTGAACTCACCTTCAATTTGCGAAGTGTCCCACTTAGCCTCTAGTTCGCGAACTCCATGTCTCTCTCTCGTGATTCGCGAATCTCACGAGTTCGCCAACTAGGGTTCGATTCCCGAACCCTTAAGACACTTTTAACAATCTAAAATCTTTAAGGACTTCGATCAAAAAGTATTTCTTCTCCAAAAACCGTATGAATGAACTTCAAATATTTCCTAGATATCGAAAATGAACTCAACCTCGACACATTCGAGCCCTTCTAAAAATTAAAACTCGTTTCAAAGCAAAAGTTAATGTATCTTTCATGCCCTCTAATCTTTCTAAAAATACTAGAACATGAGATAAAATTAGTATGAGGAGATATATACCCTTTCCTAAGCTCTACGGTGATTTTCTTCCTTGAGCTAGATTTGAGCAACTTGGAGGTGAGGGTTTTGTCCAAAATCTCGTCGTATTCGTTTCTTCTTTTCTTCGGTCCTTCTTTCTTTATGAGTTCTTCTTTTTTTTTTTGGTAGAAGGAAATTTTCCACTACCACAGACAAGTGTATCACTGTTACATCAAAGCCTCCCTCGTATACACGTTAGCGCACAGGGGCTGAGCAAATAGTATGAAACAAAACTGATTTAGCAAACTTTTTGTGGTTAGCAAATGCTTGAAGTCTCCATTTCATTTCCTGTCTGAGTCTCGAAAAAATCTGATCTGCATCCTTCGCTCCCCCTTCGTGCACTCTCCGGTTCCGTTCACACCAGATATGGTACAAGGCAGAGGCATAGCAGGCCACTACAATTCTACACTCGGCAGTCCTACTCTTGCCCATGCATTCCATCCAACAGCATAGTTCCTCAAACGTTTGAATCACTGTAGTACTGTTCAGCCATGAATTCAGTTTCAACATCACTTGCTGGCTAAATGAACACACCAAGAATATGTGTTCCACCAATTCCTCTGTCTCTCCACATAGCTTACAACTGCCACTTCCAATTTCCACACCCCATGCAAGCAATCTGTCCGCAGTAAGCAGCCTTTTCTGGAGGATCAACCAGAGAATAAAGGACTGCTTTGGTATATTAATCCTATTCCAAACAGCTTTACAAAAGGGGAATCCTGAAATTTCACCCTTGAGCCATGTATAGCCAGATTGTACAGAATATCGCCCATCCAACGCAGGTAGCCACCTACTGCCAATGTACCCCATTCTAAATCTTTCCTTAAGTTTGTTCAAACTCCTCCTGTGCCAGCTCGAATCCATGGCCAGTAGAAAGTCCCAGAAATTTGTACCTTTTAAATAAATCACATTGATCCATTTAATCCATAATGCATCTACTTTCATTGTGATGTCCCAGATTTGCTTGCCCGCAAGGGCAAGATTCCATGTGACACAGTCCCTCATGTTTAATCCACCCTTACTTCTTGGACAGCAAACTCTATCCCAGCTTATTAGAGGAATGCATTTACCATGTGCTTTTTTGCCCCAAAGGAACTCCTTACAAATCCTGTCAACCTCTTTTGAGACAGCTTTACGTAATAGGAATATTGACCCCCAGTAGCCATGCGTTACCAACAACACAGAATTTAGCACACTCTGCCCGCGTAGGAGAGATTTCTTGTAGCCCAACAGTGTACTCTAGCCATGATCTTCGCCACCAGGGCTTGGCAAGTGCTCCTGCTCCACTTAGTTGGGGACATGGGAACTCCAAGGTATCTCATCGGGTAACTGCCCACTTGGAACCCTGTAATCAGGGCATTATGACCAGCAGTAGTGCTAGACATACCTGCCAGATACAGGTTCGACTTTTGCTGGTTGGCCTCCAAGCCAGCAACAGCTTGAAACCGAGTAAGAGCTTCCTTAATTACAGTGACCGCTTCCTTAGTTCCTTTACAGAAAGATCATAAGATCATCTGCGAAGCAAATATTCACCAGTTTGAAATGTTTGCATCTGGGATGGAATCTAAACCGCGGATCCCTAGAGGCTAGCTGTAATTGTCTTGTGAGGTACTCCATTGCAATCACAAACAGGATAGGTGAGATAGGATCACCTTGCCTCAGACCTCTTGCTCCCTTTATAGTCTCAGTTAAGGTCACATTAATGGAGATGGAGTATGAAACTGTAGAGACGCACTCCATAATCCAGGCAACAAACTTCATATGGAATTTAAGTAGACAGAGCCAAGCTTTGAGGAAATTCCAATCCACAGTGTCGTATGCCTTTCTAATATCAACTTTCATGAGAGCTCTTGCCGAGGCATTTCTCCTGTTATAATGTCTGATCATGTCTGATCATAGGAGGATATTGTGCACTATTGATCTACCTTCCACGAATGCACTTTGGTTAGCATTGATAAGCTTGGGCAGAAGGGGCTTGATCCTATTGCATAATAGCTTGGCAATGCATTTATAAAGAGTGTTACAACAGGCTATAGGTCTGTAATCCAAAGCAGTGTTGGGAGAGGCAACTTTTGGTATAAGGCACAGGACTGTGCTGTTTGATCTAGGTAGTAGTTTACCTGTTTCAAAAAACTCTAATACTGCCTCAGTGGTCTGCTCACCTACAATGTTCCAGGCCTTCTTGATGAAACCACTCCCAAAGCCATCAGGGCCGGGAGCCAACTCCTCATGAATTGACTTCAGTAATGTCCAGACTTCTGCTCTCGAGTTTTAACTGGTCTACCAGAGACAGTGTTGTTAGGAATGTGCCCTCAGAATGCCATTCGAGGATGAAATGAATAGGGCACTAGTATTTACCCGATGTATTATTCACCATGTATATGAATATTGTATTTGAATACTTAATTATGGAATATTTGTTTTATGTGATTTTATATTATTCCTTTATAGGCTTATTATTTATTTACCTTTAGTTCTTATTTGGCATCTGATAAGACGGTAAATAAATAAATCCCATATACACGAGTTTAGCTATCGATTCTCATGGGATGAGAGAGGAGGCACAGGTGAGCTATTAATCTCAAATATTAAATTAGTCCATAAGTCTTAGACTCAGTAGGGTGACTGAATGTCGATTATGACTTATTTGTTGATGACTCCTAAATGGTTGTGCCAACCATTCACTTGTGAAGTGGGAGGTCGTAACATTGATATAAGTTGAATTGGGGATTAACTTATATTTGGACACGATTCGTAATCGATGATCACATGGCCTATTACTCTGATAAGGCGTCAATGATTGATTGATTGACTATAGTAGTGTACGTGGACCTTAGACCAAAGGGTCTTTGACGGAGTTGACTTCAGAGTCTTGACTTGTCACTAGTTTGCTAGACCCGCATTGTTCGAGGTAGAACATGGCTCAGCAGCGACATGCGGTCTTGACAATGAAGGGTGACTGCCGGGCATAGACAGACGTGAGGGATTCACAGTCTCATTAGTAATTGAGATATATGTCCTATGAATATTTGGGGACGGGAAATTACGAAGTCTTTGGCCAAAGCAATAAACTGACTCAAGTCAGACATGGAGTGCAGTTTAGTAATTTCATCAGTCATGAATCTGTCATAGTGTCGAGTTAGTGAGGTTGACGTAACCATGACTCTCACTCAACCGGGACATATGTGAAGGGTCTAAACGTACTACGATAATCTATAGTCGGTTCGTGAAACGATGAAGATTGTACTCAACACGGGATCTATTCGGTACCGCGGGATTGGCTAGGCGCATACTGAATTCTTGGATTCCTCCCTTGCCGGGTTGAGACGAACCAAGAGAATCGGGCTTAAAAAGGATCACTAAGATAGTATCTATCAAAGAGAGATATAACGGGCTTTGAGTCGTTCATTATAATGGTACGTGAGTATTTGGAAAAATATTTAAGTGTGGGCTTTGGGCTGAAAAATAATATTAAGCCTTTATTAGATATTGGGTTTCATTAATTTATTTTCTACCAAAAATAATATTAAGCCATTATTAGATATTGGGCTTAATTTATTAATAATAAAATTAAGCCTTTATTAGATATTGGACTTAATTTATTTATTGGCCCAACTTTTAACACAAGGGTAAAAATGGTATTTTATTTTTAATTTTCGAAATTAATTTAAAAAATATATATATATATATGGCATGATTCATGTGGAATGCAAAATGCCAAGATGTTGTTTTCTATCTTTTAATTAAATGCCAAAAATAATTTTAAGCAATATTAACCCTTAGTGAATATTTTTTAAGGGTAGGCCATTATGTTTTTGACATATTATTTTTGTATGGTACAAATCACTTTCAAAGTAGAAAATATGGTATTTTCTTAACTAATTTCGTGGCCTATAATATATCTAAGTTTTTCATAGTGAAAAACTTAAGTTTTCATATGTATTTTTCACTTTTGAGAGAGAAAATAAAGTACCAACCTTAGAGGAAAATTTTGAGGAAATATATCTCTTAAAACAACTCCATTCCCTCTCTAGCCATCCTTGGGAGGGATTGGTTTGTGATACGTCTTGGGGTCGGCGTGATTCTCTTCGGCGCAGCTCGTGGAAGCGTGGAACGGTTTACTACAACCGGGAGCTAGGGATCTTAGCTACGAGGGTAATACATTCTACCCTATTATGTGTTGTACATGCACGTTTTCTTTATTACCGAGCACGATCTTAGTAACGGTGGTGAGAAAATTTTTGAAATTCACTCTCCCCAACAGTGGTATCAGAGCCAGGCTCGGTGTTAAGAAATGACATAAACAAACCCGAAATAAACTCGGTTGTGCAAGGCACTGAGTCGCTCAAGCGTCATAGCATGAGTCGATCTTGGTTTGATCTTGCAAACCGACCGCTCGCATGGTCGGGACCGTCTCGTTGCGAGCGGTTCGGCGTAGCGCAGCGACATTGTAAGAAACCGTAGTGATTGTCTTCCCCGCGATTTATAATTTCATGCTTAGTCGTGCGGTTGAGAGCTCGAAATGAGCTGTTGCCCCTTGTCGTGCGTTAAAGTAACGTATTACTTATATTGGGACCGAGACGTTCAACGGATCCGGCTTTAAATTCCGGTGACGGTGAACTCCAACTCCAATGGAGTAGCGATAAGTGATCGATGGTTGTATGTTGGGTACCGGAGATTTTAGAAACCCCGATGGGCCAACTAGGATACGGTCCAATTCATTTCATATTTGGATATTAAAAAGGTTGGGCCCAAAATATAGTATTATGGGCTTGACTAGATTTAGGCCCAACTAAATACCATATTGGGTCTTAAGTTTAGAACTAGCCCAAATTTCGTTTCGGTTTCTAGGAGCGTGTTGTTGTTGCATACGTGTTTATGTTGTGCATGTATGATACGATTAAAGGCGTCAACGTGGACTTAGGTTCTAATTTCCGGGTAATATGTTAAGGGTGACAAGGTCCCCCCCGGGTTGTATTAGTTTTTTATACGGGTTGTCCGGGACAGCTGATTCCCCCCGTCTTGTATTTTATTAATTTTAGAAAATTAGTTTAAGTATGGTGGCCGTACGAGTACGAGATCGGACCACGACGAGGCCGTTCGAGAACTTGGAGGTTGCTCGTTGACATGGTGCCAAAGCCGAAGAAGTAGAGATGTAGTTTTACAAAAATAATTGTAGTAGAGTAGAAATAGTCCACATTGACGGTCTTGTAGGCAAACTAGGTTTACCGCAATTTTGTGCATATTTGTTTGACGTGATATGCATGATTATGTGCTTTAGTATGTGAGACGTATTCTCCCGTTTGATTAAATACTAAGTGGGTAAAGGAACTTGGTTCCTGTCTTCTATCAAGCTCGAAACTGTTACGGCTTGAGTGAATGTGAGGTTTGCTCCAAGTTATTGGCGCCAAACATTTTGCTTTTGTTGTAGTCAGCTCGAGTGAGTTTTAGAAACGCCGCTCTCCGAAACATATTCACGCCTTATAAAGTGTTATCCTACGGGCGGAATTTCTAAATGTTAGGATTGAGCAAGAAGTTGATAGGTTACACTTAGACGGTTATTTCCCAATTATTCGTGTTAGCGTGAGGGTTCCTAACCGGAGACAAAGTAGTTGAAACACTCATTAGATGGGTTCGTGTTAGACATGGCGCCGTCCAATTAAATGGGCCAACAAACTCTTAGGTTGAGGCTTATTTTTACGGAGCGGGGAAATCAACTCCACTATGAAACCATCAACGAGGTTTCCGAAATCTCTATCGGGAGAATGAGATTTTGAGAAAAATAGTGGGAGTCAAGCAAAATGAAAAGTCCTTATTTATGCTTGATGAATAATACGTAGAACCTAATTATTCTTTATTTCTGCAGATAGTTATCTTTCTATAAAAATACAATGACGTCACCATTTGTTTCATTGATAACGCAAAACCGTTTGGAAGGTCCAAACCTTGCGGACTGGCTCCGTAACTTAAGGATTGTCCTTACTCTGGAACGTATTGCGTATGTCCTTGATGGACCTGTACCAATTGAACCCGGGGAGGATTCAACTGATGCAGAACGGGAGTATCATGCCAAGTGGATGGCTGATAGTGCCCGGGCTAAGGCTTTTATGTTGGCTGGGATGAACAATGATCTGCAGCGCCAATATTCTGAGAAGGATATGCGCGGGATATTGCATTATCTGAAGGAGCTGTACGGCGAGATGTCGAGATCGTCTCGATATCGCGCTGCCGATAAGCTCTTTCATACTAAGATGGCTGAAGGTGCAGATGTTGCTGTACATGTGCGTAAGCTCATTGGGTATATTGAGGAACTGGCTTCGCTCAATTGCCCCATTCATCATGAGCTCCAGATTGACCTGATTCTTCAGTCGCTCCCAGCCTCATTCGCTCAGTTTATCATAAACTACAGTCTGAGCGATCGGCAATTTCTGCTTCCCGAATTAATGAACACGCTGATTCAGACTCAGCATGAATTGAAGAAGGGAAAAGGAAAAGAGGTTGCGCTTGTAGTGACGAAAACATCTAAGAGATCTAAGTCCAACAAGGCCAAGCCCAAATTCAAAAAGCCTACTGGAGGGATAAAGAAGAAGGGCAAGGAAAAGATGACTGCATCTAAAGGTGCAAAAGCAACTGACAAGTGCCTTCACTGCCAAGAGCTGGGCCATTGGAAAAGGGACTGCCCCAAGCTTCGAGCTTCGGGGGCTTCAGGTAAAGTTTTGGAAACTTACTGTTCTTTTACTGTATTTTCCACTTCGTGGATTCTTGACTCAGGAGCTAGTGCTCACATATGTGTTTTGAACCAGGGTCTGGAACGAAGTAGGAAGCTGGCGAATCGAGAGATCATGATTAACGTTGGCAGCGGACATAGTGTGCCAGCTACTCACGTTGGATCGAAGTCTCTCGAATTATCTACTGGACATGTATTATATCTATCCGATGTACTTGTGTTGCCCAAGGGGCTTAAGAACATTATTTCTATTCCTGTTTTGAGCAGGCTTGGTTATGAATTCCGCTTTAGTAGTAATGTTTGTGATATCTATTTTGGAAATAAATGTGTCGGAAATGCTACGTTAATAAATGGTTTGTATTACGTAAGTGTCCAAGAACATGTGAATGCAATTACCAACAAACGTAACTTAGAGTTAAACAAAAAGTATTTATGGCATCTTCGACTCGGTCATGCTGGAGTTCGCAAGATTCAAGAGTTAGAGAAAAATGGCATTATTAAGCCATTGGAATCGGATTCCTATCCAACGTGCGAATCTTGTATTCTCGGCAAAATGGCCAGGTCTCCCTTCACCGGGACATTTCAAAGAACCACTAATCTTTTGGATTTGATCCATACTGACGTTTGTGGGCCGTTTAGAGTTCCGGCCCGTGGTAATTTCCACTATTTTGTGACCTTCACGGATGATCACTCTCGCTATGGCTTGGTGTATCTGATGAAGCATAAGTCTGAAACGCTTGATAAGTTCAAGGAATTTAAGACTTTAGTGGAAAATCAAACTAGGAGACAAATTAAAGTCGTTCGATCAGATCGAGGTGGTGAATATATGAGTCTCGAGTTTGACGACTTTTTGAAAGAACATGGAATAATTTTGCAGTTAACTCCGCCCAGAACACCACAGTTGAATGGTGTTGCTGAACGCAGAAATCGAACTTTATTAGACAAAGTGCGATCTATGCTAAGCTATACAGATCTCCCAATAACGTTGTGGGGATATGCCTTGCAAACTGCCGTGTATGTTTTGAACAGACTCCCTTCAAAGTCTGTTGATCGGGTGCCTTACGAAATTTGGTATGGTAAGAAACCAAGCTTAAATCACCTTAGGGTTTGGGGTTGCCCCGCCTTTGTGAAAAAGCTGATAACAGACAAACTTGAATCTAGGTCCACGAAAGGACGTTTCGTTGGATATCCTGATGAGAGCATGGGATATTATTTTTACTTCCATGATGATCAGAGGATCGTCGTAGCCATTCATGCTCACTTTCTCGAGGAAGAGTTCGTTCGAGAAGGTGGAGCTGGCAGAGAAGTGACTCTTGGAGAGTTAGATGAGACGCCACCAGAGACATTAGTGCCTGAAAGCACAGAGGAACAGTCCGAGACGCAACCAGGATTGCGCAGGTCTGGTAGAGTATCTCACATGCCTGAGAGATACGGTATGGTACACGTCGAGCACGGGGATGCTGTGACGGTGGTGACAGTTGGGAACGATCCCGCTACCTATGACCAGACAATGACGGATGTCGACTCTAAGAAATGGGTCGAAGCTATGAAAGCAGAGATGGACTCGATGTACACTAACCAAGTCTGGACTCTAGTAGACCTACCTGAAGGTTTTAGACCTATAGGGTGTAAGTGGATCTACAAGAGAAAGATTGGATCTGATGGACTGGTGGATACCTACAAAGCAAGGCTAGTAGCAAAAGGGTACAATCAAAAAGAGGGTATTGACTACGAGGAAACTTTTTCACCAGTAGCAATGATAAAGTCTATTCGTATATTGCTGGCTATAGCAGCATACTATGATTATGAGATCTGGCAGATGGATGTGAAAACCGCTTTTCTTAATGGATTCCTCCAGGAGGAGATCTATATGGAGCAACCTAAGGGTTTTTCATCACGAACAGATGCTCACAAAGTGTGCAAACTGAATAGGTCCATTTATGGACTTAAACAAGCGTCTAGGAGTTGGAATCTCCGATTTGATGAAGTAGTTAGGAACTACGGGTTCGTAAAGAATGAAGACGAACCATGCGTTTACAAAAAGGTCAGTGGGAGTAAGATATCGTTTCTAGTATTGTACGTGGATGATATCCTTTTGATAGGAAACGATATTGGAATGCTCTCTGAGGTGAAAGCTTGGCTTTCAACTGAATTCTCCATGAAAGACCTGGGAGAAGCAACCTATATTCTTGGTATTCGTCTTTATGGAGATCGTGCGAACAAATTGATAGGTTTATCTCAGGCCCTCTACTTAGAAAAGATCCTGGTACGGTACCGGATGGATGAATCTAAGAGAGGATTCTTACCGATGAGGCATGGAATTCATCTCTCGAAATCCATGTGTCCTCAAAGTGAGGAAGATAGGAAAGAGATGAGTGGAATTCCCTATGCATCTGCCGTGGGTAGTTTGATGTACGCGATGCTATGCACGCGACCTGATATAGCATATGCTGTGAGCATAGTAAGTCGATATCAGTCTAACCCTGGCAAAGATCATTGGAACGCAGTAAAGAATATCCTCAAGTACCTTAAACGGACTAAGGATATGATACTAGTTTATGGAAATGGAGAATTAGAAGTGGACGGTTATACCGATTCGGATTTCCAGTCGGATGTGGATGACCGAAAATCTACTTCTGGTTTCGTCTATACGCTTAATGGTGGAGCAGTGTCTTGGAAAAGTTCTAAGCAAAGCACTACTGCTGATTCTACCACAGAAGCGGAGTATATTGCAGCCTCTGAGGCAGCTAAGGAGGGTGTTTGGATGAGAAAGTTCATAGAAGAACTCGAAGTTGTTCCAGGCATAGCAGATCGCCCACTCCTATTGTGGTGCGACAATACTGGGGCAATCGCTCAAGCCAAGGAACCTAGGTCTCACAGCAAGTCCAAACATATAGAGAGAAAATACCATGTGTTGCGTGGATTCGTTGAACAAGGCTACATAGCCGTGCAGAAGATAGACACCGCGGATAACGTGGCGGACCCATTCACTAAGCCTCTTTCACAGGCAGTGCTTGATAGACACCTACATAAGATGGGGTTGCGATATCATAGTGCATGGCATTGAGTGCAAGTGGGAGAATGTTAGGAATGTGCCCTCAGAATGCCATTCGAGGATGAAATGAATAGGGCACTAGTATTTACCCGATGTATTATTCACCATGTATATGAATATTGTATTTGAATACTTAATTATGGAATATTTGTTTTATGTGATTTTATATTATTCCTTTATAGGCTTATTATTTATTTACCTTTAGTTCTTATTTGGCATCTGATAAGACGGTAAATAAATAAATCCCATATACACGAGTTTAGCTATCGATTCTCATGGGATGAGAGAGGAGGCACAGGTGAGCTATTAATCTCAAATATTAAATTAGTCCATAAGTCTTAGACTCAGTAGGGTGACTGAATGTCGATTATGACTTATTTGTTGATGACTCCTAAATGGTTGTGCCAACCATTCACTTGTGAAGTGGGAGGTCGTAACATTGATATAAGTTGAATTGGGGATTAACTTATATTTGGACACGATTCGTAATCGATGATCACATGGCCTATTACTCTGATAAGGCGTCAATGATTGATTGATTGACTATAGTAGTGTACGTGGACCTTAGACCAAAGGGTCTTTGACGGAGTTGACTTCAGAGTCTTGACTTGTCACTAGTTTGCTAGACCCGCATTGTTCGAGGTAGAACATGGCTCAGCAGCGACATGCGGTCTTGACAATGAAGGGTGACTGCCGGGCATAGACAGACGTGAGGGATTCACAGTCTCATTAGTAATTGAGATATATGTCCTATGAATATTTGGGGACGGGAAATTACGAAGTCTTTGGCCAAAGCAATAAACTGACTCAAGTCAGACATGGAGTGCAGTTTAGTAATTTCATCAGTCATGAATCTGTCATAGTGTCGAGTTAGTGAGGTTGACGTAACCATGACTCTCACTCAACCGGGACATATGTGAAGGGTCTAAACGTACTACGATAATCTATAGTCGGTTCGTGAAACGATGAAGATTGTACTCAACACGGGATCAATTCGGTACCGCGGGATTGGCTAGGCGCATACTGAATTCTTGGATTCCTCCCTTGCCGGGTTGAGACGAACCAAGAGAATCGGGCTTAAAAAGGATCACTAAGATAGTATCTATCAAAGAGAGATATAACGGGCTTTGAGTCGTTCATTATAATGGTACGTGAGTATTTGGAAAAATATTTAAGTGTGGGCTTTGGGCTGAAAAATAATATTAAGCCTTTATTAGATATTGGGTTTCATTAATTTATTTTCTACCAAAAATAATATTAAGCCATTATTAGATATTGGGCTTAATTTATTAATAATAAAATTAAGCCTTTATTAGATATTGGACTTAATTTATTTATTGGCCCAACTTTTAACACAAGGGTAAAAATGGTATTTTATTTTTAATTTTCGAAATTAATTTAAAAAATATATATATATATATATGGCATGATTCATGTGGAATGCAAAATGCCAAGATGTTGTTTTCTATCTTTTAATTAAATGCCAAAAATAATTTTAAGCAATATTAACCCTTAGTGAATATTTTTTAAGGGTAGGCCATTATGTTTTTGACATATTATTTTTGTATGGTACAAATCACTTTCAAAGTAGAAAATATGGTATTTTCTTAACTAATTTCGTGGCCTATAATATATCTAAGTTTTTCATAGTGAAAAACTTAAGTTTTCATATGTATTTTTCACTTTTGAGAGAGAAAATAAAGAACCAACCTTAGAGGAAAATTTTGAGGAAATATATCTCTTAAAACAACTCCATTCCCTCTCTAGCCATCCTTGGGAGGGATTGGTTTGTGATACGTCTTGGGGTCGGCGTGATTCTCTTCGGCGCAGCTCGTGGAAGCGTGGAACGGTTTACTACAACCGGGAGCTAGGGATCTTCGCTACGAGGGTAATACATTCTACCCTATTATGTGTTGTACATGCACGTTTTCTTTATTACCGAGCACGATCTTAGTAACGGTGGTGAGAAAATTTTTGAAATTCACTCTCCCCAACAAGTGTGTACCCCTCATCAGCAACATTTTGATCCAGTTTCTGACCATTATTCCTTCCCTTGCCCAAGACTTCCTGAAAATACTCAGTGAAGTGCTGCTGGATACCCCCTTGATCAGCTATGTTCCTCCCATCAGAGGTGGATATGGACAGAATGCGGTTTGTGTAGGTTCTTTGTTTGATCCTAGCATGGAAGTAAGCTGAGTTTTGGTCACCCTTATCCAGCCATCGGACTTTGGCTTTTTGCCTCAAAAACTTGTCATTTGCCACATGTAGGAACCCAAATTCTGTTCGAGCTTCAGCCTTCTTTACTAGTAAATCCAGGTTCAGTGGGTCATCATTAAGAGCAGTTTGCAACTCTGCCAACCTAAGTCTGACCACTTCAGTTCTATTGCTGATATCAGCAAATGTTGATTTGTTCAAGGCCTTTAGGGGGCCTTGAAGTCTGAGCAAGTTCCCATACACCCTGCCCATAGCAGAGCCAGCTTTGGAGCACCAGTGAGCCTCGACTGTTGGCAGAAAAGAAGGGGCCATGCTCCACTTATTGAAGTATTTGAAGGCCCTTTTCTGAGCCTGAGCACTCCCTAAATTTCTGAGTAAAATGGGTGTGTGATCAGAAATCCCCTCAGGCAAGAACTCTGCTGTGTGGTCAAAGAACTTGGTCATCCAATCTTGATTGGCAAATGCCCAATCTATCTTGCTCCAAATTCTGCTCCCCTGTACCTGCTTGTTGGACCATGTATACTGACATCCAGTTCTTCTGATCTCTTCCAGTTGACAACTTTGGAGACATTGGTTGAAGCCACTGAATTCAGCTGCAGTAATTGCACATCCACCCACTCTGTCCTCGAAGCCCCTAATATTATTGAAATCCCCCCACACCATCCAAGGGGCATTAATGGTCCCTCCAATCTGTCCCAGGATTTCCCACAGTTTCCCTCGAGCCCCTAGATCATTATGGCCATATACACAAGTGAAGTAGGTAACCAGAGAGCTGTTTTTTAGGATTTTAAAGTGTAGGTGCTGATCAGATTGAGATACTAGTTCCAGATCAGTCCCACCTCTCCAAGCTACTACAATTCTCCCATTAGGGTGGTTTCTTTATGAGTTCTCTCCCCCTTTTTCTTTTTCTTTCTTTTGACCAAATGATGATTTTAGGCTAAATATCTAATAGTAGTATGGCTTGTGACGTGAGTTTTCCTTAATTTAAGGAAAATCCATCCTTATCTCAATATGTTGGGGCCAAAGTAATTTATCTTGGGCCTAATTTCGTTAATTGTAAATTCCTAATATGTTTGGGCCACTTTATTTAAAGAACATATTATTTTTTAACCAAACTTTATAAATTGACTTGGGCTTAAGTTTGGGCTTATATCTAGCCCATTTATTATTATTATTATTATTATTATTATTATTATTATTATTATTATTATTATTATTATTATTATATCTTAAATAGGTTAATTTTCCACCAGTATAATTACCTTAAATTTCCCTTCATTATATTTTCGAAGATTCCTACTTCGTTAAATATTAGCTACACATAGTTAGATTCATGAAATAGATAAAATCATGCAAGCATATCATTAATGCACAAATATTCACGAAATCGTATAAGCACCTAGTTACGTGCACAAAATTCGTGAAATCGTGCGGGCATGTAAGTAATCTATGAAGTGCACGTAGTCATATAAACACATAATATGCACATAGATTCACTGGCCATACTAGCTTACGGGGACTCGGGTATTACAGCGAAAGTGGACTCGAGCACATCCGGTTGATCAGATTATTGGTGATCCTTCGCTTGGAATACGGACACGTCATCAACACAGTCTATTCAGCTGCTTCTTAAGCCAAAATGAGCCAACCAAGGTAGCAGATGCACTAAAAGACACAGATTGGGTAACAGCAATGCAAGATGAAATCAACCAATTTGAGCATCTTCAAGTGTGGACCCTAGTATCCCGTCCGCATGGAAAAACAATCATCGGAACGAAATGGGTATTTAAGAACAAAAAGAATGAAGATGGCGAAGTGATTAGGAAAAAAGCGAGACTAGTTGCGAAGGGATATAATCAACAGGAAGGAATTGACTACGACGAGACATACGCTCCTGTGCCCGAATCGAAGCCATTCGTCTCTTCCTGGCTTATGCGGCTCATAAAGACTTCAAAGTCTACCAAATGGATGTAAAGACCGCCTTTCTTAATGGCGTGTTAAAAGAGGAAGTCTACGTCGCTCAGCCAGAAGGCTTTATTAATCAAGAACATCCCGATCACGTTTATCGATTGCACAAAGCTCTCTACGGACTGAACAAGCCCCACGTGCTTGGTATGACGTCTTGAGCGATTTCCTCGTAAAATCTGGATTTATCCGAGGAACGATCGATACGACCCTCTTCATAAAATGGAAAGACAAAGATTTGATGGTCGTCCAAGTTTATGTAGACGACATCATCTTCGGATCAACAAATCCACGGCTACACAAGAGATTTGGAGAATTGATGAAGAGCAAATTTGAAATGAGCCACATGGGAGAGATGCAGTTCTTCTTAGGACTTCAAGTCAGGCAGCTCGGTGATGGGATATTCATCAGTCAGACTAAATACATCAAGGACATCTTGAAAAAATTCCATCAAGATCAGAGCAAGTCTATAAGCACTCCCATGTCCACAAGCTGCAAGTTGGATGCCGATCCCACAGGAAAAGCGGTCGACATTACCTTATAGCGCAGCATCATCGGCTCTCTTCTTTATCTCACTTCGAGCCGGCCGGACATCATGTTTGCCACATGTCTATGTGCCCGTTTCCAAGCCGACCCCAAAGAATCTCACATGCTCGCGGTCAAGCGGATTCTTCGCTACCTAAAGGGCACCTCGACCTTAGGTTTATGGTACCCTAAAGGCACAAACTTCAAATTGATTGGCTATACTGACGCTGATTATGCAGGTTGCCGAATGGACAGGAAAAGCACATCCGGTGGCGCTTAATTTCTAGGCGAAAAGCTAGTCTGCTGGTCATCAAAGAAGCAGAACTGCGTTTCGACATCGACGGCCGAGGCAGAATACGTCGCGGCTGCCAGCTGTTGCTCGCAAATGCTGTGGATGCGGACTCAGCTTCGCGACTATGGATACAATCTAAATAATATACCCATTTATAGCGATAGCCATAGTGCCATTACGATTACGTGTAATCCTGTTCACATTCACGCACAAAACACATAGACATACGATATCACTTTATCAAAGATCACGTAGAAAAATGCACCATTGACATGTATTTTGTAAACACGGGATATCAACTAGCTGACTTTTTCACCAAGGCATTGGATGAAAAACGGTTCCAATTCCTTGTCGGAAAATTAGGCATGTTGAACCTTCCGTGGTTTGTGCATTATGTGATCCTATGAGCTTTCACATGTTCTATGCTATGTGTTTTCTATGCTTAAAAATGCTATATCTTGCGTGAAATATCTTATATTAATAGAATTTACTAATATAATAAAAATCCAAAAATATTATACATATAAGTATAATACTAGGGGCATGACGATATCTTTAGGATGCTCGATCTACGTCACGAATAGAATTCACTGACATGAGACTGATTATTTGCTTAATTTTGTCAGTTTAAGTCGCATTCTTGTGTCTAACAGTTCTTTCGTAGACTCCACTAGGCACAAAGCCACTTTATATGAGTGAGATTTCTAGCCTTTTTATTTTTTTCCACCGGACTATCCTTGAGCGAGTCACACAATCATTGCTTGTCTTAACTAGTGATTCTTCGTGCGCAAAACTTTTTCTCTCAAAAGACAAACGTCAAAACCCTTCAAATCTTTCGATTTTCCTCTGATTTTCGTCTTTAGAAGGTAGATTTGACTTCTTTTAGGTATTATCATGTGTTTAAACCTCATGTGCATCTGTATTTTGAAATATTTCGCTTCATTCTGTGTTCATTTCTCGACTGTTCATGTTCTGAAAACTCGATTGCTTAAAAACTGCATATTAAGATAGTTTCGAAGTCTCTTGATCGTTTTATGGTAGATTATGTTGATTCTCTGCGTTATTTGAGTCTGATTGAAAGAACGACTAAAACTGGGCTTTTACCATTTGAAGACGTCGAAGAACTTTTTCGCTCGCAAACAGTGTCAATTGAATTTCAATTGTTCTACTGTTTGCACTGTAAAAGTTTTTCGATCGATAAACTTTTTGACTTAGTTGTTAAGAAAGATAACGTAGATTGAAAAATAATTACAATCGAGAATTTGAATTTTGATTTTATGCGAGCGAAAAGATTACTGAACGAAATAAATCTAATAGGTGTAAAATAAGTTTCGAGCGCAAAACTTACAATCGCAAATAGTAATTTCGATTTCAATTTCATTTTCGATCGAAAATTTTAGCGGCGATAAAACTAATTTTTCGACGATAAAGTTTCTCGATCGTAAAAGTACGTAGAAATGATTTCTATCGATCGAATCTCGGTGAGTCACCAAGTTTCACGCTGTCAATTTTCTCGATCGTAAAATTTCATTGCGAAAAACTATTTTAAAATCAAAATACTTTCTCGCTCGATAACTTTCACAGCGAAAAATTTTATTCACGCGCGAAAAATTTCTCGATCATAAATTTACTCAAAAATCTAATTTCTCGATCGTAAAATTTCTCGGCTACAGTACCACGCGTATAATGTTCAGCACTTAGTAAAATCTTCTAAGACCTTTTGCACTGTAGCAGACCTTAGCGAATAAAATTTTTCTCGATCGCAAATTAACACTGAGAATTACATTCCAAATTGCACTTAGACAATTTAATTGAAAATTTCAATTCTCGCGCGACAAAAAGCACGGAGTGAACAGTGCTTCAGCACTTAGAAAAATTTTCAACTAAGACTTCATCGAACTTACATACTTATTTGAAATTGTATTATTTCTTCAATATTCACTTCGTATGATCTATGTGCAAATTTCATGATTTCAATTACGAATTTATTCAAACATGCTATGACATGATCCATTATTGTGGTTTGATAAATTCGAAATTCGACTCAAATTAAAATTCTTGAACTAATGATTTACATTTCTTATGTGTATTTCAGATGGATCACTGTCCTACATACAATCACATCTACGAAAAGGCCCTGTACCTCAACGTTCACGACACCAATTACCAACTCGACCTGACCACCTTTAGGTGTCCGGACGATATCATGGTGTCTATACTACAAGGCCATCCCCTGTGGCATGCTCTCATGGTGACAGCCTCTGTGCCGATGGTCTACCTCCAGCAGTTTTGGGGGATGATTAAGAGCGTCATCATGGACGGGGCGTACCACTTTACAACAGTTGTAGGGACGAGGCACGTCTGCATAAACAAGAATGAGTTCAGACTTCTTCACGACCTCCCTCTCAGCCAGAATTATGACCCCCTTCCAACTGATGCGGAGCTGGTGCAAGACTTCCTTCAGATGGGATACCGTCCGCCGCTCACTAAACTCGCAAATATGCAGAGCAACGTGATTCCACATCCTTGGAAGATGTTGACATTATCAATAAGTGTCTTTCGCCAAAGCACGTCGGCTTCGACAAAGGCAACGGCAACATTCTGAGGATTTTCCATGTAATCGCCTTCTCGCAAAATTACGATTTTGCTCAACTGATCTGGAATGATCTAGCCGAGCAGATCAGGCAGAAGGAAAATAAACGCTCGAAGAATGTGCAGTACGCCGGTGGTTCTCCGTCATCATTAGACAACAAATGGAGCTGTACGAGCAGACCGTACCTCGTCTGCCTCCTGGAGGAAATTATCAACCATCAAGGCTCAAATTTTTCCACAACCCGAAGCTAACGGACTTGGACCAGCCATCCATGGCCATTCCGTTTGAGTTGCTACGTCTCGCCGACCCCACGGGAGACATTTATAGAGCATACTGCCGGGAGAATCATCTGACGGAACAGATGATTAGAGGGCTCCCGACTGACTTCGCTGTTAGCCCTCAACAGCAACAACACTCTAGCACTGAGAACACTATGATCGGTGCTGTGGCCCAGGAGCTAGAGCAGAAGCCTCCAACTCAGGACATGCAAATCCCTGACGACGATGCCACATTGATTGATGTTGTGGCAGCAGAGTTGGAACAAGAGGCCCCTACGGAAACACTCCAAGTGGAGTGCCTGTCCATGTAGGCGTGCTCGAAGAGCCCATTGAGGAGGTTCTTCAACAAGTAGCACAGCCCGAGGCAGAAATGGGGCAAAGCTCACTTCCACTAGTGACGGAACAGGCTCGTGAGGACGTTGAACGTGAACTACCCCCTCACACAGCCACCTCATCAGACACCGAGTCAGATGAGGAGATACAACTAATAAAACAGACTCCAAGACGATTGAGCATACAACTTGAGTCCCTCTTCACCACCGTCACTACTACATCAGACACGACACCAGTCATCACTCCAAGTGTCGTGGCCGAGATTCAGACTCCTACTACTACCGGCCTCGACATCAAAATGTCTGATGTATAGGTTCAATCTGAGCTTGTCGAAACACCCATAGAGGAGAATTTTCAAGATTCGACTCAAGGATTGGGTGGAAGTCTCCAACAGTCACAACCTCAAGTGACTGCGAGCCAACCTGAGGAGCCGGTGTCTGCTCAAGGGTTGATAACAGGCGACAACAGTCGACCTGGCCCATCCTCGACGGAGGCGTTCGTCCAGTTCGTGACCGAAGACCGACTTCAGGCCGCTCTCTCAGCTTTACAATCATTTGAAGAAAAACTTATGGAGAGCGTGCGTACAGCTATTGAGACGTCTCGCCAAGATCGTGGAAAAGCACCCGCCTCAGAGCCGTCTTCTTCACGACTGATTCTCACTCCACCTCAACCCACACAACCCACACCATTCGCCACACCGATCCTCACACACAACCTCACAAACCCAGCCACCATACCTATCAGCGACCTCCACTCCATCCTAGTCGCCCGCCTACTTGAGCAGATTACTCGAACGCCGGAAGAAGAAGACCTCTTTCGCCGTCTCGTCGATCGTCCAGGCCCGACCGACACTTGTCGTGGTCAAGGCTCCCGCTCCAAACGCAGACATGATGACCCCGATGATCAAGGACGTCATGAGGGGGAGAGGAGACCTAGAATAATGACTAGAAGTCAAGGAAGAAGCTCGGGCACGACACAGACAAGTGCTGGAGCCGCTGAAACCTCACAACCTACTACCCAAACAACTACCACGCACCGCACCACCACTCTAAACCAAATTGACCCACCATCCTTTTCCTTAAGGACGCCTCCGCCCACACCAACGACACTGACAAGCCCCTGGCTTCCGGAGGAAGAAGCAAATGCCGTCATGCTCGTGGCCCTAGCTCAAATCCAAGCTACTCCCTCAGTTGATTAAGATCAATCGGGACCATCAGGACACGGTGTCAACCCACACGAGTCGACAAGTATATCTTCGAAAGACAGCGGATGACCCATTCCATGCCCGATGAGCATCAGAGACAACGGCTCAAGGACGTTCGACAGTTCCTACAACAGTCTTCGGTAGACCTCATTCTGTTTGAAGACGAAGAGCTTCAAGAAGGTGAAAATCACGAACAAGATCCCACAGGGCTTCCAGAATTGATTGCGCAACGAGCTGTTTCCCCCACAAGACAAATGCCAGGATTTGCTCGGATCGACATGCCTTGGGAAAATATTAGAATTGAGATTCCCTTTCTTGAAGAAGTTCGTGAGCATATTTGGAGGTCACCAAATAAAGTAAAGAAGCCGAACGAGTTCGAGCTTAGAGGGATCTCTCACTGGGAACATCAGAAGAGAATGACGTACCTCTGGATGCTGACCCACCTCGGACCGGATGTGAGATTGGGGATGACTAAAAGCCAAGCCAAGAGTCATTACAAGAATCTCTGCACAATCTGTCAGCTATTCATCGTCTACTATACTAATGGAGGACTTCCAACACCGTACCATGTCATCTGAGTAGATAGAACTCGAGAAGATCTAAGAGAGTGTGACCTACCATATCTCCCCGCCGCGGAGGTGTACAACCTCTACAAGCTGTATGTAGAGAAGTACAGAGGTCCTCAAGGCTTCATCAAGAAAGAAGGACTCGAGGGGCTCTACCGGTTCATGATGCGCCAAGTCAAGTACTTCGCCGCACACGACCTTCAGATGGCTCTGGAGAGCAACATGAAGAAGGTCAACATGACCGCTCCGCTCAACAAAGGACCTGAGATCGAAGGGCTCCCCAACAATCACGTGCACATCAGCTCAGTCTTAGGCATCTCCTACCACAATCCGATTACGAAGAAGACTAGGATGATGCTGAAGACTGAGATACACAAATTTTGTGATGGGACGCTCAAGGTCATTAGGAGAAATATAGAGTAAAGGTTGGAAGAAATCAACCGATAGACGATGCTGAAGATCCACCGCTTCGTGAGAGAACAGCCGCTCCTAATGGAATTACTTGAAGATATCGAGGAGCGACTGGAGCTGAGGAATACGCTCAGGAATTATGAGCATGCGCTGGGCTTGCGCAGGTCGTACTACGCCCGACGAGGACAGACGGCGCGGAAAAGAAATCAAGCACAAAGGGAGAGAATGTAGAATATCAGTTTTAGTTGTGCTTTGATTTTATTAGCTGTCATTGTAATTTGGGGCGTTTCATGTATTTGTCCTTAGTTTAGGACTTAGTTTTATATTTATACCAAGTATGTTTGGTATAAATAGATGTACAAACATTGAGCTAATAGAGAAGTTTTAGAAAATTGATCCGAAAGGCTTGCAATTCAATTTCTAGAGAGAGAAACAACAAATACCTTCTCTCACTACAAGGATTCTCTCTCATGTTCTTCCAAAGAGGTTTTCGATCGAAATTCAATTTTATTCAATTCTAATCGATAACCTTAGAATTCATGTCTAGGATCATAGAGTTGATAAACTAGGACCCACAGTTTTGATTATGTCTATGTGGTCGAAATAATTGTTGGGAAATCGAGCGCTACGCTCGAGAGAGGGGCGACGATTACACCACTCGTAAACGAGCAGAATAAACTCATCGCTAGAGATAGGTTGAACTACCCCGCCGGATTAGAGTCAAACCTAATAGTGGGAATCATCGTTATTTATTGCGGTCTGCGATTAAGTAAGTTAGGGAAGCTTGCCCAGCTATTTAAGACGTAGATTAGTTGTTACGAGTCGAAGCGAGTAAGCGCAGTTTCGCCCAGTCGTAGAAACCCATATACATACCATAGGAATTCCCACGGTCTAATAATTACCTAAAATATATAGCTTGTTTGTCGTCGATCGAGCTAGGGGGATTCGAAGTCTCAAATACATTCGCTTTCATAAAGTCGTCCCAACCCCGTTGTCGCAGTTTTATTAAATGTGTTCATCGTTATTAATTTAACGTTATTTATATTTTAATCAAACGAAAAAATATTAACTAGGATACTTAAACGACGGTTTTCTAAAGTATATAGTTCCTTTGGATTCGATACTCGAATACTTGCCATTTCTATACTATTTTCGATAGGTACACTTGCCTGTTGAGCGTAGGATAGTTTGTCGATATTCGTTTTATTTCTATTACTCGATCCGCTCGATCAAGTTTTTGGCGCCGTTGCCGGAGAACTATTGATATTAAACTTTAGTTTATTATTCTAGCTCTATTATTATTATTACTATAATTGTTGTTGTTAGTATTATTATTATTGTTATTGTTATTATTATCATTATTATCATTATTATATTATTTTTATTATTACACTATTACTATTATTGTTATTATTTTGTGTGTCAGTTATTATTATTATTATTATTATTATTATTATTATTATTATTATTATTACGAGTATTTTTTTTCTCTTCACGCCCTCTTTCGTGAATCGCAGACAAAGTAATCGCTAGGAATGTACGACGTCACCGAGACAGCCGCATTCAATGCGAAGTTCGACGTCCTACAACAACAAATTACAGCAAATGGCCTTCAAATGCAGACATTAACGAATGCATTCTTACTGAATCATACAACAAATTCGGCCATTAACACTGTGCAGTTGCAGCATGCCCCGATGATCCCCATAGCTTTCGTACCTCCTCATCCATATCCTGCATATATACCACTATGCACTACTTGCGGGGGAAGCCTTGACGCAACTCAATGTCTGTCCATTATTACGATGGAGCAGGTGGGCTATTTAGGATACTACCAAGATCCGAGAAATTCTGCCCGCCAAGTTCATCCGAACATGGCCTTTGAAAATCAGCAACGAGCTCATCTAGAATTTCAGAATCAAAGAGAGCATGGATTCCAAGGCGGAAATTATGAGAATGCTCCCTATTGTCGGATGGATAAGCTTGAAGACATGTTTGTCAAGTTGATGGAGAAGCTCGATTATCGCTTGGATAGTCAAGAAGCCCGACTACAAAATACCGAGTCCTCATTGAGAGCATTAGAGAAACAAGTCGGACAAATAGCTGAGACTCTTCAACAATGCCCTCCCAGATCATTAGCAAGCAATATGGAGAAAAATCCGAAGGAGAACTGCCATACCGTTTCAAGCAAGGAGGTGATCTATCAACCATTCGTGAGGCCATACCAACTAAAAGTTCCTTTTCCGGCAGCTTTAACACGAGCAATACCAAAAGATCAATTCGGAGAATGCCATCGAGGGCCAAAAAGAGATACACGAAGAAAAGCAAGTAAAGGAAGTGGCGGTGAAGGTCGAAATGAAAAACGTTCGTGTAGAGGATGAGCAACTCAGCGAGCAGCAAGAAATTGCGACCAAGCTTCCTGTCAAGGCGTGTGAACCGGAGATTCCATACCCAACTAGCCGAAAGAAGGATATGGTTGGCGGCAAGTTCAGTACGTCGCAATTCATTGAGAAGAATGACATGGCTATTAGGGGAAGTAAGGAGCATGATAAAGAAAGGCGCTCATTCGAGGGACCGCCATGTTTGGAGCTTAAATAATCCGGTGGTCGTATCGTCAATGAATGATGTCTAGCTAAAAGAGATTAAAGAAAGCGCTACTTAGGAGGCAACCCAAGCTTATCATATGTTTTCTTTTATTTTTATATTCGCACTTTCAGTTTTAATGTTTGTGTTTGAAGTTACGTAGGAAATTCAAAATCTCAAGTGTAGGGAGGAGCCGTACAAAGCATGCACATCGGACTATTCAGGGAAGTTCGCTTATCTATATATTTCCTCTTCATTGTGTTACATAATTGTTACGTTGAGGACAACATATATCTTAAGTGTGGGGAGGGGAATGTCTGCGAAATTGATGCGAACATGTTATATGTGTGCATATCTTGAAATTTGGTATAATTTTTTTTTTCGAAATTTGGCATAAAATGTTTTTTTCCCGAAAATTATGTTTCTTATCATGAAGGGATGACTTTATGTTCGGAATTTTGTGAGTAATTAGGATACATATGCGTAGTCTACGTCTTTCTTACATGATGAACTTGGCGATACTTGAGAGATTCGTACACATAACCCTCTTTTTGTGAGATTTATGAGCCTACGAGCTTTTTGCTCATTTCTTTGCTTGTGTGAATCGTGCTTAATTTATTTCTCTTCAGAACTTGCTTGTGTATTGCGTGTTGAAACTACTTAAAGTGAGATTGTGTGAATATGAGGAAGGCATTAGGAATTCAGTCCATAGCCAAAGTAACCAACCACGACTGATCACCGTAGTTATCCACTTTGAGCCTGAGCTTTTTATTTGTGAAAACTGGATTATAAATTGCCGACCCTGATTAAGCCATCAGACATACACTAGTATAAAATGATAAATAGGCGACGGCACCTTCGGCGACGGTTCCTCAATAACCGTCGCCTATAGTGGACGCGGTGGCACTTTCATAAATTTTTTTAGTTATTGTTTATCATAGGCGACGGTTTCTTGTACAAAACCGTCGCCTATAATTGACAAAAGGCTCCGGCGACGGTTTCCTCTACAATAACCGTCGCCTATATACATTATTAATTTAATTTTTTTTAAGATACAACCTTGGGCGACGGTTTCTTCGATGATATGAGAAACCGTCGCCTATGCACTTTTAATTTATTTTTTTTAAATTTTATTTGTTTTTTTATTTTTTTTAACATGAGTATGGGCGACGGTTGTTGCGTAGAAACCGTCGCCCAAAATCATTCAAACTTTTTATAAATTTATTTGTTTTTTATTTTTTTTTCAACATGAGTATGGGCGACGGTCGTCATCTAGAAACAGAGTATGGGCGACTGTTGTTGCGTCGCAACCGTCGCCCATAGTCTATCAAAAATAGGGGAATTCTGAAAATTTTAAACCCTATCTCTCTCTCTTTTCATTCTCTCTCTCATTCACTATCATGTCTCTCCTCTCTTCTCTCTTCTTTTTCCTCTCGTCATCTTCTTCGTTTTTCTCATCTTCATATCGTCCTTCTGTTTTCTTTTTCTCTGCTTCTGTTTTCTTTTTTTCTCTGCTTCTTCATAGTCCTTTTTTTCCTGCTATTCTCTGCAGTAGTATGGCGATAGGAAGGATGCGGCGGAGGTGAGGCTGGCGATGGCGGATATGGGGATGAAAGGTAGCAGCGGTGGTGGATCTGGGCAGCGAAAACCCGGCGGTGGCGGATCTGGGCAGCGGAAGTCGAGTTGGTGGCGGATCTGGGAACGGCGGTGGCGGATCTGGGCAGCGGAAGTCGATTTGGTGGCGGATCTGGGCAGCGTAAGTCGAATTGGTGGCGGATCTGGGCACGGCGGTGGCGGATCTGGGTAGCGCGGTGGATCTGGGCAACGAGGCGGCAGTGACGACGAGGCGGAGGCAGCAGCGACGAGCTGGCAGCGAAAATCCCGACGGCCAGCGCCGAAGACGATGTCCGATGCCTCCAGCAGCTCAAGTCCTCCTCCACGTGGATCGGCCTCCAAGGGACGGTGCCGGACTTCCTATGGGGGTGACTGGCGAAGGCCGGATCTGGAAATGGTGATGCTGTCGGCGACGTCGGCGCTTTTTTTTATTTTCAGTTGATGTTTTGGGCGACGGCTTCTAAGACATAAACCGTCGCCCATAACCTATCTTCGGCGACGGCTGTACACCCGTCGCCCAAAATCACGCACATGGCGACGGGGCTGTGGGCAACGCACATAAACCGTCGCCCATGGCCTAGAACAACCGTCGCCCATGTGTATTTCTGTACTAGTGATAAACCCATTGGAGCGATAGTTGAAGCGGAGGATGAATGTCGGACTGGACTCGAGAAGCGCAATCCGTGCAGAATTTCTGAGCTGAGCGTTGAAAAAAAAAGAAGCAGAAAAAAAAAAGAAAAAATATAGGAAAAAAGAGAAGAAAAAAAAAGTGCGAGAAAAGAAAAAAAATTAGTCGGCTAAGAACTCTTCCTCCCATAATCTTTCACTCTCAAAAGCATATTTACCTATTTTCTTGATCGAGAGGTTGAAAGAAGAAGGGCTTGGTAAGAAAACGATGAAAGAATGAAAAGAGTTGAAAAAGGGGCGAATCATGGGTGCGTTCGAGATGATGACATGAGTCCGACATGACTACAGCTCACATCCTTTTGCGCTTATTCTCCACATTTCTTACATATCTCAGCCATTTTATAACAAAGACCTTCCGATTCACGCTTGATCATTGAAAGTGGTAGATTTACGAATCACTTGCAAGCTTATGGTAGAGATTAGATTAGTGCATGACCCGAGCGATATCACTGACATCTTAACTTATACACTTAGTGATCTGAGTGAATCTCTGTGAGGTGCGAATTGTGATAGGTATCGCTAAAGAAAATCGTGTAGTTAGTCGGTGATTTCAAATATGCTTTCCAACTTTACTTGCATTTTCTCCTACGTGATTTCGTTCTTGATTGATATATTACATGATTTTATCCTTTTATATGCCATTATTATTTCTTTGCTTGAGGACAAGCAAACACTTAAGTGTTGGGAGATTTGATAAACATATTTTCATATGTTTATCATTATATTAATTAATTCATTCTCGGGCATATTTGTATCATTTTGCAATGATTATTATTTGTTTACCCACTTTCATGTTTTTTATAGGAACAAACCAAACATAATCAAGGTGGGACACTTGCCAGTTTTATTATAGACAATATTAGCTCAATTGGTCAATATGAGCGTGAGTTTTGAAGACTTATACTTACAAGCTGCTAAACCTATGATAAAAGGAATTATATCGTATTTTAAACCCCGTAAAAGCGTAATGTCGGTTGTTATTTATATAAAATTTCTTCGAATATTATGCTTTTACGTTTATATTGCATATTCGACAGATTGGAGAAAAGAACTACAACCGACGGACTTGAATAGAATCGAAGATCTCAAGACCAATATCGGCCCAAAAACCAATTGGGCCCAAGAATAAAAATCAGCCCAAGAAGAGTCCTAAGCCCAAGCCCAATTAATTAAAAAAATAATAAAAAATAAAAATAATAATAATAAATATAGGGCCACATGATCGATTGACAGAGCACGCGAAGGAAGAAAAAAAAGAAAACGACGAGATGAAGGAAATGAAGAAAGATCCGCACACAAGTTCACGGCTCAAGAAAGGAAAATCACGTTACGCCGTTCTTGAGCAGCCATGAAGATTTGATGTCCTTCCCTCCATCAGCTATAAATAGGGATCAATAAGTAAGGATGAAAAAAGAAAAGAAAAAGAGGAACAAAGGATTGGAGGTCATGAAGCCATATACACGTACAACGCGGGAGGGCTGATCTCGGGGACTGTGAAGCGAAGGTGAGGAGTTGCAACTGCTTGAGCTGTGAGCGGGTGCGTGTGAGCAACAGCTACGAGGTGGAACGGCAGCAGCTACGTGGACTGACGGAGGACTGATCCGAGCCGGGTTCACGAGCGAGGTAACAAGCTAAGTTTCGGTTACGATTGGGCTGCGACAGGCTGCCGGCGTAAGAGGAGTAGTGAACGGGCAGTGCAAAAGGACTCGTAAGAAAAGGTAAAGCTGAGACGCCCACCACCTGCTCGACAAAAGTCCCCAACGAAGGTTGAACCGCTGAGCCTCAAGCTCGGTTTTCGTCCTGTCCATATCTGATACGGAATACGATTGACAGACTTTGTAGGACATCTATTCAGAATGTGTGCCGCTGTCAACAGGGCATGACCCCACAATGATATGGGCAGGTCTGTATAGCTTAGCATAGATCGAACCTTATCCAACAGAGTTCGATTTCTGCGTTCGGACACACCGTTCAACTGCGGTGTTCCGAGTGGTGTCATCTGTGAAATTATCCCGTTCTCTTTCAAGAACTCGTCAAACTTGAGGCTCATGTACTCGCCGCCGCGATCAGATCGAACGGCTTTAATGCTCTTTCCAGTCTGATTTTCCACCAAAGCCTTGTACCCTTTTAACCATTCAAAAGTATCAGACTTATTCTCCATGAGATACACCTTGCCAAAGCGAGAGTGATCATCAGTGAAGGTAAAGAAATAATGGAAGTTACCGTGAGCCGCTACCCCGAACGGTCCGCAAACATCCGTGTGGATCAAACCGAGAAGTTCTGCGGCTCTCGTGAAAGTCCCTGTGAAGGGCGACTTGGTCATCTTTCCAAGGATACAAGATTCACAAGTTTGATAGGGATCAAAACCGAGCGGTTTTATAATGCCGGTTTTCTCCAACTCAAGAATCTTCTGTTCTCCAGCGTGACCGAGTCGAAGATGCCACAGCAGTCTTGAGTTCGACTCCAATTTTCGTTTGTTGGTAACTGTATTCACAGTTTTTATTTTATCTTCGATATTTAGGTAATACAACCCATTCAGTAAACTTGCACTTCCGACGCAAGTATTTCCAAAATAAATATTGCATATATTATTACTAAAACAGAACTCATAACCATTTCCGCTCAAAACGGGAATAGAAATAATATTCTTAAGCCCCTTGGGCAAAACCAAACAATCGGAAAGCAGAAAACTATGTCTACTAGATAAAACGAGAGTTCTTGATCCAATGTGGGTCGCCGGTATACTATGTCCGCTTCCTACGTTGATCATGATCTCTCGATCCGCCAGCTTCCTACTTCGTTCCAGACCCTGGTTCGAAACACATATGTGAGCACTAGCTCCCGAGTCTGAGATCCATGAAGCGGAATATACTGTCATAAAACAATTTGTTTCCAAAACGTAAAGTTCTTTACCTGAGGCGGCTAGCTTCAGGCAATCGCGCTTCCAATGGCCAAGCTCATTGCAGTGAAGGCACTTGTCCGTCGGCTTGGCGCCTCTTCTTGGCCTTGCCTTTCGAAATTCGTCCTTTGGGCTTAGTGGGCTTTCCGACTTTTTCTTTGTGCTCGACCCTCGAGTCTTAGCATTCGCGACAAGAACAACTTCCTTTCCTTTCACCTTCTTCATCTGAGTCTGCGCTGCGGATAACTGGTTCATTAACCCAGTCAATGTCATCTCGGCCTTGTTCAGATTAAAGTTCACGATGAACGAATTGAAGGAAGGTGGGAGCGACTGAAGTATAAGATCGTTCTGGAGTTCGTTATCCATGATAAAGTCCAGTGCCTCGAGTCTTTCGATCCAATCTATCATCTTGAGCACATGCGCTCCGATGTCACTACCCTCAGCCATTTTGCAATGAAATAGTAGCTCCGTCAGGGAATAGCGAGCACTCCTGGAATGTTCGCCAAAAAGCTCATTCAAATGAAGCAAAATGGCGCCCACTTCCATTTCCGAGTGAGTGTGCTGCAACTCATTGCTCATGGAAAGAAGTATATAGCCCTTGACCTTTGGCTCGTCTATCTGCCATTTGGCATACGCAGCCCGGTCTTCGTCACTCGCATCAGTCCCTGGGACTTGCGGTACGGGGAATCGAGGACATAAGTCAGCGACTCCATACCTAGGACTATCCTCAGGTTACGGAGCCAGTCCACGTAGTTTGGTCCCACCAAACAGTTTCTCTCAAGCTGCAGAAATAAAGATCTAATTAGGTTTATCTTATCATTCATCAAGCGCAAACAAGGACTTTTCGTTTCGCTTGACTCTCACTATTTTTCTCGAAAAACTATCCTCCCGAGAAGAGTTTCGGAAACCTCGTTGAAAGTTTCATAGTGGAGTTGATGTCCTCGACTCGACTAGACTCGCCTCAGCCTTTAACGCAATATTTGGCTCATCTAATCTTATCGAAGTCACGTCGAACGCGAACTTATCCAATAAGAGTTTCAACTATCTTAGTCTCAGTCATTGACCCTCACGGCTAAGCCTGCTTATTGGGTTTAGCTGCCTAAGTGTGACCTATCAACTTATGCTCAAATCGCACAGAATGTACCGCCCCTTGCTGCCATACGCTTCGTGGGAGGCGGACTGGTATGACGAGCGGTGTCCAAGACGCACCCGAGACGCTAACACTGGGGCGGGATATACGACGCCAACTTACTCGGAACAAATCACAAAACTCCCCAATGCTAGACATCTCAAGCATGATAGAAGACAGGAATCCAATTCCTTTACCCACTTAGTATTTATCAAACGGGAGAATAAACCATCTCACATAAGAGCACATAAAACATGCATATCATTTCAAAAACCAACACGCACGTAAGTAATAAATTGACCCTAGGAAAATAAACTACAAGACAACACAAGCGAGTTATTTCTAGCCTATCCCTATTACATGCATCTTCAAAAGACCTCGGGTCATCGCACGGGTCTTGAAGTCGTCAAACGTCCTTCGTCACTCGAACGGCCTCAAAGTCACCGAACGTCCACCACCTTGTCACCGCCGGGGGGTTGCCTTCCATCAAATAGGACCTCGTCTTCGTATTTAAGTCTAATCTAATAAAATGGTAAATTACAACATGGGGGGATCATAAGTCCCGAACAACCCGTATGAAACAAATACAACCCGGGGGGACGTAACCCTTAACAAATGACCCGGACACCAAATTCGTAAACCCGCAATTGCGCCTTAAATCACATTCATAACGAGCACGTTGATAATTATATGATTTTAAAAAGAAACGAAAATTGGGCCTTAAACGGGCCAAGCCCATTAAAAGGCCCGTTAAGGCTTTGAGCATGAAGCCCTAACATAGCTGCGGCGACTCAAATCGCTCAGCCGTCAAAACACACTGGGGAGCCATGGCAGAGAAGGCCGCCGGCGTGGAGTCCCGGCTGGAGCCGGTGCCGCCACCGCCGTCGACGTCACGCCGCGCAACGAGCGCGTGTTCAGCTCGCGGCATAATACTGCCGCGACTCCCTCGTCGCCTCAGCCCCTTCGTGGCGAGTCACTGCCTCGCCGGGAGAGATCGCCGCCGCAGTGTTCCGGCCGAGCCGGAGTCGCTGCGGCTGTCTTGCGCAGCGCGCACCATGCGCACCATCGAAGTCCGCGGCCAAAGCCGCGGACGATCTCAGCCGGGCCGCCGCACCTTGCGGCGGCGTTGCCCGGGGATGGAGCCTAAGCCACCATGGCTGGCGTCGGACCCAAGGTTCGAGGGTGATCGGGCCTGCTCCAAGCAGCCCGATCCCGCGGCTGTACCGCCGTTACGGTGCACGCAGCCCGCGTGCAACGCGCGGCTGCCCGGGTCCCGCCGTCGCACGGGTCCCTATCCGGTTCGTGGTTTATCGTCGGTCTGTACCGCACGAGTTGGTGGCCGTGGTTTGGCAAACGACTCATCGGCAACCCAACGACGATCGAACCGTGTCGGCTTTTCGATCGTCTCCCACGCGCCTCCTTTCAATTTAAACACGGTATGATTCTGATCACGAGCGCCCGCTCTGATACCACTGTTGGATTACCCGGTGTCTCCCGGAGACGCCACGTCCCCGGGTACGGTGCGGAACAAAAATTTTCCGGGTTCCCTTATTGCCCTCGTTGCTCGGATCAGAATAGTAACACATAGACATGTAATAGGACGGGTCAAACCCGTAGAGAATTACCAATTGAAGCTAGTGGCAGCTCCTCGTCCTTTTTTTCAAGACATCGTCGATGGTGGTGGATGGGGCTAGATCGTCACGCCGACTTCGCATTGTACCACGGAATCAGTTCTCTAAAGATGGCTAGAGAGAACCGAGCCGTCGCGTGGGAGAAAAGTGTTTTTCTTTTTTCGGTGTGTGTTTTGTGCCTTTGTTATGGATGAAATTTTCCACTCCAAATTATGAAATAGTGCTGCCCTATTTATACTATGATATATTTGGAAATTCCTAGGATATCTCAAAGATATGGTTTTCGATTTTGCTCCTTAAGTGGAGAAATTTTGCCATATCTTTCTCTCCCATATTTAATTCAAAATTCATATAAGGATACTTACCAAAATTAGACAACTAACTTAAATACTAAGTCAAACTAAGTATATGTAAATATGGTATAAAATTCGAAACTTAATCCAAGATTAATTTCGAAATTTTCACCTTAAAATAAATAATATTCCAAATATATTATTTCTATATTTATATTTAATTTTCGAAATTAATTCCCAAGGCATAATTCGAAAATTAGCTTAGGGTCCAATTCCAATTTTACCATCAAGCCTTTTAAGCACTTGGCCACGCCCAAGTCTCAAAGTTAGTTTCATACAAAGTCCGACTTCGGTCCATTAAACGGCCCGAGGCCCACTAAGGCACGGCCCAACGGCCCAAGGCCCGTTAAGGCCCAAAATACTTTCTCTCCTTATCAGTACACCTTGATGATCATTTTTTAAGCCCGACTCTCTAGGTTCGACTCAATCGGAAAGGGAGGAATCCAAGAGTCCGGCAGTTACCTAGCCAATCCCGCAGTACCGGACCGTAACCCGATTCGAGTGCGAATTTCGACCCAGTCTTTATTCGAGAACCTTTCTATAGATTATAGTACTACGTATAATCCCTTCAGCTGTGTCCCAATCGAATGAGAGCCATGGTCTATGTCAAACTCACTATACTCGATTCTATGATAAAACGGGGACAAGGCAAATTACCAAACTACCCTCCATGTCTAACATGAGTTAGTTCAATACCTTGGCCAAGGATTTCGTAATTTCCCGTCGCCGTCCTCATAGGACACTTATCTCGATTACTTGCGAGACTGTGAATCCGTACTCGGCGGTCTAAGCCCGACAATCACAAATCGTCATCAAGACCGCATCTGGCTCGCTGACCCATGCAACAGCAAATCAGGTCGAGGGGAACCAGTGACAGTCGAGACTTCGAGGTCAACTCCGCCAAAGCCCCTTTCGGTCTAAGGTTCACGTAGACTACTATAGTATTGTCGTCGGTCATTGAAACTCCTTGAGTAATAAGCCATGTTCGACCGTACGACCCGTGAGTCAGTGTCCATGAAACGATTCAATCCCTTGATTCGACTCGCATTACAAGTCATGACCTCTGCTTCCAAGGGGGTATCGGCACTCGATAGGTCATCGACAAATAAGCCGTAATCGGTTATCCATCACCCAACTGGAGCCTAAGGCTTACGGACTTTTAATGCTCGAGGTTAAGAGTCCACTGGTGCCTCTCTCGTACTCATCGAGAACAGTGACTCAACTCGACACATTAGGATTTGTTCATTTATTGCTTTACCGGATGCTTAGTAAAGTACTCTTATATCCAATAAACGAACAACACATTTCACTAAACACACAAAAAATATCTTATTACATAAAAGGTCGAATGATAAATAAGCTAATGCCCTATACAATCTAATCCTCGTATAGCATTCGAGGGCATATTCCTAACATTTACTGCATTCCAATGTTTTTTACCAGGATTAGACTGGTACCGACTTATTATGCTCAAAGCATACGCAATGTCAGGCCGCGTACATAGCATCGCATACATTAGGCTACCTATTGCTGATGCATAAGGAATTTCACTCATTTCCTTCCTTGCTTCCTCACTTTGAGGACACATGGATTCCGAAAGATGAATCCCGTGTCGCATTGGCAAGAACCCTTTCTTAGATTCATCCATTCGAAACCGTTTCGGGATCTTTTCTAAGTAAAGGGCCTGAGATACACCTATCATTCGATTCGCTCGATCTCTAAAAAGACGAATACCAAGAATATAGGTTGCTTCTCCAAGGTCTTTCATGGAGAATTCAGTCGAAAGCTGAGCTTTCACCTCCGAGAGCATTCCGATATCGTTTCCCATCAAAAGGATGTCATCCACGTACAATACGAGGAACGATATCTTACTCCCACGGACCTTCTGGTAGACGCAAGGCTAATCTTCATTCTTTAAGAATCCGTAGTTCCTAACTACTTCATCAAATCGAAGATTCCAACTTCTAGACGCTTGCTTGTGGACCTATTAAGCTTGCATACTTTGTGAGCATTTGATTGCGATGTAAAACCCTTGGGCTGCTCCATATAAATTTCATCCTGGAGGAATCCATTTAGGAAAGAGGTTTTCACATCCATCTGTCAGATCTCGTAATCATAGTATGCTGCTAAAGCAGGTGCGGATAGACTTAATCATTTCAACAGGTGAAAAAGTTTCCTCATAATCGATGCGCTCTTTTTTATTATACCCTTTCGCTACTAGCCTAGCTTTGTAGGTTTCAACCTGCCCATCAGATCCAATCTTTTTCTTGTAGATCCATTTACACCCTATAGGTTTAAAACCTTCAGGCAGGTCTACTAGAGTCCAGACTTGGTTTGTGTGCATCGAGTCCATCTCTGCTTTCATAGCTTCGACCCATTCTTAGAGTGGATATCCATCATTGCCTGGTCAAATGTAGCGGGGTCGTCACCAACGATCCCCTCGGTCTCAGCACCCCCGTACTCGACTGTACCATACCATATCTCTCTGGCATGCGAGATATTCTACCCGACCTGTGCAATTCTGGACGCGTCTCAGACTGCTCATCTGTACCCCCAGGTACTGATGTCTCTGTAGGAGTTTCGTCTAACTCTCCAAGAGTTAATTCTTTGCTAGCTCGACCTTATCGAACGAACTCTTCCTCGAGAAAGTGAGCATGAACGGCTACGACGATCCTCTGATCATCATGGAAGTAAAAATAATATCCCATGCTTTCATCGGGATATCCAACGAAACGTCCTTTTGTACACCTAGATTCTAGTTTGTCTGCAATTAGCTTTTCCACGTAGGCAGGGCAACCCCAAAGCTTCAAGTGATTCAAGCTGGGCTTCTTACCATTCCAAATTTTGTAAGGTACCTATCAACAGACTTCGAAGGGGTTCTGTTCAAAACATAACAGCAGTTTGCAAAGCATATCACCATAACGATATGGGAAGATCTGTATAACTTGGCATAGATCGAACTTTATCTATATGATTTCTGCGTTCGGCAACACCATTCAGTTGTGGTGTCCCGAGCGGTGTAAACTGTTAGGACCCGCTGTCCTCGCTACCTATTCTAACGTTCTACTATGTGCCTAACGATGTATTAACTAAAAAGAAGTACCGAAAATACGTATGAAAATTTTCCATTTATGTAATGGAAGTCGTTTCTATACATGACAAAAGAATTACGTGAAATCTTAAATTCATACAAATCCTGATTACACGAGATGTGTATACATGCACAGCAAAAGAATCCCTATGCGCCCGGCCTCACAGGTCGTCATCCATGCACACACTCCCACCCCAAAAGCTGTTGGAATGTCAAAAGATTTGCCTTGCCATCTAAGCGATCACTTACCGTGGTCGCTCGCACCTACAACACATAACGTAAGGGGTGAGCGATATGCTCAGTAAGTAGAAATCATGCATGACGTGCACGTGATAATCCCCCACAAAGGCAATCCACGCCAATGCATCTTACGTCTCATAGAGTAAACTCAATCTCATATCTTTTATCTTAGGGCCCTTGGCAGACTTTTACCCAGGCGTACACCGTAAAGAGCCTATCCAACCACGGGAATCAGCCCAAAGCATGAGGGCATCAACCCGACCATACTAAAACGTGAGGGCATCAACCCAACCACGCTAACAGGGATATCAGGGCATCAACCCAACCATGAGGGCATCAACCCAACCATGGTAATCCCCCGACGCATCAACGTCGTTCGTATACTGGCGACGCATCAACGTGGTTCGTTTACTGACGACGCATCAACGCCGTCTCGGTGACCCGGAAGCCGCCACTTACTTAACTTATGACTTCCCACCTCGGCAATTATTTTTCGCTATTTGCGACATAATCATGCATGCTCATCATTTTATTACCCCCAAGTGTTTCGTGCATGCTCGTGCATATGCATAAGGCATTAATGCCATAAGGCTTACCTTAATCATGAAATAACGTCACATAAATTCACAACATACATATAAGCACGTAGACACTACATCCCTTAATCACATAAATTAGGCACATACAAACATGTTATGTGTTGTAGTTGGATTTCCACTTACCTGGCGTCCGTAGATTAACCGCTAACCGGTCTGGTGAATTTTCTAATATTTTGTCCTTTAAACCGAAAAAATTATAAAGTTAGGGTATAAATTATATTAGTTGACTGCGTAAATTTTCATTCGAAAATTCTATCAAAAACTACGTCTGCCTATACCGAAAATTGACCCTGAAGACACCGATAGGCAAATTATGATCGGGCGTTACGAGAGACTATGCCCATTGACATCAGAATATTGTTCTTATTAAATGGCGTAAAAATATTTTTCCTCAAAAGGCGATTGTTTTTTTTATAACTTAAAACGTTTTTTTTTACCAAAGGGGTTCAATTCGCCAAGTTGGTTCAATCCGCGACATTTAAATGACCCGTAAAAACCCTGACCCGTGAAATTCTCTATAGTACATACAATTCACCAATTTGCCCTCACAGTTCGCGAATCATATTCTTCGGCTCTTAGTTCGCGAACTAAACTCACTTCGCGGAATATTTTACTTCGTGAACTAATCTCACTTCGCGGAATATTTTACTTCGTGAACTAATCTCACTTCGCGAACTCCGTCCTATATGGTGAAGTTCGTTCCGCGAACTCTAAGTCCTCTCCCATTTCGCGAAGTCGCACTTTCACGAACCCATGCATGAAACCTTCACACCAAATTCGCGACCTGCTCTATACTAACGGTTAGCGAAGCCTATAGCTAAATTCTTAGTTCGCGACTCATGAGTTCGCCAACTTTCTTTCTTCCCAATTTCTCGAACTCTATCCTTATTCACTCTCAATTCGCGAATTGCATTACTTAGCTTCTAATTCGCGGAAACCATGAATTCGCCAACCTCCTAATTCGTGAAACTCCTTACCCACAATTCGCGAAGTATGGTTCGCGACTTTTACGGGTTCGCGAACCTCTTCATGTTTTGGGTTCGCGAACTCGAGTTCGCGAAGTCCCCATTTCACGACCTTTAACGTGCCAGAAACACTTTCTAACCCGCAAACTTCTAAACTTTCGATCTAAATGTTATTTGTCTAAAGGACATGATAAAGACTCTAAGAACTTCGAAACCCTAAAAACAGAGTGAGCTAAAGTGTGTGATTTTTGGTAGGCTTTTTCGTGTGTTAAGACCCCAAACATGCTTAATTCGGACTAATAACCTATCTTACGAGCTAATAAACGTAAATCTCAAACTAAAATCATAAATCACTTGGTGAGTTTTCATACCTTCTTCAAGCTCAAGTCTCGAATTCTCTACCTTCTCTTTCTTTTCGTTTTCTTAGTCTGAGAAATGATCTTAGATATTTTTGCTAGCAAGGTATGGTGGTTTAGTCATATATTGGCGTGCATCCCCTTAATTTAAGGAAGTATATTGCTAAGGTTTTCATTTAAGGATTTGGGCCTAAGTTTAGATCTAAGCCCAATCACAAGTACAACCCAACTTCTTTCCATACAATTTTATTACTCCAATTCCTTTACTCTATATTTCCGAAAATCCCTACTAAGTTAGATATTATTTAAGCACATACTTAGATATACGAAATAATTCACATCACGTAAGCACATAATCAAAGCACAAAGTTCATAAAATCACATAAGCATAAATGTGCATGCCAATTTATTAACTAAGTGGCCTGCGGGGATCGGGTCTTACATAAACTGCGAAATGATTCCATTTTCTTGGCGGTGTAAACTGCGAAATGATTCCATGTTCTTTCAAGAAATCATCAAACTCAAGACTCATATACTCGCCGCCTCGATCTTGTCGTATGACTTTAATTTGTGTCTCAGTTTGATTTTCCACTAATGTCTCGAATTCCTTGAACTTTTCAAGTTTTCTTGTACTTCAACAGATACACCAAGCTGTAGCGAGAGTGATCATCTGTGAAAGTCACGAAATAGTGGAAATTACCTTGGGCCGCTACACTAAACGGTCCACAAACGTCTGTATGGATCAAATCCAAAAGATTAGTGGCTCTTCAAAAAGTCCCTGTAAAAGGAAACTTAGTCATTTTTGCCGAGGATACCAGACTCGCACGTTGGATAGGAATCTGATTCCCTCGGCTTAATAATGCCGTGTTTTTCCAACTCTTGAATCTTTCGAACTCCGGCATGACCGATTCTAAGATGCCACAAATACTTTTTGATTAACTCTAAGTTACGTTTGTCGGTAACCACATTCGCATGTTCCTGGACGTTAACGTAATATAAACCATTTATCAACATTGCAATTCCGACACATTTATTTCAAAAATAAATCTCACAAATATTATTATTGAACCGAAATTCATAACCATTCTTACTCAAAGCAGGAATAGAAATAATATTTTTCAGCCCCTTGGGCAATACAAGTACACCGGATAGATATAATACATATTCAGAACTTAATACAAGAGTCTTCGATCCAACATGACTAGCAGGTACACTATGTCCGCTACCAACGTTAATCAAGAATTCTCGTTCCGCCAGCTTCCTACTTCGTTCCAGACCCTGGTTCAAAACACAAATGTGAGTAATAGCTCCCGAGTCAAGAATCCACAAAGTGGAAAATACAGTAAATGAACAATAAATTTCCAAACTTTACCTGATGCCCCAGAAGCTCGAAGCTTGGGGCAGTCCCTTTTCCAATGGCCCAATTCTTGGCAGTGAAGACACCTATCAATCGCCTTTGGAACTTTAGGCACGTTCATTTTGGTCTTGCCCTTTTTCTTAATCCCTCATTTTGGCTTATTGGGCTTGGGCTTAGGCTTGTTCGACTTAGCTCTCTTAGACCTTGTAGTCGCAAGAAGCGCAACTTCTTTTTCCTTTTCTTTCTTTAGTTCACGCTGAGTCTGAACCAGCGTGTTCATGAGCTCAGGAAGCGAAAATTGCCTATCGCTCAGATTATAGTTTATAATAAAATGAGCAATGAAGCTGGGAGTGACTGAAGGATCAGGTCAATCTGAAGCTCATTGTGAATGGGACAACCGAGAGAACTCAGTTCCTCGATGTACCCAATGAGCTTACGCACATGTGCCGCGACATATGCGCCCTCAGGCATCTTGGTATGAAAGAGGTTGTCAGCAGCACGGTATGGAGACGATCTCGACTGCTCGCCGTACAACTCCTTCAGATGAATCATTATCTTGCGCATTTGCATATCCTCATGCTGACGCTGCAGATCATTATTCATCCCAGCTAACATATAAGCCTTGACACGGGCACTATCAGCCATCCATTTGGCATAATATTCCCTATCAGCATCATTTCCAGAGTCTCCTCAAGTTACGGAGCCAGTCCGTAAGGTTTGGACCCTCCAAACGATTTTGCGTGATCAGTTAATTGAATGGTGACGTCATTTTCTATACAAACAAGAAAGAAACAATCTGCAGAAAATAAAGCATTGAAGGGGTTAACGTATTATTCTACAAGCACAAATAAGGACTTTAACAATGTGGCTTGTCTCGCACTATTTTTCTCAAAAACCCATTCTCCCAATAGAGATTTCGGAAACCTCGTTGATGGTTTCATTGGAGTTGATTTCCACGCTCCGCAGAAATGAGCCTCAACCTAACAGTTTGTTGGCCCATTACTCGGACGGCGCCGTGTCCCACACGAACCAATAGATGATCCCATGTCCCACACGACTCAATCTCATGAGTGTTTCAACAACTTTGTCTCCGGTCAGGAACCCTCACCCTAACAGGAATAATTGGGAAATAACCGTCCAAGTGTGACCTATCAACGTCTGGTTCAATCCTAACATTTAGAAATTTCCGCCCGTAGGATAACTCTGTATAAGGCGTGAATATGTTTCGGACAGCGCGTTTAGACAGTCACCCGAAATATCCACGTCGAGAGTGAAATGTTTGGCGCCGATAACTCGGAACAATCCGGACATTCACCCAAGTCGTTTCAATAATGAGTTTGACTTTATTGTCTTAACGCACTCGGACCAACTACGACAAGAGCGAGATGATTTGCGCCGATAACTCGGAACAAACCGCACATGACACTCAGGCCGCAATGGTTTCAAGCTTGATAGAAGACTGGAACTCCGTCCCTTTACCCACTTACTATTAAGTCCAACCGGGAGAATACGTCTCACAAACATAAGCACTTAAATACGCACGTAACGTCAAACAAACATGCAAGTATTCGCGATAAACCTAGTTTGCCTATAAGATCGTCTGCGTGGACTATTTCTACTCTACTACATTTATTTTTATAAAATTACATCTCCTCTCTTCGGCTTCACACTATGTTCTCGAACGACATCCAAGTCTTCGAACGGCCTTCTAGTGGACCCGTCTCGTACTCATACGGCCATCGTACTTAAAACTAATTTTCTAAAAATTAATTAAAGTACAAAATGGGGGGATCAGTTGTCCCGAACAACCCGTATAATAATGAATAAAATACAATCGGGGGGACCTTGTCACCCTTAACATATCACCCGGAAATAGAGCCTAAGTCCACGCCGACGTCTTAATACGTGTCATACATATATGCATACAACATAAACACATTCACGACAACAAAACTCAAAGAAACCGAAACAAAATTTGGGCTAGTCCTAGACTTAGGGGCCCAATAGGGTTTTTAGTTGGGCCTAAACTTATCAAGCCCGCCATATTAAATTTTGGGCCTAACTATTTAGATCCATTGTGATTGAAATTGAACCGACGCCCTTGTCAGTCCATCGGTAAATTTGAAATAACCCTTAACTTAAAAATAGCGCCACCGGCCCTCGTCGCTACTTAATCGGAGTCGGACTTCGCCGTCACCGGAGTTCAGACCCGAGTCCGTTGAATGTCACAATCCCGATAAAAGTAAATACGTAATATAACTCGCGACTAGGGGCAGCAGTTCATTTTTTTAGCTTTCGGTGAGTCCCTCAAACTCGAACTAGAAGTCGTTGGCATCAAGGCTTCCTCCCGACCCAACGAACCTTAATAGTCTCGTAATCGGGGTCGCTAAATTTTCAACCACATGACGATTTACGACGATGACCAAAGATCCTAGATCATCTCATCTACGCAAATAATACCTTGAACTTACGACCTAGTGTCAAGTTATGAACCGTGGCGAGACTCACACTAGGGTTTTCTCTCCACGTTGCTACGCTACGTCGGACCGCTTGCAACTAGGCGACCTCCGACCAAGCGAGCGCTCGGTTTGCAAACACGAACTAAGTACAACTCATGCTATGAGGCTCGAGCGACTTAGTGACTTGCACAAACGAGTTCGTTTCGGACTCGTTTATGTCGTTTCTTAGAACCGAGCCTGGCTCTGATACCATTGTTGGGAAACCCCGGGTAACCCAAGGCCTTGCCCCGGACGCAGCGGAATTTATAATTTTTTCCCGGGTTCCCCATACGGATTCCCCAGGATACTCGGTTAAATAAAGAAAAATGCATGTAGACACGTATCTTACCCTCGTCGCGAAGATCTTTAGCTCCCGTAGCTCACGAACTGTACCGAAGAGAGTCATGCCGACCCCGTGACGTGTCGTAGACTTCACCTCCACAAGGATGGCTAGAGGAAGTGAAGAATGTTTGTATAGAGATGTGTATGTGTATGTGATTTGCTATAAACTCACTCACACTTAGGGTTTTCTCAAGGATCACCCTAAATGCTCTAGCTTCTCTCTAAAATCTCTAAGATAGTGTGAGCAAGAGCTTGAATACCTTATGGACGAATTTTCTCCAAAAAATAGTAATAAAAGTCCATTTTCAACTTAGAAAATGACTTTAAGCTCAATCAAATGAGATCATGTCCTACATGACTCATCTTTGCATTATTTCGTTTGAATTAAATCCTCTAATGACTAGATATTGTCCCACTATAATAAAAAAAGAACAACAAACGAAATTGGGTAAGGTTTGGCCAAGAAAATGACATTTTGATGCGCATTCACGGCCTCGGTCCGGCCCGTTCACGGCCGTGAATCATCATTGGCCATCTTCTGCCGTTCGTCACGGCCATTTTCACGGCCGTGACTGTAGCCTAGAGGCCTTCACGGCCTGGGCAAGAAGTGTCATGGCCGTGATACTGTCGGGCAGCCTATGGCTCGCCCACAGCCGGTCGTCACGGCCACGAGCAAGACATTCACGGCCGTGAAGTATTTCTCTCAGATCGAGGGGTAAACGATGTCCGATTGCCCTAAAGTTTTAACCACATATAAAAGACTCACCATTCTTGAATCTGACCAAAGGGATGTTTAATCCGAGGTCTAGATTGGGAGATATGAATTTGTGAATTTGCGGCTACTTTCCAGACGGGCTTCACGACCGTGACGAGCCTATTTACGTCCATGTAAATACAATTTCTAAAACTTGTGTTCAACGTTTTTATTAACGTCTCTAAGACCGTTAAATTAATTTTCATCTCTTATTATTTAGGCACTATCATAGTGACAATTTTTAAGCCCGACTCTCTTGGTTCGTCTCAACCCGGCAAGGGAGGAATCCAAGAATTCGATAAGGGCATAGCCAATCCCGCGGTATCAAATAGATCACGAGTTGAGTACGAGATCTACGAACCGACTATAGATTATCGTTGTACGTATAGACCCTTCGCAAATGTCCCAGTCAAGTGAGAGTCGTGGTTACGTCAAACTCACTAAACTTGACTCTATGACGAATTCGTGAGTAGCAAAATTACTAAACTGGCCTCCACATCCCACGTGACTCAGTTTATAGCTTCAGCTGTAGACTTCGTAATTTCCCATCCCCGAATATGCATAGGACACATATCTCGATTACTAGCGAGACAGTGAATCCCTCACGATAGTCTAAGCACGGCAGTTACCCTTCGTTGTCAAGACTGCATGTCTCCGTCGACCCATATTCGTCTTCGAACAAGGCGGGCCTAGCAAACTATTGACAAGTCAAGACCCCAAAGTCAACTCCGTCAAAGACCCTTTGGTCTAAGGTCCACGCTGTAGCGACCCTAGCCATCACTGCCTATTCTAGCGTTATCCTATGTGCCTAATTATGTAGTGAATTAAATAGACGTGCGGAAATGCGTATGACAATTTTCCATTTATGTAATGGGAGTCATTTTTTGTACAGGTCAAAAGAATACATTAAAGTACTAATTTCATGCTTGTCCTAACTACACGGGTAGTGTATACATTCGCAGCTTAGGAACCTATGCGCCCGGACTCACAGGTTGTCATCCATGCACACACCACCACCAAAAGACGCTTGGAAGCTTCAAAAGAATGCCTTGCCAGCTAGGTGATCACGTACCGTGTTCGCGTGCACCTACAACACATAACATAAGCGGAAATTATGCATGCAGTGCACGTGTCGAAATTCGCAGAGGCTTCCGCGCCAATACTTTCTAATCCTCACGTTAGACTTGTCGTGTCTTGTCTTGTCTTGTCTTGACTTGTAGGATCCCTAATACATGTCTTGTCTTGCACATGTCTTGTCTTGTAAGGCCCTCGGCTTATCCTGCTACGAGGTCATTAGCCCGATATACATGTCTTGCCTTGCACATATCTTGTCTTGAAATCGGCGACTTAGATAGTCGCCCCGTAGCATTGGAACGGCCGTGACTCACTAAGGAGTCGTCATCTAGTATTTATATTAACACTATCTATCGCGCACCGGCGATTATGCTGTAACAGCACAGACCTCACTCGCATTGATATTGTCCGCTTTGGGCGTTAAGCTGCCTGGTTGAGGACTTCCCAGGTGGTCACCCATCCTGGTACTACTCTCCCTCTAGCACACTTAACTACGGAGTTCCTACGAACTCCCACCAACCCGCACGGTTTTAAAACGCATCAATGGGAGGGGTGTCCACACCCTTATAAAGGCATGCTTCGTTCCCCCTCCAATCGGTGTGGGATATCACAACCCATCCCCCTCAAAGGGTCCAGCGCCCTCGCTAGCACACCGACCCTAGCTCTGGCTTTGATACCATCTGTCTCCCTGATCTTTAACTGATGGTATCCCGAACGGAGATCGATTTTCGAGAATATCGTAGCACCTTGTAATTGGTCGAACAGATCATCAATCCTTGGAAACGGGTATTTATTCTTGATCGTGATCTTGTTTAACTCCCGATAGTGAATACACAGTCGCATCGACCCATCCTTCTTCCGTACGAATAAAACCGGCGCTCCCCATGGTGAAAAACTGGGTTGAATAAACCCTTTCTGCAATAAGTCCTCCAACTGTTTTTTCAATTCTTTTAGTTCGTTTGGCGCTAGACGATAAGGAGCTTTAGAAATTGGGGCAGACCCCGGCATCAGATCTATCGTAAATTGTATTTCTCGATCAGGGGGTAACCCCGGGAGATCATCGGGAAATGCATCAATATACTCGTTGACTATCGGTACGTCCTTCAGTTCTGGCCGAGGTAACTCCTCTGCCTTCACCGCATACACGAGATAAGACTCACAACCAGATCTCAATAGTCGTTGAGCCTTCAGCACAGAGATTCGGGGAATATGACTCGAAGTAGTTTTTCCCGAAAAAGTGAACACCTCTTCCTCGGGTAGTTGAAATTTTACGACCTTTTTGTTACAATCTATGATGGCTCCATATCTCAAAAGCCAATTCATCCCAAAGATAACATCATAGTCGTTCATTGGGATGACAATCAGGTCGACGCTCAGATCTCTACCCTCAATGTTAACGGAGCATCCTTCCAGCACTTGGTTAGTGCGCGTTGGATCACCGTGTGGTAAAGTAACCATGTAATTGCATTCAGAAAAGGTAGGAGGGACTCCCACCTTTTCCACATACTTGGCCGACACGAACGAATGTGTGGCCCCAGAGTCAATTAACACAGAAGTGGGCACGTTATAGATAGTCAACGTACCCGTTACTACAGGAGGATTCGCTTCGGCCTCCTCATTATTCAGAGTAAAAATTCGTGCTGGCACCGGAGGGGGTCGAATCAACGGTCGGTTCGGAACTTGAGCCACATTCTCATTGCAGTTCCTAGCATAGTGTCCGATCTTCCCACATCGGAAACATTGTGGGGTCGGATTTGGTCTTGGCCCATAACACGCACCGGAATGGTAGCGTCTACACTGTCGGCATTGAGTTGCAGCACCTGGGGGTCGGTTCGGAATGTTGAATGATCCTTGATTCGGCCTTGGCCTCCAATTCTGTTGGCCCGGCTGATTTCCGTGAAAATTTGGCGCCTTTCCAAAGAACTGGCGTTTCTGATTCCCTCCTCCTTGTTGCCCTTCCATTCTCCGCTTTGCATCCTGAGCCTTTGTAATTCTAACCTCTGCCTGCTCAGCTAGGATTGCATTTCTCAGCGATACGGGCATAAGTCTTCCCTTCCATATCGTACATACTTACGCTTCGGAAGATCTCGGGTTTGAGACCCTCCAAGAAACGTTCTATCTTTAGCTCGTCAGTGGCCACGATATGTGGCGCAAACCTAGACAACTGTTCGAATTTGCGGATGTAGTCTACTACAGACATCCCTCCTTGTTTCAGATTGATAAACTCGTTCAGCTTCTGCGCTCGATCTGGCGCAGTAAAGTACTTGCCCCGAAAGAGCGTTTTGAACCTATCCCAAGTCATAGTAGTGGGATCTTCGAGCACCTGAATGGTGTCCCACCAGTAGCCCGCGTTCCCACGTAACATGAAGGTGGCACATGTCACCTTTTCAGTATCAGGAAGATGACTGACGCGGAACATATTTTCTATAGTTCTGAGCCAATCCTCCGCATAGGTAGGATCGGCAGCCTCCTCGAACGAATGGGGATTTAACCTTCGGAACCTCTCCCCGGCAGCTTCTACATGTTCTATCCCCGGGGATGCATGACGTTCCAAGGAACCTTGACGATGAATGAGGTCGTTAATCTGATCTGACTGTCGTCGGATCAGATCGGTTAATTGATGGATGGTAGAGCGGTCCTCATTCGGTGGGGATTCGGAACCCGCCCTACGACTAGTTTTGCCAACTTCTCTACGTGTCCTTGGCATTTGTGACTATTTCTACAATTATTCACATTAAGGCATATATCAGATAACATAACACATAATCACGTAATCTAGTAATGAACTTACAGGCCAGGCTGATTCTCCAGGCTTTTGAGCGGCAGTACATGGACAGTCTTCAGAATCTGAAGCCTAAGCTCTGATACCACATGTAACAGCCCAGACCTCACTCGCATTGATATTGTCCGCTTTGGGCGTTAAGCTGCCTGGTTGAGGACTTCCCAGGTGGTCACCCATCCCGGTACTACTCTCCCTCCAGCACGCTTAACTACGGAGTTCCTACAAACTCCCACCCACCCGCACGGTTTTAAAATGCGTCAATGGAAGGGGTGTCCACACCCTTATAAAGGCATGCTTCGTTCCCCCCTACAACACGTAAACACTGAGCGATTTGCCCAGTATGTGAATAAAAATGCATGTATGCAAGTGTGCACTCAACCCCGATCCCAACATCTCACAACATTTTATAATGCACACTCTATCTTTCCACACATTCCTATTTCACACAACACAGGGCCCTAGGTTAGGCTCGACACCTTCGCGCGCAATAGACTACCCCCAAGTCTCGCGGCAGCCTACCCTGGTAGTGCACTGGACGATCACGCCAATGGCCTCCTACCGAGTCGCTCCGCACCAAAAGCATACACTGATAGTGCACTGGACGATCACGCCAATGGCCTCCTATTAGGTCGCACCAAAATCTCATCCGGCGGTACGCACCTCGGGACGGTCACGCACGAGTAGACAGATCGATCACGCCTGTCTCTGCCAGGTGCCCAGTGAGCCCAACCTCGACTCCTCTAAGAGTCACCAATCACAAACATCTCATTCTACCCCGTACGTCAATATCTCATATCACTACCGTCTCACTACGGTACAACCATTTGTATCCCTGAAGTGATATGCACGTGCCATGCATATACAAGATCTCATATAAACATGATTTATATCAAACGTATGTAGAACAGGTAAAGCACATAAATCATGTAAGTCACGTAAATCATCGAATTACATAAAAACACATAAATCACATATGTGTTTACGCATTGTAGATGGATGATCCACCTACCTGTCCTCCTGATAAAATTAGTCACGTAATCTGGTATTTCCCTACGCTTCGATCCTCTGAGTATTGAAAATATTATCATATCAATATATATTTACTGAATCATATAAGTTTCGAAAACGCTAAAATTATCAAAACCCTAAAGTTCATGGAAACCTTAAAAATAATGAAATTCCTAAAAATAAATAAACCCTAAAACATCAAAAACCCTAAAATACCGAAAATTTATTAAGTGTAGAAAACTTTTTATATGCTGGAATTATTTTAAGTGTCGAAATCTTTATAAAATATATCTCGAGGTCTTCCTATTATACCTATCGAAATCCTTTTACTATTCATCTCGAAATTTCCTCATCACATCTCTCGACATCTTTTATATCTTGAAATCCATCTATGATAAGGATAAATCTCGAGATCTATTTATAAGGTCTTCCTATTATACCTATCGAAATCTTTTTACTATTCATCTCGAAATTTCCTCATCACACCTCTCGACATCTTTTATATCTCGAGTTCTTCCTATAGTTCACATCTCATCATATATTTCTCATAAGGAATGCTAAATCTAAATCGTATAATTTCTAAGCATACTACTTTCGTATAGTTCCTAGGATTACCATAAGGTCACATGATATTGAAGACAACTTTACTAAGCTTCGACGGTTAGGGTTTTCTACCCCTTGATAGGTCTCGAATTCTTATGATAAAGATCATATAATTGACCTACGATTCCACTAAGAAACAATTATAGACCTACTCACTTGTTGTAAAGAACATTTCTTTATTTAACTTACTCGAAGTTTGCTTGCTCGAGGTTCCAAAATAGTTGAAAGTTTCTCTGCTCCTTATGAAGTTCTTTCGTTATCTCTTTCCCTTCGATTAACTTGTCAGGGTTTAAGGGATTGGATATATATCACTACCTAGAACAACGTGTGACGTGACAAGCTTGTATGGGAAAAGTTTGGCCCTTGGTCTTAGTAATGTTTTTCTTACGTTAGGCTTATCAATACTTAGGGGATTTGTTGGGCCTTATTCAATCTTAATTATAACCCATTAGTTTATTGGCCTCCTTAAATATTAAGTATTGTTCACTCAATAAAGTCCCGTATCATAGCTTTTAAATATTTATATATATATATATATTATTTATTATTATTATTATTATTATTATTTCATAAAACACAACCCAACATCATAAGTCTTGAATTTATTTTTAGATACCTTTGGTTAAACTTCAAAGTTATTTTATTTTATTTTATTTTTTTTTTGCTCCACAACTTAATTTATTATCAACTTCCCAAATCATAAATTACATATTTAATTACATCAAAACTCGTATTAATTTCTACCGTTGTCACACCCTCCCCCCCTTAAAAGAATTTCGTCCCCGAAATTAGGCCGATTGGAATAACTCGGGATAACAAATTCTCATATCGTCCTCGCGCTCCCAAGTGGCTTCCTCAATTGATTGATTCCGCCATAATACTTTAACTAACGGAATAGTCTTGTTCCGTAATCGTTTCGATTCGTATATCAAAATATCTACAGGCTTCTCTTCGTAACTCAAATCAGGCTTGAGCTGTCGATAAAGAAGCTCGTTCTGAATAACATGGCTCGGGTCCGCGACGTACTTTGTAATGTCGATACATGAAATACGTCATGAACTTGCGATAGGGAAGCTGGAAACTCTAATTGATACGCGACTTCGCCCACTCGTTTGATGATTCTGAATGGGCCTATATATCTGGGGCTTAGCTTGCCCTTTCGTCTGAAGCGCTTTACGCCTTTCATTGGAGAGATCTTTAGAAATACTTGATCGTCTTCTGTGAACTTCAGAGGTTGTCGTCGATGATCTGCGTAACTCTTCTGTCGACTTTGAGCCGTTCGCATTCTTTCTCGGATTTTGGTCACTGCTTCTGTTGTTTCTCGGATCATATCGGGTCCTAATAAAGCTCGTTCGCCGATTTCGTCTCAATGGACTGGGGATCGGCATTTGCGCCCGTATAATGCCTCGTACGGTGCCATTTTGATTGTAGCGTGAAAGCTATTATTGTAGGAGAATTCGATTAGCGGCAAGTATTTGCTCCAATTCCCTTTGAAGTCTAGTACGCACGCTCGTAACATATCTTCAAGGGTTTGGATCGTTCGTTCAGACTGCCCGTCGGTCTGAGGATGATATGCAGTACTGAACGAGAGCTTAGTACCCATCGCTTTTTGTAAGCTCTGCCAGAAGTTGGATAGAAATCTCGAATCTCGATCCGAGACTATAGAAATTGGAATTCCATGGAGTCGAACAACTTCCTGAATATACAATTCAGCATAGCGTTCCTAAAACAGCGTTCAGTACGAGGTACGGCCACTACGAGTTTTTGGTCATGCCTTTCGGACTGACTAATGCCCCAGCTGCATTTATGGATCTCATGAACCGAGTCTTTAAAGACTATCTCGACCGCTTTGTAATCGTCTTTATTGACGATATTCTGATATATTCTAAGACAAAGGAAGAACACGAGCATCATTTACGAATCGTCTTAGGAATCTTGCGTGAGAAACAGTTCTACGCCAAATTCAAGAAATGCGAATTTTGGCTTGAGCAAGTAGCCTTCTTGGGACACGTGATTTCTGGGAATGGAATCTCTGTGGACCCGAGTAAGATTGAGGCCGTGAATAGTTTGCCACTCCGACCGAGGTCCGAAGTTTCCTAGGACTTGCAGGATACTACCGTAAGTTCATAGCTGACTTCTCTAGCATTGCCTCGACTCTGACGAACTTGACCAGGAAGAACGTACCTTTCAAGTGGTCTGAAGCTTGCGAACAAAGCTTTCAGGAATTGAAGAAGCGACTCACTTCTGCTCCCATTCTAACAATACCATCGGGAACGGGAGGATTCTCATCTATAGTGATGCCTCGAAGAACGGACTGGGATGCGTGCTGATGCAGGAAGGTGATCGCTTATGCTTCACGACAACTAAAAGAATATGAGAAAAACTACCCAACCCATGACCTCGAATTAGCAGCAGTAGTTTTCGCTCTAAAAATATGGAGACACTACCTTTATGGAGAAAGGTGTGAGATCTTCACAGACCACAAAAGCTTGAAGTACTTCTTCACTCAGAATGAGTTAAACATGAGACAACGACGATGGCTGGAGCTTATAAAAGACTACGACTGCATTATCAATTATCATCCGGGCAAAGCAAACGTAGTCGCAGACGCGCTCAGTCGAAAGGCGATGAGTACGGAATTGCACAGACTTGGAGTGGAAATAGTCAATTTAGGCGAAGTCGAGACGAAACTAGCAGCGCTAACTCTACAACCTACGTTGCTAGATCGAATCAGAAAAGCACAAGGAGAAGACGAATTTTACCTGAAGGTGAAGGACGCGCTACCTGAAGACTTCGGAATCCGAGAAGATGAAACGTTGCTATACAAGAATCGATTGTACGTACCCAATGATGAAGAATTACGGCGACTAATAATGACAGAGGCGCACGCAACAACGTACTCAGTGCACCCGGGCGCAACAAAGATGTACCAAGATTTGCGGATCATATATTGGTGGCCGGGAATGAAGAAGGATATCGCCACATTCGTAAGTAGATGTATGACATGCCAACTGATCAAAACGGAACACCAGCGACCAGCTGGAACTCTGCAGCCTTTACCGATTCATGAACGGAAATGGGACCATATCACGATGGACTTCGTCGTTGGTTTGCCTAAGACGACGAAAGGCCACGATGCCATTTGGGTGATTGTTGATCGCCTAACCAAATCAGCCCATATCATTCCTATCAGCTGTACTTTTTCCATTGAACGCTATGCTGTTGTATATTCAGGAAGTTGTTCGACTCCATGAAATTCCAATTTCTATAGTCTCGGATCGAGATTCGAGATTTCTATCCAACTTCTGGCAGAGCTTACAAAAAACGATGGGTACTAAGCTCTCGTTCAGTACTCCACATCATCCTCAGACCGACGGCCAGTCTGAACGAACGATCCAAACCCTTGAAGATATGTTACGAGCGTGCGTACTAGACTTCAAAGGGAATTGGAGCAAATACTTGCCGCTAATCGAATTCTCCTACAATAATAGCTTTCACGCTACAATCAAAATGGCACCGTACGAGGCATTATACGGGCGCAAATGCCGATCCCCAGTCCATTGGGACGAAATCGGCGAACGAGCTTTATTAGGACCCGATATGATCCGAGAAACAACAGAAGCAGTGACCAAAATCCGAGAAAGAATGCGAACGGCTCAAAGTCGACAGAAGAGTTACGCAGATCATCGACGACAACCTCTGAAGTTCACAGAAGACGATCAAGTATTTCTAAAGATCTCTCCAATGAAAGGCGTAAAGCGCTTCAGACGAAAGGGCAAGCTAAGCCCCAGATATATAGGCCCATTCAGAATCATCAAACGAGTGGGCGAAGTCGCGTATCAATTAGAGTTGCCAGCTTCCCTATCGCAAGTTCACGACGTATTTCACGTATCGACATTACGAAAGTACGTCGCGGACCCGAGCCATGTTATTCAGAACGAGCTTCTTTATCGACAGCTCAAGCCTGATTTGAGTTACGAAGAGAAGCCTGTAGATATTTTGATATACGAATCGAAACGATTACGGAAAAAGACTATTCCGTTAGTTAAAGTATTGTGGCGGAATCAATCAATTGAGGAAGCCACTTGGGAGCGCGAGGACGATATGAGAATTCGTTATCCCGAGTTATTCCAATCGGCCTAATTTCGGGGACGAAATTCTTTTAAGGGGGGGAGGATGTGACAACCGTAGAAATTAATACGAGTTTTGATGTAATTAAATATGTAATTTATGATTTAGGAAGTTGATAATAAATTAAGTTGTGGAGCAAAAAAAAAATAAAATAAAATAAAATAACTTTGAAGTTTAACCAAAGGTATCTAAAAATAAATTCAAGACTTATGATGTTGGGTTGTGTTTTATGAAATAATAATAATAATAATAATAAATAATATATATATATAAATATATATATATAAATATTTAAAAGCTATGATACGGGACTTTATTGAGTGAACAATACTTAATATTTAAGGAGGCCAATAAACTAATGGGTTATAATTAAGATTGAATAAGGCCCAACAAATCCCCTAAGTATTGATAAGCCTAACGTAAGAAAAACATTACTAAGACCAAGGGCCAAACTTTTCCCATACAAGCTTGTCACGTCACACGTTGTTCTAGGTAGTGATATATATCCAATCCCTTAAACCCTCACAAGTTAATCGAAGGGAAAGAGATAATGAAAGAACTTCATAAGGAGCAGAGAAACTTTCAACTATTTTGGAACCTCGAGCAAGCAAACCTCGAGTAAGTTAAATAAAGAAATGTTCTTTACAACAAGTGAGTAGGTCTATAATTGTTTCTTAGTGGAATCGTAGGTCAATTATATGATCTTTATCATAAGAATTCGAGACCTATCAAGGGGTAGAAAACCCTAACCGTCGAAGCTTAGTATACTGAAGTTGTCTTCAATATCATGTGACCTTATGGTAATCCTAGGAACTATACGAAAGTAGTATGCTTAGAAATTATACGATTTAGATTTAGCATTCCTTATGAGAAATATATGATGAGATGTGAACTATAGGAAGAACTCGAGATATAAAAGATGTCGAGAGGTGTGATGAGGAAATTTCGAGATGAATAGTAAAAAGATTTCGATAGGTATAATAGGAAGACCTTATAAATAGATCTCGAGATTTATCCTTATCATAGATGGATTTCAAGATATAAAAGATGTCGAGAGATGTGATGAGGAAATTTCGAGACGAATAGTAAAAGGATTTCGATAGGTATAATAGGAAGACCTCGAGATATATTTTATAAAGATTTCGACACTTAAAATAATTCCAGCATATAAAAAGTTTTCTACACTTAATAAATTTTCGGTATTTTAGTGTTTTGCTATTTCTAGGGTTTTTTATATTTTAGAGTTTATTTATTTTTAGGAATTTCATTATTTTTAAGGTTTCCATGAACTTTAGGGTTTTGATAATTTTAGCGTTTTCGAAACTTATATGACTCAGTAAATATATATTGATATGATAATATTTTCAATACTCAGAGGATCGAAGCATAGGGAAATACCAGATTACGTGACTAATTTTATCAGGAGGACAGGTAGGTGGATCATCCATCTACAATGCGTAAACACATATGTGATGTATGTGTTTTTATGTAATTCGATGATTTACGTGACTTACATGATTTATGTGCTTTACCTGTTCTACACACGTTTGATATAAATCATGTTTATATGAGATTTCTTGTATATGCATGGCACGTGCATATCACTTCAGGGATACAAATGGTTGTACCGTAGTGAGACGGTAGTGATATGAGATATTGACGTACGGGGTAGAATGAGATGTTTGTTGGTGACTCTTAGAGGAGTCGAGGTTGGGCTCACTGGGCACCTGGCGGAGACAGGCGTGATCGATCTGTCTACTTGGGCGTGACCGTCCCGAGGTGCATACCGCCGGATGAGATTTTGGTGCGACCTGATAGGAGCCCATTGGCGTGATCGTCCAGTGCACTATCAGTGTATGCTTTTGGTGCGGAGCGACTCGGTAGGAGGCCATTGGCGTGATCGTTCAGTGCACTACCAGGGTAGGCTGCCGCGAGACTTGGGGGTGGCCTCCCAGTAGTCTATTGCGCGCGAAGGTGTCGAGCCTAACCTAGGGTCCTGTGTTGTGTGAAATAGGAATGTGTGGAAAGATAGAGTGTACATTATATCATGTTGTGAGATGTTGGGATCGGGGTTGAGTGCACACTTGCATACATGCATTTTTATTCACATACTGGGCAAATCGCTCAGTATTTACGTGTTGTAGGTACTGAGTCTGACGCTGGTACGCGTTAGGACTGAGGCGGCTGTTGGCGGTGCTCCACGGACTTTTGAGGGCGGGGCGGTACATGGACGAAGACCTGTGGAGCGGCGTTAGGGCTTTGGTCTTTTGACATTTTTGGGGCTTTGGCCCATGTATCGTGAAGACGATGTAGACAGATTTTTATTGTAATGTATATTATTTTAGGAAAAAGATTTAATTAGACGGGCCTTCCGCGGCTTACGTTGCGGAAATCCGCCACTAATCCTAACTAGAAAAGTAGGGTCGCCACATATGCATAGCATATATTCATGTCTTATACGCTCGTGTGACTCATGTATGAACATGAGAATGCATGTATGAAAAGTTCTCAAATACTTGTCATGACATTCCACATAAGAAATAAATATTGTCATGTAATGAATCATGTATCATAGAAGCATATAGCCACATAAATGATGCATACATAAATAAGTTATGTGTCGTAGTTGAATTTCCACTTACCTGGCGTCCGTAGATTAACTGCTACTGGTTCGGCGAAATTCCTAACTTTCGACTTTAATCATAAAATTATTATGTCAGTATATTATCTAAAACATTGATTATCTAAGTTCCTGAACTTTCTAGGTATTGAAATATTTTCCTTAATACTGTATTTGAAGGATAGTAATTTGAAAGAAGTTCGTTTTAACTTTAATCCGCAAAAGTTCTTAAGACATCATGACCTATCCATAACTCATGAATTAATTTGACTAATAATTCGTGAAGTAAAGTTCATTGAATGCCCAAATTCGCAAACTTGGTTTTACTTCCTTTATGATTCGCTAAGTGTTGGATTCGAGCAAGTTTAAAACCACTAATCAGATACCATATTCGACCATGCAATAGCTTCACTCTCAAAAAAGCGAACCTGTGATTCCCCAACGCCCATGACATAAGCGCCTAAAAGAGCTTCCATCTTTTCCTACTTGAGAGAGTTAGCATCATAAATTCCATATCGACCTCGATCAAATGGTAAACCCGAGTCCTCGCTAACAAGATTGAGTTTGACATATCTCCGTCCCCGATCAAACGGAAGGTTAGGACCCCCTTGCACGAGTAGTTGTTCGCCCTTCCACCGTCCTCGATTGAACACCATATTTTGATATGATAATAATCTTTTGCGCTCTTCAAGAACGTCAACCCGTACAAACTCCTCGTCGCCTAACACATATTCATCAACCACCACGAGCGAATCCTTCTTAAGCATCATCGACGAATTCCCAACGCTAAACGCCAATTCATCCTTAGCTAGTACAACCGATTCAACCTCAATCACTAGCGGTTCAAACTCAACCAACACCGAACAGTCGTCCTCGCCTACGACCGATTTCTCAATGTGAGCGAATTCATTCCCAGTCGAAATTCCATTGCATTTATCTTCACTCAACATTAACGAATCTTCAAACAGAATTTGTTCCATCTCATCCGACGAATCACCAACAATAGACTTCGATATATCCTCCGTCGAAATCAGTTCAATCTCACACGACACATAGTCATTCTCAATCAAAAACGAATCAACCTCAAATGACGACACATCACTTACAAGCTCCGTACCTTCAATTTTTTCGAGCAAAGCCTCAACGAATTCATTCCAAGCTAGAGAGTCCTTACCTTCAACGTACTCGTCGTACCATTCGAGAGCCTCGCCGTCGATGTAGAGCCCAGCCACTTGAACCTTTTGCTGCTAGGTGAGCGTGGTTACCACTTGAAAATACTCTTTGCATTGTAACCAACCTCGGGGGTTCGTGCCGTGGAAACGCGGGAATTCAAGCTTGGGTAAGGGGCGAGGTCGTGAGGCATTCCAGGTGTTTCCCGTTGTAACAGGAGCTCGGTCAAATCTGCTCGTCGCCGACTGTAAGCAAGTGTAATCCGCCATCGATGATCTTTGATGCTGATAATCGTGTGGTAAGGGGTTTCTGTTTTGGTTTTGGATCAGGTTTAGGTTCTGTAACCGCTGCTTGATCACTTGAATATTTTGGGCCATTTCTCCCACTTGAAACTTGAGTCCTTGTTGAGCTTGGGCAAACTTATCCATATGATGTCTCAACTGAGCCACATGAGTGTTAAGCATCCCCACTGTTCCATTGGTAGACTGAAGTTGAGCTCGCAGCAGAGCTTCCCCATTTTCTCTTTGAGACCTTTCATCAGTCATCATCACCTCGTGCTTTCTTAGGGTATCTTGCAATTCCTTGTGCCAAGTGTTGTCAGTCATAGCGATCCGAGGATGGTCAGCTCTGATACCAAATGTAAGATCCCGTCCAAATATGAAGCGCTTTTCTACTTGGAATTTAGTCGAACGGGTTGTGGGCTTTTATATGTAAGGATAGGAATAGAGAATTCAATGGTAACGAAGAAGAAGAACATTTGAGGAAGAAGAATAAGAGTTGTGGAGAAGATAGAAGATGAAGAAGGAAGAAGTGGTGAGGAAGAGAGGAGAGATCGAAGGTTCGATCGTGAGGGAGAAGAGAGATCAGTGAGAGATGAAGATAGAACTTTAGATTAATTCATTGCTTAACCTCACGATACATCTCATAATGTATATTTAAAGGCATAATAAATGGTCATACTAATGGATTAACTAAATACGATATATAAGCAAATGGGCCCAGCCCAATCTTCACTTGGATCCTAACACACTATTACCTTCCACCTTAGAGAAAAGAAAGAAAAAATACGAATCAATCTTCGCTTATTGTTACTTATCTTGTTGAGAGCAGAGTCGCTCTGTCTCTCACGCTCTCTCATCACCTCCACCGTTAGCCGAAACCACTGTACTATCCAGAATACAACTCGAGGTCGAGTTCTTTATCCAGAATACAACTCGAGGTCGAGTTCTTTACAAGTTGGGGAGACTGATGCAGGACAATATGGTTGAGATAATTTAGGATATTTGAATAAGTATTATTTAGGATATTTGAATAAGTATTATTAGATATTATTTGCTATATTTAAGGAGATTTAGGTAGGAATATACTTAGATTTTATATTTTCTCCTCTATATATACCTACGTCGCATAAATTGTTTGGATCATTCAGAATATTAATAAAAATTCGGGTTTCGTTACGACTTCGTGAATTTTAAAGACGTGTTCTTTAACTTTTCGCAATAATCATTCGCTTCCGCTCCGTCACTTGACCAAGTCAAAACTGCATTGAATTGAGTGGAAAAGGATGTACTCACAGCATCCGTGGGCCGAGACCTTCTTTAACTTGGAGATGTACTCATGCAACCCCTAAAATTATTGTTTTGGGATTCGTTGGTAGGTGTGGGTACTACAATCAAAGGTTAGGGGGATGCATGGTTGCCACGTGACTCGTTACGCCCTCTATCCCGTTCGTGGAAACTTTTAGGTCGATTACCACCGAAGTTATTTCCAGGAAAATTGGGAGTCGACTTTCATAAAAAATCATTTCTTCCAATGGACTAAGATATGATTCTCGGGTGCCCAATGAGCTTTACAAGTTGCCGGGACAGACGCATATGAAATTCAGGGAATGTCGGATTATTTTCTGTAAAATCTTCATGTAGGTTATGTAATGACATTGGCGAAATGCGAAAGATTTAGCTACGTCGAATCCAAATTGCTGAAAATTTCTGTAAAGTATATCGTTGCCGACGGCTGAGAAACTTTTGCGACGGGGATGTTCTTCAATCTCCATGTTGTGAAAGATGTGAAATCCCAAAGGAAATAGAATTTCACACCTTCCTTCAATGCCCTCGTAGATTTTTTAGATACAGTCCCACTTTTCTATTTCCATGTTGGTCGCTATAGCATTCTAGGAATACAGACTATTTGAAGACATTAATATTCAACCTAAGGTAGCGATTAGCAAGTCATTTGCTACTACTTTGCCCAAAGAAAGATATTGAGCATAATCTTTCAAGTCCCAATCTTCCGTAAAGACTAAGTGGAGGCGCGCGGTGGAATTATAGCTAGAGATGGGAATGGTTCTTCGTGGGCTTGTGGACAATGTCCTTTCCTGGTGTGGTCGACCCGATGATTGTTGAGGCGATCAGGGTTGGATCTACGCTGTGGTCCGAAGGGGCACGACACCCTTGAAAATTTTCGAAGTTTTTAATACTATATATGTATTTTGTAGATTTTATATACACTATTTATATTAAATATAACCTATATTACAAGTACCACAGTGGTAAGTAATATGAATTTTTTGTTTGCGAGGTCGTGGGTTCAAGCCCATGTGACACTTTTGCTATTCGTTTTGTTTTTACTCGCTTAATTCCTATTTTTATTTTTATTATTATTTAGTTCATTTCTTCTTCGTTTTGTTTGGGTAAATTATGCTATACTCCCATGTGGTTATACTGAAATGCACGATACCACCCTATGCTTTTTTTATTGCGTGAAACCCTCTTGTCCCTACTAAATTTAGCATCGTACTCCATATGTTGTATAAAACCTAGCATTATATGTAATACTCGAGTCCCATAAGTAAGCCGGACAATAAATATGCATGCATGTTATATGTTATGTAACTGCATTATGTGACTGTGTGATTATGTGATACCTAACCTAGTAAGGAATTAGATGTGGGACTTAGGAAAATGCCGAGTTAAGATAAGAAATGCAATAGTATAATTTTCAGAGGTGTATAATTAAACTTAGAGTATTTTTTAAATAATGAATGGATTAAATAAGTACATGCTACGAAAGCTTAGTGTGTGGGAGGATAAGATAATATACTTATATATATATATATATGTATATATATATAGATATTACTTAAGATAAGATAAGAATTAAACCATAGTGGTCAACGTCATTTGTATATGTTGACACGCCAACTAAAATTAGGATAAGAAGAAAGCTTTTATACTATTAGATAGAAAATAACGATAAACATAAAATATATTATAAGGAAGACTTTCGGAAAACCCTTGGAGAAGAAAGAAAGAACTCAATAAGTGTAGAACGAATTAAGTATTGGAGAAAGGTATCGATTATTATTCTGATTGCTACATGTTTTCTTCATATATTAGCATGTCTAGGAATTATAAAGTACAAAGGTTTGAATATAATTAGGATATGTATCAGTTTAGTTGACAAGGGTTTTTGAAATAATTAGAGCTCGTATAATTAGGTTTTATTTAGTTTGAATTTCAGTAGAATAAGGCATAGTTCGATTTTATGAAGCTTCTAAAAATATTCAAACGATACTTGAAAGGAAATGAATTTTGATCCTTAGGGTTTCAATTACAAAATTATGCTAACAAGGCTGTTTAGAATGATGTATGTTATTACTGGAAAAATTTGGTAAGGTAGGAATCGAAATCATGAAGAAGAAGGCAGCTTGAAGTAGTCTCGATCGAAAGTGGCAAGTTAAATGAACTTTCGAGCGATTTAAACCATGAATTTAGGGTTTCGACCGAATTAGGGCTTCCTTAGTCTTGACCCGATTCGAGACCAACCTTTAATTTAATTCTTGGCGAAAGTAAATCCCAAAAAATGAACAATCAGTCGAAAGTAAGGACTGCATGGTTTCGGGCGAAACTTGCTTCAATGCAAAATCAATCGGGCGAGTGGAGGGTCCAAACAAATCGGGCGATTTGAAGTTCAAATAACAAGCAGTGAAAGTCGATTCCCAACATAATGAATCGCTCGACGAAACTGAACCTTGAGCCTGGCAAATCGGGCGATGCAAGTGACATCAAGCATGATGAATGGAACGAAGCTAAAGCCTGGACAATCGGACGATTCTTGGAGCGCCGAAAGTAAGGTCGGTGCATGGCAATCGGACGAATGAAAAGTTAGAGAATCGGGCGATTATAGGGCTTAAGCGATCGGGCGAAACAACTTTTGATAATGGACTTTCGCCGTGTTAAAGGATCGGTCGAAAGTGAGCTTCCATCAATGAAAGATCGGACGATTCGAAGGCCATTATATCATGCAATCGGGCGATTTGCACTTCAAGAAAACCTTTGGCAAATGTGAGATTCTATACAAGCCAAATCGGACGAATCCGACATCTAACATGATCGACTTTCGCCGAGCTCTATGTGTTATAGTTGAATACTAACTTGACTTAGATTATGAGTTGGGACTTAGGGTTTTAATAACTTAGTGTAGCCAAAATAAATTATTTCGACATAGGTACCCAATTTAAGTGTGATACTGACACTGCAATATTTTGTCCAAGGGTCAGAAAGAAAGGAATTCACCGCAGCAAACTTATTTAGCTTAGACGACAGGTAAGTGGAAATCCCAACTACAACACATAATTTATATGTGCATGAATTATATGTCTACGTGCTTCTGTGACTATACGTGATTTTTTTACCATACGTAATGACATGACATGCATATTCACGATATGATCATTTGCACGCACGATTAGCATGAATGACAGGACATGAGAGCGTGCATGATACAAGATCGCCTTAGAGCGATAGATATTTGCCGATATTGACATCTGATGTCGACTCACGGTTGAGTCACGGCTCTTCTATGCTACCATGGTGATTTCTATGTCGCCGATTTCTAGACCTGACATGTTCAAGGCAAGACATAATATTTGGCGAATGCCCTCGTGGCGGAACTTGAAACCTGGAGGATGCGAGCTGAGAGAATAAGAGACACCAAGGATATCTCTGGTGTTGGCAACCTCGGAGTGGGCTACCAGTGTGAAGCGTCCGCGTGACGTATGAAACCACCTTGGGATTGAAAAGGCGCCCTAGGGTTAGCCTCTCAAGTGTGGGTATTGTCACTTTTATATATATATATATATATATATATATATATATATCCCTAGTGGATTTTGAGCTCCACGATGGTGCATAGCAAGATAGCCGAGGGCCCTACGTGAAAAGAAAATACAAGAAAGACATGAGATCTAGGGAGCATTGGCGCGGATGCCTTTGCGTTCTAGGACACTTGCATGGCATGCATGGTTTCTACTTACTGAGCTTTATAGCTCATTCCACGTATTTATGTGTTGTAGGTTCACTTGGTCACGGTACGTGATCTTTATGATGGCGAGGCCTACGTTTGAAGCTTCCGAAGGACTTTTGAGGTGGAAGTGTGTACGTGGATGCGACCTGTGTGGCGGGCCTATAGGATGATTTTTGTTATGCATGCGCACTCTACCTTGTATTAGGATCCGAACCACCTTTTGTATTGTACAGCATGATTCCTTTATATAAAAAGAAAATTTTATACGCATTTTCGCATATTCTATTTTTCTATTTCAATAGCAGTCACATAGAATAGCAATAAGAATGAGTAGGAGATGGTGGCGCGCCACATTATACCCCCAATTAGGGGGTGTAAATAACAAGAAGCGGATAATTAAATAAATTTCGAGGGTGTCTGTGCAATTTTCAAACTATATAGATGTTGATGCATTTTGTCTAAACCACAAAAGATTTTCAAACTTTTTTTAGCCTTTTACTAATTTTAACGCTTCTTTATTTTATGCATTTTAGTTTTTTATTATTATTCTTTCTAGTTCTTTTCTTCTTTGTTGAGTTGTTTTTAGTTATTTTGAAACTTCTTTTCGTCTTAATTTTTTATTTAATTATTTTTATTAATACATAAATATTTATGTAATATTTTTTTACCTTTTCCAATACCTTTCGAAATTGTATCTCGATCTTTCAAATTGAACTAGCCACTAATGTAAATATATCTCAGGTGGAATATTCTCATCTAATTAGTCTCATCCTCGGAATGTGCGACTGATGATCAAAATTGATAAAGTAAAAACAACTCAGAATTAAAAAAAGAACAAGACAACCCCCCGACTTAAACAATTTTGGATTTGCCCCTGGAGGCGATTGTGAATAGGCGGACAATTAGCATTGCTAAAATTAAACAATGGAAGACAATAGTAATCGAAGGAGATAATCTTGCAGTTATTTCGCTATTGCAACAAAAGAGATGAGATTCGACATCAGTGGGATGCTGTTGCGAAATTGGCAATGTAACGATATTGGAATGACAGTGAGGATAAATGCCACATGGGAATACGTGGAAAACCCCCTTTTTGTATCCGGGTAAAAAAACCATGGACGATGTAGGAATTTTATTTCTGGGGTAAAATAGGGGTTACAGCCTCTCTATCTACAAAGCAGAAAACCCTCACTATCTCTATCGAATTGATATCTTTCCTTATGCAAATTAGGATATTATATTTTGGAAAGATTTGATTGATTGACTTTGTAGATAAGATGTTAATATATATTGTATGTGCTGAAATGGATGAGATCTCTGAAATATGGAAAGGTAAGCCATTATGCGTTAATTCAAAAAATATGTGATCGGATTTGATCTATGTGCTAAAAATGGAAAATATATTTAATCTAACGCTATCTTATGTGCTAAACATGGAAAATAAATTCGGATTGATTTATTCTATAAACCGATAGCTGGATATCACATATGGTAAATGTTGTTATGGGAAATATTATTCGAAATGCTAAAATATGCCTTGACTTCGAAATTGAGCTTATATAGGAAATATAATCATGCTATTTGGAGCTTATAACCGTTGTCATAATTTATGATAAGCATGATTTACATGGCATGTTGACTACTCGAAAATTGCATGGATAATGTGCTTGATTTTGCGATTAATCTCTGATTTGAGTTTTCATGTGAGTGTTGAATGAAAAATATATGAGCAACACTTCATATTTTCGAAGCACTAAGAATTTGCGGAAGTACCATTACGAGAGTTTGAGCAGAAACTTACCATTGAGATATCTGAGCGCTCACTTGCGATAGCTTTCTGCCTACCTAAGCGATCACTTGCGAAGTACTTATTGTACTGAGATATCCAACATCCAACCATATATTCTGTCTTCGGACGTGCTGTCTTCGGACGTGAGCAATACCAAGGAGGCAAGGTCGACGTTTATGCACACGTGAAGGCAATTGGAGATTCCCCGAAATGAAACTCGGCGTGTGGTAACCTAGTGTATCTAGTGTTCGACTTGTTTCGGTTGTGTATTGGGCTGATCAATCAGTTTATCCAGCTACGGTGCATTATAGTAATTGATTAAACTCTTGAGGAGCAAACCTCAAGGAGAAGAGTAAACCTCAGTTGGGGATATAACCTCTATAAAAATTATGTCTCGCATTTACTTTACAGTTATTTTCTTTTTGTAGTGAGACAGAACCAATACACATCTGACGTTACTATGATATATCATGCTCACAAGCATTAGTAGACATCTCTAAGTCACTACATCGTAGGTTTGTGAACTGAAGAAGCATAAATTTTAAGCCTAATTCCCCCCTCCCCTTAAGTACATTTTTATCTTCGATTTAGTGTTGACATATTAATTAGATTATTACCATTAAAACTCCTCTGTTTTCATTTTATATGAGGTGTAGAATTGGTAAGTAATTAATATTTACTCTACATATGCATTTGCATTAGGGGGTGTAAATAGCAAAAATGAGTCCCAATAGCATTACCCACAAAACTCATCTCAGTCCATTTGAAACAAGAGAGTGTCGTACATCAATATTTTATTACTAATAATTCTTGGATCTTCATCTTGCCCATCGGAAAATGTCTTCACCCTCATGAAAACGCACAGACTCCATACGCTGTATCAGATAATATCATCAAACTCATTCATTAAATCGAAATCACAACATAGAAACATAGCCACAGAAAAAAATGTCCCTAAAAAAATCGTAATAATATAGCGAAGTAGATATTGTGAATTAAAAAAGATCTACATGGATTGGCAAGTGCTGGGACTCCAATCTCAGGGTTGCAATAGTTTGAAATTCGGTAGATTTCGTTGAGCAAAAACGATGCATGGTTTTGCAATGTGTCGGGATCATAACAACGCCCGCCGGGTTTTATCGGTGCGCAGTCAACTTTACCACAAGCATAGTCTATAAACCCTTGCAATTTATCATTTGGAGCCGTTGGTTTAGCCACGCACCATTGACCAGCCTATATATATATATGTGTGTATGTATATAAGTATTCCAAAATAAGATAATAACTATTTAAAATAAACTATGCACTTACATCCTTTTCACCAATTACGTTCAAATGCAGGTCGGCGGAGACGACGACGAAAATCATAAGTGAAATGAGAAGAAAGGGAATGAGATAGCTTTTTGCCATTGATAGTTTTAGTTGTGTTCTGTGTGTTGTGTGTCTCGTGTATTTATACATCTCATTGAGGTCAAACCTTATTGAAAGAAAAGAACTCAAATCATGTCAATCCATGTATATAATATGTTTTATTGTTCAAAGATTTTTATTTCAGCAAAATGGTCTACCTTCCATGTCTATAAAATAAGGATTACACATTTATTTAGGCATAAGAATAATGTGGCATTAAGGTGGTCAAACTATAATTTTCGGATTACAGTTACTCGGATTTCACCTTAATCATTCCAAGATAATATAAGAAAATCCTGATATGGAATTGATAGAGGTCTTGTCGTAAATAAAGGCACTTCACTATGTTTTTTTTTAAATTTAAAAACTTATTTTAATAATTTAAGTATTTTATATCATTGTAATAAAACTAAGACCATAATTCAGTCTTGTAAAATGTTGCACACTCTCTTTACTAACAAATCAATTACAGAATTAGTTTAATATGTAAAAACATAAGATTTTCGGCATGATGTAATTTTTCGACATAATCTAAAAATTGTGTGAAAGAATATATTGTTATAGAGCAAATAAAGTTAATAGATTGAGTACAGGCAATATATCACAACTCTATTTTGTGTAATTTAAATTGCACTTTATAGTTTATACTGAAGCAATCAATGGATGAATCTTCGTTTTTATTTGGTAAAACTGATAATCAAACAATTTACTCTGCATTCACATATATACACACTAGTATTTGAAGCACACTCTACGTGTGTGTAATAAATTAAAAATTAACTGGTAATGGGTGCATAATTTTTAACTCGTGGGATAATTTCCTAGCAACCCAATACGCTAATCGAACAATGAACATCCCTAAATTCTAATAAGGGCAAATTTCTTATCAGTCCTATTTGAGTTTTAAAATTCCTCTTAAACACACCTCGAATTATTTCTTCCTGTTTAGTACCTATTCGAAAATTTCTTCCTGTTTAGCACCTAAAATGGTCTTTTCAACGTTAAAAAGACGAACATACCCATATCTCTCACATCTAAAAAGCTGAATAAATTATTTCACATGAATTACACCAACAAAACTTGTTATTATACTAATAAAATTGGAATTATACCAGAAACTGATAGAAACTATACCAACTGTTTCCGATATTATACCAATAAGTAATGTTATTAATTTCATATAGCGAAATTGAACATTTTAAACTGATTATTGCTATTATACGAGAAATTGCAAAAACTATACCATCCATTTTCGTTATTATACCAATAAATAACGTTATTTTAATTTTCTATAGCAAAATTGGACATTATACCAACTAGTTTTTGCAATTATACCAGAAATTGTGGAAATTATATCATATATTTTTGTTAATATACCAATAAATGACGTTGTTTTAATTTTATTCAGTAAAATTGAACATTATACCAACTAATATTTGCAATTATACCATAACTTGTGGAAATTATACCATCTAGTTTCGTTATTAGACCAATAAATAACACTATTTTAGTTTTATACAGCAAAATTGGACATTATACCAACTAAATTTGATATTATACCATCTATTTTCGTTACTATACCTATAAATAACGTTATTTAATTTTATATAGTAAAATTGAACATCATACCAACTAATTTTTTCAGTTATACGGAAATAGTGAAATCTTTTTAAGTCCCATTGATTCCACATCGACGATCTTTCGCTTAGGTGAAATGATTAAAAGCGCCTCGATCACAGGTAAATTGACGTAATATTGCTTGTGATGACTTGAGTGATATAAATATTAAAATCCCAAGTTAAAAATAATAGAGTGCTAGAGTGAACCTAGTGAGAGTTGTCGAAATGGACTGCTCTATGGACTTAAGACTTTAGATTGTTGACTTGACCTGACGGCATATGATCTTTCTAATGTCTTGCGAAATTTTGGGCGTGACGATTGATCAAAGCAAAATAATCTTACCCCATACTATTAATAATATTAATATTCATAAGAAAATAAAATATATAATATATATATATATATATAATAATAAGTTTTCTTGACTTTTCTCTCTTACTTTTTTTCTTAATTCTTTAATTAAAAAAATGAAAAGTAGATCGCACATTCTAATATGCAATATTACTTTGCATTTGAGCTGAATTGATTAAATGCAAATGTTCTTGCTCTTACCCTTGCGCGAAACTATAATTACATGAATAGGGGAACATGTAACTAGGTCAATCTTGATAAATCGCGTTGTTTCTAGTAAGTGTTTCTTTGATTGCTTTCTGTACTTACTTGATGAATCAATTGAGATGCATTATTTGAGGGGGAGCATTTACAAATAATATGTCTTGAGCTCCAAATATTTTTAATATTCTTTCTCTAAGTGTTGCAGAAATTTTTCAATCGAAGAATGACACAAAGCGCGCCACTATGAGGAGGATCTCACGAATTTACAGGATTTGGAGTGCACGACATTGGTTGAAATTGTGGTTGGTTAAATATTTTGATCATTAACGTGTTTTTGCGGATTTGAATTTAACCGCCTTGTTAAAAAACTCTACATGATGGGCCTGATTAGAAAAATTGCTTCCAAATTAACTCTAATATTCTTGACATTTTTTTTGCTCTAAGTATGCAGATATTCTAAAAACGACTATGGAGCCAGATGTCATCATTCAAAAATACAGGGAGTTAATTGCGTTTGTTGTCATAATTAGGGGGAGCAATTGTGTGGTTCTATTTGAAATAAGTGGTCAATCTGAAAAAAAAAACTTATAAGCACTTACCATCGAGAAACTAGATAGAAGAATTAATTCTCGATCGTAAGTTTCTCGATTGTAAACAGTGTTGGCGCGAAAAATTTGCCATCGAGAAACTGGATAGAAGAGCGATTTTCGATTCAATGTTTCTCGAGCGCAAATAGTAATGGGCCTGATCCATTTTAGTCGCGAAAAGGTCTCATCGAGAACCCAACATATCAAATCCACCCATTAATTGGAAATTCACTTTTGCAGTCGAAAACCCACAAATACACACAAAACCCTTAACCGCAAAACTCAACAGTCGAAAATTTTTCTCTTGCACAAAACTCATCAGAAAGACGAACTGCAAAATTAACCTAAATCTTTGATTTTTGACCGATTATTATCTTTCTGAGGTAGATTCGACTGTTGAATAAGTATTTGTGTGTGTTTAATCTCCAAATAACATCTATATTCTGTGATTTTTCGCATGATTTTGTGTTAGAATTTTCATATACTTCACTGTTCGAAAGCCGTAGGCTATTTCTCAGGATTTTCGACCTATTAACGCAAATATCTGGTTAGATTTATGTGATTTTGGATAGTCTTCGTGTTTTCGCTCAATCTGGTAGTATAAAACTTCGATTATCTGCGTTCTAGCGTTCAAAATCTAAAGTTTCGACTTTCTGGGTTTTTGAAGTTTTTAAAGCTGTCGAAGAACTTTCTCGATCGCAAACAGTCTCAATTGAATTTTTATTTGATTGCCTTACTGCTTGTGTCGAATAAGATTTTCTATTGCTAAATTTTGACTTAGTCGACAAGTTTAAGGGACGTAGATCAAAAATTACTTATCATCGAGAATTCCAATTAGGATTTTATGCGAGCGAAAAATCAAAATGAGCGGATTAGATAGAATAGATGCAATTTAGTTCGAGCGCAAAACTTACAAACGAAAACAGTAATTTCGATTTCAATTTTGTACTCGATCGTAAATTTTTGCGGCGATAAAATTAATTTTTCGACGATAGAATTTCTCGATAGCAAAAGTACGTAGCGATGATTTTAATCGATCGAAAATTTTCTCGGCGAGTCACCTAGTTTCTCGTTGTCAATTTCTCGATTGTAAAATTTCGCAGCGAAAAACTATTTTAAAATCGAAATACTTTCTCGCTCGATAACTTTCACGACGAAAATTTTATTAACGCGCGAAAAATTTTTCGATCGTGAATTTATGCGGAAATCTAATTTCTCGATCGTAAATTTACACAAAAAATTTTCTCGATCGTAAAATTTCTCGGCTACAGTATCTCGCGAATAAATTCCAACACTTAGTAAAATTCACTAAGTCTTTTCCACTGTAGTTGACCTTAGCGAATAAAATTTTCGACCTAAAAAATTAGCGGAGATTTGATCTAGGAATCAGCACTTAGGAAATTCAAATTGAAAATTCAATTTTTCGAGCGACAAACTTCACGGAGTGAATAGTGGAGTTAAACACTTAGAATTTTTTTTCAATTGAACTTACATATGCCTTATACATAAACATCGAAATATTTTAATGTCTTGAATATTCACTTCGCATGTCCTATGTGCACGTTACATATTTTAAATCTAAATTCATCAAACATGCTACGTTATGATAGATTATTATGGTTTGATGAAATTAAATTTCGACTCAATTTAAATTCTGAACTAATAATTTGCTCATTCAAATTTTTCTCAGATGGCTCACTATCCAGCGTACGATCACATATACGACCAAATCCGTACCTTTGCGTACCTGACACTAATTTTCAGCTCGACGTGACAACCTTTCGGTGTCCGGACGAGATCATGGTGTCAATTCTACAAGGCCTGGCATGCACTCACGATGACGGCATCAGTCCCGATGGTCTATCTTCAACAATTTTGGGGAAGAATCAAGAGCCACATAGTTGACGGCACATACCGATTCACCACGGTGATCGGGACGAGGCACATCAGCTTCAGCAAGGATGATTTTGGCCTCGTCTTGGACTTACCGTTCAGCCAAAACTATGATCCTCTGCCTACGGATGCAGAGGTAGTGCATGACTTTCTACACATGGGATACCGTCCACCGCTCACCAAACTTGCACAAGTTCAGACCAACAGAATTCCGCATCCATGAAAGACACTATTTGGCATTATCAACAAGTGTCTGTCGCCAAAGCACGCCGGGTTCGACAAAGGCAACGGCAACATTCTTCGCATTTTTCATGGATAATGTTCTCGCGAAATTACGATTTCGCCCAACTATCTGGAACGACTTAGCAGAACAGATCAGATAAAAGGAGAACAAGAGGTCGAAGAATGTCCCGTATGCTAGGTGGTTCAACGTCATTATCAGACACCTCATGGAGTTGCACGAGAACATCCCTCGGCTACCTCCTGTAGGAAACTACCAACCCCCAAGACTCAAGTTATTTCACAACCCGAAGCTAACAGACTTGGACCAACCATCGATGGCATACCGTTCGAGTTGCTACGTCTCGTCGACCCCACGGACGACGTTTATCGAGCATACTTCCGGGAGAATCATCTGACGGAACAGATGATCTGAGGGCTCCCAACAGACTTTGCTGTGAGCCCTCCACAACAACATCCCAGTCCTGAGCCCGAGCTAATTGATGAAGTGGCCCAGGAGCTTGAACAGGAGCCTCCAACTCAGGAAATGGATGTAGATGCCACGTTGATTGACACTGTGGCACAAGAGTTGGAACTAGAGGCTTCACATCAACCTCTAGGTGCAGAAGTGCCCATCAATGTCGGCATGCTCCAAGGATCTATTGAGGAGATCCTACAACAGGAAGCATAGCCCGAGACTGAAACGGGGCACAGCTCACCTCCACGAGTGACGGAGCAAGCCCGTGAGGATAACGCACGTGGACCTTCCCCTCACACGGCTACCTCATCAGACACCGAGTCTGATGAGGAGATTCAACTCATAAGACGGACTCCAAGACGATTGAGTATTCAAATTGAGTCCATCTTCACCTCCGTCACCACAACATCAGACACGACGCTGGTTATCCCCCCAAGGGCTGAGGATCCTTCATCGCTCAATCTCGAGCCGCAGCTCGACTTCTCCGCGTCAGTCGGGGCCGAGATTCAGACTCCTACTACTACCGGCCTCGACATCGAAATGTCTGATGTACAGGTTCAATCTGAGCCTGTCACAACATCCATAGATGCGAATCTTATAGATTCAAATCAAGGATTGGATGGAAGTTGTCAGGAACCGAAACCTCATATTATAATTTATGCATTTACATAAATTCATGCATTCATATGAGTCATTTTAAAACAGAAGTATATATATAATAAGGTATTTAAAGTATTATAGTCCTAGGTTCCTAAAGAAATACAAGTGGTAAGGAACTGAATGTTACGGAAGTTAGAATTTTCTAGGGTTTTCTCAGGTTTTAAGAAACTTTTAATTAATGTGATTAATAAATTAGGAAGTTTGATGATATTCTTGAGGTTCTTAAAGTGAAGAAATATTTAAATAATATTAAAGTATAGCTAAGAAAAAGTTCGAAACCCTTCAAGATAATGTCGAAACTCTTTGAATAAAGGTTTCAAAATTGTTCAAAGAGGATTTCGAAACTCCTCAATCAAGGTTTCGAGATTTCTTAATATAAAGATCACGAGAACTTGTGTTCTCGATATAAAACTTGTGACAATTTAAACAATTCTTAAAGCTAGGTATCAAAAACTTAATCATGAAGGGAATAGTTTAATAATAAAATAATGTTTCAATCTCGGTAGAGAAAATTTTATAATCTTAACAATCGAAAACCAGTTCTGAAGGCAACAGTTTTAATAATAAAATAATGATTATTAAGTTATAGATGATAAGAATGAATAAAGTGAAGATGTCATTTATTTACTACAACACGTCAACTTAGGATAAGAATTGAAAAGAGAAGAAACATATTCATTAGTTAATTACTTACAAAGGATCAAGAACGAGGAAACGGAGAACTCAATCAAAACTAAGCTCAAGGAGAGGTATAAATCACCATGATTCTTATAGTTTAAGTTAAGATTAAACTGGTTTAAGTATTAACATGCATGAATTTTTGTATTTATTCATACGTTAACCAAATCTGATGTTTCGCAGCTGCGTAATAGAATTAAATTCTAAATTTAATTAGTTATTTCGAATATATCATGGTGTTTATATGATTAAGTCTTCGATAATAGAATAGTGTTTGAAATACTTGAAGGTTAAGCTATAACGTTTCTACAGGGTAGGATTTGTACATAGGCATATAAATAATCATTCAACAACTTAGGTTTCTAATAATATTAGGTTTCGATGGCCTAGATGCCTACTCGTGTAAATTTTACATCAAACCCTAAGTTTTTAGTATTCCAGAATTTTAGGATTCCAAGATCTAATATAGCTCACAGCAATTAAGGGAATGTTCGACATTGGATATTTTAAAGACTTAATAGGAGAGTTTTGTGAAACTTGAGTTTTCAATACACATATTAGGGTGTGATCGGACTTTGGAGAATTCTTGAAAGAAAAATGTGTTTTTAGATGTACCACTTTCCGAATTTCGATCTGTTTTAGAAAAGGATTTCGATGATATGAATTAGATAGATTTCGAGACATGATATGAATGAGATAGATTTCGAAATTGTTCAAAGAGGACTTCGAAACTCCTCAATCAAGGTTTCGAGATTTCTTAATATAAAGATCACGAGAACTTGTGTCCTCGATATAAAACTTGTGACAATTTAAACAATTCTTAAAGCTAGGTATCAAAAACTTAATCATGAAGGGAATAGTTATTAAATAATGTTTCAATCTCGGTAGAGAAAATTTTATAATCTTAACAATCGAAAACCAGTTTTGAAGGCAACAGTTTTAATAATAAAATAATGATTATTAAGTTAGATGATAAGAATGAATAAAGTGAAGATGTCATTTATTTACTACAACACGTCAACTTAGGATAAGAATTGAAAAGAGAAGAAACATATTCATTAGTTAATTACTTACAAAGGATCAAGAACGAGGAAACGGAGAACTCAAATAGCAATCAAAACTAAGCTCAAGGAGAGGTATAAATCTTACCATGATTCTTATGGTTTAAGTTAAGATTTAACTGGTTCAAGTATTAACATGCATGAATTTTTGTATTTATTCATACCTTAACCAAATCTGATGTTTCGCAGCTACGTAATAGAATTAAATTCTAAATTTAATTAGTTACGTCGAATATATCATGGTGTTTATATGATGAAGTCTTCGATAGTAGAATAGTGTTTGAAATATTTGAAGGTTAAGCTATAACGTTTCTACAGGGTAGGATTTGTACATAGGCATATAAATAATCATTCAACAACTTAGGTTTCTAATAATATTCGGTTTCGATGGCCTAGATGCCTACTCGTTTAAATTTTACATCAAACCCTAAGTTTTTAGTATTCCAGAATTTTAGGATTCCAAGATCTAATATAGCTTACAGCAATTAAGGGAATGTTCGACATTGGATATTTTAAAGACTTAATAGGAGAGTTTTGTGAAACTTGAGTTTTCAATACACATATTAGGGTGTGATCGGACTTTGGAGAATTCTTGAAAGAAAAATGTGTTTTTAGATGTACCACTTTCCGAATTTTGATCTGTTTTAGAAAAGGATTTCGATGATATGAATTAGATAGATTTCGAGACATGATCTCAAAATCTACAGAATATTGGAAAATAAACCTCGAAAGAGGACTTCGAGATGAATAGAGAGTAGATAGGTTACTTACTAATTAGGGTTTCGACATCTTGTATATATAGAAATAGTTCTTGAAATTATCTGAAAAGTTGTCGAAATCTAAGAATCTCGAATTACATGTCGAAATTACTAGAAATTCTGAAATATAAATAACGAGATATAATCTCGAGTAAATTACGTAAATCTCGATATATAATCTCGAACGAACTAAGTAAATCTCGAGATATAATCTCGAATGAATCAAGCAAATCTCGAAATGTGATCTCGAGTTAGATAATCTCGAGATGTGATCTCGAAATAAATTAGAAAGATTTCAATATACAAGCTCAGAATAAATTAAGAAGACCTCGATATACAATTTCGAAATCAACTAGGCAGATCTCGAAAGAAGATCTCGAAATGAACAAATGGTAAATAAGTTTCGATATGTAGTTCTTAAACATGTTATCAACGTGAAGGTGTGGGGTCCATCTATAAAATGACTTTTGATTTCCACCCATTATATTAGTAATTCTATAAAAGTTTGGCATCTAGCTCCATAAGTGTTCAATAATTAAATAAAAAGGTTATCGGCTCTATATACTTAGAAGTTTTCAAAAGCCTTTGATATTTTAATTATTCCGGTATAGACTAAAGTTTTGGCATTGCATGGAAGTTTTGATACCGATTAAAATATAACCTCTAAGCCAAGAATCTACTACATTATCTAATAAAAGAAAGGTGAAGGCCACGGATGGGAATGATCATGTATAATAAAGCATGCATATCACGCACGCATATCATTATAGAAATTCATATTTACGGATAAAATAATTGTATAGGTCAGGAGTCTGATAAGGGCAAAGAAGGGGTCGAGTAAGCGAATGGAGAAAATAGGCGAAACTTGTGAGTATGATTTGCAACATGTACCTTATGTGCCTTATGTGCTTACATGTTTTATATGGATTAATTGACTATTATGTGCTTTATATGATACTCATGGATCGATGTGAAGTATGTGACCGTAATGTGCTTTCATATGATTTGCGTGTCATATAAGGTATTTTATATAGCATTGCATACATATAAAATAAGGGAGAAATCGTTATGACTGCTACGACTACCGATGGTATGATACGGATGCTACGGCATATATCCCTACAAATCGGGGGATTTTACAGAGTCCTGTACATGCAACACGTATCCCTACAAATAGGGGGATTACGACATGGTTACAAAGTCCCATGCATGGGCGCCGACTGGGCATACAGTACAGTCTAGCTAGTCTATAACGGGAGTATCAAAATAAATGGACATATAGAATGGCATGTGATCTACGGATCGTATGAATGACGATTATGTGAACGATGATTATGTGATTTGAAATGACATGGTTACAATATTGATGGGAAGGAATGGATTACTATTTATTTTAACGGCTATGGTAATTATGAAAACGGATGGATTACTATTTACTTTATTACTTATATGTTATTATTTAACATGTTGCGATCATCCTCTATATCGATGTCTTCACAGTTGTGTAGATAATTTGCAGACTGCGTAGAAAGCATCTTCATAAGCATGGATTCAAGGTTGGCCGGCTCTCCTCCTGCTCCCCTCTGGTTCATCGTTAGCATATAGAGTAGAAACAACTATAGACGGTTGCATTTTGTAACTCGTATGATAGGTACATATATGTACATTATTGTGAAAGGAACTAGATCGAATGTACGCGCCCGTTTTTGTTAAAGGAAATGGTTATGGGAATCGCAAAAAAATTTTATATGAATATTTTATAGCTGCGTAAAAAGATAATTGGAAACGGGGCGCTACATGTAGTGGTATCAGAGCCCAGGTTTTAGGTTCTGTAGACATTTGCATAGTATGTGCATGTTATGAATTGCCCTTAAACTTTTCTTGCATATATAGGCAAAGGGCAATAGGTGAACCGATACCTATAGAACGCGATGAACCAACAATAGAGGGAGGAGGAAGAACGGCCGTACTTGAATCCCATTCATCGCATACATTTAGACAGCATGAATCTGAACATCCCCTGAGAATCCCCCGAGAACGACGGTAAGTTGAGAAAGATGGGTGCTGTGGATTTCATGGGTACGACAGACCCCGCTGAAGCAGAAACATGGTTGAAAAGAACGGAAAGGGTGTTTAATATGATGCAATGCACCCCAGAAGAGAGATTCGACTATGCTGTCTCACTCTTACAGGGACATGCATATGAATGGTGGGAAACTGTCCTAGATAGTATAACCCAACCTCCAGTTCTGACCTGGGAAGATTTTCTGAAAGAATTGAATGATACCTATATGCCCGAGGTCTACAGAGATCAGAAAGAGAAGGAATTTTTAGAAGTTAAACAGGGAAACAAGTCCGTGGGCGAATAGGAAGTGAAGTTTAATCAGCTATCTCGATACGCTCCACAGTTGGTTGCTATTGAAAAGAATAAGTGCCGAAGGTTTGAAGCTGGACTTCGTTACACGATTAGGAATCGTATTACACCATCAGATATGGCGTCCTATGGGAAACTAAGGGCGGCGGCTATTCGCACCGAAAGGTTGGAGACAGAATCGAGAAATTTCTAAGTAATTAAAGAAGGCCGGGGGAAGAATCATCGAGTGGAAGGATGAAAAAGACGTATAGTTCACCTAGACCAATGAGTACGCAAAGTAGTTCCGCAAGGGGCAGTACAGGCGGAATGAGAACGGCCGGACGAGGAATTTCACAGACAATACCGACATGTGAACATTGTGGAAAGAACCATTTGGGCGTCTGTAGGTGGCTTACAGGCGAATGTTTCCGATGTGGGCAACGGGGACACTTAGCGAGAAATTACCCAATGTTACAAACAGAAACCACAATAGATCAATCAAGAGTAAGTGGAACTTATGCAAATCGTGGAAGAGGAAGGGGTCGAGGATCGTTAGCACAAGTTCTGGAAAAGGAGGCTCAGGAGGCCAAGCCTATAGGCCACCAGCACAAGCAAGGATTTTTACTATGACCCGTGACGAGGCCAAAGAGGGATAACACATAATTACGGGTAAATTATTCATCTGTGATAATGATGTATATGTTTTATTCGATCCAGGTGCCACCCAGTCATTCATTTCACGAACATTTTCATCATTATTACCTGATAAACCCGAAACCCTAGAGGACGCGTTAGACGTTCGACTTCCAACTGGAAAAATAGTTATAGTAAACACAGTTTACCCAGAATGTAAAATGGTCAGTAAAGGAATCGAGATGCGAGCAACCCTATTCGTCACCCCTTTAATGGATTTTGACGTAATACTAGGCATGGACTGGTTGTCAAGATACCGGGCAAAGCTTGATTGTTTCAAAAAAGAAATTGAATTGACCCCTGTAGATCAAACCCATATTATACTTCAAGGAGAAAAGAGCGTACGGACGGCACATCGGATATCAAGCTTAGAAGCTTCTAAAATGATTAGCAAAGGATGTGAAGGGTATATAGCCTATGTTATAGATGCGCAGTTAAGTGAACTGAGAATAGAATATATTCCGATAGTCAGTGAATATCCTGATGTCTTTCCTGAAGAGTTACTAGGATTACCTCCCGATCGAGATACAAAATTCACTATTGAGCTTCAACCAGGCACGGTGCCAATTTCTATTCCACCATATCGAATGGCTCCAATAGAGTTGAATGAGTTGAAGGTGCAGCTGAAGGAATTATTAGATAAAGGCTATATACGACCGAGCATATCACCTTGGGGAGCGCCTGTTCTCTTCGTTAAAAAGAAGGATGGGACTCTTAGATTGTGCATTGATTACAGACAGTTAGATAAGGTAACGGTGAAAAACAAATATCCGTTGCCTCGGATTGATGATCTATTTGATCAGTTGCAATGTTCTAGGGTCTTTTCAAAAATCGATCTGAGATCAGGATATCATCAATTGAAGATCGCGGATGGTGATATTCCAAAGACGGCCTTTAGAATAAGATATGGGCATTATGAATTTCTAGTTATGCCCTCTGGATTGACTAATGCCCCTGCAGTGTTTATGGCATTGATGAATGATGTCTTCCGACCCTACTTAGACCAGTTTGTGATCGTCTTTATTGACGATATATTGGTATATTCTAAGTCAAAAGAGGAGCACGAACAACATTTGAGGATTGTACTTCAAATTTTACGGGAAAAGAAGTTATATGCGAAGCTCTCGTAATGTGAATTTTGGTTAGATCAAGTACTATTTCTGGGGCACGTAGTCTCTAGTAAAGGTATTCAAGTCGATCCCAGTAAAATCGAAGCAGTAATCAAGTAGGAAAGCCCCAAAAATGTAGCAGAAGTTCGTAGTTTTCTGGGATTAGCCGGATACTATCGGCGATTCGTAGAGAATTTCTCACTGATAGCAGCCTCAATGACGAAGTTATTACGTAAAGGAGTTGTATTTAAGTGGACTGATGAATGCCCAAAGAGTTTTAAAGAATTAAAGGAACGATTAACGACAGCCCCTGTATTAACTATTCAAGCAGGAACAGACAATTTTGTGATCTATAGTGATGCGTCCTACCAAGGATTAGGATGCATGCTAATGCAACACGGAAAAGTAGCGGCGTATGCTTCTCGACAGCTGAAGCCATATGGAACATCCTACCCAACTCACGACTTAGAGCTAGCGGCCGTGGTATTCGCACTGAAGATATGGCGACACTACTTATACGGTGCAACATTTCAGATATTTACTGACCATAAAAGTCTGAAATATCTGTTGAGGCAGAAGGAACTGAACATGAGACAGAGACGGTGGATTGAACTACTAAAAGATTATGACTGTACTATAGAGTATCACCCTGGAAAGGCCAACGTCGTTGCTCACGCCTTAAGTCGGAAATCATGGCACCGTTTCTTACCTATCAATATGTTCTTTATCAAGTATAATTGACCTCAGGAAGATGAATACAGAGATGAAAGTAGACGATACCGGTGCTATCTGTACCTCAATGGTGGTTCGACCTATCATGTTAGATCGAATTAGACAAGTACAGCTTAAAGACGAAAAGCTAGCTAAGATTTCTGATAGAGTAAAACAAGGATTGGGAAAGTCTTTTGTAATAGGCGATAATGGAACTTTGATGATAAATGACCGCATATGTGTTCCATATATTGATAGTCTTCGACAAGAAATAATGGAAGAGGCACATACCGCTCCTTATGCCATGCATCCGGGTAGTACGAAGATGTATCGGACCCTTAAATCTCACTATTGGTGGCCAAGAATGAAGAAGAACGTGGCTGAATATGTGCTGAAATGTTTAACATGTCCGCAAATCAAAGCTGAACATCAAGCACCAGTGGGTAAATTACATCCTTTACCCATACATGTTTGGAAATGGAGCGTATAACGATGGATTTTCTATACGGTCTTCCTCCTACGGCTAATAAAAATGACGCCATTTGGGTAATTGTAGATAGACTTACGAAATCGGCACACTTCTTGCCATTTCGATGGGGTTCTACGCTGGAATATCTGGTCGTGATCTCCGATTTACTTCCAGATTTTGGGGAAGTTTGCAGGAAGCGCTCGGAACTAAATTACATTTTAGTACGGCGTTTCATCCACAGACAGACGGACAATCAGAACGGACGATACAAACCTTGGAAGACATGCTTCGAGCGTGTGTAATCGAATTCAAAGGATCATGGGATGATTATATAGCACTAATGGAATTTGCCTATAATAATCAGTACCATTCAAGTATTGGAATGGCACCGTACGAAGCTCTGTATGGTCGGAAATGTCGAAGCCCAATTTGTTGGGATATGGAAGGAGAACAAGTATTGGAAGGGCCAGATTTGATTCATGATACAATGGAAAGGACTAAAATAGTCAAAAGTCGACTGAAAGCGGCCCAAGATAGACAGAAGAGTTATATCGATCAACACCGACGAGAAATGGAATATGAAGTTGGAGAAAAAGTGTTTTTACGAGTATCTCCTTGGAAAGGTGTCTTACGATTTGGAAAGAAAGGAAAGTTGAGCCCACGTTATATTGGGCCATATGAGGTACTTGAAAGAATCGAACCGTTAGCATATCGATTAGCACTACCACCTGAATTATCACAAATACACAACGTCTTCCATGTCAGTATGTTACGGCGATATAGATCAGATCCTACTCATGTTCTGTAACCGATAAATGTTTTTGAAGATTTGAGCTATGTAGAAGAACCGACTGAAGTCATGGAATATGCTGACAAGCAATTACGAAATAAAACGATTTCGATGGTAAAAGTGAGATGGAAAAATCATTCAGCTCGGGAAGCTACATGGGAAACAATAGAAAGAATAAAGACCCAGTATCCATGGTTATTGACTGAGACAGGTACGAAATTTCGAGGTGGAAATTTTTAAAAGGGGGGAGAATTGTCAGGAACCGAAACCTCATATTATAATTTTATGCATTTACATAAATTCATATTCATATGAGTCATTTAAAACAGAAGTATATATATATATATATAGAATAAGGTATTTAAAGTATTATTCCTAGGTTCTTAAAGAAATACAAGTGGTAAGGAACTGAATGTTAGGGAAGTTAGAATTTTCTAGGGTTTTCTCAGGTTTTAAGAAACTTTTAAATAATGTGATTAATAAATTAGGAAGTTTGATGATATTCTTGAGGTTCTTTAAGTGAAAAAAATATTTAAATAATATTAAAGTATAGCTAAAGAAAAAGTTCGAAACCCTTCAAGATAATGTCGAAACTCTTTGAATAAAGGTTTCGAAATTGTTCAAAGAGGACTTCGAAACTCCTCAATCAAGGTTTCGAGATTTCTTAATATAAAGATCACGAGAACTTGTGTCCTCGATATAAAACTTGTGACAATTTAAACAATTCTTAAAGCTAGGTATCAAAAACTTAATCATGAAGGGAATAGTTATTAAATAATGTTTCAATCTCGGTAGAGAAAATTTTATAATCTTAACAATCGAAAACCAGTTTTGAAGGCAACAGTTTTAATAATAAAATAATGATTATTAAGTTAGATGATAAGAATGAATAAAGTGAAGATGTCATTTATTTACTACAACACGTCAACTTAGGATAAGAATTGAAAAGAGAAGAAACATATTCATTAGTTAATTACTTACAAAGGATCAAGAACGAGGAAACGGAGAACTCAAATAGCAATCAAAACTAAGCTCAAGGAGAGGTATAAATCTTACCATGATTCTTATGGTTTAAGTTAAGATTTAACTGGTTCAAGTATTAACATGCATGAATTTTTGTATTTATTCATACCTTAACCAAATCTGATGTTTCGCAGCTACGTAATAGAATTAAATTCTAAATTTAATTAGTTACGTCGAATATATCATGGTGTTTATATGATGAAGTCTTCGATAGTAGAATAGTGTTTGAAATATTTGAAGGTTAAGCTATAACGTTTCTACAGGGTAGGATTTGTACATAGGCATATAAATAATCATTCAACAACTTAGGTTTCTAATAATATTCGGTTTCGATGGCCTAGATGCCTACTCGTTTAAATTTTACATCAAACCCTAAGTTTTTAGTATTCCAGAATTTTAGGATTCCAAGATCTAATATAGCTTACAGCAATTAAGGGAATGTTCGACATTGGATATTTTAAAGACTTAATAGGAGAGTTTTGTGAAACTTGAGTTTTCAATACACATATTAGGGTGTGATCGGACTTTGGAGAATTCTTGAAAGAAAAATGTGTTTTTAGATGTACCACTTTCCGAATTTCGATCTGTTTTAGAAAAGGATTTCGATGATATGAATTAGATAGATTTCGAGACATGCTCTCAAAACCTACAGAATATTGGAAAATAAACCTCGAAAGAGGACTTCGAGATGAATATAGTGTAGATAGGTTACTTACTAATTAGGGTTTCGACATCATGTATATATAGAAATAGTTCTTGAAATTATCTGAAAAGTTGTCGAAATCTAAGAATCTCGAATTAGATGTCGAAATTACTAGAAATTCTGAAATATAAATATCGAGATATAATCTCGAGTAAATTAGGTAAATCTCGAGATATAATCTCGAACGAACTAAGTAAATCTCGAGATATAATCTCGAATCAATAAAGCAAATCTCGAAATGTGATCTCGAGTTATAGATAAATCTCGAGATGTGATCTCGAAATAAATTAGAAAGATTTCGATATACAAGCTCAGAATAAATTAAGAAGACCTCGATATACAATTTCGAAATCAACTAGGCAGATCTCGAAAGAAAATCTCGAAATGAACAAATGGTAAATAAGTTTCGATAGGTAGGTCTTAAACATGTTATCAACGTGAAGGTGTGGGGTCCATCTATAAAATAACTTTTGACTTCCACCCATTATATTAGTAATTCCATAAAAGTTTGGCATCTAGCTCCATAAGTGTTCAATAATTAAATAAAAAGGTTATCGGCTCTATATACTTAGAAGTTTTCAAAAGTCTTTGATATTTTAATTATTCCGGTACAGACTAAAGTTTTCACATTGCATGGAAGTTTTGATACCGATTAAAATATAACCTCTAAGCCAAGAATCTACTACATTATCTAATAAAAAGAAAGGTGAAGGCCACGGATGGGAATGATCATGTATAATAAAGCATGCATATCACGCACGCATGTCATTATAGAAATTCATATTTACGGATAAAATAATTTTATAGGTCAGGAGTCTGATAAGGGCAAAGACAAGGTCGAGTAAGCGAACGGAGAAAATAGGCGAAACTTGTGAGTATGATTTGCAACATGTACCTTATGTGCCTTATGTGCTTACATGCTTTATATGGATTAATTGACTAATATGTGCTTTATATGATACTCATGGATCGATGTGAAGTATGTGACCGTAAAATGCTTTCATATGATTTGCGTGTCATATAAGGTATTTTATATAGCATTGCATACATATAAAATAAGGGAGAAACCGTTATGACTGCTACGACTACTGATGGTATGATACGGATGCTACGGCATATATCCTACAAATCAGGGGATTTTACAGAGTCCTGTACAGGCAACACGTATCCCTACAAATAGGGGGATTACGACATGGTTACAGAGTCCCATGCATGGGCGCCGACTGGACGTACAGTACAGTCTAGCTAGTCTATAACGGGAGTAACAAAATAAATGGACATATAGAATGGCATGTGATCTACGGATCATATGAATGACGATTATGTGAACGATGATTATGTGATTTGAAATGACATGGTTACGATATTGATGGGAAGGAATGGACTACTATTTATTTTAACGGCTATGGTAGTTATGAAAACGGATGGATTACTATTTACTTTATTACTTATATGTTATTATTTAACATGTTGCGATCATACTCTGAATCGGTGTCTTCACAGTTGTGTAGATAATTTGCAGACTGCGTAGAAAGCATCTTCATAAGCATGGTGTTAGGTCCTACGATTAACAACTCTACGATCCTAGGCTAGAATTCATAGTAATATGATCGTTTAGATAAACAATTGAATTCGATCGAAAAACTCAAGTTAAGAACACTAGAGAGAATTCAATTAGAGTGAGGAAGTTACTGTTGTTTCTCTCTCTAGAAATCGAATTGCAAGCCCTTCGGATCAATTCTCTAAACTTTCTCTATTCAGCTCAATTGATTTACATGTATTTATACCAAACAAACTTGGTATAAATATCAAACTAGTCCTAATCTAAGGACTACTATACAAAACGCCCCTGATTACAAGGACAACTAATGAAATCAAGCACAATTACAAATGGTATTCTACAATCTCCCCCTTTGTGCTTGATTGCGTCTCCCCGCCGTTTGTCCTCGTCGGGCGTAATATGATCTGCGCAAGCCCAGCGCATGCTCGTTGTTCCTCAGCGTGATCCTTAGCTCCAGTCGCTCCTCAATATCTTCTAATAGTTCCACTAGGAGCGGCTGTTCTCTCACGAACCTATGGATCCTCAGCATCGTATCTCGATTGATTTCTTCCAACCTCTGCTTGATGTTTTTCCTGACGACCTTGACCGTCCCATCGCAAAACTTATGAATCTCAGTCTTCAGCATCAACCTATTCTTCTTTGCTATTGGATTGTGGTGATGCCTAGGACTGAGCTGATGTGCACGTGATTGTTGGGAAGCCCTTCGATCTCAGGTCCTTTGTTGAGCGGAGCGGTCATGTTGACCTTCTTCATATTGCTCTCAAGCGCCATTTGAAGGTCGTGAGCGGCGAAGTACTTGACTTGTCGCATCATGAACCGGTAGAGCCCTTCGAGGCCTTCTTTCTTGATGAATCCCTGAGGACCTTTGTACTTCTCCACTATAGCTGATAAAGACGGTACACTTCATCAGCGGGGAGGTACGGCAGGTCGCTCTCGCTCAGTTCCTCTCGGGTCCTGTCCACTCGATCGATGATGTAGTGAGGTGTTGGAAATCCTCCTTTGTCACAGTAGACGCTGAGTAGTTGGCTTATTGGGGAGAGACTCTTATAATGGCTCTTGGCTTGTGTCTTAGTCATCCCCAGCCTAACATCAGGTCCTAGTTTGGTCAGCATCCAGAGGTAGGTCATCCTCTTCTGCTGATCCCAATGAGAGATCCCTCTAAGCTCGAACTCGTTCGGCTTCTTCACTCTGTCCGGAGACCTCCAAATATTCTCACGAACTTCTTCTAGGAAGGGAATTTCTATTTGGATGTTTTCCCATTGCGTGTCGATCCGGAAGGGAACCGCCTGTTGAGCGATTAACTCTGGTAGCCTTGGGATATCTCGCTCGTAGTCTTCACCTTCCTGAAGCTCGTCGTCTTCTATGATTACGAGGTCTATAGATGCTTGTTGTAGAAAGCGCCGAACGTCGTGAAGCCGTCATCTTTCATGCTCCTCGGGCATGGAATGGGTCATCCACTGTCCTTCGGAGATGTACTTGTCTAGGGCCACGTGTGGATTGACGCCATGTCCAGAGGGTCCCGGTTGGTCTGGAGCGACTGAGGGAGTGGCTTGGGTAGCTGCTAGAGCTACAAGCATCGCAGCACTTGCTTCTTCTTCCGGAAGCAAGGGGCTTGAGTATATCGGTGGTGTGGACGGAGGCGTCCTGAGGTGAAAGGTTGGTGGTTCGATGTGGGCGGTGCGGTGCGTGGTATAGGTAGTTTGGGTGGTTTGTGTTTGGGTTTGGTGGGTTTGTGTTTGGGTTTCACCAGCTCCAGCGCTTGTCTGGGTGGCGCCCGAGCCTTGTCCTTGGCCACTTGTTGATGTCCTTGGCCTCTTCTCCCCCTCATGAGGGTCCTGATCGTCAGGATCGTCATGTCTGCGCCGTGAGTGGGAGCTTTGGCCTCGGCAGGTGTCAGTCGGTGGCTCAGGATGGTCCACCAATCGCCTATAGAGGGATTCTTCTTGCGGCGATCGGATGGAAAGGCCTATCAGACGGGAGAGGAGAATGTCATGGAGCTCGGTGATGGGGATTGTTTATGGATTGATGAGGATGGAGGAAGTGGCTAGAGGGTCGGTGGGTGTGGGTTGTGGAGGTGTGGGGTTGATTTGTGACGAAGGGCCTTCAGAGGTAGGTGCTTTCCCGGTATCTCTTCGGGATGCCTCCAGTGCTTGGAGTACTCTCTCCGTGATTTTGTCTTCCATAGACTGTACAGCGGCAGAGAGAGCGGCCTGGAACTGCTCGTTCGTCACGAAGGGTGCGGATGCCTCCTGAGATGGACCAGGACACTGATGTCGCCTGTTATCAACCCTTGAGTAGACACCGACTCTGTGGGTTGGCTCACAATCACTTGAGGTTGTGACTGTATGAGACTTCCACCCAATCCTCGAGTCGAATCTGGAGGATTCGTCTCTATGGGTGTTAAGGCAGGCTCAGGTTGCGCCTGCGAACCAGACACCACGTTGGTTGGTTGCGGCTCAAGATTGAGCAAAGAAGTGCCGGCAACACTTGTCGTTGTGGTCAGCGTAGTATCTGGTGCGTTGATGACGGCTGGGAAGAGGGACTCCAGTTGAATGTTAAGTTTCCTGGGAGTCCTCCTTATCAGACTTATTTCCTCGTCAGACTCCGTGTCAGACGAGGTGGCCGTGTGAGGAGTGAGGTCTCGATGGACGTCCTCCAGTGCCTGACCCGTCACCGGTGGAAGTGAAGTGTGCCCCATTTCGACTTCGGGCTGTGCTACTGGTAGAAGATTCTCCTCAATGGTTTCTTCGAGCACGCCAACATGCACGGGCACTTCCACTTGGTATTCATGTTCAGGAGCCACGAGCGCCATCTCAGTAGCCACGACGTCTATCAAGGTCTCATCTACGTCAGGCATCGGCTCTTCGATCAAGGGAGACTCCTGTTGAAGCTCCTGAGCGACAATATCTATCATCGCGTCGTCAGGGCTTGATTGGTGTTCCGGTTGGGGAGGGCTCACATGGTAATCTGCCGGGGGCCCTCTGATCATTTGCTCCGTTAAATGGTGTTCCCGGCAGAATCATTGATACTCAGCTCCCGCGGGGTCGGCAAGCCTGAGTAGTTGGAGCGGAATCAGCATCGACGGTTGGTCCAAGTCCATGAGCCGTGGATTGTGGAAGAACTTTAGCCTTGGCGGCTGATAGTTTCCACGAGGAGGCAGCTGTGGGATGTTCTCCGCATGTAGCTCCATGACCTCCCTGATGATCACGTTGAACCATCGAGCATAGGGCACGTTCTTTGACCTTCGGTTTTCCTTCAGCTGGATCTGTTCAGCTAGATCATTCCAGATTAGCTGTGCGAAGTCGTAGTTTCTGGCGAATCGAGACCGTGAAAGATTTGCAGTATATTGTCGTTGCCCTTGTCGAAACCGGCAAGCTTTGGTGATAGACACTTGTTCACGATCCCGAACAGTGTCTTCCAGGGGTGAGGGATACCGCTGCTCTGGACCTGAGCTAATTAGGTGAGCTGCGGTTGATATCCCATGTGCATGAAGTCATGGACCATTTCTGCGTCCGACGGGAGCGGGTCGTAGTTGTCGCTGTGTGGCAAGTCCAGTATCATCCCGAACTGGCTCTTGCTCATATGAATATGCCGCGTCCCGATTCTTGTTGTGTAGGAGAATGCCCCATTCGCTACAACTCCTTGTATACATCCCCAGAATTGCTGGAGATAGACCATTGGCACTGAGGCGGTGACCGTCAATGCGTGCCAGATGGGGTGACCTCTCAGGATAGAGACAATGATCTCGTCCGGGCATCGAAAGGTGCTCAAATCGAGCTGGAAATTTGTATCATGGACCTTCGGATACAGGTTGTGGTCGTATATGTGATTATATCTTGGATAGCGATCCATCTGAAAAATATAACAAATCATTAGTTCATAATTTTTGATACTAGTCGAGAATGAATTTAATTTCATCAAACTATAATATTGCATCAAGTCATGACATGTTAGATGAATTTTGAGTTGAAATCGTATGATATGCATATAGGAATTTCGATTTTGAAAAAAAATGTAATGGCATTGATTTTGAAAATTTTCCAAGTGTTTAATCGCAAGTAATGGCACTGTTCATGCCGAGAAATTTTTTGCTCGATAAAATTGATTTTGAAAATGATTTCCTATGCATTGATTTCAATTGTAATGACTCAGTTTAATTTTTCGATCGAGAAAATTTTATTCGCTAATGTTCGCTACAGAGTAAAAGACTTAGAAAAATTTTCTAAGTGTTGAAGTTGAAATCGAGACTGTAGTCGATCTATTTTACGATCGAGAAAAATTCCGTGTAAATTTACGATCGAGAAATTATTTCTCAGGTAAATTTACTATCGAGAAATTTTCCTCGATTGAATAAAATTTTCGATTTGAAATTTGTCGAGCGGTATGTGATTTTCGATTGTAAGTAACAAATTTTTTTTTGCGATATAATTCTATCGAGAAATTAATCAACGAGAGAATAAGTCAACCATCGAGACATTTTTCAATCAATTAAGTCCGAAGCGGCGAATTTTACGATCGAAAAATTAAGCGTTGAAAAATTAATTTTTTCGCTGCTAAATTTTTACGACCAAAATCCAATTAACACGAAAATTCTATTTTGCGATAATAAGTTTTACGCTCGATAAAATTTGCATCTAAATTGTCTAATCAGTGCGTAAGTTTTTCGCTCACAAAAATCCTAATTAGATTTCTCGATGGTAAGTAATTTATTTTTCGGTCAAAATCTTCTTTAGCGACAAAATCAGAATTTTACCGATCGAAAAACTAATTCGACACAAACAGTATCTCAATTAAATCGGAATTCAATTAAGACTGTTTGCGATCGACAAAGTTCTTCGATGGATTTAAACATTCAAATACCCAGTTTCATCAACACTCAAATTACAGTCGAAGATGCAGATTTTCCGATAATTCATTCTACCAGATTCATAGAGAATATCGAAACTATCTTAAGTACAGGCATTAACTCAGATAAAGTTCAAAATCAAGCCGCAAACACTATAAAATAGTTACGGTTTTTCTCAGTTTTGAAGAACAGTCGAGAATCTAATCTTAATAATGAGAAAAACTACAAAATGCAGATGCTAATAAAGTTCAATCACACGCAAATGTCAAAAGAATCTCATTTCTACCTTAAACAGAAAGTTTGGTGTTGAAAATCGAAAGATTTTGAGAATTTTAAGCTGTCTGTGAAAGTTTTTCGCTAGAGAGATTTTTTGCGATTAGGGTTGCGTGAGAAAAAGTTTTTCGACTGACAAAAGTTAAACTTTTATTAACTAGCATTAAGTCAATGTTGGGTTTGCGATTGGACGTTTTGCGATTAAATGGATCAGGCCCATTACTATTTGCGCTCGAGAAATTTTTTATTTGAAAATTTCCTCTCAATTCAAATTTTTCGATCGCAAATTATCGCGGTTAATCAACAATTGTCCCCAACACTGTCTTACGATCGAGAAACTTATGATAGCGAATTAATTCTTATATTCAATTTCTCGATTGTAAATGCTTCTAAAAATTTCCAGATTGATCCCTATTTCAAATAAAATCACATTGTAAAGCTCCCCCTGAGAGTTTAAAATAAATGCAATTAACTCCCTGTATTGTGTAGTAACGTCTAGCTTCCCTGGCAGTGATTAAAAAATCTGTACCACTTAGAAAAAAAACGTTAGAAATAATGGAGTTAATTTGGTCTGTGACTAGCTCCTTTCCTTGTAGTGTCGACGTCTCACTCCTTAATTTTGAAAGATCTGAAATGCTAAAAAAAACGTCAAAAATAGTTGGAGCTAATCTACAAGTCTTATACTTGCTCCCCCTCAAATGATGTACAAGAATTGATTAATTATGCAAGCATATGAAATCAATTCAAGTCACGAGCACACAATTTTACCAAGTAAGCATGTATAAATGGTCCCCGAAAACATGTACTTTAAAATATTGTGTGAGGGTAGAAGCAATGAAAAGTTTATCGCATTTAAACAATTCAGTACCAATGCAATTTAACATTGCATTTAGAATGTGCGATACACTAAAGAAATTCGCATTTATTCAATTCAACGCATATGAAACATAACATTTCATGTCAAAATGTGAGAATTTTATTATTTATTATTTATTTATTATTATATATATGTATATATATATATATATATATATTTCATTTATGGGGTCAGATTATTTTGCTTCGATCAATCGTCACGCCTAAAATTTTATGAGACATTTGAAAGAAGAAAATGCCGTCAAGTCATGTCGTCAAACTAAAGTCCTAAGTCCATAGACTGGTCCATTTCGACAACTCTCATTAGGTTCGCTCTTGCTCTCAATTAGCTATCTTGGGATTTTTATATTTTTATCACTCAAGTCAACACAAGCAATTTTTAGTCAATTTACCTGTAATCGAGGCATTTTTAATCATTTCACCTAAGCGAGAGACCGTCTATGTGGAATCAAAGGGTTGTAAGGGTTATAATTTGGCTAGGACTTAGAACGGAAGGAATTTAAAGGGAAGTGAGCTTATCTCTTCATCGTCTTCCAATTTCTACGTCGGTCTCCCTTTTTTTTTCGGCGTCTTTCTTCTTTTCAATCTTTTCTCCCTCCTTTTCTTTTAATAACTATCCCTTTTTATATTATGCTTAAGCTGAAGCTCCGCTTCTCCATGAGGCTCTAGGAGATTATCGTAGGCGAAGTTCTTCTTGTTGGTTCTCGGGCCGATACCGTGCTCCTCTTCTCTTAATCCCTATTGAGGTTTCAGAGATTATCAATTTGGAGAAGTTCTCGGTTATGAAATTCGTACCTGAGGCTGCACTCCTCTTCTCGTTTCCCGATATAAGACCGGATTATCGTTGGAGAAGTTCACTTCGTGGTGCTCCTCTTCCAGCCGTTCTGACGAGCGTACGAGATTATCGTTGGAGAAGTTCTGATTTTTGCGCGTTGAGCAATGTCTTCTTTTGTCATCATCTTACTTTTTCTTTCGTTATCTCCCCCTCCTTTTCTCGTTTGAACAACCATTCGAAGAGTATAGAGTTCGGTTGAAGGCTGGGAATGGGTTTCAAATGAAGAATAAGGACATCGGAGAAGGCTCAAAGTGGATGACTAAGGGCTAACGTGGGGGAATTTATATAAGGCCGTATGAGGAATATCCTAAACTGCCTTATCATTTTCCTGACGATCTAACGCAAGATGAGTATGACACCAAGAATCACTAGATAAGACAAGTAATTTATGTGTGACTCACTCGAGAAGTAGATCCTAAGAAAGGAAAAAGGAACAGGGCTTGAATCCTCACGCATGTAGAGTGACTTTGTGTCTAGTGGAACAATCAAATGACCTTTTAGACACAAGAATGCGACTTAGACTGACAAATTTTAAGCAATTAAATCGATCGCATGTCGGGGTAAAATTCTAAGTGACTTTAGATCAAAGCATCCTAAAGGATTTCGTCATACCCCTTTATATATATATAGAAATGTATATTATATATATTTTTATTTTTATATTATTTTTATCACGCAAGATAAGGACAAATAAGCATAGAAAACACATAGAATAGAGCATGTGATAGCACAGAAGATCAGGTAATGCACATATTACGGAAGATTCAACATGCCTAATTTTCCGACAAGGAATTGAAATCGTTTCTCATCCAAGGCCTTGGTGAAAATGTCGGCTAGTTGAAACTCCGTGTTCACAGAGTACATCTCTATCGTGCATTTTTCTACGTGATCTTTGATAAAATGATATCTAATGTCTATGTGTTTTGTGCGTGAGTGATGAACAGGATTGCAAGTAATGGCGATTGCACTCTGACTATCACTATATATGGGTATATTATTTAGATTCTACCCATAGTCGCGAAGCTGTGTCCGCATCCACAGCATCTGTGAGCAACAGCTGGCGGCAGCTACGTATTCTGCTTCGGCCGTCGAAGTGGACACACAGTTCTCCTTTTTTTGATGACCAGCAAACCAGCTTTTCGCCTAGAAATTGAGCGCCACCGGACGTGCTTTTCCTGTCCATTCGGCAACCTGCATAGTCAGCGTCAGTGTAGCCGATAAGTTTAAAATTCGTACCCTTTGGATACCATAGGCCAAGGGTAGAAGTGCCCTTTAGGTAGCGTAAAATTCTTTTGACCGCGAGCATATGGGATTCTTTGAGATCGGCTTGAAAACGGGCAGACAAGCACGTGCCAAACATGATATCCGGCCGACTCGAAGTGAGGTAGAGAAGAGATCCAATGATGCTGCGATACAGTGTGATGTCGACCGATTTACCAGAGGGATCGGCATCCAACTTGCAGCTTGGTGACATAGGAGTGCTGAGAGGCTTGCTCTGGTCTTGATGGAATTTCTTCAGAATATCCTTGATGTATTTTGTCTGACTGATGAAAATTCCATCATTGAGCTGCCTGACTTGAAGGCCTAAGAAAAATTACATCTCTCCCCTGTGACTCATCTCGAATTTGCTCTTCATGAGATCTCCAAACTTCCTGAGAGCCGAGGATTTGTTGATCCGAAGATGATGTCGTCGACGTATACTTGGACGACCATCAGATCTTTGTCATGCCATTTAATGAAGAGAGTTGTGTCTATCGTTCCTCGTATGAATCCAGACTTCACGAGGAAATCACTCAGGACATCGTACCAAGAACGTGGGGCTTGTTTTAGTCCATAGAGAGCTTTGTCCAAGCGATAGACATGATCGGGATGTTCTTGATCAACGAAACCTTCCGGCTGAGCGACGTAGACTTCTTCTTTTAACACGCCGTTGAGAAAGGCGGTTTTAACATCCATCTGATAGACTTTGAAGTCTTTGTGGCATAAGCCAGCAGGAGGCGAATAGCTTCGATACGGGCAACAGGAGCATAAGTCTCGTCATAGTCGACGCCTTCCTGTTGATTGTATCCCTTAGCAACTAGCCTTGCTTTGTTCCGGATCACTTCACCATCTTCATTCTTCTTATTCTTGAAAACCCATTTAGTTCCGACCACTGTTTTCCCATGTGGACGGGGTACCAAGGTCCACACTTGAAGACGTTCGAATTGATTGATTTCCTCTTGCATTGCAATTGTCCAATCCGGGTCTCGAAGTGCGTCTGCTACTTTGGTAGGCTCGTTTTGGCTCAGGAAGCAAGTGAAAAGACTGTGTTGACGACGTGTCCTCACACCAACCGAAGGATCACCAATTATCTGATCAACCGAGTGGCCTCTCGTCCACTTGCGCTCATGAGGCAAGGCTGAAGTCGATGCATCAGCCATCTGTGGATCTAGATTGCCTATAGTCTCCGATTGATCATTTGTCTGAGGAAGTTCCAATACTGCACTTGGATTGATCGTCTCTGATGATACTTCCTCGATGACCACTGTAGGTTCTTCGGTGTTCTGTGGCAATTCTGAATCGGGTGGGGTAGAGGTGTGAGATGAACTTGGTACGTCGGTCTCGTTCGGTAGATAATCCATTGTTGGTGTAGGCGTGTATGACCGATATACCGGTTCGAAGAGAGAATCCAAGTCGTATATTGCAAGTCTCGTTGCTTCGTCTGACATTGATCCTGAAGTTGTTGCCATCTTCTGTTGGTTTGTGCCAACACACCAGTGATTACGGGTTCTGAAATGTTGTCGTCAGAAGCCAACGGGTTGAGAGCGGATCCTGAACTGAATTGAGCAGGAACCAACTCTGCCACTTCGTGGAAAGTGACATTATAGCTTTCCTTAATAGTTCGGTTAGACTTGATGTATACTCTGTACGCTTTTGATGTTGAAGAATACCCGACAAATGTAGCTTCGAATGCTTTAGGGTCGAACTTTGCACGTTGCCCTCGGTGGTTCGCCACAAAGCACTTGCACCCGAAGACTTTAAGGAAAGAGATGTGGGGCACTCTATTATTCACAATCTCGTAAGGAGTCTTGTTGAACCGTTTGTGAACCACCGTCCTGTTTTGAGTAAAACAAGCGGTATTGACTGCTTCAGCCCATAGAAAGTGTGAAAGTCCTGATTGGATCAGCATTGTACGAGCGGCTTCCACTAGTGTTCGATTTTTCCTTTCATCGACCCCATTTTGTTGAGGTGTTTTGGCGGCTGAAAATTGTTGACTTATTTCAAGTTTCTGATAAAACTCACTGAGGTGATTGTTCTTGAACTCAGTGTCGTTGTCTGTTCGAACAACTTGAATAGTCTGTTGCAGCAGATTTTGAGTTGTGTTCACAAAATTGATAATCAAGTCACCAGTCTCATCTTTCGTTCGGAGGAACTTAGTCCACGTGTAGCGAGAATAGTCATCCGCAATCACTAGGACATACTTTCTTCCATTGATACTCTGAGTCTGCATCGGACCACAGAGATCCATGTGAATTAGTTCCAATGGTCGAGAAGTAGATGCAATTTGCTTGACGTGATGAGATGCTCGCTTCATTTTTCCTAGGTGACATGCCGAACAGTGATGCTCCTTTTGTAGTAGTATAGTTGGAAGACCGTGAACCAACTTTTTCGTAGAAAGGCGTTGGAGAGCTTTCATATTCAGATGAGACAGTCGTTGATGCCATAAGTTGTTCTTCTGTAAATCAGTCTGAAAAATGAGGCATACAGCTATCGCGGGCCGCACAGACGTCAGGTTGATCGTGTAAAGATTGGATCTCCGAAGTCCTTGAAGGAGTTCTGTGTCCTGACTATCCAAAATTCTGCACCGGTCAGCATAGAAGACCACCTGGAAGCCTTTACCACAGATTTGGCCTATGCTGAACAAGTTATGGCGGAGGCCTTCGACGTATGAGACATCTTTGATGGTCAGATTCTTCAGAATGATATACCCAAGTCCTAGAATCGGGGCTGAATCGTTGTTCCCAAATCTGACTTTGCCGTTAGGTCGGTCTTTGTAGTTGCTCAGCAGCTCTTGATTACCAGTCATATGTGTGGAGCAACCAGAGTCGAGGTACCACACATGATGGATCTGCAAAAACAATTTAGAGAGCTTTAGGTACCCACTTAAACATGGGTCCTCTCGGATTAGCAGATTTAGTTTTGGGTTCAGATATGACTCCTAAATCTATTTTGGGAAGAGTCTTAATAACCCATTGCACTTTTTAAAAAGTGGGTTTGGGTTTGGCCTCTATAGGAGACTTGGCCCTTTTGGCTTTTGTCGTCCTAGGCGGAGATTTAGGAACCCATTTGGGTTGAACCTTACAGGAAAGGTTAATTTCAGCACGTACAAATGCTTTGGAGGGTTTGACTGAGGAAAAGATCTTTTCTTGTGATAGTCTCCTAAGGTGCTTGGGGGATTTAATTTCTACGGGATACCTTAGGTGAGTACATTCATGTACGGCGCCATAAGCTTTCTTTATGGCTGGATCTTGTTTCCTACGTGTCTTCCTAGTGGCATTTGTTTCAGAATGATTAATTTTTGACGTAGAGCCTATTTCGAAGTTGGTGCTTCTAAAGGTGATCGGCTGAAGTGAATAAGTAGAAGCAACTATCTTAAAAGTGGAAATAGCTCTTTTATTTCTACGAGTGTCTTTTATTGTAACAGAAGGAGTAGCATGCTCAGAAACATTTAAATCTAATGGCTCCTTCTTTATCTTCGTGCTAGACACTCTCGCCTTTGTTTTTAGTGCTGACGCTACGCTCCCTGTAGACGTAGGCAAAGTGAAATTAGTCATAGCACTTTTAACAGAATTATTTTTACAATATTTATCTTTCAAAGGCGATTTTTCATTTTTCACGCTTTTTGTAATAGCGTGAGAGGTAGTTTGGGAGGACGAGGAAGCCTTGAGATTTTCTATCTCCTTAAAGAATTTTTTCTTTTCAGCTTCGAAATTCTCTCGTTCTTTTTCTAACTTTGCCTGTGACTCCTCTATCTGTTTTATGATAGGGGGTTTGTAGAGAGAATTTTTATAATTAATGGTTTTAACTTCCTCGTGGTGTGTTCGAGAGTCAGGAGGTAGAATTTGAACTAAATTGCAGATAGGTGTTAGAGTTTCTTTCCTATTTTTGTCCCTTTCATTTAGTTCTTTGTAGTCAAAGGGATTTCTGGACCATGTGGACCTTGTCTAATGGATGAATCGAAAGTATTTTCATAAGACGATTCAGTAAAATTTCTAAGAGAGGTTATTCCTAAGCCCATGTGTTTAACATCGTATATTTCTTTCTTTTGTAAAACACACGGGTTAGTGAAACCTATGCCTTCTATAGGATTATAGAACTCTATATCCTTGGGCTTGTTAAAAAATATCGTCTGTTCGGATTGTCCCCTACGCGTAACTATATCGTCTAACTTCTTTACTTTGGCATATAGTTTCCACGGTTAGTTTAGCGGCTTGACAGGCATCGAAATCCTTACTAAGCTCACTAATCTTAGCATTCGATGTTTCTAATTGAGCTTCTAAGTTAGTGATCTTAGAGGTAGCTTCGGTTATCCTACAATTTAAATGGCTTTCTCGTTGAGATTTCTAACCAAACAATTGTAGTTATTTGCTAGCCTATCTTCTAATTCCTTAATCTTTTCGCTCTGTTGTCCTAATTGAGGTTGACTAGTCTCTCTAGACTGTAGGCTCTTAGTAAGTTCATCTATTTTTGCACTAGAGCTCCTAAGTTCTTGTTCGAGACTATTTATCTTCTCCTGAGCTCTCTCAAGTTCGTTCTCTACTTCCTTTATACTTTTCTGCTCATGTTTCATGTTAGCATATTGCTTTTGATATGATTCTAACATGGTCAATAATGTGGAAGGAGTGACTACCTCATTTGAAGACGTGGATGCGTTGTCGTCGTCCGTAGAGTGGATGTTTCGGGGTCCAATTCGTTGTCGAGACGGGCCATGAGGGCTAAGTTCTCTTCTTCGGAGCTCGACGTGTCCTCGAGCCATTGGTCCTGGTCGGCCATGAGAGCTACTCCACCTTCTTTCTATTTTGTCAATTGAAGCTTCCTGGAGTATTAGTTTGCATCTCTTTTCTTCGGGAGAGTGCACTCTCTGGCGAAGTGACCTGCTTTGCCACAGTTAAAGCATTTGTTAGTCTCTTTGGGATTCTTGACCTCGGAACTCTCCGGAGCACGTTCTTTGTTCTTGGAGCTTGTAGTCCGAAGTCTATTGGCTGTGGTTGAAGACTTCTTCTTGAAGTACTTCTTGCGCATCATTTGTCCAATGAGAGCTAACTGTTTTCCAAGGGCTTTCAAGTTCGGCTCGATGTTGGAGTCCGATTCATCTTCCGACTCTGATGATGAAGGTGGCCTAACGATCTTTTCCTTTCTTGATCTTGTGCTCCGCTTCTCCGAGACTAAGGCAACCGTGTCATCGGTTTGTTTGCCTTTCTGCTATTTGGTAATCTCGCGGATATCCTCCTCATGCTGAGCGAGATTATCGAACACGGCATGGACATCCAACTCCTCTAGATCTTTATTTTGTCGTATTTGAGTGGATATTTTCTTCCATTCCGTGGGCAGAGAAGATAGAAATCTTATGTTTGTCTCCATGTTTGTCTTCGTTATTTCTATCTTCCTCATTTAATTGAGAAGAGTGAGGTATCGTTGGTAGATCTCGTTTAGACACTCCTCCAGCTTTGCTTTGAATGAGTCGTAAGCAGTGAGAATGTTCGCCTTCTTGGCCTTTATGCCAACTTCCGTCCATTGCATCATCCTATGCAGCTCATCCCACATCCCTTTGGCCGATGTAAGGCTGTCGATTTGTCTGGATATATCGTTGGGGATGCCCTGCATAAGGGTATTCATGGCTACTAGATCAGCCTTAGCTCGAGCTCTTTCCTCCAGAGAGTATTCTCTAGGCTCCTTTAGTCGCCTAGAAGCTGGAATTGCTGGAGTAGCTGTTTCGTCCCCGGGTACATGAACCCAGAACTGTGCCGGTCCCTCTTCAAGGGACTTCAGTAGATTTTCGGCTTGATCCTTTAGAGCGATGAAATTCAGAAAGCGGCTTCTCCACACTGTGTATTCGCCTCTTTGTAAGATCGGCGGACGGTTGTCTTTTCCGAGTGAGTATGCATCCATGTTTGTATTGTAGTCGAGTTGTTGAAGGATCTTCGTTTTTTGAAGGTTGAAGATGATGTAATGTGCTTCACAAGTGACAAACTTCGTTAGTAGCGTTTGATTCGAAAATTAGATCGACAATTATTTTCGATTCAATCTTTAAAGTTTGATCGAAATTAATTCCGTCGAGATAGAATGTACTGAGTACTGTTCTCGTGCGAGAAATTTTGTCAGCGTGATATTTTACGAGCGAGATAAATTGCTCAAAATCATTCGGTCGAGAAAAATATCTTGATCGTGAAATTATTTCGATCGTAAAGAAACAGTACGTTAGTAAGTTTCTCGACAAGTCAAAATAAATCTGTTGACTAGAAAAATTTTCTCGCGTGTAAATGATTTTCGCCGGGTCAAACGTTAAAAGGTTTGACTGAAAAAGTTTTTCGAGTGAAAGTTTTTACGCATGCAAAGTCAAAATAAGTCTCTCTCGAAAAAGTTTTTCGCTGTATAATGCTCGAGAAATATTTCTAACTAAAATCGTTTCTGCTGATGGCGATTCTAGCGCTAAGTTTATCGATCGAGAAACTAATTCGATCGCAAAACTTAGCGAGAAAAATTTGAGCAATCAAGAAAAATTCACAGAATACGATTAACACAAATTCGAGCAAAAACAAAGAATCAGATAGTGAAGTTTGAGGTAATTGCTCGCAATCAAGTACTAATCACGCACGAACAAGCAATTAAACACGTTATGAAGCAAAATATATCGAATTTGATCAAAATCAGAACGTGTTCTTCATGTTCTTCGCAAACAGTAACACGCAGAAGCAATTCAATCCTAAAAATCGAAGTTCAAACTGCTACAGAACTGATCGCAATGATGATCTAACACTTAAACAAGCACAGAAACACCAAATTCAAGTCAATTAAGCACAGAATTAAGCTATTGGATCGAAAAAGGTTTTCGCGCCAAACCTGTTCTTCGATGAACAGTATCTAGAAAATGATTTTCGATCTAATTCTAACAATTTTCGATTCAAAACAGAACGAATCTGCTCTGATACCAATTGTTAGGTCCTCAGATTAACAACTCTACGATCCTAGGCTAGAATTCATAGTAATTCGATCGTTTAGATAATCAATTGAATTCGATCGAAAAACTCAAGTTAAGAACACTAGAGAGAATTCAATTAGAGTGAGAAAGTTACTGTTGTTTCTCTCTCTAGAAATCGAATTGCAAGCCCTTCGGATCAATTCTCTAAACTTTCTCTATTCAGCTCAATTGATTTACATGTATTTATACCAAACAAACTTGGTATAAATATCAAACTAGTCCTAATCTAAGGACTACTATACAAAACGCCCATAATTACAAGGACAACTAATGAAATCAAGCACAATTACAAATGGTATTCTACACATGGATTCAAGGTTGCCCGACTACGCTCTCCTCCTGCTCCCCTCTGGTTCATCGTTAGCATATAGAATAGAAACAGCTATAGACTGTTACATTTTGTAACTCGTATGATAGGTACATATATGTACATTATTGTGAAAGGAACTAGATCGGATGTACGCGCCCGTTTTTGTTAAAGGAAATGGTTATGGGAATCGCAAAAAAAATTTATATGAATATTTTATAGCTGCGTAAAAAGGTAATAGGAAACGGGGCGCTACAGAAGTCTCGGACAGTCACAACCTCAAGTGACTACGAGCCAACCTGAGGAGCTGGTGTCTGCTCACATCTGTCGACCTGGTCCTTCAATGACGGAGGCGTCCGTCCAGTTTGTGACCGAAGCACAGTTTCAGATAGCTCTCTCTGCGGCCATTCAATCTTTAGAAGATAAAATGATGGAGAGAGTGCTGGCAGCCATTGAGACGTCCCGACGTGACACTGGAAAAGCACTCGTCTCCGAGGGCACTTCAGCACAAACCGACCTCACACCCTCACAACCCACACCTACCGACCCTCTCACCAACTCATTCATCCTAATAAACCCATACACAATCCGAATCACAGAGCTCCACGACATCCTACTTGCCCGCCTCATAGGTCTTAATATCCGATCGCCTCAGGAACAATCCCTCTATAGGCGATTGATGGACCATCCTGAACCACCTACTCAAACATGCCGAGGCCAGAGCTCCCACTCCAGACGACGACATGACGATCCTGACGATCAGGGTCATCATGAGGGGGAGAAGAGGCCTAGGACTTCTACGAGTGGTCAAGGTCAAGGATCGGGCGTAACGCAAATAGGCGCTGGAACGAGTGAAACCCAAACCACCCATACAACCCACACCACGCACCACACCACCACTCTAACCCATATCGACCCACCATTCTTCACCATAAGGACGCCTCCGCCCACACCAACGACTCTCACAAGCCCCTTGCTTCCGGAAGAAGAAGCAAGTGCCTCCATGCTCGTGGCCCTGGCTCAAACCCAAGCTACTCCATCAGTTGCTCACGACCAACCGGGACCGTCAGGACATGGTGTCAACTCACACGAGTTCCTCGACATGGACATCTTCGAAGGACAGTGGATGACCCATTCCATGCCCGATGAGCATCAGAGACAACGGCTTAAGGACGTTCGACACTTCTGTAGAAGATCAATTCTAATTGTGCTTTGATTTTATTAGATGTCCTTGTAGTTAGGGGTTTTTCTTATATTTGTCCTTAGGTTAGGACTAGTTAGATATTTATACCAAGTGTGTTTGGTATAAATACTTTGTAAACAATCGCAATCAATAGAGAAAGTTTTGGAAATTGATCCGAAAGGCTTGCAATTCAATTTCTAGAGAGAGAAACAATAGTAACTTTCTCACTCTACTCGAATTCTCTCTCTTGTTCTTCATTTGAGTTTTTCGATCGAATCTTAATGTCAATCATTATCATCGAATTACTTAGAATTCATGCCTAGGATTATAGAGTTGTTAATCGTAGGACCTAACAATTGGTATCAGAGCAGATTCATTCTGTTTTGAATCGAAAATTGTTAGAATTGGATTGAAAATCTTTTTCTGATTACTGTTCATCGAAGAACAGTTTGGCGCGAAAATTTATTTTTGATCCAATAGCTTAATTCTGTGCTTAATTGACTTGAATTTGATGTTTCTGTGGTCGCTTAAGTGCTAAATGTTGATTGCGATCAGATTTGTAGCTGTTTGAACTTCGTTTTAAGGATTAAATTTATTCTGTGATTTACTATTTGCGAAGAACATGAAGAACACGTTCTGATTTTGATCAATTTCGACATATTTTGCTTCATAACGTGTTTAATTGCTTGTTCGTGCGTAGTTAGTAAATGATTGCAAGCAATTACCAGAAATTTCACTGTCTAATTCGTTGTTTTTGCTTGAATCCGTGTTAATCGAATTTGTGATTTTTCTCGATCGTTTTAATTTTTCTCGCTAGGTTTACGATCAGATTAATTTCTCGATCGAAAAACTTGGCGCGAGAATTTTTCTCGGTCAGAATACGAAGTCAGCGCTAGAATCGTCAAGAAACGATTTTAGTTAAAAATATTTCTCGAGCATTAGTCAGCGAAAATCGTTTTCGAGGAAGACCAATTTCGACTTTGCACGTGTAAATACTTTCTCTCGAAAAAAACATTTTCGGTCAGACATCTAAAGTTTGACCAAGCTAAAAATCATTTACACGCGAGAAACTTTTCTAGTCAACAGACTTATTTTGACTTGTCGAGAAACTCACTAACGTACTGTTTCTTTACGATCGAAATAAATTCACGATCTGGAAATTTTTCTCGACCGAACGATTTAGGGCAATTTATTTCGCTCGAAAAATATTTCGCTGACCGACATTCTCGCACGAGAACAGTACACATTATATTCTATTTCGACAAAAAAAATTTTCGATCAAACTTTAAAGATTGAATCGAAAAAAAAATTCTCGAACTATTTTTACGAATCAAACGCTACTAACGAACTTTGTCACTTGTGAAGCACATTACATCATCTCCAAACCTTCAAAACACTTAACGAAGATCCTTCAACAACTCTACTACAAAACAAGATGGATGCATACTCGCTTGGAAATGACAACCGTCCACCGATCTTGCTACGTGGCGAATACACCGTTGGAGAAGCCGCTTCCTCAATTTCATAGCTTTGAAAGATCAAGCTGAAAATTTACTGAGTTCACTAGTAGAGGGACCCGCACAGTTTTGGGTTAATATCCCCGGTGATGACACAGTGACTCCTCAAATTCTCGCATCTAGGCGACTGAAGGAGCTTAGGGAGTATTCTGTTGAGGAGAGGGCACGAGCTAAAGCTGATCTAGTAGCCATGAATACTCTTATGAAGGGCAACCCCAACGACATATATAGACAGATTGATAGCCTTTCATCGGCTAAAGGAATGTGGGACGAACTGCATAGGATGATGCAGAGGACAGAAGTCGGCATAAAGGCCAAAAAGGCAAATATCCTCACAGCTTATGACTCCTTCAAAGCAAAGCCGGAGGAAAGTCTATATGAGATCTACCAAAGATACCTCACTCTTCTCAACGAGATGAGGAAGATAGAAATCACGAAGACCAACATGGAGACTGTAGAGTATACTTTTAGAATTGTGCTTGATTTCATTAGTTGTCCTTGTAATTAGGGGCTTTTCTTTTATTTGTCCTTAGATTAGGACTAGTTAGATATTTATACCAAGTGTGTTTGGTATAAATACTTTGTAAACAATCGCAATCAATAGAGAAAGTTTTGAAAATTGATCCGAAAGGCTTGCAATTCAATTTCTAGAGAGAGAAACAACAGTAACTTTCTCACTCTACTCGAATTCTCTCTCTCGTTCTTCACTAGAGTTTTTCGATCGAATCTTAATGTCAATCGTTATCATCGAATTATTTAGAATTCATGCCTAGGATCATAGAGTTGTTAATCGTAGGACCTCTTGATTGCGTCTCCGCGCTATTTGTCCTCGTCGGGCATAGTACGATCTGCGCAAGCCCAGAGCATACAATCTCCCCCTTCAGACGCTCCTCGATGTCTTCTAGCAATTCCATCAGGAGCGGCTATTCTCTCACGAACCTGTGGATCCTCAGCATAGTGTCTTGGTTTATTTCTTCCAACCTCTGCTCGATATTCCGTCTGATGACCTTGAGCGTTCCGTCGCAAAAATTATGAATCTCTGTCTTCAGCATCAACCTGGTCTTCTGGGCAATTGGATTGTTATAGGTGATGCCAATGACTGAGCTGATGTGTACATGATTGCTTGGAAGCCCTTCGATCTCAGGTCCTTTGTTGAGTGGTTCGGTCATGTTAACCTTCTTCATGTTGCTCTCCAGAGCCATCTGAAGGTCGTGTGCGGCGAAATACTTGACTTGGCACATCATGAACCGGTAGAGCCCTTCGAGGCCTTCTTTCTTGATGAAGCCTTGAGGACCTTTGTACTTCTCCACGTACAGCTTGTAGAGGTTGTACACCTCATCAGCAGGGATGTACGGTAGGTCGCACTCGCTTAGTTCCTCTCGGGTTCTGTCCACTCTTTCAATGACGTAGTAAGGTGTTGGAAGTCCTCCTTTTGCACAGTAGTCGCTGAGGAGTTGGCATATTGGGGAGAGACTCTTATAATGATTCTTGGCTTGTCCTTTAGTCATCCCCAGCCTTACGATAGGTCCTAATTGGGTTAGCATCCATAGATATGTCATCCTCTTCTGCTGATCCCAGTGAGAGATCCCTCTTAGCTCGAATTCATTCGGCTTCTTGACCATGTCCGTTGACCTCCAGATTTGTTCACGAACTTCTTCAAGGAAGGGGATTTCGATTTGAATATTTTCCCACGGCATGTCGACCCGAACGGTCCCTGGCATTTTCCTTGTGGGGTAAGCCGCTCGTTGTGCGATCAACTTTGATAGCCTTGGGATGTCTCGTTGGTAGTCTTCACCTTCCTGAAGTTCGTCGTCTTCTATGATTACAAGGTCCACGGGTGCCTGTTGTAGAAAATTCCGAATGTCCTGAAGCCGTTGTCTTTGATGCTCCTCGGGCATGGAATGGGTCATTCACTGTCCTTCAAAGATGTATTTATCTAGAACCTCGTGTGGATTGACGCCATGTCCTGAGGGGCCCGGTTGGTCTGGAGCGACTAAGGGAGTAGCTTGGGTAGCTGCTAGGGCTACAAGCATCGCAGCACTTGCTTCTTCTTCCGGATGCAAGGGGCTTGAGTAGATCAGTGGTGTGGGCGGAGGCGTCCTGAGGTGGAAGGTTGGTCGGCCGATGTGGGCGGTGCGGTGCGGTGCGTGGTGTGGGTGGTTTGTGTTTGGGTTTGAGTTTGGGTTTCACCAGCTCCAGCGCTTGTTTGTGTAGCGCCCGGACATTTCAGGTTGGCTCACAGTCACTTGAGGTTGTGACTGTATGAGACTTCCACCCAATCCTTGAGTCGAATCTTGAAGATTCGGCTCTATGGGCGTTGTGGCAGGCTCGGGTTGCGTCTGCGAACCAGACACCACGAGAATTGGTTGCGGCTCAAGATTGAGCGAAGAGGTGCCAGCAACACTTGTAGATGTGGTTAGCGTAGTATCTGGTGCGTTGGTGACGGCCGGGAAGAGGGACTCCATCTGAATGCTAAGTCTCCTGGGAGTCCTCCTTATTAGGCTTATTTCCGCGTCAGACTCCGTGTCAGACGGGGTGGCCGTGTGAGGAGTGAGGACACGATCGACGTCCTCCAGTGCCTGATTCGTCACCGGTGGAAGCGAGCTCTGCCCCATTTCTTTCTCGGGCTGTGCTTCTTGTTGAAGAACCTCCTCAATGGTTTCTTCGAGCACGCCTACATGTACGGGCACTTCCACTTGAAGCATTTCTGTTGGAGCCTCTTGTTCCAACTCAGCGGCCACAACATCTATCAAGGTGGCATCTTCATCAGGAATCTGTTCGTCCTGAGTTTGAGGCTCCTGCTCGAGCTCCAGGGCACCTTCATCAATCAACATGGCCTCTCGGCTTTGGTGTTGTTGCGGTTGGGGAGGGCTAACTCCAAGATCTGTCGGGGGCCCTCTAATCATCTCCTCGGTGAGGTGATTCTCCCGGCAGTAAGTTCGATACACGTCTCCCTGGGGGTCGGCGAGACGTAGCAGGTGGAGTGGAATGGGCATGGAAGGCTGAGTTAGGTCTACCAGCCTTGGGTTGTGGAAGAACTTGAGCCGGGGTGGCTGATAGTTTCCTCCCGATGGCAGGCGAGGAATGTTCTGCGCGTACATCTCCATGTGTTGGCAGATGATGACGGAGAACCATCTCGCGTACGGCACGTTCTTGGACCGCTTGTTCTCCTTTTGTCTGATCTGTTCTGCAACGTCGTTCCAGATTAGCTGGGCGAAATCGTAATTCCGCGAGAACACGACTCCGTGAAATATCCGGAGGATGTGGCCGTTGCCCTTGTCGAAGCCGGCGTGCTTCGGAGATAGACACTTGTTCACGATCCCGAACAGTGTCTTCCATGGGTGAGGGATATCCATGGGTGAGGGATACCGTTGCTCTGGACCTGAGCGAGCTTGGTGAGCGGCGGACGGTACCCCATTTGGAGGAAATCGGTCACCAGTTCTTCATCTGATGGGAGGGGGTTGTAGTTTTGGCTGTGAGGGAGGTCAAGTAGAGCTCTGAACTCGTTCTTGCTCATGCAGATGTGCCTCGTCCCTACAACCATCGTGAAATGGTATGACCCGTCCAAAATGATGCTCTTGATCATCCCCCAAAACTGCTGGAGGTAGACCATTGGTACTGATGCCGTCACGGTAAGTCCATGCCATAGTGGATGGCCTTGAAGGATTGACACGATAATGTCGTCTGAACAACGGAAGGTGGCCAGGTCCAATTGGAAGTTCGTGTTGTGGACATTGCGGTATAAGGATTTCTCGTATATATGATTATATGTTGGATAGCGATCCATCTGAAAAAAAATAAGAAATATAACAAATCATTAGTTCATAATTTTTTATATTAGTCGAAAACGAATTTAAATTCATCAAACTATAATATTGTTTCAAGTCATGACATGTTTTGATGAATTTTGAATTGAAATCGTATGATATGCATATAGGATTCTTGTTTTAAAAAGACGTAATGGCATGATTGTAATTTCGAATTAAACATGTAATGCGTGAAAAGGAGTTCGAAATTTTTCTAAGTGTTGAATCGTGAAAAAGGACACTGTTCATGCCGAGAAATTTTTCGCTCGAAAATTTTGGTGTCAAATTGATTTCCTTATGCATTGATTTCAATTGCAATAACTCCGTTTAATTTTGCGATCGAGAAAATTCTATTCGCTAATGTTAGCTACAGTGTGAAGGACTTAGAAAAAAAACTTCTAAGTGTTGAAATTGAAATCGTGAGACTGTAGCCGATCAATTTTACGATCGAGAAAAATTTCGCGTAAATTTACGATCGAGAAATTATATCTCAGGTAAATTTACTATCGAGAAATTTTCCTCAATTGAATAAAACTTTTCGATTTGAAAAATGTCGAGCGATATGTGATTTTCGATCCTAAGTAAAAATTTTTGCTGCAATATTTTTTAATCGAGAAATTAGTCAACGAAAGACTAAGTCTACCGTCGAGAAATTTTCAATCAATTAAATCCTTAGCGGCGAATTTTACGATCGAAAAATTAAGCGTTGAAAAATTAATTTTTCGCTGCTAAATTTTTGCGACCGAAATAAAATGAAATCGAAAATTCTATTTTGCGATAGTAAGTTTTGCGCTCGATCTAAATTGCATCTAAATTGTCTATTCAGCGCCTAAGTTTTTCGCTCGTAGAAAATCCTAATTAGATTTCTCGGTGGTAAGTGATTTTTCGGGTATAATCTTCTATCTTAGCGACTAAGTCAAAATTTTATCGATCGAGAACTAATTCGACACAAACAGTATCTCAATTGAATCGGAATTCAATTTAAGTCTGTTTGCGATCAACAAAGTTCTTCGATGGCTTTAAATATTCAAATGCCCAGTTTTATCTAAACTCAAATCAGAGTCGAAGATGCAGATTTTTCGAAGATTTATACTACCAGATTCATTAAGAACATCGAAACTATCTTAAGTGCAGACATTAACTTCAGATAAAGACTCAAAATCATGCCTAAAACACTATAAAATAGTATATGATTTTCTCAGTTTTGAAGAACAGTCGAGAAACTAATATAAATCATGCAAAAAACTTCAAAATGCAGATGCTAACGAAGTTAAATCACACGCAAATGGCAACAGATTCTCATTTCTACCTTAAACAGACAATTTCGTGTTGAAAATCGAAAGATTTTTGAGAAATTTGAACTGTCTGTGAAAGTTTTTCGCGAGAGAAATTTTTGCGATTTAGGTTTGCGTGAGAAAACGTTTTTCGACTGACATAAAAGTGAACTTTTATTTACTAGCTGTAAGTCGATGATGGGTTTACGATTTGACAATTTGCGATTCAATGGATCAGGCCCATTATTATTTGCGCTCGAGAAATTTTCGATTCGAAAATCGCTCTTTATGATCGCGAATTAATTCTTATATCCAGTTTCTCGATAGTAAGTGTTTCTAAAATTTTCAGATTGATCTCTATTCAAATAAGATCACATTTGTAAAGCTCCCCCTCAGAATTAAAATAATGCAATTAACTCCCTGGATTTTCTGTGTAGTAATGTCTAGCTCCCCTGGCAGAATAAAAAATCTGTACCACTTAGAGAAAAACGTTAGAAATAATAGAGTTAATCAACAATTATTTTTGGCATGTTTTCCTTTGAAATATTTAGTCTGTGACAATAGCTCCTTGTCGTGTAGTGTCGACGTCTCACTCCTTTAAATTTGTTTGAAGAAATCTGAAATACTTAAAGAAAAACGTCAAAGATATTTGGAGCTAATGCACGATTTTTATACTTGCTCCCCCTTAAATAATGCGCAAGAAATTACTTAACATGCAAGCATATGAAATCAATTCAACTCACGAGCATATAACACACAAATTTACCTAGTAAGCACATTTACATGGTCCTCAAAACATGTACTTAAGATATTGCGTGAGGGTAAAAGCAATGAACAATTTATCGCATTTAAACAATTCAGTACCAATGCAATCAAATTACATTTAGAATGTGCGATTACAAAATAAATTCGCATTTATTCAATTCAACGCATATAAAACATAATATTTCATGTCAGAATGTGCGAAATTTTTCCTTTCACGATTTTTTTTTTACTATTATTATAGTATGGGGTCAGATTATTTTGCTTCGATCAATCGTCACACCTAAAATTTTACGAGACATTTGAAAGATGAAAATGCCGTCAAGTCATGTCGTCAAACTATAGTCCTAAGTTCATAGACTGGTCCATTTCGACAACTCTCACTAGGTTCGCTCTTGCACTCAAATTTTCTGTCTTGGGATTTTTTTTATTATATTTATATCACTCAAGTCAACACAAGCAATTTATCTGTGATCAAGGCATTTTTAATCATTTCTCCCAAGCGAGAGACCGTCGATTGGAATCAAAGGGTTTTAAGGGTTTGAGTTTGGCTAGGACTTAGAGGGAAGGAATTTAGAGGAAAGTGAGCTTATCTCTTCGTCATCTTCCATTTCTACGTCTGTCTCCTTTTGCGTCTTTCTTCTTTTCAATCTTCTCTCCCTCTTTTTCTTTTAAGAACAATCCCTTTTTATGCTATGCTCAAGCTGAAGCTCCGCTTCTCCACGAGACTATAGGAGATTATCGTAGGCGAAGTTCTTCTTGTTGGTTCTCGGGCCGATACCGTGCTCCTCTTCTCTTAATCCCTAGAGACGTTTCAGAGATTATCTTCTAGGAAAAGTTCACAGTTATGAAATTCGTACCCAAGGCTGCGCTCCTCTTCTCGTTTCCCGATATAAGACCGGATTATCGTTGGAGAAGTTCACTTCGTGGTGCTCCTCTTTCCAGTCGTTCTGACGAGCGTACGAGATTATCGACGGAGAAGTTTACAGCAGGATCCATGCCACCTTCTAAGAGATAGTCGGAAGGCAGGTTCCTTTGGTCTGATTTTTGCGCGTTGAGCTGTCATCATCCTCTTTATTTACTCCCCCTCCTTTTCTTGTTTGAACAACCATCCGAAGAGTATAGAATACGGTTGAAGGCTGGGAATGGGATTCAAATGAAGAAAAGGACATCGGAGAAGGCGCAAAGTGGATGACTAAGGGCTAATCTTGAGGAAAAAAAAATTTATAAGGCCGAGTGAGGAATAACCTAAGCGCCCTTATCATTTTCCTAACGATCTACGGCAAGGTGAGTATGAAGCCAAGAATCACTAGTTAAGACAAGTAATTGATGTGTGACTCGCTCTAGAACAAGTCCAAAGAAAGAAAAATAACAAGGCTTGAATCCTCACATATGTACAGTGGCTTTGTGTCTAGTAGAGCAACCTAATGATCTTTAGACACAAGAATGCGACTTAGACTGACAAAATTAAGCAATTAAATCGATCGCATGTCGGGGTGAAATTCTAAGTGACTTTAGATCAAAGCATCCTAAAGGATTTCGTCATTCCCCTAATATTATAGGTAAATGTATATAAAAAAAATTTATTATTATTATTTATATTTTTTTATTATTATCACACAGAATATGGCAAATTGACATAGAAACACATAGAATAGAGCATGTGATAGCACAGAAGATCAGGTGATGCACATATCACGGGAGATTCAACATGCCTAATTTTCCGACAAGAAATTGGAATCGTTTTTCATCCAATGCCTTGGTAAAAATGACAGCTAGTTGGTATTCCGTGTTCACGAAATACATATCTATGGTGCCTTTTTCTACATGATCTTTAATAAAGTGATATCTAATGTCTATGTGTTTTGTGCGTGAGTGATGAACAGGATTGCAAGTAATAGCGATGGCACTTTGACTATCACTATAAATGGGTATATTATTTAAATTGTACCCATAATTGCGAAGTTGAGTCCGCATCCACAGTATCTGGGAGCAACAACTGGCGGCTGCCACGTATTCCACTTCGGCCGTCGAAGTTGACACACAGTTCTGCTTTTTGGATGACCAGCAGACCAGCTTTTCGCCTAGAAATTGAGCGCCACCGGACGTGCTTTTCCTGTCCAATCGGCAACCTGCATAAACAGCGCCAATATAGCCGATAAGTTTGAAGTTCGTAGCCTTTGAATACCATAGTCCAAGGGTAGAGGTGCCCTTAAGGTAGCGCAAAATCCTTTTAACCGCGAGCATATGGGATTCTTTCGAATCGGCTTGAAAACGGGCAAATAAGCAGGTGGCAAACATGATATCCGGCCGGCTCAAAGTGAGGTATAGAAGAGATCCAATGATGCTGCGATACAGTGTGATGTCGACCGATTTACCAGAGGGATCGGCATCCAACTTGCAGCTTGGTGACATAGGAGTGCTGAGAGGCTTGCTCTGATCTTGATGGAATTTCTTCAGAATATCCTTGATGCATTTTGTATGACTGATGAAAATCCCATCATCGAGCTGCCTGACTTGAAGTTCTAAGAAGAACTGCAACTCTCCCATGTGACTCATCTCGAATTTGCTTTTCATGAGATCTCCAAACTTCGTGCAGAGCCGAGGATTTGTTGATCCGAAGATGATGTCGTCGACGTAAACTTGGACGACCATCAGATCCTTGTCTTGCCATTTGATGAAGAGGGTTGTGTCTATTGTTCCTCGTATGAATACAGACTTTACGAGGAATTCACTCAGGACATCGTACCAAGCACGAGGGGCTTGTTTTAGTCCATAGAGAGCTTTGTCCAATCGATAGACGTGATCGGGAAATTCTTGATCAACGAAGCCTTTCGGCTGAGCTACATAGACTTCTTCTTTTAACACGCCGTTGAGAAAGGCGGTCTTAACATCCATCTGATAGACTTTGAAATCTTTGTGAGCCGCATAAGCCAGGAGAAGGCGGATAGCTTCGATTCAGGTAACAGGAGCATAAGTCTCGTCGTAGTCGATGCCTTCCTGTTGATTGTATCCCTTCGCAACTAGCCTTGCTTTGTTCCGGATCACTTCACCATCTTCATTGTTCTTGTTTTTGAATACCCATTTAGTACCGACAATTATTTTCCCATGCGGACGTGGTACTAAGGTCCACACTTTAAGACGTTCGAATTGATGAATTTCATCATGCATTGCTATCACCCAATCCGGGTCTTGAAGTGCGTCTGCTACCTTGGTAGGTTCGTTTTGGCTTAAGAAGCAGCTGAAGAGACTGTGTTGACGACGTGTCCTTACTCCGCTTGAGGGCTCGCCAATTATCTGATCAACCGGGTGTGCTCTAGTCCACTTGCGCTCATTTGGGAATGCTGAAGGCGAAGCGTCAGCCGTTTGTGGGTCTAGATTTTCAAAGTTCTCCGGTTGTTCATTTGTGTGAGGAAGTTCCAAATCGGCACTTGGAGAGAGCGACTCTGATGATTCTTCCTCAACACCCAATGTCGTTTCTTCATTATTCTGAGGCAAGTCTGAATCGGTTGAAGTAGGAACTGTTGAAGAGCTTGGTACATCGGCCTCTTCTGGTGGAAAATCCACTATAGGTGTACCATTGTGTGACCGATATACTGGCTCGAAGAGAGAACCCAAATCGTCTAATGCAAGTCTCATAGCTTCTTCTGACGTTGAATTCGGAGTTGTTGCCTTCTTATGTTGGTTTTATGCCAACACACCAGTGAAAACAGGTTCGGAACTGTTATATTCCGAAGCTATCGGGTTGAGTATGGGTCCTGAACTGAGGTGTGCAGGAGCCATTGGGTTAAGCACGGGTCCTGGACTGACTTGACCAGAAGCCATCTCCGCCACTTCGTGGAAAGTGACGTTGTAGCTTTCTTTGATTGTGTGGTTGGACTTGATGTATACTCGGTACGCTTTCGAGGTTGAAGAATACCCGAAGAAAGTGGCTTCGAATGCTTTAGGGTCGAACTTAGCACGTTGCTCTCGGTCGTTCGCCACAAAGCATTTGCACCCGAAGACTTTAAAGAATGAAATATTGGGTACTCGTTTGTTGATAATTTCGTACGGAGTCTTGTCGAAGCGCTTGTGAATCACCGTCCTGTTTTGAGTGAAACAGGCAGTATTTACTGCTTCCGCCCAAAGAAAATGTGGAAGTCCAGAATGTATGAGCATCGTACGCGCGGCTTCCACTAGTGTTCTGTTCTTTCGTTCGACTACCACATTTTGTTGAGGAGTCTTGGCGGCTGAAAATTGTTGACTTATCCCAAGTTTCTGATAAAAATCACTGAGACATCTGTTCTTGAACTCAGTGCCATTGTCTGTTTGAATGATTTGGATAGTCTGCTGCAGCAAATTTTGAGTAGTGTTCACGAAATTGATGATCAAGTCCACTGTCTCATCTTTTGTTCGGAGAAACCTTGTCCAAGTGTAGCGAGAGTAGTCATCGACTATGACCAGTAGATACTTGCGTCCATTAATACTCTGTGTCTTCATCGGGCCACAGAGGTCCATATGTAGTAGTTCCAGAAGACGTGAAGTAGAGGCCACTTGTTTGATAGGATGAGATGCTCGCTTCATTATTCCTAATTGGCACGCCGAACATTGATGCTCTTTTTGTAAAGGTATAGTTGGAAGACCATGAACCAACTTTTTCTTTGAGAGATGTTGAAGAGCTTTGATGTTGAGATGAGACATGCGTTGATGCCATAAGCTGTTCCTCTAAATTACAGTCTGAGAGATGAGGCAGACAGTTATCGAGGGCCGCACGGATGTCAGGTTGATCGTGTAAAGATTGGATTTTCGAAGTCCGTAGAGGACTTCTGTGTCCTGACTATCCAAAATTCTGCACTGGTCAGCATGAAAGACCACCAGGAACCCTTTGTCACAGAACTGGCCTATGCTGAACAAGTTATGGCGGAGGCCTTCGACGTATGAGACATCTTTTATAGTCAGATTCTTCAGAATGATATACCCACGTCCTAGAATCGGGGCTGAATCGCTGTTTCCAAACATGACTTTTCCGTTAGGATGGTCTTTGTAGTTGCTCAACAGTTCTTGATTTCCCGTCATGTGTGTGGAGCAACCAGAATCGAGGTACCACACATGATGGATCTGCAAAAACAATTTAGAGAGCTTTAGGTACCCATTTAAAAATGGGTCCTCTCAGATTAGCAGATATGATTTCAGGTTCAGATATAGTTCCTAAATTTTTACTTGAGGGAGTCTTGACAACCCATTTCACTTTTGGAGAAGTGGGTTTGGGTGCTGCCTCTTTAGGTGACTTGGCCGTTTCGGCTTTCGTCGTCCTAGGCGGAGATTTAGGAACCCATTTGGGTTGAACCTTGCAGGGAAGATTAATTTCAGCACGTACAAATACTTTGGTAGGTTTGATCGAGGAAAAGATATTTTCTTGTGATAGTCTCCTAAGGTGCTTGGGGGATTTAATCTCTACGGGATACCTTAGGTGATGACAGTCATGTATGGCGCCATAAGCTTTCTTTATGGCTGGATCTTGTTTCCTACGAGTTTTCCTAGTGGCATTTGTTTCAGAATGATTAACTTTTGTTTTCGATGTGGAGCCTATTTCGAAATTAGTACTTCTAAATGTGATTGGTTTGAGGGAGTGTGTAGAAGCAATTATTTGAGACGAGGAAATGGCTCTTTTATTTTTCCTAGTGTCTTTTATTTTTGGAGAAGGAGAAACGATATTGGAAACATTCGACTTTATTGACTCATTCTCTATTTTTATTCTAGACACCCACGCCTTCGTATCTAGTGCTAGTCCTACGCTCCCTGTAGACGTAGGTGAAATAGTGTTAGGCTTAGCACTTCTAATAATACGTTTATGATCTACTGAAGGCGCTTTTTCAATTTTCACGCTTTTTGGAATAGCGTGTGATTTAGCTTGGGATGTTGAAGAAGCTTTGAGATTCTCAATCTCTCTTAGTAACTTTTTATTTTCAGCTTCAAAATTCTCTCGTTCTAATTCTAATGAGCATCTTAACTCCTCTATTTTCCTAACAATAGGGGGTATATAGAGAGAATTTTCAGAATGATGATTTTGCGCTTCTTCTTTAATAGAAAGATCTTCAGGTAATTTAATTGACTCAAGACTCCAACCTTTGGAAAGTTCCGTAATGTTGTAGCTTTGATTCAATTCGGTGTAGGAGAAGGGAATTTCAACCCTAGTCTTGGCTTTTCTTTTGGTTTCTTCTAAAGCATCTATTTCTTTAGCATTAGTAAAAACCATAAGATCTGTTAATCCTAGACCCATGTATTGAATGTCGTAGAGTTGCTTACAATCAACTTTTGACAAACACCGTGGGTTCTCAAAGCCTAAGCCAAAATTATAATTTATTTTAAATATGATACTGTATTTCTATGCACGACATGCACGCATTTCATGCTAGCGTGGGCGATGGTAATTGTATTGGCACAGAATACTGTATAGTGTAGATGAGTGGGGTAGAATGTAACTAAGATTGATAATATGGAGTTTTCGATATAGGGTTTTTGGGCGTTCATTATTTTCGGGTTGTAGTCTTATATTTCGAGCAGTGTTGGAATTTTCGGGGGATTAATTTTAGTGAATTCTGAGTAATTAATTTTAGAGAATTTTTGGGAAATTTTTTAGGTGAATTGTAGGGTAGAACTGGAATATTTTCGAGAGAAATAGAATTTTATTTATTCATTTATAATATTGTTGTTATTTACACTGCATTTGCATACCATACTGCACTAGACTTGAGCACCGTATAAAACAGTGACGTCTTGCATTAACGGTGAAAGGGGTAGGTGATGACTAAATATGTGATTGTCAAGTCGAGGTAGAGTTTGGGTTAGTATTAGGACGTTAGACGGGAGATGAGCATGAGTGACTCGTCTACTCAGATGCGTGGGAGGTGCATGCTGAGGTGTGAACCGTTGATGGGAGATGGGCGTGAGCAACTCATCTACTCAAATGCATGGGAGTGCAGTCGGTGGTGTAGATTGGTAGACGGGAGACGGGAGTGAGCGACTCGTCTACTCAGATGTATGATACTATACTCTGAGCGTCGGTTATTTGCGGGAGACGGGGGTGAGCCACTCGTCTACTCGGATGTATGGTAGTACAGTCTGAGATGCAAACCGTGGGAATAGAGTACGGATGTGATATTCTGGTGTACATTAGTTTGAGTGAAGTTTAGGTATGAGAAAAGAAAGAGTGTACATAGGAGTGCGAGGTGTTCGGGATATGGAATTGAGTGTACACTTGCATTCATGCATTTTTATTCACCTACTGGGCAATCGCTCAGAGTTTTCATGTTATAGGTATTGAGTCTGATGTCGAGGTACATCATGACTATGCGGGCTGATGGCGGTGCTCCACGGACTTTTGAGGGCGAGGCTGTACATGGATGACGACCTGTGGAGAGGTTTAGTGTGTTTTAAATATTTTAGGGGTGAGGTTAGAGTCTTTGTAAGATAAGACATGTGCATAACATATTCGCATGTAAAATATGATGTTTGTATTCTGTGCGTTTGTAATATATTTGAATTCAATAAAAAGTTTTTGTAAAACGGGTTTTCTGCGGCTTTCGTTGCGAAAATCCGCCATTAAACTTTATTAGAAAGTGAGGGACGTTACAGGTGGTATCAGAGCTTAGGATATAGATTCTGTAGACTGTCCATGTACGGCCGCTCAAAAGCATGGAGGATCAGCCTTGCTTGTAGATGTGATTGAATATTTATGATAATGTGTCTCTTTACATGACTAATGATAGATAAAAAGATGACGAGAGGACGTAGAGATGAGGGAGAGACCAGTCGTGGGGCTGCGCCTGAGTTCCCCACGAATGAACGGGACTTCACCATTTTGAGATTGACGGAATTGATCCAACGTCAGTCCGAACAGATCAACGAACTCCTTAATAACCGGAGTTCGTCTGACCTTCGTCAGTCTCCACAACCCGAACGTGTGGAAATTATCGGAGATAGGTTCCGTAAACTTAATCCCCCGACATTCGAGGATGCAACCGATCCTATGATGGCAGAAGATTGGCTGCGAACTTTGGAAAACATGTTCTTATACAGCCGCGTACCCGAACAGGAGAAAGTTCTATGCGCGGTATTCATGCTGAGAGGGAATGCGGGATTTTGGTGGGACACCATCAAAATTCTCGAAGATCCATCTACTATGACCTGGGAAAGGTTTAAAGAACTTTTTCGGGAAAAATACTTCACGACCCCCGAGCGAATGGTGCGAATGAATGAATTCATAAACCTGAAGCAAGCGGGAATGACGATTGCGGAATATATACGCAAGTTTGAGCAGCTGTCGAGATTTGCACCACACATGGTTGCAACGGACAAGTTAAAAGTGGAGCGCTTCATAGAAGGCCTCAACCCCGAAGTGTATCGTGATGCTAGCATGGCCGGGACACTTGAGACGTCTTATGCTCGTATCGCGGAGAGAGCCATTCTGGCTGAACAGGCGGAGGCCAAGATTATGAAGGCTCAAGAAGAAAAGAGAAAGATAGAAGGCCAGCTCGAAAGGGAAAATAATAGAAAAAGTCACGTTCTTGACAAAGGTCCCAACAATAACCAGAACAATCGCCAGGGACAGCAAAACTGGCGACCAAGGCCAAACCCGAGGGTGACTGATTTCCCAATACAACCTCCAAACCCGATCCCTCGGTGTCAACAATGCGGGCGTCATCATAGGGGCATCTGTTATGGCCCAGGGCCCAAACCCAATCCTCAATGCTTCTGATGTGGGCAGATGGGACATTTGGCCCGAGCGTGTCGGACAAACCTGCCACAAAATCCAGCACCAGCAGTTGTACGACCACCACTGGCCCCAGCCCGAGTATTCGCTTTAACTAATGAGGAGGATGAATCAAACGCAGTAATAACGACAGGTACGTTAGTAATTTGTGATGTACCCATAACCGTATTTAATGATCTTAGAAAGAAACTGGGCCACACATTTAAATGTGTCGCCTAAATTGCGTGAAATGAATAATTATGACTAAGGCCCAAATGAATAATTATTGTACCAAATTATATTTAAAGCCCAAGAAAAATATTAGTGAGGCTAAACGGTTATCAAAACCCAAAGTAGTAAAGGACCGAATAACACATTCACATAAGGCCCCAAAATACAAATAGACATATATTGACATTTGGTTACTTAACCTCACGTAGTAGGTCACCAACTAATTTGTTGCCTACTAATCATTCAAAACTAGGTTATAAGATAATACCAAGAACAAAAATAAACAAAACAAAAGAATTCAGCCAAAGGAGAAAAGAAACGAACTAACCACCTTAGTCATGTAGTTTATGTACATCAAACCCTACCTATTTCGTTCATGATAAGATCCCACTCTAAACCATACTTCATTCTTCATTTTACACATCTTCATCACGTCAACAAGAACCTAAAGTGGCATATATTACACTTGGGCTCTTAAGGCTACGGTGAAGAAAACATATAATTGTAGCTACGATGTACAACCTCGGTATAGAAAGGTCATACGCGAAAGGTCCTAATTACTAAGAAAGTTACAAGGTTGCTTGACAGCTAATTTAAGGACGTGAGGTAGGTGGAATATTCATCTACGACACGTAAATTTTTCGTGGTTTAATGTCTTGGTTATTTTATGTGAACTTACTATGAATTATATGTGATTACGTGAATATTGCGAGGTGAATTTTATGTGTTTAAGTCAAGTTCTTGGTTTATGAAATTAATTACATACATGTTAGGAAATGTGAATGGGTTAGGAAAAAGTTTTAGGTACATGATCGTGATGAAATTATTTAAGAACTTTCGAGATTTGCATGTCTTGAGGTTAAAATTAATCTTGAGTGTGTAAGGAAATTACAAGCCTTGGAGATTTTCGATCTTATTAGAGTTTTCTATATGTCAAGAAATGTTAAGCTCAAGTTTCATGGAATTAGGGTTTATCAATGGTTGAATTGTTTAATAATTTTTAGTTGTATTATTTCGGTACTTTATAAAAGTATTAGATAAGCTCACAAAAGATTTTGGCTTCTATTTATTAGATTTTGGTATGTATAGTGAATTAAATGAAGTTTTCGTGATTATTGTGTTGGGGTTAGCAATATGCTACTGCTTTAGTTTTCAAGGATTGACTTACTTGTTAAGTATATATGATTAGTTTTGAAATATATTATATGTTTAGTTTGTGAAGTTCTCGATGAAATAGGATTTTCCATCTCAAAAGAATTCTTTTCGGTATATAGGTGCTTAATGATTGAAAGTCTTCTGGATATAGGTCTTAGTACAATAAAGTTTTTGTGGACTTAAGTAAGTAAGAGAACTAAGTTTCCATGAAGATAGCTAGGGATTTATAGTTTATTAATATTTTTGATACTTGATTTATGTAGAGTTTATGATAGACTTATAGACTTTAGTAATTTAGGAATTTTCTATACCTTACGTTTCGAGCAAGTTTTTGCGTGTAGATAGAAAGTCGCCTATAAACCGTAAATGATGGATATGAGTGTTGGTATGAGTGCTATATTATGCTTGTACAGAGTGGTGAATGTAAAATAATTACATGTATGAATTAAGGGTAAGTTTCGTGATTTATGTAGGTGTTAAAGAATAGGTGTAGAATTATGAACATGAATGTATTTATTATCTGTGTGCGAAGTCTGGGGAGAACTAGGATTTTTGAGAAACTATTCTAATTAATTTGGGAAAATATTTCAGAGAATTGTTCCGGAAATATTTTAGTGAATTTGGGTAGAATTGAAATGCATTTGAGGAAGATTTATTTTAAATATGATACTGTATTTCTATGCACGACATGCACGCATTTCATGCTAGCGTGGGCGATGGTAATTGTATTGGCACAGAATACTGTATAGTGTAGATGAGTGGGGTAGAATGTAACTAAGATTGATAATATGGAGTTTGCAATATAGGGTTTTTGGGCGTTCATTATTTTCGGGTTGTATTCTTATATTTCGAGCAGTGTTGGAATTTTCGGGGAGATTAATTTTAGTGAATTCTGAGTAATTAATTTTAGAGAATTTTTGGGAAATTTTTTAGGTGAATTGTAGGGTAGAACTGGAATATTTTCGAGAGAATTAGAATTTTATTTATTCATTTATAATATTGTTGTTATTTACACTGCATTTGCATACCATACTGCACTAGACTTGAGCACCGTATAAAACAGTGACGTCTTGCATTAACGGTAAAAGGGGTAGGTGATGACTAAATATGTGATTGTCAAGTCGAGGTAGAGTTTGGGTTAGTATTAGGACGTTAGACGGGAGATGAGCATGAGTGACTCGTCTACTCAGATGCGTGGGAGGTGCATGCTGAGGTATGAACCGTTGATGGGAGATGGGCGTGAGCAACTCATCTACTCAAATGCATGGGAGTGCAGTCGGTGGTGTAGATTGGTAGATGGGAGACGGGAGTGAGCGACTCGTCTACTCAGATGTATGATACTATACTCTGAGGTGTAATCCGTCGGTTATTTGCGGGAGACGGGGGTGAGCCACTCGTCTACTCAGATGTATGGTAGTACAGTCTGAGATGCAAACCGTGGGAATAGAGTACGGATGTGATATTCTGGTGTACATTAGTTTGAGTGAAGTTTAGGTATGAGAAAAGAAAGAGTGTACATAGGAGTGCGAGGTGTTCGGGATATGGAATTGAGTGTACACTTGCATTCATGCATTTTTATTCACCTACTGGGCAATCGCTCAGAGTTTTCGTGTTGTAGGTATTGAGTCTGATGTCGAGGTACATCATGACTATGCGGGCTGATGGCGGTGCTCCACGGACTTTTGAGGGCGAGGCTGTACATGGATGACGACCTGTGGAGAGGTTTAGTGTGTTTTAAATATTTTAGGGGTGAGGTTAGAGACTTTGTAAGATAAGACATGTGCATAACATATTCGCATGTAAAATATGATGTTTGTATTCTGTGCGCTTGTAATATATTTGAATTCAATAAAAAGTTTTTGTAAAACGGGTTTTCTGCGGCTTTCGTTGCGAAAATCCGCCATTAAACTTTATTAGAAAGTGAGGGACGTTACAGGTGGTATCAGAGCTTAGGATATAGATTCTGTAGACTGTCCATGTACGGCCGCTCAAAAGCATGGAGGATCAGCCTTGCTTGTAAGTTTAAAATTTGATGTGATTGAATATTTATGATAATGTGTCTCTTTACATGACTAATGATAGATAAAAAGATGACGAGAGGACGTAGAGATGAGGGAGAGACCAGTCGTGGGGCTGCGCCTGAGTTCCCCACGAATGAACGGGACTTCACCATTTTGAGATTGACGGAATTGATCCAACGTCAGTCCGAACAGATCAACGAACTCCTTAATAACCGGAGTTCGTCTGACCTTCGTCAGTCTCCACAACCCCAACGTGTGGAAATTATCGGAGATAGGTTCCGTAAACTTAATCCCCCGACATTCGAGGATGCAACCGATCCTATGATGGCAGAAGATTGGCTGCGAACTTTGGAAAACATGTTCTTATACAGCCGCGTACCCGAACAGGAGAAAGTTCTATGCGCGGTATTCATGCTGAGAGGGAATGCGGGATTTTGGTGGGACACCATCAAAATTCTCGAAGATCCATCTACTATGACCTGGGAAAGGTTTAAAGAACTTTTTCGGGAAAAATACTTCACGACCCCCGAGCGAATGGTGCGAATGAATGAATTCATAAACCTGAAGCAAGCGGGCATGACGATTGCGGAATATATACGCAAGTTCGAGCAGCTGTCGAGATTTGCACCACACATGGTTGCAACGGACAAGTTAAAAGTGGAGCGCTTCATAGAAGGCCTCAACCCCGAAGTGTATCGTGATGCTAGCATGGCCGGGACACTTGAGACGTCTTATGCTCGTATCGCGGAGAGAGCCATTCTGGCTGAACAGGTGGAGGCCAAGATTATGAAGGCTCAAGAAGAAAAGAGAAAGATAGAAGGCCAGCTCGAAAGCGAAAATAATAGAAAAAGTCAAGTTCTTGACAAAGGTCCGAACAATAACCAGAACAATCGCCAGGGACAGCAAAACTGGCGACCAAGGCCAAACACGAGGGTGACTGATTTCCCAATACAACCTCCAAACCCGATCCCTCGGTGTCAACAATGCGGGTGTCATCATAGGGGCATCTGTTATGGCCCAGGGCCCAAACCCAATCCTCAATGCTTCCGATGTGGGCAGATGGGACATTTGGCCCGAGCGTGTCGGACAAACCTGCCACAAAATCCAGCACCAGCAGTTGTACGACCACCACTGGCCCCAGCCCGAGTATTCGCTTTAACTTATGAGGAGGAGGAATCAAACGCAGTAATAATGACAGGTACGTTAGTAATTTGTGATGTACCCATAACCGTATTTAATGATCTTAGAAAGAAACTGGGCCACACATTTAAATGTGTCGCCTAAATTGCGTGATATAAAGGTGAGAATAAAATATACTTTGATAGAGTACAGATAGATCAAGGAATAAAAGAAATTGTTACCCGAGTTATTCCGGTCGGCGTAATTTCGGGGGCGAAATTCTTTTAAGGGGGGGAGAGGAAGTAATACCCGCAAATTTTAAAGCGGGATTACGAAAAGAAATTTTAGATAATTAGTGAATAAAATATTAAAAATAACTAATTTATAAGGAACTCCGGGTAAGAGCCGAATATTATTTGGAGTCCAATTAAATATTTAATGTATTTAATCTTATGACTAAGGCCCAAATGAATAATTATTGTACCAAATTATATTTAAAGCCCAAGAAAAATATTAGTGAGGCTAAACGGTTATCAAAACCCAAAGTAGTAAAGGACCGAATAACACATTCACATAAGGCCCCAAAATACAAATAGACATATATTGAAATTTGGTTACTTAACCTCACGTAGTAGGTCACCAACTAATTTGTTGCCTACTAATCATTCACAAACTAGGTTATAAGATAATACCAAGAACAAAAATAAACAAAACAAAAGAATTCAGCCAAAGGAGAAAAGAAACGAACTAACCACCTTAGTCATGTAGTTTATGTACATCAAACCCTACCTATTTCGTTCATGATAAGATCCCACTCTAAACCATACTTCATTCTTCATTTTACACATCTTCATCACGTCAACAAGAACCTAAAGTGGCATATATTACACTTGGGCTCTTAAGGCTACGGTGAAGAAAACATATAATTGTAGCTACGATGTACAACCTCGGTATAGAAAGGTCATACGCGAAACTAAGAAAGTTACAAGGTTGCTTGACAGCTAATTTAAGGACGTGAGGTAGGTGGAATATTCATCTACAACACGTAAATTTTTCGTGGTTTAATGTCTTGGTTATTTTATGTGAACTTACTATGAATTATATGTGATTACGTGAATATTGCGAGGTGAATTTTATGTGTTTAAGTCAAGTTCTTGGTTTATGAAATTAATTACATACATGTTAGGAAATGTGAATGGGTTAGGAAAAAGTTTTAGGTACATGATCGTGATGAAATTATTTCAGAACTTTCGAGATTTGCATGTCTTGAGGTTAAAATTAATCTTGAGTGTGTAAGGAAATTACAAGCCTTGGAGATTTTCGATCTTATTAGAGTTTTCTATATGTCAAGAAATGTTAAGCTCAAGTTTCATGGAATTAGGGTTTATCAATGTTTGAATTGTTTAATAATTTTTAGTTGTATTATTTCGGTACTTTATAAAAGTATTAGATAAGCTCACAAAAGATTTTGGCTTGTATTTATTAGATTTTGGTATGTATAGTGAATTAAATGAAGTTTTCGTGATTATTGTGTTGGGGTTAGCAATATGCTACTGCTTTAGTTTTCAAGGATTGACTTACTTGTTAAGTATATATGATTAGTTTTGAAATATATTATATGTTTAGTTTGTGAAGTTCTCGATAAAATAGGATTTTCCATCTCAAAAGAATTCTTTTCGGTATATAGGTGCTTAATGATTGAAAGTCTTCTGGATATAGGTCTTAGTACCATAAAGTTTTTGTGGACTTAAGTAAGTAAGAGAACTAAGTTTCCGTGAAGATAGCTAGGGATTTATTGTTTATTAATATTTTTGATACTTGATTTATGTAGAGTTTATGATAGACTTATAGACTTTAGTAATTTAGGAATTTTCTATACCTTACGTTTCGAGCAAGTTTTTGGGGTGTAGATAGAAAGTCGCCTATAAATCGTAAATGATGGATATGAGTGTTGGTATGAGTGCTATATTATGCTTGTACAGAGTGGTGAATGTAAAATAATTACATGTATGAATTAAGGGCAAGTTTCGTGATTTATGTAGGTGTTGAAGAATAGGTGTTAGAATTATGAACATGAATGTATTTATTATCTGTGTGCGAAGTCTGGGGAGAACTAGGATTTTTGAGAAATAATTCTAATTAATTTGGGTAAATATGTTAGAGAATTGTTCCGGAAATATTTTAGTGAATTTGGGTAGAATTGAAATGCGTTTGAGGAAGATTTATTTTAAATATGATACTGTATTTTCTATGCACGACATGCACACATTTCATGCTAGCGTGGGCGATGGTAATTGTATTGGCTCAGAATACTGTATAGTGTAGATGAGTGGGGTAGAATGTAACTAAGATTGATAATATGGAGTTTTCGATGTAGGGTTTTTGGGCGTTCATTATTTTCGGGTTGTAGTCTTATATTTCGAGCAGTGTTGGAATTTTCGGGGGGATTAATTTTAGTGAATTCTGAGTAATTAATTTTAGAGAATTGTTGGGAAATTTTTTAGGTGAATTGTAGGGTAGAACTGGAATATTTTCGAGAGAATTAGAATTTTATTTATTCATTTATAATATTGCTGTTATTTACACTGCATTTGCATACCATACTGCACGAGACTTGAGCACCGTATAAAACAGTGACGTCTTGCATTAACGGTGAAAGGGGTAGGTGATGACTAAATATGTGATTGTCAAGTCGAGGTAGAGTTTGGGTTAGTATTAGGACGTTAGACGGGAGATGAGCATGAGTGATTCGTCTACTCAGATGCGTGGGAAGTGCATGCTGAGGTGTGAACCGTTGATGGGAGATGGGCGTGAGCAACTCATCTACTCAAATGCATGGGAGTGCAGTCGGTGGTGTTGATTGGTAGACGGGAGACGGGAGTGAGCGACTCGTCTACTCAGATGTATGATACTATACTCTGAGGTGTAATCCGTCGGTTATTTGCGGGAGACGGGGGTGAGCCACTCGCCTACTCAGATGTATGGTAGTACAGTCTGAGATGCAAACCGTGGGAATAGAGTACGGATGTGATATTCTGGTGTACATTAGTTTGAGTGAAGTTTAGGTATGAGAAAAGAAAGAGTGTACATAGGAGTGCGAGGTGTTCGGGATATGGAATTGAGTGTACACTTGCATTCATGCATTTTTATTCACCTACTGGGCAATCGCTCAGAGTTTTCGTGTTGTAGGTATTGAGTCTGATGTCGAGGTACATCATGACTATGCGGGCTGATGGCGGTGCTCCACGGACTTTTGAGGGCGAGGCTGTACATGGATGACGACCTGTGGAGAGGTTTAGTGTGTTTTAAATATTTTAGGGGTGAGGTTAGATGTAGTACCCGGGTCCCGTAAGTAAATCGGGCAATAAATTTGCATGCATATTACGTGACTATATGACTGCATAATTTATATTGGTTTATTATATGTTTATGTGGAAAAGTGAGTAAGTGAGAAATTTCGAAATTATGAATAATTTCGGAATTTAGAAGAATAATTTTTAGGAGTGGATTTTAATATTTATAATGAGGAGCATTAAATTTGGTTAATGGTAATTGGTGAAAATTATGGGATTTATGGGGAAGAATTCCATAATTTGGTAATTGGCTATGTGTTGAATATTTTAACCTAATAATGTTAGTAGTGGGGTGTCGAACACTTTAGAATTATAATAATCAATATTATACGTGAGTAAGGGGAGGATTAGGTTAAGATTTTTGTCATTTACTTATCATTACCTCAAGTTGAAGAATTAAAGAAAGAAAACTAAACACTTTATGTTTGAACTATCGAGAGCTTAGGATCAAAAGAGAGCTGAGAATTCGAGCAGTAGAGGTCAAGCTTAAACTGGAAACGGTACAAAGTTCTTACTTTAAAGTTTACGTTTTTAAATCACGATTTAGTATGTTTTTAATGAGAATTAAGATCTAGGATAAATTCCAAGGAGAATAACGATTGTATGCTAGTTGTTGATTTTAGGGTTTTTTCAAATATAATCCATATTTATATAATCGTTTACGATTTATGTATAATATGTCTAAGAGTTGCTAAGGTAGAAATCAAGATTTAAGGGGTTGAATTTTGAGCAACATGAATAGTTAAAGGTTAAAGCTTTCGATTGATTCTAAAGTTATTTGTAGTTTTCGATTGATTCTAAGGTTATTAGCTTTCGATCGAAGTCAAGGGGTTATGTGGACTTTCGATCGAATGTATATGATGAATTTTTATTGATATATATATATATATATATTATAGTTTAGTTGTGGAATGGGGTGAATTGAAGAGTCAAAGAATTGATTGAAAAGGTGTGCTATATGACATATGAAGTTTCGATTGATTAGGTTGTGCATATTTTTTTTTTAATTTAGTGACATCACCTTCGATCAATTATGAGTAATATGAGAAGTATAGTTTCGATCGAAACTACTCTGAATAAGTAGAGTTTCGCCGAGTTTGTAATAAAATAATAATATTTATGAGTGATCGATTTGAATGGTTTGGTGAGAGCACTTTCGAGCGAAACAAATTTAGTAAGATGACTATCGACCGAAACTAGGACTGATGTTTGTCAATCGGGCGATTACATGTTAAATTGAAATTCAATCGGAAGTTTAAAATTTGATGCAGTTTCGCCGCTACATATATGCCTATAATTTAAGCTACAAAGAATCGATCGAAAGTGAGGAAGTTATAATGAAATTTAATTGGGCGAATGTGATCTTAAATTAGATTAAATTGGCGAAACCTATGTAGTTATTTATCAATTGATCGAATTAGCTGAGCATTATATATATTGTCTTCAAGTGAGAGTGAGAATATTATAATAGATATTTGATCGAAAGTAGGTTTGGTTTGTAGCAAAGTGGCAGTGAGAATATTATAATATATATTTGATCTAAAGTAGGTTTGGCTTATATTAAATTGAGCAATACAAAGGTTAAAAGACAATCGATCGAAACTCATATCTATACTATATTAAATCGGCCGAAAGCGGATTATTATATGTAAAGAATGGGGAGATGAAGATTGGTCGATACTTGCAGTGGCACATGAACAAATTAGCGATTAAGAACTTGGGAAGTTAGGTTTTATGTGTTGATATTATAATTAAATAGTGACTTTATTTAAATAGGAGTCGAGACATAGGGTTTTAATACTAAGTAGTATAGTTAAGACAAATTATTTTAGTTTAGTTATCTAACTTAGGTATGATACTAATATTTCAATATTTTTACCTAAAAGTTGAACTATAGGAAATTTCCGAAGCATCGAATTAAAGTAGCAGGAACGACAGGTAAGTGGGAATTTCACCTACAACACATAAATTGATTGATATGTGTATTACTACGTGACTAATTGCTTCGATGAATACGTGGTATGTGAATTGTCTGTTATATGCGATTGTTTGGAATATTTATTGTTGCATTATTTATGCATCATGATCATGTGCACGCACGAATCATATGGAGTATTTTGAGGAATGAGTGTGCATTGTATTACTCGAGTGGAAAGCGAGTTATATGTAATGTAGATAGATGAGAATATAGCTACTTCTACAAAGGCACCATGACGGGGGTAAAACCGTCGAATATATTTACCTAAATTATTTAAGTAATAGGAAGGCACATAGTATAACTATAGTGCCAGGAAAGTGACGTGATAGAGGGGCGACCTGGTGAATGATAAGATTGGAGATAAACCCTAATTTTATCTTAGCCAGAGTGGGCCACTATCGTATTTTTATCCGTATAGGATTTGAGCTCATAATATGATGGTGCGGTTAGTAAGTAGCTATGGGCCCTGATGAAAATGAGAAACGAATGAGTAAGATGTGAGAATAGTATTAGAAAGCATTGGCGCGGATGCCTTTGCTATTTTGGCACGTGCATACATGCATATTTCCACTTACTGAGCTTTATAGCTCATCCCATGTTTTTATGTGTTGTAGACGCAGCAAACACGGTATATGAACGCTTAGATAGTGAGGCTGGTCCTTCTGGAACTTCCGGTGACTTTTGAGGGTGGTGTGTACATGGATGCGACCTGTGCGGTGGCGTTATGTTTAATTATGTTGTGTTTTTGTAAAATAAGTTTGTATTGTATGTAAGATTTGAATAATATTTGCATTGTAAAATAGCAGTGTGGAGTTTGATATATAAAAGGAAAAAAAAAATTAAAATATCAGTATTTTCATATTTAATATATTGTATATGTTTTTAGTCACGTAAACTAGCGTAAGAAAATAGTAGTAGATGGCGGGGCGTCACAGGTTGGTATCAGAGCCTCGGTTGCAGTTTCTGTAGACTGTCCATGTACACACACTCAAAAGCGCGGAAGACAGCCTTGCTTGTAAGTTATGTGATATTATGAATTTCTTGCATTGCATAATTTATTGGCCTTAGGGACTAATAGGGTAAGAGAGACAACATGGTTAGAACTAGAGGAGAAGGCAGTGGAGGAAACAATCATGAAAGCGAAAATGTAAACCCGACTGACAATCGTGATTCGGCTATCCTTCAGCTTACTGAATTAGTACGTCAACAGTCTCAACAGATTAGGGAATTGATTCAGCAGCAAAACTCTGAAGGGACAAGGAATAATGGAATTTCTCAGGCTGATAGGGTTGAAGCAGTGGGTGAAAGATTTCGTAAATTGAACCCACCGACTTTTGAGGATGCTATTGATCCAACATCTGCTGAAGATTGGCTCAGAACATTAGAGAGTATGTTCCAATATAGCAGAATTCCTGAGAATGAGAAAGTTCTGTGTGCTGCATTTCTACTGCGAGGAAGTGCAGGGCATTGGTGGGACACTATTTTGGCGATAGAGGGTCCAATTAACATGAGTTGGGAACGTTTCAAGGAATTATTTCGAAATAAATACTTCACTGCACCTGTGCGAGCCCAACGCATGAATGAGTTTATTAATCTCAAACAAGGGGCGATGACAGTGGCGGAATACATCAGAAAATTTGAACAACTGTCAAGGTTCGCGACTCATATGGTTAGCACTGATGCCCTAAAGATTGAACGATTTCTTGAGGGTCTAAAGCCGGAGTTGTATCGTGACGTTAATATGGCCGGACTACAAGGAACTACATATGCTCAAGTGGCGGAGCGAGCGATGGTGGCAGAACAAGCTGAGACACGAATTATTCGTGCTCAAGAGGCAAAGCGAAAGTTTGTGCAAGGAGCAAAGTGGAGTGGAGGTAATCAGAAACGACAATTCTTTCCAAAAGGTGGAAAGCTAAATTTTCAGAATAGGCCTGGACCACCTCAGCAACAAAATCCTAATCAATGGAGATCCCCAGCCCCAATGCCAGTTTGCCCAAGATGTGGACGACATCATTCGGGTATCTGTTTTTCACAGAATGCCATCTGTTTCAAATGCGGGAAGACGGGGCATTACGCAAGATCATGTTCAGAGAAGACACCAGGAAATCAAGCTATGGTTCAAGCGAAACCACCAACTGTGCCAGCACGTGTGTATACATTGACTGCAGAGGAAGCAAAAGCTAATCCATCCGTGGTGGCAGGTATTCTACTTATTCACAAACTTCCGACATGCATTTTAGTAGATTCAGGAGCCACGCATTCATTTGCATCCACTAAATATGTGACGAGACTCGGGATTACACCTACCCTGTCTGATTGTGAATATAATGTGACCATTCCACACGGAGTTGCGATGCGAACCAATCTGGTTTTACGGAATTCTCCGGTGTTAATTAACGGAAGAGAATTGTACGTTGACTTAAAGGTCATTCCAATGAATGATTATGAGGTGATTCTTGGAATGGACTGGCTATCGAAATACGGAGCTGTCATCGACTGTAATCGCAAAACAGTTACGTTTAATATTGAAGAGAATGAGCCTTTCACTTTTGTGGGAACAACCAAAGGAAGAAATGTTTCTAGAATTTCAGCGGTAAAGGCACAACGTTTGATCAAGGTGGGATCTGAAGCTTATTTAGTCTTCGCAGTGAAATCAGAGGAACGTACATCTCCGAAATTAGAGGATGTACCAGTGGTACGAGATTTTTCTGACGTATTTCCTGAAGATCTGCCCGGATTACCACCGGATCGAGAAATTGAATTTACGATTGATCTAATACCAGGTTCTGCTCCAATCTCTAGAACTCCCTATCGGTTAGCGCCAACTGAATTGAAAGAGTTAAGAGAACAGTTGGACGATCTGTTACAGAAGGGATTTATTCAACCTAGTTTTTCTCCTTGGGGAGCTCCAGTTCTATTTGTACGAAAGAAGGATGGATCAATGCGATTATGTATCGATTACAGAGAGCTGAACAAAATAACAATCAAGAATAAATATCCATTACCCAGAATTGATGATTTATTTGATCAATTACAAGGCGCAACGGTGTTTTCAAAGATAGATTTACGATCGGGATATCATCAATTGAAGGTTCGAAAAGAAGACATTTCGAAGACGGCATTCAGTACCCGATATGGACACTACGAATTTTTAGTTATGCCTTTTGGGGTAACTAATGCGCCAGCAGCGTTTATGGATCTAATGAATCGAGTGTTCAAACAGTTCTTGGACAAGTTTGTCATTGTGTTCATCGATGACATTCTAATTTACTCGAAAACGAAGGAAGAACACGAGCAACATTTGAAGACTGTTCTTGAAATATTACGAGAAAATAAATTATATGCCAAGTTCAAGAAATGCGAGTTCTGGTTGAGTCAAGTCGCATTTCTAGGGCACATTGTTTCTGGAGAAGGAATTTCTGTGGATCCTAGCAAAATTGAAGCTATCAACAACTGGCCTCAACCAACCAATGTCACGAAAGTACAGAGTTTTCTTGGCTTAGCTGGATACTACAGAAAGTTTATTAAGGACTTCTCAAAGATTGCATCAACACTGACAAAGTTAACAAGGAAGAATGTTCCATTCCATTGGAGCGAGGAGTGCGAGCAAAGTTTTCAAGAGTTAAAGAAGCGTGTTGGTCCCTATTCGATCCAACAATACTGACTTAGGACGATTTACCACGCTAATGATGTGGATTTGAAAACTTAGACGTGGGGTGTGACAGTGAAGAAGATGAATGCTTTGAAAATGCTTTGTTTTACTATTCAACACACACGCACTCACACATACTACACCAATAACACACACACCCTAATGAATTAGGGTTCGGGGTATATATACCACATTAGTTGGTATATTATACCCCTAGTAACTAAGAACTAGAATATTACAAACTAGCCCAAAGTTAATTAAATACAAACCAACTAAGATAAACATATTGAAATTGAACACTATAAAATATTCCTAACAATCTCCCCCTTAGTGTTCAATTTTTAATTCAGCGTGGGTTATCTTTGTTGGGTACATGGAGAATCTCTCGAGTCCTAACAATCTCCCATTGCTCCCCCTGCAAAGGCTGTCTCCTCTTCTTGTGGAGGGTTTGAATGCACTTCCAGCTAGAACTCTCTTGTCTTGACGCTATACGTTGTAGATCGGATGTATGCTGTGATCCACGCCCCGATATTCGTTTCTTGATGATGTCGCAGATCTTTAAAATTTTGTTTGCATCTTGTCCTTATCTTTTTCCATATTTTGAAGTCGTCAAGTCTTCTCCAATCTTCTTCTTCTCAGCGCCAGATTCGTCTTCGTCGAAGGAAGTTGTCTGGTTCGGCCTCGAGGAAGCTTGTCTGGCTCCAGAAGAAGATTTGCGTGGGGTGTCTTTTAACATGTGCCAAAGCTCCTTTCGAATGTGACATTGTAGGTTCCAGTGGAGTTCGGCTTCATCGTGGAAAGCGCGGCGGAATATTGATGGTGAGCGTGGGATGTGTTATAAAATGTGCCAAGGCCCCTTCTGGATTGACATTTGAGTGTAGGAGAGCCCGGCTTCATAGTGGTACGTGCGGCGGAAGTTGGTGGGTGGTCCGACCTATTTGTTTATACGTATCCCTTCTCCCCCTCATGGCGATTCGTGTTAACGAGATCGGCATGCTTGTATAGGAGTCGAAAGAATAAACAAACGATAGGTCGGTGTGGATAATAACCAGACGGAGCCACTAAGGCAATCCATCGACACGAGTTCAGAGTTAAACTCTGAGACGCGGCCTGTAAGCACAGGGCTTAGAACCGGAGCCACATAGGCGTTCCATTAACATCGATCTAGGAGCGTAGCTCGCAGACGATGGCCTGATGCCGTTGTTGTTTTGATGTTGCAACGGTAGGACTTCCTTCCAATCATGGAATCACATCTAAGAGGATGTGTCTATGGAAGTTCTGATCTGGTCACGAAGTCCAGATAAGAAAAAGTGTATGTGTCCTAAAAATTATAAAACATTTAGGTAGTGAGGACACCTAGACTCGATGTGTTCAAGGAAGTTCAGTGGTGTGGGGCTAACTACCACTTAATTCAATATCTCCCGCTTCCAAGTGAAGCGGTGATAACATGCGTGGCTCCCCGTGATTTGATGAAACATCGGTCTTTAGGGAGATCGATGAGTGGGTAAGGCTCGGTTGTGCATGCGCCATTGGACCAAATGAGGCGACTTCTACCCAGGAGCTGATAAAAATCAGCTCCTGCACCTATATGGGATGGCCCGAAAATTTTGTGAGGTGAGGATTTTTTGTATCTTCCGTTTTTCGGTATTGTCAAGAATTGCCAAATGGGAATATGGCTTATGGACTATCTTCACTAACACTTGGCTACGTTCCGGGGTTAGGTTCAGTTTGGTCTGACTGAACCATGGGAACCTAGAATCCATGCGTCCGTCAATTTTGGTGAGTGCTGCTTCATCAGCAAGTCGGAGCAGGGTAGTTGAGATCATCTTCGTGTTTGTGTATGGATGTCACGCCTTTTGTAGTTCTTGAACTCTTGAGGGTCGAGTTTTCAAGTGAAGTCCGTCTTGGGAGGTGGAAGCGTCTGAGAGGGTTTTTCTTTCTTTTCCCTTTTTTTTTTTTTTGCTTTTCTTTTCCCTTTTTTTTGTTTTTTTTTTTTATGTATACATATATATATTATCGTAATAGTAGTAGATAAGTAGTATCATAGTAATAATAGATATAGTATATGTATACGTATATGTATATAGGTTAAATGAAGTTTCTCCCCCTCAAATCGTGCACCTAAGATGTGCTCCCCCTAAAAATGTACTCTCCCCTCGCAAATATGGTTGATACTCCCCCTCAATGCATGCACGTTAAAACATATAAGTTCTCTCCCAATAAACTAAGCGTGAACGTATTTATTTATTTTCAGATCAGATGCAAACTAAAGAATTATTGTTCTTTAAAATGCATTGGAATGTACGTCTTTCGCTTATCACTTCTAAAAAAAAATAGGTATTTTTGACAATTCTGCTTATATGCATACACGATATTTCAGGCTTGAAGTTCTTTAAGATATATGCATAGTTAAAATGTACCTATCATGGGGTATTAGACATTTCAGCTCATATGCATGCGGAAATTTAACATTTAAAGTTCTTTTGAATCATGCATGTATATAATGTACCCTCGTGTTTTAAAAGTAGGTATATTGTCTTTTCAGCTCAAGATGCATGCCAAGTTTCTTATGGGATGCATATAGAATTTACCTACGTAGTTGCTCGCATCGCTTACCAGTCGTGTATGTGGAGCAACCCAAGATACCATACACGCTGGGAAGTTTGGCTGCCCTCGTCGCATACCAGTCATGAGTGTGGAGCAGCTCTCTTAGTACCTACCCATGCTGGGATTCTGCAAAAACTTTATCGGGACTTTGGTACCCATTTTTGGATGGGTCCTCCCTTGTTAGCAGAAAACAAGTTAAGCACATTTGGTTCAGATGTTGATCCTAAATCATCCTTTAAAGTCCCATTCAATTTGATTTGTGATTTAGGAATCCAGGTTTGGTGAACCTTAGAGGGAAATGACATATCAGTGCCAGTGAACGTGTGCCTAGGTCTAGAAAATCTAAAGATTTTCTCCCTAGCCAGTCGCAGAAGGTGTCTTTCAGACTTAATCTGAACTGAATATTGCATGTAAGAATACGAGCATAAAGCATTATAAGCATCAGTAACAGGAGAACTGGTATTCCTACGACAGTAACGCACGTCATTCACACGATAAGTGTGCGGGATTTGAGAAGTTCGTTTGCGTAAGCTTGGAACTTCTTCGTTGCACGCTTCCCTTTTGATAGGACTAGAAGAGGAAAAATCTTGAACATTCTCGACTTTAATTTCGGAGGATAATACTGATTTTCCTTTCTCCTTCCTAATCTTTATTTGTTCCTTAGCTAGTTTTAGCGCTTTGCTTTTACTTAACGTTTCAGCTTCAGTCAAAGTTGACTTAGAATGATTAGTAAAAGCCTTCTCAGTTTTAGGAACAAGGATGCATCGTTTAGTTTTTGTTTTATTTACCTGTTTCGAGGAAGATGTATTACTTGACAAATTATTAACAGATAAAGACGGGGAATTTTTGAGATATAAAATCTCCTTTAAAAGCTTTTCCTTTTCAGCGCCAAAACCTATCCTTTCAGAATCCAAAGTATCTTGTAAATCTTTCAATTTACGAAGAGTCTCTGGAGTATCACATAGGGTAGGTTTTTGATCATATAAATTATTTTCCCCGTTAGGAATTAAATTAGGATAGTTTTGATCTGCTAGACCTATATTCGAAATAACATTCTCTAATCGTTTAATCTTAGAGTAAAGCATACGCTGTTCCTCTAAGACGGTCTCATATTTTGATGAGGCTTCATTTCGCTCAGCTTCGCAAGAACGTAAATTTTTAGTCATCTCGCAGACCCTATTTTCACTATCTTCTAACTTAGTTTCTAAGCTAATTATATTTGACTTTGCGTTTGTCAAATCTTCATTAGCATAAGCTAGGCTTTCTTGTTGCTTAAGCAACACGGAGTAATTATTAGCAAGTCTTGCTTCTAATTCCTCAATTTCCCTAGCTTGAGCATCCATTTATATTAATATAATATTTAATTGAAAATAAAAATTGGCTTTTGAAATTTTAGTGACGGAAAGTTTGGTTTACTTGAGAAGTATGGTGAAGTATCGAAGAAATTCGGCGTCGAAAATTTTTTGGCGTGCACCGAAAAATTTTGTGATGATTTCGAAAACTTCGTGAAAATACCAAAACTTTTTCTATAATATGCCAATGATGTCCTAAGTTGATTGTTGGATATAAATGATCGTTGACACGTTTTGTGGATTTGCTTAAAAAAAATGACGAAAACGTCGTCAACACCGAAAATTTTGGACCCGAAAATATTAATTTGAGTTTTTTTTAATTTATATATATATATATATATATATATTTTTTTTTTTTACCAATGATAAAATAAAATTCAGAAAATTTTGAAAGAATTTTTTTTTTTTTTTAAATCGGGTACTGTAGCGTTTCGGGCGTGCTACAGTGAAATTTGCTACAGTGTTTCGATCGAAACTGCTACAGTGAAGTGCTACAGTGTTTCGATCGAAACTGCTACAGTGAAGTGCTACAGTGTTTCGATCGAAACTGCTACAGTGAAATTTGCTACAGTGTTTCGATCGAAACTGCTACAGTGAAGTGCTACAGTGTTTCGATCGAAACTGCTACAGTGAATTTTTTTTTTTTTAAATCAGTCCACTTTCGGGTTGACCAGTCAAGTTTCGGGTTTGACCAGTCAAAATTGGATTAACCAGTCAACTTTCGGGTGTTGACCAGTCCAGTTTCGAGTTGACCAGTCCAGTTTCGGGTTTGACCAGTCAAAATTAGCTCGAAACTGAATAAAAACGCCCGAAAATGAGTAAATTGGTACTGTAGCTGTTTTAGGTACTGTAGCAATCGGGCAATTTGTTCATCTACCCGATTCTGGACTGAAAATGACGAAAAACAGACGCGATTTCTACCCAAAACTCACCCAAATCAACTGAAAAAAGTTGGGTAATCACTTAAAATCACTCGAAAACAATCTAATTACCTCTTGAGCTTGCAAAATCAGTAAAATCAGCTCAAAAACTCAAGAAATGGCAGAAATTCGAACCCAAAAAAAATACCCAAAAATTTCGAAAATTGTTCAAATCCGAACGTGTTTTGCTCTGATACCACTTGTTGGTCCCTATTCGATCCAACAATACTGACTTAGGACGATTTACCACGCTAATGATGTGGATTTGAAAACTTAGACGTGGGGTGTGACAGTGAAGAAGATGAATGCTTTGAAAATGCTTTGTTTTACTATTCAACACACACGCACTCACACATACTACACCAATAACACACACACCCTAATGAATTAGGGTTCGGGGGTATATATACCACATTAGTTGGTATATTATACCCCTAGTAACTAAGAACTAGAATATTACAAACTAGCCCAAAGTTAATTAAATACAAACCAACTAAGATAAACATATTGAAATTGAACACTATAAAATATTCCTAACAAAGCGACTCACTTCAGCTCCAGTTCTTACAATACCATCAGGGACTGGAGGATTTTCAGTCTATAGCGATGCATCAAGGAATGGTTTGGGCTGTGTATTAATGCAACATGGAAAAGTAATTGCATATGCCTCTCGGCAATTGAAGGAGTATGAAAAGAATTATCCGACTCATGACTTGGAGCTAGCTGCTGTGGTTTTTGCTCTAAAAATTTGGAGGCATTATTTATATGGGGAACGATGTGAAATTTTTACGGACCATAAGAGTCTGAAATATTTCTTCACTCAGAAGGAATTAAACATGAGACAAAGACGGTGGTTGGAATTGGTTAAAGACTACGATTGTTTAATTAGTTACCACCCAGGCAAAGCAAATGTAGTGGCTGATGCATTAAGTCGAAAAGCGGTAAGTGCAGAGTTACAATTATTGGAGGTGGAGGTAGTGCAATTGGGAGAAGTCGAAGCAAAGTTAGCAGTATTAACTCTACAACCTACGATATTGGAACAAATCAAACGGGTGCAAGAAAATGATGAATTATATCTGAAAATCAAAGACGCACAGACGGAGCAAACTTCAACTGATTTCAAAATACAAGAAGATGGAAGTCTATATTACAAGGACCGTTTATATGTACCTGATGATGCGGAGATTCGAAGAATAGTAATGGCAGAAGCACATGCGACGGCATATTCAGTACATCCAGGAGCTACAAAAATGTATCGAGATCTTCGAATAAATTATTGGTGGCCGGGAATGAAAAGAGACATTGCGGCATTTGTAAGTCAGTGTCTAACATGCCAACAAATAAAGGCGGAACATCAACGACCGGCAGGGACATTACAGCCTTTGCCAATACCTGAGTGGAAGTGGGATCATATTACGATGGATTTCGTTGTTGGCCTACCAAAGACTGTAAAAGGTTATGATGCTATTTGGGTTATAGTCGATCGATTGACTAAGTCTGCTCATTTTCTACCCATAAGTTCGATGTTTTCCCTGGAGCGATATGCAGAAATATATATCCAAGAAATTGTTCGACTCCATGGGATTCCATTATCAATTATTTCGGATCGAGATTCACGATTTTTATCTAATTTTTGGAAGAGTCTGCAGAAAGAAATGGGGACTAAATTATCCTTCAGTACGGCTTATCATCCTCAGACGGATGGTCAGTCAGAACGAACGATTCAAACTTTGGAAGACATGTTGCGAGCATGTGTTTTGGATTTCAAAGGAAACTGGAGTAAATATTTGCCGTTGATTGAGTTTTCTTATAACAATAGTTATCATGCAACTATTGGGATGGCACCCTATGAAGCTTTATATGGGCGCAAATGTCGATCTCCCATACATTGGGATGAAGTTGGTGAACGTGCGATGTTAGGACCTGACATGGTTCAAGAGATGACCGAGGCAATAGCAAAGATACGAGAAAGAATGCAAACGGCTCAAAGTCGACAAAAGAGTTATGCAGATCAAAGACGTAGACCGTTAGAATTTGAAGTTGATGACTGGGTGTTTCTAAAAGTATCTCCGATGAAAGGCGTGAAACGGTTTGGGCGAAAGGGAAAGTTGAGCCCAAGATACATTGGACCTTTTAGAATAATTAAAAGAGTCGGTGAAGTAGCTTACCAACTGGAATTACCAGCCTCATTGGCACAAGTTCACGATGTTTTTCATGTGTCGACCTTACGAAGATATGTCGCTGACCAGAAACATGTTTTGAGAAATGAATTTCGATACCAACAGCTAAAGCCAGATTTAAGTTATGAAGAGAAGCCAGTGGAGATTTTAATGTATGAAGTGAAGAGACTTCGAAATAAAGAGATTCCGTTGGTAAAAGTGTTATGGCAGAATAAGTCAACTGAAGAAGCTACGTGGGAACGTGAAGATGATATGAGAAGTCGGTACCCAGAATTGTTTCAACCAATCTGATTTCGAGGGCGAAATCCTCTTTAAGGGGGGGAGAATGTAGTACCCGGGTCCCGTAAGTAAATCGGCCAATAAATTTGCATGCATATTACGTGACTATATGACTGCATAATTTATATTGGTTTATTATATGTTTATGTGGAAAAGTGAGTAAGTGAGAAATTTCGAAATTATGAATAATTTCGGAATTTAGAAGAATAATTTTTAGGAGTGGATTTTAATATTTATAATGAGGAGCATTAAATTTCGTTAATGGTAATTGGTGAAAATTATGGGATTTATGGGGAAGAATTCCATAATTTGGTAATTGGCTATGTGTTGAATATTTTAACCTAATAATGTTAGTAGTGGGGTGTCGAACACTTTAGAATTATAATAATCAATATTATACGTGAGTAAGGGGAGGATTAGGTTAAGATTTTTTTCATTTACTTATCATTACCTCAAGTTGAAGAATTAAAGAAAGAAAACTAAACACTTTATGTTTGAACTATCGAGAGCTTAGGATCAAAAGAGAGCTGAGAATTCGAGCAGTAGAGGTCAAGCTTAAACTGGAAACGGTACAAAGTTCTTACTTTAAAGTTTACGTTTTTAAATCACGATTTAGTATGTTTTTAATGAGAATTAAGATCTAGGATAAATTCCAAGGAGAATAACGATTGTATGCTAGTTGTTGATTTTAGGGTTTTTTCAAATATAATCCATATTTATATAATCGTTTACGATTTATGTATAATATGTCTAAGAGTTGCTAAGGTAGAAATCAAGATTTAAGGGGTTGAATTTTGAGCAACATGAATAGTTAAAGGTTAAAGCTTTCGATTGATTCTAAAGTTATTTGTAGTTTTCGATTGATTCTAAGGTTATTAGCTTTCGATCGAAGTCAAGGGGTTATGTGGACTTTCGATCGAATGTATATGATGAATTTTTATTGATATATATATATATATATATATATATTATATAGTTTAGTTGTGGAATGGGGTGAATTGAAGAGTCAAAGAATTGATTGAAAAGGTGTGCTATATGACATATGAAGTTTCGATTGATTAGGTTGTGCATATTTTTTTTTAATTTAGTGACATCACCTTCGATCAATTATGAGTAATATGAGAAGTATAGTTTCGATCGAAACTACTCTGAATAAGTAGAGTTTCGCCGAGTTTGTAATAAAATAATAATATTTATGAGTGATCGATTTGAATGGTTTGGTGAGAGCACTTTCGAGCGAAACAAATTTAGTAAGATGACTATCGACCGAAACTAGGACTGATGTTTGTCAATCGGGCGATTACATGTTAAATTGAAATTCAATCGGAAGTTTAAAAATTTGATGCAGTTTCGCCGCTACATATATGCCTATAATTTAAGCTACAAAGAATCGATCGAAAGTGAGGAAGTTATAATGAAATTTAATTGGGCGAATGTGATCTTAAATTAGATTAAATTGGCGAAACCTATGTAGTTATTTATCAATTGATCGAATTAGCTGAGCATTATATATATTGTCTTCAAGTGAGAGTGAGAATATTATAATAGATATTTGATCGAAAGTAGGTTTGGTTTGTAGCAAAGTGGCAGTGAGAATATTATAATATATATTTGATCTAAAGTAGGTTTGGCTTATATTAAATTGAGCAATACAAAGGTTAAAAGACAATCGATCGAAACTCATATCTATACTATATTAAATCGGCCGAAAGCGGATTATTATATGTAAAGAATGGGGAGATGAAGATTGGTCGATACTTGCAGTGGCACATGAACAAATTAGCGATTAAGAACTTGGGAAGTTAGGTTTTATGTGTTGATATTATAATTAAATAGTGACTTTATTTAAATAGGAGTCGAGACATAGGGTTTTAATACTAAGTAGTATAGTTAAGACAAATTATTTTAGTTTAGTTATCTAACTTAGGTATGATACTAATATTTCAATATTTTTACCTAAAAGTTGAACTATAGGAAATTTCCGAAGCATCGAATTAAAGTAGCAGGAACGACAGGTAAGTGGGAATTTCACCTACAACACATAATTTGATTGATATGTGTATTACTACGTGACTAATTGCTTCGATGAATACGTGGTATGTGAATTGTCTGTTATATGCGATTGTTTGGAATATTTATTGTTGCATTATTTATGCATCATGATCATGTGCACGCACGAATCATATGGAGTATTTTGAGGAATGAGTGTGCATTGTATTACTCGAGTGGAAAGCGAGTTATATGTAATGTAGATAGATGAGAATATAGCTACTTCTACAAAGGCACCATGACGGGGGTAAAACCGTCGAATATATTTACCTAAATTATTTAGGTAATAGGAAGGCACATAGTATAACTATAGTGCCAGGAAAGTGACGTGATAGAGGGGCGACCTGGTGAATGATAAGATTGGAGATAAACCCTAATTTTATCTTAGCCAGAGTGGGCCACTATCGTATTTTTATCCGTATAGGATTTGAGCTCATAATATGATGGTGCGGTTAGTAAGTAGCTATGGGCCCTGATGAAAATGAGAAACGAATGAGTAAGATGTGAGAATAGTATTAGAAAGCATTGGCGCGGATGCCTTTGCTATTTTGGCACGTGCATACATGCATATTTCCACTTACTGAGCTTTATAGCTCATCCCATGTTTTTATGTGTTGTAGACGCAGCAAACACGGTATATGAACGCTTAGATAGTGAGGCTGGTCCTTCTGGAACTTCCGGTGACTTTTGAGGGTGGTGTGTACATGGATGCGACCTGTGCGGTGGCGTTATGTTTAATTATGTTGTGTTTTTGTAAAATAAGTTTGTATTGTATGTAAGATTTGAATAATATTTGCATTGTAAAATAGCAGTGTGGAGTTTGATATATAAAAGGAAAAAAAAAATTAAAATATCAGTATTTTCATATGTAATATATTGTATATGTTTTTAGTCACGTAAACTAGCGTAAGAAAATAGTAGTAGATGGCGGGGCGTCACAGGTTGGTATCAGAGCCTCGGTTGCAGTTTCTGTAGACTGTCCATGTACACACACTCAAAAGCGCGGAAGCCAGCCTTGCTTGTAAGTTATGTGATATTATGAATTTCTTGCATTGCATAATTTATTGGCCTTAGGGACTAATAGGGTAAGAGAGACAACATGGTTAGAACTAGAGGAGAAGGCAGTGGAGGAAACAATCATGAAAGCGAAAATGTAAACCCGACTGACAAACGTGATTCGGCTATCCTTCAGCTTACTGAATTAGTACGTCAGCAGTCTCAACAGATTAGGGAATTGATTCAGCAGCAAAACTCTGAAGGGACAAGGAATAATGGAATTTCTCAGGCTGATAGGGTTGAAGCAGTGGGTGAAAGATTTCGTAAATTGAACCCACCGACTTTTGAGGATGCTATTGATCCAACATCTGATGAAGATTGGCTCAGAACATTAGAGAGTATGTTCCAATATAGCAGAATTCCTGAGAATGAGAAAGTTCTGTGTGCTGCATTTCTACTGCGAGGAAGTGCAGGGCATTGGTGGGACACTATTTTGGCGATAGAGGGTCCAATTAACATGAGTTGGGAACGTTTCAAGGAATTATTTCGAAATAAATACTTCACTGCACCTGTGCGAGCCCAACGCATGAATGAGTTTATTAATCTCAAACAAGGGGCGATGACAGTGGCGGAATACATCAGAAAATTTGAACAACTGTCAAGGTTCGCGACTCATATGGTTAGCACTGATGCCCTAAAGATTGAACGATTTCTTGAGGGTCTAAAGCCGGAGTTGTATCGTGACGTTAATATGGCCGGACTACAAGGAACTACATATGCTCAAGTGGCGGAGCGAGCGATGGTGGCAGAACAAGCTGAGACACGAATTATTCGTGCTCAAGAGGCAAAGCGAAAGTTTGTGCAAGGAGCAAAGTGGAGTGGAGGTAATCAGAAACGACAATTCTTTCCAAAAGGTGGAAAGCCAAATTTTCAGAATAGGCCTGGACCACCTCAGCAACAAAATCCTAATCAATGGAGATCCCCAGCCCCAATGCCAGTTTGCCCAAGATGTGGACGACATCATTCGGGTATCTGTTTTTCACAGAATGCCATCTGTTTCAAATGCGGGAAGACGGGGCATTACGCAAGATCATGTTCAGAGAAGACACCAGGAAATCAAGCTATGGTTCAAGCGAAACCACCAACTGTGCCAGCACGTGTGTATACATTGACTGCAGAGGAAGCAAAAGCTAATCCATCCGTGGTGGCAGGTATTCTACTTATTCACAAACTTCCGACATGCATTTTAGTAGATTCAGGAGCCACGCATTCATTTGCATCCACTAAATATGTGACGAGACTCGGGATTACACCTACCCTGTCTGATTGTGAATATAATGTGACCATTCCACACGGAGTTGCGATGCGAACCAATCTGGTTTTACGGAATTCTCCGGTGTTAATTAACGGAAGAGAATTGTACGTTGACTTAATAGTCATTCCAATGAATGATTATGAGGTGATTCTTGGAATGGACTGGCTATCGAAATACGGAGCTGTCATCGACTGTAATCGCAAAACAGTTACGTTTAATATTGAAGAGAATGAGCCTTTCACTTTTGTGGGAACAACCAAAGGAAGAAATGTTTCTAGAATTTCAGCGGTAAAGGCACAACGTTTGATCAAGGTGGGATCTGAAGCTTATTTAGTCTTCGCAGTGAAATCAGAGGAACGTACATCTCCGAAATTAGAGGATGTACCAGTGGTACGAGATTTTTCTGACGTATTTCCTGAAGATCTGCCCGGATTACCACCGGATCGAGAAATTGAATTTACGATTGATCTAATACCAGGTTCTGCTCCAATCTCTAGAACTCCCTATCGGTTAGCGCCAACTGAATTGAAAGAGTTAAGAGAACAGTTGGACGATCTGTTACAGAAGGGATTTATTCAACCTAGTTTTTCTCCTTGGGGAGCTCCAGTTCTATTTGTACGAAAGAAGGATGGATCAATGCGATTATGTATCGATTACAGAGAGCTGAACAAAATAACAATCAAGAATAAATATCCATTACCCAGAATTGATGATTTATTTGATCAATTACAAGGCGCAACGGTGTTTTCAAAGATAGATTTACGATCGGGATATCATCAATTGAAGGTTCGAAAAGAAGACATTTCGAAGACGGCATTCAGTACCCGATATGGACACTACGAATTTTTAGTTATGCCTTTTGGGGTAACTAATGCGCCAGCAGCGTTTATGGATCTAATGAATCGAGTGTTCAAACAGTTCTTGGACAAGTTTGTCATTGTGTTCATCGATGACATTCTAATTTACTCGAAAACGAAGGAAGAACACGAGCAACATTTGAAGACTGTTCTTGAAATATTACGAGAAAATAAATTATATGCCAAGTTCAAGAAATGCGAGTTCTGGTTGAGTCAAGTCGCATTTCTAGGGCACATTGTTTCTGGAGAAGGAATTTCTGTGGATCCTAGCAAAATTGAAGCTATCAACAACTGGCCTCAACCAACCAATGTCACGAAAGTACGGAGTTTTCTTGGCTTAGCTGGATACTACAGAAAGTTTATTAAGGACTTCTCAAAGATTGCATCAACACTGACAAAGTTAACAAGGAAGAATGTTCCATTCCATTGGAGCGAGGAGTGCGAGCAAAGTTTTCAAGAGTTAAAGAAGCGTGTTGGTCCCTATTCGATCCAACAATACTGACTTAGGACGATTTACCACGCTAATGATGTGGATTTGAAAACTTAGACGTGGGGTGTGACAGTGAAGAAGATGAATGCTTTGAAAATGCTTTGTTTTACTATTCAACACACACGCACTCACACATACTACACCAATAACACACACACCCTAATGAATTAGGGTTCGGGGGTATATATACCACATTCGTTGGTATATTATACCCCTAGTAACTAAGAACTAGAATATTACAAACTAGCCCAAAGTTAATTAAATACAAACCAACTAAGATAAACATATTGAAATTGAACACTATAAAATATTCCTAACGATCTCCCCCTTAGTGTTCAATTTTTAATTCAGCGTGGGTTATCTTTGTTGGGTACATGGAGAATCTCTCGAGTCCTAACAATCTCCCATTGCTCCCCCTGCAAAGGCTGTCTCCTCTTCTTGTGGAGGGTTTGAATGCACTTCCAGCTAGAACTCTCTTGTCTTGACGCTATACGTTGTAGATCGGATGTATGCTGTGATCCACGCCCCGATATTCGTTTCTTGATGATGTCGCAGATCTTTAAAATTTTGTTTGCATCTTGTCCTTATCTTTTTCCATATTTTGAAGTCGTCAAGTCTTCTCCAATCTTCTTCTTCTCAGCGCCAGATTCGTCTTCGTCGAAGGAAGTTGTCTGGTTCGGCCTCGAGGAAGCTTGTCTGGCTCCAGAAGAAGATATGCGTGGGGTGTCTTTTAACATGTGCCAAAGCTCCTTTCGAATGTGACATTGTAGGTTCCAGTGGAGTTCGGCTTCATCGTGGAAAGCGCGACGGAATATTGATGGTGAGCGTGGGATGTGTTATAAAATGTGCCAAGGCTCCTTCTGGATTGACATTTGAGTGTAGGAGAGCTCGGCTTCATAGTGGTACGTGCGGCGGAAGTTGGTGGGTGGTCCGACCTATTTGTTTATACGTATCCCTTCTCCCCCTCATGGCGATTCGTGTTAACGAGATCGGCATGCTTGTATAGGAGTCGAAAGAATAAACAAACGATAGGTCGGTGTGGATAATAACCAGACGGAGCCACTAAGGCAATCCATCGACACGAGTTCAGAGTTAAACTCTGAGACGCGGCCTGTAAGCACAGGGCTTAGAACCGGAGCCACATAGGCGTTCCGTTAACATCGATCTAGGAGCGTAGCTCGCAGACGATGGCCTGATGCCGTTGTTGTTTTGATGTTGCAACGGGTAGGACTTCCTTCCAATCATGGAATCACATCTAAGAGGATGTGTCTATGGAAGTTCTGATCTGGTCACGAAGTCCAGATAAGAAAAAGTGTATGTGTCCTAAAAATTATAAAACATTTAGGTAGTGAGGACACCTAGACTCGATGTGTTCAAGGAAGTTCAGTGGTGTGGGGCTAACTACCACTTAATTCAATATCTCCCGCTTCCAAGTGAAGCGGTGATAACATGCGTGGCTCCCCGTGATTTGATGAAACATCGGTCTTTAGGGAGATCGATGAGTGGGTAAGGCTCGGTTGTGCATGCGCCATTGGACCAAATGAGGCGACTTCTACCCAGGAGCTGATAAAAATCAGCTCCTGCACCTATATGGGATGGCCCGAAAGTGAGGGACGTTACAGGTGGTATCAGAGCTTAGGATATAGATTCTGTAGACTGTCCATGTACGGCCGCTCAAAAGCATGGAGGATCAGCCTTGCTTGTAAGTTTAAAATTTGATGTGATTGAATATTTATGATAATGTGTCTCTTTACATGACTAATGATAGATAAAAAGATGACGAGAGGACGTAGAGATGAGGGAGAGACCAGTCGTGGGGCTGCGCCTGAGTTCCCCACGAATGAACGGGACTTCACCATTTTGAGATTGACGGAATTGATCCAACGTCAGTCCGAACAGATCAACGAACTCCTTAATAACCGGAGTTCGTCTAAGCTTCGTCAGTCTCCACAACCCGAACGTGTGGAAATTATCGGAGATAGGTTCCGTAAACTTAATCCCCCGACATTCGAGGATGCAACCGATCCTATGATGGCAGAAGATTGGCTGCGAACTTTGGAAAACATGTTCTTATACAGCCGCGTACCCGAACAGGAGAAAGTTCAATGCGCGGTATTCATGCTGAGAGGGAATGCGGGATTTTGGTGGGACACCATCAAAATTCTCGAAGATCCATCTACTATGACCTGGGAAAGGTTTAAAGAACTTTTTCGGGAAAAATACTTCACGACCCCCGAGCGAATGGTGCGAATGAATGAATTCATAAACCTGAAGCAAGCGGGAATGACGATTGCGGAATATATACGCAAGTTCGAGCAGCTGTCGAGATTTGCACCACACATGGTTGCAACGGACAAGTTAAAAGTGGAGCGCTTCATAGAAGGCCTCAACCCCGAAGTGTATCGTGATGCTAGCATGGCCGGGACACTTGAGACGTCTTATGCTCGTATCGCGGAGAGAGCCATTCTGGCTGAACAGGCGGAGGCCAAGATTATGAAGGCTCAAGAAGAAAAGAGAAAGATAGAAGGCCAGCTCGAAAGGGAAAATAATAGAAAAAGTCAAGTTCTTGACAAAGGTCCGAACAATAACCAGAACAATCGCCAGGGACAGCAAAACTGGCGACCAAGGCCAAACCCGAGGGTGACTGATTTCCCAATACAACCTCCAAACCCGATCCCTCGGTGTCAACAATGCGGGCGTCATCATAGGGGCATCTGTTGCGACGCCTCGAAGAACGGCCTAGGATGCGTGCTAATGCAAAATGGTAAAGTGATCGCGTATGCTTCAAGGAAGTTGAAAGTCTACGAAAACAACTACCCGACCCACGACTTAGAACTTGCAGCGGTAGTATTTGCCTTAAAGATTTGGAGGCATTACCTCTACGGAGAAAGGTGCGAGATCTTCACTAACCACAAGATCTTGAAGTACTTCTTCACCCAGAAGTAATTAAATATGCGACAGCGATGATGGCTGGAGCTTGTCAAAGACTATGACTGCATTATCAATTGTCGTCCGGGTAAAGCAAATGTAGTCGCAGACGCGCTCAGTCGGAAGGCAATGAGCACAGAATTGCACAGACTTGGAGTAGAAGTAGTTGACTTAGGTGAAGTTGAAGCGAAACTAGCAACACTAACCCTTCAGCCTACGTTGCTAGAACGAATCAGAAAAGCACAAGGAGAGGACGAATTTTATCTGAAGGTGAAAGACGCGCTACCTGAGTACTTCGAAACCCGAGAAGATGGAACCTTGCTGTACAAGAACCGACTGTACGTACCCAATAACGAAGAGTTACAACGAACAATAATGACAGAAGCACATGCAACAACATACTCAGTGCACCCGGGCGCGACAAAGATGTACCAAGATTTGCGAATCACATTTGGTGGCCGGGAATAAAGAAGGACATAGCAGCATTCGTAAATCGATGTATGACATGTCAACTGATCAAAGCTGAACACCAGCGACCAGCTGGAACTCTGTAGCCCTTACCAATTCCTGAATGGAAACCACATCATGATGGATTTCGTCGTTGGTTTGCCTAAAACGACGAAAGGCCACGATGCCATTTGGGTAATTGTGGATCGCCTAACCAAATCGGCTCATTTCATTCCTATCAGCTCCACTTTACGTATCGACATTACGAAAGTACGTCGTGGACCCGAGTCATGTGATCCAGAGCGAACTCTCTATCAACAACTTAAGCCAGACTTGAGTTACGAGGAGAAGCCTGTAGATATTCTGATGTACGAATCAAAACGACTACGGAATAAAACTATTCCATTAGTTAAGGTTTTGTGGCGGAATCAATCAATTAAGGAATCCACTTGGGAGCGTGAGGACGATATGAGAGTTCATTATCCCGAGTTATTCCAGTCGGCGTAATTTCGGGGACGAAATTTTAAGGGGGGATGATGTAATACCCGTAAATTTAATACGGGATTTTAATATAATTAACTATGGGATTTTGTGAATTAGGAAGTGTGATAAAGAAATTTAAACTGTAAGACGAAAATAAAAATTTTAAGAAAAACGAATTAAATTCAAATTTGACTAAAATACTAAATAAGAGCTTAAGATATGGAGTAAATTTAATTGGGCTATATTTGGTTTATTGATGTTACACCATAAAGCCCAAATTAAATAAATATATAATATGAGATAAGCTTTCTTAAGCTTAAGGGAAAAGAATCGTTACCACTCCCACGTCCCATCATTTATGATTTTGACCATTTAGTACTTATCTACCCTTTCTAATACCATAACGTCATTTGAGTAAGAAAACCCCCAAGCAAAGAAGAAATAATATCGAACAGTAGAGGAGCTTTCCAACGAAAATTGAGAATCTAACACCAGAGTTCGAAAGTGATAGTTACCAAAAGTATAATCTCTTTATCCTTAAGTATTCAACTTATTTTGGTAACAATATACGATTGTTATTACAAGGCAATATTCTAAGATGAGTATAAGGGTAGGTTAGCTTGATAAGGGTTTTTAGATAGAACAGCGATAGATTTGGGATGTTTCGGCTTCTTCAATAAGATCAATTTTCGATATTCTTAATGTCTAAAATATTTTCAGTACATGAAATATTAGTGAAGGTTGAATTTAGAGCATACCGTTTTCTTGAAATAGCATAGTTTTGAAGATGATCTCTAGTAATTGTTTTAGGTTTTTAATAGAAATCGGGCGATTCCATTTCATGTTAGGAGTCGGGCGATTTAAATTGGTGTGGTATCGGGCGATTTAAGATGCCTTGTCTTTGAGAAGAAATCGGGCAATTTAGAATGTGTAAGAATCGACCAAAACTAGGCTTTAATATATAACCAATCGGCCGATTTGATGACTTAGTGGAACTCGGCGATTTTTGGCTTGGGGATACCTTGAATCGAGTTACGTCACGCAATCGGGCGATGCATGCACGAATCGGGCGAGGCTAGGCTTTATGCATGCCCAAATCGGGCGATTAAATTGTGTAGGGATCGGAAATGTAGGGCTAGTTGTACAAGGAATCGGGCGGTTTGAAACACACGGCGAAGGAGAAATCGGGCGATCTAATGCCATGATCAACACTCGCCGATTTGACTTAGGGACTCCTCAAATCGGGCGATTGGCAAATCAGGCGATTTGGTAAGAAAATAAGAACTCAGCGAATCAAGAATCGGGTATTGACTCAGTCTTTGACCACAAATCGGGCGATTTGTCATTCGGCCGATAGTGGAAATCGCCGCACTTTATTTCAATAAATACCATTAGTGACAATCGGGCGATTTAGGGTATTTCAATGTCGGGAGTTGACTTGATTTTTGACCACAATTCGAGTGAATTAGTTTAACGGGTTGACGGTTGACTTCTGAGTCTAATATTTAACTATAATTATTTTATACCAGTACAGTTCAAGAATTGATAGATATACTAATAATATTTATTATATCCAGAGGACCGATTTATAGAGACTCCACCATATTTCGTATTTGACCGTAGCGGGAGGACAGGTAGGTGGATCATCCATCTACAATACGTAAACACATATATGATTTATGTGTCTTCATATGATTCGATGATTTTGGCGACTTACGTGACTTACATGTTTTACTTATCTCACGTACGCTTTATGTGGATCATGTTTTTTAAAATATCATGTATATGCATGGCACATGCATATCACGTCAGGGCGATAGGTGCTTACACCGTATTGAGACGGTGATGATTTGAGATAGTGTCGTCCGGGGTAGAATGAGATTTTTGTGATTGGTGACTCTTAGAGGTGTCGAGGTTGGGCTCACTGGGCACCTGGCGGAGACAGGTGTGATCGATCTGTCTACTCGGGCGTGATCGTTCCGAGGTGCATACCGCCGGATGAAATTTTGGTGCGACCTGATAGGAGGCCATTGGCGTGATCGTCCACTGCACTATCAATGTATGCTTTTGTTTTGGTGCGAAGCGACCCGGTAGGAGGCCATTGGCGTGATCGTCCAGTGCACTACCAGGGTAGGCTGTCGCAAGACTTGGGGGTGCACTTTGGTCCATGTATAGTGATGACGATGTAGACAGATTTTTATAGTAATGTATATTATTTTAGGAAAAAGTTTTAATTAGACGGGCCTTCCGCGGCTTACGTTGCGGAAATCCGCCACTAATCTTAGTTAGAAAACGAGGCTTGCCACAGGCAGCTCGAAGATGGAATTTTTATAAGCCAAACCAAGTACATCAGAGACATCTCGAACAAATTCCATCAGGATCAGAGCAAGCCTCTCAGCACTCCCATGGCTACAAGCTGCAAACTTGATGCCGATCCTTCAGGAAAAGCGGTGGACATCACACTTTTCGCAGCATAATCGGGTCTCTTCTGTATCTCACCTCGAGTCGGCCGGACATCATGTTTGCCAGTTGTCTCTGCGCCCGTTTCCAAGCCGATCCCAAAGAATCCCACATGATAGCGGTCAAACGGATATTGCGCTACCTCAAGTGAACTTCAATTTTAGGATTGTGGTATCCTGAAGGTACGAATTTCAAACTTATCGACTACACTGATGCTGATTATGCCGGTTGTCGAATGGAAAGGAAAAGCACTTCTGGTGGCGCTCAATTTTTAGGCGAAAAGCTAGTCTGCTGGTCATCAAAGAAGCAGAACTGCGTCTCAACGTCGACGGATGAGGCAGAATACGTCGCGGCCGCCAACTATTGCTCGCAAATGCTGTGGATGCGGACTCTTCGCGATTATGGGTACAATTTACATAATATACTCATATATAGTGATAGTCAAAGTGCCATCGCTATTACGTGCAATCATGTTCACCACTCACGCACAAAATTCATAGACATACGATATCACATGATCACGTAGAAAAATGCACCTTTGACATGTACTTTGTGAACACGGAGTATCAACTAGCCGACATTTTCACCAAGGCATTGGTTGAAAAACGATTCCAATTCCTTATCGGAAAATAGGCATGTTGAATCTCCCGTGATATGTGCTTTACCTGATTTTCTGTGCTTTCATATGCTCTATTCTATGTGTTTTCCGTACTTAAATGCTATACAATGCGTGGAAATTTAAAACATAATTTTTTAATAATAATAAATAAATAAAAATCCAAGAATATTATACATATACTTATAATATTCGGGAAATGACGATATCTTTAGGATGCTCGATCTATTCACGTATGCATTTCCCTGACATGCGACTGTTTACTTACTTAATTTTGTCAGTCTAAGTCGCATTCTTGTGTGTAAAGGTCATTAGTTGATTCCACTAGACAAGTCACTTTACATAAGTGAGGATTTTAGCCTTTTATTTTCTTTCTACGGATTTATTCTCGAGCGAGTCACGCATCAATTGCTTGTCTTAACTAGTGATTTTTGGCCTCATACTCGCCTTGTGTTAGATCGTTAGGATAATGATATGGGCACTTAGGAATTTTCTCACTAAGCCATATGTTAATTTCCATCCTTTGACATAAGCCTTTAGTCCTCCACTTTGAGACTCCTTTGATTCCCTTTTCTTCATTTGAATCCCGTTCAAAGCCTTCAACTAATGTTCACAATCTTCGTAGGGATATTCAAACGAGAAAAAAGAGGGGGGAAAAAAGGAGAAAAGAAGAATAGAAAAGAAAAATGACAAAAGAAGATGGAAAACGCACACAAAGGAATGCTCAACGCACAAAAAAAAGTCCAAAAGAACCTGCCCTCCCAATTATTGAGATCTTTCAGAAATCATAAGAAGAGGGGCATGGATCTTGCTGTGAACTTCTCCCTTGATAATCTCGTACGCTCGTCAGAACGACTGGAAAGAGGAGCACCACGAAGTGTACTTCTCCAACGATAATCCAGTCTTATATCGGGAAACGAGAAGAGGACCGCGATCTTGGATTCGAATTTCATAACTGTGAACTTCTTCAATTTGATAATCTCTGAAACCTCTCTAGCGATTAAGAGAAAAGGAGCACGGTATCGGCCCGAGAACCAACAAGAAAAACTTCGCCTTAGATAATCTCTCAGCCTCGTAGAGAAGCGGAGCTTCAGCTTGAGCAAGTGCAGAAAAATACGAAGTAGAAGAGTGACTAAGAAAAGGAAGATGAAGATGTTCAGTCCACAATCCCATAATTTCCTTCCCTTCTAAGTCAGAGCCAAATTTAAATCCCTCAAAGTCCCTTTGATTCTAAAACGATGGTCTTTCACTTAGGTGAATTGATTAAAAGCGTCTCGATCACAGGTAAATTGACTTAAAATTGCTTGTGTTGACTTGAGTAATATAAAATATAAAAAACCCCAAAGTTAAAAATAATTGAGCGCTAGAGTGAACCAAGTGAGAGTTGTCGAAACGGATTATTCTATGAACTTAGGACTTAGTTTGTTGACATGACTTGACAGCATATGATCTTTTCACGTGTCTTGTGAAATTTTAGGCTTGACGTTGATCGAAGCAAAATAATCTGACCGCATACTATTAATAGTATTAATATACATAAGAAAATTTAAAAAAAAATAAAATGTAAAAAAAATTGTTCGTTCTTTTCTCTTTTTACATATTAGAAAATAAGAATACGCACATTTTGACATGCAATTTTATGTTGCATATGCATTGACTTGTATAAATGCAATATTTTTGCAACTCATAATGTGCACATTATGAATGCATGTTTTGCTTGCATTTATACTGAATAGAATAAAATGCGAATATTTGTTATGCTCGCACTCTCGCGCAAAATTATAATTACATGTGTTGGGGACCATGTTTTTATTTACATATAATAACACATATACCTTAGCTTGGTGCATGCAGGGTGCTCGTATAAATAAAGAAAATATATATACTGGCCGTTCTCATTGTTTTGTTGATATCATTTAATAACCCCCACAGTAACATAATAATAGTGTATAGTAACACTTTGTCTTCCCTATTTTTAAAATCCCGCCCAAAACTCCACTCGAAATTAGAAATCCCGCCAGAACCCTCAAACTCAAACTATACCAAATAAATGACAAATGATACCACTTAAAATCTTTTGGTTACCTCTTCTTTCACAAACATAGTAACATGTCTGAAAAAAAAAATACCTCTCATGTGTTCCACGATGACAAAATCTTTGAAATTCATACCACTTTTAAGGAACAATTATGTACACTATATTTTTCCAGCAATTTCATTTCAGTTCCCATAATGGTGCAACGTAATGTGCAGGCTATGGATCGCTCGAATTTATTCATATTAGCTGTAATTTGGGCCGAAAATATGATTTGATCTGCAATTGTTTTTTCTTATTTGTCAAGAATTTCGAAAAATCATATTGCTAATCTCACAGTTGATGACGTAAAGATCGTAGTAAACAATGAGAACATATCGAATTGTGCAGGGGTTGTTCGTAAGAATGTCGATAAAATGTACGAGAAATTTGGATCGCCAAAGCAAAATTTTTGTTCTGCTAATACCACCTATAAACCCTACAGTGACGCAATATTGGCTTCCTATAACACTTTGTATATCTGCCAAAACAATATCTTGTGAAAGATAACAGAAAAAATGTGTCGGATACCTTTTCTTCTAACAGTTTTGCAGTGGTATTTTACTCAGATCAAATTTTAGGTCTTTTACTCTAAATTTTCTACATAATATGTCCTTGAAACTATGTTTATTCTGACAATGTTTTGAATCCAAATTGTAAATTTTGATGGGGCCTGAACTCCAAAGCTCCCTAGTTTTTGTGGGACTTATTCCGTACACTCCTCTCTCCTATATATCTTATGTATTGGCAATACAGACAGAGTAACGTCTTCAAATCAAAATCACAACCCTTTTAGCGTTATTCTAAGAACTCCTCAGGTTTCCCACCCATTTTGCGCTTTTCTTGAATCAATTAATGGATTATGTTGTAATTGTCTTTGACGTGATATGCTCTCTAGTACTGTTAACGGTTTTTGATTGATTGATTGATGAGATCAATACTTGATGCCAGTCATTGTGGAGATTGATCTCTAACCAGCGACAGATCTAGGACGACGGGCTTGGGGGGGCAGCCCGACAGAGGCCACATATAGGACTGGAGGGGCAGCCCATCATAAACCAGCCCAATAACTCCTTTATTAAAAGGAAAAAGAAGTAAAGCACACTAGGGATCGAACCCACGTCTATGGGAGGACAAGAACTTACACTAAATCAGTCAACCACTGGGGCAGAGGTATCATTACATTACATTTATATCTAAATAGACTAATCAAAATCGTTGGGGCTGGCCCCCCAGCCCTACGTAGATCCGTCCCTGTCTCTAACCATTGTTTATTATTTCATGTTTCATTTGATCTGAATTTCTATTGGCATAAAGATCTTTGTTTTTGTCGATGTGGGCAAATCAGATCTTTGTTTCGAGCTTGGCATTGTGAAGATTGGGATTCAATTTTTATTTGATCTCGTTGGTGCATGATCCAGCTGAAAATGTAAGATCTCTGTTCTTTCGATCTATCGATTAAGTGGAGGTGGACATTTTTCAGAAAAAATTGGGTCTTCATGGGGTTTGTTTATCGTAATTGGTCATTTTATATGGTTTTCTTGGTTTTACGGACTGAATGTTTTGGAATTTCTGATGTGTCAGTAGATCGATCCTCAAGCTTTTCATTTGTTTATTTTCATTTTCCGTCGAATTTAAATTGATGGTTCTTCCAAGTTTTAAGGAAAACCTTCCCTCTAATTTCTCTTTATGTACAATATTTCAGATCTACTAAGTTGCTCCATCATGGGATCGGTTGTTGTTGATGTTGCAAACAAGGTACTTTCTTCTCTCTCTTCTAAGCGTTCTTTGTAAAAATCTGCATGGATCGGAGGCTGGAGCTACTGTTAACGTAGTCAAATATCATATATCAATATTGCCTAAGAAAGGGGAAGATCAAAATCTGAGCATTTACTTGTACAACTAATAGTTTTTTTTTCCTCTCATCGTATGATATACACTAGATATCAGAACAAGTCTACCTTTTACAAATAAGGATCACAAGCTCCTATTATAAATGGTTTGAGGCTATTTCCCCACATCGAAGAATTGTTGGAAGAAAATATTTGAGTAATGTTATCGTTTTGGAATCTGTTATCCTGTGTAAATGTGTCGGCATTGAAGTTGTTAATTTACAAGCTGATTCTGCTCTTCAACGATGGCATGGAAACTGCAGTCATAATCATATTAGGCAACTGAAGTATCATATGTATAAATTATATCTAAAATATTGATTTAATCAGACAAGGTAACTGATGTTGACTATTTACTGTTGTGACGCAGGAATTAAATGGATATGCTCTGTCTAGCAAAAAGCTCTCGGTTGTTTTTGTTCTGGGTGAGTTGTGTCATTCTTTCCCATGTGTCAATGTAAAAGTTTTGTCAAATATTCACCGTTGGTCTTTTTTGATTTATCATTTGCTCTTGATTGTGTAATTTTAAATCTGAATTTATTTGAATTTTGCAGGTGGCCCAGGTAGTGGTAAGGGTACCCAATGTTCAAACATCGTCGAGCACTTTGGTTACACTCATCTGAGCGCTGGAGATCTTCTGAGGGCGGAGATCAAATCTGGTTCTGAGAATGGGTATTAATATTATGTTTATTGATGCAATATCTTTTCGTTGTTCTTCTATACTGAGAAATGAATGTTAAATTCTTTTGTCTTCGTTTTTAAAGTTGGTTCACCAAGGTTTTTGTCTTAGCCCTTAAGCCAACATGAAGTATTTAAGTTACATAAATGTGTGATTGAGCCCTGCCTTTAAGGGATGGCAAAATTGATTCTACAAGTGTTTGGCTTCTTTTATGTAGGATGATGATTCAAAACATGATTAAGGAGGGAAAAATTGTTCCCTCAGAGGTAACTATTAAGCTTCTCCAGCGAGCGATGGAACAGAATGGGAACGATAAGTTTCTTATCGATGGTTTCCCTCGTAATGAGGAGAATCGTGCTGCATTTGAGTCTGTTGTACACCTCTCTCTCTCTCTCCCTCCCTCTCCCTTCCCCTCCCCCTCCCCCTTCCCCTCCCCCTCCCGCTCCCTCCCTCCCTCCCTCTCATTTTCTGGTAGCTTCTAAATTGTATATATTTATTCTGCTGTTCAACTATTTTTCGCATGGTGGTTTTTTTTTTTATAGACTGGAATAGAACCAAAATTCGTGCTATTCTTTGATTGCCCTGAGGAGGAAATGGAGAGGCGTCTCTTAAGTAGGAACCAGGTCTCGACATACAACATACTTTTGATATCTCAACAATACATCAAATGGTGGGTGCCAATACTTTAATATCTGATCATACTATCCTTTCTTTATTTTTCTTCTTTGGCTTCTGTTTGTAGGGTAGAGAAGATGATAACATCGATACTATTAGGAAGAGATTCAATGTCTACATGGAATCAAGTCTCCCTGTGATTCAATACTACGATGCTAAGGGGAAGGTCCGCAAGGTACTCTCTCTCCCTCTCCCTCTCCCTCTCTCCCTCCCCTCTCCCTCTCCCTCTCCCTCTCTCTCTCCCCCTCTCTCCCCCTCTCCCTCGCTCTCCCCCTCTCTCTCGCTCTCCCTCTCCTTCTCCTTTCAATTTAGTTTATTGATTTATATATTTATTTTCTGAAATACAGATAAACGCTGCAAAACCAATTGAAGAAGTTTTTGAAGCAGTCAAATCAGTTTTCACCCCACTTGGCCACAAGGTAAAAACATAAATCAAACTGTTTTAATGAGAAGCCTAGTAATATTATTAAGCCTCATTGGTCATTACATTACAAAAAGAGGAAATTCACATGCTAAGTTGCATTTAACTCAGTCACATAATGCGTTGATGATGAGCACTAGCTTAGTATATACATAGTGTTATGTTCTGGTAATAACATTTAGCAAGCTCAAGTTCCTTGTATTTTAATATATTTTGGCTATGAATATATTATAATCTTCACATGAAGGGTTTAAGGGAAATATAGGGTGATGATGATTAGGATAGTACTAACCTTTAGCAATTATAAATCACTTGGAATTCTCCTTGTGTTTCACGGGTTGCTGCGTGAAGATGGCGTTTAGATCGGTTTGTTGTGTGTTGAATTGTTTTTTGTTACAGAATATAGATATAACATATGATTGATGATATTGTTCTGCTTTACATTATAGAGAGAGAGAGGGGTGATGAGATTCTCTCCAATATTTCTTACATTGTTTGTCTTCATTAATTATTTTGTGAAACGATGAATTGTTCTTAAAGGACCATCTCCATGTGTGTAACATTGTCTTTTTTCCAACTTCTTTCCATGTCTCAACTCGAGCTAACGGTATTTCTACATTTCAGTATGATCTCGTTGAAATTGTGCTTGGATAGATAGTGAAGTGTAAAATATGCCTAAGAGGGGGGGGGGGGGGGGGGGGGGTTAATTAGGCTACAAAAATTATTGGCTTCTTCTTCTTTGAAAAATACTTTTCCTGAAGATATTTACAGTGTGTGTTACTTCCCGGAAAGCAGTAAGAGTATCAACGTTATTTTCCTAACCCTGTTTCACAAAATATCACGTTATTTTCAGAAAGCGTTTCAACGATATTACCAAGTTATTTGCAGGTGTTCCAGGTTTTTCTCACAGAAAAGTAAATAGCAGAAAGTAAAGTGAGACGGGATTTTTATATAGGTTATATCACCAATTGGGGTTTAATCCTGTCCTTGGGGTGTGATCTCCCTAAGAGTTCCAATCAATCACTGAGTATTACCAGTTATGGTTACAAAATGATCGACCCTTACACAACCGAAACACTTTGGAAGTAGACCTCCACCTAGGATGTCGCACGCCGAGTTTCGTTCCACGTCGTTTACCTAGGAAACCAATTCCCCGACTGGACACAGCACGCTACCGAAGGGTCACCGAATCCACCAAATTCGTCCATCCACGTGCAAAAGACTCCAACCGTGCTCCTTTGTGCGCTCAACACGTCCGAAGACAAGGGTTTTAGGGTAGGGTGTTGCTAAAGATCGTCAAAGGGTACAGATTTCGCAAATATAGGCTCCACACAAACTATGAATTTTTCGCAAATTAAAGCTCAAAACAGTCTAAGGAATTCGATGGCTTGTGTGTTCGTTTCGTACTCTTCAACGTGAAGTGTTTATCTTCTATATAGACCCACGACTAACTTCTACACTTCACAAGGAAACTTAAGCACAGAATTTGCAAGAAAAAGCTTAATAATAACGTGCATTAACTCAAGAAATCATGCCAAGAACAAACCAATTAAGCTCAATGGGTCATGCATGAATTTTCACCATAAATACGAGAGTCTTACTTTCCTTCCAATGTAATCTTATCCGTTTGTCAGCACATTCCAAATATAAACTCAATTAGCATATTACCACATATAAGCCCAATCAATTAATCACTTTCCAAAATATAAATCCCAAGTCTCATAAGGAAAGATAAATCATGATTCAATGATTTAAGAGTCAAATAAGATAGCACTCAAACGGATATATAATTGATATTCTTTCCTAAAATAAATCAATCACATGTAAGCACTTTAATCAGAAATCTTTTCCATATATAGCATAGTCATTCATATCCGGGTGATCACAACGATATTCTTTCCTAAAATAACTCAATCTCACAGACAGTTCACATATCTCTCACCATAGTATATTTTCCATATATAGCACACAGTGAGATGAGATTCCATTCATACGATTATCTTAACAATTTAATCACATTTAGGCACGAATATCTTAAGCACAAGATCACTCAAATTCGATTATCTTAACAATTTAATCACATTTAGGCACTTAATCAAATAATTTCACGTACTTAAACATCATAAATCATACATATCGAGTTTTCTAAATTGTAACCCCCCATAATACATAATTACTTGGAATAATCAAAACTCTCATAATCATTTGGACAAAAAATGTAGTACCCGTAAAATCTAATTACGGGTTTACGGTATAATTAAGGGTGGAAATAATTAATTAGGGACATTGTTGAGTTAATTACGTAAAGAAGCTAGGATTATGGGTGAAAATATTATTTCTGACGAATGATTTGAGCTCGATGTGTGATACAATATTTTTATATTCTTATGTCCTTAAGTGACTTATGTGTCTATGTGACTACATGTGACGTGATTTATAACCCCCATATGTGCTATAAATTATAACTTAAGGAATGAATGTAGGACTTAGAAAAATTTTAGGTGATAAGTTAATTATGTATTCCGAGATAGCATTAAGACTTAAAAGAACTTGACTAATATTTAGGCATGACATGACCTAGATTCGATCGATTAAGGATTTAACAATCAAGAATCGATGCATTCCATGCATATAAATTACTGAAATCGCTGAGTTGTATAAAATATTAATTTATTTGGTATTAACTAAGTTTCGGCCGATTTCTAGGCAAGAAAGAGTAGCAATCGCCGGGTGGATTAAAATCGGGCGATCATGATGCAATTGAGAATGATTATATTGGAAGGAATCGGCCGATTCCCAGATTTAACGAACGAACATTCGGCGAGATATGAATTCAAGGAAAGTAATCGGCCGATTGATATAATAAGGTACAAATCGGTCGATTCCCTTGCATATAATTGCTAAATCGCTGAGAACGGAAAATAAGAAAATCGGCCGATTTACTAAAATAGTATAGGGATTCGATCGAGACATGAACAATTTAAAATTTGGCCAATCATAACTTGTATAAGATTGAATAGTCAAAATGGCCCGTAAGAACTTCTTAATTTAAGGGGGGGTAAATCGTTAGCCTAGTTACCTAGTTGTCTCCCCAACTCCATGCCTCTAAGTTTGTACCAATACTTATCCATTTAAATCAAAGAACGACAAGGAGAGTTTCATATAAGAAAAATCAAAACCCTCAAAATCTAAGTAAGAAGGAAGGGAGAGAACGAGCGAAGCTCCAATTGAAGAAATTTCCAACGAGTCTAAAGCCTTGAAGTGGGTAAGTAAAATATTACCTTTAACCTCTATTATTTCGTAACTAGGGATGTCTAGATGTTATAACTTTATGTAATTAGTGGAAATCTAGAATTTAGGCGTAAAAAGAGGGTAGAAACCCTAGAGTATGGTGTAAAATCATATCCATGTGAATTAGGGGAAGTTTAAGTTAGGATTTTGGTAGCAAGGAATTATCTTAAGTAGTATAACATGTTTTAGGATTCGCAGCCCCAAGTCTTGGTTAATACTTAATGATTTTAAGGTGGGAGAAATTTTAAGATGTATGAATTTTGGGAAGGAGAAATTTCGATAGTATGAATATTTGAAGGTTTCGGGCGATTGTAGTTAATCCATTTAAGTTTCGATCGATTGGAAAGATTAGGTAAGAATCGACCAATTGAAATTAGGAAAATAAGACTTTCGATCGAAACTAAGTGTTAAAATTTGTGAGTCGAGCGATTGGCCAAGGAAAAGAATGAGCATGGCGATTCTTGCATCGGACGATTTGTGGGATGAGCTCTCGGCGAAACCCTCGTGGCATGCAATGAATCGGGCGACTCCATGCCGATCAATCCGGCGAATCAATCAACGGCGAAACAAAGCTTTAAGTTAGAAATCGGGCGATTTAGGATTTATAGGATTTTAGAAGATTTTATTTAACAAAATCGGGCGGTTGGATAAGAATTTTAGTAAGATCGGCCGATTTATGAAATCGGCGAGTGCATCCGAATTGGGCGAAAGCCCATAATCGCGAATCGGGTGATTCCTTGCTGTAACACGTGTCGAGCGATAATGAAATCGCCGAACTCTTTCTCCAAAAATCGGGCGAATTCTAGCAGAATGAAGAATCGGGCGAAACAGATAATTACTTTTGAAATCGGGCGATTCTACTAAATTAGTAAGAGAATTTTGACCAAAGGGTTTCGCGCGTTGACTCACTTTCGATCGGAATCCTTAACAATCGAGTAGACGACTTAAAATCGGGCGATCTCAAATACCACGCCAATCGGGCGAAAGTAGGAACGTGAGCGTGCATGTTATAAGATCGCCGGTGTGCGATGGATATTCGCCGATTTTGGCGTCTGATGTCGACTCAATGAAGAGTCACGGCTCTTCTATGCGACCATGGCGATACGATGCCGAAGTACCTGTTATGAAAGGTAGGGGATATACACCGTGGCGATCATGATGCCGAAAAAGCCTGATTCACGATAGGCAGGTGGAAATCCCATAGCGGAAGATGCAACCTGGAGGATGCGACACGAGGGAATCGCGACACAGAGGGAACCTCTGGTGTTGGCGACCTCGGGGTTGGCTACCAGTGAGAAGCGTCCGCGTGACAGGCCTCACTAGGATTGGAAAGGTGCCTTCGGGTAACCTCCCAGTGCGCGAGCCATCACATATGTATGAATCCCTCGAGGAATAAGAGCTCTATGAAATGGTGCATAGTAAGATTGAAAGCCGAGGGCCCAAATATGTTATGAGAGGTCGAGGAGTATGTGAGAAGTAGAAAGCATAGACGCGGATTGTCTTTGCAAATTAGCGCACATGCATTCATGCATATTTTCACTTACTGAGCCACGGCGGCTCACCCTTACGTTATGTGTTGTAGGTACGAGCGAACACGGTACGTGATCGCCTAGCCGGCAAGGCAATCTTTTGAAGCTTTCGAGCGTCTTTTGGGGGTGGTGTGTACGTGGATGACGACCTGTAAGGCCGGGCACATAGGGAATTCTTTTGCTATGCATGTACACACAGTTCATGTGAATTAGAACACGCATGTATTTAGGAATTACGTAATTCTTTTGTCATGTATAGGACGATTTCCATTACGTAAATGGAAAATGAAAAATTTCATACGCGTTTCATGTGTCTTTCAATTTACAATGTCGTAGTCACGTAAGTTAACGTTAGAAAATGGTAGCGATGGCTAGGGTCGCTACAAAAAAGGTCTACAATCTCCCCTTTTTTGATGATGACAAGTAATTAATGCCTATCTTAAGCATATGAGTGCATTCGATATGAAGCCATTTTAGCACATAGCATGTTTAAGTATCAAAACATGTAACATATGATCAGAACAAATTAATTTATCAAATTCTAAAGCATGCTCCCCCTATCTAATTGCTAATATTCATATGCAAAGCACATCAGCAAAAACATTTAGCAATTACCAGATCATATCATATGGAATATCACAAGTTACCATGGAATGTCGCAAATTATCAGATCATATGCAAAAGTTACCATGGAATGTAGCAAATTATCAGATCATATCAGTTTGCTCCCCCTACTTATGCGCGGAATTCCTTAATCTTTAGCAAATCACAAACTCAAGCACAAAGAGATTAAGACATAAGCACATAAAAGCATTCCAAGATACCTAAGGGCAAAAAAAGTGAACGACCAGACACCAAACCAAAAGAAGGCATTAATTACCCAAACATCTCCCCCTTCAGCATCAAAAAGGAGGGACACAAACACCACCAACCTACCCAAACCTGCAACCAACCACGACCTTCAAACCCAAAAACCAGCAAGAGAAAAGAACTTAGCACACTAGAGCTAATCATATTAGAGCTAGGAGATCACTAGGGAATGAAGTTCTTAGGGCTGGAATCGCTATCAGATGAGGTAGATGAGGATTCAGCGATATTCAGAGCCGTGGAGATCTCCTTCAGATACTTTTTAACCCTTTTGAAGTTTCGTGAGATCTCATCGAACTTCTTCATGTTATCATCCTTGATGCCTTCGATACTCCGTCTCAAATCAGCTATGGTTCCCTGCTCATCGTCGCTCTCTTGATCCTTTTTCTTCCTGATTTCGAATGAGTGGCTTTCGAAGAGATTGAGGATTTGATCATAGCAGCCTTTTGCTTCTTGTCGGAGACACATCCGGCGCCTTTGGTTTTCGTTATGATTGAGATCGAAGGATTGAGGAGCGAAATAATGAAGTGAAAGACTTGGGGTTGAATGAATTGAAGCAAGAAGAGATTGGATGATTATAAAGGCCGAAAACTTCTTGGATAAGAATGAAAAGGATTTTGGAGAGATGTGATATCGATTTGACGTGGGGCAGATAAGGAAAAGATTTCAAAGTTTGAATATTAAAAATCATTGGTAAAAGGAGAAACTGCCCGTTAGATGGAACTAAATGAAGATCAAATGATATCTCTCGGAGATTAAGGAAGGAAATAAGGACTTAAGATCAGAGTTCAAAAATAATAAGAAATTTTTGGCTGAAAATAGATTTTGACATAAATCTTGAAGAAAATCTATTTAGAGAGAAAATATTCTCCCCATGAATGGAAAGAAATAAGATAGATAAGGAAGGTAGAATCAAGAAAAATATCAATAGAATCAAGGGCTAACTTGATCCTAAAGGATAAGCTCGAAGAGATACTAAGGGCTAACTTATCTAGTCACATTTCATATTTGAGCTCAATAATTTCTAATCGATCACGAATATCACAGAATCTACTATCAATAAGAGGTTTCGTGAAGATATCAGCCAGCTGATCATTAGTTCCTACGAAGATCACGCTGATATTCCCTTTCTGAACATGATCACAAATAAAATGATGTTTCACCTCTACGTGCTTAGTTTGAGAGTGGTGTACGGGATTCTTAGTGATACTAATGGCACTAGTACTATCACAGAAAATAGGAATTTAGTCGTACCTTAAACCGTAATCAATCAAGGTCTGTTTCATCGAAAGGATTTGCTGAGAACAACTTCCTAAGGCCATATATTCTGCTTCGGTTGTGGACAGGGTGACGACATTTGCTTCCGACGGGACCAAGTTACAATGGAATTCCCTAGTATTCGGCAAGTACCACTAGTGTTTTTCCTATCTTCTCTAGAACCGGCATTATCAGCGTACGAATATCCCATTAATGGGAATTCCTTGGAATTTGGAAACCAGATTCCAAAATTGATTGTTCCTTTCAAATAACTAAGTATCCGCTTGACTGTTGTCAAGTGTGATTCCCTAGGACTCGATTGATATCTAGAACATAGACTAGTAGCAAACATGATATCGGGTCTGCTTGCCGTAAGGTAGAGCAAACTTCCGATCATACCTCTATACTTAGTTTGGTCAAAGGGCATACCTTGTTGATCACTATCGATTTTGGCGGTCAGATGCATAGGCATGGGAAGTACCTTGGAATTAGCCATTCTGAATTTTTCAAGTAGTTCCTTCGTGTACTTCGTTTGAGATATGAATATTCCCGTGTCCAGTTGCTTGATTTGCAATCCAAGGAAGTACGTGAGTTCTCCCATTAACCTCATATCAATTTCTGTTGCATAGACTTAGAAAATTCTCGCAAAGAGTGATGTCAGTACTGCCAAATATGATATCATCAACATATATTTGCACAAGCAATATGTGATTCCTTTCGCATTTTATAAACAGAGTGTTATCTATTTTTCCTGTTGTACAGCCCATGTCTAGTAAGAATCTACTCAATCTTTCATACCATGCCCTAGGAGCTGTTTTAAACCATATAAAGCTTTGTTTAATTTGAAGACGTGATTCGAAAATTCTTCTTTTGGTTGTTCGACATAAACTTCCTCATTTATAAAACCATTTAAAAATGCACCTTTCACGTCCATTTGAAAAGCTTGAATCTTTTAAAAGATGCATATGCAAGTAAAATGCGAATTGACTCAAGCCTAGCTACGGGTGCAAAAGTTTCTTGAAAATCTATACCTTCTTCTTGGGAATAACCTTTGGCAACTAACCTGGCCTTGTTCCGTGTCCCGTTACCGTTTTCATCCAGTTTGTTGCGAAACACCCACTTCGTGCCTATGATGGACTTTTCGCTTGACCATTCCACAAGAGTCCACATTTGGCTCTTTTCGAATTGTGCTAGCTCTTCTTCCATGGCAATCACCCAAGATTTGTCGTCAAGAGCTTCGTTGACAACAGCACGTCATGTGATTCCTCAGCAGTATCATTTCGTGCAGTTGCTCTCGTTTTGATCCCTAAAGTGATATTCCCTATGACTTGTTCAGTTGGATGGCTGGAGGCATGTTTGAATTTTCTGCGCTGTTGTTCGTCTGAAGCCTCAGGTTCCTCTGACATAGCATCTAGTTCTAATGGAATTGCGTTCTTCTTTGTCAGTAACCTGTATACCTGCAGAAGACACAACTATACCTTCCTCAGTAGTATCTGCATTAAGAAATTCATCAAATGTAACATGCACAGATTCTTGAACAGTCTTCTTCCTATTATTAAACACTCTAAAAGCTTTGGAATGAAGGTTGTAACCTAGGAATATCCCTTCATCTACTTTGGAATCGAATTTTCCTCTCTTATCCATATCATTCAAAATAAAACATTTGCAGCCAAATACGTGGAAATATCATATGTTAGGGGTTTTATCATTCCAAAGTTCATAGGGAGTTCTCTTAATAATCGGTCTAAGGAAAATCCTATTCAAGACATAGCAAGCCGTACTAACAGCTTCAGCCCAAAAATATTTTGGAGTATTATATTCGCTCAGCATAGTCCTAGCCAGTTCTTGTAATATTCTATTTTTCCTCTTGATCACTCCGTTCTGTTGAGGGGTAATTGGGGCTGAAAAATTATGACTATAACCATTTTCATCACAGAAAGATCCAAAGGAATTACTATCAAATTCTAGACCGTTATCACTCCTAATCTTACGGACCTTCATCTCTTTCTCATTTCTAGCTTCTTAATCAGTGGCGCAAGGTTATCTAAAGCCTCACTTTTGTGCGCAAGCAATAAGACCCATGTGTACCTAGTATAGTCGTCTACGATAACGAAGGCATATCGTTTACCTTTCAATGACATAACCTGTACCGGACCAAAAAGGTCAAGATGCAGCAGTTCGAATGGTCTGGACGTTGATATCGCATTATTAGGTCTGAAGGACGTCTTTGTCTGTTTCCCCATTTGGCACGCTTTGCAAATTCTGTCCTTGGTGGCTTCCATATCTGGAAAACCTCTCACCAATTCATTGCATGATATGTGAGACATCAGTTCCATGTTGGCATGTCCCAAACGTCTGTGCCATAACCATGTGCTATCCTGCGTAACTGCTAGACACTTGACGTTTTGGTTAGCAATATCATCAAGGGTGATGCAGTAAATGTTACCATGCCTAGACGCACTAAACGCAATCTCATCATCCTTTTTGACAAAGCACTTGTCTTTGGCGAAGGCTACGGTATGTCCATCATCACATAATTGGCTAATGCTAATTAAATTATGTTCTAAGTTCCTAACAAATCATACGTTATCTATAGTGATATTTAAATTGTTACCGACAATACCAACTCCAACGATTTTGGCTTTTGCGTCGTTAGCATACGAAACATATCCTTTATCAACCGCCTTTAACGACACAAAATTACCTATATCATGTAATACCCGTAAAACTTAATACGGGATTTCGATGTAATAATTATGTGAATTTATTTAATTAGGAATAATGGCATGGGAATTATTGCTTTGAATCAAAGCTATAAATTTTGCTAACATTGAATTAATTCAAGAAATTTACTTAAGGAATTAAACAATAAAATATACTAAATTTGGGTTATATCTAATTGTTGAATTTTCGAAAATTTAAAGCCCAGCCCATGTATATAATATAAATCATGAAATAAGTTACTTAACCCTAAGGTAAGTTGTCTAATCAACACCACTATCGAAAAACTTGTTTTGATATATATCCAATAGCTTGATATATATCGAGTGTTCTTGAGTAAGTTTACTAAAAGAATGAATTAACACTTATCTAATTCCCACCGTATATCAAGATCAGCAAAAGAAAAGAAATTTTTCTTGAGAAGAACAAGCGCAACACACGACTTGATCACCTCATATATCGAAAGCTAAACTCCAAGTAAGGTACAGTTCCTTGTATGTAATATTGAATTCATCATCGATATTTATATGTATAGATTACATGATCTCATTAGAACCCTAAGAAGAGTGCGAAACTTACATGTTAAGTGGCGAATTATGAACTGTGATTATATTCGATATATACTGTATCCCCTAAGGACTAAGGTCTTAGATGGTACTAGTTTCTGAAGTTAGTATAAATTACAGAGGTGATTATAATGAATTTTAAGGTGTACTGTTTCCAAGAAAAAGCAGGGTTTTGAAAATAATCTCGATAAAAATTGCGTGTGTCTTCAAATGTTTTGAAGATGACGAGATGTCGAGATGCATGTACATGTCGACATATGATAATTGTAGGAAGGTGTCGAGATGTATCATAAAAAGTCGATAAGTATAATGGCCAAAGATTTCGACATTTACATTTTTAAAGACCTCAACATTTATAAATTTCGAGATGCTACAGTGGTTCCTCTTATACCAAGATGTCGAGATATATAATATAAAAATGTCGAGATATGAACTAAAGGAACTCGAGATGTATCACAAGAAAGATGTCGAGTTGTATAACATAAAAATGTCGAGATGTGTATAGGTAGAATTCGAGATATTTAATGATAATAAATAAAAATGTCGACATCATCATAGAGAGTACTTAGACATCATGGTTTCGACATTTTAGGAATAGATATCGACATGTCAAAGGGTTTCGACATCTGTAGGAAATAAACCTCGATATTTCTCCATGCCATTTCGATATTTAATACTCCTAACCCATCCCGACATTTTTAATGAAAACTTCGACATATAAAGATCTAGATAATTCTCCACAAACAGTTCGACATTTATAAGGTGTTCGACATTGTTAAACAAGAGATCTCGACATTTTTGGTGTTACTTAAAATCTCGACATTTTGAGGGATAAGATGTCGACATTGTGTTTTAATTAATAAATTTTCGGTATTTTAGAATTTGCGATTTCGAAGGTTTTCAATATTTTAGGGTTTATTTATTTTAGAATATCATTATTTTTTTTGGTTTTCATAAATTTTAGGGTTTTCTATAATTAGGGTTTGGGAACTTAAAAACTTATACAGTTTAACAAATATACTGATATAATAATATTTATTTATTCAGAGGATCGACTTATAGGGATTCCACCTGATTTCTTGACTGACGTTAGCGGGAGGACAGGTAGGTGGATCATCCATCTACAATGCGTAAACACATCTGTGAATTATGTGCTTTTATGTGATTCGATGATTTCTGTGATTTACGTGATTTATATGATTTATGTGTTTACATGTTTTACGGACGTTTTATAAATCATGCTTTTATGAGATTTTGTGAACATGCATGGCATGTGCATATCACGGAAGGGGGAGATATGGTTGTACCGTAGGATGACGGTAAGGATATGAGATATTGACGTATGGGGTAGATTGAGATTATTAAGACGACTTGTTAGGCTCACAGATTACCTGGCCGAGACAGACGTGATCGATCTGTCTACTCGGATGTGGTCAGTTCGAGGTGCAAAACGCCAGATGATTATATATATATATATGGATACGGGCTTTATCGCCCATGATTTATTGTGGAAGAGACGACCTGGTAGGTGGCTATTGACGTGATCGATCAGTGCACTACCGGCGTAGCTTACCGCTGATTACGGGTGGAATCACGTGACCACCCATGATATTTATTGCGCGCGTGAGCCTAACCATGGGCCCCAATATTGTAATATGAGATAGGATGTGGGAAAAGAAAGAGTGTGCATTATATCATGTTGTGAGATATGGGGATTGGGATTGAGTGCACACTTGCATACATGCATTTTATTCACCTACTGGGCAAATTGCTCAGTGTTTACATGTTGTAGGTACTGAGTCTGACGCTGCTATGCGTCAAGGCTGAGGCGGCTGGTGGCGGTGCTCCACGGACTTTTGAGGGCGGGGCGGTACATGGATGCGACCTGTGGAGCGGCGTTAGGGTTTTTGCTATTTTATTATTTTGGGGCTACGGCCTTTGTATAGACTAACTATGTAGACGACATTTTGTCGTAATGTATATTATTCTAGGAAAAAGTTTTAATTAGACGGCCCTTCCGCGGCTTACGTTGCGGAAATCCGCCACTAATCTTAGTTAGAGAAGTCGGGTCGCCACAGGTGGTATCAGAGCTTCGGCTTTAGATTCTGAAGACTGTCCATGTACTGCCGCTCAAAAGCCTGGAGAACCAGCCTGGCCTGTAAGTTCAATGATTGATTATGTGATTACGTGTTATTTGATATGTGTGCTTTCTATGACTGACTGTAGAATTAGTTAAAAATGCCGAAGGGACGTAGAGAGGTAGGCAGTTCTAGTCGTAGGGCGGGATCTGAATCCCCACCTAATTCTACCATCCATCAGTTGACCGATCTGATACGGCGACAGTCAGATCAGATCAATGATCTCATTCACCGTCAGAACTCTTCTGAACATCATGCATCCCGGGACTAGAACGTATAGAAGCGGCCGGGGAGAGGTTCCGTAGACTAAATCCCCCTACCTTCGAGGAGGCTGCCGATCCTACTGACGCAGAGGATTGGCTCAGAACTATCGAAAGTATGTTTCGCGTTAGCCATCTGCCTGATACAGAGAAGGTGACTTGTGCAACCTTCTTATTGCGTGGGAACGCGGGCTACTGGTGGGATACTATTCAGGTACTCGAGGATCCCACTACGATGACCTGGGGGAGGTTCAAAATAGTCTTCCGAGGAAAGTATTTTACGGCACCAGATAGGACGCGGAAGCTGAACGAATTTATCAACCTCAAACAAGGAGGAATGTCGGTGGCGGACTATATCCGTAAGTTCGAGCAACTCTCGAGGTTTGCGCCACATATAGTAGCTACCGACGAGCTGAAGATTGAGCGTTTTCTGGAAGGTCTCAAACCCGAGATCTTCCGAAACGTAAGTATGTACGACACCGAGGGGAAAACATACGCACGCATCGCGGAGCGAGCAATCCTAGCCGAGCAGGCGGAGAGCAGAATTGCAATAGCGCAGAACGCAAAGCGGAAAGCAGAAGGACAACAAGGAGAAGGAAACCAGAAACGCCAGTTCGTTGGCAAGGCACCAAACTATCACGGAGATCAGCAGGGTCAACAGAATTGGCGACCGAGGCCGAACCAAGGACCGGTTAACGTTCCAAACCGACCCCCGAACATCGTACCGCAGTGTAAGCAGTGCGGACGTCACCACTACGGCGTATGTCAGAGAACAGGACCAAATATGACTCCACAGTGTTTTCGATGTGGAAAGGTTGGGCATTTTGCTAGAACGTGTCACGTGAATGTGCCTCAAGTTCCGAATCAACCTCTAACCCGACCTCCTCTAGTGCCAGCGCGAGTGTTTACATTAACAAACGAGGAGGCTGAAGCGGATCCCTCCTTAGTAACGGGTACGTTAACCATCTATAGCGTGCCTACTTCTGTGTTAAGTGACTCTGGGCCACACATTCGTTCGTGTCGGCCAGGAGGAAGGGGTAGGATCTCTCCTACCTTATTTAAGTGCAACCATATAGTTCCTCTGCCGTACATTGATCCTACACGCACTAACCAAGTGCTAAAAGAATATTCCGTGAACATTGAGGATAGAAAATTGAGCGTCGACCTAATTGTGATCCCAAAGAATGATTATGATGTCATCTTTGGGATAGAACGGCTTTCGAAATATAGAGCCATTATAGATTGTAACAAGGAGGTCGTAAAATCTCGCATGCCCGAAAAAGAGGTATTCATTTTTTCGGGTAAGGCGAGTAAGAGTAGTGTTCCGCGAATATCCGTTTTGAAGGCTCAATGACCATTAAGATCAGGCTATGAGCCTTTTTCCTAACGATGAAGGCGGAAGAATTACCTCAGCCAGAACTGAAAGGCATACCGATAGCTAATTAGTATGCTGACATATTTCCCAATCATCTTCCGGAGTTATCCCTTAATCGAGAAATACGATTTAGGATAGATCTGATTCCAGGATTTGCCCCTATTTCTAAAACTTCTTATCGCCTAGAGTGCGCAGCAGAAGCGTGGTAGGAATGGGAATACGTATGCCCAGAGAATATAGAAAATATGTTGGCGAGTCTAGACATAGATAATTTAGATAATCGATAAATTAGTAAGAGAATCGGAGGAATCGTTACCCGAATTATCCGCTTCAACGAATTTCGGGGACGAAATTCTTTTAAGGGGGGGAGAATGTAATACCCGTAAAACTTAATACGGGATTTCGATGTAATAATTATGTGAATTTATTTAATTAGGAATAATGGCATGGGAATTATTGCTTTGAATCAAAGCTATAAATTTTGCTAACATTGAATTAATTCAAGAAATTTACTTAAGGAATTAAACAATAAAATATACTAAATTTGGGTTATATCTAATTGTTGAATTTTCGAAAATTTAAAGCCCAGCCCATGTATATAATATAAATCATGAAATAAGTTACTTAACCCTAAGGTAAGTTGTCTAATCAACACCACTATCGAAAAACTTGTTTTGATATATATCCAATACCTTGATATATATCGAGTGTTCTTGAGTAAGTTTACTAAAAGAATGAATTAACACTTATCTAATTCCCACCGTATATCAAGATCAGCAAAAGAAAAGAAATTTTTCTTGAGAAGAACAAGCGCAACACACGACTTGATCACCTCATATATCGAAAGCTAAACTCCAAGTAAGGTACAGTTCCTTGTATGTAATATTGAATTCATCATCGATATTTATATGTATAGATTACATGATCTCATTAGAACCCTAAGAAGAGTGCGAAACTTACATGTTAAGTGGCGAATTATGAACTGTGATTATATTCGATATATACTGTATCCCCTAAGGACTAAGGTCTTAGATGGTACTAGTTTCTGAAGTTAGTATAAATTACAGAGGTGATTATAATGAATTTTAAGGTGTACTGTTTCCAAGAAAAAGCAGGGTTTTGAAAATAATCTCGATAAAAATTGCGTGTGTCTTCAAATGTTTTGAAGATGACGAGATGTCGAGATGCATGTACATGTCGACATATGATAATTGTAGAAAGGTGTCGAGATGTATCATAAAAAGTCGATAAGTATAATGGCCAAAGATTTCGACATTTACATTTTTAAAGACCTCAACATTTATAAATTTCGAGATGCTACAGTGGTTCCTCTTATACCAAGATGTCGAGATATATAATATAAAAATGTCGAGATATGAACTAAAGGAACTCGAGATGTATCACAAGAAAGATGTCGAGTTGTATAACATAAAAATGTCGAGATGTGTATAGGTAGAATTCGAGATATTTAATGATAATAAATAAAAATGTCGACATCATCATAGAGAGTACTTAGACATCATGGTTTCGACATTTTAGGAATAGATATCGACATGTCAAAGGGTTTCGACATCTGTAGGAAATAAACCTCGATATTTCTCCATGCCATTTCGATATTTAATACTCCTAACCCATCCCGACATTTTTAATGAAAACTTCGACATATAAAGATCTAGATAATTCTCCACAAACAGTTCGACATTTATAAGGTGTTCGACATTGTTAAACAAGAGATCTCGACATTTTTGGTGTTACTTAAAATCTCGACATTTTGAGGGATAAGATGTCGACATTGTGTTTTAATTAATAAATTTTCGGTATTTTAAAATTTTGCGATTTCGAAGGTTTTCAATATTTTAGGGTTTATTTATTTTAGAATATCATTATTTTTTTTGGTTTTCATAAATTTTAGGGTTTTCTATAATTAGGGTTTGGGAACTTAAAAACTTATACAGTTTAACAAATATACTGATATAATAATATTTATTTATTCAGAGGATCGACTTATAGGGATTCCACCTGATTTCTTGACTGACGTTAGCGGGAGGACAGGTAGGTGGATCATCCATCTACAATGCGTAAACACATCTGTGAATTATGTGCTTTTATGTGATTCGATGATTTCTGTGATTTACGTGATTTATATGATTTATGTGTTTACATGTTTTACGGACGTTTTATAAATCATGCTTTTATGAGATTTTGTGAACATGCATGGCATGTGCATATCACGGAAGGGGGAGATATGGTTGTACCGTAGGATGACGGTAAGGATATGAGATATTGACGTATGGGGTAGATTGAGATTATTAAGACGACTTGTTAGGCTCACAGATTACCTGGCCGAGACAGACGTGATCGATCTGTCTACTCGGATGTGGTCAGTTCGAGGTGCAAAACGCCAGATGATTATATATATATATATGGATACGGGCTTTATCGCCCATGATTTATTGTGGAAGAGACGACCTGGTAGGTGGCTATTGACGTGATCGATCAGTGCACTACCGGCGTAGCTTACCGCTGATTACGGGTGGAATCACGTGACCACCCATGATATTTATTGCGCGCGTGAGCCTAACCATGGGCCCCAATATTGTAATATGAGATAGGATGTGGGAAAAGAAAGAGTGTGCATTATATCATGTTGTGAGATATGGGGATTGGGATTGAGTGCACACTTGCATACATGCATTTTATTCACCTACTGGGCAAATTGCTCAGTGTTTACATGTTGTAGGTACTGAGTCTGACGCTGCTATGCGTCAAGGCTGAGGCGGCTGGTGGCGGTGCTCCACGGACTTTTGAGGGCGGGGCGGTACATGGATGCGACCTGTGGAGCGGCGTTAGGGTTTTTGCTATTTTATTATTTTGGGGCTACGGCCTTTGTATAGACTAACTATGTAGACGACATTTTGTCGTAATGTATATTATTCTAGGAAAAAGTTTTAATTAGACGGGCCTTCCGCGGTTTACGTTGCGGAAATCCGCCACTAATCTTAGTTAGAGAAGTCGGGTCGCCACATATCACCTGTCATGTGGCGGGAGCACCCGCTGTCGAGATACCACCTGTTTTTCTTGCTGGAATTTCTCCTTCGTACCTGTAGAAAGAAGTACTCTTCTGAGGTACCCAATTTATGTTGGGTCCTAACATGTTAGCAGGGAAATAACTTCTGTTAACATATGAGATATCATTCTGCATAGACCGTGATCTCCTGTTACAATCAGATACAACAGTGGCATTTATAGGTGACTTCTTAGGTCTCCAAACATATTTAGCTTTATCAACTTTCTTTAAAGGACAGTTGATATTCCCAGTATATCCAACTAAAACACATTTCTAGCATTTTAACCACGAAAATAATGGAAAGAATTTAACTTATCGTGGGGGCGTGCGTGCGTGTTCTCGAGAGGGTTTTGGAGCTTCTCTCAAAAAAATTTATTTCACTGTATTTCTCACACACACAAGACCCTAAACTATGTGTTAGGGTTTTAGTACTTATACCACATGTTGGTATATTGTACTTGGGCCCTTGTAAGCCCATTACAAATAAAAGCTTACTGGGCTCTAAAACATTAAAACCCAGTTCACTTAAATACAATACAAGATTAAGATAAAATAATTATTTGAACACAATAAAATATTCCTAACAATCTCCCCCTTTGTGTTCAATTTACAGTTAAGCGCTGGTTATCTTGGTCTTGTAATAGTCCTGAGTCATCAAAGAACACGTATCAGAGTTGCATACGCGAAAGTTTGTGCATGCGTGTTCTTCTTCAATCACATCCTCCTTTGTCTTGTCTTGTGACCTCTTCCTTACAAGATCTTAAAGCTCACCGTCTCTTGAACTTCTCTTCTCTTACGTGTTAAAGCTGCTCGATGGATCGTCTCTTTTTGTGTTCGATCTCTCCGTGGATAGTCACCACTCCCCCTATGTTTGTTCGACCTTTCGTTGGGATTGGAGAATTCTCTATAAATTTGGAGAGACGTACACTAGTCGAATATTCTCTTTAGGTGTTCCAGCTCTCCCTTCACTTGTCGCAACTCCCCCTACATTTGTTCAACCTTGTATTGGGATTGAGAGTTTTCTTTAAACTCGAAGAGCTGTACACGAGTCGGAAGCTTTGATGCTTGAAATCCATGCTGTTGTTGGTCGTATCTTGTTATTTGAGTCTGATCTCTTCGTTCGATTGAGGCGTTAACATCAGTCGTTGGACTCTATGATCTTCGCTTGATTCTTTGACAACGCTTGATATTTGGCATTTTCTAATCGGTATTGCACTTTGTCGTGGTGTTGCTCCCGTTTTGCTTTGGTAACCATCCCCCTCAAGATCGAGCTAGGGAGATCGTCATGTGATGGGTCAAAATGGGGCATCATCTTTGGCAAGAAGATTGTGTTGTCGGGACAAGATAATGGAGTTGCTTGGTGGTCACGATTACTCTACTTCTTGGTGTCAGATTCGTCATCTTCGAAGGAAGTTGTCTGGTTCGGCCTCGAAGAAGCTTATCTGGCTCTAGAAGAAGGTAGGCGTGGAGTGTGTTTTCTGACAATGTGTTTGGGCTCCTTGAGATTATCCATTCAATTGCATGAGAGCCCGGCTTCATAGTGGTTGGCGTGGCAGAAGTAGTGGATACTCAGGTTAGTCTTCTCCTACGCTGGACTTGAAACATGGTGAATCTTCTTCTTCACGGCTCCAGATTCGTCATCGCCGAAGGAAGTTGTCTGGTTCGACTTCGGTGAAGCTCGTCTGGCTCCTGAAGAAGGTAGGCGTGGGGTGTGTTTTAAGTTGTACCGAGGCTCCTTTGGAATATATATATTTTAAGTGTTGTAGAGCCTGGCTTCAGAGTGGTACGCTCGGCGGAAATTTGGTGGGTGGTCCGACCTATTTGTTTATACGTATACCCTTTGGTGGGTGGTCCGACCTATTTGTTTTAAGTTCTACCGAGGCTCCTTTGGAATATATATATTTTAAGTGTTGTAGAGCCTGGCTTCAGAGTGGTACGCTCGGCGGAAATTTGGTGGGTGGTCCGACCTATTTGTTTATACGTATCCCCTTCTCCCCCTCATGGCGATTCGTATCAACGAGATCGACATGCTTGTATAGGAGGCGAAGGAGGACACACAGACAGGTCGGTGCGGGTAATAACCAGACAGAGCCAGTAAGGCAATCCGTCGACACGAGTTCAGAGTTAAACTCTGAGACGCAGCCTGTAAGAATAGGGCTTGATAACCGGGGCCACTTAGGCATCCCGTTAACATCTATCTAGGAGCGTAGCTCGTAGACGATGGCCTAATTCCGTAGTTGTTTTGATGGTGCCACGGCAGGACTTCCTTCCGATCATCGAAGCATGTCTTGCAATGACATATCTACGGAAGTTCAGATCTGGTCACGAAGTCCAGATGAGAAAAAGGTGTATGTGTCCTAAAAATATATAAAACATTGAGATAGTGCAGACACCTAGACTCGATGTGTTCAAGAAAGTTCAGTGGTCTGGGGCTAACTTCCACTAAATTCAATATCTCCCGCTTCCAAGTGAAGCGGTGATAGCATACGTGGCTCCCCGTGATTTGATGAAACATCGGTCAGTTGGGAGACGATGAGTGGGTAAGGCTCGGTTGTGCATGCGCCGTTGGACCTAATGCGGCGACTTCTACCCGGGGGCTAATAAAATTAGCTCATGCACCTATATGGGATGGCCCGAATATTTTGTGAAATGAGGGATTCTTTGTATCTTCCGCTCTTCGATCTATCAAGAATATCCAATATGGTTTTTATGAACTTGAATCGTCACTAACACTCGGCTACGTTCCGGGGTTAGGTTCAGTTTGGTCTGACTGAACCATGGGAACTTAGAATCCATGCATCGTCAATTTGGTGAGTGCTGCTTGATCAGCGAGTTGGAGCAGGTCGGTTGAGATCATCTTCGTGATAGTGTACGGTTGTCACGCCTTTTGGAATTCTTGAACTCTTATAGGCTTGAGATTCGTCCTTCAAATATATCTTTGAAAGACAGGGGATCTTTTGAAGTAAGATTATGAGAGGATGAGGCCTTTCTTTTTCTTTTTTCCTTTTTTGTTTTGGCTTTTTTTTTTGTTTTTTTGTTTTTTTTTCATATATATAAATATATAAATATATATGTATTATCTTAATAATAATATAATAGTAACTATATATTATATTTTTATATATTAGATATATATATATTTTAAATCCTCCCCCTCAAATCATGCTTCTTAAAACTAAATTACTCCCCCTCAATGATGCATATTCGGATTAATACTCCCCCTCAATGCATGCATGTTTGAAAATGTAAATTATCTCCCAATTAAATAAGCGTGAGCGTATTGATTTATTTTCAGTGCAGATGCAAACTAAAGAATTATTGTTCTTTAAAAATGCATTAGAATGTACGTTTTGCCTTTTATCGCTCTAAGCTGAAATAGGTATTTTGTGCTTCAGGTCATATGCATACAGTAAAAATTTAAGCTCGAAAATTCTTTAAGATGCATGCATAATGAAAATGTACCTATAACGTGGTATTAATGCATTTCAGCTCATGTATGCATGTGAAAATTTGGAATTTAAAGTCTTTCTAAAACATGCATAACTATAATGTACCATTAGGAGGGTCTTAGTCATTTCAGCTCATATGCATGCTAAAGTTTAAAGTTTAAAATTCTTTTGAATCATGCATGTTTTTAATGTACCCTCATGTGATTGCTCGCATCACTAGCCCGCCGTGTATGTGGAGCAACACGAGATACCATACACGTTGGGATGTTTAGCTGCCCTCGTCGCATACCAGTCATGAGTGTGGAGCAGCTTTCTTAGTACCTACTCATGCTGAGAGGTGTGTAGTTGTTCACTAGGTGTTTTTGAAGAATTTTCAAAGTAGGATACCGAGTTTATAAAATGAGGAGTTCGAAGATGTGTGGTGCTGTTAGTTTCGAAGATTTCAAAGTGTGGAGCCAAAAATTCCGTATGCGAAAATGATTTTCTAAGATGTATGTCTTCGAAAGAATTTGAAGTCTTTGAGTCGCAAATTGGAATTTGGCTTGGACCGCGAATTGCGTTGTGGTTTGCGAACTGAATGATCCGCGAATTCAAAGTTGTTCGCGAAACAGAAGAGGGTTCGCGAAATTTGAGTTTCAATAACACGGGAACTGAGCTCGCGAAACTCTAGTTCTTAAGCTGACCCGCGAAACTTGATGACCTCATGAGGCTGATTCGTGTATACAATTTTGGGAAAAGTGACAAAAATCGGGCAATTTGGTATATATATGTATATATATATATGTATATATATATATATAAAAGATGCATTGTAGCACGTTCGATCGATTGAGGAGTCGGGCGATTGTAAGAATCGCCGAGAAAATGATTTACTGTCGCGCTTTCGATTGATGGAGGAATCAGGCAATTGCAGGAATTGGGCGATTTGAGGAATCGGGTGATTGGAGGAATCGCCAAGAAAACTTATAATAAGGACCTAGGTTCGATCGATTCCAGAATTGTGCGATTCATGGAATCGCTTAGTGAATGTGGAATCGGGCGATTTCTGGAATTCAGCGATTTGAAGAATCGGGCGATGATGAGTCGGCCGATTTCAAGAATCGACGATAGGTATTTTCAAACAAGTCGTTGTATCGGCCGATTTCGAAATCGGGCGTTTCTGTGATTCGCCGAGATAAAATTTGAAAAATCGAGCGATTTAGTTTGTAGTTTAAAGATTTAGCAACTTCTAACTTAAAAAACGTGGACCCAAAAATCGATTAAGGGAAAGTTTAAGGGAATCACCTAGAACTGTCAAATATAAGATTTTCAACTAACAATGATATACTGACTTCAAAGAAAAATAGGCCCCAAAATTAATATCGAATCAACGAGTCTTCCTAGATCGATTTCTGTGAGGCAGAATCCGATAATCGACAAAGATAGCATCGCTTTCGTTCGCGGCGCTGAACCCTCAAGTCAAAAATTCTTCGGTATCATTTATCATTTTTGTCGGGAAAATAATGATTTCGTTGTTCGATTCATGCCTATAAATAGACATGATTCGAAGAACACGGTCATACCATTAATCACTCATACTAAACAGAATCAACCTCACATAGATGAACTGGAATCAGCAGCGAGATCATGAAGAGAACGATGAATATGCCAAGTTAAGACGTCGTTTTAACCGCAATTTGGAGATGTTAGTGCTCGAGATTTGGCTTCTCATGTGCTTGTTCGTCGTTTTAATGGCTGTGCTGTTTTGGGTCCTGACAATGCGTACTGGTTTTTGAGGCTGTTTTGGGTATTTTGATAATGTAATTTTCCTAGTTCGCGTTATGAAAGTGGTTTTCGCATTTTGAAGGTGTTTTGCGTATTTGAGTTGTAAGTGTTTTTTTTTTTTTCATTTGAAAGGATGTAAGAATCGTTTAAAGACTAGTTCGCGAAACACATCTACTCCCCCTCAATATTTGAAGTTTTGGGAATTTGAACCTCAAAGATAAAAACTTAAAGCAAAGAAATATTTTAATAAATAAAAATATTTCCCCGATTATTAAGTTCGGGCGATTCAAAAGTTGCAAAGGAAGTTTCGAGTGATGCTCAGTTTCGGGCTATTCATAGGCTCGGTCAATTAATTTTATAAAAAAAATCCAAAGCAGTTCCGAGCGATTCTTAGTTCTCCGAGAAAAACATAAATTAATTTGAAATTTCAGTTCAAAATTTTATAAAGGTAAAATTGACGAAATATTTCAAAACCTCCCCCTAAATTAATTGATTTTGTAAATTACTTAATCATGTAAACTAGGATTGAAAATGTTTTTCAGAATAAATGCAGTTCTTCCTAGATTTTACTAACATAGTATGTATGTTATTCATTTGAGCACATATGCATATTAAAAATACAGTGAAGTACGAACATGTAATTTTATGCATATTTAGAATTTACCAAATTTTTCAGTGTGGTTTTAGCTGTCCGCATCCCATCCCTTAATCACGTATGTGGGGCTGCTTCAGGTACCATACGTGAGGGATAATCGTGGTTACTCGCGTCGCCAACCAGTCATAGGTGTGGAGTAACCATCTCTATGTACCTACCTATGCTGGAAACTGCAAAACATCTCAAGCAGATTTTGGTACCCATCTAAGAATGGGTCCTTTTGTATTAGATCTAGAGTTTATGCATGCGTCTTTCATAGATTTATGTCCTACGTCAACTTTAGGTTTATCTATAGCGTTAATTGTTGATTTAGGAACCCAAATCTGTCTAATTCCTAAGGGATAACAAAGGCTAGTGCTTGCCCTAAGTTCTTGTTTTGTAATCCAGATTTTCTTAATTTCCAAAACTTTAGCTTTAGCTTCAGTCTTAGGGTGCTTTGATTGGATGCTTTTGTGATCTTCCCGTTTGTCAAGTTTAGAACTGGACTTGGGAGACGAATGTGTAGGCTTTATCTTTCTGTTCGTTTGAATCATCTCCTTTTGAGTTTGCGAGCCTAACTTAGCAAAGAAGCGTTCATCGTTCTTGGTTGTACGTGCATTTGCTAATCTAAAACGAGAATTTAAGGCTAGTGCATCATCATAAGAATAGTGAAAATTAGAGAGCATAGTTCAGAAAATGAAATCATGGATGGAGATGTGGCAATGTTAGATTTAGCTTGTGACTGATGCCTACTATGCGAATTTGAACATGATGCTCTAAATTTAATTACCTCCTTCTTTTTAAAAGAAGGAGCACAATCAAATAATAGGTCGTCGCCTGTGGCTATCTCCTTTCCTTTCATTCTATTTAAAATTTTACCTGTAGGTGCATGCGAGGATAAGTTGGTACACATTGATTTTCTCGATGCATTCTGCTTCCTTAGTGTCCTAGGCTTGGTTAGAGTTTCTATTTTAGACTCAGCTAGAGACATTTGTGGAGACGTTGAAGCTATAATGTTATTGATTTGTTTTTCGAGTGAGGAAATTATTGTCAATAGCACATCATTTTCTACCTGAAAAACAATCTTTTCGGACTCTAGGATCGAGCGCAAGTCAGATATTTCCTTAATTGCTGGTGGGATATATGCACTAGAGGGGCTGGACTGTGCTAAGTCACGGGACGTGTTCTCGAGGATGATTGGTGTTGAAGGGGGAATAAGAGCATCTAAGTAGTCATCAGACAAAGGTACTTCCCTTGTTTTGTAGCTATTATTCATAGCTTCATAGTCAAGTGGAATTTCTACTCCTGTCTTCCTATCTCCATCACTTTCTGGTGTGAAGGCCATTAATTTAGGCATGTTAATCCCTAAATAGCTAATATCATACGGATCATATAGGTTTAGGGATTTCTTCACAGCTAGAGTAGGGTTTGGAACAAAGCCTAGACCTGCACGTGGATCGTAGAATTCTGTGTCTTTAGGCTGGTTCAAGAAGATCGTTCGATCTGTTTGTCCTCTTTTTGTTAGGAGGTCCTCTAGCTTTTTAATCCTAGCATACAGTTTTACACGTTCTTTATTCAGGAGATCGAACTCGCATGTTTTATTGATTCGCTCATCGATGCAAGTTGTCAATTTAACGTTTAGCTCGCTAACCTGTCTCTTCAACTTTACTATTTCAGCGTCGCGACTGTCAATTTTTGATTGCGCTACTTCCAGCTGGCAATCAAGATTACTCATCTCTTGAAGCTGCCTGAGCAGACATTGATAATTGTTATCAAACCGAGTTTGCAAGTCGTTGATTGTCCTCTTGTGATCAACACATTTGCTTGTTGTTTGCTCGTAGTTTGAGACTTTGTTAGTTAAATCAATGACTTTTGACGCTGATTCAGCTAAATTGGCTTCAGAATTAGCTAAGCTAGTTTCTAGTCTATCTACGTTTTCACGTGTCATATCTAGATCGACTATAGTCTTAGCTAGTTCATTTTCTAATGACCTAAACTTGCTATGAAGAGCCGTAAATTTTTCTTGGAGTTCGAAATACAAAAGGGGGTCAATAGATTCTACCTCCCTTTCTGAAGACGCTTCCTCGTTTTTACCACCATCGACTGCTTCCATGTCATTCGGCTCCGATTTATCTCCTTTCACCAGGGTTATTTTGGCTACACTCTCTTGCTCGCTTTCAGATGTTTCATCGAGCCAGCTGTCTTGTTCTCCCATCAAGGCTACTCCAGCTTTTGTTTGCTTAATCCATCGTAATTTTCTGGAGTAGTACTCCTCAGCCTTCCTTTTGGTTAGAAAGCAGTCTATAGCCGTGTGCCCAGGTTTGTTGCAATTATAGCATTTGATTGGCTCTGCCTTTTTCTTACTATGGGAGTTGTGGAAGGGTGCCATTGATTCGAAGTTTTCAGAATTTAAGCGTTGAAAAACTTTTGGTGTACCCCCGAAGACTGTGTGATGATTTCGAAACTTCGAGAAAATGCCAAGTCTTTTTCTATAATATGCTTGAATGTTCTAAGTAGATCGTTGGATATGTGATCGTTGACACGTTTGTGGATTTGCTTCCAAAACTTTACAAAAACGTCGTTTCACCGATATATTTGGACCCGGAAAAAAAATATTTTGAAATTTTTCGAAAAAGGCCTAAAACAGACTGTAACTGTTGGGTTCAAATTTTCTTTTTCCTTTTTTTTTGTGATCAAGAACGTTTAAGTGTGAATTTCAAAGGGTGATTTAGTGAGAATTGGATTTCCCGATTAAAGTTTCGAATGATGAAGATTTTTTTTTTAACAAAAAATTCTATGTTTTCAAATCAATAGCAAAAATCGGGCGAATTTGCAAAGTGAAGATTCACCGAATTTAATTCGGGCGAATTGCTGTTCAAAGAGGATCAGAATCGGGCGATTGTTTGTCAAAGGACTGAAATTCGCTGAGAGTTTCAAATCGGGCGATTTGCAAATTCTAGCTACAGTACCAAATCGTGTGATTCAGCGATTTATATCCCTACAATGAATTTATTGAAATCGGCCGATTTGCTATGTGAGGAACAAGTGAACTATTTATTAAAATCGTGCGATTTAGTGCGTGGAATTTAATTCGCTACAGTGAAATCGGGTGATTTGCTACAGTAATCGGCCAAATTGCTACAGTAATCGGCCAAATTTACTACAGTGAAGCAGTCCGATTTGGAATTGCTACAATAAAATCGTCCGATTTGGAATTGCTACAGTGAAATCGGCGATTTTGCTACAGTGATGGGCGAATTTGAAATCGCTACAGTGAAATCGGGTGATTTGCTACAGTAATTGGGCACTAGTTACTACAGTAATCGCGCGACTTGTTGCTACAGTGATTTGCTACCGTGACCAATTCAAATCGGGCGCTACATTGATTTGCTACAGTAATCGGGAATCGGGCGATTTGTTCATCTGCCCGATTCTGGACTGAAAGCTGACGAAAAACAGATCCGATACTACCCAAAACTCACCCAAATCAACTGAAAAATGTCGGGTAATCACTTCAAATCACTCGAAAACAACCTAATTAGCTCTTGAGCTTGTAAAATCAGTAAAATCAACTCAAAAACTCAAGAACGAGGCAGAAATTCGAACTAAAAAATAAAACCCAAAAATTTCAGAAACTTGCTCAAATCCTAACGTGCTTGCTCTGATACCAATTGATATTCCCAGTATATCCAACTAAAACACATTTCTAGCATTTTAACCACGAAAATAATGGAAAGAATTTAACTTATCGTGGGGGAGTGCGTGCGTGTTCTCGAGAGGGTTTTGGAGCTTCTCTCACAAAAATTTATTTCACTATATTTCTCACACACACAAGACCCTAAACTATGTGTTAGGGTTTTAGTACTTATACCACATGTTGGTATATTGTACTTGGGCCCTTGTAAGCCCATTACAAATAAAAGCTTACTGGGCTCTAAAACATTAAAACCCAGTTCATAATGACCTTTTCTACCACAACAGCAACACTTAAGCTTAGGCACAGAATGTTTAGCATGCTTTCCTTTAGTGGAATAACCTAACCCTGACCTACCAATGTTCCTAAGAGTAGTTAACAGCATATCTAGGTTCTGCTTACCCTCAAGGAGTCTATCAACTTTCTGTTCTCTATCTAAGGAGTTCCTGAGTTTTATGATATATCTAGATAAGTCACTTTTTTTCTTTTCTAATTTCTGATGGAATTTCCTCTTTCTTAGCAGTAACTAACTCTCCTTTCAAACGTGAAATCTCTAGATCAGCCTCATGTGTTTCTTAGCTAGGCCATCTCGCTGCTTTATCAGTTCCTTATTCAAGAAATTTAGTGACTTAATCTTCCTTACTTTCTTCTATATCAGAAACAGATGAGTCACTTTCATAATCATTGTTATATAAACTGTTTAAGATATAAATTTTCTCAATGGAGGAAGAACGAGATACCCGATCCTCATAAGCCATGTAAGCGTGATCCTCGTCCTCACTTTATTCCATTTCAGAATCATTTGATTCTGTCATCATGGCCTTCTGCTTCCTTGGTTTCTCATCGTTGTTGTTGGGCATTCATGTGCATAGTGGCCTGGTTTGTTGCATCGGAAGCATTTCTAAACTTTCTTCCCGGACGTGGAGATTCCCTTGTTTTTATTCTGGAATTTGTCGGAGTTCCCTTTGAATCTCTTTTTCTGTTGGAATCTTTCGAATCTCTTTGTAAGCATGGCTAGGTCGTTCATCAAGCCTCCTTTTTTGTCGTCAGAATCAGATTCTTATAGGTTGGATTTGAACGCAATAGACTTCTGATTTTTGTGCTGTGACTTCTCGTTCATTGACGTTTCAATCATTTCGTAAGAGATGAGAGAGCCAATGAATTCAGAGATGCTTAGTGCTTCCAGATCCTTTGCTTCGTAGATGGCAGTAACCTTGGCATTCCATTCTCTTGGAAGTGATCTTAGTATATTTCTGACTTGTTCAATGTCGGGAACCTTCTTTCCGAGAGAGAACATTTGGTTGATGATTCCCATGAATCTAGCATACATCTGGCTTATGGTTTCGTCAGATGCCATTGAGAACAGTTTGTATTGATGAGTGAGCAGAGCCAGTCTTTCTTGCACAACTCGTTGGGTTCCTTCATGAGTAACTTGGAGCATATCCCACATGGCCTTTGCCGATGAGCAGGAACTAACCCAAATGTATTCTTCTCGTGTGAGTGCGCATGCGAGCATGTTTTTTGCCTTTGCGTTTCGCGTGATTCCCTTTTTGTCATCAGCAGTGTAATCTTTAGCATCCTTTAGGGTTCCATCGGTTTTTGTAGCCGTATATAGTCCATTAAAGATTTCTCCCAAATATCGTAGTCGACAGCGATGAGAAATTCGATCATACGATTCTTCCAAACTGCGTAGTTCGTTCCATCGAAGAGCCTGGAGTGGGATTGACCCTCTGCAAATACATCAACACTCGGAAAAGCCATTAGATCTTAACTCAGGCATGTTAGGCCTTTCGTTGAGTAACCAGCTCTGATACCAAATGAAGTGTAAAATATGCGTAAGAGGGGGGGGGGATGAATTAGGCTATAAAAACTATTGGCTTCTTATTCTTTGAAAAATACTTTTCTTTAAGATATTTGAAGAGTGTGTTATTTCCCGGAAAGCATCAACGTTATCTCCCTAACCTTGTTTCACAAAATATCACGTTATTTTCAGAAAGCGTTTCAACGATATTACCAAGTTATTTGCCGGCGTTCCGGGTTTGTCTCACAGAAAAGTAAATAGCAGAAAGTAAAGTGAGACGGGATTTTTATGCAGGTTATATCCCCAACTGGGGTTTAACCCTGTCATTGGGGTGTGATCTCACCAAGAGTTCCAATCAATCACTGAGTATTACCGGCTATGGTTACAAAATGATCGACCCTTACACAAGCGAAGCACTTCGGAAACTAGACCTTCACCTAGGTTGTCGCACGCCGAGTTTCGTTGCACGTCGTTTATCTAGGAAACCAATTCCCCGACTAGACACAACTCGCTACCGAAGGGCCATCGAATCCACCAAATTCGTCCCTCGACGTGCAAAAGACTCCAACCGTGCTCCTTTGTACGCTCAACACGTCCGAAGACAAAACACGTCCGAAGGCAAGGGTTTTAGGGTAGGGTGTTGCTAAAGATCGCTCAAAGGGTACAGATTTCGCAATTGTAAGCTCAACACAAACTACGAATTTTTCGCAAATTAAAGCTCAAAACAGTCTAAGGAATTCGATGGGTTGTGTGTTCGTTTCGTACCCTTCAACGTGAAGTGTTTATCTTCTATATAGACCAACGAATAGCTTCTACACTTCACAAGGGAAGTTAAGCACAGAATTTGCAAGAGAAAGCTTAATAATCACGTGCATTAACTAAAGAAATCATGCCAAGAATAAACCAATTAAGCTCAACGATCATGCATGAATTCTTACCATAACTACCAGAGTCTTACTTTCCTTCCAGGTAATCTCATCCGTTTGTCAGCAAATTGCATATATAGACTCAATCAGCATATTACCACATATAAGCCCAATCAATTAATCACTTTCCAAAATATAAATCCCAAGTCGCATAAGGAAAGATAAATCATCATTCACTGATTTAAGAGTGAAATAAGATAGCACTCAAACGGATATATCATTGATATTCTTTCCTAAAATAAATCAATCACACGTAAGCACTTTAATCAGAATATCTTTTCCATATATAGCATAGTCATTCATATCCGGGTGATCACAACGATATTCTTTCCTAAAATAACACAATCTCGCAGACAGTTCACATATATCTCAACATAGTATATTTCCATATATAGCACACAGTGAGATTCCACTCATACGAAAACATTCATAACCAGGTGATCACAGCAGTATTCCAGTTAAGCGTAAGATCACTCAAATTCGATTATCTTAACGATTTAATCACATTTAGGCACTTAATCGAATAATTTCACATACTCAAACATCATAAATCATACATATCGAGTTTTCTAAATTGTACCCCCCATAATACATAATTACTTGGAATAATCAAAACTCTCATAATTATTTGGACCAAAAAGGTCTACAGATAGAATACAAGTCGAGGTCAAAATCAATTTGTTCAACCATTGACTTTGAAATATGATTAGTTGTCGACCAACAGAAAGCCCAAAACCGCTCTTACACTTTAGGGATAACAATTGGGCGGGTCTAAACCTGGACCCGTCAGGAGCAGCCCCTAATGAAGCGCAGTTTTTTTAAATATTCTGGTATTAGGACGGGTTATGGGTCTTAAAAGACTTATTCCGATCAGGTCCGGGGCGGGTCCAGGGTCTTGATGACCTAGACCCAAAATCCGCCCCAAATAAGGGGTCTTTACACATAAATACCCATTTGGAAAAAAACTTGTAATTTAGTGCCCTGTCAGATTTTTTTTATATGTATGTACCTAGTAGAATAAATTTTTTGCAGATAGGTACCCGATCCGCCGCAGGTACGCCATACAACACATTTAGGTACCCTATATCAACGTATTGTGGTACGTCGTACGTTGAGAAAATGGTACGCCGAATTCGCATTTAGGTACGCCATCTATAACACATAAGGTACGCCGTATAAACACATTTAGGTACCCGATATCAACGTGTTATGGTACGCCATACACACACAAAAAGGTACGACGTGACTGAAGAAACTGGTAAACATTAAATCGGGTACCTATCAGTAAAAATTTCTGACATGGGTACCTATCTGTAAAAATTTTATTCAAGTAGGTATTTATGTGTAGATGTCACCCCAAATAATATATATTTATATATAAATGTATTTTAATATAGGAAGTGTTTGTAAATCCACAGATGGCGTTGATGCCCAATGGCTAAGTTAATGTTAAATTCACTTAGAAGTTGTATGTTCAATCTCTACCATGTTAGAGCACGTTTACTTTGGGGGATAAGCACATATAAGACCTATTTTGTCCAATATAATCATGTTTAGTTTACAAAATATTAAACTGTATAAAGCCCGACATAAACCTGACCCAGTACTATCAGCTATCAGATTCAAGATCCAATGAGGTTGGGCCTGATAATTTATCAAAATTGTACTATTATTGGAAATACCAAATAATCCCTCAAACAAAGTCTGACATTCTTCTCTTTAACGAGGGTCATTCTTCACCAAAACGTATCTGCAGTCTCCACCGTTCGTATTGCCTCCTCGTGCTCCTCAGGCCACTGTTAGGAATATGCCCTCGAATGCTATACGGGGATTAGATTGTATAGGGCATTAGCTTATTTATCATTCGACCTTTTATGTAATAAGATATTTTTTGTGTGTTTATTGAAAGGCGTTGTTCGTTTATTGGATATAAGAGTACTTTACTAAGCATCCGGTAAAGCAATAAATGAACAAATCCAAATGTGTCGAGTTGAGTCACTATTCTCGATGAGTACGAGAGAGGAAGGCACCAGCGGACTCTTAACCTCGAGCATTAAAAGTCCGTAAGCCTTAGGCTCCAGTTGGGTGCTGGATAATCGATTACGGCTTATTTGTCGATGACCTATCGAGTGCCGATACCCCCTTGGAAGCGGAGGTCATGACTTGTGATGCGAGTCGAATCAAGGGATTGAATCGTTTCATGGACACTGACTCACGGGTCGTACGGTCGAGCATGGCTTATTACTCAAGGAGTGTCAATGACTGACGACAACACTATAGTAGTCTACGTGAACCTTAGACCGAAAGGGGCTTTGGCGGAGTTGACTTCGAAGTCTCGACTGTCACTGGTTCCCCTCGACCCGATTTGCTGTTGCATGGGTCAGCGGGCCAGATGCGGTCTTGATGACGATTTGTGATTGCCGGGCTTAGACCGCCGAGTACGGATTCACAGTCTCGCAAGTAATCGAAATAAGTGTCCTACTTGGCCAAGGTATTGAACTAACTCATGTTAGACATGGAGGGTAGTATGGTAATTTGCCTCGTCCCCGTTTTATCATAGAATCAAGTATAGTGAGTTTGACATAGACCATGGCTCTCACTCGATTGGGACACAACTGAAGGGTTTATACGTAGTACTATAATCTATAGTAAGGTTCTCGAATAAAGACTGGGTCGAAATTCACACTCGAATCGGGTTACGGTCCGGTACTGCGGGATTGGCTAGGTAACTGCCGGACTCTTGGATTCCTCCCTTGCCGATTGAGTCGAACCTACAAAGTCGAGCTTAAAAAGGATCATCAAGGTGTACTGATAAGGAGAGAAAGTGTTTTGGGCATTAACGGGCCTTGGGCCGTGCCTTAGTGGGCCTCGGGCCATTTAATGGACCGAAGTCGAACTTCGTATGAAACTAACTTTGAGACTTGGGCTTGACCAAGTGCTTAAAAGGCTTGAGGGTAAAATTGGAATTAATTTCGAAAATTAAATATAAATATAGAAATAATATATTTGGAATATTATTTATTTTAAGGTGAAATTTTCGAAATTAATCTTGGATTAAGTTTCGAATTTTATACCATATTTACATATACTTAGTTTGACTTAGTATTTAAGTTAGTTGTCTAATTATGGTAAGTATCATTATATGAATTTTGAATTAAATAAGGGAGAGAAAGATATGGCAAAATCTCCCCACTTAAAGAGAAAAATCGAAAACCATACCTTTGAGATATCCTAGGGATTTCCAAATATATCATAGTATAAATAGGGCAGCCCTATTTCATAATTTGGAGTGAAAAATTTCGTCCATAACAAAGGCACAAAACACACATCGAAAAAAAAAACACTTTTCTCCCACGCGACGGCTCGGTTCTCTCTAGCCATCTTTAGAGAACTGATTCCGTGGTACACTGCGAGGTCAGCGTGACAATCTAGTGCCATCCACCACCATCGACGAAGTCTTGAAGAAAAGGACGAGGAGCTGCCACTCGCTTCAACTGGTAATTCTCTACGGGTTTGACCCGCCCTATTACATGTCTATGTCTTACTATTCTGATCCGAGCAACGAGGCAACAAGGGAAACCGGAAAATTTTTGTTCCGCACCCTACCCGGGGACGTGGCGTCTCCGGGAGACACCGGGTAACCCAACAGTGGTATCAGAGCGGGCGCTCGTGATCAGAATCATAACGTGTTTAAATTGAAACGAGGCGCGTGGGAGACGATCGAAAAGCCAACACGGTTCGACCGTCGTTGGGCTGCCAATGCGTCGTTTGCCAACCCACGGCAACCAACTCGTGCGGTACAAACCGACGATGAACCACGAACCGGACAGGGACCCGTGCGACGGTGGGACCCGGGCAGCCGCGAATTGAGCACGGGCTGCGTGCGCCGTAACGGTGGTACAGCCGCGGGATCGGGCTGCTTTGAGCAGGCCCGATCAGCCTCAAACATTGGGTCCGACGCCTATGGTGGCCTAGGCGCCATCCCCGGGCAGTGCCGCTGCAAGGTGCGGCGGCCCGGCTGAGATCGTCCGCGACTTTGGCCGCGGACTGCGATGGCGCGCATGGTGCGCGCTGCGCAAGACAGTCGCAGCGACTCCAGCTCGGCCGGAACGCTGCGGCGGAAATCTCTCCCGACGAGGCAGTGACTCGGCATGAAGGGGCTGAGGCGACGAGGGAGTCGCAGGAGTATTATGCCACGAGCTGAACACGCGCGCGTTGCGCGGCGTGGCGTCGCTGGCGGTGGCGGCACCGGCTCCAGCCGGGACTCCACACCGACGGCCTTCTCCGCCATGGCTCCCCGGCGTGTTTTGACGGCTGAGCGATTTGAGTCGTGGCAGCTATGTTAGGGCTTCATGCTCAAAGCCTTAACGGGCCTTTTAATGGGCTTGGCCCGTTTAAGGTCAATTTTCGTTTCTTTTTAAAATCATGTAATTGTCAACGTGCTCGTTATGAATGTGATTTAAAGCGCACTTGCGGGTTTAGAAATTTGGTTTCCGGGTCATTTGTTAAGGGTTACGTCCCCTCGGGTTGTATTTGTTTCATACGGATTGTTCGGGACTTATGACCCCCCCGTGTTCTAATTTACCGTTTTATTAGATTAGACTTAAATACGAAGACGAGGTCCCATTTGATGGAAGGCAACCCCCCGGCGGTGACAAGGTGGTGGACGTTCGGTGACTTTGAGGCTGTTCGAGTGACGAAGGACGTTTGACGACTTCAAGACCCGTACGACGACCCGAGGTCTTTTGAAGACGCATGTAATAGGGATAGGCTAGAAATGACCCGCTTGTGTTGTCTTGTAGTTTATTTTCCTTGGGTCAATTTACTACCTACGTGCGTGTTGGTTTTTGAAATGATATGCATGTTTTATGTGCTCTTATGTGAGATGGTTTATTCTCCCGTTTGATAAATACTAAGTGGGTAAAGGAATTGGATTCCTGTCTTCTATCATGCTTGAGATGTCTAGCATTGGGGAGTTTTGCGATTTGTTCCGAATAAGTTGGCGTCGTATATCCCGCCCCAGTGTTAGCGTCTCGGGTGCGTCTTGGACGCCGCTCGTCATACCAGTCCGCCCCCCACGAAGCGTATGACAGCAAGGGGTGGTACATTCTGTGCGATTTGAGCATAAGTTGATAGGTCACACTTAGGCAGTTAAACCCAATAAGCAGGGTTAGCCGTGAGGGTCAATGACTAAGACTAAGATAGTTGAAACTCTTATTGGATAAGTTCGCGTTCGACGTGACTTCGATAAGATTAGATGAGCCAAATATTGCGTTAAAGGCTGAGGCGAGTCTAGTCGAGTCGGGGACATCAACTCCACTATGAAACTTTCAACGAGGTTTCGAAACTCTTCTCGGGAGGATAGTTTTTCGAGAAAAATAGTGGGAGTCAAGCGAAACGAAAAGTCCTTGTTTGTGCTTGATGAATGATAAGATGTTAGGATTATTTTATTGTGTTCAATTAAATTAGGTCATCTTAATCTTGTAATTAATTTAAGTGAAATGGGCTTTAATGTTTTAGAGCCCAGTGATTTTATTCTTGTAATGGGCTTACAAGGGCCCAAGTATTATATACCAACATGTGGTATAAATACTAAAACCCTAACACATAGTTAGGGGTGTCTTGTGTGTTAAAATTATAGAGAGAGAATCTTGTGAAGCCACCAACCTTCAAACACACACACGCACCCCACGTTGAAGCAATTCTTCCATCTTAAATCGTGGTAAATTCGTTCTAGATTATTATTGTTGGATCAAATAGAGACCAACAAGTGGTATTAGAGCAAAACACGTTCGGATTTGAACAATTTTTGAAATTTTTGGGTATTTTTTTGGGTTCGAATTTCTGCCATTTTTTGAGTTTTTGAGCTGATTTTACTGATTTTGCAAGCTCAAAGAGGTAATTAGGTTGTTTTCGAGTGATTTTAAGTGATTACCCAACTTTTTTCAGTTGATTTGGGTGAGTTTTGGGTAGAAATCGCGTCTGTTTTTCGTCATTTTCAGTCCAGAATTGGGTAGATGAACAAATTGCCCGATTGCTACATACCTGAAACAGCTACAGTACCAATTTACTTAGTTTCGGGCGTTTTTATTCAGATTCGGGCGAATTTTGACTGGTCAAACCCGAAACTGGACTGGTCAACTCGAAACTCCACTGGTCAACACCCGAAAGTTGACTGGTTAATCCAATTTTGACTGGTCAAACCCAAAACTTGACTGGTCAACACCCGAAAGTGGACTGATTTCAAAAAAAAATAAAAAATTCACTGTAGCACTTTCGATCGAAACACTGCAGCAACTCACTGTAGCAGTTTCGATCGAAACACTGTAGCACTTCACTGTAGCAGTTTCGCTCGAAACACTGTAGCAGTTTCGATCGAAACACTGTAGCATTTCACTGTAGCAGTTTCGATCGAAACACTATAGCAAATTTCACTGTAGCACGCCCGAAACGCTACAGTACCCGATTTAAAAAAACAAATTCTTTCAGAATTTTCTGAATTTTATTTTATCATTGGTAAAAAAAATAATAATAAATAAATTAAAAAAAAACAAACTCAAATTAATATTTTCGGGTCCAAAATTTTCGGTGTAGACGACGTTTTCGTAATTTTTTTTAAGCAAATCCACAAAACGTGTCAACGATCATTTATATCCAACAATCAACTTAGGACATCATTGGCAAATTATAGAAAAAGTTTGGGTCATTTTCTCGAAGTTTTCGAAATCATCACAAAATTTTTCGGTACACGCCAAAAATTTTCGACGCCGACTTTCTTCGATACTTCACGATACTTCTCGAGTAAACCAAACTTTTCGTCTCTGAAATTTCAAAAGCCAATTTCTATTTTTTAATTAAATATAAAATCAAATTAAAATGGATCCTCAAGCTAGGAAGATTGAGGAATTAGAAGCTCGCCTTGCTAATAATTACTCCGTGTGACTTAAGCAACAAGAAAGCCTAGCTTATGCTAATGAAGATTTGACAAACGCAAAGTCAAATATAATTAGCTTAGAAACTAAGTTAGAGGATAGTGAAAATAGGGTCTGCGAGATGACTAGAAATTTACGTTCTTGCGAAGCTGAGCGAAATGAAATCTCATCAAAATATGAGACCGTCTTAGAGGAACAGCGTATGCTTTACTCTAAGATTAAACGATTAGAGAATGTTATTTCGAATATAGGTCCAGCAGGTCAAAACTCTCCTTCTAACTTAATTCCTAATGGGGAAAATATTTTACATGATAAAAAACCTACTCTATGTGATACTCCAGAGACTCTTCGTAAATTGAAAGATTTACAAGATACTTTGGACTCTGAAAGGATAGGTTTTGGCGCTGAAAAGGAAAGGCTTTTATAGGAGATTTTATATCTCAAAAATTCCCCGTCTTTATCTGTTTCAAATGATTTGTCAAATAAGACATCTTGCTCAAAACAAGTAAAGAAAACAAAAACTAAAAGAAACATCCTTGTTCCTAAAACTGAGAAGGCTTTTACTAATCATTCTAAGTCAATTTTGACTGAAGCTGAAACGTTAAGTAAAAGTAGAGCTTTATAATTAGCTAAGGAACAAATTAAAATTAGGAAGGAGCAAGGAAAGTTAATATTATCTTCGAAAATTAAAGTCGAAAATGTTCAAGATCTTTCCTCTCCCATTCCTATCAAAAGGGAAGCGTGCAAAGAAGATGTTCCAAGCTTAAGCAAATGAACTTCTCAAATCCCGCACATTCATCATTATAGAGTGAATGATGTGAACTCTACTAGGCAATACGACTCATCATCCAATAACGCATATAGCGCCATAAGCTCATAATCCTACTTGAAATATCCAGTCCAGATTCATTCTAGAAAGCATCTTATGCGATTGGCTAGGGAGAAAATCTTTAGGTCTTCTACACCTAGGCACACATTCACCGCCGCTGAATTGTCATTTCCCTCTAAGGTTCACCAAACCTGGATTCCTAAATTACAAATCAAATTGGATAGGACTTTAAAGGATGATTTAGGATCAATATCTGAACCAAATGTGCTTAACTTGTTTTCTGCTAACAAGGGAGGACCCATCCAAAAATGGGTACCAAAGTCCCGATAATGTTTTTGCAGAATCCCAGCATGGGTAGGTACAAGAGAGCTGCTCCACACCCATGACTGGTATGCGATGAGAGCAGCCAAACATCCCAGTGTGTATGGTATCTTGGGTTGCTCCACATACACGACTGGTAAGCGATGCGAGCAACTACGTAGGTAAATTCTATATGCATCCCATAAGAAACTTGGCATGCATCTTGAGCTCAAAAGACAATATACCTACTTTGAAAACAATAGGGTACATTATAAACATGCATGCCTCAAATGTACTTTAAATGTTAAATTTTCGCATGCATATGAGCTGAAATGTCTAATACCACATGATAGGTACATTTTAACTATGCATATATCTTAAAGAGCTTCAAGCTTAAACATTCACGTATGCATATAAGCTGAATCCTTAAAATACCTATTTTAAGTGTTAATAGCGAAAAACGTACATTCTAATGCATTTTTAAAGAACAATAATTCTTTAGTTTGCATCTGATCTGAAAATAGTGTTAGGTCCTACGATTAACAACTCTACGATCCTAGGCTAAAATTCATAGTAATTCGATCGTTTAGATAAGCAATTGAATTCGATCGAAAAACTCAAATGAAGAACAAGAGAGAGAATTCGAGTAGAGTGAGAAAGTTACTGTTGTTTCTCTCTCTAGAAATCAAATTGCAAGCCCTTCGGATCAATTCATAAAACTTTCTCTATTAAGCTCAATTGATTTACAAGTATTTATACCAAACAAACTTGGTATAAATATCAAACTAGTCCTAATCTAAGGACTACTATACAAAACGCCCCTAATTACAAGGACAACTAATGAAATCAAGCACAATTACAAATAGTATTCTACAATCTCCCCCTTTGTGCTTGATTGCGTCTCCGTGCCGTTTGTCCTCGTTGGGCGTAATATGATCTGCGTAAGCCCAGCGCATGCTCGTAGTTCCTCAGAGTGATCCTAAGCTCCAGTCGCTCCTCGATATCTTTAAGCAATTCCATTAGGAGCGGCTGTTCTCTCACGAACCTGTGGATCCTCAGCATAGTGTCTCTGTTGATTTCTTCCAACCTCTGCTCGATGTTTTTCCTGACGACCTTGAGCGTCCCATCGCAAAACTTATGAATCTCAGTCTTCAGCATCAACCTATTCTTCTTTGCTATTGGATTGTGGTAGGTGATGCCTAGGACTGAGCTGATGTGCACGTGGTTGTTGGGAAGCCCTTCGATCTCAGGTCCTTTGTTGAGTGGAGCGGTCATGTTAACCTTCTTCATATTGCTCTCCAGAGCCATCTGAAGGTCATGTGCGGCATAGTACTTGACTTGGCGCATCATGAACCGGTAGAGCCCTTCGAGGCCTTCTTTCTTGATGAAGCCCTGAGGACCTTTGTACTTCTACACATATAGCTGATAAAGACGGTACACTTCATCGGCGGGTAGGTACGGCAGGTCGCTCTCGCTCAGTTCCTCTCGGGTCCTGTCCACTCTTTCAATGACGTAGTAAGGTGTTGGAAGTCCTCCTTTTGCACAGTAAACGCTGAGGAGTTGGCATATTGGGGAGAGACTCTTATAATGGCTCTTGGCTTGTGCCTTAGTCATCCCCAGCCTAACTCTAGGTCCTAGTTTGGTCAGCATCCAGATGTAGGTCATCCTCTTCTGCTGATCCCAATGAGAGATCCCTCTAAGCTCGAACTCGTTCGGCTTCTTCACTCTGTCCGGAGACCTCCAAATATTCTCACGAATTTCTTCTAGGAAGGGAATTTCTATTTGGATGTTTTCCCATTGCGTGTCAATCCGAACGGTCCCTGGCATTTGCCTTGTGGGGGATGCCGCTCGTTGTGCGATCAACTCTGATAGCCTTGGGATGTCTCGTTGGTAGTCTTCACCTTCCTGAAGTTCGTCGTCTTCTATGATTACGAGGTCTATAGACGCTTGTTGTAGAAAGCGCCGAACGTCGTGAATCCGTCGTCTTTGATGCTCCTCGGGCATGGAATGGGTCATCCACTGTCCTTCGAAGATGTACTTGTCTAGGGCCTCGTGTGGATTGACACCATGTCCAGAGGGTCCCGGTTGGTCTGGAGCGGCTGAGGGAGTGGCTTGGGTAGCTGCTAGAGCTACAAGCATTGCCGCACTTGCTTCTTCTTCCGGAAGCAAGGGGCTTGAGTAGATCGGTGGTGTGGACGGAGGCGTCCTGAGGTGAAAGGTTGGTGGGTCGATGTGGGCGGTGCGTTGCGTGGTGTAGGTAGTTTGGGTGGTTTGTGTTTGGGTTTGGTGGGTTTGTGTTTGGGTTTGGTGGATTTGTGTTTGGGTTTCACCAGCTCCGGCGCTTGTCTGCGTGGCGCCCGAGCCTTGTCCTTGGCCACTTGTTGATGTCCTTGGCCTCTTCTCCCCCTCATGAGGGTCCTGATTGTCAGGATCGTCATGTCTGCGCCGGGAGTGGGAGCTTTGGCCTCGGCAGGTGTCAGTCGGTGGCTCAGGATGATCCACCAATCGCCTATAGAGGGATTCTTCTTGCGGCGATCGGATGGAAAGGCCTATCAGACGGGCGAGGAGAATGTCATGGAGCTCGGTGATGGGGATTGTGTATGGGTTGATGAGGATGGAGGAAGTGGCTAGAGGGTCGGTGGGTGTGGGTTGTGGAGGTGTGGGGTTGGTTCGTGACGAAGGGCCTTCAGAGGCAGGTGCTTTCCCGGTATCTCTTCGGGATGCCTCGAGTGCTTGGAGTACTCTCTCTGTGATCTTTTCTTCCATTGACTGTACAGCGGCAGAGAGAGCGGCTCTGTGGGTTGGCTCACAGTCACTTGTGATCTGTTCGGTCGTCACGAAGGGTGCGGACGCCTCCTTAGATGGACCAGGACGACTGACGTCGCCTGTTATCAACCCTTGAGTAGACACCGACTCTGTGGGTTGGCTCACAGTCACTTGAGGTTGTGACTGTATGAGACTTCCACCCAATCCTCAAGTCGAATCCTGAGGATTCGTCTCTATGGGTGTTTTTGCAGGCTCGGGTTGCGCCTGCGAACCAGATACCACGTGAGTTGGTTGCGGCTCAAGAGTGAGCGAAGAATTGCTGTCAACCCTTGTCGTTGTGGTCTGTGGAGTATCTGGTGCGTTGATGACGGCCGGGAAGAGGGACTCCATTTGTATACTAAGTCGTCTGGGTGTCCGTCTTATCAGGCTAATCTCCTCATCTGACTCCGTGTTGGATGGTGTAGCTGTGTGAGGAGTGGGATCACGTTCAACATCCCCTAGAGCCTGATCCGTCACCAGTGGAAGCGAGCTTTGCCCAATTTCTGTCTCGGGCTGTGCTTCTTGTAGAAGAACCTCCTCAATGGTTTCTTCGAGCACGCCTACATGTAAGGGCACTTCCACTTGGTATTCATGTTTAGGAGCCTCGAGCGCCATCTCGGTAGCCACGACGTCTATCAAGGTCTCATCTACGTCGGGCATCGGCTCTTCGATCAAGGGAGACTCCTGTTGAAGCTCCTGAGCGACAACGTCTATCATCGTGTCGTCAGGGCTTGGTTGGTGTTCCGGTTGGGGAGGGCTCACATGGTAATCTACCGGGGGCCCTCTGATCATTTGCTCCGTTAAATGGTGTTCCCGGCAGAATCTTTGATACTCAGCTCCCGCGGGGTCGGCAAGCCTGAGTAGTTGGAGCGGAATCGGCATCGACGGTTGGTCCAAGTTCGTGAGCCGTGGATTGTGGAAGAACTTTAGCCTTGGCGGCTGATAGTTTCCACCAGGAGGCTGCTGTGGGATGTTCTCCGCATGTAGCTCCATGACCTCCCTGATGATCACGTTGAACCATCGAGCATAGGGCACGTTCTTTGACCTTCGGTTTTCCTTCAGCCGGATCTGTTCAGCTAGATCATTCCAGATTAGCTGTGCGAAGTCGTAGTTTCTGGCGAAGGCGAGACTGTCAACGATTCGCAGTATATTGCCGTTGCCCTTGTCGAAACTGGCATGCTTTGGTGATAGACACTTGTTCACGATCCCGAACAGTGTCTTCCAGGGGTGAGGGATACCGCTGCTCTGGACCTGAGCTAGTTTGGTGAGCTGCGGTTGATATCCCATGTGCATGAAGTCATGGACCATTTCTGCGTTCGACGGGAGCGGGTCGTAGTTGTCGCTGGGTGGCGAGTCCAGTATCATCCCGAACTGGCTCTTGCTCATATGAATATGCCGCGTCCCGATTCTTGTTGTGAAGGAGAATGCCCCATTCGCTACAACTCCTTGTATACATCCCCAGAATTGCTGGAGATAGACCATTGGCACTGAGGCGGTGACCGTCAATGCGTGCCAGATGGGGTGACCTCTCAGGATAGAGACAATGATCTCGTCCGGGCATCGAAAGGTGCTCAGATCGAGCTGAAAATTTGTATCCTGGACTTTCAGATACAGGTTGTGGTCGAATATGTGATTATATCTTGGATAGCGATCCATCTGAAAAATAAGATATATAAAAGTTTATTAGTTCAATTTATTTTCAGTCGAAGTATGAATAAATTTCATCAAACTATAGTAATATCGCAAGTAATAGCATGTTCGATGAATTTTGAATTGAAATCATATCAAATGCATAGTATATGCTCAATTTTGAAAAATCGTAATGGCATGAATGTAATTTCGAATGAAGTATAAATCGCGTGAAAAATAGTTCGAAATTTTCTAAGTGTTGACTCGTGAAAAAGGACACTGTTCATGCCGAGAAAATTTTCGCTCGATAAAATTGATTTTGAAAATGATTTCCTATGCATTGATTTCAATTGAATGACTCAGTTCGATTTTTCGATCGAGAAAATTTTATTCGCAAAGGTCCGCTACAGAGTAAAAGACTTAGTAAAATTTTCTAAGTATTGAAGTTGAAATCGAGACTGTAGTCGACCTATTTTACGATCGAGAAAAATTCCATGTAAATTTACGATAGAGAAATTATTTCTCAGGTAAATTTACTATCGAGAAATTTTCCTCGATTGAATAAAATTTTCGATTTGAAATTTGTCGAGCGGAATGTGATTTTCGATTGTAAGTAAAATAATTTTCGCTACGATATAATTTTATCGAGAAATTAGTCAACGAAAGACTAAGTCAATCGTCGAGAAATTTTCCAATCAATTAGATCCCAAGCGGCGAATTTTACGATCGAAAAATTACGTGTTGAAAAATTAATTTCTCGCTGCTAAATTTTTGCGATCAAATTGAAATTGAATCGAAAATTTATATTTTGCGATAGTAAGTTTTACGCTCGATAAAATTTGCATCTAAATTGTCTAATCATTGCGTAAGTTTTTTGCTCACAAAAATCCTAATTAGTTTTCTCGATGGTAAGTAATTTTTTTCGGTCAAAATCTTCTATCTTAGCGACTAAATCAGAATTTTACCTATCGAAAAACTAATTCGACACAATCAGTATCTCAATTAAATCGGAATTCAATTAAGGCTGTTTGCGATCGACAAAGTTCTTCGATGGCTTTAAACATTCAAATACCCAGTTTCATCAAAACTCAAATTACAGTCGAAGATGCAGATTTTCCGAAGATTCATTCTACCAGATTCATAGAGAATATCGAAACTATCTTAAATGCAGGCATTAAACTCAGATAAAGTTCAAAATCAAGCCGCAAACACTATAAAATAGTTACGGTTTTTCTCAGTTTTGAAGAACAGTCGAGAATCTAATCTTAATAATGCGAAAAACTACAAAATGCAGATGCTAATAAAGTTCAATCACACGCAAATGTCAAAAGAATCTCATTTCTACCTTAAGCAGACAGTTTGGTGTTGAAAATCGAAAGATTTTGAGAATTTTAAGCTGTCTGTGAAAGTTTTTCGCTAGAGAGATTTTTTGCGATTAGGGTTGCGTGAGAAAAAGTTTTTCGACTGACAAAAGTTAAACTTTTTTTAACTAGCATTAAGTCAATGTTGGGTTTGCGATTGGACGTTTTGCGATTAAATAGATCAGGCCCATTACTATTTGCGCTCGAGAAATTTTTGATTTGAAAATTTCCTCTCAATTCAAATTTTTCGATCGCAAATTATCGCGGCCAATCAAAATTGTTTCCAACACTGTTTACGATCGAGAAACTTATGATCTTCTATCTAGTTTCTCGATAGTAAGTACTTCTAAGATTTTCAGATTTACCCCTATTTCAAAATAAAACCCTTTGTAAGGCTCCCCCTTAGTAATTAAAATAAATGCAATTAACTCCCTGTATTTTCTGTGTAGTAACGTCTAGCTCCCCTGGCAGAAATTTAAAAATCTGTACCACTTAGAGATAAGCGTTAATAATAATGGAGTTAATCAACACTTATTTTTGGCAATTTTATCTTTGAAAGATTTGATCTTGTGTCTAGCTCCTCTCTTTGTAGAGTCGACGTCTCACTCCTCAATTTTGAAAGATCTGAAATGCTCTGAAAAAAACGTCAAAAATATTTGGAGCTAATCTACAAGTCTTATACTTGCTCCCCCTCAAATGATGCACAAGAATTGACTAATTATGCAAGCATATGAAATCAATTCAAGTCACGAGCACACAAATTTACCAAGTAAGCATGTATACATGGTCCCCGAAAACATGTACTTTAAAATATTGTGTGAGGGTAGAAGCAATGAAAAATTTATCGCATTTAAACAAGTCAGTACCAATGCAATCTAACATTGCATTTAGAATGTGCGATACACTAAAGAAATTCGCATTTATTTAATTCAACGCATATGAAACATAACATCTCATGTCAAAATGTGCGAATTTCATTATTTACTATTTATTTATTATTATATTTATGGGGTCAGATTATTTTGCTTCGATCAATCGTCACGCCTAAAATTTTTACGAGACATTTGAAAGAAGAAAATGCCGTCAAGTCATGTCGTCAAACTAAAGTCCTAAGTCCATAGACTGGTCAATTTCGACAACTCTAACCAGGTTCGCTCTTGCTCTCAACTAGCTATCTTGGGATTTTTATATTTTTATCACTCAAGTCAACACAAGCAATTTTTAGTCAATTTACCTGTGATCGAGGCATTTTTTAATCATTTCACCTAACCGTCTATGTGGAATCAAAGGGTTGTAAGGGTTATAATTTGGCTAGGACTTAGAACGGAAGGAATTTAAAGGGAAGTGAGCTTATCTCTTCATCGTCTTCCAATTCTACGTCCGTCTCCTTTTTTTTTTTCGGCGTCTTTCTTCTTTTCAATCTTTTCTCCCTCATTTTCTTTTAAGAACTATCCCTTTTTATATTATGCTCAAGCTGAAGCTCCGCTTCTCCGTGAGGCTCTAGGAGATTATCGTAGGCGAAGTTCTTCTTGTTGGTTCTCGGACCGATACTGAGCTCCTCTTCTCTTAATCCCTACTGAGGTTTCAGAGATTATCAATTTGGAGAAGTTCTCAGTTATAGAATTCGTACCCGAGGCTGCACTCCTCTTCTCGTTTCCCGATATAAGAGCGGATTATCGTTGGAGAAGTTCACTTCGTGGTGCTCCTCTTCCAGCCGTTCTGACGAGCGTACGAGATTATCGTTGGAGAAGTTCACAGCAGGATCCATGCCACTTTCTACAAGGTAGTCGGAAGGCCGGTTCCTTTGGTCTGATTTTTGCACGTTGAGCAATGCCTTCTTTTGTCATCATTTTACTTTTTCTTTTGTTATCTCCCCCTCCTTTTCTCGTTTGAACAACCATTCGAAGAGTATAAAGTTCGGTTGAAAGCTGGGAATGGGTTTTAAATGAAGAAAAGGACGTCGGAGAAGGCTCAAAGTGGATGACTAAGGGCTAACGTGGGGGAATTTATATAAGGCCGAATGAGGAATATCCTAAACTCCCTTATCATTTTCCTAACGATCTAATGCAAGATGAGTATGAAGCCAAGTATCACTAGTTAAGACAAGCAATTGATGTGTGACTCACTCGAGAAATAGATCCAAAGAAAGAAAAAAATAACAAGGCTTGAATCCTCACATTTATAGTGGCTTTGTGTCTAGTAGAGCAACCTAATGACCTTTAGACACAAGAATGCGACTTAGACTGACAAAATTAAGCAATTAAATCGATCGCATGTCGGGGTAAAATTCTAAGTGACTTTAGATCAAAGCATCCTAAAGGATTTCGTCATACCCCTTTATATTATATATAGAAATATATATGTTATTATTATTATTTTTTATATTTATTTTATCACGCAAGATAAGAACAAATAAGCATAGAAAGCACATAGAATAGAGCATGTGATAGCACAGAAGATCAGGTAATGCACATATTACGGAAGATTCAACATGCCTAATTTTCCGACAAGGAATTGAAATCGTTTCTCATCCAACGCCTTGGTGAAAATGTCGGCTAGTTGAAACTCCGTGTTCACAAAGTACATCTCTATCGTGCCTTTTTTCTACATGATCTTTGATAAAATGATATCTAATGTCAATGTGTTTTGTGCGTGAATGATGAACAGGATTGCAAGTAATGGCGATTGCACTCTGACTATCACTATATATGGGTATATTATTCAGATTGTACCCATAGTCGCGAAGCTGTGTCCGCATCCACAGCATCTGTGAGCAACAGCTGGCAGCAGCTACGTATTCTGCTTCGGCCGTCGAAGTTGACACACAGTTCTGCTTTTTGGATGACCAGCAAACCAGCTTTTCGCCTAAAAATTGAGCGCCACCGGACGTGCTTTTCCTGTCCATTCGGCAACCTGCATAGTCAGCGTCAGTGTAGCCGATAAGTTTAAAATTCCTACCATTTGGATACCATAGGCCAAGGGTAGAGGTGCCCTTAAGGTAGCGTAAAATTCTTTTGACCGCGAGCATATGGGATTCTTTGGGATCGGCTTGAAAACGGGCACACAAGCACGTGGCAAACATGATGTCCGGCCGGCTCGAAGTAAGGTAGAGAAGAGATCCAATGATACTGCGATACAGTGTGATGTCGACCGACTTGCCAGAGGGATCGGCATCCAACTTGCAGCTTGGTGACATAGGAGTGCTGAGAGTCTTGCTCTGGTCTTGATGAAATTTCTTCAGAATATCCTTGATGTATTTTGTTTGACTGATGAAAATTCCATCATTGAGCTGCCTGACTTGGAGTCCTAAGAAAAATTGCATCTCTCCCATGTGGCTCATCTCGAATTTGCTCTTCATGAGATCTCCAAACTTCTTGCAGAGCCGAGGATTTCTTGATCCGAAGATGATGTCGTCGACGTATACTTGGACGACCATCAGATCTTTGTCATGCCATTTAATTAAGAGGGTTGTGTCTATCGTTCCTCGTATGAATCCAGACTTCACGAGGAAATCACTCAGGACATCGTACCAAGCACGTGGGACTTGTTTTAGTCCATAGAGAGCTTTGTCCAAGCGATAGACATGATCGAGATGTTCTTGATCAACGAAACCTTCCGGCTGAGCGACGTAGACTTCTTCTTTTAACACGCCGTTGAGAAAGGCGGTTTTAACATCCATCCGATAGACTTTGAAGTCTTTCTGAGCCGCATAAGCCAGCAGAGGCGGATAGCTTCGATACAGGCAACAGGAGCATAAGTCTCGTCGTAGTCGATGCCTTCCTGTTGATTGTATCCCTTAGCAACTAGCCTTGCTTTGTTCCGGATCACTTCACCATCTTCATTTTTCTTATTCTTGAAAACCCATTTAGTTCCGACCACTATTTTCCCATGTGGACTGGGTACCAAGGTCCACACTTGAAGACGTTCGAATTGATTGATTTCCTCTTGCATTGCGATTGTACAATCCGGGTCTCGAAGTGCGTCTGCTACTTTGGTAGGCTCGTTTTGGCTCAGGAAGCAACTGAAAACACTGTGTTGACGACGTGTCCTCACACCAACCGAGGGATCGCCAATTATCTGATCAACCGAGTGGCCTCTCGTCCACTTGCGCTCATGAGGCAAGGCTGACGTCGATGCGTCAGCTATCTGTGGATCTAGATTGCCTATAGTCTCAGATTGACCATTTGTCTGAGGAAGTTCCAATACTGCACTTGGATTGATCGTCTCAGATGATACTTCCTCGATGACCATTGTAGGTTCTTCGGTGTTCTGTGGTAATTCTGAATCGGGCGGGGTAGAGGTGTGAGATGAACTTGGTACGTCGATCTCGTTCGGTAGATAATCCATTGTTGGTGTAGGCGTGTATGACTGATATACCGGTTCGAAGAGAGAATCCAAGTCGTCTATTGCAAGTCTCGTTGCTTCGTCTGACACTGATCCTGAAGTTGTTGCCATCTTCTGTTGGTTTTGTGCCAACACACCAGTGATTACAGGTTCTGAAATGTTGTCTTCAGAAGCCAACGGGTTAGGCACGGGTCCTGGACTGAATTGACCAGAAGCCATCTCTGCCACTTCGTGGAAAGTGACATTATAGCTTTCCTTAATAGTTCGGGTGGACTTGATGTATACTCGGTACGCTTTTGATGTTGAAGAATACCCGACAAATGTAGCTTCGAATGCTTTAGGGTCGAACTTTGCACGTTGCTCTCGGTCGTTCGCCACAAAGCACTTGCACCCGAAGACTTTAAGGAAAGAGATGTTGGGCACTCTATTATTCACAATCTCATACGGAGTCTTGTTGAACCGTTTGTGAACCACCGTCCTGTTTTGAGTAAAACAAGCGGTATTGACTGCTTCAGCCCATAGAAAGTGTGGAAGTTCCGATTGGATCAGCATTGTACGAGCGACTTCCACTAGTGTTCGATTTTTCCTTTCAACGACCCCATTTTGTTGAGGTGTTTTGGCGGCTGAAAAATTGTTGACTTATTCCAAGTTTCTAATAAAACTCACTGAGGTGATTGTTCTTGAACTCAGTGTCGTTGTCTGTTCGAACAACAACTTGAATAGTCTGTTGCAGCAGATTTTGAGTTGTGTTCACAAAATTGATGATCAAGTCACCAGTCTCATCTTTCGTTCGGAGGAACTAAGTCCACGTGTAGCGAGAATAGTCATCCACAATCACTAGGACATACTTTCTTCCATAGATACTCTGAGTCTGCATCGGACCACAGAGATCCATGTGAATTAGTTCCAATGGTCGAGAAGTAGATGCAATTTGCTTGACGTGATGAGATGCTCGCTTCATTTTTCCTAATTGACATGCCGAACAGTGATGCTCCCTTTGTAGTTGTATAGTTGGAAGACCGTGAACCAACTTTTCGTAGAAAGACGTTGGAGAGCTTTCATATTCAGATGAGACAGTAGTTGATGCCATAAGCTTTTCGTCTGTAAATTAGTCTGAGAAATGAGGCATACAGCTGTCGAGGGCCGCACAGACGTCAGGTTGATCGTGTAAAGATTGGATCTCTGAAGTCCTTGAAGGAGTTCTGTGTCCTAACTATCCACAATTCTGCACCGGTCAGCATGGAAGACCACCTGGAATCCTTTGTCACAGAATTGGCCTATGCTGAACAAGTTATGGCGGAGGCCTTCGACGTAAGAGACATCTTTGATGGTCAGATTCTTCAGAGTGATATCCCCAAGTCCTAGAATCGGGGCTGAATCGTTGTTCTCAAATCTGACTTTGCCGTTTGGTCGGTCTTTGTAGTTGCTCAGCACCTCTTGACTACCAGTCATGTGTGTGGAGCAACCAGAGTCGAGGTACCACACATGATGGATCTGCAAAAACAATTTAGAGAGCTTTAGGTACCCACTTAAATATGGGTCCTCTCGGATTAGCAGATTTAGTTTTGGGTTCAGATATGACTCCTAAATCATTTTTGGAAGAGTCTTAATAACCCATTGCACTTTTGAAAAAGTGGGTTTGGGTTTTGCCTCTATAGGAGACTTGGCCCTTTTGGCTTTTGTCGTCCTAGGCGGAGATTTAGGAACCCATTTGGGTTGAACCTTACAGGGAAGGTTAATTTCAGCACGTACAAATGCTTTGGAGGGTTTGACTGAGGAAAAGATCTTTTCTTGTGATAGTCTCCTAAGGTGCTTGGGGGATTTAATTTCTACGGGATACCTTAGGTGAGTACACTCATGTACGGCGCCATAAGCTTTCTTTATGGCTGGATCTTGTTTCCTACGTGTCTTCCTAGTGGCATTTGTTTCAGAATGATTAATTTTTGACGTAGAGCCTATTTCGAAGTTGGTGCTTCTAAAGGTGATCGGCTGAAGTGAATAAGTAGAAGCAATTATCTTAAAAGTGGAAATAGCTCTTTTATTTCTACGAGAGTCTTTTATTGTAACAGAAGGAGTAGCATGCTCAGAAACATTTAAGTCTAATCGCTCCTTCTTTATCTTAGTGCTAGACACTCTCGCCTTTGTTTTTAGTGCTGACGCTACGCTCCCTGTAGACGTAGGTAAAGTGAAATTAGTCATAGCACTCTTAACAGAATTATTTTTACAATATTTATCTTTCAAAGGCGATTTTTCATTTTTCACGCTTTTTGTAATAGCGTGAGAGGTAGTTTGGGGGGACGAGGAATCCTTGAGATTTTCCATCTCCTTAAAGAATTTTTTCTTTTCAGCTTCGAAATTCTCTAACTTTGCCTGTGACTCCTCTATCTGTTTTATGATAGGGGGTTTGTAGAGAGAATTTTTATAATTAATGGTTTTAACTTCCTCGTGGTGTGTTCGAGAATCAGGAGGTAGAATTTGAACTAAATTGCAGACAGGTGTTAGAGTTTCTTTCCTATTTTTGTCCCTTTCATTTAGTTCTTTGTAGTCAAAGGGGATTTCTGGACCATGTGGACCTTGTCTAATGGATGAATCGAAAGTATTTTCATAAGACGATTCAGTAAAATTTCTAAGAGAGGTTATTCCTAAGCGCATGTGTTTAACATCATATATTTCTTTCTTTTGTAAAACACACGGGTGAGTGAAACCTATGCCTTCTATAGGATTATAGAACTCTATATCCTTGGGCTTGTTCAAAAATATCGTCTGTTCGGACTGTCCCCTACGCGTAACTATATCGTCTAATTTCTTTACTTTGGCATATAGTCTCTTGCGTTCCTCACCTAGGAGAGCGTAATTATTTTCCACGGTTAGTTTCGCGGCTTGACAGGCATCGAAATCCTTACTAAGCTCACTAATCTTAGCATTCGATGTTTCTAATTGAGCTTCTAAGTTAGTGATCTTAGAGGTAGCTTCGGTTATCCTACAATTTAAAATGGCTTTCTCGTTGAGATTTCTAACCAAGCAATTGTAGTTATTTGCTAGCCTATTTTCTAATTCCTTAATCTTTTTGCTCTGTTGTCCGAGTTGAGGTTGACTAGTCTCTCTAGAATGGAGGCTCTTGGTAAGTTCATCTATTTTTGCACTAGAGCTCCTAAGTTCTTGTTCGAGACTATCTATCTTCTCCTGAGCTCTCTCAAGTTCGTTCTCTACTTCCTTTATACTTTTCTGCTCACGTTTCATGTTAGCATATTGCTTTTGATATGATTCTAACATGGTCAATAATGTGGAAGGAGTGACTACCTCATTTGAAGACGTGGATGCGTTGTCGTCGTCCGTACGAGTGGATGTTTCGGCATCCAATTCGTTGTTGAGACGGGCCATGAGGGCTAAGTTCTCTTCTTCGGAGTTCGACGTGTCCTCAAGCCATTGGTCCTGTTCAGCCATGAGAGCTACTCCAGCTTCTTTCTGTTTTGCCAATTGAAGCTTCCTGGAGTAGTAGTTTGCATCTCTTTTCTTCGGGAGAGTGCACTCTCTGGCGAAGTGACCTGCTTTGCCACAGTTAAAACATTTGTTAGTCTCTTTGGGATTCTTGACCTCGGAACTCTCCGGAGCACGTTCTTTGTTCTTGGAGCTTGTAGTCCGAAGTCTATTGGCTGAGGTTGAAGACTTCTTCTTGAAGTATTTCTTGCTCATCATTTGTCCAATGAGAGCTAACTATTTTACAAGGGCTTTCATGTTCGGCTCGATGTCGGAGTCCGATTCCTCTTCCGACTCTGATGATGAAGGTGGCCTAACGATCTTTTCCTTTCTTGACCTTGTGCTCCTCTTCTCCAAGACTAAGGCAACCGTGTCATCGGTTTGTTTGCCTTTCTGCTCTTTGGTAATCTCGCGGATATCCTCCCATGCTGAGCGAGATTATCGAACACGGCATGGACATCCAACTCCTCTAGATCTTTGTTTTGTCGTATTTGAGTGGATATTTTCTTCCATTCCGTGGGCAGAGAGGATAGAAATCTTATGTTTGTCTCCATGTTTGTCTTTGTTATTTCTATCTTCCTCATTTCATTGAGAAGAGTGAGGTATCGTTGGTAGATCTCGTTTAGACTCTCCTCCGACTTTGCTTTGAATGAGTCGTAAGCAGTGAGAATGTTCGCCTTCTTGGCCTTTATGCCAACTTTCGTCCTTTGCATCATCCTATGCAGCTCATCCCACATCCCTTTGGCCGATGTAAGGCTGTCGATTTGTCTGTATATATCGTTGGGGATGCCCTGCATAAGAGTATTCATGGCTACTAGATCAGCCTTAGCTCGAGCGCTTTCCTCCAGAGAGTATTCTCTAGGCTCCTTTAGTCGCCTAGAAGCTGGAATTGCTGGAGTAGCTGTTTCGTCCCCGGGTACATGAACCCAGAACTGTGCCGGTCCCTCTTCAAGGGACTTCAGTAGATTTTCGGCTTGATCCTTTAGAGCAATGAAATTCAGAAAGCGGCTTCTCCACACTGTGTATTCGCCTCTTTGCAAGATCGGCAGACGGATGTCATTTCCGAGTGAGTATGCATCTATGTTTGTATTGTAGTCGAGTTGTTGAAGGATCTTCGTTAATTGTTTTGAAGGTTGAAGATGATGTAATGTGCTTCACAAGTGACAAAATTCGTTAGTTGCGTTTGATTCGAAAATTAGATCGAGAATTATTTTCGATTCAATCTTAAAGTTTGATCGAAATTAATTCCGTCGAGATAGTGTACTGAGTACTGTTCTCGTGCGAGAAATTTTGTCAGCGAGATACTTTACGAGCGAGATAAATTGCTCAAAATCATTCGGTCGAGAAAAATTTCTTGATGGTGAATTTATTTCGAACGTAAAGAAACAGTACGTTAGTAAGTTTCTGGACAAGTCAAAATAAATCTGTTGACTAGAAAAGTTTCTCGCGTATAAATGATTTTCGCCTGGACAAACGTTAAAAGGTTTGACTGAAAAAGTTTTTCGAGTGAAAGTTTTTACGCATGCAAAGTCAAAATAAGTCTCTCTCGAAAAAGTTTTTCGCCATAATGCTCGAGAAATATTTCTAACTAAAATCGTTTCTACTGATGACGATTCTAGCGCTGGCTTCGTATTCTGACCGAGAAAAATTATCGCGCTAGGTTTATCGATCGAGAAACTAATCCGATCGCAAAAGTTAGCGAGAAAAATTTGAGCAATCGAGAAAAATTCACAGAATACGATTAACACTAATTCGAGCAAAACCTGTCACGACCCGTTGTCCGACCTCGCATTTCGTTCTAATCCTAAGTACTTAATGATGTGTTGTCACGCAAAGGCATGAAATTACGGATAAAATTTTTCATTTTTAAAACTGCGTGCGGAAGTCTTACATACAAGTCAAAAGAATGTTCTACAGTTTCCTGGTCATATCTACACAAAATATAAATGCGTGTGTGTGCAGCAAAAGCATCCTATGCGCCCGGCCTTCACAGGTCGTCATCCATACACACACTCCCACCTCAAAAGCAGCCAGATAGCTTCAAAAGATTGGCCTTGCGTGAAATCGGATCACGTACCGTGATCGTCCGTACCTACAACACGTAACGTAAGGATGAGCCACCGAGGCTCAGTAAGCAGAAATTATGCATGTATGCACGTGTCCTAACGATCGACAATCCACGTCATCGTTTTCTAACGCTCATACTCTTTTTCTTATACTCGTACTCTTTTCTTAACTCGTACATCATATGGGCCCTCGGCTTTCTATCCCACTATGCGCCATCTCTTAGAGATCTCAATCCACGAGGGATTCGTACGTGTGTGGAGGTTCACACACTGGAAGGTCACCCGAAGGAATCTTCCCTTACTCAGTGTGGCCTTCACGCGGACGCTTATCACTGGTAGCCAACACCGAGGCCACTAACCTCGGAGGTCACCCGAAGGAATCTTCCCATCCGGGTAGTGTTTACACACTAGAAGGTCACCCGAAGGAATCTTCCTTTACTCAGTGTGTGCCCCGGGTCGCATCCTCCAGGTTGCATCTCCCGCATACGGGGTGTTCCCCCAGCCTCTTATACAGGCCCTATGGCTTCATTCGCCATGGCTGCATAGGGGAGCCGTGACTCTTCATTGAGTCGACACAAACGCCAGTATCGGCGAGTATACATTGCACACATGCAATTTTATGCACGCTCTTACCTCGCGTCTTACGTACTACGCATGCGTGCAAATGCTCATGCCATGCTCATAAAAATATGCAGATCACGCTATCATGCATAAAATTAAATCATGCCGTACGTACGCATTCCACATAAAGTCACGTAAGCACAAAATCACATAATTATACGCAGGCAAGTTACGTGTCGTAGTTGGATTTCTACTTACCTGTCGTCCGTGCTATGCTAATTCACTGCTCCGGGAATTATCGACTGTTCGACCTTTAGACATAAATATCATTGTATCAGTATTATGCCTTTGTTAAATAATTAGGTCGAACTAATTTATTTGACTACATTAATTTTGCTAGAATCTCTAAGTCGCTCGATTCTAGCTAGGCTAAGTTTCTAAGTTACTTGTTTCCCTTTCCAAGTCACTCTAGCATTCAATTAAAACCTAAGTGTATATATATATATATATATATATATATATATAGGTACATCTCGGCGAAAGTTAAAAGTTAATTTTTAATCAAAGTTAGATTCGCTCAATTGCTTAATCTTCAAATCGTCCGATTCTTCATGGCTTGTTTTCGATCGATCATCACTGTCCCAATCGCCCAATTTAGAAATTTCCGTGCACGTAAATCATGAAATCGCCCGATTCAATTTCCACCACCCTATCGTAAGGGTTTCGTCCGATTTCCCATGTATGCAAATCGCCCGATTCGTGTTTAATCCACTTCGATTTCGCCCGATTTAATTTGCATGAAATCCTCCATCGGCCGATTTCTAAATCGCCGCGTGTTTTCATCATCATGACATCACCCTCATTTCGACCGATTCCAAGCATGCCATAAGGGTTTTGCCACTCTTGAAATCGCACGATTCGTTCGGTCTTGAAATCGCCCGATTTCATTGTTTGAAGCACCACAAATCCGAGTTCTTCTAGTCCTTGAATCACCCGATTAAATTGCTTCTCACATTCATTTCGATCGATTCCTCACATGCGAACAATTCGCCCGATTCTAGTGTTTTCATTCGCGCGATTACTAAATTATTTACTTCATTTCCCATGCTATTCTATTCCTTTCAATTGGCCGATTTGTGAAGTATTCAAACTAAAATCGCCGAGACTTATTGTATACGTAATTCATTTTCAGTCGCACGATTTGTCACTCAAACTAAAATCGCCCGAAACCACCTAATTTTCCCCAATTCGATCGATCCTTAAATCATCTACCCGAAAGCACATTCATAGTTCAATCTGCCCAGAGTTTCTAAGTTCTAAGGTTTTATTCTACTCCATAAACCTCAAACACTACTTTAAGATCTTCTCATGCTAAAGTGATGAACTCTAGAACAAGTTAGACTAACCACAACCTAGCAAAATATCAAGGAAACCCTCGGTTATAATTTCACACCTAATCCTAGGGTTTTTGCCGTCTATGGTACACTTAAATTCTCAAGTTTTTCCTTAATCCCCAACGTAATTTAGTCAAATAATCTAAGTAAGGAAAATCACAATAACTTGAGGTAGTAATTTCGCTTACCAACTTCGACGCTCGAGCTACTTGGTGTGCTTTGTGTTAAAATCTTCTCGGCTCCTTCTCCTTTCTCTTTCACTTTGTTTTTCGATGGTTTCTTAAGTGTGGTTATGGGGTTGAAAAGTTTGGATTAGATAGATATTTTTAGCAAGGAACAAGGTGATGGGACTTTGTGGCGTGGGTTTTCCTTGTTTTAAGGAAATTTTGTCTCCCATTAGACTTTTCATATATTGGGCCTAATTGTTAAGTTCTAGTCCAAAATAATAAATTCCTAGCCCAATTCCACTCTTTCTTTTGTCACCTTAATTATGCCTTTTTCCTTCTTTACTTTCGAAAATCCCTCTCAAAGCTTAGGTGTTATCGTAAGCACATAGTTGTTAGCACTTAATTGTACGTAATTGACACAAAATCACGAGCACGAAATTCGTACAATCACATAATAAGCATATAGCACATACGCAAATAAACACGTAATCACTTAGATTATATATTCGTAATTTATTGGCCAACCTAAATTACGAGGACTCGGGTCCTACAGCGATAGTGTAAATCAGTTTCGGCCAAGATTCAATTTGTAATTCAAATCACAGTTTCGATCGAAAGTCATGAATCGCTCGAATGTAAAATCATGTTCAAAATAAAGGACAGTTTCGATCGATTGTAATGCGAACTGGAATAAGTGGTGAGTTTCGGGCGAATGTAATCAATCGCGCGATTTAAATTAAAGTTCTTTTATACTTTGGTTTCGATCGAAACTGCAGAATAGTACGATTTAAATAATTTAATAATTAAAAGGCAGTTTCGGGCGAAAGTGCTGGAATCACGCGATTCAAAATCACTCAAACCCTAATCTGCGAATCCTGCAAAATCGAGAATAATATCAGTTAAAAACTGCAGATTGTATGTTTTTCCTTACCACTAGTGATTTTGGAGCTGCAAAAATCGTGAAAAACAGTGTTTGTTTGTGATTTGAAGAGAGTTGTGTGCGATTTGCAGAGAGGTTTTGAAAGTGAATTTGGGAGAATCGATGAAGAAAGACTGAGTTTCGGGCGAAACACTATATATATAGGATGAGTTTCGATCAAGAGTGGTTTCGGGCGAGTCTCTGTTTCGCCGAGTAAAAATGACAAAGCAATTAAAATATTAGTTTCGATCGAATTGGATTAGTTTCGGGCGATAGTCAATTTCGCCGAGAAAAGATTTTAAATATTTGAATATTTTAGTTTCGATCGAATTGTAAGTGAGTTTCGGGCGACACTCAGTTTCGCCGAGAGAAGATTTTAAATATGTGAATATCTCAGTTTCGATCGAATTTTGAGTGAGTTTCGAGCGAAAGACCATATATATGGGAAGAGTTTTGAGCGATAGTCAATTTCGCCGAGAAAAGATTTCAAATACTTGAAAAATTCAATTTCGAACGAATTTTTGAAAGAGTTTCGCCGAGAAAGATTTTGACTTAAGATAAATAGAAATGGCTATCCCAAAATTTTTACCCTACAATTCGATTTGATGGAAGTTTTGATGAAAAATCATAGAAGCTCCCCCTTAATTTGTGCAAGGTGTTCAAAGACTCCCCCTAGATTAGTGCAAGATAAGACTCCCCCTAGACGTGATAGTAGCACTTTAACATACTCATGAAAACATATAAAGGAAAAATTAAGTGACCTATTTACACTATATCAGGTTCATGTAGGGACAATCGATCATGTCTTATGGTTCAACATGCCTAACCTAGAAACCAAGAATTGGAATCGTTTTTCATCCAATGCCTTAGTGAATAAGTCAGCAAGTTGAAGATCTGTGTGCACGAAATGCATTTCGATTGTACCTTGTTCTACATGTTCCTTGATAAAGTGATGCTTTGTGCGTGAGTGATGTACGGGATTGCTTGTTATGGCAATAGCACTTTTTGAGTCACTAAATATGGAAATATGATTTAAGGTTATGCCAAAATCTCGTAGCTGGGTTCTCATCAACAAAATTTGTGAACAACAACTCGCAGCAGCGACATATTCTGCCTCTGCTGTTGAAGTTGAGACACGGTTTTGTTTTCGAGACGACCAGCTTACGAGTTTACCCCCGAGAAATTGAGCGGCTCCTGAGGTGCTCTTTCTGTCCAGCTTGCATCCAGCGTAATCGGCATCTGTGTATCCTACGAGTTCGAAGTTTGAGTCCATTGGGTACCATAGGCCTAGATTGGGAGTTCCCTTTAGGTATTTGAAGATTCTTTTGACGGCGAGCATGTGAGACTCCTTTGGATCAGCTTGAAAGCGGGCGCAGCAGAGACACGTGGCGAACATGATGTCAGGTCGACTTGATGTGAGATAGAGTAGAGATCCTATCATGCCTCTATAAAGCGTTTGGTTAACAGATTTTCCTGATGAATCGGCATCAAGTTTGCATGAGGTGGACATCGGAGTGCTAGCAGCATTGGAATTGGCCAAGTTGTTCTTATTTAGTATGTCGTGAATGTACTTGGATTGATTGATGAAAATTCCATCGTGAAGCTGCTTGACCTGGAGGCCTAAGAAGAAGCTTAGTTCGCCCATCATACTCATTTCAAATTTCTGCTTCACTAGGTCTCCAAAGTGCTTGCACATTCTTGAGTCTGTCGAGCCGAAGATGATGTCGTCGATGTAAATCTGTACCAGCATAATGTCAGAGCCGTCCTTCTTGATAAAGAGAGTCGTGTCGATCTTCCCTTTTGTGAAACCGGAGGAGATGAGAAAATCCGAGAGGACCTCGTACCAGGCTCTAGGAGCTTGTTTAAGTCCATAGAGAGCTTTATCGAGTCTATAGACGTGATCTGGGAGTTGTTCGCTCACAGAACCTTCAGGCTGAGAGACAAAAACTTCTTCCTTCAGAATTTCGTTGAAGAATGCTGTTTTGACATCCATCTGATAGACTGTGAAGTTCTTGTGTGCAGCAAAAGCTAAGAAAAATCCTGATGGCTTCAATTCTTGTGACCAGAGCATATGTCTCATCATAGTCGATTCCTTCCTGTTGATTGTATCCTTTTGCAACCAGTCTGGCTTTATTTCGGATAACAACTCCTTGTTCGTCCTTTTCGTTCTTAAACACCCATTAAGTCCCTATGATAGTTTTCCCAGCCGGTCTAGGTACTATATTCCAGACTTTCAACCTCTCAAACTGATTGATTTCCTCCTGCATTGCGATTATCCAATCTGGGTCGGCGAGTGCTTCAGCTACTTTGCTGGGCTCCTTTTGACTGAGAAAGCAAGAATAGAGGCTTTCATTTATCGTTGATGCTCGAGTTGTTACACCAGTGGAGGGGTCCCCAATTATTTGTGAGTTTGGGTGTGCTCGGGTCCACTTTCTTGTACTAGGTTGTGATGATCCAGCTGCATTTGTGTCTTGTATTGCATCTTCACTCTGATCAGCCTGATGTTCCGTTTTTTCTCCAGGTTGAGGTATTACTGACTCTCCTGAAGAAATTTCTATTGTTGAATCAGAGGCCTGAGGTGTTTCAGCGGCTGAGCTGGAGATAATTTCAGTATCGGTTTGTGGCAGCCCCGCCTTCCACCACTACTTTCTTAACTAGTCTAAGCGACTAATATCGTAATAATGAAATAGATCGTACGATATTTCGGATAAAATTTTTCCTTTCATAAAAAGGAATCGTAACAGTTCCTACGAAATCATCGTGGGTCCTATTTACATAGAAAAGCGTGCATGCGGGTCAAAATAAATCTATCTACTGGGCCTCCACCAGGTCGCGTCCATGCACACACTTCCATCTCAAAAGCCCCTGGAAGCTTCAAAAGTTGGCCTTGCCGTGAAAATGATCACGTACCGTGATCGCGGGGTCCTACAACACATAACAACGTGGAATGAGCTTATAAAGCTCAGTAAGTGAAAACCATGCATGCAATGCACGTGGCCTAAATAGCGATGGCATTCGCGCCAATGCTTTTAACTCCTCATGACCTTCTCATTCTTTTCCTTTCATATTTGGGCCCCTTCGGCTTTCAATCTTAATATGCACCATATATAGCTCAAACCCCCAAGGGTATAAGTGGCAGTACACACACTTGGAGGCTAAACCCGAGTACTCAATCTGTGCGTAATCCTCTGGTGCCTTTCAATCCCAATGCGGTACACACTGAGAGGCTACTAATGCCTTTCAATCCCAATGCAGTCCCATTGAGAGGATAACCCGGGCACACAAATTTCGTTTAACCCTAAGGCGCCTTTCCATCCCAATGTGGTCTGACACGCGGGCGCTTCTCACTGGTAGCTTACTACGAGGTCGCCAACACTCGAGGTTCCCTCGGTGCCGCTCATACCCTCGAGTCGCATCCTCCAGGTTGCATCTCCCGCTACGGGGTAGCATAGAAGAGCCGTGACTCATCATTGAGTCGACACAAATGCCCATATCGGCAAATATACATATCGCTCTCAAGCGATCTTATACTCATGCACGCGATTTCCCTGACTCTCATACTAGTCGTGCGTGCATATGCTCATGCCATGAATCATGTAAACATGCATGCAATATTCATAGAATACTTTACATCACATAAAAATCACGTAAATTTACGTCACATAGACACGTCACATAAAATCATAAAAGCATATAATACATAATTTCATGCACATAAAAATTATGTGTTGTAGTTGCGATTTTCACTTACCTGGTATCCTTAGCTATATCGTACGGTAAATCGCTAATCTTCAAACCCTAAGTATAGAAACATAAATAATTAGGGTTTGTTAGTCGATTTACAGTTTTGCTAAAGTGGCTTAATTTGAAAACCCTAGTTTCGACTTTTATAAATTTCGAAACCCTAAAGTTTCGAACTTTGACTTAAATTGAAAAATACCCCTTTGAAATTCATAAGGACCTCGAAACCTATTTTCCACCTACCTTAAATTCCTATTAGACATAATTCTGGAGGAGGTGCATTGCAAGATAAATCTCGATATGTTCTCGAAATGAGTCTGAAATGAATCTCGACCTAGTGTATACGAGAGTTCGATGTCGATTAATCAATACACAATTTTGAGGTAAATGTCGACATAAATCTCGAGTTGCATGATGAATTAAATCTTGATATGGTATATACAAAGGCTCGACATGTTTTTATTTTGTTTCTCGAGATGACTTACAAAGTGAATTCTCGAGCTTGAATGTTGAATTAAATCTCGTCATATGAAAAATAGATCTCGAGCTAGGGTTAGAGGGATCTCGACATTATCTATACTAAAGTTCGACATTTGAACTCTATGCAAAGATCTCGAGATAGGGTTACATGGGTCTCGACATACTAAAGAAAATCTCGAGCTAGGGTTTTCCAAGATATATTTCGAGCTTAATCTCGAGATTTAAAAATGTACAATTTCGACATTATAATTATACAAAACTTCGAAATTTGTTTCCACGTTACACTCAAGGCTATCGAGATTGTATATATATATATATATATATATATATATACTTCGAGATTTAAACTAAATATCACCCAAATTTTGACATATATTTCGAGCTTCATCTCGAGGTGATGTCTCGAGTTTTAACTCGACATTTTTCCTATCCCCATTTTCGATCTCGACATTCTTGTACCATTATGAAGATTTCGAAACATCTTATACATATGCTCTTAACTCTCGATCGAAACCTTCTTGCTTTTTTTTTTTAAGAACAGTTGAAGGTCGTATAACCTTATCAAGACCAGAAATATTCTAAGCTACCGAAAATTACCCTTAGTTTACCCTAATTTCTACAAACGTAATCCCTAGTCTTAAAAATTACTACTCTTTCGATCAAATCTGCTTCATTCGAAAATATTGAAACCCTTAGAGACACTAAAACGTACATAGGGTCTAGGAAATATATTTCCATATTTAATACTTCTTAAAGCATGCTATTAATTAAATAAGAGCATAAATTTATAATTAGGAGGCCATACCTATCAAATTCGATTGTGAGCATGAGTTTCCCTTTGAATTAGACGAATTCTCTTTCTCCTTGTTCCCAGGTTCTCAAATGGTTTGCAAGTGAAATTACGTTTTCTTTCTCCCTCAGTTCTTATTTACTATTGCGTGTAATACTGAATAAATGACGTTGAAGTTTAGGGTAATATTTATCCCAAGTTATGAAATACATATTATTTTAATATTACTTTGGTTTTCCTCTTGCTTTGGGTTTTCGAAATGTATAGAAGACCCTATATAAATAAGGTTTCGACATTCTCATTTTGAATCTCTATAATCTCGACATTCTCCAACATCTTCAAGGACTTCGAGATTCTTCCTTTGCTATTTCGACATCTACACATTTCGACATCTAGGTCACTTAATTTCGAGATTTACTCATTTTGTGTTCTTCCTATTTTGACAACATTCTATTTATTTTGAACGCTCATTGCTTTGAAACCCTCTTGACTAATTTCAATTCTTACCAATGTAAATGTTAATTATTTTCCTAAGTTAGAATCCTTTATAGCTCGTAATTAATTCATCATTTAGAATTTTCTAAATCCTACGTTCATTACTTTAGTCATAATTCATAACACATATAAGAGTTATAGGTCACATAGCATGAGATCATATAGACACATAAGTCATTTAAGAGCATGAAAACATGAAAGCATCATATCACCGAAAATACTAATTAATCCAATAAAGTTCTTATAACGTATAGTATGTAACACAAAATCACATGGATACCTATGTCATTTAAAAATATACAGACATGTAAATACGCACCATATATTGAGTTTGAACGAACTATGTGTCCTAAATAAGATGTTCACTAAAATCTTAGCATTCTTAATTTAATTCATCCAACAATGTCCCTAATTAACTATCTTTCACCCTAAATTATATCGCAAATCCCGTAATTAAATTTTACGGGTATTACACGGTTGGGAGTTCACTGTTGTCATCAAGGTGAAGATTTTCCATCGTAGGAGGGGAATTGTCATTGCTAGTCTCTACTGAATCATTATTTCCAGGCGCTACATAAGTTCCATGTCGCTCAAGGTATTAGATTTTAAAGGTTCGCCCACGGAGGAGATACTTGGTTATCCTTTGTCAACTCTCGTAGAATTCCGGGTTCTGGACTGATTTGTGCAGAAGCTACTTGGTCTACTTCATCAAACGTTACGTTAATGCTTTCCATAACAGATCTTTTCTCCTTGAGGTATACTCGATAGGCTTTTAATGTTGTCGAGTACCCCACCAGTATCCCTTCAAATGCCTTTGGGTCGAGTTTGCCTCTGTCTTCACGATCGTTTGCCACGTATCACTTGCATCCAAAGACTCTCAGGAAAGAAACGTCCGGCACTCTGCGATTTATCAACTCGTAGGGAGTCCTATTGAACCTCTTGTAAAGGGAGCCACGATTTTGAGTGAAGCAGGCTGTGTTCATTGCTTCGGCCCACAAGAAGTGAGGAAGTCCAGAGTGAATAAGTAGTGTACGAGTTGCTTCAACTAAAGTTCTGTTCTTGCGCTCGACTACACCGTTTTGTTGAGATGTTTTTGCCGCTGCGAACTGTTAGGTGATTCCAAATGATGCATAGAAGTCACTGAGCATTTTATTCTTAAATTCTATCCCATTGTCAGTTCTGATGATTTGGACACTTAGTTGGTAGAGGTTTTGTGCGGTTTTGATAAACTCAATGATTAGACCTGGAGTTTCGTCCTTGGATCTGAGAAATTTGGTCCATGTGTAGCGTGAGAAATCATCCACAATAACCAACACATATCTTCGTCCATTGATGGTCTGAGTGCGCATAGGGCCACATAGATCCATATGAATGAGTTCGAGAGGTTTGGAAGTTGAGGCTGTGTTTGGTCCGATGAGATGCCTTCCTTATTTTTCCCATTTCACATGCATAGCAAAGATGCTCTTTGTGATATCTGGGGAAGTCCTTTGACCAAGTTTTCTGATCGCAATTTATTCAGGTCTTTGAAATTGAGATGAGAGAGCCGCTGGTTCCAGAGATCGTTCTGATGGAGTGAAGCACGGGAGATTAGACATGTCGGTCGGACAGTCGTGAGACCAATTGAGTAGAGATTTGTCTTTCTGTGGCCCGTGAGTAGTTCCCATCCATTGTCGTCAGTAACGCTACATTTATTAGCTTCAAAATTCACTTTGTAGCCCTTGTCACAGAAGCGTCCGATACTAAATAAGTTGTAGCTCAGTCCTTCAACGTATGATACTCCTTTGATGGTGAGTCTGGTATGGATTAGATCCCCCGTGCCTAGCATGGGTGCAGATTGACCGTTTCCAAAGTAGAACTTTCCTTGAAAACCCTCAGAAAAGTTGCTCAACAGCTCTTTACTTCCAGTCATGTGTGAGGAGCAACCTGAATCTAAGTACCACAAATGACTGACCTGCAAAATAAATCAGGTTAGCTTAGGGACCCATTTAAGCACAGGTCCTTTCTTAGTCACAGGAGAGAACTCCAACGTATTTGTTGTTATATTGGTTTCTTCGTTAGATTGCTGGAAAGCTGACTTAAAAGCCCAGAAACCACCACTGTCTATAGGGTGTAGTTGGGATTTTGGGATCCAAATTTGTCTTGGATTTAACTTCTTATTGTGCTTGGTTTGGGAAGTGGTGTTTTTCTCCCTCTTAGATTTGCGAGTGTGATTGTTGATCTTGGGAGATGCATCGTTAGAGCGAGAGCTGATTAACATGGAAGCTTTTTTGCATAACAGATCGTTATGAGGATGTGGGAGTACATCATTGTTTACATAACGATTTTAAATTTATGAGCACAAAATAAGGTAACACGATCTGTGACACTACAAGAAGTCACTTTTGGAAATGTAAAGGAATTGAAAACATGAGAAGCAAGATTCGAGGCTGGCTTCTTCTTCTTGTCAGGAACAGTTTTCTTCTTTGCTAAGCCCGATTGAACCTTATTCTTTTCCTTGGAACTCACGCCTTTGTCTGTGGGTACACACGATACAGAATTAGTGTGAGATAAGAAAGTTTTCTTTGTACTTTCCTCGTATTTAAACGTCGAGGATTTGGGAACATGACGTGAAGTGGTATGTATGTAAGCGTTAGGAAAGTTTTCAAGAGTATAAATTTTGCTTAACAGGATAGTTTTCTCTTCTTCATGGGCTTTCCTTTCTGATTCTAGAGAGGCCGTTAAATCACCTATTTTGCGAATAATTTCTGGAGTATAGATAAATGAATAAATAGGTTTAGACTGTTCGTCGGCGCCTTCCTGAATTTCAGGTCCAAATGATGATATGTAATCATCAGACAGCGTTATCTTTCTAGTTTTATAGCTATCATTGAGCTCTGTATAGTTACACACGATTTGGGCCCATTCCTTATTCCTCTGTTTCTGTTCGTCATATTCAGTCACCTCACTTGATCCTACGAAGGGCATTAGTTTTTCAATGCTTAACCCGAATCGTTTAATATGGTACAGAGGAAGTACCTTCTCCTTTTTCGGATTAGTTGTGAGTTGAAATCCTAATCCTTCGCGGGGATCATAGAAGTCTACATCTTTAACTTGATTAAGAAACAGTGTTCGTTCAGATTGACCTCTTTTGGTGATAATGTCCTCTAACTCCATGACTTTCTTGTATAGACGAACACGTTCGTTGGTGATTAGTTCGTATTGAGATAATACATTTACTCGTTCTTCTTCGCTGTCTTTCAAGCTTCTACACATATCACTAATTTGTTTTTCCCTGCTTTCTATAAGATCTTCTAAAGTCTTTGCTTTAGTTTCAGATAAGGTCAAGGATTCATTAAGAATGGCTATCTCTTCCTGTTGTTTGTTTAATAAGGCATAATTTTTGTAAAAATTGCTTTGGAGTTCTGAGTAATCTTTACGATGCATGGAGAGTTTGGCTATCCTACGTTCAAGTGTGATAAAATCATTTAAGGATGGGGTGTATACCTCCAGATCGGATGAAGAGACATCCGTCCTGTCTGACCCTATGGCTGGTTCGTCCTCGTCGGAGTCATCATCATTGCTTTTTGCCATGAAGGTCATTTCATCTTCCTCCTCGTCGGACGTGTCCTCCAGCAACCTCCTCAGCAACCAAGACGATTCATGCCTCCTTTCGTTGTGAGAGCTGAAATTTTTTCTTGTAGTATTCAGTGTTTTTCTTCTTAGGTCTGAAGCATTCAGAAGCAAAGTAACCCGGTTTGCCACAGTTGAAGCACTTCTTTAGTACTTCAGATTTCTTAGTTTCAGACTCTTCAGGGGCAACGAACTTCTGTTTCCCGCCCGAGGTTCGTTGCTTGTTGAAGGAGGACGACGATTTCTTGGCGCTTATCTTATTGACCGTCTCTGAGATCATAGCCAGTTTCTTTCTGATTGATTCGAGTTCGTCCTCAGATTCTTGGTCAGATTCGGCGTTGTCAGAAGTGTCAGATTGTACAGCCTGCTTTCCTTTAGAAGTTCTCGAGCTTCTGTTGCTAGACTTAGAGGTCACAAGTGCAATTGGTTCCATGTCGACATTTGTTTTTCCTTCGTTCTTGATTTCTTTGGCATATTGGGAGTATTGTGAGAGGTTATCATGCACAGAAGTTGGGTTCGTATGTAAGACTGAATTTGGGCAACACGTTCGTATGATCACGCAAGAAAGAACGGAGATGAGACTGACCCACGAATTGACAGAGAATAACTCTCCAATGCTTACAAGCAACTAATCCCTACGAGCGACGCAGAGGCTGAGGGGAGTGGTACAATGGAGTCTTTGCAGATCCTCGGCGAAATGAAAGGTATTTACCTAGTCCAAAAATTCACAGGCCATTCGCCTTATGTTTGAGTACCTATTCATTTTTTTTGTTCTAATTAACTTTGAATCAATTTTTCATAATTGTTATGAGAAAGTAACAAAGTCAGTAGAAGCCCGTTTCAACAGATTACTTTCTGAGGTTTGTGATACACGGTCTTTACATTGTCCCATTTTATGATGCTTGATTCCTTCATCTACTTTTCACTTCCTGTTAATTAGTTTGCATTGCCCTGATTTCGGATGTTAATTTCCTGATCGCAAGTGCTTCATTTGGGCTGCAGTGACAACCCCTTTTCCTAACGACTGTTGTGGCCAAGCTTAAGCAATTCTCTGATGCATTCCATATATTCGATGAAATGCGTAGCTTAATTCTTCCCCTTATGTGCACCATTTCAGTATTGCGATGAACCGCGTTTGTCAATTGGGTAAAGTCACTTATGCGTTTTCTATTTTTAGGCATCCTTTGCAAACTTCAAGCTTTCTACTGCATATCGCCTGAAAACAGTCTTCACCACCAACGGAGGAGTTTTCAGCTTATGAGTCTTTTATGACACAGTTTCCCTGCACAGGCTGAGAAGTAGACGGAGTCAACGAACCTAACTCAAAAACGAATCAATTCCTAAACGAGCTAGAGCCCGAATTCGTGGACCCTGGCTACTTTCCACCTGTGCGAGGAAACGTGGATGTAATCTCTACTGTCATGAACAACGGAAGACCCACCAACCAATAAGGTTGCACAGTATTGGTATCTTCGTATGTATGGCCTATTCTATAAAGAGTATATTAGGTACCAGCGTATCTAATACATGGACGCGTCCTTTGCAAGCTAGAGCCCGAATTCTTATTTAACTGTATGACTGTATACTGTATATTGGGTATTTTATGATTCTTTTAAATTATAATACACGGATAATATGGCAATAATTCGATATTAAACAACATACCTAATTTATGCCAGCAAAAGCAAAATAAAATACAAAACATTATATTTACATTGGGAAAAAAATAACCCCGTGCATCGCATGGGTGCAAAGCCTAAATTGGTATTACTTAAGCACATGCAAGGGTTTATTTACGAATAGACATCTCCTATAGCCAATAGCTATACGACACATCATCGTCATCATATGATGGTTTATGTAGCATTAAAAAGTTGTAAAAATAATGACCATTTTAGCCCCATGTGTGAGTTGAATTACATGGTGCCATTTTTTCAAAAAGCTTCATGGCTCTTCTCGCTTTGACTTTGACTGTACTTTTACTTCCAAGTACCAAACACCGATGGAGGTAAGAAAAGGACAAACATTTGATTCATATATATACACATATACAATCAAATACGATGTCTTCCTTTTCTTTGACACGTCATCAATAAACAACCCGTGCATGGCACGGGTCTAAACCTAGTATTTATAATACTTCAAAATAACATATACCATCGAATGGATGACGAGAAAATTAACCTGCGACAACCGAATGTCAAGCGAGTGATTCCTTATCTGAACAATAATTGATATCGCTCGTTTCATCACGGAGAAGCTTACACCTTTATCCACACTGTTAATTGTCTTCGTAATACAGTAAAGGCCATTCATCAATATTGACTACCAACATTTAGATAATTGAAAATATGTTCAGTTAATAACTCCAAAAGACTAAAGACAACATATCTTGAACGAAGGGAAGAAATTAAGTAGTCACGATTTAAAATCAACATGCATGAAGATAAAAATTGTTAGTATTAATAACAAAAAGGAAAGGAAGAGCCACAACAAACCTCGTAAGAATTCCAACCCAAATTGGTGAAGCGTTGGATTTCAATCAAATGTTGAACTGTTCTCAATAAAAAGTCATGTGCAGTTTTTATTGAAAGTGGGTTTTTATTTTATCAATTATTAATTGTAGATAAAATATGATTAGTTGATTCTTAAAATTGACAGACCAAATTAGATAGAAATGGACGGTTTTTATCAGCCGCATAGCCTTTATAAAATAGAATAGATGTCATATTATGTCAGCTTTGTCAATTTACAATTGTATCCCTGATTTTATTAAAAAGGATTACAACTGAGACTCGTCTTCTTTCCTTCATTTCATCGCAATTCACTCAATTTCACTGATCTTATCACAATTGCATACGCAGACCAATATGATGTATACTGGAATCAATAGAAAAACAAGTGTAATAAGCAACCATAACAACCTCTAACTCACAGTAGTTCCATTGCTCAAAAGACTAATGTCCTTTTAATTCTAAACCATTTTGAAATTTCTTAAGACAAGCAAATATACCCATGCACACGAGCAAAATCGTCCCATCTATTCCTTACCCCGGCTAAGAGAGTCGATTTGTTGCTGAATTCGTTAGAGGCTCGGTGACTAGAGCTGAAAGTTTGGGTGGGCCGGCCTGACTGGCCCTAAAGAATATGGGCCTTATACTCTTAGGCCCAAACCCATAACGTCATGGGCCGGGCCAGCCCGTCGGGCCCATGGACCAATATTTTAATTTTTTTTGGTAATTTATTAATTTCAAAATCTTTGATTTATTTATTATAAATTATTATACACAATATTACAAATATACAGTTATTCAAAAATTTTATCTCATTAATACATCAAAAAATATTATGCTTAGAAAATTGAATTTCATAATTATTATATATAGAAAGATAAAAGAAAAACTAATAAAATGGCGGGCCCAATTAGGCTTTTCGGCCCGTAGCCCATCAGCCCAGCGGGCCTGACGAGCCGGGCTCAACAGCCCGGTCATGTTTTGGGCTCATAAAACTTGGGCTCCAGGCCGGGTCGTGCCGGCCCATGGGCTTGTGCCAAAATTTCAGCTCTATCAGTGACCGATCCAAGTCGAGCAAATATCAACACCACCGTGGGAGGCGCTTTAATGAGCGGTCGGGGCAGCAGTGGAAAATTTTTAGGCGGCATTGTGGTTGGTGGTGGCGGAGATGGAGGAAAATTAATATGTGGTCGAGGCTGCACGGGCAAATTACTGGGTGGTCGAGCCTGCACCCGCAAATTATCCGCTAGCAATTTGGTTGGTGGCGGTGGAGGGGGCCGATTGTATGGGTGGTCGAGGCGGCACGGGCGAATATTTAGGTTTGTTGTATGGGTGATGGTGGATGAGGTTGGGGATCGGCGGGAAGGGAGGATTACTCGGCAATTGAGAAATTATAGGTTGTTGATTAAAGAATGACTGGGAGGAGAAAGCATTGGTGGTTGTGGTGGGGAAGTGGCTGTTGGGTTACCCGGTGTCTCCCGGAGACGCCACGTCCCCGGGTACGGTGCGGAACAAAAATTTTCCGGGTTCCCTTATTGCCCTCGTTGCTCGGATCAAAATAGTAACATATAGACATGTAATAGGGCGGGTCAAACCCGTAGAGAATTACCAGTTGAAGCGAGTGGCAGCTCCTCGTCCTTTTCTTCAAGACTTCGTCGATGGTGGTGGATGGCACTAGATCGTCATGCCGACCTCGAAGTGTACCACGGAATCAGTTCTCTAAAGATGGCTAGAGAGAACCGAGCCGTCGCGTGGGAGAAAAGTGTTTTTTTTTCGGTGTGTGTTTTGTGTCTTTGTTATGGACGAAATTTTTCACTCCAAATTATGAAATAGGGCTGCCCTATTTATACTATGATATATTTGGAAATCCCTAGGATATCTCAAAGATATGGTTTTCGATTTTGCTCCTTAAGTGGAGAGATTTTGCCATATCTTTCTCTCCCTTATTTAATTCAAAATTCATATAAGGATACTTACCATAATTAGACAACTAACTTAAATACTAAGTCAAAATAAGTATATGTAAATATGGTATAAAATTCGAAACTTAATCCAAGATTAATTTCGAAATTTTCATCTTAAAATAAATAATATTCCAAATATATTATTTCTATATTTATATTTAATTTTCGAAATTAATTCCCAAGGCATAATTCGAAAATTAGCTTAGGGTCCAATTCCAATTTTACCCTCAAGCCTTTTAAGCACTTGGCCAAGCCCAAGTCTCAAAGTTAGTTTCATACGAAGTCCGACTTCGGTCCATTAAACGGCCCGAGGCCCACTAAGGCGCGGCCCAACGGCCCAAGGCCCGTTAAGGCCCAAAACACCTTCTCTCCTTATCAGTACACCTTGATGATCCTTTTTACGCCGGACTCTCTAGGTTCGACTCAATTGGCAAGGGAGGAATCCAAGAGTCCGGCAGTTACCTAGCCAATCCCGCAGTACCGGACCGTAACCCGATTCGAGTGCGAATTTCGACCCAGTCTTTATTCGAGAACCTTACTATAGATTATAGTACTACGTATAATCCCTTCAGCTGTGTCCCAATCGAGTGAGAGCCATGGTCTATGTCAAACTCACTATACTCGATTCTATGATAGAACGGGGACGAGGCAAATTACCAAACTACCCTCCATGTCTAACATGAGTTATTTCAATACCTTGGCCAAGGATTTCGTAATTTCCCGTTGCCGTCCTCATAGGACACTTATCTCGATTAGTTGCAAGACTGTGAATCCGTACTCGGCGATCTAAGCCCGGCAATCACAAATCGTCATCAAGACCGCATCTGGCCTGCTGACCCATGCAACAGCAAATCGGGTCGAGGGGATCTAGTGACAGTCGAGACTTCGAAGTCAACTCCGCCAAAGCCCCTTTCGGTCTAAGGTTCACGTAGACTACTATAGTGTTGTCGTCGGTCATTGACACTCCTTGAGTAATAAGCCATGTTCGACCGTACGACCCGTGAGTCAGTGTCCATGAAACGATTTAATCCCTTGATTCGACTCGCATCACAAGTCATGACCTCCGCTTCCAAGGGGGTATCGGCACTCGATTGGTCATCGACAAATAAGCTGTAATCGGTTATCCAGCACCCAACTGGAGCCTAAGGCTTACGGACTTTTAATGCTCGATGTTAGGAGTCCACTGGTGCCTTCCTCTCTCGTACTCATCGAGAACAGTGACTCAACTCGACACATTTGGATTTGTTCATTTATTGCTTTACCGGATGCTTAGTAAAGTACTCTTATATCCAATAAACGAACAACGCCTTTCAATAAACACACAAAAAATATCTTATTACATAAAATGTCGAATGATAAATAAGCTAATGCGCTATACAATCTAATCCTTGTATAGCATTCGAGGGCATATTCCTAACAATCTCCCACTTGCACTCAATGCCATGCGCTGCAGTATCTAATACCCATCTTTTCGAGATGTTTAGCCAGCACTGCCTGTGATAGAGGCTTGGTGAACGGGTCGGCCACGTTTTCCACGGTCGCAATCTACACGGCTACGTAGCCATTCTCAACGAATCCACGTAACACGTGGTACTTTCTTTCTATATGTTTAGACCTGCTGTGAGACCTCGGTTCTTTTGCCTGAGCAATAGCGCCAGTATTGCCACACCACAATGGCAATGGCCTATCTGCTACAGGAACGACACCAAGTTCTTCCAAGAACTTTCTCATCCAAACACCTTCCTTCGTTGCCTCTGAGGCCGCTATATACTCTGCTTCGCAGGTGGAATCTGCAGTAGTGCTCTGTTTGGAACTTTTCCAAGTCACCGCTCCACCGTTGAGCGTAAAGACGAATCCTGAAGTGGATTTTCGGTTGTCAACGTCAGACTGGAAATCCGAATCCGTATACCCTTCCACTTCCAATTCTCCATTACCGTAGACCAGCATCATATCCTTAGTCCGTCTGAGGTACTTGAGGATAGTCTTGACTGCTATCCAATGTTCCTTACTAGGGTCAGCCTGAAACCGACTGACTACGCTCACAGCGTAAGCCAAGTCAGGTCGCATGCAAAGCATCGCGTACATCAAGCTACCTACTACGGATGCATAGGGGATTTCATTCATCTCTTTCCACTCCAACTCACTTTGAGGGCTCATAGCCTTGGAAAGGTGAATCCCATGCCGCATAGGCAGGAACCCTTTCTTAGAGTTGTCCATATTATATCGCTTCAGGACCTTCTCTATGTAAAGGGCCTGGGAGAGTCCTAACATACGATTCGCTCGATCTCTATAAAGGCGAATCCTCAAGATGTAGGTAGCTTCTCCCAAGTCTTTCATGTGGAATTCGGTCGAAAGCCACGCTTTCACCATCGAGAGCATTCCAATATCATTTCCTATCAAAAGGATGTCGCCCACGTACAATACGAGGAAAGATATTTTGCTCCCACTGTTTTTCTTGTAGACGCAAGGTTCGTTTTCGTTCTTTAAGAATCCATGGCCCTTGACCACTTCATCGAACCAAAGATTCCAGCTTCTAGAGGCTTGTTTCACTCCATAAATGGACTTGTTCAGTTTGCACACCTTATGAGCATCTCCTTGCGATGAAAAACCCTTGGGCTGCTCCATATATATTTCCTCCTTGAGGTATCCATTTAGGAACGCAGTTTTCACATCCATCTGCCAGATCTCATAGTCATAGTGCACAGCTATCGCAAGCAATGTTCGAATGGACTTCATCATAGCAACAGGCGAAAAGGTCTCCTCATAGTCAATGCCCTCTTTTTGACTGTACCATTTCGCCACAAGCCTAGCTTTGTATGTATCAACCAATCCGTCAGATCCTATCTTTCTCTTGTAGATCCATTTACACCCAATGGGTCTAAAACCATCTGAGAGGTCTACTAGAGTCCAGACTTGGTTTTCGTGCATAGAATCCATTTCGGATTGCATAGCTATAAGCCATTTCTCCGAATCTTTATCCCTGATTGCCTGGTCATAGGTAGTGGGATCGTCTCCGACGTGCCTTTCCATCGCAGCAACCTCGTGCTCGATGTGGACCATTCCGTATCTCTCAGGATGGCGAGATACTCTACCCGACCTGTGCAAGTCAGGTTGCGTCTCGGACTGCTCCACGGTGTCATCCGACACTGGAGTTTGTGAAAGCGCTTCTGAATACTCTCCAAGAGTTATTTCACGACCCGCTCCACCTTCTCGAACGAAATCTTCTTCGAGAAAGTGAGCCTGAAGGGCTACAACGATTCTCTGATCGTCGTGGAGTAAAACTGGTATCCCATGGAATCCTCAGGATACCCGACAAAACGTCCTTTCACAGCCTTCGATTCCAGTTTATCTGTCTTGAGCTTTTTCACAAACGCGGGGCAACCCCAAATTCTAATGTGATTCAAGCTCGGTTTTCGTCCTGTCCATATCTGATACGAAATACGATTGACAGACTTTGTAGGACATCTATTCAGAATGTGTGCCGCTGTCAACATGGCATGACCCCACAACGATATGGGCAGGTCTGTATAGCTTAGCATAGATCGAATCTTATCCAACAGAGTTCGATTTCTGCGTTCGGACACACCGTTCAACTGCGGTATTCCGGGCGGTGTCATCTGTGAAATTATCCCGTTCTCTTTCAAGAACTCGTCAAACTCGAGGCTCATGTACTCGCGGCCTCGATCTGATCGAACGGCTTTAATGCTCTTTCCAGTCTGATTTTCCACCAAAGCCTTGTACTCTTTGAACCATTCAAAAGTATCAGACTTATTCTTCATGAGATGCACCTTGCCATAGCGAGAGTGATCATCAGTGAAGGTAATGAAATAATGGAAGTTACGGCGAGCCGCTACCCCGAACGGTCCGCAAACATCCGTGTGGATCAAACCGAGAAGTTCTGCGGCATGAAAGCCATGTGAAGGGCGACTTCGTCATCTTTCCAAGGATACAAGATTCACAAGTTGGATAGGGATCAGACCCAAGCGGCTTTATAACGCCGGTTTTCTCCAACTCAAGAATCTTCTGTTCTCCAGCGTGACCGAGTCGAAGATGCCACAGCAGTCTTGAGTTCGACTCCAATTTTTGTTTGTTGGTGACTGTATTCACAGTTTTTATTTTATCTTCGATATTTAGGTAATATAACCCATTCAGTAAACTTGCAGTTCCGACGCAATTATTTCCAAAATAAATATTGCATATATTATTACTAAAATGGAACTCATAACCGTTTCTGCTCAAAACGGGAATAGAAACAATATTCTTAAGCCCCTTGGGCAAAACCAAACAATCGAAAAGAGTAAACTATGTCTAGTAGATAAAATGAGAGTTCTTGATCCAATGTGGGTCGCCGGTATACTATGTTCGCTTCCTACGTTGATCATGATCTCTCGATCCGCCAGCTTCCTACTTAGTTCCAGACCCTGGTTCGAAACACAGATGTGAGCACTAGCTCCCGAGTCTAAGATCCATGAAGCGGAATATACTGTCATAGAACAATTTGTTTCCAAAACGTAAAGTTCTTTACCTAAGGCGGCTAGTTTCGGGCAATTGCGCCTCCAAGCTCATTGCAGTGAAGGCACTTGTCCGGCTTGGCGCCTTTGAACACGTTCTTCTTGGCCTTGCCTTTGAAATTCGTCCTTTGGTCTTAGTGGGCTTGTCCGACGTTTTCTTTGTACTCGACCCTCGAGTCTTAGCATTCGCGACAAGAACAACTTCCTTTCCTTTCACCTTCTTCATCTGAGTCTGTTCTGCCGAAAACTGGTTCATTAACCCAGTCAATGTCATCTCGGCCTTGTTCAGATTAAAGTTCACGATGAACGAATTGAAGGAAGGTGGGAGCGACTGAAGTATAAGATCGTTCTGGAGTTCGTTATCCATGATAAAGTCCAGTGCCTCGAGTCTTTCGATCCAATCGATCATCTTGAGCACAGGCGCTCCGACGTCACTACCCTCAGCCATTTTGCAATGAAATAGTTGCTCCGTCAGGGAATAGCAAGCACTCCTGGAATGTTCGCCAAAAAGCTCCTTCAAATGAAGCAAAATGGCGCCCACTTCGATTTCCGAGTGAGTGCGCTGCAACTCATTGCTCATGGAAAAAAGTATATAGCCCTTGACCTTTGGCTCGTCTATCTGCCATTTGGCATACGCAGCCCGATCTTCGTCACTCGCATCAGTCCCTGGGACTTGCGGTACGAGGAAATCAAGGACATAAGTCAGCGACTCCATACCTAGGACTATCCTCAGGTTACAGAGCCAGTCCACGTAGTTTGATCCCACCAAACAGTTTCTCTCAAGCAGCATAGTAATTATGTTCGTCATCGCAGTAAATAGAAAGAAAACGTAAAGCTGCAGAAAATAAAGATCAAATTAGGTTTATCTTATGTTGGTCCCTGTTTAATCCAACAATACTAATCTAGAACGAATTTACCACGATTTAAGATGGAAGAATTGCTTCAACGTGGGGTGCGTGTGCGTGTTTGAAGGTTGGTGGCTTCACAAAATTCTCTCTCTATAATTTTAACACACAAGACACCCCTAACTATGTGTTAGGGTTTTAGTATTTATACCACATGTTGGTATATAATACTTAGGCCCTTGTAAGCCCATTACAAGAATAAAATCACTGGGCTCTAAAACATTAAAGCCCAGTTCACTTAAATTAATTACAAGATTAAGATGACCTAATTTAATTGAACACAATAAAATAATCCTAACAATCTCCCCCTTTGTGTTCAATTTGCAATTTAGCGCTTGTCATCTTGGTCTTGTAATGGTCCTGAGTCCTCAAAGAACACGTATCAAAGTATGCGCTCGAAAGCGTGTGCATGCGTGTTCTTCTTCAATCTCCTTCTCGTTTATCTTGTCTTGTGACCTCTTCTTTAGGAGGTCCAAGCTCACCGTGTTCTTAACTTCTCTTATTAAAGCTGCTTGCCGGGTCGTCTCTTTGTATTCGATCTCTCCCTTCAATAGTTACAACTTCCCCTACATTTGGTCAACCTTGAGTTGGGATCGGGGAGTTCTCTTTAAATGGGGAGAGCTGTACTTGAGGCGTCAACTTTGATCTTTAAAGTCTGTGGTGTTTGCTTGATTATCTAACAGCGCTTGAGATTCAGCATTTTGACCTATCTTGCACTTTCGTCGTAGTATTGCTCCCATTTTGCTTTAGTGCTACTCCCCCTCATGATGATCGAGTTGGAAAGATCGTCATGCGATGGATCAAAATGGGGCATTGTCTTTGGCAAGAAGATCGCGTCGTCAGGACAAGAAGTGGAGTTGATCGGTACTCACAAAAACTCTTCTTCTCGGCGTCAGATTGGTCTTCTTCGAAGGAGGTTGTCTGACTCGGCATCGAGGAAACTTGTTCGGCTCCAAAAGAAGGTGCGTGGTCGTTTTTCCAAAAATGTGCTTGGGCTCCTTCAGATTTTCCATCAATTGCATGAGAGCCCGTGTTCAGAGTGGTACGCGCAGCGGATGGTAGGTGCTCAGATTGGGTAATAACCTGACGGAGCCACTAAGGCAATTCGTCGACACGTGTTCAGAGTTAAACTATGAGACACGGCCCGTGAGAACAGGGCTTAGAACCGGAGCCACATAGGCGTTCCGTTAACATCAATCCAGGAGCGTAGCTCACAGACGATGGCCTGAAACCGCTATTGTTTTGATATTGCAACGGCAGGACTTCCTTCCGATCATCGAAGCATGTCATAGAATGACATGTTCATGGAAGTTCAGATCTGGTCACAAAGTCCAGATGAGAAAAGGTGTATGTGTCCTAAAAATTTTAAAACATTTAGGTAGTGAGGACACCTAGACTCGATGTGTTCAAGAAAGTTCAGTGGTGTGGGGCTAACTACCACTTAATTCAATATCTCCCGCTTCCAAGTGAAGCAGTGATAGCATACGTGGCTCCCCGTGATTTGATGAAACATCGGTCTTTTGGGAGATCGATGAGTGGGTAAGGCTCGGTTGTGCATGCGCCATTGGACCAAATGAGGCGACTTCTACCCGGGAGCTGATAGAAATCAACACCTGCACCTATATGGGATGGTCCGAGTAATTTGTGAGCTAAGGGAATTTTGTATCTTCCGCTCTTTGGTCTTGTCAAGAATTGCCAAATGGGAATGTGGCTAATGGACTTGAAATCTTCACTAACACTCGGCTATGTTCCGCGGCTAGGTTCAGTTTGGTCTGACTGAACCATGGGAACTTATAATCCGTGCGTCCGTCAAGTTTGGTGAGTGCTGCTTCTTCAGCAAGTCGGAGCAGGGCGGTTGAGATCATCTTTGTGTTTGTGTATGGATGTCACCCTTTTGTAATTCTCGGACTCTTGAGGGTGGAGTTTTCAAGTGAAGTCCATCATGAGAGGTGGAAGCGTCTGAGAGGGTTTTTCTTTCTTTTTCCTCTTTTCCTTTTTTTGCTTTTCTTTTCCCTTTTTTTTTTGCTTTTCTTGCCCCTTTCTTTTATGTATACATATATATATTATCGTAATAGTAGTAGATAAGTAGTATCGTAATAGTAATAGATATAGGTATATATATATAGATATATCTATATGGGTTACAGTAAGTTTCTCCCCCTCAAATCGTGCACCTAAGATGTACTCCCCCTAAATATGTACTCTTCCCTCATAAATATGGAGTGATACTCCCCCTCAATGCATGCACGTTTAAACATGTATGTTCTCTCCCAATTAGATAAGCGTGAACGTATTTATCTATTTGTAGAATACTATTTGTAATTGTGCTTGATTTCATTAGTTGTCCTTGTAATTAGGGGCGTTTTGTATAGTAGTCCTTAGATTAGGACTAGTTTGATATTTATACCTAGTTTGTTTGGTATAAATACTTGTAAATCAATTGAGCTTAATAGAGAAAGTTTTGAGAATTGATCCGAAGGGCTTGCAATTTGATTTCTAGAGAGAGAAACAACAGTAACTTTCTCACTCTACTCGAATTCTCTCTCTTGTTCTTCATTTGAGTTTTTCGATCGAATTCAATTGCTTATCTAAACGATCGAATTACTATGAATTCTAGCCTAGGATCATAGAGTTGTTAATCGTAGGACCTAACAATTGGTATCAGAGCCAATTCGTTCTGTTTTGAATCGAAAATTGTTAGAATTGGATCGAAAATCATTTTCTAGATACTGTTCATCGAAGAACAGTTTGGCGCGAAAACCTTTTTCCATCCAATAGCTTAATTATGTGCTTAATTGACTTGAATTTGATGTTTCTGTGCTTGTTTAAGTGATAGATCATCATTGCGATCAGTTCTGTAGCAGTTTAAACTTCGATTTCTAGAATTGAATTGCTTCTGCGTGTTACTGTTTGCGAAGAACATGAAGAACACGTTCTGATTTTGACCAAATTCGATATATTTTGCTTCATAACGTGTTTAATTGCTTGTTCGTGCGTGATTAGTACTTAATTGCGTGCAATTGCCTCAAATTTCACTATCTGATTCTTTGTTTTTGTAGGACCCGAGTCCTCGTAATTTAGGTTGGCCAATAAATTACGAATGTATAATCTAAGTGATTACGTGTTTATTTGCGTATGTGCTATATGCTTATTATGTGATTGTACGAATTTCGTGCTCGTGATTTTGTGTCAATTACGTACAATTAAGTGCTAACAACTATGTGCTTACGATAACACCTAAGCTTTGAGAGGGATTTTCGAAAGTAAAGAAGGAAAAAGGCATAATTAAGGTGACAAAAGAAAGAGTGGAATTGGGCTAGGAATTTATTATTTTGGACTAGAACTTAACAATTAGGCCCAATATATGAAAAGTCTAATGGGAGACAAAATTTCCTTAAAACAAGGAAAACCCACGCCACAAAGTCCCATCACCTTGTTCCTTGCTAAAAATATCTATCTAATCCAAACTTTTCAACCCCATAACCACACTTAAGAAACCATCGAAAAACAAAGTGAAAGAGAAAGGAGAAGGAGCCGAGAAGATTTTAACACAAAGCACACCAAGTAGCTCGAGCGTCGAAGTTGGTAAGCGAAATTACTACCTCAAGTTATGTGATTTTCCTTACTTAGATTATTTGACTAAATTACGTTGGGGATTAAGGAAAAACTTGAGAATTTAAGTGTACCATAGACGGCAAAAACCCTAGGATTAGGTGTGAAATTATAACCGAGGGTTTCCTTGATATTTTGCTAGGTTGTGGTTAGTCTAACTTGTTCTAGAGTTCATCACTTTAGCATGAGAAGATCTTAAAGTAGTGTTTGAGGTTTATGGAGTAGAATAAAACCTTAGAACTTAGAAATTCTGGGCAGATTGAACTATGAATGTGCTTTCGGGTAGATGATTTAAGGATCGATCGAATCGGGGAAAATTAGGTGGTTTCGGGCGATTTTAGTTTGAGTGACAAATCGTGCGACTGAAAATGAATTACGTATAGAATAAGTCTCGGCGATTTTAGTTTGAATACTTCACAAATCGGCCAATTGAAAGGAATAGAATAGCATGGGAAATGAAGTAAATAATTTAGTAATCGCGCGAATGAAAACACTAGAATCGGGCGAATTGTTCGCATGTGAGGAATCGATCGAAATGAATGTGAGAAGCAATTTAATCGGGTGATTCAAGGACTAGAAGAACTCGGATTTGTGGTGCTTCAAACAATGAAATCGGGCGATTTCAAGACCGAACGAATCGTGCGATTTCAAGAGCGGCAAAACCCTCATGGCATGCTTGGAATCGGGCGAAATGAGGGTGATGTCATGATGATGAAAACACGCGGCGATTTAGAAATCGGCCGATGGAGGATTTCATGCAAATTAAATCGGGCGAAATCGAAGTGGATTAAACACGAATCGGGCGATTTGCATACATGGGAAATCGGACGAAACCCTTACGATAGGGTGGTGGAAATTGAATCGGGCGATTTCATGATTTACGTGCACGGAAATTTCTAAATTGGGCGATTGGGACAGTGATGATTGATCGAAAACAAGCCATGAAGAATCGGACGATTTGAAGATTAAGCAATTGAGCGAATCTAACTTTGATTAAAAATTAACTTTTAACTTTCGCCGAGATGTACCTATATATATATATATATATATAAATATATACTTAGGTTTTAATTGAATGCTAGCGTGACTTGGAATGGGAAACAAGTAACTTAGAAACTTAGCCTAGCTAGAATCGAGCGACTTAGAGATTCTAGCAAAATTAATGTAGTCAAATAAATTAGTTCGACCTAATTATTTAACAAAGGCATAATACTGATACAATGATATTTATGTCTAAAGGTCGAACAGTAGATAATTCCCGGAGTAGTGAATTAGCATAGCACGGACGACAGGTAAGTAGAAATCCAACTACGACACGTAACTTGCCTGCGTATAATTATGTGATTTTGTGCTTACGTGACTTTATGTGGAATGTGTACGTACGGCATGATTTAATTTTATGCATGATAGCGTGATCTGCATATTTTTATGAGCATGGCATGAGCATTGCACGCATGCGTAGTACGTAAGACGCGAGGTAAGAGCGTGCATAAAATTGCCTGTGTGCAATGTATACTCGCCGATACTGGCGTTTGTGTCGACTCAATGAAGAGTCACGGCTCCCCTATGCAGCCATGGCGAATGAAGCCATAGGGCCTGTATAAGAGGCTGGGGGAACACCCCGTATGCGGGAGATGCAACCTGGAGGATGCGACCCGGGGCACACACTGAGTAAAGGAAGATTCCTTCGGGTGACCTTCTAGTGTGTAAACACTACCCGGATGGGAAGATTCCTTCGGGTGACCTCCGAGGTTAGTGGCCTCGGTGTTGGCTACCAGTGAGAAGCGTCCGCGTGAAGGCCACACTGAGTAAGGGAAGATTCCTTCGGGTGACCTTCCAGTGTGTGAACCTCCACACACGTACGAATCCCTCGTGGATTGAGATCTCTAAGAGATGGCGCATAGTGGGATAGAAAGCGAGGGCCCATATGATGTACGAGTTAAGAAAAGAGTACGAGTATAAGAAAAAGAGTATGAGCGTTAGAAAACGATGACGTGGATTGTCGATCGTTAGGACACGTGCATACATGCATAATTTCTGCTTACTGAGCCTCGGTGGCGCATCCTTACGTTACGTGTTGTAGGTACGGACGATCACGGTACGTGATCCGATTTTACGCAAGGCCAATCTTTTGAAGCTATCCGGCTGCTTTTGAGGTGGGAGTGTGTGTATGGATGACGACCTGTGAAGGCCGGGCGCATAGGATGCTTTTGCTGCACACACACGCAATTATATTTTGTGTAGATACGACCAGGAAACTGTAGAACATTCTTTTGACTTGTATGTAAGACTTCCGCACGCAGTTTTAAAAATGAAAAATTTTATCCGTAATTCATGCCTTTGCGTGACAACACATCATTAAGTACTTAGGATTAGAACGAAATGCGAGGTCGGACGACGGGTCATGACAGCGTGGTATCAGAGCTTCTGCACAGGTCCTGCAGACTGTCCATACACACACACTCAAAAGCACGGAAGCGGCCTTGTTCGTAAGTACCATGTTATGTAAATTTCTTGAATGGTTTAATTTTTTGGCCTTAGGAATTATCAGGATAGGTTGAGAAGATGGTTAGACTTAGGGGTGAAGGAAGTAGGGAGTCTGATCAGGGTAGGGATACTAATAACCCTCCTGATAGCCGGGATGCTACCATCCTGCAACTCACCGAACTGGTCCGGCAACAATCGGCCCAAATCCAACAGCTGATCCAACAGCAGAACGCTGGTGGACAATCAGCTGGCTTACCTCCCCCACCCGAGCGAATTGAAATGATTGGGGAGAGATTCAGAAAGCTTAATCCTCCGTTGTTTGAGGATGCTGTAGACCCCACTTCCGCCGAGGATTGGCTAAGGACGCTGGAGAACATGTTCCAGCATAGCCGCACACCCGAGGCGGAGAAAGTTATGTGCGCTGCCTACCTGTTGAGGGGGAGCGCTGGGCACTGGTGGGACACCGTCTCAGCTATCGAGAACCCATTAACAATGAGCTGGGATCGGTTTAAGGAGATCTTTAGAGGAAAGTACTACACCGCCCCCGTCAGAGCCCAGAGGATGAACGAGTTTATCAACCTCCGCCAAGGAACAATGACCGTGGCGGAGTACATCAGGAAGTTTGAGCAGCTTTCGAGGTTCGCTGCTCATATGGTTAGCACGGACGCGCTCAAGATCGAGCGGTTCATGGAAGGGTTGAAGCCCGAGCTGTATCGGGATGTAAGTATGGCGGGAATACAAGGAGCCACGTATGGACAAGTGGCTGACAGAGCACTTGTGGCGGAGCAGGCAGAGGCCATAATTGCTCGCGCCCAAGAAGTTAAGTGCAAGTTTACACAAGGACCGCAAGGGAGCGGGGGCAATCCGAAGCGGCAATTCCTCGCCAAGGAAGGAAAGCAGAGATTCCAGAATAGACCTGGACCACCCCCGCAATTTAACCCCAATCAGGGTAGACCCCATCTGGACCTACCCGTATGCCCGAAGTGCGCACGGAGACACCCGGGAGCCTGCAACTCCCAGAACGCTGTCTGCTTCAAATGTGGCAAGACAGGCCATTACCTGAGGGCATGTCCGGAAGGTGGATCCGGGAGCCAAGCGGGAAACCAAGCAGCACCACCAAGAGTACCCGGCTGTGGTAACAGGTACCCTTCTCATCTATGAAACCCCTACGTGCATCCTAGTCGACTCAGGAGCGACACACTCGTTCGCGTCTACTAAGTACGTCGCAAGAGTAGGAGTCACGCCTCACCGAGCTGAATGCGAATTTAGGGTAACAGTTCCGAACGGGAATCCCACCCAAACTAACCACGTTTTACGGGATTGCCCAATAGTAATCGGGGATAAGGAACTGCCCATAGACCTCATAATAATTACCATGAATGATTATGAGGTGATCCTCGGAATGGACTGGCTATCGAAGTACGGAGCCGTCATAGACTGCCACCGAAAGATAGTCACGCTCAATACGGACGGAAATGAACCCCTTAGGTTCGTAGGAACTAGCAAGGGGACTATGATCTCTAGAGTATCAGTGTTAAAAGCCCAACGAATGATCAAATCAGGATGCGAAGCCTATCTGGTATTCGCTATCAAGTCGGAAGAGAACGCCTCCCCAAAACTCGAGGAAGTGCCGATAGTTCAAGACCTCCCCGACGTATTTCCCGAGGAGTTACCGGGACTACCAACCGAACGGGAAATAGAGTTCGCTATAGATCTGGTACCTGGAGCGGCACCAGTATCTAAGACCCCATATCGACTAGCACCGACAGAAATGAAGGAGTTAACGGATCAACTCGACGAACTCATGCAGAAGGAGTTCATACAGCCGAGTTTCTCTCCTTGGGGAGCGCCGGTGCTATTCGTAAAGAAGAAGGATGGGTCAATGCGGTTGTGCATTGACTATAGGGAGTTGAACAAGTTGACGATCAAGAATAAGTACCCACTCCCTAGGATAGACGATCTATTCGATCAACTACAAGGTGCAACGGTCTTCTCTAAGATCGATTTAAGATCGGGCTATCATCAGTTAAGGATTCGGAAGGAAGATGTCCCAAGACGGCCTTTAGTACCCGTTATGGCCATTACGAGTTCCTGGTGATGCCATTCGGGCTGACTAATGCGCCCGCAGCTTTTATGGACCTAATGAACCGGGTGTTCAAACCATACTTAGATAGGTTCGTCATCGTCTTCATTGATGACATCCTAATCTACTCAAAGACAAAGGAGGAGCACGAAGAACACCTGAGAATAGTTCTGGGTATACTACGGGAGAAGCAACTATACGCCAAGTTCAAGAAGTGCGAATTTTGGCTTGACCAAGTCGCCTTCTTGGGACATATAGTATCCGGAGCAGGAATCTCCGTAGACCCGAGCAAGATAGAAGCTATTAGCAACTGGCCCAGACCGACCAACGTAACGGAAGTACGAAGTTTCCTCGGTCTGGCAGGATACTATAGGAAATTCATCAAGGACTTCTCGAAGATAGCGTCTACGCTAACGAAGCTGACCAGGAAGAATACGCCATTTCAGTGGACCGCAGAATGCGAACAGAGCTTCCAAAAGCTGAAGGACCGGCTTACAACGGCCCCAGTTCTCACGATACCCGCGGGAACTGGAGGATTCACCGTGTATAGCGATGCGTCGAAGAACGGGTTAGGGTGCGTACTAATGCAGAATGGGAATGTAGTAGCGTACGCTTCTCGTCAACTAAAAGAGTACGAGAAGAACTACCCGACGCACGACTTAGAATTGGCGGCAGTGGTCTTCGCTCTCAAGATTTGGAGGCATTACCTCTATGGAGAGCGGTGTGAAATATACACGGACCACAAGAGCCTCAAGTACTTCTTTACGCAAAAGGAGCTAAATATGAGGCAAAGAAGGTGGTTAGAATTAGTCAAGGATTACGACTGCGTAATCAACTACCACCCAGGCAAGGCGAATGTAGTAGCCGATGCCTTAAGCTGAAAAGCAGTTAGTGCAGAACTGCAACTGCTGGAAGTAGAAGTCGTACGGTTAGGCGAAGTTGAGGCGCAGCTAGCTGCCTTAACCTTGCAACCAACACTGCTGGAGCAGATCAAGACAGCGCAAGGAACAGACGAGTTGTATGCGAAAATTAAGGAGGCACAACCGGAACAACCAACTGGAGACCTCATGATACGGGAAGACGGACGATTATACTTCAAGAACCGGTTGTACGTGCCAGACGACGCCGAACTGCGACGGCTAATAATGACGGAAGCACATGCTACGGCATACTCGGTACATCCAGGGACAACGAAGATGTACAGAGGCTTAAAGGAGAACTATTGGTGGCCAGGCATGAAAAAGGACATCGCGACCTTCGTGAGTCAGTGCCTGACATGCCAGCAGATCAAGGCCGAGCATCAAAGGCCGGCAGGAACCCTACAACCGTTACCCATTCCGGAATGGAAATGGGATAACATTACCATGGACTTCGTAGTAGGACTGCCAAGGAATACAAAAGGGCACGATGCGATTTGGGTTATCGTCGACAGACTGACAAAGTCTGCCCATTTCCTACCAATCAGCACGACGTTCTCCATGGAAAGATACGCAGAGCTTTATATTCAGGAGATAGTGCGACTGCACGGCGTTCCATCATCGATAGTCTCGGATCGCGACTCCAGATTTCTATCGAAATTCTGGACGAGCTTGCAAAAAGCGATGGGAACGAGGTTATCCTTTAGTACCGCCTACCATCCGCAGACAGACGGTCAATCCGAAAGGACAATACAGACGTTGGAAGACATGCTACGAGCATGTGTACTCGACTTCAAAGGGAATTGGAGTAGGTACCTCCCACTGATCGAGTTCTCATATAATAATAGCTACCACGTCACCATCGGGATGGCACCGTACGAAGCGCTATACGGGCGTAGGTGCAGATCCCCAGTGCATTGCGACGAGGTTGGCGAACGGGCAGTGTTAGGCCCTGACATCGTACGAGAAATGACGGAAGCTATTAGTACCATACGAGAAAGAATGCAAACGGCACAGAGTCGACAGAAAAGCTACGCGGACCGAAGACGTCGACCGTTGGAATTTGAAGAAGGCGGTATGGTGTTCGTAAAAGTATCGCCGATGAAGGGCGTGAAAAGATTCGGGAAGAAAGGAAAGCTAAGTCCTAGGTACATAGGACCATATAGGATACTGAAAAGGGTAAGCGAGGTGGCATACCAATTGGAGCTGCCTGCGTCATTAGCGCAAGTGCATGACGTGTTCCACGTCTCGACACTGCGGAAATACATAGCCGACCCAAATCACGTGCTGGGAAACGAGTCCCTACATCAGCAATTGAAGGCAGATCTAAGTTACGAAGAGATCCCGGTAGAAATATTGATGTACGAGACTAAGAAGCTTAGGAATAAGGATATTCCCTTAGTGAATGTACTGTGGCGGAACCAGTCCACGGAAGAAGCCACATGGGAACGGTAGGACGAAATGAGAATTCGCTATCCCGAGTTGTTTCACACGAGCTGATTTCGGGGGCGAAATCCTCCTTAAGGGGGGGAGGATGTAGGACCCGAGTCCTCGTAATTTAGGTTGGCCAATAAATTACGAATGTATAATCTAAGTGATTACGTGTTTATTTGCGTATATGCTATATGCTTATTATGTGATTGTACGAATTTCGTGCTCGTGATTTTGTGTCAATTACGTACAATTAAGTGCTAACAACTATGTGCTTACGATAACACCTAAGCTTTGAGAGGGATTTTCGAAAGTAAAGAAGGAAAAAGGCATAATTAAGGTGACAAAAGAAAGAGTGGAATTGGGCTAGGAATTTATTATTTTGGACTAGAACTTAACAATTAGGCCCAATATATGAAAAGTCTAATGGGAGACAAAATTTCCTTAAAACAAGGAAAACCCACGCCACAAAGTCCCATCACCTTGTTCCTTGCTAAAAATATCTATCTAATCCAAACTTTTCAACCCCATAACCACACTTAAGAAACCATCGAAAAACAAAGTGAAAGAGAAAGGAGAAGGAGCCGAGAAGATTTTAACACAAAGCACACCAAGTAGCTCGAGCGTCGAAGTTGGTAAGCGAAATTACTACCTCAAGTTATTGTGATTTTCCTTACCTAGATTATTTGACTAAATTACGTTGGTGATTAAGGAAAAACTTGAGAATTTAAGTGTACCATAGACGGCAAAAACCCTAGGATTAGGTGTGAAATTATAACCGAGGGTTTCCTTGATATTTTGCTAGGTTGTGGTTAGTCTAACTTGTTCTAGAGTTCATCACTTTAGCATGAGAAGATCTTAAAGTAGTGTTTGAGGTTTATGGAGTAGAATAAAACCTTAGAACTTAGAAATTCTGGGCAGATTGAACTATGAATGTGCTTTCGGGTAGATGATTTAAGGATCGATCGAATCGGGGAAAATTAGGTGGTTTCGGGCGATTTTAGTTTGAGTGACAAATCGTGCGACTGAAAATGAATTACGTATAGAATAAGTCTCGGCGATTTTAGTTTGAATACTTCACAAATCGGCCAATTGAAAGGAATAGAATAGCATGGGAAATGAAGTAAATAATTTAGTAATCGCGCGAATGAAAACACTAGAATCGGGCGAATTGTTCGCATGTGAGGAATCGATCGAAATGAATGTGAGAAGCAATTTAATCGGGTGATTCAAGGACTAGAAGAACTCGGATTTGTGGTGCTTCAAACAATGAAATCGGGCGATTTCAAGACCGAACGAATCGTGCGATTTCAAGAGCGGCAAAACCCTCATGGCATGCTTGGAATCGGGCGAAATGAGGGTGATGTCATGATGATGAAAACACGCGGCGATTTAGAAATCGGCCGATGGAGGATTTCATGCAAATTAAATCGGGCGAAATCGAAGTGGGTTAAACACGAATCGGGCGATTTGCATACATGGGAAAGCGGACGAAACCCCTACGATAGGGTGGTGGAAATTGAATCGGGCGATTTCATGATTTACGTGCACGGAAATTTCTAAATTGGGCGATTGGGACAGTGATGATAGATCGAAAACAAGCCATGAAGAATCGGACGATTTGAAGATTAAGCAATTGAGCGAATCTAACTTTGATTAAAAATTAACTTTTAACTTTCGCCGAGATGTACCTATATATATATATATATATATAAATATATACTTAGGTTTTAATTGAATGCTAGCGTGACTTGGAATGGGAAACAAGTAACTTAGAAACTTAGCCTAGCTAGAATCGAGCGACTTAGAGATTCTAGCAAAATTAATGTAGTCAAATAAATTAGTTCGACCTAATAATTTAACAAAGGCATAATACTGATACAATGATATTTATGTCTAAAGGTCGAACAGTAGATAATTCCCGGAGTAGTGAATTAGCATAGCACGGACGACAGGTAAGTAGAAATCCAACTACGACACGTAACTTGCCTGCGTATAATTATGTGATTTTGTGCTTACGTGACTTTATGTGGAATGTGTACGTACGGCATGATTTAATTTTATGCATGATAGCGTGATCTGCATATTTTTATGAGCATGGCATGAGCATTTGCACGCATGCGTAGTACGTAAGACGCGAGGTAAGAGCGTGCATAAAATTGCCTGTGTGCAATGTATACTCGCCGATACTGGCGTTTGTGTCGACTCAATGAAGAGTCACGGCTCCCCTATGCAGCCATGGCGAATGAAGCCATAGGGCCTGTATAAGAGGCTGGGGGAACACCCCGTATGCGGGAGATGCAACCTGGAGGATGCGACCCGGGGCACACACTGAGTAAAGGAAGATTCCTTCGGGTGACCTTCTAGTGTGTAAACACTACCCGGATGGGAAGATTCCTTCGGGTGACCTCCGAGGTTAGTGGCCTCGGTGTTGGCTACCAGTGAGAAGCGTCCGCGTGAAGGCCACACTGAGTAAGGGAAGATTCCTTCGGGTGACCTTCCAGTGTGTGAACCTCCACACACGTACGAATCCCTCGTGGATTGAGATCTCTAAGAGATGGCGCATAGCGGGATAGAAAGCCGAGGGCCCATATGATGTACGAGTTAAGAAAAGAGTACGAGTATAAGAAAAAGAGTATGAGCGTTAGAAAACGATGACGTGGATTGTCGATCGTTAGGACACGTGCATACATGCATAATTTCTGCTTACTGAGCCTCGGTGGCGCATCCTTACGTTACGTGTTGTAGGTACGGACGATCACGGTACGTGATCCGATTTTACGCAAGGCCAATCTTTTGAAGCTATCCGGCTGCTTTTGAGGTGGGAGTGTGTGTATGGATGACGACCTGTGAAGGCCGGGCGCATAGGATGCTTTTGCTGCACACACACGCAATTATGTTTTGTGTAGATACGACCAGGAAACTGTAGAACATTCTTTTGACTTGTATGTAAGACTTCCGCACGCAGTTTTAAAAATGAAAAATTTTATCCGTAATTTCATGCCTTTGCGTGACAACACATCATTAAGTACTTAGGATTAGAACGAAATGCGAGGTCGGACGACGGGTCATGACAGCGTGGTATCAGAGCTTCTGCACAGGTCCTGCAGACTGTCCATACACACACACTCAAAAGCACGGAAGCGGCCTTGTTCGTAAGTACCATGTTATGTAAATTTCTTGAATGGTTTAATTTTTTGGCCTTAGGAACTATCAGGATAGGTTGAGAAGATGGTTAGACTTAGGGGTGAAGGAAGTAGGGAGTCTGATCAGGGTAGGGATACTAATAACCCTCCTGATAGCCGGGATGCTACCATCCTGCAACTCACCGAACTGGTCCGGCAACAATCGGCCCAAATCCAACAGCTGATCCAACAGCAGAACGCTGGTGGACAATCAGCTGGCTTACCTCCCCCACCCGAGCGAATTGAAATGATTGGGGAGAGATTCAGAAAGCTTAATCCTCCGTTGTTTGAGGATGCTGTAGACCCCACTTCCGCCGAGGATTGGCTAAGGACGCTGGAGAACATGTTCCAGCATAGCCGCACACCCGAGGCGGAGAAAGTTATGTGCGCTGCCTACCTGTTGAGGGGGAGCGCTGGGCACTGGTGGGACACCGTCTCAGCTATCGAGAACCCATTAACAATGAGCTGGGATCGGTTTAAGGAGATCTTTAGAGGAAAGTACTACACCGCCCCCGTCAGAGCCCAGAGGATGAACGAGTTTATCAACCTCCGCCAAGGAACAATGACCGTGGCGGAGTACATCAGGAAGTTTGAGCAGCTTTCGAGGTTCGCTGCTCATATGGTTAGCACGGACGCGCTCAAGATCGAGCGGTTCATGGAAGGGTTGAAGCCCGAGCTGTATCGGGATGTAAGTATGGCGGGAATACAAGGAGCCACGTATGCACAAGTGGCTGACAGAGCACTTGTGGCGGAGCAGGCAGAGGCCATAATTGCTCGCGCCCAAGAAGTTAAGTGCAAGTTTACACAAGGACCGCAAGGGAGCGGGGGCAATCCGAAGCGGCAATTCCTCGCCAAGGAAGGAAAGCAGAGATTCCAGAATAGACCTGGACCACCCCCGCAATTTAACCCCAATCAGGGTAGACCCCATCTGGACCTACCCGTATGCCCGAAGTGCGCACGGAGACACCCGGGAGCCTGCAACTCCCAGAACGCTGTCTGCTTCAAATGTGGCAAGACAGGCCATTACCTGAGGGCATGTCCGGAAGGTGGATCCGGGAGCCAAGCGGGAAACCAAGCAGCACCACCAAGAGTACCCGGCTGTGGTAACAGGTACCCTTCTCGTCTATGAAACCCCTACGTGCATCCTAGTCGACTCAGGAGCGACACACTCGTTCGCGTCTACTAAGTACGTCGCAAGAGTAGGAGTCACGCCTCACCGAGCTGAATGCGAATTTAGGGTAACAGTTCCGAACGGGAATCCCACCCAAACTAACCACGTTTTACGGGATTGCCCAATAGTAATCGGGGATAAGGAACTGCCCATAGACCTCATAATAATTACCATGAATGATTATGAGGTGATCCTCGGAATGGACTGGCTATCGAAGTACGGAGCCGTCATAGACTGCCACCGAAAGATAGTCACGCTCAATACGGACGGAAATGAACCCCTTAGGTTCGTAGGAACTAGCAAGGGGACTATGATCTCTAGAGTATCAGCGTTAAAAGCCAAACGAATGATCAAATCAGGATGCGAAGCCTATCTGGTATTCGCTATCAAGTCGGAAGAGAACGCCTCCCCAAAACTCGAGGAAGTGCCGATAGTTCAAGACCTCCCCGACGTATTTCCCGAGGAGTTACCGGGACTACCAACCGAACGGGAAATAGAGTTCGCTATAGATCTGGTACCTGGAGCGGCACCAGTATCTAAGACCCCATATCGACTAGCACCGACAGAAATGAAGGAGTTAAAGGATCAACTCGACGAACTCATGCAGAAGGAGTTCATACAGCCGAGTTTCTCTCCTTGGGGAGCGCCGGTGCTATTCGTAAAGAAGAAGGATGGGTCAATGCGGTTGTGCATTGACTATAGGGAGTTGAACAAGTTGACGATCAAGAATAAGTACCCACTCCCTAGGATAGACGATCTATTCGATCAACTACAAGGTGCAACGGTCTTCTCTAAGATCGATTTAAGATCGGGCTATCATCAGTTAAGGATTCGGAAGGAAGATGTCCCAAGACGGCCTTTAGTACCCGTTATGGCCATTACGAGTTCCTGGTGATGCCATTCGGGCTGACTAATGCGCCTGCAGCTTTTATGGACCTAATGAACCGGGTGTTCAAACCATACTTAGATAGGTTCGTCATCGTCTTCATTGATGACATCCTAATCTACTCAAAGACAAAGGAGGAGCACGAAGAACACCTGAGAATAGTTCTGGGTATACTACGGGAGAAGCAACTATACGCCAAGTTCAAGAAGTGCGAATTTTGGCTTGACCAAGTCGCCTTCTTGGGACATATAGTATCCGGAGCAGGAATCTCCGTAGACCCGAGCAAGATAGAAGCTATTAGCAACTGGCCCAGACCGACCAACGTAACGGAAGTACGAAGTTTCCTCGGTCTGGCAGGATACTATAGGAAATTCATCAAGGACTTCTCGAAGATAGCGTCTACGCTAACGAAGCTGACCAGGAAGAATACGCCATTTCAGTGGACCGCAGAATGCGAACAGAGCTTCCAAAAGCTGAAGGACCGGCTTACAAAGGCCCCAGTTCTCACGATACCCGCGGGAACTGGAGGATTCACCGTGTATAGCGATGCGTCGAAGAACGGGTTAGGGTGCGTACTAATGCAGAATGGGAATGTAGTAGCGTACGCTTCTCGTCAACTAAAAGAGTACGAGAAGAACTACCCGACGCACGACTTAGAATTGGCGGCAGTGGTCTTCGCTCTCAAGATTTGGAGGCATTACCTCTATGGAGAGCGGTGTGAAATATACACGGACCACAAGAGCCTCAAGTACTTCTTTACGCAAAAGGAGCTAAATATGAGGCAAAGAAGGTGGTTAGAATTAGTCAAGGATTACGACTGCGTAATCAACTACCACCCAGGCAAGGCGAATGTAGTAGCCGATGCCTTAAGCTGAAAAGCAGTTAGTGCAGAACTGCAACTGCTGGAAGTAGAAGTCGTACGGTTAGGCGAAGTTGAGGCGCAGCTAGCTGCCTTAACCTTGCAACCAACACTGCTGGAGCAGATCAAGACAGCGCAAGGAACAGACGAGTTGTATGCGAAAATTAAGGAGGCACAACCGGAACAACCAACTGGAGACCTCATGATACGGGAAGACGGACGATTATACTTCAAGAACCGGTTGTACGTGCCAGACGACGCCGAACTGCGACGGCTAATAATGACGGAAGCACATGCTACGGCATACTCGGTACATCCAGGGACAACGAAGATGTACAGAGGCTTAAAGGAGAACTATTGGTGGCCAGGCATGAAAAAGGACATCGCGACCTTCGTGAGTCAGTGCCTGACATGCCAGCAGATCAAGGCCGAGCATCAAAGGCCGGCAGGAACCCTACAACCGTTACCCATTCCGGAATGGAAATGGGATAACATTACCATGGACTTCGTAGTAGGACTGCCAAGGAATACAAAAGGGCACGATGCGATTTGGGTTATCGTCGACAGACTGACAAAGTCTGCCCATTTCCTACCAATCAGCACGACGTTCTCCATGGAAAGATACGCAGAGCTTTATATTCAGGAGATAGTGCGACTGCACGGCGTTCCATCATCGATAGTCTCGGATCGCGACTCCAGATTTCTATCGAAATTCTGGACGAGCTTGCAAAAAGCGATGGGAACGAGGTTATCCTTTAGTACCGCCTACCATCCGCAGACAGACGGTCAATCCGAAAGGACAATACAGACGTTGGAAGACATGCTACGAGCATGTGTACTCGACTTCAAAGGGAATTGGAGTAGGTACCTCCCACTGATCGAGTTCTCATATAATAATAGCTACCACGTCACCATCGGGATGGCACTGTACGAAGCGCTATACGGGCGTAGGTGCAGATCCCCAGTGCATTGCGACGAGGTTGGCGAACGGGCAGTGTTAGGCCCTGACATCGTACGAGAAATGACGGAAGCTATTAGTACCATACGAGAAAGAATGCAAACGGCACAGTCGACAGAAAAGCTACGCGGACCGAAGACGTCGACCGTTGGAATTTGAAGAAGGCGGTATGGTGTTCGTAAAAGTATCGCCGATGAAGGGCGTGAAAAGATTCGGGAAGAAAGGAAAGCTAAGTCCTAGGTACATAGGACCATATAGGATACTGAAAAGGGTAAGCGAGGTGGCATACCAATTGGAGCTGCCTGCGTCATTAGCGCAAGTGCGTGACGTGTTCCACGTCTCGACACTGCGGAAATACATAGCCGACCCAAATCACGTGCTGGGAAACGAGTCCCTACATCAGCAATTGAAGCCAGATCTAAGTTACGAAGAGATCCCGGTAGAAATATTGATGTACGAGACTAAGAAGCTTAGGAATAAGGATATTCCCTTAGTGAATGTACTGTGGCGGAACCAGTCCACGGAAGAAGCCACATGGGAACGGTAGGACGAAATGAGAATTCGCTATCCCGAGTTGTTTCACACGAGCTGATTTCGGGGGCGAAATCCTCCTTAAGGGGGGGAGGATGTAGGACCCGAGTCCTCGTAATTTAGGTTGGCCAATAAATTACGAATGTATAATCTAAGTGATTACGTGTTTATTTGCGTATGTGCTATATGCTTATTATGTGATTGTACGAATTTCGTGCTCGTGATTTTGTGTCAATTACGTACAATTAAGTGCTAACAACTATGTGCTTACGATAACACCTAAGCTTTGAGAGGGATTTTCGAAAGTAAAGAAGGAAAAAGGCATAATTAAGGTGACAAAAGAAAGAGTGGAATTGGGCTAGGAATTTATTATTTTGGACTAGAACTTAACAATTAGGCCCAATATATGAAAAGTCTAATGGGAGACAAAATTTCCTTAAAACAAGGAAAACCCACGCCACAAAGTCCCATCACCTTGTTCCTTGCTAAAAATATCTATCTAATCCAAACTTTTCAACCCCATAACCACACTTAAGAAACCATCGAAAAACAAAGTGAAAGAGAAAGGAGAAGGAGCCGAGAAGATTTTAACACAAAGCACACCAAGTAGCTCGAGCGTCGAAGTTGGTAAGCGAAATTACTACCTCAAGTTATTGTGATTTTCCTTACCTAGATTATTTGACTAAATTACGTTGGTGATTAAGGAAAAACTTGAGAATTTAAGTGTACCATAGACGGCAAAAACCCTAGGATTAGGTGTGAAATTATAACCGAGGGTTTCCTTGATATTTTGCTAGGTTGTGGTTAGTCTAACTTGTTCTAGAGTTCATCACTTTAGCATGAGAAGATCTTAAAGTAGTGTTTGAGGTTTATGGAGTAGAATAAAACCTTAGAACTTAGAAATTCTGGGCAGATTGAACTATGAATGTGCTTTCGGGTAGATGATTTAAGGATCGATCGAATCGGGGAAAATTAGGTGGTTTCGGGCGATTTTAGTTTGAGTGACAAATCGTGCGACTGAAAATGAATTACGTATAGAATAAGTCTCGGCGATTTTAGTTTGAATACTTCACAAATCGGCCAATTGAAAGGAATAGAATAGCATGGGAAATGAAGTAAATAATTTAGTAATCGCGCGAATGAAAACACTAGAATCGGGCGAATTGTTCGCATGTGAGGAATCGATCGAAATGAATGTGAGAAGCAATTTAATCGGGTGATTCAAGGACTAGAAGAACTCGGATTTGTGGTGCTTCAAACAATGAAATCGGGCGATTTCAAGACCGAACGAATCGTGCGATTTCAAGAGCGGCAAAACCCTCATGGCATGCTTGGAATCGGGCGAAATGAGGGTGATGTCATGATGATGAAAACACGCGGCGATTTAGAAATCGGCCGATGGAGGATTTCATGCAAATTAAATCGGGCGAAATCGAAGTGGGTTAAACACGAATCGGGCGATTTGCATACATGGGAAAGCGGACGAAACCCCTACGATAGGGTGGTGGAAATTGAATCGGGCGATTTCATGATTTACGTGCACGGAAATTTCTAAATTGGGCGATTGGGACAGTGATGATAGATCGAAAACAAGCCATGAAGAATCGGACGATTTGAAGATTAAGCAATTGAGCGAATCTAACTTTGATTAAAAATTAACTTTTAACTTTCGCCGAGATGTACCTATATATATATATATATATATACTTAGGTTTTAATTGAATGCTATCGTGACTTGGAATGGGAAACAAGTAACTTAGAAACTTAGCCTAGCTAGAATCGAGCGACTTAGAGATTCTAGCAAAATTAATGTAGTCAAATAAATTAGTTCGACCTAATTATTTAACAAAGGCATAATACTGATACAATGATATTTATGTCTAAAGGTCGAACAGTAGATAATTCCCGGAGCAGTGAATTAGCATAGCACGGACGACAGGTAAGTAGAAATCCAACTACGACACGTAACTTGCCTGCGTATAATTATGTGATTTTGTGCTTACGTGACTTTATGTGGAATGTGTACGTATGGCATGATTTAATTTTATGCATGATAGCGTGATCTGCATATTTTTATGAGCATGGCATGAGCATTTGCACGCATGCGTAGTACGTAAGACGCGAGGTAAGAACGTGCATAAAATTGCCTGTGTGCAATGTATACTCGCCGATACTGGCGTTTGTGTCGACTCAATGAAGAGTCACGGCTCCCCTATGCAGCCATGGCGAATGAAGCCATAGGGCCTGTATAAGAGGCTGGGGGAACACCCCGTATGCGGGAGATGCAACCTGGAGGATGCGACCCGGGGCACACACTGAGTAAAGGAAGATTCCTTCGGGTGACCTTCTAGTGTGTAAACACTACCCGGATGGGAAGATTCCTTCGGGTGACCTCCGAGGTTAGTGGCCTCGGTGTTGGCTACCAGTGAGAAGCGTCCGCGTGAAGGCCACACTGAGTAAGGGAAGATTCCTTCGGGTGACCTTCCAGTGTGTGAACCTCCACACACGTACGAATCCCTCGTGGATTGAGATCTCTAAGAGATGGCGCATAGTGGGATAGAAAGCCGAGGGCCCATATGATGTACGAGTTAAGAAAAGAGTACGAGTATAAGAAAAAGAGTATGAGCGTTAGAAAACGATGACGTGGATTGTCGATCGTTAGGACACGTGCATACATGCATAATTTCTGCTTACTGAGCCTCGGTGGCTTATCCTTACGTTACGTGTTGTAGGTACGGACGATCACGGTACGTGATCCGATTTTACGCAAGGCCAATCTTTTGAAGCTATCCGGCTGCTTTTGAGGTGGGAGTGTGTGTATGGATGACGACCTGTGAAGGCCGGGCGCATAGGATGCTTTTGCTGCACACACACGCATTTATATTTTGTGTAGATACGACCAGGAAACTGTAGAACATTCTTTTGACTTGTATGTAAGACTTCCGCACGCAGTTTTAAAAATGAAAAATTTTATCCGTAATTTCATGACTTTGCGTGACAACACATCATTAAGTACTTAGGATTAGAACGAAATGCGAGGTCGGACGACGGGTCGTGACAATCGCCGATTGATTCAATATCAATTCCTTACTCTTTTACTCTCGGCCTATCTTTACTCAATTTCATCAAATTTTTCTAAGTCCTAAAGTTACAGAAAACTTAACGTTGCGACACATTCTACAATTATCTTCTCAGATTTTTTAATGGTTGGTTCCTACTAATCTTTTGATCTTATCTTACAGATCTATTAAAATGGTACGACAAATTGACGAGATTTTAGCTTCAACGGGCTGGGCACAGAGAACACCCAACAATCTACTCCTAGACTTTGCTAACATCTCGTGCCCAGATCCTATCATCGTCAAAATCCTAGCAAACCACCCCCTAAAAACAGCCATAAATATCACCGAGGTTGTCCCGGAAGTCTATGTCCAACAATTTTGGTCCACCCGTCAAAACCCAACAAATAACCCAAAAACAACCCGTCTTTCCGCTAAAATTGACAACAGCATAGTAGTCTTTACCCCAACCATTCTACGCTCCCTTCTAAACCTACCATACCCACTACTATATGATCCCCATCCCTCTAACGATGACCTAATCCGGGACTTCCTATTCATGGGCCACAAACCAAACGCCCAAAACACCATTCACCTCCTTGACTTCACGGCCAAAGACATTCCTGGACCTGGCGGACCCTCTTTCTAATTGTCAACAAATGCCTCTCGCCGAAGCATGCTGGGTCAGACAAATGCAATCGCAACATCATGCTGATCTGGACGGACATCCTAGATCAACTATGACGGCGAGGTCTCGGATCCACGAAGCCAGTACTTCCTTACCTAAGTTGGCTCCCTGTCATCGTCCAACATTTCGTGGATCTTCATCCCGAAATAGAGCGCCGACCACGGACCGAGGGGTATCAAGCTCCAAAACTCACCAAGATCCAGTCAACAAAGACCAAGTTCGATCAGGTGGCCTTGATAATACCAGACTACCTAATTCGACTTCTCGATCCAACCGAACCGGAGCTACAAAAATATCTACGCGCAAATAACCTTGACGATGTTCCCATGGTTCAGCCCATCCCAGCTGAACCTAACCCAGGGACAACCCCACTGCCAAATCCAGGTCTAGGAAGCTCATCATCCCCTAAAACAAAGCAAAAGAGAAAGTCAAAAGGGGATGAAGGAAGCAGTAAACAGGAACGGCGTACAAAACACAAACACGACCGTCTACCTCAGCCATTTAGCCCACAAATAAGCCGGACCGAACCAATAAGTGCAGGGGACGACTTTGTCTTCCCCCGAGTAGAAGTCGCGACATCGGGTCCACTCACGCAAACTACCCTTCATATCCACTCAATCATCTCCCAACAGATGATTGTTTTAGATACACACGAGGTGCCACGTCAACCATCGCCACCTCGCTCGGAGGGGGTAAATGTATTAAGCAGTCCTCAGCCTCAGACTGCACCTTCTTCGATCACGACGAGTCTAGTGCCCTCACCATCCATAATTTTCCCATTTTCTAGGACACTTACTCTAGTTTCTGCACCTCTAGATCTTAGTGATCTAGACAGAACGCTCCACAATGTCTCTGTACTAGAGTCTAGTACAGAACAGAGCGGAAGACCCAACGTAGTCAACATCACAGCAGCTACGGAGTTGGGCCATCGATCAGAGCCGGTCTCAGCATTGATGTCAACGGTGAGCCTGAGTGGCCCTGGTTCTTCAAATTTTGTTCAAACAACAGACGCAGCCTAGAGTCACCCAAACACCTACTAGAACAAAACCACCTAGACCCACACAAACAAAAAAATCTACTCGAACTACTACAAAACAACCCAACCGACCTCCTCACCAGCCATGAGTCTCTCACCGCCTAGCCACACAAACCCAAGAACCTCCTCCGATCCTCCATCCTCACCTACTCTATCCCTTCAGTCAAATTAACCGATTATATCTTTCGAAACACTTTACAACCCACACACAGTGGTAGAAAAATACATCTTCAACGATGACTGGTTAACAAAGCCGATGCATCCAGCCTTGGCCAAGGGCTTACTGGACAATGCCAGATACTTCTTGATGAAGGCAAACGTTAGCCTGGCCCTTATCGACGATGATGAACTCGAGGAAGGTGAAGACTACGAAGCAGACACTCCAGAACTTCCCGAGCTTCTTAAACACGTCGTCGTCAATGAGGAGTGCCCCCTCGAAGTCGAAGATGGGAGAAGAATAGAAGCCATCGTGGGAAAATCTCAAAGTGATCGCTCCATATCAAGAAGAAATACGAAGAAGAATCTGGAGGAAGGAAGATGGGATCAAGAAGTTAGACGAGCTTGATCTAAGAGGTCTAACTCATCTCCCGAGACCAACCGCTGTACGATACCTGCTCTCTCTTTGTAGAGGGCTTGTGTGGAGAGGAAAAGATACTAACGTTGACACTCTTAGAAGAGAAGAGAAGGAAAAAGCCAGAATCAGCAAAATCATGGGAGTACGGCGAGGTTGTCTCGACTTCTATGAATATCCTATCTACAAAGTGCAGCGAGAAGATGGAACGGTCGAGGAACTGACTGAAGGCGATCTCTCCTACATCAGAGGTGAAGACGTTGATCAGATACTGGGAAGCTTCAGATTTCTTGGAACACTCCAGAATCCACACTTAAAAGTGGGATACGTCGATCTTAAGCGATTCATGATGCGCCAAATCAAGTTCAATTCGACTCACGATCTTCAAATGGCAGTAGAAAGCAACATGAAAAGGGTGAATCTCACAAAGCCATCCTTCGAAGTCCCCGACACAAGTCTTGGTGAAGGCCACATAATCAATAAAGACAACGATCCATCAGTGGTCTACATCAACTACAAGGGAGAAAAGAGGCTGATGAAAACACCCGAGATTGCCAAATTCAGCGATGGAACGCTGCTGATTATTCGGAGCAAACTCGGAAGGATTCTGGAGCAGCTATGGTTCGAAGAAGCAGAAGTCCATGAGAAGTACGAGAATCTGATCAACATCATCTCAGATCGGATATCATTACGAAGAACGATACGATCATACGAGTTCAGACTTGGACTCAGGAAATCGGTCTATGCTGTGAAGAAACCCAAGAAAAGAAGACACCAAGGACACCAAAGCGAAAAGGATGCTAAGGGGGAGATTGTTAGGAATATTTTGTAACATCCTTTAATTTATGTAATCTTGGGTTTATATGTGTTTATTTAATGGGTTGTTGTAGTTTGGGGTGACTTAGAATATTAGTAAGAGTTTGGGACCGGGCTTTAATATACCAAATACTTGTGGTATATAAAGCCCAGCTTACCCTAATTAGGGTTTTATCAAAAAAAATCAAAAGGTAAGCCACCTTGTACTTTTCCATAGAAATACACACACTAACACGCACTCAAGGTGTTCTTCACGGTTTACACATTAAATCTTTTCTTTTGATCCTTGTTTGGTAATAAGAGGGCCAACAGCTTACACGATCTTTATCAGTGATACCTCGCTCTTGTCATCGAAATGATGAAGATTGGGATCATAAAGACTAACATGGAGATGAACATTCAGTTCCTGTCCGCACTGCCCACCGACTGGAAGAAGATCTCTACCCAACTCCGACAAAATAAGGACTTGGACGAGATGGATATTCACGCTATTTTTGATAACCTCGCACAGCATGAAGAAGACATAGGCGAGTTACAAAAAGGAGCAAAAGGGCAAACAGGCCGAGGACTCCATAGCTCTAGTTTCTGAGAAAAAGAGCTCCCGCTCATGCAAGGAAAAGCACGTCAAGCTCCCTAGCTCCTCAGAGGATGAAGACATATCTGATTCAGAACTTCCCTCTGAGATCAAAGAAATTGGCAAACAGCTGGCATTAGTCGCCAAGATGATGACAAAGCAGTACTTCAAGAAGAAGTCATCATCTTCTGCCAACAGACTTTGAACTACAAGCATGAAGAATAAAGACCAGCCGGCTGAGTCCTCAGAAGCCATAATTTCCAAAGACATACTAAAATGTTTTAATTGTGGAAAAACAGGTCACTTTGCCAGGGAGTGCACCCTCCCAAAGAAAAAGGATGCAAACTACTACTTCAGGAAGCTTCAACTATCCAAACAAAAGGAAGCTAGAGTAGCTCTTATGGCAGAGCAGGACCACTGGCTAGAGGACAACTCAGATTCTGACACCGACAATCTTGCTCTGATGGCACGCCTTGATGATGAAAAGGAAGATGATACTTCCGCAGAGACGGACGATGAGAAAGTATCCACCACATCTCAGGAGGTAGAAACCTCTGACTCTACAAATTCTGACTTGTTAGCTAAGTTAAGCTCCAAATTTGCTAACATGGTAACTGAGCAGAAACGAGGAATAAAAGTAGAGAAACGGCTTCTTAGGTCTGAGGAAACCATAGCCAGTCTCAAAGAACAAGTTAGGAGTTCTAGTCTCAAAATAGATGAACTGACTAAGAGACTCCAGTCTAAAAAGACTAAGCACACGTCATTAGATAAGCATAGTTCGGTAATAAAAGAACTAGAGGAGAGGCTAGACAATAACCACAAATGTCTACTAAGGAGCTTGGAAGAAAAGAGTCTTGTAAAAAGTAGACTTGAGGCAGCAACTAAGAAGGTCACTAATTTTGAAGTAGAATTGACTAAGTCAAATTCTAAGATTAGTGAACTACGTAAAAGTCTAGACGCCTGTCAGGCCGAAAAGAGCACCGCTCTAAATAACTATGCTACCTTAGACGCTGAGCGTAAGAAGCTATATAATAAAATTAAGAAATTAGAAGATCTTTTGGTGAAAAGGGCACATACTGATCAAACTATATTTTTGAATCAGCCCCAGGACTTAGAATTCTATGACTACGTATGGCTTAGGCTATGATAACCCACGTAACTTGAAGAAGGTTAACTGCAAACAACTTTATGATATCTCGTACATGGGTCTCGGGCTAACTTTTCTCATGACCTTTACTAACGTAAAAGCAGCGTTTGAGGAAGAAGAAGCCAAGAGACAAGCCATTACAAGGGCTGAAATACCCTTTTCATACATCGAACTGAATCAACGCGACAAAACTTGGGTATCTCCCAAGCGCTGGAGCCTTGAAACTGTTAATTTTCTTGAAGATCATTCTAAAAATGAGGAAGTTCAAATTCATCGTTCTGAATCAACGCGACAAAACTTGGGTACCTCCCAATGGCTGGAGCCTTGAAATAGATAATTTTCTTGAAGATCATTCTAAAAATGAGGAAGTTTAAAGTCATCATTCTGAAAATTCTCTCTACATCCCTCCCATAATTAAGAAAATAGAGGAATTACGAGTTGCCTTAGATAAAGAAAGAGAGAATTTTAAGCTGAAAAGACAAAATTCCAAAAAGAGATGGAAAATCTCAAAGCTTCCTCCATCTCAAAAGCCAGTTCTCACGCATCTCCTCCAAAAGAAAATATCATTCTGAAAAACGTGAAGAAAGAAAAAGCGCCTTCAAAGGATCAGGAAATTAAAAGTTATCAGAAAAATACTAACTCTAATCCTGCTTTGCTTACGTCCACAGGGAGCGTAGAGCAAGCACTAGAGACGAAGGCGAGATTGTCTAGTCTAAAAATAGAGAAGGAGCCAATAGATTTGACTGCTAATAAGAATTTATCTCCTTCTGTAAAAATAAAAGACACTCGTAGAAATAAAAGAGCCGTTTCCACTCTCAAAATAATTGCTTCTACTTGCTCCTTAAAGCCTATCACATTTAGAAGTACTAATTTCGAAACAGGCTCTACTTCAGCAATAAAGAACAATCATTCTAAGACAAATGCTTCTAGGATGACCCGTAGGAAACAGGATCCAGTCATAACGAAAGCATATGGCGCTATTCATGCTTGTTCTCACCTAAGGTATCCAGTTAAGATCGAATCCTCCAAGCACCTTAGGAGATTATCAAACGAAAAGATCTTTTCCTCGGTCAAGCCTACCAAAACATTTGTCCGCGCTGAAATTAATCTTCCCTGCAAGGTTCAACCTAAATAGGTTCCTAAAACTCCGCCTAAGAAAACAAAAGCCGGAAAGGCCAAGTCTTCTACAAAGGGCAAACCCAAATCGACTTCGTCAAAGATGACTTGGGTCGCTAAATCACCTACAAACACTAACTTAGGAACCATTTCTCAACAAACTCCTAAATCTGCTAATCTGAGAGGACCCATTTATAAGTGGGTACCTAAATCGCTCTAATTGTTTTTGCAGATCCATCATGTGTGGTACCTCGACTCTGGTTGCTCCACACACATGACGGGAATATAAGAGCTGCTGAGCAACTACAAAGACCGACCGAATGGAAAAGTTAGATTCGGAAACAACGACTCAGCCCCCATACTAGGAGTTGGTAGAGGTGGCACTATTGCCTGCGGCCCGCCCCGCCCCGCCTAAAGGGCGGGGCGGGCTCTGATTTTTCAGGCCTGCCTCAAGCCCGCCCCGCGCGGCCCGCGGGCTTTGGCGGGGCGGGGCGGGCTAGCCCGCGGGCTGGCCCGCCCATAATAAATAATATATTTTAAATAATTAATATATATATATTTATATATAAATTATATAATTTATATAATTTCTATATAAATTATATAATTTTTTATATTTTTCTAATTTATAAAATTAAAAGATAAATTAATTAATATTTTCTAAAGTTAAAATATATTAAATATTTTTTTTATTTATTTTTTCATTTTCAGGTTTTTTTTATTTTTTTTTAAATTTATGCGGGCTAAGCCCGCCGGGGCCGCGGCCCGCCAGTGGGCGGGCACGGGCCTAGCTTTCTTAAGCCCGCCCCGCCCCGCCAGTGGGCGAGCTTTGGCGGGCTACGGGCCGGCCCGCCCCGCCGGCCCGTTTTGACAGGTCTAGGAGTTGGGGACATCATTCTGGAAAATCTGACGATAAAGGATATCTCTTACGTCGAAGGTCTCCGGCATAACATGTTCAGCATAGGCCAGTTCTGCGACAAAGGATTCCAGGTGGTCTTTCTTGCTGACCGGTGTAGAATATTGGACAGTCATGACAAAGAACTCTTCCAAGGCTTTTGGAAATCAAATCTTTACACGATCAACTTGACGTCCGTGCGGCCTTCTATAGCTGTTTGTCTCATTTCTCAGACTGTAATTCAGAGGAACAGCTTATGGCATCAACATATGTCTCATCTCAATAACAAAGCTCTTCAACATCTATCAACGAAAAAGTTGGTTCACGGTCTACCAACTATTATCTTACAAAAAGAGCATCAGTGTTCGGCATGTTAGCTAGGAAAAATGAAGCGAGCATCTCATCATGCAAAACTAGTTGCCTCCACTTCACGTTATTTGGAATTGCTACATATGGATCTCTGTGGACCTATGCAGACACAGAGTATTAGTGAGCGGAAGTACGTACTAGTTATCGTTGATGATTACTCCAGCTACACATGGACGAAGTTCCTCCGAACTAAAGATGAGACAAGGGACTTGATTGTTAATTTCGTGAACACTACTCAGAATTTGCTGCAACAATCCATCCAAGTCATCCGAACGGACAACGGCACTGAGTTCAAAAACAAGTATCTCAGTGAATTTTATCAGAAACTTGGCATTAATTAGCAATTCTCAGCCGATAAGACCCCTCAACAGAACGGGGTTGTTGAAAGGAAGAACAGGACTCTAATGGAGGCCGCCCGTACAATGCTGATCCATTCCGGCCTCTCACACTTCCTTTGGGCTGAAGCAGTAAATACCGCCTGTTTCACTCAGAACAGGACGATGGTTCACAAGCGCTTTGATAAAACTCCGTACGAAATAATAAACAAGCGAGTACCCAATATCTCATTCTTCAAGGTCTTCGAGTGCAAGTGCTTTGTGGCAAACGAAAGAGAGCAACGTGCTAAGTTCGACCCTAAAGCATTCGAAGCCACATTCGTTGGGTATTCATCAACGTCAAAGGCGTACCGATTTTACATCAAGTCCAACCGATCAATCAAAGAAAGCTACAACGTCACTTTCCACGAAGTGGCAGAAATGGCTCCTGCACACCTCAGTTCAGGACCCGTACCAAACCCGATGGCTTCTGAATACGACGGTTCAGAACCCGTATACACTGGTGTGTTGGCACAAAACCAACAGAAGATGGCAACAACTCGAGATTCAACGTCTAAAGAAGCACTGAAACTTGCGATGGAAGATCTGGACTCTCTCTTTGAGCCCGTATATTGGCCAGAAACCATTATTGCAACACCTTTAGTGGAGCTCCCACTCGACGAGGCCGACGTACCAAGCTCTTCAAATGTTCCTACCTCACCCGATTCAGAATTACCACAGATCACTGAAGATTCTACAACAGTCAATGAGGAAGTCTCATCAGAATCACTCGATTCAAGTGCAGAATCTGACTTACCTCAACCAAGTGAACAATCTGATATCCTTGGAAGTCTCAGTCCATAAATGGCCGATGCGTCTAGCTCTGCACTACCTCATGAGCGAAAGTGGACTCGAGCACATCCGGTTGATCAGATTATTGGTGATCCTTCGAGTGGAGTACGGACACGTCATCACCACAGTCTCTTCAGCTGTTTCTTAAGCCAAAATGAGCCAACCAAGGTAGCAGACGCACTATTAAAGACCCATATTGGGTAATAGCAATGCAAGATAAAATCAACCAATTTGAGCGTCTTCAAGTGTGGACCCTACTATCCCGTCCGCATGGGAAAACAATCATCGGAACGAAATGGGTATTTAAGAACAAAAAGAATGAAGATGGCGAAGTGATTAGGAATAAAGCTAGATTGGTTGCGAAGGGCTATAACCAACAGGAAGGAATTGACTACGACGAGACATATGCTCCTGTTGCCCGAATCGAAGCCATTCGTCTCTTCCTGGCTTATGCGGCTCATAAAGACTTCAAAGTCTACCAAATGGATGTTAAGACCGCCTTTCTTAATGGCGTGTTAAAAGAGGAAGTCTACGTCGCTCAGCCAGAAGGCTTCGTTGATCAAGAACATCTTGATCACGTCTATCGATTGGACAAAGCTCTCCACGGACTGAAAAAAGCTCCACGTGCTTGGTATGACGTCTTGAGCGATTTCCTCGTAAAATCTGGATTTATCCGAGGAACGATCGATACGACCCTCTTCATAAAATGGCAATACAAAGATTTGATGGTCGTCCAAGTTTATGTAGACGACATCATCTTCGGATCAACAAATCCACGGCTATGCAAGAGATTTGGAGAATTGATTAAGAGCAAATTTGAAATGAGCCACATGGGAGAGATACAGTTGTTCTTAGGACTTCAAGTCAGGCAGCTCGATGATGGAATATTCATCAGTCGGACTAAATACTCGAGGACATCTTGAAGAAATTCCATCAAAATCAGAGCAAGCCTATAAGCACTCCCATGTCCACAAGCTGCAAGTTGGATGCCGATCCCACAGGAAAAAGCGGTCGACATTACATTATATCGCAGCAGCATCGGCTCTCTTCTTTATCTCACCTCGAGCCGGCTAGACATCATGTTTGCCACATGTCTATGTGCCCGTTTCCAAGCCGACCCCAAAGAATCTCACATGCTCGCGGTCGAGCGGATTCTTCGCTACCTAAAGGGCACCTCGACCTTAGGTTTAAAATACCCTAAAGGCACAAACTTCAAATTGATTGGCTATACTGACGCTGATTATGCAGGTTGCCGAATGGACAGGAAAAGCACATCCGGTGGCGCTAAATTTCCAGGCGAAAAGCTAGTTTGCTGGTCAACAAAGAAGCAGAACTGCGTTTCGACAACGACGGCCGAGGCAGAATACGTCGCGGCTGCCAGCTGTTGCTCGGAAATGCTGTGGATGCGGACTCAACTTCGCGACTATGGGTACAATCTAAATAATATACACATTTATAGCGATAGCCAAAGTGCCATTGCGATTACGTGTAATCCTATTCACCACTCACGCACAAAACACATAGACATACGACATCATTTTATCAAAGATCACGTAGAAAAAGGCACCACTGACATGTATTTTGTGAACACGAAATAGCAACTAGCTGATATTTTCACCAAGGCATTGGATGAAAAACGGTTCCAAATCCTTGTCGGAAAATTAGGCATGTTGAACCTTCCGTAATTTGTGCTTACGTGATCTTATGTGTTCTCTCACATGTTCAATGCTATGTGTTTCCTATACTTTAAAAATCATATCTTGCGTGAAATATCTTATATTAATAGAATTTACTAATATAATAAAACTCCAAAAATATTATACATATAAGTATAATACTAGGGGAATGACGATATCTTTAGAATGCTCAATCTAAGTCACGTATAAATTTCCCTGACATGCAACTGAGTATTTGCTTAATTTTGTCAGTCTAAGTCGCATTCTTGTGTCTAACAGTTCTTTAGTAGACTCCACTAGACACAGAGCCACTTTATATGAGTGAGATTTCTAGCCTTTTATTTTTATTTCACCGCATCTATCCTTGAGCGAGTCACACAATCATTGCTTGTCTTAACTAGTGATTCTTGGTCTCATACTCGCCTTGCGTTAGAACATTAGGAACACGATTAGGGCACTTAGGAAATTCCTCACTCGGCCAAATATAAATATTTTTCATTCCTTTAACTTTGCCTTTAGTCATCCATTTTGGGCTTTCTCCAAATTCCTTTTCTTCGTTTAATAACCCTTTGAGCCTTCAACCGACTATCTAAACTTTCGGCGGGATGTTCAATTGAGAAAAGGAGGGAGAGAAAACCGAAGACGAAAAGATGACAAAAGAAGGTGGAAAACGCACACGAGGAATGCTCAACGCACAAAAAGCAGACCAAAAGAACCTGCCTCTTGATTATCTCATATTCAACTCCACATTTAAGAAATGGGCATGGATCTTGCAGTGAACTTCTCCATTGATAATCTCGCACACTCGTCAGAACGGCTGGAAAGAGGAGCACCACGAAGTAAACTTCTCCAATGATAATCCGGTCTTATATCGAGACAACGAGAAGAGGAGCACGACCTTGGGTTCGAATTCCATAACTGTGAACTTCTTCAAATCGATAATCTCTGAAACCTCTATAGGGATTAAGAGAAAAGGAGCACGGTATCGGCCCGAGAACCAACAAGCAGAACTTCGCCATAGATAATCTCTCAGCCTCGTAGAGAAGCGGAGCTTCAGCTTGAGCAAGTGCAGAAAATTTACAAGAGATAAAAAGGATGAAAAAGACAAAAAGACGATAGAAAAAAATGTCGGAGAAAAGGAGAACGACGAAAGAATAGAAGAAGACATAAGGCTCACTTTTCCCAATAAGTTCCCTTCCCTTCTTAGTCATAACCAAATTAAAGCCTTCAAAGTCCCTTTAATTCCAAAACGATAGTCTCTCGCTCACAGGTAAATTGACTTAATATGACTTGTGTTAACTTGAGTGATATAAATATAAAAATCCCTAGTTAAAAATAAATGAGTGCTAGAGCGAACCTAGTAAGAGTTGTCGAAATGGATACTACTGTGAACTTAGGACTTCAGTATGCTGACATGACTAGACGGCATAAAAATCTTTCAACTGTCCTGTGAATTTTTTAGCGTGACAATGATCGTAGCGAAATAATCTGACCCCATATTATTAATAAAATTAGTATATACATATATAATATAATAATAATCATAATAATAAAAATCTTATATATAAATAGTTTTAATCGCACATTTTGATATGCAATATTAATTTGCATTTATACGGAATTGATTAAATGCGATATACTGTTCATGCTCATAACCTCGTGCGAAAATATAGGTTACATGTTTACGGGACCATGTATCTAGGCTAATCATGAAAAATCGCATGATCTTAATAATTGTTACGTAGATTGATTTATGTACTTGTTCGATAAATCAATTGAGGTGCACTATTTGAGGGGGAGCATTTACAAAAGTTATGCCTTGAACTCCAAATTACTTTGATGATCTTTCTCTAAGTGTTGCAGAAACAATGAGGAAGACTTCACGAGTGTATCTCGACTTGGAGTACACGGCAGTGGTTCAAATGTTGGTTGGTTAAATATTTGCATTGTCAACGTGTTTTATGAATTCGAATTTAACCATTTTATCTCAAAAAATATTTTTCAAGGGGAATCAAATAGAAAAATTGCTTCCAAAATTAACTCTAATATTTTCGACATCTGTTGCTTTAAGCCTTGCAGATTTATAAAATGTGAAGACGGGGCCAGATGTCATCAACCAGAATTACAGGGAGTTAATTGCATTTATTTTCATACATAGGGCGAGTAATTATGTGTTTACTCGTAAACCTAGGATCAGTCTGAAAAACAATAGAAAAACTTACAATCAAGAAACTCGGGCGAATTTTGCAATTTTCATTCGTAGATTCTCGAGCGAAAATTGATTTTGGACCAAGGTGTAATTTTCGCCTTCATACTGACGAGCGAAAATAAAACAGGAACCAAATGATTCTCGATCGGAATTGTCGAGCAAAAATTAAATAGTAAAAAAGCAAAATTCTCGATCGTAAGTTTCTCGATCGTAAATAGTAATGGGCTTAAATTCACTAAGTTTCGTAAAACGTCTAATCAGCCCAATTAAATGAAATTATTGCTTGAAATACACGCTAAAACCCTCGATCGCAAAATTCAACAGTCAAATTTTCGTGCAAAAAACTATTTCTCTCAAAAGACGAATGTCAAAACCCTTCAAATCTTTCGATTTTTCCTCTGATTTTCGTCTTTAGAAGGTAGATTTGACTTCTTTTAGGGATTATCGTGTGTTTAAACTTCATGTGCATCTGTACTTGAAATATTTCGCTTGATTCTGTGTTCATTTCTCGACTGTTCATAGTCTGAGAACTCGAATGCTTGTTTGCAGTGTTTTAGGCTAATATCTAAGTATAATCTAGGTTAAAACTGCATATTAAGATAGTTTCGAAGTCTATTGATCATTTTAGGGTAGATTGTGTTGATTCTCTGCATTATTTGACTTCGATTGAAAGAACGACTAAAACTGGGATTTTAACACTTGAAGGCTTCGAAGAACTTTTTCGCTCGCAAACAGTGTCAATTGAATTTCAATTGTTCTACTGCTTGCACAGTAAAAGTTTTTCGATCGATAAACTTTTTGACTTAGTTGTTAAGAAAGATAACGATTGAAAAATAGTTACAATCGAGAATTTGAATTTGAATTTTATGAGAGCAAAAAGATTACTGAACGAAATAGATCTAATTGGTGCAAAATAAGTTTCGAGCGCAAAACTTACAATCGCAAATAGTAATTTCGATTTCAATTTCATTTTCGATCAAAAATTTCAGCGGCGATAAAATTAATTTTTCGACGATAAAATTTCTCGATCGCAAACACGCACAATGTTGATTTTTATCGATCAAAAATTTTCTCGGAGACTCACCAAGTTTCTCGCTGTCAATTTTCTCGATCGTAAAATTTCACAGCGAAAAATTGTTTTAAAATCTAAATACTTTCTAGCTCGATAACTTTCACTGCGAAAAATTTTATTCATGCGTGAAAAATTTCTCGATCGTAAATTTACGCGGAAATCCAATTTCTCGATCGTAAATTTACACGGAAATTTTTCTCGATCGTAAAATCTCTCCGCTACAGTACCACACGTATAACGTTCAACACTTAGTAAAATCTTTTAAGTCTTTTTCCACTGTAGCAGACCTTAGCGAATAAAATTTTTCTCGATCACAAATTAACACGGAGAATTGCATTCAAAATGGCACTTAGACAATATAATTGAGAATTTCATTTTTTCGAGCGACAAAAAGCACGGAGTGAACAATGCTTCAACACTTAGAAAAATTTTCAACTAAAATGTCATCGAACTTACATGCTTATGTTGAAATTGTATTAATTCTTCAATACTCACTTCGTATAATCTATGTACAAGTTTCATGATTTCAATTACGAATTTATTAAAACATGCTATGACATGATCCATTATTGTGGTTTGATGATTCTAATTTCGACTCAATTTAAAATCTTGAACTAATGATTTACATTTCTTACGTGTATTTCAGATGGATCATTATCCTACATACAATCATATGTATGAGAAGGCCATGTACCTCAACGTTCACGACACACCAACTCGACCTGACCACCTTCAGGTGTCCGGACGAGATTGTGGTGTCAATACTACAAGGCCATCCCCTGTGGCATGCTCTAACGGTGACTGCCTCTATGCCAATGGTCTACCTCCAGCAGTTTTGGGGGATGATCAAGAGCCACGTCATTGAAGGGGCATACAACTTCACAACGGTGATAGGGATGAAGCACATAAATATGAACAAGAATGACTTCGGTCTTATCCTCGACCTCCCCTACAACCCGAACTACGACCCTCTTCCAACTGACGCAGAGCTCGTGCGTGACTTCCTTCAGATGGGATACCGTCCGCCGCTCACCAAACTCTCACAAATGCAGGGCAACGGGATTCCTCATCCGTGGAAGACATTGTTTGGGATCATCAACAAATGTCTATCGCCAAAGCACGCCGGCTTCGACAAAGGCAACGACAACATTCTGAGGATTTTCCATGGAATCGCCTTCTCGCGAAATTACGATTTCGCTCAACTGATCTGGAATGATCTAGCTGAGCAGATCAGGTAGAAGGAAAATAAACGCTCGAAGAATGTGCCGTATGCTCGGTAGTTCTCCGTAATCATTAGACAATACATGGAGATGTACGAGCAGAACATCCCTTGTCTACCTCCTGGAGGGAATCATCAACCACCGCGGCTGAAATTTTTCCACAACCCGAAACTAATGGACTTGGACCAGCCGTCAATGGCCATACCGTTTGAGTTGCTACGTCTCGCCGACCCCACGGGAGAAATTTATAGAGCATACTGTCGGGAGAATCATCTGACGGAACAGAAGATCAGAGGGCCCCCGACAGAGTCGCAGTCAGCCCTCACCAACAACAAAGCCCTGAGGACACGATGATTGATGTAGTGGCCCAGGAGCTTGAGCAGGAGCCCCCAGTGCAAGAAACTCAGCAACCAGATCCTGAGGTCACGATGATTGATGAAGTGGCCCTTGAAATGGAAGCCGAAGAACAGAATCAGGAGCTCCAAATGGAAGTGCCCGTCCATGTAGGTGTGCTCGAAGAGCCCATTGAGGAGGTTCTTCAACATGTAGCACAGCCCGACACAGAAATGGGGCGAAACTCACTTCCACTGGTGACGGAACAGGCTCGTGAGGATGTTTAACGTGAACCATCCCCTCACAGCCACCTCATCCGACACGGATTCCGACGAGGAGATCAGGATAATAAGACGGACTCCCAGAATACTAAGCATACAACTCGAGTCCCTCTTTCCCACCGTCACCACCGCATCAGATACCGCGCAGATCATCTCTTCAAGTGCTGCGGCCACTTCTTTGCTCAATCTTGAGACGCAGCACAACCTACCGGTGTCTGGTTCGTAGGTTCTAACCGAGCCTGCCGAAACACCAATAGAGGAGAATCTTCAAGATTCGACTCAAGGATTTGGTAGAAGTCTCCAACAGTCACAACTCAAGTGACTGCGAGCCAACCTGAGGAGCCGGTGTCTGCTCAAGGGTTGCCAACAGGCGACATCAGTCGACCTGGCCCATCTTCGATGGAGGCGTCCGTCCAGTTCGTGACCGAAGACCCACTTCAGGCAGCTCTCTCAAAAGCTTTACAGTTATTTGAAGAAAAAATTATGGAGAGCGTGAGTACAGCTATTGAGACGTCCCGCCAAGATCATGGGAAAGCACCCGCCTCAGGCAGTTCTTCACGACTGATTCTCACTCCACCTCAACCCACACAACCCACACCATTCGCCACACCGATCCTCACACACAACCTCATAAACCCAGCCACCATACCTATCAGCGACCTCCACTCCATCCTAGTCGCCCGCCTACTTGAGCTGACTACTCGAACGCCAAAAGAAGAAGATCTCTTCCGCCGTCTCGTCGATCGTCCTGGCCCGACCGACACTTGTCGTGGTCAATGCTCCCGCTCCAAACGCAGACATGACGACCCCGATGATCAATGACGTCATGAGGGGTAGAGGAGACCTAGGATAATGACTAGAAGTCAAGGACGAAGCTCGGACGCAACACAAACAAGCGCTGGAGCCGCTGAAACCTCACAACCTACTACCCAAACAACCACCACGCACCGCACCACTCATACAACCCAAATCGACTCACTAACCTTCCACATAAGGACGCCTCCGCCCACACCAACGACTCTGACAAGCCCCTTGCTTCCGGAAGAAGAAGCCAGTGCCGCCATGCTCGTGGCCCTGGCTCAAACCCAAGCTACTCCCTCAGTTGCTCAAGACCAACTGGGACCGTCAGTACATGGTGTCAACCACACGAGTTCCTCGACAAATACATCTTCGAAGGACAGTGGATGACCCATTCCATGCTCGATGAGCATCAGAGACTACGGCTTAAGGACGTTCGACACTTCCTACAACAAGCTTCGGTGGACCTCGTGCTGATAGAAGACGAAGAACTTCAGGAAGGTGAAAAGCACGAACTAGATCCCCCAAGGCTTCCAGAATTGATTGCGCAACGAACGAATTCTCCAACGAGACAAATGCTAGGATTCGTTCGGATCGACATGCCATGGGAAAATATTCGTATTGAAATCCCTTTCCTTGAAGAAGTTCGTGAACACATTTGGAGGTCACCGGACAAAGTCAAGAAGCCAAATGAGTTCGAGCTTATAGGGATCTCTCACTGGGAACAACAGAAGAGAATGACGTACCTTTGGATACTGAACCACCTTGGACCGGACGTGAGAATGGGGATGACTAAGGGACAAGCCAAGAGTCATTATAAGAGTCTCTCCCCAATCTGTCAGCTACTCAACGTCTTCTGTGCTAAAGGAGGACTTCCAACACCTCACTACGCCATTGAGCGAGTAGACAGAACTCGAGAAGAACTAAGCGAGAGCGACCTGCCGTATCTCCCCGCCGAGGAGGTGTACAACCTCTACAAGCTGTATGTAGAGAAGTACAAAGGTCCTAAAGGCTTCATCAAGAAAGAAGGACTCGTGGGACTCTACCGGTTCATGATGCGACAAGTCAAGTACTTCGCCGCCAACGACCTTCAGATGGCTCTGGAGAGCAACATGAAGAAGGTCAACATGACCGCCCCGCTCAACAAAGGACCTGAGATCGAAGAACTTCCCAACAATCACGTGCACATCTGCTCAGTCTTAGGCATCTCCTACCATAATCCGATCGCGAAGAAGACTAGGATGATGCTGAAGACTGAGATACACAAATTCTGTGATGGGACGCTCAAGGTCATCAGGAGAAATATAGAGTAGAGGTTGGAAGAAATCAATAGAGAGACGATGCTGAGGATCCACTGGTTCGTGAGAGAACAGCCGCTCCTGATGGAATTGCTTGAAGATATCAAGGAGCGACTAGAGCTGAGGAATACGCTCAGGAATTATGAGCATGCGCTGGTGTAACGCCCGAAATTTTAATACGGGATTAGGACGTAATGAAATAAGTACGTGTTCAAAATTTATGAATTTGATGTTCGAGCGGATCGGAAATCGGGTGGGAAAATTCGGTCCAAATAATATTTGATCTAAATAGTTTCGGCCCGATCCAATATGCTTTAATAAATAGCATATGCCAAAACTAAATATTTGAGCCCAAGAAGTAGTTAAATAATATTAATATAGGGCCCAATAGATTTAAATGAGTGGAAAATACCTTAAGGCCAAAACTTGGGCCCAAATGACAAAACAAAGTAGATATTTTCCTTATTTTAAGGAGACGCAACGCATGGCTTCCATTTCCCTAAGCTAAACACCTATATAAAATAATCATTTACCATTCCAAGAATTGTGGGATTTTTACTTTGGAGCAAGGCAAATCACGTGGGGATCATACCCCTCAAAATCCCATACGAAACTCCAACCCCCACAACACACACAAAGAAACGAAACATTCAAGGAAAACGAAGAAAGAATTCAAGAACAAAAGTGAAGGAAAACAAAGAGACTAGCAAGCTCGGGAGGATTTCGGCGAAGCTTAACACCCTATATTCATCCAAACAAAGCTTAGGAAGTAAGGTAGGTGGATTCTACACCTACAACACATAAAAAAGTTCAAAGATTTCGAAATTGGGTGGTTGGTTATCCAAATTCGAAATTTATGAGCTTTGGTCTACGTGATTTTATGTTTGATAATTATTTGATGTTATGTGTTAAGTTTCGAGCCCAATATATGGGTTTTTGGATGAATATTCATGTGTAAATGCTTAGGAAATAATTTTGGGTGCTTGAATTATTTCGGGTAGATGAACTTTGATAGGGCGATTGGCTAAAAATTTTAAGTTGAGTGTGTTATGTGGACAATCGGGCGAATTAGGACACATCGAATTTTTTGAATATCATATGAACTAGTTTCGGGCGAAACCTTAATTTGGATTTCGTGTGTGTATTTATTAATTTCGTATAGATTCGGGCGAACCTTAGTTAAAGATGTTAAATTGGTGTTTATGAAGAATCGGGCGAAACTAGCAATAGGGCGAATTAGGACAATGGATCTTTAGATAACTACTTGAACTGCTTTCGGGCGATTTGATGAAATTATAGCACTTTTCTTCCAATTTACAAAGTCGCTGTCTGCTCCACAAATCGGGCGATTGTAGCCGATGCAATGTCGTCCTGCTCGAATCGAATAATTTCAATCGAACACTTCACAAATAGGGCGAATTACGTGGAAACCAAATCGGGCGATTTCATGTTATAACACGCGTCAAATGACAATGAAATCGCCGAGCTTTCATCCAATCGGGCGAATGCTGCTCCAAAAACGAAATCAATCGGGCGATTCTGGCCAAAATTAAAATCCGGCGAATGCCCATTCCTGAAATCAAACTAATCGGACGATTCTGGTGAAAATCAACGGGCGAATTCCCTTCGTTGACCAATCGTGCGTATGGATCTAAATTGAGACTTTATTCGGCTTTAGTTTAAACTTAGGCCCATTTCCATAGTCTAATTGTGCAGAGTGAGGAGACCCTAGAGACTTTAGAGATATAATGAGTGAATTTAAATTATTCTACGAATTAGCTCCTATACATTTCATATCACAACATGTCACGACATTTGGGAGAGGATGACCACGAGAGTGGTGACACGGACCCTACGTAGGCCGTGTGAGTGGGGTAGAATGAGATGATTGTGAGGATGAGGTTAGACTCGCAGGGCACCTTGTGGGAGACATGCGTGATCGATCTGTCTACTCAGGTATGAGCAGCCTGAGGTGTAAACCACCTTATATTTAGCTCAGGGACGGCAGACAGGCGTGATCGATCTGTCTACCCGGGGAGAGCGTGGTAGCGCAACCCGAGGTGCAAAACCGTTGAGTGGGATTTCGGTTGTTGGTGCGAAGCGACCTGGTAGGAGGACATTGGCGTGATAGTTCAGTGCACTACCAGTGTAGGCTGTCACGAGACTTGGGAGTAGCTACCCATTAGTCTTTTGCGCACGGGGGTGCCGAGTCTAACCTAGGGCCCTGATATTGAGATAGAGTGGATTGTGTGAACGAGCGTGCATTACATTACATCATGCGTGAGGTGTTGGGACTGGGGTTAGAGCACGCTGCATCTGCATGAATTCACCTACTGAGCGTATCGCTCAGGCCTTTATGTGTTGTAGGTCTTGATGAGTCCGACGTCGCCGAACGTCAGGGCTAGGTTAGCGGCTGGTGGCGGTGACTCCACGGGCTTTTGAGGGCGAGAGCGGTACATGGATGCGACCTGTGGAGCGGCTTTAGATATTTTGGTTTTTGGGGCTTCGGCCCGTGTAAAGATAACCTTTTGTAAAACAATATTTTTAAGATATGTATATATTTTTATCTAAAAAGTTTTTAGTTAAGTGGGCTTTCCGTAGCAGAGCCTCGGCTCTAGATTTTGTAAAATAATTTAATTAGGAAAGTAGGGTCGTTACAGGTGGTATCAGAGCTTCGGCTCTAGATTCTGAAAACCGCCCATGTACCGCCGCTCAAAGGCCGGGAGGACCAGCCTGCCCGTAAACTTTGATGCTATTTACGAATGTGTGCTGAATATCTCTTGTATATTTGGGTTAATTATAGATCTAACTTAGAATGCCAAGAACACGTAGAGAGTTCGTGGGCGAAACTAGCCGTGGTGCGGGATCCGAATCCCCACCAAATGACGACCGCTCCACCATTCAACAAATGACGGACCTGATCCGACGACAATCGGATCAGATCAATGACTTAATCGATCATCGAAGCTCGTCGGAACATCGTTCCTCCCTGCAACCCGAACAAGTCGAAATCATCGGGGAACGGTTCCAAAAATTAAACCGCCAACCCTGCGGTGGCCGAAGATTGGATAGGCACTATCGAAGACATGTTCATTTATAGTCGGGTGCCAGATAACGAGAAAGTTCTCTGCGCTGTTTCCCTCCTTCGGGACAATGCACGCTATTGGTGGAGCACAGTGAAAGTTCTGGAGAACCCGTTAACAATGACGTGGGACAGGTTCAAAGAACTGTTTTTCAATAAGTACTTCACTGCTCATGATCAGGAGTAGAGGATGTACGAGTTCATGAACCTTAAGCAAGGCAACATGCTCGTTGCGGAGTATATTCGCAAGTTTGAAGAATTGTCCCGATTCGCCCCACATCTGATTTTCACCAACACCCTGAAGGTGACACGATTTATTCAGGGACTCAAACCTAAAATTTATCGGGAACTGAGTATAGCGGGAGCACGACATATGGAGTTTATGCAAGTGACCGAACGTGCATTAATAGCAGAGCAAGCTGAGCGAGTAGTCACAGAAGCTCAGGAGGCAAGGAAGAGGAGAGAGAACCAGCAAAGTGGAGTAGAAGGAGATAGAAAACGCCAATTCCTCGGAAGGAGTACTAATAACCGAGGAAATCATCTTGGCCAGCAAAATTGGCGACAGAGGCAGAATCAGGGGCCGGGAATCATCCCGAACCGACCCCCGAACCCTGCGCCGCAATGTCAGCAATGTGGGCGCTACCACCACGGAATGTTCTTTGGAGCGAGACCAAGTGTAACACCGCAGTGCTTCCGGTGTGGACAGATGGGGCACTATGCCAGGAACTGTAATGAACCAAAGCCTCAAGTTCCGAGCCAACCACTCATCCGACCTCCTCCAGTGCCAGCCCGGGTCTACACCCTGACCAGCGAGGAAGCGGAAGCTAACCCCGCGGTAGTAACGGTGTTGAGGATTTTTCACATGCCCACTTCAATGTTGATCGATTCTGGCGCCACACACTCATTTGTGTCGGCTAGTTATGTGACCAGGGTGGGAATCTGCCCACCCATTCCAAGTCAAATTTCGTGGTTTCTCTACCTCACGGAGAACCAACTAGGACCAACTTAGTAGTAGAAAACTGCCCGGTGAAAATAGAGGGTAGAAACCTAAATGCTGATCTAATTGTAATACCGATGAATGATTACGACTTTATTTTCGGAATGGACTGGATCTCGAAATTCGGAGCCATGATCGATTGTTCTAGAAAGATTGTGAGGTTCCGGTTGCCTGAGGGAGAGGAGTTTGTATTCTCTGGGAAAGCAAGCAGAAATAAAGTCGCTCAGATATCAGCACTTAAGACTCAGCGACTCTTGAATACGGGTTGCGAGCCCTTCCTAGTATTTGCGGTGAAAGCCGAGGAATCATCTCCGCCAAAACTCGAAGAAATTCCAATCGTCAACGAATACCGCAATGTGTTCCCTGACGACCTTCCGGGTTTACCACCCGATCGAGAAATCGAGTTTACGGTCGATCTAGTGCCGGGGGCGGCCCCAATATCTAAAGCCCCGTATAGGTTAGCGCCAAACGAATTGCGGGAGCTAAAGGAACAGTTAGAGGAACTGCTCGAGAAAGGATTCATTCAACCAAGTTTCTCGCCTTGGGAAGCACCAGTGCTGTTCGTAAGAAAGAAGGACGGATCGATGAGACTGTGCATCGATTATCGTGAACTAAACAAGATCACGATTAAGAATAGGTATCCGTTGCCCAGGATCGATGACCTGTTTGATCAACTGCAAGGGGCAACAGTATTCTCAAAGATCGATCTGCGTTCGGGATATCATCAACTGAAAATCCGTAAGGAGGATGTTCCGAAGACAGCATTCATCACAAGGTACGGGCATTACGAGTTCTTAGTCATACCTTTCGGGCTGACGAATGCGCCAGCTGCCTTCATGGATTTGATGAATAGAGTTTTCAAGAAATTCGTGGACCAGTTTGTCATTGTCTTTATAGACGACATTCTCATATACTCTAAGACGAGGGAGGAACACGAAGAGCATCTGAGAATGGTCCTAGGGATTCTACGGGAGAAACAGTTGTTCGCGAAATTCAAGAAGTGCGAGTTTTGGCTGGAACAAGTGGCATTTCTGGGGCACATCATTTCCGGGAGCGGGATTTCGGTGGACCCCAACAAGATCGAAGCAATAGATAATTGGCCACGTCCGACAACTCATACGGAAGTACGGAGCTTTCTCGGACTCGCTGTACCGAAATTTCATCAAGGATTTTTCCAGCATTGCCTCAACACTCACCAACCTGACTAAAAAGAATGTCTCGTTCAAATGGACGGATTCGTGTGAGCAGAGTTTTCAGGAGCTGAAGAAGAGGCAGACGACTGCTCCGGTTTTAACAATACCGTCGGGAAACGGAGGGTCTTCAGTTTACAGTGACGCCTCGAAGAACGGCTTGGGGCGTACTCATGCAAAATGGAAAGGTTATTGCCTACGCGTCTAGGCAACTGAAGGAGTACGAGAAGAACTATCCCACGCATGATCTGGAACTCGCCGCTGTGGTGTTCGCTTTAAAAATATGACGGCACTACCTTTATGGAGAAAGGTGCGAGATCTACACCGATCACAGGAGTTTAAAATATTTCTTCACACAGAAGGAATTCGATATGAGACAGCGGCGATGGCTCGAACTCGTGAAGGACTACGACTGCGTTATCATCTATCACCCGGGCAAAGCCAACGTAGTCGCAGACGCGTTGAGTCGTAAGGCCGTGAATGTAGAATTGAACCAGCTAGGGCTGGAAGTACTCAACTACGGGGACATCGAAACTAGAATAGCAGCGTTAACCGTCAGGCCGACGCTGTTAGATAAAATCATTGAAGTCCAGAAGAAAGATGAATTATACTCGAAGATTCAAGGAGAACAAAACAAAGATACCCCATCAGATTTCAAAATCCGAGAAGACGGGAGTTTAACGTACAGAGGCCGTCTGTATGTACCTGGCGATGAGGAAATCCGTCGAGCCATAATGGCAGAGGCACACGCTACCACTTACTCAGTGCACCCTGGCGCGATGAAAATGTATCGATACTTGCGAACCAATTTCTGGTGGCCAGGAATGAAGAAGGACGTCGCTACTTTCGTAAGCCGTTGTCTGACTTGTCAGCAGATCAAGGCGGAACATCAAAGGCCATCAGGGATGCTACAACCACTAACAACACCTGAATGGAAATGGAACCATATAACTATGGACTTTGTCGTCGGGGTTGCCGAAGACGGTGAGGGGCCACGACGCCATCTGGGTGGTTGTTGACAGACTAACCAAGTCCGTCCATTTCCTACCCATCCAACAGACATATTCCATGGAAAAATATGCAGAACTCTATATTCAAGAAATACTAAGGCTCCACGGGATCCCGATATCCATTGTCTCGGACCGGGATTCGAGGTTCCTGTCGAACTTTTGGATGGGCTTACAGAAGGCTTTGGGGACGAAGCTGTCTTTCAGCTCAGCCTACAACCCTCAGACAGACGGACAATCAGAAAGGATAATCCAAATGCTCGAGGATATGTTGAGGGCGTGTGTACTAGACTTCAAGGGAAGTTTAGTCCGAGGTATACAGGCCCTCTCCGAATCCTGAAGCGAGTCGGTGAAGTTGCGTACCAGCTTGAGCTGCCTGCGTCCTTGGAACAGGTCCACGACGTATTCCACGTGTCAACATTACGGAAATACGTGGCGGACCCGAGTCACGTACTGAATAACGACGGCCTTCACCAACGCTTGAAATCGGACTTGAGTTACGAAGAACTACCGGTGGAGATTTTGATGCGAGAAGTGAAGCGGCTCCGGAATAAAGATATTCCATTGGTCAAAGTGCTGTGGCAAAACCAATCGGTTGAAGAAACCACATGGGAACGAGAGGATGATATGAGGAACCGATACCTCGAGTTGTTCCCGATGGCCTAAATTTCGAGGACGAAATTTCTATAAGGGGGAGAGGATGTAACGCCCGTAATTTTAATACGGGATTAGGACATAATTAAATAAGTACGAGTTCAAAATTTATGAATTTGATGTTCGAACGGATCGAAAATCAGGTGGGAAATTCGGTCCAAATAATATTGTTCTAAATAGTTTCGGCCCGATCCAATATGCTCTAATAAATAGCATATGCCAAAACTAAATATTTGAGCCCAAGAAGTAGTTAAATAATATTAAATATAGGGCCCAATAGATTTAAATGAGTGGAAAATACCTTAAGGCCAAAAATTGGGCCCAAATGACAAAACAAAGTAGATATTTTCCTTATTTTAAGGAGACCCAACGCATGGCTTCCATTTCCCTAAGCTAAACACCTATATAAAATAATCATTTACCATTCCAAGAATTGTGGGATTTTTACTATGGAGCAAGGCAAATCACGTGGGGGTCATCACCCCTCAAAATCCCATACGACATTCCAACCCCCACAACACACACAAAGAAACGAAACATTCAAGGAAAACGAAGAAAGAATTCAATAACAAAAGTGAAGGAAAACAAAGAGACTAGCAAGCTCGGGAGGATTTCGGCGAAGCTTAACACCCCAAATTCGCCAAAACAAAGCTTAGGAAGTAAGGTAGGTGAATTCTACATCTACAACACATAAAAAAGTTCAAAGATTTCGAAATTGGGTGGTTGGCTATCCAAATTCGAAAAATATGAGCTTTGGTCTACATGATTTTATGTTTGATAATTATTTGATGTTATGTGTTAAGCTTCGAGCCCAATATATGGGTTTTTGGATGAATATTCATGTGTAAATGCTTAGAAGATAATTTTGGATGCTTGAATTATTTCGGGTAGATGAACTTCGATAGGGCGATTGGCTAAAAATTTTAAGTTGAGTGTGTTATGTGGACAATCGGGCGAATTAGGACACATCGAATTTTTTGAATATCATATGAACTAGTTTCAGGCGAAACCTTAATTTGGATTTCGTGTGTGTATTTATTAATTTCGTATAGATTCGGGCGAACCTTAGTTAAAGATGTTAAATTGGTGTTTATGAAGAATCGGGCGAATTAGGACAATGGAACTTTATATTACTACTTGAACTGCTTTCGGGCGATTTGATGAAATTATAGCACTTTTCTGCCGATTTACAAAGTCGCTGTCTGCTCCACAAATTGGGCGATTGTAGCTGATGCAATGTCGTCCTGCTCGAATCGGACAATTTCAATCGAACACTTCACAAATCGGGCGAATTACGTGGAAACCAAATCGGGCGATTTCTTGTTATACACGCGTCAAACGACAATGAAATCGCCGAGCTTTCATCCAATCGGGCGAATGCTGCTCCAAAAACGAAATCAAGTGGGCGATTCTGGCCAAAATTAAAATCCGGCGAATGCCCATTCCTGAAATCAAACTAATCGGACGGTTCTGGTGAAAATCAACTGGCGAATTCCCTTCGTTGACCAATCGTGCGCATGGATCTAAATTGAGACTTTATTGATTGGGCTTTAGTTTAAACTTAGGCCCATTTCCATAGTCTAATTGTGCAATGAGAGTGAGGAGACCCTAGAGACTTTAGAGATATGATGTGTGAATTTAAATTATTTTACGAATTAGTTTCATATCACGACATGTCACGACATTTGGGAGAGGATGACCACGAGAGTGGTGACACGGACCCTATGTAGGCCGTGTGAGTGGGATAGAATGAGATGATTGTGAGGATGAGGTTAGACTTTGTAGCGACCCTAGCCGTCGCTACCATTTCTAGCGTTTTCCTTAGTGCCTAACGATGTGTTAACTTAAAAGGGATGCGGAAATAAGTAAGAAATTTTTCCATTTCCATAATGGAAGTCGTTTCTATACACGTCAAAAGAATACATTTTCTCGACAAAAGAATTACTTCAACTCCTAATTACATGATGCTCCTAATTGCACGAGGTGTGTATACATTCGTAGCAAAAGTAACCTATGCGACCGGCCTCACAGGTCGTCATCCACATACACACCACCCCCAAAAGTCACCCGGAAGCTTCAAAAGACTGCCTTGCCGGCTAGGCGATCACGTACCGTGCTCGCTCGCGCCTACAACACACAACGTAAGGGTGAGCTAAAAAGCTCAGTAAGTGGAAACTATATGCATGCAGTGCACGTGTCCTCGCTCGTGGTGACATCTGCGTCAATGCATTTCTAGACTTCACTTTCCTTTCTATTCTCACTTCCTTTCGTATTTTCTTTCCTTTCATACTTGGGCCCTCGGCTTTTCTATCTCGCTATGCACCACCATAGAGCTCGTTTCCATCTAAGACATATACATATGTGACAGAGCACACATTGAGAGGCCACCCTGGTTCACATTTCGTATTCGACATCATGGCGCCTTTTCAGCCCGATACGGTCCACATTTGGGAGGCTACTGACGCCTTTTTGGCCCAACGCGGTCCGCACTAGAGGCTAATCACTACACATCCATGTGGTTCCTTTTCTGCCCAACGCGGTCCCCATTTGGGAGGCCTATATTACCTTTTCGGCCCAATGGGACTCGCCGTTGAAAGGCAACCCTATTCGTCTCTGTGGCTCCTTTTCAGCCCAACGCGGTTCACATTTGGCAGGCCCATATTGCCTTTTCGGCCCAATGCATCCGCCATTTGGGAGGTAACCCCAAGACAGTCCTTATTGGGAGTCTATCTATGCCTTTACAGCCCAATGCGATTCCGAAGGTGCCTTTTCCGCTCAATGCGACCTGACACACGGGTGCCGCATACTGGTAGCCCACTTCGAGGTTGCCGACACCCGAGTTTCCCTCGGTGTCGCGTCTTACCTCGGGCCGCACCCTCCAGGTCGCACTTCCCGTCATAAGGGTATCAACCCCCAGCATTCAACGGCGCATTATTATCGCCATGGTCGCATAGGAGAGCCGTGACTCGACAACTGAGTCGACAACAGTTGCCAATTTCGGCAACTATACATCGCTCACAAGCGATCCTGACTCATGCACGCTCTCGTGCCCTATTTTCGTACTAGCGTGCATGCACGTGATCATGTCGTGAATCATATGAGTATGCAAGTCATGCCAGGAATCGTTAGTAGAACACATCATATAAACTTCACGTTCAATCATGGAAACACATAACCACATAATTTTCATGCTTGCACGTCATCACACATAATTTATGCACAGTCAAGTTATGTGTTGTAGTTGAAGTGAAGTCTCCACTTACTTCTCGTCCGTCGAATACCTGCTACTGGTTCAATGAACTTCCCTAGTTCTCGACCTTGAGCATAAAATAATGGTATTAATCTTTTGTCTAATTTTCTTGACTAACTAGTTGGTTAGCTGTACTATATTGAACTGATTTCAGACTTATAACTCGTGACATTTTCATAACCCGTGATTTATACTCCACTCGTGAATTTTTCTTAGCCTCGTACGATTCGTGAACTTAAATAGCTCACAAAATTCTTATGACCTACGGGGTTACTTCGCGAACTTATATAGTTCGTGCAGCCTATAAAATTCATCCTTAAGCTATTAACTAGCCGGTCTAGTGAATTTCCTAATATTTCATCCTTTAAACACAAAAATGCTATAAAGTCAGTCTATAAATTATATTAATTGACCACGTGAATTTTCGTTCCAAAATTCTATCAACAGCAATGTGTCTACACCGAAATTGGCCCTAAAAACACCGATAGGCAAATTTATAATCGGGCGTTACGAGAGAATATGCTCATTGGACTCTGAATATTTTTCTCATTAAATGCTGTAAAAATATTTTTCCTCAAAACGTCCTTTTTTTATTTACAACATTTTTTTATAACTTAAAACGTCTTTTCATAAGGGTTCAATTCGCCTAGTTGTTCTGACCCATGAAAACCTTAATTCGTGAAGTTCACATCTAGTTTGCGAATTCTACTCTCATTACCGAGTTCGCGAACTTCTTCGATTCGCCAAATTCAAGTGTTCGTGGACCTCGGTTAGTTCGCGAAATCATCATCCCCTCTCACAATTCGCCAAGTACATGAGTTCACAAATCTAGCTTGCATGGATTCGCCAAGTTTTGGATTCGTGAACCAAGAGCAGCAATCTTTCCGAACTCGTGATATACCTCGCGCGTCCCAAAACTTTTGCGAACTCGTCACAATCCACGAAGCACTTATTTCGCGAACTTACCTCCACCATTCGCGAACTCGAGCTCTTGTGGATTCGTCAATCTTAAATTTTCCATCTTGTATAATTCGTGAAGTGTCCTCGATTCGTGAAGTTGTTCATTTTACGGCCTTTAATGATTCGCGAAGTCATACTTCGCGAACCTTATGCATGAGCGCCTTTGAGTTCGCCAACTTCATCCAATTCGCAAAGCTCGAGAGTTCGCCAAATTCACTCCTCACTCAATTCGCAAACCTTACTTCGCAAAGTCATGCTCTCCCAAATTCATGAAGTACATCCCTCGGTTTATATCGCGAAATCCCATGGTTTGCCAACCATGATCAATTCGCAAAGCTACCCTAAACTAAGGGCTCGCGAAATACTAGGGTTCGCGAACCGAGTTCGCGAAGTATACGCTTCCCGACCTCAGCATGTGAAACACCCTTTAAACTTGCGAAGCTCTAAAATTTCGATCTAAGGTTTACTTTTCTTAAGAACACAATAGAAACTCTAAGAACTTCAAATCCCTAAAACCCTAATCGACCTAAAATACAGTTTTGTGCAACTTCTAGTGTTTCAAACCTCCTAGCTATGTAAGATTCGAACTGAAATGGCTTAGATATTTTTGCTAGCAAAGGTATGGTTGAGGAGACCTATATTGACGTGATTCTCCTTAATTTAGGGAAACTTGTCTCCAAAATTTATCAATCTACAGAGATCCACAATTACTATCTCAAGATTTTTACCCTACAAATCGATTTTAAAGAAACATTGAAGAGAGAATAGAAACTCCCCCTTAATTTGTGCAGGCCGCTCACGGACACCCCCTAAATTCGTGCATAATTTTGCAAGACTCCCCCTAGATATGATAGTAACATTTTCAACATACTCATAAAACATATAGAGAAAGATTAGGTGACCTATTTACACAATATCAGGTTCATGTAGGGACGATCGATTGATAAACGTATTTTCCTACGTTTATACGTATTATAGTTGAAGTATTTGCAAGTTAAAATGGAGTCTTCATGTCAAATTTGGTAACTAATTATGAGTTTACATCATTTCGGACAGTTTTGCGGCAGTTTAGCATGTCTCGTAGAGTAAGGGGTTAAAGTTGACCGATAGATTTGAAAATTGGAGGGGAGCTAGAGTACTTAATGATCTTAATTCTCACAGAAGGGATTTGAATTTGAATGTCTACATCGGGAGATATTAATTTTTGAACTTCATGCAATTTTTCAGTGAATCAAAGTCAAGCCTTGTGTGCATGATTTCCAAGTTTTGCGATAGTTTCGGATTCTTAAAAGATGTGGGGGTAAAATTTGTCCAATGAAGCTGAAATTTTAACCAAAGGTAGAAGACTTGTTGATCTTGATTTGGAGCTCTAGATTGAGAGATATTAATTTCTGAAGTTACTGCCGTGTTAGAGGTTGTGTTGGAGGTCAAAACACACAAAAAAATGACTCTTACCTAACTTGTCTCTTCTTGGTCGAAAGTTCACCCATTATTCAAGGAAAGAGGCATGCTTTAGACCTAACTTTCGACATTGAAACACCCCATTCCATTTGAACTCAATAAAGAAGGCTAAAGTTGAAGGAATTGGGGGACAAAGCTAGCTTTTCTCAATGTGAACAAGTTAAAGCAAAGAAGACTTGCATGCACATGAGTTTGAGCTTCCCTTGCTATAAATAGAGGAAGAAACCATTGTGAGAGAACACACATACACTTAGAGAAGAGAAAGAAAGGCTAGAGAGCAAGCTAGCTCATTCACTTGGCTTGTATGCTAGGTATTCGATAAACGGCTCAACGAAGAACAAGGGTACGAAGCCATAAATCAGGGAAGATCTATATTTTCTTGATGTTTATTCTGTTCTTAGTTTGAAAAATGAGTAGCTAATTTCTTGTGTATTTGAGATGAGATGAACCCTGGCAAGATCGATCGTATGTAGTATATTTAATGTTATGCTATTGTTAAGACTTGTTTATGAATTTATATGATTTCGATTATGTCTATGTGATTGAAATTCTTATTTATCTTATTCATGTCTATGTGTGTAAGACAGATTAATTGGGAAATCGTACGCTGCGCTTGAGAGAGGGGTGAACGATTAGGGGGAGTCGAAGTCTCAAATACGTTTCGCTTTCTTATCGTCGTTCATTCTCATCATTTTTATCAGTTTTGTTCATTTTTATTTTCAGTTTTACAACAATCAAAACATTTTCACTAGGATATTTAAATTCGAGTTTTTCTGATTATTTAGTTCCTTTGGGATTGATACTCGAATACTCGCCATTATATACTATTATCGATAGGTACACTTGCCTGTTGAGCGTGGTTAGTTTGTCGATATTCGTTTTATTTTTAGTACTCGATTCGCTCGATCAAGTTTTTGGCGCCGTTGCCGGGGAACTATTGATATTTGGAAAACTTCGGTTTATTATTCTAGCTCTATTATTATTATTAATATTATAATTATTATTATTACTATTTTTATTAGTATTTTATTATTATTTTATTATTATTTTTATTTCTTCAAACTATCTATTTTATTTTTATCATCCTCATTATTAAAGAAAAAAATATATTATTATAGTGATTATTATTTTCTTTATTATTATTGTGTGTCAGTTATTATTATTATTACTATTATTATTACTATTATATTATTTTTATTAGTACTATTATTATTATTACTATATTATTGCCTTCATCTTTATTTTTATTTTTGTTTTTATTTTTTTAATCGAATTTCTTTTGGTCTAGGTACGTGTACCTTGGTGCATGACCCGTAGGAATCCTTCTCTACCAATCGTTGAAGGAGACCCGGAGATCGAGAGGACCTTACGACGTAACTTTAAGGAAAACGCTAGGCGAGTCGAAGCAACAACCGAAATGACGGAACAAAATCGTGACGAGATTGCATTAGCTACGAGAGAACCTCCAATGAAGGAGTTATGGAGAAACAACGCCGTAGGAACGGTGGGCTCGGCGATAGTCCTTCCTCAAGTCCCTAATAACTTTGAGCTAAAACATCATTGGCTTCAAATGCTTCAGACGACGGCTCAATACGACGGACTTTCCGAGGAGGACGCCTACAGACACATACGAGTGCAAGGCGTGAGCGCCGAAACCATCCGACTCTATTTATTTCCATTCTCTCTACGAGGGGATGCGAAGGAGTGGTTTAATCTATTACCAGAAAGATCTATCACCAACTGGGACCAGATGCATGCCACCTTCATTACTCATTTCTTTCCACCATCAAAAGCTCTTAAATTAAAGATGGACCTCACCTCATTCAAGCAAAAAGAGGGCAAAAATCTATATGACGTGTGGACCAGATTCAAGGCGCTCTTGAACCGATTCCCTCAACACGGGATGATGAAAAGCGAACAAATCCAGCGGTTCCACGAGTCACTGAACGACCACACCGTACAACTATTAGACGGAGCATGCAATGGAGGTCTGTGTAATCTTAGCGCGACGGAAGGCTGGAATTTGATCGAGGATTATAGTGCTAATAGCTTTCGACGCGGGAGCTCGAGCAATAGAGGCAAACCACCAGGAATGTACGATGTCGCTGAAACTACCGCAATCAACGCCAAGTTTGACGCCCTCCAACAACAAATGCAGACTTTGATGAATGCGCTCTTGCCTATGAAGCTGGCCGTTAACGCTGTCCAATTGCAAGCTACACCGAGGACTTCCACAACTATTGCGCCTTCTCATTCGTATCCGACATATACTCCACCATGCACTATACACGGAGGAAGCCACGACGCAGCTCACTGCCTAGCCACTATTCCAACAGAGCAAGTCGATTACATGGGAAACTACCAAGGTCAGCGAAACTTCGTTCCAAATCGAGTTCATCCGAACCTGGCTTATGGGAATCAACAACAAGCTCCATCGGGATTTCAAAATCAAAGGTCGCATGGATCCCACGGTGGAAATTCCGAAGTTACCCCTCAAGGTCGTGGTGATAAGTTGGAGGGAATGCTCGAGAAGCTAATGGGAAAGCTCGACTCTCACTTAGACAATCAAGAGGCGCGATTGCAAAACACCGAATCTTCCCTACGAGCCTTGGAGAAACAAGTTGGACAGATTGCCGAATCAATCCAGCAACGTCCTCTCGGTTCATTGTCGAGCTACACCGAGACCAACCCAAAGGACCACCACGTAAAGGCGGTAACGCTTCGTAACGGGAGAGAGCTCGAGGAGGTTAAGAAATTGAAGAAGAAGAATGTTGAGCCCGTGAAAGCAAACATCGAGGCCAACAAAGAAGAGGAGACCATATCTAAGCCACCTGTCATGGCGTATCAACGGAAAATTCCATATCCGGTGAGACTTAAAAGGGACATCGTTGACGATTTCTTGCAATTTTTAAACAATTACATATTAATTTACCTCTTGTCGAAGCTCTTGCACAGATGCCCCAATGGGCAAAGTTTTTGAAGGACCTTATCACGAACAAACGCAAGCTCGAAGACGTTTCCACAGTCGAACGACTAGGGGAGTGCTCCGCCATCTTACAAAGCAAAATCCCAAAAAAACTAAAAGGTCCAGGGAGTTTCACTATACCTTGTTTAATAGGCGATCTTGTAGTACATAACGCATTGGCTGATTTAGGTGCAAGTATAAATTTAATGCCTTATTCGATGTTCAAGAAACTTGGCTTAGGAGAACCCAAACCTACTAGGATGAGTATACAATTAGCGGATAGATCTGTTAAAAATCCTATTGGTATTATCGAAGACGTTCAAAAGTCGACAAATTTATCATTGCTGCAGATTTCGTAATTCTCGACATGGAGGAAGATGAAAATATTCTTCTAATTTTAGGAAGGCCATTCCTCGCTACCGGAGGGACCACGGTCAATGTCTGTAACGGAACGTTGACATTAACCATAGATAGTGAAAAAGTGATATTTGATATGGCCGAGTCCATGAACAATGCGAGAAGTTAGACGATAAGTGTTTTTATATCGATGCATGGAATGAATTCTTATCGTTGCAGGGACTTTCGCAGCCCGATTCCTTCATCTCAAAGCAAGAAATAGAGGAAAACAAGGATCTCCATGAGGAAGAGCCGAACGATGACCTACCCCTCGTTGTTGCACAAGCAGATGTAGGTGAGAATGTCAATGAAAAACCAACGACCGAGGTGCAAAAGAACAGCGAAGAAAATCGTGAGAAAAGCTCGATCGAGGAACCACCAACGCTCGAGCTCAAGCAGTTGCCCGATCACTTGGAATACGCTTTCCTAGAGGAAAAATCAAGGCTTCCTGTAATCATCGCGTCAAATCTGGAGAAGGAGCAGAAACTCATGCTCCTAGACACACTACGGGAGCACAAGAGGGCACTCGCATGGAAGATATCGGATATCCGAGGAATTAGCCCGACCTTCTGCATGCATAAAATTCTAATGGAAGACGACTTCAAACCGATGGTACAACACCAAAGGCGTTTGAACCCCAACATGAAGGAGGTGGTGAAGGCCGAGGTAATTAAACTGCTCGATGCGGGAGTGATTTATCCAATCTCGGACAGTGCATGGGTGAGCCCAGTTCAGGTAGTGCCGAAAAAAGGAGGAATGACAGTTGTGCCCAACGAGAAAAATGAACTCATTCCGACGAGGACTGTCACGGGATGGCGCGTATGCATCGACTATCGTAAACTCAACGAAGCAACTCGAAAAGACCATTTCCCTCTTCCTTTTATTGATCAAATGCTTGAACGTTTATCTGGTCATGAATTTTATTGTTTTCTCGATGGACTTTCAGGTTATTTGCAAATTCCCATTGCACCCGAGGATCAAGAGAAGACGACGTTCACGTGCCCGTTCGGGACATTCGCTTACCGACGGATGCCTTTTGGACTTTGCAATGCTCCGGCCACCTTCCAACGTTGCATGATGGCTATCTTCGATAAACTAATAGGTGACGGAATGGAGGTATTCATGGATGATTTCTCGATTTTTGGTGACTCATTCGAGGTATGCTTATTTAATTTAAAGAAAGTACTTCAGCGATGTGAGGAAACAAACCTTGTGGTAAATTGGGAGAAATGCCATTTTATGGTAAGAGAGGGTATTGTTTTAGGTCATAAAATATCGTCGAGAGGTATCGAGGCAGATAGAGCTAAAATAGAAACCATAGAACGATTACCTCCACCTTCTTCGGTAAAAGCAATTAGAAGTTTCCTAGGACATGCGGGTTTTTATCGTAGATTTATCAAGGATTTTTCTAAAGTTGCTAGGCCTTTAACTCGTTTGCTTGAGAAAGACGTGCCGTACGAATTTACACCTGATTGCATGAATGCTTTTACCATACTTAAGGATAAGCTAAGAAATGCCCCTGTTATGGTAGCCCCCGACTGGAGCCTACCATTCGAACTAATGTGTGATGCAAGTGATTTTGCAGTAGGTGCAGTTTTAGGGCAGCGACGGAAAAAGCATTTTCAGCCGGTATACTATGCGAGCAAAACTCTAAATGAGGCCCAGGCGAACTACACCACCACCGAGAAGGAGTTGCTCGCAGTCGAGTTTGCCGTCGACAAATTCCGTCCATATCTAGTTCTTTCAAAAGTCATCATCTACAAGGATCATTCGGCCCTCAAACACCTATTCGCGAAGCCGGATGCAAAACCGAGGCTTATTCGATGGATTCTGTTACACCAAGAATTTGACGTGGAATTCCGTGACCAAAAAGGTACCGAGAATTGCATAGCCGATCACTTGTCAAGACTTGAAGGCGCAGCCCACGGGGTTACCAACGACGAAGTCATCCGAGACCACTTCCCGACGAGCATCTATATGCTATACGTGAGGTATTCGATGAAACCCCATGGTATGCCGATTTTGCTAATTATCTTGTCGCTAGGATCATGCCAAAGGGATAGTGTTAGGAAATATTTTGTAGTGTTCAATTTCATTGTATTATCTTTGTTGATTTTCTTTATTAAACTTTGGGCTAGTTCTTAGTTGGGTTAGTTCTTAGTTATTCATGTAATGGGCCTTCACAAGAGGCCCACCTATTATATACCAACTTGTGGTATAAATAGGAAAACCCTAACACATAGTTAGGTGTGCTTGTGAGTGTTTCTATTCTAGAGAGAAAATTTTTTGAGCCTCCATCTTATCCTCTCAAGCACCCCATACCATTTGCTTTGATTTCAAGATTATTTGTGTGGTTAATCCATCCTAGGTTAGATTGTTTGGTGTAATAGGGACCAACAAGTGGTATCAGAGCCCAACGCGACCGGATTTGCGTGTTTTGAGCAAGATTAGAGTGAAAAATTGCATGAAAAATTTTCGTCACTTTCAGTTTTTGGGCGATTTCGACCTCGATTTGTTGTTTTTAGACATCCCAAAGGTTGATTATGTGTTTAGAAATGTTTTTCTGAAGTTTTGGAACAAGTTTCGTCGATTTTGAGTGAGATTTGAGCGAAAACGAGTTGATTTTTCTGGTATAAGTCGCGCGTACACTGTTCTTGGCCGAGAAATTTCATAGCCGAGAATTTTTTTTCTCAGGCTGAGAAATTTCGAAACCGAGAAACTTTCACTGCCCGAGAAATTTTCATACCCGAGAAAATTCTTAGCCGAGAAATTTTTTTAGGCCGAGAATTTCTTAGCCGAGAAAGTTTGCCTGAGAAAATTTCGCTGGCCGAGAAACTTTCACTCCCCGAGAAATTTTCATACCCGAGAAAATTCTCAGCCGAGAAATTTTTTTTAGGCCGAGAATTTCTTAGCCGAGAAAGTTTGCCTGAGAAAATTTCGCTGGCCGAGAAACTTTCACTGCCCGAGAAATTTTGCTAAAACTGAGAAATTTTTTCAAATCCGAGAAATTTTGCAAAACTGAGAAATTTTTCAAATCCGAGAAATTTTGCAAAACTAAGAAATTTTTCAAAACCGAGAAATTTTCTTTTCCAGGCTGAGAAATTTCTATCCGAGAAATTTTTCAGTTGCGAAACTTTCTCAGTTCACAATTCATGATTTTTTCGCGGTCTCTCTCACACAGCTGCTTTTTCCTCAACCCGCGAATTTTTCAACCTGAAAAACTTTTAAAAACTGAGAATTTTTTTTTTCAAACTGAGAAATTTTTCGGAACTTCAAAGTTTTCGCAACTCACTCTCTCAACGAAATTTCTCGGGACAACATTTTTCGCACATTTGCACACATCATTTTCGCACCCCCCGAGAAATTTGCACCCCGACCTTTAAACTTGATACAAACCGATTTTTGGCTTCGGATCTTGCAAAATCACTCTTTAAAAATACACTTAAACGTTTTTTACCACCAAAAATTTCTGGTCCCCCCTTCGGATTAAATAAGTTTGAAAAAATATATATATATATATATATTTGGTTGAAAATTTTTTTTATATCATTAGATAGATTTAAAAAAAAATTCCGAAATAAATTTTTCTGGGCCAAAATTTTCGGTATAGACGACGTTTTTTTTTTTTTTTTTGTGAAATTTTGAAGGCAAATCCAAAACGCGGCAACGATCACCGTACCCAACGATCGACCTAGGATGGTATTGGCACATTATAGAAAAAGTTTAGGTCACCCCCAAACTTTTCAGAGCGGAATTTCCAAATGCCAATTTCACTAACCCAGCATGTATGGTACCCGGGTTGCTCCACATACATGACTGGTACACGACGTGAGCAACCACTCCCCGGCATGAATGGTACATGGGTTGCTCCACATTCATGACCGGTATGCACTGCGAGCAACCAACCCCATCATGCACGTAAAACGGGTTGCTCCACGTGCAAGAAGGGATGTCAGAGAAGCGAGCAACCATCATGACTTCTGTACAAATCCGTGCAGAACCCGGACCTACAAAGAAGGGTTGACAAAAGTTCAACCAACCATCAGTGGGCGCGCCATCCAATCTTGATGCTTAGGCGATGTGGATCTCTTGTACCAGACTCCACAGTCCACCCACTACCATCCATTCCACCATGGTGCGCTACATGAAGACGTCCTAAGCCACCGTGATCCTCTTTACGCCCTCACCACCACCACCACCTGACGAGTCTCAGAAGTGTCTGATCAACAGTTTTGGGCCACCCTCGTCGACATCACTCGTGGTCGCCTTTCAACGCGATCACGCCACGCCACCATAGTTCCCATGGATCAGTAAACCCCCCTGATCCTAACCCAGGAACGAGCCTACCCTAGCCTCTCTAGTCTAGGTCTAGGTCGCGCGACATCCTTCTCCACGCAAAGATCCAATCAACGATCTTGGGAGGATGACGTAAGTCGCTTGCAGGAGCTGCGAACCAACGACGAGATGATCGCACTCCTCTATCATATCTCACCATAAGCCGTACCTCGCCCATAGGTACAGGAGACGACTCGTTCGTTTCCCGAGTAGAAGTCGCGGCATCTGGTCCAACCGTGCAATTAACCCCCCCAACCACTCAGCTATCCTTTCGCAGATAGCTGTTTCATTCGCACAAGAGGAACCACGTTAGCCATCACCGCCCCACTTGGAGACGGTTGATGTTGAACATGTAGTGCCCCGCCTCTCACTGCACCTCTTCCACTCACATAGAGTCTAGTGTCCTCACCCACCGAAATTTTCCATTTTCTAGGACACAAACACTCTTTACGCACCGTAGGTTCTTCGTGAACTTGCAAGAATGCTTGATGACGTCCTTGTGACCGAGAGCGGAAGACCCACGACAGCCACCCTCACCACAACTGTCGATGGGCCACGGATACGAGCTTGTCTCATCGTCCGTGCGTACGGACAGCCTTTGTGGCTCTCCGGTTCTTTCTGACCTGTGCAAACAGGCGGCACATCGGACACATGTTTCGATGTTATGACTATGGAGCGTCTTTGTGACCCCCGTCTGGTTAGTTACCCCGTTCGTGATGGAGCCCCGACTCATAGCAATCAGCGAGGAACTTACACATTCCATGCCGCGCTCAACGAGGATCTATGAAGGAAAAGGTCCCATCACCGACACCACTCCACCACGCCTACGCCTACGCCACCACATGCTGCTCCGTCTCTCCAGTGTTCAAAACTGAACCCGGAGGAACACCAATTGCTGCTACTCCTGAGAATCCCACTTGATTGCCTCACTCAACACCATACCACACCATCATCACCACCATCAACACCAGAGACAGACTCGTCCCACGGACGACGTGACGATCCCGAAGACGGAGATCATCTCAAGGGGGAGTAAAGGATAAGAAATGAGTTGAAGATCATATAGCAGCAACAGCAGCAACCATCATCCACGCCACCTCCACCAACTACGCCCCGCCGGAGGCTTCCACTACCTCCGCGTACATTCTTATGTGTCAGGCTATTATGTTCATAATGGAACACTCGAAGGAGCCATGACACATCTCATCCACCACATTCCGCCACTACTGCGCTGACCACTCTGAAGACCGAGCTCCCTGCTCTTGAAAGTCACATTTCAATGGAGCCTTGGCATATTTTTTACGCACCACGCCTACCTTCTTCTGGAGCCAGACGAGTCAACTTCGTGGCCGAACCAGACAACTTCCATTCGAAGACGGCGAATCCGGCGTCGAGAAGAAGAAGATTGGAGAATCTTAACAAGTGAGTCCTAGCCGAGCCATCAATGCCTCCGCAAGAAGAGGAGATATCCCTTGTAGGGGGAGTTTTCTAGGAATCGAGATCTCCAATATGCCCAACAAAAATATCCCGCGCTGAACTGAAGATTGAACACTAAGGGGGAGATTGTTAGGAAATATTTTGTAGTGTTCAATTTCATTGTATTATCTTTGTTGATTTGCTTTATTAAACTTTGGGCTAGTTCTTAGTTGGGTTAGTTCTTAGTTATTCATGTAATGGGCCTTCGCAAGAGGCCCACCTATTATATACCAACTTGTGGTATAAATAGGAAAACCCTAACACATAGTTAGGTGTGCTTGTGAGTGTTTCTATTCTAGAGAGAAAATTTTTTGAGCCTCCATCTTATCCTCTCAAGCACCCCACACCATTTGCTTTGATTTCAAGATTATTTGTGTGGTTAATCCATCCTAGGTTAGATTGTTTGGTGTAATAGGGACCAAAAAGACACCCCACACCATTTGCTTTGATTTCAAGATTATTTGTGTGGTTAATCCATCCTAGGTTAGATTGTTTGGTAAAATAGGGACCAACAGATAGACAAGTCATCAGAGGAAGAAATTCTTCTCGGACTTGAAGTATTATTTTTGGGATGATCCGTATTTGTTTAGAGTTTGCGCAGACAAGATAATCCGGTGATGCCTGTCCTTTCCTGAGACGGTTAAAATCTTGAGCCATTGTCATTCCGGGCCATGTGGAGGACATTACGGAGGTAATCGAACTGCACAAAAGGTACTCGAATGCGGTTTTTATTGGCCTACAATTTTCAAGGACGCTCAAAAATACGTAGAGGAATGTGATAGGTGCCAACGGACAGGTAATATTTCTAAGCGAAACGAAATGCCTCAGAATTTTATTTTTGTGTGTGAAATATTTGACGTCTGGGGCATTGATTTTATGGGTCCATTTCCTACCTCTTTCAAGAATCGGTATATCCTAGTTGCGGTTGATTATGTTTCAAAATGGGTAGAAGCACAAGCTCTACCTACGAATGATGCTAGGGTAGTCGTCAAACTTTTGAAATATTTATTTTCATGATTTGTTCACCTCGTTGCATTAGCGACAAATGTACGCATTTCTGTAACACTCAATTTGCGAGAACGCTCGAAAAATACGGCGTAAAACATAGTGTTACCACTGCGTACCATCCTCAGGCGAGCGGCCAAGCAGAAGTCGTAAAGCGAGCTAAAGCGCATACTAGAAAAGACCGTGGAGAATCATAGGCGAGATTGGCCAAACAAGCTGAACGATGCTTTATTGGCATACCGGATAGCCTACAAGACACCTATCGGATTCACGCCCTATAGACTTGTTTACGGGAAATCTTGTCATTTAACCGTCGAGCTAGAACATAAAGCATATTGGGCTCTAAAAAAACTTAATTTTGATTTGAATCTTGCAGGTGAAAAGCGAAACTTGCAGATCAATGAGCTCAACGAGTGGAGGCAAATGGCTTATGAAAATACCAGTCTCTACAAGGAGCGTACAAAGCTTTACCATTATCGTAAAATAATAAAGCGGGAATTTCAAGAAGGCGACCAAGTCTTGCTGTACAATACGCGGTTGCGATTATTCCCGGGAAAACTGAAATCGAGGTAGTCGGGTCCATTCACGGTTACCCGAGTGTTTTCTTACGGGACGGTCGAGATCACACACCCAGAAAAAGGAACCTTCAGGGTGAACGGACAGCGTCTAAAGCATTACTATGGCGGTGACATCGAAGCACTCCGGACGGAAACAATTCACTTCCTCACCACCACCCAGAGCTAAAAATCACCGAACAATGTCTAGCTAAAAGACATTAAAGAAAGCGCTACTTGGGAGGCACCTCAAGCCTATCCTATGTTTTTCCTTTATTTTTCTATGCGCATTTTTTTTTGTTTTTATGTTTCTGTTTGTCGATCATCGCAGGGAACTCAAAATCTCAAGTGTGGGGAAGAGCCGTACAAAGCATGCACATCAAACTATTCAGGGAAGTTTGCTTATCTATTTATTTCCTCTTCCTTGTGTTACATAATTGTTACGTTGAGGACAACGTAAATCTTAAGTGTGGGGAGGGGAATTTCTGCGAAATTGATGTGAATATCTTATACGTGCATGACTTGATTTTTGGTTTAATTGGCACGAATTTTTTGAAAGAAATTATGTTTCTTATCGATCGAAGGGTGAGTTCATGTTAGAAATCTTGTGAGTAATTGGGATACATATGCGAGTCGACTTCTTTCTTACATGATGAACTTAGTGATACCTGATAGATTCTTACACATAACCCTATTTTTGTGAGATTTTTGAGCCTACGAGCTTTTTGCTCATTTCTTTGGTTGTGTGAATCATGCATAATTTATTTCTCTTTAGAACTTGCTTGTGTATTACGTTTTGAAACTACTTAAAATGTGATTGCGTGAAAATGAGGAAGGCATTAGGGATTAAGTCCATAGCCAAAGTATCCAACCACGACTGATCACCGTAGTTATCCACTTTGAGCCTGAGCCCTTTATTTGTGAAAACCGGATTATAATATGCCGACCCTGACTAAGCCTTCAGACATAAATCCAATAGAGTGATAGTAGAAGTGGAGGTTGAATGCCGGACTTAAGAAGCGCAACCCTTACTAAATTTCCATGCTGATGTAAAAAAAAGAAAAAAGAAAAAAAAGAAAGAAGAAAAAAAAAGAGGATATATATTGACTAAGAATCCTTCCTCCGATAATCTTTTACTCTCGAAAGCGTATTATTCATTTCCTAGATCGAGAAGTTGAAAGAAGAAGGGCTTGGTAAAAAAAAACGACGAATGCAAAACAATAGAAGTGATGAATAAGAACGACGGACTTTTGGCGCATTCGAGATGATGGCATGATCCCGACACGACTACTCCTTTTTTACGCTTATTCCTTACATTTCTTACATATCTCAGCCATATTATTACCCGGTAAAGACCTTCCGATTCACGCTTGATCATTAAAAGTGGTAGATTTACGAATCACTTGCAAGCTTATGGAAGGGATTAGATTAGTGCATGACCCAAGAGATATCACCGACATCTTAACCCATGCACTTAGTAATTTGAGTGAATCTTTGTGAGGTGTGGATCTTGATAGGTATTTCTAAGGAAGTTGTTGGCCCTTATATTACCATACAAGGATCAAAAGAAAGGTTTGAATGTCAAAAACGTGAAGAACACCTTGAGTGCGTGTTAGTGTGTGTTTATCTAAGGAAAAGTACAAGGTGGCTTACCTTTTAAATTCTTTTGAAAAACCCTAATTAGGGTAAGTGGGGCTTTATATACCACAAGTATTTGGTATATTAAAGCCCAATACAAAACTATGACTTAATATCATAAGTCACCCCAAACTACTACAACCCACTAAATAGACATATTAACCCAAGATTACATAAAATTAAAGGATGCTACTAAATATTCCTAACGATCTCCCCCTTAGCATCCTTTTCGCTTTGTCGTCCTTGGAGTTGTCTTCTTTTTGGGTTTCTGCACATGGTAGGGAGACTTCCTTAGTCCTAAGAAGTGCTCGTACGAACGCAACCTTCTTCGAAATGATATCTTTCCAGAGATTGTCTCGATCAGCTTTGAGTATTTCTCTTGAGCTTCGTATTCTTCATCTCTTAGCTGCTCGAGTATTCTTCTGAGTTTCTTCCGGATGATCAATAAGGTTCCGTCGCTGAACTTGTGAATCTCTGACGTCTTCATAAGCCTTTTCTCTCCTTTGAAGTTGATGTAGACGACTGATGGATCATCGTCTTCATTTATAATGTGCCCTTCACCGTAACTTGGATCTGGGACCTCGAAGGAAGGCTTCGTCAGATTCACCTTCTTCATGTTACTCTCCACCGCCATTTGAAGATCATGTGTTGCATTGAACTTGACTTGCCGTAGGATGAATCTCTTTAGTGCGCAGTAGCCAAGTCTGAGTTCTGGCGTCTTGAGAGCTCCAAGCATTCTGAAGTCCCTCGCTATTTGCTCAACATCTTCACCTCTGATGTAGGCGAGGTCGGCTTCATTCAATTCCACGTAGTCTTCATTTTCTCGTCGTACCATGTAGACAGGCATGTCCATATCTGCAAACCTCATTTTGCAAACTCCCAGAATTTCTCTAATTCTGGGCTTCTTCGCCTCTTCTCTTCTTAGATAATCTACATCTCCCCCTTTTCCTTTGAATATCATTATTCGTCGAAGGGATAGCAGGTACTGAACGGCTTTAGGTCTCGAGAGATGGCTCAGTCCTCTAAGCTCAAGCTCGTCAAGCTTCTTGATCCTATCCTCCTTCCTCCAGATTCTCCTTCGAATTTCTTCTTGATATGGGGCAGTTACTTTGACGTTCTCCCATGGCAATTCCACCACTTCTTTTGTCTTCGTCTTCATTGGTGGACATTCCTCATCGATGACGGTGTGTCGGAGTAGCTCGGGAAGTTCTGGAATGTCTGCTTCGTAGTCTTCACCTTCCTCGAGTTTTGCGTCGTCGATTAGGGCTAGGCTAACATTTGCCTTCATCAAGAAACATCTGGCATTTTCCATCAATCCTCTAGCCAGGGCTGTGTCAATCGGTTTGGTTATCCAATCCTCGTTGAAGATGTAGTTTTCCACGGCGCCGTGTGGATTGTACAGTTCTTCGGTTTGTTGGATTGGTTCATTGGTCTGCAGGGATAGGATGGGAGAGGATGGATATATCAGAGGGCTGTCTTGGCTTGTGGGAAAAGGAGGTGAAAGGCTCATAGATGGCGAGGAGGGCTGTTGGGTTGTTTTGGTGGTAGTTCGGGTCGTTGTTTGTGTGGGTGTAGGTGGTTTTGTTCTGGTGGGTGTTTGGGTGGTTCTAGGCTGTGGCTGCGGAGGAGGCTGAGGCCCTGTCTCCCGTGTCTTCTCCCCCTCGGGACGATCCCCACCGTCAGGGTCGTCACGTGGTAGTCTTGACGACTGGGCCTCGCTGGGGTTAGGTGGGTTGAAAGGAAGCTCCAGACGCCTGAGGACCTCCGCTTCATACGCAGTTAGCTTTGGTGCAGTGCGGAGTCTGGCCAGTAGAACGTCGATGAGTACTGGTATGGGAACGTTCCACGGGCCGTCGTCAGGGTCAGGAGATGGGAAGGCTTGCGAGGGTAGTTCTTCGGTGATGCGGGCTTTGCCTTTGTCTCGAGAGGAGGTCCCAATTGCACTGTAGACTTGGGTCATGATGGTGTCCTCGAGATCTTTTGCGAACTCGGCGAGGCGATCATTCAGCCTGGCCTCCGTCACGAAAGGGGAAAATAACCTGACGGAGTCACGAAGACGTTCCGTCGTCACAACATCAGTAGAGGGTACTGATGTGCCGCCTGTTTGCACAGGACTAGATGAACAGAGGCCACTTAGGCTCATCGTTGACATCAATGCTGAGACAGACTCAGATTGATGGCCCAAGGTCGTAGCTGCAGTGATGTTCACCACGTTGGGACTTCTGCTCTGTTCCGTACTAGACTCTAGTACGGAGACATCATGTAGCATTCTGTCTAGATCACTAAGATCTAGAGGTGCAGAAACTAGTGGTAGTGTCCTAGAAAGTGGAAAAATTTTGGATGGTGAGGGCACTAGACTGGTTGTGACCAAGGAAGGTGCAGTCTGAGGCTGAGGACTGCTTGATACATCAACCCCCTCCGAGCGAGGTGGTGATGAATGATGTGGCACCTCGTAAGTATGGGAAACAATCATCTGTTGGGAGATGATTGAGTGGCTAGGGAGGGTAGTTTGCGCGATTGGACCCGATGTCGCGACTTCTACTCGGGGGAAGATAAAGTCATCCCCTGTACCTATGGGTTCGGCCCGGCTTGTTTGTGGACTAGTTGGCTGAGGAGTACGGTCGTGTTTTTGTTTAGTACGCCATTTCTGTTGACTGCCTCTGTCATCCCCTTTGGATTTTCTCTTTTGTTTTGGCTTTGGGCATGGAGAGCTTCCTAGACCTATATTTGGCTGTGGGGGTTGGCTTGTCCCCGGGTTAGGTTCAACTGGGTTGTGTTGAACCATGGGAACGTCATCAAGGTTGTTGGCTCGTAGGTATTTGAGGAGCTCCGGCTCATTTGGATCGAGGAAGTGAAGGAGGGGAGGTGTTCTGGTATGATCATGGCCTCCTGATCGATCTTGCTCTTTGTCGATTGTATCTTGATGAGCTTCGGGGATTGATAGCCCTCGTCTCTGGGTCGGCACTCGATTTCGGGATGGAGATCCACGAAATGTTGGACGATGATAGGTAGCCACCGTAGGTAAGGAAGCACCAGTTTCGTGGATCCGAGACCTCGCCTTCTTAGTTGATCAAGGATGTCCGTCCAAATTAGTTGGGCGACATCATAATTCCTATTGAAGACGATCCCATGGAAGATGAGCATTATGTTGCGGTTGCATTTGTCGGACCCTGCGTGCTTCGGCGAGAGGCATTTGTTCACATTCAGAAACAGGGTCCTCCAAGGTCCAGGGATGTCTTTGGCCATAAAGTCAGGGAGGTGAATGGAATTTTGGGCGTTAGGTTTGTGGCCCATGAATAGGAAGTCCCTGATTAGGTCATCGTTAGATGGATGGGGATCATATAGGTTTAGTATGGAACGGAGAATGTTTGGGGTAAAGACAACTATGGTGTTGTCGATTATGGCGGAAAGACTGGTTATGTTTGGGTTATTTGTAGGTTTCTAAAGGGTCGACCAAAATTGTTGGACGTGGACCTCGGGGACAACCTCGGTGATATTTAGGGCGGTTTTTAGAGGGTGGTTTGCTAGGATTTTAACAATAATAGGATCTGGGCACGAGATATTGTCAAAGTCAAGTTGGAAGTTATTTGGTGGTCTCTGTGCCCAGTCCTTTGAAGCGAAAACTTCATCGATCAGTCGCACCATTTTAGTATTTCTGCAAAATAAGAGCAATAGATTAGTAGGAACCAACCATTATGACTTAGAGATTTTGCAAATTTTGCTAACACGTTGTGAACATGTTAGGACTTAGAGAAATTTTGCAAAAATTAGTAATAAATTTCGGCGATAGGAACATTTTTGGAAATTGAGGTAATCAATCGGCGAAACAGTGCATATGAAATCATTTGTTAATCAGTTCAAATCATATTGGTTGTTAAAATTAGGTTTCGATCGAAACAAAGAACAAGTGTGATTTAAATCGTAGTAATAGTAGAATTTCGTTTCGGCCGAAAGTGAGAGGCAATTGATCGATTCAAATTAGATTGTGGTTTCGATCGAAGCTGATTGAAAAAAATGTCATGTTAAAAATCAAAGGTTTCGGTCGAAAGTCTAAATTGAATGATTGAAATTACATTAAACAGTGTAAAGAGTTTCGGTCGAAAGTGGTGAAATCCTCGAATCGAACGATTTAAAATCACAGAATAAGTAAAATTTTCAGTATTGGCCGATCGATTGTTATGTGAAATTGAATCTAGGGTTTTGTTTCGGGCGAATTTAAACGAAATTGAAACGCGATTGAGGAACGATTCGCTCGAACTCACTTAACCCTAAGCTTGTTAGGATATTTAATAGATTGTGTCATTAGTTTACGTCTTGGGTTATCTTTTGTAATTATCCTTTTAGCTTGGGCTTTGGACTAGAATGTAATTAATTACTCTTTACTGTTTGGGCCTTAATATACCTAGGGTTAATGTGGTATATAAGGTTTTACCATCTTTAAAGTTAATCAAAGATCAAAAGGCTAACCCTACTTTTCACACAATACACACACTTGAAGGTGAGAACCTCTCTCTTTTTCATCTCATTCAAGCCTCTTTGATTCCTTGTTTGGTGCAATCGGGACCGACAAGTGGTATCAGAGCAAACGTGGATCGATCTACAGTGATTTGAATCCCGTTTCGTTCGATTCCGAGAAAGATCATAGGTGTTTTGGGCAAAAAATCACTTTCGGGTATTTTGGATTCGTTCTGGGGCTTTAATGCTTCGTTTTTGTGTTTAAAACCTTCCCCCAGATCGATTCTATGCCTAAAATGTTTTTAGAACACTTTTGGATCAGTCTTAACGAGTTTTGAGCAAGATTGAAGCAAAAATCTTCAGAAAAAGTCATCTCGGCCATTTTCTGTTTTGGTCGATTTGATCCGTTTTTTGTTGTTTTTAGCCCACAAATCGGTCGATTATGTGTTTAGGGAAGAATTTCTGAAGTTTTGGATCAAGTTTGAGTTATTTTGGTTGAGATTTGAGTGAAAACCGGACGATTTTCTGGTAAAACTCGCGACAAGCAATGGAACAGTGACTTTAATGTTCTTGGCCGCGAAATTTCCTGTTGCGTAGTTCAAGTCCGCGAAATTTTTATATCCGAGAAATTACATTCCGAGAATCTTTCTAAAACCGCGAAAATTTTCACTGTTTCACTTCACTGTCACCTCATTTTTTCTCAACTGCTTATCCTTCAAAATCCGAGAAACTTTATATGCGAGAATTTTATTCCGAGAATTTATCTGAGCCGCGAAAATTTACCAGAGAAATATTTCTAAGCCGAGAAACTTTTTAAAACCTAGAAAGTTTAGTCCGAAAAATTTATCTGAGCCGCGAAATTTTCAAAAGCTGAGAAATACTCCTAAGTCGAGAAATTTCTTAAAACCGAGAAAGTTTTCAAATCCGCGAAAATTCTTTGAAACTGAGAAAGTTTGTCAAATCCAAGAAATTTTCAGCCGAGAAAGTTTCTTTCTTCCGAGAAAATTTTTCAAAACCACGACTTTTTCAAATCCGAGAAACTTTCTAAAACCACACTTCAACCCGCGATACTTCTTCCAAACTGAAATTTTTTTAACCTGAAAATTCTCAAAACTGAGAAACTTTCTCACATGCGAAATTTTATAATCTGAGAAAACAGTTTTCAACTGAGATTTTTTTTCTGTCCGAGAATTTCTCTTTAAACTCACGCAAACACTGAATTTCTCAACCAATAATTTCTCGGGTAATTTATCTTGTAATCACGAACCATTTTGAAACGTCTCTTCAAACCGCAAATTTTTTCTCGTGTTAAATTTTTCTCGTGTTAATTTTTTTTCGAACTTATTCAAGTCTTGATCCTTTACACTTTAGTCCTATCCCCCTAGACCACTTTTGACAAAAATTTACTCTTCCAATCTCGTTTTTAAATCTCTAGAACTACTCTGAATTTCAAGATATATTTTCCCTTCATACATTTTCGACCATCAAACACGTTCACTTAGTTCTAAGAAATTCTTTAAATGATTTTCTCAAACTCTACTCGTTAAACTCATATTTCTCATCTCGTTCGTCACTAACCTTCTTATCTATACAAGATCAAAACCACGGACGATTCGACTGCACCAACCATGTCTACCACAAATGACATCTCAACAATGGGTTCTGACACTAGGCCTCCGATGCTGCGACAAGGCGATTACAGCATATGGACAAACAGGTTCCTCACGTTCATCAGGAACAAAGGCGCACCACTCTCTCAGTACTTACTGGACTCCATCTTCAACGGACCAGCACAGTTCTGGACGATCATCCCTGCTCAACCAAATGCGAATCCTCCTATGGATGAACGCCGCACTCCAAGAGGCCCCATTAATGAGGACGAAGAGGCCCGCCTACAGGCCGATGAGACTGCCAAAGGATACCTCTTCCAAGCTATGGGCAACGAAGTCTACGCACACATCGAGTACTGCACAACTGCCAAGGAAATATGGGATGAACTCGTGGAAATTATGGCAGGCACAACAGAGAGTGCTCAGGGGAGGAAATCAGCCTGTCTCTCACAGTATGAACACTTCCAGGCCTATGAAGGAGAGGAGTTGCGTGACACGTACCTCCGATACTTGAAGGTCATCAATGAAGTCAAGAAAGCCAAGATCTCGAGGGACAAATTCGATATCAACAACCGCTTCCTTGGTAGCCTCAAACCACATTGGGGCAATGCGACGGTAATGATGATTCAGAGTAAGGACCTCTCCAACACCTCCATTCACGCCCTCTACGACAGCCTATCTGCCTATGCTCCTTACGTGCAACCGCAGTCTACCAACACTCGAGTTGACCCGCTGGCTCTCTTTTCGAACAAGACTGCTGAACGATCTTCCACCTCTAAGGCCAAACAGAACAAAGGGAACCAACCAGCTGTTGTATCTGACACCTCTTCAGGATCCGAAGCTGATACGGAATCTGATGAAGACGTTCATACAAAACTGCTGGCAATGCTCACAAAGATGGTATCAAAGAAGAGCGGGAAAAAATCCTCATCTTCCTCCAATCATCAAAGAACCTTTAGCGGCACCAAAAAGACCACTCCTACGGAGGAAGCTAAGCCGATAAAGAAAGAGGAGGAATTCAAACCTCAAAAGTCTGTGAAGTGCTTTCGGTGTGGAAAGTCAGGCCACTTTGCCAAGGAATGCCACGCCCCACGCGTGAAGGACTCTGGCTACTAGGACCGTAAGGCCAAAATGACCCGCAAAATGGAAAGTGGGAAAGTTCTTCTCACCGAAGAAGCTGAGTGGGTGAACAACACTTCTGAAGACGAGGAGCCTAAGGATGAGGATTGCTGCATGGTAAGGCTAGTCGAACATGACGAGGACGAGGAGATGGTTAACACCGGTGAGAACTCTGCTAAGACCCCTACCAACGCAGAGTCTGAGGTACGAATTTCACAACTCGATGATGTGTTTAATCACCGTCACACCATTAAGAAACCCACCGTAGACGCTAGGGATTATGATGAACTTAAACTAAAATTTGAAAACAACTATGCCTTACTTAGTTTAAAAGTAGAAGAGCTCGCTTGCGCAAACGAACGACTAATTGCCTCTGAAGCGTTAGTCAAACGTCTGCAAAACAAGAATAAACAAAGTAAGACTAAGGTTAAGGAAACCACATTGGCCATCAGTTCATGTGAAACATCTCGTCTATTGACGGCCGCTCAATATGAACTGCTTACTAAGGAAAGAGTTAGGCTGTACCGAAAGGTGAAAGAACTTGAAGAGCAGCTTCACCTTAGAAACAAAAACGCACGTCTCTTATGCCAGTTGAACCAACTAGCGGAAACAGAATTCTACGACACCCGGGAGGGAATCGGCCTGGCCAGCAATTGCGAACCAACACCGATAATGGTTAAAAGGTATAACATGTTGTTAGGATATTTAATAGATTGTGTCAATAGTTTAAGTCTTAGGATTTATTTTGTAATTATCCTTTAGCTTAGGCTTAGGACTATAATGTAATTATTTCATACTTAGTGATTGGGCCTTAATATACCTAGGGTTAATGTGGTATATAAGGTATTACCAACTCACTTTTGAAGGTAATCAAAGATCAAAGGCTTATCCAAATTTTTCACACAATACACACACTCAAAGATGAGAATACTCCCTTTTCATTCCATTAAAGCTTCTTTGATTCCTTGTTTGGTGCATTCGGGACCAACAAGTGGTATCAGAGCAAACGTGGATCGATCTGCATTGATTTGAATCCAGTTTCGTTCGATTCCAAGAAAGATCAAAAGTGTTAAGGGCAAAATTTATTTTCGGGCATTTCGAGCTTGTTTTGGGGTTTTGATGCTTCGTTTTTGTGTTTAAAACCTTTCCCCAGATCGAGTATATGCCTAAAATGCTTTTAGAACACTTTTGGATCAGTTTTAACGAGTTTTGAGCAAGATTAAAGCAAAAACTTTTCGGAAAAGGACATCTCGGCCATTCTCTGTTTTGGTCGATCTGACCTATTTTTGGGTGTTTTTAGCTCACAAATCGGTCGATTGTATGTTTAGGGAAGAATTTCTGAAGTTTAGGATCAAGTTTGAGCGATTTTGGTTGAGATTTGAGTGAAAACGGACGGTTTTCTGGGAAAGACTCTCGACAAGCAATGGAACTGTACTTTGATGTTCTTGCCCGCGAAACTTTCTGAATCGTTCAAATCCGAGAAATTTCATATCCGCGAAGTTGATTCCGAGAATTTTTAAACCGCGAAAATTTCACTTTCACTGCATTTTTCGCAACGGCCTATGCTCAAAATCCGAGAATTTTTAAAACCGCGAAAGATTTCTCTTAGACCCAATTTTTCTCAACTTCGTACTCTTTAAAATCCGAGAAACTTTATATGCGAAAAAGTCTATTCCAAGGATTTTTCTAAGCCGCGAAATTTTCCAAACACTGAGAAATTTTACTAAGTCGAGAAATTTTCAGCCGAGAATTTTCAGAAATTCCATACCCTAGAAAGCTTATTCTGCGAATCTTTCTGAGCCGCGAAATTTTTTTAGACCGAGAAAGTTTTGAACTTCGCGAAAATTTCTACATCCGAGAAAGTTTTCAAAGCCGAGAAAGTTTATCTCATCTGAGAAAGTTTTTTCAATACCACATCTCTTTCAAATCCGAGAAAATTCCTAAGACCACACTTCAACTCTCGATGCAAATTTTTTAACATGCGAAATTTTCTTGTGAAGCTTTAAAACTCTCAACTGAGAATCGTTCTCACATGCGAAATTTTAAATCCGAGAAATTTTCAACTGAGAATTTTTTTAGAATTTCTCTTTAAAACTCACAAACACCGAAATTTCTCAACACATTTTCTCGGATAACTCTTCATTTAATCACGTCCATTCGAACTGCGAATTTTTTTTCTCTTGACGTGTTAAGTCTTTTTCTCGTGTCAAAATCTTCTTGTGTTAAACTTTTCTCAAACTTATTTAAGATTTGATCCTAACACTTCAGTCCTAACACCCTAGACCACTTTTGATATAAAATTTGTTTTTGCTCCTCAAGTCTCGATTTAAATTTCTAGAACTTCTCCTAATTTCAAGATATATTTCTCTTCCATACATTATCGACCATCACACACGCTCACTTAGTTCTAAGAAATTCTTTAAACAATTTTATTCTCAAAACTCTACTCATTAAACTCGTATTTCTCTTATCGTTCGTTACTAACTCTCTTATCTATACAAGATCAAAACCACGGACGATTCGACTGCACCAACCATGTCTACCACGAATGACATCTCCACAGTGGGCTCCGACACCAGGCCTCCGATGCTGCGACAAGGCGACTACAGCATATGGACAAACCGGTTCCCCACGTTCATCAGAAACAAAGGTGCACCACTCTCTCAATACCTTCTGGACTCCATCTTCAACGGACCAGCACAGTTCTGGACAATCATCCCTGCACAGCCAAACGCAAACCCTCCCATGGATGAACGCCGCACTCCAAGAGGTCCCATCAATGAGGATGAACTGGCTCGCGTACAGGCCGACGAGACTGCCAAAGGATACCTCTTCCAGGCTATGGGCAACGAAGTCTATGCTCACATCGAGTGCTGCACAACTGCTAAAGAAATATGGGATGAACTCGTAGAAATCATGGCTGGCACAACTGAAAGTGCTCAAGGGAGGAAATCAGCCTGTCTCTCACAGTATGAACACTTCCAAGCCTACGAAGGAGAGGAGCTGCGTGACACGTACCTCAGATACCTGAAGGTCATCAATGAACTCAAGAAAGCCAGGATCTCGAGGGACAAATTCGATATCAACAACCGCTTTCTTGGAAGCCTCAAACCACATTGGGGCAATGCAATCGTGATGATGATTCAGAGTAAGGACCTCTCCAACACTTCCATCCATGCTCTTTATGACAGTCTGTCTGCCTATGCTCCATACGTGCAACCTCAGTCCATCAACACTCGAGTCGACCCACTAGCCCTCCTCTCGAACAAAACCAATGATCGATCTTCCACCACTAAGACCAAACAGAACAAAGGAAAGCTACCAGCTGTTGTATCTGACACCTCTTCAGGATCCGAAGCTGATACAGAATCAGACGAAGATGTTCGTGATATACGCAAGCAACTGGCAATGCTCACTAAGTTGGTCTCAAAGAAGATCGGGAAAAAATCCTCATCCTCTTCCAATCGCCAAAGAACCTATAACGGCACTAAAAAGACTACTCCCACAGAGGAAGCCAAGCCAACAATGAAAGAGGAGGTCTCCGCACCTCAAAAGTCTGTGAAGTGCTTTCGGTGTGGAAAGATAGGCCACTTTGCCAAAGAATGCCACGCCCCACGCATGAAGGACTCCGGCTACTATGACCGTAAGGCCAGAATGACCCGCAAGATGGAAAGTGGGAAAGCTCTACTCACCGAAGAAGCTGAATGGGTGAATGACACTTCAGAAGACGAGGAGCCTAAGGATGAAGATTGCTGCATGGCAAGGCTGGTCGAACATGACGAGGACGAGGAGATGGGTCATACCGGTGAAAACGCAGCTAATGCTCCTACCGACGCTGAGTCTGAGGTACGAATCTCACACCTCGATGATGTGTTTAATCACCAACACGCCACTAAGAAACCCACCGTAGACGCTAGGGATTATGATGAACTTAAGCTAAAATTTGAAAACAACTATGCCTTACTTAGTCTAAAAGTAGAAGAACTTGCCTGTACAAATGAACGTCTAATGGCCTCTGAAGCTTTAGTCAAAAGTCTGCAAAGCAAGAACAAACAAAGTGAGACTAAGGTTAAGGAAACTACACTAGCCATTAGTTCATGTGAAACTTCTCGCCTCCTGACGGCCTCCCAATATGAACTGCTTACGAAGGAAAGAGTTAGGTTATACCGCAAGGTGAAAGAACTTGAAGAGCAACTTCACCTTAGAAACGAAAACTCACGCATCTTATGCCTATTGAACCAACCAGTGGAAACAGAATTCTACAACGCTCGGGGGGGGATCGGACTGTCTAGCAATTGCGATCCAACACCGCTAACAGTTAAAAGATATAACATGTGCAACACTACGTTCTTGCAAACAAGAAATGGTGCTCCCCCGCAGCTTAAGCCATTTGTGAGATCATCCTCCGCTGCCATCTCAGAAGAAACAAGAGAACAGAACATTCATTGGGCAGAAATCGCGTATGACTACACAGAATTGAATAATAGAGATAAGACTAAGGTATCCTCACTCTCGGAGGATGTCGAAACCTTACTCCCAAACAACGAACAGGAAGTAGCTTTTCAAGATGTGCTCTCTCGCACTTACATCCCAAAGAAACTACTACTCATAGCGGAACTAGAACGACAACTAGAAGTAGAAAGGAAGGCCTTTGAAAAAGAGCGAGATGAGCTACTTAGCAAAATCTACACACTAGAAAAATTTCCCAATACGAACTATCCCTCTACATCGAGTCAAGTACCCGATTCTCAAACACGTAAATGTAAGAGGACGGCGAAAATGACTCCTGAAGCTGACATATGTTCTAACACTAACTCTAGTATTCTTATGGATACAGGGAATGTGAGTTCGACGTCTCTGGAAGGCAGTTCGTATCAAATAAAGGAGAACCCGCTCTTCGACGACAAGAAGAAAAAACCATCCTATATTCGTCCTTCCTCTCTATGTACTGAATCCCACTGTCCAAAGTTCGTAGACAATTATGCTTCCAAAACTTATCTTTCTTTTACCAAACTTATGTCTATGTGCTGCTGCAATGATTTTGTTCTCCCACAATTTCATGAATATGAAACACATGAACACGCAACACTCCGACCTCGCAAGCGAACCTTCTCTACGACGACGTCTCTGAATCCTCCCATCTCGCCTAAACCTAAGGTCAAGCGAAAACGTCTTTCGTCGTCAAACGCAAACTCACCTACTACTCGCAAGCCAAAGGCGACCAAAACTGAAGCACGAAAACAACAACCACATTACCCACGTCAATTCATGTATAAGGCGCCATACATGCAAGCACGAATTAGGAAAATATGGGTTAGAAAAACCACAATCCCGCCTCATCAAACAAATGACAAAGGGAAAGCTAAATTAGATTCTACACAATCTAATTCAGAATCCACATTTCCCATTAAACGCATGAAAATTTTACTTGTATCACATGAATGCCCCGTCAGTAAACGGGGACCCAACATTTGCTGATGATTGCAGGTCTGTCATGTGTGGTATCTAGAATCGGGTTGCTCCACACACATGACGGGGAACAAGGAGCTGCTGAGCAACTTCTCCGAGCGCTATCTCGGAAGGGTCTCCTTCGGAAACAGTCAAATGGCGCCAATTCTCGGAACTGGTGATCTCGTCCATGACAAACTGACGATCAAGGGCATCTCTTACGTTGAGGGTTTGAGCTACAATCTCTTCAGCATTGGTCGTTTCTGCGACAAAGGATACAAGGTTCTCTTCGAATCTGACATCTGCAGCATTATAGATGCCTTGGGACTGCCACTTCTTTCTGGAACGCGCACGTCTCACCTCTACGTACTCAATCTCACGACCTCTCGACCAGTATGCCTTCTCTCTCGGGCTGCACCTAAGTTGAATGATCTATGGCACCGACGTCTTTCACATCTCAATTTCAAGACTATCAACAAACTGCGTCAGAATAAACTCGTCAACGGTCTACCCCAACTAACATATCATAAGGAACACCTCTGCTCCGCCTGTGAATTGGGGAAGATGAAGCGATCGTCTCACATATCCAAGGAACACCGTCCTCTAAGCTCATCCTCGAGCTCTTACATATGGATCTATGTGGCCCAATGCCTACGGCCACACTCGGAGGAAGACGGTATATTCTTGTGATTGTCGACGATTTTTCACGTTACACATGGACAAAACTCATTCGTACGAAGGATGAAGTTCCTGATATAATTATCGGGTTTGTTGTTACGTCCCAAACTCTTCATCAACAGAAGGTTCGGATTATCAGAACTGACAACGGAACTGAGTTTAAGAACAAGAAGCTCAGTGATTTCTATGCCACTCAGGGCATCACTCAGCAGTTCTCAGCTGTGAAAACACCGGAACAGAATGGTGTCGTTGAGCGTAAGAACAGGACACTAGTTGAAGCAGCTAGGACTCTCCTCATCCAATCCGGACTTCATCACTCTCTTTGGGGCGAAGCTATCCAAACGGCATGTTACACGCAAAATCGGGCTTCCATCCACAAGAGATTCAATTGCACTCCATACGAGATGTTGAACAACCGTCGTATATCAGATATATCTTATCTAAGGGTTTTCGGATGCCGATGTTTTGTTGCCAACGATCGCCAACATCTTGGGAAGCTTGATCCAAAAGCACTCGAAGGAATCTTTGTTGGTTATTCACTAAACTCGAAGGCATACAGAGTCTATCTTAAGGAGAAACGATCTGTCATTGAGAGCACAAATGTCACCTTTGACGAAAGCGAAGGCGACCTCATGGCTTCTGCTCATATTAGTCCAGAACCAGGTCTTCTACAGTCGTTGACAAAAGGTCAACCTTCAACGGCGGGAACTTCCTCATCTGAGGGCTACTCTGGTGAACTGGACCTCGATCTACTTTTCGAGTACTTCTATCCAGTTCCCAAGACTCCCGCCGCCACCACTGAACCTACCGCTGCACCCACTCCACCTACACCACCAGCTATCGGCAATGACGTCGTTCCTCCATACCTGGATACACTCAATCTCAACGAAGACGACATTTTACCCAACCCTGGGAACATTGCTGATCCTGATGATGAACCCTCTCAATCCACTACGGTTGAGATCTCTTCTTCGGACACCGGACCCCAATCTAATGAGCCTCCAATAGACACAAATGCGGCTAGCTCCTCACAGACCAATGTACCACTCTGGGCTCGGTCTCATCCTACAGACCAGATTATTGGGGACCCCACATCCTGTGTTTCGACACGTTCTGCTATGATGAATGAAAGTCTGTTTGCTTGCTATCTCAGTCAAGTCGAACCATCACGAGTAGCTGAAGTTCTCAACGATCCCGATTGGCTGATTGCTATGCAGGAGGAAATAAATCAGTTTGAACGTTTACAAGTTTGGGAACTCGTACCACGACCCCAAAATAGATCCATTATCGGCACAAAATGGATATTCAAGAACAAAAAGGATGAAGACGGTGTTGTTATCCGCAATAAAGCAAGACTTGTGGCTAAGGGGTACAACCAACAAGAAGGCATCGACTACGATGAAACTTTCGCCCCAGTCGCCAGGATCGAAGCCATACGAATTTTTCTTGCCTTTGCTGCTCACAAGAACTTTAAAGTCTACCAAATGGATGTGAAGACTGCATTTCTGAATGGATTTCTCAAAGAAGAAGTGTACGTTGATCAACCTGAAGGGTTCTTGAGCGAAGATTTTCCTCATCACGTATATCGACTCTACAAGGCCCTCTACGGACTAAAACAGGCTCCCCGAGCTTGGTATGACGTCCTCTCAGACTTCCTTGTTCAGTCTGGGTTCAAGAAAGGATCTCTGGATACAACTCTCTTCACCAAGCGGAGTGGCCCGGACATAATGATTGTACAGATTTATGTTGATGACATCATTTTTGGATCGACTAAACCACAACTGTGCGAAGAGTTCGCAGAATTGTTGAAAGAGAAATTCGAAATGAGTATGATGGGTGAGCTGAATTTCTTTCTTGGTCTTCAAGTAAAGCAACTTCCCAACGGAATCTTCATCAATCAGTCCAAATACATCCATGACATCCTCGAGAAATATGGAATGAAGGATGCCAAGACTGCTGCTACACCTATGTCACCCTCTGGCCGACCCGACGCGGACCCATCTGGTGTTCCCGTTGACCAAACCGTCTATCGAGGGATAATAGGTTCTCTTTTGTACCTTACTGCTAGTCGACCGGACATCGTTCTCTCGACAGGCAACACCAAAGGAATCCCATCTCACTGCTGTCAAAAGGATCCTCCGCTATCTCAAAGGAACACCCAATCTGGGTTTGTGGTACCCCACTCTATCGGACTTCAAACTAGTTGGATTCTCTGACTCGGATTATGCAGGATGCAAGATGGACCGAAAAAGCACCTCTGGAGCTGCACACTTCTTGGGAGGTAAACTCGTAAGTTGGTCGTCTTGAAAGCAAAACTGTGTCTCAACTTCGTCGACGGAGGCAGAATATGTCGCCGCCGCTAGTTGCTGTTCTCAACTTTTGTGGATGAGAACCCAACTACGAGATTTTAATTTTCATGTTGATAAAATTCCCATTTACTGTGACTCAAAAAGTGCTATTGCGATGACGAGTAATCCTGTACATCACTCAAGAACGAAACACATAGATATTCGTCACCACTTCATCAAAGAACATGTCGAACAAGGCACGATTGAATTGCACTACATCACAACCGAAGATCAACTGGCCGACATCTTCACAAAACCGTTGGATGTCAAACGATTCCAACACCTAGTGACTATGTTGGGCATGTTGAATATTCAGTTGTGATCAATCGACCCTACATGAACTTTGATAAAGTGTACATATTTCCTTTTCCACTACACTTCATTATCTATGTGTCTTCTGAACTATGTCTTTTGAGGGGGAGTTTTCGATTAAGGGGGAGCGTCTGATTTTTCATTATTTAAAACGGGAAGTTTTTCGATTAAGGTGGAGCATCTATTTTTTTTCATTATTTAAAACGGGAAGTTTCTCGATTAAGGGGGAGCTTCTGATTTTTCTATTTTATTTAAAAAAAAAAAATTGGGTTGAAATTTTAAAGTTTGGTCAAACTGAGTCAAAATTGGACCGATTAAAATGTTTGGGTTGAATTTCTAATTTTTCTGGTCAAAAAGGGTCAAAATTGGACCAATTGAACTTCAATTGGACCCAACTTGACCAAACCCGCGAAAATTCAGCTCAGTTGAGGTTTTGACCAAGCCCACGAAATTTCGGCCCATTAACTCAAAAATTCGCATATACAGTGACTAAAACCCCTAAAACCCTAAACACTTAACACTTTTTACAATCCTAAAAATTCCCGAGAAAAATTCAAAACTTTCGCAACCCCCTCTCTCAAAATTCGCAACCCCTCGCATCTTCGTCGTCGTCAAACCTGTCTTCAAAATCCGTATATCTTCATTCTCCGTCTTCAAAATCAAGCTTTTCGGTATGAATACGCGTCAAATACACCAAGTTCGATTCATTTTATCCTGTTTTGCCCCGTTTTTGATTAAATCTGTTAAAATTAATATTAATTTTTCTCGGCTCTGAATCGAACGCATGTTAGATTTATGATGTTTAATACCCTCAAATATGCATTGCACACCTAATTACGAGTCGATTGAGTTCCGATTATTGCATTTTGGTTGAGATTTGCGTAGGTCTAAGGCTAAATCATTGCGTCGTTTCGCACGATATCGCACTGTGTTCTTCACCGCGAAAATTTCTCAAAAAAAAAAAAAAAATTGCTTTAAACGTTAAATTTCGCTGCTACAGTGAGCAAGGTTCCGCGAAAATTTCTCCGAGAAATTTCTTATATTGAAAATTTTCGCTACTACAGTGACTAAGAAACTGCGAAACTTTCGCCCGAGAATTTACATGTGTTAAATTTTTTTTCTCGCTGCTACAGCATGTTAAGTCCCGCGAAAGTTTATCTGAGAAAATCTTTTTCCCTCACGACAAAACTTTCTCTGCTACAGCGAGTTTAGCCCCGCGAAATTCTAATACATTTCACTTCACTTTTTCACCATTTCGCAACTACAGTGAACAAAATTTTCTCAGTCCACAAAGCTTTGTCCCTCCGCGAAACTTTCATATCACTTGCGAAAATTTTACTCTGACTGCGAAACTTTCTCACGACATGTCTATGTGCTATTACTTGCGAAATTTTAGTCAATCGGCGAAAAATTCTCACGACATGTCTATGTGCTATCACTTGCGAAAATTTTACTCTGACTGCGAAACTTTCTCACGACATGTCTATGTGCTATTACTTGCGAAATTTTAGTCAATCGGCGAAAAATTCTCACGACATGTCTATGTGCTATCACTTGCGAAAATTTTACTCTGACTGCGAAACTTTCTCACGACATGTCTATGTGCTATAACTTGCGAAAGTTTCCTAATACATGCGAAAATTTTCTCTACCCTGCGAAATTTCCTTGATATGCAAAAAGTAACTTTGCGTGCGAAAATTACTACGTATTACACTTAGCGAATTTTCCATTACATGCGAACCTTTACACAACATGCGAAAATATACTCAATCTGTGAAAATTTCTCACGACATGTCTTTGTGTTATAACTTGCGAAAATTTCCCAATACATGCGAAACTATACTCTGAATGCGAAATTTCCATGCTACATGCGAAAATTCCCCTTGAATGCGAAATTTCCTTGTTATATGCAAAATTCATGAATAAGACTGAGTGTCAATATGTTTACTTAGCGAATTTTCTCATTCTCGCAATTTAAATCCACACTAATCATATCACAATTACTGTCAAGCACAGATATGACTGACAAAGATCAAAGCACAATTGAAGCACTTGAGGCGGCTGCAATCCAAAGGGACATTGCTCGCATCGAACTCAACACACGTCTCTATGTCCCACCACCCGAGCAGATCTTCCCACTAAGTAAATGGGCGGCCCTGATTCCCAACAACTATATGGTGGACCTGAACAGCTTTCGGTGCGATGCCCCCGTGATTGTAGAAATCCTCAAAGGGCACCCACTTTGCCACGCCCTCACACATGGCGAGCCAGAAGCACAGGTGTATCTTCAACAATTCTGGCATACACTGCAGATAGCAGGACCACTCCATCTTGCCAAAAACTTATCCGCCCAAGTTGATCAAGAAACGGTGGTCCTCACTCACAAAATAGTGCAAGAAGTGCTTCAACTCCCCGTCTACTCGCCCTACGACCCACTACCGACGCATGAACAACTCATCGAGGACATAGACCGGCTGGGCTATCAACCAGAAACCAAGAAGAAGAAGGGCCCACTTGTCCTCAGTGAAGTCACCACCCGCAACCTACCTCAACCCTGGCGAACACTGTACCTGCTGGTGAACAAGTGCATGTCAGGAAAGCATGCCGGTCAGGACCGCGGAAACCTTCAAATTCTCACCATCCTAACCGGCATCGCCCACAACCGCAAGTACAACGACGCCGACATCATCTGGATGGATCTCGTCGCGATGATCCAACGTCGCGACCGGGAAGTCGCCAAGGGAGTCACTAACCGCTTCATCCCTTACATGCGGTGGCTCCCAGCCTTCATCAAACACTTCCGCATGCACTCCACCAATATTCGCATCCGACCGGCAGCGGAACACTTCCTCATCCCCACGGTCGAGAAGTTCGCGAAGAAAAACACCCCGGCGAAGGATCGACATGCCATGATAATTCCGGACGAAGTACTCGCCTACGCAGACCAGACAAATCCACACGTCCAGGAATATCGCGCCTCAACCGCCTCATTCCGAGAAAGCCCCAGACCCCTATCTACTGTCCCTACGGCGCAGATCAACCATACTGCTCCTAACCCCGGGACTAGCCAAACCCCCACCACCACCTCCAAAAAATCATCGAGTCGCGCCGCATCCTCTTCCACCCGCGCTCCGAAAAAACGGTCGCGAGAGGATGACGTAAGCCGCCCCACGGAGCGTCGATCGAAACAAAAGCACGATCGACCTCCTCAGCCACAGATAAGCCGAGCCGAACCAATAGGTACAGGAGGTGATGTGTTCACCTCCCGAGTAGAAGTCGTGGCATCTGGCTCAACCACGCAAACGACCCCACCAACCCACATATCTTCCTCTCTACAGGAAGATATTTCATTCCACGAGGAGCCACGTATACCATCGACATCCCACTTGGAGATAGTCGATGTTGAAACAAGCAGTCCCTCGCCTCAGACTGCATCCTCTTCATGCACATCGAGTATAGTGCCCTCACTCCCCATAGTTTCATCCATTTCTAGGACACATACACCTTTTACTGCACCACAGAGTCTTCGTGACTCTGTCAGAACGCTCGGTGATGTCTCTGTGACTGAGAGCGGAAGACCTAGCACGGCCAACATCAGAACAACCGTGAGCCTAGGCCATCATTCGATTGAGTCCGTTTCATCGATGATGCCAACGGGAAGTCTAAGTGACCCCGTCTTTTCCTGTCCTGTGCAAACGGGCGGCCGATCGGCAATCTTCTCCGATTCGGTGTCAGTTGGCGTTCTCCGTGAATCCAACTTGTTAACCTTACCCACCTTTGTCACCGAGACCGCGCTAGAGACCCGTCTTCAAGAGTTTGCAAAGACTCTTGAGGCGTCGATTCTCGATAAGGTTTACGCGCGTCTCGATGCATCCACCGTCGAAAAAGGGAAAGGTGTGGCCCCGGAGACGCCACCACCGACTCAAAATGTGGATGCTGAAGCCATTCTCTCTGCCATTTCCGCGAAGGAGCTATTCTACCTCCTACGAGCAAGATTCGAGTCGATGACGGAACTCGACGAGGAGGAACAGCAGATGAAGAGAATGATAACTCAACCCATGACTTGCCGTGCTCAAGGCGAGTCCAGCGGGATCAGGCGCGACGATCAAGACGATGATCAAGATCGCCGCGAGGGGGAGAATAGGCAGCCAGGTCAACAATCCCAAGGACTCATCCACTCGACGCCGTCCTCCTCCTCCGGGCCTGAAACAACGCCTGGAGCAGAAACCTCACACCCCACTAGCCAAAAAAACCCACCTTATTTACCCTGAGTCACTAACCAAATCACCCTCACCACCACCCACTACCGTCTCCAAAACTCTAATCGTCACATCGACGTTAGAGACCACCCCCACACCGTCTCCACCCACAGTCTCCGAACCTCTAACTATCACATCGATGTTAGAGGCCACCACCACACCTACAACACCCGACACCCAAATCATCCTTGCCAAAACCATTACCACAACTGAACCACCAGAATCTCCACCACAACCATCCCCACAATCCACAAACTCTTCCGACGCAACACCCTCGCCACCACACAGCGACACTCCTCTCAACACCGACCCCAACGTAGCTTCCGAGGTCGTCTACTGCGCACAGAACGAGATCGAAGCCTACATCTTCAACGATGAATGGCTGTACACACCCGCCGATGCAGTAGCAGCCAGGAAGCTGGTGGAAAACGCTCGACGTCTGCTAATGGAAGCCTCTCTAACGCTGATCAACACTGCAGACAACGAGGACGGAGAGGAGTACGACGCTGAACCAGCCGACCTCGAGAACATCCTGCAATTCCAAGCGCAGCAAACTGAGGCCCCTGCTGCTCAGACGGATGTACCCACGGTGGATATACCGGAAGCACCGTGGGAAAACAAAAAGATCACCGCGCCGTTTCAAGAAGAGATCAGTAAGAGGATCTGGCGACGCAAGGAGCAGATCATCACAACCTTCGACGAATATGAGCTGATGAACATCCAAAATTGGAGCGAGAGAAAGAAGCAGCTCTATCGATGGAGCCTTCTGTGCCACAAATGCACAAATAGGAAGCTATCCGATGAGGAAAACATCGCTCAGGAAATGAGTCGGACCCCCATCTGCAAAGTCACTGACCTCCGCCAAGAGTCCAAAGGACCTGTCCATTACCCAGTATTCACAGTAATGAGGCAGGATGAGAGCTACTGTGAAGTCAGTGAGGCGGACTTCAAATTTCTGCGCCTGGGCGACCTGTACAGCATGCTGGAATCCCTGAAGCTGTTCAGACTCGTCCTCAGAAGTTCTGGACATCTCGTACGTGCTGAACCGGTCACCATGGGATATGTGGCTATCAAACGCCACATGCTCCGACAGGTCAGATTCTACGCCACACACGATCTGCAGATGGCGGTGGAGCACAATCTGAAGAAGGTGAATCTGACTCGCCCATCTTTCAAGAACGCGGACGACTACCGAGAAGGCGATGTGATCGACGGAGACGATCCGGCGGTCGCCTACTCGAACTATAAGGGAAAGATGAGGATGCTGCGCTGCTCCGAAGTGGCAAAGTTCTCGGATGGAACGCTCACCATCATCCAAGACAAACTCATGAAGATTTGCCGCATACTTTCAGAAGAAGATCCTCTCTGCCGATCCAAGTTCGCGAAGCTCATTGACGCTATAGCTAATCGAATGGTACTTCGAAGGAATCTCCGCGCCTTCGAGTTCAAGCTAGGGCTTCGCGAAACACTCACACGCTAATCCAGCACCTCTACGCTCAAGATCCAAGACTTCCAACAATTGACACAAAGGGGGAGATTGTTAGGATATTTAATAGATTGTGTCAATAGTTTAAGTCTTAGGATTTATTTTGTAATTATCCTTTAGCTTAGGCTTAGGACTATAATGTAATTATTTCATACTTAGTGATTGGGCCTTAATATACCTAGGGTTAATGTGGTATATAAGGTATTACCAACTCACTTTTGAAGGTAATCAAAGATCAAAGGCTTATCCAAATTTTTCACACAATACACACACTCAAAGGTGAGAATACTCCCTTTTCATTCCATTAAAGCTTCTTTGATTCCTTGTTTGGTGCATTCGGGACCAACACATGTGTAACATTACGTTCCTGCAAACAAGAAAGGGTGCTCCCTCACAGCTTATGTCATTTGTGAGATCATCCTCCATTGTCCTTTCAGAAGAAAAGAGGGAACAGAACATTCATTGGGCGGAAATCGCGTACGACTACACATAATTGAATGCTAGTGATAAGACTAAGAAACCTTCACTCTCTGAGGACGTCGAGATTCTACTTCCAACCAAAGAACAGGAAATTGCTTTCCGAGATGCGCTTTCTCGCATCTATATCCCAGAGAAACTTCTGGTCATAGCAGAACTAGAACGAACACTAGAATTAGAGCGGAAGGCCTTCGCGAAGGAGCGAGATGATCTACTTAGCAAAATCTTTACACTAGAGCAATTTCACAATACGAACAATCCCTCTACGTCGAGTCAAGTACCCGATTCTCAAACATGTAAATGTAAAAGGACGGCGAAGATGACTCCTGAAGCTGAAACTTGTTCAAACACTAACTCTCATATTCCTATGGATACAGGGAATGTGAGTTCGACGTCTCTGGAAGGGAGTTCATTTGAAATAGAGGAGAACCCGCTCTTCGATGACAAGAAGAAAAGACCATCGTATACTCGTCTTTCCTCTTTATGTAATGAATCTCAATATCTTAAGGACGTAGATAGTTATGTTACCAGAACTTATCTTCCTTTTACCAAGCTTATGTCTATGTGTTGCTGCAATGACTTTGTTCTCCCACGCTTTCATGAATATGAAACACATGAACATGCAACACTTCGACCACGCAAGCGAATCTCCTCTGCGACGCCTTTGCATTCTGCCATTTTGCCTAAACCTACGGTTAAGCGAAAACGCCTTTCGTCGTCAAAAGCAAAGTCACCTACTGCTCACAAGCAAAAGGCAACTAAAACCGAAGGACAAAAACAACAACATCCCTCACGCCAATTCATGCATAAAGCACCATACATGCAAGCACAAGTTAGGCAAATATGGGTTAGAAAAACCATAATCCCGCCTCATCAAACAAATCACGACGGGAAATCTAAATTAGATCTAGCGCAACCTGATTTAGACACCATATTTCCCGTTAAGCGCATGAAAATTTTACTTGTATCACAAGAAGGTCCCGTCCGTAAACGGGGACCCAACGTTTGTTGATGATTGCAGGTCTGTCATGTGGGGTACCTAGATTCAGGTTGCTCCACACACATGACGGGGAACAAGGAGCTGTTGAGCAACTTCTCCGAGCGCTATCTTGGAAGGGTCTCCTCCGGAAACAGTCAAATGGCGCCAATTCTCGGAACTGGCGATCTCGTCCATGACAAACTGACGATCAATGGCATCTCTTACGTCGAGGGTTTGAGCTACAATCTCTTCAGCATCAGTCATTTCTGCGACAAAGGATACAAGGTTCTCTTCGAATCTGACATCGCAGCATTATCGATGCCTCGGGACTTTTGATGAAGGAAATCTCTATCTAGCTAGCCGAAAGATAAATCACGTACTCGCTTTGGTTTGTAATCTCTTCCTTGATTGAAATCGTATTAAATAGCAAGAATATTTTATTGATTACTTACGATTGATTCTGTTGTCTCTGTTATGTTAGGTGTATTGGATTTACATACTAGCGACCTAGAAGCATCTTCAGAGAACAAAGCGCCATATGGGAACATATTGTGAGAAAAAGATGTAAACTTTATCTATGGTTTCTTTGTGTTGTCTTTGTCGAATATGAGGAATTTGTTAATAATGAAAACTGCACATCGTTCTTCGTTCTCAAGATTGAAAAGTGCCGCACTCAATGCAAACATTTTACTGTTGAAATCATGTAACAGCTATTTTGTACTTCATTAACCCCAATTCGTTGAGCCTTTACTTGACATGATGCTCAGGGAAAAAATCCAATTGATCCGGCACAACATTGTGGGCTCCGATTGTTGTCCCCGTACATCCCTACGCTAAAGATGGTCTCGCACAGGGTTTGCACAGTCACAAATTAGGGGTCGAGAAGAGAAGGGTTTGTAAGAATAAACTGTTGAGTTGGGGATCATTATATATTTGTCTAATTCTTGCTTTTTAATTTTAAATTATATTTTTTGTTTGTGCATCGTTTTGTAAGTCGCAGGTTTGGATTTTTAACCTCGGAAGTAAACAGCCTGCATTCATATCGGTATGTGATCCAAACTTTTGCTTGCTCAGTTTCTATGATAATTTTTATTCTGAAATTTATTTTTATGTGATCTTTATGCTTTCTTTTTTACTTGCTTTTAAGGAAATTGAAAACTTTTTTATGTAAAAACCTAGGAAGTTGAATTATTTATTCAACTCACTACACATGTTTCTATATGCTTGCACTCATAGATTTTGCTATTTTCGCCAGCCTATCGTCAGTTGAGAAGCATTATAACTTGGCTTACTTTATATCTGTTTACCTTACCTGTGAAGTGCGTGTGTTGTACATATGATCCTAATCCCCGTTCATTTTATATAGCTTCTTTTGATTGATGGTTGATTTAGTGATCAATAACTACGATAGTCATTAGTTGAGAGTTTGTTTGGTGATATATAAGATGTATACCTACAATTGATCCTTATAGGTAGGTAAAGAGACTCCTTGGCATTTTTAAGTAAATAGAGTTGCATTACACAGCTCGGATTTATCAGTTTCATGTTATATTTTTCCTTGCGTTTAGGGAGGTATCTTCTTTCAATGTTTAAGATTGAAGGCTTGATATTTCATGAAGCATTTGTAGGTTTAGTTGTGCAAGTTTAAAACGAGAAGACAAGCCTCTTTTAACATATTTATGTGTATGTTTTCTCTTTTATTTTGGGTGGCGAATCGGTGTTTGCATCTTCACTTATCATTTTCTGTGTGTTGGCGTAGACCTGTTTTAGATTCATCTTTAACCTTTCTTTTGAAAGATAGATTGAGAGAAACCATCTACAGCGTAGTCCTGGAAAAATAGTATTACTTTATTCCGGTTTTTTTTATTGTTTGGTGACTTAATTCATTTGGAACAGATTCACAGCTTAAAAGTACTATTCGATTGATATGAAGTGAAGCCCAAGAAAATGATGGTTTGCAAATATATCTTCTACCAGTGAAAGCGCAAGAAAATTTTCTAAACGAAGTATCTGAAGTTCTGTCGAGATTTGCTAAGCGAAGGAGTTCCTCTTCCGGATCCTCCAAATGACATGAAGGTATCTTGTCAGATTTTTTCTTATTTCGTCCACTTTATTTACTCCATTCTTAAAAGTTGCTAATTCTAGGTTCAACGTGGTTCTTGTAGAACGGCAGTGCCATAAAACAGAGGATCAAGATCCTTTATGTTACAATTCATGCATCTGCTGAAATGATTGTTTCAGGCATATCTTTTGTGATTTTCATACTGCCAATGGTCTATGTTCTCATGGTTTGAAAATATAGTTACGATAATGTTGATGTTTTAAAAATCAAGTATTTCTGACTGGATTTAAGCAGAGGCTTATAGTTCTTTAGAAAAATGTTGCACAATTATAAACATGTTTGGAAATTAAAATTTGTTTATGCCTTGAAAAAAAATATGTAATAACCATTTTTTGTTTATGCAGGTAGCTTGTATGTACAAACTTGGCAACTTTCAGGTGAATGTTTGAAGTATCCACCTGGCTGTGTCATTCCGAGGTTTTTTTATATTTGCTGTCGATTTAAATGAGATCTATGTAAAACTAAATTAATGGTGTTTTGGGACTAAACTGATTGATTTACAAAGTTGCTCTACAAGTTGTTGCTTCTGTTGGGAATTTATGCAATTTTCCACCTTATGACGTCGATGCAATTATTTCTGAGATGGCTTGTCCTCTTGACAAGATCATTCTGAAGGGGAGAGGGATGCCGTACAAATATCTATGATCTTACACTGTCTGGTTTGGAATCTGACCAAACTACTTACCCGAGTTTTGTTTGCCTCAGAGCTGAAAATTTGGAAACCATGAAGGTTAGTATTTTTGCCAATGCCGTAAATTATTTAGTAATCCTTACATTTTGGTGATGTTCTGTGTCATGGATACTGGTATAATATCTCACCTATATCACTATGAGCATCAGCAAAGTTTAATAACATGCCTTCTGACTTCTGAGAATACTAACATGCCTTCTCACCTATATAACATGTTTTCCTACTAACAAGTATTAGCTTGATACAGTGTTTACTGCCATTAAAATTCAATCTTAGTGTACGGTATATTGATGATAAGATTTTTCCCGCTGTTCAAGGGTGTCAATAGTAAGAAACGACTTGAACTATATCTGCTCATCAGATTCGTTATTGTTCTTACAATGCTCGCTGATTAATTCAAATCCTTAGACATATTCGAGGATCTTCAAATGTAGAACCTTTTGAGGTTGAGACGTCATCACAATTTCTTGGGATTTAAGTTTGTGCGGCACAAGGTAATCTGGGTTGCTACGCTTCAAATTGATATTTTGAAGAAAGTGAAGTTGCAAGTTAGAAATATTTATATTCGATTCGTTGTCGAATTTTTATGTACTGTATTATTATCTATTCTACTATAGTAATGGTGAGGGGGCTATAACTGTTTTTATAGTTACTTTTTTTTATAAAATTTTACCCTTAATATTTTGGTTTATTAAATTTTATTCTTAGTTTAAAATTTTATTTTGTAAATAATTTAAGGGGTCTTTACACGTAAGTACCTATTTGGATAAAAACTTGTAATTTAGTACCATTGTCAGGATTTTTTTATATGTAGGTACCTAACAGAATAAATTTTTTGCTAGGTACCCAATCGCCGCAGGTATGCCATACAACACATTTGGGTATCGTATATCAACACATTTGGGTACCCTATATAACAGAAAATGGTACGACGTATGCTACATTTAGGTACGCCCTATGTAACACACATGTATGCCGTAGGTACGCCGTACAAACACATTTAGGTACCCTATATCAGCGTGTTATGGTACGCAATATACACACGGGAAGGTACGGCATGATTAAAGGAACTGGTAAAAATTAAATCGGGTACCTATCTGTAAAATTTTCTGATGGGTACCTATGTGTAAAAATTTTATTCAATTGGGTATTTATGTGTAGATGTACCATAATTTAATTGAAAATATAAAATAACTTATTTGCACGTACATAAGCTGTTTTAAAATAGTTGTTTATGAAGGAGCACGTGCTATTTTCAATATTTTCTCTTGATTTAAGTTTGCTGTTCATTTTGCACTATTTTGACTGACTTGATGTATGATTTAAACTGTGAAATCAAACTTGCTTCGTGAGATCAGTCTCCGCAAAGAATAACCATTTAAAGCAAACAAGCTACAATATTGAGCTGATGAGCAGATATAGTTTCAGTTTGAATGGTAACACAAGAGAAGCAAACAATAATTGTTGGAAAATCCCATCCAAGGAACAACACAAGCCCGAGCTTACGTGACACTGACCTCAATACATTGTTAAGCTCATTGTTGGTCCGAGATTTCACCAACAATACGACTTCGGACGGATTAAACACGCCTAAAGATTGAGATTTAGGTTAGGGCGTGTGGGCTTGGTGGTGTTCTTGAGGAGACTCTCTCACTCTAACATATGTTTATTTTCTTAACACACACAAGCACACCTAACTATGTGTTAGGGTTTTAGTATTTATACCACAAGTTGGTATATAATACTTGGGCCCTTGTGTAAGCCCATTACAAAATAACTAAGAACTAACCCAACTAAGAACTAGCCCAAAGTTTTAATAAAGCTAACCAACAAAGATAATATAATGAAATTGAACACTACAAAATATTTCCTAACAATCTCCCCCTTAGTGTTCAATCTTCAGTTCAGCGCGGGATATCTTTGTTGGGCATATTGGAGATCTCGATTCCTAGCAAACTTCCCCTACAAGGGATATCTCCTCTTCTTGCGGAGGCATTGATGACTCGGCTAGGACTCACTTGTTAAGATTCTCCAATCTTCTTCTTCTTGGCGCCGGATTTGTTGTCTTCGAATGGAAGTTGTCTAGTTCGGCCTCGAAGATGACTCGTCTGGCTCCAGAAGAAGGTAGGCGTGGGGCGTAAAAAATGTGCCAAGGCTCTATTGAAATGTGACTTTCAAGAGTAGGGAGCCCGGTCTTCAGAGTGGTCAGCGCAGTGGTGGCGGAATGTGGTGGATGAGATGTGACATGGCTCCTTCGAGTGTTCCATTATGAACATAATAGCTTGACACATAAGAATGTGCGCGGAGGTAGTGGAAGCCTCCGGCGGGGCGTAGTTGGTGGAGGTGGCGTGGATGATGGTTGCTGCTGATGCTGCTGTACGATCTTCAACTCATTTCTTCTCCTTTACTCCCCCTTGAGATGATCTCCGTCTTCGGGATCGTCACGTCGTCCATGGGACGAGTCTGCCTCTGGTGTTGATGCTGGTGATGATGGTGTGGTGTGGTGTTGAGTGAGGCAATCAAGTGGGATTCTCAGGAGTAGCAGCATTTGGCTTTCCTCCAAGTTCATTTCGAAACTTGGAAGAGGCGGAGCAGCATGTGGTGGCGTAAGCGTAGGCGTGGTGGAGTGGTGTCGGTGATGGGACCTTTTCCTTCATAGATCCTCGTTGAGCGCGGCATGGAATGTGTAAGTTCCTCGCTGATTGCTATGAGTCGGGGCTCCATCACGAACGGGGTAACTAACCAGACGGGGGTCACAAAGATGCTCCGTCGTCACAAGATCGAAACATGTGTCCGATGCGCCGCCTGTTTGCACAGGACAAAAAGAACCGGAGAGCCACAAAGGCTTTCCGTTCGCACGGACGATGAGACAAGCTCGTATCCGTGGCCCATCGACAGTTGTGGTGAGGGTGGCTGTCGTGGGTCTTCCGCTCTCGGTCACAAGGACGTCATCAAGCGTTCGGGCAAGTTCACGAAGAACCTGCGGTGTATAAAGAGTGTTTGTGTCCTAGAAAGTGGAAAATTTCGGTGGGTGAGGACACTAGACTCAACGTGGGTGGAAGAGGTGCAGTGAGAGGCGGGGCACTGCATGTTCAACATCAACCGTCTCCAAGTGGGGCGGTGATGGCTAACGTGGTTCCTCTTGTGCGAAATGAAACAGCTATCTGCGAAAGGATAGCTGAGTGGTTGGGAGGGGTTAATTGCGCGGTTGGACCAGATGCCGCGACTTCTACTCGGGAAACGAGCGAGTCGTCTCCTGTACCTATGGGCGAGGTCCGGGTTGTGGTGAGATATGACAGAGGAGTGCGATCATGTCGTCGTTGGTTCGCAACTCCTGCAAGCGACTTACGTCATCCTCCCGAGATCGTTGATTGGATCTTTGCGTGGAGGAGGATGTCGCGCGACCTAGACCTAGACTAGAGAGGCTAGGGTAGGCTCGTTCCTGGGTTAGGATCAGGGGGTTTCAATGATCCATGGGAACTATGGTGGCGTGGCGTGATCGCGTTGAAAGGCGACCACGAGTGATGTCGACGAGGGTGGCCCAAAACTGTTGATCAGACACTTCTGAGACTCGTCAGGTGGTGGTGGTGGTGAGGGCGTAAAGAGGATCACGGTGGCTTAGGACGTCTCCATGTAGCGCACCATGGTGGAATGGATGGCAGTGGGTGGACGGTGGAGTCTGGTACATGAGATCCACATCGCCTAAGCATCGAGATTAGATGGCGCGCCCACTGATGGTTGGTTGAACTCTTGTCAACCCTTCTTTATGGGTCCGGGTTCTGGACGGATTTGTACAGAAGTCATGATGATTGCTCGCTTCTCTGACATCCCTTCATGCACGTGGAGCAACCCGTGTAACGTGCATGATGGGGTTGGTTGCTCGCAGTGCATACCGGTCATGAATGTGGAGCAACCCATGTACCATTCATGCCGGGGGTGTGAAATTGGCATTTGGAAATTCCGCTCCGAAAAGTTTGGGGGTGACCTAAACTTTTTCTATAATGTGCCAATACCGTCCTAGGTCGATCGTTGGGTACGGTGATCGTTGCCGCGTTTTGGATTTGCCTTAAAAAATTTCACAGAAACGTCGTCTATACCGAAAATTTTGGCCCAGAAAAATTTATTTCGAAATATTTTAAAAGTGTAAAATAGACAAAGTTCAAAGGCCTTAGAAAATTTTTCTCTATCCAATGATATAAATTTTACTTGAGCTTAGAAAAAAATTTCCTTCCTTAAAGGGCAGAAATTTTTTTTGCTCCTTAAAACCTTATTTAATCCGGGGGGGGCCAGAAATTTTGGTGGTCAAAAACGTTCAAGTGTAATTTTAAAGAGTGATTTTTGCAAGATTTGAAGCTAAAAGGTGTGTTTGGATCAAGTTTAAAGGTTGGGTGCAAATTTCTCGGGGGTGCGAAAAATGGTGTGTGAAAATGTGCGAAAAATGTTATCCCGAGAAATTTCGTTGTGAGAGTGAGTCGCGAAAATAAGGAAATTTCGCATTCACAGTGAATTTTCGCATATAGCACGGAAATTTCGCATTCAGAGGAAATTTTCGCATGTACTGAAAATTTTCGCATGTCGAGAGAAAATTCACATTTGAAGTAAAATTTCGCATGTATAAAAGTTTCGCATGTATAGAAATTTTCGCATGTATAAAAATTTCGCATGTCGAGAGAAAATTCACATTTAAAGTAAAATTTCGCATGTATAAAAATTTTCTCAGGTATGAAGCTTTCGCGGTTTGGAAATTTCTCAGGTTGAAAAACTTTCTCAGGTGGAAGTTAGTTCAGATGAAATTTTCTCAGGTTGAGAATTTTCGAAGTGTAAATTTTCTCAGTTGAAAATTTCTCGGATTTGAGAAATTTCTCAGTTTTGAATATTTTCGCAGTTTTGAAAATTTAATCAGTTTAAGAAAATTTCTCGGATTAAAAAAATTTCTCGGTTTTGCAAAATTTCTCGGATTTGAAAAAAAAATTTCTCAGTTTTGCAAAACTTTCTCGGGCAGTGAAAGTTTCTCGGGTTGATAAAATTTCTCGGGCAGTGAAAGTTTCTCGGCCAGCGAAATTTTCTCGGCTAAGAATTTTCTCGGGTAAGAAAATTTCTCGGCCAGTGAAAGTTTCTCGGCCAGCGAAATTTTCTCGGCTAAGAATTTTCTCGGGTAAGAAAATTTCTCGGCCAAGAACAAAGCATGGGTAGCGCGACTTTTACCAGAAAAATGGCTCGTTTTCGCTCAAATCTCACTCAAAATCGACGAAACTTGTTCCAAAACTTCAGAAAAACATTCCTAAACACATAATCAACCTTTGGGATGTCTAAAAACAACAAATCGATGTCGAAATCGCCCAAAAACTGAAAGTGACGAAAATAATTTTTCAAGCAATTTTTCACTCAAATCTTGCTTAAAACACGCAAATCCGGTCGCGTTGGCTCTGATACCAATTGTTGGTCCGAGATTTCACCAACAATACGACTTCGGACGGATTAAACACGCCTAAAGATTGAGATTTAGGTTAGGGCGTGTGGGCTTGGTGGTGTTCTTGAGGAGACTCTCTCACTCTAACATATGTTTATTTTCTTAACACACACAAGCACACCTAACTATGTGTTAGGGTTTTAGTATTTATACCACAAGTTGGTATATAATACTTGGGCCCTTGTGTAAGCCCATTACAAAATAACTAAGAACTAACCCAACTAAGAACTAGCCCAAAGTTTTAATAAAGCTAACCAACAAAGATAATATAATGAAATTGAACACTACAAAATATTTCCTAACACTCATAGACTAAGCTGTCGAGGTGATAGACCAATAAGTGAAGCTTTACATCTCTAGGCCCAACATTTTTACATGAATTTTCATTCGAATATGTTAAAAATCAACAATTGTTATAACGTTATAACTGAATAGTTATAAGATAATTATTTTCCAAAAAATAATTAAATTTTAATTTTTAATTGTACATCCGTGCATCGCACGGGCAATAAACTAGTTAATAATTATATCTCTTTGTTGTACATGCATATATTTTAATTGTGTTTCTTTATTTATTAATAATATAATATTTTATATTTGTTAAGGATATTTATACAATGGATACGAGTATGTGCAATGGAGAATTATGTCTTGCAGACTGCGCAACGACTCATACGATTCTGAGAAATAAGGAGCATTTTGATCATCTTGAAATGAAAGGGGAAAGCGTTATTACTATATCGGGTAATATAAATATAATTGAAGGCTTTGGAAGAGCTAACGTTTTATTGCCCAAAGGGACAAGGTTGATAATTGAAAATGCCTTATATTCTCCCAAGTCTCAAAGAAATTTATTAAGCTTTAAATCTATTAGAAATTCTTAGGTCCTCAATTATCAACTCCTATATCCTAGACGTGAAATCCTAAGGAAATCGATTAGAATTATATAAAATGAGATTTCGATCGAAAACCTTCTTTGAAGAACTTGAGAGAGAATTCGTGTAGTGAGAGAATGATTTCTAACTTTCTCTCTCTAGAATTAGATTTGCAAGCTGTAATACCCGTATATCTAAATACGGGATTTTGTATGTGATTAATGGTATACGTTTGTGAATTGGGAAATTTGGTGGAGAAATTTCATTGCTCTAAAGAGAATATATATATATATAACATAACAGCTTTGAATTGATTTCGAAATTTAAATAAGGAGCTAATTACAAATAATAGAATTAGAATACATAAGATAGGGCTATATATATATGCATGGCTTAGCCAATTCACGAATGAAGCCCAATTATTCAAAGATCCATAACATTACTTAGGCTTGGGGGAAAATTAAATCACCTTCTTGTCTAACAAACACTATAATCGAGATGCTCATACTTATCTAGTGTCATAAGGAACGTTAAGAGAGGAAGAAATCCATTAGCTAGAAAAAATTTTGAGCTGAAATACCCAAAACAAAAACAACAACGAGTGGGAACTCTATCAAACTCAAGCAACGCATCTTCCAAATAAGGTATACAAACGATTCTTGAGCATAGTATATTTAAGAGTATTTTAATATTTATAACTAACTACATGGCTAGAAAATGAGTATGAAAGGGTTTCAAAATAATTAATATGTGTAGGAAACCCTAAAACGTTGAAAAGCTTTAGACGTATAAATGCTTATGTAACAGGAGTTTTTTTTTTATATTCGTAATCTATGGGGTACTGTTTTAGAATTTATTAGGTTCTTTAGGAACTTGATAATTTAAGTTGTAAGATTTTCTGGGTTAGAAATGATTTTAGAGGCCGTTGTTAATGATATATAAATCTCTATTTATAGGGTTTCGAAAGAATCAGCATTTTTAAGGAATCGGGCGATTTTATTTTATGTAAGGATTGGGCGATTTTACTGATTTTGAGTCTTAGAATATTAAAACAATCACATTCGGTCGATTAGATGAGAATTATGTGATTTCGACCGATTTGAATGATATAATCGGGCGATTTGTGTTACTCGGCGATTTTAAAATCGGGCGACTTAGCCTTCTCAAGTCGGGCGATTTGGTGGTGACTAAAAGCTCACCGAAACTCCTATTGGCACGTGATGAATCGGACGAGCTTGATAAATCGGGCGAAATCCTTCCCATGCTTGACAAATCGGGCGATTGGTTGAAGAAGTGAATAACTCGGCGATTTAGGCCCTTAAATACTCGAATCGGGCGATGCAACTGATATCAAGCATGATGAATCGGGCGATCAAAGGCTAGGAACTCTCCAACAAATCGGGTGAAATGATGACGTAATTGAAGCTCGGCGATTTACCATGCAATCGGGCGAAGCCTAGTATTAAGCCTAGCGAATCGGGCGATTTAATAGCTTTAACACACAACCAATCGGACAAGTCTAGGTTTATGAAAGGAACTTAGATGAGCTAGACCCTAACGTAGGCTTAGATGAGAAATTGAAACTTAGGGTCTTAACAGATTAACCTAATCGAAATTATAATCATTCAGTTTCGATACTATATTGATAATATTTATTTTATCCAGAGGACCAATTTATAGAGACTCCATCAGATTTCATAAATTGACGTGAGCAGGAGGACAGGTAGGTGGATCATCCATCTACAATGCGTAAACACATATGTGATTTATGTGCTCTTGTGTGATTCAATGACTTACGTGATTTACGTTTACGGATATTTCATGCGAATGTGTTTTACCACATATACCTGGCATGGGCATTTCACATCAGATTGAGAGATGGTTTCCACCGGATTGAAACGATGAGGACTCGACGTATTGTTAAGTGGGGTAGATTGATGATATTTATGACCTGTTAGGCTCATAGGATTCCTGGCGGAGACAGACGTGATCGATCTGTCTACTCGGACGTGGTCGGTTCGAGGTGCATACCGCCAGAAAGGATACGGGTGTTATCACCCATGATATATATATATATATATGGATACGGGCGTTATCGCCCATGACTTACGGATACGGGTTTAACCACCCATGACATTGGATTCGGGTGTGATCACGTGACCACCCATGATATTTATTGCGCGCGTGAGCCTAGCCTAGGGCCCTGTGTTGTGTGAAATAGGAATGTGGGAAAAGATAGAGTGTGCATTATAGTGTTATTTATGTTGTGTATAATTCATTAACACCATACAGTCACATGATTTGTTGCCAAATAATTTTTCCGCTCTAGACTAACTGTATATGTGGTCGAAGATGTGAGGAAGTTGACTGTAAAAAGATCATGCTAGTGAACACTATCGCGGTAAACACGTCTGGAAGTAGATTTATACGACAACAAAAAACGGAAGACTGTACAACGGAACAATAAACTAAAATATAACAGTCTATCTTGTATGACGTAAAGAATGGGATGACAGTGAACAATAACGTAGGCTAACTGTACATGCATCTGAAAATGACATGGAATTAAAATGGATGACTGTAAAGGTATTATGGAAGTGAACAGTATCACATTAACTTATTGAATAGTATGACTGTAACAATTATCATTTGTTTTCTGGTATGCTTGTTAAAGTTGCAGAATGTGAACTGTTTTGTGTTATACGGTTATTTATGTTTGTTATTTGAGGTGCACTCAGTCTTGTAGTTATTAGTTCAGACATATAGTGTGGCCAGTAGATTGGCACTGTGTTCTTGTCTTACACAATTGTATGACTGCTGCAGTTAATGATTGCTAAGCTGTATGTCTGCTGTATTGGTAGAATGTGAGCGGGTACGACAACAATACTGTAAGGTTGGATAATATTGTAACAACGTATGCTAAACACTACTATCATACATCAATTACCATGTGTTTAAATGTTGTTGAAAACTTCATGAAAAACCATGTTTATGACCTCGTTGTCCTCCACGTTGTCTTCTTTCATGCTCAATATTCTGATTCCCACGGGTGATGTCACTCTAGATAGTGCCACATAAAGTTGCCCATGGGTGAAAACTGGACTGGGAAGATACACACGTACCCCTTTTAGGCTCTGGCCTTGGCTCTTATTTATTGTCATTGGGTAGCGGACTTAAGCGGGAATTGTCTACGGCGCAGTTTGAAGGGCCACGCTGTGTCAGAAGGAGACATAATTATCCTCGGTATTAGAACCTTATTGCCAACATGCGTCCCAGTTAAGATTTCTGCTTCGTCAACGTTTGTTCCAAGGCGCGATACAATGAGTCTTGTTGCATTGCATAGTCCGTCCCTCTGATTTAAGTTCCGTAATAACATTACAGGAATTCCATGCTTAAGTATGAGTTTGTGGTTTGGAATACCTGAAATCTCAAGCATGTTTAAAAACTCAACCGGATACATCGTACTTGCGCTGATTTCCACTTCAGCCTCCAGTTCCACGTTGTCTGAACTCAAGTATTCTGTCTCATGGCCTGGTACAATGGATAGCATAAAGTCATTCACTTCGTCAACTGTTTTGTTCTTGGGTGTGAGGACAGCTCTTTCCTTAATATAACGTTGATTAGTCATATTGGCTTCAAAATCAACTTATACGTAGTTGCATATGCTACGAATCGTATCGCCGTGACAATTAATAGACATGTTTTCTGGTATCTTAATCGTCTCCACGTCTGTATCTGCAGCGACCTCTGCATTTCCATTGCCAACTTGCAAAATCCAATTTGCAAATTCTATTTTCGAATGATGTAATCCATGTTCTGGGTAAGTGTGTGTACACGAAAATGTTGCCATAAATAGGATCTATTTATGGCTGACTCCACCGTATCTTGCCTGCTACCATTCGTATAACTGGAAGTAACTGTCCGAAACTGCCTCTCAACAACACCGTCTTTCCACCAAAGGGCTTGTCCTCACATTTTTCAATCGTGTTGGACATCAGGTCCCCCATAGTTCTATCCAGTGCCTCAAAAGCATATTTGTTTGTCATCGGCGCTTCGTCCCAGAGATTAATTTTGTTTTGGTTAAAAGTTCCGCTAACATCGTCCCTTGCTTTATGTCGCACATGGAGTTCTCTTATAGTATAATAGGGATCTTGAACCTTGAATGCGCAGTTCTTCCACCTGGAAACAACAGAGCTGCAATACCTGATGATGCAACTGGTATTACAATTTGATTTTCTGACCTCAATTTTTTTTTTGAAAAGGTAAAAATTTTTTTTGAAAAGGTCTGACCTCAATTTTGTAATGATTGTTTTGTAGACATGGGTCTTCCCTGTCCCTCCAGGACCATACAGAAAGAACAGGTGTCCAGTGTTGTTTGCAACTGAGCTGATGACTTCGTTGAATATGTGGTGTTGCTCTTCATTCAAGGTTGCAATTAGGCGTTGATGCTCAATGTGGTTCTCCTCACCATTGTAATAACTTTCTTCCATTAGTAATCTATTGTTCAGATCTTTTAGTATGTTCTTTGATGGCAGCGGATTGGGAGGGTAGTCTGAGAGTGTCTTTGAGCTCTGTATCATTAGTTTTTCGATCTCAGCCAGCGCATAGTTTTTGACCTGGTCATCTGTAAAATGCATTTCTGTGAAGCCAAATAGTCGCCTTTGACGCATTGGTTTGTCTTCTGATAGAGTTTTCCAGAAGCTATTCTACAAATTTAGGGGGTTGGTTACTTCACAGAAGATCAGCAATGTGACAAAGAGCTGGCGAAGCTGAATCGGTGCCGCCCATTGCGCAGCTTCATCCATTGCATGATGCCACTCTGAGTCTCCATCTAATAATCCCCTTCTATAACATGCTTCTTTGAAAGTTGGGAGAACTTCACCATTGACTGTACGTATGTCTTCATATGACGTGGGCCCCCTAAGGATTGTCAATAACATCTTCATGTAATATATCTCACCTGCTGTTGGATGAATGTTAACCACCCTACCGATGACAAATCCTTTCTTCCGTTGTGTCCAACTTTTCTTTGAGGCGTTCCATACAAATCTTGATGGGAACTGAATATAAGTAAGGTCTTTTGCCTCTTGGCTTTGTTTGTTTGTTTCCATCCATTCCGTCATTATAGTCTTGTGTATGCCATCCCTATTCAGCATATTGCTGAGGTCAACAGACTTATCGTATACTAAGCTTTGTTCTCCCTCCAAATGAAGTGGCAACCTCTGTACTGCCGGCGTTCTGTAGTGCACGTCAAATTTAAATATTCTCCGCTTAGCTTCACAGGCCGACAGATATCTACAATCCAGATATTTTGCGATTTCATCACATTTCTGGGCAGCTGGTTCAAAGAATCCCACATGCTCGCGGTGAAGCGTATCCTTCGCTACCTTAAGGGCACAACTACCCTAGGACTATGGTATCCTAAAGGTACGAACTTCAAACTTATCGGATATACTGACGCTGATTATGCAGGTTGCCGAATGGACAGGAAAAGCACCTCCTGTGGCGCTCAATTTCTAGGCGAAAAGCTAGTCTGCTGGTCATCCAAAAAGCAAAACAGCATCTCAACTTCGACGGCTGAGGCTGAATATGTCGCAGCCGCCAGCTGTTTCTCTCAGATGCTATGGATGCGGACTCAGCTTCGCGATTATGGGTACAATTTAAATAATATACCCATATATAGTGATAGTCAAAGTGCCATTGCGATTACGTGCAATCCCGTTCACCATTCACGCACGAAACACATAGACATTAGATATCACTTTATTAAAGATCACGTAGAAAAAGGCACAATTGAAATGTACTTTGTGAACACGGAATATCAACTAGCCGACATTTTCACCAAGGCATTGGATGAAAAACGATTCCAATTCCTTGTCGGACAATTAGGCATGTTGAATCTTCCGTGATATGTGCATTACCTGATCTTTTGTGCTATTAGATGCTCTATTCTATGTGTTTTCTATGCTTACATGTTTTATCTTGCGTGAATGTAATAAATATTAAAAAAAATATATATATATACTAAAATACTATACATATACCTATAATATAGGGGAATGACGAAATCTTTAGGATGCTCGATCTACGTCACAATTACATTTCCCTGGCATGCGACTGATTGCTTACTTAATTTTATCAGTCTAAGTCGCATTCTTTTGTCCAAAGCTCAGATAGTTTGCTCCACTAGACACAAAGCCACTTTACATAAGTGAGGATTCTGGCCTGTTATTTTTCCTTTCTATTGATTTATTCTTGAGCGAGTCACACATCAATTGCTTGTCTTAACTAGTGATTCTTGGCTTCATACTCGTCTTTCGTTAGATCCTTAGGAAAATGTAGAGCACTTAGGAAATTCCTCACTTGGCCTTAAATATAGAAAATCTCAATCCTTTCATACAGCCTTTAGTCATCCATTGTGAGCCTTGTCCAATATCCTTTTCATCACTTGAAAATCCTTTGAGCCTTCAACCGACACCTAAGTCTTCGATGGGATATTCAATCGAGAAAAGGAGGGGGAGAAAAAGAGACGACAAAGAAAAAGATGACAAAAGAAGGTGGAAAACGCACACGAGGAATGCTCAACGCACAAAAAGCAGTCCAAAAGAACCTATCCCTCGACTATCACATTCTCATATCATTAGAAGGGGATATGGATCTTGCTGCGAACTTCTCCATCGATAATCTCGTACACTCGTCAGAACGGCTGGAAAGAGGAGCACCACGAAGTGAACTTCTCCAACGATAATCTAGTCTTATATCGAGACAACGAGAAGAGGAGCACGGCCTTGGGTTCGAATTCCATAACTGCGAACTTCTTCAAATTGATAATCTCTGAAACTTCACTAGGGATTAAGAGAAAAGGAGCGCAGTATCGGCCCGAGAACGAAAAAGAAGAACTTCGCCTTAGATAATCTCTCAGCCTCGTAGTGAAGCGGAGCTTCAGCTTGAGCAAGTGCAGACTGAATCAAAGAAAAATCATTGAAGGATAAAGAATGATAAACAATATAGAGAAAAATGGCAAAAGGAGGAGAACGGCGAAGAAAAGGAAGAAGAACTTTAGTCCACAACTCCAAAACTATCCTTCCCTTCTTAGTCAAGACCAAATTAAAACCTTTCACAGTCTCTACGATTCCATATCGACGATATCTCGCAAAGGTGAAATGATTAAAAACGCCTCGATCACAGGTAAATTGACTTAAGATTGCTTGTGTTGACTTGAGTGATAATATATATAATCATCCCAAGGCAAAAATAATTGAGTGCTAGAGTGAACCCAGTGAGAGTTGTCGAAATGGATCATTCTATGAACTTAGGACTCTTTAAGTTTGACGACATGACTCGACGGTATGTGATCCTTTCAAATATCTGACCCCATACTAATAATACTATTAATATATACAATTAAAAAATAATAATAATAATAAAAAAATAATAAATAAAATAAAAAAATTATATATATATATATAAATCGCACATTTTGAATGCATGTTTAACTTGCATTGGTACGGAATTGATTGAAATGCGACTTTACTTGTTTATGCTCATACCCTCCCGCAACATTTTGAATACATGACTTGGGGACCATGTATCTAAGTGAAATTGCCTAAATTGCGTATAATAATGATTGTTACTTGTATTGATTTGCTTGATTACGTGATAAATCGATACATGTGCACTATTTGAGGGGGAGCATTTACAATGATTCCATGTTTTGAGCTCCAAATATTTTTGATGTTCTTTTCTTTAAGTGTTGCAGAAATTTTCATTCTAGAATTGCTTTGGTCAATGCTTAAATAAGGAGGACCTCACAAAATTTCACGATCGTGAGCTCAAGACATTGATAAAACAATACAGGGGGAGCCTTAGTAGATCAATTACTTCTTGATTAACTATAATATTCTTGTCATTTTGCTCTAAGTAATGCAGATTATCGAAGATCAATTTTGGAGCCGGATGTCACTTCTTCGAAAATACAGGGAGTTAATTGCATTTTCGTTTATAATTAGAAGGAGTAATTCTGTGTTTTATTCTTAAAATTTAGGATCAATCTGAAATATTAAGGTAAACTTACTATCGAGAAAAACGGGCGAATTCGCAATTTTCAATCACAGTTTCTCGAGCGCAAATTAATTTGGGACCATATTGTAATTTTCGCCTTCATAATGTCGAGCGAAAATTAAACAGGAACCCAAAAGATTTTCGATCGGAATTGTCGAGCGAAAATTGAACAGTAACCAAATCAAAATTCTCGATCGTAAACAGTAACGGGCTTAATTCTCTAAGTATCGTAAACGTCTAATCAGCCCAAATTAAACGAAATCATTAGTTTGCAGTCGAAAATCACTAAATACACGCAAAACCCTCTATCGCAAAATTCAACAGTCAATATTTTCTCGCGAAAAACTTTTCTCTCAAAAGACGAAAGTAAAATCCTCAAAATCCTTCGATTTTTCAACTAATTTTCGTCTTTTGAAGGTAGATTTGACTTCCTTTAGGGGTTTTCGTTCATTTAAACTAGATTTGCGTCTGTATTTTGGAATATTTCGTTTGATTCTGTGATTATTTCTCGACTGTTCGTTTTCTGAGAACTCAAACACTTGCTTGCAGTATTTAGACCTTCTCTAAGTTTAATCTAGGTTAAAAACTGCATAATAGGCTAGTTTCGATGTTTCTTGATCGTTGTGAGTGAATATAACTTTGATTTTCTGCGTTATTAGTGTACGATTGAAAGTTAGGACTGAACTGGAGTTTAAAGGTTTGAATGCATCGAAGAACTTTCTCGCTCGCAAACAGTGAAAATTGAAATTCGATTTGATTAAGTCACTGTTTCAATCGTAAAAGATCTTCGATCGCAAATATTTTCAAGTTAGTCACTATGATAAATAACGCTGATTGAAAAATATTTACTATCGAGAAGCACAATTTTGATTTTATGCAAGCGAAATATTACTAAGAGGAATAGATAAAATAGATGCAATGTCTTTAAAATTTTGATTCGAATTTTGTTCTCGATTGAAAATTTTAGCGGCGATAAAATTAATTTTTCGACGATAAAATTTTCTCGATCGTAAAATTTCACAACGAAAAACCTCTTGAGAATCGAAATACTTTCTCGCTCGTTAATTTTCATAGCGAAAAATTTTATTCACGCGCGGGAAAATTTCTCGATCGTAAATTTACTTGGAAATCTAATTTCTCGATCGTAAATTTACACGGAAATTTTTCTCGATCGTAAAATTTCTCGGCTACAGTTTCGCATCTTGAGTTCAAACACTTAGAAATTTTATAAGTCCTTACTTTCCACTGTAGCTTCCAATAGCGAATAAAATTTTCGATCGCAAAAATAAACGGATATCTTGATTAAAAATCAGCACTTCGTAAAACAAAATTGAAATTTCAATTTTATGAGCGAAAAATTTCACGGAGTGAACAGTGGCTCTAAACACTTAGATAAATTTTCGACTAAATTTTCATATGACTCTTATTCATAGGTCGAAATATCATTTTTTGTCACTCTCGTATACCTGTGTGCCAATCCATACATTCTTCAAATTAATTTCGACTCAAATTTTTGAACTAATGATTTACATTTCATATGTGGATTTCAGATGGATCACTACCCAACATTTAATAACATCTACAAGAAGGCCTTATATCTCAACGTCCACGACACAAACTTCCAGTTAGACCTGACCACCTTTCGGTGTCCAGCCGACATTATCGTGTCCATCCTGCAAGGCCATCCACTATGGCATGCACTAACAGTGACGGTGTAGGACCCCAGTCCCCGCAAGCTAGGTCGGCCAGTAAATTATGTATGCGAACTAAGTGATAAGTGTTTATTTGCATACATGATTTATGTTTATTTGATCTTACGATTTTCGTTCCTACGTATTACGTGAATTTCGTGCAAATACATGACAATAATATGTACCCACGATGACCCGAGTTCATGAGAGGGATTTTCGAAAATAATCAAGAAGGAAAAACTAAATGGTGGCCGAATAAGAGTAGGCTAGAATTCACTTTGGGCTAGGAAATTTAATTATTTTGGGCTAGACCTCACAAATTTGGCCCAACTAGAATTAATTCAACATAGGACACAACAATCCCTAATTCAAGGGAAACCCACGCCTAAGCTATACTCTAGTAACATTATTTAAAGAAAAATATCTAAACTAACCATTTAACACCTCATAACCCACTTATAGACTAACGAAAATTCCAAGTGAAGGAGAAGGAGTTGAGACGATCTTTCCAAGCCACCAAGCAACCAAGTAGTTGAGATTTCAAGTGGTAAGTGAAATGCCAACCTTAAACCTTGTAAATTAGGACTTCCTAGATGTTTAATCATATCAAAGTCATGAAAATTAGGAAATTAAGCGTAGGGAGAATGCGAAAAATCCTAAGTGTGGACTGTGAAGTATAAGCTTAGGTTAAGATCCTTATTCGGATAATTCAATATATGATTTAGAACCTACGATTCTTGATTTTAAGTTAGGAACCCCACGATTTTGGTAGAGAAAGGATGGAATGGAAGAGTTTGGACTAGGTTAATGAGATAAATGTAGTTTCGATGGGATGAATGTTAGGGTTTCGATCGAAAGTGAATAGTGAATTAGAGTTTCGATTGAATGCTATTAGCCAATGGACTTTCGATCGAAAGTAGGGAATTAATTCTAGAGTTTCGGGCGACATTTGAATAGATCTAAGTCCGATTAAATAAATTTGCAAGATAGTAAATTTAATAAGACATGAGTTTCGACCGAAACTCATTTCACTACCTAAGTATCGATCGAAACCTTGTACCAAATCCATGCAATTGCTCGAAAGTGACCTTTTCCATAAAGAGTTTCGATCGAAACCCAAGATGGCGCCATGCACACGTCAGGACACGGCGAAACTTGCATGGTTTCGATCGAAAGTGATACTTTCCCATGCCAAGTTTCGATCGAAACTAAGGTGAGGTCATGATGATGAAATACCTCGGCGAAACTCACCTTCAAGCCCACGCAATCGATTGAAATTAGCCTCTACACATGCAAGTTTCGATCGAAACTAGGATGATATCATGATGACCTAAGAACTCGGCGAAACTCAAGTTGATCGAAAGTGGAATCGATCGAAACCCTCAAAATTGATTTGAAATGATCCTCTATCCATGAAGGGTTTCGATCGAAACCAAGATGAGGTCATGCCGACGTAGAAACACGGCGAAACTCATACTCTATCATGCAACATCGAGCGAAACCCCTAATTTGATCGAAAGTGACCCTCAAGTGTACATGGTGTTGATCGAAACTAGGAATTGAGGAACCTTAATTGTACAAAATTAAATCGGGCGAAACCCTACAAATTTAATGACTTTCGCCGAGCTTAGAATTGAAATGTTATAAGATAGGAATTTCTTAAGGATCGCAACTTAGTTTAAACATAAGGAATCAACTCACGTAAGAAGCTTAACAAGGCAAATCAATTAACTTGGAGTCTAGGAAATTAATACAAGTCCAAATAAGTAGCGTAACGAAAAATTAATTATTTCGACAAGTTAACTAAGGAAAACAAGGTACTAATACTCTAACTTTTTACGAAAAGGTCGAACGTTAGGGACCTCACGAGACAATACGCTAACTTAAGCTCGGACCACAGGTATGTAGAAATTCAACTACGACACGTAACTTGCCTGCGTCTGATTATGTGATTACGTGCTTACGTGACTTTATGTGAAATGTGTACGTTAGGACATGATTTAATTTTATGCATGATAGCATGATCTGCATATTTCTATGAGCATGGCATGAGCATTTGCACGCATGCGTAGTATATAAGACGCGAGGTACGGCGTGCATAAGATCGCCTGTGTGCGAAGTATACACGCCGATATTGGCGTTTGTGTCGACTCGAATGAAGAGTCACGGCTCCCCTATGCAGCCAGCAAGGCAAATGAAGCTATAAGGCCTGTATAAGAGGCTGGGGTAATATCCCGTATGCGGAAGATGCAACCTGGAGGATGCGGCCCGGGGCACGCACTGAGTAAGGGAAGATTCCTTCGGGTGACCTTCTAGTGCGTAAACACTAACCGAGAGGGAAGATTCCTTCGGGTGATCTCCGCGGTTAGTGGCCTCGGTGTGGCTACCAGTGAGAAGCGTCCGCGTGGAGGCCACACTGAGTAAGGGAAGATTCCTTCGGGTGACCTTCTAGTGTGAGAACCTCCACATATGTGCGAATCCCTAGCGGATTGAGATCTCTATGAAATGGTGCATAGTGGGATAGAAAGCCGAGGGCCCATATGATGTACGAGTCAAGAAAAGAGTATGAGTGTAAGAAAAGAGTACGAGTATAAAAAAAAAGAGTATGAGCGTTAGAAAACGACGGCGTGGATTGTCGATCGTTAGGACACGTGCATACATGCATAATTTCCGCTTACTGAGCCTCGGTGGCTCATCCTTACGTTACGTGTTGTAGGTACGGACGATCACGGTACGTGACCCGATTTTTACGCAAGGCCAATCTTTTGAAGCTATCCGGCTGCTTTTGAGGTGGGAGTGTGTGTATGGATGACGACCTGTGAAGGCCGGGCGCATAGGAAGCTTTTGCTACACACACACGCACTTATATTTTGTGTAGATACGATCAGGAAACTGTAGAACATTCTTTTGACTTGTATGTAAGACTTCCGCACGCAGTTTTAAAAATGAAAAAATTTTATCCGTAATTTCATGCATTTGCGCGACAACACACCATTAAGCACTTAGGATTAGAACGGAATACGAGGTCGGACGACGGGTCCTGACAGAGTGGTATCAGAGCTTCGGTCACAGGTCCTGCAGACTGTCCATACCCACACACTCAAAAGCGCGGGAAGCGGCCTTGCTTGTAAGTACCATGTTACGTGAACTCTTTGTATGATTTGATTTATTGGCCTTAGGAATTGTCAGGATAGGTTGAGAATGGTAAGACTTAGGGGAGAAGGAAGTAGAGAATTAGATCAGGGTAGGGATGCCAATAACCCTCCCGACAGCCGGGATGCTACCATCTGCAACTCACGGAATTGGTCCGACAGCAGTCGGCCCAAATCCAACAGCTGATCCAACAGCAAAACGCTGGGGGACAATCAGCTAACCTACCTCCCCCGCCTGAACGAATCGAGATGATCGGGGAGAGATTCAGAAAGCTTAATCCTCCTTTGTTTGAGGATGCTGTAGACCCCACTTCCACCGAGGATTGGCTAAGGACGCTGGAGAACATGTTCCAGCATAGCCGCACACCCGAGGCGGAGAAAGTCATGTGCGCTGCCTACCTTCTGAGGGGGAGCGCTGGGCACTGGTGGGATACCGTCTCAGCCATCGAAAACCCTCTAACGATGAACTGGGATCGGTTTAAGGAGATCTTTAGAGGAAAGTACTACACCGCCCCTGTCAGAGCCCAGAGGATGAACGAGTTCATCAATCTCCGCCAAGGGGCAATGACAGTGGCGGAGTACATCAAAAAGTTCGAGCAGCTCTCGAGGTTCGCTGCTCATATGGTCAGTACGGACGCACTCAAGATTGAGCGGTTCATGGAAGGATTGAAGCCCGAACTGTACCGGGATGTGAGCATGGCAGGAATCCAAGGAGCCACGTACGCACAAGTGGCTGAGAGAGCGCTAGTGGCGGAGCAAGCTGAGGCTAGGATTGCTCGCGCCCAGGAAGCGAAGCGCAAGTTCGCACAAGGGCCGCAAGGGAGCGGAAGCAACCCAAAGCGGCAGTTCGTAACCAAGGGTGGAAAGCCGAATTTCCCGAACCGACCAGGACCACCCCCACAGTTCAACCCCAACCAGGGTAGACCCCAGCTGGACCTACCCGTATGCCCGAAGTGTGCACGGAGGCACACGAGAGTCTGCAACTCCCAGAATGCCATCTGCTTCAAATGTGGCAGGACGGGCCACTATCTGAGGGCATGTCCGGAAAGTGGATCCGGAAGCCAAGCTGGAAACCAGGCAGCACCACCAAGGGTACCGGCCCGGGTTTACACTCTAACGTCCGAGGAAGCGGAAAACAACCCGGCCGTGGTGACAGGTACCCTCCTCGTCTATGAAACCCCCACATGCATCCTAGTCGACTCAGGAGCGACACACTCGTTCGCGTCCACTAAGTACGTCACGAGGGTAGGAGTTACGCCTCACCAAGCTGAGTGCGAGTTCAGGGTAACAGTTCCGAACGGGAATCCCACCCAAACTAACCACGTTTTACGAGATTGCCCAATAGTAATTGGGGATAAGGAACTACCCATAGACCTCATAATAATCCCTATGAATGATTATGAGGTGATCCTTGGAATGGATTGGCTATCGAAGTACGGAGCTGTCATAGACTGCCACCGCAAGATAGTCACGCTCAATACGGGCGGGGATGAACCCCTTAAGTTCGTAGGAACTAGCAAGGGAACTATGATCTCTAGGATATCAGCGTTAAAAGCCCAACGACTGATCAAATCAGGGTGCGAAGCATATCTGGTGTTCGCTATCAAGACGGAAGAGAACTCCCCTTCGAAGTTCGAGGAAGTACCGGTAGTTAAGGATTTCCCCGACGTATTTCCCGAGGAATTACCGGGACTACCACCCGAGCGGGAAATAGAATTTTGCATAGATCTGGTACCTGGAGCGGCGCCAGTATCTAAGACCCCATATCGGCTAGCACCGACGGAAATGAAGGAGTTAAAGGACCAACTCGACGAACTCATGCAGAAGGAGTTCATACAGCCGAGTTTCTCTCCCTGGGGAGCGCCAGTGCTATTCGTGAAGAAGAAGGATGGGTCCAGCGATTATGCATTGACTACCGGGAGTTGAACAAGTTAACAATCAAGAACAAGTACCCACTCCCTAGGATAGACGATCTGTTCGATCAACCGCAAGGCGCAACGGTTTTCTCCAAGATCGACTTAAGATCGGGCTATCATCAGTTAAGGATTCGGAAGGAAGATGTCCCGAAGACGGCCTTTAGTACCCGTTATGGCCATTACGAGTTCCTAGTGATGCCATTCGGGTTAACTAATGCGCCCGCAGCTTTTATGGATTTAATGAACCGGGTATTCAAACCCTACCTAGATAGGTTTGTCATCGTCTTCATAGATGACATCCTAATCTACTCGAAGACGAAGGAGGAGCACGAAGAACACTTGAGGATAGTTCTGAGTATATTACGGGACAAGCAACTATATGCCAAGTTCAAGAAGTGTGAATGTTGGCTCGACCAAGTCGCCTTCTTGGGGCATATAGTATCAGGAGAAGGGATTTCTGTAGACCCGAGCAAGATAGAAGCCATTAGCAACTGGCCCAGACCGACCAATGTAACGGAAGTACGGAGTTTCCTCGGTCTAGCGGGTTACTACAGGAAGTTCATCAAGGATTTCTCAAAGATAGCGTCTACATTGACGAAGCTGACCAGGAAGAATACGCCATTTCAGTGGACCACAGAATGCGAACAGAGCTTTCAAGAGCTTAAAGAACGGCTTACAACGGCCCCAGTTCTCACAATACCTTCGGGAACTGAAGGGTTCACCGTGTATAGTGATGCGTCGAAGAACGGGTTAGGGTGTGTGCTAATGCAGGACGGGAATGTAGTAGCATACGCTTCTCGTCAACTAAAGGAGTACGAGAAGAATTACCCGACGCACGACCTAGAGCTCGCGGCAGTGGTCTTTGCCCTCAAGATCTGGAGGCATCACCTCTATGGAGAGCGGTGTGAGATATATACGGACCACAAGAGCCTCAAGTACTTCTTTACCCAAAAGGAGCTGAACATGAGGCAGAGGAGGTGGTTAGAGTTAGTCAAGGATTACGACTGTGCTATTAACTACCACCCAGGCAAGGCGAATGTAGTAGCCGATGCCTTAAGCCGAAAAGCAGTAAGTGCAGAGTTGCAATTACTGGAAGTAGAAGTTGTACAACTAGGCGAAGTTGAGACGCTACTAGCAGCTTTAACTCTGCAACCAACGCTGCTAGAGCAAATTAAGACGGCGCAGGAAACAGACGAGCTGTACACGAAGATCAAAGAAGCGCAACCAGAACAACCAACGGGAGACCTCATAATACGGGGAGATGGACGACTGTATTTCAAGGACCGGTTGTACGTGCCAGGCGACGCTGAACTACGGAGAACGATAATGGTAGAAGCACATGCCACTGCGTACTCAGTACATCCAGGAGCAACGAATGTACAGAGGCTTAAAGGAAAATTACTGGTGGCCAGGCATGAAAAAGGACATTGCGACTTTCGTAAGTCAATGCCTGACATGCCAGCAGATAAAAGCCGAGCATCAAAGACCGGCGGGAACCCTACAACCGTTACCCATTCCGGAAGGAAAATGGGATGACATTACCATGGATTTCATAGTAGGACTGCCAAGGAATGCGAAAGGGCACGACGCGATTTGGATAATCGTCGATCGACTAACAAAGTCTGCCCATTTCCTACCAATTTGTACGACCTATTCCATAGAACGATACGCAGAACTCTATGTACAAGAGATAGTACGCCTACACGGCGTTCCATCGTCGATAGTTTCGGATCGCGACTCCAGATTTCTATCGAAATTCTGGACGAGCTTGCAAAAGGCGATGGGAACGAAGCTGTCCTTTAGCACTGCTTACCACCCGCAAACGGACGGCCAATCCGAGCGAACAATACAGACATTGGAGGATATGCTCCGAGCATGCGTACTCGATTTCAAAGGAAATTGGAGTAGGTACCTTCCACTAATCGAGTTCTCATACAATAACAGCTACCACGTCACCATCGGGATGGCACCATACGAAGCGCTGTATGGACGTAGGTGCATATCCCCAATACATTGGGACGAGGTTGGAGAACGGGCAGTGTTAGGCCCCGACATAGTACGAGAGATGACGGAAGCTATTGCTACGATACGAGAAAGAATGCGAACGGCACAGAGTCGACAGAAAAGCTACGCAGACCGAAGACGTCGAGCACTAGAATTCGAAGAAGATGATATGGTGTTCGTTAAAGTGTCGCCAATAAAGGGCGTGAAAAGATTTGGAAAGAAAGGGAAGCTATGTCCTAGGTATAGAGGGCCATTCAGAATAGCAAAGAGGTTGGCGAGGTAGCATACCAATTGGAGCTGCCTGCGTCATTATCACAAGTACATGACGTGTTCCACGTCTCGACACTACGGAAGTACTTAGCCGACCCAAATCATGTTCTGGGAAATGAGTCCCTACATCAACAATTGAAACCGGACCTCAGTTACGAAGAGACTCCGGTGGAAATATTGATGTACGAGACCAAAAGACTTAGGAACAAAGACATTCCTTTAGTGAAAGTGTTGTGGCGGAACCAGTCTACGGAAGAAGCCACATGGGAACGAGAAGACGAGATGAGAACTCGTTATCCTGAGTTGTTCCACACGGGTTGATTTCGGGGGCGAAATCCTCCTTAAGGGGGGGAGGATATAGGACCCCAGTCCCCGCAAGCTAGGTCGGCCAATAAATTATGTATGCGAACTAAGTGATAAGTGTTTATTTGCATACATGATTTATGTTTATTTGATCTTACGATTTTCGTTCCTACGTGTTACGTGAATTTCGTGCAAATACATGATAATAATATATACCCACGATGACCCGAGTTCATGAGAGGGGTTTTCGAAAATAATCAAGAAGGAAAAACTAAATGGTAGCCAAATAAGAGTAGGCTAGAATTCACTTTGGGCTAGGAAATTTAATTATTTTGGGCTAGACCTCACAAATTTGGCCCAATTAGAATTAATTCAACATAGGAGACAACAATCCCTAATTCAAGGGAAACCCACGCCTAAGCTATACTCTAGTAACATTATTTAAAGAAAAATATCTAAACTAACCATTTAACACCTCATAACCCACTTATAGACTAACGAAAATTCCAAGTGAAGGAGAAGGAGTTGAGACGATCTTTCCAAGCCACCAAGCAACCAAGTAGTTGAGATTTCAAGTGGTAAGTGAAATGCCAACCTTAAACCTTGTAAATTAGGACTTCCTAGATGTTTAATCATATCAAAGTCATGAAAATTAGGAAATTAAGCGTAGGGAGAATGCGAAAAATCCTAAGTGTGGACTGTGAAGTATAAGCTTAGGTTAAGATCCTTATTCGGATAATTCAATATATGATTTAGAACCTACGATTCTTGATTTTAAGTTAGGAACCCCACGATTTTGGTAGATAAAGGATGGAATGGAAGAGTTTTGACTAGGTTAATGAGATAAATGTAGTTTCGATGGGATGAATGTTAGGGTTTCGATCGAAAGTGAATAGTGAATTAGAGTTTCGATTGAATGCTATTAGCCAATGGACTTTCGATCGAAAGTAGGGAGTTAATTCTAGAGTTTCGGACGACATTTGAATAGATCTAAGTCCGATTAAATAAATTTGCAAGATAGTAAATTTAATAAGACATGAGTTTCGACCGAAACTCATTTCAATACCTAAGTATCGATCGAAACCTTGTACCAAATCCATGCAATTGCTCGAAAGTGACCTTTTCCATAAAGAGTTTCGATCGAAACCCAAGATGGCGCCATGCACACGTCAGGACACGGCGAAACTTGCATGGTTTCGATCGAAAGTGATACTTTCCCATGCCAAGTTTCGATCGAAACTAAGGTGAGGTCATGATGATGAAATACCTCGGCGAAACTCACCTTCAAGCCCACGCAATCGATTGAAATTAGCCTCTACACATGCAAGTTTCGATCGAAACTAGGATGATATCATGATGACCTAAGAACTCGGCGAAACTCAAGTTGATCGAAAGTGGAATCGATCGAAACCCTCAAAATTGATTTGAAATGATCCTCTATCCATGAAGGGTTTCGATCGAAACCAAGATGAGGTCATGCCGACGTAGAAACACGGCGAAACTCATACTCTATCATGCAACATCGAGCGAAACCCCTAATTTGATCGAAAGTGACCCTCAAGTGTACATGGTGTTGATCGAAACTAGGAATTGAGGAACCTTAATTGTACAAAATTAAATCGGGCGAAACCCTACAAATTTAATGACTTTCGCCGAGCTTAGAATTGAAATGTTATAAGATAGGAATTTCTTAAGGATCGCAACTTAGTTTAAACATAAGGAATCAACTCACGTAAGAAGCTTAACAAGGCAAATCAATTAACTTGGAGTCTAGGAAATAATACAAGTCCAAATAAGTAGCGTAACGAAAAATTAATTATTTCGACAAGTTAACTAAGGAAAACAAGGTACTAATACTCTAACTTTTTACGAAAAGGTCGAACGTTAGGGACCTCACGAGACAATACGCTAACTTAAGCTCGGACCACAGGTATGTAGAAATTCAACTACGACACGTAACTTGCCTGCGTCTGATTATGTGATTACGTGCTTACGTGACTTTATGTGAAATGTGTACGTTAGGACATGATTTAATTTTATGCATGATAGCATGATCTGCATATTTCTATGAGCATGGCATGAGCATTTGCACGCATGCGTAGTATATAAGACGCGAGGTACGGCGTGCATAAGATCGCCTGTGTGCGAAGTATACACGCCGATATTGGCGTTTGTGTCGACTCGAATGAAGAGTCACGGCTCCCCTATGCAGCCAGCAAGGCAAATGAAGCTATAAGGCCTGTATAAGAGGCTGGGGTAATATCCCGTATGCGGAAGATGCAACCTGGAGGATGCGGCCCGGGGCACGCACTGAGTAAGGGAAGATTCCTTCGGGTGACCTTCTAGTGCGTAAACACTAACTGAGAGGGAAGATTCCTTCGGGTGATCTCCGCGGTTAGTGGCCTCGGTGTAGCTACCAGTGAGAAGCGTCCGCGTGGAGGCCACACTGAGTAAGGGAAGATTCCTTCGGGTGACCTTCTAGTGTGAGAACCTCCACATATGTGCGAATCCCTAGCGGATTGAGATCTCTATGAAATGGTGCATAGTGGGATAGAAAGCCGAGGGCCCATATGATGTACGAGTCAAGAAAAGAGTATGAGTGTAAGAAAAGAGTACGAGTATAAAAAAAAAGAGTATGAGCGTTAGAAAACGACGGCGTGGATAGTCGATCGTTAGGACACGTGCATACATGCATATTTCCGCTTACTGAGCCTCGGTGGCTCATCCTTACGTTACGTGTTGTAGGTACGGACGATCACGGTACGTGACCCGATTTTTACGCAAGGCCAATCTTTTGAAACTATCCGGCTGCTTTTGAGGTGGGAGTGTGTGTATGGATGACGACCTGTGAAGGCCGGGCGCATAGGAAGCTTTTGCTACACACACATGCACTTATATTTTGTGTAGATACGATCAGGAAACTGTAGAACATTCTTTTGACTTGTATGTAAGACTTCCGCACGCAGTTTTAAAAATGAAAAAGTTTTATCCATAATTTCATGCATTTGCGCGACAACACACCATTAAGCACTTAGGATTAGAACGGAATACGAGGTCGGACGACGGGTCCTGACAGACGGCATCAGTGCCGATGGTCTACCTCCAGCAGTTTTGGGGGATGATCAAGAGCATCATCTTGGACGGGACATACCACTTTACCACGGTTGTATGGACGAGGCACATCTGCATGGGCAAGAACGAGTTCAAAGTTCTGCTTGACCTCCCTCACAGCCAAAACTACGACCCCCTCCCATCAGATGCAGAGCTGGTGACCGATTTCCTCCTGATGGGGTACCGTCCGCCGCTCACCAAGCTAGCTCAGATGCAGAGCAACGGGATTCCCCATCCATGGAAGACACTATTCGGAATTATCAACAAGTCTATCCCCGAAGCACGCAGACTTCGACAAAGGCAACAGCCACATCCTCCAGATATTTCATGGAGTTGTGTTCTCGCGGAATTACAATTCCGCTCAACTGATCTGGAACGACCTCGCAGAGCAGATCAGACAAAAAGATAACAAGCGGTCCAAGAACGTGCCGTATGCGAGATGGTTCTCCGTCATCATCCGCCAACAAATGGAGATGCACGAGCAGAACATTCCTCGATTGCCTCCAGGAGGAAATATCAGCCACCAAGGCTCAAGTTCTTTCACAACCCACGGCTGGTGGACCTAGCTCAGCCTTCGATGGCCATTCCATTCAACCTTCTTCGGCTCGCCGACCCCGCGGGAGCTGAATATCAGAGATACTGTCGGGAACATCACCTTATTGAGCAAATGATTCAAGGGCCCCCGACAGATTTCCAAGTGACCCTCCACATCAGCAACAACGGCCTAGTCCTGAGGACATGATGATTGATGAAGTCGCTCAGAAACTAGAGCTGGAGCTTCCAACTCACGAGGAGCCAATGCCTGACTTAGATGCCACGCTGATCGATGTTGTGACTGCAGAGTTGGAACAAGAGGCTCCAGCAGAAACGCTTCAAGTGGAAGTGCCCATACATGTTGGCGTGCTTGAAGAGCCTATCGAGGAGGTTCTTCTACAAGAAGCACAGCCCGAGGCAGAAATGGGGCAAAGCTCGCTTCCACTGGTGACGGATCAGGCTCTTGAGGACGTTGAACGTGACCCTACTCCTCACACAGCCACCCCGTCCGACACGGAGTCTGATGAGGAAATCAGCCTGATAAGACGGACTCCCAGACGACTTAGCATACAAATCGAGTCCCTCTTCCCGGCCGTCACCACCGCACCAGATACCGTGCTGATCACTTCTTCAAGTGTTGCCGGCACTTCATCGCTCATCTCGAGCCGCAACATACTCTATCGGTGTCTAAGACGCAGGAACAATCAGAACCTGCCCTAACACCCATAGAGGAGAATCTCCAAGATTCGACGCAAGGATTGGGTGGAAGTCTCGAAGAGTCACAACCTCAAGTGACTCTGAGCCAACCTGAGGAGCCGGTGTTAGCTCTAGGGTTGATAACAGGCGACATCAGTCGTACTGGACCATCCACAACGGAGGCGTCCGCTCCGTATGTGATAGAAGATCGACTTCAGGCTGCTCTTGCTAACGCGCTGAAGGATTTTGAAGACAAAATCATGAGAGCGTGCGAAATGCCATCGAGACGTCCCGCCAAGATCGTGGGAAAGCACCCGTCTCGGAACCGTCTTCGTCACAACCCATCTTCACACCCACTCAACCCATAATATCCACACAAACACCAACACCCATCCTCACCCACAACCTAATAAATCCTGCGACAGTACCCATCAACGAACTCCACTCAATTCTGGTCGCCAGGCTGTTGGAATTGACCACACAAACGCCGAAAGAAGAAGATCTCTTCCACCGTCTCGTGAATCGTCCTGACCCATCAGAAACGTGCCGTGGCCAAGGCTCCCACTCCAAACGCCAACATGACGACCCAGACGATCAGGGTCATCCTGAGGGGGAGAAGAGGCTAAGGATAATCACAAGGGGTCAGAGACAGAACCCTGGCGCGACTCAGACAAATCAAGGAGTCACTGGAACCTCGCGACCCACTACCCAAACAACCACCACCACCCGCCGCACCACTCTAACCCAAATAGACCCACCAACCTTTCATATAAGGATGCCTCGGCCCACACCACCGACCTTCACAAGCCCCTTGCTTCCGGAAGAAGAAGCAAGCGCTGACATGCTCGTCGCCTTAGCACAGACTCAGGCGACTCCCTCAATTGCTCCAGACCAACCGGGACCATCCGGACATGGCGTCAACCCACACAAGGTCCTAGACAAATACATATTCGAAGGACAGTGGATGACCCATTCCATGCCCGAGGAGCATCAAAGACGACGGCTTCAGGACATTCGACACTTCTTACAACAAACCTCGGCAGACCTCGTACTCATAGAAGATAAAGAACTTCAGGAAGGTGTAGACCATGAACAAGATCCCACAGGGCTTTCAGAGCTGATCACGCAACGAGCGGTTTCTCCAACAAGACAAATGCCAGGGACCGTTCGGATCTGCACGCTGTGGGAGAATATTCGAATAGAGATACCTTTCCTTGAAGAAGTCCGTGAAAATATTTGGAGGTCACCGGACAAAGTTAAGAAGCCGAACGACTTCGAGCTCAGAGGGATCTCTCACTGGGAACAACAGAAGCGAATGACGTATCTCTGGATGATGACCCATCTTGGACCGGATGTGAGATTGGGGATAAGCCAAGCCAAGAGTCATTACAAGAGTCTCTCTCCAATCTGTCAACTACTCAGCGTCTACTGTGCTAAAGGAGGACTTCCAACACCGTACTATGTCATCGAGCGAGTAGATAGAACTCGAGAAGATCTAAGCGAGAGCGACCTACCGTACATCCCTGTTGATGAGGTGTACAACCTCTACAAGCTGTACGTGGAGAAGTACAAAGGTCAACAAGGCTTCATCAAGAAAGAAGGTCTCGAGGGACTCTACCGGTTCATGATGCGCCAAGTCAAGTACTTCACCGCACATGACCTTCAGATGGCTCTGGAGAGCAACGTGAAGAAGGTCAACATGACCGCTCCGCTCAACAAAGGATCTGAGATCGAAGGACTTCCCAACAATCACGTGCACATCAGCTCAGTCCTAGGCATCTCCTACCACAATCCGATCGCGAAGAAGACTAGGATGATGCTGAAGACTGAGATACACAAATTTTGTGATGGGACGCTCATGGTCATCAGGAGAAATATAGAGCAGAGTTTGGAAGAAATCAACCGAGAGACAATGCTGAGGATCCACCAGTTCGTGAGAGAACAGCCGCTCCTAATGGAATTATTTGAAGATATCGAGGAGCTTTTGGAGCTAAGGAACACACTCAGGAACTTTGAGCATGCGCTGGGCTTGCGCAGATCGTACTACGCCCGACGAGGACAAACAGTGCAGAATGGCAATCAAGCACAAAGGGGGAGATTGTAGAGTATCAATTTTAATTGTGCTTGATTTCATTAGTTGTCCTTGTAATTAGGGGCTTTATTTGTATTAGTCCATAGATTAGGACTAGTTAGATATTTACCAAGTTTGTTTGGTATAAATACTTGTACAAACATTGTGCTTAATACAGAAAATTAGAGAATTGATCCGAAAGGCTGCAGAATTCATTTCTAGAGAGAGAAACACACAAAACTTTCTCACACTAAAGGTTTTCTCTCTCGTGTTCTTCGATCAAAGGTTTTCGATCGAACTTCAATCTTCATCATTCTAATCGATTTCCTTAGAATTCATGCCTAGGATTAATTGTGTTGACAAACGAGGACCTAACAGATTCATTGTGTGAGCAGCACATGAAGTCCAAAAGATCTTTGGGCGCTTAGTTTTTAACAACTTTGAGGCCCCAATATTGTCGATGCATTGTCGGTAACAATTTGAAAAACATTCTCTGGGCGAAACTCCTCAATGCACTTATCAACATATTCAAATATGACTTCACTTGTGTGTGCAATATTTGAAAAGTCATTAGAAGATAGAAAAGAGTACCTAAGCGAGAATTGACACAGAGATTCAGGATGCTCCTACTTTTCTATCACTCCAAGCATCTGTCATAATTGAGCATCCGTTTATTTTCCATTGTTCCTCGTGTGTCTTCAACAAATTCTTAGTTTTCTCAACTGCTTTCCTCAAACTTGGTACCGTCAATTCGTATCTTGTCGGTGGCACAAAGCCGGGTCCCAATTGACCAATCGCTTCCACCATCAATTTAAAGCTATCTAGCTCAATAGCATTAAATGGAATACCGGCTTCATAAACCCAATCACCAACATACTCTCGCACGGACTCAGTTCTTTGTTTGAAAAGTGCTTCGTTCAGATTTTGATCCCGTAACTTGCTTTTGCCCGAAACCATAGAAGTCTCCGGACTGATAGCACAAGCAAATTTATCCATTGGACCAAGAGAACGAGGTGCTTTCAATAAGAGATTCTTCTAGTTGTTCTCCACGAATATCCTCTTCGGTTGAGTCATTGCAAACATTAACTTGTGATCTCAACTCTACGCTTTCCTCCTTCTTTTAATTTTCCTCTTAAGTTTTGCTTCATTGATTGCGTTTCTACAAATGGCTTGATCTTCTTTTGAAGATTTTGAGCATGGAGCAACATTCCCTGATATATGTGCTATGTGTTTCGTGATTCTATAAACTCCCCCAGTTATCATCTTCCCACATTTGAGGCATTGAACTTTGTCCAAATTATTAGCATCAACTATCATGCCATAATCCCATCCTATGTCTTTTGAATTCTGTTTAAGAATTGATCGAGCATTGGAAGGTTGAGAAACACTCTGAGAAGCCGCACTTGATATTGCCATCTTGAAAGAAAAAACACAATAAATTAATCTAAGCCTAAGCGACATTTTACAACACAAAAAAAAAAGATTCATACACCACATGAATAAAGATTAAATTATTAATACACTACTCTAAACTCTTGCTGTGAACGATTACGTTCATATTCTGAAAATGGAATTACAGATTACAAGCTAAGCTATATACTACAGCACAAATAAAATTATATCTTAGAGAAAGATAGTTTTTTATCAGAATCTAACATTAGCTCTCTCCTAATTGAAGACGTTGGATGGTGGACTGAGGTCGACGGCGTCTGGTGGCGGCACGACGGCGGCAGGCGAAGGGGCGGCGACGAGGGGATGGTATGGTGGAGGAATGTCTATCGCTTTTTTGATGATTAAGGGATTGCGTTTGGATCTGAGTTTTTTCTTCCCAATATTTAATTATTTTTTTCTGAAGCTATAGTTTCTATTTTAACTTTTTTTTTTAAACGACCGACTAGGCGGCCAGAAAATCGGGTTGTGCGCCGATTATTCGGCTTGTTCGGCTCCTAGGCGGTCTGGCCGATTACTACGGGCGATTTGGGCTTATTCGCCGCGGCTGGCACCGAAGGCGGCCGCCTAGGGCGTATTTACAACACTGAAGAATACGCCTCGTCAAAACCTTACTAGGAAAAACCCATTTGGTTATAAACCTAGTGAAGGAAAAAGTGTACATGATTCTTTTGATACACTTTAGCTTCCCTTAATGGGAACACCACGTGGGAAAAGCCCCAGTTAAGGGAAAAATAGTGCAAAGCGTATTTTCTCCCCCTGATGATGACATTATTTTAAATCTCTAAGTCTTCGAACGCCAATTGCATATATTAACCTTCTGAAAATTATTGGGGGAAGTGCTTTTGTGAAAAAATCTATAAGATTTTCATTTGATCGCACTTGTTGTACATCAATATCACCATTTTTCTCCAGCTCGTGTATAAAGAAAAATTTTGGTGAAATGTGTTTTGTTCCATCACTTTGATATATCCGTCCTTTAATTGGGCAATGTATGCCGCATTATCTTCATATAATGTCGTTGGAAGTAACTTTTCCGATAATAATCCACAAGTTTGTTGTATATATTAGAAATCGTGAATCTAAATATTCAGATTAACAGTTTTGGTCATTGAACTAACTTAATAAGTATACCGGTTAGACGTAGGAGAAACCGAAAATAAACAGCAGAACAACAGCGCCACCGAAAACCGGATCAAGACTGCATACCGGAATACCGGACGTGCCACGTTGGACAAGAATCAAACACATTTGAGGCGCGGCAAGTTGAAGACTTCTGACAATCAATTAATACAAGGCTGTCAGCTAGAGCCAAGTTGAAGTCAACCAAGCTGAATAAGGAATAAAGCAAATGGCACAGCACGCTGCTGCGGTGACCGGACAGACCCTTTTTGGGTAAATTCCATTAATGCTCTGTCCAGTACACAAGAGCAATCTCACAACGGCTTCAACTTCAAACCTCAACTATAAAAAGGAGGCATGCAAGCTGAAGACAACTACTTCACCAACTATGAATTTTAGAACGAGAGAATTAGCTCAAGCTTTCAAAGCGTTAAGTTCTTTAGCGAGAAAGGAATTAGGTGTTGTCATCACTGTACTATACCAAGCCCGTTAGTAAGTGATTTGTTCTCAAGGGACTGTAAAAAGCTCTTGAAAGTAGACGGACTGTAAAAAGTTGCCTAAGTGTTGTCTAGGAGTTTAGTTAGCAGAGTATAACTGCGAGGGTTGTATTGTGTGAGTCTAACTAAGGAGGTTGTACGACGTAGGTTGTAAACCGAGACTTTTAGTGATACCTTTCTTGCGGGGAAGAAGGGGAGATGAGATTTTGCTCCGAACTTCCAGAAACAAATTTGTATCTTTCCGCACATGTTACACAAATGAATTATCAAGCATCGTTATCAAACCTTTTAGATCCAAAAAATAGACAAGTGTTTATTCACCCCCTCTAAACACGTAACCGATCCTAACAAGTGGTATCAGAGTGGGTTGCTTGATGCTCTTTGGTGTTCTTAACTTCGGAGCTCTCTGGTGCATGTTCCTTGTTTTAGAGCTTGAGGTCCGAAGTCAGTTGGCCGAGGATGAGGACTTCTTCTTGAAATACTTCTTGCTCATCATTTGTCCGATTAATGCCAACTGCTTCCCTAGAACCTTCATGCTTGGCTCGACGTCTGATTCTGTATCTCCTTCTGACTCAGATGAGGAGGGAGGCCTAACGATCTTCTCTTTGCGAGCCTTTGTTCCACGCTTCTCTGAGACAAGGGCAATGGTGTCTTCAATCTGCTTACCCTTCTGCTCTCTCTGAGTATCGCTAACGTCTTCCTTGTGTTGGGCGAGATTATCGAAGACGGCATGGATATCCAACTCTTCCAGATCCTTATTTTGTCTAAGTTGAGTGGATATCTTTTTCCAGGCCGAGGGCAGCGAGGATAGAAATCTGATATTAGGCTCCATGTTGGTTTTCAAGATTTCTATCTTTCTCATCTCATTGAGAAGAGTGAGGTATCTTTGCGTATAGACTCTACTCCGGCTTTGCTTTGACGGAGTCATAGGCAGTGAGAATATTCGCCTTTTTGGACTTGATGCCGACTTCCGTCCTCTGCATCATCCTATGCAATTCATCCCACATTCCTTTAGCCATTGGAAGGCTGTCTATCTGTCTATAGATGTCGTTAGGGATGCCTTGCATGAGTGTGTTCATGGCTATCAGATCAGCCTTAGCGCGGGCTCTCTCCTCGATTGAATATTCCCTAGGCTCCTTCAGTGGCTACATTTACCCAGAATTGTGCGGGCCCTTCTTCGAGTGATTTTAGCAGATTTTCGGCTTGCTCTTTTAGAGCTATGAAGGAAACGGCTTCGCCATACTGTGTATTCGCTGCGTTGCAAGATTCGTGGACGGTTGTCATTTCCTAGCGAGTAAGCATCCATCTCTTCTTCTTGTTGTTGACGAAGGATCTTCGTTCGTTGTTTGATGGATTTGAGTGATGTTATGTGCTTTACAAGTAGCAAATTAGTTAGTAGCGTTTGATATTAAAGCAGACGAGAATTATTTTCGAATCTATCTTTTAGATTTTCGATCGAAAATAATTCAGGCGGAATTAAGATGTTCGTCACTGTTCTCGTGCGAGAAAGTGTATCAGCGAGAAAATTTACGAGCGACAAAAATTTGTTCAAAAACTTTCGATCGAGAAAAATCCTTTAATCGTGAATTGATTTTGATCGCAAGAAACAGTACTTAAAGTAAGTTCCTTGCTTAGTCAAAATAAATTCGTTGACTGAAAAGTTTTTCGATCGTAAGTAATTTTCGCTTGGTCAAACTGTATAAGTTTTGACCCGAAAAAAAATTTCGACGGTAAGTTTTGCGAGCGCAAAGGTCAAAATTGGTCTTCGTCGAAATAGTTTTTCGCTAGATTTTGCTCGAGTAAATTTCGTTCTTAGTGAAGACGGTTTTAGTGCTGACTTAGTGCTCTGACCGATAAAAATTTTCGCGCGGAGTTTTGCGATCGAGAAATTTCTTCGATCGAATACTTTTGCGAGAAAAATTGAATTTCAGCGAATAAAATCAGAACCCTAATTAACACTGATTCAACCAAAGACAATGAATTAGTCTATGAAATCGCAGGTTTTTGATCGTAATCAGATGGTTGATACGCACGAACAGACAATTAAACACATTATGAAGCAAAATATGTCAATTTTAATCAAAATCAAACTGTGTTCAAGTTCGTTCTTCGCGCAAACAGTAACGATTCAAATCTGATTAACTCTGCTAAATCGACATTCAAACTGCTACGCATCTAATCGCCAAAGATTTCTATAGCTAGAACAAACACAGAAACATCAAATTCAAATCAAATAAGCACAGAATTAGGCACTTCAGATCGAAAAGCTTTTTCACGCCAAAACTGTTCTTCGCGTGAACAGTTCCAGAAAATGAAATTCGATCCGAATTCTAACAATTTCGATTCAAAACAGAACGAATCTGCTCTGATACCAATTGTTAGGTCCTCGTTTGTCAACACAATTAATCCTAGGCATGAATTCTAAGGAAATCGATTAGAATAAGATTGAAGTTCGATCGAAAACCTTGATCGAAGAACACGAGAGAGAAAACCTTTAGTGTGAGAAAGTTTTGTGTGTTTCTCTCTCTAGAAATGAATTCTGCAGCATTTCGGATCAATTCTCTAATTTTCTGTATTAAGCACAATGTTTGTAAAAGTATTTATACCAAACAATCTTGGTATAAATATCTAACTAGTCCTAATCTATGGACTAATACAAATAAAGCCCCTAATTATAAGGACAACTAATGAAATCAAGCACAATTAAAATTGATACTCTACAGAATCTCATGCTTGAAGCTATTGGAAAACAAACAAGGTTCAAGATAGTCATTGATCAAGCAAAGACACTGCCGATTTTTCACTATGCACACCACAAAGTCCTAGCAATGATGAGTGAGCATACGAAAAAATAGGATATTGTGAGACCGGAGGTGACACGGTTTGCTTCGGCACTTGTTACTCCAGAAAGTTTGATGGAAAAAAAACAGAGTTGAAGATGATGTTTGGAAGTTCCGAATGGGAAGAATGTAAATTTTCTAAGACTATGAAAGGAAAGAAAGCTTACACAACAGTAATGAGTTTAGGATTTTGGAATGGTGTGACTTGTCTACAAGTGTTCACACCTTTAATCAACGTACTTCGGATTGCCGATTCTGATAGAAAACCATCAATGGGTTTTTTATATGGTGAGATTATTCGGGCAAAGGAAGAGATCAAGATTTCTCAAAATATAATTCCGAGCAATTATGAGTCGATAATTTGATGAGAAAATGAAGGTAGACTTGATAGTCCTCTGCATTTGATGGCTTATCTGTTAAATCCGTACTATCATTACAAAGATCCTCTCATTCAATTCAAAAATGAGGTGTCGATTGGTGTGATTGATTGCGTGGGTGCTTTATTTCCTGGCGATGATATTATTCAAAACAAGCTCTTGTTGGATGAGCTTCCCATCTACAAGAAGAAAAGCTCAATTTTTGGAAGGTCAAATGTAGCATCGAGATGTCTCTCGAACGATGACAACTTTGATCCTGGTGTTCTTTACATTGATTTTGTTATTTCTATAACAAATTGTTTACGTGTCTTATTGTTTTATGTTATTTATGTAGTGACGTGGTGGTCAACGTTTGGTTCGATAACCCCAAATCTTCGAAGCTTTAGCCATGAGAATCCTCTCGTTAACAACTAGTTCATCCGGTTGTGAAAGGAGCGCCTTTGAAGGGGTTAGTATACTTGTCACAAATAATAAGGTTATTTATTTGAGTTGAACATTTTTATTATATGTTTGGTACTTGTTTTGTAGGTTCATACAAAGAAAATTAATAGGCTCAATGCAAGTCTACTCAATAATCTTGTATTTATCCATTTTAATGCGAGGTTGTTGAGTAAACAAAAAAGAGAGAAAGATAGAAGAGATGTAGATGTGTTATCTTCCTATGATGCATCTAGTGCATGAGAATGGATTGTCGATTTGAATTGAAGTTAGTGATGATGATGTAGCGGATGAAGAGGATGACGGAGTAGATAAGTTCAGAAGTGTGAAGTATCGAACTATAAGGGAATTGTATGATGATGATTTCGAATTTGAAGATGAGGTGACCGATGATTAAGTAGGAGGTAAGTGCAAATAATCAGATTTGATCTAATCTATTAAAACATAAATTATTAAATCTCATTGTTGTTTCTTGATTAATCAACTAGTTTTTTATTTCCCTCTATAAATTGCAGGTGAAATGTTGACCGGACAAGTGAAAAGCTGGAGTTTATTTGATGTTGTTTGTAGTATGAAATATTTGAGGACTATTTGATCGTATGTATGCATTTGGTATTAGTTAGATGCTTGCGAACTTGGTGTAATATGATATTTTGAGCGTTCCTCATGATGTTGAACTTGTTATGAGTTAGTTTCTATATATTTCCATCTTTGATTTGAGCTTTAAAGCAATGTGATATTTCAAGTGTTCAATTTTTTTGAAATATTGATGAAAAATAGGTGAACCGTCTAATTGCCGCCAAGAAACCGCCTAGGCCCCCGCCTAGGCGCTAGGCCCCCCTCGGGCGCCCGACTAGCGCCTAGCGTATTTTACAACATTGGTATTCTTTGAAAAACGTCAAAGGGGGAGTATTATGAATCTATTATGAATCATCACAATGAATCATCATATTTGTGTGATTAAATGCGGATGTTTTTGGAATATTAACAACTCATGATTTATGATAAGATGAGATGTATAAAAAATTGTATTTTGCATGAGTTGTGTAGATTACTAAATTGTATTTTAACGCATGATTTAGTATAAATAGGTGATTTGAGTTCCATTGTAAAATACACCCAATTATAGAAATTATATTATCTCCCTCTAAATTCTGTCTTCATTGTTATCAAAATAATCATAATATAAATAAAATAATATTAATATAATATAAATCAGACAAATATTTTACAACAGTTGTTGGATAATTTTATAAAGTCTGAATGACGCGAAACATACAAGATTTGTGTGGTTCGACTAATGTTGCCTAACACTGCAGAGAGAATAATTTCGAGATGATTGCTCAATACGAATTTATTAGGGAAATCTTATGAGTGTTTCATGGACATTTGAAAGTGAAAGTTAGATATTTGCTTACAAAAATAAAAAAAAATTAATGAATTAATGTTTTAAAATTTAAATATTTATATTTTTTGGGCTTCGTCGTCAGAATCAGCGTTTGCAAGTTTTGAGAAGAGCTTAAAGCCAAGAATGTATTGGTTGGTGATAAGCATAATAAATATTTAAATTAGAAAATTAATACGTGTAATACCCGGGTCCCGTGAGTAAGCTGGCAAATAAATTTGCATGCATATAATGTGCTTATATGACTGCATATTTTATATTTATCTATTATGTGTTTATGCGAATACTGATTTAATGAGGAATATCGAATTTATGAAGAATTTCGATATTAAGTAGAATGACTTTTAGAAAGGTGATTTCAGGAAAAAGGAAACGAGAGGTTTTGAATTTCGATAGCGGTAATTTGTGAAATTATGGGGAGTCAAGAGAGGAGATTTTTGTAATTTAATAAATGTTGAAATAGTAAGGCATAGTATTGAGCACTTTGATAAAGAAGAAAATGTCTTTAGTAATATAACTATGCACCTTACGGGATTTAAAGATGAGGATTAGCTTAAAGTCTTTTGTCTTTTATCAATAATTACATGCAAGTGGTATAATAAGAAAGATAAACACCTACTTTGTTAACTATCGAGAACTGAGAATTGAGAGAGAAGGAGGAGCATGAACAAGCAAAGATCGAATTCTAGCTTGGAGTAGGTATAATTTTATTACCGTAATTTCATGTTTTTAATTTGGTAGAAGCATGTGTTAAGAATTATTAAGCACGAGAATATCATCTGCTTAGATCTTAAACAAGTTTTAGATTTCAAGGATTTTAAGTATAAGTTCATAATAACATGATTCTTTAGATTCAGGTATGTTATGCCTGGGAAGATTGTTAAGGTAGAAATCGAATTTAGGAAGAAGAAAGCAGATTAGAGTAACTGGAGTTAGACTTTCGATTGAATGTAGCAAGCCACATTAACAATCGGACGATTTGAAAATTAAGTGAGTTGAATCGGACGAATGAATGATAGGTATAGAACTTAGAGTTTTGATCGAAACTAGAAATTAAATTATAGGATCGCGCGACTCATGAATTGTATACACCTCAAATCGGGCGATTTGTGAATGGGGTGAACGACTCGGCGAAAGTGAAATCGACGATGCATGATACATGATGAAATCGATCGAAAGTGAAAGTGATGCAAAAATGAAATCGGCCGATTGTGAGTTTGATGAATCGGGCGATTGGAGACCAGGGAATCGGGCGATTTGGTGATGTGTTGAGTGCTCGGCGATTTTGGAATCGGGTAACACACCATTCGGTTGAAACTTGGGTTCATTAGATAACCAATCGGGCGAAACTAGGCTTGATGTTTAACAAATCGAGCGACTTTGAGGGATTCACAAATCGGGCGAAACTAGCTTTTACGTATGATCAAATCGGGCGAATCATGTCCCTGAATAAAAACGTTTTAAGTTTAAAAAAACAAAACTATCGCCTTTTTAGGAAAAATAGTTTTATACTGTTTACTCAGAAAAATATTCCAAGTTTAACAGGCATAGTCTCTCGTAACACCCGATCATAATTTGCCTATCAGTATTTTTGAGGATCAATTTTCTGTATAGGCAAACGTCGTTTTGATAGAATTTTGGAACGAAAATTTACGTAGTCAATTAATATAATTTATAGACTGATTATATTATATTTTCGTGTTTAAAGGACAAAATATTAGGAAATTCACCAGATCGGTTAGCAATTAGCTTAAGGACGTCAGGTATGTGGGAATTTCACCTACAACACATAAATTATTTTATGTGTGCTAGTATTATGTGACTAAGTGCTTTGATGTGAATATGTGGTTATGATTTATGACGTGAAATGTTTTGATATACGTTTGCATGGTAAGCATTTATCGCATTATTATGTGGCATGAGCATGTGCATACACGAATTATGGGAAGATTAGTAGTATGAGTATGTACAGTATATGATCGTCTCAGAACAAAATATGTTTGACGATATTAGTATTTGATGTAGACTCAAGAACGAGTCATAACTACTTCTACAAAGGCACCATGACGGGATATATGCGTCAAATGTATGAATCTAAATGATTTATGTAGCGGAAGAGGTTACCTGGACGAAACACAGGGTGTAAGCCAGAGTGCCAGGAAAGGCAACCACTACATAGAGGGGCGACCCGGTGATTGGTAACCTGGAGATAAACCCTAGTGTTAACCAAGCCGGTGTAGGCCAACTATCTTATTTTTATCCGAATAGAATTTGAGCTCGTGATATGATGGTGCGTAGAAAGTTAGCTAAGGGCCTTGAGCGAAATGAAAATGATGTGAGAATATGAGTACTAGTAAGCATTGGCGTGGATGCCTTTGCGAGTTGGCACGTGCATATCATGCATATTTCCACTTACTGAGCTTTATAGCTCATCCCATGTTTATGTGTTGTAGACACAGTGAACACGGTACGTGAACCTGTAAAAGGCAAAGCTGGTCTTTCTGGAACTTCTGGTGACTTTTGAGGGTGGTGTGTACATGGATGCGACCGGTGTGGCGGTTGTTATGTTTAATTATGTTGTGCTTTTGTAAATATGTTTGGATTGTATGTAAAATTCGAACAGCGTTTGTATTGTAATATAGCAACGTGTGGGTTGCTATGTAAAATAAAAAAAAATATCAGGATTTTCGTATGTAATATATTTTATATTTTTCTTAGTCACGTAAATTAGTGTAAGAATTGAGTTGTAGATGGCTGAGCGCCACAATACGGCGGGTGAGATATTTATCTTTTGTTTTTCGGGCTTATTTGTTGTTGGGGTGTTCACGTCGCTTCTATTTCTACTCGTCGTGATCGTCGCCGGCTAGTGCAAGGTTATTTTCAATTATTATTTTATATAACGGCTATAATCGCCGGTTCCGGTTAAAAGTAAGCATGTCTACGTGCGGAGTGGACATTTCAACCCGGCCTCAGAGATTAGTCACATCCCGACTATGCGACGCAAACCCATAACTGGACGAGGTGGGGTTTCACGAAAGAAACAAACAGTCACAATTATTTAACGAAAAAACAACTGGGCTGCTTGACTATGGTTGCTCTTTTTTTTTTTTTTTTAATTATAACTCACAATTATTCAACTCATAGTTATTCGGAGTACTATCGGAAGAGCGCCAAGTACAAGCCAAGTGAGACAAAGTTGGGACGACATCGTTTTGAGTACAGGCAGACAGCTAAGCTAATTTATTATTATCTCCATCCAAAGTTCACACTTCTTTGGTTTCATCGACGGAGGCGGATCTCCCAACACAACTTTTAAAACAATAACTCTCCCAGAAACAAATCAAGGATTCATTCATTCATTCCCTTTCCCTCTAACGGAAGACGAAAGACTAACAATGGGGACGATGTCGTATGGAGCTGCGACTGCATCTGCGGCATCCTTCGCCGCTAATGCCCACAGATCCTCAACTTATTTACAGCTCTGCCACCGCTACGGTTCGGCAAAGGTCTCCTTTCGCCTCTCACAAAGGCCTAAGCTCCGATTGCCGTCGAAGGTGATAGTGATTCATTTCTTTTCTTTCTCGTAAATGACGTATACGTATAATTTTCCCTGCGGTTATCACCACGCATGACAATTTGCATGATTTTGATGTTATTTATCGTCTGCTGTAACTGAATCTGATTTATTTTGCTCCGAATTTCGTGGAGTTGGATGTCGGATATGAATGTGAATGTGAATTTGGTGACAGTTTTATGGCTGTTTAATGCGTTAAAGACTGTCGGAATAGTGTTTCATCCTTTCAATTTGATACTTTCCTGAAGATGCCTTGCTTTTCTGCAATGAGAATTAATGATAGACATCAGTATACAGTATGCCTTGAAAAGTCATCATCTTTTTTTATTCTTGCTTGTATCAGATACCATCTATTTTCCATTATCTGCTGGACATACTTACAAGTTTAACATGATATCCTAGGTTTAACTTTTAACAAATAGGATCTGGAAATCACCTTGTTTAAAGAAGTGGTTCCTATGTGTTTATTCGAGGATTTTTGTGAATTACTTCCAAATAAGCTACCGCTCTATCATTTCGACTTCTGGACCGGCATCATTACAAGCTTTTGATTCCTGTTTTTCTGATACAGACTTATTCGAACTGCTCTCCCATAGTCAAAGCACAAGCAAAAGAGGTAAATCTCCCCACATATTTGATCTGAAATTCTTTAGTGAAGCCTCGCTCCCTTCCTTTGCTAAAATACTATGTTGGATGTTCCAAGGTTTCCGTGGATGCTCCCTCGAAGAACACAGTATCATCTCCTGCCAAAGCAGAGGCTTCACCAGCCATACCCACCACTTTGGCATCAGAAGAGTCTATCTCCGAATTCATCACTCAAGTTGCACATCTTATCAAGTAGACTTTTATACTGTGTAACACCTTAAACTTTAAGTAACTTTTCATGTGCAGTACAGCTTCATGACATTTTCAGTTGTTTGCAGGTTGGTTGATTCTAAGGATATTGTGGAACTCCAGTTGAAACAGAACGACTGCGAACTTCTGATGCGTAAAAAGGAGGCTTTAGCCCCACCGCCTTCTCCACCTGTTGCATACGCCCAGCCACCACCTCAGCCCACTGTGCTGCATCAACTAGCACCACCTCAGCCTTCTCCGGCGCCAACTGCTGCACCTTCTTTACCGCCACCTCCGCCTAAACCTCAAGCGCCTAAGTTATCTATTCCATCACTAAAATCTCCAATGGCAGGAACCTTCTATCGAAGCCCAGGACCCGGCGAACCACCATTCGTGAAGGTAGTTAAGTCTAAATGTCGTATTAACAACTCGTATCTAATTATATGAAACCTCAATTTCACCAATTCCTCTACACATAAAAGGGAGCTCTCTGAAATATAACATTTTTAGTTCCTTTGACGCTTAGTTTATCAGATTTTTTTAGCATGGCTTATCCAGTTGCTTGCTCCAACAAGCTGCAAAAATTTTTAACTTTGCCCCAGTCGAGTTTACATATACCTATTTTGCCTGTATGATGATCTATATCCCCTTTGTTATGTACTCCACAATTTTACAGGTCGGTGATAAGGTGCAGAAGGGACAGGTTGTATGCATTATTGAGGCAATGAAGCTGATGAATGAAATTGAAGTAAGCACTTTTTTTCCCTCAACCAAATCTAGTAGATATGTGCCGTCAGATCTCTAATCTTCAGTTACTCCTTGTTGCTAACTTTGTTGTCTAAATAAATTCCTTGTAAGAAAATGTAGTTACTCTCATATATCGACGCTTTCTAAACTCTTCTTTTCTCGGAGATAATAAATAGGGACTTTTAAAATGACAATCTTGTCTATCTTGTTGATATAGCAAAGGTCTTGCACTAATACCTGAAAACTGCCTTCTTATCTTTCCAGGCTGATCAATCTGGGACAGTCGTGGAGATCAATGCAGAAGATGGAAAGCCAGTGAGCGTTGACGCTGTAAGTCATTCTCCATCATTCATTCAGTCATCCTTTCTATATAGCAAAATTTAATTACTTCATCAATATGAATATCATCATCGCCTTATTCTTTTACAATATTATATGCAGCCTCTCCTGGTGATACAACCATAGATCAATAATTCAAAAAAACTACGTTTTGTGAGGGCTTTTGGCTTTTACAGATGATGTGAGGTGTGGAGCCACATTTGCACACTAGTTTATTTCTTGCTTTGTCGTGAGACTCATCTAAGTTATTTTTTGTAATTGGTTTTTGGTAAATTTGTTTCCCCTTTCCATTCATGAGATTTGGTTGGAGTCGAACTTTTGTCTTTTTAGTTGGTTTATCATGATCTGATCTACACGACATATCGCAATAATGTCATCGTTTTGCATAGTAGATTAAATTATTTTTTAGAAAGACTAGGTTTAGACCCGTGCGATGCACGGGTTGTTCATTGATGACGTGTCAATGAAAAGGAAAACAGCGTATATAATATTTATCCTTTTCTTACCTCGTCTGGTCAAATCTGGTAATCGTCTTCATCTTGATCCACAAACTTCTGCACCAAATTGATCAATGAGGTCGACGATTGCGCCTCCTCCATTCTGCAACAAAAAGAATCAATCCATTCAATTGTTGTACAATGTTACAACTTTTATGTAATAGTTGTGCAGTCTGACAGTCTTTCATTGTTTTAGTCGTGCAGTCTCATTGCTGAGTGCAGTCTCATAGTTGTACATTGTACAATATTACAATATTTGAGGTCAAATAAATCTTAGAATATATGTATTACGCATTTTCCATGGTCAGCTTGTCTTGTCCCTTACATTAGGGCGTCTTAAGAGCTCTTATTCCATCTGAAATAATAAGAAAAAAATTACACACGCCAAAATACAAGTTTCTGCGGATTCTTATTGGTTGGATGGGTCTTCTGTTGCCGACGTGTTATTACAGTAGAGACCGCATCCACATTTCCTTGCACAGGCGGTGAAGTAGACAGAGTAAACGAATTCGGGCTCTATCTCGTAAAGAATCAATTCCTTTTCAAGTTAGGTTCGTTGGCTTTGTCTACTACTCCGCCTGTGCAAGGAAACTGAGTCATAAAAGACTCATAAGCTGAAAACTTCTCCGCCGGTGCAAGTGAATACTCTTTTCAGGTGAAGTGGACGATGGTGATATGTAGAGGAAGGCCCGAAGCTTGGAAGGGATGCCTAAAATAGAAAACGACTTTACGCAATTGACAAATGCGGTTGATCGAGCGGATTGAGTAGTAAAAGTAAAACGAATATCGACGAACTATCCTATGCTCAACAGGCAAGTATACCTATCGAGGTAGTATAGAAATGGTGAATGTTTGAGTATCGAATCCCAAGGGAACTATCTAATCAGAAAAACTCGAATATAAATATCCTAGTGAAAAGGTTTTGATTGTTATAAAACTGAAAATATAAATGAACAAAACTGATAAAAATGATGAGAATGAACGACTATAAGAAAGCGAAACGTATTTGAGACTTCGACTCCCCCTAGCTCGATCGATCCTGAAAATATTTATCAAAGTTTTAGCTAAACGTTAGACCGTGAGGATTACCAACACATGCGTATGAGTTCATATGACTGACGAAACTGCGCCTTATCACACGAGACTCGTAAGTAAGTAATCTACGTCTTAAATAGTTGGGCAAGCTTCCCAAACTACTTAATTGAAGATTGCATTAAATCATTATTAATCCCTCTATTAGATTTGCTCAATCCATTGGGGTAGCTCAACCTATCTCTAGTGATGAGTTTATTCCGCTCGTTTACGGGGGTTCTAATCGTTCCCCCCTCTGTCGAGCGCAGCGTACGATTTCTCAATTAATCTATCTTACACACATAGACATGAATAAGATAAATAAGAATTTCAATCACATAGACATAATCGAAATCATATAAATTCATAAACGAGTCTTAACAATAGCATTACATTAAATATACTTAAAACATACGATCGATCTTGCCAGGGTTCATCTCATCTCAAATACACAAAAAATTAGCTACTCAGTTTGTCAACTAAGAACATAATAAACATCAAAGAAAATATAGATCTTCCCTTATTTTTGTCTTCGGTTCCCTTGTTTTTCGTTGAGGCGTTTATCGAACACCTAGCATGAAAGCTAAGTGAGTGAGTCTAGCTTGCTCTCTAGCATTTCTTTCTCTTCTCCAAGTGTGTGTGTGTGTGTCATCTTCCAATGGTTCCATCCTCTATTTATAGCAAGGGGGGCTCAAAATCATGTGAATACAAGTCTTCCTTGCTTTAACTTGTTCACATTGAGAAAAACTAGCTTTGTCCCCCAATTCCTTCAACTTTAGCCTTCTTTATTGAGTTCAAATGGAATGGGGTGTTTCAATGTCGAAAGTTAGGTCTAAAGCATGCCTCTTTCCTTGAATAATAGGTGAAGTTTCGACCAAGAAGAGACAAGTTAGGTAGGAGCCGTCTTTAGTGTTTTTTTTTACCTCCATCACAACCTCTAACACGGCAGTAACTTCAGAAATTAATATCTCTCAATCTAGAGCTCCAAATCCAAATCACTCCGGTCAGAATCAAGATCAACAAGTCTTATCTTTGGTTAAAATTTTAGCTCCATTGGACAAAGTTTACCCCCTCATCTGTTAGGAATCTGAAACTGTCGCAAAACTTGGAAATCATGCACACAAGGCTTGACTTTGATTCACTGAAAAATTGCATGAAGTTCAAAAATTAATATCTCACGATTTAGACCTTCAAATGCAAATCCCTTTGGTGAGAATTAAGATCATTAAGTCTTCTAGCTACCCTCCAATTTTCAGATCTATTGGTCAACTTTAACCCCTTATTCTATGATACATTCTAAACTGCCGCAAAACTATTGGAAAAGATGTAAACTCACAATTAATTACCAAATTTATCATGAAGACTCCATTTTAACTTGTAAATACTTCAATTATAGTACATATAAACGTAAGAAAACACGTTTATCAAATTTCCCCACACTTGAGCTTTTGCTTGTCCTCAAGCAAAGAGATAAATATGGCATGTAACAATTAAATCATGCAATGTATCAATAAAAAAATGAGATCATGTAAGAAGTAATGCAAGTAAAGTCGGAAAACACATTTTGAAGTCAACGACTAACTACACAATTTCCCTAGCAATACCTTTCAAGATTCGCACCTCACAAGGATTCACACAAGTCCCTAAGTGTATGGGTTAAGATGTTGGTGATATCGCTCGGGTCATGCACTAATCTAATCTCTACGATAAGCTTGCAAGCAATTCATAAATCTACTACTTTCAATGATCAAGCGTGAATCGGAAGGTCTTTACCGGGTTATAAAATGGCTGAGATATGTAAAATATGCAAGGAATAAGCGTAAAAGGGATATGGCCTGTAGTCGTGTCGGAATCATGCCATCATCTTGAACGCACCAAGATTCGTCGTTCGAGCTCTTCAGTTCCATTCTTTTGCATTCGTTATCTTTTGCCAAGCCCTTCTTCTTTCAACCTCTCGATCAACGAAAATAGGTAATATACTTTTGAGAGTGAAAGATTATCGGAGTTAGATTTCTTAGCCTCGACTAAATTTGTTTTCTCTTTTTCTTTTTTTTTTCTTTTTTTTGTTTTTTTTATCTCTGCTATTTTTTTTTCGACGCTCAGCTCGGACGGGTTGCGCTTCTTGAGTCCGGCATTCAACCTCCACTTCTACTATTGCTCCAATGGGTTTATGTCTGAAGGCTTAATCAGGGTCGGCAATATATAATCCGGTTTTCACAATTAAAAAGCTCAGGCTCAAAGTGGATAACTACGGTTTTCACTAAGTTTTTCCATGTAAGAAAGAAGTCAACTACGCATAGGAAATCCTAACTACTCACAATATCTCGAACACAAAATCATCATTTCATGATAAGAAACACGATTTCGACAAAATTTCATGCCTATTTTTGAAAACATTTGTACCCAAAACACAAGTCAGCACATAATCAATTTCGCAGAAATTTCCCTCCTCACACTTAATTTTTACGTTGTCCTCAACGTGGCACATTGTAACACAAAGGTAGAGGAAATAAATAGATAAGCGAACTTCCCTGAATAGTCCGAGGTGCATGCTTTGTACAGCTCCTCCCCACACTTGAGATATTGAATTCCCTGCGATCATCGTAAAACATAATCATAAAAACTAAAATGCACATAGAAATAAAGGAGAAACATAGGATAGGCTAGGGATGTCTACCAAGTAGCGCTTTCTTTAATGTCTTTTAGCTAGACATTGTTCGGTTGTTCAGCTCTGGTTGGTGTTGAGGAGCTGAATCATTTCCTTTCCGAGCACCTCGATGTCACCGCCATAGTAATACTTGAGACGCTGCCCATTCACCTTGAAAATCCCTTTTTCTGGATGTGTTATCTCGACGGTTCCATATAGGAATACTCGGGTCACCGTGAATGGGGCTGACCATCTCGATTTCAACTTACCGGCAAATAGTCGCAGGCGCTAGTTATATAGCAAGACATGGTCGCCTCTTGGAATTCCCGCTTCATGATTTTACGATCATGGTAAAGCTTCGTACGCTCCTTGTAAAGGCGGGTATTCTCATAAGCCATTTGCCTCCACTCGTCGAGCTCATTGATCTGCAAGTTTCGCTTTTCACCTGCAAGATTCAAATCAAAATTTAGCTTTTTCAGAGCCCAATATGCCTTATGTTCAAGCTCGACGGGTGAATGACAAGATTTCACGTAAACAAGTCTATAAGGTGTGGCGTAGGTGTTTTGTATGCTGTCTGGTACGCCCATAAAGCATCGTTCAGCTTGTTCGGCCAATTCCCCCTATGGTGTTCCACGGTCTTTTCGAGTATGTGCTTCAGCTCCCTGTTTACGACTTCTGTTTGGCCGCTCGCTTGAGGATGGTACGCAGTAGTAATGTTTAACGCCATATTTTTCGAGCGTCCGTGCAAATTGCGTGTTACAGAAATGCGTACTTTTATAGCTAATAATGCAACGAGGTGAACCAAATAGTGAAAATAAGGATTTCAAAAATTTAACGACTACCCTAGCATCATTAGTAGGTAGCGCTTGCGCTTCTACCCATTTTGATACGTAATCAACCGCAACTAGGATATCGATTCTTGAAAGATGTAGGAAATGGACCTATAAAATCAGTGCCCCAGACGTCAAATATTTCACACACAAGAATAAAATTCTGAGGCATTTCATTTCGCTTAGAAATATTACCTGTCCGTTGGCACCTATCACATTCCTCTACGTATTTTTTAGCATCTTTGAAAATCGTAGGCCAATAAAAACCACATTCGAGTACCTTTTGTGACATTCGATTACCTCCGTAATGTCCTCCACATGGCCCAGAATGACAATGGCTCAAGATTTTGACAGTTTCGGGAAATGACACGCATTGCCGAATTATCTTGTCCGCGCAAACCCTACACAAATACGGATCATCCCAAAATAATACTTCAAGTCCGAGAAGAATTTCTTCCTCTGATGACTTGTGTATCCCTTTGGCATGATCCTAGTGACAATATAGTTAGCAAAGTCGGCATACCATGGGGTTTCATCGAGTACCTCACCTATAGCATATAAATGCTCGTCGGGAAAATGGTCTCGGATTATTTCCTCGTCGGTAGTCTCGTGGGCTGCGTCTTCGAGTCTTGACAAGTGATCGACTGCGCAATTCTTGGTACCTTTTTGGTCACTAAATTCCATGTCGAATTCTTGGAGTAACAGAATCCATCGGATAAGCCTCAGTTTTGCATCTGGTTTCGCGAGGAGGTGTTTGAGGGCCGAATGATCCGTGTAGATGATGACTTTTGTGAGAACGAGATATGGACAGAATTTGTCGACGGAAAACACGACTGGGAACAACTCCTTCTCTGTGGTGGTGTAGTTTGACTGGGCCTCATTTAAAGTTTGCTTGCATAGTGTATCGGCTGAAAATGCTTTTCACGTCGCTGCCCCAAAATTGCACCTACTACAAAATCACTTGCATCGCACATTAGTTCGAATGGTAGGCTCCAATTGGGGGCTACCATAACAGGGTCATTAATTAGCTTATCCTTAAGTATGGTAAAAGCATTTATGCACTCGGGTTTAAATTCGTAAGGCACGTTTTTCTCAAGCAAACGAGTTAAAGGCCTAGCAATTTTAGAAAAATCCTTGATAAATCTACGATAAAAACCCGCATGTCCTAGGAAACTTCGAATTGCCTTTACCGACGAAGGTGGAGGTAATCGCTCAATGGTTTCTATCTTAGCTCTATCTACCTCGATTCCCTTCAACGATATTTTATGACCTAAAACGATACCCTCTCTTACCAAATGGCATTTCTCCCAATTGAGGACAAGGTTTGTTTCCTCGCATCGCTGTAACGAGCCACCAAAAATCGAGAAATCATCCATGAATACCTCCATTACATCACCGATTAGTTTATCGAAGATAGCCATCATGCAACGTTGAAGGTGGCCGGAGCATTGCAAAGTCCAAAAGGCATCCGTCGGTAGGCGAATGTTCCAAACGGGCATGTGAACGTCGTCTTCTCTTGATCTTCGGGTGCAATGGGAATCTGCAAATAACCTGAAAGTCCATCGAGAAAACAATAAAATTCATGACCGGACAAACGTTCAAGCATTTGATAAATAAAAGGAAGAGGAAAGTGATCTTTTCGCGTTGCGTCATTTAATTTGCGGTAGTAAATGCAAACGTGCCACCCCGTGACAGCCCTTGTTGGAATGAGCTCGTTCTTCTCATTTGGCACGACTGTCATTCCACCCTTTTTTGGCACTACCTGAACTGGGTTCACCCATGCACTGTCTGAGACTGGTAAATCACTCCCGCATCGAGCAGCTTAATTACCTCGGCTTTCATTACCTCCTTCATGTTGGGGTTCAAGTGCCTTTGGTGCTGTATCACTGGCTTGAAGTCGTGTTCCATTAGAATTTTACGCATGCAGAAGGTCGGGCTAATTCCTCGGATAGTCGAAATCTTCCATGCAAGCGCCTTTTTGTGCTCCCGTAGTGTGTCTAAGAGCATACGTTTTTGCTCTTTCTCCAGATTTGAAGCTATGATTACGGGAAGCTTTATTTTCCTCTAGGAATGCATACTCCAAGTGGTCGGGCAGTTGTTTGAGTTCGAACATTGGCGGTTCCTCGATTGAGCTCTTTTCTCATTCTTCCTCAATGCTCGATTGCAACTCGATCGGTGGTTCCTCCTTGATATCGTTATCTGCATCTACATGGGAAACGTTGAGATATAGCTCATGAGTTGTATCGATCGACTCTTCCCCTTTTACTTCCTCGTTTTCTTCTACTTCTTGCATTGATATGAACGAATCGGGCTGCGAAAGTCCCTGTAATGATAAAAAGTCATTCCATGCATCTATATAAAAGCATTTATCATCTAACTTCTCGGCATTGTTCATGGATTCGGCCATATCGAACGTCACTTTCTCGTTATCTACGGTTAATGTCAATGTTCCTTTACGAACATCGACCATGGTTCCTCCGGTAGCGAGGAATGGTCTCTCTAAGATTAGTGGAATATTTTCGTCTTCCTCCATATCGAGAATAACGAAACCTGCAGGATCCTTAACAGATCTATCCGCTAATTGTATACTCATCCTAGTGGGCTTCGGTTCTCCTAAACCAAGTTTCTTGAACATCGAGTAAGGCATTAAATTTATACTTGCACCTAAATCGGCCAATGCCTTATGTACCACTAGATCGCCTATTAAACAAGGTATAGTAAAACACCCTGGATCTTTTAGCTTCTTTGGATCTTGCTTTGTAAGATGGCGGAGCACTCCCCTCGAAACTCAACAGTGGATATGTCTTCAAGCTTGCGTTTGTTTGTGATAAGGTCCTTCAAAAATTTTGCCCAACGAGGCATCTGCGGAAGAGCTTCAACAAGTGGTAAATTAATATGTAATTGTTTAAATATTGCAAGGAATTTACGAAACAGGACGTCAACGATGTCCCTTTTAAGTCTCGCTGGGTATAGAATTTTTGGTTGATACGCTTTGACAGGTGGATTAGATACAATCTCCTCTTCTTTGTCAGTCTCGCTGCTCGGTTGCTTGGCTTCAACGTTCTTCTTCGTTTTCTGCACTTCCTCGAGTTCTCTCACGTTACGAAGTGTCACCGCCTTTACATGGTGGTCCCTTGGGTTGGTCTCGGTGTAACTCGATAATGAACTTGGAGGACGTAGTTGGATTGATTCGGCAATCTGTCAAACTTGCTTCTCTAAGGCCTGTTGGGAAGACTCGGTATTTTGCAACCGCGCTTCTTGATTATCCAAGCGAGAGTCGAGCTTTCCCATTAGTTTATCGAACATTACCTCGAGCTTATCGACGCGACCTTCATGGGCAGCTTTAGAATTTCCACCGTGGTATCCATGCGACCTTTGATTCTGAAATCCAAGTGGAGCTTGTTTGTTGATTCTCATAGGCCAGGTTCGGATGAACTCGATTTGGAACGAAGTTTCGCTAACCTTGGTAATTCCCCATGTAGTCGACTTGCTCCATCGTAATAGCAGCTGGACAATGAGCCGCGTCGTGGTTCCCTCCACATGTAGCACATGGTGGAATATATGGTGAAAATGAATGTGAATGCGCACCAGCTACGGGGGTCCTTGGGGCAGGTTGTAATTAGACAGCGTTAACGGCCGGCTTAGCTGCTAGCGTGGGCAAGAGAGCATTCATCAAGGTTTGCATTTGAAGGCCGTTTGCTGTGATTTGTTGTTGTAGGGCGTCGAATTTGGCGTTGATTGCGGTAGTCTCGGTAACGTCATACATTCCCCGTGGCTTACCTCTGGTACTCGAGCTCCCGCGCCGAAAGCTATTTGCGCTAGATCAAATTCCAGCCTTTCGTCGCGCTAAGATTACACAGACTTCCATTGCATGCTCCGTCTAATCGTTCAGTACTCGTGGAACTGCTGAATTTGTTCGCTTTTCATCATCCCGTGTTGAGGGAATAGGTTCAAGAGCGCCTTGAATCTGGTCCACACGTCATATAGATTTTCGCCCTCCTTTTGCTTGAATGTGGTGAGGTCCATCTTTAGTTTGAGAGACTTGGAAGGTTGAAAGAAATAATTGATGAAGGTGGCATGCATCTGGTCCCAAGTGGTGATAGATCTCTCGGGAAGTAAGTTAAACCACTCTTTCGCATTGCCTCGTAGAGAGAATGGAAATAAGTAGAGTCGAATAGCTTCGGTACTTACGCCTTGTACTCGTATTGCGTCGGCGACGGATAGGAAGTCTCGGATGTCGCAATAAGCGTCTTCCTCGGAGAGTCCATCATATTGAGCTGTCGTCTGAAGCATCTGAAGCCAATGATGTTGCAGCTCAAAGTTGTTCGGGACTTGAGGAAGGACTATTGCTGAGCCAACCGTCCCTACGGCGTTGTTTCTCCACAGCTCTCTCGTTGTAGGTTCTCTTGTTGGTAATGGCATCTCTTCGCGATTCTGCTCCGCCATTTCGACTCGCCTTGCGTTTTCTCGTAGGTTGTGTCGGAACGTTCTTTCGATCTCCGGGTCTCCTTCAACTAATGGTTGCGAACGGTTTCTTCGGGTCATGCACGAGCGTTCACGTACCTATCGAAAATAAAATAAAACTAACAATAACAATAAGAGATTTAGAAGTAAAAACCAATAAAATAAAATATATTGCTAACAAAAATAAAACTAAAAATAAAAGCAAGCGATGCTAAAAATAATAAAGACAAAAATAATAAAGAAAATAATAATCACTATAATATAATTTTTTTTATATAATGATGATGATAAAAATAAAATAGATAGTTTGAAGAAATAATAATAATAATAATAATAATAATAATAGAGCTAGAATAATAAACAAAAGTTTTCTAAATATCAATAGTTCTGATAAGCAAGGTTGTAAAAAGCGCTAGGCGCTACCTAGGCGCGCGAGGGGGCCTAGCGCCTAGGCCGTCTAGGCGGGGTCTAGGCGGTTTCTAGGCGGAAATTAGGCGGTGTATGTACTTTTTATTATTATTTTTCTATAGATCAAATATAATTTTTTTAAAACATTCTATATAAATAATGTCAATTCCAACACTGCATAAAATATAATAATATAAGAATTATGATTTAAGGATGATGTTTAATAAAGGTATCCTATTTTTTTATTTTAGTTTATATATTTTTTATATTTCCTTTCAATATTTTAGTTTACGTAAGTATTATTTCAGTTTATTATTTTTGTATTTATGGTTTAATATTTCAATTTTCATATGTTTTAATCAGTTTCAGAATTTTTTATTCCAGTTTTAATGTTTTTCTACATCGGTCAAACAGATATTGTATCGAACTTTGAAATTTTACCTTGTCCCACACCGGATGGGTTTGTACAAAGAAAGGCAATCCGCTTTCTATATAAAGCATGCCACACACGTTTGAATCTTTCAAGTGCATGCCTAATGAAATTGGGCCTTGACTGCTTATGCGGGCTTTCATTAAGTTAAAATTTTGTATATTTTAATAACGATTAAGCGGCCGATTAATCGGAATATTCGGCCGATTAATCGGGATATTCGCCCGATTACTAGTGGTGCCGATTAATCGCCCGTTTAGGCTCTTTTCGCCACGGGGCTACCCGATCAGCGCCTAGACGGCGCCTAATCGGCCGCCCAGACCGTTTTTTACAACACTGCTGATAAGTTGCGATATTGCATTAATTTTATACCCGTTAGAACCTTTTATCAGTTGCTAATTATCCAAATATCATTGCATATTCTAAGTTTACGGGTGTATTTTATATTTGGCATTAATTCAATAATAACTGCAATATATGTGATTATGTTTCTACCATTTACCACTATTGCTTGTGATTTATTTTAATAGATTGAAGACTTTGCTCTTGGTTGGAGTACAAGTGGCTACAGTAGCTTTGAAGATATATAGTCATAAGCCACGTGGACTAAAGATTGCCAAAAGGAGAAAAGATCTCATAATTCGAATTGTAAATTATTTCTCATGAGATCACATGCGAATCATAACAGCAATATAGCCGATTACTGATTGTCGGTCCTAAAAAAAAGACCTATTTAAAGAGGGCGAAGGGCAGCGAATAAGGAAGCTTGGCGACTGAAATAAATAAAGTGACGGCTGAAAATAAAGAAGAGCACGGCGAACAATAGGAGACGACTTTTGACGGTTAAGAAGACTAGAGAAAACTAAGAGCGATCGCGAGGGTCTCCAAGGCGTTTCTCCCTCGTTCACGCGACGGGAGACGCCGCGGCGACGCGTGACGACTCGAGCATCGTGAGGGGCGAATTCTATATCTTTATTATCTCGTTTTCAACAATGCTTTCTTTTGATTCGTTGTTGATTTCGTTTATTCCCATGTTAGCTTAATTCCTTTCGTGATTGAGGCCGTGTGAGGCCGAATTACTACGTATTAATGCTATTATTTTTCTATTTAATCATATGAGTTAAGTTAAGTATTCTTTGTTTGAGCTTCATATGCGTACGTGTGATTGGCCTACATGCGTATGATTATTGATTGGTTTATGAGACGGACTAAGTGATTAGACCGATTAGAACAAAACATTGAATACCACTACGTAAAACCGACCAGAAATGGAATTCGGTTTCGTATGTGTGGTTTTCGATAATTTAGGCGTCGAAAGCGTCTAAACTCGGGAAATTTCATAAAGATCGAATGCACGTATAGGAACTACAGTCATATAGACATATAGTTGATTGGTTCTCTATTTACGTAGGGTTGCTATTGCGGGACAAACGAGTAGCACGTATGTTAGGAAATTCTACCTTGACTATAATTCATGTTGATTAGATAGATTATATTGCATGAAAGCGTAGGAGTAATTTGTGCCGAGCATGTGTCCTGATCATGTCGTCGTCAACTGCTCTATCCTCATCTATTTTAGCGTTTATTTTATTATTTGCGTCTTTTATCTTTTTTATCAAATCATCAAAACTATAAAAATTACGTCAGTCTAAATTAAAATTAGGAATATTTTCTTAGAATTAATCGAGCTGTCTTCGTGGATCGATACTCGGACTTTGTCCGTTTTACTACTTGCACGACCTAGTACACTTGCTAGAATTTGAGCGTGTCAAGTTCCCTGGCAACAGCGCCAAAAACTTGATCGAGCGGGTCGAGTAGTAAAAATAAAACGAATATCGACGAACTATCTTATGCTAAACAGGCAAGTATACCTATCGAGGTAGTATAGAAATGGCGAATGTTCGAGTATCGAATCCCAAGGGAACTATCTAATCAGAAAAACTCGAATAGTGAAAAGGTTTTGATTGTTATAAAACTGAAAATATAAATGAACAAAACTGATAAAAATGATGAGAATGAACGACGATAAGAAAGCGAAACGTATTTGAGACTTCGACTCTCCCTAGCTCGATCGATCCTGAAAACATTTATCAAAGTTTTAGCTAAACGTTAGACCATGAGGATGTGATATCCCACACGGATTGGAGGGGGGAACCAAGCATGCCTTTATAAGGCTGTGGACACCCCTCCCATTGACGTGTTTTAAAGCCGTGCGGGTGGGTTGGAGTTCGTAGGAACTCCATTGTTAAGCGTGCTGGGGGAGAGTAGTACCAGGATGGGTGACCACCTGGGAAGTCCTCAACCAGGCAGCTTAACACCCAAAGTGGACAATATCAATGCGCTAGATTCAGGTATCAGAGCTTAACACCTGAAGACTGTCCATGTATCGCCGCTCAAAAGCCGTGGGAACCAGCCTAGCCTGTAAGTTCTAACATTTGATGGGAATGAGTAGTGATTGATACCTGCCTGTTTGCATTTTATAGTTGAAAATGCCGAGAACGCGTAGAGAGTTAGGCGAACCCAGTCATAGGTCGGGATCAGAATCCCCACCGAACGACGATCGTTCTACCATTTCCCAACTGACCGACCTAATCCGACGACAGTCGGATCAAATTAACGAGCTCATTCGTTGTCAAAGCTCGTCTGAACGTCATGCATCCCCGGGAGTCAAACATGTGGGAGCTTCCGGGGAAAGATTCCGAAGGTTAAATCTCCCAACATTCGAGGAAGCTGCCGATCCCACCATGGCAGAGGACTGGCTTAGGACGATGGAGAGTATGTTCCGTGTCAGCCACCTACCCGATGCCGAGAAGGTGATTAGTGCCACGTTCATGCTCCGCGGGAACGCGGGCTACTGGTGGGACACCATACAAACGCTTGAAAATCCTGTTACAATGACCTGGGAAAGGTTCAAGACACTACTATTCCGGGGGAAGTACTTCACAGCTCCGTATCGGGCGCAAAAGATGAACGAATTCATCAACCTCAAGCAAGGAGGGATGCCAGTGGCGGAGTACATCCGCAAATTTGAGCAGCTGTCGAGATTTGCGCCATATATGGTGGCTACTGAGGAACTGAAGATTGAGCGTTTCTTGGAAGGTCTCAAACCCGAGATCTTCCGGAGCGTGAGCATGTACGACACGGAGGGGAAGACCTATGCTCGTATTGCTGAGCGAGCAATCCTAGCCGAGCAGGCAGAGGCCAGGATTACGAAGGCGCAGGAGGCGAAGAGAAGAGTCGAGGGACAACAAGGAGGAGGAGTTCAGAAACGCCAATTATTTGGCAAAGGCCCAAATAATCGAGGGAACCAACAGGGCCAGCAAAACTGGCGGCCAAGGCTGAATCAAGGGCCGGGATAACCGACCCCCAAACGCCGTGCCCCAATGTCAGCAATGCGGGCGCTACCACCACGGAACATGCTTGGGAGCGAGATCGAATCCTTATCTACAATGTTTCCGCTGTGGAAAGATGGGGCATTATGCCAGAACTTGCCAGGAGAGTGTGCCCCAAGCTCCGAACCAACCACTCCTCCGACCTCCACCGGTTCCAGCGCGGGTCTTCACCCTGACTAACGAGGAGGCGGAAGCAAATCCGGCTGTAGTTACGGGTACATTAAAAATTTTTCATGTGCCCACTTCAATTCTGATCGACTCCGGTGCCACACATTCCTTTGTGTCGGCCAACTACGTGACTAGGGCGGGAATCCATCCCACCCAGTCTCGATGTAATTTCGTAGTATCTCTACCTCACGGAGATCCAACTAGGACCAACTTGATAGTAGAAAACTGCTTGGTGAACATAGAGGGTAGATATCTAAATGATGATTTAATCGTAATCCCGATTAATGATTATGACATCATTTTCGGGATGGATTGGCTCTCGAAGTTCGGGGCCATGATCGATTTTTCTAGGAAGATTGTGAAGTTCCAATTACCAGAGGGGGACGAGTTTGTATTTTCTGGAAAAGCGAGCAGAAATAAAGCCGCTCAGATATCAGCCCTTAAGGCTCAGCAACTCCTGAATACGGGATGCGAGTCTTTCCTAGTGTTCGCGGTAAAAGCCGAGAAATCATCTCCACCAAAACTCGAAGAAGTCCCAATAGTCAACGAGTACCCCGAAGTGTTCCCTGACGACCTTTCGGGTTTACCGCCCGATCGAGAAATCGAGTTTACGATCGATCTAGTGCCTGGGGCGGCCCCAATATCTGAAGCACCGTATCGGTTAGCGCCAAACATATTACGGGAGCAAAGAACAGTTAGAGGAACTGCTAGAGAATGGATTTATTCAACCAAGCTTCTCACCTTGGGGAGCGCCGGTGTTGTTTGTGAGAAAGAAGGACGGATCGATGAGATTGTGCATCGATTACCATGAACTAAATGGGATCACTATTAAGAATAAGTATCCGTTGCCCAGGATCGATGACCTGTTTGATCAACTACAAGGGGCGACGGTATTCTCGAAGATCGACTTGCGGTCTGGATATCACCAGCTGAAAATTCGTAAGGAGGACATTCCGAAGACAGCGTTCAGCACAAGGTACGGCCATTACAAATTCCTTGTCATGCCTTTCGGGCTGACGAATGCGCCGGCTGCATTCATGGATTTGATGAATAGAGTTTTCAAGAGATTCTTCGACCAGTTCGTCATCGTCATTACAGACGACATTCTCATTTACTCGAAGACGAAGGAGGAACACGAAGAGCATTTGAGAACGGTCCTTGGGATTTTACGAGAGAAACAATTGTTTGCGAAATTCAAGAAGTGCGAATTTTGACTGGAACTAGTGGCATTTCTTGGTCACATCGTTTCCGTGGACGGGATTTTGGTGGACCCTAGCAAGATTGAAGTGATAGAGAAATGGCCACGACCGACCACTCCCACGGAAGTACGGAGCTTTCTCGGGCTAAGCCTAAACTCTATTATGCCGAAGTACAACCTTATGCCGTGACCTTTCTGCTCATTCTACGAATTGCATATGTCCAGTATTAGAATAATGCAGCGAAAGCGTGGCAGATACTCGCTTTTTTCCACAATCACTGCTCGGACCCAAACGACTAGAATAAATCAGAATGGAAATACCGGTTCGCTGAATAACTTAAGTTATGATCAGCCTACTGTGTATGACCTTCCACGATTGCCATTCGACATTCATAATAGAACAGTTGAGAGTTAGAATTCCATTCATGTGGAGTTGAGAAGTAGGATCACCTTTGCGACCAATTAGAAGGTTATTTACCTAACCAAGCTAACCTAACTCCCTACCAATCGTTACATCGAATTATTCCAGTTAGCGGAATTTCGGGGGCGAAATTCTCTTATGGGTGGAAGATGTAATACCCGAGTCCCCATAAGCTAATATGGCTAATATATTGGGTGCATTTTATGAGTTTTACGTGACTACATGAACTTCATGGGTTAATTATGTGCCTGCACGATTTCACAAATTTTGTGCACATAATTATATGCTTATGTGAATCATGGGAATTTTATGCTTAAGCGAATTACGAGAAATTTTGTGCATTTAATTATGTGCTTGTGGTGACCTCTAGCTTAAATAGGAGATTCTAAAATGGCCTAGAATGAAGGTAAGATATTACCCAAATTAATGGGAACTCAATAAGTATTAAATTAAAATGGAATTACAAGGCCCAAGTGGGAGTTTAAGTTGGTCCAAATGCCTAGAGATGAGGATAGGAGTTGGGCTAAGATATTAAACTTAGGCCCATGATATTAAGGATAAACCTTAGAAGACAAGGTTCCTCAATTTAGGGAAGTTCACGTCAACTTTAGTCCCACTATCCATACCTATGATAAGAAAATATCTACCCAAACCTTTTAAGCTCTAAAACATAATTAACACGAAAATAATCGAAGTAGGAGAAGAACCAACGAGAACAAGAAGGGGGGTGATTTTTAGCCAAGAGTCCTTAAACAATTCAAAGAAGCCAAAGGAAGAAGGTGAGGAAATTGGTTATACGATGTTGCTCTTTTATAAACCTTTGTACTCATGTTTAGGAATTTAACCCTATAAGCTTACGGCTAAGAGAACCTTTGTAAAAATAAAGTAGGGTTAGTGGGTGGATACGGGTTTAATCCCTAGGGTATTTTATTACATGGTATTTTATAAGCTGTTTGCGAACTTCATCATTAGAGAATACTTGTTTAAGTGTCGAGTGTTTTGGAAATATTTAAAGTCCATAAGATATTCATACAGTTCTTGAAAGAAATACTTTTTGATCGAAGTGGTCTAAGACTCTAGGTGTTAAAATTGTTTGAAAGTAGCGAAGGGTGAGATTCGCGACTTGTTGAAATTCGCGAATCAGTGGGTAAAATAAGGATTTGCAAATTAAACCAGTTTGGCGAATTGATAAGTATTTTACGAACCATGGGGGCAAAATTTGGCGAACTCTAAATGTTACATGCACGGGTTCGCGAAGTACCTTGTACGATTTTTTCACGAATCCTAGGTTGCGAATCCATAACAAATGATGAATTCTAGGTTTGCAAATTATAAGTATAAAATACATTAGAACCCGCGAAGTATAAGTTTAGCAAACTATATTTGGCGAACCCGAAGACTTCGCGAAATCAGCCTTTCACGAATTGAGAGAGAGAAGAGTTTGGCGAACTCAAAAAGGCGTCACTACATGGATTCGCGAAGTTAGGGTTCCAAGGTCCAACAAAGACACGAATCAACTTAAGGCTTTAGAGTAGTTCGCCAATTAAGGTAAGTAGTTCGCGAATAGAGAGGAATGTGCGAATAGGTAATTTCGCGAATTGAGCTAGTTGGCGGATTAAGTGTGAATTGGTGAAATGTAGGAGGAGTTTCACGAACTCTAAATGTTCGCGAACTCAGTAGGGGATGTGTGATACTTCGCGAATTAGAGTAGCCATTCGCGAACGGAATTGTGGTTTAGAAATTATACGAACTAAGCTAGTTTGGCGAACTTTGATATTTTGCGAATTGAGGGAGAAAGAGTAGTAATAGAATTCGCGAAATAGAAGTGCTTAAAGTAGTTTCGCGAATTAAAATTCTTCATGGACAATATTTTGCGAACTCGAAGAGCCTCATTTCACGGATTCGCGAACTAAGGTGTCACGGGCCGTTAAAATACTACTTGTAGAATATCAATTTTAATTGTGCTTTGATTCATTAGCTGTCTTCGTAGATTGGGGCTTTTATTGTATTTGTCCTTAGTGTAGACTTATTTGTTATTTATACCAAGCTTGTTTGGTATAAATACATTTGTGAACATTGAGCTTAATAGAGAAGATTTTAGAATTTGATCCGAAAGGCTTGCAATTCGATTTCTAGAGAGAGAAACAAAAATATCTTCTCTCACTACTCGAGATTCTCTAAAAAGCTCTCCAAGAAGGTTTAAGATCGAAATCTCAATCTATGCAATTCTTATCGATTCCTTTAGAATGCATCATAGAGTTGATTAATTAGGACCTAACAATTGGTACCAGAGCAGATTCGTTCTGTTTTGAATCGAAAATTGTTAGAATTGGATTGAAATTTTAATTATGACACTGTTCCATCGAAGAACAGTTTTGGCGCGAAATTCAATTTCGATCTAATAGCTCAATTATGTGCTTATTTGGCTTGAATTTGATAATTTCATGCTCGTCTTAGTGATATAAGTTGATTGCGATTAGGTCTGTAGCTGTTTGAACTTCGATTTAGCAGATTTGATTTGAGTCGAGAAGTTACTGTTCGCGCGAAGAACAGTTTGAACATGTTCTGATTTTGCTTAAATTCGACATATTTTGCTTCATGACGTGTTTAATTGCCTGTTCGTGCGTAGTCAGTAGTTGATTTCGAGCAGATAGGTGTAATTTCACGATCTAATTCATCATTTTTGCATGAATCAGTGTTAATTGTATTCTGTGATTTTTTGCGATCATCTTAATTTTTCTCGCTAGATTCTTCGATCAGATTAATTTCTCGATCGAAAAACTCTGCGCGAGAACTTTTCTCGATCAGAATACGAAGTCAGACCTAAAGTCGTCTCTGTCAAGAACGACTTTAGTAGAAACATTTCTCGAGCATTAATTAGCGAAAAACTTTTTCGACAAAGACCAATTTTGACTTCGCGTGCGTAAAACTTACTGTCGAAAAACTTTTTCAGTGAGACTCCTCAGTTTGACTAAGCGAAAACCTTTTGCGTCCGAGAAACTTTTTCAGTCAACGAATTTATTTTGACCCAGCGAGAAACTTATTAAACAATACTGTTTCTCCGCGCTCGAAATAAATTCGCAATCCAAATTTTTTTCTCGGCCAAAAGATTTTGAGCAACTTTTCTCGCTCATAAAATTTTTCGCTGACACACTCTCTCGCACGAGAACAGTAACATTGACAATTTTTCTCGACGAATTAATTTTTGATCAAACTTTAAAGATTGAGTCAAAAATAATTCTCGAATCTAATCTAGAATCAAACGCTACTAACTATCGGCTATTTGTGAAGCACATCACATAAGTTCAAGACATCAAAACAACAAACGAAGATCCTACATCAACTCGAAGAAGACATGGATGCTTACTCACTAGGAAATGATAATTGTAATACCCGGGTCCCGTAAGTTAGCCGGCCAATAAATTTGCATGCATATTACGTGATTATATGACTGCATATTTTTATTTATTATGGATTCAAGGGAGGAGAATTTCGTAACTTAATAATTATTGTAATAGTGGGTCTTTGAAAAGGTTTTATCAAAGGAGAAAACCTTGCGTGATTTAAGATAAGGATTAGGTTAAAGTATTTTGTCATTTACCTATCATTAACCTTAAGTGGACGAGATAAAGAAAAGAAATTAAACACCTCATTTGGTAATTAGCGAGAATTAGGAGTTTAGAGAGAAGCTAAAGAAGAACTCAAACAACAGAGGTCGAGTTAAGCTTGGAGAGGGTATAAATTTCTATCCTAACTTTTACGTTTTAATTATGATTTAATATGTTCTAAGTGTGAGAAGTTAAGATACGCTCAGGTTTTATGCAGATTTTTAATTTAAAGGGTCTAAATATATTTTGAAGTTTTTTTTAGATGTTTATCGTGTTCTTGAAGGAAATGAATTTTGATTGAAGGTCTCAAGTTTCTGGGTAGTAACAGTGTTTTTGGTGATGATGGGGTCGTGAAATGTGAGTTTCACGAACCTTGATTTGCGAATCATTGGGGAAGCAAAAGTTTTGGGGAAAAGAATAAGTTTCGCGAATTATGAGTGTGGAATGAGAATTTCGCGAACTGTATGTAAGAGTGAAAAGAGTTCGCGAATTGTGAGTTCTGCGAATTGTATTTGTTAGTTCGCAAATTACGAGTTCGCAGAATTGAAGGAATTCGTGAAATGAGTGTAAAATAACTTTCGCGAATCCTGAATTGTGAAATCTGTTTCGCGAGTCATATTTCACGAATGGAGAGTTTGCGAATTGGTTTCGCGAATCAAAGGGATTTCGCGAACTGTGTATAGGTTTGTGAATTTGGGTAATATTTCGCGAACTATGAGGTTTGCGAACTGAGTTTCGCGGGTCGGTTTAAATTCGCGAACTGTGAGATGATCAGTTCGCGAATCGTTTTACGAATTGTAGAGATTTTGCGAATTGTGTGTGGGTTCGCGAATCTGTGTAACACTTCGCGAACTTAGTTACTGTGTAGAATTTCGCGGGTTCATGTAATGCACTTCTCGAATCAGGTCACTTGAAACGCCCGATCATAATTTGCCTCTCGTAACGCCCGATCATAATTTGCCTCTCGGTGTCTAATGGGCATAGTCTCTCGTAACGCCCGATCTTAATTTGCCTCTCGGTGTCTTCAGGGTCAATTTACGGTATAGGCAAACGTCCTTTTTGATGGAATTTCCGAACGAAAATTTACGTAGTCAACTAATATAATATATAAACTGATTTTATTGTCTTTTCGTGGTTAAAGGATGATATTTTAGGAAACTCAACAGACCGGTTAGCGATTAGCTTAAGGACGTCAGGTAAGTGGGAATCTCACCTACAACACATAATTTGTGTTATATGTATTTGTTTTATGTGACTATGTGCTTTGACGTGAATATGTGGTGATGAGTGATGAAGTGAAATGTTTAGATATGTTTTTGCATAGTAAACATTTATTGCATTATTATGTGACATGAGCATGTGCATACATGAATAATGTGAGGAGTAGAAGTATGAGTATGCACAGTATATGGTCGTCTTGAAAACAAAATATGTTTGAAGACATTAGTATTTGATGTAGACTCATGAAGAGTCATAGTATAGCTACTTCTACAAAGGCACAATGACGGGGGTAAACCGTCGAATGTATGAACCTAAATTATTTAGGTAGCGGACGAGGGTCACCTGGACGAGACACATGGCGTAAGCCAGAGTGCCAGGAAAGGCAACCGCAATGAAAAAGGACGATCGCCAGATAGAGGGGCGACCTGGTGAACGATAAAACTGGAGATAAACCCTAGTTTGTCTTAACCAGAGTGGGCTGACTATCTTATTTTATTTGAATAGGATTTGAGCTCATTTTATGGTGGTGCAAGTAGTAAGTTAGCTATGGGCCTGATAGAAATAAGAAGGAAATGGAAAAGGAAATGATAAAAGAAATATGGGTGTGTGAGTGTTAGAAAGCACGGGCGCGGATGCTTTTGCTAGTGGACACGTGCATACATGCATATTTCCACTTACTGAGCTTTATAGCTCATCCCATGTTTTTATGTGTTGTAGACGCAGTGAACACGGTACGTGAACCTGTAAAAGGCGAGGCTGGTCCTTCTGGAACTTCCGGTGACTTTTGAGGGTGGTGTGTACATGGATGCGACCTGTGTGGCGGGTGTTGTGTAAATTACGCTGTGTGCTGTAAAATATATTTCTATTGTATGTAAAACATTCGAATAATGTTTTTATTGTAAAACGTTGGTATTGTAAATTAGCAGGGTATGATTTGCTGTGTAAAATCGAAAAATTCTATCGGTATTTCGTATGTAATATATTTATATTTCTATAGTCACGTAAATTAGTGTAAGATTAGAGTTGCAAATGGCGGGGCGCCACAATAATCGTCCTTCAATTCTCAAGAGAGGCGAATATACAGTCTGGAGAAGCCGATTTCTAAATTTCATAGAGCTAAAGGAACATGCAGAAGACCTTCTCTCATCAATTGAGCAAGGTCCAGCTCAGTTCTGGGTAGATGTTCCCGGGGACAACACTGCCAACCCTCCAATTCCTGCCTCTAGGCGACTGAAAGAGCCTAGGGAATATACTGCGGAGGAAAGAGTGAGAGAAAAAGCTGATCTAATAGCGAAGAACACGCTTATGCATGGAATCCCAAATGATATCTATCGACAGATCGATAGTATTCCAACCGCTAAGGGAATGTGGGATGAGCTGCACAAGATGATGCAACGAACAGAAGTCGGTATCAAGGCCAAGAAGGCTAATATTCTCACAGCCTACGAGATCTATACCAGAGATATCTCACCCTCTTAAATGAGATGAGGAAAATAGAAATCTCTAAGACAAACATGGAAACCAACATCAGATTTCTTTCCTCCCCGCCCTCAGAATGAAAAAAGATATCCACTCAGATGAGACATAATAAAGACCTTGAGGAGCTGGATATCCATGCCATGTTTGACAACCTTGCACAGCACGAGGAAGAAAATAAGCGAGATTCAGAAGGAGCAGAAGGGCAAACTTATCGATGACTCAGTTGCCCTAGTCTCAGACAGGAGGAGCACAAAATTGCAAAAAGAAAATATCGTCAAGCCTCCTACCCCCTCAGAATCTGAAGACGAATTAGATTCAGACATGGAGCGTGACATGAAAATGCTGGGACAGCAGTTGGCGCTAATTGGGAAAATGATGAACAAACAGTACTTCAAAAAGAAGTCCTCATCATCAGCCAATCGACTTAGGACCTCAAGCTCGAAGAACAAAGAACCTGCACCTGAGACTTCTGAGGTAAAGACTATCAAAGAACCGACCAAATGCTTTAACTGTGGAAAACCTGGTCATTACGCCTGAGAATGTACTCTCCCGAAGAAGAGAGACACTAATTACTACTCCAGGAAGCTTCAACTTACGAAACAAAATGAAGTTGGAGTAGCTCTAATGGTTGAACAAGACCACTGGCTCGAGGACACGTCTAGCTCAGAGGAAGAGAATCTAGCTCTAATGGCCCGCCAAGACAAACAATCAGACGCCGAATATTCAAATTCGACTGACGAGGACCAAGCATCCGATTCTTCACATGAGGTATTCTCTCCTTCGACATTATTGACCATGTTAGAATCTTATCAATTAGCATACACTAACATGCAACGTGAGCAGAAAAGCGTAAAGGAAATAGAGAAGAAACTAGCTAAGTCTGAGGAGAAAATAGCTAGTCTCGAATTAGAATTTAGGAGCTCTAGTGCGAAAATAGATGAACTAACTAAGAGCTCGAACCTTAGCGAGACTAAGCATATTTCGTTAGAGAAGCATAGCTCGAAAGTGAAGGAACTAGAAGACATGCTAGAAAATAACTATAATTGCTTGATTAGAAATCTCAATGAGAAAGCTAATCTCAATTGTAGATTAGCAGAAGCAACTTCCAAGATCACTAATCTAGAAGCCGAATTAGATAAATCGAATAGCAAGGTTTGTGAACTTGTGAAGGACCTAGATGACTGTCAAGCCGCCAAGATTACGGTGGAGAATAACTGTGATACCCGAACAATTCCTAACCCTAGTTGGCCAATATGAATCATGCATTGCATTCTCATCTTATGTGAATTACGTGCTAATATATGTGTGCCTGTTATGCATATTATTTGAATTATTTGTCTTGCATGCTATGTGCATTTTTAGAAATTGCATGTTATTAATTTCGGCATTTTAATATATTTAAATCCTAGGAATTTTGGTATGAGAAATAGTATATAAGTCATTAGAGGCGAATAGTTACACGTGTCTACTTAATATTTTCAAATAATAATAATAATACAAATAAATATTAAATAAATAAATTAGAAGTTCTTTATCCTAATTACTTTAGTCGGTTTCTTGTGTGATACGTGGCGAGTAATCATACACGTGTCAATACTAAGTACTACTAATTATACGTGAGCCGGTAGACGCCGCTATTTACACGTGTCGATTGCTAGGTATAATTAATTACACGTGTATGCATAATATATTATTCAACATTCATGTGAGTAGAATTTCATAAGTATTATTATTATTACTATTAAATTATACTAAGCTTATGCAAATTAGTTAGACAAAGTACAATATTTTACTTAGTATTCCTAGTTATTAATAATAAATTGCATAACATAGTATGAATGGAAGTATAGTTACGTGGGTGTATCTCACATATGAAACTCATTAGGCAATTAAAATACTTAGACAATGATATACATGTATGGGTGTTAATATGATAAGTATTAGTTAACGTAAAGAGCAAGGAATAAACTAACCGCCTTAATCATGTATATGAAACCCTATTTCGTTCATGGTCTTATACCACTCTTAATTATAACTTATTCTCCATTTCACACACCTTCATCACGTCTGGAACAAGAACAAGTAAGTAATATGTTAATCCTTCTTGGAACTAATATTTTATTGAAGTTCATACATATAAGCATGTATATGTTAGTCACACCTAAAATTATTCCTCAACTAATGTCTCTTGTTTCGTTATTTAGGAACCTAAAGCCGCATATTCGACGTTTGGTATGGATTTTCTTATTACCTTTTTAACAAATCAATACTAGCAAATGTCTGATATACATAGCCATAGCCATCGGTCCATATATTCTCTTAATTCGAAATATTAGGGCTATTAAAGTTACGGTGAAGAAAGCACATATAAGCATAGGCACTAGCCTTGTAGTTGGGACTACGATATTCAGTATAGAACGTGTAAAGGTAAGCGACTGTCCCATGCAACTACGACACATGAACCTAGCTTTATTTGTATCGTTGTGATATATGTGCTATGATTTATTTGATTACTTGGGAGGTACGAATTATTTAGTATTAATAATTGTACCTCAGGCGCGAGTCGCCATATACGTTGTTTTAATATTTGTTGAGATATGACCTTATGTGATTTGAGTTGAACTATTTGTTAGCCCAAGTGATTTGGGTGTATGTCATTTGGCACGAATTACTGTTTCGAATACGAGTGTGATATTCCTTGCATTTGTGCACCGTTTCATTTACATCGTGTCATTTACGTCTCTTTGGACGACTGGCGATAAGCATGTGAGGAATTTCATATAGTCGCTTTGGGCGAGACAGATCGGTGAGGTGCATTATGTCCTTTTGTGAGACGATACTATGATACGCGAGGGAATCTCGTGGTGGAGAAGACCGCCTTCGATGGGATGGTCCACTCGAGCCCTTCCCCTTTTGGCGGTACCGCGCCATTATTGGCCCGACGTGACGACGTCTTTTTTGGACGGGTGAAAAAGACCGTGCAGCTATTTTTGGGCGGGTGAAAAAGACCGTGCAGAATTGATATTTATGGCCCTCATTGATATTGATTGAGCTCTTCGGTATCATAGTCTTCGGTCTCAGGGCCCATATTGAGTGAATTATTTTGAGGGTATGACTGCATAGTTACGAGAGCATGAGTGGCATATAGCATACCATGTTGCACTTGATTCATTCGAGGAATTCATATCGCAGGCCGATATAGTTCCGAGCATTTTTACACGATATATTATTATGGCATTCGCTTACTGAGCAATTAGCTCACGTCGTTCATGTGTTGTAGGTGAGCCCGATTATGTTGTTTGATACTCGCTTTTGAGGCTAGCTGATGAAGCTCCCGCAGACTTTTGAGATGGCGTGTACATGGATGACGACATGTGGGCGAGCGAGTTCTTTTGTTTTGAGTTTGTATAGTTTCCTACTTACCGTTGAACTGTGTCTGGTCACATTTTGGACATCTCTTTGTATGCTATGTGTATTTATATGTTATATATGGTCGATTCGAGCTGCGTAGTTTGTCAGTTTGAATGTTGTGGGAGAACTATTCCTTTTTGAAAGTAAAGTCATTTTTGCTAAGAGTTTGCAAGTCTAATGGTTTGGTGAATGCGTTTTGTTTGGTCGAGTACAGGAGTTATCGACGTTTTCAAACATAACTCTTGCATTTTATTTTTCGAAGTCGTATTTTATTAGTCATAGAGTCGTATAGTAGTGTAGTGGCGTGGGGCGCCACAATAACTTTGCCCTCTTAGGAGATGAGCGTAAGAAGCTATATACTAAAACCAAGAAGTTAGAAGATCTTGTTGTGAAAAGGGCACATACTGATCAAACTATATTCTTGAATCAGCCCAAGGACTTAGAATTCTATGACTATAAGTATGGCTTAGGCTATGAGAACCCACATAACCTGAAGAAAGTTGATTGCAAACAACTATATGATATCTCGTACATGGGTCTCGGACTAACTTCTCTTATGAACTTTACCAACTCAAAAGTAATATTTGAGGAAGAAGAAGCCAAGAGACAAGCCATTACAAGGGCTGAAATACCCTTTTCATACATCGAGCTGAATCAACGCGACAAAACTTGGGTATCTCCCAAGGGCTGGAGCCTTGAAACTGTTAATTTTCTTGAAGATCATTCTAAAAATGAGGAAGTTCAAAATCATCGTTCTGAAAATTCTCTCTACATCCCTCCTATAGTTAAGAAAATAGAGGAATTACGAATTGTCTTAGATAAAGAAAGAGAGAATTTTGAAGCTGAAAAGACTAAATTCCAAAAAGAGATGGAAAATCTCAAAGCTTCCTCTATCTCAAGCACCATTTCTCACACATCTCCTCCAAAAGAAAATATCATTCTGAAAAGCGTGAAGAAAGAAAAATCGTCTTCAAAAGATCATAAGTCTAAAAATAAAAATGTTAAAAATACTAACTCTAACTTTGTATCTACTACGTCGACAGGGAGCGTAGTACTTGAGCTAGAGAAACCGAAGGTGAAAGTGTCCAGCCTAGATATTAAGAAGGAGCCCATAGATGTTAAAGTTACAAGTTTATCTTCTCCTTCTGTAAAAATAAAAGACATTCGTAGAAATAAAAGACCTATTTGATCTCTCCAATTAATTGCTTCTACTTGTTCTTTAAAACCTATCATCTTTAGAAGCACCAACTTTGAAATAGGCTCTTCATCTACAAAACCAAACATCCATTCTAAGACAAATGCTTCTAGGATGACCCGTAGGAAACAAGATCCAGCCACTAAGAAAGCATATGGCGCCATACATGCTTGTTCTCACCTAAGGTATCCCGTTAAGATTGAATCCACCAAACACCTTAGGAGACTATCCAATGAGAAGATTTTTTCCTCGATCAAGCCTACCAAAGCATTTGTTCGTGCTGAAATTAACATTCCCTGCCAGGTTCAACCCAAATGGGTTCCTAAGACTCCGCCTAATAAGACAAAAGCCAAAAAGGCCAAGTCTCCTACCACGGGCAAAACCAAATCCACATCTTTAAAGATGGTTTGGGTTGCTAAAGCCACTAAAAGTAATAATTTAGGAACAGTATCTGAACCTAAAACGAAATCTGCTAATCCACGATGACCCATTTACAAGTGGATACTTAAAGCGCTCTAATTGTTTTTGCAGATCCATCATGTGTGGTACCTTGACTCTGGTTGCTCCACACACATGACGGGAATACAAGAGCTGCTGAGCAACTACAAAGACAGATCAAATGGAAAAGTCAGATTCGGAAATAACGACTCAGCCCCCATACTAGGAGTTGGGAACATCATTCTAAAAAATCTGACAATAAATGATGTCTCTTACGTCGAATGTCTCCGCCATAACTTGTTCAGCATAGGCCAATTCTGTGACAAAGGCTTCCAGGTGGTCTTTCATGCTGACCGGTGCAGAATATTGGACAGTCAGAACAAAGAACTCCTGCAAGGACTTCGGAAATCTAATCTTTACACGATCAATCTAACGTCTGTGCGGACTACGACAGCTGTTCGCCTCATCTCCCAGATTACAATTCAGAGGAACAGCTTATGGCATCAACGTGTGTCTCATCTAAACATCAAAGCTCTTCAACGACTATCAATGAAAAGTTGGTTCACAGTCTACCAACAATTAGTCTACAAAAAGAGCATCAGTGTTCGGCATGTCAATTAGGAAAAATGAAGCGAGCATCTCATCATGTTAAACTAGTTGCCTCCACTTCACGTCCTCTGAAATTGCTACATATGGATCTCTGTGGACCTATGCAGACACATAGTATTAGTGGGCGAAAGTACGTACTAGTTATCGTTGATGATTATTCCCGCTACACATGGATGATGTTCCTCCGAACTAAAGATGAGACAGGGGACTTGATAGTTAATTTCGTGAACACTACTCAGAATTTGCTGCAACTGTCCATCCAAGTCATCCGAACGGACAACGGCACTAAGTTCAAAAACAAGTATCTCAGTGACTTTTATCAGAAACTTGGCATTCATCAGCAATTCTCGGCCGCCAAAACCCCCAAACAGAACGGGGTTGTGGAAAGGAAAAACAGAACTCTAGTAGAGGCCGCCCGTACAATGCTGATTCATTCCAGCCTCCCACACTTTCTATAAGCTGAAGCAGTAAATACCGCCTGTTTCACTCAGAATAGGACGGTGGTTCACAAGCTGTTTAATAAAACTCCGTACGAAATAATACACAAGCGAGTACCCAATATCTCATTCTTCAAGGTCTTCGGGTGCAAGTGCTTTGTGGCGAATGACAGACAGCAACGTGCTAAGTTCGATCCTAAAGCATTCGAAGCCAAATTCGTTGGGTATTCATCAACGTCAAAGGCGTATCGAGTTTACATCAAGTCCAACCGATCAATCAAAGAAAGATACAACGTCAATTTCCACGAAGTGGCAGAAATGGCTCCTGCACACCTCAGTTCAGGACCCGTACCAAACCCAGTGACTTCTGAATACGACAGTTCAGAACCCGTATACACTGGTGTGTTGGCACAAAACCAAAAGAAGATGGCAACAACTCCAGATTCAACGTCTGAAGAAGCACTGAAACTTGCGTTGGAAGATTTGGACTCTCTCTTTGAGCCTGTATATTGGTCAGAAAATATTATAGCAACACCGTTAGTGGAATTCCCACTCGACGACCAGTATACCGAGCTCTTAAAATTTCCCTACCTCACCCGATTCAGAATTACCACAGATCAATGACGAACCTACAACAGTAAATGAGGAAGTCTCTACAGAATGACTTAATCCAAATGCAGAATCTGACTTACCTCTATCTCCTGATGAATCTGAAATCATTGGAAGTCTCAGTCCTCAAATGACTGATGTGTCTAGCACTGCGCTACCCCATGAGCGAAAATGGATTCGATCACATCCAGTTGATCAGATTATTGGTGATCCTTCACGTGGAGTACAACACGTCATCGACACAATTTATTCAGCTGCTTCTTAAGCCAAAATGAGCCAACTAAGGTAGCAGACGCACTAAAAGACCCGGATTGGGTGATAGCAATGCAAGATGAAATCAACCAATTTGAGCGTTTTCAAGTGTGGACCCTAGTATCCCGACCGCATGGGAAAACAATCATCGAAACGAAATGGGTATTTAAAAACAAAAAGAATGAAGATGGCGAAGTGATTAGAATCAAAGCTAGATTGGTTGCGAAGGGCTATAACCAACAGGAAGGAATTGACTACGACGAGACATATGCTCCTGTTGCCCGAATCGAAGCCATTCGTCTCTTCCTGGCTTATGCGGCTCATAAAGACTTCAAAGTCTACCAAATGGATGTAAAGACCGCCTTTCTCAATGGCGTGCTAAAAGAGAAAGTCTACGTCGCTCAGCTAGAAGGCTTCATTGATCAAAAACATCGCGATCACGTCTATCGATTGGACAAAGCTCTCTATGGACTGAAACAAGCTCCACGCGCTTGGTATGACGTATTGGCGATTTCCTCGTAAAATCTGGCTTTATCCGAGGAACGATCGATACGACCCTCTTCATAAAATGGCAAGACAAAGATTTGATGGTCGTCCAAGTCTATGTAGATGACATCATATTCAGATCAACAAATCCACGGCTATGCAAGAGATTTGGAGAATTGATGAAGAGCAAATTTGAAATGAGCCACATGGGAGAGATGCAGTTCTTCTTAGGACTTCAAGTAAGGCAGCTCGATGATGGGATATTCATCAGTCAGACTAAATACATCAAAGACATCTTGAAGAAATTCCACAAGATCAGAGCAAGCCACTCAGCACTCCCATGTCCACAAGCTGCAAGTTGGATGCCGATCCCACAGGAAAAGCGGTCGACATTACATTATATCGCAGCATCATCGGCTCTCTTCTTTATCTCACCTCAAGCCGGCCAGACATCATGTTTACCACATGTCTATGTGCCCGTTTTCAAGCCAATCCCAAAGAATCTCACATGCTTGCGGTGAAGCGAATTCTGCGTTACCTTAAGGGCACCTCCTAGGACTATGGTATCCTAAAGGAACAAATTTCAAATTAATTAGCTATACTGTGCTGACTACGCAGGTTGCCGAATGGACAGGAAAAGCACATCCGGTGGCGCTCAATTCCTAGGCGAAAAACTAGTCTGCTGGTCATCCAAAAAGCAAAACTGCGTCTCAACATCGACGGCCGAGGTAGAATACGTCGCGGCTGCCAGCTGTTGCTCGCAAATGCTATGGATGCGGACTCAGCTTCGCAATTATGATAATCTAAATAATATACCCATTTATAGCGATAGCCAAAGTGCCATTGCGATTACATGTAATCCTGTTCACCACTCACGCACAAAACACATAGACATATGATATCACTTCATCAAAGATCACGTAGAAAAAGGCACGATTGACATGTATTTTGTGAACACGGAACATCAACTAGCCGACATTTTCACCAAGGCTTTGGACGAAAAAAGGTTCCAATTCCTTGTCGGAAAATTAGGCATGTTGAACCTTCCGTGATTTGTGCATGATGTGATCCTATGTGCTTTCACGTATTCTATGCTATTTGTTTTCTATACTTAACAAATGTTATATCTTGCGTGAAATTTTTCATTTAAATAAAAATAAAGAAAAAAAAAATATGTACATATAAGTATAATATTAGGGGTATGACGATATCTTTAGGATGCTCGATCTACGTCAGAATAGAATTCACTGACATGAGACTGATTGCTTGCTTAAATTTTGTCAGTCTAAGTCGCATTCTTGTGTTTCTTAGGTATTGAGTTTGTTCCACTAAGACACACCACTTCATATAAGTGAGGATTCTAGCCTTTTTGTAGAATACTATTTGTAATTGTGCTTGATTTCATTAGTTTGTCCTTGTAATTAGGGGCATTTTGTATAGTAGTCCTTAGATTAGGACTAGTTTGATATTTATACCAAGTTTGTTTGGTATAAATACTTGTAAATCAATTGAGCTTAATAGAGAAAGTTTTGAGAATTGATCCGAAGGGCTTGCAATTTGATTTCTAGGGAGAAACAAAAGTAACTTTCTCACTCTACTCGAATTCTCTCTCTTGTTCTTCATTTGAGTTTTTCGATCGAATTCAATTGCTTATCTAAACGATCGAATTACTATGAATTCTAGGCTAGGATCGTAGAGTTGTTAATCGTAGGCCCTAACAATTGGTATCAGAGCAGATTCGTTCTGTTTTGAATCGAAAATTGTTAGAATTGGATCGAAAATCATTTTCTGGATACTGTTCATCGAAGAACAGTTTGGCGCGAAAACCTTTTTTCATCCAATAGCTTAATTCTGTGCTTAATTGACTTGAATTTGGTGTTTCTGTGGTTGTTTAAGTGATAGATCGTCATTGCGATCAGTTCTGTAGCAGTTTAAACTTAGATTTCTTGGATTGAATTGCTTCTGTGTGTTACTGTTTGCGAAGAACATGAAGAACACGTTCTGATTTTGATCAAATTCGATATATTTTGCTTCATAACGTGTTTAATTGCTTGTTCGTGCGTGATTAGTACTTAATTGCGAGCAATTACCTCAAATTTCACTATCTGATTCTTTGTTTTTGCTCGAATTAGTGTTAATCGTATTCTGTGAATTTTTCTCGATTGCTCAAATTTTTCTCGCTAAGTTTTGCGATCGGATTAGTTTCTCGATCGATAAACCTAGCGCGAGAATTTTTCTCGGTCAGAATACGAAGTCAGCGCTAGAATCGTCATCAGTAGAAACGATTTTAGTTAGAAATATTTCTCGAGCATTATGGCGAAAAACTTTTTCGAGATAGACTTATTTTGACTTTGCATGCGTAAAAACTTTCACTCGAAAAACTTTTTCAGTCAAACCTTTTAGCGTTTGACCAGGCGAAAATCATTTATAGGCGAGAAACTTTTCTAGTCAACAGATTTATTTTGACTTGTCGAGAAACTTACTAACGTACTGTTTCTTTACGATCGAAATAAATTCACGATCAAGAAATTTTTCTCGACCGAATGATTTTGAGCAATTTATCTCGCTCGTAAAGTATCTCGCTGACAAAATTTCTCGCACGAGAACAGTACTCAGTACACTATCTCGACGGAATTAATTTCGATCAAACTTTAAGATTGAATCGAAAATAATTCTCGATCTAATTTTCGAATCAAACGCTACTAACGAATTTTGTCACTTGTGAAGCACATTACATCATCTTCAACCTTCAAAACAATTAACGAAGATCCTTCAACAACTCGACTACAATACAAACATGGATGCATACTCACTCGGAAATGACAACCGTCCGCCGATCTTGCAAAGAGGCGAATACACAGTGTGGAGAAGCCGCTTTCTGAATTTCATTGCTCTAAAGGATCAAGCCGAAAATCTACTGAAGTCCCTTGAAGAGGGACCGGCACAGTTCTGGGTTCACGTACCCGGGGACGAAACAGCTACTCCAGCAATTCCAGCTTCTAGGCGACTAAAGGAGCCTAGAGAATACTCTCTGGAGGAAAGAGCTCGAGCTAAGGCTGATCTAGTAGCCATGAATACCCTTATGCAGGGCATCCCCAATGATATATACAGACAAATCGACAGCCTTACATCGGCCAAAGGGATGTGGGATGAGCTGCATAGGATGATGCAAAGGACGGAAGTTGGCATAAAGGCCAAGAAGGCGAACATTCTCACTGCTTACGACTCACTCAAAGCAAAGCCGGAGGAGAGTCTAAACGAGATCTACCAACGATACCTCACTATTCTCAATGAAATGAGGAAGATAGAAATAACGAAGACAAACAAGGAGACAAACATAAGATTTCTATCCTCTCTGCCCACGAAATGGAAGAAAATATCCAGTCAAATACGACAAAACAAAGATCTAGAGGAGTTGGATGTCCATGCCGTGTTCGATAATCTCGCTCAGCATGAGGAGGATATCCGCGAGATTACCAAAGAGCAGAAAGGCAAACAAACTGATGACACGGTTGCCTTAGTCGTGGAGAAGAGGAGCACAAGGTCAAGAAAGGAAAAGATCGTTAGGCCACCTTCATCATCAGAGTCGGAAGAGGAACCGGACTCCGACATCGAGCCGAACAGAACTAACCCGAATGTATTATTTCCGTGTTAGTGCGCACGCGAGCATGTTTTCGCCTTTGCGTTTCGCGTGATTTCCTTTTTGTCATCAGCAGTGTAATCTTTAGCGTCCTTTGGAGTTCCATCGGTTTTGTTAGCCGTATATGGTCCATTAATGATTGTCTCCCAAAGATCGTAGTCGACAGCGATCAAAAACTCGATCATACGATTCTTCCACACTGCATAGTTCGTTCCATCAAAGAGAGGCGGCCTAGAGTGGGATTGACCCTCTGCAAATACATCAACACTCGAAAAAGCCATTAGATCTTAACTCAGGCGTGTTAGGCCTTTCGTTGAGTAACCTTGCTCTGATACCAAATAAAGTGTAAAATATGCCTAAGATGGGGGTGAATTAGGCTACAAAAATTTTGTCTTGTTTTTCTTTGAAAAATATTTTTCTTTAAGAAGATAATCGCAGAGTGTGTTATATCCCTGAAAGCAGTAAGATTATCAACGTTATCTCCCTAACCCTATTTCACAAAATATCAAGTTATTTTCATAAAACGTTTCAACGATATTACCAAGTTATTTGCTTGCGTTCTGGGTCTGTCCTTGGGGTGCGATCTCCCCAAGAGTTCCAACTAATCACTAGGTATTACCAGTTATGGTTACAAAATGATTGACCCGTACACAACAAAAGCACTATGGATACTAGACCTCGTTCTAGGCTGTCGCACACCAAGTTTCGTTCCACGTCGTTTACCCAGGAAACCAATTCCCCGACTGGACACAGCTTGCTACCGAAGGGCCACCGAATCCACCAAATTCGTCCCTCCACGTGCGAAGACTCCACTCGTGTTCCTTTGTGCGCTCAACACGTCTGAAGATACAACACGTCCGAAGACAAGGGTTTTAGAGTAGGGTGATGCTAAAGGATGCTCACAGGTACAAATTCGCAAATTTAGGCTCAACACAAACTACGAATAAATCGCAAATTAAGCTTAATCACTCTAAGGGATTCGTTTGCTTGTGTGTTCGTTTCGAACCCTTCAACGTGAAGTGTTTATCTTGTATATAGACCTCGAATTGCTTCTTCACTTCACAAGGAAAGTTAAGCACATAATATGCAAGAGAAGGCTCAATAATCACGTGCATTAACTCAAATAATCATGCCAAGAATAAACCAATTAAGCTCAACGGTCATACATGAATTCTTACCATAAATACTTGAGGCTTACTTTCATTCCATGGTAATCTCATCTGTTTGTCAGCACATTCCATATATAGACTCAATCAGCATATTACTACATATAAGCCCAATCAATTAATCACTTTCCGAAATATAAATTCCAAGTCGCATAAGGAAAGATAGATTATGATTTACTGATTTAAAAGTCAAATAAGATATCACTCAACCGGATATATCATTGATATTCTTTCCTAAAATAAATCAATCACATGTAAGCACTTAATCAGAATATCTTTTCCATATATAGCATTCTCATTCATATCCGGGTGATCACATCGATATTCTTTCCTAAAATAACTCAATCTCACAGACAGTTCACATATCACTCAACATGATATATTTTCCATATATAGCACACAGTGAGATTCCATTCATACGAGAACGTTCTTAACCAGGTGATCACAGCAATATTCCAGTTAAGCACAAGATCACACAAATTCGATTATTTTAACAATTTAATCAAAGTGAAGCACTTAATCGAATATTTTTACATACTTAAACATCATAAATCATACATATCGAGTTTTCTAAATTGTACCCCCCATAATACATAGTTACTTGGAATAATCAAAACTCTCATAGTCTTTTGGACCAAAAACGTCTACAATAGTAATAGTATACAAATAAGTAAACTGATGGGACTTGAAAACAGAAGTGGAAATTGTTCAGTTAAACTTGTGGAATAAATAATATAAGAATAATAATAATCTGGTTATTTATAAATTATAAGTCAAAAGAATGGTGTGTTTTTGCCTTTAATCAATTACATGAAAGGCCATTCAGAGGTTTGATTGATATCGACGGGGTAACGATCGGTCCAACACCCATCATCATCTGCTGCTTTCTTCCATCTCCTTTTGAATATCTTATATTCATTCCATGATTGTCTCCTCACCTGTAATCAAACCCATTTTACACCCTTCATGAATATTATCGACGCTAAGGTGAAGCAACAATGAATATCTAAGTAACATTTTGGTATTTTGGTTTGAGTCGAATAATAATTTAGGGTAATGAAGGGGCGGCAAAAACTTACTTCTAGTCTTTGGTTGATTGCTTTGGGCTGCAATGATGATCCCTGCAAGTAGAGAAATGGGATATCATTCAAAGAATAATGAAATATAGCAAATATATGCTTGGTCGTACCTCTTTTGTTTGAGATACTACTTCTGCAACGGATACTTCTTTAGCCTGCAAAAACTCAATGTAATGAAATCTGATAACTTAATACAGTACGAAAACTAAATCTAATGGCGAAATGCTTGATGTAAGAAGGAAGACCATCTAATAATTTGCTCCGTAACTTTTCTCGAAAATAACTTAGTACTCAACTCTTTCCAGTAAAAATCTAGTTCAGTATGTTTAATTCATTTATCATAAATAGTCATTTCCAATCATTTTCTGTACTAGTCAATCACCACAATTACCGGCACTGAAGTGGCAATATCATTTCATAAATTTTACTCCACCTAAAAAACGTCATTTCAATCATCCCTCACGTTCCCAACAAAAAAAAGGATGAAAGCATTTACAAAAACCTATTTCTTTTGCATGTTGAGGAAGGGTAGGACGACTTATTTTTATTAGGTGAAGTGAAAGTTGTGTCATGATATTGCTACTTCAGTGCCGGTGATTGACTAGGACAAAAAATGGTCGGAAATGACTGTATATAAAATTGTTACACTTGAAAGAATTTGATATCTTCTTTTACTTTATTACGTAGACTGAGACTCGTGACTAATGGTTGACCAGGATAAAGAAACGTAGGCGAAAATGTGTTATTTATGATAATGATGTAGGACAAGATTTTGTAGAGCAAAAAATTAGAAGATTGAAATCGATTTTGGGAAAAATTACGGAAGCAGAATTCTAAACCTTATTATTGTCGGGTTGGCCGAGTGTTGGAAGGCCATAGTGAACGATGTACTCTTCATCCACCACTCCTATTTTCTTCGTCCGATCTCCCTACAATGAATAGCAGTGCAATAGTACGTATATATACATATATATGTACACGTTCATTAAACAAAAGGCGTGTCGAATTCATGGAGATATATATATCTATATATATATATATATATATATATATATATACATACATGTTCATTAAACAAAAGGCGTGTCGAATTCATGGAGAATGAATTACCTTTACGCAATAACCAAGGCGAATGTCAAGTCCCCAAGCATGGATCAGATCGTTCTGTAATTAAGAGTATAAATGAAGTGATTATTAATTATAATCTTGCACTTCATCGATGACAAACACTAAACGTTCTTGCTATATTCTATTATATTTCATGAAAATATACCATATACCTGGATCATATACCATACACAACGCCAAGCAGCTCTTGAAAACACAGGCGCCATTACTTCAATCCACCTGTGAAATTTAAAAAAACAAAACACGATCTTGATACATTTCTAACTTGGAAAGATTGTTATTTGTATGTGGTTTGACTTTATAAGATTGTCCAAATAAGCAGAAACAAGCCATACCATCGATTATTGAAGCAAAAGAAAACTAACATAGTATTAATATATAAGTGCCATTTTTTTTTCTTACCCTGTGCATGGAGGGGAACTGCTTTCGGCGTCGCATTGCACGCCCTTACCATCATTCTTGAAAGCTCTCCTATGACATATCAATGTAATGGTTGTTACAATTATGGATCTTACCAGAAAAAAGAAAAAAAAAAAAGAAAACCTGAGAAAAATGAAAACGAACCTGTGCACCTTTGATCTTCCCGAACGTGCGGTAATAAGATGATGTACCTCCGATTTTCGACTATCAAGAGCTGGCTGTGATATCTCGAGCCCTTCTTTTTTGACTATCGACAAATATCTACATTTATTTTACGCACAAATGCTTCTTATTATAATGCGTAAAATTCAATGCGCTAAAATAGCAATATGCGTATATACACACCGTTTAGGGCTAAAGTTTTCGACGCCGAGGTCTTCGTCCCACAAGAAGACATTATCGTACTCTGCTACAGTATCTGGATGTAAGAATCTCTTTGCAAACCACCTAATTACATGACATTATCTGATCTTCTGACGCATGGAAATTATGGCAAAAAAACCTAAAGGAGCCTTAAAATCTTTTAGGAAGGAAGGATTTGCTATATTTAAAAAATCATGAGAATGTACCATTTAGTTTGATTATCGGCAGACACGTGTATCACGCTGCTGCTCCATTCGAACTCCTTCCACTTATCAACATTTCCATCGTAATGGAAAAGCATCACAAGAAATTCGCTATCTAAAAACTGCATTTTTAAAGAAAAGGAATAATTGTTATCATCAGTCAACACTTCCATTCCCATGGTGAAAGTTCCGAGAAAATGGACTAATATCGGACCTTTTTGACCATCTTTCCTACGTTTTTCTTCTGCTTTATACCAACAGCAACAGCAAATAAACTCTTTGAGCCCTTTTTCTTCTGCATTTGCACAATTATCATTTTTGGTTCTACAAGCTCAATGAGAACACCTTATATATTACAATCATTCTATCTAAGAAAAACAAAATCGAAAAAAATTGAAATTGCCATCTACAAGGTTTTACCTCTGGTAAACCCCATAAGGGTCGCCTTTCGAAATTAGTAGTCATTGCAGCTAATCCTTTAGGCAACATTTCACTCCCTTGAGGCCTGCATCGATTCTAGTACAGGTGACAACAAATCATAGTTGAGCTTATGTTATAAACTTTTGGGATATATAAATATACAGTAATCACAGACCTCACATGTCGTAAGTTTGTCAATATTTCCCTTTAAACTCCATTTGGACAGCTTCTGTTCGATATTCCAAAAATGAGTACTTCCACCAACTATATAGGTCTTAAGAACACGGATCAAATAAACCATGGATCACTTACCCCTTTATCCAACCGAGGAGCCTTTGAGCTCCCTATAAAGATCAGCGTAAAGAAGAGAAAAAAGGCGGGAATAAAGCCGCAGAAACACGCTCTTCGACCCCTTTGGTCTCTGAACGTTAACATCTGAACCAAGAATTTGTTCAATTGATTTATCACAAACTACAAAATTTCTCATCCTTAAAAAGTAGTGGGAAAAGAAGGCAGAGATGAAACCCTCAAATGGCATAAGATTTCAGTGTGTGCTTACGAAATTAGATGACGGCCTCGCCATCTTCGATACAGAGGAAGATCATACAACCTTTTTTCGGATAATCGAGTTCAATGTCAGCATGAATTACAACCCAGCATGACTATATATATTAAACATCAACGTATTAATATCATTATTTAAATCGATGATCGACCCAATCATGATGATCATTTCACAGCGAATCTCTGAGTTGGCATACGTTTACCAAGACAATGTTAATGGGCGAGATAGTGTTTGAAAAAGAAAATAATAATTGAGGATTGCCCAAACTCAAACAATATTCTTCTTCATGCGAAATAATAACATCGAATGATCAACGGGCGATTAATTCACTGTCAATTGTAAGAAGTCTCCCACCAATCACTCAGCTTTCAATCATGATGTACATCCTAAAAAAAAAGACAAAAAAGAAAACCAAAACAAAATTCCCCAATACTTTCGATTAAGCTAATAATCATAAAAACATAATACGAATGAAAGAGATTTTCGCGCTGCGCGCTACGAAAACGATCCGACCAGTGATGCGCATCATGAAATTTTCTTTCGCATCGTCGAGTAGCAAACGATTTAATTATGTAGAGTAACATTGTTTAATGTAATTATTATGATCATAATTGTGTTTCTTATATCTTATATCCTATATATACATTTAAATGTAGTTTTGTTGTGGTGTTGACACGTGTCCTACAATAATATTACAATAAAAATAAATATAATATTAAGAAAAAGTACCCATTATGTTAGCTTAATTAAAATACCCATTTATCTTAGCTTAATTGTTAGTAAACAAACTACTATAAATAGTTAATATTTATACATAATTAACTCCGTGCATTGCACGGGTAATTACTAGTTAGAATAGAAATAGAAATGTAGGTGCCCTCAAATATTGTCACATGTCAAATATAATTAAATATAATAAATAAATAAATAAATATAAAAATGAAAAACAAACCCACTATCCAATGTTTATATACAATAACTACCAACTCAAATACAATTTAATATTTTTATTCACATAATCATATATATTTAATACCGTGCATTGCACGGGTAAAAAACTAGTAATTGGAACGCAGTTGTAATTATCATATTTGAAGATAAAAATGTGCCTAGAGGGGGTGAATTACGCTTATAAAAATTTATGCTTCTTCTTTTCACAAATCCTAAGATGTAGTGACTTAGAGATGCCTACTAATGCGTGATGTGTATGCCTGATATATATCCTAGTTACGTCCGATGTGTGTCGGGTCTGTCACACTGCAAAAAGGAAATAACTGTAAAGTAAATGCGAGACATGATTTTTATAGAGGTTGTCCCCAACTGGGGTTTACTCATCTCCTTGAGGTTTGCTCCTCAACAGTTTAACCAATCACTATAATGCACCGTAGATGGATAAAAAACTGATTGATTAGCCCAATACACAACCGAAACAAGTCGAACACTAGACACACTAGGTTACCACACGCCGAGTTTCGTTCTTCGGAATCTCCTGATTCCGACAAGACACAGCTCGCTACCGAAGGGCCTTCGGAACTCGTCATTCCCTTCACGTGTGCATAAACGTCGACCTTGCCTCCTTGGTATTGCTCACGTCCGAAGACAGAATATATGGTGGGAGGTTGGAATATCTCAGTACTGTCAGTACTTCGCAATTGATCGCTCAGGTAGGCAGAAAGCTATTACAAATGAACGCTCAGGAATCTCTCAATGATGTTTCTGCTAAAAAACTCTCATAGTCGTATATTCGCAAATTCTAAGTGACTCGAAAATATGAAGTGTTGCTCATATATAAACCTTTTCATTCAATAATTTACATGGAAAATCAAATCATAATATTAATCACAAAATCAAGCATATAATCCATGTAATTTTCGAGTAGTCAATATGTCATGTAGATCATGCTCACAATAGATGTTCACAAAAGTGATAAGCTCATTAAAGCATGATTATATTCCATGTAAAGGCTCAGATTCGTTCTCAAGGCATATTCAATTATTTCGAATTATATTTACCATAACAGAACTTTCCATATGTGATTCCCTGCTATCAATAGAATAAGTCAATCCAGATTTACTTTCCTTGTTTAGCACACGAGATAGCAACATATCAAACATTTTCCATGTTTAGCACATAGTATCAGATTAATATATTTACCATGTTTAGCACATAAATCAGATCAGAACATATATATCCGAATTGCTTAACTTCCTAAAGCTCATATCCGTTTTTAGCACATACCATATGTTTGCATCTTATCCACAAAGTCAATCAATCAAATCTTCCCTAATTATAATATCCTAATCAGCTCAAGGAAAGATATCAAATTGATTTTGCACAATTAATTCAGCGGGATGCATTTAAAAATCGTAGATGCAAGTTTCACTCAGGAATAAACGATTCTCAATGGATATATCACTTTCCATATTTAGACAGCATATTTCCCTAATATAATCCGGTAGGATATTTTACACGTTTTTTTTCCATAAATAGCACAGAACGATATATCCTATCATATGAAACGTCAATAACACGCGATCACATTTTTCATCAATAAATCACAGAATCACATGTGAATCAAATATTCAACAATTTAACTAATTTATAGCTCACAAATAATGCATGGTCGAATATTATCATGTACTTAGACATTATATTAATCATTCATCGAATTGCTGAATTTATAGACCTAACGTCATTACAATTACATAGTTCATCAAATCTCTCTAACGCTCGTGGACAAAAAAAAAAGGTCAACAATCTCCCCCTTTTTGATGATGACATGTTAGGTCTTATGTGTACGTGATTGTTGGGAAGCCCTTCGACCTCAAGTCCTTGATTGTGCGGAGCTATCATGTTGACCATCTTCATATTGCTCTCAAGAGCCATCTGAAGGTCGTGTGTGGCATGGTACTTGACCTGGCACATCATGAATCTGTAGAGTCCCTCGAGTCCTTCCTTCTTGATGAATTCTTATACTTTCTCGCGTACATTCGGTATAGATTGTAGACCTCTTCAGCGGGAAGATATGGCAGATCACTCTTATTAAGCTCTTCTCGAGTTCTGTCTATCCGTTCTATCTGGTAGATTGGAGTTGGGATGCCGCCTTTTGCATGTAGACTCCTAACAGCTCACATATCGGAGATAAGTTCTTGAAATGACTCTTCAGCTGATTTTTAGGAATCCCTAGCCTCCTCTCAGGTCCGAGTTGGGTTACCATCATAAGATATGACATTCTTTTCTGCTGTTCCTAGTGAGAGATGCCTCTGAGCTCGAACTCGTTCAACTTCTTAACCTTGTCCGCTGACCTCCAGATTCGCTGACGAACTTTTTCGAGGAATGGGATTTCTATCCTTATGTTCTCCCATGGCGTGTTAATTCGAACGGTCCCTGGAGTTAGTCTCGGAGGGGTGTCCGCTCATTGAGCAATTAACTCTGGAAGCCTTGGGAGAATTACTTCGTGATCTTTGCCTTCCTGAAGTTCTCGTCATCTATCAGAACCGTCGACATATGCTAATCACAGAAAGTGTCGAACGTCCTTGAGTTTCTGCCAAAGCCACGAGCATTGCGGCACTTGCTTCTTCTTCCGGAAGCAAGGGGCTTGTGTAGGTCGTTGGTGTTGTGGACGGAGGTGTTCTAAAGGTGAAAGTGGGTGGTTCATATGGTTCGAGAGTTAGGGTGTGGTGCGGGTGCGTGGTGGTTGTTTTGGTTTGGGTTTGTGAGCGTGTGTTTGGTCGTGAGGTTTAAGCAGCTCCTGTACTTGTCCGTGCTGTGCCCGAGCTTTGTCCTTGACCATTCGTAGAAGTCCTGGGCCTTTTCTCCCCCTCATGACGACCTTGATCATCAGGATCATCATGTCGGCATTTTGAGAGGGAGCTTTGACCTTGTCATGAGTCGGTAGGTGGGCCAGGATGATCCACGAGACGTCGGAAGAGATCTCCTTCTGCAGTCGTCTCCATAGCCGTGTGTACTATCTCCATCAATCTGTCTTCAAAAGATCTAAGTGCTTCGGAGAGGGCGGCTTGTAGTCGTTCTTCGGTCACGAATGGTGAGAACACCTCCGTTGAAGGACCAGGATGACTGATGTCGCCTGTTGCAACCCATGTGAGAACACCGTCTCAATAGGTTGGCTCGTCGTCACTTCAGGTTGTGACGGGTCGAGACTTCCATCCAATCCTCGATTTGAATCTAAAAGATTCGCATCTATGGATGTTGCTGCAAGTTCTGATTGATCTTGCGTGTCAGACACCTATTGTACTGGGCCGATAATGAGTAGAGTCTGGGTCTCGGCCTCAGTTGACGCTATTTGTTCGTGCTGCGGCTCAAGATTGAGCGAAGATGGGTCCTCAGCACTTGGAATGTTAAGTGGCGTCGTGTCTGATGTAGAAGTGATAGCTGTGATGACGGGTTTATGATATAGGAGTCGTGGTTGAGAAATCCGTCTGACTAATTGAACTTCCTCGTCAGATGCCGTGGCTTCTGAGGAGGTAACCGTGTGAGGAGCTTATTCTCGTTCAACGTCCTCATGGGCTGGTGCGGTCACCTGAGGCTCTTCAACTATGATCGTGGAGATCAAGGCCTCAGTTTCAGGCGTGGTAGCCTGTTGAAGTGGACTATGCCCCATTTCTGCGTTGGACTGTGCTTCTTGTTGGAGGATCTCCTCAATAGACCCTTGAAACACGCCTACATGGATGGACAGTTCCACTTGGAGTTCTTGAACTTGAGCTTCGACTTCCAACTAATGGGCCACTTCATCGATCAACGTGGAGTCCTGGTCTGGCAGTGAAGCTTCTTGAATTGGATGCTCTAGTTTGAGTTCCTGGGCTACTACATCGATTAATTCAGCCGTAGGACTTGGTTGTGTTTGCTGGGAAGGGCTCATGTTGAATTCTGCCGGGGGCCTATCATCGCTTCCGTTAGATGATGTTCCCGACAGTATAGTCGATATACGTCTCCCGTGGGGTTGGCGAGACATAGCAGCTCAAATGAGATCAGCAACGATGGCTGATCCAAATCCGTGAGCCTGGGGTTGTGGAAACACTTGAGCCGTGGTGGTCGATAATTTCCTCCTGGAGGCAGGCGAGGAATATTCTCGTGAAGCTCCATGAGGTGGGCAATGATTACACTAAACCACCTTGCATATGGTACATTCTTCGAGTGCTTGTTCTCTTTTTGTCTGATCTGTTCTGCAAGGTCATTCCAGATCAGCTGGGGGAAGTCGTAGTTTCGGGAGAAGGCAATGCCGTGGAAGATCCGAAGAATGTTGCCGTTGCCTTTGTCAAAACCGGCATGCTTCGGCGAGAGGCACTTATTGGCCAAGTCCAAGCCTTAAAGTTAGTTTCATACGAAGTCCGACTTTGGTCCATTAAACGGCCCGTGGCCCACTAAGGCGTGGCCCGACGATCCAAGGCCCGTTAAGGCCCAAAACACTTTCTCTCCTTATCAGTACACGTTGATGATCCCCTTTAAGCCCGACTCTCTAGGTTACTTACGAGACTTACGAGACTGTGGATCCGTACTCGGCGGTCTGAGCCCGGCAATCACAAATCGTTATCCAGACCGCATCTGTCCCGCTGACCCATGCAACAACAAATCGGGTCGAGGGGAACAAGTGACAGTCTAGACTTCGACGTCAACTCCATCAAACCCCCTTTCGGTCTAAGAATCACGTAGACTACTATAGTGTTGTCATCGGTCATTAACACTCCTTGAGTAATAAGCCATGTTTGATCGTACGACCCGTGAGTCAGTGTCCATGAAACGACTCAATCCCTTGATTCGATTCATATCACAAGTCACGACCTCCGCTTGCAAGCGGGATATCGGCACACGATAGGTCATCTACAAATAAGCCATGATCGGTTATCCAGCACCCAACTGGAGCCTCAAGCTTATGGACTTTTAATGTTCGAGGTTAAGAGTCCACTACTGCCTTCCTCTCTTGTGCCAATCGAGAACAGTGACTCAACTCGACACATTTGGATTTGTTCATTTATTGCTTTACCGGATGCTAAGTAAAGAACTCTTAGATCCAAAAAACGAACAATGCCTTTCAATAAACACACGATAATATTTTATGACACAAAAAGGTCGAATGATAAATAAGCTAATGCCCTATACAATCTAATCCTCGTATAGCATTCGACGGCATATTCCCAACAACTCCCACTTGCACTCAATGCCATGCACTGCAATATCTAATACACATCTTTTCGAGATGTCTAGCCAGCACTGCCTGTGATAGGGGCTTGGTGAACGGGTCGGCCATGTTTTCCGCGGTCGCAATCTTGTGCACGGCTATGTAGCCATTCTCAACGAATCCACGTAGCGCCAGTATTGTCACACCACAATGGCAATGGCCTATCTGCTACAGGAACGACACCAAGTTCTTCCAAGAACATTCTCATCCAAACACCTTCCTTAGCTGCCTCTGAGGCCGCTATATACTCTGCTTCGCAGGTGGAATCTGCAGTAGTGCTCTGTTTGAAACTCTTCCAAGACACTGCTCCACCGTTGTAATACCCCAAATTTCACAAGTAGGATCGGCTAATAAGTTTGTGTGTATTTGTGTGTTTATATGATTTCGAATAATGGGGTAACATAATTATGAAATATTTAATTTGCTAAAAATGTTGGGGCTTATGGGAATTTTCAAATAGGGTAAGAGAATTTCGAAATGAAGTGAGTTGGGGGAAATTCTTTAATGAGGTCTTTCGAAATTCATAAATGATGAAGTAAACATCTAAATAACATTAAAGTATTGCTTATTACATGAGTTATAAATAAATAATAGGTAAAGGTCTATATATATGTATAATAATAATAGATCAAAAATTTCATGGGGCATATAGGTTAGGTTCGAAAAGTTTGAATGATGTATATGTAATAATTTATTGAGGGATGTGGATAGGTTATAAAAGAAAGTTTCGTTATATGTCTATACAAATACCATTATATTAAACCCCAAAAGTCTTGAGAATGAAAGGTGGTCGTGGGATAGATATGTCCACATGTATGCATGTATAAATATAGATTGATATTGCTAATCATAGCTAAATGATAAAGATTATTATTGAAAACTAACAAAAGATTAGGTGTGGGAGACGATTTTATTTAAACAAGGGTAAATGTCCATACTCATTTAAGGTTATTACACGTTAACCTTGGGGGATAAGTACAAATCTTTTGAAACCTAAAGTCATGGAAGAAAACAATTGAAAGGTAAATAGGTGAAGACAAAGGTTGGCCAACAACTACACTTACTTAACATTACACGTTAGGAATGTAACAATAGCAAGGCTATAGAAACTTATTAATTTTTGTAATATAGCGAAAAGTTAAGATGTAGGGATATTACTAATACGTAATAAAAGACAAGCATTAGAGGATTAGTTAGGAAAGGATAAGAGCAAAGGAAGAGTTGGTCATTACCACCATCAACGTAAACACCATGTCATTGTCATCTACTTGCTCTTATGAAATATCTATAATATTAAGTAAAGGATCATGAAATGAAAAACAAGAAAAATGGGTGGAAATAGTATTCAACGAAGAGGAGAAAAACGAGAGTGGAGATCTTAACAAAACTCAATTTCCAACAAGAAGCAAATTCGAAAACCTGATTTTGAAGTAAGGTATGTGAACTCTATTATGCTTAGTATACTTAATTTATTTTTATGGTAATATGCTTTCACGTGATTAAGGAATGAACATAGGAGATTTCGAAGTGTTTATGAGATTTTCGTGACTTTCATACGTGCTTAATGTGAATCATATAAGGTTCGTGATCTACATGTTAGGGTTTCTCAGATCTTGGAAGTGTTGATGTGCTTATATGAATATCGGTACTAAATTAGAACATGTGATATTTAGATGTTTTGATACTTTGTTAATAAGAATAATTGGGTAGTTTCGAAGTTTTAGGCTTACAATTTAGATTGTCGAAATAATTAAATCATGTATGCATTAGTATTTATATAAAAAGTTCTCGGTAGTAGAACTGTTATGAATGTGTAAATAGAGTGATTTTGGAGTTTTGATCAATTACTAAGTGAACGATTGTTCTTAGAGATGGGATGAATTCGACATATGGTTTATTATTATTGTTGACACCGAATTATTAAAGGGTAGACTTTAGCAATTTAAGAATATTATATACTTCAAGATTCGTTAAAATTAAATTTTTTGATATAGAATATTTAGAATTTTGGGTGTTTAATGATTATGTGATTCTAAATTCAAGTCTTAATTAGGGTTTTGATACTTTTCAGAAGTTTAAGTGTAATACCCGTATTAATTTAATACGGGGTTTATGAGATAATTAGCAGCGCATAAATTGAAGGTAGGTAGTTTAGACAAAGTATTTGGAACTTTAGGTGAAAAAAATATAAATTTTAGAAGTTTCGAATTCAGTTCGAACCTTAGTAAGAATAATACCCAAAAATGAGAATAACCCTATTATTGAGAATTCGCTTAGAAGTATAATGTTAAGCTAAGACTTGGAAAATTCTTGGGTAAGGTTAATTCTCAGCCAACATACTTGGGAATTTTTGGATGATTGATAAGACTAAATTTTCGAGTGGCTTGGATAAGGATTAATATAGGAACCTTACTTAGCAAAAAAGAAATTAACGTCACCTACTTATCTTGTCATTCCACTTCCCAATAAGTCTAAATGATACACATATCTACGAAATCTCTCAATTGTTGGCGAAAGGAGAAAGAAGGAGAATAACACTGAAGAAAAGAGGAAAACTTCATTATGAACAAAAGGAGGGTTTCGACAAGCTTAGAACTCTAATAATCTCGAGATTTTGAATGTTAGGTAGGTGAAATCCTCACCTACAACACGTAAATGTTGTTGTGTTTAATTTAAAATATGTTCTATGTGGCTTACCTGGATTTCATATGCTTGATGTGGTTACAGTGAGTTCTCGGGTATGACCTTTATGCGTTTAGGTTGAATTTTGGACTTGGGAGATTGTATATGTATGTTTAGGGTGAGTTATATGCTGTTTCCGTGATTTAAGTGTTATGATTAAATTCAGAATTTCGAAATGACTAGGTTAAGTATGTACGAGTGCTTGAGTAAATAATATTCGGTACTAGAACTAGGGTTGGAATACCTAAGGAGGTGCTATAATATTGCTATCGAAGTTAGGGATACTTTGTTAAGCACATAATACTTGTCGGGATGTTCATGATTGGTCAGTGTGATAAATATATATAAAATATATATATATATATATATATATATATATATATATTGATAAGAAGCTTTCGTGAGTATTAGGAAAGAAAGTTGTCGTAGTTAGGTTGAAGTTAGAGTTAAACTCTGAAATAGATACGTGAGTTCACATCTTTTAGGCACTAAGAGTTCTTGGGATTTGAGTTAACATAAGCAAAACAAAGGAGTGTTTTGGTAACTTCTTAAGTGGTTATTATATATATAATATAAAGTCTTCTGTTTTCGGGATTTCTGAGGTTCTCGATATGTGAATGTGTGGAATATATTTTCATGGAGTTTACGTTATGCTCGTTAGAAGATTATATGTTCGCTATTTAGGTGATTTATATAATATTGACGTGTGTTAACAGTGATGTGATATTCTCATGGTGTGTATATGCTAGAGCTAAAGCCTAAAGTATTAAAATATCTATGTAAAAGGGACGATTTGTACTTACGAGATAAGTTTTCAACTCTAAGAGTAAAATTACTGAAATATTTAAGGGTTTGAATTGCTGTTACGATTGTGATCATGATGGAAATAGGTCGGCACACACACACACACACACACACACATATATATATATATATAATTTTCGGTGCTCTAGGTTTTTGGCAATATAGGGTTGTTGACATCCAAATAGAAGTTTTCGGTGGGATTATATCTTCGGTATTTAAGGAGCTTTTGGGGTTTCTTAGGGTTTTCGACGTTTTCGGATATTCGAGATTTAATAGTTTTCAGAAAAATATATCCTCGGCCAGATAGATAAATTACGGGTAGAGGTTTATTTGCGAACTTAGTTAGAATTTTCGGATTATTATTATTTTTTGGGAAATATTCTTTAGAGAATTTTGAGGAGTTACCGTTAGTTAATTACGGGGTGAGCTCAAATATTTTCGAGGAAAACTTTAATTATTCATGTGATGTTGTATTTTATTTGCACGACATAGCATGTGCACGATGCATCAGTGTGAGAGATGTTGACCGTGTTGGCACGGTGACACCTTACGGTGTCGGCGCGAGGCGCGTGGGGGTAGATGTGACCGATTTTGGTCGTCGACTCGTAGTGGAGTCTGAGGGTAGTACTAGTGCACCTGACATTATTGTCGAGGCCATTTTCGTATGAGATATGAGATGGTCTATTTGGCGAAAAGTAGCGACCTGGTAGAGATAGCTCAGGGAGATCGCTACCAGCGTAGGCATCGCCGGGGCAGGTAGACGTCTCGGGAGAGAGCCGGGGGCTGCTCGAGATCTGCTCTCCTGACCCCTTCCTTAAGTGGGTTGCGCGAGGTGCCTAGTTCTAGCCTGTGGGCCCAGTGATTGAGGTGAGACCTATAGTTGAAATGAGATTTAGGTTGAGACGAGGTCTAATAGTAGGATGAGCGTGCATTGCATGGTGAGATGAGAACACTTTCATATGAGATATGAAAGTGTTGGTATCGGGGTTGAGTCGGGGTTGAGTGCACGTTGCATGTCACGCATATTTTCACCTACTGAGCGATAGCTCAGGGTTTTACGTGTTGTAGGTACTGAGTCCGGCGCTGATACGCGTCGCGACTGAGGCGGGCTGACGGCGGTGCTCCACGGACTTTTGAGGGCGGGGCTGTACATGGATGCGACCTGTGGAGCGACGTTAGGGTTTTAATATTTTGATATTTTGAGACTACGGCCCGTATACAGTTATGACGGTGTAAAACGACTTTTGCTGTAATATATTATATTTTAAGAAAAAGTTTTTGTTAGACGGGTCTTCCGCGACTTACGTTACGAAAATCCGCCACAACTAGTATTAGAAAGTGAGGGTCGTCATAGGTGGTATCAGAGCTTAGGTTATAGATTCTGTAGACTGTCCATGTACGGCCGCTCAAAAGCGTGGAGGATCAGTCTTGCCTGTAAGTTTTACGGTACGATGTGATTATTTGCTTACAATGATATATTTCTTACCTGGCTATTTGTAGATAATAGTGGTAGAATGCCGAAAACCCGTAGAGAGAACATAGGCAGTTTGAGTCGCAGGGACGAACCTGAGTCCCCGGTACATGAACGCGACTCGACGATTATGAGGCTTACTGAACTGATCCAGCGACAATCGGATCAGATTAACACTCTTATCCATCATCAAGCTCCCTCCGCACACCAACCGTCTCCTCAGCCTGAACACATAGAGATAATAGGGGAACGGTTCCGGAAATTAAACCCACCTACCTTTGAGGACGCCATTGATCCTACTATGGCTGACGACTGGTTGCGCACAATCGAAGATATGTTCCTGTATGGTCGGGTCCCAGAAAATGAACAAGTGTTGTGTGAAGTCTCCATGCTCCGAGGGAGTGCAAGATTTTGGTGGGACACCATCAAAATCTTAGAGGACCCAATGACTATGTCGTGGGCAAGATTCAAGGAACTGTTCCGCGACAAATATTTCACGACCTATGACCGAACTCGGAAGATGAACAAGTTCATAAACCTCAAACAGGGCGAAAGACCTATTGCGGAATATATCCGCAAGTTTGAGGAGTTATCCCGGTTCGCCCCGCACATGGTGGCAACTAATGCTCTAAAAATAGAACGATTCCAGGTAGGTCTCGAACCCGAAATCTACCGAGATGTTAGCATGGCGGGAACACGAGACGTAGCATTTGCACAAGTGGCCGAACGAGCGCTCATCGCAGAACAAGCGGAGACCCAGATTGTAGAAGCGCGAGAGACGAAGAGAAGAAATGAGAACCAACAAGGAAATGAGGGTAATAGAAAACGTCAAAATTTTGAAACGGGCCCCAATGGAAATCAAAACCACCGTTTTGGGCGACAGAATGGACACCCTAAGCCTAATCAAGTACCAATCAGTGCCCCTGTCCGACCACTGAATCCCGCTCCACGATGTCAACAATGTGGACGCTTTCACACGGGCGTTTGTTATGGACCCGGGCCGAGACCTGTGAACCAGTGTTTTCGATGTGGAAAGTCGGGGCATTTCGCTCGAGACTGCCGAATAAACCCATATCCTAATCCTACTCCCGTAGAAGAGCAAGCACGACTTCCAACGACAACAGGAAGAATGTACACCCTAACAGCTGAAGAGACTGAAACCCTCCCGACGACGACATCGGGTACGTTAAAATTTTGATATACCCACAATGTGTTTATCGATTTTAGAAAGCGGAGCCACACATGTAAATGTGTCGCTTAAATTGCGTAAAGACGAAATGGGAGAAATCATTTCCCCGAGTTACAACGGTCGGCGAATTTCGGGGACGAAATTCTTTTTAAGGGAGGGATGATGTAATACCCATATTAATTTAATACAGGGTTTATGAGATAATTAGCAGCGCATAAATTGAAGGTAGGTAGTTTAGACAAAGTATTTGGAACTTTAGGTGAAAAATATAAATTTTAGAAGTTTCGAATTCAGTTCGAACCTTAGTAAGAATAATACCCAAAAATGAGAATAACCCTATTATTGAGAATTCCCTTAGAAGTATAATGTTAAGCTAAGACTTGGAAAATTCTTGGGTAAGGTTAATTCTCAGCCAACATACTTGGGAATTTTTGGATGATTGATAAGACTAAATTTTCGAGTGGCTTGGATAAGGATTAATATAGGAACCTTACTTAGCAAAAAAGAAATTAATGTCACCTACTTATCTTGTCATTCCACTTCCCAATAAGTCTAAATGATACACATATCACATATCAATCTACGAAATCTCTCAATTGTTGGCAAAAGGAGAAAGAAGGAGAATAACACTGAAGAAAAGAGGAAAACTTTATTGTGAACAAAAGGAGTGTTTTGACAAGCTTAGAACTCTTAATCTCGAGATTTTGAATGTTAGGTAGGTGAAATCCTCACCTACAACACGTAAATGTTGTTGTGTTTAATTTAAAATATGTTCTATGTGGCTTACCTGGATTTCATATGCTTGATGTGGTTACAGTGAGTTCTCGGGTATGCGTTTAGGTTGAATTTTGGACTTAGGAGATTGTATATGTATGTTTAGGGTGAGTTATATGCTGTTTCCGTGATTTAAGTGTTATGATTAAATCCAGAATTTCGAAATGACTAGGTTAAGTATGTACGAGTGCTTGAGTAAATAATATTCGGTACTAGAACTAGGGTTGGAATACCTAAGGAGGTGCTATAATATTGCTATCGAAGTTAGGGATACTTTGTTAAGCACATAATACTTGTCGGGATGTTCATGATTGGTTAGTGTGATAATATATATAAAATATATATATATATATATATATATATATATATTGATAAGAAGCTTTCGTGAGTATTAGGAAAGAAAGTTGTCGTAGTTAGGTTGAAGTTAGAGTTAAACTCTGAAATAGATACGTGAGTTCACATCTTTTAGGCACTAAGAGTTCTTGGGATTTGAGTTAACATAAGCAAAACAAAAGAGTGTTTTGGTAACTTCTTAAGTGGTTAGTATATATATAATATAAAGTCTTCTGTTTTCGGGATTTCTGAGGTTCTCGATATGTGAATGTGTGGAATATATTTTCATGGAGTTTACGTTATGCTCGTTAGAAGATTATATGTTCGCTATTTAGGTGATTTATATAATATTGACGTGTGTTAACAGTGATGTGATATTCTCATGGTGTGTATATGCTAGAGCTAAAGCCTAAAGTATTAAAATATCTATGTAAAAGGGACGATTTGTACTTACGAGATAAGTTTTCAACTCTAAGAGTAGAATTACTGAAATATTTAAGGGTTTGAATTGCTGTTACGATTGTGATCATGATGGAAATAGGTCGGCACACACACACACACACATATATATATATATATATATAATTTTCGGTGCTCTAGGTTTTTGGCAATATAGGATTGTTGACATCCAAATAGAAGTTTTCGGTGGGATTATATCTTCGGTATTTAAGGAGCTTTTGGGGTTTCTTTGGGTTTTCGACGTTTTCGGATATTCGAGATTTAATAGTTTTCAGAAAAATATATCCTCGGCCAGATAAATAAATTACGGGTAGATAGGTTTAGTTGTGAACTTAGTTAGAATTTTCGGATTATTATTATTTTTTTGGAAATATTCTTTAGAGAATTTTGAGGAGTTACCGTTAGTGAATTACGGGGTGAGCTCAAATATTTTCGAGGAAAACTTTAATTATTCATGTGATGTTGTATTTTATTTGCACGACATAGCATGTGCACGATGCATCAGTGTGAGAGATGTTGACCGTGTTGGCACGCCGACACCTTACGGTGTCGGCGCGAGGCGCGTGGCGGTAGATGTGACCGATTTTGGTCGTCGACTCGTAGTGGAGTCTGAGGGTTGTACTAGTGCACCTGACATTATTGTCGAGGCCATTTTCGTATGAGATATGAGATGGTCTATTTGGCGAAAAGTAGCGACCTGGTAGAGATAGCTCAGGGAGATCGCTACCAGCGTAGGCATCGCCGGGGCAGGTAGACGTCTCGGGAGAGAGCCGGGGGCTGCTCGAAATCTGCTCTCCTGACCCCTTCCTTAAGTGGGTTGCGCGAGGTGCCTAGTTCTAGACTGTGGGCCCAGTGATTGAGGTGAGACCTATAGTTGAAATGAGATTTAGGTTGAGACGAGGTCTAATAGTAGGATGAGCGTGCATTGCATGGTGAGATGAGAACACTTTCATATGAGATATGAAAGTGTTGGTATCGGGGTTGAGTCGGGGTTGAGTGCACGTTGCATGTCACGCATATTTTCACCTACTGAGCGATAGCTCAGGGTTTTACGTGTTGTAGGTACTGAGTCCGGCGCTGATACGCATCGCGACTGAGGCGGGCTGACGGCGGTGCTCCACGGACTTTTGAGGGCGGGGCTGTACATGGATGCGACCTGTGGAGCGACGTTAGGGTTTTAATATTTTGATATTTTGAGACTACGGCCCATATACAGTTATGACGGTGTAAAACGACTTTTGCTGTAATATATTATATTTTAAGAAAAAACTTTTGTTAGACGGGTCTTCCGCGACTTACGTTACGAAAATCCGCCACAACTAGTATTAGAAAGTGAGGGTCGTCATATTAAGTCGTACTTTGTGTGTTTAATCGAAAGTGTTAATAATTTTTGAATTAAAATGTTTTGTTGTCACGAGTTATGATTTTCAAAGTTGATGATAATGAAGAGTGTTAAGTGCTTGAATAAAGGAATTTATTTTGGTAGTTATGATTTTCAGAAATTAGGGTTTTCTATGCGAATCTAATTTCGTATGGTAATTGAATTTCGAAAGTTACATATTTTTATAAGTTGATTTTCAAAAGATAGGGTTAGATAAGAATTTCGATATCTTGTATAGTATAGAATATTTATGTGAGATTTTCGAAAATAGAATTCATATTCATGAGCTATTGATTTTCGAAATATATATGGTGTTCTTAAGTTTTGATGTTTTAGTTGTATTACTTTCGGAGCTTAGGATGATATTAGAAGATAATTATAATGGCATATTAGTTATGGTATTTCTAGGGTTTTCGACAATTAGGGTCCGAAAACATTCATATTGACTTGATCTAGTAGATATACTTATATGATAATATTTTTACGTCTAAAAGGTTCAGAGGTTCAGAATATTAAGGAATTACTGCTTGCAAAACTAAGGACGACAGGTAGGTGAAATTCACCTACGGCACGTAAACGTTATGTGAATTATTATGTGATATTACGTGATTATGTGCTTTGATGACTATATGCTTTACATACATTTTAATTATTTTTTTTATGTGGGTTGTGCATACATTGTCATATGCATTTCACGTTTGCATGGTGAGAGAATTGACCGTGGTAACACGGTGGCACCTTACAGTGTCGATGTGTGGGGTAGGTTGTGCCGATATTGGCAGTTGACTTGTGGTAGAGTTTGAGGATAGTCTAGTGCACCTGATAGTTATACTGTCGAGATCTCTCTTAAGAGGGTCTTTTTGGCGGAAGATGCGACCTGGTAGTGTTAGCTCAGGGAGGACGCTACCAGCGTAGGCATTGCCGGGGCAGGTAGACGTCTCGGGAGAGAGCCGGGGGCTGCCCGAGATCTGTTCTCTTGACTCCTTCCTTAAATGGGTTGCGCGAGGTGCCTAGTCTAGCCTAGGACCCTGTTGTGTTGGATTATGATAGGATTGGGAAGAGTGGAAAAAGTCGAGTGTGCATTTATTGTCAGGTATTCGGGTTTGGGAGTTAGCGCACGCTGCATTCATGCATGTTTTACCTACTGGGCAAGGAGCTCAGTTTACGTGTTGTAGGTACATCCGAGTCCGACGTTGGAGTACGTCGCGACTAGGCGGGCTGACGGCGGTGACTCCATGGACTTTTGAGGGCAGCGCAGTACATGGATGCGACCTGTGGAATGTCGTAGTTTGCGTTATATAATTCCAGTGTTGTGTGTTTTAATGATTTGAGACCAGACTTTTATATTATGTGGATTCCGTAACCGACTTTCGAGTGTTTGATATTTTAAGCTGAGGAAAATTTTTTATAAAATGGGCTTTCGCGGCTTTCGTTGTGAAAATCCGCCAAACTATTTATTAGAAAATGAGGGTCGTTACAACCGTTGAGCCTAAAGACGAATCCTGAAGTGGATTTTCGGTCGTCCACGTCAGACTGGAAATCCGAATCCGTATACCCTTCCACTTCCAATTCTCCATTACCATAGACCAACATCATGTCCTTAGTCTGTCTGAGGTACTTAAGGATAGTCTTGACTGCTGTCCAATGTTCTTTGCCAGGGTTAGCCTGAAACCGACTGACTACGCTCACAGCGTACGCCAAGTCAGGTCGCGTGCAAAGCATCGCGTACATCAAGCTACCCACTGCGGATGCATAGGGGAGTCCATTCATCTTTTTCCGCTCGAACTCACTTTGAGGGCTCATAGCCTTGGAAAGGTGAATCCCATGTCGCATAGGCAGGAACCATTTCTTAGAGTCGTCCATATTATATTCGCTTTAGGACCTTCTCTAAGTAAAGGGCCTAGGAGAGTCCTAACATACGATTCGCTCGATCTCTATAAAGGTGAATCCCCAAGATGTAGGTAGCTTCTCCCAAGTCTTTCATGGAGAACTCGGTCGAAAGCCACGGTTTCACCATCGAGAGCATTCCAATATCATTTTCTATCAAAAGGATGTCGTCCACGTACAATACGGGGAAAGATATTTTGCTCCCACTACTTTTCTTATAGACGCAAGGTTCGTATTCATTCGTTCTGTAAGAATCCGTGGCCCTTGACCACTTCATCGAACCGAAGATTCCAGCTTCTGGAGGCTTGTTTCAGTCCATAAATGGACTTCTTCAGTTTGCACACCTTATGAGCATCTCCTTGCGATGTAAAACCCTTGTGCTGCTCCATATATATATTCTCCTTGAGGTATCCATTTAGGAATGCAGTTTTCACATCCATCTGCCAGATCTCATAGTCATAGTGCGCGGCTATCGCAAGCAATGTTCGAATGAACTTCATCATAGCGACAGGCGAAAAGGTCTCCTCATAGTCATCGCCCTTTTTTTTACTGTACCCTTTCGCCACAAGCCTAGCTTTGTATGTGTCAACCAAATTTGACAGATCCAATCTTTCTCTTGTAGATCCATTTACACCCAATAGGTCGAAAATCATCTGGGAGATCTACTAGAGTCCAGACTTAATTTTCGTGCATAGAATCCATTTTGGCTTGCATAGTTATAAGCCATTTCTCCGAATCTTTATCCATGATTGCCTGGTCATAGGTAGTGAGATCGTCTCCGACGTTCCCTTCCATCGCAGCAACCTCGTGCTCGATGTGACCATCCCGTATCTCTCAGGCTGGCGAGATACTCTACTCGACCTGCGCAACTCAGGTTGCATCTCGGACTGCTCTACGGTGTCATCCGACACTGGAGTCTGTGAAAGCGCTTCTGACGACTCTCCAAGAGTTACTTCGCGACCCGCTCCACCTTCTCGAACGAACTCTTCTTCGAGAAAGTGAGCCTGAAGGGCTACAACGATTCTCTGATCGTTGTGGAAGTAAAACTGGTATCCCATGGAATCCTCAGGATACCCGACAAAATGTCCTTTTACAGCCTTTGATTCCATTTTATCTGTCTTGAGCTTTTTCACGAATGCGGGGCAACCCCAAACTCTAATATGATTCAAGCTCGGTTTTCGTCCTGTCCATATCTAATACGGAATACGATCGACAGACTTTATAGGACATCTATTCAGAATGTGTGCCGCTGTCAACAGGGCATGACCCCACAACGATATGGGCAGGTCTGTATAGCTCAGCATAGATCGAACCTTATCCAACAGAGTTCGATTTCTGCGTTCAGACTACCCGTTCAACTGCGGTGTTCCGGGAGGTGTCATCTGTGAAATGATCCCGTTCTCTTTCAAGAACTCGTCAAACTCGAGGCTCATGTACTCGCCACCTCGATTAGATCGAACGGCTTTGATGCTCTTTCCAGTCTGATTTTCCACCAAAGCCTTGTATTCTTTGAACCACTCTAAAGTATCAGACTTGTGCTTCATGAGATACACCTTGCCGAAACGAGAGTGATCATCAGTGAAGGTAATGAAATAATAGAAGCTACAGCGAGCCGCTACCCCGAACGGTCTGCAAACATCCGTGTTGATCAAACCGAGAAGTTCTGCGGCTCTTGTGAAAGTCCCTGTGAAGGGCGACTTGGTCATCTTTTCAAGGATACAAGATTCACAAGTCGGATAGGGATCAGACCCAAGCGGCTTTATAATGCCGATTTTCTCCAACTCGAGAATCTTCTGTTCTCCAGCGTGATCGAGTCTAAGATGTCACAGCAGTCTCAAGTTCGACTCCAATTTTCGTTTGTTGGTGATTGTATTCACAGTTTTTTGTTTTATCTTCAACTGTTAGATAATACAATCCATTCAGTAAACTTGCACTTCCGGTGCAATTATTTCCAAAATAAATATTGCATATATTATTACTAAAACGGAACTTGTAACCGTTTCTGCTCAAAACGAGAATAGAAATAATATTCGTAAGCCCCTTGGGCAAAATTAAACTATCGGAAAGCAGTAAACTATGTCTAGTAGATAAAACGAGAGTTCTTGATACAATTTGGGTCGCTGGTACACTATGTCCGCTTCCTACGTTGATCATGATCTCTCGATCCGCCAGCTTCCTACATCGTTCCAGACCGTGGTTCGAAACACAGATGTGAGCACTAGCTCCCTAGTCTAAAATCCATGAAGAGGAATATACTGTCATAGAACAATTTGTTTCCAAAACGTAACGTTCTTTACCTGAGGCGGCTAGCTTTGGGTAATCACGCTTCCAATGGCCACGCCCTAGACGCTCGCGGGGATCTGAGATTCGACAATTACTAACGGTGAGGATCGAGTATTTGCTGTCGCCCTATACTCGAGTCCTATCATCTACGAACGGCCTAATCGTTGTTTAGCTGTCGCCCTAAATGATTTTCCACATATTCGTCAGTGTTCTGAGCACGTATATCGTTCGCTTCTATATACTCCTCCATCTTCGTCATTCGATACTCGTGAGCCGCGGTGGTGTTGCTGAAATTCGTGAGGAGCGTCTTCATCATGTCCTTCATCTCCCTCATTCGTCAGATCCTAACCCCGCGGATGCGTTATGATATTGTCGTGGTGGTTCGCCTTGGAAACTGGATGGTCTGTTCTGAAATCCCGGCGGTCCTTGCCCGTGGTGGTTCTGATTCCCGTATGCCAGATTGGGGTGTGCTCGAGGTTGGAAACCTCACTGCCCTTGGTGGTTTCCCATGTAATCCACGTGCTCCAGTGGCTGCCCGAGTTGGTATTCGGACTTCTCGTGGGCTGTGCCACAAATCCCACATTGTGTTTTATATGCCGTATGCTGCGTCGGTGCGATGGTCGTCATGGCGTTCACGGGCTGTGTCTGCCCGGATTTTGGAAGTAGTGCACCAATCACAGTCTGCAGCTGAGAGTTTGTCGCAGCAATTTGTTGCTGGAGTGCCTCGAATTTGGCATTCGTGGCCGTCTCCTCGCTCACTTCGAACACGCCTGGCGTCTTAATCGTTGTATTGCCCCTCATGAAGCTGTTCCTCGAGTAGTCATCGATCAGGCTCCAAGCATCGGTCGCAGTGAGCTCCACGAGCCCTCCATCTGCGGCTCCATCTAACATGTGAACAGTCAGATCATTGAGCCCCTCGTGGAATCGGTTAATCTGGGCTGCCTTCGACATTCCGTGTTGCGGGCACTTCTTCAGTAGCGCCTTGTATCGCTCCCACACCTCATAGAGATTTTATGAGTCCTTCTGGTGGAAAAGCGATATCTCCGTTTTCAATCTTAGCACCTTCGACAACGGAAAGTAGTGGCCGATGAATGCAGCTCGCATCTCCTCCCACGTAGTGATCGATCGGGGCGACAACATCTCAAACCAATCCTTGGCTCTGAACTTCAGGGAGAACGGGAATAGCATCAGTTTGATCGCATCGCCCGTGACCCCATTAATCTTGATGGTGTCAGTCACTGTCAGAAAGGCCTTCAAGTGTAAGTAGGGAACGTCGTCTGGATTTCCCTCAAATTGGGCCGTCTGGAAAATCATCTAAAGCAAAGAACGCTTCAGCTCGAAATTGTTATTCTCGATCGGTGGAATAACGATCGCCGACTCTGTACCGCCTAGTGCGGCGTTCTTGAGCAGATCTTGTAGCGACTGCTCCTCCTCGTGGACAGGCACTCTGTGATCTGCCATCCTCACTTCTGTATCTGCTATCTACGGACGCCTCTATTCGAGAATTTTGGGCAGATTCCTGAGAGCTATCCTCTGAGTAGTTAACTAACGGCTCCTGAGAGCTAGTGGTCGCTCTTTCGATGTCGTACCTAAGTTGCCTTCGTAACTTACGCTCGAAATCTGGGTCTGCGTCAACAATGGGACCCGATTGATGGCTTCGCATTCGCTGCTGAATCGTACCTTCAATAAACGAAATTGAAAATTAGCGAAGAAACAAGTAAACATCGAAGAAATAACGAGACTAATAACGATGTAGGAAAACAAATAACACAAATAACGCAATTAACGAAAAACTAAGAAAACATCAAATAAAATGGCTAAAGTACCGAACAACGGTGTTCCTAATATCAATCTATTCCCCGGCACCGGCGCCAAAAACTTGATCGACACACGGTATACTAATGCAAAGTGCAAGTGCGACAAGCGATAAATAAAACGACTACGTAGTTACTATCACCGATGTGCGATAGGCAGTGGACCTATCGTTTGTAGTGTAGTAAGGTGAGTAAACGAGTATCGAACACGAGGACTTGATTACTAGTAATAACCTATCGACTCGATATCTAGCCTAAATAAAGTGCGCAAATTGTTTATACTGCGAACTAAACTAACAAACCAATCCTAAAGCAATGAGAGAGTAAGAGAACACGACTAAAACTGATAAGAGTGTTTTCAGATAAGAATAATGTGCTCGGGATTTGAATACCGCTAGGTACTTTCGTCTATGACACTAAAATATCGCTCCTATGTGATTCTTGACTAGATCGCTGTAATTTCCTACCCACTCATGAATTTACTATCGCCGTAAACGCTCACGGGGATCTGAGATTCGACAATTACTAACGGCGAGGTTCGAGTATTTGCTGTCGCCCTATACTCGAGTCCTATCATCTACGAACGACCTAATCGTTGTTTAGCTGTCGCCCTAAATAATTTTCCACATATTCACTTTAACACATAGACATATTAAAGCGAAGAAACACTTTCCTAGATAGATAAATAGTCAGGATACACGAGCCACGATAAATATATGTCTTAAGCACGAATCAACCTAGCGTTCATCTACTCCCAAACACAGAGGGAATTTAGTTACTCATAATCAACGGAAAAGCAACGAAAGAAATAGAGAACAAGGGCAGAGGACTCATAATCTTCCCTTCTGATTGATCTGGGATGGTCTCGGGGGACTCTTTCCTTGTTCATTTTGGTGTGAAAGCGTTGTTAATCCGTCTCTTGCGCTTCTGGGGTGTTTCTCTGTTCTTGACGGCTCTTTTTTCGTCTCTGATATATAAGGGTTGAATTCTGAAAGGAGTTCCCCTCTTTTTGAATCGAAATTGGGCTTTTATTGTGAAATTCGACACCTTCACGGCCTGGGACATGAGCTCACTGCCGTGCTTCACAGCCTAGGACAGCAAATTCCCGGCCGTGATGCTTTTGGCAGGTTTGCGCCAGTTCCATGTTTCACGCAGATCAAGGGGTAAACGATGTCCGATGGACCTGAAAATTTAACCACAGAAAGCATACTCGCCAATCTTGACGTTGACCAAAGGGATTCTCAATACGAGGTCTAGATTGATAGATATGAATTTTCTAATCCATTGCTACTTTTCAGGCGGGCTTCATGGCCGTGACTCTCTCTGGTTTAGCTCTCGCAATTCTGTCACGGCCTGGTGCACGAGGTGTCACGGCCGTGACAATTTCTTTGACATGGCTCTCTGCCGTGGTTCACGGCCTAGTGCACTTGCATTCACGGCCGTGAACATCTTTGTCTGGGCGGAGGTGAACACTGCTCATAGTCACGGCCTAGTGTAATGCACTTCCTCTTTTCGTCATACTTGCTCCGTTTTGCCTCGTTTTCGCTCCTTTTCGTCCGATAGCCATCCTAAGGTCCTTCAATATCAAAATAGGTGTAATAGAGCGGATAAATGCATAAAATGATTACTAAAACTCTATTATAACCCAAATAAATACTGCAATAAATGTGTTGATATACGTTTATCACTTGTCCGACTTTTTCTTTCTATTCGACCCTCGAGTCTTAGCATTCGCGGCAAGAACAACTTCCGTTCCTTTCACCTTCTTCATCTGAGTCTGAGTTCCTTCTTCATCTGAGTCTGCGTCGCCGACAACTGGGTCATGAACCCAGTCAATGTCATCTTGGCCTTGTTCAGATTAAAGTTCACAATGAACTAATTGAAGGAAGGTGGGAGCGACTGAAGTATGAGATCGTTCTGGAGCTCGTTATCCATGATAAAGTCCAGTGCCTCGAGTCTTTCGATCCAATCAATCATCTTGACCACATGCGCTCCGACGTCACTATCCTCAGCCATTTTTGCAATGAAACAGTGGCTCCATCAGGGAATAGCTAGCACTCCTGGAATGTTCGCCAAAAAACACCTTCAAATGAAGCAAGATGGCGCCCACTTCCATTTCTGAGTGAGTGTGCTGCAACTCATTGCTCATGGAAAGAAGTATATAGCCCTTGTCCTTTGGCTCGTCAATCTGCCACTTGGCATACGCAGCCCGGTCTTCGTCACTCGCATCAGCCCCTGGGACTTGCGGTACGGGGGAATCGAGGACATAAGTTAGCGACTCCATACCTAGGACTATCTTCAGGTTACGGAGCCAGTCCACGTAGTTTGCTCCCACCAAACAGTTTCTCTCAACCAGCATAGTAATAATGTTCGTCATCGCAGTTAATAGAAAGAAACGTAAAGCAATAGAAAATAAAGATCTAATTAGGTTTATCTTATCATTCATCAAACTCATACAAGGACTTTTTGTTTCGCTTGACGCCCACTATTTTTCTCAAAAATCTATCCTCCCGAGAAGAGTTTTGGAAACCTCATTGAAAGTTTCATAGTGGAGTTGATGTCCCCGACTCGACTAGACTTGCCTCAGCCTTTAACGCAATATTTGGCTCACTAATCTTACCGAAGTCACATCAAACGTGAACTTATCCAATAAGAGTTTCAACTATCTTTGTCTCAGTCATTGACCCTCACGGCTTACCCTGCTAAGTGTGACCTATCAACTTATGCTCAAATCGCACAGAATGTACCCGCATCCTTGCCATACGCTTCGTGGGGGGCGGACTGGTATGACGAGCGGCGTCCAAGACGCACCCGAGACGCTAACACTGGAGCGGGATATACGATGCCAACTTACTCGGAACAAATCGCCAACGCTAGACATCTCGAGCATGATAGAAGACAGGAATCCAACTCCTTTACTCATTTAGTATTTATAAAACGGGATAGTAAACCATCTCAAATAAGAGCACATTGAACATGCATATCACTTCAAAAACCAACACGCACGTAGGTAATAAATTAACCCTATGAAAATAAACTACAGGACAACACAAGTGGGTTATTTCTAGTCTATCCCTATTACATGCGTCTTCAAAAGACCTCGGGTCGTCGCACGGGTCTTGAAGTCGTCAAACGTCCTTCGTCACTCGAACAGCCTCAAAGTCACCGAACGTCCACCACCTTGTCACCGCCGGGGGATTTTCATCCATCAAATTGGCCCTCGTGTTCGTATTTAAAGTAATCTAATAAAACGGTAAATTACAACACGGTGGGATCATATGTCCCGAACAACCCGTATAAAATAAAAACAACCCGGGGAAACGTAACCCTTAACAAATGATCCGGAAACCAAATTCCTAAACCCGCAAGTGCGCCTTAAATCACATTGATAACGAGCACGTTCACAATTACATGATTTTAAAACGAAACGAAAATTGTGCCTCAAACGGGCCAAGCCCATTAAAAGGCCCGTTAAGGCTTTGAGCGTGAAGCCCTAACGCAGCTGTCGCGACTCAAATCGCTCAGCCATCAAAACACACCGGAGAGCCACGACGGAGAAGGCCGCCGGCGCGGAGTCCCAGCTGGAGTCGGAACCACCGCCGCCAGCGACGACACGGCACGCAACGTGCGTGTTCAGCTCGCGGCAGAAAACTGCCGCGACTCCTTCGTCCCCTCAGCCCCTCCGTGCTGGAGTCATAGCCTCACCGGGAGAGATCGCCGCCGCAGCGTTCCAGCCGCGGACAATCTCTGCCGTGCCATCGCACCTTGTTTCGGCGCTGCCCGAGGCCGGTGCCGGTGCCGAAACCGCCATGGCTGGTGTTGGTCTCGGAGTTCAAGGCGGATCGGGCCTGCTTGAAGTAGCTCGATCCCGCGGCTGCAGCGTCGCTGCACCGCGCGCGGTTGCCCGGATTCCGCCGCTGCACGGATCCCGGCCCGGTCCGTGGTTCCTCGTCGGTCCGTACCGCACGAGTAGGTGGCTGTGGGTTGTCAAACGACGCATCGGGCAGCCCAACAACGGTCGAACCGCGCTGGCATTTCAATTGTCTCCCACGCGCCTCCTTTCAATTTAAACATGTTATGATTCTGATCACGAGCGCCCGCTCTAATACCACTGTTCCACCCGGTGTCTCCCGAATACGCCACGTCCCCGGGTACGATGCGAAACAAAAATTTTTCGGGTTCCCTGATTGCCCTCGTAGCTCGGATCAGAATAGTAATACTTAGACATGTAATAGGGCGGGTCAGACCTGTAGAGAATTACCAGTTGAAGCGAGTGGCAGCTCCTCGTCCTTTTCTACAAGACTTCTTGATGGTGGATGGCACTAGATCGTCACGCCGACCTCGCAGTGTAACACGGAATCAGTTCTCTAAAGATGGCTAGGGAGAACTGAGCCGTCGTGTAGGAGAATAGTGTGTGCGTTCGGTGTGTGTTTTTGTGCCTTGTGATTGACGAAATTTCTCTTATGGAACACGAAAATTCTCTTTTAATATATGAAATAGGGCTGCCCTATTTATGCTAAGCCAGAGACGAAAATCCCAAGAATATCTCAAAGATATGATTTTCGAATTTTACTCCTTAAGTGGAGAGATTCTTTTGCCATATTTTACTCTCGTTTGAATTCAAAATCCAACCTTAAAGAAACTTGCTATTATTACAAAACCAACTTAAATACCAAGTCAAACTAAGTATCTTTAAATATGATATAAAATTCGAAACTTAAACCTAGATTAATTTTGAAATTTCAACTTAAAATAAATAATATTCCAAATATATTATTTCCATATTTATATTTAATTTTCAAAATTACTTCCCAAGGTATATTCGAAAATCAGCTTAGGTTAAAGTCCCATTTTACCCTCAAGCCTTTTAAGCACTTGGCCAAGCCTAAGCCTTAAAGTTAGTTTCATACGAAGTCCGACTTCGGTCCATTAAATGGCCCTAGGCCCACTAAGGCGTGGCCCAACGGCCCAAGGTCCGTTAAGGCCCAAAACACTTTCTCTCCTTATCAGTACACGTTGATGATCCTTTTTAAGCCCGACTCTCTAGGTTCGACTCAATCGGCAAGGGAGGAATCCAAGAGTCCGGTAGTTACCTAGCCAATTATGTAGTACCGGACCGTAACCCGATTCGAGTGCGAATTTCGACCTAGTCTTTATTCCAGAACCTCACTATATTTTATAGTACTACGTATAAACCCTTCAGCTACGTCCCAATCGAGTGAGAGCCATGGTCCATGTCAAACTCACTAAACTCATTTCTATGATAAAACGGAGACGAGACAAATTACCAAACTACCCTCCATGTCTCACATGAGTTACTTCAATAGGCTAAGGATTTTGTAATTTCCTATGGCCGTCCACATAGGACACTTGTCTCGATTACTTACGAGACTGTGGATCCGTACTCGGCGGTCTGAGCCCGGCAATCACAAATCGTTATCTAGACCGCATCTGGCCTGCTGACCCATGCAACAGCAAATCGGGTCGAGGGGAACCAGTGACAGTCTAGACTTCGAAGTCTACTTCATCAAAGCCCCTTTCGGTCTAAGGTTCACGTAGACTACTATAGTGTTGTCGTCGGTCATTGACAATCCTTGAGTAATAAGCCATGTTCGATCGTATGACCCGTGAGTCAGTATCCATGAAATGATTCAATCCCTTGATTCGATTTGTATCACAAGTCACGACCTCTGCTTCCAAGAAGGATATCGGCACACGATAGGTCATCGACAAATAAGCCGTGATCGGTAATCCAGCACCCAACTGGAGCCTCAGGCTTACGGACTTTTAATGATCGAGGATAAGAGTCCACTGGTGCCTTCATCTCTCGTGCCCGTCGAGAACAGTGACTCAACTCGACACATTTGGATTTGTTCATTTATTGCTTTATCGGATGCTAAGTAAAGAACTCTTATATCCAACAAACGAACAATGCCTTTCAATAAACACACGATAATATTTTACGACACAAAAAGGTCGAATGATAAATAAGGTAATGCCCTATGCAATCTAATCCTCGTATAGCATTCGAGGGCATATTCCTAACAATGTGGGAGAGGATCGAAATGCCGATGCGGTTCTGCCGTTGTTGGGCTGCTCGATGCGTTGTTTGCCAACCCACGGCCACCGACTCATGCAGTACGGACCGACGAGGAACCACGGACCGGACCGGGACCCATGCGGCGGCGGGTCCCGTGCAGCCGGGCATTGCGCGCGGGCTACACGCCCTGTAGCGGCACCGTAACCCCGGGATCCTACTTCTTCGAGCAGGCCCGATCCGCCTCGAACCCTGGGTCCGACGCCGGCCATGGTGGCTACGGCACCGACCCAGGGGAGCGTTTTGTCTCGTTTTAAAATCGTGAAATTGTCAATGTGCTCGTTATAAATGTGATTTAAGGTGCACTTGCGGGTTTAGGAATGTGGTTTCCGGGTTATTTGTTAAGGGTTACGTCCCCCCGAGATGTATTTGTTTTATACGGGTTATTCTAGACTTATGATCCCGTGTTGTAATTTACCATTTTATTAGATTAGACTTAAATGCAAACACGAGGACCCATTTGATGGATGGAGACCTCCCCGACGGTGACGAGGTGGTGGACGTTCGGAGACTTTGAGGCCGTTCGATTGACGAAGGGCGTTTGATGACTTCAAGACCCGTACGACGACCCGACGTCTTTTGAAGACTAATGTAATAGGAATAGACTAGAATTAACCCGTTTGTGTTGTCTTGTAGTTTATTTTCCTAGGCTTAATTTACTCCCTACGTGTGTGTTGGTTTTTGAAATGATATGCATGTTTTATGTGCAATTATGTGAGATGGTTTATTCTTCCGTTTGAGAAATACTACGTGGGTAAATGAATTGGATTCATGTCTTCTATCATGCTCGAGATGTCTATTATTGGGGAGTTTTGCGATTTGTTCCGAGTAAGTTGGCATCGTATATCCCACCCCAGTGTTGTGGCGCCCCTGACTTCTACCACTCATTCTTATTATTAATTTGGGTGACTGCATGTGATTTAAGGAAGTAATGACTACAAAAATGTGTACAAAATTTTTCCTTTTATCTAAAGGAAAGCTTTCTGTACATTACAAAATATCATAGGACATGAATACATAGTGAGTGCGCATGCGTGTTTCAAAAATAATCTATCGGCCCGCCACTTAGGTCGCATCCATGTACACACTGTCACCTCAAAAGTCCACCGGAAGCTTCAAAAATAGGCCTCGCCATCATGATGATCACGTACCGTGATCCCGTGATCCTACAACACATAAAATTCATGGAATGAGCTTATAAAGCTCAGTAAGCGAAAGTCATGCATGCCATGCACGTGTCCTAATTTGCGAAGGCATCCGCGCCAATGCTTCCTAGACCTTATATTTTTCTTGCCTTGTCTTGTCATGTAGGACCCTCGGCTATCTTGCTATGCACCATCATGGAGCTCAAATCCATAAGGGACAAATAAATATATAAGTGGCAATACCAACTCATGGGAGGCTAACCCTAGGGCGCCTTTTCTGTCCCAAGGTGGTTTCATATGTCACGCGGACGTTTCACACTGGTAGCCTATTCTGAGGTTGCCAACACCAGAGGTACCCTCGGTGTCGCTTATTCCCTTAGCTCGCATCCTCTCGGTTCCACGTTCCGCCATGAGGGCATAAGCCCTAAAATCATGTCTTGCCTAGAACATGTCATGTCTTGACGGTAACGACATACGACGTCACCATGGTATCTTAGAAGAGCCGTGACTCAATTGTGAGTCGACATCAGACGCCCATATCGGCGAATATCTATCGCTCTCAGGCGATCCTGTAGCATGCACGCTCTCATATCTTGCCTTTAGTACTAAACGTGCGTGCATATGATCATATCATGAATATGCATGTCATAACGTAAATAATTCACGTAGGAAGTCATATAGCATCATAGAAGCACATAACACACAATTTCATGCATATACAGTTATGTGTTGTAGTTGGGACTTCCACTTACCTGTCGTCCAAGCTTACGAAATTTACTGTTTTGGACCGTCCTTAATTCTCGACCTTTAGACAGAGATATTACAGTGTTAGTATCATGTCTAAATTAGTACCTTCTTCGAACTAATTTATTTTGACTCAAATAAATTACTAAAACCCTAGGTTCCAATTCCTAATCTAGGTTAAGTCGGGGTTAGGAAATCTTCATCAAGTTATGTTCTAAATTTAGATCAAACCCTAGCATGGACTTATGAAGGATCGCCCGATTTGATGTTGGAGTTGATTATTGGTTTCGCTCGATTCCATGCATTTAATCTTGAATCGCCCGACTTTCCTTAGCTTGAAATCATCCGATTGATCATGTTTAACATTACATACAAATTGCCCGATTCATGGTAGCAAGAGTAGAAATCGTCGATCTTATTTACTCCTTCAAATTGCCCGATTTGGACTCTATTTAACTTGGTTTCGCCGCTTGCTTTCGTCATCACTTCATCAAGTCGCCCGATTTGGAGTGCTTTTAAGCCAAATCACCGAGTTCTTGGTTGAATCGCCCGATTGCATGAGTTATGTGGTTTTCGTCTGATTTGTGGTATCACATGTAGAAATCGCCCGATTGTCTAACTACTAGGATTCCACATGACATGCTCATTCGGCCGATTTGAAGCACTTAAAAAGGAGAAATCGCTGAGGTCTTCATAAGGAGTAAATCGCCGAGCCTTCCATTCATTTTACATTTCGCCCGACTTGATCATATACTAAAGCCAAATTTCGGCCTAAACCCTAATCCCAAATCATTTTCGCCCGAATGCTCTTAGCACATGCTACTTTCGATCGAAACTTGGTTCAAGCTGACTTCTTCATCAAAATTTTCGATCTCTACCCTTCTAAATTTCCCAGGCATAATACATATAATTCTAAGTAACCACGTAGTATGATCTTAAGTTAAAGATAGTTAAAACACTAAAATCAGTGGCTAAAATCCTAATTCCCCCCGAAAAACATGCTATACCCTGAAACTAGTACATCTAAATTCCTTCTTCTTGCCCTAAGTGCACGTGAAGTATTAAATATACAGATTTAAAACTGATTTATAAGCTTTAGATAAAACTATATCTAAAACACGTCAAAACATGAATGAATACCTAATAAATTATACCTTCTTTCAAGCTGACTTTGGTTGGATTCTACCTTTCTTCTCTACTTCACACCTTTAATCGTTTCCTAGGTTATGCGCTAATAATATCTTCCTTTCCTTATCTCGTTTGTTCCTTGTTGTATTAACTAAATGATGTTACCCTTCTACTTTAATAGTTCTTATCCTAACTTCTTCAAATGACTATGATAATAATAGCATTTATGTGCTTTCCTTTTATACTAAGTAATCGAGTTATTTAAAAATTCTAAGTTCTAATTTTTATAATTCTCTTCGTATCCCTTTTGTTTTTATTTTAATTCGTTACGGAAAAATATTATATCTTAGCATTCTTATTTACATGGCCTATATAGTTCGTTCCTGGAATTATATGTCTTAATTAAATCCTTCCCAAGTCTCACTCAATTTTCTGCTAAGTTAAAAATTCATGATAGCACATAACATAGGTTATACCATATCACATATGGCATGGATCATATAAGCACATACAATATAATAAAACATGTTCCATGCAGTCAAGTAAGTCATATAAAATGCATGCATATTTATTGGCCGGCTTACTTACGAGACTCAAGTATTACATCTGTTGGCGTCTCGAGTGCATCTTGGACGCCGCTCGTCATACCAGTCCGCCCTTCACGAAGCATATGGCAGAAAGGGGCGGTACATTCTATGCGATTTGAGCATAAATCAAACTTAGGCAGTTATACCTAATAAGCAGGGTTAGACGTGAGGGTCAATGACTGAGACAAATATAGTTGAAACTCCTATTAGATAAGTTCGCATTTGACGTGACTTCGATAAGATTAGATGAGCCACATATTTCGCTAAATACTGAGGCGAGTCTAGTCGAGTCAGGGACATCAACTTCACTATGAAACATTCAACGAGGTTTTCGAAACTCTTCTTGGGAGGATAGTTTTTCGAGAAAAACAGTGGGACTCAAGCGAAACGAAAATCCTTGTTTGCGCTTGATGAATGATAAGATAAACCTAATTAGATCTTTACTTTTATCAGCTTTATGTTTCTTTCTATTTACTGTAATGAACATTATTACTATGCTGCTTGAGAGAAACTGTTTGCTGGGACCAAACTACATGGACTGACTCCGTTATCTGAGGATAGTCCGAGGTATGGAGTCGTTAACTTATGTCCTTGATTCCCCCGTACCGCAAGTCCCAGCGGCTGATACGAGTGACGAGGACTGTGCTGCGTATGCCAAGTGGCAGATAGACAAGCCAAATGTCAAGTGCTATATACTTCTTTCCATGAGCAATGAGTTGCAGCACACTCACTCGGAAATGGACGTGGGCGCCATTTTGCTTCATTTGAAGGAGCTTTTTGGCAGACATTACAGGAGTGCTCACTATTCCCTGACGGAGCAACTATTTCATTGCAAAATGGCTGAGGTTAGTGACGTCGGAGAGCATGTGCTCGAGACGATCGATTGAATCGAAAGACTCGAGGCACTGGACTTTATCATGGATAATGAGCTTCAGAACGATCTCATACTTCAGTCGCTCCCACCTTCCTTCGATTAGTTCATTGTGAACTTTAATCTGAACAAGGCCGAGATGACATTGACTGGGTTGATGAACCAGTTGTCGGTGGCGCAGAATCAGATGAAGAAGGTGAAAGGAAAGAAAGTTGTTCTTGTTGCGAATTCTAAGACTCGAGGGTCGAGTAAAAATAAAAAGTCGGACAAGCCTACAAAGCAAAAAGGATGAATTTCGAAGGCAAGGCTAAGAAGAACGTGTTTAAAGGCGCCAAGCCGACGGACAAATGCCTTCATTTAATGAGCTTGGCCATTGGAAGCGTGATTGCCCGAAGCTAGCCGCCTCAGGTAAAGAACTTTATGTTTTAGAAACTAATTATTCTATGACAGTATATTCCACTTCGTGGATCTTAGAATCGGGAGCTAATGCTCACATCTGTGTTTCGAACCAGAGTTGGAACGAAGTACGAAGCTGGCGGACCGAGAGATCATAATCAACGTAGGAAGCGGACATAGTGTGCCGGCGACCCACATTGGATCAAGAACTCTGGTTTTATCTACTAGACATAGTTTACTGTTTTTCGACTGTTTAGTTTTGCCCAAGGGGCTTAAGAATATTGTTTCTATTCCCGTTTTAAGCGTAAACGGTTACGAGTTCCGTTGTAGTAGTAATATGTGCAATATTTATTTTGGAAATAACTGCGTCGGAAGTGCAAGTTTACTGGATGGATTGTATTTATCTGAATGTCGAAGATAAACAAAAACTGTGAATACAGTCACCAACAAACAAAAATTGGAGTCGAACTCGAGACTGCTGTGGCATCTTTGTAATACCCTAGTCCCGTAAGTAAGCCGGCCAATAAATTTGCATGTGTAATTATATGATTGCATATTATATGGCTATTTGATTTTGTTAGGTTCTCGATTATCAACTGTAACGATCCTAGACTTCAATCCTAAGTAATTCGATTAGAATTATGCAAAATCTAAACTCGATCGAAAAACTCAATTTGAAACCTCGAGAGAGAATTCGTGTAGTGAGAGAATGATTCTGCTATTCTCTCTCTAGAATTGGATTGTGAAGCCTTTTGGATCTGACTAATTTTCTCTATTAAGCTCATTCTTTACAATCCTATTTATACCAAACAAACTTGGTATAAATAACAAACAAGTCCTAAACTAAGTACAAATACTAGAAAAGCCCCTAATTACAAGGACAACTAATGAAATCAAAGCACAACTGTAAGTGGTATTTCACATTCTCCCCCATTGTGCTTGATTGCCCTTCTGCGCTATCTGTCCTTGTCGGGCATAGAAAGACCTGCGCAAGCCGAGCGCGTGCTCATAGTTCCTTATGTTGTTCCTCAGCTCTATTCGCTCCTCGATTGCTTCAAGTAGTTCCGTCAGAAGCGGTTGTTCTCTCACGATCCTAGGAAGAAGCAGCATCATATCTTCGTTGATCTCTTCCAATCTCCTCTCTATATTTTTCCTAATGACTTTGAGCGTCCTGATCGAGCGGATCGAGTAATTAAAATAAAACAAATATCACAAACTATCATACGCTCAACAGGCAAGTGTACCTATCGAAAATAGTATAGAAATGGCAAGTATTCGGGTATCGAACCCAAAGGAACTATATACTTTAGAAAACCGTCCTTTAACTATCCTAGTGAATATTTTTGGTTTGATATAAATATAAATAACGATAAACTAAATAAGCGATAAACACAAAAAAATAAAAATCTGATAAAAGAACGATAACGGAGTTGGGACGATTTATGAAAGCGAATATATTTGAGACTTCGAATCCCCCTAGTTCAATCGAACGACAAACAAGCTATATGTTTTAGCTAATTATTAGACCGTGAGGATTCCTATGGTATGTATACGGGTTTCTACGATTGGGCGAAACTGTGGTTACTTGTTTCGACTCGTAACAACTAGTCTACGTCTTAAATAGCTGGGCAAGCTTCCCCAACTTACTTAATCGCAGACCGCAATAAATAACGATGAATCCCGCTATTAGATTTGACTCTAATCCGGCGGGATAGTTCAACCTATCTCTAGTGATGAGTTTATTCTGCTCGTTTACGAGTGGTCTAATCGTTGCCCCTCTCTCGAGCGTAGTGTTCGATTTCCATACAATTATTTTGACCACATAGACATAATCAAAACAATAGCATAAATCGTAACCGAATCATAATAAAAAGCATGTCAATAATACGTTCAACATACGTACGATCTTGCTAGGGTTCATCTAATCTCAAATACTACGAGATTTAGCCACTCATACGAAATACTAACACAACGAGGAGCGTAAATAATAAATAGAAAAACATGTTTCTTCCCCTGAAGTTCGGCTCCGCGGTTAATCCTTCTTTGAGGACTTATATCGATCAAGTGGTGGGCGTCTCAAGTTTTCCTTTTCTTGCTCTCCTTTTCAACTGCCTTGATCCACAGCGTACACACAGGCCAGACACAGCACAACCACGTTGCTACTCCTTAGTACGGCGCACACTTCCCCACGGTGCAGACCAGCCGTTCACGGTACAGCTCAAAGGTAGTTCGGGCTCGCTCTTCGCAGGTGCTTACGACCGCTGCTCACTGCCCCAAAAGAGAATACATAAACGTTGGTGGGTGTCTCCTCCCTCACTCGTTTAGCTCTCCCCGTTTATAGAGATCACTTAATAAATTTTCTGCTCACGGACTGCGCAAGATCATTTTGTCTGCTCAAGGACTGCGTAAGATTTCATCGTGATTTTTTCTTTCTTGAGCCATGTGAGCCGATTTTTTTCTTTTTCTTGCAAGTCTCCATCGTAGATCTCTTTGTCTCTTTTCCTCTTTTATCTTTCTTCTCTAGCGATCGATCACTTGGGTGTATAATATACATTTGTGTACCTATTTAATTCTATCATGGGCTGGGCTTCAATTGGGCTGAGTTTTACTCTTCGGGCCCAATTGATTTTGGGCCGATGTTTGGCTCAATCGTTCCTCACTTTGTTTTACGCCCGAATATTCCCGGTTGTAGTTCTTTTCTCCAATATCTGTCGAATATAAACATAAAAGCATAATATTCGAAGAAATTTATATTAATATCAACTGATAATGCTATTATAAGAAGTATAAATTATAGCATAAAATTCATTTATCAAATCTCCCCCACACTTAAGATTTTGCTTGTCCTCAAGCAAATAGAATAAAACTCAAGCAAATAGAATAGAAAGGCATAGAAAAAGATAAAATCATGTAACGTACCAATCAAGAACGAAATCACGTAGGAAAAAATGCAAGTAAAGTCGGAAAGCATATTTGAAATCAACGACTAGCTACACGATTTTCTTTACGATACCTATCAAAATCCGCACCTCACAGAGATGCACTCAAATCACTAAGTGTATAGGTTAAGATGTCAGTGATATCGCCCGGGTCATGCACGTAGCGACACTCGTTTTCTAATACTAACGGTGGCGGATTTTCGCAACGTCATCACTATACACGGGTCGTAGCCCCAAAATATCAAAACATCAAAACCCTAACGCCGCTCCACAGGTCGCATCCATGTACAGCCTCGCCCTCAAAAGTTCGTGGAGCACCGCCATCAGCCTGCCTTAGCCGCGACGCGCATCAGCATCGGGCTCGGTACCTACAACACGTAAACCCTGAGCCCATGCTCAGTAGGTGAAATATGCATGTATGCAACGTGCCCTCGATCCCATCCCATACACCTCACAATATGTACACTCGACTCTCCCTTTTCTATCACCACTCATCACGTCTCAACTCACGTCTAGACCCCACGTCTAATCCTACAGGATTACGATTTGCACCTCAGGTGTCGCTCATGCACCCGAGTAGACGAGTGGATCACCCCCATCTCCCGCTAATCCCCGACGGGTTTGCACCTCAGTACCCGAGTAGACGAGTGGCTCACCCCCGTCTCCCGCCTCAACGGTTTTGCACCTTCGGTCCTGAGTAGACGAGTCGCTCATGCCCGTCTCTCGTCGTCTACACTCTAAAACAGTTTGCACCTCAAATGTCGCTCACGCACCTCAGTAGACGAGTTGCTCACGCCCGTCTTCCTTCTCACTCACCTATTACCTAGGACGGTTTGCACCTCAGTATCTAAGTAGATGAGTGGCTCACCCCCATCTCCCGCCTCAACGGTTTCCCGCTTCAACGGTTTGCACCTCAGATATTGAGTAGACGAGTTGCTCACGCCCGTCTCCCGCCCAACTCATCTCACACCTCAACTCACCTCACATCGACTCCCTGCTCACCGACATAATAAATCATCACCGTTTTATACGGTGCTTGACCTCCCCCTTACGTGATATGCACATGCAATGCAAATAACGTACATATGACGTGGCATACATGTACAATATAAATAACGTACATATGACGTGCAACAATTATAAAGCATGTAAGAAACATATTCGCCTAGTCATACAGTTCACCGAATTCACATAATCACATATTTCATAGAAATATCATATAATGATACACACAATCCTTCACGTGTCGTAGGTGGATTTCACCTACCTGTCGTCCGTAGATATCAGCTATTCCGGTGAAATCCCTAATTCTCGACCTTAAGCATAAAATTACCAGGTCAGTATACTATTTAAATTATTTGATTATCTAGTTCTCGTATTTCCTAAATATTAAAATATCAGGTTTGAACTGTATTAAATAAATAGCCGTTTAAAAGAATTGGCTAAGTTAAGTCAAGCCCGTGAATTGACTTCTCAATTCGCAAAGTGGTACAATTCGCCAAGCTCGATCAAGTCGTGACTTATTTGATTCGCAAAACACCACGTTTAGTTCACGAATTATCTCCAACTCCCAAGTTCAATCCTTATAATATTGTTTTCTGTTCCCTTGTGAATCCCTATGCAACTTATATTATTATTTTAGTCATTATGCATCGTGACCTTCCCCTAGTGGTTGCATAATTCCAACTCTACTTTATTGACTAGAATTAACTCGTGTGAAGTGCTCATTGGTCTTAAAATAGAGTTAATTGTATTTCAGGCCCACTTACAATATTTTCATTAGATTTTAGGACCCATTAACCTTTGAAAAAGAAATAAGGATCTATTTGAAGTTTGATTTTAGAGTTAAGGACCAATTTTGCAAAAAATGACGCATTTGCCCCTGCCTGTGTGCGGAAATTACACAGAATTGCCATCGCCTTCTTCAATCATGAATAAGTGGTATACACTATACATGAAGTGGTACTGTAGACCCATGAAGTGGTACGGGTGAACAGTGAAGTGGTACTGTAGACCCATGAAGTGGTACAGAAGAACTCTTACGTGTTTCTTGTGCAAAATCACTAAAGAATTCTGTTGTACCACTTATCCGTTCAACAATACCACTTCATGTGCCTACAAAATGTTGTACCACTTCTCTGTATCAACAGTACCACTTCATGGGTCTCCCGTACCACTTCTTCGCTAGTCAACAGTACCACTTCATGGGTCTACAATGTTTGTACCACTTCACTGTTCACCAGTACCACTTCATGGGTCTACAGTACCACTTCACTGTTCACCCGTACCACTTCATGGGTCTACAGTAACACTTCACTGTTCACCCGTACCACTTCATGGGTCTACAGTACCACTTCATGGATCTACAGTACCACTTCCTGTTATGTTGCGCTGGATACCACTTCATGCGCGCTGGATACCACTTCATAACTATTCTTTTATGAGGGTATTTTCGTCCAACAACCTTAATTCTAACTAAAATTCTGAAATGGGTCCTTCAAATTAATTTTTTTCTGACATGGTCCTTAATTCTATGTAAAATTTCAAATGGGGTCTGACAAGCAATCGCCCCCTTAAAATACCCACTTCACGAATCACCTAAGACACATGTACGACCTATATCTCATCATTTTCATTGGTTCACGAATTCTTTCCAATTCGTGAAGTTTCTTATGTCACATACAATTCGCCAAACGTAATTCGTGAAACACCTTTTTATAGTTAGCGAAAATTTCATCATATAATTCGTCAACTTTGTCTCGTTTCACGAAGTCCCACTTTGGCGAATCCTAACAATTAAGACCCTTGTAATTCGCATAGCTTATAATGTTATTTTAACTTGTTGGCTTCGTGACTTTCCCATGATGTATATACAATTCCACATTATTCAATTAGTAAAGTTTGTGGCTAGTATCACCTCGTGAAGTGTCCCTTGGTTCGTGAAATACTCCACTTCGTGAATCACATAATTCGCAAACCCTAACAATTAAAAATCGTTGTAATCGTGAAGTTACTAGCTCCCTAGTTCGTGAACCTTTAATAGGATTATAACACTTCAAAACCTGAGATTTTTCGATCAACATATTGTTCTTCCCAAGAACATTTTTTAAAATAAGAAATTTAGAACTCTTTCAAAAACCCTCAAGAACTAATTGTACAAACCCTAATCATACATATACCTAAATAGGTTTAACATTAAATCCTAAGAACATAACTATTAATCCTGACGATTACTAAACCTTTGACCAAAAACCCATTTTTCGCAAGAAAATTTGAATATCATACTAGCTTCAACTTAGTTTGACTTTTGGGAGTTAAAACTTATAAAATACCTAAGCAGAGGTATTTTCGTTGTAAACAATCCTTAATATATATTATCCTACAACTAAAAACATGAAGTTAGGATAAGAAAGTTATACCTACTCCAATCTTGATTTGGGTTCGACTTCTTCCTTTCCTCACCTAGCTATTCCGATGGTCCTTCACCATTATAATATACAAGTTTTCTTCTTATCTTAACTTACTTGGCGTGTCTTGGTTACCAAGTGACGTTGCCTTTTTCTACTTTAATAATATCTATCCTAGCTTCAAATAATAGCAATTATAATATTATTATACAAGTTTCCCCCACAGTTAAGTAATCGAACTGTTTAAAGATTCTAATTCCTAAGTAATACTTCTTATAATATTACTTTAGTCATTTTCCAAATAGCTAAGTAATCGAATCTAAGTCTTAGTCCTCAAATAACGATTTTTATGTACACCCGCCCATAACTAAATAATGGAACCTATTTATTTAATTTTCAAAGTTTTAAAATCTGTTTTTACCTCCTTTGACATTATCCTAGTATTTTAAAAGTTACTTCATTTAAAATCTTTAGATTCTAGAAATTAGTTCGTATTGACACATAATCAAATAAACATGTAATATGCAGTTACGTAAGCACATAATTTCATAGATTAACACGTTCACAAAATTCGGGGTATTACAATGCACTAATCTAATCTCTACCATAAGCTTGCAAGTAATTTGTAAATCTACAACTTCTAATGATCAAGCGTGAATCGGAAGGTCTTTACCAGGTTATAAAATGGCTGAGATATGTAAGGTACGCAAGGAATAAGCGTAAAAAGGATATGAGCTGTAGTCGTGTCGGAATCATGCCATCATCTCGAATGCGTCAAAATCCGTCGTCCTTGTTCATCACTTCCGTTCTTTTGCATTCGTCTTTTTTTTCTTCTTTTTTTTCTTTTTTTTTTTCACCAAGCCCTTCTTCTCTCAACTTCTCGATCTAGGAAATAGATAATACGCTTTTGAGAGTGAAAGATTATCGGAGGAAGGGTTCTTTGTCAATTTATATAGATATATATTTTTTTCATTTTTTTTCCTTCTTTTCTTCTCTTTTTTTTTCTATTTCATTTCTTGTTTTTTTCTATTTTTTTTCGACGCTCAGCTCGGAAATTTAGTACGGGTTGCGGTTCTTGAGTCCGGCATCAACCTCCACTTCTACTATCGCTCCGATGGATTTATTTCTGAAGGCTTAATCAGGTCGGCAATTTATATTCCGGTTTCTCAAATAAAAGGCTAACGCTCAAAGTGGATAATTACGGGGGCCAATCGTGGTTGGTTACTTTGGCTATGGACTGAATTCCTAATGCCTTCCTCATTTTCACGCAATCACACGTTAAGTAGCTTCAAAACGTAATACACAAGCAAGTTCTGAAGAGAAATAAACTTAACATGATTCACACAACCAAAGAAATGAGCAAAAAGCTCGTAGGCTCAAAAATCTCAGAAAAATAGGGTTATGTATACGAATCTATCAGGTATCGCCAAGTTAACCATGCAAGAAAGAGGTCGACACGCATATGTACCCTAATTACTCACACAATTTCTAACATGAAATCATCCTTTGATCGATAAGAAACACGATTTTCGAAAAAAATACAAAAAATTCATGCCAATTTCGATTTTTTTTTTACCAAAAATCAAGACATGCACATATATAACATGTTCGCCTAAATTTCACAAAAATTCCCCTCCCCACACTTAAGATTTATGTTGCCCTCAACATAAAAATAATGTAACAAACGGAAGAGGAAATAGAAAGATAAGCGAACTTCTCTGAATAGTCCGATGTGCGTGCTTTGTACGGCTCCTCCCCACACTTGAGATTTTGAATTCCCTACGATCATCGAAAAGAAAAATTATAACAACTAAAAATGCGCCTAGAAATAAAAGAAAAACATAGGATAGGGTTGGTGTGCCTCCCAAGTAGTGCTTTCTTTAATGTCTTTTAGCTAGACATAGTTTGGTGATTTTTAGCGTTGGTTGATGTCAAGGAGGTGGATGGTTTCTTTTTCGAGTGCCTCGATGTCACCGCCATAGTAATGCTTGAGTCGGTGCCCGTTCACCTTGAACGTCCCCTTCTCCGAATGTGTGATCTCGACAGTTCCATACGAGAATACTCGGGTCACCGTGAATGGTCCAAACCATCTCGATTTCAGTTTACCGGGAAACAGCCGTAGGCGCGAGTTGTAAAGCAAGACCTGATCGCCTTCTTGGAATTCCCGTTTCATGATGTTACGATCATAATACAGCTTCGTACGCTCCTTGTAGAGGCGAGTATTTTCGTACGCCATCTGCCTCCACTCGTCGAGCTCGTTGATCTGTACGTTTCGCTTTTCACCTACAAGATTCAAATCAAAATTTAATTTTTTTAACGCCCAATACGCTTTGCGTTCTAGCTCGACAGGTAGATGACAAGATTCTCCGTAAACAAGTCTATAGGGCGTCGATCCAATAGGCGTCTTATATGCTGTCCGGTATGCCCATAAAGCATCGTTCAGCTTGTTCGGCCAATCCCGCCTATGGTGTTCTACGGTCTTCTCTAGTATGTGCTTCAGCTTCCTGTTTACGACCTCCACTTGGCCGCTCGCTTGAGGATGGTATGCAGTCGTAACACTATGTTTCACGCCGTATTTCTCGAGCGTCCTTGCAAATTGGGTGTTACAGAAGTGCGTACCTTTGTCGCTAATAATGCAACGAGGTGAACCAAATCGTGAAAATAAAGATTTTAAAAATTTAACGACTACCCTAGAATCGTTAGTAGGTAGCGCTTGAGCTTCAACCCATTTTGAAACATAATCAACCGCAACTAGGATATATCGATTCTTGAAAGAGGTAGGAAACGGACCAATAAAATCAATGCCCCATACGTCAAAGATTTCACATACAAGAATGAAATTCTGAGGCATCTCATTTCGCTTAGAAATATTACCTGTCCGTTGGCACCTAGTGCACATTTCTACATACCTTTGCGCGTCCTTGAAAATTGTGGGCCAATAGAATCCACATTCTAGTACCTTTTGTGCGGTTCGGTTGCCTCCATAATGGCCTCCGCACGGTCCCGTGTGGCAATGTCCCAAGATTCGATTGTTTCGGGGAAGGTTACACATCGCCTGATTATGTTAATCGCACAAATCCTAAATAGATAAGGATCATCCCAAAAGTATTACTTCAAGTCCGAGAAGAATTTCTTCCTCTGGTGACTTGTGTATCCCCTTGGTAAAATCCTAGCTACAAGATAGTTAGCAATATCGGCATACCATGGAAGTTTATCAGGTACCTCATGTATAGCGTAAAGGTGTTCGTCGGGAAAGTAGTCTCGGATCGTCTTCTCTTTTGTAACCTCGCAGCGTGCCTCTTCTAGTCTCAACAAGTGGTCTGCGGCAAGATTCTCCGTTCCCTTTTGGTCGCGAAACTCCACGTCAAACTCTTGGAGTAATAGAATCCATCGGATCAGCCTTGGGTTTGCATCCGGCTTCGCAAAGAGATGCTTAATGGCTGAATGATCCGTGTTGATGATGACCTTCGATAGGATAAGATACTGACGGAACTTGTCGATTGCAAACACGACTGCAAGCAATTCCTTCTCGGTGGTGGTATAATTTGATTGCGCCTCATTTGAAGTCTTGCTTGCGTAGTGTATCGGCTGGAAATACTTTTTCCGTCGCTGCCCCAAAACTGCACCTACTGCAAAATCACTGGCATCGCACATTAGTTCGAAGGGTAGCCTCCAATCCGGGGCTACCATGACAGGGGCATTAATAAGCTTATCCTTGAGTATAGTAAAAGCATTCATACAGTCGATCGTAAACTCATAAGGTACATCTTTTTCTAGCAAGCGAGTTAAAGGTCTAGCAATTTAGAAAAATCCTTAACAAATCTACGATAAATACCAACATGTCCTAAGAAACTTCTAATTGCTTTTACCGACGAGGATGGAGGTAATCGTTCAATAGTTTCTATTTTTGCTCTATCAACCTCGACTCCTCTAGCCGATATCTTATGACCTAAAACGATACTTTCTCTAACCATAAAATGACATTTTTCCCAGTTTAGCACAAGGTTCGTTTCCTCACATCGTTTAAGTACCGCGTTAAGATTGGAAAGACATACTTCAAATGAGTTACCAAAAATCGAAAAGTCATCCATGAATACCTCCATTCCTTTACCGATTAATTTGTCGAAAATGGCCATCATGCACCGTTGGAAGGTAGCCGGTGCATTACACAGTCCGAAAGGCATCCGCCGATATGCAAAGGTTCCGAATGGGCACGTAAAAGTCATTTTCTCTTGATCTTCTGGTGCGATCGGAATCTGCAAGTAACCTGAAAGACCATCAAGAAAACAATAAAATTCATGACCGGATAAACGCTCAAGCATTTGATCAATGAACGGTAAAGGGAAGTGATCTTTTCGCGTCGCATGCTATAATTTCCGGTAATCAATGCACACTCGCCACCCTGTAACGGTCCTCGTTGGAATGAGTTCGTTTTTATCGTTGGTTACCACCGTCATTCCTCCGTTCTTCGGCACTACTTGAACTGGGCTTACCCATGCGCTGTCGGAGATCGGGTATATGACTCCCGCATCAAGTAGCTTTATTACCTCGGCTTTTACTACCTCCTTCATATTCGGGTTTAGGCGCCTTTGATGTTGCACTACCGGCTTGAACTCGTCTTCCATCAGGATCCTATGCATGCAGAAGGTCGGGCTGATTCCTCGAATATCTGATATCTTCCATGCAAGCGCCTTCTTATGCTCCCGTAACAGGTCTAGGAGCATGAGCTTCTGATCCTTTCCTAAATTCGCCGCTATTATCACTGGAATTTGAATCGTCCTCCAGAAATGCGTACTCCAAGTGATCGGGTAATTGTTTGAGTTCGAGCTTTGGTGGATCTTCAATTGAACATTTTTCTTTTTCCTCTTCTTTGCTCGGGTGCACCTCAGTGGTAGGTTCCGCCTCGTCTTCATCTTGTCTATTTGGTCAACCTTAAAAGATCGTTCATGCCTTTCAATCTCTGCAAATCCTGACATCGAAGCAAAAGTCTCTGGTTGTGGTAGTCCCTGCAATGATAAAGAGTCATTCCATGCATCAATATAAAAGCACGTATCGTCTAATTTCTCAGAATTTTCATGGATTCGGTCATATCGAATGTGACTTTTTTGCCATCTATAGTTAACATCAATGTTCCGTTACGAACATCGACCATGGTTCCTCCAGTAGCGAGAAATGGCCTACCCAAGATTAGAGAAATATTTTCATCCTCCTCCATATCGAGAATAACAAAGTCTGCAGGAATTATAAATTTATCGACCTTAACCAGCACATCTTCTATGATACCCATAGGATACTTAACAGATCTATCCGCTAATTGTAAACTCATCCTGGTGGGTTTGGACTCTCCTAAACCAAGTCTTTTAAACATTGAATAAGGCATCAAATTAATACTTGCTCCTAAATCGGCCAATGTCTTACTTACGACTAAATCGCCTATTAAACATGGTATAGTAAAACTCCCTGGGTCCTTCAGCTTTTTCGGTAGCTTGTTCTGTAGAATGGCAAAGCACTCTCCTCGCAACTCAACGGTGGAAACGTCTTCAAGCTTGCGCTTGCTCGTGATAAGATCCTTCAAAAACTTTGCCCCAACAAGGCATCTGCGCAAGGGCATCAACAAGTGGTAAATTAATATGTAATTGTTTAAAAATAGCGAAAAAATTTACCAAATTGATCATCAACGATTTCCCGTTTAAGCATTGTTGGGTATGGAATTTTTGGTTGATACGCCTTGACAGGTGGCTTAGACACACTCTCCTCTTGTTTGTCGGCCTCACTGCCCGGTTGCGTGGGTTCAACGTTCCTCTTCGTTTTTTGCACTTCCTCGAGCTCTCTCCCAATACGAAGTGTCACCGTTTTTACATGGTGGTCCTTTGGATTGGTCTCTGTGTAACTTGGCAACGAACCGGAAGGACGTTGTTGGATTGATTCGGCAATCTGCCCAACTTGCTTATCTAAGGCCCGCAGAGAAGACTCGGTGTTTTGCAACCGTGCTTCTTGATTATCCAAGCGAGAGTCAAGCTTTCCCATTAGCTTCTCAAGCATTCCCTCGAACTTATCAACGCGACTATACGAGGTGGGCTCAGCATTCGCACTATGGTATGCTTGCGTTCTTTGGTTTTGAAATCGTGGTGGAGCTTGTTGTTGATTACCGTAGGCCAAGTTTGGATGAACTCGGTTCGGGACGTAGCTTCGTTGGCCTTGGTAGTTACCCATGTCGTCGACTTGCTCCATCGGAATAGTGGATGGACAACGGGTTGCATCGTGATTTTCGCCGCATGTAGCGCGTGGCGAGTATAATTTGGGTATGCATAAGGAGGTGGAGCAGCTGCGGGATCCTCGGGACAGATTTGTTGTTGGAGTGTGTCAAACTTGGCATTTATTGCTAGAACTCCCACGCCGGAAGCTATTTCCGCTATATTCTTCGATCAGATTCCAGCCTTCCGTTGCGCTTAAATTGCATAAGCCTCCATTGCATGCCCCGTCAAGTAGTTGCACTGTAATATCATTCAACGATTCATGGAACCGCTGTATCAATTAACTATTCGTCATACCATGTTGTGGGAAGCGATTCAGAAGCGTCTTGAAACGCGTCCATACATCGTATAAATTCTCGCCCTCCTTTTGCTTGAATGCCGTAAGGTCCATTTTTAGTTTCAGCAGCTTTGACGGTGGAAAGAAGTGTGTGATGAAGGTGGTGTGCATCTCGTCCCAAGTGGTGATGGATCGTTCGGGTAGTAGATTATACCACTCCTTGGCGTTACCTCTTAGGGAGAACGGAAATAAGTAGAGCCGGATCGTTTCAGGGCTTACTCCTTGTACTCGAATTGTGTCGGTGACGGACAGGAAGTCTCGGATGTGTCGGTAAGCGTCTTCCTCGGAGAGTCCATCGTATTGAGCTGTCGTCTGAAGCATTTGAAGCCAATGATGTTTCAACTCAAAGTTGTTCGGGACTTGAGGAAGGACTATCGCTGAGCCGACCGACCCTACGGCGTTGTTTCTCCACAGCTCTCTCATTGGAGGTTCTCTAGCTTCTAGAGGCATCTCGTCATGATTTTGAGTCGCCATTTCGACTCGCCTTACGTTTTCTCGTAGGTTGTGTCGGAACGTTCTTTCGATCTCCGGGTCTCCTTCAACTAACGGTGGCGAATGGTTTCTCCGGGTCATGCACGAACATTCACGTACCTAGACAAACAAAATAAAAATAACAATAACAACAAGAGATTTAGAAATAAAAACCAATAAAATAAAATATATTGCCAAAAAAATAAAAATAAAAATAAAAATAAGCGAGTGCTAATAATAATAATAAGGAAATAATAATAACTATAATAATATGTTTTTTGTAATAATGATGATAAAAATAAAATAGATAGTTTGAAGAAATAATAATAATAATATAATACTAATAAAGGTACCTAGACCAAAAGAAATCCGATTAAGCAAAATATATATATATATATATATAATAAAAAATAACAGCAAATAATACTAATTAAAATAACAAAAAATAACGAAGAAAAAAATAAGTAAAAATAATAAGCGTAGAAATAATAATAATAATAATAATAATAATAATAATAATAATAATAATAATAATAATAATAATAATAATAATAGAGCTAGAATAATAAACAAGAGTTTTCCAAATATCAGTAGTTCCCCGGCAACGGCGCCAAAAACTTGATCGAGCGGATCGGGTAATAAAAATAAAACAAATATCGCAAGCTCGCTCAACAGGCAAGTGTACCTATCGAAAATAGTATAGAAATGGCAAGTATTCGAGTATCGAACCCAAAGGAAATATATACTTTATAAAACCGTCCTTCAAATATCCTAGTGAATATTTTTGGTTTGATATAAATATAAGTAACGATAATTGTTCGAGTATGTAAATAAATCGCGAATACCAACTAAATAAGCGATAAACACAAAAATAAAAATCTGATAAAAGAACGATAACGGAGTTGGGACAATTTATGAAAGCGAATGTATTTGAGACTTCGAATCCCCCTAGTTCGATCGAACGACAAACAAGCTATATATTTTTGCTAATTATTAGACCGCGAGGATTCCTATGGTATGTATACGGGTTTCTACGATTGGGCGAAACTGCGCTTATTCGTTTCGACTCGTAACAACTAGTCTACGTCTTAAATAGCTGGGCAAGCTTCCCTAACTTACTTAATCGCAGACCGCAATAAATAACGATGAATCCCCCTATTAAATTTGACTCTAATCCGGCGGGATAGTTCAACCTATCTCTAGCGATGAGTTTATTCCGCTCGTTTACGAGTGGTCTAATCGTTGCCCCTATCTCGAGCGTAGCGTTCGATTTCCCAACAATTATTTCGACCACATAGACATAATCAAAACAATAGCATAAATCGTAACCGAGTCACAATAAAAAGCATGTCAATAACACGTTCAACATAAGTGCGATCTTGCTAGGGTTCATCTAATCTCAAATATTACAGGATTTAGCCACTCATATGAAATACTAACACAACGAGGAGCGTAAATAATAAATAGAAAAACATGTTTCTTCCCTGAAGTTCGGCTCCGCAGTTAATCCTTCATTGAGGACTTATATCGATCAAGTGTTGGTCGTCTCAGGTTTTCCTTTTCTTGCTCTTCTTTTCAACTGCCTTGATCCACAGCGTATACACAGGCCAGACACAGCACAACCACGTTGCTACTCCTTAGTACGCCGCACACTGCCCCACGGTGCAGACCAACCGTTCACGGTACAGCTCGAAGGTAGTTCGGGCTCGCTCTTCGCTGGTGCTTACGACCGCTGCTCACTGCCCCAAAACAGAATACATAAACGTTGGTGGGTGTCTCCTCCCTCAATCGTTTAGCTCTCCCCTTTTATAGAGATCACTTAATAAATTTTCGTCTGCTCAAGGACTGCGCAAGATCATTTTTGTCTGCTCAAGGACTGCGCAAGATTTCATCGTTATTTTTTTCTTTCTTGAGCCATGTGAACCGATTTTTTTCTTTTTTTTGCAAGTCTCCAATTGTAGATCTCTTTGTCTCTTTTCCTCTTTTATCTTTCTTATCTAGCGATCGATCACTTGGGTGTATAATACACATTTGTTTTACTCTTCGGCCCAATTGATTTTGGGCCGATGTTTGGCTCAATCGTTCCTCACTTTGTTTTACGCCCGAATATTCCGGTTGTAGTTCTTTTCTCCAATATCTGTCGAATATGCAATACAAACGTAAAAGCATAATATTCGAATAAATTTATATTAATATCAACTGATAATGCTATTATAAGGAGTATAAATTATAGCATAAAATTCATTTATCACGTCCCATCACAGAATTTATGAACTTCAGTCTTCAACATCAATCTACTCTTCTTAAGAATTGGATTGTGTGCAGAATATCATTTCTAATTGTGCTTTGATTTATTAGTTGTCTTCGTAGATTGGGGCTTTTATTGTATTTGTCCTTAGGTTAGGACTTAGCTTGTTATTTATACCAAGTATGTTTGGTATAAATACTTGTACAAACATTGAGCTTAATAGAAGTTTTTAGAAATTTGATCAGAAGGGCTGTCAATCTAATTTCTAGAGAGAGAAAGTAAGAAAACATCATCTCACTGCAAGGTTTCTCTCTCGACATTCTTCAAAGAAGGTTTTCGATCGGAATTCAATTCTCAATAATTCTAATCGATTTCATTAGGATTGAAGCCTAGGATCTTAGAGTTGATAAAATAGGACCTAACAACTGCTATCAGAGCAGATTCGTTCTGTTTTGAATCGTAAATTGTTAGAATTGGATCGAAATTTTAATTCTGATACTGTTTCATCGAAGAACAGTTTGGCGCGAAATTCAGTTTCGTTCTGATAGCTCAATTCTGTGCTTATTTGGTGTGAATTTGATGCTTCTGTGCTCGTCTTAGGTTTATAAATTGATTAGATCAGTAGCTTTTTGAACATCGATTTAGCAGATTTGATCGAATTTAAGACATTACTGTTCGCGCGTAGAACTGTTAGAACACATTTTGATTTTGGTCAAAATCGACATGTTTTGCTTCATAATGTGTTTAATTGTTTGTTTGTGCGTATTCATAATCTGATTACGAGCAAATATCTGAAATTTCAACGTCTAACTCATCGTTTTTGCTTGAATCAGTGTTAATTGTGTTCTGTGATTTTTTTTGGCGATTATCTCAATTTTTCTCGCTAGGTTTTTCAATCAGATTAATTTCTCGATCAAAAAACTCTGCGCGAAAATTTTTCTCGATCAGAATACTACATCAGACCTAAAGTCGCCTTTACCATAGTAGAATAATTTCTCGAGCATTACTTAGCGAAAATCTTTTTCGACGAGACCAATAGTAACCTTTGCAATCGCAAAACTCTCCATCGAAAAATATTTTTGGTCAAACTATGAAAGTTTGACCTAGCGAAAATCATTTACGGTCGAAAAGCTTTTCCAGTCAACGGATTTATTTTGACCCACCGAGAAACTTACTTGACGTACTTAGGGTTGTCAATGGGGCGGGATTCCCCGTCCCCGCGGGGATCCGCCCCGAATAGGGCGGGGAATCCCCGGTATTCGACCCTCGCGCGGCGGGGACGGGGAACATTTTTCCCCGCCGATATCCCCGCCCCGTTCCCCGCGCCTTCCCCGATAATAAAATTAGTATATATTATATTCAATTAATATTATTATAAGATAAACAAATATACTTTGAAAATATTAAAATAATATAAATATGATTAAAATATAGCTTAAATAATATAAATAATATTAAAATATATTTTAAATAATATAAATAATATTAAATATTATTTAAATAATATTAAAATAATATAAACTGAATTGTTTTTCTAAAATAGTGACGGGGCGGGGAATCCCCGCGGGGACGGGGACGGGGACGATTTTTTCCCCGTTTGCCTAGCGGGGACGGGGACGGGGATTGGATCCCCCGCCCCGTTGACAACCCTAGACGTACTGTTTCCTGCGCTCGAAATAAATTCACGATCCAATTTTTTTTTTCGATCGGGAAGATTTTGAGCAATTTTCTTCGCTAGCAAAATTTTTCACTGACAAACTTTTCTCGCACGAGAACAGTAACGAATACATTTTATCTCGACAAAATTGTTTTCGATCAAACTCTAAAGATTGAATCGAAAATTCTCGACTACTTTAGAATCAAACGCTACTGACTAATTTGCTACTTGTGAAGCACATAACATCAGTCCAAACTCTCAAAACAACAAACGAATATCCTACATCAACTCAAGAAAACAACATGGATGCTTACTCGCTTGGTAATGACAACCGTCTGCCGATACTTAAGAGAGGTGAATACACGGTATGGCGAAGTCGTTTTCTGAATTTCATTGAGCTGAAGGAACAGGCTGACAACCTTCTCTCATCACTTGAGAAAGGTCCAGCTCAGTTCTGGGTAAATGTACCCGGCGAAAACACTGCTAATCCTCCAATTCCCGCCTCTAGGCGACTCAAAGAGCCTAGGGAATACACAGAGGAGGAAAGAGTGAGAGCAAAGGCTAACCTGATAGCAACACTCTTATGCAGGGGATCTCAAACGACATCTATCGACAGATCGATAGCATTCCAACAGCTAAGGGAATGTGGGATGAGCTGCATAAGATGATGCAAAGAACAGAATTCGGTATCAAGGCCAAGAAGGCAAATATTCTCACAGCTTACGACTCTTTCCGAGCTAAACCCGAGGAGTGCCTACATGATCTCTATCAAAGATATCTCACACTGTTGAATGAGATGAGGAAAATAGAAATCACTAAGACGAACATGGAAACCAACATACATTTCTTTCCTCTCTGCCCTCAGAATGGAAGAAGATATCCAGTCAAATCCGATAAAATAAAGACCTTGAAGAGTTGGATATCCACGCCATGTTCGACAATCTCGCACAGCACGAGGAAGATATAAGAGAGATTCAGAAGGAGGAGAAGTGCAAACTTATCGATGACACGATTGCCCTAGTCTCAGAGAAGAGAAGCTCAAAATCACGAAAAGAGAAGATGATCAAGCCTCCTACCCCCTCAGAGTCTGAAGACGAATCAGACTCAGACATGGAGCCTAACATGAAATCGCTGGTAAAGCAGTTGGCGCTAATTGGAAAAATGATGAGCAAACAATACTTCAAGAAGAAGTCCTCATCATCAGCCAATCGACTTCGGACCTCAAGCTCAAAGAACAAAGAACGTGCACCTGAGACCTCCGAAGTCAAAAACGCCAAAGAGCCGACCAAGTGCTTTAACTGCGGGAACCCAGGTCATTATGCCAGAGAGTGCACTCTCCCAAAGAAGAGAGACGCCAACTACTACTCTAGGAAGCTTCAACTCACAAAGCAGAAGGAAGCTGGAGTAGCTCTAATGGCAGAACAAGGCCACTGGCTCGAGGATACATCTAGCTCAGAGGAAGAGAATCTAGCCCTCATGGCCCGCCTGGACGAGTATTCTGACGCCGAAACCACCAACCAGACGGACGAAGACCAAGCATCCCAATCTTCTCAGGAGGTAGTTTCTCCTTCCACATTATTGATCATGTTAGAATCGTATCAACTAGTATACACTAACATGAAACGTGAGCAGAAAAGCGTAAAGGAAGTAGAGAAGAAACTATCTACGTGAGACTACAAAGCCTCAGATAGAGCAGCATAACGTAAAAATTAAGGAACTAGAAGACATGTTAGAAAATAACTACAACTGTTTGATTAGAAATCTCAATGAGAAAGCTGACCTCAATTGTAGGTTAACGGAAGCAACTACTTAGGTCACCAACATAGAAGCCCAATTAGATCAATCAAATGCTAAGGTTTGTGAACTTATGAAAGATCTAGATACCTGTAAAGCCGCCAAAATAACGGTGGAAAATAACTTTGCTCTATAATTAAAAAATTAGATGATCTTATAGTGAAGAAGGGACATACTGAACAGACTATATTTTTGAATCAGCCCAAGGACTTAGAATTTTATGATTATAAGTATGACTTAGGTTTTGAGAATCCATGTCACTTGAAGAAGGTTGACTGTAAACAACTCTACGATATCAAATACATGGGTCTCGGACTAACCTCTCTTATGGCATTTACTGGGCAAAAGAAACTTATGAGTTAGAAAAAGCCAAGAGAAAAGCCAAAACTATGGCTGAAATTCTCTATTCCTACACTGAATTGAATCAAAGCGACAAAACTAGGGAAGCTCCCAAGGGTTGGAGCCTTGAAACGGTTTATCTTCCTGAAGATCATTCTGCCAGTGAGGAAGTTCAAATCATTATTCTGAAAATTCTCTCTACATCCCTCCTATAGTTAGGAAAATAGAAGAGTTAAGACCCTCGTTAGAAAAAGAAAGAGAGAATTTTGAAGCTGAAAAGGAACTATTCCTAAAGGAGATGGAAACTCACAAAGCTTCCTCCATTTCACAAACTGCTTCTCACGCTACTCCATCAACTAATAAGATCAATATAAAAAGCTTAAATAAAGAAAAATCGCCTTCAAAAGATCAAAAACGTAAAAATAATACTATAAAAAATTCTAACTCTAATCCTGATTCACTTACGTTTACAGGGAGCGTAGGGCCAGCATTAGACTCGAAGGCGGGAGTGTCTAGTCTAAAAATAGAGAAGGAGCCTGTATATTTGAATGCTTCTAAGAATATATCTCTTCTGTACAAATAAAAGACACTCGTAGAAATAAAAGAGCTTTTTCTTCTCTTCAAGTAATTGCTTCTACATGTTCTATTCAGCCTACTACTTTTAGAAGCACTAATTTCGAAATAGGCTCTACTTCAGCAATATGAATTCCCCATTCTAAGACAAATGCCTCTAGGAAGACGCGTAGGAAACAAGATCCAGCTATTAAGAAAGCTTATGGCGCTATTCATGCTTGCTCTCACCTAAGGTATCTTGTTAAAATCGAATGAAAAGATCTTTTCCACGCTCAAGCCTGCTAAAACAATTGTCCGTGCTGAAATAAATCTTCCCTGCAAGGTTCAACCTGAATAGGTTCCTAAATCTTTGCCTAAAAAGATGAAAGCCAAAAAGGCCAAGCCGTCTACAAAGGGCAAATCCAACTTAACTTCTTCGCGATTGACTTGGGTTGTTAAAACTCCTATTAGCACTAATCTAGGAATCATCTGAACCAACATCTAAATCTGCTAATCTGAGATGACCCATTTATAAGTGGGTACCTAAAGCTCTCTAAATTATTTTTGCAGATCCATCATGTGTGGTACCTCAACTCTGGTTAGCAGTAAATATCGCCGGTTTCACTCAGAACAGAATGATGGTTCACAAGCGCTTCGATAAGACTTCGTATGAGATCATTAATAAGCGAGTACCCAACATTTCCTTCTTCAAGGTCTTCGGGTGCAAGTGCTTTGTGGCGAAAGATAGAGAGCAACTTGCTAAGTTCGACCCAAAGGCATTCGAAGCAATTTTCGTCGGGTATTCTTCAACTTCAAAGGCGTAAACCGAGTATACATCAAGTCCAACCGCACTATCAAAGAAAGCTACAATGTCACTTTCCACGAAGTGGCAGATATGGCTCTGGTCACATCAGTACAGGACCCGTACCTAACCAGTTGGCTTCTGACTACAACAATTCAGAACCCGTTTTCACTGGTGTGTTGGCACATAACCAACAGAAGATGGCAACAACTTAGGATTCAACGTCAGAAGATCCTATGAGACTTGCTTTAGATGATTTGGACTCTCTCTTTGAGCCCGTATATCGGCCAGACACCATAAATAATATACCTTTAGTGGCCCCTCCACTTGACGAGGCCGATGCACCAAACTCATCACCTGCTCCCACTTCTCCCGATTCAGAATTGCCTCAGAATACTGAAGAACCTACAATGGTTATTGAGGAAGAATCATCAGAGTCGCTCAACTCAAGTGCAGATACGGAATTACCTCATACATATGACCAATCTGATAATGTTGGAAATCTCGGTCCACAAATAGCTGATCCATCTACCTCAGCATCGCCCCATGAGCACAAGCGGACTCGAACACATCCAGTTGATCAGATAATACGCGATCCTTCGAGTGGAGTAAGGACAAGACATCAGCACAGTCTCTTCAGCTTCTTCTTAAGCCAAAATGAGCCAACGAAGGTAGCAGACGCACTTAAAACCTAGATTGGGTAATAGCTATGCAAGATGAGATCAACCAATTCGAATGTCTCCAAGTGTGGACTTTAGTACCCCGTCCGCATGGGAAAACAATTATCGAGACGAAATGGGTGTTTAAGAACAAAAAGAATGAAGATGGGGAAGTGATCAAGAATAAAGCTAGATTGATTGCGAAGGGCTACAACCAACAGAAAGGCATTGACTACGACGAGACGTATGCCCCGGTTGCTCGAATCGAAGCCATCCGTCTTTTCTTGGCTTACGCGGCTCATAAAGACTTCAAAGTCTACCAAATGGACGTTAAGACCACCTATCTCAACGGCGTGTTAGAGGAAGTCTATGTCGCTCAGCCAGAAGGCTTTATTGATCAAGAACATCCCGATCACGTCTATCGATTGGACAAAGCTCTCTACGGACCGAAACAAGCTCCACGTGCTTGGTATGATGTCCTGAGCGATTTCCTTGTGAAGTCTGGGTTCATCTGAGGGACGATCGATACGACCCTCTTCATAAAATGGCAAGACAAAGACTTGATGGTCGTCGAAGTTTATGTAGACGACATCATCTTCGGATCAACAAATTCACGGCTATGCAAGAGATTTGGAGATTTGATGAAGAGCAAATTTGAAATGAGTCACATGGGAGGGATGCAATTCTTCTTGGGACTGCAGGCAGCTCGAAGATGGCATCTTCATAAGCCTACTCATAAACATTTTGCAAGATGTAGGTTTTGGTAATAAGTATCTCTAGGTACACGGCATTTGCTGTGACGATGCATTCTTTGCAACAAAAAGTCAAAACTTGATGTTTAGGGAATAAGGGCAGTGCACAATAAATCAGGTCGTAACTAAAGTGAAAGGACAGAAAATGAAAGAAAACTGAGTTGAGAGTGTCGGGCAGAAAAGTCTAGGATTTCAGAGTGAGAATGTTGAGTCTTATGTTGTGGCAGACTATCAGTTTGACCATGCTATATTCTTGGTGTTTTCGCTTATGTGTCTGTGCTTTAGAATTGCATGTGTCAATATTTATGCGTGTCACCCCATTACTATATGACCCCGTTTCGACCCGAAAATTCCCTCAGATTCACGCTTGCCACCTTAAGTAGAATATATGCGATTAACTTGCAAACCTATAGTAGGGGTTGGATTAGTGCACGATTTGAGCGATTCACTGATATAATAGCCTATACACTGAGTGATTTGAGCAAATCCTTGTGAGGTATGGTTCTCGATTAGTAGTTCTAAGGAAGTTCACGTTGATAGGTGCCGATCATTAGTGTATTGTCCATGATTGTTTGCTTGATTCCATTTTGTACTTTCTAGCTATGATGATAAGTTGCGAACAATATTGCTGTCATCTTGATTTGATGCCTTTTTCTGAATTCTGATTTACTTGAGGACAAGCAAATGCTTAAGTGTGGGGAGGTTTGATAAACGTATATTAGTACATGAATTATACCAGTGAATTGGGATATAATAGAGTATTCTTCATTGTTTATTGCATATATATGCTCTATTTACACTTATTTGCACATTGTAGGAGCCTAGGACGGCTAACGGGTGAAAAGGAGCGAAAACGAGGCAAAACGGATCAAGTATGAAGATACCAGGAAAGTGTCACGGTCGTGACACATCATGCACAAGGCCGTGACACAAGTGCGAGGGCCACACTGAGGAGAGTCACGGCCATGACACATCATGCACAAGGCCGTGACACAAGTGCAAATGCCACACTGAGGAGAGTCACGGCCGTGAACGACATTGCACTAGGCCGTGACAATGTGCCGAAACCAAGAAACAAGATAGTCACGGCCGTGAATCCTTCTACTCCTGGCCGTAACAAAAGACCGAAACGACGCTTAGCCAAGTCTAGACATTCATGGCCGTGAAAGTTGATGCACCAGGCCGTGTACCTTCGATGTGGGCCAGAGTTGAAGTTGTCACGGCCGTGAAGGCCCATGTCCCAGGCTTTGAAGGTTGCAAAAGTCAGTATAAAAGCCCAATTTCGACTCAAAAAGAAGGGGACCTATCAGAACTCAACCCTAATCAGATAGAGACGAAAAAGAACCGCCAAGAACTGTCAATTCAACTCCAGAAGCACAAGAGACGGACGCCGAAGGGATTATCGCAGAAAAATCAAGCATTATCTATTTACGAGAAGGAGTTCTTATCAGTGATCAGGGCGGTTCAAAAGTGGAGGCATTACCTAGAAGGCCATAAATTCATCATTAAGACTGATCAAGAAGCCCTCAAATATCTCAAGGATGAAAGGACTATATCACCTTTTCAACAAAGGTGGATGGCTAAATTGCTAGGTTATGACTATGAGATACATTACAAGCGGGGTACAGAAAACAGGGCAGCAGATGCCCTCTCAAGAAGACATGAAGAAACTGTAGCTTTTGGTATCACCACAATCATACCAAGCTGGATAGAAAAAATTATCAAAAGCTACAAAGGGGGCTTATAGCTGGAGGACATCCTCACAGCCAAGGCTATTGACCCTACCTCACTTCCCCTGCACACCATTCAGAAGGAGTGATAAGGTATAAGGGTAGATTGGTGGTTGGTAAGAATGAGGAGCTTTGGGAAGAAATTATTGCTGCCCTACCTGACTCGTCTGTGGGGGGACATTCTGGCATACAAGGTACCTATATGAGGCTGAAAAAGCTATTTTATTGGCAGAAGATGAAAGCTGCCGTGGAAGATTGGGTCAAGAAATGTGAAGTTTGTAGCAGAAACAAGGCTGATCATGGACCTTATGCAGGACTAGTACAGCCCTTCTCATTCCTGCACAGGCTTGGACACACATTTCTATGGATTTTGTTGAGGGGCTTCCAAAATCCGAGGGGAAGGATACAATCCTAGTTGTGGTGGACAGACTAACAAACTACGCTCACTTCGTAGCTTTATCACACCCATACACAGCTGAAACTATATAGCCAAGGTTTTCATCGCTCAATTTACAAGCTACATGGTCTACCTACCACTATTGTATCAGATATGGACAAGGCATTCACCGGCTAATTTTGGAAGGAACTATTCAGCAAACTTAATGTGAAGTTAAGCATGACTACGGCCTACCACCCTCAGACTGATGGTCAAACTGAAAGGGTTAACCAATGCTTGGAGTCTTGTTTGAGGTGCATAACCAGTAACACCCAAAGAAATGGTTTCAATGGATTCCTCTGGCAGAATTTTGGTATAACACCAACTATCATACCAGCCTAAAGGTTTCACCTTGTCAGGCTCTTTACGGACACTTACCACCCCAGTTCGCAATAGAGCCCTATTTGAGAGTTACCACAACTGGAGCAGGGTATTTATTCAAGAAAGATCTGACCTTCTACAATCCTTGAAGGGAAACCTAGCCCTAGCTCAACACATGATGAAGATCTACGCTGACCAAAAGTGCCAGGAAAGGAGTTTCACAGTGGTTGAAAAAGTTTACCTTAAACTGCAACTGTTTCGCCAGAACTCAGTGGCTCTACGGCGGAATCTGAAATTGAGGGCCTGATACTTCGGCCCATTCGAAATTTTAGAGAAAATTGGTCATGTCGCATACAAGTTGAATCTGCCCGCGGATGCGAAGATACACCCTACTTTCCACGTTTCACTGTTGAACAAATTTGTAAGTCCAAAGGTAAAACTTTATCTTCGTTACCTGAGACGGATGACAAAGGGGAATTCGGAATCGTGCCTGATCGAATTCTAAGTAAAAGAACTATCTTTAGCGGAGATCTAGCCATACCTCAACTGTTGGTTCAGTGGGTGAATGGAAGTTCCAAGGATGCTACCTGGGAAGATGAGAAGTATATACTGTCGAGGTTCCCTCGGCAAGGTCCTTGGGGACAAGGACTCTCTCAAATGGGGGGTGATGTCATGACCCAAATTGAAGCTGGCGCAGCTGAAGACAAGAAGAAGGAGGAGGGAAGAGATGATGTTTGGAAGCTATCTGCAAGTTGGGGTCGAACTAAGGCAAGGAAGAAGAGGGCCAAAGGAGTGAATATTTGGAATGGGCTGGTGGGAGACGGTTTGGGTTGAATTATTTGGTACAATTAGTTATATGTTATAGTTGGGTTATTATACTATAGGCCCGATTTATGCTTTCGGTTTATAAACACTGTACCACGAATTATGCATCGTAAGCAAGATTTAACCTACTTCATCTTCTACTTCTCTGCCTCTCTATTCTCTTCTTCTATTTCTCTTCGTACTATCATTTCTTCTATTAAATCTTATAGAAAATACCAAAAAACAGTACTACCACACACACATACACAACCAAGCCACTACAATTACCCACCTATAATAATCCATCCTTCTCACCAAATGCCTTGGATTAACTGATAAATAAGAACAAATAATAACAAAGAACTTGCCTTAGAATAACGTCATTTCCCAGGTAGAAACATCTCCTTTTTCTTACAATGATGATGATGATGATGGTGTTAATTTAATCGGTTGTTGAAAATATATATGGGATCGCATTTAATATTTAAGCACGAGGCGGTTAATCAACCAAACGTGGGTAGAGTGATTGATAGACCAATTATCTCGTGGGTGAAGTTTTTTTGTTGGTTTTTACAACTTAATTATTTTTCAAATGAATTTGAGACACAAAAGGACAGCTTTTAACTTGTGATAACCCATTTTTACATTTTTAACAATTATTAATTCTAGATAATATATGGTTGATTAAAATTGACAGCAAATTCATACACATTAGAGCAGTTTATAACATGCCTCGAGCCTTAATAAAATACTAGTCACTGCAAAATTGATTAAAAACAGCCACTGCAAAATTGATTGGGTCAAATATTATCATACCTTTATAAAAAGAACATGAGCCGTTATATTTTATATAGAACATGGGATAGTGGGGCAGTTATATAAGTGGATTGATGCAATAGTTCATACGTTCAAGTACACCCCGTGATTGATTAAAAAATAAGTAACCTCCGTGATTCAATGTACCGGCCAAATTAGAGAAGATAAAGCAAAAATTTACAGACCAAATTTGATCCTCAATTGACAGTTTAACCAAAGCCCTCTCCCTTAATAAAAGAGTATAGATACTAGTATGTATAGCACACCCAATGTGTGTGCAAAATTTTAACTTACGGATAATTTTGTAAGAAATGAAAATATCAAGGATAAATTGTAATTTGACAATTAAGGGTAAAATTGTAAATAATCATTATTAAATCGACAGATCAAATTGGGCAGTTTATAGCCACTCTAGGCTCTTTATATAATATGTTGTAATGACCTTGATAGCTGGCATCATAAATTCAAAGAAAATCTTGCACAATCCTTCACGTGGTGCAGCTAGTCAAACAAATGATATAATATGGAAGATTTGATCGGATTTCTTCGCATGCGAGTCGCAATAAGATTTCTTCCGCCCACACATATCAAGTGCTTTATTGACGTGAGTTTTGGATGTTAGCATTAGGTTTCCTCTATAAAAGGGCAGCGAGGGATCGAAGATTAAACACACCACAACCAACTGATCCTTTTATCCGATCATTATATTTCTAACTTCATATCAAGTTGTAGTTGTTTTTGTACCACGTCAGTGTACGTGCTTGTAATCTCTCCACATAGTAAAGAAGTTCTACCCTCCGGCCCGTGGACGTAGGTCATTCTGACCGAACCACGTAAATCTTGTGTCACTGTCCAAATTTATTTTTCGTCTCATTTATTTATTATCGTCATTTTTCGGGCAAAAAATTATCGGGGATTTCCGCATATCCTAACAAATTGGTATCAGAGCCAACCCGATTTATTATTTAGCCACCATGACGATAACAAAGATGTCAATTGAAAAGTTTGACAGAAATGTCAACTTTGCAATGTGGAGTCTCAAGATGGAGGCCATACTCATTCAAGACGGTTGTGAGGTGGCGCTTGAAGGCATAAAGAAGAAACCAACCGAAATGAAGGACGATTAATTTGATGAATTGGACAAGAAAGCCAGATCGGGTATTATATTAAATCTCTCTTACGAGGTTTTACAAGAAGTTGCCACGGAGACGACGGCCATGGATATGTGGGATGCGCTAAAAGCTATCTACATGAAGAAGACTAAGGAGAATCGGCTTTATTTAAAGCAGAAGCTATACAGTATGAAAATGACGGAAGGTACTTCTATTCTCTCGCATCTCGATAAATTCGATTCAATCATTATAGATTTGGCGAACGTAGAAGTAAAAGTGACGGACGAAGATCAGGCCATAATATTGTTGTGTTCCCTTCCCTCGTCTTTAAAGCATTTTCGTGACACTATAATATATGGAAAAGATATTCTAGTGTCAAATCTGCGTTGCAATCGAAAGAGCGGATAGACAGGGATATTACGGGAGAAACAAGTGGTAGCCAGGCAGAAGGCCTGTTTGCACGGGGAAGACCAGAACGTAGAGACGCTGAAAGTAGCAGATCTAAAGAAAGGTCGAAATCCAGGTACAGAAATAAAGTCTGTAATTTTTGCAAGAAAAAGGGTCACATCAAAGCTGATTGTTTTAAATTAAAAAATAAAGAGAAAAATAATCAGCAATATAATAAACCCGCCGAAGCTAGTTTAGCTGCTGATGAGAGCGATGGAACTATTTTTGTAGCAACTGCAAATATTGTTAGGTCTAATAATGAGTGGATCTTAGATTCGGGTTGTTCTTACCACATAAGTCGGAGTAGAGATTGTTTTTCCACATAAATTCGATGGTGGATATGTCTTAATGGGAAATGATGCTCCGTGTAAAGTTGTTGGTAAAGGCACAGTTAGGATCAAGATGTTAGACGGAATCATCCGAACGCTCACAGAAGTCAGACATGTTCCAGATATGAAGAGAAATCTTATCTCTTTAGGCACACTTGAATCTCAAGGGTGCAGGTTCTCAGGTGAAGGTGGAGTTTTGAAAATTGCCAGAGGTGCTCTTGTCGTGATGAAAGCTTGCAGGTCTGGAAATTTATATATTTTGCAGGGAACTACTGTTACAGGTTCCGCTGCAGTTTCGACATCCCCGGAGGTTGATACCACGAGATTATGGCATATGCGACTTGGACACATGGGAGAAAAAGGCTTAACGATTTTAAGCAAGCGGGGCCTACTTTGCGGTCAAAGTACTGGTAAGATGGACTTTTGCGAACATTGTATTTTTGGGAAGCAGAAACGAGTCAGCTTCAATTCGCCAGCAGTCCACAGGACGAAAGGTACTTTGGACAATATTCATTCTGATGTATGGGGTCCCTCTCGTGTTCCGTCCAAAGGTGGTGCAAGATACATGTTGACTTTCATTGATGATTTTCAAGGAAAGTCTGGGTCTATTTTCTTAAGCAGAAAAGTGATGTTTTCCTAACATTTAAACAATGGAAAGCTTTGATTGAAAAGCAGATAGGAAAACAGATCAAGCGATTGCGGACAGATAATGGCTTAGAATTTTGTGGAAGCGAGTTCAACGAATTCTGCAAGAATGAAGGTATTGCTCGACATCACACTGTGCGAAGGACGCCTCAACAAAATGGTGTTGCCGAGCGCATGAACCGGACGCTTTTAGAGAGAGCTCGATGTATGATCTCCAACGCTGGGTTGACAAATGATTTTTGGGCTGAAGCTATCGCCGCAGCATGCTATATTGTCAACCGCTCACCGTGTTCACCGATCAACTTCAAGACTCCTGAGGAAGTATGGTCAGGTACTCCTGCTGATTACTCCAACTTAAGAGTATTTGGGTGCCCAACTTATATGCACGTAAACGAGGGAAAGTTAGAGCCTAGAGCTAAGAAATGTATTTTCCTCGGTTACGCTTCAGGGGTGAAAGGATATAGACTATATAATCCTGATCCCAAGTCACCCAATTTTATAATTAGCAGAGATGTTACTTTTGACGAGTCTTCTATGTTACATCCTTCAAAAGAGTCTACTAATCCCTCTAATCAAGAAAAGAAGGATAGTGTACACAGCGAGGTGGAGCTCGAGATCAGCAAAGGTTTTTCAGATGATCCTGCTACGAGTTCAACAGATCAAGAGGATGAGCCAGAACCTGATTCAGATCCTGTTGAAGATGAAAGTATCGAGCAGGAATATTCTATAGCCAGAGATAGGGAGAGACGGGAGATGCGACTACCACAACGGTACATGAATTTAGTTTCGTATGCTTTATAAGTGGCGCAAGAAACAGGTGGAGGCGACGAACCTTCTACCTATTCGGAGGCAATAAGCGATGATAATTCTGATAAGTGGCTCGTAGCGATGAATGAAGAAATGGAGTCTCTGCACAAGAATGGTACTTGGATTCTTGTGCCGCCGCCAAAGAAAAAGAAAATAGTCGGATGTAAGTGGGTCTTCAAGAAAAAAGAAGGTTTATCTGGTTCTGACGATGCAAGGTATAAGGCACGATTAGTCGCGAAAGGCTATAGTCAGGTACAAGGTGTTGATTTTAATGATGTATTCTCACCTGTTGTTAGACATAGCTCTATTCGTGTATTACTTGCATTCTTTGCCATGTATGATTTGGAGTTAGAACAGCTCGACGTCAAGACGGCGTTCTTACATGGTGATTTAGATGAACAGATTTATATGAAGCAACCTGAAGGCTTCATAGTTGAAGGCAAGGAAGACCAAGTTTGTCTACTGAAGAAATCCTTATACGGATTAAAGCAGTCTCCAAGACAGTGGTATAAACGTTTTGATTCTTTCATGTTGGGTCATGGTTTCTCCAGGAGCAAGTATGATAGTTGTGTTTACTTCCGGAAGTTAAATGACAGTTTGTTCATTTATCTGTTGTTATATGTTGATGACATGCTCATTGCGGCTAAGAATCTTGCAGAAATTCACCAGTTGAAGGCCTTATTGAATGGTGAATTTGAGATGAAAGATTTGGGAGCAGCTAAGAAGATTCTTGGTATGGAGATTAGACGTGATAAAGGAGTTGGTAAGTTATACCTGACCCAGGAAAGTTACCTCAGAAAGGTTTTGGAGAGATTTGGCATGAGTGATGCCAAACCAGTCAGCACTCCTCTTGCTAGCCATTTTAGGCTAAGCGCTGCTCAGTCACCATCATCAGATGAGGAAGAAGCGTACATGGCACGAGTTCCCTACTCGAGTGCAGTCGGCAGCATTATGTATGCAATGGTATGCATACGTCCTGATATTTCACAGGCTGTTAGTGTTGTTAGCAGGTATATGGCTAACCCAGGGAAAGAACACTGGCAAGCAGTGAAGTGGATTTTTAGATACTTGAAGGGTACTCTAAGCTTTTGTTTGGAGTTTGGCAGAAACAGTGATACTCTCGTTGGCTTCGTTGATTCAGACTACGCAGGTGATCTCGATAAACGAAGATCTCTTACTGGTTATGTATTTTCTATTGGAGGTTGTGCAGTTAGCTGGAAAGCAACTCTACAACATGTAGTGGCGTTATCTACTACTGAAGCAGAATACATGGCGATTACTGATGCGATCAAAGAAGCTATGTGGTTGAAAGGGTTATTCAGCGAATTAACTCAGAATCAGGGAGTTATTACGATTTTCTGTGATAGTCAAAGTGCGATTCATTTGACTAAGGATCAGATGTATCACGAAAGGACTAAACATATTGATGTCAAGTATCATTTTATTCGTGATATTATTGCAGATAAGAAGGTGTTTATCAAGAAGAATAACACGAAGGATAATCCTGCGGATTTGTTTACGAAAGCTCTTCCAGTTTCCAAGTTCAAGCATTGCTTGGACTTGATTGGTGTTTTAAAGTTGGTGAACTAGCCCGGCAGGGCTAAGGTTGGAGGGAGACAAAGGTATTCTAAGGCAAGGTGGAGTAAATTTTCGCAATCAAGGTCAAGGTGGAGATTTGTTGATAATGACCTTGATAGCAGGCATCATAAGTTCAAAGAAAATCTTGCACAATCATTCACGTGGTGCAGCTAGTCAAACAAATGATATAATATGGAAGATTTGATCGGATTTCTTCGCATGCGAGTCGCAATAAGATTTCTTCCGCCCACACATATCAAGTGCTTTATTGACGTGAGTTTTGGATGTTAGCATTAGGTTTCCTCTATAAAAGGGCAGCAAGGCATCGAAGATTAAACACACCACAACCAACTGATCCTTTTACCCGATCATTATATTTCTAGCTTCATATCAAGTTGTAGTTGTTTTTGTACCACGTCAGTGTACGTGCTTGTAATCTCTCCACATAATAAAGAAGTTCTACCCTCCGGCCCGTGGACGTAGGTCATTCTGACCGAACCACGTAAATCTTGTGTCACTGTCCAAATTTATTTTTCGTCTCGTTTATTTATTATCGTCATTTTTCGGGCAAATAATTATCGGGGATTTCCGCATATCCTAACATAATAGTATAGATATAAAAAGTAGATAGAAGATTTATTAAATTACAAATAAATGGATTAAATTGCAAATAAAATGACAGCTAAATTGACAATTTTAGCAATTCTACCTCTTTTATATAATCTATTCTATTGTGCTCTGTTATATAGTGGGTGTGGGGTGGTTATAAACTGCTACATTTAGTCTATCATTTATTTGTAATTTGATCCCTTCATTTTTTATTTTATTACTTTAATAATTTTCATATTTGTTTTACATTTTTTTTTTTATTATACTTACATCCCTAAATATTATTTTTCTTTTATATAGTAACAATATAAATTCATCCATTAGATATTAAAATATAGATCTCAATATTAAAGAGTAAAATAAAATTATATTCTAAGCATAGTAGAAGATAATGGGCCTGTCAGCCCATTTCCGAAATAGAAAGACTAATAGTGTTGTTATCAAAACATTCGGCGAATTAGGATTTTGAAATATTCCCCAAAAAACAGACGTGAGGTTCATACTGGTCATTTGCGTTTCGCCAACTCAAACGTGTGCTGCGTACAAATCTCCACTGTGTTTCATTTCGTTTTTCCAAATCGAGATCAAATATAAGCTTTGAATGCGCTTTCTCCGCTAATCGCAAAACAAGTTTTCGATTTTGTGTGGACTGGGCATTTTTACTCGCGATTGGTTGACAGAAGGTTTGAGGGAGAAATATTATGGATAATCTGATTCAGTTTGTGAACAGACTGCAAAGAGCATGCACGGCGCTTGGGGATCACGGTGAGGAGAGTGCGTTGCCTACTCTATGGGACGCATTGCCTTCCATCGCCGTTGTTGGTGGTCAGGTGATTTGCATGTCTTGTAAATTTTATTCCATAATTCGTTCTCTTTTAGATGATTCATCTATGATCTGCTTCATGATCGATTGAGCCTTTTATGAGATGATAAGTGATTTTTATTCGCATGTTCATGTTTGGCGTCCGTCCATTCATTTTTGGGATGAATCTGATGTACACGCTGCCTTATTTCAGTCCACAATTGTCTTTCGAGTATGCTATGTAGTTATTCCTGAAAAATCATGGACTATTTTGATCCTTCCCTGTAAATGTTAGTGAATGATGTTATTTCTGTAGTACAGTTTGATATTGAATTCTTCTTGGAACGTTTCCTTGCTTTGCCTCATACAACCGACTGATTTTCTTTTGTTTCGGCTTCATAGAGCTCTGGAAAGTCCTCGGTGTTGGAGAGCATTGTCGGAAAAGACTTTCTGCCTCGTGGATCTGGTAAAAATTTGTTATTAAGGTTCAGACCATAACCATCATCCACATGTGTGATTCATCTTTTTGGTCTCTTAAAAACACATTGCAGGTATTGTTACTCGACGTCCACTTGTCTTGCAGCTTCATCATATTGATGAGAAAGGGGAATATGCAGAGTTTGGACATCTTCCCAGGAAAAAGTTCACTGATTTTGGTAAGTTTGGTTAGAAATTTGCCCTCGGTTTATTGGGAAGTAATGTTCTATCATCCACTTATGGAATTACGTGATTCTCGAATTTCATTTGTGAATGCGCGAATAACTCAACATGCTCTCTGTTTATCATATTGTTTTTGAACCTCGACAACTAATACTACTAGTTTATGCTGCAGCTGCTGTGAGAAAAGAAATTGTTGATGAGACTGATCGTGAGACTGGACGCTCGAAACAAATTTCCAGTGTTCCCATTTATCTTAGCATTTATTCTCCAAATGGTGAGGATATGTCTCGATTCACCTTTGTTTTTCAAATTAAAATTTGGATCATGCCATCTGCTGATTTCATTTTTGGATGTTAAAGTTAGTTTCAGCATTCACAACCTTTTAGTGTAGCAAAATCTCATATATGCCAGCATAGAAATGTATCAGTACATTATGTTCTGATTTGCTATTGTGATCTTTCAGTTGTTAATTTGACATTGGTAGATCTTCCTGGTCTAACAAAGGTGGCTGTTGGTAATTCTAACGCTGATAAGCTCTTTCCTTTAACGGTTAATGAACTTGCCATTTTTGCTTCTCATCTCCTTCTAATGACTCATACTTATTGTAGACGGTCAGTCGGAAAGCATTGTGCAGGACATAGAAAACATGGTGCGGGCTTATATTGAGAAGGTAATTAAAATTACTGGAATTCGATTTCTATATAAAATTTTAGTTATAGGGGATGATCCTCTTTGAGTAGGCTTTATTTGTTCCAATAGAGGCTTATGCTTGGTTTAGTAGCATCTAATTATAGTTCAGTAGTATCTATTGACATTAGATATTCATTTGATATATAACTTCTTGAATATCTGCCACAGCCCAACTGTATCATATTAGCAGTTTCTCCTGCCAATCAAGATCTTGCTACTTCAGATGCAATTAAGATTTCTCGTGAGGTAGATCCAAAAGGTATGCCAATCTATGCAGTTTGCCAATGTGAATATGGTCCCGAGTTCAGTGTTAACGCTGCCCTTGTGTTACTTTGTTTGCACACAAAAAACTGTGTTTTTTTATATCCTTTTTCAGGAGAGAGAACATTCGGAGTTTTGACAAAGATTGATCTGATGGACAAGGGTACAGATGCTGTAGAAGTAAGTTAATTGCTTTAGACATCTAAGTATTAGCATACCGTGTTCTGCACATTTGCTTCGTTATCAATCATTATTATTACACTTTGTTTTATGAAATTTCAACTGTGTATTCTATACCATGACCTTCTTTGTATTACAGATTCTTGAGGGAAAATCCTACAAGCTGCAGTTCCCATGGATCGGAGTTGTGAATCGTTCTCAAGCAGACATTAATAAGAATGTAGACATGATTTCTGCTAGGCGTAGTGAGCGTGACTACTTTGCTCAAACCCCAGAATATAAGCATCTTGTTCACAGGATGGGTTCTGAACATCTTGGGACAGTACTTTCAAAGGTAGGCAACCATATGTACTTCACTTACTATTACTACACTATAAATTTGAACTAGAGAACTCGTAAAGTAGCGCATGCAGTTATAAATGCGTAATTTTGTCCTTCATCTCGTGAGGTTCTTTTTATTAATCCTCAATGATTAACTAACTGGATTGAATAATTAACTTCATTTTTTTAGCATTTGGAGTCAGTCATCAAATCACGAATCCCAGGCCTTCAGTCGCTCATCAACAAGACGTTATCGAACTTGAAACTGAACTAAGTCGTTTGGGAAAGCCCATAGCAACTGATGCGGGAGTAAGTAATTCTTCTGTTCCGTATTTGAAAGGGTTCTCCTAGAAGAAGATTGTAAAAATGCGTAGTTTGTCCATTGGTTTTCAGACTTGAAGCTACAGTTGCTTTTATTCTTGTTACGTGTAGTGTTAATTTCCTTCCAATATGTTTTTATCGTAACGCCATATCCTCTCTGTTAATGTGCTCTTAATACGCTTAAATATGCTGAATCAAATACTTCCATATCCTCAATGTGTTTGTTTTCAACTCAGGGTAAACTGTACATGATCATGGAAATATGCCGCGTGTTTGATGGAATATTCAAAGAGCATCTCGATGGAGTGTATGCATCTTATCTTTTTATCATCAATATATGCTCCTATTGTAAATTTATACTTTAAGTTTCTCAAGTGATAGTCAATTTCAGCCGACCTGGTGGAGATAAGATACACTACATATTCGACAATCAACTGCCCGCAGCAATGAAACGTTTACAGTTTGACAAGCACCTCTCTATGGAAAACGTAAGGAAACTGATAACCGAAGCCGATGGATATCAGCCTCATCTCATAGCTCCCGAGCAAGGTTATCGTCGCCTTATTGAGACTGCAATAATTACTATCAAGGGCCCCGCTGAGGCAGCTGTGGATACGGTATAAACAATCTATTTTTCAGTGGTTTAACTTTTCTCTGCTTAGCTGGGAGTTTTATGTTAACTCAATGAAGTTGTGAATCTTTTGCTCTTAGGTCCATTCTATATTGAAGGAACTAGTTCGCAAATCAATCAGCGAGACATCGGTAAGACTTAATGTGTCGTTTGAAGTGATACGTACATACTCTTTCTTTAAGCAAAGAGAATGAGAGAGAGATGTACGAACTTTTTTATTTGCCTTTAGGAGCTTAAGCAATACCCATCTCTGAGGGTGGAAGTGAACAACGCAGCTGCTGAATCACTTGATCGGATGAAGGAAGAAAGCAAGAGAGCAACTCTTCAGCTCGTGGAAATGGAATGCAGTTACTTGACGGTGGATTTCTTTCGAAGGCTTCCTCAAGACGTTGAGAAGGGAGGCAACCCAACACATTCGGTTTTTGATCGATACAACGACTCCTATCTCCGTCGAATAGGTTAGGAAATAGTTTAATAACAGTTCCGTTCGAATTGGTTTTTTTTTTTTAAATAATCTATTTTTGAATTGGGTGGCTAAGGATCGACTGTGTTGGCATATGTTAATATGGTTTGTGGGAGCCTGAGGATATCCATTCCCAAGTCCATTGTGTACTGCCAAGTCCGTGAGGCGAAAAGGAGTCTGCTCGATTATTTCTTCACCGAGCTGGGATCAAAGGAGGTATGTGTGATTTTGAATTTATATTATATTCGTTCAATATGTATATCAGTGGTCATTTAATTTCATGTAGTGGATTGTGTTGGATATTTGTGATTGATTTTCTACAGGGGAGGTATTTGGGTAAACTGTTGGATGAAGATCCAGCGATAATGCAGAGGCGCCAATCAATTGCCAAGAGATTGGAGTTGTACAGATCTGCTCAGACTGAGATTGAATCTGTTGCTTGGTCCAAATAGATGGATATCACTTGCTTTTTTAAGGTGATGATTGATTGATGATCGTTATTACAGTGTTGGTTAATAAAATCATTGCATTTATGGAGAGTTGGACTTCATTGCGTCTCCACCGAATAATAAAGATGGAATATTCTATGGAGTACATCGTTATATACTATTTATACTATAAGCTTGCCGATATTTTGATCACCAACCTGGGTTGGCACTCTTTCAACAAATTAAAATAATTCACTCTCTAATATTATGGGTCGCCACCATGCATGACGATAAAGACGAGCAAAAACATTATTGATTATTTCTCCTCAGGCTGTAATGATAAGTGAAATCTCGACTAGCAACTAATATTCCAAAGAGCCACAAATCAAAAACCCAAATGGCAAAACTTATTGCTAACCATCATCATCCTATGGTTTGGGCGAAACCCGATTAGTCCATTAATTAAGTCGTCTATTTATTTATCGATGAGAGAGAGAGAGAGAGAGAGAGAGAGCTAGCCTAGCTATGTGAAGAACATGAGGTATGCATGAGCCGTACTCTACTACTCCGCGAAACATCGAATCAGAACCCAGTGCGAATTTGAAATCCCTTACTTTTTCCTTTTTCCCGGCTCTATAAATACCCCCATTGTTCAAACTCATTCTCCTCATCACATTCTTCACACCCTCAACCCCCCTGAAGAAACGAGCACAGCAATAATGGTCAAGAGGTTGAGGAAAGCAAGATCACTCTGCAGCTGTGTCTCGCCTAGAACTTCGTACGTCAGCACGCCTCATCAGAGTTTCAACTGGTACGAAACGATCTGTCACTTCTCTTAACTAGTGAAGATGAGCTCGGCGAAGCAATTTTTTGATACCTATATGCATTGGATGAGTTTAATGGATCCGTGAAGATCAAATGCGTTGTGCTTGCTTAGGTCTTTTGATTTTGGAAATGTTCATCGAGTAACAGCTGTTGCAGGGTGATTTTGTTGAGGTTGCCTGAATTTATGAACCTGCTATAGTAAGCGAAATGATGCTGATGTAGACTAATAATAACTCAGCTGACGTGAGGAAAAAAGTAGCAGAGCGTTGTGGTTTAGCTGTGCTTTCTGCTTTTCTCGCTATTTTACTGATGCTACAGTGCCCAAATCAGAAGTCGATAAAGTAATTTTTGTTTGTGATTTTGCTTTCCTCGTTTGTGATTTTGCCTTCACTTGGATTTCAGTGATAATGTAAGGTACGGTGGTGTGAGGTTTAAGATCCAGTAATTTTCATTGCTATTTTTTTTTTTTTTTTCGCCTTCAAAATCCTGACCGTGCTATGGTTTTAGCACATGATGTGTTGATTACGCATGAGCGTGGTTCATATGCCTGCGATGATTGATTAGAGAAGTAAGAGAAATTCACTGTGCTCTGCTATATTTGAAAATGCTGCTTGATTTAAAGTGCTTTATATAATTCCATTTACTAGACCTAGTTTATTCACATTTTGATCGTACACAGGTACGATGAGGACATCTGGACTGAGATTGCAAAGTGCTTAGATGGTAAATCCCTAATGATGCTTGGAATGACCTGCAAATGGTTTCATGGTATTATGTCAGAAGACTGCATCTGGAAATATGCATGTCTGAGAGATCTTCAGATTACTGAACCTGGAACTGTAGCAGCACTGAAATGGTTTGATCTGTATAAGAAAGCATTTGGTAAATTCCATGTTTTAGCTCACATTCACTGATTTAGTAACATTGTCACCGCATTTGTTTCATAATGATGGAACTTGATGGACATCAATCAAATCTTTGCAGATGGATCTCACTCTTATTCGTTTCGCCTGCCAGAGAAGCATATTGGTATACTAAATTGTTGAATGCGATTTTTCTGTCATAAGTGAATGTTTGGTTGTTCTGTTCTTATCAACGTTTGTTTGTTTGTTTCATGTTGGATTATAAATAGATTGGGTGAGGATTGGGGCGTTCTTGCTCGATTCAGACAAAGTGCTGCTGCTCGAAGATCTGACGTCACCTCTGAGACTCCCAAAGGAGGATACCATTGATGATATGTTGAAGGCCAACTCATGCTGTGTGATTGATAATATCAAACCAGGGATTTGGATATCTGGTATTTATTATTACATTCCATTCAACACTATATTTAAAAATGCAGCCATCCCTCATCTTCCTAACGAACGTTATCGATATTCAATCGTGCTTGCAGATTTACAGCTCGTTCGATGCCCTGTTTGTGACCTTCACTCATGCGACGGTAAGTTGGATCACAATATAATCTCTCGTTGCTTCTTTAGAGATTATTACTCATTATGGATGATTTTTTCGATTGGTTTGATGAAGGAACGATGCAAACATTCGACGCAAGGCACATCGAACTGTTCTTGAAGGAGGGGTTTTTGGATGGGAGCTGGGAATATGACGTATTAGGCTACCATGAGATCAACAAAGAGACCGATGTAGCTTCCGCTGGTATGATCGATCTAAAATATCTCAAGGATCCTTCAGCCGCTGGTAGGTACCTCAAACATATATATATGTATATATATAGTTCAACGCCTTTTAAACTTGGTTTGCTAATTGTATATGCTTGGGTAGATATTCTTGATCATAGGTCATGGGTGGGGAAAAGAAATGACTGGAGACCTAAAGCTGTGGTGACACTCCATGGTGCTGCAGTCAACACCAACTTGCAAGAGAATCAAGGTGTGTTATATTGATTTATTCGTGGATGATATGTAGTAATGCTTTTAATTAAAATAATCACTGATGAATATGCATTTCCTTTTTGTATGAACGACTGTTTTTTTTAACTCGGGCTTTAATTCGTTACTTGCAGGTATTAAGGTTACTTATCAAGCTATGAGGGCTGGCAAAGATGGCGAGATTGTCTCAATTCGTATTTCCCAGCAGCTGTTATAGAGTTCAGATTAAGAGTAACGCTATTCACAAATATATTTAGCAGATAAAAACATCAAAAAAGAAAGCAAAGAGTCGCTTGATAGAAACTTTGTTATACCCATGTTTGTTTGCTTAATTGCATTATTGTAATTCATTTGTTTTTTTTTTTTCAAATATTGTAATTCATTTGTCACGAATCTTATTTTAATCCAGCTCGTCGATGCTCATTTTTGGAGGGACTCGTCGATGCTCATTAGCCTGTTTAGCGGAGAAAAAAGGCTTTTTAAATAAAATAATGGAATTTAAATGAAAAATATATAACATAGGAGTACTCTCCCAAAAATTAACAAAATAGGGCAAAACGCGGTTAATAAGTGCGACGTCGCGGGCCGCTACGATGACGCCATATATGGGCGAATACTAGCTTAATGCGGGCCTGATCGGGCCTGATTTTTTAAAAAATTGTCTAGGCCGACTGTTGGCCCAGTAAACCCTTCGTCGCGGCAATTAGCCGCGACGTCGCTGTTATTGGCCGCGACGACGTGTCTAATAAAGCCGCGACGACGCCTTCTTCTTCCTCACTTCTCCCCTTCTCCTCCCCATCGATTCCGGCGAAAACCACCGGCGAACACCACGTCCGTTCTTTCTCGTCATCGTCGATTAAGCTTCGTTTGGGTATGAAACTCCTAATTTGTTTGAATCATGATTTTGATGTTTCGTTAAATTTCGTCGAATTCTAGCGTTTAAGTTTGTCTTTTTGGTATAATATGTGCTCTAGATAGTGTGGGTTGCTTAGTAGATTGATATAAATTTTAGATAATTGATTCGATTTAGGAATTTTCCTTAATTTCGAAACCTAATTTTGAAATTAGGGGATCTAGGTTGATTTTTACTACATGATTCAATTTATGTGTTTGTTTGTTGTTAGTTGTGGCGATATTGACTTGTAAACGCTAATCTAGGATGGATACGAACAAATATTACGGATCGATCGACCGATCACTCTTGATATTTCCGGATAGTCGTCGTTGTAACGATGTACTATCCAATTCTGATGGTGCCCTAGACACGCCTTTGACCGTTAGGGATTTGGAGTGTGTCATGTGGGGTAAGCTTTCACGACCGGTGCGGTTGTGCAATCGTATTCTGAATAAGTTAGATACGATGTGTTCTACGACGTCTATAGTTGTGGATCTCAGAAGTTGGATCCACACTTGATCACGGCTCTCGTAGAGAGGTGGAGGAAGGAGACGCATACGTTCCACTTACCTGTGGGTGAGGCGACCGTCACACTTGAGGACGTCGGTGTGCTGTGGGGACTCCCCGTCGATGGTCATTCGGTCAGTGGTGTGATCCACAGCAGGACGCAGGACCAGTGGATCGATTACTTGGAGGAGCTGACTGGTTACAGACCTGTTGTGGGTGCGTACAGCGGGACGAAGGTGTTGTTGAGGAAGTTTGCAGACTGGTTAAAAGCCAACGAGATCGACGATGACAGCGCAGATTTTGAGGTCGATCAGCGCGCACATGCATATGCGTTGATGCTCATGGGATCGGTGTTGTTCCCTGACTCCAGCGGGAGCTCGAGGTCTATGATTTTTCTTCCGTTGCTCGAAGACATAGACGCCGTGCACACTTACAGCTGGGGCAGTGTCGTTCTGGCTTTCTTGTACAGAGAACTATGTACTTCATGCCAGCGTCGGAAGATGAACATTGGTGGAGCTTTGCGGTTGCTTCTGGTGCGTTCTTTTCTATAATTGAATTTTCTTGAGGTGTATACCAACTAATTCTATAATTTAAATTGTGTAGGTGTGGACGTGGATTCGTATATTACCTGTGCAGCCCATTATTGTCCGTCCTCGAGTGCAGATGCTGCCCACCATTGAAGATGGAATTGAGTTGCCTATGCCACCACATGCTGCGAGGTAGTAAAACGATATTTATTTAATATTACGTAGTTCTTGAAATGTTCGCTTCAAATTTTTAGTTTTCTTTTTTTTTTTTTTTATTTCAAGTGGAATGCACTGTTCGATCATATCATCGACGCACTCAAATTTGCGTGCGATTCGAGAGTCGCTCGATAGCATGTCGATGGAGCAGTTCGTTTGGGCACCCTACGACAATCAGGCACCAGAGATTACGGCTGTAAGAGCCAAATCTCGACCAGCGTGCGTTCGCTCGTCGTGTCCTCTCATATTCTATAATATTGTTGAGTGGCACTATCCCGATCGCGTGCTCCAACAGTTCTCGATGGTTCAGTTCGTCCCGCAACGTCCGAGAGGTCTTGATGTTGATCTTCATCGATACAATATCCGTAACGTCTCGGGAAGGGATTGGAGGGCGTACCACGAGCAGTATGAAGCCTTGTGGGTGTCCCGATACGAGAGACTCGTTGGTGCGATGGAGATAGCTAGCGGTTCACAGTGCACTCCAGATTATTTTCGGTGGTACTTAGAGGATCACCCGTCGGTACATATCTCCATCGACTATTCATATGGAGAGAGGATTCCAGATGGGAGATAGCGCATTTATCGACGTTATGGTTAGTTATTTTTTCCAATAATTTTTTTTTAATTTTCGGCGTGTCATTTAAAAGGAAAACTTGTTGCTCACTAGGCACAGCACGTCGACCAGGAGGAGCAAATATTCAGAGGTGGAGATATGGAGGCGGGATTGGATGTCATACATCAGATGCAGCAGCTTGTCATCGACAAGCGTCAGCGAAGACAAGTGCAGTTCGCTAATATTCCGCCGACACAGATGACTGCCCCGTCGTCTACCCGAATTCCGAATACCATGGCCTGTCATCTCACGTGGTCCGACGCAGGACCCTGGCCCGTCGTCTTCACGTGGTCGCACTGGATTATACGAGGATTGTAGTTACTTTACACGGACAGGTTACGGTGTCGACTACGGCGACGATGATGACGACAAGACGCCTCCATATGTGCATCAGTCACCGCCGCGCCCACAACATCGACGTCGTCGGCCCGAGCAGCCAGATCCTCCTGTTGATTGTGGCCATCTTCACAGGAACAGACGGCCACGTAGATATGGCACCGGATCACATTATATTCGTTAGTTATTATTATGTTTTTAATCTTTTTATGTAATCAGAGATTCGATGGTTTTTTAGTTGTGTTTAATTTTTCTAGCAACTTTTTTAGTCGTAAAACGATTATATTACTTCAAAATACATAAACACATATATAACGACATACTACATCAACCAACATAAAAAACAGACAATCAACGTCCACGACCTCTCTGACGCTGTCTCCGACTTGAGCTACCCTGATCCATTTCGTTGCGAATACGAGTTGTCTTTGGCCTTCCCTGTCCTCCTCTATCACGTCGGTCTTCATTATGTATAAGCGAAAAATCAGCAGGCTCCCAATATCGCTCGTCATACAGTGGATGAAATGTTCCCTGATATGACTGAAAGTATGCTACTTTACTGTAGAAAGGAGCAATGAACTGTGTGCTAGTAACATTCCACTGGCGGCATGCTGCCTGCGCATGAGAACATGGAATGAAATGGGTGTCCCATTTTCCATACGTGCACATTCTTCCTTGAATGTTCACCACATGTTTTCTTTGAGTCACCGATGAAGAAGTATACACCTCTACTGTTTGCATTCGCGGGTCAAATGCAGTTACGAAATGGCTGAATGCGGCATTTGACCAGTCACTGAACATCCTCCACGCATAAGGAGACCATTCGGTTTCAGAACTCTCCATCACCGCAGCTACCTGTTGATACCTATTACGAAAGTATGCGAAACATCGATGGAAGCTGAAGTCGTCTATCGCTTTTGGAGGCAGTAGGCAAGCCCCTTTGAACACACCATTAAGTGCTTCTGAGATGTTCGTCGTCATTAAACCACACCTAAGCCCACCATCGTAAGCAAATGTCCACTTTTCTCGATCAATCTCGCACAGACTCTTAAGATTCTCCATGATCTGTTCGAATTTTTCCACCGTATGCGCCATCCCTGCTTTGTGGCACAATTTTTTTAGGTCACTATCTTTGAACTCGTTAAAATTTGATACGATGTGACGTAAACAGTAATGATGCACTCCATTCGGAGACCTATAAGCTTCGAGCAGTTCTACTGCGGACAATAAACCTGCATTACAGTTCGTAGGTAACATGTACTAATTTTAGTAAAAAGAAAAAAACCCACAACGTGATCTATTTTTAAGTAAAATACATGTTTGGCTATCTGAAATTAGGCATACCGCTTGTCCCTCCAATACATGAACATAAGCAAGTTCAATAACCATCTCCAAGAATGTAAGCTTTCTGTTGTAACGATGGCAAATGCAAGTGGAAAAACTTTCTGATTTGCAGCGAGTGCACATGTAATCAACATTTTATGCTTGTACTTCGAATACAAGTGTGTACCGTCGACACAGACCACTCTATGACAATGCTTGAAGCCGTCAATGCAAGGCTTGAATGCCCAAAATTCATACCCGAATGTTTTTACTCCCGAGATATCTTGAAGATGCCACCACTTCACCACCGTTCTGGGTTTGTAACGTCGCAACGCTTTCATGAATATAGGAAGCCGTTGGATTGACGTTTCCCAAGTACCATAAACAATCTCTTTTGCTCTCTTGAGTCCATGCCACGCTTGAATGTACGGGATGTCGTACCCAAAAGTATCTTTTACGAGCTGCTGCACATTTTTAGGTAAATACTGAGGGTCGTTCTTCACCGTTTGGATTAATATTCTCGCAATTTCATTACACGAATCATTGCGATGCGTGCTGGCCAACTCCTGCGTGAAGCATGTGTGAGGTCCTCCGTATCTCGTCACCTTCCAAAAAAAACTTTTCGGTTTGAAGACTGCTCACAGTTTCCAATTACAGTCGTCGCTGTGATTGCATCTTACCCTCCATGTGGTTCTATTACTTTCGGTCACGTGGTACTCACGTCTAACAACCCTCAAATGGTAATCGTTAACAGCACATTTCAAATGTTCTTTGCTATTAAACGCATACCTACGAAAAATGCGGGGTCGTCCCTATCGTAAAAATCACCACCAGTTTCGTCAGCTTCTGGGAGAGCCATTTGATAAGTGGTATTAAAAGGCACCGACTAGTATAATGCTTGGTTCGCTTCTGGCTCACTTGGCATTGGTTCATCGTTATTATCATCATCGTCATCTGCAGGATCTGGAAAATCTTATAGTGCCCCACCCTCGTCATCAGCTTCAGAGTCGCTGACGTCACTACCTTGGACGGCGTCATGAACGATCTCTGACTGCGCCACCGTCGAACTAGTAGGAACGCAACGGCTACTCGAAGATATATCTTCGTGAGGGGCGAACGAAATATTTGTCAACCCTTCAGTAACTGATGTAATGTCAGGAAACGAATCCATTGGCGCGGGATTCGTGTACTCGTCGGGAGCATCTACGTTGCGATCGAACTGAACGATCTCAGTTGCCTCGAACATAGACCTCAATGTAATCGAGTTCGGCGTCGGGATCCAAGAAGTATGCGAGGTCAGCATCACTAGACATTAATAGGAGATTATGATACAGTCGAGAGTGTTGATAATATTGGTTTCACCCGAACGATTAAAAAAGAAGTGCTGTCGACGGAAGTCATGTCGTACAGCATACTAAGAAATTGATCGAAATTGGTTTCACGAAGAATTCGTCGATAACCGATGGGTTGAAGACTATATCGAATGGTGTTTGATTCGTGTATGATTTCACCGCCATAATAGACAACTATTTGAAGTTTTCTGGACACCATATTGGATATGTATGAATTTTATGAATTATCAGATGAAATTCGAGCGGCTTAAATAGGGAATATCGTCGCTTGCATTAAGGACGTCGTCGCTGGCAATGGTCGCGGCGACGCGTCCATTAAACCCAACGTTCACCCATTACGCGAACATCTCTTAATGGGCCGTCCCATCGATGTCTGATCGTGGGCTGCGTCAACGCGTCGCGCCCAATGAACGCGACGTCCGCTAATGTTGGGCCAGAAACGGGCCCAACACGTTTTTGGAGAAAAGTAGCCCGTTTTATTTCGGGCTGGCCTAGCGTCGACGCGTTTAATAAACGCGTTTACGCTCGATTTTATTAATTTTTACAGAAGAAACCCTATTTTATTAATTTTGGATTAAAATAGCTTTATTTTAATTAAAAAGCCGAGAAAGAAAGTATTTTCCCAAAAAAAAAGTATTTTAAAGCAGAAAATAGTAACGAGTATAATAATATTCCCGAAAAATATATAGGTAGTAAGATTGAATAGTCACATATTGGAATAATTTAAAGGGGTTTTTAAAGTTGAGGACCCAAGTTAAGTTTCATTTAGAGTTCATGACCTTGTCAGAAAATTTTTAGGGTTAAGGACCCGATACACTAAAGTGTTTTTCAGTACCACTTCATGCACCTGTAGTAACACTTCGTGGACCTGTAGTACCACTTCATGGTTCTGCAGTACCATTTCATTGTTCTGCAGTACCACTTAACTGTTTTGCATTACCACTTCATCGTTTGCAGCACCACTTCTGTGTTCTGAAATAACACAAACCAATGCCAATACCAATTCATATACAATGTATAATAGTAGGTGCTTTTCTCTAAATTTCATCCAAATCGGTTCCTGAACCCTAAAAAATTTCGACTTGGTCCTGAAACCCAACTTAAAACATGTTTTGGGGTCTGACACGTAATTACCCCTAATTTAAGACTTGAACAAAAATAATATGCCACTCGAACAAAACTACGCTCAACTGGCGGATTTGTAATTAGTGGCGACAACGTCGGATGGAGCTGCTCATGGTTTGCTTTGGTATTGACTAATTTCTTACAAGGTAATCAACTCTAAACCTGGGCGTTGGGCCGTTCAGACCTGAACCGAAACCCGAGAAACCGGTTCTGGCTATGCACATTTAGTGTGCCATTCCGAATTCCAAAATTTTACCCAATATACCACTACGATACAACCATGACTTCATAACGCAGATTGTAAGATATTTAGAAAGTATGTGATAGAAAGTTACAAGAATATTAGTCGAACTTAGTTACACATATATCCAACATATCGTGTAGGGTAAGTTTGACTACCGATATTTGGATAAACGCCAGTGGAAGTCTTATATAGTGTTGACCGGCTACTGGATATACGAGACGTGAATGATGCAAAAGAGAATTTTATCCCCTTTATTTTCAACACTCAGGACACTCGATGTTGATGCAAGACAAGATTATGTCTATCACCTTAGACAATGCAAGGTGCACGTGTCACATAATTAACTTACCTGTCAAATGCACATTTGACGTTTTGGGACCTATCATAGATAAATGTAAGGTCGGAAACAATTACGTGAACGACTTCTCGGCCATTCGTGGAAGCAAACAGTCCTAACGCGGACTATACATCCCCCTATTGGTTCTGACGACTAGGTGGAACTCTTTATATCATCTTCATAGCACATGCTCTACAAGGACTTAATGATGTCGTTCTCGAACAACATATCCTACGCTTCTCTTTATTTACGAGACATTGATTGGGACGTTCTGTGTTTGTGCATGTCATTACTTGATGTATTCAAGGAGGCAACAGACCAATTTTCTGGCGTTCACTATCCAACATCACTATCATTTATATGACATCTTCGGCATGTTCTACAAGTTCGTGGAATATCGAAATATTCGCACCTGAGTACTCTCGTCAAAGTATGGAACAAAAGTTCCAGAAATATTGGGACAAATCCTAATTGTCCACGGCTTCACGGCTTTACTCGTCCCGAGTTGTGTTTCCCTCAGGATTTATCTATTTCTCTGTAAAATATCTAATCTAGCGAGCCATCAAGAACCCAAAACCAAAGGTCTGGGGCGTCGCCCGAGTAGGACGTCCAATATGCAACACTAGGAGAACGAATCAACAACATTGAATACGTAAATCAGGCGACTTAATGAAACGAAATAATCACGGACTTAAATAAACAGTTACGAATATTCTATAAGAGGCTTTAATAACCATTTTGAGGGAAAAATGTAGTCGTTGAGGTTTATTCGGTTTGAAAAACTGTAACCGTGGTCAACAGTTACGGTTTTCTATTTTTCTAACTGAAACCAACCAGCTGTTCACAAGAAAATCAAACATTGGGCTTGAACCTTGGGCTTGGGTTTTAGTATTTATTTTTATTTGTTTATTAAGTTAATGAAAGGGAAGTAGCATGGGTTATAATCCGATATTTGCGCTACTGCAAAGTATATATCATGCGAGAGCTAACAAATGCGCACGGAGTTATACTAGTGGAAATGCGTATGCAGAGATCAACCGTTATTTAAGCTCATCTTTTGAGTATAACTTACAACATTTCTATCTTCTACAGTGGTGGTCGACGAAAGTGTAATCTTTTTTGTGTTGACGACGATCGCGAGAGAAATATTAGCATGTCCCACATCAACCGTTTTCTTTGCGCAAGCATTTAGCGTAGGATGATAAACATTGGATTCAAGTCCCTCTATCCCCAAAAAAGCCTATCTGACTCACAAAATATTCATTCTATCCCCCCATTTCGTTAGGGGTTCCAAATTTTTGAAGGGTTGGGAATCCACTTGAGTAGTAAGAATTCTATATAGGTCAAAATCGAGTACTGCCGGAAGCAAAGATTGAGATATTATCGTAGTTTTTTTTATAAAATCCAGGTATAATTTTTTCTTAACTGTTGAACGCGTATAACTTCCTAAGTTGGATGGAATTTTTTTAACGTCATTAAAAAGTTCAATTTTATTATATTTATTTAAATTACACAGGAAAAAAATTTTAAAAAAAATTGTAACTCGGCAGTTCAAACTGTAATCGTAACTGGCTCATCCATTAACAAATCGTGTTAACGGATCTTTGCAGATCCTACGTATTCTTTAAGGATTACACACTCAGCTAACAATACTTCACGTTTTCTCTCACACATTTACGATAAAACAAGCAAAAATGCACATTAAAGTAAAAGAGAGAATTTTCTATGTTTTTTCGTATGTTAAAGCAGAGGCGGACCCAGGATTTTACAGCAGGGGGGGCTCCATTACACCCGCACAGAGAGCGCGGTGCCGAGGCGGCCCGCCCATGGCGCCGCCCAGCATTGTCTCGATTAGTTTACATAAACACGAACATCCGACTATCAAACGGTTGGTTTATGGAGATATTTCGCAAAATACTATATTCTCAAGTCATCTCTAACTTAAGTGAGAAGCTATTATAATCAGTGTTGGATCACCAATAATATCGATATCTAATAATTATATATGGTCTGACGACTTTTTCCACTCCAATCTTCATTCTACTAACCACAAATATGTATCAACTTTTGAAGACAATTTTGAGTTCCTTTTTATTTTAATAATGCATTTATCCGTATTTGCAGTCCTTCAACATAATCATAAGAAATACAACTGTGATATTACAATTGTTCCAAATTTAAAATAAAAAAATACAAAAACCTAAATGCTTAAAATTCTAAAAACTATCATAATACCAAAATAAATAATCAAAGAAATAATGTAGATTATAAGATAAATAGACCTCCTAGCTAAATAAATAATTTGATATATACGAAACATTCAAATTTCAGTCTTCAATCGAAATGGTTTCATGCTGCTTGCTTCTGTTTCATATGTGGGTGCATTTGCCTTTTTTTTTTAGATTTTTATAGTAATTTTAAGGAAGATTCCCGAATTTTAATGCAATGTTCTGTTTTTTACTAGAAATGTTATTTTTATAATTCTATTTTAAGAAAACGGCCCAAAGAATGTGAGAGCCCACTATATATAAGAAAGTATATCTAATTGTTTACTATAAAACAAATAGCCCAAAGGTAAAATAGAAGCCCAATAGAAATAAGAGCACTACATAACCCTAATTTGGTATCTTCTTCCTCACGATGAAAGACGCCATTGAAGCACAGAGAGGTTCATGGAAGGTATACTACTCCTTCATCCCGGCGGCCGGGGGGTCAACGGCCCCCCCGAGCCCCTACGTGGGTCCGCCCCTGTGTTAAAGTATCCTCCCCACAAAAAATGACAAGTGCCTCTTCTAAAGGAGCTTCCTACAGTTGGCTGAGATTACATCCCATAATTCCTGGGAATGGGACCTGTCAGGTACGATGTAAAGTGAATGCAGTCTTGTCAGAAACAACTTTTCGCAGGAGTCACAGTCTTCCGCAATGGCGATGCCCTCTCTCCAGCGAGCATGTCGCATTGTACATGATTCTTCCTTTGTGAGATCATTTCAATGGTGGCTTGTCAGCGAAGCTTCACTCCTCTCTGGGAGCTGCCAAGTGGCTCTTCAAGTCCTAAACTGCTTAGCTCCTGTCGCTAGTTCCCGTTTTCCCGAAACTTTATTTTTTACCAAGTCTTTCTAATACCCATCATAATGTTAATTATTGTATATTTTAGCCTGCCTAATTTATACGCGACATCAACCATTCCCCTACTCTAATTTTGCATTTGGGACAAAGTAAATTAGAGAAAAAAAACTTTAAGGCAAGCTTTACCTTCCTCATAGGGACCCTTACCTTGTTTATGAAGAGATGTATTTTATGGGTGGCAACGGTTCTTTCACCTTTATCTCCTTGGAAACTGCTTTAAAAGTCGCATCAGGAATAACTGCATCCACCACCTAATTATTTCTAAGTGTTGAAAAGAGGGCTTCGACTTTTATCAGGTACATTTCTTGCCTTCCCTTACTATTATAAGTTCTTCTTTCATGGCTTCTACTCCTTCTGATTCCGCGCGTCGTTTCTTGCCATCTGCGACTTCCCCTGGTTCCACCTCCTCTGCTACCGTACCGGCTCCAGAGATTTTCCCTCCTTTGCCAAAATTCAAGGCCCGTCCCAAAAAATTGATGATGAAACAGAGCGATTATCGCCCCGGAGCCCGTTCTTCCGCCGCTCCTTCTCCTACCCCTAGTGGTTCTATAACGGAGGACTCACCTGCAGGTTATAACCGCCTGTGTACGGTTAGTGCAAATCTCTAACACGTAACCGAACCGTGGTAACCGCGGTTACGATTACGGTTTGTAATCGGAGGAGCCGGTTGCGGTACGCTTTGAACTGCCGATTTACGGTTTCAAATTTTTTTTCTTTTTGGATTCTTTTTACGAAGAAAAAAACAAAAGAAATGACTTAAATAAACAAAAAACAATTTATTTAATAATCTGGAAAATTTCATTCCATCTTATTAAAAAATATAATTACACCATTAAAATTACAATCGCTCAATTTTCGCTTCTGGGAGAGTTCGGCAAACACTAATCATACCCATCTCCTCCTTCTTCAATGTCGTTGAAACATAGAATAAACAAAAAAGAAGCATAGAAGCAACGGTAAAAAACGAGTTTAGTAATATAATACATAAATAAAAAATAACGATAAAAGTCAAGCCTAACCAATTTTTAAGCCCAAACGCAAACCAAATATTTAATAAATTTATTTAGTAAAAAATCATCGGTTATAACCGGCGGTTTACGGTTAGAGATTTTGATAACCATAATCTAACCGTATTAAATAACGGTTCGGTTACGGTTCAAACAGTAATCGTTGACAACGGTTAACTGAACCGTTGACCGCCAGTTCGGTTACGGTTTTTCAAACCGTTTGAACACGTCTACTACAGAGTCCCAGGATTTGATCATTATTTCAGATACCCCATTTCCACACTGCCTAGGGTTAACCCTAGGTCATCCCCGTCTTCTCCTCTTCAGGTTTTGTCGAGTATATTCAGATCTTCCAGTTCTTCTGTGGGCCTTGACTCCCTTGTAGTGGGCGGTTTTGCTTCTGAGGGTTTTGTTGTATCGATTCCCTCGCTGCACCAAAGGGCCGATCAGCCCCCACCGCCACTTCTCGCTTTTTGGGAGGCCCAGATTATGGCCGGTATGCGTTTTCCCACCCCTCCTTCTTATCGTATCTCGCGCTTTTATAGTTCCATTGAACCAGTTTTAACCCTCTGCCTTTCGTCAGCTTATTGCATTTTTTGTGGCGGTGCGAGCGGCAGGTTGTAAGCCCTCCGTTTAGTTGGTTCTTTCTCAGTTCTCACTGAAGCCGTATGACCCCTTTTTCTACCTTGCTTTGGTTTCTTCTTCTCGTGGTGGGAGCACCCTTGTAAAAAATCATGGTGCTGACAAGGACTGGCAGATAGCTACTTCTTCGTTGAGCTGCCAGGAGGTGTGTGGAGCTTTCCTTCTGAGGGTTGGGTGAAAGGGACTCCTCCCCGAGACGTTGGAAGATGTTCTAAGAGGAGTGAGAGGGCGTTGGCCCTGTTGAATTCTCATGTGGCAAGTTACGGGTTGCTGAATCCCTCCCACTTGATCAGTTTTCTCGGAGCTCTCCATCACTTCGACTTTTCATATGTTTCTGTTCCCTTCTCTTTTGCGGATATCTCTAATGTTACCACTTTTCCTTTTTGGGATGGTATCTCTTGATCATATGTTTTTGGGATGCAGGTAAGACGACCTTGTGGCATTCCTTGCTAGCTAAAGTGGAGAAGGGAATTAATTTTTAGGTTCCTACTGCTCCAAAGATCGGCTCATCTACTGTAACTCCCTTACCTCTGCAGGTTCCAATTGGCAAGGGATGTCCGTGGGAGGTTTCCCTGACTTCTCCTCCAACTCAAGGGATATCTGTAGATCCAGGGACTGTTCCTGTTTCAGGGACTAAGAGGAGGGCTGATACATCTCCAGAACTAAATAGGGAGCTAAGAGGAAATGCCCCTGTCAGGAGATGAGAGTGGGCAGCCTCAGGCGGAAGTTACTCAAGGAAGTCCTTGGTGGGCGACCTTCCCTCTTCTCTAGACCAGCTAGCAAATGATGATGGGGTGTTGAGTTGCTTGACGTTTCCTGATGAGACGAGGGTTATCTCCCAAGTATCTGTTAAAGAGAATGAGGCGGAGCTAGCTCATCATCTTCTTAAGGTATTTTTTTGGTTTTATTTTCCAGGGTTGTCCTCCTCTGAACGTCTTTGCAAACCCTTCTTTTTTGCCTCAGGTGATAAATTATGTGGCTGTTCGGCCATCTACTAGTTCGAGATCCCTGGAGTTGGAGGCAACTAATCAGGCTCTTCAGGACCAGTTGGAGCAAGTTTAGGCTAGTTTATCGGCCGTTGGTGAGGAAATGACTAAAGAGGTTTGAGTGCAAGTTGAGGATGAGAGGAAGAAGTTAGAGCAAGACTAGCCTCAACTTGCACTCAAACCTCTTCTGTCGCCACCACGTGGGGAGGAAAACGAGAAAGTTGTTCAAATTTGCGGATGTATTCCGCAACAGACATTCCGCCCTGAGTAGATTGATGAATTCCTCAATTTTCGTGTCACGGGCAGAAATGCTAAAATACTTTTCCTCGAAGAGCTCTTTAAAGCGTTCCTAGGTCATCGTATTTGGATTTTCCATCAGTGTGATGGTGTCCCACCAGTATCCAGCATTTCCCCGGAGTTGAAAGGCAGCACATAGAACTTTCTCCTCTTCGGGAGTTCGGCTATATTGGAACGTTGGATTCAATGGTCCTAAGCCACTCACCTGCCGCAATTGGATCTACTGTGTCTTCGAAAATAGGAGGATCAAGTTTACGGAACCTATGCCCGATGATTTTGGTTCTATAGATATGGGGTGGCACATGTCACTCCGACGAATTTTGGTTGCGGATCAGAGTATTAATTTGTTCGGATTGGAGCTGAACAAGATCTGCAAGCTGGGAAATTGTACGATTCGAGCTCTGCTCATCGGGATTGGATTCCCGTTCCTCATTGTCTCGGCTTGGTTCGCCATTAAACTCACTCCTAGTTTGTACCATTTTATCTAATAACTATAACAAAGTATCACATCAGCACATAAGAATCATCTCAGAGATATAAACACTTACAGACGAGGCTGGGCTTCCATGCTTTTGAGCGGCCGTACATGGACAGTCTACAGAATCTATATCCTAAGCTCTGATACCACCTGTGACGACCCTCACTTTCTAATCGCTAGTTAGCGATAGCTCACGCCGGGTTTAGTAGCGAAAGCCGCGGAGAACCCATTTGACAAAAATATTTGTTTATACAAAATGTTACTACGAACGGGCCTCTGGCCCAAATCATCCTATCACTCGCCCACAGGTCGTCATCCATGTACAGCTCCGACCTCAAAAGCCCATGGAATCTCCGATAGCCAGCCTCGATCGTCGATTACCTACAACACGCAAACACTGCGCTATTGCCCAGTAGGTGCAATAATGCATGCACATGTGACTCACTCACGTTCACTCTTGGTAACCGGGGAAAGCCGATGGTGAAACCCCGGGACCGACCCACTATCTGCTTAACAGGCCGACCAGGTCAATCACACATGTCTGGGCCCATGTGGGCAGGCATAGGGAAATGTCACAGGGATGAGATTCGAACCAGGACCTCTCCCAACATGACCCTAAGCGCTTCAGCTTGACCAGTAGAGCCAAGCCTCATCGGCCATTCACGTTCACTCACCCCCTATTCTCACCAATCTATGACATTCACTACCACTCATAACGACCGGGATACACTCACCACCTCACAACGGGCCCTGGGCTCATACTGTGCACCATAACGCGAAATCACTACCACGATCACGATCACAACCACAACACGATCACAACACTACGGCAGTGGCCTACACTGAGCAGTCTCCCTGAGCCGTATCAGGTCGCCTCTTCTGCCAAATGTGTTGCCTACGCTGGTAGCCTACACTAGGTCCCGTAAGGATACCCAGGTCACAACCTCCAAGTCGCCTCCTCCCGCATGCGACAGCGTGGCCTACACTAGCTAGCCTACTTGGGGATGTCCCAAGTCGCTCCTTTCTAGGTCGCCCGCAGTCTGCCGCATGATGTCCAACGGGCCAATGGCTCACCGTCACAGGCGCTGGCGCACAGCAGATGCCCACACTCACGTGAGTCCTCTAGGGTCGACAGCCAATATCGGCTACTCGCTCAATAGGTACGATACAGTACCACCATTCCACCACGGTACACTTCGTGAAATGACGTGTAATGCACATGCAGGCATTTAACGTGGTAATACATGATATCGTGATGCCACATGAACCGCACATAAAACACGTAAAACACATAATTCACTGAAGCACATAAAAGCACATAATTTTCAGATAGGTGTTTACGCGTTGTAGATGAAAATTCACCTACATGTCCTCCTGCTACGGTTAATTTACGAAACTCGGTGAAGTCCCTAACTGTTGATCCTCTGAATAAATAGATATTATTAGTATGAATTCTAATTTCTTCGAACTGTACCTGTATAAAATAACTATGTTTTAATCCTAATCTAAGTTAAGTTAACACTCGGTTTAAAAATTAATTCTATCGCCCGATTTCTATTTTCGACGTTGTCCGATCGAAGTTCACATTCGCCGAATTGCCTCAAGTCGCCCGATTCTGCACGTGTCATAGCATCGTCCGATTTGCCATGCATTGGAGTGAGTTTCGCCCCATTATTTCTAGCTCCCAATCGCCCGATTGGTGCAATGCTTCTCGTAATCGCCCGATTAGTTATACATGGACTTAGGTTTCGCCGAGGTCTTCATAAGGTGAAATCGCCCGATTTGATCATGCATTGGAGCTCCTGTTCAAGTCGCCCGATTTGAGTTAATTAAAGCTAAAATCGCCTGATTGGACATGGTTTCGCCGAGCCTCAATGCCTCTCCAAATCGCCCGATTTGGGGTTCCTTTAGTTGAAATCGCCGAGCTCTCCACCTAAGGTGCAAATCGCCCGATTTGTCAAGCTCAAGGCTTGTTTCATTCAATCATCACAATCCCAAATCGCCCGATTGCTTAGTCTCTATATCGCCCGATTTGTTCAGCCTTAAAGTCTAATTTTTGCCAAGAATTCACTTGACCCTAGTTTCGATCGACTATTTTACTCGATTCCAAAATCGATCGAAACCTCCTTGTGTTGACCTAAATCGATCGATTCTTATACAAAATAAATCTTCCGAAAGTCGAAAGATTATATTTTTGACTACCTAATTCGCCCGATGTTCCTTCTAAACCCAGAGATTCATATGCTATAAAAACATCGAACCCTTAGAAAATAGAATTTATATATAATCGAGATCGATTTCAAAAATTATTTCTAATCTGGAATATGGTACACCTTAGAACGTTAAATTCTCTAGAACATCATGTGGTACAAAATTCATTATAACTTATACCACATAAATAGTTACGTTCATACCTCGTTACCTAAGGAGAGTAGGGTTTTCTAAATCTAATATACTACAAAATTACTTGTGAACTAAGGTCGAACCACAGACCTAGGGTTTTCTAAACATAATGAAGTTTCAAAGCCTTCTAGGTTTAGTATCAGATTATAGATAGACATCTATATATAATATATGTTGAAGTCATATGAATCATACTAAATACGATAGCTTAATTATGCCTCAAGTAACAAAAATCATATAAACATAGAAATATTCATATTATATATACGAAAGTTGTAGAAGCAAAGTCTTCACCCTTTTTACTTCAACTTCTTTGAGTTTGTTTGAGGGCCTTGTACTCGTTAGAAGCAAGCTCTCTCTTCTTAGCTCTTATTTTCGTTGGTTTGGCTCTCTCTTTTCCTCAAATGGTAAATTCCATATAATGACTTATGGATAAACTTTAACACATCGAGAATGAGGATGACGTGACAAGGTGGTAATTCTAATTTCCCTCAATCCTAAGTAATGTGATTAAATCTTATCCTACTTGAATACCTTGGGCCTTGAATAATATTGGGCTTATGTAATCTCATTGATATAATGACATGGAAATGATAAATAGGTGATGAGAGGTAAAACGTGTGTTACCTCACACTTAAGGAATTCCATGTTTTCTTTAATGTCTACTTGGGCTCAAATAAGTTAATTATATCGGCCTTCTTTTATTCAAGTCCAAAAATTATTTTAGCTTTATCCAAATTTTCTTTAGAAAATATTTATTAGGAATTTTAATCCTAATATTTTTTTGCTACTTATCTAAATCTCCTATCGTAAACCCTCTTTAAAATTTGCGGGTATTACAATATTAATCACCAAATCAAGCATATAGTCCATGTAATTTTCGAGAATCAACATGCCATGTAAATCATGCTTCTCGAAAGTCATCACAACGGTTATAAGCTCATTAAAGCATGATTATTATTCCATATAAAGCTCAGATTCGTTCTCAAGGCATATTCAATCATTTCGTATTATATTTACTATAAGAACTTTCCATAAGTGATTCCCTGATATCAGTTTCTAGAATAAGTTAATCCAGAATTATTTTCCATGTATAGCAGACGAGATAGCATCATATCAAACATTTTCCATGTATAGTACGTAGCATCAGATCAATATATTTACCATGTTTAGCACATAAATCAGATCAGATCACAGTTATCACGAATTAACATGCCATGCCACAACTTTCCATATTTCAGAGATCACATTCGTTGCTAGCATAAACCATATAAAAGCACCTTATCCACAAAGTCAATTAAATCAGATCTTTCCTAAATATAATATTCCAATCTGTATAAGGAAAGATATCAATTAAATGCAGATTTAATTCAGTGGAAAGCATGCAAAGAATCGCATATGTGATTCGCGTCAGGAATAAACAATTTTCAACAGATATATCACTTTCCATATATAAACAGCATATTTTCCTTTTATAACTCAGTAGGATATCTCATGCGTTATTTCCATATATAGCACAGAACGATATATCCTATCACATGGGCTGCCTATAACATGCGATCATATAGTTTTGCCAATAGATCACAAAATCAGATGCGAATCAATTATTCAACATAGCTCATAATCAATGCGCGTTTGAATATTTTCATATACTTAGACATCATATTGATCATATCGAATTGCTTAATTTATAGACCTAACGTTATACAATTACATAGTACATCAAAACTCTCTAACCCTCATGGACCAAGAAGGTCAACATTCTCCCCCTTTTTAATGATGACATGTAATTGATGCAGCACGGAAGCATGTAAGCATATTTGATCATGCAAGTCCTAGCGCATATGTCTAAGAGTCGAAACTTAAGGAAACCTGCTATTATTAGAAAACCAACTTAAATACCAAGTCAAACTAAGTATTTTTAAATATGGTATAAAATTCGAAACTTAATCCTAGATAAATTTAGAAATTTCTACTTAAAATAAATAATATTCCAAATATATTATTTTAATATTTATATTAAATTTGAAATTATTTCCCAAGGTATATTTCAAAAATTAGCTTAGGGTTAAATTCCAATTTTACCCTCAAGCCTTTTAAGCACTTGACCAAGCCCAAATCTTAAAGTTAGTTTCTTACGAAGTCCGACTTCGGTCCATTGAACGGCCCGAGGCCCATTAAGGCGTGGCCCAATGGCCCAAGGCCCGATAAAAAATGGGTTCCGAAGCTTAAGACTGAGGAAATCCAAATCCAAGCCCTAGACACATTTAATAACTCTGTGCATGATAGTAAGTCTTCCGCTGACAGTGATAAATCTAGGATAGGAAGTGAGTTTAAACGAACTAACAATCACAACAGAGGTGGACCCATTCTCAAATGGGTACCTAAAACCCTCTAGTTCAATTTTTGCAGGCCCCGCATGTGTGGTATTTAGATTCAGGTTGCTCCACACACATGATTGGGACGAAAGGACGAGCAACTACATCGATAGGCCGGGAGGACTGGTGCGCTTTGGAAACAGCAATGGAGCAAGAATCCTTGGTTATGGAGATCTTGTATGCAATCAACTAACAATCAAGGATGTTTCTTATGTTGAATGGTTGACGCACAATCTCTTATCAATAGGACAGTTCAGTGATATCGGACTTCAAGTTGTGTTCCCAAAGAGAACGTGCAAAATTATCAATACCAATGGTGAAGAACTTCTCACTGGAACTTACAAAACAAATCTATACACCGTCGACATTAGGACCGTCAGACCAAAGACAAACATCTGCCTGATCTCCAAAGCAACATCAGTTCAGAATAACCTATGGCACCAGCGGCTATCTCATCTTAATTTCAAATCCCTCAACAAGCTGTCGACCAACAAACTGGCTATTGGACTTCCACCACTGAAGTACCAAAAGGAACATCTGTGCTTGGCTTGTGAGAAAGGAAAGAAGAAAAAGGTGTCTCATCCTACAGAACACACAGCATCCACCGAGGCTCAGTAAGCAGAAATTATGCATGTATGCACGTGTCCTAACGATCGACAATCCACGCCGTCGTTTTCTAACGCTCATACTCTTTTTCTTATACTCGTACTCTTTTCTTACACTCATACTCTTTTCTTGGCTCGTACATCATATGGGCCCTCGGCTTTCTATCCCACTATGCGCCATATCATAGAGATCTCAATCCACTAGAGATTCGTAAATATGTGGAGGTTCACACACTAGAAGGTCACCCGAAGGAATCTTCCCTTACTCAGTGTGGCCTCCACGCGGATGCTTCTCACTGGTAGCCAACACCGAGGCCACTAACCGCGGAGGTCACCCGAAGGAATCTTCCCTCCCGGTTAGTGTTCACGCACTAGAAGGTCACCCGATGGAATCTTCCCTTACTCAGTGCATGCCCCGGGCCGCATCCTCCAGGTTGCATCTCCCGCATACGGGGTATTCCCCCAGCCTCTTATACAGGCCTTATGGCTTCATTCGCCATGGCTGCATAGGGGAGCCGTGACTCTTCATTGAGTCGAAAATGTGATAAAATTAGCGGACGGAGGGGAAGGAGTATAATTTCCTCTGCTTCATCTTTCATATATGTGTATTGTAGGCTCCACCACTTCTAATAATGCGTTGGTTTTTATAGAATTTTACACCTTGGGCCTTGCTCATTGCAAGAGGATGGGATCAATAATTGTTCTTTATTAAAACCAAACATTAATTAAAATAATAATTTGGCATAATATATGCTAAAATTTGAAGTAGAAGAAGCTTAAATATTACGTAAATTATTATTCTATCACTTCCCTTGTCTTTGGTCATGTTTTTTGCTGCTTCTATGGGCTTCGTTGGTTATGGATTGCAGTGGACGGTGATTCAAAGGATCGTCTCCTTTCCTTATTCGACGGTATGATTATATGTCTCTTTTCTCCATCTGAATATTAATTTCGTTCATTTATTATTAAGATAAATATGATTTGCTTCAAAATTGTGTACTTCCTAACTAACGAACTGCTACGCATTTCTGTAAGGTTTGGTGAACTGTCTTGTGAAATCGTCCACCAACCGACAACTTTCATAGAATTTATTTTGTTTAGCATTTTTACCCATAAGCTTCTATTTGTCATGTCTATAGTAGTAACTTAATTTTTAGGTTTTGCATTTATTTCCTCATGTGTGTTTTTAATATTGGTGGCCATCCTATATATACAATCAAATGTAGTCTTGTTGTGGTCCTGCCACGTGTCCCACAAGAATAATTGTAATAAAATAAATAAATATAATAAAAAAGGAAAAACTACCCACTATGTTAGCTTAATTATTAATAAAGAAACCATCACGCGTCACTTATCCATTATAAATAGTTATTTATTAATATAAAATGCTTAAATATAATTAACACCGTGCATATTGCACGGGTACTAACTAGTTATTTGAATATTTAATTGTTTGTAGGCCCATTATCTAATTATTATTATATTTATTTTTTCCTATTTCGATGTATTTTCACTCAATCAACTATATGTTTATTTATGGGGATTCAACACTTAAATACCTACATCAATAAAAATAAAACAGATCAGTCCCCTGTCAGATCATTTTTAATCTAGGTACTTAGTTGAATTTTATTTTACTGATAGGTACCTAACCGACGGATTTACCCCTGCTAAAACTGCTTTATTACATCTTTTACCTTTTTTCTTATTCACGTTCGCTCGTTCCTAAAGAAAAAGAATTCTCACTCTCCCAAACCCAAATCGCAGATTTAATCCCAGAAATCGACCCGTGTTCGTTGTTGCTTCAGACTCAACGTCGTCTGTCCACTCGTTCGTCGTGGTATTCCCCTTCTGAAATCGGTAGGTAAGTCATTCGCAGTAATACCGTACGTCGTCGCATTTAGTCGCGGTATTTCCGTCCTCAATAGGCTTGTATCTAGTTAAATGATATTGATGAGTAGGCTCCAAAATGATGTTTGCCATTAAACCCAAGCCAAAAGGAACTCATGAGGGGGAGGTGCTTAGGATCATGTTGGGAGAGGTCCTGGGTTCGAATCTCATCCCTGTGACATTTCCCTAAGCCTGCCCACATGGGCCCAGACATGTGCGATTGACCTGGTCGACCTGTTTAGCAGGTAGTGGGTCGGCCCCGGGGTTTACCATCGGCTTTACCCGGTTACCAAAAAAAAAAAAAAAAAAAAAAAAAGGAACTCATGAGGAAAAAAAAAGAAAAAGAAATCCGGGGCCAACTTCTACATTAGCTTGTAGCTTTAAGAAATATTAGGGTATTTCGTTACAAAAACATTTAAATTTTTTTTTATTTTTAATCTTTAGATTTTTCCGATTTAGTACATTTACACCGCTAAAGATGCCAACCTATTTGGGTGATGTGGCAATCCCGAATACTACCTTACGCTAAGTGGACATCAGGATTGCCACATCACTATTGTGAAAAGGTTACGTATTTGGGTGAGATGACATACATTTGAAATATTTCGAATTCGCTTTTGCTCCATTTAGATATCCGATTTCCATTAGAAATATGAACTTCCTTCAAATCACCTGTTTGGGCAACATATGGATTTTGACTTCAATTTGTCCAAATTCGAGAGTAGCTTAAACATTTCTTATTTATCGGAGATCTAATCGAGTCCATAATAAGTTTCTTAAGTAATAGTGGTAGTGGTAGTGTAGTAACATCAGTAGTGGTAGTAGTGTGGTAGTAGTAGTAATAGTAGTAGTAGAAAAAATAATAATGAGTAATAATAATAATAATATAATGATAGTAATAATAATAATAAGGGGTGAACGATCAGTCGAGCCGACTCATGAACTGAGCCAGCTCGATGAGTCTGCTCAAGAACAAGGTCGAGCCCGAGCTCGAATTCACTTGTTGGTGCTTGAAAGCTCGAAAGCGTTTTATTATTTAATATTTTTATATATTTATTTTTTACTTTTTAATTTTGTTTTATACTTGAGCTCAACGAGCTTTACGAGTTCGAGCTCGAATCCATTTGAAATTCGAATTTCGAGATCCCAACGTACGCCAAACAACGGATTTGGATTTAAGATTAAGATGTTGTAACTCATAACTTGAAATAATACGATTCCGTACAATACGCCAATGCAAACACACTCTTTACGTATTCGATTTTGCATAAGTAATGGGTAACGGCTAAAATTCAATTATTTGACAATTAGCTCCAATTTCAAGCCAAACTAGGTGTGATACATGAATTGCGTGGTCGAGCTTGGCCATGCTATTTGAAAGCGCATGACCTTTTCATTAATGTTTTATTTTAAAACTACATTCACATATATTCTTAATTTATAACTCATACAAACGAGCTCATCAGTCGAGTTAGAGCTTAAATGTTTATCTTCGAAGCCGAACTCGAGAATATATAGCACATCGACCTCAAGCTCGAGCCTAGCATAAATTTGAGTGCTAAAGAATTAGCCGAGATGAGCACGACTCTAGCTCGACTAGTTTAGATCCATAAGCCAAACTAAAGCCTATCACATATTATATCACAAAACACTACGCACATATATGTCTATCTGTGTTTCGCGCTTCAAATTTATTTTATTTTCTTATTAGGTTCTACTCTTGTCTATGACAGCTGGTTGCAGCATATGTTGGTTCAACACATTGTGCTACGTCCTCATCATCAACTACTGCCAAACATCTATCACTATCCCTTACCATAAGCTTCAACAGTGTAAGCGGCGCAATGTACAAGCTCATAGCTCACTCCATCGACCCGAACGATGACAAATTGCACCTTCTTCTAAACGCAGTCGTCCCCTTCGCCATGTTCGCCCTTTTCCTCGTAATCGACCGCTCACCTCACAGAACATCCACCATGCCTCTACGTTCTGCTGATTTCAAGCTATTAACTCTATTTTCTGTAATAACGGGATCATATCTCCTTACATGGAGTATCACATCATCAGATTCCCGAGATGTTTGTAGGTCGCGCGTCGCCATTACGTTGCTAGAACTTCCCTTATTTGCTCCGAGGCTAATCTCCTTCATCTATGAAGACATCCTCGGACATGGAGGCAAAGGTGGTAGTAATGAGGGTGATTATGAGCTCGATGTTCGTTTAGAGCTCATGGGATTAAGTGACGACAGTTTTAACGAATTATCCGACTTTGATTGCCCGTGTTATGGAGATTCTAGCATGGCCGGGATCATAGGAAATGAACGTTCGGTTGGATTGCTCATTCATAGACGCGATTTCTGGCTCTACCACGCGGCGTATATGTGCAGTGGAACCTTGGGAATAGTTTATAGCAACAATCTAGGACAAATTTCGCAATCGTTGGGATGCAAAGGAGATGTTACCTTGCTCATCTCTCTATTTTCTGCATTTTCTTTCTTCGGTTGCCTGCTTTCATCTGCGCCCGACTGCTTAAAATATCACTAAGTTTAACTGAAAATTTGGGTGAACGCCACTTTTAGTCCCTTCAGTGTTTGATGTATGGGCGTCTTTCGTCCACAAGTTTCGGATGCCACTTTTTAATACCTAATGTTACTAGTTGCGTTGTTTTGATCCTCCGGTTAATTTTTAACCGTTAGTTTGGCCAACATTACGAGCTGGACCAACAAATATTGCGAGCTGGTTAGGCCGAATTTTTACGGGCCAAAGTCGTAATTCATCCAAACTAACGGTTAGATTAACCGTTATGGCTCAAAAGTTGTAACGTTAGAAAGTAAAAGTGCATCATGGGACATGAGGAACAAAAAACGCTCATACCCCAAATATTCGCGGATCAAAGGTGGCAGTTCTCCCATGAAAATTCAGCAGCGTAATACTTTCTGCAACAAATCTGATTATCTAAGTCGTGAAACGTACCTACTGCGTGCAGGAAATTTGATTACCCAAGGACGGGTTGGTTCGCCATCGCCTTAGTCCCAAGCTCAGCAGCGTTTCTCATCCTTGTCCTTCTCTCGGGTCATAAGGCGGCGCTCGTCGTGGCCACAGGCTTAATCGGGCTGGGCTCAGGCTTTGTATTCTCGACAACAGTGTCCATAACGTCGGAGCTCTTTGGTCTAGAGAGAGCCGCAATAAATCACAACATTCTGATAAATCACAACATTCTGTATGGCATTATTGCAGCTAGAGAGTACGAAGACAACATAGAAAGAAGTTACGGTGAGAATGATGGTCTAAAGGGCGAAGCGAAGGCGGCGGTGTGCATAGGGAGATATTGCTTTAGGGCGACATATATAACGTGGTGGGTCGTGTCTTTGTTAGGCGTAGGATGTGGTTTGCTGCTCTTTTTGAGGACGAAGGGTACTTGTTACATCATGGAGAAAGACAAACATAGGAGTAAATTATATGTTATTGATTCCCTATAATGTGTGCTAAATGGGATTGAACTTCCTCCAAAAACCATGGAGAAGATTCGGCTTTCGCATTATTTTTGATAGGGGTGACCTTCGATCCAGCATTCCTCCTGACAAAGAGCAGAGTAGGAGGTTGGGTCTGAAGGAGGCAAGGACCAGGTACGAGGTCCGACCAGAGGCAATGTACGAAGGTGATGTTTGGAGGAGCTCGGGAGATATTCCGGAGAGCTACGGAGCTATGCAGAGGGGATAAAGGAAGCGGTAAGGAGAGGTAAGGAAGCGTCCGGGAGACCTGACGAGGGGAAGCAGTGCCAAACCCTAAACGCGCCTACAAGTATAAATAGGGGCTCTTATCCACTTTATATCATCTTCCACACGCCTCACACACACTAACACACCAAGAACACAGACACATACTCTCTCTTCATCCCTTAGTCTTCTCTTAGCCCTTTAGTGCTTGGAATCCCTTAGTCTTCCTCCATTAATAGTGAATATTCTCCGGCCGGCCGTGGACCTAGGATTCACCCGAATCCGAACCACGTAAATTATTGTGTCTTTACTTTTTCCGTTCCGTTCTTCATACATTCAACCACGATTTCATCCGAACCGGCCCTCACCTTTATTTCCCGGACCATAAATATTGTTGATCGGGGTCGTAACCCGCATCAAATGGCGCCGTCTGTGGGAATCGAGGGTTTGGAACGTGAGATATGGAGTCGTGGCTCGAATTAGACGACTTTTTTGGAAGTTTTCCGGGCTGCCGTTCTTCAGTTTTATTCTATGGCATTTCAACGAACACTTTCTGGGCGAAAGTCTGTCTCGCCATAAGCATGGCCACCGACCACCTTGGCCTCACTATCGGTGACTAAACGACCACCCATTCTGAGCTGCCGTCACAGGGGTAGAAAGCGCTCATTAGAATCTCCAAATCTGAGATTTGGCCAGCAATAATCGAAGCTCGTTAGTTTATCAAAGCCAGCCATGAAACTGCTTCGTTGCAGAAAAACTGGCCGTCGCCAAAGCCTGAATCTGGGTCATTGGAGGTTGGAGTTTGTGGCACAGTTTTGATGTTGAAGAAGCCATATGCGTCGTCGACCGTAAGCATAAACCCAGTTGTACAGTATTCAAGCGCTGCACTCGTCCCTTGTCACCTCTCGACTAAAACCTCCGCCTCCACCCTCGGTTCGAGGTCAATGGCCCAATGGCCGACTCCCATCTCCGATTCATCGGACTCACTGGTCGAGCCCGAGGCGCCGGTTCGCCCCAACGAAGTTTCGCTGTCAAACTCAGAAATCAAAAGGAGAAAGGATCCTTCGTTGTTAGCTATAAATGGCGACGCAGCGCGTAGTAGCATCGATCCCAACACGAAGCCCGGCGACGAGCCCATTAACCCACTTTCGCCAGAGAATACGAGAGATGGGGCTTTGTCTTCGCAGGTGGTAAGCGGCGCAAGAGACGTCGCGGCGGCGGCCGCCGCCCTGGTCGCCGGCGATGTCCTCGCCGGAGATTGCTCTCCGGGCCCGGTTGTAAGTGTTCTAACTTTTTGGGTGTTGAGTAGAATTACAGAAATAATAGGGTTAATTGTATTATTTCCCTTAGGACCAAATGCAGCGAAATCTAAGATCTGGGGGGCGAAATGGAATTTTGATAATATCTGGGGTTCTGTAGTTATTTCACATAGGGTTTCTAATGGGCTTGGGCCTCTTAAGTATGTAGGAATTATATTTGGACTACATGCTTAGTATATTGTGTGACTTATATCAATTAAATGTTTGGGCTTTTAGGTATGTTGGACTTTAGAATATTTGGGTTACTTAGTATTATTTTATGGGCTGCATGAATTTTTTCCGAGGGGCCGTGAATTAATTATTTTTCATTATTGAAATTATTTTAGTTAATTCCTGAAAATAATTATTTTGGAGTTATTGAGATTAATTTTCATAGCTTGCTGGTATTAATTATTTTTTGTTAATAAAATAAAATAAATGTGGGACTTTTAGAGTCGGGGGACTTAAAGGAATTGGGCTCATCTATTTTTATTTGTCTGCTAAATTAATTATCTGGGACTAGAATAGTTGGGTTGCTGGAATTATTGTCACTGGGCCGCTGGCCCAGTAGGTCTCCAGTAGGACTCCCAAATGGTACAACCTGGGACAGACAATTACAGGCGTACTATTGTCAGAACGACATACCTCTGTCTGACCATAATGTTCTCCAATCTACACCCTCTATATGTCTCCTGGTCGGCCGTAATCAGTACCGTCCTTTTTTCAACGCCCTGTGTCAGGATTAGCTGGGATTATGTATCTCCTCCGTACACTACATTTGACCTCCAGCTATTCAATTAGCTACTGACCTCCAGCTTTCGCACATAGCTACGGACCCCCACCTTTCCTCTTTAGCTATTGACCTCCAGCTTTCCTACTTAACTACTGACCTCTGGCTCTCTTACTTAGCTACCCCATACCCCAAAATCTCACCTCTCTAGATCGCCGGATTAGGAGGGATATTGGGCTAGGCGCTGAAATTTATTTGTCTAGGCTTACTTCTAACCTGCCATAACACACTATTTCCACTATGCAGTTACTAAATTATATCTTATCATTATTTTTTATCTCACGACGCTCATTGCGTCTCGTGCGTTGGAGTTGCCTGTGGTTGTGGCTTTGCAGATTTGGCAGGTATGGCGGTCCAGCTCTCCGCTGGCAACAGAAGCCCGTAAGCCCTGGCTTAGACCCAGGCTGGAGGCGAAACCCCATAAGCCCTAGCTTAAATCCAGGCTGAAAGCGAAACCTCGTAAGCCCTGGCTTAAATCCAAGCTGGAAGTGAAACCCTGTAAGCCCTGCCTTAGATCCAGGCTGGACACGAAGCCTCTAAGCCCCGATGTAGCCCCAGCTGGAGGAGGAGGCAGAAAAAGAAGTGCGCCCAGGTTTTGGATTACTCCGGACTAGGATGCCTGCTGGCGCTTGAAGTGAAAAATGTGCCCAGGTTTTGGATTACTCCGGAATAGGATGCCTGCTGGCGCTTGAAGTGAAAAATGTGCCCAGGTTTCGGATTACTCCGGACTAGGATGCCTGTTGGCGCTTGAAATAAAAAATATGCCCACGTTTCGGATTACTCCGGACTAGGATGCCTGTTGGCGCTTGAAATGAAAAATATGCCCAGGTTTCGGATTACTCCGGACTAGGATGCCTGGTGGCGCTGGAAATGAAAAATATGCCCATGTTTCGGATTACTCCGGATTAGGATGCCTGTTGGCACTTGAAACAAAAAATGTGCCCAGGTTTCGGATTACTCCGGACTAGGATGCCTGTTGGCGCTTGTAATGAAAAATATGCACAGGTTTCGAATTACTCCAGACTAGGATACCTGTTGGCGCTCGAAACAAAAAACACGCCCCGGCACCGGATCACTCCAGGTACGAGAGAGAGCTCCTAAGCTCCAACTCAATCCGAAATGGGATAGAATCAGCCAATGCTGGCTGAGAGCTCCTAAGCTCCAACTCAACCCGAAATGAGATATGCCCAAGCCAATACTTGAGTGCTGCGCAGACGGCGCACCTGCGCAGATTGCACTCGCACGAATGTGCCCAGCTCCAGATTGCCCTGGATGAACGCATGATAAACCCAGATTGGGATATAACCGAGCCAATGCTTGAGGGCTGTGCAGATGGCGCGCCTGCAGAGAATGCGCCCGCATAGATGTGCCCCGGCACCAGGTTACCCTGGATCAATGCCTGCTAAACCCGAACTGGGATACGCCCTTGCTGGCTTTACGAAAAAATGCCTCTCGGCCCCGGATGTCCCGGGAAACCTTGCTGGCTCTGGATCCTTCCAGATACGAGAGAAAGCTCCTAGGCTCCGACTCACCCCAAACGAAAGATAGAACCAGCCAATGCTGGCCTTGCACAAGGTGGAAAGGTTCACCGGCGTGCTACGGACTTGATAAAAGGTGAAAACAAGGGGTGTCAGATCTAGCCCACCTAGGAGCCTCCCAGGTACATGTTTCCATTCGCCCATAACCTCTGGATGAAAGTTTTGAATACAAATGCGGTGGGAAGTTGGGAAGAGAGTACATTGGGAGCATGTTCTCCCATGAGCAAACATTCATGAGTACTGCAGCCTACGAAGAAGGTCTGACGCATACTACCAAAGTATACTGATTGGAAAAATTGAGGTTGGCGAATGAGGAGATACACTCTTCTCATACTTCGAATGCGATGATAAACATCAGCACAATTCGAAGTAGGGGGAGTGGAGAGTGGTAGTAGTACAGGTCCGAATATTAGCAGGAAAGCAGGCCCAAAATAGTTAGGAAGAAAAATTCTTCCGAAATGAGGTAAAGGCACGAGCAAAATGCAAAGAAAACATGCCACGAAGCCTCCAAGACCCGACTAAACGTCCAGACTGGAAATAGGGCTCGAAGGCCCTAGCCCATCCCAAGGTGGGAGCCTCCCCAGTCAGTCTGCGGACCTTGTGATGACGGGCATCCAATCCACGAAAATGAAAAGTATCATGCCCGACTTAGGCGGATATCGTTCAGGCCGGAGGAGCGCTCATAGTTGCCACCGCTACATCCAGGGTGGAAGCTGGCTCTCGTCCAGCAGCAAAACCTCCCAAGAAGTAGTGCCGCATGAGAGGTTGAGAGATAGTTTTGGTAGAGCTGTGTTCCCTCTAGCCTGCCTGCAGAACGCCCTTCCCAGCGCATTGACTCGAGTCACTCTGCACTTCCTTCGCCACCTCAGCGTCGAAGGCTCGCTCCAGATCAGCCCTCGTACCCCTCTCCCTTTCTGACAACGAACCCTGAGTCTTGAGGTCGGTGAGTTGTTGTTGCCCCTCGACAAGCCGGTTCAGAGTAGCTGCGAGGTCATTCCGCTTGGCAGCAAGAATAGCCGTATTCTGCTCATTCGGCTGGCGTAACTTTTGCGGGGCTAGGTCCTAAAGATAGGTTGCCAGAAGCCAGCGCAGAACTCCCAACTCCAGATGTACAGCATAGTCAATAACCTACGGACCTGGTGAAGACGAGCCCCCAACTTGTAGAAACGAGAGCGATAAACACCAAGTTAGCCTCGGCGGACATCTTTCAGGTATACGTTTGAATCTGCCAATAACCTTTCAGGTGAATGTTTGGATATGATTGCATCAGGATATCAGAAGGAAAGTGCATGAGGAGGGATGTCGCCTAAGCTGGAGACGAATATCATAAGCTCTGGCCTAGCCCAGGCGGAAACGTTTCAGCGTTTACTATAGATCTACGGATCTGCCGATGACAAGTCTCAAGACTATAAAACAGAAGGCAGTGAGCCCTAGCCTATCCAGGTAATTCTAACTTCATAGCATTGACGCTTCGACTAGCTTTCTGGTGCAGGTTTCCAGATCATCTTTCTGGTATAGACATCCGGACAACCAATGACAGGTTGCCAGAAGTTGGCGCAGAACTCCCAGCTCCGCGCTGACACCAGAATGCCCAACCTACGTGTTTGGGATAATAAGTCCAGCTCAGCACTGGCACAAGAAAATCCAACCTAACTGTTGGGATATCTAAGTCCAGCTCCGCGCTGGCACAGGAAGACCCAACCTAACTGTTGGGATACCTAAGTCCAGCTCTGCTGGCACACGAAGACCCAACCTAATTGTTGGGATATCTAAGTCCAGCTTTGCGCTGGCACCCGGAAACCCGACATGTCTGTTCGGGGTATCTAAGTCCAGCTCTGTGCTGGCACACGAAGGCCCAAACTACCTGTTTGGGTTATCTAGGTCCAGCTCCGCGCTGGCACTCAAAGACCCAATCTATCTGGATTGGGATTTCTATGTCCAGCTCCGTGCTGGCACATAAAGACCCTACCTATCTGTTGGGATAAGTCCAGCTACGTGCTGGTGCACGAAGGCCTGATTATCTGCTTGGGTATCTAAGTCCAATTCTGCTCTGGCGTTTAAGATCCGATCTACTTCATCGGGACACCTAAGTCCAGCTCCAATCTGGCAGGCAGCATTCGACCCAGCGTTCTTGGAGCATCGGCCTAACCTGCTCGCTGAAGCTTGGGTACATGAAAGCTGGCCCGAGAAAGCCTCAAGGCTAGCCCAGATAAATACGAAGGGACTATGGAGAGCTAGAAGTTGGGACAGGATTCCCCGCAAATGAAGGCGGATAGTTACGCCGCGTTGACTTCATTCGGGATGAACATCAGATCCCTCCGAGCAGTAAAGTCTTTGTGCCTCTTCTCTGACTGTCAGTTCGAATGGTCCAGCCTGGTTTTTTGCTCATTCGCCAGCAGATTTGCAGCCTTGCGCTCGATGAGCTGCCCATGTTCTGCCACAAGCTTGCTAGCTCATCCTTCAACCACCTGATCGTGGCATCCCTATGCTTCAACAGCTCGGTTAGCTCCCTTGAGACGAGCCACGACCAGGGAATTGGCCAGCAGAGCGGACATCCAACTTATCAAGGGAGACGGACAAAGTCCACGGCATGGTGACCCACCTCCCATGCTAACATACGGAGACCTAGTTTTGTGAGCAGGAGTTCTACGTCAACTCTCCGTCGACAAAGAGACCTGATCTATTCAATCAGGAGTCCAGCTTCGAGTTGATGAATGAAGACCAGGTCTATCTGATCAGGATTCCCAGGATCCGGGTCAGTTCTTCGGATTCCAGGTTAGTCCTCACCCACAAGCTTGATCCGGTCAATCCTAATTTACAAGTCCAGCTCTATGTTGGCCGGAGAAGACATATTCATCTACTTGGAATTTCTGAGCCAGCTCCATGCTGGCATGTAAAAAGCCATGTCATCTGTTTGAGGTTCCCAAGTCTGGCCCTAGGCTGGCAAGAAGAGATCTGATATAATCCGTCAGGACGTTTTAAGTCTAGATCTTGATCTATCCTGTCCGATTGTCTGAATTCAGCTCCCCGCCGACTCAGAGAGACCTGATCCATATGATTAGGATTTTCAATCCAGCTCTCCACTAACGAAGGGGACCTGACCTACCTAGTTAGGATTTCAAGGATCAGCTTTCTGTTAGCAGGGTATCCGACAAGGCATTGGCTGGCGAGTATCCAAGTCATCTCGTGGAGACTGCTGAGTATATCTCCGTGCCGACACGTGAAGTCCTAAGCTGTCTGCGACTTCTTGGGCAACGGGAGAAAATAGCGATTTATGAGTATGGTACGTTGGGATCAAAAGCGGTCCAAATCCGGACCTAATTGGGAACTGAAGCAAGGAGGGGAAGACAGCGTGCTCTAAAAGTACTCTGAAATATGTTACTACGTTGAACACAATTCAGAGTGGGGGACTGGTTGATAGGGGTAGGATATCGAGCACGCCAGAAAGAAGTAAAGCTTTCTTAATAATACTCCGAGCTGCAATACTTACCATATTACAACTCAGAGTAGGGAGACTGGATGATAGGGGTGACCTTCGATCCAGCATTCCTCCTGACAACTCACAAAGAGCAGAGTAGGAGGTTGGGTCTGAAGGAGGCAAAGACCAGTCCGACCAGAGGCAATGTACGAAGGTGATGTTTGGAGGAGCTCGGGAGATATTCCAGAGAGCTACGGAGCTATGCAGAGGGGATAATATTTTCGTTCTAAGATTTTAATTAATTTATCCCAATCTTAATTCATAAACTTACAAAATTAATTATAACAAAACCCCGTATTAGAATTACGGGTATTACATCCTCCCCCCTTAAAAGAATTTCGTCCCCGAAATTACGTCGACTAGAATAACTCGGGATAACGAACTCTCATGTCGTCCTCACGCTCCCAAGTGGCTTCCTCAATTGATTGATTTCACCACAAAACCTTAACTAACGGAATAGTCTTATTCCGGAGTTGTTTCAACTCATACATCAAAATCTCTACAGGCTTCTCTTCGTAACTCAAGTCGGGCTTGAGTTGTTGATAAAGAAGCTCGCTCTGGATCATGTGATTTGGGTCAGCGACATACCTCCTTAGTGTCGACACGTGAAATACGTCGTGAACTTGTGATAGTGAAGCCGGCAACTCTAATTGGTACGCTACTTCGCCGACTCGTCTGATAATTCTAAATGGGCCTATGTATCTGGGACTCAGCTTGCCCTTTCGTCCAAAGCGTTTTACTCTTTTCATCGGGAAAATCTTTAAAAATACTTGATCGTCTTCTGCGAATTCCAAACTGCGTAACTTTTTTGACGACTCTGTGCGGTTCGCATCCTTTCTCGAATCTTTGTGACAGCTCTGTCATTTCTCGAATCATATCCGGTCCTAATAGGGCTCGTTTGCCGATTTCGTCCCAATGGACTGGGGATCGGCACTTACGCCCGTATAAAGCGTCGTAGGGTGCAATCCCAATCGAAGCGTGGAAACTACTATTATAGGAGAATTCGATCAATGGTAGGTACTTGCTCCAATTTCCTTTGAAATCTAGAACACAAGCTCGTAGCATATCTTCGAGAGTTTGAATCGTTCGTTCAGACTGCCCGTCGGTCTGGGGATGATAAGCAGTACTGAATGAGAGCTTGGTTCCCATTGCTTTCTTTAGGCCCTGCCAAAAGTTCGATAGAAATCTCAAATCTCGGTCCGAGACGATAGAGGTTGGAATTCCATGGAGTCGAATAATTTCCTGAATATGTAATTCAGCGTAGCGTTCCATGGAAAACGTAGAGTTGATTGGAAGGAAGTGCACTGATTTAGTTAGGCGATCGACAATCACCCAAATAGCATCGTGGCCTTTCGTCGTTTTGGGTAACCCAACGACGAAATCCATCGTGATATGATCCCACTACCATTCTGGAATGGGTAGAGGCTGTAGGGTTCCACCGGGTCGCTGGTGTTCCGCTTTAATCAATTGGCAGGTCATACATCGGTTCACAAATGCAGCGATGTCTTTCTTCATTCCCGGTCACCAGTACGTTATTCGTAAATCTTGATACATCTTTGTGGCTCCTGGTTTTACTGAGTATGTGGTCGCGTGTGCTTCCGTCATTATCGTTTGTCGCAGCTCCTCATTGTCAGGTACATATAGACGATTCCTGTATAATAAAGCTCCATCCTCTCGTATTTTAAAATCCTCGGGTAACGCATCTTTCATTTTTAGATAGAGTTCGTCTTCTTCTTGCATCTTCCTAATCCGTTCTAGCAGCGTGGGTTGAAGGGTTAACGCTGCTAGTTTTGTTTCAACTTCGCCTAAATTGACTATCTCTATTCCTAGTTGATGCAACTCTGCATTCACCGCTTTTCGACTTAGCTCATCTGCGACTACGTTTGCCTTGCCCGGATGATAGCTGATAACGCAATCGTAGTCCTTTACTAGTTCTAACCATCACCGCTGTCGCATATTCAATTCATTCTGAGTGAAGAAATACTTCAAACTCTTATGGTCTGTGAAGATTTCGCACTTCTCTCCATAGAGGTAATGTCTCCAAATCTTCAAAGCGAAGACCACTGCTGCCAGTTCCAAGTCGTGGTCGGATAGTTCTTCTCGTATTCCTTTAATTGTCGTGACGCATAAGCAATCACCTTTCCGTTCTGCATTAGTACGCAGCCCAGGCCATTCTTCGAAGCATCGCTGTATACTGCAAATTCTCCGGTTCCTGATGGTATTGTCAATATTGGGGCGGAGGTAAGGCGTTTCTTCAATTCTTGAAAACTCTGTTCGCATGCTTCGGTCCACTTGAACGTAACGTTCTTCCTCGTCAGATTGGTCAGTGTAGAAGTAATACTGGAGAAGTCCGCTATAAACTTACGGTAATATCCCGCAAGTCCCAGAAAACTCCGGACTTCGGTAGGAGTAGTAGGTCGTGGCCAATTATTCACAGCTTCGATCTTGCTCGGGTCCACAGAGATTCCATTTCCAGAAATCACGTGTCCCAAGAAGGCTACTTGCTCAAGCCAGAATTCACACTTCTTGAATTTGGCGTAGAGTTGTTTCTCTCGCAGGATTCCTAAGATGGTTCGTAGATGGCTTTCGTGTTCGTCTCTTGTCTTGGAATAGATCAGAATATCGTCGATAAAGATGATAACGAACCGATCGAGGTAGTCTTTAAAGACTCGGTTCATCAGGTCCATAAAAGCAGCTGGGGCATTTGTCAGTCCAAAAGGCATGACCAAAAACTTATAATGGCCGTACCTCGTACTGAATGCGGTTTTTGGAACATCTACCTCCCGGATCTTTAGCTGATGGTATCCCGAACGGAGGTCAATTTTCGAGAATACCGTCGCTCCTTGTAGCTGATCGAATAAATCATCGATCCTCGGTAAGGGATATTTATTCTTGATCGTGACCTTGTTCGGTTCTCGGTAGTCGATGCATAGTCGCATCGACCCATCCTTCTTTCGCACAAAAAGAACGGGTGCGCCCCACGGTGAAAAACTTGGCTGGATAAACACTTTAGATAATAAGTCCACTAGTTGTTCCTTCAACTCTTTCAACTCATTCAGTGCTAAACGATAGGGACCTTTAGAGATTGGGGCTGACCCCGGTATCAAATCTATTGTGAATTGTATTTCTCGATCAGGGGGTAACCCCGGGAGATCATCGGGAAATACATCAGCGTATTCGTTGACTATAGGTACGTCTTTTAGTTCCGGCTGAGGTAAGTCATCTGCTTTCACCGCGTATACGAGATAAGACTCACAACCTGACCTCAAAAGTCGTTGAGACTTCAGAGCTGATATTCTTGGAATACTCTTCTTATCTGCTTTACCCCAAAAAGTAAATGCTTCTTCTTCGGGCAGTTGAAATTTAACGACCTTCTTGTTGCAATCTATGATGGCTCCATATCTTGAAAGCCAATCCATTCCGAAGATGACATCGTAGTCGTTCATCGGGATTACAATCAGGTCGGCACTCAAGTTCTTACCCTCAATACTTACGACGCATCCTCGCAGTACTTGGTCGGTATACGGATTCCCATGTGGCAGAGTAACTACATAGTTGCATTCAGATGAGGTAGGAGATATTCCTACCTTCGCCACGTACTTAGCCGACACAAATGAATGTGTGGCTCCAGAATCAATTAGTACAGAAGTGGGCACGTTATAGATAGTTAACGTACCCGTCACAACAGAAGGGTTTGCTTCAGCTTTTTCATTAGTCAGCGTAAAAACTCGAGCCGGTACTGGTGGAGGTCGAACCGGTGGTTGGTTTGGGTTTCGGGGTAAAGGTGCATCACAGTTCCTAGCATAATGACCCATTTTTCCGCAGCTAAAACGTTGGGGGTTTGGGTTAGCTCCGGACTTATAGCATACTCCAAAATGATAACGGCCACACTGCCTGCACTGGGGTGTGGAATTTGGGGGTCTATTCGGAGTATTCATGGGTCCCTGGTTCAGCATCGGGCGCCAATTCTGTTGGCCCTGGCGATTTCCTTGGTTACCTTGGCCTTTATTGAAAAATTGGCGTTTACGGTCATTTCCAGGTCCTTGCTGACTCTGCTTTCTCTTCTTCGCCTCCTGAGCTTCAGAAATCTGAGCCTCAGCCTGCTCCGCTATCATGGCCCGCTCCGCTACTTGGGTAAATTCCATCTGTCGGGCTCCCGAAATACTTAGGTCACGATAAAGTTCAGGTTTGAGGCCAGTAATGAACCTCGTCACCTTCAATAGGTTTGTCGCCACCATGTGAGGAGAAAAACGGGAAAACTCCTCGAATCGGCGGATATATTGAGCTACAGGCATTCCTCCTTGCCTAAGGTTCATAAATTCTAGCATCCGTCGTTCTTGTTCGCGAGCAATAAAATATTTGCCGTGGAACAATTCTCTAAATCGTTCCCACGACATGAGTGTTGGGTCTTCCAGGACTTTCACAGTGTCCCACCAGAACCGAGCACTTTCTCTGAGCATGGAAATGGCGCAAAGGACCTTCTCGTTTTCGGGTACACGGCTGTAGATAAACATATCTTCAATAGTTCATAGCCAATCTTCTGCCAACGCGGGATCAGTGGCGTCTGCAAACGTTGGTGGATCCATTTTTCGAAATCGTTCTCCTATAATTTCTATCCGCTCTGGCTGTGGGGAGGGATGATGTTCAGACGAGCTATGGTAATGGAATAGCTTGTCGATTTGGTCCGACTGACGATTGATATGATCTGAGTGACGTTGAAGCACTTCCGTCAGTCGTAGGATAGTGGAGTCCCTTTCAGGGGGAGGGAAATCGGGTTCAGCCCTACGGATGAATTCACCCACATGTTCACTACGTGTCCTTGGCATTTTTCAACTATTATCTATAATAAATAACATAAGGCATATATCAGATAACACGTTGTAACATAATCAAGCATTTAACTTACAGGCCAGGCTGGTTCTCCAGGCTTTTGAGCGGCAGTACATGGATAGTCTTCAGAATCTACAGCCTACTCTCTGATACCACCTGTGGCGACCTTCGTTTTCTAGGTATAATTAGTGGCGGATTTTCGCAACGTAAGTCGCGGAAGACCCGTCTAATAAAAACTTTTTCCTAAAAGATAATATAATACAACAAAATATTATTTTACATAGTAGTATCTGTACAACGGGCGTAGCCCCAAAATGTCAAAAGAACAAAACCCTATTATCGCTCCACAGGTCTTCATCCATGTACCGCCCACCCTCAAAACACCGTGGAGCACCGCCACCAGCCGCCTCAGTCTTGACGCGTGTCAGCGTCAGACTCGGTACCTATAACACGTAAACACTGAGTGATTTGCCCAGTAGGTGAATAAAAATGCATGTATGCACGTGAACGCTCATTCCCGATCCCAATATCTCACATGCAATATTCACTCTTTCTTTTTCCACAATCCTATCTGAAATCACACAACACAGGGCCCTAGGTCAGACTCGACACCTCGCGCGCCTATAACATAACGGAAGCTTACACTAGCAGCGTTTTGACGTTCACGCAACTGCCCTGCTAGGTCGCTCTTCCGTAAGCGGTAGCCTACGCTGACAGCGTTTTGACGTTCACGCAACTGCCCTGTCAGGTCGCTCACTCCGCTAAAATAAAATCATGACGGTTTTGCACCTCGGGACGTTCACGCCCGAGTAGACAGATCGATCACGCCTGTCTGCCGTCAAGTGTCATACGAGTACCAACCTCGACTCCTCAACGAGTCAAACAATCACAACAAACTAGAGCTACCCCGCTCAGCGGTACGCCAAATCATCACTGTTTCAGTACAATGTAAATGCCTCTCACCCCTGTGAGAGGATATGCATATGCTATGCATATAAACGTGATAATACATGAAACGTGCGTAAAACACATAAATGACATAAATCATCGAAGCACATAAAGGCACGTAAATCAAGTAAGTGTTTACGCATTGTAGATGAATAATTCACCTACCTGTCCTCCTGATAAAATCGGTCGACAATCCTGGTGAATTCCCTACAGTTCGAATCTGTGAGCACAAAATATTATTATATCAGTATATTTACTAAGTCACCTAACTTCGAAATTTCCAAGCCCTAAGTCTCGAAATGCTAATATTATCAAAACCCTAAAAATTACGAAAACCCTAAAATGATGAGAACCCTAATTTGCTGAGAACTACTTAGTGCCGAAAATTTTGTTGGGAAGATTAAATGTCGAGACTTTAACTAACACCCAAAATGTCGAGATCTTTATGAATGATAATAGAATGTGTCGAAATCTTTACAAGCTTGTCGAGATTGGTTAGGAAGGTTAAATGTCGAAATGTGTCATGGAGGATGTCGAGATCTTCTATACGTTGATAAAAGGTAAATCTCGAGAAACTTAGAGGTTAAATGTCAAAGTCTTTTCATGACACATCTCGAAATCTTTTCATGATTATATCTCGAAATCCTTCCATGCTATATCTCGACATTTTGCATTACTATGTCTCGAAATCCTACCTGCAAAGCATCTCGAAATTTTTGGTGGTGTAATACCCTTAAGGTCGGCTTCAAAAATGACTTCTAACCTAGACAATTTTACTCCCTAACTCAGTCCCTAACAAATCTTTATATTCATTCAAGAATCCTAAAACTCACGTAAGCACGGTTTTTTTTTTGAATGAGAGTTGAAGGATCTAAATTCTTAACCTTATCCACATGCTCGAAATTCTCTTATGCTCAGTACTTAATCACAAAAGATAGAGAACACATATGAATATGTATTAGATAACAAATATAGTACGTTTACCTCCTTTGCTCCGAGCTCTTTGGGTTAGCTAATGATTTGAGCTTGCTAAACTTCTCTTTTCCTAGTTTTTCATTGAATTCTTCTTTTACTTAGTATCGTTGTGTTCTAATGTGTAGTCCTAACAAGGGTTTTGCTCCTTATTTTTATGGATGTATATCAAGACTTCGAATTTTGGAATTGACAAGACAAGTTGATGACGTGAATTTCCCTAAGGTGTAAGTAACTAAATCCTCAATATCTATCTTTGCAAAAACTTGGGCCTTAATTAGGTGTTAGATAGCCCAACGTTGAGTTCCTATTTTGTTTATTATTTCCCTTAAACATACCCAATATTATAAGTCTTTGTACCATTATTATTATTATTACACACACACACACACACACACACACATATATATATATATTTATATATATATATATATTTATGGTCCTTAATATTAAGTTATCCCATATATACCCAATATATATTTTCGTTCTAAGATTTTAATTAAGTTATCCCAATCTTAATTCATAAACTTACAAAATTATTTATAACAAAACCCCGTATAAGAATTACGGGTATTACATAACGTGGCAGCATCTGAATGAGGATACTGTAAGCTTCCTTTTTAAATTTTTTGAATTTTTTGCGGCATTTTGGCTTAATGTAGAGATTAGGGCTTCGATAGTTGCATTTCTTCAAGGATTCCATGCCAGGCTATGTTTATTTTTTATTACGGCTCGAATCTGGGGTTTATGGGAAAAAATTAGGGTTTTATTTTTCGTTTTTCGATTTGGGGTTTTGATATCGTTCAAATTAGGGTTTTTAGCTTCTATTTCCCTGTTCGATGTAAAGGTACCGCATTTGTTACTGCCTTGGTACGAGTCTTGGTTGTTTCTGGGTATTATAAGTTTCAATGCTGTCATTCGTGTCTGTTTCTGGGTATATTATGTATATTGCAGCCATTTGTGTCTGTTTAGTTGTACTGTAAACGTGATTTAATTATTTGATATCGTGATATCATATACTAATTGAATTGGTACTATTTGTATATATTTTTTGGTACTGCATTACATAATTAATAGTACTGTAAATTCATTATTTGATTCTTTGCTTTGGCACCGAATTCGAAAAAACCCGCCGGCTAAAAAAATCAAGAAATAATTACGAGACGAGGTGGTTGGTGACGATGCATTGACAATCATCCTTATTAGGATGGCAGAGTCTGAACACGAGCCAATGGCCGTAGTAGCACTGTTAGCTCCGTCATCGATACCACGAATCGTGAGAGGCTGCCAAGATAGAAAAAGAGGCGAGATTCTGAGTTTACTACGCCAGGATCCTCCGAATCTACGCCACCGAAGAAAAGAAAAAAGAAGGTGAAAGCACCACCGTTACCTCATGGGAGGTATGTCGACGAAGTTGATGTCGAATTGTATCGTGGCTTCATGGCTACCACGATACTTACTGATGGTATTAGTTGCATGCTCCACTTGTTTGAGTGATATTTATCTGTGTTTTGAGACTGATATGTTGTTGATCCTTGTAGTTTTGAGACTGTTTATGTTTTTGTTTCAAGTATTTTTGTACTACCTAAACAAGCAACGATCCAGTACCAATATTTCTAGACAGAGAGTACATAATGTATGACATTGTAGTACCCTTTGTAGGTTATTTGTAGTATCTTTGACGTACCAGGTGTTTGATTGTCAAAAGCACGTAGATTCTTGAGCAATTAAGGCCTGGAGCTTCCATAATGCGCTACATAATATAAATTAAACATATGGCAACATAAAACATAAACACTAACTTCCAATATATGAAAAATCTTGACTATGTAGGAAGATGCTATCACTAGTATCATTTAAGAAAGAAAGTTCCTTGATGGTAAATGTTAACCCCCCCAATTTCGATATCAAATGATCAAAATAAATATAACTATGGTAACATAGTCAGAGACCCAAAACAATTCGAACGACGTCCAAATAAGCGGACTCTAATTTGTGGCACCAAATATGGATGTTTGTAGTATCAATTGGTAGTTGTTTGTAGTACCAGTATCCTTCGTAGGTTATTTGTAGTATCTTTAATGTACCGGGTGTTTGATTGCCGAAAACGCGTAGATTCTTGAGCATTTAAGGCCTGGGAGCTTCCATGTGTGCGGCATAAACATATGGCAACATAATACATAAACACTAGCTTCCGATATATGAAAACTCTCGACTATGTAGGAAGATGTTGTCACCAGTATCATTTAGGTAGAAAGAAAGTTGGCGTATTAATGTAATAATCCTTGATGGTAAATGTTAACCCGCCAATTTGGATACCAAATGATCAAAATAGTAAATATAACTAAGGTAGCGTGGTCAGGGACCCACCCAAAAATAATTCGAACGGCGTCCAAATACGCGGACTCTGATTTGTGGTACCAAAATGGATGTTTGCAGTATCAATTGGTAGTTGTTTGTAGTATCGTAACACACTCTATTTTAGTACCCTTCATAGATTATTTATAGTCTCTTTGACGTACTGGGTGTTTGATTGTCGAAAACACGTAGATTCTCTAGCAATTAAGGCATGAGAGCAAATGAATGGATGTTTGCAGTACCAATATATAGATGTGTCATAACGTATCGGTAACATATCGACAAAAGAATGTGCCATAACCGATACAAAAGAATGTGTCATGACGTATCGGCAACATATCAACAAAAGAATGTGTCATAACCAATCGACAACATATCGACAAAAGAATATGCCATAACCACAAAAAGATGGCATAACAACCATATGGACAAAACGACAAAAATAATCACCATAAATACTAGTACAAATACTGTAATGGGCGACGGTTTCTCGGCGACGCCTATATTCAACCGTCGCCTATACTAGGTTATAGGTGTCGGATGTTATCAACAATCGTCACAGATACTAGGTCAGTGTCGGTTGTTATCAACAACCGTCGCCTATACTACCTTATTAGTGACGGTTGTTGTTAACCGTCGTATATTCTTATATTTTTACTTTATATTTTTATTTGTTTTTTTCTATATCCCAATGAAAATGTAATTATAAATTATGGACTGGACAATTCGATAAAACACATTTCATTAATCATTTGAATCCAATAATTCAACAATTCAACAAAGTTCCAACTGTTAAAATTATAAATACATCGTTAACTATTAAAAAATATAAACGTAGGAAGCCTTTTACATCATCCTTTTCTTGAACCACCTTTCATTTCTCCGAGCTAATTGAACAAGGAGTGCCTAACCTATTAAATGATATAAAAAAATATAAACATCTTAAGACGAGATAGACCAATATTTTGATAAAAAAAATAGAGATGCAAAAAATAAACCAACCATGAATGTAGCTTATTAAACATCATCTTTGTTCCTCCCAGTAGACATCCTCAAAAGGCTTCAAGTGTGTCCTTGAGCTTCTTCAGCAACGCATACTTCAAGTGCACGCGTCATCTAAGATCTAACACCATAACAACTCGAGATCAACACAAACAATGAACTTGAAGTGAAATAAACATAGACTAACATAGAAAATGAAAATTTCTAGGGAGCTCTTTTTCATTACTTGGCTCACCGCCTCGTTCCTTGTCGCCAACCCAAGCTGTCCAGGTGTCCCGAGAAGCCCATGAAGACCATCCACAGCAACATCCCTGACTAGCTGCAAGCCTTATTCATATCCGTGATAATAATCAATGAAATCAGCTACTAAAAGTATCCTCCTCACTATTTAGCTAATAGAATCTTGATTTCAAGTGCACACGTTCTCTAAGATCTACCACCAAACAAATTAACAACTTGAGATCAACACAAACAATGAACTTGAAGTGAAATAAACACAGAGTAAGAGAGAAAATAAAGCTTTTTAGGGAGCTTTTTTTCATTACTTACCGGCGAAATCTCGAGCATAGACTAACTTGAGATCAACACAAACAATGAACAGTGAAATAAACATAAACCAACTTACCTGTTGCCCCTTCCCTCACCGCTGGCCTCGCCGCCTCGTTCCTCGTCGCCAATCCAAGCTGTTCCGCTATCCCGAGAAGCCCGTAGCCCTTAAGGATCCGCGAACAACCCAGACCATCCAACACAACAGCTCTAACCATGCCCCCATGCCCAGACTAGCTGCAGCGACTGTCCCCGACGCTGAGCTCCACCATCCGCACGCCCACTCGACTCTTGTTAGCCGATGCCGATGATTCTGTCACGCTCTCCTCCTCCCCACCGCTGCCACACTTCATACCCTTCTTCATCTCCTCCAAGATCTCCGACTTCGATTCTGCCGTCAATTGCAGCATGGTCGCGATCGTGATCCCCTTTACGCCAACGACGACTCCACGGCGGTGCTCAGACCCCAAAACCCAAAACAACCGCGACCTCGGATACCAGCCATACCTACAAAGACAACATAACGAGATACAGGGGTGGCGACGAGGCGGAGCGAGCGCAAGAAGCTCGGAGTAATCGCCGCGAGTTAAGATACAAAAAATATAAAGTAAAGAAAACGAAGATTTAGGGTTAAGTAAGACTATAGGCGACGGTTACTACGTAACAACCGTCGCCTATAATATTATAGACTTTAGGGGACAACAACTGTCGCCTAAAGTCTATGTACATGTGACGGTTGTTGGGGACAACCGTCGCCTTTAGTGTACAAATACTATAGGTGACGGTTGTTAGCAAACTACGGTCGCCTATAGTCTTAATTATTTTAGAAATAATACCAAAAAGCCCTCGCGTGTAGTATAGGCGATGGTTTTCAAGGAACCGTCGCCTATAGTGCCGTTGCCTATACCGTATTGTGTACTAGTGAAATACATGCAAAATACGACAGGTAAGCTATGTAACAATGGCTTCTTTGCACGTACGGCGATTATGACCATATTTTGCACTTGTTTCTATTTTTATCAGCTTGTGAAGGATATTGAACACGTCTCCATTTTCTTTCAAAGTTGCATAAATACTTTTAAACGGAACTTGAAACTTTATCCAGTCATGTTGTGAATCGATGTCCGACCATCTCTTTTGGAGGGTTATGTGTAAATCTATTAGTTGTCGTTAATTGATCATCAATAAATATGTGTATAACGACCCTCATTTTCTATTAAATAGTTTGGTGGATTTTCGCAACGTAACTCGCGGAAGACCCGTCTAAAAACAACTCTCGAAATTAAAGTATATTACAACAAAATAGGTCTACATCGTTATTATTATACATGGGCCATAGCCCCAAAATGTCAAAACGCTCAAAACCCTAACGTCGCTCCACAGTCGTCATCCATGTACAGCCCTGTCCTCAAAAGTCCGTGGAGCACCGCCGTCAGCCCGCCTCAGCCGCGACGCGCATCAGCGTCGGGCTCGGTACCTACAACACGTAAACCTTGAGCTATTGCCCAATAGGTGAAAATATGCGTGTATGCAGCTTGCACTCAAACCCATCCCACAACATCTCACAAATGCAATGCACGTTATTTCTCTCGTCTCAACCTAACGTACTTCCAAACGGCACATCAGGTCCGCACATCTAAAAAATATACGCGTTTGATGCTTACCAGCCTGACGCACTTGAGTCACTCCCCAAGCCTCACGCACCGGAGTCTCGCGCCCCATAGTATGCTTACCGGCCTGACGCACCTGAGTCGTATCCCAAGCCTCACGCACTGGAGTCTCACACATAGGACTTCAAGCCTCACGCACTGACGCTTTCCGGTCTGACGCACCTGAATCACGGCCCAAGCCTCGCGCACCGGAGTCTCGCGCCTCATGGGACGCTTACCGGCCTGACACACCTGAGTCACACACGCTCCAGGCCTCACGCACCGGGGTCTCATGCCAGCCTGTCGTACTTGAGACCTCACACTACCTCAACAGCCACCACTACGACAATTATTGGTCACCTTCTACCCCACTCATCAATACTTCGATATGTATTATTTCCATCTTGCACTAAAATGAGACGTGTGTGCAAATAAAATACAACAGTCCAACAACAAACATATATAAATATGCAGTCACAATTCCGCAACTATAACGAGAACTTTTCTGTAAATATAATGAAAACTTTTATAATTCCAAACCCTAATTGTCGAAAATCCTATTGTGCCAAAAACATCACTAATTACCAAAAGTATATACAAATTAAAATACTCAAAATTCATTAAAATATTTTCCTCAAGATTGCCTAAGATAACTCCTCATAAATTCTCTAGAAATGATCCTAAAAATTCTAGTCTTACTTACGTGAGAGTCTTAAAATATTAATACTTGAAATAACTTAGATCGCCCGATTTCAAAGATGTTAAGCTATACTGGAATTATTAAAATATTTTAAAACCTAGAATACTCTAAATCACTCGAGAGTTGCTAATTTAAATTCATTGACCCAAAAATCACCTTAGCTCGGCAAACCTCATAATCGATCGAAACTTATAACACTTCAAGGTTTTTATCTACTTCTTAACTTAGCTCGGCGAATTGCACATTGATCGAATTCTATCTTCATGAATCGCCCGATTGTAGTAAGAAAGTTTACACATGGTTCGGCGAATCCTAGCATTTAACGTAGATCGAAACTTATCATCATGAATCGGCCGTATGTAGTAATAAAGGTTTAGCTTGGCTCGGTGATTCCTAGCAATCGATCGAAACCTATCATTATGAATCGGCCGAAAATAGTAATAAAGGTTTAGCTTGGCATCGCCGAATCCTAGCAATCGATCAAAACCTGTCTTCATAAATCGGCCGAATGATGTAATAAGAATTTAACTTGATACGGCGAATTCTAGCATCGATCGAAACTAAATAAAATATTCCCAAGACCTGACTTAATTCCAATCGGCCGAAAGTGCTAAGTAATCCTAAGCTCGGCGATTCTAGTTTATAATCAATCGAAACTAAATCAAATATTCCCAAGACCTGACTTAATTCCAATCGTTCGAATGCCCTCTCTCTCCTCTACTCACTTTATCACTATCGACCGAATGCTTTTTCATCTACTCACTTTGTCACTATCGATCCAAACTATTATGTTGAATTTATTAAAACCTTCTAAGGGCTAAATAATCCAAATCGTTCGAACACTTTCTCCTCTACCCACTTATTAGAATCTTATTTGAAAGTATACCTAACCCATGATAAGATCAACTACCCACCATTAATTAAATCTCTAAATGTCCCGCACTACTCAAAAGTCATCATATACCTACAAATTCCATCCCACTACCCTAAAGTTAATTATTCTTCCTAAGACTGACTTTCTCCGTACATGAATTATATATACATATATATATATAGTATATATATGCATGAATAAATAAGTAGAACATTGATACACAAAACAAACCCATAATTTAGGGTTTCGTACACATAAATTACTTAAATTCTTCACATAAGGTTATGAAACACGTTAGCAACTGAATCAAAATGAATTTACGTGTTGTAGGTGAGATTTTCATCTACCTCTTCCTTCCAATAATTCAATTTGCTAAAGGGGTTGGTGCAACTTGGTCGAATCTGGTTCTTAACAGAAGTCTTGTCCTTTTGCTTCCTATTTCGTATGTTTCACTTATGAGGGTTTTTATCTCCCTTTCGTTACTCCTTATGGTTTCTCAATGATTCATCATATAAGTATCACTACTTAGGGAATGGTGAATGATGTGACTAGTAGGTATCGATAATTCCCTCTAAGTTCAGCAAAGTTATAGGTTATCCTCATTGATATTTAAGTGGTATATATTTCGAGAATTAACACTTAGTTCAGCTCAATCTTAATTATTCTAAGATCACTATTTTCGTCCAATCCCTTTATGGCTATATTTCGAAATTAATCCAAAGTTGTTACACTTTATATTTCTCATCTAAAATCTTGAATACTTAATCGAAATATCCACCTTAAATGTTTATGCTACTAATCACTCGTTATCTCTCATATTAAACTTTACGGGTATTACAATGTGCTCTTCTTATATTCACACAGTGCAAACAACGTGAGCCCACCAAAGACATTTGTAGACAACATAGCTTCATATTATATGACCTGTTGAAATTAGAACATCAAACGATTACCATGATACTTCTGGAAAACTTCAAAAAGTATTTCATATAAGAAATGTTGGTTCTGTAATTCAACAAATTTTTGGTACTGCATATGAGAAATTGCTAAAACGAACAAATTAGCCCAAATTTAATCAAACACTCACCTCCCTCAACGCCCACAATATGCTAACTGTAGAGAAATTGAGGAGAAAATTCAACTTCTTATAGCTCGACCCCCATGACACCCACAGCTCGACACTTAATTTATGTCAATGTCACTGCCACAAATGTTCACCGTACACCTAAGTGCTGAACCCATTTCATATGATGAGAGTTGTCAGTGTGTTGGGAGCTGCTTTACTATGCGTTATTCATGGTGCTACTGTCTGAAAAATACTTTATTTAAAGACGGTGATGGTGCAAATACATTACGTGCTTTTAACACACTTCAAGCTGAAGAAATTTATTCCATGATCACCGATAAGGAGTGTTCTCGAGCACAACGTTTGCTCGAGCTCAACTCCGTTCGCTCAAGTCAATAACCTCGACGAGTAACCCTTGTAAAAAAAACATAAAAAAACTTACTTCAACCTACCTGGACCGAAAATCCCACTATGATTGGGGTAAGCTCAAAGCTTTTCCGGCGAGGGCAGGAGCTGAAAACGAAGGGAAGGAAAGTTGGAAAATGAGGTCTGAAAACGTTGGGGCGACGCGAGTGTTTTCGATTGTTGAATTGGTGAAGAAAAGATTTAAAAAATAATAAATGAGGGGCAAAATCGTCATTTCATTAAATGGATAGTGATGTGTAAGATTATTTTTGTTTAGGAAGTTTGATAATAAGGGAGAGTTAGTTGATAGAAAGTTAGAGTGGAGGGATTTAGTTAAGGTTACCCAAAAATAAACGCCAGAATTTTACGATTACCAAAAAGTAGGGGTGGGCGTTCGGGTTCGGATATTCGGGTTTTACCCGAATCCGATCGGGTTCGGGTAGTTCGGGTCGGGTAATTCGGGTTATTAATCGGGTATCGAGTTATCCGATACCCGATAATATTAATCAGGTCGGGTATCGGGTCGAGTTATTCGGGTACCCGACAAATTATTTTTAAAAAAGACATATTAGTTTTTATACATAAACATTAAAAAAATATAATTACATATCTAGATATCAATATCTAACGTGAGTGGTGTTAAACTTTTAAATAATATTTCGATTAATTTCTTATTTTAGTTGCATAAATAACAAGTGATATTTTATTATATGCATAAATAATTATAAAAGTTTAAAATTTATTCTCAAAATTTTATAAATAAACATATAAAAATATGTATATTTTATATTTATTGAAATAAAATACCCAAATATTATAAGTGATATTTAATATATAACATGATATTTTGATATGTTATAATATTTTTAGTCATATTTTTTCAATTAAAAATTGGGTACCCGAACCCGACATATACCGGACAAGCGGGTACCCGCCGTAGATCGGGTCGGATTCGGGTAGTGAAATCTTAACCCGAACCCGAATTACCCGATACCCGACTACCCGACCTGATGCCCACCCCTATCAAAAAGGTTCAATGTTTTTTAGGGTTTAGGTCCTCAAATTGCAACGTTTAATTTATATATTTTCAAATTGCTTCACTGCAAGTGTCCTAAAATATCCATACCCTAATTTAGGTGTCATTAAAATGTCAAGCACTTATATAAATAACTAAAATTAAAATCAACCCTGACATTAGACACATAATATGAGCACAAGCTTATAACCTATTATGAATTTATGACCACAAGAGACTGAAGTGATTATCACATCCTTACAGAGTAGCCAAAAGAAGAGAATCTCTCAATTCATTCCTTCTTCTTCTCAACTCCTCCTTCAACCTTCGATTCTTCGCATTCGCCTGAGAATACAAAAAAGCTCCAAAGATGGCAATGGCAGGTCCCAACACATTCAGCGGTTTGACGGGATTTCTAAACACCAAAAGCGAAGCACCGATCACAACGACCATCTTCATCGTATTGCCTATAGAAAGCGTTAGCGGGCTAATATCGTCGAGCGCTTGGTAAGAAGACGGATACAAGTGATAGAAAATTCCCGACAAAATAACCCATAGGTGAAAGGCCGATGGATCGATAGCTTGTAAGTCTATTTATATGCTACACGTAATTCAAACAAACATTATCCATGATCTTTAAACAACACGATTCTCATGATATACGTGATAATAAACAATAAATACTAACCTTGATTCATCTTGGCAATTCGAGAAGACGTAAGTCGAATTTCTCTCCCTTTACACTACTTTAATCTATTTTCTGATGGATGAAGAATATGATACGTTGGTGTGGAGAGAGGACCGACTTAATCTATTTATAGAGTACATTCCATCAATGTAGTGGGTAGTTAATATCTCTTTAGACCAATAGGAATTAAGTCCAATTAATTAATTATTAAACCTTAATTATTAAATGGGTCATAACGTGGGTCATAACTTACACTTGGCCCGCGTAATATAACTCTACGGTTTAATAATCATAATTTCCGTAATATGCATATTTCTTTTAGCTAAATTCCGTCATAAATTGATCATTCCTTTCATCGCTATTAAGCTTAAAGCTGACAAGGATCATAGCGGTCGTATGCTGATCGACACGTAGTGTGCTAATATAAATTGCAAGTGAGACAAGTGATAAAATAAAACGAATACTTAATTTCTATCACCGACGTGCGATAGGCAGTGGACCTATCGTTTGTAGTGTAGTAAAGTGAGTAAACGAGTATCGAACACAAGGAATAAACTGATTACTAGTATTAACCTATCGACTCGATATTTAGCCTAAATAAAGTGCGTAGATTGTTTTACGGATTATCCTAACTGATCACTCCTACAACTAGAAATTCAAATAACACGCCTAAACTGATAAGAGAGCTTTCAGATAATAGAGATGTGCCCGGGATTCGAATCCCGCTAGGTTTTATCGCCTAAGACAATGACATATCGTTCCTACGTGACTAAGACTAGATCGCAGTAATTTCTCACCCGCTCGCGAATTTGCTGTCGCCCTATACGCTCGCGGGAATCTAAGATTTAACAATTACTAACGGCGAGGATCGAGTATTGCTTTCGCCCTATACCCGAATCCTGTCATCTACAAACGGCCTAATCGTTGTTTAGCTGTCGCCCTAAACGATTTTTCATACATTCACTTTAACACATAGACATAATAAAGCGAAGAAACAATTTCATAGAACGATAAATAATCAAAACACACGAGTCACGATAGACATATGTCTTTGATACGAATTAACCTAGCGTTCATCTAGTCCCAAACACAAAGGGGAATTAGCTACTCATAATTGACGGGAAAACAACGAAGGAAATAGAAAACGGGGAAGGGAGACTCATGATCTTGATGTACTGATGATCAGGGACGGTAGCGTGGATGAATCTCGTTCCTCGTTCAATTCGGCGTGATTGCATCGTTGATCCGTCTCCTGCGCTTCTCGGGTGGAATTCTTCGTTCTTGGCGTCTCTATTTCGTCTCTAAGTGTTTAGGGTTGATATCTGGTAAGTGTCCCCTCTTTCTGAATCTGACTTCGGGCTTTTATACGGATTTTCGTAACGGTCACGGCCTGGGACATGGGCCGTCACGGCCGTGACCATCACCGACTCGACTCGCTTTGCTTACTGCCATGCGTCACGGCCACTTGCATTGGATGTCACGGCCGTGACGAATTTCGGTCCAACTCTCTGTCGACGGTCACGGCCGTGGCGATCTTAAGGTATGGTCTCGTTGAGCACTGCCTATTGTCACGGCCTGGTGCACGAGACATCACGGCCATGACTTGTTCAGCTTTCGGTCTCTGGTTGATGTCACGGCCACGTGCACAAGGTGTCACGGCCGTGACACATGACAATGTTCGTCATCTTCGCGCCGTTTTGCCTCGTTTTCGCTCCTTTTCGCCCGAAACTCGTCCTAAGCTCCTTCAATATCAAGATAAGTGTAAATATGGCGAATAAACACATAAAATGATTGCTAGAGCTCTATTATATCTCAATTAAATACTACGATAAACGCATTGAAATACGTTTATCAAACCTTCCCACACTTAAGCATTTGTTTGTCCTCAAGTAAATTAGAAGTCAGATAAGGCATCAAATCAAGATAACGGCATGATTGTTCGCAACTTATCATCCTAGCTAGAACGCACAAAATGGAATCAAGCAAACAATCATGAAAATGCACTAGTGATCGGCACCTATCAACCTGAACTTCCTTAGCACTGATAAATCAAGAGTCAACCTCACAAGGATTCGCTCAAGTCACTCAGTGTATAGGCTAGTATATAGTGAATCGCTCAAATCGTGCACTAGTCCACCCCTACCATAAGCTTGCAAGCTAATCGCATATTTTCTACTTAAGGTGGCAAGCATAAATCCGAGGGCCTTTTCGGGTCGAAACGGGTCAAATAATAATGAAGCGACAATCATATATACTGAACACATAATATTAAAGCTAGGACACGTAGCGAAAAATCAAAGAATATAGCATGATCAAACTGACAGTCACATGCCCCAGCATACGACTCAACATTCTCGCTCTGAAATCTTAGACTTTTCTGCTCGACCCTCTCAACTCAGTCTTTCACCTCAGTCACTCTACTTTTGTGCACTGCCCTTATTCCCTAAACAACAAGGTTTGGCTTTTGTCGCAAAGAATACATCGTCACAGCGAATGCCGTGTACCTAGGGATACTTATTTCCAAAACCTATATCTTGCAAAAGGTTTATGGGCAGGCTTATGCAAGGAGTCGGGTTATTTCAGAAAACTGTCAAGTAGGATCGAGTCATTTCACGAATAACAGAGAAGAACATAAAATCAGACATTGAAACAGTAACCCTCAAGTTCGAATTCTGCTCTATTTTAATCAACTCAGGTTCATATAATCTCGGGAGGCTTATTCAGGTTAGTGGCTTTTATGATTCATGGGGTAAGCAAACGAATAGGCTCAGGCTCAAAGTGGCTAACTAAGGAGATTAGTCATGGGAGGGAAATTTGGCCATGGACTAAATTCCTAATGCTCTCATCATTTTCTACACTACGCACCATAACTAGTTTCAACACGTATCAGACAGGCAAGTTCTGGAGAGATATAGACTAGGCACGTCACACAACAAAAAGAATTTGAGCATAAGCTCGTTAGGCTCAAACTCTCACAACGAAAAAGGATTATGTGTACGAATCTCTCAAAGCAGCGCTATATCTATTCAAGCAGACACGATTCAATCAATCATGCATATCCTAATTGCTCACAGAGTTTCATGTCATGCAAACCAACTCGAGATAAGCGCAAGTAATCATGCCTGAGTTCAATAAATCATGTCTTTCCAACGAAATTAATGACTTACGGACACGTCATAAAAAAATTTTTACGTAAGTCTCAACCTAAATTCCCCTCCCCACACTTAAGACCTACGTTGTCTACAACATAAAATGGATAAAGAAAGGGAAAAGAAGGTTAAAAATAACGGGACTCCCCTGACGAATAAATGATGTGGTCGTGAAGTAGTCGTGACTGAACGCGTGAAGGTCGTGTCGTAACTCGTTATGCGTATCCTGGCCTAGCTAAAGAGAGAAAATTAAACGCAGAAAGGCGGATCATCATAGATAATAAATAGACGTAGTTATAGACATCAAAGTTATAAACGAGCACAAACGACTACTCAAGCAAATGAAATGTCTAAGGGAAATAAAAGAAAGAAAGTGTCACTAAGGGGATGGTGGTGGCGGGGAGGGTGGCCTCGGGCGAAGGAACGATAGCGACTATTGTGTAAATTTGACCGCGGTATCCATGGCTTGTAGGGCCTGGTTATAGCGCTTGAGCTCTTCGCGGTAGCGGCGGTGGGCTTCCTCGTTTCGGCGCTCGTATTCTTCCTGTCGGCACCGAGTCTCTTCGTTGTAGCTCCGAGGCGTCGCGTTGCAGAGCCTCGGCGTTCATGCGCATCATCTCCTGGAGCAGTGCTTCGAGGTCCGATATCGACCCGTATGGGGCGACGCCGGATGACTCGCCCTGGTGGTAACCGGAGGAATAGGAAGGCCCGGCGGTCGTGTCTATCTCCATCGGTTGGGACGGCGACGTGGTCCGTCTGGCCACGATACATCTCGTGCCAGATGTACACCTTGTTCGCGCAAGTCCAGGTGGGCGCTTTCACGAGCATCTTCATCTTTATCAGCATTTCCTCGTTGCGGAGGTTGTGCCCGCCGACTACCTCCATCTCGGGTGGATTCTCTGGCCACAGTCGTAGTCCCCGATCGACTTTCGTGATGAGTGTTCCCACGGCGATCTTGCCATGGCGTCTTGCTTCCGCCTGAGCACCGAAGGCATGGGCTAGCGCCATTCCCAAATGGACCGTTCGCCTCGCTGCATCTTAACTAGGTAGAATAGGTCGCGGAGCGTGATTGCTCCGTGCGAGTCGCCCATCGGTGATAGTGAAGTCGTCAGGAGGCGGTGAATGTATCGCAGGCCTGGGCTCCTGAGCGTAGACGCCTTTGAAGTCTTCGGGCTGAATTCTGGCTCGCCTGGTCGCGCGATGCCAGCCCAGCACGCCTGTTGACCTCCTGGTTGCTGAAGGTAGTCCGTAGAATGCAGGTCCGGGAATGGTCCGTCCCGCCCGAAAATGGCACTGGTACTCCTAGTCTATGGCAAAAGTCGTCGACCTTCACTAGATGCTCTTCATTGAATGCCCGAAAGTTGCCTTTGCTGACGCCGTATTCCTCGTGGGGCAAGGTGGAAAGGAACTCCAAGGTGAGTTCCTTGTATGCCGGTTCGTCAATGCTGAAGAAAGTGCCCCATCCGCTGGTGGAGAGGTACTGGGCGACTTGCTGGTCGATGTGGTACTTCGCCAGCGTATCGTGGTCGATCTGGTCCATGGGGATGAACTCCATGGCCTTCAGCCTGTTGTACCAGGCTGTCTGAGTGTCATCTGTAAACTGACCCATGGCTTCTAGCAGTGTCGGCGAGGGCCCGCGTCGCCTCTGACAAACTGGCAAACGCGAGGCTGGGTCACACTGAGCGGTGGAGCGGCTGCGGCCCATAGTACCTAGAAAACGCATGTGAGCTCGCGAAAAAAGTAACAATAGCAAGACAGCTCGACTCGACCAATAATACGACAAGATAGACACATTTTTCAGGAACGTATGAAAAGTCAAAGTGGCCTTTCGTCCAACACATAACGTGCAAGTGAAATTAGGCAATTCAAGTCCAAAATTTGAGCAAGTAAACTACCCACGTCATTCGAGTCGACCAAAGTAGCGACAAAATTGACCATTTCTAACTAAGAACACAAGAACACTTCAATGCGGCATTTTGTCGAACATGTTGTGGGCAAGTTACGGCAAATAAATCTCAGAATGCACCAAATATTGCCACCAATTTCCATAAACCCCCAATTTGTGAAATTAGGGTTCCTTATCCCAAAATCAAAAATTAATGGACGAAATCAACAAATTAAGCATGCCAGTGTTAATCGCATGTATCTAACCGTAAAAGAGCAAGACAAACACCCAAATTTCGGAAATTTCCAAATTCAAAATTAGGGTTCGTCGTAGAATTCGAAATTCAACCTCAAACGCACGTAATTAAGCAAACCCCAGCTAGCATGGCACATAAAGAACGAACAATAGCATCCTCATACCCAAAAATTAGCAATGATCGACGAAATTCCTAAATTCGAACTAAATAGGGTAAAAAGCATACCTTTTGATCTTAATCGAGTTAGATGTAGAAGGTGTTGGTTGTTGAGACGCGGGTGGTGGTCTGGGTTTAGGGTGGGTTCGATGGTGAGGGCGACGAAGGAGAGGGGAGACGAGAGAGAGAGAGAGAGAGAGAGAGAGAGAGAGAGAGAGAGAGAGGGGAGAAAGGGAGAGAGAGGGAGAGGAAAAAGACAGAGATAGGAAAAGAGGAAGAGACGGGTTTTCATTATTTTTTTTGAAAAATCCGTATGTGTGACGGCCGTGAAGCTTAGGCTTCTGGCCGTGACAAGCGGCAGAGAGTGCCACTGGTATAGGTCACGGCCAGAAGCTAAGCTTCTGGTCGTGACAAAGAACAGTACTTTTTTTTAAGGCCCGTGATTGTCACGGCCGTGAAGCTTAGCGTCTGGCCGTGACATGAGGCAGTGAGTGCCTCTGGGCTACGTCACGGACGTGATGGATTAAGCTGTTTGCCGTGACAAGGGACATTGTGCCGGACAAGGCACGTAAGGACTAGGCCGTGATCGACTTTTTTTTGTGTCTAAAACATAAACGAAAATACCTGGGTTGCCTCCCAAGAAGCGCTTACTTTACCGTCTTTAGCCGGACGTCTTTTCGTTCGCTCAGAAAGGCTGGAAGTCCAGGTATAGCACTTTCTTTTCGCTCACGTCTTCCTCGCCTGCGTGATAGTGCTTCAACCTGTGGCCGTTCACCTTGAAAGTACCCTGCTCCATACCTGAAATCTCGACAGTACCGTAAGGGAAAACACGGGTAACAGTGAACGGTCCCGACCAACGTGATCTAAGTTTGCCAGGAAAAAGCCTAAGTCGAGAGTTAAATAGGAGGACTTGGTCCTCTTCTCGAAACTCTCGTCTTTACCTAATCTTCTTATCATGGTAGGCTTTCGAGCGCTCTTTATACATGCGGGCGTTATCGTAAGCCGATAAACGCCACTCGTCTAACTCGTTAATTTGGAGTTGCCGCTTTCCGCCGGTGTCTCCCAAATCAAAATTCAAGTACTTAATTGCCCAATAGGCCTTATGTTCGATTTCTTCTGGGAGGTGGCACGCCTTCCCGTAGACTAGTCTATACGGTGTAGTGCCTCCCTTCTTTGGGACCACCTGGACCGGGCTGAACCACACGCTGTCTGAAATGGGATAGATCATCCCCGCGTCTAGCAATTTGATCACCTTCTTCTTGACGACGTCCTTCATATTGGGATTGAGGTGCCTTTGGCGTTGAGCGACCGGCTTGAAATCGTCCTCCATGAGGATCTTATGCGTGCAGTAGCTCGGGTTAATACCCCTTATGTCGGATATCTTCCACGCCAAGGCCTTCTTGTGCGCTTCAACACGTCCAAGAGCTGCCCCTTCTGTCCGTCGTCGAGGCTCGATAAGATGATGACTGGTAGCCCTCCGTTGCTGCCAAGGAACGCATACTCGAGGTGGTCGGGCAGATGCTTCAACTCAAGAACTGGTGGCTCCTCGACCGAGCTATTTTCCTTGTCCTCTTCGCTGCTCTCCTCGATGGCTATTATGGGCTCGTCGACCTCCTCCCCACACTCATCGATTGCCATAATCGTGTGCATATCCTGCTCGCCGACCTGTGACAGACCTTGCACGGAAAAGAGGAAATCGTGCTCAAAGACGTCTAAAAAATAGCATTTATCATCTTGCTCGTTACTCTTTTTCATCGAGTCGGCCATATTAAAGGTGACTTTTTCTCCATCTACCGTCAAAGTTAATGTCTCATTCCTAACATCTATCATGGTCTCTCCCGTAGCTAAGAACAGTCTGCCTAAAATCAAGGGAACATTTTCATCTTCCTCCATATCTAAAATAACGAAATCGACAGGGATCACAAACTTATCGACCTTGACTAGGACATCGTCGATAACGCCTCGAGGATACTTTAATGATCTATCAGCTAATTGGAGGCTCATCCTAGTGGGTTGTGGTTCACCTAGTCCTAAACGCTTAAACATAGAATATAGCATAAGAATAATACTAGCGCCTAGATCAGCTAACGCACGCTCAATCACTAAATCTCCTATAAGACAGGGAATAGTAAAACTCCCTGGGTCCTTAAGCTTCTTCGGGATCTTGCTTTGGAGTATAGACGAACACTCTCCTCGCAGGCATACGGTGGAGACATGTTCGAGCTTCCTTCTGTTCGTCAGCAGGTCCTTCAGGAACTTGGCGAAGCTGGGCATCTGCGTAATAGCTTCAACAAAGGGTAAGTTAATATGTAATTCCTTACACATAGTCATAAATTTACCAAACTGCGCCTCATCCTTATCCTTCTTCAGTCGAACCGGGTAGGGAATCTTCGGCTGGTATGGCTTCACCGGTGGCCGCTCGATCTCCTTCGCCTTTTCCTTTTCGGGCTCGACCTTCTCCTTCTCAGCTTCGGCCTTCTCGACATCGTCGCCTCTGATTTCCTCCATTTCGGGCTCGTCGTGGCTATCGAAGTTGGCGCTCTCCTTCGCCTTCTTCTTGGCGGGCACTTCTTGCAGTTCTTGTCCATTCCTCAGGGTCACAGCCTTGCAGTACTCCTTTGGATTCGGCTCGGTGTACCTTGGGAGCGATCCCTGAGTACGCCCCGCCAATTGCTTCGCCATCTGGCCAACCTGTTGCTACAACTTCTTGAGGGAGGCGTCCGTGTTCTGGGCACGTATGTCGTTCGCCTCCATATACTCCTCCATCTTCGTCATTCTACTCTCGTGAGCTACGGTGGTGTTGTTGAAATTTGTGAGGAACGTCTTCATCATGTCCTTCATCTCCCTCATATCGTCAGATCCACCCGCGGTGCGTTTTGATACTATCGTGGTGCCCCGTTCTGGAAATCGGATGGTCTAGGCTGAAATCCCGGCGGTCCTTGCCCCTGGTGGTTCTGATTCCCGTACGCCAAGTTGGGATGCGCTCGAGGCTAGTAACTCCGTTGGCCGCCTTGGTAATTTCCCATGTAATCTACGTGTTCCAACGGCTGCCCAAGTTGGCATTCTGAGGTTTCGTGGCCTGCGCCACAAATTCCACACAGCGGTATGTACGGCGTATGCTGCGTCGGCGCGGTGGTCGTCACGGCGTTCACGGGCTGAGTCTGCCCGGATTTTGGGAGTAGGGCGCCAATAACTGTCTGCAATTGAGAGTTCGTCGCCGCGATTTGTTGCTGGAGCGCCTCGAATTTGGCATTAGTGGCCGTCTCCTCGCTCACTCCGAACACGCCTGGCGTCTTCATCCTCGTATTGCCCCTCATGAAGCTGTTCCTTGAATAGTCCTCGATCAGTTTCCAAGCGTCGGTCGCATTGAGCTTTACGAGCCCTCCTCCTACGGCTCCGTCTAACATGTGGACAGTCTGATCGTTGAGCCCCTCGTGGAATCGGTTGATCTGGGCATCTTTCGACATTCCGTGCTGGGGACACTTATTCAGTAGCGCCTTGATCGCTCCCACACCTCGTAAAGACTTTCCGTGTCCTTCTGGTGGAAAAGGGATATCTCTGTCCTCAACCTTAGTACCTTTGATAACGGGAAGTAGTGGTCGATGAATGCGGCACGCAGCTCCTCCCATGTAGTGATTGAGCGAGGTGGCAACATCTCCAGCCAGTCCTTCGCTCTGAATTTCAGCGAACAGGGGAACAACATCAATTTAATCGCATCCCCCGTGAATATGGATTGTCGTCTGGGTTTCCCTAAAACTGGGCGTCCGGAAGATCATCTGAAGCCAAGAGTCCTTCAGTTCGAAATTATTGTTCTCAATCGGCGGAATAACGATCGCGATTCTGTACCGCCTAGTGCGGCGTTCTTGAGCAGATCTTGCAGCAACTGCTCCTCCTCTGGAATATTGTGGACAGGTACTCTATGGTCCGCCATTCTCACTTCTGTATCAGGGCTATCTACGGATGCCTCTACGCGAGAATTTTGGGTTGATTCCTGAGAGATGTCCTCTAAGTAGTTGACTAACGGTTCTTTAGAGCTAGTAGTCGCTCCTTCGGTATCGTACTTGCATTGCCTTTGTAACTTTCGCTCGAAATCTGGATCTGCGTCAACGATGGGGCCCGATGGATGGCTTCGGGTCATTCACCGTTGAATTGTACATTCAATACACGAAAATAAAAATTAGCAAAGAAACAAATAAACACATCGAAGAAACCAAGAAACTGAAAATATTGTAGAAAACACAAATAACGCAACTAACGAAAAACTAAGAAAAACGTCAAATGAAGTGGCTAAAGTACCGAACTATGGTGTTCCTAATATCAATCTATTCCCCGGCAACGGCGCCAAAAACTTGATCGACACGTGGTGTGCTAATATAAATTGCAAGTGCGACAAGTGATAAAATAAAACGAATACTTAATTTCTATCGCTGACGTGCGATAGGCAGTGGACCTATCATTTTTAGTGCAGTAAAGTGAGTAAACGATTATCGAACACAAGGAATAAACTGATTACTAGTATTAGCCTATCGACTCAATATTTAGCCTAAATAAAGTGCGTAGATTATTTTACGGATTATCCTAACAGATCACCCCTAAATCAACTAGAAATTCAAATAACACGCCTAAACTGATAAGAGAGCTTTCAGATAATAGAGATGTGCCTGGGATTTGCATCCCGCTAGGTATTATCGCCTAAGACAATGAAATATCGTTCCTACGTGGTTAAGACTAGATCGCAGTAATTTCCCACCCGCTCGCGAATTTGCTGTCACCCTAGACGCTCGCGGGGATCTAAGATTTAACAATTACTAACGGCGAGGATCGAGTATTTGCTTTCGCCCTATACCCGAATCCTATCATCTACAAACGGCCTAATCGTTGTTTAGCTGTCGCCCTAAACGATTTTCCATACATTCACTTTAACACATAGACATATTAAAGCGAAGAAACAATTTCATAGAACGATAAATAATCAAAACGCACGAGTCACGATAGACATATGTCTTAGATACGAATTAACCTACCGTTCATATAATCCCAAACACAAAGGGGAATTAGCTACTCATAATTGACGGGAAAACAACGAAGGAAATAGAAAACGGGGAAGGGAGACTCATGATCTTGATGTACTGATGATCAGGGACGGTAGCGTGGATGAATCTTCGTTCCTCGTTCAATTCGACGTGATTGCGTCGTTGATCCGTCTCTTGCGCTTCTCGGGTGGAATTCTCCGTTCTTGGCGTCTCTATTTCGTCTCTAAGTGTTTAGGGTTGATATCTGGTAAGTGTTCCCTCTTTCTGAGTCGAATTCTGGCTTTTATACAGATTTTCGTAACGGTCACGGCCTGGGACATGGGCCGTCACGGCCGTGACCATCACCGACTCGACTCGCTTTGCTTACTGCCATGCGTCACGGCCACTTGCATTGGATGTCACGGCCGTGACGAACTTCGGTCCAACTCTCTGTCGACGGTCACGGTCGTGGCGATCTTAAGGTATGGTCTCGTTGAGCACTGCCTATTGTCACGGCCTGGTGCACGAGACATCACGGCCGTGACTTGTTTAGCTTTCGGTCTCTGGTTGATGTCATGGCCACGTGCACAAGGTGTCACGGCCGTGACACCTGGCAGTGTTCGTCATCTTCGTGCCGTTTTGCCTCGTTTTCGCTCCTTTTCGCCCAAAACCCGTCCTAAGCTCCTTCAATATCAAGATAAGTGTAAATATGGCGAATAAACGCATAAAATGGTTGCTAGAGCTCTATTATATCCCAATTAAATACTACGATAAACGCATTGAAATACGTTTATCATATGCCATTGTAACGACACAGTCCCTTCCATGTATCACAGTATCAGCTCTACACTCAACATGATCTTATTGAGATATACCGTAATGGTCCACATTATTGTCTTTGGTACAGACTCATCTTGTTGCGTTAATTCTTTAATGTGTATATACAATCGATAATTAAAAACATGATGCATTAATTATCAGAAACATAATATTGAGCTCAGAGTGTCAAATACATAAAGTCATAAATAAGAAACATAAAACCACCATAACATCAATTAGGGACTTTCATAATGCCCATCCTCTCAACATATTCATCAAATAATTTTGGTGGTAATCCTTTCGTCAGTGGATCTGCAATCATAAGCTTGGTGCTGATGTGCTCGATTGACACTCGTTGTTTCTGAACTTCTTCTTTAACGGCAAATTATTTAAGCTCCATATGCTTAGCACCCTTTGAGTACTTGTCGTTTTTAGAGAAGAACACTGCTGCGGAATTGTCACAATAAATTATAAGCGGCCTGGCTATACTGTACTGTGCCAAGAGCAGAAATAAAAGTCCACAGCCATAATCCTTGAATTGTAGCCTCAAAGCATGCTACAAATTTAGCTTCCATTGTTGATACAGCAATAACAGACTGCTTTGAACTTTTCCCTGAAATTTCTCCCCCAGCTAATAGGAACAAATAGCCGAATGTTGACTTTCTTGTATCAACACATCCAGCATAATCTGAATCTGAATAGCCGATAACTTCCAAGAGGTTTGATCTTCTGTAAGTGAGCATATGATCTTCTGTTCCTTGCAGATACCTTAAGACTTTCTTTGCAGCTTTCCAATGATCCATTCCTGGGTTACTTTGATATCTGCCCAACATTCCGACAGCGAAACTAATGTCGGGTCTAGTACACATTTGAGCATACATTAGATTGCCAACGACAGATGCATAAGGAATCCGTTCCATTTCCTTACGCTCTAATTCATTCTTTGGACATTGCATAAGGCTGAATTTGTCCCCTTTCTGACTTGGTGCAACACTTGATGAGCACTTGTCCATATTAAATCTTTCAAGAACCTTATTAATATATGCTTTCTGAGACAATCCCAACAATCCATGTGACCTCTCACGGTATATTTCAATACCTATCACAAAGGATGCCTCACCCATATCTTTCATTTCGAAGTTCTTAGATAGGAAACTTGTAGTCTCATGTAGTAAGCATAAGTCATTACTAGCGAGCAAAATGTCGTCAACATCCATAATTAAGATTATATACTTGCTCCCACTGATTTTCAGATATATACATCGATCAACGATGTTTTCATTAAATCCGAACGAGGTAATGGTATCATTAAATTTCAAGCACCATTGCCGCGAAGCTTGTTTCAGTCTGTATATCGACTTCTTAAGTTTACACACCATACGTTCTTTTCCTTTAATAGCGAAACCTTCAGGTTGGTCCATATAAACTTCCTCCTCTTAATCTCCACTAAGGAACTCCGTTTTCACATCCATTTGATGAAGCTCTAAGTCATAATGAGCTACCAATGCCATGATAATTCTAAACGAGTCATTCTTTGAAACAGGTGGAAAGGTCTCTTTATAATCAACACCGTCTTTCTGGGTAAATCCCTTCGCAACAAGTCTAGCTTTATGTCGTTATATTGCCATTAGAGTCAAGTTTGGTCTTAAAGACCCATTTACTCCCAACTCTTATACAACCTTCAGGCAATTCAACGAGATCCCAGACGTCATTATGTTGCATTGATTTTAATTCGTCTTTCATGGCGTCGAACCATTAAACGATAAGTTCCGATTGCTTCAACTGATGCCTTGACTCGATTCCCTATGTGCACAAATCTTTCATTTGGGCTTAAGATTTGGGTCGTAAGGAATCCCTGCATCGTATTAGTAATGTGAATAGTACTTCCAGAATCAATCCACCAAGTATTACGAGGAACTTCAATTAAGTTTGATTCGAAACATACGAAAGAATTAAGCGTACCTTTTCTTTCGAACCATACCTTGCGTTTCAGGCAATCGTTCTTATGGTGTCCTGATTTTCCATAGAACCCACATTCACTACTCTTTAGTTCCTTCTTGTGGACTCTCGAAGAAGACGCATTAACTTTCAATGGTCTCTGTCCCTTTTCCTTCGGCTTTCCAGTTTTCTTGCCAGCTCCTTGACGTCCAATGAGATAACAGAATGAGCTCCCTGTTTGTTCAACCTCGCCTCCTCTTGAATAAGTAAAGTCTGCAGTTCTGTCACATTCCATTTATCCTTAAATGTGTTATAGTTAATTCCGAATGGACCGTACTGAAGAGGTAAGGAGTTCATAATGAACGTCACAAGAAAACTCTCTTCCACTTTCATTCCCATGGATCCGAGTTTTGCCGCTAAGTTGATCATTTCAGTAACGTGCTCATGCATTGTACGTGACCCTCAAATTTCATTGTGGTCACCGTACCCATTAGTGTCACAGCTCTAGACTTATCAGCAGTGTCAGAGTGGGCCATACTTTGGACAGATTCCATAAATTCCTTAGCACTTTCAGTTTTTGGAATTGTTGATTTAATGCTCTCCAATACAGACATTCACAGAAACATAAGACTTAATCTGTTCGATCTTTTCCAGTCATCATGGAAAGCTCTTTGATCATCAGCGCTGTCATCAGTAATATCATCGGGCTTAGGATACTGTAATGCCGAATCTAGGTTCATAACACCTAGGTGAAACTGAACCTGTTCAGACCAATCATTATGATTCAGCACGTTGAATTTGACAACTGATGAGGCCTGCGAATTAAGAGAGACATGAGCGAAAGTTGCAAATAGATACAATAATGCTCATTATTAGTGCTTTGAGAAAATAAAATTGTAATATAGATTCAGATATCGTAAATGCGCATTGAAGTTCTCCTTTGGGTGATCCAACAACACACAAAATAATTTGATGCATAAATAACTAGATATTTAATTTGGTAAATTTTGTAATTTTGACACCTAGGCGTCTTTGGACGCACTTAACATATCGAATAAAACATACCAGCTTTACGTTATTAGCGATAAAATAGCGATCATCCTTTGGGCGGTAATTTATATTTTATTTGCTAATGAACATCTTATACTCGTGAGATTTTCGTTAAGTTATTGCATTAATAGCATCTATTAATCACGAGTAATTGAGTATTAATTATATCTCGAAACCTTACTAATTTGGCCACTTTAGTGACTAGCAAATCATACATAATAGAGATATAATTTATAAGCAGCGAAATAATATAATTTAAATAGTTCAGGGGTCCCTATGTAGTTCTCTTAAAATTTATGACTAATCTATAATTCTAAAACTGTTCAGGGACTAACTTATGGCCATATAACTGTTCAGGGACTAATCTGTCACTACAGTATCATTCAGAGCTTAATCTATAATTGCTTAATTTCTAGGGATCTAACTGTAATTTTTCCTAGAAACTTCCTTTACTAGGTCAAACATAAACGACCCACGTCCAGATATATTTCCATCATGGCACGACTTCTTCAAACGCGTAAGAACAAAATTATATACTAACGAATAAAATAATAATTGTTATTTATTCACACTAAAACTAATTTTGCGTAACATACTCGTTTGACGTAGTAGTCATGATGCAAATAATGAGTCAAATAATATCTATCATGACACATTCAAAGGATTCGAAAACCAAATCCATTGTGATTTCATAGTGGTCGTTTGGTTCGTATGTTTATATTTAGGAGGGTTTTAAATACGTATGAGTTTATATAAAACAAATTAATGGGTATAAATAAAATGTGTGTTTAGTTAATGGGTTTAAATGATGTGTATATGTTTGGATAAATATGGGTTTAATAAGTGGGTATTTGATAAAAGTACGTTTATACCCTCAATTACATAACATTTTTTTCGGATGACGAACAAATTAGAAAAGTTGCATAGTCTGATGATTTATGTATGGTAAGCTACTATTAAATACCGTCTTTGAAGAATAATTAAGAAAGAAAACGGCATTATCAGCGAAGCTTCCACGGATGTTGCTATGTGCCTCCCATGAATCAGATAAGAACTGACACGCTCAAATACTAGCAAGTGTATTAGGTCGTGCAAGTAGTAAAACAGACGAAGTCCGAGTATCGATCCACGAAGACAGCTCGACTAATTCTAAGATAATATTTCTAATTCTAATTTAGACTAAGAGAATTTTTATAGTTTTAATGATTTGATTAAAAGAGATAAAAGACGCAAATAATAAAATAATCGCAAATAAAATAGATGCGGATAAAGCAGTTGATGACGACGTGATCAAGACACATGCTCAACACGAATTATTCCTACGTCTTCACGCAATCTAATTTATCTAATCAATATGAATTATAGTCAAGGTAGAATTTTCTGATATATGTGCTACTCATTTGTCCTGCATTAGCAACCCTACGTAAATAGAGAATCAAACTATATGTCTATATGACTTTAGTTCCTACACGTGCATTCGATCTTTATGAAATTCCCGAGTTTAGACGCTTTTGGTGCCTAAAGTATCGGAAACCACACATACGAAACCGAATTCCATCTCTGGTCGGTTTTACGTAGTGGTATTCAATGTTTTGTTCTAATCGGTCTAATCACTTAGTCCGTCTCATAAACCAATCAATAATCATACGTATGGAGGCCAATCACACGTATGGAGGCCAATCACACGTACGCCTATGAAGCACAAACAAAGAATACGTAACTCCAATCATATGATTAAATAAAATAATAATTGCATTAATACGTAGTCATAATCCGGCCTCACACAGCCTCAATCACAAAAGAAATTAGCCTAGCATATTAATATACGAAAACGACAAAGAATCAGAAGAAAGCATTGTCGCAAACAATATATTATAAGGTAAGAAATTCGCCCTTTTCGGTGCTCGGCTCGTCTCGCTTCTAGCCGTCGAAAATCCTCGCAGCCGTAGATAATCTTCTTTTATTTCAGCCGTCGAAGCCTCTTTCCTTCGCTGTCTCAGCTTCCTCTCCGTCCTCTCTTTGGTGTATTCCTCGGTTTTAAACAGAAGACAAACCCTCATAGCCGACTTAGAATAATGGGCCTAACTTGGGCTGTTAATTGTTTCCATCTATGAATTTGAATTAAACCAGGGTAATGAATTGGGTCGGGCCGGTTCCGGGCCGGTTCTACCGGTTCCGGTTCTACCGGTCCCGGAACAGTACCGGTTCCGGTTCCGGTTCCGGGACCATTTTCCCCGGACCGGACCAGAACCATTATTTAGAACCCCGGGTCTGTAATGGGCCGGTTCCGGTTCCGGAACCAGAACCGGCCCATTTAATTTTTTTTATATTTTTCAGTATTTTCAAATTTAAAAAAAAAAAATTAATGTTGGCCCAACGGGCCGGTTCCGGTTCCGGCCCGGAACCGGAACCATTGGGCGGAACCGGGAACCGGAACCGGTAATCCACGGTTCCGGATTCCCAGAACCGGCCCAATCCACGACTATTGGGCCGGTTACCGGTTCCAGAACCGGTTGTACCGGTTCCGGTTCTGGACCGGTTTCGTGGGCCGGTTTTGGGCCGGGTCTGGGTTGACCCGGCCCATTACCCACGTCTAATTTGAATGCAGCCGCAATTCACGTGGTCACTTTCATCCTTCGTTCTTTAATATTGATTGAATCTCCTTTTGCAAGCAAGCACGTGAAATGAAAGCAATAATGTAATCATTACTTCAATCATTGGCTTCAACAATTGCTTTTGATTAATCACTGAGGTTGCTCTTAGATGGCGTTGACTTGCATGTATGTGATGTGTCTTTTCAAGCATGAGGACTCGGGTCTTTCCATATCCGAATTTTTCCTTTTCTGCTCCAATTTGCCCCGACGTCTATGAAATAAGAAATGTGACATTTGAGGGTATTTAAACATAGAAAATGCACATTTACGAGTATAAAAACTACGTCAAATCCTAATTTATCAACAACCCCCAAACTAGCTTCGATCGTCCTCGATCATGAAAGCGGAATAAAACTAAATCAAGTTAGGATTATAAAACATCAATCAATGAATTTCTCCTGTTTCATCTCAGAAAACGTAAAAGAATAGAAGGTCGAGATAATCATCAATTAATGAATGATCTAGTCAAAACACGAGGCATGGGGTAATAAGTCACAATCTCATCGTGGCATAAAAGACATTTTCAGAATCATACAACGCATCAATCCACAACTCTCACAAGGATCGCTCAAGTCGCTCGGGTGTTTTCAAAGGGATCTGTATAAAGACGTTCAATTCACGACATGAAAAGATATTACTCTATGCTTGCAAATATATCATATCATAGTCACATAATAGAAGTCATGCACGAATCAAAGGGTCTTTCATCAAGGGTTGTAATGGGGTTCGGGTTTTGAAAAGGTGCGTCATATGGAAAAGTGAGCTAAAAGTATCAAACGTGTCAATTATCAAATCGCACTTCTCACCACTTATTTCACTCTTCTAACGCCGTGCTATTTTTCACTAGACTCATCCTTTTTTCCTTTTCTAGCTCTTCTCGCTCGCTTTTTTTTTTTTTCTTCATCTTCTTTTTTTTTTGCTTCTTTTTTTTTTGGCTTTTTTTTTTTCCGAACCAGCCCCTCCTATCTTTTTTTTTGTACGTCTTATTGAAGGGAGAGGTTTCTAGTCCGCTGCAATATTACGACGAGAGATCTATATCATAGGACGAGTTCATAACTAACATGCATCGACAATTAGCTCCTTCTCAACCAACAAGCCGCTTTTCACGACATCGATAAATTAACACGTTGATACGGGTCGTATAGGCTAAATTTGAGGTAATCAGCTAAATATCTGGGCTCCAAATCAACAAATAAGTCAAATAAGGCTCAAAGGGGCTCACTAAGTGGTAAATACGTATGGTAGGGAAATATTTAGGCCAATGACTCAATCCTAATGCCCTTATCATTTTCGCAAATAAAAATCCACATAATAACCATTGACATGCATAACAGAGCAAGTTCAAAAATATTCAGTCCATGCTTGCCACACAAGAATAAACACCGAGCATAATGAGTTGCTCTGAATTTATCTCTGAAGGCTCAAGAACTCACATATATAACTGGATTTGTGCTTCATGATACGCAATATTCTCCTAAAGCAGTCAATGTAGCCAAATAATCATGCTAATAAAACGACAATGCAACATGTAGGACTATCACACTCAATTCATCGAATCATCACGACATGGTAAAATTTCAAAAATTTTCATCATTGACAGGAGACTTCACAGACGACGTTCAAATCGCAACCTTCATCAGTTATACCCACTAAAAGACCAAAACACGTCGATACCTAAATCTGTAAGCATATTAAATCTAGCACGTGTCACACCCACCCCCAAACTAAATAACACATTGTCCTGAATGTGTAAACTAAAAGCAAAAAGAGAGTAAAAGTGACACTGCCCTGAATTTACGTTGTCAATAGAAGACTTGATTGCTCCACAGTAAACAAGCTACCATTGCGAACGGGCAACCCCCAAACTGGTTATGAGCCTGCGAGAAAACGCGACTAGGCGGCACCGTGAGAGCAAATTTTTTTATTAGAAAAATAAAATAGGACATATAGTAGATAGGAATAATATATATGCATCGATAGGCCTTGGGGTGCCTCCCAAGAAGCGCTGCTTTTATAGTCGTTAGCTGGACTCACAAACCGCTTATTTTGGTGGATAATCAGTGTTGATCGAGTTTTCTTTCCAAGCATCTCGATCGTTGTACACCTTAGGTTCCCCTCTTTTCGATGATAGTGTCTGCATTGTCGAGTGGGATCGAAGGTTCTCCTTTTTTCGCCATATGTAGATGCCATTCTCTGTACAGTCTTTACAACGAAGCTTCTTCTTTTTCTTCGGTGGAACCGCCTTCTTGATAGATTTAGAGTCACTGCTCTTTTTAGTCCATGGTGTCCACCTATGAAAGTTCAGCACAGACGAGACTAGGTTATAGTTAGATTTAGTCGCGTTCCCGTTCGGCACATCTATTCGAGCATCAGCCTTTGTGTTCTGACAGTCCTTCAGCTTGCTGGTATTCTCTCCAGACAAGTTGTACCTGATAGACTGAGAACACTTAAAAGCACAAGGGTCAAAGATATCGATAAAGGAACAAGAATCATCAGTAGGGCGTTTCATAGATTTGTAAACATCGAATTCCACTTTCTCGTCCCCTACTTGCAAAATAAGTTTACCGTTACCAACATCAATGATAGCTCTTGCCGTGTTTAGGAACGGACGTCCAAGTATCAATGGGAGGTTATCATCTTCTTCCATATCCAATACGATAAAATCAGCCGGGAAGTAATGCTCTCCTACTTTCACCAATACGTCTTTCATTTTTCCTCGTGGATACGTGATTGATCTATCGGCGAGCTGAAGGATAGTCGATGTGGGTGTCGGCTCGCCAAGTCCCAATTTCCTAAATAATGAAAATGGCATCAAATTAATACTCGCACCAAGATCGCATAACACGTTATTAAATGTAAGAGATCCAATAGAACAAGGAATAGAGAAACTCCCTCGATCCTTAAGCTTCGGCGGAAGCTTCTTCTGTAATACGGCTGAACATTCTTCGGTGAGAGCGATCATTCCGTATTCTTGTAACTTGTTTCTCTTGAATAGTAGCTCCTTCAGGCACTTGGCGTACTTTGGCATCTGCAACAAAGCCTCAATAAATGGGATATTAACTTCAAGTTTTTTACATATATTAATGAAACGATCAAAATCTTCATGATTCTTCCCTTTTCGTAAAGCCGCTGGATATGGAGGTCGGATTTTTATCGGTGGGAGTGGGTTGACCTTCTTTTCCTCCAAGAGCGAATCTGACTCGTCCTTGACTTCTTTGGCCCGTTTGTCCTTTTTAGGGCCGTGAACCATGGTGTTCGTGACCGTGAGGTTGCTATCATCGTCGTTTTTCGTCTCTTTTGTGTCCTCCACTTCCTTAGCCTCCTGAGTTGATTCCAGCGTCTTTCCACTTCTCAGTTCAATGGCATTTACGTACTCTCGAGGGTTTCTTCAAGTGTCGCTCGGAAGTGTGCCTGGCTTGCGCTCGGAAATTGAACTTGTTAGATATTCAATTGTAGTTACCAAATTATGCATTCTATCCTCTATCTTGTTGAGCCGTTCGTCCATCTTACGATCCTGACTGCCTTGATAGTCTGTCAATTTCTCAAATGCTATCTCCCAATCGGCCTTTTGTTTTGGTGGTGGCGCGCTTTGTTGACTTTGAATTTCTGGAGGCTTCAAGTAGTGTGAGTTGCCATAAGATAAATTAAGATGGCCTCTCCAGCTCGGGTCGTATGTGTTCGAATAGAAGTTCTTTTGCCTCGATTGGATCTGGTTCGCTTCCTCGAGGTTATTGGCTTGCATCAAGTCCAGTCTCCGGTGTATAGCCTCAAATGGACCTCTAGCGAAGTGCTTATCTCGTGCACGCCTGCCGTCCTTCGGTCCAAATCTTGCACAGTGTACCTCGCCGGGTAGGCCGCGATCCTCTCGATGGCTGCGAGTGCATCTGTGTCGCCCAATTCCATGAAACTTCGTCCGCATCCTCCGTCCACAATCCTCTTATTTTGGGTGCTAAGTCCTAGAAAGAACGACTGCATCTGCACAATCAACGGAATGCTGTGATTGGGGCACTGTCTAAGGAGACTTTTGTATTGATTCCATGCGTCGCTCAGTGTCTCCGCACCTTCTTGTTTGAAATTAACAAGCTCCGCCCTGATTTCGCTCGTCCTTGAGAGTGGATAATATTTGCCTAGAAAACACTCCACTAGCTGCTCCCAACTAGTGATAGATGCACGTGGCAATGATGAGAACCATTCAGAAGCTTTACCTGTCAATGAAAATGGGAAAAATGTTAGTTTTATCACTTCTGTAGAGACTCGGAGATACTTAATAGTTTTGCAAATTTGAGTGAATTTTAAAATATGCGAATTTGCATCCTCGTTTGTTAGCCCCTGAAATTGTGCTGAACCCGTAACCATCTGTATAGTAACAGGTTTGATCTCGAAATGATTATTTGGCCCGGCGGGAATGACAATTAGATCGTTGTCATTGAAAAGTCCCGGAAGTGCTCGACTTAGTAAAGTTGGTCGTGAAGGAACCTCCTCGCGTTCTTGATTCTCCATTATTCCTGCGAAAGAAAATAACAATCAAAATAAGTGAATAAAAAAAAAATAATAATAATAGACAAGAGAAAAATAATAATAATGAAAAAAATTAATAATAATAAAAATAATAATAATAAATTTAGACTAAAATTAGAATAAAATCCTAAAACTAATAATACCGCTGTCCCCGGCAACGGCGCCAAAAACTTGACACGCTCAAATACTAGCAAGTGTACTAGGTCGTGCAAGTAGTAAAACGGACGAAGTCCGAGTATCGATCCACAAAGACAGCTCGATTAATTCTAAGATAATATTTCTAATTCTAATTTAGACTAAGAGAATTTTTATAGTTTTAATGATTTGATTAAAAGAGATAAAAGACGCAAATAATAAAATAATCGCAAATAAAATAGATGCGGATAAAGCAGTTGATGACGACGTGATCAAGACACATGCTCAGCACGAATTATTCCTACGTCTTCATGCAATCTAATTTATCTAATCAATATGAATTATAGTCAAGGTAGAATTTCCTGATATACGTGCTACTCATTTGTCCTGCAATAGCAACCCTACCTAAATAGAGAACCAATCAACTATATGTCTATATGACTGTAGTTCCTATACGTGCATTCAATCTTTATGAAATTCCCCGAGTTTAGACGCTTTCGGCGCCTAAAGTATCGGAAACCACACATACGAAACCGAATTCCATCTCTGGTCGGTTTTACGTAGTGGTATTCAATGTTTTGTTCCAATCGGTCTAATCACTTAGTCTGTCTCATAAACCAATCAATAATCATACGTATGGAGGCCAATCACACGTATGGAGGCCAATCACACGTACGCCTATGAAGCACAAACAAAGAATACGTAACTCCAATCATATGATTAAATAAAATAATAATTGCATTAATACGTAGTCATAATCCGGCCTCACACGGCCTCAATCACAAAAGAAATTAGCCTAGCATATTAATATACGAAAACGACAAAGAATCAGAAGAAAGCATTGTCGAAAACAATATATTATAAGGTAAGAAATTCGCCCTTTTCGGTGCTCGGCTCGTCTCGCTTCTAGCCGTCGAAAATCCTCGTAGCCGTAGATAATCTTCTTTTATTTCAGCCGTCGAAGCCTCTTTCCTTCGCTGTCTCAGCTTCCTCTCCGTCCTCTCTTTGGTGTATTCCTCGGTTTTAAATAGAAGACAAACCCTCATAGCCGACTTAGAATAATGGGCCTAACTTGGGCTGTTAATTGTTTCCATCTATGAATTTGAATGCAGCCGTAATTCACGTGGTCACTTTCATCCTTCGTTCTTTAATATTGATTGAATCTCCTTTTGCAAGCAAGCACGTGAAATGAAAGCAATAATGTAATCATTACTTCAATCATTGGCTTCCACAATTGCTTTTGATTAATCACTGAGGTTGCTCTTAGATGGCGTTGACTTGCATGTATGTGATGTGTCTTTTCAAGCATGAGGTCTCCGGTATTCCCATATCCGAATTTTTCCTTTTCTGCTCCAATTTGCCCCGAAGTCTATGAATAAGAAATGTGACATGAACATAATATATTTGAGGGTATTTAACCATAGAAAATGCACATTTACGAGTATAAAAACTACGTAAAATCCTAACTTATCAAGATCTCAATGCACTGAGACCGGGTTGGACTGAGAAACTACTTTGGAAATTCCAGAAGTTGCGAAAAGAAAGAAAAAAAATAAAAATCACGTCCTTAGTTCCTCGTTAAGGTTTCTTCAATTTTAGAAATCTACAATAAAATCTCCCTTTTCTTTCAATATACAGTTCTCGGAATTCACCATAATTAAAAGAAATAATGAACCGATTCGTAACTGCGGATTCATTGGCAAAAAATAGCTTGCCGTCGTGTGTTATTTCAGGGATTAATGTAAATAATTAGTGGGTATTCAATAACCCACCTCAAGGGTGTGTTTATTTAAACCTCTTCATGTGGGTTTAAACTCATTTTATATAAACCCATAGTTTATATATATCTATGAACCAAACATATCAGTATATCGTAAACCGATGTTTAAAATTATTAAACACTCCAACCAAACAAGGGATAAACCATAAAAGATTCATCACCATACATGTTCCTTAAATCTCATGGCAAAGGATAATAATTACGAAGAATGAACACCTAATGTCATATGAGAATTACATATGAAGAGCACTTTATTTATATACAGCTATCAACACTTATGCCCATTAATGCGCAGGTCGTCATCACTGATAATTCATGCAAAAGTCCTCATAGGCATGTGAACGAAATATCGTAGTCATACTTGATTCGAAATAAACAAACGATCATGATATCATGAAATATAGTGTCATGTATAAAAGAGAATCATGCATTTTCAACGATGTCTCTGATACCAACTGTAAGTCTATTTATATGCTACACGTAATTCAAAAGAAACATAATCCATGATCAGAAACATAATCCATGATCTTTAACCAACACGATTCTCATGATATACGTGATAATAAATAATAAATACTAACCTTGATTCATCTTGGCGATTCGAGAAGGCGTAAGTCGAATTTCTGTCCCTTTACACTACTTTAATCTGTTTTCTGATGGATGAAGAATATGATACGTTAGTGTGAAGAGAGGACCGACTTAATCTATTTATAGAGTACATTCCATCAATGTAATGGGTAGTTAATATCTCTTTAGACCCATAGGAATTAAGCCCAACTAATTAATTATTAAATGGATCACAATGTGGGTCATAACTTACCTAGCTTCCATCGCCTTGTGATAGCCTGAAATCCACTGCGAACCCTCCACGAAGATAGGCACGGGCAGTGAGTAAACAAGTGAAACGATACTTATCCAACCGTAAAGGTTCAATCCATATCCACTTACTTCTCTAAAGCTTTGAAGGCCTTCTTGGAGTATATGTTCCTCAATACGAAGCCTACGTTACTTATGATAGCGCCCCACAAACCCAAGACATTGAACGAACTGCTGCCAAGGAGCAGCCGAAGACTATGGGCAGTAAAGAGAGCCATATTTTGAGTGAGTAAGCATCGCCGAGGAAGGAAGAAGACGACCGAAAAGGCGGGCTCGGCTGATTTTATTACATGGCTGAATGAGAATGCGACTTTGGAGAAGGAAACGCAGATGGAAATGTGGCCTACGGTGTGAAACAGAGCAGGGCCTAAGAGTGCGATGATGAAGGACTTGTCTATTTTCGGACATGGTTGGAGCTTGAAGGACCATAGCACAAGCATCAAAAGAGAGCCACAGATGAGCTGAAACGACGAAAGGAACCATGGGTATTGGAAGACGTTTAGGGCTTTCTTGTTGTAGATGTTGAAGACTATGTTCTGGAAGTACCATAGCCCGAAAACGACGGCTAGCTTCAGCTTTTTTTGGGCTTGTCTTCAATTTGGCCGTCTGGGCTCGAATCTTGCGGCGTTGCAGAGGCAGCTTTCGCGGCCTGGGAATCTGAGTAAAAGCGACGAGGGTTTCTTCCCAAAATCCGATCTTTGTTTTGAGCTACGACGTGGAGATAATGAAGTAGCAAAAATGGGATTGGAGAAGCGATTTGAACTTCTATACCGGAGATTTGGATCCGAAAGTGAAGGGTGGGTTTGGGTTCGGGTTGTTGATTTGGATTTGGTGGTGGTGGTGACTGGTGAGGTATAATGTTGACGGAAGAAGGTTTAAGGATTGTAGCATCTTTTAACCGTAGGACGACGGTGTGAATTATTTTGGTAGAGTAAGAGAAACTTATTGAAAGTCCCTACCTACCTAGTTTTGTTGATATTCGTTTCTTTTTCCAATACTTCTGACGACACATGGCTGGTTATTCAAATGATGGTGTAAGATGTGACGGACTTTTAGTAAACGATGTATTTTGTGTTTTTTATTACGTGTTGGAATCGGACATTATTCTAGAACTAAAAACCCGATCTTTGGCATTTCAACTAGGGCCGTCAATTTGGCTGGTGGATCAGGCTGCAATTTTTTAGGTCCGCCAAGGAGCGGCCCTGAACGGGCTAGCCCGCGCGGGCCCCGGGCTTGGCGGATCGGAGTGGGCCTATTGTATATTATATTTGAAATATATTTGATTCGGGTTACGACCCCGATCAACAAAATTTATGGTCCGGGAAATAAAGGTGAGGGCCGGTTCGAATGAAATCGTGGATGGAATATTAAGAAAAAGGACGGAAAAGTAAAGAGACGATGATTTACGTGGTTCGGATTCGGGTGAATCCTACGTCCACGGGCCGCCGGAGAATATTCACTAATAACGGAAGAAGATTACACACTCAAGCTCACTTTCTCTCTTATTTACAAGTGATCCTCAGCTATGAACAGTATGAAGAAGATAAAGAGAGGGAGAGAGAGTATCTATGTGTGTTCTTGGTGTGCTAATGTGTGTGGGCTATGTAACTTATGGTGTAAAATGGACAAAAGACCCTATATATACTGTAGAGGCGTCTATGGTATCGTACTGCCCTCCCTCGTCAGGTCTCCCGGTCACTTCCATAGCTCTCTCGATTACTTCATTTGTTCCCTCCTGATAGCTCCGTAGCTTCCTAGGACATCTCCCTAGCTCCTCCCAATATCACCTTCGTACATTGCCTCTAGTCGAGCCTCGCACTTAGTCCTTCTCGGGCACTTCCTTGGGCCCTTCTGAATAGTTCCGTAGCTCCGTGGAGTACCTCCCGAGCTCCTCTGAACCTCACCTTCGTACACCGTTCTGGTCAGACCTCGTACCTGGTCCTTACCTCCTTCAGACCCAATCTCCTACTCTGTTCCTTGTAGGTTGTCAGGTCAGGAGGAATGCTGGATAGGTCACCCCTATCATCCAGTCCCCCTACTCTGAGTTGCTATATGCTAAGTATTGCAGCTCGGAGTATTATTAAGAAAGCATTCCTCTTTTCGTGTCCATAAATATCTTCTGCCATTTCCTCCTGTTGCTCAAGAAGTCCCAGACAGCTTAGGACTTCACGTGTCTGCACAGAAATATACTCAGCAGTCTCGACGAGGTGACTTAGATATTCGCCAGCCCATGCCTTGTCGGATACCCTGTTGAAGTAAGTTGATCCTTGGAATCCCGATCAGATAGGTCAGGTCTCCTCTGCTAGCAGAGAGCTGGATCTGAAAAACCTAATGACATAGATCAGGTCTTTATGAGTCAGCGAAGAGCTGACTTCGGACAACCAGGCTAGATAACTCAAGTCGCCATCTCTCAGTTAGATCTGGAGCTAAAATGTCATGACGGATTATATCAGATCTTTTCTTGCCAGCCTAGAGTCATACTTGGGAACCTCAAACAGATGACATGGTCTTTTACATGCCAGCGTGGAGCTGGCTCAGAAATCCCAAGTAGGTGAACAGGTCTTCTTCGGCCAGCATAGAGCTGGACTTGTAAATCAGGATCGACTAGATCGACCTTGTGGGTGAGGACTAACCTGGAATCCGAAGAACAGACCTGGAATTCGAAGAGCTGACCCGAATCCTGGGGATCCTGATGAGATAGACCAGATCTTCGTTCATCAATTCGAAGCTTGACTCCTAATCGAATAGATAAAGTCTCTTTGTCGACGGAGAGCTGACGTAGAACCCCTGCTCCCAAAACTAGGTCTCCGTATGTTAGCATGGGAGGTCGGTCACCCTGCTGTGGACTGTCCGTCTCCTTTGATAAGTTGGATGTCCGCTCTGCTGACTAACTCCTGGTCGTGGCTCGTCCTCATGGAGCTAGCCGAGTTGCCGAAGTATGGAGATGACATGATTGGGCGGTCGAAAGATGAGTTAGCGAGCTTGCTGCAGAACAGGAGCAGCTCACTAGCGCACGGCTGCATATCTGTCGGCAAGAGAGCAAAGAGCCAGGTTGGAGTATTCTAACTGATAACCAGGTAGAGGTGCAGGGACTTTGTTACAGAGGATTCTGTCTTAGTTGCTCGTGTAATTCTGCACCTGTGATCTTGCTATCTTTCTATTGGGGTAGATAGTTTCTTCCAAACATATAGCCGAGCCTTCCCCATTAACTACTCCCCTACTCTGAACTGTGCTTAATGTAGTAGCACATTCGGAATACTCGAAATTAGATGGCATTTCCTTCTGCTCCTTTTACACGCCGGACTACTGCTTTGCATCTCGAGGCTCGACTCAAATACCTCGTGCCGAGCTGTACTCAGATATCCTGAACACCTAATTCGAACCTCCACTCGCTCGCCAACTCGTGGTTTGACTTGGATATCCTCTGTGAAATAGGCCAGCCTCGGCATGCTGACGGAGAACTGAGCTTAGATATCCTGATAAATAGGTTTAGTCCTCTGGTGCCCTCGTGGAGCTGGACTTAGATGGATATCCCAACAGTCAGGTTGGGTTTCCCGTGCCAGCACGAAGCTGGACTTAGATGTCCCAGCAGTTAGGTTGGGCCTTTATGTGCCAGCCCGGAGCTGGACTTAGATAGATATCCCAACAGTTAGGTTGGGTTTGATGTGCCAGCACGAAGCTGGACTTAGATGTCCCAACAGTTAGGTTGGGCCATTATGTGCCAGCCCGGAGCTGGACTTAGATAGATATCCCAACAGTTAGGTTGGGTTTCCTGTGCCAGCACAAAACTGGACTTAGATGTCCCAACAGTTAGGTTGGGCCCTTATGTGCCAGCCCGGAGCTGGACTAAGATAGATATCCCAACAGTTAGGTTGGGTCTTTGGGCAGCAGGCAGCATTAATGGTACTTGCATCGTGCTAGCTACCCTATTTGCTACCTGTTCTCCTTTTTGTACCCTTCTTTCATGGTGCGAGAGCTAGGAGATCTGTGTCGGTTTCTAGCGACCTGCATTGGTCGTCTGGAGATCCATTCCAGACAGCTAATCCCGATTTCTGCGCCAGAAAGCTAGTCGAAGTATGAATGCTATGAAGTTAGCATTACCTGAACATGTTAGAGCTTATTGCCTTTTGTTTTGTAGTCTTGGGACTTGTCATCGGCAGATTTGTAGATCAATAGTAAATGCTGAAAAGTATCCACCTGGGCTAGACCAGGGCTTATGATATTCGTATCAAGCCGGAGCGACATCCCCTCCACATGTACTTTTCTTCTGACATCCTGCTGCAATCATGTCCAAACATTCGTCTGAATGGTCATCGGCAGATTTAAACGTGTACCTGAGAGATGTCAGTCTAGGCTGGACTTGGTGCACATCGCTTTCGTTTTCGCGACTTGGGGGCTCGTCTTCACTAGGTTCGTAGATCAACTACAGAGGTACCCTCCTGGAGCTAGACTGGGTTCTACGGGCCATGTTCCAGCTTGGGATTGAGCCCGGACTTAGAAGAGTCAAGTGCAGCCGATCTTGTTGCCAAGGAAAATGAGCTTGCGTCCATATGAACCAGCTCGTGGAGGAACGGCAAACCTTGATTGAACATAGGCTAAGGACTTATTGGCAGAGACGGAGAAGGTTATGAAGGCTATTCTGGAGCGAACCTTCGATGCTGAGATAGCGAAGGAAGTGCAGAGTAACTCAATGCACCAGGAAGGGCGTTCTGCAGGAAGGCTAGAGGGAATACAGCTCTGCCAAAAATATCTCTCCACCTCTCGTACGACACTTCTTCTTGGGAGGTTTTGCTGCTGGACGAGAGCCAGCTTCCACCTTGGCTGTAGCGGTGGCGGCTATGAGCGCTCCTCGGGCCTTTAAAGGGGATCCTAAGGCGACTCTTAATCCCACCTTCTGGCTCACTAGAGCGCCTCCCTGCTGCGCTCGCATCCGCACACACATTTGAAGAGTTAGTGACGGATTTAAACATGTAACTGAACGATATCCGCCTAAGTCGGACATGATTCTTTTCGTTCTCGTGGGTTGGATGCCCATCATCACAAGGTCCGCAGACCGACTCGGGAGGCTCCAACCTGGAAATAGGCTAGGGCCTTCGGGCCTTGTTTTCAGCCTGGGAGCTGAGTCAAGGTTTGGAGGCTTCGTGGCATATTTTTTTTTTGCCTTTTGCTTATGCCCTTATCTCCTTTCGGAGGAATTTTTCTTCTCAAGTATTCTGGGCGAGCTTTACTGTTAATGTCCGGACCTGTACTACTACCACTCTCCACTCCGTGCATTCGAAGTGAGTGAGGAGTATGCCTCCTTATCTGGCGACCTCAATCCTTTCCTTGCAAGTTGCACTTTGAGTACCCACGCTGATCCGTCTCAGCAGATTACCGCGCTCTGGACCTCTTGCGCGTTCCTCCCAACATCCACCTACATTTGCATCCAACACTTTCATCTGGAAGGTTAAGGACATATTTAAACACGTACCTGGGAGATATTTTTATAGGTTGAACCGGTGCCTATTGATTTCATTTTTATAGGCTAGAGGTTCGTCATCGTCGGGTCCGTAGGTTACCAGGTAAGCATCCCACCTAGAGCGTATATTCATCCCAGGAACGTTTTCTCTTAAGTATTTGTGTCCGCTTCTCTGTCACCGCGGGGACCTTTACTACTACCACTCTCCACTCCCCCTACTTCGGATTCTGCTGATGTTTATTATCACATTCGAAGTACGTGAAGAGTGTACCCCCCATTTTACCATCCTCAGTTTTTTCCCCTTGTTACTCCTAGGTAGTCTACGTCAGACCTCCTTTGTAGACTGCAGTACATCGGATGTTTGCTTACGGGAGATGTTTGCTCCTTATGCATTCTCTTCCCAAAATTCTATTGCAACTTGCATTCGAAATGTGCATTCAAGAAATTGCTGGTAAACGGAAACATGTACCTGGGAAGCCTCGGGTAAGCTTGGTCCGACACCCTCATTTTCTCTTTTGACCAGGTTCGTAGAGTACCAGTGAACCTCTCGAGCTTTCGCAAGGCCAGCATTGGCTGGTTCGGTCTTCTGTTTGGGAGTTGATTCAGAGTTTAGGAGGTTCCTTTCGTATCTCTAATGGTCCAGAGGTGGAGCTTGTCCCCGTTCGGGTCCGTCAGATGTTCATCCAGGGTAACCTGGAGCCTGGGTACATTTATACAAGCGCAATCTGCGCGGGGCGTGCTTTACACAGCCCTCCTGGATATAACCCAATCTAGGTTCATCAGGCTTTGATCCAGAGTAACCTGGAGCCTGGAATGTAAGCGCAATCTGCGCGGGGCGTGCGTGGCACAGCCCTCCTGAATATAACCCAATCTAGGTTCATCAGACTTTGATCCAGGATGGCCTGGAGTCTGGAATTTTAAGCGCAATCTGCGCGGGGCGTGCGTGGCACAGCCCTCCTGAATATAACCCAATCTATGTTCATCAGACTTTGATCCAGGATGACCTGGAGTCTAGAATTTTAAGAGCAATCTGCGCGGCCACGTCTGGGCCAGCCACGTCTGGGCTATAAGTGCGCATCTGCGCGGGCACGTCTAGGCCAGCCACGTCTGGGCTTATAAGCACACATCTGGGCCTATTTTCCAGCCTGGATCTAAGCGCTTATAGGCTTCTTTTCCTGCCTAGGGCCGAAGCTAGGACTTACGGCATCCTTTCTCATCTGGAGCTACGTCGGAGCTTAGAGGCTTCGTGTCCAGCCTAGATCTAAGTCAGGGCTTATGGGGTTTCTCTCCCAGCCTGGATCTAATCCAGGGCTTACAGGGTTTCAGTTCCAGCCTGAGTTTAAACCTGGGCCTCTGGACTTCGTTTCCAGCCTGGATTGAATCCAGGGCTTACGGTCTCCTGTTTTCAGCCTGGGTCTAAGCTAGTACTTTGTTTTGTTTCCATAGTCCAGAGGCTTACCATCGATGGATTTGCAGATCCTACGCCGGAAGGTTTCCTCCTGAGCTAGGTCAATGCTTACCGTTTCCTGCATCCAGCTGAGAGCCGGATCGGCATAACTGTCAAATCTGCGAAGCCACAACCACAAGGAACTCCAACGCACGAGACACCACAAGTGTCATGAGATAAAAACAATAATAAAATAATATTTAGTAATTGCATAGTGAAATAATGCATTACGGCGGGTCAAAAATAAGCATATACACATAAATTCTAGAACATAGCCCTGCACTTTCCCTAATCTGGTGATCTAGGAAGGTCAAATTTCGAGACTGGGGTGGCTGAACTGGGGGTCCGTAGCGAAGTAGGAAAGCTGTCAGGTAAGTAGATAAGTAGGAATGCTGTCAGGTAAGTAGCTAAGTAGCTGCCAGGTCCATAGTGTACGAAGGAGGTACATAATCCCAGCTAATATTGACATTAGGGTGTTAAAAAGGACGGGACTGTTTACAGCCGACCAGGGGACACACAGAGGGTGTAGACTAGGGAACATTATGGTCAGACAGGGGCATGCCAATCTGACAATAGTACGCATGTGACTGTCTGTCCTACGCTGTACCTTTTGGGAATCCTGATGGAGACCTACTGGGCTAGCGGCCCGATGACAGTAATTCCAGCAATCCAAATATTCTAGCCCAAGTAATTAATTCGAGAGCCTTATAAAAATAAATCAAGCCCAATATATTTAAGTCCCACAACTATAAGAGTCCCATTTCATTTATTTTGGTAACCCAAAATAATTAATTCCAGCAGCTATGATAATTAATCTCAATAACACCAAAATAATTATTTTCAAGACCTTAAAGCCCAAGCATTTAATTGATTTAAACTACCTAATAAATTAAGCCAATGGCCCAAATATAATTCCTATGGACTTAAAAAGGCCCAAGCCCATCAGAAACCGTAGGTAAAATAACAACTGCGCCCCAAATAATATTAAAATGCTACTTCGCCCCCAGATTTTAAATTTCGTAGTATTTGGCCCGAAGGAAAATAACAGAATTAACCCTATTATTTCTGTAATTCCACTCAACACCCCAAAAGTTAGAAAACTTACAAACCAATCCCGGGGCGTGATTTCTGGCGGGGTGTCGCCGGCGACCGAAGCGGCGACCATGGCGGCTCTTCCTCAGGGCATGGCGGTCGTGGTTCCGGATGTTCGAGCTCAATGGGGTCCAAAGTCCAAGCTCGGCGTACAAAAACTATAGTGATGACCCAACCGATAGTGACAGTGAAGGTGACGGCGAAGACAGCGGTCGCTGCCCCCAATTCCACAGGCCATGGTTGGAGAAGGGTGTTAAGCAAAAGATTTAGGCCTTGGGCATCTTCGATTTCGAGTTGTCGGTGTCGATTTTTCCCCACTTTTAAATCTGATGATGTTGGGATTCTATCAGCTGTCGGGACTTCTTTCCCAGATTTTTGCTTCGAGGGGTAGTTGTTGCTCGCCGTCGTTCAGCTGGGTGACGACGCGACACTAGCGTTGATTGAGTCGGCATAGGTCGTCAGCGACGGTGGGCTGGAGTCGCCACTGGCCCTGGCTGTAATGAAGCCTCCACGGTAGTGGAGCTTCATGGATGGCGGGACACCGCTGCGAACTCCGAGGCAGCTGTCGCTTGTCGTTGCCCGGGCGATTGGTGGCGTGACGCTGCTGGATGGGTGACCACTGTTGCCTCGCCGGCGGGTGGTGTGTGGTCGCTGACGACAAGGCTAAGGTGGCCGATGCCATGCTCATGGTTGGGCAAACTTTCGCCCCACTAGTGTTCGACGAAATGCCATAGACGAAAACCAAGAACTGCAGCCCAGATATCTTCCCAAAAACAGCCGTTTAATCCAAGTCACGGCTCCATATCTCACGTTCCAACCCTCGGTTCCCACAGACGGCGCCATTTGATGCGGGTTACGACCCCGATCAACAAAATTTATGGTCCGGGAAATAAAGGTGAGGGCCGGTTCGGATGAAATCGTGGATAGAATATTAAGAAAAAGGACGGAAAAGTAAAGAGACGATTTACGTGGTTCGGATTCGGGTGAATCCTACGTCCACGGGCCGCCGGAGAATATTCACTAATAACGGAAGAAGATTACACACTCAAGCTCACTTTCTCTCTTATTTACAAGTGATCCTCAGCTATGAACAGTATGAAGAAGATAAAGAGAGGGAGAGAGAGTATCTATGTGTGTTCTTGGTGTGCTAATGTGTGTGGGCTATGTAACTTATGGTGTGAAATGGACAAAAGACCCTATATATACTGTAGAGGCGTCTAGGGTTTCGTACTGCCCTCCCTCGTCAGGTCTCCCGGTCACTTCCATAGCTCTCTCGATTACTTCATTTGTTTCCTCCTGATAGCTCCGTAGCTTCCTAGGACACCTCCCGAGCTCCTCTGAACCTCACCTTCGTACACCGTTCTGGTCGGACCTTTACACAGCCCTCCTGGATATAACCCAATCTAGGTTCATCAGGCTTTGATCCAGAGTAATCTGGAGCCTGGAATGTAAGCGCAATCTGCGCGGGGCGTGCGTGGCACAACCCTCCTGAATATAACCCAATCTAGGTTCATCAGACTTTGTTCCAGGATGACCTGGAGTCTGGAATTTTAAGCGCAATCTGCGTGGCCACGTCTGGGCCAGCCACGTCTGGGCTATAAGTGCGCATCTGCGCGGGCACGTCTAGGCCAGCCACGTCTGGGCTTATAAGCGCACATCTGCGTGGCCACGCCTGGGCCTATTTTCCAGCCTGGATCTAAGCCAGGGCTTATAGGCTTCTTTTCGTGCCTAGGGCCGAAGCTAGGACTTACGGCATCCTTTCTCATCTGGAGCTACGTCGGAGCTTAGAGGCTTCGTGTCCAGTCTAGATCTAAGTCAGGGCTTATGGGGTTTCTCTCCCAGCCTGGATCTAAGGGCTTACAGGGTTTCAGTTCCAGCCTGAGTTTAAACCTGGGCCTCTGGACTTCGTTTCCAGCCTGGATTGAATCCAAGGCTTACGATCTCCTGTTTTCAGCCTGGGTCTAAGCCAGTACGGTGTTTTGTTTCCATAGTCCAGAGGCTTACCATCGATGGATTCGCAGATCCTACGCCGGAAGGTTTCCGCCTGAGCTAGGTCAATGCTTATCGTTTCCTGCATCCAGCTGAGAGCCGGATCGGCATACCTGCCAAATCTACGAAGCCACAACCACAAGAAACTCCAACGCACGAGACACCACAAGTGTCATGAGATAAAAACAATAATAAAATAATATTTAGTAATTGCATAGTGAAATAATGCATTACGGCGGGTCAGAAATAAGCATATACACATAAATTCTAGCACATAGCCCTGCACTCTCCCTAATCTGGTGATCTAGGAATGTCAAATTTCGAGATTGGGGTGGCTGAACTGGGGGTCCGTAGCTAAGTAGGAAAGCTGTCAGGTAAGTAGCTAAGTAGGAATGCTGTCAGGTAAGTAGCTAAGTAGCTGCCAGGTCCATAGTGTACGAAAGAGGTACATAATCCCAGCTAATATTGACATTAGGGTGTTAGAAAGGACGGGACTATTTACAGCCGACCAGGGGACACACAGAGGGTGTAGACTAGGGAGCATTATGGTCAGACAGGGGGCATGCCAGTCTGACAATAGTACGCCTGTGACTGTCTGTCCTACGCTGTACCTTTTGGGAATCCTGATGGAGACCTACTGGGCTAGCGGCCCAATGAAAGTAATTCCAGCAATCCAAATATTCTAGCCCAAGTAATTAATTCGAGAGCCTTATAAAAATAAATCAAGCCCAATACATTTAAGTCCCACAACTATAAGAGTCCCATTTCATTTATTTTGGTAACCTAAAATAATTAATTCCAGCAGCTATGATAGTTAATCTCAATAACACCAAAATAATTATTTTCAAGAATTAACTAAAACAATTTCAATAATGAAAAATAATTAATTCACGGCCCCATAGAAATAATTCAGGCAGCTCAATAAAATAATGCTAGCAACCTGAATATTTTAATGTCTAGCAGGCCTAAAAGCCCAAGCATTTAATTGATTTAAACTACCTAATAAATTAAGCCAATGGCCCAAATATAATTCCTATGGACTTAGCCCAAGCCCATCAGAAACCGTAGGTAAAATAACAACTGTGCCCCAATTAATATTAAAATGCTACTTTGCCCCCAGATTTTAAATTTCGTAGTATTTGGCCCGAAGGAAAATAACAGAATTAACCCTATTATTTCTGTAATTCCACTCAACACCCCAAAAGTTAGAAAACTTACAAACCAATCCCGGGGCGTGATTTCTGGCGGGGTGTCGCCGGCGACCGAAGCGGCGACCACGGCGGCTCTTCCTCAGGGCATGGCGGTCGTGGTTCCGGATGTTCGAGCTCAATGGGGTCCAAAGTCCAAGCTCGGCGTACAAAAACTATAGTGATGACCCAACCGATAGTGACAGTGAAGGTGACGGCGAAGACAGCGGTCGCTGCCCCCAATTCCACAGGCCATGGTTGGAGAAGGGTGTTAAGCAAAAGATTTAGGCCTTGGGCATCTTCGATTTCGAGTTGTCGGTGTCGATTTTTCCCCACTTTTAAATCTGATGATGTTGGGATTCTATCAGCTGTCGGGACTTCTTTCCCAGATTTTTGCTTCGAGGGGTAGTTGTTGCTCGCCGTCGTTCGGCTGGGTGACGGTGCGACACTAGCGTTGATTGAGTCGGCAGAGGTCGTCAGCGACGGTGGGCTGGAGTCGCCACTGGCCCTGGCTGTAATGAAGCCTCCACGGTCGGTGGTGTTATGCGACCTGCGATGGAGCTTCATGGATGGCGGGACACCGCTGCGAACTCCGAGGCAGGTGGTGTGTGGTCGCTGACGACAAGGCTAAGGTGGCCGATGGCCATGCTCATGGTTGGGCAAACTTTCGCCACTAGTGTTCGACGAAATGCCATAGACGAAAACCAAGAACGGCAGCCCAGAAATCTTCCCCAAAACAGCCGTTGAATCCAAGCCACGGCTCCATATCTCACGTTCCAACCCTTGGTTCCCACAGACGGCGCCATTTGATGCGGGTTACGACCCCGATCAACAAAATTTATGGTCCGGGAAATAAAGGTGAGGGCCGATTCGGATGAAATCGTGGATGGAATATTAAGAAAAAGGACGGAAAAGTAAAGAGACGATGATTTACGTGGTTCGGATTCGGGTGAATCCTACGTCCACGGGCCGCTGGAGAATATTCACTAATAACGGAAGAAGATTACACACTCAAGCTCACTTTCTCTCTTATTTACAAGTGATCCTCAGCTATGAACAGTATGAAGAAGATAAAGAGACGGAGAGAGAGTATCTATGTGTGTTCTTGGTGTGCTAATGTGTGTGGGCTATGTAACTTATGGTGTAAAATGGACAAAAGACCCTATTTATACTGTAGAGGCGTCTAGGGTTTCGTACTGCCCTCCCTCGTCAGGTCTCCCGGTCATTTCCATAGCTCTCTCGATTACTTCATTTGTTCCCTCCTGATAGCTCGGTAGCTTCCTAGGACATCTCCCTAGCTCCTCCCAATATCACCTTCGTACATTGCCTCTAGTTTAGCCTCGCACTTTGTCCTTCCCGGGCACTTCCTCGGGCCCTTCTGAATAGTTCCGTAGCTCCGTGGAGTACCTCCCGAGCTCCTCTGAACCTCACCTTCGTACACTTCTGGTCGGACCTCGTACCTGGTCCTTACCTCCTTCAGACCCAATCTCCTACTCTGTTCCTTGTAGGTTGTCAGGTCAGGAGGAATGCTGGATAGGTCACCCCTATCAATAATAGTTAGAGTTATAGCTTGTTGTACTTCTTTTCAATTGTCACGTTGGTTGTTGAAAACTAGATTTTACTGTTTATGACGTTTTGCTTGATATGGTGCACAATCGATCTTGGTTTACCACACAGTTTCGACAATTGTTTGCTCTCAAACTTTTGCTCCTTTATCAAACATTCTTACAGTAAGCACGGCCGACACAAGGGCCTAGAAACTTTCACTCCATCGTCCCCCAATATATTTATTGTATTTGACCAAACTTGTGAGAAGACACCTTGATTTTGACCTTACGTGGACATGCTCATTACGGAACGATGGTGATGCGGGTTACGACCCCGATCAACAAAATTTATGGTCCGGGAAATAAAGGTGAGGGTCGGTTCGGATGAAATCGTGGATGGAATATTAAGAAAAAGGATGGAAAAGTAAAGAGACGATGATTTACGTGGTTCGAATTCGGGTGAATCCTACGTCCACGGGCCGCCGGAGAATATTCACTAATAACGGAAGAAGATTACACACTCAAGCTCACTTTCTCTCTTATTTACAAGTGATCCTCAGCTATGAACAGTATGAAGAAGATAAAGAGAGGGAGAGAGAGTATCTATGTGTGTTCTTGGTGTGCTAATGTGTGTGGGCTATGTAACTTATGGTGTAAAATGGACAAAAGACCCTATTTATACTGTAGAGGCGTCTAGGGTTTCGTACTGCCCTCCCTCGTCAGGTCTCCCGGTCACTTCCATAGCTCTCTCGATTACTTCATTTGTTCCCTCCTGATAGCTCCGTAGCTTCCTAGGACATCTCCCTAGCTCCTCCCAATATCACCTTCGTACATTGCCTCTAGTCGAGCCTCGCACTTAGTCCTTCTCGGGCACTTCCTTGGGCCCTTCTGATAGTTCCGTAGCTCCGTGGAGTACCTCCCGAGCTCCTCTGAACCTCACCTTCGTACACCGTTCTGGTCGGACCTCGTACCTGGTCCTTACCTCCTTCAGACCCAATCTCCTACTCTGTTCCTTGTAGGTTGTCAGGTCAGGAGGAATGCTGGATAGGTCACCCCTATCAATAATAGTTAGAGTTATAGCTTGTTGTACTTCTTTTCAATTGTCACGTTGGTTGTTGAAAACTAGACTTTACTGTTTATGACGTTTTGCTGATATGGTGCACAATCGATCTTGGTTTACCACACAGTTTCGACAATTGTTTCCTCTCAAACTTTTGCTCCTTTATCAAACATTCTTACACTAAGCACGGCCGACACAAGAGCCTAGAAACTTTCACTCCATCGTCCCCCAATATATTTATTGTATTTGACCAAACTTGTGAGAAGACACCTTGATTTTGACCTTATGTGGACATGCTCATTACGGAACGATGGTGATGCGGGTTACGACCCCGATCAACAAAATTTATGGTCCGGGAAATAAAGGTGAGGGCCGGTTCGGATGAAATCGTGGATTGAATATTAAGAAAAAGGACGGAAAAGTAAAGAGACGATGATTTACGTGGTTCGAATTCGGGTGAATCCTACGTCCACGGGCCGCCGGAGAATATTCACTAATAACGGAAGAAGATTACACACTCAAGCTCACTTTCTCTCTTATTTACAAGTGATCCTCAGCTATGAACAGTATGAAGAAGATAAAGAGAGGGAGAGAGAGTATCTATGTGTGTCTTGGTGTGCTAATGTGTGTGGGCTATGTAACTTATGGTGTAAAATAGACAAAAGACCCTATTTATACTGTAGAGGCGTCTAGGGTTTCGTACTGCCCTCCATCGTCAGGTCTCCCGGTCACTTCCATAGCTCTCTCGATTACTTCATTTGTTCCCTCCTGATAGCTCCGTAGCTTCCTAGGACATCTCCCTAGCTCCTCCCAATATCACCTTCGTACATTGCCTCTAGTCGAGCCTCGCACTTAGTCCTTCTCGGGCACTTCCTTGGGCCCTTCTGAATAGTTCCGTAGCTCCGTGGAGTACCTCCCGAGCTCCTCTGAACCTCACCTTCGTACACCGTTCTGGTCGGACCTCGTACCTGGTCCTTACCTCCTTCAGACCCAATCTCCTACTCTGTTCCTTGTAGGTTGTCAGGTCAGGAGGAATGCTGGATAGGTCACCCCTATCAACAATAGTTAGAGTTATAGCTTGTTGTACTTCTTTTCAATTGTCACGTTGGTTGTTGAAAACTAGACTTTACTGTTTATGACGTTTTGCTTGATATGGTGCACAATCGATCTTGGTTTACCACACAGTTTCGACAATTGTTTCCTCTCAAACTTTTGCTCCTTTATCAAACATTCTTACACTAAGCACGGCCGACACAAGAGCCTAGAAACTTTCACTCCATCGTCCCCCAATATATTTATTGTATTTGACCAAACTTGTGAGAAGACACCTTGATTTTGACCTTATGTGGACATGCTCATTACGGAACGATGGTGATGCGGGTTACGACCCCGATCAACAAATTTTATGGTCCGGGAAATAAAGGTGAGGGCCGGTTCGGATGAAATCGTGGATGGAATATTAAGAAAAAGGATGGAAAAGTAAAGAGACGATGATTTACGTGGTTCGAATTCGGGTGAATCCTACGTCCACGGGCCGCCGGAGAATATTCACTAATAACGGAAGAAGATTACACACTCAAGCTCACTTTCTCTCTTATTTACAAGTGATCCTCAGCTATGAACAGTATGAAGAAGATAAAGAGAGGGAGAGAGAGTATCTATGTGTGTTCTTGGTGTGCTAATGTGTATGGGCTATGTAACTTATGGTGTAAAATGGACAAAAGACCCTATTTATACTGTAGAGGCGTCTAGGGTTTCGTACTGCCCTCCCTCGTCAGGTCTCCCGGTCACTTCCAAAGCTCTCTCGATTACTTCATTTGTTCCCTCCTGATAGCTCCGTGGCTTCCTAGGACATCACCCTAGCTCCTCCCAATATCACCTTCGTACATTGCCTCTAGTCGAGCGTCGCACTTAGTCGTTCTCGGGCACTTCCTTGGGCCCTTCTAAATAGTTCTGTAGCTCCGTGGAGTACCTCCCGAGCTCCTCTGAACCTCACCTTCGTACACCGTTCTGGTCGGACCTCGTACCTGGTCCTTACCTCCTTCAGACCCAATCTCCTACTCTGTTCCTTGTAGGTTGTCAGGTCAGGAGGAATGCTGGATAGGTCACCCCTATCAATAATAGTTAGAGTTATAGCTTGTTGTACTTCTTTTCAATTGTCACGTTGGTTGTTGAAAACTAGACTTTACTGTTTATGACGTTTTGCTTGATATGGTGCACAATCGATCTTGGTTTACCACACAGTTTCGACAATTGTTTCCTCTCAAACTTTTGCTCCTTTATCAAACATTCTTACACTAAGCACGGCCGACACAAGAGCCTAGAAACTTTCACTCCATCGTCCCCCAATATATTTATTGTATTTGACCAAACTTGTGAGAAGACACCTTGATTTTGACCTTATGTGGACATGCTCATTACGGAACGATGGTGATGCGGGTTACGACCCCGATCAACAAAATTTATGGTCCGGGAAATAAAGGTGAGGGCCGGTTCGGATGAAATCGTGGACGGAATATTAAGAAAAAGGACGGAAAAGTAAAGAGACGATGATTTACGTGGTTCGGATTCGGGTGAATCCTACGTCCACGGGCCGCCGGAGAATATTCACTAATAACGGAAGAAGATTACACACTCAAGCTCACTTTCTCTCTTATTTACAAGTGATCCTCAGCTATGAACAGCATGAAGAAGATAAAGAGAGGGAGAGAGAGTATCTATGTGTGTTCTTCGTGTGCTAATGTGTGTGGGCTATGTAACTTATGGTGTAAAATAGACAAAAGACCCTATTTATACTGTTGAGGCGTCTAGGGTTTCATACTGCCCTCCATCGTCAGGTCTCCCGGTCACTTCCATAGCTCTCTCGATTACTTCATTTGTTCCCTCCTGATAGCTCCGTAGCTTCCTAGGACATCTCCCTAGCTCCTCCCAATATCACCTTCGTACATTGCCTCTAGTCGAGCCTCGCACTTAGTCCTTCTCGGGCACTTCCTTGGGCCCTTCTGAATATTTCCGTAGCTCCGTGGAGTACCTCCCGAGCTCCTCTGAACCTCACCTTCGTACACCGTTCTGGTCGGACCTCGTACCTGGTCCTTACCTCCTTCAGACCCAATCTCCTACTCTGTTCCTTGTAGGTTGTCAGGTCAGGAGGAATGCTGGATAGGTCACCCCTATCAATAATAGTTAGAGTTATAGCTTGTTGTACTTCTTTTCAATTGTCACGTTGGTTGTTGAAAACTAGACTTTACTGTTTATGACGTTTTGCTTGATATGGTGCACAATCGATCTTGGTTTACCACACAGTTTCGAAAATTGTTTCCTCTCAAACTTTTGCTCCTTTATCAAACATTCTTACACTAAGCACGGCCGACACAAGAGCCTAGAAACTTTCACTCCATCGTCCCCCAATATATTTATTGTATTTGACCAAACTTGTGAGAAGACACCTTGATTTTGACCTTATGTGGACATGCTTATTACGGTACGATGGTGATGCGGGTTACGACCCCGATCAACAAAATTTATGGTCCGGGAAATAAAGGTGAGGGCCGGTTCGGATGAAATCGTGGATGGAATATTAAGAAAAAGGACGGAAAAGTAAAGAGACGATGATTAACGTGGTTCGGATTCGGGTGAATCCTACGTCCACGGGCCGCCGGAGAATATTCACTAATAACGGAAGAAAATTACACACTCAAGCGCACTTTCTCTCTTATTTACAAGTGATCCTCAGCTATGAACAGTATGAAAAAGATAAAGAGAGGGAGAGAGAGTATCTATGTGTGTTCTTGGTGTGCTAATGTATGTGGGCTATGTAACTTATGGTGTAAAATGGACAAAAAACCCTATTTATACTGTAGAGGCGTCTAGGGTTTCGTACTGCCCTCCATCGTCAGGTCTCCCGGTCACTTCCATAGCTCTCTCGATTACTTCATTTGTTCCCTCCTGATAGCTCCGTAGCTTCCTAGGACATCTCCCTAGCTCCTCCCAATATCACTGTAGCACCCGGATCCTCGTAAGCATATAGGGCCAATAAATGTGCATGAATGTTGAATGCAATTGTATGCAATTCGTGCATTAATTTCGTGCTTACAATGACTTACGTGAAGTTTCGTGTGGTAAATTACGTGCTTAGGTGGTTTTGTGAAATTTGGTACAACTAATTTGTACCAAGTGACCCTTAAATTATTTAGGAATTTTCGAAAATTAGGCTAATGGGTAAATCAGGCCCAAAATTAGTTAGTAGCACTAATGGGCTAAATTGAGGGTTGAGCCCAAAATATTAAATGGCTTAGGGACAAATTTCCTTGAGATAAGGGATATTTTCGTAAATGAGTCCCATCCCCATCCCTTAAAATGAATTAAATGTAGTCTAAAATCCATTTGAAGTCCACAAACCCAGTGTAAGAAAGTAACGAGAGTTGGGACAAGAAAGAAAGAAGGAGGAGCCGAGATACCAAGCTCACAAATTGGGACTAGGTATGTTCTTTAAACCATAGCATTTACGTTTTCTTAAAGATTAGAGCTGTGCGACTTTAAATGACGGGGTTTCGGTAAGGTTTTGAGCCTAAGGCACGAATTTAAGAACTGAGAGATGCCCTAACCTTAATCCTTGCGTTTTTAGTCCTATAACAACATGTTTTAGGGAATTTAAGCACGAAAATATAAGATAAGGTTGGCGTTATTGTTTAGCTCGATTTTAGGGTTCCTGCAGTTCCAATCGGCCTTCATAATGTTCTTGGAGAAAATGACTTTTAATCTTTTAAAGTAGTACTTTGCGAACTGAGAAGTGTTAGTGGAGTATTTTGCGAATTGAGGAGGTAGCGGGATGTTTGCGAACCCATGCAAACCCCACTTCGCGGCTTCGAGACGTTCACGAGCCGCGCTCGTTTTGCGAACTCGGCAGTTTCGCGAGGCCAAGCACACTTTGCGAATCCATAGAGGATTGCGGGCTGGAGAATTTCGAAGCTACTTTGCGAGTCCTGCTAAAATTTGCGAGTCCCACCAAGTTTGCGAATCCATGCAAGCGGAAGCTTTGCGGGTTGATGGTTTGCGAACCCCAAGCGGTTAGGAACTTTGCGACTCCATTTTGCGGGTTCATGCACTTCGCGGCCCCATCTTACGAATAGAACCCACTTTGCGAACTCGAGCTTTGCGAGTTCAAGTCACTTTGCGGGTTGAGAAGTTTGCGAACCCACTTTGCCGACCCAAACCATGTCGTGGGCCGTGCTCCTTTTGCGGCCTCCATACTTTGCGAACCCCATGAGGTTTGCGAATGGAGGTTCACGGGCCCAATTCATTTCGCGGGTCCAAGGTTTTGCGAGTCCACACAAGTCGCGAACTCACATTGCGAACTCACCAACTTTGCGGGCCGACCAAGGGTTTGCGAACTCGGCATTCTGCGAATTCTCATGCACTTTGCGAACCCGTTTTGCGAACCGAGCCTCATGCACTTTGCGGGTCCTAGTTGGCGAATCAACTTCACGAATTGAACTCCTTGGATTAAAACGATTTAAGTTATAAAAAAAAAAAAAAACTATCGCCTTTTTAGGAAAAATATTTTCGCACCATTTAATAAGAAAAATATTCCGATTCCAATGAGCATAGGCTCTTTCAACGCCCGATCATAATTTGCCTATCGGTGTCCTTAGGCCCAATTTTCGGTATAGGTAGACGTTGCATTCGATAGGATTTTGGAACGAAAATTTCGTAGTTGATTTAAAATAATTTATGGACTGACTTTATAGCCTTGGCAGGTTTAAAGGACGAAATTTTAGGAATTTCACTAGACCGGCTAGCAAATAGTTTAAAGTCGAAGATTAAGTTCATGACTTAAAATAATTCGAGTACTTAGCTAGCTTAATTAATTAATAGCTTACTGATACGAATGTTTTGGTGCCTAAGGTCGGGACTTAGGAAATTCGCCGGGTCAGGTAGCGACTAATCCACGAACGCCAGGTAAGTGGAAATCCAACTACGACACATAACATATGTGTATGTGCCTAATTTATGTGATTATGTGATGCTGTGTTTACGTGCTTATGTGAACTTGTATGATATGGTTTCATGCTTTTGGTAAGCATTATGACGATGATGCATTTGCATATGCACGAGCATGCACGACACGTTGGGGAAATGAGATGATGAGTGTGCACATATATGTCGCAAATAGCGAAAAGCGAATGCCGAAGTGGGCAATGAGGATATTATTAGTTAAGATAGGTGGCGGCTTCCGGGGCACCGAGACGGCGTTGATGCGCCGTCGGCGACGTTGATGCGTCGCCAGTATACGAACGACGTTGATGCGTCGGGGGATACCATGGTTGGGTTGATGCCCTCATGGTCGGGTTGATGCCCTTATATCCCTGATTAGCGTGGTTGGGTTGATGCCCTCATGCTTTAGTATGGTTGGGTTGATGCCCTCATACTTTGGGCTGATGCCCGTGGTTGGATAGAGCTCTTTACGGTGTACGCCTGGGTAAAAGCCTGCCAAGGGCCCTAAGATAAAAGATATGAGATTAAGTTGATTCATAAGACATAAGAAGCATCGGCGTGGATTGCCTTTGCGGGGTTTGATCACGTGCACGTCATGCATGATTTCTACTTACTGAGCATATCGCTCATCCCTTACGTTATGTGTTGTAGGTGCGAGCGACCACGGTACGTGATCGCTTAGATGGCAAGGAAATCTTTTGGCGCTTCCAGCAGCTTTTGGGATGGGAGTGTGTGCATGGATGACGACCTGTGAGGCCGGGCGCACAGAGATTCTTTTGATATGCATGTATACACATCTTGTGTAATTAGGATTCACATGAAGTTAGGAAGTCATGTAATTCTTTTGTCATGTATAGAAACTACTTCCATTACAAAAATGGAAAAATTTAATACGCGTTTCCGCAACTCCTTTAAGTTAAAGCAACGGTAGGCACATAGGATACGTTAGAATTAGGCGATTAAGAAGTCGGGTCCTGACAATCACCTTCGTACATTGCCTCTAGTCGAGCCCCGCAGTTAGTCCTTCTCGGGCACTTCCTTGGGCCCTTCTGAATAGTTCCGTAGCTCCGTGGAGTACCTCCCGAGCTCCTCTGAACCTCACCTTCGTACACCGTTCTGGTCGGACCTCGTACCTGGTCCTTACCTCCTTCAGACCCAATCTCCTACTCTGTTCCTTGTAGGTTGTCAGGTCAGGAGGAATGCTGGATAGGTCACCCCTATCAATAATAGTTAGAGTTATAGCTTGTTGTACTTCTTTTCAATTGTCACGTTGGTTGTTGAAAACTAGACTTTACTGTTTATGACGTTTTGCTTGATATGGTGCACAATCGATCTTGGTTTACCACACAGTTTCGACAATTGTTTCCTCTCAAACTTTTGCTCCTTTATCAAACATTCTTACACTAAGCACGGCCGACAAAAGAGCCTAGAAACTTTCACTCCATCGTCCCCCAATATATTTATTGTATTTGACCAAACTTGTGAGAAGACACCTTGATTTTGACCTTATGTGGACATGCTCATTACGGAACGATGGTGATGCGGGTTACGACCCCGATCAACAAAATTTATGGTCCGGGAAATAAAGGTGAGGGCCGGTTCGGATGAAATCGTGGATGGAATATTAAGAAAAAGGACGGAAAAGTAAAGAGACGATGATTTACGTGGTTCGAATTCGGGTGAATCCTACGTCCACGGGCCGCCGGAGAATATTCACTAATAACGGAAGAAGATTACACACTCAAGCTCACTTTCTCTCTTATTTACAAGTAATCCTCAGCTATGAACAGTATGAAGAAGATAAAGAGAGGGAGAGAGAGTATCTATGTGTGTTCTTGGTGTGCTAATGTGTGTGGGCTATGTAACTTATGGTGTAAAATGGACAAAAAACCCTATTTATACTGTAGAGGCATCTAGGGTTTCGTACTGCCCTCCCTCGTCAGGTCTCCCGGTCACTTCCATAGCTCTCTCGATTACTTCATTTGTTCCCTCCTGATAGCTCCGTAGCTTCCTAGGACATCTCCCTCGCTCCTCCCAATATCACCTTCGTACATTGCCTCTAGTCGAGCCTCGCACTTAGTCCTTCTCGGGCACTTCCTTGGGCCCTTCTGAATAGTTCCGTAGCTCCGTGGAGTACCTCCCAAGCTCCTCTGAACCTCACCTTCGTACACCGTTCTGGTCGAACCTCGTACCTGGTCCTTACCTCCTTCAGACCCAATCTCCTACTCTGTTCCTTGTAGGTTGTAACGACCCGTCCCATACCGGGTGTCACTATAGCATCGGTCCCTACCAGGACCAGTGGGGTTGGGCCCACCACACTCTGACTGATAGTCTAGCCCCACTGTATCACCATTTAACCTTTTAGCGTGCTTCGTGCACTCGCTCACACGCACCCTGAGAAACTTCCCAGGGGGTCACCCATCCCTAGATTGCCCCAAGTCAAGCACGCTTAACTTCGGAGTTTCTATAGATGGACTCCCGAAAAGGTAGGTCGACCTTGGTGATATGAGTAGTACTATCAATTCTTTTATACGATTCTTAGCCTGACACGCCCATACATTGTCAGTCTCAGGATCCCCTCTCATTCTGGTGTTGGATCGGTTCGTTCATGTACCCCTTCGCCTAGAAGCCTGCCAGGAGCCGCTCATTGTCCGTGCACGCTGGCACCGGCGATCATTCCCCGCCCTCTTCGGCCCCGGGCGTCACATGCCCACCAGCTTCCGCCTGGTTCGTCCCCGAACCAGCACCGTACTGCGAGAGGTTGTGCTCTGATACCACCTGTAACGACCCGTCCCATACCGGGTGTCACTATAGCATCGGTCCCTACCAGGACCAGTGGGGTTGGGCCCACCACACTCTGACTGATAGTCTAGCCCCACTGTATCACCATTTACCTTTTAGCGTGCTTCGTGCACTCGCTCACACGCACCCTGAGAAACTTCCCAGGGGGTCACCCATCCCTAGATTGCCCCAAGTCAAGCACGCTTAACTTCGGAGTTTCTATAGATGGACTCCCGAAAAGGTAGGTCGACCTTGGTGATATGAGTAGTACTATCAATTCTTTTATACGATTCTTAGCCTGACACGCCCATACATTGTCAGTCTCAGGATCCCCTCTCATTCTGGTGTTGGATCGGTTCGTTCATGTACCCCTTCGCCTAGAAGCCTGCCAGGAGCCGCTCATTGTCCGTGCACGCTGGCACCGGCGATCATTCCCCGCCCTCTTCGGCCCCGGGCGTCACATAGGTTGTCAGGTCAGGAGGAATGCTGGATAGGTCACCCCTATCAATAATAGTTAGAGTTATAGCTTGTTGTACTTCTTTTCAATTGTCACGTTGGTTGTTGAAAACTAGACTTTACTGTTTCTGACATTTTGCTGATATGGTGCACAATCGATCTTGGTTTACCACACAGTTTCGACAATTGTTTCCTCTCAAACTTTTGCTCCTTTATCAAACATTGTTACACTAAGCACGGCCGACACAAGAGCCTAGAAACTTTCACTCCATCGTCCCCCAATATATTTATTGTATTTGACCAAACTTGTGAGAAGACACCTTGATTTTGACCTTATGTGGACATGCTCATTACGTAACGATGGTGATGCGGGTTACGACCCCGATCAACAAAATTTATGGTCCGGGAAATAAAGGTGAGGGCCGGTTCGGATGAAATCGTGGATTGAATATTAAGAAAAAGGACGGAAAAGTAAAGAGACGATGATTTACGTGGTTCGAATTCGGGTGAATCCTACGTCCACGGGCCGCCGGAGAATATTCACTAATAACGGAAGAAGATTACACACTCAAGCTCACTTTCTCTCTTATTTACAAGTAATCCTCAGCTATGAACAGTATGAAGAAGATAAAGAGAGGGAGAGAGAGTATCTATGTGTGTTCTTGGTGTGCTAATGTGTGTGGGCTATGTAACTTATGGTGTAAAATGGACAAAAAACCCTATTTATACTGTAGAGGCGTCTAGGGTTTCGTACTGCCCTCCCTCGTCAGGTCTCCCGGTCACTTCCATAGCTCTCTCGATTACTTCATTTGTTCCCTCCTGATAGCTCCGTAGCTTCCTAGGACATCTCCCTAGCTCCTCCCAATATCACCTTCGTACATTGCCTCTAGTCGAGCCTCGCACTTAGTCCTTCTCGGGCACTTCCTTGGGCCCTTCTGAATAGTTCCGTAGCTCCGTGGGGTACCTCCCGAGCTCCTCTGAACCTCACCTTCGTACACCGTTCTGGTCGGACCTCGTACCTGGTCCTTACCTCCTTCAGACCCAATCTCCTACTCTGTTCCTTGTAGGTTGTCAGGTCAGGAGGAATGCTGGATAGGTCACCCCTATCAATAATAGTTAGAGTTATAGCTTGTTGTACTTCTTTTCAATTGTCACGTTGGTTGTTGAAAACTAGACTTTACTGTTTATGACGTTTTGCTTGATATGGTGCACAATCGATCTTGGTTTACCACACAGTTTCGACAATTGTTTCCTCTCAAACTTTTGCTCCTTTATCAAACATTCTTACACTAAGCACGGCCGACACAAGAGCCTAGAAACTTTCACTCCATCGTCCCCCAATATATTTAATGTATTTGACCAAACTTGTGAGAAGACACCTTGATTTTGACCTTATGTGGACATGCTCATTACGGAACGATGGTGATGCGGGTTACGACCCCGATCAACAAAATTTATGGTCCGGGAAATAAAGGTGAGGGCCGGTTCGGATGAAATCGTGGATGGAATATTAAGAAAAAGGACGGAAAAGTAAAGAGACGATGATTTACGTGGTTCGGATTCGGGTGAATCCTACGTCCACGGGCCGCCGGAGAATATTCACTAATAACGGAAGAAAATTACACACTCAAGCGCACTTTCTCTCTTATTTACAAGTGATCCTCAGCTATGAACAGTATGAAAAAGATAAAGAGAGGGAGAGAGAGTATCTATGTGTGTTCTTGGTGTGCTAATGTATGTGGGCTATGTAACTTATGGTGTAAAATGGACAAAAAACCCTATTTATACTGTAGAGGCGTCTAGGGTTTCGTACTGCCCTCCATCGTCAGGTCTCCCGGTCACTTCCATAGCTCTCTCGATTACTTCATTTGTTCCCTCCTGATAGCTCCGTAGCTTCCTAGGACATCTCCCTAGCTCCTCCCAATATCACCTTCGTACATTGCCTCTAGTCGAGCCCCGCACTTAGTCCTTCTCGGGCACTTCCTTGGGCCCTTCTGAATAGTTCCGTAGCTCCGTGGAGTACCTCCCGAGCTCCTCTGAACCTCACCTTCATACACCGTTCTGGTCGGACCTCGTACCTGGTCCTTACCTCCTTCAGACCCAATCTCCTACTCTGTTCCTTGTAGGTTGTCAGGTCAGGAGGAATGCTGGATAGGTCACCCCTATCAATAATAGTTAGAGTTATAGCTTGTTGTACTTCTTTTCAATTGTCACGTTGGTTGTTGAAAACTAGACTTTACTGTTTATGACGTTTTGCTTGATATGGTGCACAATCGATCTTGGTTTACCACACAGTTTCGACAATTGTTTCCTCTCAAACTTTTGCTCCTTTATCAAACATTCTTACACTAAGCACGGCCGACAAAAGAGCCTAGAAACTTTCACTCCATCGTCCCCCAATATATTTATTGTATTTGACCAAACTTGTGAGAAGACACCTTGATTTTGACCTTATGTGGACATGCTCATTACGGAACGATGGTGATGCGGGTTACGACCCCGATCAACAAAATTTATGGTCCGGGAAATAAAGGTGAGGGCCGGTTCGGATGAAATCGTGGATGGAATATTAAGAAAAAGGACGGAAAAGTAAAGAGACGATGATTTACGTGGTTCGAATTCGGGTGAATCCTACGTCCACGGGCCGCCGGAGAATATTCACTAATAACGGAAGAAGATTACACACTCAAGCTCACTTTCTCTCTTATTTACAAGTAATCCTCAGCTATGAACAGTATGAAGAAGATAAAGAGAGGGAGAGAGAGTATCTATGTGTGTTCTTGGTGTGCTAATGTGTGTGGGCTATGTAACTTATGGTGTAAAATGGACAAAAAACCCTATTTATACTGTAGAGGCGTCTAGGGTTTCGTACTGCCCTCCCTCGTCAGGTCTCCCGGTCACTTCCATAGCTCTCTCGATTACTTCATTTGTTCCCTCCTGATAGCTCCGTAGCTTCCTAGGACATCTCCCTCGCTCCTCCCAATATCACCTTCGTACATTGCCTCTAGTCGAGCCTCGCACTTAGTCCTTCTCGGGCACTTCCTTGGTCCCTTCTGAATAGTTCCGTAGCTCCGTGGAGTACCTCCCGAGCTCCTCTGAACCTCACCTTCGTACACCGTTCTGGTCGAACCTCGTACCTGGTCCTTACCTCCTTCAGACCCAATCTCCTACTCTGTTCCTTGTAGGTTGTCAGGTCAGGAGGAATGCTGGATAGGTCACCCCTATCAATAATAGTTAGAGTTATAGCTTGTTGTACTTCTTTTCAATTGTCACGTTGGTTGTTGAAAACTAGACTTTACTGTTTCTGACATTTTGCTGATATGGTGCACAATCGATCTTGGTTTACCACACAGTTTCGACAATTGTTTCCTCTCAAACTTTTGCTCCTTTATCAAACATTGTTACACTAAGCACGGCCGACACAAGAGCCTAGAAACTTTCACTCCATCGTCCCCCAATATATTTATTGTATTTGACCAAACTTGTGAGAAGACACCTTGATTTTGACCTTATGTGGACATGCTCATTACGTAACGATGGTGATGCGGGTTACGACCCCGATCAACAAAATTTATGGTCCGGGAAATAAAGGTGAGGGCCGGTTCGGATGAAATCGTGGATTGAATATTAAGAAAAAGGACGTAAAAGTAAAGAGACGATGATTTACGTGGTTCGAATTCGGGTGAATCCTACATCCACGGGCCGCCGGAGAATATTCACTAATAACGGAAGAAGATTACACACTCAAGCTCACTTTCTCTCTTATTTACAAGTAATCCTCAGCTATGAACAGTATGAAGAAGATAAAGAGAGGGAGAGAGAGTATCTATGTGTGTTCTTGGTGTGCTAATGTGTGTGGGCTATGTAACTTATGGTGTAAAATGGACAAAAAACCCTATTTATACTGTAGAGGCGTCTAGGGTTTCGTACTGCCCTCCCTCGTCAGGTCTCCCGGTCACTTCCATAGCTCTCTCGATTACTTCATTTGTTCCCTCCTGATAGCTCCGTAGCTTCCTAGGACATCTCCCTCGCTCCTCCCAATATCACCTTCGTACATTGCCTCTAGTCGAGCCTCGCACTTAGTCCTTCTCGGGCACTTCCTTGGGCCCTTCTGAATAGTTCCGTAGCTCCGTGGAGTACCTCCCGAGCTCCTCTGAACCTCACCTTCGTACACCGTTCTGGTCGAACCTCGTACCTGGTCCTTACCTCCTTCAGACCCAATCTCCTACTCTGTTCCTTGTAGGTTGTCAGGTCAGGAGGAATGCTGGATAGGTCACCCCTATCAATAATAGTTAGAGTTATAGCTTGTTGTACTTCTTTTCAATTGTCACGTTGGTTGTTGAAAACTAGACTTTACTGTTTCTGACATTTTGCTGATATGGTGCACAATCGATCTTGGTTTACCACACAGTTTCGACAATTGTTTCCTCTCAAACTTTTGCTCCTTTATCAAACATTGTTACACTAAGCACGGCCGACACAAGAGCCTAGAAACTTTCACTCCATCGTCCCCCAATATATTTATTGTATTTGACCAAACTTGTGAGAAGACACCTTGATTTTGACCTTATGTGGACATGCTCATTACGTAACGATGGTGATGCGGGTTACGACCCCGATCAACAAAATTTATGGTCCGGGAAATAAAGGTGAGGGCCGGTTCGGATGAAATCGTGGATTGAATATTAAGAAAAAGGACGGAAAAGTAAAGAGACGATGATTTACGTGGTTCGAATTCGGGTGAATCCTACATCCACGGGCCGCCGGAGAATATTCACTAATAACGGAAGAAGATTACACACTCAAGCTCACTTTCTCTCTTATTTACAAGTAATCCTCAGCTATGAACAGTATGAAGAAGATAAAGAGAGGGAGAGAGAGTATCTATGTGTGTTCTTGGTGTGCTAATGTGTGTGGGCTATGTAACTTATGGTGTAAAATGGACAAAAAACCCTATTTATACTGTAGAGGCGTCTAGGGTTTCGTACTGCCCTCCCTCGTCAGGTCTCCCGGTCACTTCCATAGCTCTCTCGATTACTTCATTTGTTCCCTCCTGATAGCTCCGTAGCTTCCTAGGACATCTCCCTCGCTCCTCCCAATATCACCTTCGTACATTGCCTCTAGTCGAGCCTCGCACTTAGTCCTTCTCGGGCACTTCCTTGGGCCCTTCTGAATAGTTCCGTAGCTCCGTGGAGTACCTCCCGAGCTCCTCTGAACCTCACCTTCGTGCACCGTTCTGGTCGAACCTCGTACCTGGTCCTTACCTCCTTCAGACCCAATCTCCTACTCTGTTCCTTGTAGGTTGTCAGGTCAGGAGGAATGCTGGATAGGTCACCCCTATCAATAATAGTTAGAGTTATAGCTTGTTGTACTTCTTTTCAATTGTCACGTTGGTTGTTGAAAACTAGACTTTACTGTTTCTGACATTTTGCTGATATGGTGCACAATCGATCTTGGTTTACCACACAGTTTCGACAATTGTTTCCTCTCAAACTTTTGCTCCTTTATCAAACATTGTTACACTAAGCACGGCCGACACAAGAGCCTAGAAACTTTCACTCCATCGTCCCCAATATATTTATTGTATTTGACCAAACTTGTGAGAAGACATCTTGATTTTGACCTTATGTGGACATGCTCATTACGGAACGATGGTGATGCGGGTTACGACCCCGATCAACAAAATTTATGGTCCGGGAAATAAAGGTGAGGGCCGGTTCGGATGAAATCGTGGATTGAATATTAAGAAAAAGGACGGAAAAGTAAAGAGACGATGATTTACGTGGTTCGAATTCGGGTGAATCCTACGTCCACGGGCCCCCGGAGAATATTCACTAATAACGGAAGAAGATTACACACTCAAGCTCACTTTCTCTCTTATTTACAAGTAATCCTCAGCTATGAACAGTATGAAGAAGATAAAGAGAGGGAGAGAGAGTATCTATGTGTGTTCTTGGTGTGCTAATGTGTGTGGGCTATGTAACTTATGGTGTAAAATGGACAAAAAACCCTATTTATACTGTAGAGGCGTCTAGGGTTTCGTACTGCCCTCCCTCGTCAGGTCTCCCGGTCACTTCCATAGCTCTCTCGATTACTTCATTTGTTCCCTCCTGATAGCTCCGTAGCTTCCTAGGACATCTCCCTCGCTCCTCCCAATATCACCTTCGTACATTGCCTCTAGTCGAGCCTCGCACTTAGTCCTTCTCGGGCACTTCCTTGGTCCCTTCTGAATAGTTCCGTAGCTCCGTGGAGTACCTCCCGAGCTCCTCTGAACCTCACCTTCGTACACCGTTCTGGTCGAACCTCGTACCTGGTCCTTACCTCCTTCAGACCCAATCTCCTACTCTGTTCCTTGTAGGTTGTCAGGTCAGGAGGAATGCTGGATAGGTCACCCCTATCAATAATAGTTAGAGTTATAGCTTGTTGTACTTCTTTTCAATTGTCACGTTGGTTGTTGAAAACTAGACTTTACTGTTTATGACATTTTGCTGATATGGTGCACAATCGATCTTGGTTTACCACACAGTTTCGACAATTGTTTCCTCTCAAACTTTTGCTCCTTTATCAAACATTGTTACACTAAGCACGGCCGACACAAGAGCCTAGAAACTTTCACTCCATCGTCCCCCAATATATTTATTGTATTTGACCAAACTTGTGAGAAGACACCTTGATTTTGACCTTATGTGGACATGCTCATTACGTAACGATGGTGATGCGGGTTACGACCCCGATCAACAAAATTTATGGTCCGGGAAATAAAGGTGAGGGCCGGTTCGGATGAAATCGTGGATTGAATATTAAGAAAAAGGACGGAAAAGTAAAGAGACGATGATTTACGTGGTTCGAATTCGGGTGAATCCTACATCCACGGGCCGCCGGAGAATATTCACTAATAACGGAAGAAGATTACACACTCAAGCTCACTTTCTCTCTTATTTACAAGTAATCCTCAGTTATGAACAGTATGAAGAAGATAAAGAGAGGGAGAGAGAGTATCTATGTGTGTTCTTGGTGTGCTAATGTGTGTGGGCTATGTAACTTATGGTGTAAAATGGACAAAAAACCCTATTTATACTGTAGAGGCGTCTAGGGTTTCGTACTGCCCTCCCTCGTCAGGTCTCCCGGTCACTTCCATAGCTCTCTCGATTACTTCATTTGTTCCCTCCTGATAGCTCCGTAGCTTCCTAGGACATCTCCCTCGCTCCTCCCAATATCACCTTCGTACATTGCCTCTAGTCGAGCCTCGCACTTAGTCCTTCTCGGGCACTTCCTTGGGCCCTTCTGAATAGTTCCGTAGCTCCGTGGAGTACCTCCCGAGCTCCTCTGAACCTCACCTTCGTACACCGTTCTGGTCGAACCTCGTACCTGGTCCTTACCTCCTTCAGACCCAATCTCCTACTCTGTTCCTTGTAGGTTGTCAGGTCAGGAGGAATGCTGGATAGGTCACCCCTATCAATAATAGTTAGAGTTATAGCTTGTTGTACTTCTTTTCAATTGTCACGTTGGTTGTTGAAAACTAGACTTTACTGTTTCTGACATTTTGCTGATATGGTGCACAATCGATCTTGGTTTACCACACAGTTTCGACAATTGTTTCCTCTCAAACTTTTGCTCCTTTATCAAACATTGTTACACTAAGCACGGCCGACACAAGAGCCTAGAAACTTTCACTCCATCGTCCCCAATATATTTATTGTATTTGACCAAACTTGTGAGAAGACACCTTGATTTTGACCTTATGTGGACATGCTCATTACGGAACGATGGTGATGCGGGTTACGACCCCGATCAACAAAATTTATGGTCCGGGAAATAAAGGTGAGGGCCGGTTCGGATGAAATCGTGGATTGAATATTAAGAAAAAGGACGGAAAAGTAAAGAGACGATGATTTACGTGGTTCGAATTCGGGTGAATCCTACGTCCACGGGCCGCCGGAGAATATTCACTAATAACGGAAGAAGATTACACACTCAAGCTCACTTTCTCTCTTATTTACAAGTAATCCTCAGCTATGAACAGTATGAAGAAGATAAAGAGAGGGAGAGAGAGTATCTATGTGTGTTCTTGGTGTGCTAATGTGTGTGGGCTATGTAACTTATGGTGTAAAATGGACAAAAAACCCTATTTATACTGTAGAGGCGTCTAGGGTTTCGTACTGCCCTCCCTCGTCAGGTCTCCCGGTCACTTCCATAGCTCTCTCGATTACTTCATTTGTTCCCTCCTGATAGCTCCGTAGCTTCCTAGGACATCTCCCTCGCTCCTCCCAATATCACCTTCGTACATTGCCTCTAGTCGAGCCTCGCACTTAGTCCTTCTCGGGCACTTCCTTGGTCCCTTCTGAATAGTTCCGTAGCTCCGTGGAGTACCTCCCGAGCTCCTCTGAACCTCACCTTCGTACACCGTTCTGGTCGAACCTCGTACCTGGTCCTTACCTCCTTCAGACCCAATCTCCTACTCTGTTCCTTGTAGGTTGTCAGGTCAGGAGGAATGCTGGATAGGTCACCCCTATCAATAATAGTTAGAGTTATAGCTTGTTGTACTTCTTTTCAATTGTCACGTTGGTTGTTGAAAACTAGACTTTACTGTTTCTGACATTTTGCTGATATGGTGCACAATCGATCTTGGTTTACCACACAGTTTCGACAATTGTTTCCTCTCAAACTTTTGCTCCTTTATCAAACATTGTTACACTAAGCACGGCCGACACAAGAGCCTAGAAACTTTCACTCCATCGTCCCCCAATATATTTATTGTATTTGACCAAACTTGTGAGAAGACACCTTGATTTTGACCTTATGTGGACATGCTCATTACGTAACGATGGTGATGCGGGTTACGACCCCGATCAACAAAATTTATGGTCCGGGAAATAAAGGTGAGGGCCGGTTCGGATGAAATCGTGGATTGAATATTAAGAAAAAGGACGGAAAAGTAAAGAGACGATGATTTACGTGGTTCGAATTCGGGTGAATCCTACGTCCACGGGCCGCCGGAGAATATTCACTAATAACGGAAGAAGATTACACACTCAAGCTCACTTTCTCTCTTATTTACAAGTAATCCTCAGCTATGAACAGTATGAAGAAGATAAAGAGAGGGAGAGAGAGTATCTATGTGTGTTCTTGGTGTGCTAATGTGTGTGGGCTATGTAACTTATGGTGTAAAATGGACAAAAAACCCTATTTATACTGTAGAGGCGTCTAGGGTTTCGTACTGCCCTCCCTCGTCAGGTCTCCCGGTCACTTCCATAGCTCTCTCGATTACTTCATTTGTTCCCTCCTGATAGCTCCGTAGCTTCCTAGGACATCTCCCTCGCTCCTCCCAATATCACCTTCGTACATTGCCTCTAGTCGAGCCTCGCACTTAGTCCTTCTCGGGCACTTCCTTGGGCCCTTCTGAATAGTTCCGTAGCTCCGTGGAGTACCTCCCGAGCTCCTCTGAACCTCACCTTCGTGCACCGTTCTGGTCGAACCTCGTACCTGGTCCTTACCTCCTTCAGACCCAATCTCCTACTCTGTTCCTTGTAGGTTGTCAGGTCAGGAGGAATGCTGGATAGGTCACCCCTATCAATAATAGTTAGAGTTATGGCTTGTTGTACTTCTTTTCAATTGTCACGTTGGTTGTTGAAAACTAGACTTTACTGTTTATGACATTTTGCTGATATGGTGCACAATCGATCTTGGTTTACCACACAGTTTCGACAATTGTTTCCTCTCAAACTTTTGCTCCTTTATCAAACATTGTTACACTAAGCACGGCCGACACAAGAGCCTAGAAACTTTCACTCCATCGTCCCCAATATATTTATTGTATTTGACCAAACTTGTGAGAAGACACCTTGATTTTGACCTTATGTGGACATGCTCATTACGGAACGATGGTGATGCGGGTTACGACCCCGATCAACAAAATTTATGGTCCGGGAAATAAAGGTGAGGGCCGGTTCGGATGAAATCGTGGATTGAATATTAAGAAAAAGGACGGAAAAGTAAAGAGACGATGATTTACGTGGTTCGAATTCGGGTGAATCCTACGTCCACGGGCCGCCGGAGAATATTCACTAATAACGGAAGAAGATTACACACTCAAGCTCACTTTCTCTCTTATTTACAAGTGATCCTCAGCTATGAACAGTATGAAGAAGATAAAGAGAGGGAGAGAGAGTATCTATGTGTGTCTTGGTGTGCTAATGTGTGTGGGCTATGTAACTTATGGTGTAAAATGGACAAAAGACCCTATTTATACTGTAGAGGCGTCTAGGGTTTCGTACTGCCCTCCCTCGTCAGGTCTCCCGGTCACTTCCATAGCTCTCTCGATTACTTCATTTGTTCCCTCCTGATAGCTCCGTAGCTTCCTAGGACATCTCCCTAGCTCCTCCCAATATCACCTTCGTACATTGCCTCTAGTCGAGCCTCGCACTTAGTCCTTCTCGGGCACTTCCTTGGTCCCTTTTGAATAGTTCTGTAGCTCCGTGGAGTACCTCCCGAGCTCCTCTGAACCTCACCTTCGTACACCGTTCTGGTCGGACCTCGTACCTGGTCCTTACCTCCTTCAGACCCAATCTCCTACTCTGTTCCTTGTAGGTTGTCAGGTCAGGAGGAATGCTGGATAGGTCACCCCTATCAATAATAGTTAGAGTTATAGCTTGTTGTACTTCTTTTCAATTGTCACGTTGGTTGTTGAAAACTAGACTTTACTGTTTATGACGTTTTGCTGATATGGTGCACAATCGATCTTGGTTTACCACACAGTTTCGACAATTGTTTCCTCTCAAACTTTTGCTCCTTTATCAAACATTCTTACACTAAGCACGGCCGACACAAGAGCCTAGAAACTTTCACTCCATCGTCCCCCAATATATTTATTGTATTTGACCAAACTTGTGAGAAGACACCTTGATTTTGACCTTATGTGGACATGCTCATTACGGAACGATGGTGATGCGGGTTACGACCCCGATCAACAAAATTTATGGTCCGGGAAATAAAGGTGAGGGCCGGTTCGGATGAAATCGTGGATTGAATATTAAGAAAAAGGACGGAAAAGTAAAGAGACGATGATTTACGTGGTTCGAATTCGGGTGAATCCTACGTCCACGGGCCGCCGGAGAATATTCACTAATAACGGAAGAAGATTACACACTCAAGCTCACTTTCTCTCTTATTTACAAGTGATCCTCAGCTATGAACAGTATGAAGAAGATAAAGAGAGGGAGAGAGAGTATCTATGTGTGTCTTGGTGTGCTAATGTGTGTGGGCTATGTAACTTATGGTGTAAAATGGACAAAAGACCCTATTTATACTGTAGAGGCGTCTAGGGTTTCGTACTGCCCTCCCTCGTCAGGTCTCCCGGTCACTTCCATAGCTCTCTCGATTACTTCATTTGTTCCCTCCTGATAGCTCCGTAGCTTCCTAGGACATCTCCCTAGCTCCTCCCAATATCACCTTCGTACATTGCCTCTAGTCGAGCCTCGCACTTAGTCCTTCTCGGGCACTTCCTTGGGCCCTTCTGAATAGTTCCGTAGCTCCGTGGAGTACCTCCCGAGCTCCTCTGAACCTCACCTTCGTACACCGTTCTGGTCGGACCTCGTACCTGGTCCTTACCTCCTTCAGACCCAATCTCCTACTCTGTTCCTTGTAGGTTGTCAGGTCAGGAGGAATGCTGGATAGGTCACCCCTATCAATAATAGTTAGAGTTATAGCTTGTTGTACTTCTTTTCAATTGTCACGTTGGTTGTTGAAAACTAGACTTTACTGTTTATGACATTTTGCTGATATGGTGCACAATCGATCTTGGTTTACCACACAGTTTCGACAATTGTTTCCTCTCAAACTTTTGCTCCTTTATCAAACATTGTTACACTAAGCACGGCCGACACAAGAGCCTAGAAACTTTCACTCCATCGTCCCCCAATATATTTATTGTATTTGACCAAACTTGTGAGAAGACACCTTGATTTTGACCTTATGTGGACATGCTCATTACGGAACGATGGTGATGCGGGTTACGACCCCGATCAACAAAATTTATGGTCCGGGAAATAAAGGTGAGGGCCGGTTCGGATGAAATCGTGGATTGAATATTAAGAAAAAGGACGGAAAAGTAAAGAGACGATGATTTACGTGGTTCGAATTCGGGTGAATCCTACGTCCACGGGCCGCCGGAGAATATTCACTAATAACGGAAGAAGATTACACACTCAAGCTCACTTTCTCTCTTATTTACAAGTAATCCTCAGCTATGAACAGTATGAAGAAGATAAAGAGAGGGAGAGAGAGTATCTATGTGTGTTCTTGGTGTGCTAATGTGTGTGGGCTATGTAACTTATGGTGTAAAATGGACAAAAAACCCTATTTATACTGTAGAGGCGTCTAGGGTTTCGTACTGCCCTCCCTCGTCAGGTCTCCCGGTCACTTCCATAGCTCTCTCGATTACTTCATTTGTTCCCTCCTGATAGCTCCGTAGCTTCCTAGGACATCTCCCTCGCTCCTCCCAATATCACCTTCGTACATTGCCTCTAGTCGAGCCTCGCACTTAGTCCTTCTCGGGCACTTCCTTGGGCCCTTCTGAATAGTTCCGTAGCTCCGTGGAGTACCTCCCGAGCTCCTCTGAACCTCACCTTCGTACACCGTTCTGGTCGAACCTCGTACCTGGTCCTTACCTCCTTCAGACCCAATCTCCTACTCTGTTCCTTGTAGGTTGTCAGGTCAGGAGGAATGCTGGATAGGTCACCCCTATCAATAATAGTTAGAGTTATAGCTTGTTGTACTTCTTTTCAATTGTCACGTTGGTTGTTGAAAACTAGACTTTACTGTTTATGACATTTTGCTGATATGGTGCACAATCGATCTTGGTTTACCACACAGTTTCGACAATTGTTTCCTCTCAAACTTTTGCTCCTTTATCAAACATTGTTACACTAAGCACGGCCGACACAAGAGCCTAGAAACTTTCACTCCATCGTCCCCAATATATTTATTGTATTTGACCAAACTTGTGAGAAGACACCTTGATTTTGACCTTATGTGGACATGCTCATTACGGAACGATGGTGATGCGGGTTACGACCCCGATCAACAAAATTTATGGTCCGGGAAATAAAGGTGAGGGCCGGTTCGGATGAAATCGTGGATTGAATATTAAGAAAAAGGACGGAAAAGTAAAGAGACGATGATTTACGTGGTTCGAATTCGGGTGAATCCTACGTCCACGGGCCGCCGGAGAATATTCACTAATAACGGAAGAAGATTACACACTCAAGCTCACTTTCTCTCTTATTTACAAGTGATCCTCAGCTATGAACAGTATGAAGAAGATAAAGAGAGGGAGAGAGAGTATCTATGTGTGTCTTGGTGTGCTAATGTGTGTGGGCTATGTAACTTATGGTGTAAAATGGACAAAAGACCCTATTTATACTGTAGAGGCGTCTAGGGTTTCGTACTGCCCTCCCTCGTCAGGTCTCCCGGTCACTTCCATAGCTCTCTCGATTACTTCATTTGTTCCCTCCTGATAGCTCCGTAGCTTCCTAGGACATCTCCCTAGCTCCTCCCAATATCACCTTCGTACATTGCCTCTAGTCGAGCCTCGCACTTAGTCCTTCTCGGGCACTTCCTTGGGCCCTTCTGAATAGTTCCGTAGCTCCGTGGAGTACCTCCCGAGCTCCTCTGAACCTCACCTTCGTACACCGTTCTGGTCGGACCTCGTACCTGGTCCTTACCTCCTTCAGACCCAATCTCCTACTCTGTTCCTTGTAGGTTGTCAGGTCAGGAGGAATGCTGGATAGGTCACCCCTATCAATAATAGTTAGAGTTATAGCTTGTTGTACTTCTTTTCAATTGTCACGTTGGTTGTTGAAAACTAGACTTTACTGTTTATGACGTTTTGCTGATATGGTGCACAATCGATCTTGGTTTACCACACAGTTTCGACAATTGTTTCCTCTCAAACTTTTGCTCCTTTATCAAACATTCTTACACTAAGCACGGCCGACACAAGAGCCTAGAAACTTTCACTCCATCGTCCCCCAATATATTTATTGTATTTGACCAAACTTGTGAGAAGACACCTTGATTTTGACCTTATGTGGACATGCTCATTACGGAACGATGGTGATGCGGGTTACGACCCCGATCAACAAAATTTATGGTCCGGGAAATAAAGGTGAGGGCCGGTTCGGATGAAATCGTGGATTGAATATTAAGAAAAAGGACGGAAAAGTAAAGAGACGATGATTTACGTGGTTCGAATTCGGGTGAATCCTACGTCCACGGGCCGCCGGAGAATATTCACTAATAACGGAAGAAGATTACACACTCAAGCTCACTTTCTCTCTTATTTACAAGTGATCCTCAGCTATGAACAGTATGAAGAAGATAAAGAGAGGGAGAGAGAGTATCTATGTGTGTCTTGGTGTGCTAATGTGTGTGGGCTATGTAACTTATGGTGTAAAATGGACAAAAGACCCTATTTATACTGTAGAGGCGTCTAGGGTTTCGTACTGCCCTCCCTCGTCAGGTCTCCCGGTCACTTCCATAGCTCTCTCGATTACTTCATTTGTTCCCTCCTGATAGCTCCGTAGCTTCCTAGGACATCTCCCTAGCTCCTCCCAATATCACCTTCGTACATTGCCTCTAGTCGAGCCTCGCACTTAGTCCTTCTCGGGCACTTCCTTGGGCCCTTCTGAATAGTTCCGTAGCTCCGTGGAGTACCTCCCGAGCTCCTCTGAACCTCACCTTCGTACACCGTTCTGGTCGGACCTCGTACCTGGTCCTTACCTCCTTCAGACCCAATCTCCTACTCTGTTCCTTGTAGGTTGTCAGGTCAGGAGGAATGCTGGATAGGTCACCCCTATCAATAATAGTTAGAGTTATAGCTTGTTGTACTTCTTTTCAATTGTCACGTTGGTTGTTGAAAACTAGACTTTACTGTTTATGACGTTTTGCTGATATGGTGCACAATCGATCTTGGTTTACCACACAGTTTCGACAATTGTTTCCTCTCAAACTTTTGCTCCTTTATCAAACATTCTTACACTAAGCACGGCCGACACAAGAGCCTAGAAACTTTCACTCCATCGTCCCCCAATATATTTATTGTATTTGACCAAACTTGTGAGAAGACACCTTGATTTTGACCTTATGTGGACATGCTCATTACGGAACGATGGTGATGCGGGTTACGACCCCGATCAACAAAATTTATGGTCCGGGAAATAAAGGTGAGGGCCGGTTCGGATGAAATCGTGGATTGAATATTAAGAAAAAGGACGGAAAAGTAAAGAGACGATGATTTACGTGGTTCGAATTCGGGTGAATCCTACGTCCACGGGCCGCCGGAGAATATTCACTAATAACGGAAGAAGATTACACACTCAAGCTCACTTTCTCTCTTATTTACAAGTGATCCTCAGCTATGAACAGTATGAAGAAGATAAAGAGAGGGAGAGAGAGTATCTATGTGTGTCTTGGTGTGCTAATGTGTGTGGGCTATGTAACTTATGGTGTAAAATGGACAAAAGACCCTATTTATACTGTAGAGGCGTCTAGGGTTTCGTACTGCCCTCCCTCGTCAGGTCTCCCGGTCACTTCCATAGCTCTCTCGATTACTTCATTTGTTCCCTCCTGATAGCTCCGTAGCTTCCTAGGACATCTCCCTAGCTCCTCCCAATATCACCTTCGTACATTGCCTCTAGTCGAGCCTCGCACTTAGTCCTTCTCGGGCACTTCCTTGGGCCCTTCTGAATAGTTCCGTAGCTCCGTGGAGTACCTCCCGAGCTCCTCTGAACCTCACCTTCGTACACCGTTCTGGTCGGACCTCGTACCTGGTCCTTACCTCCTTCAGACCCAATCTCCTACTCTGTTCCTTGTAGGTTGTCAGGTCAGGAGGAATGCTGGATAGGTCACCCCTATCAATAATAGTTAGAGTTATAGCTTGTTGTACTTCTTTTCAATTGTCACGTTGGTTGTTGAAAACTAGACTTTACTGTTTATGACGTTTTGCTGATATGGTGCACAATCGATCTTGGTTTACCACACAGTTTCGACAATTGTTTCCTCTCAAACTTTTGCTCCTTTATCAAACATTCTTACACTAAGCACGGCCGACACAAGAGCCTAGAAACTTTCACTCCATCGTCCCCCAATATATTTATTGTATTTGACCAAACTTGTGAGAAGACACCTTGATTTTGACCTTATGTGGACATGCTCATTACGGAACGATGGTGATGCGGGTTACGACCCCGATCAACAAAATTTATGGTCCGGGAAATAAAGGTGAGGGCCGGTTCGGATGAAATCGTGGATTGAATATTAAGAAAAAGGACGGAAAAGTAAAGAGACGATGATTTACGTGGTTCGAATTCGGGTGAATCCTACGTCCACGGGCCGCCGGAGAATATTCACTAATAACGGAAGAAGATTACACACTCAAGCTCACTTTCTCTCTTATTTACAAGTGATCCTCAGCTATGAACAGTATGAAGAAGATAAAGAGAGGGAGAGAGAGTATCTATCTATGTGTGTCTTGGTGTGCTAATGTGTGTGGGCTATGTAACTTATGGTGTAAAATGGACAAAAGACCCTATTTATACTGTAGAGGCGTCTAGGGTTTCGTACTGCCCTCCCTCGTCAGGTCTCCCGGTCACTTCCATAGCTCTCTCGATTACTTCATTTGTTCCCTCCTGATAGCTCCGTAGCTTCCTAGGACATCTCCCTAGCTCCTCCCAATATCACCTTCGTACATTGCCTCTAGTCGAGCCTCGCACTTAGTCCTTCTCGGGCACTTCCTTGGGCCCTTCTGAATAGTTCCGTAGCTCCGTGGAGTACCTCCCGAGCTCCTCTGAACCTCACCTTCGTACACCGTTCTGGTCGGACCTCGTACCTGGTCCTTACCTCCTTCAGACCCAATCTCCTACTCTGTTCCTTGTAGGTTGTCAGGTCAGGAGGAATGCTGGATAGGTCACCCCTATCAATAATAGTTAGAGTTATAGCTTGTTGTACTTCTTTTCAATTGTCACGTTGGTTGTTGAAAACTAGACTTTACTGTTTATGACGTTTTGCTGATATGGTGCACAATCGATCTTGGTTTACCACACAGTTTCGACAATTGTTTCCTCTCAAACTTTTGCTCCTTTATCAAACATTCTTACACTAAGCACGGCCGACACAAGAGCCTAGAAACTTTCACTCCATCGTCCCCCAATATATTTATTGTATTTGACCAAACTTGTGAGAAGACACCTTGATTTTGACCTTATGTGGACATGCTCATTACGGAACGATGGTGATGCGGGTTACGACCCCGATCAACAAAATTTATGGTCCGGGAAATAAAGGTGAGGGCCGGTTCGGATGAAATCGTGGATTGAATATTAAGAAAAAGGACGGAAAAGTAAAGAGACGATGATTTACGTGGTTCGAATTCGGGTGAATCCTACGTCCACGGGCCGCCGGAGAATATTCACTAATAACGGAAGAAGATTACACACTCAAGCTCACTTTCTCTCTTATTTACAAGTGATCCTCAGCTATGAACAGTATGAAGAAGATAAAGAGAGGGAGAGAGAGTATCTATGTGTGTCTTGGTGTGCTAATGTGTGTGGGCTATGTAACTTATGGTGTAAAATGGACAAAAGACCCTATTTATACTGTAGAGGCGTCTAGGGTTTCGTACTGCCCTCCCTCGTCAGGTCTCCCGGTCACTTCCATAGCTCTCTCGATTACTTCATTTGTTCCCTCCTGATAGCTCCGTAGCTTCCTAGGACATCTCCCTAGCTCCTCCCAATATCACCTTCGTACATTGCCTCTAGTCGAGCCTCGCACTTAGTCCTTCTCGGGCACTTCCTTGGGCCCTTCTGAATAGTTCCGTAGCTCCGTGGAGTACCTCCCGAGCTCCTCTGAACCTCACCTTCGTACACCGTTCTGGTCGGACCTCGTACCTGGTCCTTACCTCCTTCAGACCCAATCTCCTACTCTGTTCCTTGTAGGTTGTCAGGTCAGGAGGAATGCTGGATAGGTCACCCCTATCAATAATAGTTAGAGTTATAGCTTGTTGTACTTCTTTTCAATTGTCACGTTGGTTGTTGAAAACTAGACTTTACTGTTTATGACGTTTTGCTGATATGGTGCACAATCGATCTTGGTTTACCACACAGTTTCGACAATTGTTTCCTCTCAAACTTTTGCTCCTTTATCAAACATTCTTACACTAAGCACGGCCGACACAAGAGCCTAGAAACTTTCACTCCATCGTCCCCCAATATATTTATTGTATTTGACCAAACTTGTGAGAAGACACCTTGATTTTGACCTTATGTGGACATGCTCATTACGGAACGATGGTGATGCGGGTTACGACCCCGATCAACAAAATTTATGGTCCGGGAAATAAAGGTGAGGGCCGGTTCGGATGAAATCGTGGATTGAATATTAAGAAAAAGGACGGAAAAGTAAAGAGACGATGATTTACGTGGTTCGAATTCGGGTGAATCCTACGTCCACGGGCCGCCGGAGAATATTCACTAATAACGGAAGAAGATTACACACTCAAGCTCACTTTCTCTCTTATTTACAAGTGATCCTCAGCTATGAACAGTATGAAGAAGATAAAGAGAGGGAGAGAGAGTATCTATGTGTGTTCTTGGTGTGCTAATGTGTGTGGGCTATGTAACTTATGGTGTAAAATGGACAAAAAACCCTATTTATACTGTAGAGGCGTCTAGGGTTTCGTACTGCCCTCCCTCGTCAGGTCTCCCGGTCACTTCCATAGCTCTCTCGATTACTTCATTTGTTCCCTCCTGATAGCTCCGTAGCTTCCTAGGACATCTCCCTAGCTCCTCCCAATATCACCTTCGTACATTGCCTCTAGTCGAGCCTCGCACTTAGTCCTTCTCGGGCACTTCCTTGGGCCCTTCTGAATAGTTCCGTAGCTCCGTGGAGTACCTCCCGAGCTCCTCTGAACCTCACCTTCGTACACCGTTCTGGTCGGACCTCGTACCTGGTCCTTACCTCCTTCAGACCCAATCTCCTACTCTGTTCCTTGTAGGTTGTCAGGTCAGGAGGAATGCTGGATAGGTCACCCTTAATAGTTAGAGTTATAGCTTGTTGTACTTCTTTTCAATTGTCACGTTGGTTGTTGAAAACTAAACTTTACTGTTTATGACGTTTTGCTTGATATGGTGCACAATCGATCTTGGTTTACCACACAGTTTCGACAATTGTTTCCTCTCAAACTTTTGCTCCTTTATCAAACATTCTTACACTAAGCACGGCCGACACAAGAGCCTAGAAACTTTCACTCCATCGTCCCCCAATATATTTATTGTATTTGACCAAACTTGTGAGAAGACACCTTGATTTTGACCTTATGTGGACATGCTCATTACGGAACGATGGTGATGCGGGTTACGACCCCGATCAACAAAATTTATGGTCCGGGAAATAAAGGTGAGGGCCGGTTCGGATGAAATCGTGGATGGAATATTAAGAAAAAGGACGGAAAAGTAAAGAGACGATGATTTACGTGGTTCGAATTCGGGTGAATCCTACGTCCACGGGCCGCCGGAGAATATTCACTAATAACGGAAGAAGATTACACACTCAAGCTCACTTTCTCTCTTATTTACAAGTGATCCTCAGCTATGAACAGTATGAAGAAGATAAAGAGAGGGAGAGAGAGTATCTATGTGTGTCTTGGTGTGCTAATGTGTGTGGGCTATGTAACTTATGGTGTAAAATGGACAAAAGACCCTATTTATACTGTAGAGGCGTCTAGGGTTTCGTACTGCCCTCCCTCGTCAGGTCTCCCGGTCACTTCCATAGCTCTCTCGATTACTTCATTTGTTCCCTCCTGATAGCTCCGTAGCTTCCTAGGACATCTCCCTAGCTCCTCCCAATATCACCTTCGTACATTGCCTCTAGTCGAGCCTCGCACTTAGTCCTTCTCGGGCACTTCCTTGGGCCCTTCTGAATAGTTCCGTAGCTCCGTGGAGTACCTCCCGAGCTCCTCTGAACCTCACCTTCGTACACCGTTCTGGTCGGACCTCGTACCTGGTCCTTACCTCCTTCAGACCCAATCTCCTACTCTGTTCCTTGTAGGTTGTCAGGTCAGGAGGAATGCTGGATAGGTCACCCCTATCAATAATAGTTAGAGTTATAGCTTGTTGTACTTCTTTTCAATTGTCACGTTGGTTGTTGAAAACTAGACTTTACTGTTTATGACGTTTTGCTGATATGGTGCACAATCGATCTTGGTTTACCACACAGTTTCGACAATTGTTTCCTCTCAAACTTTTGCTCCTTTATCAAACATTCTTACACTAAGCACGGCCGACACAAGAGCCTAGAAACTTTCACTCCATCGTCCCCCAATATATTTATTGTATTTGACCAAACTTGTGAGAAGACACCTTGATTTTGACCTTATGTGGACATGCTCATTACGGAACGATGGTGATGCGGGTTACGACCCCGATCAACAAAATTTATGGTCCGGGAAATAAAGGTGAGGGCCGGTTCGGATGAAATCGTGGATGGAATATTAAGAAAAAGGACGGAAAAGTAAAGAGACGATGATTTACGTGGTTCGAATTCGGGTGAATCCTACGTCCACGGGCCGCCGGAGAATATTCACTAATAACGGAAGAAGATTACACACTCAAGCTCACTTTCTCTCTTATTTACAAGTAATCCTCAGCTATGAACAGTATGAAGAAGATAAAGAGAGGGAGAGAGAGTATCTATGTGTGTTCTTGGTGTGCTAATGTGTGTGGGCTATGTAACTTATGGTGTAAAATGGACAAAAAACCCTATTTATACTGTAGAGGCGTCTAGGGTTTCGTACTGCCCTCCCTCGTCAGGTCTCCCGGTCACTTCCATAGCTCTCTCGATTACTTCATTTGTTCCCTCCTGATAGCTCCGTAGCTTCCTAGGACATCTCCCTAGCTCCTCCCAATATCACCTTCGTACATTGCCTCTAGTCGAGCCTCGCACTTAGTCCTTCTCGGGCACTTCCTTGGGCCCTTCTGAATAGTTCCGTAGCTCCGTGGAGTACCTCCCGAGCTCCTCTGAACCTCACCTTCGTACACCGTTCTGGTCGGACCTCGTACCTGGTCCTTACCTCCTTCAGACCCAATCTCCTACTCTGTTCCTTGTAGGTTGTCAGGTCAGGAGGAATGCTGGATAGGTCACCCCTATCAATAATAGTTAGAGTTATAGCTTGTTGTACTTCTTTTCAATTGTCACGTTGGTTGTTGAAAACTAGACTTTACTGTTTATGACGTTTTGCTGATATGGTGCACAATCGATCTTGGTTTACCACACAGTTTCGACAATTGTTTCCTCTCAAACTTTTGCTCCTTTATCAAACATTCTTACACTAAGCACGGCCGACACAAGAGCCTAGAAACTTTCACTCCATCGTCCCCCAATATATTTATTGTATTTGACCAAACTTGTGAGAAGACACCTTGATTTTGACCTTATGTGGACATGCTCATTACGGAACGATGGTGATGCGGGTTACGACCCCGATCAACAAAATTTATGGTCCGGGAAATAAAGGTGAGGGCCGGTTCGGATGAAATCGTGGATGGAATATTAAGAAAAAGGACGGAAAAGTAAAGAGACGATGATTTACGTGGTTCTAATTCGGGTGAATCCTACGTCCACGGGCCGCCGGAGAATATTCACTAATAACGGAAGAAGATTACACACTCAAGCTCACTTTCTCTCTTATTTACAAGTAATCCTCAGCTATGAACAGTATGTAGAAGATAAAGAGAGGGAGAGAGAGTATCTATGTGTGTTCTTGGTGTGCTAATGTGTGTGGGCTATGTAACTTATGGTGTAAAATGGACAAAAAACCCTATTTATACTGTAGAGGCGTCTAGGGTTTCGTACTGCCCTCCCTCGTCAGGTCTCCCGGTCACTTCCATAGCTCTCTCGATTACTTCATTTGTTCCCTCCTGATAGCTCAGTAGCTTCCTAGGACATCTCCCTAGCTCCTCCCAATATCACCTTCGTACATTGCCTCTAGTCGAGCCTCGCACTTAGTCCTTCTCGGGCACTTCCTTGGGCCCTTCTGAATAGTTCCGTAGCTCCGTGGAGTACCTCCCGAGCTCCTCTGAACCTCACCTTCGTACACCGTTCTGGTCGGACCTCGTACCTGGTCCTTACCTCCTTCAGACCCAATCTCCTACTCTGTTCCTTGTAGGTTGTCAGGTCAGGAGGAATGCTGAATAGGTCACCCCTAATAGTTAGAGTTATAGCTTGTTGTACTTCTTTTCAATTGTCACGTTGGTTGTTGAAAACCAAACTTTACTGTTTATGACGTTTTGCTTGATATGGTGCACAATCGATCTTGGTTTACCACACAGTTTCGACAATTGTTTCCTCTCAAACTTTTGCTCCTTTATCAAACATTCTTACACTAAGCACGGCCGACACAAGAGCCTAGAAACTTTCACTCCATCGTCCCCCAATATATTTATTGTATTTGACCAAACTTGTGAGAAGACACCTTGATTTTGACCTTATGTGGACATGCTCATTACGGAACGATGGTGATGCGGGTTACGACCCCGATCAACAAAATTTATGGTCCGGGAAATAAAGGTGAGGGCCGGTTCGGATGAAATCGTGGATGGAATATTAAGAAAAAGGACGGAAAAGTAAAGAGACGATGATTTACGTGGTTCGAATTCGGGTGAATCCTACGTCCACGGGCCGCCGGAGAATATTCACTAATAACGGAAGAAGATTACACACTCAAGCTCACTTTCTCTCTTATTTACAAGTAATCCTCAGCTATGAACAGTATGAAGAAGATAAAGAGAGGGAGAGAGAGTATCTATGTGTGTTCTTGGTGTGCTAATGTGTGTGGGCTATGTAACTTATGGTGTAAAATGGACAAAAAACCCTATTTATACTGTAGAGGCGTCTAGGGTTTCGTACTGCCCTCCCTCGTCAGGTCTCCCGGTCACTTCCATAGCTCTCTCGATTACTTCATTTGTTCCCTCCTGATAGCTCCGTAGCTTCCTAGGACATCTCCCTAGCTCCTCCCAATATCATCTTCGTACATTGCCTCTAGTCGAGCCCCGCACTTAGTCCTTCTCGGGCACTTCCTTGGGCCCTTCTGAATAGTTCCGTAGCTCCGTGGAGTACCTCCCGAGCTCCTCTGAACCTCACCTTCGTACACCGTTCTGGTCGGACCTCGTACCTGGTCCTTACCTCCTTCAGACCCAATCTCCTACTCTGTTCCTTGTAGGTTGTCAGGTCAGGAGGAATGCTGGATAGGTCACCCCTATAAATAATAGTTAGAGTTATAGCTTGTTGTACTTCTTTTCAATTGTCACGTTGGTTGTTGAAAACTAGACTTTACTGTTTATGACGTTTTGCTGATATGGTGCACAATCGATCTTGGTTTACCACACAGTTTCGACAATTGTTTCCTCTCAAACTTTTGCTCCTTTATCAAACATTCTTACACTAAGCACGGCCGACACAAGAGCCTAGAAACTTTCACTCCATCGTCCCCCAATATATTTATTGTATTTGACCAAACTTGTGAGAAGACACCTTGATTTTGACCTTATGTGGACATGCTCATTACGGAACGATGGTGATGCGGGTTACGACCCCGATCAACAAAATTTATGGTCCGGGAAATAAAGGTGAGGGCCGGTTCGGATGAAATCGTGGATTGAATATTAAGAAAAAGGACGGAAAAGTAAAGAGACGATGATTTACGTGGTTCGAATTCGGGTGAATCCTACGTCCACGGGCCGCCGGAGAATATTCACTAATAACGGAAGAAGATTACACACTCAAGCTCACTTTCTCTCTTATTTACAAGTGATCCTCAGCTATGAACAGTATGAAGAAGATAAAGAGAGGGAGAGAGAGTATCTATGTGTGTCTTGGTGTGCTAATGTGTGTGGGCTATGTAACTTATGGTGTAAAATGGACAAAAGACCCTATTTATACTGTAGAGGCGTCTAGGGTTTCGTACTGCCCTCCCTCGTCAGGTCTCCCGGTCACTTCCATAGCTTTCTCGATTACTTCATTTGTTCCCTCCTGATAGCTCCGTAGCTTCCTAGGACATCTCCCTAGCTCCTCCCAATATCACCTTCGTACATTGCCTCTAGTCGAGCCTCGCACTTAGTCCTTCTCGGGCACTTCCTTGGGCCCTTCTGAATAGTTCCGTAGCTCCGTGGAGTACCTCCCGAGCTCCTCTGAACCTCACCTTCGTACACCGTTCTGGTCGGACCTCGTACCTGGTCCTTACCTCCTTCAGACCCAATCTCCTACTCTGTTCCTTGTAGGTTGTCAGGTCAGGAGGAATGCTGGATAGGTCACCCCTATCAATAATAGTTAGAGTTATAGCTTGTTGTACTTCTTTTCAATTGTCACGTTGGTTTTTGAAAACTAGACTTTACTGTTTATGATGTTTTGCTTGATATGGTGCACAATCGATCTTGGTTTACCACACAGTTTCGACAATTGTTTCCTCTCAATCTTTTGCTCCTTTATCAAACATTCTTACACTAAGCACGGCCGACACAAGAGCCTAGAAACTTTCACTCCATCGTCCCCCAATATATTTATTGTATTTGACCAAACTTGTGAGAAGACACCTTGATTTTGACCTTATGTGGACATGCTCATTACGGAACGATGGTGATGCGGGTTACGACCCCGATCAACAAAATTTATGGTCCGGGAAATAAAGGTGAGGGCCGGTTCGGATGAAATCGTGGATGGAATATTAAGAAAAAGGACGGAAAAGTAAAGAGACGATGATTTACGTGGTTCGAATTCGGGTGAATCCTACGTCCACGGGCCGCCGGAGAATATTCACTAATAACGGAAGAAGATTACACACTCAAGCTCACTTTCTCTCTTATTTACAAGTAATCCTCAGCTATGAACAGTATGAAGAAGATAAAGAGAGGGAGAGAGAGTATCTATGTGTGTTCTTGGTGTGCTAATGTGTGTGGGCTATGTAACTTATGGTGTAAAATGGACAAAAAACCCTATTTATACTGTAGAGGCGTCTAGGGTTTCGTACTGCCCTCCCTCGTCAGGTCTCCCGGTCACTTCCATAGCTCTCTCGATTACTTCATTTGTTCCCTCCTGATAGCTCCGTAGCTTCCTAGGACATCTCCCTAGCTCCTCCCAATATCACCTTCGTACATTGCCTCTAGTCGAGCCCCGCACTTAGTCCTTCTCGGGCACTTCCTTGGGCCCTTCTGAATAGTTCCGTAGCTCCGTGGAGTACCTCCCGAGCTCCTCTGAACCTCACCTTCGTACACCGTTCTGGTCGGACCTCGTACCTGGTCCTTACCTCCTTCAGACCCAATCTCCTACTCTGTTCCTTGTAGGTTGTCAGGTCAGGAGGAATGCTGGATAGGTCACCCCTATAAATAATAGTTAGAGTTATAGCTTGTTGTACTTCTTTTCAATTGTCACGTTGGTTGTTGAAAACTAGACTTTACTGTTTATGACGTTTTGCTTGATATGGTGCACAATCGATCTTGGTTTACCACACAGTTTCGACAATTATTTCCTCTCAAACTTTTGCTCCTTTATCAAACATTCTTACACTAAGCACGGCCGACACAAGAGCCTAGAAACTTTCACTCCATCGTCCCCCAATATATTTATTGTATTTGACCAAACTTGTGAGAAGACACCTTGATTTTGACCTTATGTGGACATGCTCATTACGGAACGATGGTGATGCGGGTTACGACCCCGATCAACAAAATTTATGGTCCGGGAAATAAAGGTGAGGGCCGGTTCGGATGAAATCGTGGATGGAATATTAAGAAAAAGGACGGAAAAGTAAAGAGACGATGATTTACGTGGTTCGGATTCGGGTGAATCCTACGTCCACGGGCCGCCGGAGAATATTCACTAATAACGGAAGAAGATTACACACTCAAGCTCACTTTCTCTCTTATTTACAAGTGTTCCCCAGCTATGAACAGTATGAAGAAGATAAAGAGAGGGAGAGAGAGTATCTATGTGTGTTCTTGTTAGGAATATTATAGAAGTGTCCAAAACATTATTCTAAGTCTTGTAATTTCTTTATGATGTATTATCTTATGTATTTGGGTTGTGTTTGTAATGGGCTTGTTAGGGGCCCAATAAGCTTAAATACCTCTCAAGGTATTTAAGCTTAAACCCTAACAAGCATTAATTAAGTTTTCCATTTGCAAAACCCTCACGTATTCAACACTAAACCTCTATAGCACATTATTTAAATATTACGAAGGTTAAATCTGTTGAAGTGTTCTTGGATAATCTGGAATTACAAGTGGTATCAGAGCAAGCGTGTAGGTGAGGAAACTTCATTTCAAGCCTTAAAGATTTTAGCAGGGTGAGTTCTTGTGTGGTAGTTTATCTGTCGCAAAGCTCAGACTCATCTACATCAACTATTCTCGAAGATATTCTTTTTTTGTTAAGGCGAGTTTGTGGAACTATCAGTTCTGAGCTATCAAATTGGTTTCCGTGAAGGCTGTGTCAGATTTGTTGGATTTCTATCTAAAACACTTGAAGAACAGCTCTGTTTCTCAGACTGTTCTTGAGTTTGCGCACGGAATTTCTTTTGGGAACTAGGTTTGCGAACTCAAGGATTTCTTTCGCTTTGCGGCTCCTTCATTTCACTTGGTTGTTTTTTTTTCTTTTTTAAGTTTGCGCATCGACACTCCGCAAAGTTCTACTTTGAGAGTTCAAAGTTCCCGAACGTTAGATTTTCAAAGATCAACGCATCAGGTTCTTTCTCACTTCACGAATCCTTATCAATTCGCAAAATCAGAACTTTGCGACCTCTTGATTACTTTGCGAACTTGGACCACTTTGCGAACTCATTTGAACTAGATCACTTTGCGAACTCAGACTACTTTGCGTTCTTCGCTCACTTTGCGAACTCCAGTTTACTTCGCGAATTCAACACACTTTGCGATCTCTTGACACTTTGCGAACTCACTACTGCTTTGCGAACTTTACTCACTTTGCGTACCGTGTGAACCTTGCGAACCCTACTCACTTTGCGAACCGTGTGAACTTTGCTAACATTACTCACTTTGCGAACCTGGTCAACCTTGCGAACCCACATATCTATTCGCAAAGTAACACGTCACTTCTTCAATTCGCAAAATTCAATTCCAACTTTCCTCACAATACACGTCAACGATCATATCCAAAACACAAGCAATGGACTCTTTCAGCATGGGAAATGATGTTAGACCTCCCATCATCCGACATGGAGAGTACGCAGTCTGGAAGAGAAGATTCATCAACTTCATAGAAAGCAAGGACAATTCTGAGAATCTACTAGAATCTATTTACAATGGACCTACACAGTATTGGACAATAATTCCCGCCACTACTGACACCACCCCTGCAAGAGAGGAACAGAGAATCTTGAAAACTACTGATCAATGCAATGATGAAGAAAAACTGCGACTAAAGGCAGATAAAGTGGCGAAATCATACATGATGCAAGCCATTCCCAATGACATTTTGATGCAACTCGAATGTGGTGAGAGTGCAGAAGAAATGTGGGATGCTCTTCGAATTATGATGCAGGGGACAGAAGTCAATACAATGGCAAGAATGGCAAACACACTCATCTCATATGACCGCTTTCATGCTAACAAAGGGGAAACTCTCCAAGAAACCTTCCATCGATTTCTTGTTCTTTTAAATGAGCTAAAAATGAATGGAGTCACAAAAAGTGTAATGGAAATCAATATCAAATTTTTAGGATCACTTCATCCAGAATGGGAGGCTACTACAATTATGATAAGACAGATGAACGACCTAACTAAAGTTAGCATTCATACATTATTCGACTACCTCAATCAACATTCCAATCATGTGGAGAAATGAAGGGAGGAAATCAAACCAATAGGAAGCGAATCGCTTGCTCTTATGACTGAACGATCATCAAGAAAACAATTCAAGGACAAAGAAATTATCCAGTCATCACAAGTTAAGGAGGGAGAAGACTCTGGTTCTGATGACGAATTCAAGGATCTTACCAAACATGCAGACCAGGAAATCACCCTCAAAGATCTTGCTAAGCAACTCGCTCTTGTCTCGAATTTCGTGCAGAGGAAATATTATAAGAAGACTGGTTCCTCCTCCAATCGTCAAAGAACTTCCTCCAACTCTAAAGGAAAGACTCAGGATGAGGACAACAACTCTGAAACTCCTCAACAAGGTGGCAAATGCTTCAACTGCGGCAAGAATGGACACTTTGCCAGAGAGTGCAGAATGCCCAAGAAAAAGGACGTTAACTATTATCGCAGAAAAGTTCAATTAGCTGAACAAAAAGAAAAGGGGCTGGTCTTAATGGCAGAAGAGGATCATTGGCTTGAAGATACCTCAGACAGCGAGAATGAGAACGTGGCACTGATGGCCAAACTAGATGATGAAGAAGATGGAGTTGGAGCTGAAGGTAGCGAGTCAGACAGGGAAACTTCTAACAATTCAGACATAGTGGAGGTAAGTGAAGCAGATTATGATTCTTTACTTAAGATGAAAAATGAATTTTTATCCTTATATAAATCTAACAAATTTGGGAAAAAGAAAATCAAAGAACTTGAAACTAACTTAGAGAAAAATTTAGCAGTATTAGATAAGTTTAGATATGATTATGCATGTGAGAAGAATCGTGTAATTGTGGCAAATGAAAAAATTGCTAAGCTAGAAATACAAGTGCAAAAATCCGAATCTAAAGCCAAGGATTTAGAAAAGGAAATGAAATCTCATAGAGATCAGGCAATGGATGCTACAATTAAATATGACTTACTAAGTAAAGAACGGGAAAGACTGTACTCCAAAATAAAAAAATTGGAGGACATCTTAACCCGACGAGATCAATCAGAACAAACGATCTTCTTGAACAAACCAGCTAATGTTGATTTTTATAATCCTCATAAAGGACTAGGTTTTGAAAACCCATGTAAGTTAAAACAAGGCATATCAAGTGCACCTTATTTATATGATCTCAAATTCATGCAGACAGGTTGCCTGGCAAATCTCATGTCTTTCGTAAGTAAAGATGAGACACCAACACACAGTAAAACTCAAACATCATTTGATTATACAGAGTTAAATGACAGTAATAAAGATCGAAATTGTCCAGCAATAACAGAATTTGAATCAGATATCCCACGTCCAAAGGAAGGAGAAACACCGATAGTTACATATACAACAGGATATATGCCTTATTGCATAAAGAAAATCAGTGATCTTCACTCCACTATCGAAAACGAGAGAAAGTCATTTGGAGAAGAAAGGCAGAAACTTCTTCAGGAAATATACTCACTTAAAGAAAAATTAAAATTACACACAATATCATACACCTTAGTTTCGCATGACAAAATTTCCTGCACTAATACATTGAAATTTTCAGGACCCACAAAAGAGCCATTGAAGGGGCAAGTATGGGTTAAAAAGGAAGATATCTTGAAGAAGACTAGTGATCTCAATACACCTTTTGTGATTGAGTATTTTTCTCCCAGAACTATTGTACCATCTTTTCGCCATGTATCAAAAAAATTGTCTTCTAAATCAAAAACAAAGCTTTCCGTGCATGATCATGTCACCAAGCAAACTCACAAAACAATTCATAAAAACAAAAATACAAAGTCAAGACACGAATCAAAATCAAAAGCTACCAAAAACCCTATGCACAAATGTGTTCCAAAGCTTCCGACTTCAGGAACGCAAATCCCAACCCTAGAAATAACTAGTGACTCTGCGTCATCCACCAACAAAGGAAAATCTAGGGAATCTAACCGGACTAATATATATAATAGAGGTGGATCCATATTTCAATGGGTACCTAAAACCCTCTAGTTTTATTTTGCAGGCCCTTCATGTGTGGTACTTAGATTCTGGTTGCTCCACACACATGACTGGGACAAAGGAACTGTTGAGCAACTACGTTGATAGACCAGGAGGACTGGTACGCTTTGGCAATAGCAATGGAGCCAGAATCCTTGGTTATGGCGATCTCATATGCAATCGACTCACAATTAAACAAGTCTCGTATGTTGAAGGGCTGACACACAACCTCTTATCAATAGGACAGCTCAGTGATTTTGGACTCCAAGTTGTGTTCCTAAAGAAAACTTGCAAAATTCTCAATGCCAATGGTGAAGAACTTCTCACTGGAACTCGCAAGACAAATCTCTACACCATTGATATTAGAACTGTCAAACCAAAGACTGATATCTGCTTAATCTCCAAAGCAACTTCAATTCAAAATGACCTATGGCACCAACGATTATCCCATCTTAACTTCAAGACTCTCAACAAGCTGTCGATCAACAAACTAGCTGTTGGACTACCGCCACTGAAGTACCAAAAAGAGCATATGTGCTCTGCTTGTGAGAAAGGTAAAATGAAGAGAGCTTCACATCCTACAAAACACACAGCATCCACTCAACATCCTCTAGAGCTCTTACACATGGATCTGTGTGGCCCGATGCGAACTGAAAGCATAAGTGGAAAGCGGTATATGCTGGTTATCGTCGACGACTTTTCCCGATTTACTTGGGTACGTTTCTTACGAACTAAATCAGAGACAGTACAACATATTCCAAATCTAATCAGAACAACACAGAACCTACTTCAGAGAAATGTTCAAATAGTTAGATCAGACAATGGAACAGAATTCAAGAATCAACAGCTCAGTGACTTCTACGAATCCATAGGAATTACTCAACAGTTTTCTGCTATCTATACACCTCAACAAAATGGGGTTGTTGAAAGGCGAAATCGAACACTTGTAGAGGCTGCCCGAACAATGATCATTCAATCATCACTACCTCATTTCCTTTGGGCGGAAGCAATGAATACTGCGTGCTATACACAGAATCGCACAAACATTCATCTAAGATTTGGTAAGACACCCTATGAACTTATAAATGGAAGACTGCCCAACATTGCCCATTTTCGAATTTTTGGATGCAAGTGCTTCGTCGCCAACGACCGCGAAGACAAGTCCAAGCTCGATCCAAAAGCTACTGAAGGAATCTTCGTAGGCTACTCTGCGCAATCTAAGGCATACAGGATATTTCTCAGAAACAGAAGGATGATCATTGAAAGTATAAATGTCACCTTTGATGAGGAACTCGAACCTTCTACTGGACATAGCAGTTTGAAACGAGTAACTAGCACACCATACCTTATTCATTCTCATTCAGAAAAGGGAGAATGTTCGTCAGATGCATCTGAACGGAACTCCTCAGAACCAGGATCCGAAAAAGCAACTGAATATTCTAGACATAGCAATCCCACATGCTCCACTCGCCAAACTCAAGAGGAACTGGATCTGGATCTACTATTTGAACATATCTATATCTCTCAAAATCCGAAAAAACCACCCACAACTTCCATTCCACATACTGAATCCAGACCTAGTTCATCAACTCATAATTCAGAACCCACTCCTGACCAGACAATTCCTCCCTTAGATACAGAAGGCTCGATCCCAACAACCGCAACAACAACGCAGACAGATGCCTCCTCTTCAAACTCACCAGGAAACACTACCGTGTCTGCAATCGACTATCCTCTCAGTGAGGAATTCCAAATAGACGAAACGACATTACCCCACGAAAAGAAATGGATCCGACATCATCCTACAAATCAAATAATAGGAGATCCCAATACAGGAGTAACGACTAGAAGAACACATTCAAATGAATGTAATTTCACCTGTTTCTTGAGCCAAACGGAACCTAAACGTGTAGTTGATGCACTACAGGATCCCAACTGGATAGTGGCTATGCAAGAGGAGATTAATCAATTCGAACGTCTCAAAGTATGGAACTTAGTTCCTCGTCCAAAAGGGAAGACTGTGATCGGAACAAAGTGGGTATTTAAAACAAAAAGGATGAAGATGGTGTTGTAATTCGAAACAAAGCCAGGCTCGTTGCTAAGGGATATAATCAACAGGAAGGAATTGATTACGATGAAACGTTTGCCCCTGTAGCCAGAATCGAAGCTATTCGGTTATTCCTTGCATACGCCGCACACGAAGATTTTACAGTCTATCAAATGGACGTAAAAACAGCCTTCTTGAACGGAATTCTGAAAGAAGAAGTGTATGTGTCACAGCCAGACGGATTTCTCAATGCTGATCATCCTGACTTTGTTTACAAACTCGACAAATCACTGTACGGACTTAAACAAGCTCCAAGGGCCTGGTATGAGGTGCTCTCCGACTTTCTTATCTCTTCAGGCTTCACTAAAGGGAAAATTGACACTACACTGTTCGTAAAGAAAAATGATTCTGATATCATGCTTGTGCAAATCTACGTGGATGATATCATTTTTGGCTCTACTAATCCTAAACTTTGTGAAGAATTTAGCATTCTGATGCAATCGCAATTTGAAATGAGTATGATGGGAGAAATGTCATTCTTCCTCGGACTACAAATCAAACAACTTCAGGATGGGATCTTCATCAATCAGTCAAAGTACATCCATGATATTCTCAGAAAATATGGGATCGACAAGAGCAAATCATCGAGCACACCTATGTCCACCTCATGCTCACTGGATGCAGATCACCTTGGTGAACCTGTAGATGTTACTCATTATAGAGGGATCATTGGATCACTGCTCTACCTCACTGCCAGTCGACCAGATATCTTATTCTCCACATGTCTATGTGCTCGATTTCAAGCTAATCCCAAGGAGTCGCACCTTCATGCTGTCAAAAGAATCTTGAAGTATTTAAAAGGAACACCAGACCTTGGACTGTGGTATCCTAAAAACTCAAGTATGAAACTAATAGGCTATTCTGACGCAGATTTTGCAGGATGCAGACTGGACAGGAAAAGCACTTCTGGACGTATGCAATTCCTAGGCGATAAACTTGTATGTTGGGCCTCAAAGAAACAAAATTGTGTGTCAACTTCCACGGCGGAAGCAGAATACGTCGCTGCAGCAAGTTGCTGCTCACAAATTTTGTGGATCAGAACTCAGCTACGGGACTACGGGTTTGATCTAAATAAAATTCCTATTTACTGTGATTCCAAGAGTGCTATCGCAATTACCTGTAATCCTGTACATCACTCACGCACTAAGCACATAGATCTTCGCTATCACTTCATAAAGGATCATGTAGAAAGAGGCATAATAGAAATGTACTTTGTCAATACAGAGCTTCAACTAGCCGATTTGCTTACAAAAGCATTGGATGAAAAACGCTTCCAATTCTTAGTTGCAAAATTAGGCATGTTGAACCTCAATTTTTAATCTCGATTCTGCCTTCCTACAGTTCATTATTAATCTATTTGCTATGTTTCACTTCTCTTATTCTGTGTGTGTTATGTTAACCATTTATTTAGGACTTTAGTTTTTTTTAAAGTTTTTAATTTTCAATAAATTTTTTTTGTGTCCAATAAGTCGATGTAGCGCCAATGCTGATGGCGTAATACATCGAGGGGGAGAAATGCTATATCTATGCATCGAGGGGGAGTAAGTGAACTCATCAATAGTTTTTTTTTTAAGATACTCGATAGGCATTATCAATCATTTAAGTTTTAAGATAATCGATAGGCATTGCATCTAGGGGGAGTTTTTCTACAAAAACGTAAAATTTGTTCAAAACATGAACAACTCTCTCAAACACATAATACGCAGATAACTCTTATAAATTCTTCAAAACACGAACAACTCTCTCAAACACATAATACGCAGATAACTCTTAAAAACTCATATGCCCGATGAAGACCCAAAGCAGAACAGCAAGTAAAACAACGAATAAGCTCAAAAGAAGGAAAATCTCAATAACCAGCATATCCAAATTATGCTCAAAGTTACGTCTTAACTCTGCATGTTCCTCGAGCTTCTTCTCTTCTTCCTGCTTCTGCCAATTCATCTGTTAACGCGAAAAATAAGAGATGAGTTAGTTCTTAGATGTAAGGTACTTCAATGAGATTTGAGACCTATCTATTTATAAACACGAAGGAAACTTACGTCATTTATTGTCCCGACATTTAGACGAATTTTTGACTAAGGCGAAGATTTTTTCAATAAGGATATCGTATCATGAAAATCGATCTTGAAAAACTCATAGATTTGATGTTATCCTTGTGATTGATCGCGCCAAATTGGTCGTATTTGGGTCCTCATTATTTGATGTCTTTGCTAAGTTAAAAATCTCGTACACTTACATTTTCTTCCTAAGTCATTTTTCAAATCAATTATTAGAATTTAGATTCGCAAACTATAATGAATTTAGACAACTGTTATTCGCAAACCATCTTCAATTTTGACCAGTCAATGAATTAGATTGCGAACTCATAAATCGCAAACCGATCAATTCGCAACTACCAATTCGCGAATCTAAAGTGGGCCTTTTTTTCTCTCAAAAGTTTACAGCCCAGCTCAAAACTAAGGTTCATACTTTAGGCCCGCAAAGTTGTCTTAAAACATCAATTCGCAAACTGAACTCGCAATACAAAAAATCCCAAATCATAAACTTCTACTTTGCGAATCCCGTTCATCAAACCCTTCATCGTCGCTTGCATTGTCTGTGGTTTGCCTGCTCAAATCGTTACCTTCACTTACTCGCGAACATCTCTGTGGTATGAATGAAAAGTTGCGTTTACTTTTACTGTTTCTTGTTTAACGATCGATTTTCTTAATTGCAGGAGTGATTTCTCGAAGAACAGGTGTTTTCAGTTGATTCCTGTAGAAATTTCGTTGCTTTTCAGTGATTATACGAGCTTATCTGTTTGATTTTTGCACTAAATCGAATTTATCTTCTCAAATCTGGTGTTTTTCAAAGCGATGGATTTTTTTTTTCTCGGGTTCGAAATCGTTTAAGGGTTCCTTTTGATTCTTCAGAGTTAAGCTTTGCGGGTCCAAAAAATGTTTATTTTATCAAACTCGCGAATCACTCACTTTGCGGGTTATCCACTTTGCAGCTTTGACCGTCTGACTGCTTACTTTGCGAATTCGAGGATCGCGAATCTTGGGATTCGCAAAGTTCATTTTGCGAGCTGATGCTTTGCGATCCCCCGATTGACCTGGTCAATTTGCGAATCCTGAGGCTGTGATACAGAATTCGCAAAGTTCTTTTCAACCAACCCGCAAACCTTTGAGTTCGCAAAATACGACTTACTAAAATGAAGCTAAGCACTTTGAAGTGAACCCGCAAACCATACTTAAGAAATTTTCGACAAAATTTTTCTCGAGTGGGCCAAAGTGTTGGGCCAAGCCTTCTTATCATTAAACGAAATTTTATTCCAACTCATCACTGCTCATAACAGCCAAGTCCTCTTATCATGGCATATCTAATTTTATTTATCTTCTGTTTTGCAGTTTCAGCACGAATTCCCGGTGTCATATAAAAAAAAAAACAAAAACAAAAAAAAAACAAAAAAAAAAGGGAAAATATGACGACACCCACGGATCTAGTCTACCCAACTTCGAAATGGATAACAACCAAAGATAATAATTTCCAACTCGACCTGCATACATTCAAGTGCAAGGACGAAATCATCATATCCATTCTGAGGAATCACCATCTTGGGTATGCCTTCTCCGCCTCGGTCCAAGTTCCTACCGTTTACCTTCAACAATTCTGGGGGACAATGAAGACCAAAATTGCCCAAGATAATAGCATCTACTACGAGGCCCAAATCGCATCTGAGACTGTCACCATCACAAAGGAACTCATTCGTAGTATTCTAAGAATGCCAAGTCAACCTCAATACGAACCTGAGGCTTCCGAAAATGAGCTCCTGGAGGACATGATGAGGATGGGATACTACACGCCGATCAAGTTTGTCTCCCATTTTCAGAATTCCATGATCCCGCATCCGTGGCGAACGCTCTTCGCATTTGTCAATAAGTGCTTCTCACCCAAGCACTCAGGATGGGATAGATGCAATATCACAATTCTTCGGATCTTCCATGGATCGTGTTTCGAAGAAATTACGACTTTGCCAAACTTATCACCACAGATCTCGACGACCAACTTTACCAACGAACTAAGTCCAAAAAGCCACAGAATTTGCCATATCTCCGCTGGTTCTCACTTATCATCCACCATTTTCTGACCACAACAACAGGAATACCATCACGACCCGTGGAAGAAAACTTCACTCCACCCAAACTGTGCTACCTTCATAAAGGAAAGTCTGATGAGAAATACTCACGCACCGCAATGCCAATCCCTCACGAGTTACTCATTCTTGCAAACCCCGACCATATCGATGCCTACTGCAAAGACTACAAAGTTCCCAACCCCACGACACAGGATAGCCCACCTGAGTCTAACCCAGGGGTTAGTGAGACTGAGAGAGCTGAAACGAGCGAGAGAGAAAGAGAGAGTGAGATGCTGAGAGAAACCACAGAAACTGAATCTATCCCACACACACAACAGACTACATCTCAAGAAGCAATCCCTGACCAACCACCACCATCCTCTGAACAAACCATACCTGAACAATCACTCGAGGAACAACCACATGCCGAACAAATTGAACAACCACTAATGGATGTTCCAGAGATAACTACTACTGCACTACCTCAGTCAGAAAAAGCCGGGTCAATCCCTAGGATAGAAGACGTCGTACATGACCTAACGACGTATGAGCGAACCCCACCTGACCATTCACTTGTCTCCCAACAGACAAGTGTCTCAACACAACACGAACCACCCCAAGCCTCCAGCAGCTCGGTTCCTGTGTCTGAACCAACTCAAGAAATACCCATTCTTGTGACACAGGCCGAGCCTCAGCCTGATCTTCAGGCCTCAACGTTCATAGAAGAGCCCCAAATAGAGGCTCTTCAAGGATTGGACGGAAGTCTCTCGGATGTTGATGATTTCAGCAGCTCACCATCCGCGAGCCACCGTACAGAACCTAGTTTTGGACGTGTGCTAACGAGACGCCTTGGCGATCTCGGTGAGAGCTCCACCCAAGCCCGTCACACTGACGTGGCAACAACGACCGAGCACCATCTCCGAAAGATGTGTCGCAAGGAGAGGTCGGAAGACCCGTGGAAACTGAAGTCCATCCGACTTCGGTTGACAAGGGCCACCGTACAGAACCTAGTTCTGAACGTGTGACAACGGCAACTCCTAGTGATGTCGGTGCACCAATCCCCACACCCCTAACCGTGACGACGGCCTATCTGGAAAATCGCCTTTTTGAGTTCTTTGAATCCGTGACCTTACCACGGGTTCGAGGACTCATTAAGGATGCCATGCAATCAGCATCCACAGACAAAGGCAAGGCACCCTTGGTAGACCAATCGTCACAGCCTCGCCTCATCTCACTACCACCACCACGAGCACCTACTGATCCCAGCCCATACAGCATGCCTCTACTTGAGCTATTCGATGTTGGTATTTCTCGCATTATTTCTCTCGACAATCAGCGGACTCCGGAAGAAGAAGCTTTCTACAAAAAGCTGGTTAAAGGTGGAATCATACCTGATCCCACCACATGTCGTCAAGAAGGCTCAAGTCAGAAGCGTCGTCATGACGATCCTGATGACCAAGATCGTCCTGCGGAGGAGAAGAGACCAAGAGTCATGCTTCCAGTCACTCGCGGCGGACGAGGGCGCGGGGTCCTAACTCGTGGAGGCGGTTCTTCCCGACAATCCAACCCACCACCAAAGTCCTCAAGGGGCAGACAAGCTACGCCAGGGCCGAACCAGACAACTTCCCTTGACGAAGTCGAATCTGACTCCTTGAGGATTTCCACCCAATCAGTCCAAACAACCACAACCCCACATCTCACAAGCTAGATAAGTCCCCAAACTTCCATTCCATCCCTTCAGATCGACAATCCAGACACCTCAGTCGAAGAACTGTACAATCCACATGATGTTGTGGAGAGGTACATCTTTGGCGAGGAATGGAGAACTCATCCTGTTAATCCGACTATGGCCAGAAACCTTATGGACAATGCTAGATACTTTCTCTCGAAAGCTAACATTAGTCTAATTCGTCTTGAAGATGAGGAGCTCGAGGAAGGAGAAGACTACGAAGCAGAGATACCCGAACTTCCAGAACTTCTAAAACACATGGTCATAGACGAAGATTGCCCTCCAGATACACACAAAGGAATTGACGAGTTGCAACTTCCATGGAAAAATGTGAAGATTAATGCTCCTTATCAAGAAGAGATACGAAGAAAAATCTGGAGGAGGGAAGACAGGATCTTGAAGGTGAATGAACTTGACCTCAGAGGTTTAACCCATTTCCCAAGACCAAAAGCCATTCAGTACCTGCTGTCTATCCGTCGATCACTGATGTTTAGAGGAAAAGAAACGAACGTCGATGAACTCCGAAGACTTGAGGCAAAACGACCCAGAATCAAACAGATTCTGACCGTTCGAAAGGAGCGATTTGCAGATATTGATTTCCCTATTTACATTGTCCGACGTGAAGATAATTCAGCTGAAGAACTGAATGAAGGGATCTCTCCTACCTCAGAGGTGAAGACGTTGATCAATTAGTAGGAGATTATAGGAGGCTTGGAGTACTCAGGACTCCAGAATTAAGGATGGGCTATGCTTCATTAAAAAGGTTCATGTTGCGTCAAGTGAAGTTCAACTCTACACATGATCTCCAAATGGCAATTGAAAGCAACATAAGAAGAGTGAATCTCACGAAGCCCTCTTTTGAAGCACCTGAGTCAGAGAGCTACGGAGAAGGCCATATCTTTGATGGAGAAGACCCTTCGGTAATCTACATCAATTACAAGGGAGAGAAGAGACTGATGAGAAAATCAGAAATCCACAAGTTCTGTGATGGAACTCTCCGTATTATTCTTACTAAGCTCAAGAGGATCGTAGAGGAAATGAGAGAAGTGGAATCTGAAGTACAAGAGAAGTATCATAAGATGATCGAAATCATCTCCGACAAAATTTCTTTTCGTAGAAGATTGAGATCATATGAATTAAAACTTGGACTCAGAAGATCTACCTACGATCTTCTGGAACCTCGGCCTCCTCCCCGCTCGAAGAAAAAGAAGACCTGAAAACTTAGATAAGTTTATTTGTAATTTGGACACTTAGGGGGAGAATGTTAGGAATATTATAGAAGTGTCCAAAACATTATTCTAAGTCTTGTAATTTCTTTACGATGTATTATCTTATGTATTTGGGTTGTGTTTGTAATGGGCTTGTTAGGGGCCCAATAAGCTTAAATACCTCTCAAGGTATTTAAGCTTAAACCCTAACAAGCATTAATTAAGTTTTCCATTTGCAAAACCCTCACGTATTCAACACTAAACCTCTATAGCACATTATTCAAATATTACGAAGGTTAAATCTGTTGAAGTGTTCTTGGATAATCTGGAATTACAGTTCTTGGTGTGCTAATGTATGTGTGCTATGTAACTTATGGTGTAAAATAGACAAAAGACCCTATTTATACCGTAGAGGTGTCTAGGGTTTCGTACTGCCCTCCATCGTCAGGTCTCCCGGTCACCTCCATAGCTCTCTCGATTACTTCATTTGTTCCCTCCTGATAGCTCCGTAGCTTCCTAGAACATCTCCCTAACTCCTCCCAATATCACATTCGTACATTGCCTCTAGTCGAGCCTCGCACTTAGTCCTTCTCGGGCACTTCCTTGGGCCCTTTTGAATAGTTCCGTAGCTCCGTGGAGTACCTCCCGAGCTCCTCTGAACCTCACCTTCGTACACCGTTCTGGCCGGACCTCGTACCTGGTCCTTACCTCCTTCAGACCCAATCTCCTACTCTGTTCCTTGTAGGTTGTCAGGTCAGGAGGAATGCTGGATAGGTCACCCCTATCAATAATAGTTAGAGTTATAGCTTGTTGTACTTCTTTTCAATTGTCACGTTGGTTGTTGAAAACTAGACTTTACTGTTTATGACGTTTTGCTTGATATGGTGCACAATCGATCTTGGTTTACCACACAGTTTCGACAATTATTTCCTCTCAAACTTTTGCTCCTTTATCAAACATACTTACACTAAGCACGGCCGACACAAGAGCCTAGAAACTTTCACTCCATCGTCCCCCAATATATTTATTGTATTTGACCAAACTTGTGAGAAGACACCTTGATTTTGACCTTATGTGGACATGCTCATTACGGAACGATGGTGATGCGGGTTACGACCCCGATCAACAAAATTTATGGTCCGGGAAATAAAGGTGAGGGCCGGTTCGGATGAAATTGTGGATGGAATATTAAGAAAAAGGACGGAAAAGTAAAGAGACGATGATTTACGTGGTTCGAATTCGGGTGAATCCTACGTCCACGGGCCGCCGGAGAATATTCACTAATAACGGAAGAAGATTACACACTCAAGCTCACTTTCTCTCTTATTTACAAGTGATCCTCAGCTATGAACAGTATGAAGAAGATAAAGAGAGGGAGAGAGAGTATCTATGTGTGTTCTTGGTGTGCTAATGTGTGTGGGCTATGTAACTTATGGTGTAAAATGGACAAAAGACCCTATTTATACTGTAGAGGCGTCTAGGGTTTCGTACTGCCCTCCCTCGTCAGGTCTCCCGGTCACTTCCATAGCTCTCTCGATTACTTCATTTGTTCCCTCCTGATAGCTCCGTAGCTTCCTAGGACATCACCCTAGCTCCTCCCAATATCACCTTCGTACATTGCCTCTAGTCGAGCCTCGCACTTAGTCCTTCTCGGGCACTTCCTTGGGCCCTTCTGAATAGTTCCGTAGCTCCGTGGAGTACCTCCCGAGCTCCTCTGAACCTCACCTTCGTACACCGTTCTGGTCGGACCTCGTACCTGGTCCTTACCTCCTTCAGACCCAATCTCCTACTCTGTTCCTTGTAGGTTGTCAGGTCAGGAGGAATGCTGGATAGGTCACCCCTATCAATAATAGTTAGAGTTATAGCTTGTTGTACTTCTTTTCAATTATCACGTTGGTTGTTGAAAACTAGACTTTACTATTTATGACGTTTTGCTTGATATGGTGCACAATCGATCTTGGTTTACCACACAGTTTCGACAATTGTTTCCTCTCAAACTTTTGCTCCTTTATCAAACATTCTTACACTAAGCACGGCCGACACAAGAGCCTAGAAACTTTCACTCCATCATCCCCCAATATATTTATTGTATTTGACCAAACTTGTGAGAAGACACCTTGATTTTGACCTTATGTGGACATGCTCATTACGGAACGATGGTGATGCGGGTTACGACCCCGATCAACAAAATTTATGGTCCGGGAAATAAAGGTGAGGGTCGGTTCGGATGAAATCGTGGATGGAATATTAAGAAAAAGGACGGAAAAGTAAAGAGACGATGATTTACGTGGTTCGGATTCGGGTGAATCCTACGTCCACGGGCCGCCGGAGAATATTCACTAATAACGGAAGAAGATTACACACTCAAGCTCACTTTCTCTCTTATTTACAAGTGATCCTCAGCTATGAACAGTATGAAGAAGATAAAGAGAGGGAGAGAGAGTATCTATGTGTGTTCTTGGTGTGCTAATGTATGTGGGCTATGTAACTTATGGTGTAAAATAGACAAAAGACCCTATTTATACCGTAGAGGCGTCTAGGGTTTCGTACTGCCCTCCATCGTCAGGTCTCCCGGTCACTTCCATAGCTCTCTCGATTACTTCATTTGTTCCCTCCTGATAGCTCCGTAGCTTCCTAGGACATCTCCCTAGCTCCTCCCAATATCACCTTCGTACATTGCCTCTAGTCGAGCCTCGCACTTAGTCCTTCTCGGGCACTTCCTTGGGCCCTTCTGAATAGTTCCGTAGCTCCGTGGAGTACCTCCCGAGCTCCTCTGAACCTCACCTTCGTACACCGTTCTGGTCGGACCTCGTACCTGGTCCTTACCTCCTTCAGACCCAATCTCCTACTCTGTTCCTTGTAGGTTGTCAGGTCAGGAGGAATGCTGGATAGGTCACCCCTATCAATAATAGTTAGAGTTATAGCTTGTTGTACTTCTTTTCAATTGTCACGTTGGTTGTTGAAAACTAGACTTTACTGTTTATGACGTTTTGCTTGATATGGTGCACAATCGATCTTGGTTTACCACACAGTTTCGACAATTGTTTCCTCTCAAACTTTTGCTCCTTTATCAAACATTCTTACACTAAGCACGGCCGACACAAGAGCCTAGAAACTTTCACTCCATCATCCCCCAATATATTTATTGTATTTGACCAAACTTGTGAGAAGACACCTTGATTTTGACCTTATGTGGACATACTCATTACGGAACGATGGTGATGCGGGTTACGACCCCGATCAACAAAATTTATGGTCCGGGAAATAAAGGTGAGGCCGGTTCGGATGAAATCGTGGATGGAATATTAAGAAAAAGGACGGAAAAGTAAAGAGACGATGATTTACGTGGTTCGGATTCGGGTGAATCCTACGTCCACGGACCGCCGGAGAATATTCACTAATAATGGAAGAAGATTACACACTCAAGCTCACTTTCTCTCTTATTTACAAGTGATCCTCAGCTATGAACAGTATGAAGAAGATAAAGAGAGGGAGAGAGAGTATCTATGTGTGTTCTTGGTGTGCTAATGTATGTGGGCTATGTAACTTATGGTGTAAAATAGACAAAAAACCCTATTTATACCGTAGAGGCGTCTAGGGTTTCGTACTGCCCTCCATCGTCAGGTCTCCCGGTCACTTCCATAGCTCTCTCGATTACTTCATTTGTTCCCTCCTGATAGCTCCGTAGCTTCCTAGGACATCTCCCTAGCTCCTCCCAATATCACCTTCGTACATTGCCTCTAGTCGAGCCTTGCACTTAGTCCTTCTCGGGCACTTCCTTGGGCCCTTCTGAATAGTTCCGTAGCTCCATGGAGTACGTCCCGAGCTCCTCTGAACCTCACCTTCGTACACCGATCTGGTCGGACCTCGTACCTGGTCCTTACCTCCTTCAGACCCAATCTCCTACTCTGTTCCTTGTAGGTTGTCAGGTCAGGAGGAATGCTGGATAGGTCACCCTATCAATAATAGTTAGAGTTATAGCTTGTTGTACTTCTTTTCAATTGTCACGTTGGTTGTTGAAAACTAGACTTTACTGTTTATGACGTTTTGCTTGATATGGTGCACAATCGATCTTGGTTTACCACACAGTTTCGACAATTATTTCCTCTCAAACTTTTGCTCCTTTATCAAACATTCTTACACTAAGCACGGCCGACACAAGAGCCTAGAAACTTTCACTCCATCGTCCCCCAATATATTTATTGTATTTGACCAAACTTGTGAGAAGACACCTTGATTTTGACCTTATGTGGACAGGCTCATTACGGAACGATGGTGATGCGGGTTACGACCCCGATCAACAAAATTTATGGTCCGGGAAATAAAGGTGAGGGCCGGTTCGGATGAAATCGTGGATGGAATACTAAGAAAAAGGACGGAAAAGTAAAGAGACGATGATTTACGTGGTTCGGATTCGGGTGAATCCTACGTCCACGGGCCGCCGGAGAATATTCACTAATAACGGAAGAACATTACACACTCAAGCTCACTTTCTCTCTTATTTACAAGTGATCCTCAGCTATGAACAGTATGAAGAAGATAAAGAGAGGGAGAGAGAGTATCTATGTGTGTTTTTGGTGTGCTAATGTGTGTGGGCTATGTAACTTATGGTGTAAAATGGACAAAAGACCCTATCTATACTGTAGAGGCGTCTAGGGTTTCGTACTGCCCTCCCTCGTCAGGTCTCCCGGTCACTTCCATAGCTCTCTCGATTACTTCATTTGTTCCCTCCTGATAGCTCCGTAGCTTCCTAGGACATCTCCCTAGCTCCTCCCAATATCACCTTCGTACATTGCCTCTAGTCGAGCCTCGCACTTAGTCCTTCTCGGGCACTTCCTTGGGCCCTTCTGAATAGTTCCGTAGCTCCGTGGAGTACGTCCCGAGCTCCTATGAACCTCACCTTCGTACACCGTTCTGGTCGGACCTCGTACCTGGTCCTTACCTCCTTCAGACCCAATCTCCTACTCTGTTCCTTGTAGGTTGTCAGGTCAGGAGGAATGCTGGATAGGTCACCCCTATCAATAATAGTTAGAGTTATAGCTTGTTGTACTTCTTTTCAATTGTCACGTTGGTTGTTGAAAACTAGACTTTACTGTTTATGACGTTTTGCTTGATATGGTGCACAATCGATCTTGGTTTACCACACAGTTTCGACAATTATTTCCTCTCAAACTTTTGCTCCTTTATCAAACATTCTTACACTAAGCACGGCCGACACAAGAGCCTAGAAACTTTCACTCCATCGTCCCCCATATATTTATTGTATTTGACCAAACTTGTGAGAAGACACCTTGATTTTGACCTTATGTGGACAGGCTCATTACGGAACGATGGTGATGCGGGTTACGACCCCGATCAACAAAATTTATGGTCCGGAAATAAAGGTGAGGGCCGGTTCGGATGAAATCGTGGATGGAATACTAAGAAAAAGGACGGAAAAGTAAAGAGACGATGATTTACGTGGTTCGAATTCGGGTGAATCCTACGTCCACGGGCCGCCGGAGAATATTCACTAATAACGGAAGAACATTACACACTCAAGCTCACTTTCTCTCTATTTACAAGTGATCCTCAGCTATGAACAGTATGAAGAAGATAAAGAGAGGGAGAGAGAGTATCTATGTGTGTTTTTGGTGTGCTAATGTGTGTGGACTATGTAACTTATGGTGTAAAATGGACAAAAGACCCTATTTATACTGTAGAGGCGTCTAGGGTTTCGTACTGCCCTCCCTCGTCAGGTCTCCCGGTCACTTCCATAGCTCTCTCGATTACTTCATTTGTTCCCTCCTGATAGCTCCGTAGCTTCCTAGGACATCTCCCTAGCTCCTCCCAATATCACCTTCGTACATTGCCTCTAGTCGAGCCTCGCACTTAGTCCTTCTCGGGCACTTCCTTGGGCCCTTCTGAATAGTTCCGTAGCTCCGTGGAGTACGTCCCGAGCTCCTATGAACCTCACCTTCGTACACCGTTCTGGTCGGACCTCGTACCTGGTCCTTACCTCCTTCAGACCCAATCTCCTACTCTGTTCCTTGTAGGTTGTCAGGTCAGGAGGAATGCTGGATAGGTCACCCCTATCAATAATAGTTAGAGTTATAGCTTGTTGTACTTCTTTTCAATTGTCACGTTGGTTGTTGAAAACTAGACTTTACTGTTTATGACGTTTTGCTTGATATGGTGCACAATCGATCTTGGTTTACCACACAGTTTCGACAATTATTTCCTCTCAAACTTTTGCTCCTTTATCAAACATTCTTTCACTAAGCACGGCCGACACAAGAGCCTAGAAACTTTCACTCCATCGTGCCCCAATATATTTATTGTATTTGACCAAACTTGTGAGAAGACACCTTGATTTTGACCTTATGTGGACAGGCTCATTACGGAACGATGGTGATGCGGGTTACGACCCCGATCAACAAAATTTATGGTCCGGGAAATAAAGGTGAGGGCCGGTTCGGATGAAATCGTGGATGGAATACTAAGAAAAAGGACGGAAAAGTAAAGAGACGATGATTTACGTGGTTCGGATTCGGGTGAATCCTACGTCCACGGGCCGCCGGAGAATATTCACTAATAACGGAAGACGATTACACACTCAAGCTCACTTTCTCTCTTATTTACAAGTGATCCTCAGCTATGAACAGTATGAAGAAGATAAAGAGAGGGAGAGAGAGTATCTATGTGTGTTTTTGGTGTGCTAATGTGTGTGGGCTATGTAACTTATGGTGTAAAATGGACAAAAGACCCTATTTATACTGTAGAGGCGTCTAGGGTTTCGTACTGCCCTCCCTCGTCAGGTCTCCCGGTCACTTCCATAGCTCTCTCGATTACTTCATTTGTTCCCTCCTGATAGCTCCGTAGCTTCCTAGGACATCTCCCTAGCTCCTCCCAATATCACCTTCGTACATTGCCTCTAGTCGAGCCTCGCACTTAGTCCTTCTCGGGCACTTCCTTGGGCCCTTCTGAATAGTTCCGTAGCTCCGTGGAGTACGTCCCGAGCTCCTATGAACCTCACCTTCGTAAACCGTTCTGGTCGAACCTCGCTGGTCCTTACCTCCTTCAGACCCAATCTCCTACTCTGTTCCTTGTAGGTTGTCAGGTCAGGAGGAATGCTGGATAGGTCACCCCTATCAATAATAGTTAGAGTTATAGCTTGTTGTACTTCTTTTCAATTGTCACGTTGGTTGTTGAAAACTGGACTTTACTGTTTATGACGTTTTGCTTGATATGGTGCACAATCGATCTTGGTTTACCACACAGTTTCGACAATTATTTCCTCTCAAACTTTTGCTCCTTTATCAAACATTCTTACACTAAGCACGGCCGACACAAGAGCCTAGAAACTTTCACTCCATCGTCCCCCAATATATTTATTGTATTTGACCAAACTTGTGAGAAGACACTTGATTTTGACCTTATGTGGACAGGCTCATTACGGAACGATGGTGATGCGGGTTACGACCCCGATCAACAAAATTTATGGTCCGGGAAATAAAGGTGAGGGCCGGTTCGGATGAAATCGTGGATGGAATACTAAGAAAAAGGACGGAAAAGTAAAGAGACGATGATTTACGTGGTTCGGATTCGGGTGAATCCTACGTCCACGGGCCGCCGGAGAATATTCACTAATAACGGAAGACGATTACACACACAAGCTCACTTTCTCTCTTATTTACAAGTGATCCTCAGCTATGAACAGTATGAAGAAGATAAAGAGAGGGAGAGAGAGTATCTATGTGTGTTCTTGGTGTGCTAATGTGTGTGGGCTATGTAACTTATGGTGTAAAATGGACAAAAGACCCTATTTATACTGTAGAGGCGTCTAGGGTTTCGTACTGCCCTCCCTCGTCAGGTCTCCCGGTCACTTCCATAGCTCTCTCGATTACTTCATTTGTTCCCTCCTGATAGCTCCGTAGCTTCCTAGGACATCTCCCTAGCTCCTCCCAATATCACCTTCGTACATTGCCTCTAGTCGAGCCTCGCACTTAGTCCTTCTCGGGCACTTCCTTGGGCCCTTCTGAATAGTTCCGTAGCTCCGTGGAGTACGTCCCGAGCTCCTCTGAACCTCACCTTCGTACACCGTTCTGGTCGGACCTCGTACCTGGTCCTTACCTCCTTCAGACCCAATCTCCTACTCTGTTCCTTGTAGGTTGTCAGGTCAGGAGGAATGCTGGATAGATCACCCCTATCAATAATAGTTAGAGTTATAGCTTGTTGTACTTCTTTTCAATTGTCACGTTGGTTGTTGAAAACTAGAATTTACTGTTTATGACGTTTTGCTTGATATGGTGCACAATCGATCTTGGTTTACCACACAGTTTCGACAATTATTTCCTCTCAAACTTTTGCTCCTTTATCAAACATTCCTACAGTAAGCACGGCCGACACAAGAGCCTAGAAACTTTCACTCCATCGTCCCCCAATATATTTATTGTATTTGACCAAACTTGTGAGAAGACACCTTGATTTTGACTTTAAGTGGACATGCTCATTACGGAACGATGGTGATGCAGGTTACGACCCCGATCAACAAAATTTATGGTCCGGGAAATAAAGGTGAGGGCCGGTTCGGATGAAATCGTGGATGGAATACTAAGAAAAAGGACGGAAAAGTAAAGATATGATGATTTACGTGGTTCGGATTCGGGTGAATCCTACGTCCACGGGCCGCCGGAGAATATTCACTAATAACGGAAGAAGATTACACACTCAAGCTCACTTTCTCTCTTATTTACAAGTGATCCTCAGCTATGAACAGTATGAAGAAGATAAAGAGAGGGAGAGAGAGTATCTATGTGTGTTCTTGATGTGCTAATGTGTGTGGGCTATGTAACTTATGGTATAAAATGGACAAAAGACCCTATTTATACTGTAGAGGCGTCTAGGGTTTCGTACTGCCCTCCCTCGTCAGGTCTCCCGGTCACTTCCATAGCTCTCTCGATTACTTCATTTGTTCCCTCCTGATAGCTCCGTAGCTTCCTAGGACATCTCCCTAGCTCCTCCCAATATCACCTTCGTACATTGCCTCTAGTCGAGCCTCGCACTTAGTCCTTCTCGGGCACTTCCTTGGGCCCTTCTGAATAGTTCCGTAGCTCCGTGGAGTACCTCCTGAGCTCCTCTGAACCTCACCTTCGTACGCCGTTCTGGTCGGACCTCGTACCTGGTCCTTACCTCCTTCAGACCCAATCTCCTACTCTGTTCCTTGTAGGTTGTCAGGTCAGGAGGAATGCTGGATAGGTCACCCCTATCAATAATAGTTAGAGTTATAGCTTGTTGTACTTCTTTTCAATTGTCACGTTGGTTGTTGAAAACTAGATTTTACTGTTTATGATGTTTTGCTTGATATGGTGCACAATCGATCTTGGTTTACCACACAGTTTCGACAATTGTTTCCTCTCAAACTTTTGCTCCTTTATCAAACATTCTTACACTAAGCACGGCCAACACAAGAGCCTAGAAACTTTCACTCCATCGTGCCCCAATATATTTATTGTATTTGACCAAACTTGTGAGAAGACACCTTGATTTTGACCTTATGTGGACATGCTCATTACGGAACGATGGTGTGCAGGTTACGACCCCGATCAACAAAATTTGTGGTCCGGGAAATAAAGGTGAGGGCCGGTTCGGATGAAATCGTGGATGGAATATTAAGAAAAAGGACGGAAAAGTAAAGAGACGATGATTTACGTGGTTCGGATTCGGGTGAATCCTACGTCTACGGGCCGCCGGAGAATATTCTCTAATAACGGAAGAAGATTACACACTCAAGCTCACTTTCTCTCTTATTACAAGTGATCCTCAGCTATGAACAGTATGTACTGAAGAAGATAAAGAGAGGGAGAGAGAGTATCTATGTGTGTTCTTGGTGTGCTAATGTGTGTGAGCTATGTAACTTATGGTGTAAAATGGACAAAAGACCCTATTTATACTGTAGAGGCGTCTGTTAGGGAGTATGCCCTCGGAATGCCATACGGAGACTAGGAATAGTATAAGGCGCACGATGATGTATAGGATGTAAGACAGGTTTATTGTATATACCGTCAAATAAATTAATGAATATATATTTTCATTATAATAGAGGCATTATTATTTATTTATCGAATTTAAAGTCTACTTGGCATCCGGTAGTGCGATAAATAAATAACACCCAAATGTTTGAGTTGGACGTCTGATTCACGTGGGACGAGAGACGAGACACCGGACGGTCCTTAATCTCAACATTAAATAAAAAGTCCGTAAGTCTAAGGATTCTAGGTGGGTGACTAGATATCCGAATATGACTTATCCATTGACGACCACATAGTATCGGTAGTGTCACCGATTACCTGAGAGGTTGTGGGTCGTGATGTAGATATTGGTGATCGGAGAGATTGCGTATTTGGACATTCGGCTCGTATTCGTCTCAATCACATGGCTAGGATGTTGTCAATGATTGAACGATTGACTATAGCAGCCTCAGACCGATAGGGTCATTGACGGATTTGCTTTCGCGATTTCGGTTTGTCGCTAGTTGGCTAGGCTCGCAAGTGTTCATAAATGAAGCACGGGTCAGCGACGAAACGCAACCGACTTTACGGAGGTGATTACCGGGCTTTGACTGCTATCGGGATTCACTGCCTATATTCGTATAGGTTAATGTCCTATGAGGTAATCGGAGAGCGACGATTATAAAGCCTTCGGCCGAAGCTTGGAAAACTTGCTTGTATTAGATATAGAGCGGAGTTTAAATAATCGGTTCGGTCTTGATTATAACATAGTGTTAGGTTAGTGAGTTTGACATTTGCATGGCTCTCACCTAACCGGGACGCAAGTGAAAGGCGTAAGAAGTATTTAAATATATACACTATAGTCGGTTCGCCCGAATTTCGATTAGATCAAAATTCGTTCTCAACTGGGATCTGTCCGGTACCGCGGGATAGGCTAGGCGAATACCGGGACTCGTGGATTCCTCCCATGCCAGTTGAGACGGACCTAGAGAGTCGCGCTTAAAAATGGTAATGAAGTTGAACGAAATCGGCGGGCTTTTCTCTGAAACCTAACGAATTAGATTCGTTGAGGTAGTGGCATAGTTGATACGAGGTTTTGACGAGTTAGTTAAATTCCAGTGATGGTCACGGAAATAATTAGGACTTGAGGTTGTCTTAAGTGCTTAATTAATTAACTAAGTGGGCTCAATTATAATTAAAATAATTAGATTGGATTTAATTATTTTATTATTTAAAATTGAGGGACTAAATTGAGAATTTAGAAACCTTAAGGGCCAAAAGGAAATTATCAAAATAAAAAAAATAAAAAAGAAAACTCTACACATCCCAACGTGGGATGTGTAGAATAAATGACTCATGGTGTGAGTCATTAACAAGTGTCTAATTTGACACTTGTTTGTCACAATTAAAAAAAATAAATAAATAAATAAAATAAAATTAAATATGTATAATAAGAAGGCAACGTGAGCTTCTACAGATATATATGAACTTTGTTTTTCCTAAGTATAATAAGAGAGGAAAAAGAGTTGAAAGAATTCCTTAACCCACGTACAACAAGCCACGGATTCGTTTGACGAGTCCTAACGCTCGAATCAAATTGCGCTAGCCATCGGGTGCAGTTTCAGAGGTTCACTCAAGGTCATACCGGCGTGACTATCTAGCCCGGAGGCCCCGGGATCCAGACGAGGTGTAGCCACGTCCATCCGAGGCGACGACAGAAGAAATCTCGTTCATCGAAGGTATACCTCGAACCCTAACGATTTGATTTACGAAAAATACCAAACGACATCGGAATAATTCTCAAGACCCCTCGTTGGAAACGTCGGGAAGTGTAGAATTATTCTGGAAAATTTGGTATCGATCGGAAATCGTTTCGGTCGTCAAATAGTTAAAAGACGGCAGACTGCCGTTTTACTCGAATTAATAATTTCGAAAGACCTATCGTTGCGAATGTTAGGAAGTGTAGAATAATTCTGGAAAGTTTGGTATTAATCAAAAATCATTTCGGTCTCCAAATAATCGAAAAACGTCTGGTTGCCGCTTTATTCGATTAATTTGGAGCTAAATTAATAATTTAAATAAATTGGAAATAAATTCGAATTTCGATAATTCGAATTAACCGTGATCTCCCGAGGATTAGGGCAGCATCTCAGACTCTCGGGAGAAGCTGAATGGTGTAAGGTTGAATTTAGATATTAAAAATCGAAAATTCGCCACCCTACACCGCTCGGTACAAATCGCGCTTCCGCTATAGCCACGTTGCGCTGTTCGGGGGGGCCCACCCCAACATCGTCTAGGGTTTCGTACTGCCCTCCCTCGTCAGGTCTCCTGGTCACTTCCATAGCTCTCTCGATTACTTCATTTGTTCCCTCCTGATAGCTCCGTTGCTTCCTAGGACATCTCCCTAGCTCCTCCCAATATCACCTTCGTACATTGCCTCTAGTCGAGCCTCGCACTTAGTCCTTCTCGGGCACTTCCTTGGGCCCTTCTGAATAGTTCCGTAGCTCCGTGGAGTACCTCCCGAGCTCCTCTAAACCTCACCTTTGTACACCGTTCTGGTCGGACCTCGTACCTGGTCCTTACCTCCTTCAGACCCAATCTCCTACTCTGTTCCTTGTAGGTTGTCAGGTCAGGAGGAATGCTGGATAGGTCACCCCTATCAATAATAGTTAGAGTTATAGCTTGTTGTACTTCTTTTCAATTGTCAAATTGGTTGTTGAAAACTAGATTTTACTGTTTATGACGTTTTGCTTGATATGGTGCACAATCGATCTTGGTTTACCACACAGTTTCGACAATTGTTTCCTCTCAAACTTTTGCTCCTTTATCAAACATTCTTACACTAAGCACGGCCGACACAAGAGCCTAGAAACTTTCACTCCATCGTCCCCCAATATATTTATTGTATTTGACCAAACTTGTGAGAAGACACCTTGATTTTGACCTTATGTGGACATGCTCATTACGGAACGATAGTGATGCAGGTTACGACCCCGATCAACAAAATTTATGGTCCGGGAAATAATGGTGAGGGCCGGTTCGGATGAAATCGTGGATGGAATATTAAGAAAAAGGACGGAAAAGTAACGAGACGATGATTTACGTGGTTCGGATTCGGGTGAATCCTACGTCCACGGGCCGCCGGAGAATATTCACTAATAACGGAAGAAGATTACACACTCAAGCTCACTTTCTCTCCTATTTACAAGTGATCCTCAGCTATGAACAGTATGAAGAAGATAAAGAGAGGGAGAGAGAGTATCTATGTGTGTTCTTGGTGTGCTAATGTGTGTGGGCTATGTAACTTATGGTGTAAAATGGACAAAAGACCCTATTTATACTGTAGAGGCGTCTAGGGTTTCGTACTGCCCTCCCTCGTCAGGTCTCCCAGTCACTTCCATAGCTCTCTCGATTACTTCATTTGTTCCCTCCTGATAGCTCCGTAGCTTCCTAGGACATCTCCCTAGCTCCTCCCAATATCACCTTCGTACATTGCCTCTAGTCGAGCCTCGCACTTAGTCCTTCTCGGGCACTTCCTTGGGCCCTTCCGAATAGTTCCGTAGCTCCGTGGAGTACCTCCCGAGCTCCTCTGAACCTCACCTTCGTACACCGTTCTGGTCGGACCTCGTACCTGGTCCTTACCTCCTTCAGACACAATCTCCTACTCTGTTCCTTATAGGTTGTCAGGTCAGTAGGAATGCTGGATAGGTCACCCCTATCAATAATAGTTAGAGTTATAGCTTGTTGTACTTCTTTTCAATTGTCACGTTGGTCTAACAAGATTTTACTGTTTATGACGTTTTGCTTGATATGGTGCACAATCGATCTTGGTTTACTACATAGTTTCGACAATTGTTTCCTTTCAAAATTTTGCTCGTTTATCAAACATTCTTACACTAAGCACGGCCGACACAAGAGCCTAGAAACTTTCACTCCATCGTCCCCCAATATATTTATTGTATTTGACCAAACTTGTGAGAAGACACCTTGATTTTGACCTTATGTGGACATGCTCATTACGGAACGATGGTGATGCGGGTTACGACCCCGATCAACAAAATTTATGGTCCGGGAAATAAAGGTGAGGGCCGGTTCGGATGAAATCGTGGATGGAATATTAAGAAAAAAGGATGGAAAAGTAAAGAGACGATGATTTACGTGGTTCGGATTCGGGTGAATCCTATGTCCACGGGCCGCCGGAGAATATTCACTAATAACGGAAGAAGATTACACACTCAAGCTCACTTTCTCTCTTATTTACAAGTGATCCTCAGCTATGAACAGTATGAAGAAGATAAAGAGAGGGAGAGAGAGTATCTATGTGTGTTCTTGGTGTGCTAATATGTGTGGGCGATGTAACTTATGGTGTAAAATGGACAAAAGAGCCTATTTATACTGTAGAGGCGTCTAGGGTTTCGTACTGCCCTCCCTCGTCAGGTCTCCCGATCACTTCCATAGCTCTCTCGATTACTTCATTTGTTCCCTCCTGATAGCTCCGTAGCTTCCTAGGACATCTCCCTAGCTCCTCCCAATATCACCTTCGTACATTGCCTCTAGTCGAGCCTCGCAGTTAGTCCTTCTCGGGCACTTCCTTGGGCCCTTCTGAATAGTTCCGTAGCTCCGTGTAGTACCTCCCGAGCTCCTCTGAACCTCACCTTCGTACACCGTTCTGGTCGGACCTCGTACCTTGTCCTTACCTCCTTCGGACCCAATCTCCTACTCTGTTCCTTGTAGGTTGTCAGGTCAGGAGGAATGCTGGATAGGTAGTGGCTCGTCTCCCTGTGATCTTGCTATCTTTCTATCGGGGTAGATAGTTTCTTCCAAACATATAGCCGAGCCTTCCCCATTAACTACTCCCCTACTCTTAACTGTGCTTAATGTAGTAGCACATTCGGAATACTCGAAATTAGATGGCATTTCCTTCTGCTCCTTTTACACGCCGGACTACTGCTTTGCATCTCGAGGCTCGACTCAAAAACCTCGTGGCGAGCTGTACTCAGATATCCTGAACACCTAATTCGAACCTCCACTTGCTCGCCAACTCGTGGTTTGACTTGGATATCCTCTGTGAAATAGGCCAGCCTCGGCATGCTGACGGAGAACTGAGCTTAGAAATAGGCAGTTTCAGAGGTTCGCTCAAGGTCATACCGGCGTGACTATCTAGCCCGGAGGCCCCGGGATCCAGACGAGGTGTAGCCACGTCCATCCGAGGCGACGACAGAAGAAATCTCATTCATCGAAGGTATACCTCGAACCCTAACGATTTAATTTACGAAAAATACCAAACGACATCGGAATAATTCTCAAGACCCCTCGTTGGAAACGTCGGGAAGTGTAAAATTATTCTGGAAAATTTGGTATCGATCGGAAATCGTTTCGGTCATCAAATAGTTAAAAGACGTTAGACTGCCGTTTTACTCGAATTAATAATTTCGAACCACAGATTTGATTTTGAGAAAAATACCAAACGATGTCGGAATAATTCGAAAGACCTATCGTTGCGAACGTTAGGAAGTGTAGAATAATTCTGGAAGTTTGGTATTAATCAAAAATCATTTCGATCTCCAAATAATCGAAAAATGTCTGGTTGCCGCTTTATTCGATTAATTTGGATCTAAATTATTAATTTAAATAAATTGGAAATAAATTCGAATTTCGATAATTCGAATTAACCGCGATCTCTCGAGGCTTAGTGCAGCATCTCAGACTCTCGGGAGAAGCTGAATGGTGTAAGGTTGAATTTAGATATTAAAAATCGAAAATTCGCCACCCTACGCCGCTCGGTACAAATCGCGCTTCCGCTATAGCCACGTTGTGCTGCTCGGGGGCCGGCGTCGATTAATCGGGCCCACCCCAACAGTGGTATCACAAGGCTCATGAATGTTTCGACCGAAGGCCTCGAAAGCCGATGTGGCGAACGAACGGTCGAGTAGTTTGGAGACTATCGTCGCTCGTGACGTCGGTTGGGCACCCGACGTCAAAATTCTGTGTTGCATGTTTATGTGGGACATTTACGCGGGCTTAGGTTTAACCGGGTTATTTGTTTAAGGGTCGTTTGCCGCCCCCCGGTATGTACATGGATTACGGGTTGTTTGGGAAATAATTCCCCCCGTGTTGTATTTTATTGCTTTATTAGATAGGTTAGATAAAATGACGGCCGTTCGACGCAAGGCGAGATTGGAGGATTCGACAACCATCGTAACGATGACTCGACGTTGGAAGATCGAAGACCCCGGTCGTTTTACGACCCATGTAATAGGACCAGTCTAGAAGTAGCCCGCATATTTGTCCATTTAAATTGCTTTCCTAGGGTTAGGAATTTATTTATCGCATTTACGTGCTCGTGCTTAATTTTAATATGCTATGAGTTACAAAAATCTCCCGCAAATACTAAGTGAGTAAAGGGATTGGATGCCCTGTCTTCTATCAAGCTCGGGCCTAGTTTTTACAAAACCTAAATGCAAGGTTTGGTTTCGGGTATGCCGGCGCCATGCATTTGCTTTTGTTTCGGCTTGCTCAGGTGCATTTGTGCCGCTCGCCAAGACCACACTGTGCGGTAAAACGTACGGTTCAAGTGTGCGGTTTTGAGCAACGTTGATAGGTCGCACTTAGACAGTCATACCGCCTTGTTCCGGGTTTGCCGGCGGGGGTCCCTGACTGAGACAAAGATAGTTTAGACATTCGACAAGGTCGGATTCGTGCGGAGCACGACTTCGTGGGCCACTGCAAACCAATAAAACGACAGAGGTTGAGGTTTGCACCCGTCCACGGGGACATCAACTCCACTATCGAAGTTATCAACGAAACTTCCAAAACATCCGTAGGGAGAATGGAGTTTATGAAAAGATAGTGGGAGTCAAACGGAATAAAAAGTCCTTGTTCGCGTTTGATAACCTATACAATCGACTTAATATGCCTTTTATTTTTCTGCAGCATTTTCTCTCTTTTTGAAATTATGTCGACCGCTTTAAATGTACTGCTCAAGGAGAATAGGTTGACTGGGCCAAACTATTCTGACTGGCTTCGCAACTTGAGGATTTTTCTAGAGATTGAGAACCTAGTTTATATCCTTGACTCCGAAATGCCGCCAGCCCCAGGGGCGCGGGCATCCGAGCAGCGTAGCCACGAAAGTATGGCTGATGCTCGAGTGATGGTTCAACATTTAAAAGAGCTTTACGGTGAGACGTCTAGGACGGCTCGTTATGCGACTTCGTCGCAGCTCTTCCGATGGAGGATGTCTGAGGCTGAGAATGTTGGCGAGCATGTTATGAACATGATCACCATGATCGAGAGGTTGGAGACTCTCAATTTTCGATTTGATCGTGAATTACAAAATGATCTCATCTTGCAGTCTCTGCCTCCGTCCTTCAACGCGTTCATTGTGAACTACCATCTGAACGGCATGACGCTATTGCTTCCTGATCTGATGAATCAGTTACCAACGGCGCAAGGTCAGATGAAGAGGGCAAAGCAGACTGCACTTGTCGCCACTTCTTCAAAGCCCCAGAAAGGCAAAAAGAAGAAGGGCAACAAGCTCAAGCCAACAGGGAAGGTTTCCAAGAAGAAACTATCTTCTGGGAAATCGAAACAAACTGGTGTAAAGCCGACGGATAGGTGTCTGCATTGCGGTGCGCTGGGCCACTGGAAGCGTGACTGTCCGAAGCTCAAGGGTGAGCAGGCTGCGTCAGGTATGGAACTAAATGTTTTAGAAACAGTTTGTTCTTCGTCTGTATACTCTACTTCCTGGATATTGGATTCGGGGGCTAGTATTCACATTTGTGTTTCCACGCAGGGTCTGGGACCAAGTAGAGCGCTTGGGGAGCGTGAGATCGAGGTCAGAGTGGGAAGCGGGGATAGTATCTCGGCAAGCCACGTCGGATCAAGATCTCTTGTTTTATCTTCTGGGCATGTGTTGCGTTTGTACGATTGTCTTGTACTCCCGAGGGGATTTAAGAACATCGTCTCCATTCCTGTTTTGAGCAGGAATGGTTATGTATTTAGTTTTAATAATAATACATGCCACATTATGTATAGAAATAAAAATGTTGGCAGCGCGACACTATTTAATGGTTTGTACTATTTAAATACCCAGAACGATATATCTGTGAATATTGTCACAAATAAACGAAAGACGGGAATAAATGCGAGATACTTGTGGCATCTTCGATTAGGTCATGCTGGAGAACGCAAGATTCACGAGTTGGAGAAAAATGGGATATTGACACCGTTGGGATCAGATCCCTATCCGACTTGTGAGTCATGCCTCAAAGGTAAAATGACCCGATCACCCTTCACCGGGACATTTAACAGAGCCACGAAAATTCTCGGTTTAATTCACACGGACGTTTGCGGGCCATTGAATGTGAAGGCTCGTGGTGACTTCCACTATTTTATTACCTTTACGGATGATCACAGTCGTTACGGACTAGTGTATCTGATGAGGTATAAAGCTGATGCTCTTGAAAGGTTCAAGGAGTATAAGACCTTGGTGGAAAACCAAACTTCGAAGCTCATTAAAGCCATTCGATCGGATCGAGGTGGCAAGTATCTGAGTGTCGAGTTTGACCAGTTCTTGAAAGAGAATGGTATAATATCATAGATGACTCCGCCCGGCACGCCACATTTGAATGGCGTGGCCGAACGTAGAAACCGAACTTTATTAGATATGGTTCGCTCTATGTTAAGCTACACAGACTTACCAATGTCATTGTGGGGATATGCACTTTTACAGCGGCGTATACCATTAACCGATGTCCCTCAAAGTCTGTTAACGGCATTCCGTATGAGATATGGACTGGTCGTTTACCCAGCTTATCACATATTAGGATTTGGGGTTGCCCCGCCTATGTGAAAAAGCTGAAAACAGACAAATTGGAGTCTAGATCTATAAAAGGACGTTTCATAGGTTATCCCGAAGACTCTATGGGGTACCTATTCTATTTTCACGATGATCAGAGGATCGTTGTAGGCCTACATGCACATTTTCTCGAGGAAGAGTTCATTCGAGATTGTGGCGTTGGCCGAGAGGTCACTCTCGAGGAGCAGTCGACCGAAACGCCCACACAGGATTCTGATGGTCCGAGCGAACCAGTCATGCGACGATCTGAAAGGGTGCCTCGCCAACCACAGCGGTATGACATGTCACATGTTGAACAAGGTTATGTTGCGACTAGGGGACTTCTAAGAGAAGATTCCGCTACTTTCGATCAAGCTATATCCGATGTTGACTCAGCGAGATGGACTGAGGCTATGCGAGCTGAGATGGACTCAATGTACTCCAACAAAGTCTGGACTCTTGTAGACCTACCGAGTGGTTTTAGACCAATCGGTTGTAAATGGATTTACAAGAGGAAGATTGGATCTGACGGACAAGTTGAGACGTACAAGTCCAGGTTGTGTGGCGACCCTACTTTTCTAATTAAGATTAGTGGCGGATTTCCGCAACGTAAGCCGCAGAAGGCCCGTCTAATTAAAACTTTTTCCTAAAATAATATATACTAATATAAAAATTCGTCTACATCGTTATCTCTGTACACGGGCCGAAGCCCCAAAAATATCAAAAGAACCAAAAGTCCTAAAGCCGCTCCACAGGTCGCATCCATGTACCGCCCCGCCCTCAAAAGTCCGTGGAGCACCGCCACCAGCCGCCTCAGTCTTGACACGTATCGGCGTCAGACTCAGTACCTACAACACGTAAACACTGAGCGATTTGCCCAGTAGGTGAATACAATGCATGTATGCAAGTGTGCACTCAACCCCAATCCCAATATCTCACAACATAATATAATGCACACTCTTTCCTTTCCCACAATTCCTAATTCACACAACACAGGGCCCTAGGTTAGGCTCACGCGTGCAATAAATATCGTGGGTGGTCACGTGATCACACCCGAATCAAATGTCATGGGTGGTTAAACCCGTATCCATAAGTCATGGGCGATGACGCCCGTATCCATATATATATATATATATATATACATATATATCATGGGTGATAACACCCGTATCCCTTCTGGCGGTGTGCACCTCGAACCGACCACGTCCGAGTAGACAGATCGATCACGTCTGTCTCCGCCAGGAATCCTGTGAGCCCAACCGATCACAATTATTCTCAATCTACCCCACGTACCAACATCTCGAATCATCACCGTCTCAATACGGTGGTACTCATCTTTTAGCCTGACGTGATATGCACGTGCCATGCATATAATCGCAATAACATATAAAAACATGATTCACGTGAAACGTACGTAAAACATATAAATCACATAATTCACGTAAATCACATAATCACATGAAAACACATAATTGTGTACGTATTGTAGATGGATGATCCACCTACCTGTCCTCCCGTTATCGCTAAATAAGAGGTCTGATGGAATCCCTATAAGTCGATCCTCTGAATAAATAAATATTATCATATCAGTATATTTGCTAAACTGCATAAGTTTTCAAGTTCCCAAACCCTAATTATAGAAAACCCTAAAATTTATAAAAACCTAAAAATAATGAAATCCCTAAAAATAAATAAATCCTAAAATATTGAAAAGAAATGTTAAAATATTCATACAAATGTCGAGGTCTTTACCAATATAAATGTCGAGACATATAAATATCGAGATCTTATAAATATGAAGTCTTATACAATGTCGAGACAGCATAGTAGGTAATATCGAGATTATCAACCATGTCGAGAACTCTGTTTGCAAAACTCCAACCTCGAAATCTTACAAATTTTGAGTTCTTTCTATTACAAAGCTCGACATCTTTCTATATATGTATCTCTCGACATTTCTATGTACATCTCGACATCTTACTAATGTCGAGACTTTAAAAATATCGAAACATATAATGTCGAAGTCTTTGTTAACATAAAATGTCGAGATCCTTAAATTGAAAGGAAATGTCGAATTTCTCACAAGATACATCTCGAGATCCTTGATGTCAAAATGTCGAGATGTAACATAACATACCGAAATCTATGTCGACATTTTCCCTAAATACACCTCGAGATCTTACCTAAAAACTGTAATTCTCCCAGAAAACCCTAAAACGAAATTCGTATGTCACTAAGATTAGCTTCAAAACTTAAGTTAAGTCCAGAAAGGGATGCACCTTAATTCATCATAATCTACCTGAACCTCTTCCTATCGAAATTCATCAATATAAACAATCACAGAATATACGAGCTGAACTTTAATAAATTTAGGGTTTTCGATACATGATAATTGTTGGAAAATCCATTATAACCAATGTTTAGCCATCTATTAGGGTCACGTTAAACTCATTGAAATACTAAAGATAAGCCAACGAATAGCTTTGTATGTTAGAAATTTTCATACCTTGCTTGAAGATTGAGTTTCGATGTTATGAATGCTCAAGACTTTCACTCGTCTCTTTACAGTTTTCCTCCCTTTCTAACAATTGCTTTACTCCAAGTTTCGTTAATTACATGATTTGGAGATATATACTAAAGTTTCGATTTTATCAATTTGACAAGACTAGATGTTGACGTGAACTTTCCCAAACCTTAAGTAACATTTTTATTCTTATCTCTAATAAATTGGGCTTGAGTTTGAAAACTAGGTTTAATCCAATTTATTTAGTCCCATATAATACATCTAGCCCAATTATAAGTTCTATCTAATTATTTGGTGAAATTTCAAAATTATTTAAATTTATTGAAATATATACCTTAGTCTCATAACTTCAATTTTTCCTACCAAACCTCGTAATTTACAAAATCAGAAAATTCAAGACTGATTACATCAAATTCCCGTACTAAAATTTATGGGTATTACATCCTTCCCCCCTTGAAAGAATTTCGTCCCCGAAATTACGCCGACTGGAATAACTCAGGATAACGAACTCTCATTTCATCCTCACGCTCCCAAGTGGCTTCCTCAATTGATTAATTCCGCCACAACACTTTAACTAATGGAATAGTTTTATTCCGTAGCTGTTTTATTTCGTACATCAAAATCTCTACAGGCCTCTCTTCGTAGCTCAAGTCAGGCTTGAGCTGTTGATAAAGAAGCTCGTTCTGAATCACAAGGCTTGGGTCCGCGACGTATTTTCGTAACGTCGATACGTGAAATACGTTGTGAACTTGCGATAGGGAAGCTGGTAACTCTAATTGATATGCGACTTCGCCCACTTGTTTGATGATTCTGAATGGGCCTATATATCTGGGGCTTAGCTTGCCCTTTCGTCCGAAGCGCTTTACGCCTTTCATTGGAGAGATCTTTAGAAACACTTGATCGTCTTCTGCGAACTCCAGAGGTCGTCGTCGATGATCTGCGTAACTCTTCTGTCGACTTTGAGCCGTTCGCATTCGTTCTCGGATTTTGGTCACCGCTTCGGTTGTTTTTCGAATCATATCAGGTCCTAATACAGCTCGTTCGCCTATTTCGTCCCAATGAACAGGGGATCGGCATCTGCGTCCGTATAACGCTTCGTACGGTGCCATCCCGATCGTAGCATGGAAGCTATTGTTGTAAGAAAATTCAATCAGCGGCAAGTACTTACTCCATTTTCCCTTGAAGTCTAGCACGCACGCTCGTAACATGTCCTCAAGGGTTTGGATCGTTCGTCCAGACTGCCCGTCTGTCTGGGGATGATATGCAGTACTGAACGAGAGCTTAGTACCCATCGCTTTTTGTAAGCTTTTTCAAACGTTCGATAGGAATCTCGAATATCGATCCGAGACAATAGAGATCGGGATTCCAGGGAGTCGAACAATTTCCTGAATGTACAATTCGGCATACCGTTCCATAGAAAAAGTAGAGTTGATAGGAATGAAATGGGCTGATTTGGTTAGGCGATCAACAATCACCCAAATGGCATCGTGGCCTTTCGTCGTTTTAGGCAAACCAACGACGAAGTGGTCCCATTTCCATTCAGGAATCGGTAAGGGCTGCAGAGTTCCCGCTGGTCGCTGGTGTTCCGCTTTGATCAATTGGCACGTCATACATCTACTCACGAACGTGGCGATATCTTTCTTCATTCCTGGCCACCAATATATGATTCGCAAATCTTGGTACATCTTTGTCGCGCCCGGGTGTACTGAGTACATTGTTGCGTGCGCCTCTGTCATTATCGTTCGTCGTAACTCCTCGTCGTTGGGCACGTCTGCCCGGATTTCGGAGTCTTCGGGTAGTGTATCCTTTGCCTTTAGGTAGAATTCATCCTCTTCTTGTGCTCTTTGAATTCGTTCTAGCAACGTCGGCTGAAGAGTCAGCGTTGCTAGTCTCGTTTCGAGTTCGCCTAAATTGACTATTTCCACTCCAAGTCTGTGCAATTCCGAACCCATCGCCTTTCGACTGAGCGCGTCTGCGACTACGTTCGCTTTGCCAGGATGATAATTAATAACGCAGTCGTAGTCTTTTACAAGTTCCAGCCATCGTCGTTGCCTCATATTCAACTCTTTCTGTGTGAAGAAATATTTCAAACTCTTATGGTCTGTAAAGATTAAACACCTTTCTCCGTAAAGGTAGTGTCTCCAAATCTTTAAGGCGAAGACGACTGCTGTAAGTTCTAAGTCGTGGGTTGGGTAATTCTTCTCGTACTCCTTCAGTTGTCTGGAGGCATACGCGATTACTTTACCATTCTGCATCAATACGCATCCCAGTCCATTCTTCGAGGCGTCGCTATAGACTGAGAATCCTCCAGTTCCCGAGGGTATAGTCAGAATAGGAGCAGAAGTGAGTCGCTTTTTCAGCTCCTGAAAACTTTGTTCGCAAGCTTCAGACCACTTGAAAGGTATGTTCTTTCTGGTCAAGTTCGTCAGAGTCGAGGCTATGCTAGAGAAGTCAGCTACGAACTTACGGTAATATCCCGCAAGTCCTAGAAAACTTTGGACCTCGGTCGGAGTAGTTGGTCGTGGCCAATTGTTCACGGCTTCAATCTTACTCGGGTCCACGGAGATTCCACTCCCGGAAATCACGTGTCCCAAGAAAGCTACTTGCTCAAGCCAAAATTCGCATTTCTTGAATTTGGCGTAGAGCTGTTTCTTACGCAAGATTCCTAAGACGACTCGTAAGTGACTCTCATGTTCTTCTTTTGTCTTAGAATAGATCAGAATGTCGTCAATAAAGACGATTACTAAGCGGTCGAGATAGTCTTTAAAGACTCGGTTCGTAAGATCCATAAAAGCAGCAGGGGCATTAGTCAGTCCGAAAGGCATAACCAGAAACTCGTAATGGCCGTACCTCGTACTGAACGCGGTTTTAGGAACATCTACCTCCCTGATCTTCAACTGATGGTATCCCGAACGGAGGTCAATTTTCGAGAATACCGTGGCGCCCTGTAGTTGGTCGAACAGATCATCGATCCTCGGCAACGGATATTTATTCTTGATCGTGATCTTATTCAGCTCCCTATAGTCGATGCATAGTCGCATCGACCCGTCTTTCTTTCGTACGAATAAAACCGGCGCTCCCCATGGCGAAAAACTGGGTTGGATAAACCCTTTCTGCAGCAAGTCCTCTAGTTGTTCCTTCAATTCCTTCAGTTCGTTCGGCGCTAGGCGATAAGGAGCTTTAGAAATTGGGGCGGACCCCGGCATCAGATCTATCGTAAACTGTATTTCTTGATCAGGGGGTAACCCCGGGAGATCATCGGGAAATACGTCGGCATATTCGTTGACTATCGGTACGTCCTTTAGTTCTGGCTGAGGTAACTCCTCTGCCTTTACTGCATATACGAGATAAGACTCACAACCTGATCTCAACAGTCGTTGAGCCTTCAGCGCAGAGATTCGCGGAATACGATTCAAAGTAGTTTTTCCCGAAAAAGTGAACACTTCTTCTTCGGGCAGTTGAAATTTTACGACCTTCTTGTTGCAATCTATGACGGCTCCGTATCTCGAAAGCCAATCCATCCCAAAAATAACATCATAGTCGTTCATTGGGATTACAATCAGGTCGACGCTCAGATCTCTACCCTCAATGTTAACGGAGCATCCTTCCAGCACTTGATTAGTGCGCGTCGGATCACCGTGTGGTAAGGTAACTACGTAGTTGCACTCAGATAAGGCAGGAGAAACTCCCACCTTTTCCACATATTTGGCCGACACGAATGAATGTGTAGCCCCAGAGTCAATTAACACAGAAGTGGGCACGTCATAGATAGTCAACGTACCCGTTACTAAGGAAGGATTTGCTTCGGCCTCCTCATTAGTCAAAGTAAAAACTCGTGCTGGCACTGGAGGGGGTCGAATCAATGGTTGATTCGGGACTTGAGGCACATTCACATGACACGTCCTGGCATAGTGTCCAACCCTTCCGCATCGAAAACACTGTGGAGTACGACATACGCCAAAGTGATAGCGTCCGCATTGTTGACACTATGGTGTGGTATTCGGAGGTCGGTTTGGAATATTAACTGGTCCCTGATTTGGTCTTGGTCGCCAATTCTGTTGACCCTGTTGATTCCCGCGATAATTTGGTCCCTTGCCAAAAAATTGGCGTTTCTGGTTCCCTCCTCCTTGTTGTCCTTCTGTTCTCCGCTTAGCATCCTGCGCCTTTGTAACCCTGCTCTCCGCCTGCTCCGCTAGGATTGCCCGTTCAGCGATACGGGCATAAGTCTTCCCTTCCGTATCGTACATGCTTACGCTCCGGAAGATCTCGGGTTTGAGACCCTCCAAGAAACGTTCTATCTTCAGCTCGTCAGTGGCCACGATATGTGGCGCTAACATAGACAACTGCTCGAACTTACGGATATAGTCTGCTACAGACATCCCTCCTTGTTTCAGGTTTATAAATTCATTAAGCTTCTGTGCTCTATCAGGTGCGGTAAAGTATTTGCCCCGAAAGAGCGTTTTGAACCTTTCCCAGGTCATCATATTGGATTCTCGAGCACCTGAATGGTGTCCCACCAGTAGCCCGCGTTCCCACGTAACATAAAGGTGGCACACGTCACCTTTTCAGTATCAGGCAGGTGGCTAACTCGGAACATATTTTCTATTGTTCTGAGCCAATCCTCCGCAAAGGTAGGATCGACTGCCTCCTCGAACGAAGGAGGGTTTAACCGTCGGGACCTTTCCCCGGCGGCCTCTACACGTTCTAGGCCAGGGGATGAGTAACGTTCCGAGATATTTTGGCGATGAATGAGATCATTAATCTGATTGGACTGCCGCCGAATCAGATCAGTTAACTGATGAATGGTAGAGCGGTCCTCATTCGGTGGGGATTCAGAACCCGCCCTACGACTAGTTTCACCCGCTTCTCTACGTGTCCTTGGCATTTCTTAACTATTTCTACAATTATTCACAGAAAGTACATATATCAAATAACACATAATCATATAATCAATCATTTAAACTTACAGGCCAGGCTGGTTCTCCAGGCTTTTGAGCGGCAGTACATGGACAGTCTTCAGAATCTAAAGCCGAAGCTCTGATACCACCTGTGGCGACCCTACGTTTCTAATTAAGATTAGTGGCGGATTTCCGCAACGTAAGCCGCAGAAGGCCCGTCTAATTAAAACTTTTTCCTAAAATAATATATACTAATATAAAAATTCGTCTACATCGTTATCTCTGTACACGGGCCGAAGCCCCAAAATTATCAAAAGAACCAAAAGTCCTAAAGCCGCTCCACAGGTCACATCCATGTACCGCCCCGCCCTCAAAAGTCCGTGGAGCACCGCCACCAGCCGCCTCAGTCTTGACGCGTATCGGCGTCAGACTCAGTACCTACAACACGTAAACACTGAGCGATTTGCCCAGTAGGTGAATACAATGCATGTATGCAAGTGTGCACTCAACCCCAATCCCAATATCTCACAACATAATATAATGCACACTCTTTCCTTTCCCACAATTCCTAATTCACACAACACAGGGCCCTAGGTTAGGCTCACGCGCGCAATAAATATCGTGGGTGGTCACGTGATCACACCCGAATCCAATGTCATGGGTGGTTAAACCCGTGTCCATAAGTCATGGGCGATGACGCCCGTATCCATATATATATATATATACATATATAGCATGGGTGATAACACCCGTATCCCTTCTGGCGGTGTGCACCTCGAACCGACCACGTCCGAGTAGACGGATCGATCACGTCTGTCTCCGCCAGGAATCCTGTGAGCCCAACCGGTCACAATTATTCTCAATCTACCCCACGTACCAACATCTCGAATAATCACCGTCTCAATACGGTGGAACTCATCTTTTAGCCTGACGTCATATGCACGTGCCATGCATATAATCGCAATAACATATAAAAACATGATTCACATGAAACGTACGTAAAACATATAAATCACATAATTCACGTAAATCACATAATCACATGAAAACACATAATTGTGTTTACGTATTGTAGATGGATGATCCACCTACCTGTCCTCCCGTTATCGCTAAATAAGAGGTCTGATGGAATCCCTATAAGTCGATCCTCTGAATAAATAAATTTTATCATATCAGTATATTTGCTAAACTGCATAAGTTTTCAAGTTCCCAAACCCTAATTATAGAAAACCCTAAAATTTATAAAAACCTAAAAATAATGAAATCCCTAAAAATAAATAAATCCTAAAATATTGAAAAGAAATGTTAAAATATTCATACAAATGTCGAGGTCTTTACCAATATAAATGTCGAGACATATAAATATCGAGATCTTATAAATATGAAGTCCTATACAATGTCGAGACAGCATAGTAGGTAATATCGAGATTATCAACCATGTCGAGAACTCTGTTTGCAAAACTCCAACCTCGAAATCTTACAAATTTTGAGTTCTTTCTATTACAAAGCTCGACATCTTTCTATATATGTATCTCTCGACATTTCTATGTACATCTCGACATCTTACTAATGTCGAGACTTTAAAAATATCGAAACATATAATGTCGAAGTCTTTGTTAACCTAAAATGTCGAGATCCTTAAATTGAAAGGAAATGTCGAATTTCTCACAAGATACATCTCGAGATCCTTGATGTCAAAATGTCGAGACGTAACATAACATACCGAAATCTATGTCGACATTTTCCCTAAATACACCTCGAGATCTTACCTAAAAACTGTAATTCTCCCAGAAAATCCTAAAACGAAATTCGTATGTCACTAAGATTAGCTTCAAAACTTAAGTTAAGTCCAGAAAGGGATGCACCTTAATTCATCATAATCTACCTGAACCTCTTCCTATCGAAATTCATCAATATAAACAATCACAGAATATATGAGCTGAACTTTAATAAATTTAGGGTTTTCGATACATGATAATTCTTGGAAAATCCATTACCAATGTTTAGCCATCTATTAGGGTCACGTTAAACTCATTGAAATACTAAAGATAAGCCAACGAATAGCTTTGTATGTTAGAAATTTTCATACCTTGCTTGAAGATTGAGTTTCGTTGTTATGAATGCTCAAGACTTTCTCTCGCCTCTTTACAGTTTTCCTCCCTTTCTAACAATTGCTTTACTCCAAGTTTCGTTAATTACATGATTTGGAGATATATACTAAAGTTTCGATTTTATCAATTTGACAAGACTAGATGTTGACGTGAACTTTCCCAAACCTTAAGTAACATTTTTATTATTATCTCTAATAAATTGGGCTTGAGTTTGAAAACTAGGTTTAATCCAATTTATTTAGTCCCATATAATACATCTAGCCCAATTATAAGTTCTATCTAATTATTTGGTGAAATTTCAAAATTATTTAAATTTATTGAAATTTATACCTTAGTCTCATAACTTCAATTTTTCCTACCAAACCTCCTAATTTACAAAATAAGAAAATTCAAGACTGATTACATCAAATTCCCGTATTAAAATTTATGGGTATTACAGGTTGGTTGCCAAGGGCTATAACCAAAAAGAGGGAGTTGACTATGAGGAGACTTTCTCACCTGTAGCCATGATCAAGTCCATCCGGATAATGCTCGCGATAGCTGCGCACTATGATTATGAGATTTGGCAAATGGACGTTAAAACGGCGTTCCTTAATGGATTCCTCAAGGAGGAGATCTATATGGAGCAGCCAAAAGGTTTTGAGTCGCATACAGATGCTCACAAAGTGTGCAAACTGAATCGGTCAATTTACGGACTGAAACAGGCCTCTCGCAGCTGGAATCTACGTTTTGATGAAGCAGTTCGGAACTTTGGATTCGTAGAAAAACGTAGATGAGCCATGTGTCTACAGAAAGAGTAGTGGGAGTATGGTGTCGTTCCTTGTATTGTACGTGGATGATATCCTTTTGATAGAAAACGACATTGGGATGCTCTCATCGGTGAAAGCATGGCTTTAAACCGAATTCTCCATGAAAGACCTGGGAGAAGCGACGTATATACTAGGTATTCGCTTGTTCAGGGATCGAGCGAACCATACGATCGGCTTATCTCAGGCCCTTTACTTAGAGAAAATCCTGAAGAAATTCAGAATGGATGACTCTAAGAGAGGGTTCTTACCAATGCGACATGGGATTCATTTGTCAAAGTCAATGTCACCTCAAAGTGAGGAAGACAGACGACGTATGAGTGGAATACCCTATGCATCTGCAGTGGGTAGTCTGATGTACGCAATGTTGTGTACACGCCCGGACATTGCTTACGCTGTGAGCGTAGTCAGTCGGTTTCAGGCAAACCAGGGGAAGAACATTGGACAGCTGTTAAGAATATCTTTAAATACCTTAGACGGACTAAAGACTTAACGATGGTTTATGGAGGAGCGGGACTAGAAGTAGTTGGTTATACAGATTCGGACTTCCAGTCGGACGTGGATGACCGAAAATCTACTTCAGGTTATGTATTCGTGCTCAACGGTGGGGCTGTCTTGGCGAAGCTCCAAGCAAAGCACAACTGCCGATTCCACGTGCGAGGCAGAATACATAGCAGCCTCAGAGGCAGCTAAAGAAGTTGTTTGGATGAAAAAGTTCTTGGAGGAACTTATTGTGGTACCAGTTGCTGACAGACCGCTTACACTTTCGTGCGATAATAGCGGTGCAGTCGCACAAGCAAAGGAACCACGATCTCATAGCAAGTCCAAACATATTGAGAGAAAATATCACGTATTGCGTGAGTTCGTTGAAAACGGGATGGTCGCCGTGCAGAAAATTGCCACCACAGAAAACGTGGCGGACCCGCTCACGAAGCCCTTGTCCCAAGCAGTTATGGAACAGCATCTGGACAAGATGGGGCTACGATACCATTGCGACTGGCATTAGGTGCATCGCATGGCATTCGAGTGCAAGTGGGAGGCTGTTAGGGAGTATGCCCTCGGAATGCCATACGGGGACTAGGAATAGTATAGGGCGCACGATGATGTATAGGTTGTAAGACAGGTTTATTGTATATACCGTCAAATAAATTAATGAATATATATTTTCATTATAATAAAGGCATTATTATTTATTTATCGAATTTAAAGTCTACTTGGCATCCGGTAGTGCGATAAATAATAACACCCAAATGTTTGAGTTGGACGTCTGATTCTCGTGGGACGAGAGAGGAGACACCGGACGGTCCTTAATCTCAACATTAAATAAAAAGTCCGTAAGTCTAAGGATTCTAGGTGGGTGACTAGATATCCGAATATGACTTATCCATTGACGATCACATAGTATCGGTAGTGTCACCGATTACGTGAGAGGTTGTGGGTCGTGATGTAGATATTGGTGATCGGAGAGATTGCGTATTTGGACATTCGGCTCGTATTCGTCTCAATCACATGGCTAGGATGTTGTCAATGATTGAACGAATGACTATAGCAGCCTCAGACCGATAGGGTCATTGACGGATTTGCTTTCGCGATTTCGGTTTGTCGCTAGTTGGCTAGGCTCGCAAGTGTACATAAATGAAACACGGGTCAGCGACGAAACGCAACCGACTTTACGGAGGTGATTACCGGGCTTTGACTGCTATCGGGATTCACTGCCTATATTCGTATAGGTTAATGTCCTATGAGGTAATCGGAGAGCGACGATTATAAAGCCTTCGGCCGAAGCTTGGAAAACTTGCTTGTATTAGATATAGAGCGGAGTTTAAATAATCGGTTCGGTCTTGATTATAACATAGTGTTAGGTTAGTGAGTTTGACATTTGCATGGCTCTCACCTAACCGGGACGCAAGTGAAAGGCGTAAGAAGTATTTAAATGTATACACTATAGTCGGTTCGCCCGAATTTCGATTAGATCAAAATTCGTTCTCAACTGGGATCTGTCCGGTACCGCGGGATAGGCTAGGCGAATACCGGGACTCGTGGATTCCTCCCATACCAGTTGAGACGGCCTAGAGAGTCGCGCTTAAAAATGGTAATGAACTTGAACGAAATCGGCGGGCTTTTCTCTGAAACCTAACGAATTATATTCGTTGATGTAGTGGCATAGTTGATACGAGGTGCCGACGAGTTAGTTAAATTCCAGTGATGGTCACGGAAATAATTAGGACTTGAGATTGTCTTAAGTGCTTAATTAATTAACTAAGTGGGCTCAATTATAATTAAAATAATTAGATTGGATTTAATTATTTTATTATTTAAAATTGAGGGACTAAATTGAGAATTTAGAAACCTTAAGGGCCAAAAGGAAATTATCAAAATAAAAAAAATAAAAAAGAAAACTCTACACATCCCAACGTGGGATGTGTAGAATAAATGACTCATGGTGTGAGTCATTAACAAGTGTCTAATTTGACACTTGTTTGTCACAATTAAAAATAAATAAATAAATAAAATAAAATTAAATATGTATAATAAGAAGGCAACGTGAGCTTCTATAGATATATATGAACTTTGTTTTTCCTAAGTATAATAAGAGAGGAAAAAGAGTTGAAAGAATTCCTTAACCCACGTACAACAAGCCACGGATTCGTTTGACGAGTCATAACGCTCGAATCAAACTGCGCTAGCCATCGGGAGCAGTTTCAGAGGTTCGCTCAAGGTCATACCGGCGTGACTATCTAGCCCGGAGGCCCCGGGATCCAGACGAGGTGTAGCCACGTCCATCCGAGGCGACGACAGAAGAAATCTCGTTCATCGAAGGTATACCTCGAACCCTAACGATTAGATTTACGAAAAATATCAAACGACATCGGAATAATTCTCAAGACCCCTTGTTGGAAACTTCGGAAAGTGTAGAATTATTCTGGAAAATTTGGTATCGATCGGAAATCGTTTCGGTCGTCAAATAGTTAAAAGACGGCAGACTGCCGTTTTACTCGAATTAATAATTTCGAACCACAGATTTGATTTTGAGAAAAATACCAAACAATGTCGGAATAATTCGAAAGACCTATCGTTGCGAACGTTAGGAAGTGTACAATAATTCTGGAAAGTTTGGTATTAATCAAAAATCATTTCGGTCTCCAAATAATCGAAAAACTTCTGGTTGCCGCTTTATTCGATTAATTTGGATCTAAATTATTAATTTAAATAAACTGGAAATAAATTCGAATTTCGATAATTCGAATTAACCGCGATCTCCCGAGGCTTAGGGCAGCATCTCAGACTCTCGGGAGAAGCTGAATGGTGTAAGGTTGAATTTAGATATTAAAAATCGAAAATTCGCCACCCTACGCCGCTCGGTACAAATCGCGCTTCCGCTATAGCCACGTTGCGCTGTTCGGGGGCCGGCATCGATTAATCGGGCCCACCCCAACAGCGTCTAGGGTTTCGTACTGCCCTCCCTCGTCAGGTCTCCCGGTCACTTCCATAGCTCTCTCGATTACTTCATTTGTTCCCTCCTGATAGCTCCGTAGCTTCCTAGGACATCTCCCTAGCTCCTCCCAATATCACCTTCGTACATTGCCTCTAGTCGAGCCTCGCACTTAGTCCTTCTCGGGCACTTCCTTGGGCCCTTCTGAATAGTTCCGTAGCTCCGTGGAGTACCTCCCGAGCTCCTCTGAACCTCACCTTCGTACACCGTTCTGGTCGGACCACGTACCTGGTCCTTACCTCCTTCAGACCCAATCTCCTACTCTGTTCCTTGTAGGTTGTCAGGTCAGGAGGATTGCTGGATAGGTCACCCCTATCAATAATAGTTAGAGTTATAGCTTTTTGTACTTCTTTTCAATTGTCACGTTGGTTGTTGAAAACTAGATTTTACTGTTTATGATGTTTTGCTTGATATGGTGCACAATCGATCTTGGTTTACCACACAGTTTCGACAATTGTTTCCTCTCAAACTTTTGCTCCTTTATCAAACATTCTTACACTAAGCACGGCCGACACAAGAGCCTAGAAACTTTCACTCCATCGTCCCCCAATATATTTATTGTATTTGACCAAACTTGTGAGCAGACACCTTGATTTTGACCTTATGTGGACATGCTCATTACGGAACGATGGTGATGCAGGTTACGACCCCGATCAACAAAATTTATGGTCCGGGAAATAAAGGTGAGGGCCGGTTCGGATGAAATCGTGGATGGAATATTAAGAAAAAGGACGAAAAAGTAAAGAGACGATGATTTACGTGGTTCGGATTCGGGTGAATCCTACGTCCACGGGCCGCCGGAGTATATTCACTAATAACGGAAGAAGATTACACACTCAAGCTCACTTTCTCTCTTATTTACAAGTGATCCTCAGCTATGAATAGTATGAAGAAGATAAAGAGAGGGAGAGAGAGAGTATCTATGTGTGTTCTTGGTGTGTTAATGTGTGTGGGCTATGTAACTTATGGTGTAAAATGGACAAAAGACCCTATTTATACTGTAGAGGCGTCTAGGGTTTCGTACTGCCCTCCCTCGTCAGGTCTCCCAGTCACTTCCATAGCTCTCTCGATTACTTCATTTGTTCCCTCCTGATAGCTCGGTAGCTTCCTAGGACATCTCCCTAGCTCCTCCCAATATCACCTTCGTACATTGCCTCTAGTCGAGCCTCGCACTTAGTCCTTCTCGGGCACTTCCTTGGGCCCTTCTGAATAGTTCCGTAGCTCCGTGGAGTACCTCTCGAGCTCCTCTGAACCTCACCTTCGTACACCGTTCTGGTCGGACCTCGTACCTGGTCCTTACCTCCTTCAGACCCAATCTCCTACTCTGTTCCTTGTAGGTTGTCAGGTCAGGAGGAATGCTGGATAGGTTACCCTATCAATAATAGTTAGAGTTATAGCTTGTTGTACTTCTTTTCAATTGTCACGTTGGTTGTTGAAAACAAGATTTTACTGCTTGTGACGTTTTGCTTGATATGGTGCACAATCGATCTTGGTTTACCACATAGTTTCGACAATTGTTTCCTTTCAAAATTTTGCTCGTTTATCAAACATTCTTACACTAAGCACGGCCGACACAAGAGCCTAGAAACTTTCACTCCATCGTCCCCCAGTATATTTATTGTATTTGACCAAACTTGTGAGAAGACACCTTGATTTTGACCTTATGTGGACATGCTCATTACGGAACGATGGTGATGCGGGTTACGACCCCGATCAACAAAATTTATGGCCGGGAAATAAAGGTGAGGGCCGGTTCGGATGAAATCGTGGATGGAATATTAAGAAAAAGGATGGAAAAGTAAAGAGACGATGACTTACGTGGTTCGGATTCGGGTGAATCCTACGTCCACGGGCCGCCGAAGAATATTCACTAATAACGGAAGAAGATTACACACTCAAGCTCACTTTCTCTCTTATTTACAAGTGATCCTCAGCTATGAACAGTATGAAGAAGATAAAGAGAGGGAGAGAGAGTATCTATGTGTGTTCTTGGTGTGCTAATATGTGTGGGCTATGTAACTTATGGTGTAAAATGGACAAAAGAGCCTATTTGTACTGTAGAGGCGTCTAGGGTTTCGTACTGCCCTCCCTCGTCAGGTCTCCCGGTCACTTCCATAGCTCTCTCGATTACTTCATTTGTTCCCTCCTGATAGCTCCGTAGCTTCCTAGGACATCTCCCTAGCTCCACCCAATATCACCTTCGTACATTGCCTCTAGTCGAGCCTCGCACTTAGTCCTTCTCGGGCACTTCCTTGGGCCCTTCTGAATAGTTTCGTAGCTCCGTGGAGTACCTCCCGAGCTCCTCTGAACCTCACCTTCGTACACCGTTCTGGTCGGACCTCGTACCTGGTCCTTACCTACTTCGGACCCAATCTCCTACTCTGTTCCTTGTAGGTTGTCAGGTCAGGAGGAATGCTGGATAGGTAGTGGCTCGTCTCCCTGTGATCTTGCTATCTTTCTATCGGGGTAGATAGTTTCTTCCAAACATATAGCCGAGCCTTCCCCATTAACTACTCCCCTACTCTTAACTGTGCTTAATGTAGTAGCACATTCGGAATACTCGAAATTAGATGGCATTTCCTTCTGCTCCTTTTACACGCCGGACTACTGCTTTGCATCTCGAGGCTCGACTCAAAAACCTCGTGACGAGCTGTACTCAGATATCCTGAACACCTAATTCGAACCTCCACTCGCTCGCCAACTCATGGTTTGACTTGGATATCCTCTGTGAAATAGGCCAGCCTCGGCATGCTGACGGAGAACTGAGCTTAGATATCCTGATGAATAGGTTGAGTCCTCTGGTGCCATCGTGGAGCTGGACTTAGATGGATATCCCAACAGTCAGGTTGGGTTTCCCGTGCCAGCACGAAGCTGGACTTTGTGCCAGCCCAGAGCTGGACTTAGATAGATATCCCAACAGTTAGGTTGGGTTTGATTTGCCAGCACGAAGCTGGAGTTAGATGTCCCAACAGTTAGGTTGGGCCATTATGTGCCAGCCCGGAGCTGGACTTAGATAGATATCCCAACAGTTAGGTTGGGTTTCCTATGCCAGCACGAAACTGGACTTAGATGTCCCAACAGTTAGGTTGGGCCATTATGTGCCAGCCTGGAGCTGGACTAAGATAGATATCCCAACAGTTAGGTTGGGTCTTTGGGCAGCAGGCAGCATTAATGGTACTTGCATCGTGCTAGCTACCCTATTTGCTACCTATTCTCCTTTTTGCACCCTTCTTTCATGGTGCGAGAGCTAGGAGATCTGTGTCGGTTTCTAGCGACCTGCATTGGTCGTCTGGAGATCCATGCCAGATAGCTAATCCCAAAACCTGTGCCAGAAAGCTAGTCGAAGTATGATTGCTATGAAGTTAGCATTACCTGAACATGTTAGGGCTTATTGCCCTCTGTTTTGTAGTCTTGGGACTTGTCATCGGCAGATCCGTAGATCAGTAGTAAACGCTGAAAAGTTTCCACCTGGGCTAGACCAGGGCTTATGATATTCGTATCCAGCCGGGGCGACATCCCCTCCACATGTACTTTTCTTCTGACATCCTGCTGCAATCATGTCCAAACATTCGTCTAAATGGTCATCGGCATATTTAAACGTGTACCTGAGAGATGTCAGTCTAGGCTGGACATGGCGCACATCGCTTTCGTTTTCGCGACTTGGGGGCTCGTCTTCACTAGGTTCGTAGATCAACTACAGAGGTACCCTCCTGGAGCTAGACTGGGTTCTACGGGCCATGTTTCCAGCTTGGGGTTGAGCCCGGACTTAGAAGAGTCAAGTGCAGCCGATCTTGTTGCCAAGGAGAATGAGCTTGCGTTCCATATGAACCAGCTCGTGGAGGAACGGCAAACCTTGATTGAACGTAGGCTAAGGACTTATTGGCAGAGAGGGAGAAGGTTATGAAGGCTATTCTGGAGCGAGCCTTCGATGCTGAGATAGCGAAGAAAGTGCAGAGTAACTCAATGCGCCAGGAAGGGCGTTCTGCAGGAAGGCTAGAGGGAATACAGCTCTGCCAAAAATATCTCTCCACCTCTCGTACGACACTTCTTCTTGGGAGGTTTTGCTGCTGGATGAGAGCCAGCTTCCACCCTGGCTGTAGCGGTGGCGGCTATGAGCGCTCCTCGGGCCTTTAAAGGGGATCCTAAGGTGACTCTTAATCCCACCTTCTGGCTCACTAGAGCGCCTCCCTGCTGCGCTCGCATCCGAACACACATTTGAAGAGTTAGTGACGAATTTAAACATGTAACTGAATGATATCCGCCTAAGTCGGACATGATTCTTTTCGTTCTCGTGGGTTGGATGCCCATCATCACAAGGTCCGCAGACCGACTGAGGAGGCTCCAACCTGGAAATAGGCTAGGGCCTTCGGGCCTTGTTTCCAGCCTGGGAGCTGAGTCAAGGTTTGGAGGCTTCGTGGCATGTTTTTTTTGCCTTTTGCTTATGCCCTTATCTCCTTTCGGAGGAATTTTTCTTCTTAAGTATTCTGGGCGAGCTTTACTGTTAATGTCCGTACCTGTACTACTACCACTCTCCACTCCGTGCATTCGAAGTGAGTGAGGAGTATGCCTCCTTATCTGGCGACCTCAATCCTTTCCTTGCAAGTTGCACTTTGAGTACCCACGCTGATCCGTCTCAGCAGATTACCGCGCTCTGGACCTCTTGCGCGTTCCTCCCAACATCCACCTACATTTGCATCCAACACTTTCATCTGGAAGGTTAAGGACATATTTAAACATGTACCTGGGAGATATTATAGGTTGAACCAGTGCCTACTGATTTCAGTTTTATAGGCTAGAGGTTCGTCATCGTCAGGTCCGTAGGTTACCAGGTAAGCATCCCACCTAGAGCGTATATTCATCCCAAGAACGTTTTCTCTTAAGTATTTGTGGTCCGCTTCTCTGTCACCGCGGGGACCTTTACTACTACCACTCTCCACTCCCCCTACTTCGAATTGTGCTGATGTTTATTAGCACGTTCGAAGTACGTGAAGAGTGTACCCCCCATTTTACCATCCTCAGTTTTTTCCCCTTGTTACTCCTAGGTAGTCTACGTCAGACCTCCTTTGTAGACTGCAGTACATCGAATGTTTGCTTACGGGAGATGTTTGCTCCTTATGCATTCTCTTCCCAAAATTCTATTGCAATTTGCATTCGAAATCTGCATTCAAGAAATTGCTGGTAAACGGAAACATGTACCTGGGAAGCCTCGGGTAAGCTAGGTCCGACACCCTCATTTTCGCTTTGGACCAGGTTCGTAGAGTACCAGTGAACCTCTCGAGCTTTCGCAAGGCCAGCATTGGCTGGTTCGGTCTTCTGTTTCTGAGTTGATTCAGAGCTTAGGAGGTTCCTTTCGTATCTCGAATGGTCCAGAGGTGGAGCTTGTCCCCGTTCGGGTCCGTCAGATGTTCATCCAGGGTAACCTGGAGCCTGGGTACATTTATACAAGCGCAAGGGGCGTGCTTTACACAGCCCTCCTTGATATAACCCAATCTAGGTTCATCACGCTTTGATTCAGAGTAACCTGGAGCCTGGAATGTAAGCGCAATCTACCGGGGCGTGCGTGGCACAGCCCTCCTGAATATAACCCAATCTACGTTCATCAGACTTTGATCCAGGATGGCCTGGAGTCTGGAATTTTAAGCGCAATCTGCGCGGGGCGTGCGTGGCACAGCCCTCCTGAATATAACCCAATCTAGGTTCATCAGACTTTGATCTAGGATGACCTGGAGTCTGGAATTTTAAGCGCAATCTGCACGGGGCGTGCGTGGCACAGCCCTCCTGAATATAACCCAATCTAGGTTCATCAGACTTTGATTTAGGGTGACCTGGAGTCTGGAATTTTAAACGCAATCTGCGCGGCCACGTCTGGGCCTATTTTCCAGCCTGGATCTAAGCCAGGGCTTATAGGCTTCTTCTCCTGCCTAGGGCCGAAGCTAGGACTTACGGCATCCTTTCTCATCTGGAGCTACGTCGGAGCTTAGAGGCTTCGTTTCCAGCCTAGATCTAAGTCAGGGCTTATGGGGTTTCTCTCCCAGCCTGGATCTAATCCAGGGCTTACAGGGTTTCAGTTCCAGCCTGAGTTTAAACCTGGGCCTCTGGACTTCGTTTCCAGCCTGGATTGAATCCAGGGCTTACGGTCTCCTGTTTTCAGCCTGGGTCTAAGCCAGTACGGTGTTTTGTTTCCATAGTCCAGAGGCTTACCATCGATGGATTTGCAGATCCTACGCCGGAAGGTTTCCGCCTGAGCTAGGTCAATGCTTACCGTTTCCTGCATCCAGCTGAGAGCCGGATCGGCATACCTGCCAAATCTGCGAAGCCACAACCACAAGAAACTCCAACGCACGAGACACCACAAGTGTCATGAGATAAAAACAATAATAAAATAATATTTAGTAATTGCATAGTGAAATAATGCATTACGGCGGGTCATAAATAAGCATATACACATAAATTCTAGCACATAGCCCTGCACTCTCCCTAATCTGGTGATCAAGGAAGGTCAAATTTCGAGACTGGGGTGGCTGAACTGGGGGTCCGTAGCGAAGTAGGAAAGCTGTCAGGTAAGTAGCTAAGTAGGAATGCTGTCAGGTAAGTAGCTAAGTAGCTGCCATGTCCATAGTGTACGAAGGAGGTACATAATCCTAGCTAATATTGACATTAGGGTGTTAAAAAGGACGGGACTGTTTACAGCCGACCAGGGGACACACAGAGGGTGTAAACTAGGGAACATTATGGTCAGACAGGGGGCATGCCAGTCTGACAATAGTACGCCTGTGACTGTCTGTCCTACGCTGTACCTTTTGGGAATCCTGATGGAGACCTACTGGGTTAGCGGCCCGATGACAGTAATTCCAGCAATCCAAATATTCTAGCCCAAGTAATTAATTCGAGAGCCTTATAAAAATAAATCAAGCCCAATACAATTAAGCCAATGGCCCAAATATAATTCCTATGGACTTAAAAGGCCCAAGCCCATCAGAAACCCTAGGTAAAATAACAACTGCGCCCCAAATAATATTAAAATGCTACTTCGCCCCCAAATTTTAAAATTCGCAATATTTGGCCCGAAGGAGAATAACAGAATTAACCCTATTATTTCTGTAATTCCACTCAACACTCCAAAAGTTAGAAAACTTACAAACCAATCCCGGGGCGTGATTTCTGGCGGGGTGTCACCGGCGACCGAAGCGGCGACCAAGGAGGCTCTTCCTCAGGGAATGGCGGTCGTGGTTCCGGATGTTCGAGCTCGATGGGGTCCAAAGTCCAAGCTCGGCGTACAAAAACTATAGTGATGACCCAACCGATAGTGACAGTGAAGGTGATGGCGAAGACAGCGGTCGCTGCCCCCAATTCCACAGGCCATGGTTGGAGAAGGGTGTTAAGCAAAAGATTTAGGCCTTGGGCATCTTCGATTTCGAGATGTCGGTGTCGATTTTTCCCCACTTTTAAATCTGATGATGTTGGGATTTTATCAGCTGTCGGGACTTCTTTCCCAGATTTTTGCTTCGAGGGGTAGTTGTTGCTCGCCGTCGTTCGGCTGGGCGACGGCGCGACACTGGCGTTGATTGAGTCGGCAGAGGTCGTCAGCGACGGTGGGCTGGAGTCGCCACTGGCCCTACTAGAGTTCGACGAAATGCCATAGACGAAAACCAAGAACGGCAGCCCAGAAATCTTCCCAAAAACAGCCGTTGAATCCAAGCCACGGCTCCATATCTCACGTTCCAACCCTCGGTTCCCACAGACGGTGCCATTTGATGCGGGTTACGACCCCGATCAACAAAATTTATGGTCCGGGAAATAAAGGTGAGGGCCGGTTCGGATGAAATCGTGGATGGAATATTAAGAAAAAGGACGGAAAAGTAAAGAGACGATGATTTACGTGGTTCGGATTCGGGTGAATACTACGTCCACGGGCCGCCGGAGAATATTCACTAATAACGGAAGAAGATTACACACTCAAGCTCACTTTCTCTCTTATTTACAAGTGATCCTCAGCTATGAACAGTATGAAGAAGATAAAGAGAGGGAGAGAGAGTATCTATGTGTGTTTTTGGTGTGCTAATGTGTGTGGGCTATGTAACTTGTGGTGTAAAATGGACAAAAGACCCTATTTATACTGTAGAGGCGTCTAGAGTTTCGTACTGCCCTCCCTCGTCAGGTCTCCCGGTCACTTCGATAGCTCTCTCAATTACTTCATTTGTTCCCTCCTGATAGCTCCGTAGCTTCCTAGGACATCTCCCTAGATCCTCCCAATATCACCTTCGTACATTGCCTCTAGACGAGCCTCGCACTTAGTCCTTCTCGGGCACTTCCTTGGACCCTTCTGAATAGTTCCGTAGCTCCGTGGAGTACCTCCCGAGCTCCTCTGAACCTCACCTTCGTACACCGTTCTGGCCGGACCTCGTACCTGGTCCTTACCTCCTTCAGACCCAATCTCCTACTCTGTTCCTTGTAGGTTGTCACGTCAGGAGGAATGCTGGATAGGTCACCCCTATCAGATGGAATGCCTAATGTCTCTTTTATGTCCTACAGTTGACGAGGAAGAATCAACACGTAAGTGATTTAGTTCTTTTATGTCCACTTATGAATGATAGTGAAAACCAAAACATTGAAGTATTGTATTGTATACTGTTTGCCTTATAATCTTTGTGTGATCTTCATTAATTCGTATGTCATTTTCAAAGAATCATTGTATGGATAAATCTAACGATTTTCTTTGTTAGAATGGAAACTGCATATCTGATATATAATTAAAGTTTTAAAGTTATCTCATAGATGATAACTTATTGAATTGCTACACGAAATACTAATTTAGTAGAAATAATATGAGCATTTTGTCGCCGCGCCTTGTGCGCGGCTTCAAATTCTAGTATATATTTATACATATATTGACTTTAACCCCATTGGTCCGCCATCGGTATCCCCGATCAACCAGAAACGTCTCATTCGTAAGATTCCATTGGAACAACTCAAGAAATGTGAGAGGTGGAATTCGGTCCCCTCTAACACAAATTCTTTATGCTTCCTCCCTCCTCTACCACTAGACCGATGCCTCATTGGTTCACTCATTTTCTAATTAGTAATTATGATGGCATAAAAGAGAGAACGACATTTTTAGTCCCCGATGTTTGGGACATGGACGTTTTCTGTCCCCCATGTTCCGATGTGCACTTTAAGTCTTATCGATTTTGGGCTATTTTGGTCATTCGATTAACGTAATCACTAATTTGGATGAAATTTAACACATGAGAGCGCATGATCTCCTTTAACTTGACTAAACACATCATGAATCATCATCTTCTTAAACTAAAACACACTTGAGCATCATTAAGTATCACATTTAACTCATGTTCAAGGTTGTCGATCCTTTCCTAAATGTGATGTATAATGATATTCATGTGCAATCGAAGATGAAGATGTGTTATGATGTTTTAAGTCGAGTAAAAGGAAATCATGGACACTCACGTGTTAAATCATCTAAATTATCGATTAAATTAATCGAGGGACCAAAATCGTCCGGAATCGATAAGATTGGGGGCTAAAAGTGGCACGTCGGAACATGGGGGACCAGAAACGCACATGCCTCAAACATTGGGGACTGAAAATATCGTTCGCCCGAACATAAGATATTTATAATTTGTACTTATAGTTGAGTTAAGCATATCCATTGATGGGTTCTTTTTAACTATTTAATACGTATATTTTTAGGTTTGTTTTTTACATAATTAACAAAATAGGAGTTTCCGTAGGTATTAAGAGTGTCAACGCTGTTAGTGGTTTTGGCGGCATGTGTATTGCCTGCGAGCAGGGCCGGATTTGGGCCTGTTTACAAGGCCCCAAAAAATTGAAGGCCTCAATTTATGGTCCGATATATTGTTAAGTGGACTTTGTAAATCTTTATGGGCTGATACTCCTACTTTATAAAAATGAGGCCCACAAAAATTACAATAAATATTAAATTATATTTATTTATTTTATTATGGGGCCTTTATATATTATAAGAACGGGGCCACATAAATTAAAACGCGGCTCTACCTGCTAGGCGATAATGGTAGGAGTTGTACATCATACCAGAGACTAGCCATTACTATGATGTATCAGTTGATAGACGAGGCAATAATGGTTGACTCAAATATATTTAGGCAAGTCAAGCTACAAGTTCAACTCTGTAACACATCCAAACGACTACCACGCGATACTTCCAACCTTATATATCAATATGGTTATACACAAGTCAAATGATCAGCTTCGCAAAAGCTAATTAATATGAGACGCATCACAAAAAAAAAAAACTAGCCAAAATGTCACCGGTAATTACACGCATGATGCTATACGTTTCAAAATATATAGTTCTATAGTATCGCTGAGCCTGACAGAAGTCGTCCCTCACATGCTCCACCACATTCCAGCCATCATCACCTCCTCTAACTCTTACCTCCCGGAAGAGGATCTGAAAAATAACTTAAATAATGAGAGTTAGTCGACAAGACTCAGTAAGTGCAAATCAAGAACGTGTATGTAGCACAATCAAATATAATATGCGAACAAGGAAAATGATGTTGGTTATGCGCCCTTCAACCTACTATCTTCATATATTCCAATCATCGATTATCATCTTAATCAAACACAGCAACTATCAATAACACTCTTACTGATCACGCACACACTCCGACCCCATTCGCTACTCACACACTCCGACCCAGAGCTATTGTTTCGATAGTCATTCGGACCACATTGGCCCCTAGGTCAACACTACATTGTCACATATTCATACATCATAGCCCAATCATTAGCTATATAATTTCTCATCATGTAATATGCCACAAATAGCAATCAATCCATTCACGTAATACATCATATGTGCACATCCATAATGTGTATGAACGTCATTACGTTATGATAGAAAGTTAAACAATCTACAATTCATCAAGTAAGCTCGAGTGAAAAATAACCATAGAACTTTCGAAATAAAGTTTCCATGGTGACTCGGTTAAAAATGCTCGGGCTCAATCAATAACACAACATAGATAGTTAACTTATATGTTTATTTATATTATTAGGATTTAATAAATTAATTCTAAGAAAGAAAATATCTAATTTAATTGCTAATATTTATAAATTAATAGAAAATTAATATATAGTGAATTTAATTAGTAATTATTATTATAATTGATAATATATTCCGTTTATTCAAAATTCTATATATCATAATAGGGTAGAGATTTGTTAAATATGTTGAAATCAAATGAAATATTGAAAAATCGGCAAATACTGAGAGTATCAAGCCAAACATGGATAATCAAATCAAATCCTGATCAAACCATATATGGATAGATAAACGTAAATATAGATCAAATCAACCAAGGGAATATATTTTCCATTATTGTATATTCTCTACCCTACAAATACAAGGCTTCAGAAGTTCAGAAACACAAAAGTTAGAGGCACAACGAATAATACGAAATTTCTGGAGAAGATATACGACTTTTTAAGTGTAATTCCCTCAACAAAGTACAACGTATTCAAATCGTAGTCTGAAGATGGTAGTATGAAATTTCGTCAGGCGATATAAGTCATTTTATTAAAAGCATTATGAATTCTCTCGAAGTTGCTCGTCGAAAATCAAAGTTCGAAGGTAGGATAGTACAAAACTTTATCAGACAATGTAAGTCTTTTTATTGAAAGCATTTCAAAAATCTCTCAAAGTTGTTCGTATTCTGATTGAAACTCGAGAGCCGGATAGTAGAACTTCGTCAGAGGATATAAGTCCTTTTATTAAAAGCATTCCGAATTTTTCGAAGTTTTCCGTATTCGAATAAAAGCTCAAAAACGTCGTTAAGGAAGCTAATAGATCGAAAGCGTTCACCAAATCGAAGCTTTAAGTCATGATTAAGCTCAAAAGCCCACGAACAAGCATTCAAGAAAGGCCATTCGATAAATATCAAGTCCAAGTGTTAGCTTCGTGATCCGGCCCAAAAGTCCGAGACGAAATGTTTGGCAATATCTCTTCACCAAATCTTTAAGAAGTTAACCAAGATTCATGATAAAACTCAAAGGCCCATTGGAGAAGTGGATTTTCTTCTACGTTTGGATAGATGCTATTGGAGACAAAAGAAGACTATTTTGATGATGTATCCTGGTGAACTGGATGTATCTTTAAGGCAAAATCAGAGAATTAAATCTTTTTGAGTTTGCTTGAGACTTTTTTAGTTCTTCAGTAGTATTTTGTTTTGTCCTCTCTCTTCCTGGAGGACATGCTCTGTTATAGGAGATGAAATGTGGTCTCCTCTTAATGAAAGGTCATTATGGTGCCCTTTTGTATTATCCTTTGTATCCTTTCTGTAGTCCTTTTTGGTCCAAATGGTTATGAGAGTTTTGATTATTCCAAGTAATTATGTAAATTGGGGGGTACAAATTAGAAAACTCGATATGCATGTTATGTGATGTTTAAGTATGTGAAAATGTTCGATTAAGCGCTTAAATGTGATTGAACTAATAAGAAAATCGAATTTGTGTGATCTTAAGCTTAACTGGAATATCTATGTGATCACCTGGTTATGAACGTTTTCGTATGAATGGAATCTCGTTGCGTGCTATATATGGAAAATATATCATGTTAAGTGATACGCAAACTGTCTGCGAGATTGAGTTATTTTAGGAAAGAATATCGATGTGATCACACGGATATGAATGACTATGCTGTAAATATGGAGAAGATATTCTGATTGAGCTTACATGTGATTGATCTATTTTAGGAAAGAATATCAATGATATATCCGTTGAGTGCGATATTTTGTGACTCTTAAAATCAGTGAATCATGATCTACCTTTCCTTATGCGACTTAGGATTTATATTACGGAAAGTGATTAATTGATTGGGCTTATATGTGGTAAGATGCTGATTGAGTCTATTTATGGAATGTGCTGAAATCGGATGAGATCACCATACATGGAAAGTATGCTTTGCATTATATTCAGTAGATCAAATCTTTCTCTGTGCGAATTGGCTATCATATTGAAAGAATCAGTTGATTGAGCTTACCGTTGAAAATATGCTGAGTGGAATATATATGGAATATGCTGACGAATAGATGAGATTACTGTGGAATGAATGTTAATCTATGGTATTTATGGTAAGTGATCATGCATGACCGTTGAGCTTAATTGGTTTATTCTTGGCATGATTGTTTGAGTTAATGCACGTGATTATTGAGCTTTCTCTTGCATATTCTGTGCTTAACTTTCCTTGTGAAGTGAAGAAGCTATTCGTGGTCTATATAGAAGAAAAACACTTCACGTTGAAGGGTACACACAACGAACACACAAGCTGTCGAATTCCTTAGAGTGATTGAGCGTTAATTTGCGATTCATTCGTAGTTTGTGATTGAGCTTTCATTTGCGAATCTGTACTCTTTGAGCGATCCTTAAAAACTCCAAATCCTACAAACCTTAGTCTTCGGACGTGTGAGCGCACAAAGGAGCACGAGTGGAGTCTTACGCACGTGGAGGGACGAATTTTGTGGATTCGGTGGCCCTTCGGTAGCAAGCTGCATCCAGTCGGGGAATAGGTTTCCTGGGTAAACGACGTGGATCGAAACTTGGCGTGCGTCAGCCTAGAACGAGGTCTAGTGTCCATAGTGCTTCGGTTGTGTACGGGTCAATCATAGTGTAACCGGTAACACTTAGTGATTGATTGGAACTCTTGGGGAGATCACACCCCAAGGACAGGATTAAACCCCAGTTGGGGATATAACCTGTATAAAAATCTCGTCTCACTCTACTTTCTACTATTTACTTTTCTGTGAGACAAACCCGGAACGCACAATAATATCTAGGTGATATCATAAAAACCATTTCTGAAACTAACGTGATATTTTGAAACAGGGTAAGGGAGATAACTTTGATACTCGTACTGATTTCTGGGAAATAACATACTCTGCAAATATCTTCTTAAAGAAAATTATTTTTCAAAGAAGAACAAGCCAAATTTTTTTATAGCCTAATTCACCCCCCCCCCCTCTTAGGCATATTTTACACTTCATTTGGTATCAGAGCGGGTTACTCAACGAAAGGCCTAACATGCCTGAGTTAAGATCTAATGGCTTTTTCGAGTGATGTTTTTGCAGAGGGTCAATCCCACTCTAGGCCACCTCTCTTCGATGGAACGAACTACGCAGTGTGGAAGAATCGCATGATCGAATTTCTCGTCGCTGTTGACTACGATCTTTGGGAGACAATCATCAACGGGCCATATACGGCTGCGAAATCCGATGGAACCCCAAAGGATGCTAAAGATTACAGTGCTGATGACAAAAAGGGAATCACGCGAAACGCAAAGGCAAAAAACATGCTCGCATGCGCACTCACACGGGAAGAATACATTCGGGTCAGTTCCTGCTCATTGGCAAAGGCCATGTGGGATATGCTCCAAGTTACTCATGAAGGAACTCAACGAGTTGTGCAAGAAAGACTAGCTCTGCTCACTCATCAGTACGAACTGTTCTCGATGGAATCTGACTAGAATATAAGCCAGATGTACGCCAGATTCATGGGAATCATCAACCAAATGTTCTCTCTTGGCAAAAAGGTTCCCGACAGTGAACAAGTGAGAAAGATACTGAGATCACTACCGCGAGAGTGGAATGCCAAAGTTACTGCCATCTACGAAGCAAAGGATCTAGAAGCACTTAGCATCTCCGAACTGATTGGATCGCTTATCTACTACGAGATGATTCAAACGTCAATGAATGAGAAGTCGCAAACCAAAAATCAGAAGTCTATCGCCTTCAAATCCAACCAAGAAGAATCTGATTCTGACGATGAACGAGAAGGCCTGATGAACGACCTAGCCATGCTTACAAAGAGATTTGAAAGATTCGAACAGAAAAGGAGATTTCAAAGGGAACTCTAGCAAATTTCCAGAACAAAAACAAGGGAATCTCCATGTGAGGGAAGAAATTTCAGAAATGCTTTCGGTGCAACAAACCAGGCCACTATGCACATGAATGCCCAACAAATAACGATGAGAAACCAAGGAAGCAGAAGGCCATGGTGACAGAATCTAACGACTCTGAAATGGAACAATGTGAGGACGAGGATAACGCTTACATGGCTGACGAGGATCAGGTATCTCACTCTTCCTCCATTGAGAAAATTCATATCCTAAACAGTTTATATGGTTATGAAAGTGACTCATCTGTTTCTGATATAGAAGAAAGTAAGGAAGATTTGTGTAGGTTACTTCAAAAAGCAGAAAGAAATATTAAGTCACAAAATTCCTTGAATAAGGAACTGATAAGGCAGCGAGATGAAATAGCTAAGGAAAAACATGAGGCTGATCTAGAGATCTCACGTCTGAAGAAGAGTTAGTTACTGCGAAGATAGAGGGAATTCCATGTGACTGTGAAAAAATAGAAAAAAAACATAGTGACTTATCGAGAGATATCGTAGAACTCAGGAATTCCTTAGATAGAAAAAACAGAAAGTTGATAGACTCCTTGAGGGTAAGCAGAACCTAGATATGCTGTTAATTGCTCCTAGGAACATTGGTAGGTCAGGGATAGGTTATTCCACTGAAGGAAAGCATGCTAAACATTTTGTGCCTAAGCTTAAATGTTTCGCTTGTGGTAGAAATGGTCATTATGCACAACTGTACCTTAAAGAAAGTTGATAAAACTAAGTATGTCTGGAGACCTAAGAAGTCACCTGTAAATACCACTGTTGTATTTGATTCTAGCAGGAGATCACCATCTATCCAGAATGATATCTCGTATGTTAACAGAAGTTATTTCCCCGCTAACATGTTAGGACCCAACAGAAATTGGGTACATCAGAATAGTACTTCTTTATACAGGTACGAAGGAAGAATTCCAGTAAGAAAAGCAGGTGGTATCTCGACAGCGGGTGCTCCCGCCACATGACAGGTGATATAGGTAATTTTGTGTCGTGGAATGCAGTTGATGGAGGATACGTTTCGTACGCTAACGACGCAAAAGCCAAAATCGTGGGAGTCGGTACTGTTGGTAACAATTTAAATATCACTATAGATAATGTACGGTTTGTTAGGAACTTAGAACATAATTTAATTAGCATTAGCCAACTATGTGATGATGGACATACCGTAGCTTTCGCCAAAGACAAGTGCCTTGTCAAAAAGGGTGATGAGATTGTGTTTAGTACGGCTAGACATAGTAACATTTACTGCATCACGCTTGATGATATTGCTAACCAAAATGTCAAGTGTCTAGCAGTTACGCAGGATATCACATGGTTATGGCATAGACGTCTGGGACATGCTAACATGGAACTGATGTCTCACATATCATGCAATGAATTAGTGAGAGGTATTCCAGATATGAAAGCCACCAAGGACAGAATCTATAAAGCGTGCCAAATGGGGAAACAGACCAAGGCGTCCTTTAAACCAAAGAATGTAAACTTTACGTCCAGACCACTGGAATTGCTGCATCTTGACCTTTTTGGTCCGGTACAGGTTATGTCATTGAAAGGTAAACGATATGCCTTTGTTATTGTAGACGACTATACTAGGTACACATGGGTCTTATTTCTAGCACACAAAAGTGAGGCTTTAGATAATCTTGCGCCACTGATTAAGAAGCTAGAAAATGAGAAAGAGATGAAGGTCCGTAAGATTAGGAGTGATAACGGTGTAAAATTTGATAGTAAATCATTTGCATCTTTTTGTGACGAAAATGGTTATAGTCATAATTTTTCAGCCCCTATTACCCCTCAACAGAACGGAGTTGTCGAGAGGAAGAATAGAGTATTACAAGAAATGGCGAGAACTATGTTGAGCGAATATAATACTCCAAAACATTTTTGGGCCGAAGCTGTTAGTACGGCATGTTATGTCTCGAATAGGATTTTCCATAGACCGATTATTAAGAGAACTCCCTATGAACTTTGAAAAGATAAAACCCCTAACATAGGATATTTCCATGTATTTGGCTGCAAATGTTTCATTTTGAATGATAGGGATAAAAGAGGAAAATTCGATTTCAAGGTAGATGAAGGGATATTCCTAGGTTACAGCCTTCATTCCAAAGCTTTTCGAGTGTTTAATAATAGGAAGAAGACTGTTCAAGAATCTATGCATGTTACGTTTGATGAATTTCCTGACGCAGATGCTACTGAGGAAGGTATAGTTGTGTCTCCTGCAGGTATACAGGTTACTGACAAAGTAGTGAATGCAATCCCATTGGAACTAGATACTGAGTCAGAGAAACCTGAGGCTTCAGACGAACAACAGCGCAGAAAATTCAAACATGCTTCCAGCCATCCCACTGAACAAGTCATAGGGAATATCACTTCAGGGATCAAAACGAGAGCAACTGCACGAAACGATATTGCTGAGGAATCACATGACGTGCTGCTGTCAACCATGGAACCTAAGACAGTAAATGAAGCGTTTGACGATGAATCGTGGGTGATTGCCATGGAAGAAGAGCTGGCACAATTTGAAAAGAGCCAAGTCTGGACTCTTGTGGAAAGACCTAACGACAAGTCCATAATAGGCACGAAGTGGGTGTTCCGCAACAAACTGGACGAGAACGGTAACGTGACACGAAATAAGGCCAGGTTAGTTGCCAAAGGTTATTCCCAAGAAGAAGGTATAGATTTTCAAGAAACCTTTGCACCCGTAGCTAGGCTCGAGTCTATACGTATTTTACTTGCATATGCATCTTTTAAAAGATTCCAGCTTTTTCAAATGGACGTGAAAAGTGCATTTTTAAATGGTTTTATAAATGAGGAAGTTTATGTCGAGCAACCTCCCGGTTTTGAAAAGAATTTTCAAATCACGTCTTTAAATTAAACAAAGCTTTATATGGTTTAAAACAAGCCCCTAGGGCATGGTATGAAAGACTGAGTAGGTTTTTGCTAGACATGGGCTTTACAACAGGAACAATAGATAACACTCTATTTATAAAGTGCGAAGGGAATCACATACTACTTGTGCAGATATACGTTGATGATATCATATTTGGTAGCACTGACATCACTCGTTGCGAGAATTTTTCTAAGTCTATGCAACAGGAATTTGAGAAGAGCCTAATGGGAGAACTCACGTACTTCCTTGGATTGCAAATCAAGCAATTGGATACGGGAACATTCATATCTCAAACGAAGTACACAAAGGAACTACTTGAAAAGTTCGGAATGGCTGATTCCAAGGTACTTCCCAGTCCTATGCACCAGACTGCTAAAATTGACAGTGATGAACAAGGTACGCCTTTTGACCAAACTAAGTATAGAGGTATGATCGGAAGTTTGCTATACCTTACGGCAAGCAGACCCGATATTATGTTTGCTACTAGTCTATGTTCTAGATATCAATCGAGTCCTAGGGAATCTCACTTGACAGCAGTCAAGCGGATACTTAGATATTTGAAGGGAACAATCAACCATGGTATGTGGTATCCAAATTCCAAGGAATTCCCATTAATGGGATACTCGGATGCGGATTACGCCGGTTCTAGGGAAGATAGGAAAAGCACTAGTGGTACTTGCCAAATACTAGGAAATTCCCTTGTAACTTGGTCCAGTCGGAAACAAAATGCCGTGGCCCTATCCACAACCGAAGCCGAATATATGGCCTAAGGAAGCTGTTCTCAGCAAATCCTTTGGATGAATCAGACCTTGAGTGATTACGGTTTAAGGTATGACCAAATTCCTATATTCTGTGATAGTACTAGTGCCATTAGTATCACTAAGAATCCCGTACACCACTCTCGAACTAAGCATATAGAGGTCAAACATTATTTTGTTCGAGATCATGTTCAGAAAGGGAATATCAGCGTGAACTTCGTAGGAACTAATGATCAGTTGGCTAATATCTTCACGACACCCCTTATTGAGAGTAGATTCTGTGATATCCGTGACCGATTAGGAATTATTGAGCTCAAATAGGAAAGGTGACTAGATATGTTAGGCTTTAGTATTTCCTTGATCTTATCCCTTAGGATCTCAGCGATTTTATTCCTTGATTCTATTAATAAATATCTTCATTATCGTTTGAAATCCTTTCCATCCATGAAGAGATTATTTATTGACTTTCTTCGACATTTATGTCAAAATCTAATTTCAGTCAATATTTTCTTTGAGCTCTGATCTTTACTTTCCTTCCTTAATTCCCGCGAGATATCCTTTTATCTTTAGTTAACGGGCAGTTTCCTTCACCACTAAGTATTCTTTTAAATTCAAATTTTAAAATCCCTTTCTTATCTGACACATGTCTTATCGAGATCACATCCCTCTTTAACTTCTTTCCATCCTTATCCAAAACAGACCCTGTCATTATAAACCGTTCCTCCTTTGATTTTTCATTCCATTCAAACCCTAAGCTCTTCACTTCAAACCTCCATCCTTCAAATCTCCGATCTCAATCATGGTGAAAACAAAAGGCGCCGGATCTAAGTCCGACAAAAAGTGAGAGGCTGCCCTAATCGAAACCCCACTCTCTCCAAAAGCCACTCGTTCCAAGTCAAAGAGCAGTCCTAAATCCACGAAATCTCCCACGAAACCGAAGAAGAAGAAGGCTAAGATCGATAAAATCCTTGTTCCCTCTCCTGCCTCTTCCCATGACGAGTTTGCCCCGCTTCTGAAACCTGCCTCTCCAGAAAAGTCTGTCTCTGCTCAGATCGAGTCTCCTTCTCGAGACAAAGCCCCCTCACTGGATCAGTCTGAAAAGGCCATGTTCAATCCTGAAAATCCTGAGGAAATCACCGACGAGATCAAATTTCTGACTGAGAGCGCCAAGGAACTTCACGAGAAACTCTAGAAGCGGCGAGTTGCACGAGGAAGAAGCGTCAACTTTGACGAGCTGGCTGAGAGCCAAGTAGCGACGTGGCTGACGGAGTACGGCTGGGAAAACTTTCTGAGAATAGACAAGTCTATGTATGTGGAGGCGGTGAAGCTATTGTGACGCCCGGGGCCGATGAGGGCGGGGAGTGATCGCCGGTGCTAGAGAGGTGCACGGACAAGGAGCGGCTCCTGGCAGGCTTCTAGGCGAAGGGGTACATGAACGAACCGATCCGACACCCGAATGAGAGGAGATCCTGAGACTGACAATGTATGGGCGTGTCAGGCTAAGAATCGTATAAGAGAAATGATAGTACTACTCATATCACCAAGGTCGACCTACCTTTTTGGGAGTCCATCCGAAAGAACTTCGAAGTTAAGCGTGCTTGACTTGAAGCAATCTTAGGATGGGTGACCCCCTGGGAAGTTTTCCCAGGTGCGTGTGCGTGAGGATAAAGCACGCTGGAAGGTTAAGTAGTGATACAGTGGGGTCAGACTATCAGTCGGAGTGTGATGGGCCCAACCCCACGGGTCCCGCTAGGGACCGATGCTACAGTAACACCCGGTATGGGACGGGATGTTACAGGTGGTATCAGAGCACAACCTCTCGCAGTACGGTGCTGGTTCGGGGACGAACCAGGCGGAAGCTGGTGGGCATGTGCCCGAGGCCGATGAGGGCGGGGAGTGATCGCCGGTGCTAGAGAGGTGCACGGACAAGGAGCGGCTCCTGGCAGGCTTCTAGGCGAAGGGGTACACGAACGAACGATCCGACACCCGAATGAGAGGAGATCCTGAGACCAGTGTTTTAAAAAGCGTAAAGCGTATGGCGTCGCGTTTTGGTTCCGACAGCACGTAGAGTAAATAGCGTAGCGCGTTGCGTGAGTATTTCAGACAGTCCATTTATAATATAAAAAAAATTGAATTTTTTTTTAGCAAACCTAGTCTTAGAAAATGCAGTCTTTTAAAAATAATTTTTATATATATCAATGTAAGATATGCATGTCATTTTGATCGTTGTTAAGCAAAGAATAAATTAGATAAATTTATTTATTTTTACGACATAAATTACATTAAATAATCGTTTTTTATCATATGATGGAAGTAATAAAAAAGTTAGAAACAAATTGAAAAATCAAAATGATATTTGTCAAACGTCTTGTATCACTTAGGGACATTGCGACAGCTATAAACATCTCTGTTCCTCTTAATAATATCCTATCAGACTCCATACGCTTTTAATTTTACGCGTCAACGCGTTTTACAGAAAATATTCGCTATAGCGCGCTTCAATGCGCGCGTTATCACGCTTTTTAAAACACTGCCTGAGACTGACAATGTATGGGCGTGTCAGGCTAAGAATCATATAAGAGAAATGATAGTACTACTCATATCACCAAGGTCGACCTACCTTTTCGGGAGTCCATCCGAAAGAACTTCAAAGTTAAGTGTGCTTGACTTGAAGCAATCTTAGGATGGGTGACCCCTTGGGAAGTTTGCCCAGGGTGCGTGTGAGTGAGGACAAAGCACGCTGGAAGGTTAAGTAGTGATACAGTGGGGTCAGACTCTCAGTCGGAGTGTGGTGGGCCCAACCCCACGGGTCCCGCTAGGGACCGATGCTACAGTAACACCCGGTATGGGACGGGATGTTACAGCTGTTCTACGCCAATCTCACTTTTGTTGAAGACGAAACGGAGATTACAGTGAAGTCTTATGTGCTTGGGACGAACCTAGAGTGGAATAGCGCAAGGGTGAATGAGATGCTGGGGGTGGAAAATGAAGGGTTATGCTACTTCGACTTTGTTCACTGGTGTACGTCTGTGGTGCCCCTGCGTGACTGTGTGAAAGCCCTATGGAATTCCCCTTATAAGCCTAAGTTCTCTGAAGGAGAAGCGCTGAACAAACTCCCTGTTGATCTGTTCTTTCTTTATAAAGTTCTGCACTTTACCCCTTGGAGCGCCCGCGTTGGCAGTGGATCTGTTCTAATCACTGATCTTTCCCACATCACCCACGAAAGAACTTTAAAGAAGGCCCAACCAAGGAAATTCAAGGTCAAGAACAATCATAGATTAAGATTCTCTCTAAACTTTCTTGCGTCTCTCTACAAGAAATAAAAAAGGTTGAATCTCTTCTCCATTAATGGAGGTGGGACGGGGTCTTTTCTTGTTCTTTTGTCATTTTTCAGTGTTTTTTTTTCAATTTTCGTTTCTCTGCAATAACGACCATTGTGCAGCCGTCCACACTCAACCTCTTTTGACCTACATCGGAGGAACACTGCTCTAATTCCTCCTCCGCCAAGATGATCTTGAATCTTCTAATCTAGGAGCTCGAGTCTCCCAACATGGGAGTTATTTTCTCCTCAGGTAGGAGTTTCCCCCTCTTTCGAAGAACACAAGAAACTTTATTAGCCCTAATTCTATCCAAACAATCTAACAAGGAACGATTTCCAGACCTAGTGATGAAGATTTTAAGATTTGAGCATGGGGTGTGCTTGTGTAGAAGGTAAAGCTCTCAAATGGGTTTCTTTATATTCAACACACACGCAACTCACATTAACAACACTCACCCTAATGAATTAGGGTTTGGGGGTATATATACCACATAAAAATTAGTATGTTATACCCCTAGTAACTAAGAACTAAAATATTACAAACTAGCCCAAAGTTAATTAAATATAAAACCATACAAAGATAACATAATGAAATTGAACACTATAACGACAGGTCGGTGCGGGTAATAACCAGATAGAGTCACTAAGGCAATCCGTCGGCACGAGTTCAGTGTTAAACTCTGATACGCGGCCTGTGAGGACAGGGCTTAGAACTTGGGCCACATAGGCATCCCGTTTACATCGCTCAAGAGACTAGTTCGAGACGATGGCCTGATTCTGTTGTTGTTTTGATGTTGCAACGGCAGGACTTCCCCAATCTTGGAATCACATCTACGAGAGACTTGTCTTATGGAATTTCTGATCTAGTCACAAAGTCCCGACAAGAGAAAGTGTGTGTATCCTAGAAAAATATAAAATATTTAGATAGTGAGGACACCTAGACTCGATGTGTTCAAGAAAGTTCAGTGGTGTGGGGCTGACTACCACTTAGTTCAATATCTCCCACTTCCAAATGAAGCAAAGACAGATTACGTGGCTCCCATTGATTTAATGAAACATCGGTCTATTGGGAGATCGATGAGTGGGTAAGGCTCGGTTGTGCATGCCCATTGGACCAAATGTGGCGACTTCTACCCGGTAGCTGATAAAAATCATCTACTGCACCTATATGTGTTAGGAATATGCCCTCGAATGCTATCGAGGATTGGATTGTATAGGGCATTAGCTTGTTTATCATTCGACCTCTTATGTAATAAAATATTTTTGTGTGTTTAATAAAGGCATTGTCGTTGATTGAATACATGAGTTCTTTTCATAGCATCGAGTAAAGCAATAAATGAACAAATCCAAATGTGTAGAGTTGAGTCACTGTTCTCGATGGGAACGGGAGAGGAAGGCACCAGTGGACTCTTAATCTCGAACATTAAAATTCCGTAAGCCTAAGGCTCCAGTTGGGTGCTGGACAACCAATTATGGCTTATTTGTCGATGACCTATTGTGTGTCGATATCCTGCTTGGAAGTGGAGGTCATGACTTGTGATACGAATCGAATCAAGGGATTGAATCGTTTCATGGACACTGACTCACGGGTCGTACGGTCAACATGGCTTATTACTCAAGGAGTGTCAAATGACCGACGACAACACTATAGTAGTCTGCGTGAACCTTAGACCGAAAGGGGCTTTGACGGAGTCTTCATCGAAGTCTTGACTGTCACTGGTTCTCCTCGACTCGATTTGCTGTTGCATGGGTCAGCGGGCCAGATGCGGTCTTGATGACGATTTGTGATTGTCGGGCTCAGACCGCCAAGTACGGATTTGCAGTCTCGTAAGTAATCGAGACAAGTGTGGATGGCGACGAGAAATTACGAAATCCTTCGCCAAGGTATTGAACTAACTCATGTTAGACATGGAGGGTAGTTTGGTAATTTGCCTGGTCTCCATTTTATCATAGAATCGAGTTCAGTGAGTTTGACATAGACCATGGCTCTCACTCGATTGGGACAAGGGTTTATATGTAGTACTATAATCTATAGTAAGGTTCTGGAATAAAGGCTCGGTCGAAATTCGCACTCAAATCGGGTTAGGGTCCGGTATTGTGGGATTGGCTAGGTAGCTACCAGACTCTTGGATTCCTCCCTTGCCGATTGAGTCGAACTTAGAGAGTCGGGCTTAAAAAGGATTATCAACGTGTACCAATGAGGAGAAAACTGTTTTGAGCCTTAACGGGCCTTGGGCCGCGCCTTAATGGGCCTCAGGACTGAAGTTGGACTTCACAAGAAACTAACTTTAAGACTTGGGCTTGGCCAATGAGGGATTTGCGTATCATTCGCTCTGCGGTCCTGTCAAGATTACTAACACTGGGTTGCTATCACGGGGTTAGATTCAGTTGGGTCTGACTGAAACATGGGAACCTAGAATCCATGCTCAACTTGATGAGTGCTGCTTAATCAGCAAGTCGGAGCAGGTCGGTTGAGATCATCTTCGTGTTTGTGTATGGATGACACACCTATTGGAATTCTTGAACTCTTGAAGGTTGATTTTTCAGTTGAAGTCCGTCTTAGGAAGTGCTTGAGAGGATTTTTCTTTCTTTTTCCCCTCTTTTCTTCCTTTCATTTTTTTGCTTTTTTCTTCTTCTTTATATATATATATATATATATAGATATATACATATATATGTACTATCATCATCATAGTAATCTATATATATATATATATATATATATATAGATATACGTATACATATATGTATATGGGTCAAAGTAAGTTTCTCCCCCTCAAATCGTGCACCTTAAGATATACTCCCCCTAAAAATCCCCTAAAAATGTACTCTCTCCTCATAAATATGGAGTGATAATCCCCCTCAATTAATGCGAGCTTAAAAATTTAAGCTTTCTCCAAATTAAATGAGCGTGAACGTATTATTCTTTTCAGATCAGATGCAAACTAAAGAATTATCCTTGAATGCGTATTAGAATGTAGGTTTTTCGCTCTTTACAGCTCTAAGTTGTTATAGGTATTTTTCTCTTCAGCTTATATGCAAACGAATAAGTTTAAGCTCGAAATTCTTTAAGATGTATGCATAATGAAAATGTACCTACGTGAGGGTATTTTGGCATTTTAGCTCACGTATGTATGCAAAATTAGAAAGTTAAAATCATTTTAAATCATGCATTGCTACAATGTACCCTCGTTTGGTTGCTCGCATCGCTAACCAGCCGTGTATGTGGAACAGCCCGATACCATACTCGCTGGGATGTCTGGCAGCCCTCGTCGCATACCAGTCATGAGTGTGGAGCAGCTCTCTTAGTACCTAGCCATGCTGGGACTCTGCAAAATAAATTATCGGGACTTTGGTACCCATTTTTGGATGGGTCCTCCCTTATTAGCAGAAAACGGTTTAAGCACATTTGGTTCAAATATTAATCCTAACTCATCCTTTATAGTCCTATTCAATTTGATTTGTGATTTAGGAATCCAAGTTTGGTGAATCCTTAGATGGAAATGACATGTCAATGCCGGTGAATGTGTGCCTAGGTCTAGAAGATCTAAAGATTTTCTCCCTAGCCAGTCGCAGAAGGTGTCTTTTAGACTTAATTTGGACTGCATATTGCATGTAAGAATACGAGCATAAAGCATTATAAGCATCACAAACAGGAGAACTAGTATTCCTACGAAAATAACGCACGTCATTCACATTATAATGATAATTGTGCGTGATTTGAGAAGTTCGCTTTCTTAGGCTTGGAACTTCTTTGTAGGCTTCACTTTCCCTTTTAAGAGGAATAGGAGTGGAAAATTCTTGAACATTTTCGACCTTAATTTTAGAATATAATGTTGATTTTCCTTTCTCTTTCCTAATCTTTATTTGTTCCTTAACTATTTTAAGCTTTTTGCTTTTACTTAACGTTTCAGCTTCAGTCAATGATTAGTAAAAGCTTTCTCGTTTTTAGGAACAATGATGCTTTTTCTTGTTTTAGTTTTCTTTACCTGTTTTGAGGAAGATGTATTATTTGACAAATCATTTGAAACAGATAAAACTTTTCATTTTCAGCGCCAAAACCTATTCTTTCAGAGTCCAAAGTATCTTGTAAATCTTTCAATTTATTAAAGAGTCTCTGGAGTCACATAGAGTAGGTTTTTGATCATGTAAATTATTTTTTCTGTTAGAAATTAAGCTAAAGGGAGAGTTTTGGTCTGTTTGACCTCTTTTTGAAATAACATTCTCTAAACTTTTAATCTTATAGTAAAGCATACGCTGTTCCTCTAAGACTATCTCATATTTTGATGAGACTTCATTTCGCTCAGCTTCTCAAGAACGTAAACTGTTAGTCATATCACAGACCCTCTTTTCACTAATCTCTAACTTAGTTTCCAAGCTAATGATCTTTGACTTCGCATTAGCCAAATCTTCATTAGTATAAGCTAGACTTTCTTGTTGCTTAATCAACACAGAGTAATTATTAGCAAATCTTGCCAAATTTCCTATCTTGAGCATCCATTTTAATTAATAGTATATATTAATTACTTTTTTTAATTAAATTTTTTATTTTTTTCAAATAAAATAAGGTTGGCTTTTGGAAATTCTGTTCCGAAAAGTTCGGTTTACTCGAGAAGTATCGAAGATATTGAGTGTCGAAAATCTTGGTGTGCACCTAAAAATTTTGAGATAATTTCGAAAACTTCGAGAAAAATACCAAAACTTTTTCTATAATTTGCCAAAAATGTCCTAAGTAGATCGTCGGATAGGTGATTGTTGACACGTTTTGTGGATTTGCTTTCGAAAATTTGTCAAAAATGTCGTCTACACTGAAAATTTTGGGCCCGGAAAATTTATTTCGAAAATTTATAATCGGGCGTTAGAATTTACTATTCCGGTTGGACTCGGAAACTTTTTCTTATCAAATAATGAAAAAATAATTTTCGGTTGATGAAATTCGCGTGGGAAAACAATTTTACCAAAAAGGATTTTTTTTTATCCTTAAAACAATTTTATTCAAGGGGCCGAAATGTTTTGGGGATTGAAAACGCTTAAGTGATATTCTGAAAGGTGAGTGACTGAGAATTGGACAGAAAGTCTTAAAGAATGAAAGTTCTCAGATGAAATTCTAGTGATGAAATTCGGGTGGGATCCTTATTGAAATTCGGATGAAGACTTTGACCGAAAATTCTAAGTTTCGGGTAAGGCAAAGTTGATTTTCGGATAGCAAAAATCGGGCGAATTCGCAAAGTGAAAATTCGCCAAATTTAAATTCGGGCGAAATCACTGAAAATGTGAAAATCGGGCGAAATGTGACATTCGGGCGAAAATGCGAAATTCGGGTGCAACAGCTAATTTTCGCCGAGAATGTTAAATTCGGGCGAAAATATGAAATTCGGGTGCTACAGTGAATTTTTCGCCGAGGATGTGAAATTCGGGCGAAATGTGAAATTTCGCCGAGAGTGTCAAATTCGGGCGAAAAACATTTGTTGCTACAGTGTAAATTCGGGCAAAAAATCAAATTCATGCTACAGCGCACATTCGCACGAATTTGTGAAATTCTTGATTCTGTCCGAAAAATTTCTAGGCAAAATGACAAAACTGCAAACGAATTTCTACCCTAAACTCACTCAAACCAACTGAAAAATGTTGGGTAATCAGTTAAAATCACACGAAAACTGTTGCATTACCCGGTATCTCCCGGAGACGCCACGTCTCTGGGTACTATGCGGAACAAAAATTTTCCGGGTTTCCTGATTGCCCTCGTAGCTCGGATCAAAATAGTAATTCATAGACACGTAATAGGGCGGTCAAACACGTAGAGAAAATTACCAGTTGAAGCGAGTGGCAGCTCCTCGTCCTTTTCTTCAAGACTTCGTCGATGGTGGTTGATGGCACTAGATCGTCACGCCGACCTCGCAATGTACCACGGAATCAGTTCTCTAAAGATGGCTAGAGAGAACCGAGCCGTCGCGTGGGAGAAAAGTGTGTGCGTTCGGTGCGTGTTTTTGTGCCTTGTGATGGACAAATTTTCTCACACTATGGAGCACGAAATTTTTCTCTTAAAATATGAAATAGGGCTGCCCTATTTATACACTAAGCTAGACTCGAAAATTCCAAGAATATCTCAAAGATATGATTTCCGAATTTTACTCCTTAAGTGGAGAGATTCTTTTGCCATATATTTACTCTCTTTTGAATTCCAAATCCAAACTTAAGTAAACTTGCTATTATTAGAAAACCAACTTAAATACCAAGTCAAATAAGTATCTTTAAATATGATATAAAATTCGAAATTTAATCTTAGATTAATTTCGAAATTTCCAACTTAAAATAAATAATATTCCAAATATATTATTTCCAAATTTATATTTAATTTTTGAAATTATTTCCCAAGGTATAATTCAAAAATCAGCTCAGGGTTAAATTCCAATTTTACCCTCAAGCCTTTTAAGCACTTGGCCAAGCTCAAGTCTTAAAGTTAGCTTCATATGAAGTTCGACTTCGGTCCATTAAACGGCCCGAGGCCCACTAAGGCCCAAAACACTTTCTCTCCTTATCAGTACACGTTGATGATCCTTTTTAAGCCCGACTCTCTAGGTTCAACTTATTGCATTGAAGGCACTTGTCCGTCGGCTTGGCGTCTTTGACACGTTCTTCTTGGCCTTGCCGTTCGGAATTCGTCCTTTCGTCTTAGTGGGCTTGTCCGACTTTTTCTTCTACTCGACCATCGAGTCTTAGCATTCGCGACAAGAACAACTTCCTTTACTTTCACCTTCTTCATCTGAGTCTGTGCCGCCGACAACTGGTTCATCAACCCAGCAATGTCATCTCGGCCTTGTTCAAATTAAAGTTCACAATGAACGAATTGAAGGAAGGCGGGAGTGACTGAAGTATGAGATCGTTCTAGAGCTCGTTATCCATGATAAAATCCAGTCAAGGTTTTAATGACCGGACCGGACCGGCCGGTTCCGACCGGAAATCGGTGAACCGGTCGAAATTCCGGTCCGATCCCGGTCCGGATCATGCTTTATTTAAAAGAAAAAAGAAAAAAATAAATAAACTGAATAAATATTTAAAAAGTTACGCAATTGACATATGTAGTGCTGGCTCTAGTGGATAAGTTCTTCAATAGAGTCTTATTAGAGTTGGGTTCGATTCTATGCAAGCCCATTTTACATTAATTTTTAATTAACATTCAACCCCATATATTTTCTCTTATTTAATTTTAACCCCAATTTATAAATTTGATTTCTTACATCTCATATTAAATTTTAACCACTAACATAATTTAATTGTATTTAATTTTGCCCCTAATTCATAACATTCTAGGTTGAAAATACATACATAAGCATATATTTCTATATTATTTGTTGATTCATTATGAAAATATATATTTAATATATTTAAAGGTACCGGTTTTACTCGGTTTGATTCCGGTTTTATACCGGTTAAACCACTAAACCTTAAACCACTAAAATATCCGGTCCGGCTCGAAAACCCGGTTTCAGAACCATGAGTCCAGTGCCTCGAGTCTTTCTATCCAATCAATCATCTTGAGCACATGCGCTCCGAGGTCACTACCTTTAGTCATTTTGCAATGAAACAGGTACTCCGACAGGGAATAGCGAGCACTCCTGGAATGTTCGCCACAAAGCTCCTTCAAATGAAGTAAAATGGCGCCCACTTCCATTTCCGAGTGAGTGCGCTGCAACTCATTGCTCATGGAAAGAAGTATATAGCTCTTGACCTTTGGCTCGTCTATCTGCCACTTGGCATACGCAGCCCGGTCTTCATCACTCACATCAGCCCCTGGGACTTGCGACTCCATACCTAGGACTATCCTCATGTTAGCGAGGACATAAGTTAGCGATTCCATACCTAGGATTATCCTCATGTTACGGAGCCAGTCCACGTAATTTGGTCCCACCAAACACTTTCTCTCAAGCAGCATAGTTGTAATGTTCGTCATCGCAGTAAATAGAAAGAAACGTAAAGCTGCAGAAAATAAATATCTAATTAGGTTTATCTTATCATTCATCAAGCGCAAACAAGGACTTTCCGTTTTGCTTGACTCACTATTTTTTTCAAAAAACTATCCTCCCGAGAAGAGTTTCGAAAACCTCGTTGAAAGTTTCATAGTGGAGTTGATGTCCCCGACTCGACTAGACTCGCCTCAGCCTTTAACGCAATATTTGGCTCATCTAATCTTATCGAAGTCACGTCAAACGTGAACTTATCTAATAAGAGTTTCAACTATCTTTGTCTCAGTCATTGACCCTCACGGCTAACCATGCTTATTGGGTATAACTGCCAAAGTGTGACCCATCAATTTACGCTCAAATTGCACAGAATGTACCGCCCCTTGCTGCATACGCTTCGTGGGGGGGACGGACTGGTATGACGAACGGCGTCCAAGACCCGAGACTTTAGCACTGGGCGTGATATACGACGCCAACTTACTCGTGACAAATCGCAAAACTCCCCAATGCTAGACATCTCAAGCATGATAGAAGACAGGAATCCAATTCCCTTATCCACTTAGTATTTATCAAACGGGAGAATAAACCATCTCACATAAGAGCACATAAAACATGCATATCATTTATAAAACCAACACGCACGTAGGTAGTAAATTAACCCTAGGAAAATATACTACAAGGCAACACAAGCGGGTTATTTTTAGTCTATCCCTATTACATGCGTCTTCAAAAAAGACCTCGGGTCATCGCACGGGTCTTGAAGTCGTCAAACGTCCTTCGTCACTCGAACGGCCTCAAAGTCACCGAACGTCCACCACCTTGTCACCGCCGGGGGGTTGCCTTCCATCAAATAGGCCCTCGTGTTCGTATTTAAGCTACTCTAATAAAACGATAAATTACAACACGGGGATCATAAGTCCCGAACAACCCGTATAAAGCTAATACAACCGGGGGGACGTAACCATTAACAAATGACCCGGAAACCAAATTCCTAAACCCACAAGTGCGCCTTAAATCACATTCGTAACAAGCACATTGGCAATTATATGATTTTAAGAAGAAACAAAAATTGGGCCTTAAACGGGCCAAGCCCATTAAAAGGCCCGTTAAGGCTTTGAGCGTGAAGCCCTAACGCAGCTGCCCTGACTCAAATCGCTCATCCATCAAAACACACCAGAGAGCCACGACGGAGAAGGCCGTCGGCGTAGAGTCCCGGCCAGAGCCGAAATCGCCGCCGCAAGCGACGACACGCCGCGCAACGCGCGCATGTTCAGCTCGCGGCAGAAAACTACCGCAACTCTTTCGTCGCCTCAGCCCCTCCATACCGGAGTCACAACCTCGCCGGGAGAGATCAACGCCGCAGCATTCTGACCGAGTCGGAATTGCTGCGGCTGTCTTGTGCAGTGCGCACCGTGTGCGCCATCGCAGTCCGCGGCCAAAGCCGCGGACGATCTCTTCCGTGCCGCTGCACCTTGCGGCGGCGCTGCCCGGGCCCGTGCCTAAGCCACCATGGCTAGCGTAGGACCCAGGGTTCGAGGCTGATCGGGCCTGCTTGAAGCAGCCCGACCCAGTTACCGCAGCGTTCGCAGCCCGCGCGCAACGCGCGGCTGCCCAGGTCCCGCCGCCGCGCGGGTCCCGATTCGGTCCGTGGTTCCTCGTCGGTCCATACCGCACGAGTTGGTGGCCGTGGGTTGGCAAACGACGCATCGGGCAGCCCAACAACGGTCGAACTACGTCAGCATTTCGATTGTCTCCCACGCACCTCGTTTCAATTTAAACACGTTATGATTCTGATCACGAGCGCCCGCTCTGATTGGGTTACCCGGTGTCTCCCGGAGATGCCACGTCCCTGGGTACGGTACGGAACAAAAATTTTCCGGGTTACCCGATTGTCCTCGTAGCTCGGATCAGAATAGTAACTCATAGACACTTAATAGGGCGGGTCAAACCCCTAGAGAATTACCAGTTGAAGCGAGTGGCAGCTCCTCGTCCTTTTCTTCAAGACTTCGTTGATGGTGGTCGATGGCACTAGATCGTCACGCCGACCTCGCAGTGTACCACGGAATCAGTTCTCTAAAGATGGCTAGAGAGAACCGAGCCGTCGCGTGGGAGAAAAGTATGTACATTCGGTGTGTGTTTTTGTGCCTTGTGATGGACGAATTTTCTCACACTATGGAGCACGAAATTTTTCTCTTAAAATATGAAATAGGGCTGCCCTATTTATAGTAAGCTAGAATCGAAAATCCCAAGAATATCTCAAAGATATGATTTTCGAATTTTGCTCCTTAAGTGGAGAGATTCTTTTGCCATATTTTTACTCTCTTTCGAATTTCAAATCAAAATTTAAGGAAACTTGCTATTATTAGGAAACCAACTTAAATACCAAGTCAAACTAAGTATCTTTAAATATGATATAAAATTCGAAATTTAATCCTAGATTAATTTCGAAACTTAAAATGAATATTATTCCAAATATATTATTTCCATATTTATATTTAATTTTCGAAATTATTTCCCAAGGTATAATTCAAAAATCAGCTTAGGGTTAAATTCTAATTTTACCCTCAAGCCTTTTAAGCACTTGGTCAAGTCCAAGTCTTAAGGTTAGTTTCATACGAAGGCGCACTAAGGCGCGGCCCAATGGCCCAACGGCCCGTTAAGCCCAAAACACTTTCTCTCCTTATCAGTACACGTTGATGATCCTTTTCAAGCCCGACTCTCTAGGTTCGACTCAATCGGCAAGGGAGGAATCCAAGAGTCCGGTAGTTACCTAGCCAATCCCGCAGTACCGGACCGTAACCCGATTCGAATGCGAATTTCGACCCAGTCTTTATTCCAGAACCTCACTATAGATAATAGTGCCACGTATAAACCCTTCAGCTGTGTCCCAATCGAGTGAGAGCCATGGTCTATGTCAAACTCACTAAACTCGATTCTATGATAAAATGGGGACGAGGCAAATTACCAGACTACCATCCATGTCTCACATGAGTTAGTTCAATACCCCAAGGATTTCGTAATTTCCCGTCGCCGTCCACATAGGACACTTGTCTCGATTACTTACGAGACTGCGAATCCGTACTTGGCGGTTTCAAGACCATATCTGGCCCGCTGACCCATGCAACAGCAAATCGGATCGAGGGGAACCAGTGACAGTCGAGACTTCAAAGTCAACTCCGTCAAAGCCCCTTTTAGTCTAAGGTTCACGTAGACTTCTAGAGTGTTGTTGTTGGTCATTGACACTCCTTGAGTAATAAGCCATGTTCGACCGTACGACCCGTGAGTCAGAGTCCATGAAACGTTTCAGTCCTTGATTCGATTCATATCACAAGTCATGACCTCCGCTTCTAAGCGGGATATCGGCACACGATAAGTCATCGACAAATAAGCCGTGATCGGTTATCCAGTACCCAACTGGAGCCTAAGGTTTACAGACTTTTATTGTTCGAGGCTAAGAGGCCACTGGCGTAATACCCGTAAAATTAATACGGGATTTAGGATGTAATTAGTATTGTAAATCTTCAAGTTAATGAAATCGGTATATGAACGGACCCAATTGGGAGTATGTTCAAGTAGGGAATCTGATCCGAAATAATATCTTACCCAACTAAATTAGGCCACTCGAATTAATAAATATTCAACCATTAATAACAAGGCCCAAGAGGGTATTATTTGGCCCAAATTACTTACAGATAGGTAATAAACATTTCTTAAGCATAGGGAAAATAACGTCATCTAGCAACTTGTCTAATCATTCATTAGCTTCAAAATATTCATATTTATCTAATATGCAAACACATCCAAAGAAGGGAGAAACAGACGTAGAAACTAAGGAACAAAGGGGAAGAATTAAGAAACGAAGGGTTCTAGTTAAGCTCAATAAAACTCTTAATTAATTCAAGGAGTTCGAAGTGGAGAAGGTAAGTACTTTATACTTGTTCGTAACCTATAGTAATGAATATATGATTCTATATTTCCCCAACTTACGTGCTCTTATAATCATAGAAGGTTTCGGAATTTATTGTGTTAGAAAACCCTAGATTTTTGGTTCGGTTTAAGCTTATGAATGCTTATAATATGAGTTTTAATGAATTCAAAGTCTATGATGTGCTGTTCTTTAAAATTTATTATGTTCTTTGGAATTTAGTGTTTTTAGGTGTACTATATTCTGGAATTAACTTTATTTTCAAAATGAATGTCGATAGAAAATAAAATTTTCAAGAACGGTGAAGTTTGATTTTCGAACGGAATTTTTATAGTGTTATTAGGGTTTCACGAACTTTAAACGTTTCGCGAATCAGTCGAGTTCGCGAATTAGGCTAGGAAATAGGTTTCGCGGGTCTTAAGATTTCGCGAATGGAGCTTCGCGAATTATGGGGGAGCGAAATAGATAGGATTGTGGGAAAAGAAAGAGTGTACGTTGGCATGTGAGACATTGGGATTGGGATTGAGTGCACACTTGCATACATGCATTTTATTCACCTACTGGGCAAATAGCTCAGTGTTTACGTGTTGTAGGTACTGTGTCTGACGCTGATACGCGTCATGACTGAGGCGGCTGGTGGCGGTGCTCCACGAACTTTTGAGGGCGGGGTGGTACATGGATGAAGACCTGTGGAGCGGCGTTAGGATTTTTGTTCTTTTGACATTTTGGGGCTTTGGCCCATGTACGGTGACGACGATGTAAACTGATTTTGATAGTAATGTATATTATTTTAGAAAAAAGTTTTAATTAGACGGGCCTTCCGTGGCTTACGTTGCGGAAATCCGCCACTAATCCCAGTTAGAAAAGTAGGGTCGCTACAATTGGTGCCTTCCTCTCTCGTGCCCATCGAGAACAGTGACTCAACTCGACACATTTGGATTTATTCATTTATTGCTTTATCAGATGCTAAGTAAAGAACTTTTATATCCAGTAAACGGTCAATGCCCTTCGATAAACACACGAAAAATTTTATTACATAAAAAGGTCGAATGATAAATAAGTTAATGCCCTTTACAATCTAATCCTCGTATAGCATTCGAGGGCATATTCCTAACAAACAACCTATCTAGTTCTAGAGCTTGCAAAATCAGTAAAATCGAATCAAAAGCTCAAGAACAAAGCTTAAATTCGAATTCAACAAAAGCAAGAAATTACCCAAAATTTTCAGAGAAATCGTTCAAATCCAAACGTGTTTTGCTTTGATACCATTTGTTGGTCCTAATTCTATCCAAGCAATCTACGAAGAACGGTTTGACCACGCAAATGATGTTGATTTGGAGGGTTGTGCGTGGGGGTGTGCTTGTGTAGAAGGTGAGCTCTTAAAATTGGTCTCTTTCTATTCAACACACATGCAACTCACACTAACAACACTCACCCTAATGAATTAGGTTTGGGGTATATAAACCACATAAATTGGTATATTATACCCCTAGTAACTAAGAACTAGAATATTACAAACTAGCCCAAAGTTACTTAAATATAAAATACAAAGGTAACATAATGAAATTGAACACTATAATATATTCCTAACGAACATGAAGTCGACTACTGAAGCAAATGATGAGTATTTTAGATGGTTTGATAGCCATTTTTGTGGTAGATTCTTTAGTTCTCTGGGTTGAAGTTGTTGTTTCTTGTTTTGTTTTGGTCTACTACTTTATATTTGGTTGCCGAGCTCTCGCGAGCCTTTTATTCTCTACCGGACAATTGCCGGAGAGACATCGTTGGGCTATTTAGTAGCCTATGTTCTTGTTTGTGAAATATACAATGCAGTTCCAAAAATAAAAGAAAAATCATAGATCGTTAATGATTTTAATTCTTTTTAATTTCCTTTTCACATTTCAATTCTTTCTTAACCTATTTCAATTGTTATTTATGTTTAGACCATTAGATCGTATTGATAGACAACCAACGGAAGTTCAATTTGCGCTCTTGGAATTGATATAGAGCCCCTTGTCCAAATCATGGGTCCGTTAGCGGGCGATGATATCTATTATATGGATCATAGCATAGTTTTAGTATTACAATAAAAGAAATTTTATGATTTCCGTGGGATTGTTTCCTAAGGTGAGCGACCAATTATAGGTACGTAGCAGTATCAGAAGCGAACACCGTAATTCGAGCCTCGGACCTTATTAAGTAATTTTCTTGAAAATATGATTCGTAGTATATAACTTAAATTTAAACAGTACATGCAGCTACTTTATAAAACTTATACAAAAATATCAATAATCCAGTTATCTGTCATTTAGGGATTTTGTGGGGCTTCAATTATAGCCCAAGGCCAAGCCCATATAAGATGGTGGTTTTCTTTCTAACCAATTGACAATAGATAGAGTTAGCTCACAAGCTTATATGCGTGACAAACTTCTTCGATTTTGGGAGTTGAGTTTGACATCGAACATGTCAACTTTTATTTTTGCAATTGACAACATTCCTAGCCCCATCCAAGTAAGTCACTTGCACAAAAAAGAAAAATCTTCAAGATATCGTATTGAAAATAAGATGTTTCGACTATGATGAGAATTAGGAGAAACATATTTTAAAAACAGAAAAGAGTGCAAATAATAGTCAAAATTGTGTTGATATGTTGAGGGTATGAATTTCAAGATTTGATTAACAAAATAAAAATTAAGAAGATCATCTCAGTCTCATCTCAAGTTATATATGAGATATGACCATATTATTATTTTTTTATCTTCTCAGCATCAATCACTATTTTTTATCCCGTACAAAAATAAAATGATTTTGGCATATTATACATGCATATATAGGTACGAAAAATATTGGGACCCCCTCCAAAGCTGGGCCCGACCGCCTTTCGCTTCACATGTGCTATGGGCCTGATCGAGTATGTGCAATTTTGTCTTTTTAAGTATTTCAAAGTATTCATGAGCATACCTTGCTCGAGTGATGGTAGTGTGTCCAGTCCATTATCATTTTTTCTTCAAGAATGTACCGTTTAAACATTCATAATTCTTTTGTCGAAAGGTTGATAAACCTCGTAGCATATTTACACCAAGGTAACAAATTCTAAGCACTTAACTTATAGATAATGTAGTCAAAGGATCATCTCTTTCTACTACTAATTACAAGAATTTCTCCAAGGCCGCGGTTACGATTGATAAAGCATTGCTTATGAGTGCCTTATGGATGTGTGCCCATGCAATGCAATTATGGCTAAATAAATAAATTAATTAATTAATACAAGTGCGGAGATGATAATATCCATTACACAAGAGGCAAAACCAAACTCTGTCTGTGTTCCCTTTTCCCAAATTGTCACTTTTAGCACACAAAAAGACGCACAAATCGCAGAGGAAAAAACGCAGCACACTGTCCGCCAAGCAAAAGTGATAATAAAATCGAACTGTAAACTCTCTCCCTCTCTCTCTCTCTCTTCACGTGCCAATAATTGACCTCTCATGTGATATCCTTTGGCCTTACGCTGTGATTAGTACAACTACAACACATTAAAACTCTTCTAGTCCCACCAAAGTCTCTTCTCCTCCTCAATCATATTCAGACCTCATAAATATCAGAATCTTTAGCGTTTTTCATCGAAGCCCATCACAACTTTTAAACTCCATCGAGACATTTTTCTTCTTAGAATCACAAAGCAGAGAACACACCTAATCACTCTATCTCTGCGTGTGAATGTGGTGAAAGGAAGCTATCTATCTAAGAGATGGGCTGTTTACAGTCCAAAACTGCCAACGTTCATTCTCCTGATAAGGAACCTTCGCAAATCGATTCAAAAGCAGATCTGGGTAACATTCATTTCCCTTGATTTAGTTTTCCCTGTTGTAGTTGGACCCTTTGAGTAAATCATTTAATAACGACTTCACCTGAAAAAGATTTGAGGCCCAAAGTGCGTATTAGAGCGTGTGCTGCTTCGACTCTTTATTGCTTAGAAACACGTGATCTGTGTACCTGAGTTTTGTAGGTGGTTTCAAGCTATGCGAATGGAGTTACGAAGTAGTATGCCAATACCTTCTTCTACTTAATTTGGGCTCTCGAATTTGTTCTTGCATTTTTTTTTTCCTTTTATCATCTATTTTTTATTTTCAAAATTTGCATCGAGTGCTTTACTTATTCTGTACATGTATCAAGGTCTTTACAATTCTTGACATTATCCTAAGTTTGGGCTTATTGTCTTGGTGTTGTGTTGCACTTTGATCGAACGTAGGGCGTGCTTTTACTGTGCCTATTGGAAAGCAAGATGATCCTTTGTGTTATATTTCTATCATTTAGCCGACCCTTTTTCGGAAGTACTTAAAATTTTTCCTTTTCTGCTCCCATTATGTTCTATAAAAAAGTAGGATCGCTTTTTGTTTTCTTTTTCTTATTTTCCATACACCCGTGAATTTCTTCTTCATTTCTGGGCATGATAAGATAACTATATCTCTTATTTAGGAAATGTGGATCAAGCATTGGAACAAGATCAAGTGCCTCCTTTTAAGGAATTTGAGCTTGCTGAACTGCGATCTGCAACAAATGGATTTAGCAGTGAATTGATTGTATCAGAGAGTGGAGAGAAAGCTCCTAACGTTGTCTACAGAGGAAAGCTTCGAAGTAACCGTTTTGTTGCCATTAAGCGCTTCTCTAAGCAGTCTTGGCCTGATCCTCAACAGTTTGCGGTGAGATCTCCTAATGAGATATGATTAAGCATTTTAGTTTGTTTCACTTTGGATAACTCAAGGAAATGTGTTGCTTGAGCTTCTCGCCTACTCAACTCTCTTTGTGATTTAAGCTTTCTAAAGAAAGTTTTAGTTTCCGACATGTTTACTCATTAGTAGGTAATTATCTTCCCACCACCTGAGTTTTTATTTTGGACTAGCTTCATTTCTGGACCTAACTTCGGTACAATGCTGAGTTTTCGTTTGCTTGGTAACAGTTTGATTTGACTGAGGAAGATATTCGCAAACTAAGTGACTAACTGTCTCTTGTAAAGGCCTGCTTTGTTAGAGAAAGTTAATGTATTTCCAAATGTCAGAAATTGAGAAGTCTTAACACCTAAGGTTGATTTACTATTATTTTTTTTCCTACTTTTCTGAGCTGTCCGCCCAAACATTATAGCTTTCTTGATTTGATACTAAGTTTTCGTCTAGCCAATTCTTTACCAGTAGAATTATGCTTCCCATGGTTCACCGCTCAACCTAATATCAATTCTTTCTTGTTTATTTCATGGCATTTTTCTTGGTGTTGTCCATCTTCAGGCAGAAGCGGCTGGTGTTGGGAAAGTTAGGCATAAGAAACTGGTGAATCTGATAGGATGTTGCGCTGAGGGAGATGAACGTCTTTTAGTTGCAGAATATATGCCTAATGATACTCTGTCAAAGCACCTTTTTCACTGTATGTTCATTGAATTGCCTTTTTCTTTAAGATTTTTTCTGTTAGTTCTCCCGTTAGCTGTTTCCCTGATTGCTATAGAGTAGCGAACATCAGTGGAAATCCCCGTATCGACTTTAAGTGTCATTAGCTTTTGAAACTCTTATAACAATGTAGTGTTTGTGCTGACATGATGCATCTGCTTCATACATGTCTAAAAAGGCTACCTTTAGTTGTAATAGCTGTTGATATACCATATCAAACCGTGGGTTATAAGAACTGACCCCCCCCCCCCCCCCCCCCCCCTCATTTATTTCAGCTGGGCTTTTAATTTCTTGTATTGTTGCAGGGGATAAAAAACCTCTACCCTGGGAAATGCGTGTGAGAGTTGCACACCACATAGCACAAGCTCTCGATCACTGCAACACTGAGAACCATAAAATCTATCATGACTTGAATGCATATAGAGTTCTTTTCGATGAGGTGCTCTTTGTTTCAACTCCTTTGGAATAATTTGCTTTGAAATCATTCTTGAAAGTGAGAGAGAGAGAGATCAGGTTTTTTGTGCTCTTATTACAGGATCAAATGAAAAGGTCGATCCTAGATTGTCTAGTTTTGGACTGATGAAGAACAGTAGGGATGGGAAGAGTTATAGCACCAATTTGGCTTACACGCCGCCCGAGTTTTTGCGAACTGGTAATTAAAACAACGGTACTTGAATTTTCATGAGAAGTGCATAATACGTTGAGCTCAAATGTTTCTGGAGATTTGTTTCTTGGTTACTCATAATTTTGTTATCGATGATTTTGCTAACTATTAACAGCGAAACTCATTTTCCAATTTGCTTTTTTCTTTTTTTCTTTCAGGAAGGGTCATTCCAGAGAGCGTAATATACAGTTATGGAACAGTTCTTTTGGACCTTCTGAGTGGAAAACACATTCCACCTAGCCATGTAAATCATAGTTTCGATTTTAAAATCTATTTCCTTTTTTCCTTATCTCGCTAAATAGATAGTAACCACCTTATGGCATTATGGTATAATCCAGTTTCCATCAACAATGGTTTAGTTATTCGAAATAGCTCTTATAGTTTTGGATTCGTCGCTCTTATGTCGCAGCAACTCTAGTAAAATCATCCATTTCTATGTTTGAAACTGAAATTCAATGTCAGTGGTAGCATGTATATAAAGCCCATTATTATTGACTGTCATAGAATTAGTTTCTTGACCGTTGGTTCATGCTCTTTTCTAGGCCTTGGATTTGATAAGAGGAAAGAATCTTCTGCTACTGATGGACTCATCCCTCGAAGGGCAATACACTAACGAAGACGCAACATCGTTAGTCGAATTAGCCTCGAAATGTCTCCAGTACGAAGCCAGAGATAGGCCCGACTTCAAATTTGTTCTCAATGCAGTGGCACCTCTTCAAAAGCAAAAAGGGGTTAGTTTATTTTATCTTTTATTCATAAAGAAATTGTATATATTTACAACAATAACTGTGATGTGTTGTATTTTTCATAGGTTGCATCGCTCGAATTGATGGGCCTGGTAAAGACGCCCGTGGTTTTGCCCACCATGCTTTCTCCTCTCGGGAAAGCTTGTGCGAGGATGGATCTAACCGCGGTTCACGACATATTGATCAAAACTGGGTACAGAGACGAAGAGGGAGCTGAGAATGAGGTAGGTATTCAAAAGCTGATACAGTTAATATTAGGCTAAAAAGCATAAAAAAATCCCTTATGGTTTACTCAAGATGCACTAAAATCCCTATGGTTTGAAAATTGCACAGAAACCCCCGGGGTTTATTTAATCATGCGCTCCTTGTCATTTACGCACCTTAATTGGGGGGTATTATGCTAGATTTTAGACAATTCAAGGGGTACGATGCTAAGTTTAGCACAACACAAGGGCGTTTCACGCAATAAAAGAGCATAGGGTAATATCGTGTACTTTTAGTATAGCATATTTAACTCTTATATATTATTATGACCAAGTATAGGGTTCTTCATAACTTGTCAAAGTAAGACCATTATTCGAAGCGATCACATCCATGGATATGATGAATCGACGATTAGTACGATCATAGTTGTCGAGAAATATCTACGCTGATCTGCGAATCGTAATCATTTATTGAATGACCCATTTTCTTTCTGAAGCTTTCGTTCCAAGAATGGACACAGCAAGTTCAGGACATGGTGAACACGAAGAAATTCGGAGACATAGCGTTCAGAGACAAAGACTTCAAGAGCTCAATCGAATGCTACTCAAAGGTACAAAAGAATCTAAGAAATCCCACTTTTTTTCTTTCTGCCGAACGAACGGAAGAAGTCATTTGTTTTTCTCATTTTGATATTTGCAAAGTTGGTTTCGATGATGCCTGCGCCTTCGGGGACGGTATTTGTGAGGAGGGCACTTTCGTATTTAATGATGGAGCAGGCCGAGCTTGCACTGAGGGACGCAATGCAGGCCCAAGTTTGTTCACCCGAGTGGCCAACTGCTTTCTACATGCAAGCTCTCGCGCTTTCGAAGCTCGGGATGGAGACCGATGCACAGGACATGTTGAACGACGGCGCTTCTTTCGAGACCAAGAGACAAAACGGTTGGCGTAATTAAAATTAAAAAGAGTTGGTCTGAATAATTGAAGAGTTGACTAAAAACCTTCTGTAATGTTTGTTGTTATGTTGGTAAGTAGTAACTGTTGGAAGTTTCAATGCAATGGAATGCAACACAACTGAACTAGGTCGGTTGGTTGGTTCATATGGCCGTTGTTTTGACTGTTTGGCTTCTCTAAGTTTTACTCTTATATGCCTCGTTAGTTTAATTAACTAGGCAAGGCTTGCAAAACACTACAGATTAATATATATATATATATATATATATATATATAAATGAAACTTGTGATATATGTTTGCGGCCTTCATATCTTATAGGCTGCGTTCAGTTCCATCTATAACCGTAAGTAGGGTTGTCAATGGGGCGGGGATTCCCCGTCCCCGCGGGGATCCGCCCCGAATAGGACGGGGAATCCCCGCTATTCTATCCCCGCGGGGTGGGGACGGGGGAATATTTTTCCCCGCGGATATCCCCGCCCCGTTCCCCGCCCCGTCCCCGAAATTAAAATAATTATTATTATATTCAATTAATATTATTATAAGATAAATAATAAGAAAATATACTTTGAATAATATTAAAATAATATAAATATGATTAAAATATAGTTTAAATAATTTAATTAATATTAAAAAATAGTTTAAATAATATTAAAATAATATAAATTGATTTTTTTTTAAATATTGACGGGGCGGGGAATCCCCGTGGGGACGGGGATCCCCGCGGGGACGGGGACGGGGACGATTTCATCCCCGTTTGCCTCGCGGGGCGGGGACGGGGATTAGATCCCCGCCCCGAACCCGCCCCGTTGACAACCCTAACCGTAAGGCATGATAGTTGGCATTTATCCTAGCTGGGCCATGTTCAGTTTCCTAGATAAATAAAAGTATGAAGCCCGCTACAATAATAGCCCGTCCGTATAATCTATTGGATTCTAGACAATTTTATCTCATGTGCTTGGGTAAGATAAAATAGTCCAATCATACTAATGGTTTGAATTGACGAAATTACCCAGGAACATGTCAAATCCCCGAATCATCATATGCGCGAGGAGATGCTTCTCAGTATCAAAATCAGCTATCACGGACAATAACTACGAGCTGAGTTGGGATTTCGTAAAAGGACGAGCTCAAGGTAATAATAATATCCCCCATATTTTGCACTCGCGAATCATGATTTGGGCCATTTATAGATATTAGTTTCATCTGTAACGTCCAAATGTAGGAAATTGCAACATCATTCCTACTACTCAGCAACAACCTAGGTAACGAAAGTGTTTAGATTCGACCTTCTCATTCACTGTGCTGAGGGTTCTGCTATTATGCACAGATGAGGATTTTTTCACCGTGTTGAGGGTTTCGAATGTTTCGGTGACGCATGTTGTATTTTATCATTCACTTCTTTGAGATTATTATTCGAGATTTGACTTGACTTTCTTTATCTGAAAAATGGGCGTATGATGTTGAAATTTCATTTCATATTGACTGGTTGGCTATTTCAGGCTGCGTTACTATTTGATATGTTTCCGCGTTCATTTCAGACGCATCATGGATGCTGACATGGGAAGTGAAAAATTTGTCATTTTACAAACATTTATTCATCAAAATACACTAATCTTGCTCTTAGTATCCATCTATTTAAGGGGTTTACAGAATAGAAATCTTCAAAAGCAGAAATGAGCTCCAACTAAATACAGCCTGATCGAAAAAATAGTGAAACAGATGGATCATCTTAGGGAGTTAGTCTCGATGTCCGACGTAACGTGCCAGAATTTGAGAATGAATCAAAAAACTTTTGCTACGCTCTTTTAGAAAATGTTTCTGATCTTAAGGATTCTAAATTTACCTCAGTGAAGGAGTAAGTGGCTATGTTTTTTATTATAGTATCTCACAATACGAAAAATCGGGTAGTTCAGAAAACCTTGAGAACCGCCTCTATTCCTAAATACTTCACGAGGTTCTAAATGCAGTATTGAGATTGCATCGTCTGCTACTCGTGTCACCCGAGCCTATAGCTGAAGACAACCCAGACTACCGATGGAAGCATTTTAAGGTAATTTCTTTCCACTTCTTTAATTTTTTGGAATTAACTTTTTGTTATTTTCTATTTCTAATAGAACTTTATGTATGGTTTTCTTGGAGCTTTAGATGGAACTCATATTAAGGTAATTGTGCTTGAGTCTGACAAACCTAGGTATCGCAATCGAAAAGGTGATGCCACGATCAACGTACTTTGTGTATGTGATCCAAGTATGATGTTTACGTACGTGTTATATGGTAGGGAAGATTCTGCCACAAATGCTAGAGTTTTAAGAGATGCAATTCTAGAAGATTTGGTCTTAAGATCCCAAAAGGTACTTTCTTGCAACGCATCCAAAATATGTGCATCGACTGCATGTCCGACCTTATAAAATAATATTTTTTTTCCTATATTTACAATGAACTATTACTTGTGTGATAGTGGATTTATGAATGTAGTTTTATGGCACCGTACAGGGGAATAAGGTATCATTTAGATGATTTCGAACAAGGTAGAAATGCACCGCAGAATCCAAAAGAGTACTTCAACATGATCCATAGCAAGGCCAGAAATGTTATTGAACGAAACTTTGGCTTATTGAAAAAACGTTGGGCCATACTAAGATCGCCTTCATTCTATCCAGTTGTCACACACAATAGAATTGTGATGGCATGTTGTATATTACACAACTTCATTCGTAAGGAGATGTCGGGAGACCCTTTCGAGGCAAAAGTCGAAGCATATATGGTGGATAATGTTGACATTGTCAACAGCGATATAGACGATGCGAATAATATAAGCACGTTGGATGCATCAATAGAATGGAGTGATAAGAGAAATATGTTAGTGAACACTGCGTTTAATGAGTGGAGAAATAGTAGGATGCGCTAATGACTTGTACTAAATGATATGTCTTTGTGTCTTGTCGTTTTTTAATGCTTTTTGTACCATGTTTGCTCAATTGAATACAATGTGCTTTTGCTTCTTACACGCGTCTTGTAGCATTAACATTCATGCTATTATTTGTTTTTCCTCTAATGTTTTCAAATATTATTTTATTGAGAAAACTATAGGTGGCCATGGACGGCACAACGAATACGAAAATTATATTGCAACAATCATTAATGGAGAAAAGTAGTCGGCGTGGATGGAATCAACAAGAAGAAAACAACACTAATTAAATGCCATGAAAGAGATCGTAGCTGGTGGTTGGAGACAAAAGAAAGGATTCAAGGCCGGGTATCTCAAAATCTTAGAACCACGTAAGATGAGTGCATTTCCTGGAAACGATATCCGTGCTACACCACACATCACCTCGCGGCTGCAAAAATGGAAAAAATGCTATCATTGCTTATCCATCTTGCTTAGTATGACCGGAATTGGTTGGAAAGACTCGACGAAGATGATTTATGTGTTCGTTGATCAATGCTGGGATGAATATGTGAAGGTATGTATCTAAATGATTACAAATCTATTTATATGGAATAACATTTATATAACAGCCGCGTTTACAGAAAGACCAATCTGCAAAGTCAATGCGCAACAATTCGTGGCCATATATACTGAATGGGAAAAAAAATCGGCGAGGACCGTGCTATGGGCAAGCACGCTGAGGACATAGATGATGTATTAGGAAGTACTTCCGATTTAAATGGGGGTTGACTTATTAGGCATTCCATCAGACCATGATAATTTTTCTTCTACTAACGAGTTTGCACAAGGTTCCGCAACTGATAGGCTGTTAGCGGGTCTGGCGGGGTAGGCGCAAGCCAACGACGGGGAACAAAATGGGAAACCAATGATTCGGATAGAGAGTTGACCAACATTATAGGTAAATATTGTGCTGAGACAAGTGCTGCACTCCAACCTTTCATTTTCATGGCCGAGGTTGAAAATGGTATAATTCCAAAGAAGTATAAAGTATTCGAACAAGTCGACACCATGGAAGGTCTTAGCACGGATCGAAAGTTAGTTATATGCAAATTCTTCGTCAATTACTCGGACGAACTTCAATTGTTTGACAGCTTGCCTCCAAGTATGAAATATCGCTACGTCATTAACACATTATCTGAGCTGATGTGATATAAGATGATTGATGTTTACTTTGTTGATACGAAGTCAAGACCGTGTTTCTTTTGTCATTGATGTAGTCATGATTGTTTTGATATCAGGGATGTGAAGCTGTTTTGTTCGATTTGGTTTTTTGTTGATTTCTTGTGGATGCTTACTGTAAAATGTTTTTCTACTGATTTATGTACTTTTGTTAATCATCAGTTGGTATGTATAACAATGTTATTGTTAAGATTCCGACTCCAATAAATTCTCTTTTCCAAAAGCACCAACCGGCCTTCGACCGAGCTTCTCACCACTCTGAACCACTCGCAGCCAATCTTCAAGGCCTCTGCAGGAAATATTCACGGCCGTGAAATAACCCAGCAGCCCTCAGCCATGGATATGGCCAAGTGGTGACCTCTTCAAGGCTGTGAAGCTCGGCAGTAGCCCTTAGCCGCGGCCCATAGCCACGTGGTGGATGCTTCACGGGCGTGAAAATTGGCAGTATCCCTCTGCCGCGTCCCATGGCCTGAGGGTAGTTACCTAACGGCTGTGAATAGGCAGCGGCCCGTCCTTTGCAGAGTCTCATGGCCACGGGTTGGCTGCTTCACGGCTGTGAATCTCGGCAATAGCCCTCTGTCGAGGCTCACAACCACATGGTGCCTGCGTCATGTTCGCGACGGCGGATTCACGGTCACTCACCTAGCGTGTCACGGCCGTGACTTTCGGCAGTGGCTTTGTCAGGGTTGTGGCTTTGAGGCCATGAACGTGTTCCGCAACCCTCCTTCGATCCTCGCTCGCTCTGATCTCGTCCCCGCTTGATTTTCGATGATTATGTAATCCCGAGTTTTGGGTCATAATTCCGACGATTTAAGTAGCGCAAACCATGAGCACGTAATGAAAACTTGTATTTTTGCAGTTTCAAAGCCGAAGGAAAATCTTATAGATTACACAAGCTTGTGGCTTCTAAACCTACACATGAGCACCATATATTACACCACATTAATACAAAATACACCAGATGCAGATATCCATATGTGTCCACCACACCTAAACATGACCACCCTTACAGACAAACATACATATTCAATACCATACGACATAACTTAATGTCTTAGACATTCGCACTGGTCCGATCACTTACTTGACGGTCTAAGTCGAGCTTGATCTCTTTTTTCGTGGCTCGATGTTAGTGCATGGAGGTGGAAATAGTGAGGAACCCGCGTCGTTGTCGTCATGCTGAGAACCTTCATCACTACTAATTTCAATGACCTCAACAAACTGCCATTTGAAATTTTTTGAATATATTCCCATTGTTTTGCGCCATTGAACACAATGCCAGAACAAGTGAGTCCTCCTACACGAGATGTCGTACGACGTAGGTGGATCCTCGAGTAATATCTTGAAAGTATGATATCGCCTCATGAGGAAATTCAGATGTTGTTCATCCTCTCCGTTTTGAACGTGTAACCAAAGTACCGAAATATCATGTCGTGCAACTTGTTGATCAGCGGACCGTTCGGTATGTTTACTTTAAGCCTACCTTGTTCATTTTCACGGACCAAACAGTTGATAAAGAATTCATCGACCGCCTCCATCCAATACGCATTGAATTGATAATCGGACTGGTTCTTGACTTTGCTAGTGTCGAGACCTTCAACAAATATTCGTCAGGCAAAGTTTGCTCAAGCATGTGACGCCCGGGGCCGATGAGGGCGGGGAGGGATCGCCGGTGCCAGAGAGGTGCACGGACAAGGAGCGGCTCCTGGCAGGCTTCTAGGCGAAGGGGTACATGAACGAACCGATCCGACACCCGAATGAGGGGATCCTGAGACTGACATCCCGGTCAGCACCGAACAATGGCGTTGCTTGGCGCTCGATTTTATTGTGTGGGCGTGTCAGGCTAAGAATCGTATAAGAGAATTGATAGTACTACTCATATCACCAAGGTCGATCTACCTTTTCGGGAGTCCATCTATAGAAACTGCAAAGTTAAGCGTGCTTGACTTGGGAAAATCTAGGAATGGGTGACCCCCTGGGAAGTTTCTCAGGGTGCGTGGGAGCGAGTGCATAAAGCACGCTGAAAGGTTAAATGGTGATACAGTGGGACCAGACTATCAGTCGGAGTGTAGTGGACCGAACCCCACTAGTCTCGGTAGGGACGGATGCTACAAGTGGGTCTCGGTATGGGACGGGATGTTACAAAGCAACAGGAAACAAATATGCTGAATGCATACATGAACCACATGCAAACAATAATTATTTTGATGATGGCATATTAAGAATTCACAACTAAAATTTACATGTAAATTTTATGCAAACTATCATTTCTCAACAAAGAACGATGCTGCAAGAAAGACCACGTAAATATTTGGTATTACCTTGTATACCCATGTTTTCTTTATGATTATTGAATTTGTGTGATAATAGCAAGTAAACAACCCCTCTCTATATAATAAGAATCATTAATGTGCTTATTTACTGCATGTCTCGTCCACAACAACTACAACACAATGAGCTAATAAATGTGAAGATATCAATCGAGTATTTGATATCTAATGTCATTTCTTTTTGAAAAATTGATTGACACTTACTTGCCTTGCAATAAATTGAGGAACAATTTGGTAGTTTCTTAATTTCGATTGAGACATACATGGATTAATGAATTATTAAAATGTGGTAATTTAAGTAATCTCAATATGTAAGACAATGGGCCGGGAATTCTCCGCCGCCGCAGGGATCCGCACCGAACGGGGTAGGGAATCTCCGACTTTTTATCCTGGCGAGGCTGCCATGAGGACGCGGACGGCAATCTAATCCATGCTTCCAGTCCGCCCCGTTGACATCCTTAAACACAGCTAGTTATGTTTGCAACGATAGACAACACCTACATATAACTATTTACAACGTGCACTAATATATGGAGCATACAATCAAAGCCAACTCAAATACAACCGAGTCTATACTAATACAAATGCAAAAAATAATAACCTCGTACAAGATTATAGTTTACTTAAAAAACACGACATAAATTTGGAGTAAAAGTAAAAGGCATACCGACTTCTTCATAATTCAAATGGTTGTATGCATCTAACAAAAGCACGCCCGTCATCCGTCAATGCTGAATTCATTAACCCGACATCAACTCTAAGCTCCTTTGCCTCCACGACATTCTCTCTGATTGTATTTTCTGTTTGAGTCATTCCTAAGCGTGTCCGGAGCTCCTCGAATTTTGTGAAGTTGAGTCCTTTGGTGGATATATTAATATGTTTCATCTTAGTTTCTTCTTTAAGTAGCATTACTCGTATGAAGTGGTAATGCACTTCAACATGTTTTGTTCTTGCATGGCACACATGATTCTTTGCTATACATATAACTAGACATACCCAACCACCGGGTTAGTAACTGGCGGTTAACCGTTAGTCCCATGGACCAACTGTCACCTAACCGGCCGGGGGCGGTTGACGGTTAGCCGTCTCCGGTTGCCGGTTACGGTTTAACCGGCGTTTCAAACACCGGCTAATTTTTTTTATTATTTTTTACTTTTTATTTATTAATTTTATTTTTTTGCAATTATCTACAATTAAATAACTTTTATGTGTATTTTTGTTCGTAGTTTACTATTTTGATATAAAACTTTAGATATAATAAATTTAACGAATCGTGAAATAAATTACACAAACTCCATAGTTTCAAATATTTCTAATTAATTATTATTAGTACGAGTAATGTCAAGTAGCATTTCTAATTATTTAATATTAATATGAGTAATTTAAATAGTATATATTTTATTTATTTTTTTCTATTTAACAGTTATAACCGTAACCGGCGGTTGGCGGTTTGGGAACTGTTAGGACCCTAATTCATCCAACCTAATCAATATAGACAAGAACCGAATCGATAATCTAAGAAATTGAAAGTTATGTATGTGATTACCACGTTGAAGCTTGAGAGAGAAATGACTTAGAGCTCAAGCAAGGGGTTGGCTCTAATTTTCTCTCTAATTTTTTGATTCTATTTCATAATGACTCCCTTGTACAATGCACTCCTTAATTGCTAAGGAGTTCACTTATATATACCATCTATCGTGGTATATTTACATAAGTAGCACTATACTAGTGATAATTACAATTAAGCCCAGACTACTTATTTACATAGCAAGACTAAGATAACTATATTAATTGAATACAATAAAATAGTTCCAACAAACTCCTCCTTTGTATTCAATCTTCAATATAGTGCGGGTTATCTTCGTCTTGCACGTGGGGTTATCCAAAGTTCTCAAGCCACTTCATAATGTCTTGAATACAATTAAAATTGTTCTTCAATCTCCCCATTTGTATTCAATCTTTGGTTGACGTTCGTGAGCTACCTTATAATGTCTTGAATAATTTCTCAAGTAGATCCGTTCTTTGGTAGCTCAAGTGCTGTTTCGAGTTGAACTTCAGTCTTTTTTTCGTTCGCCAAATCTTCGAGAGCAAGGTTCCTAGAAGTGGTTGAAAGTTCTTCTTGAAAAGCATCCACTTCATATTTCTGAAATCATTAAAAAGCTCCCCTGGGGATTTAGTCGTTTAAAAATGTCTTAAAAAGACACAAAAGAGAGTTGTGATTCAAGTGTGAACTCTAAAGCAAAGTGTAAACATGAGTTACAAAAGTAAAAATTACTCCCCATTAAATGCATATAACTCCCCCTCAGATGATGCTCAACGAAAATTTATAACTAGAGTAATTTTTCATTTTCCCCCTTAATTCATGTTTTCACACACTAAGAATCTTGACTTCCGTCAAAAAGTGCGCATATAGTGTCTAATAATTTCGCAAAGATACACATATTCACCAAGATATGCATATGAGAATTTAACACATATGACACAACGAGTAGAAACGCATATAATCATTCAGCATATATGCATGAACCCTAAGCATGCATACGAAAATTTGCGTAAGCATATAAGCAAGTAATTTATCGCTTTTAAACAATTCTGTGCCAATGCATGTACAAGTGCATTCGAAAATGTGCGAATGTTTAAGAAAAAATATTTCGCTTTTAAAGCAAGTCAGTATCAATGCAATTTTCAGTGCATTTAAGAATGTGCGAATTTTTTCATGCGTATGAAAAAATTCAAGTAAAAAATAAATGCAAAAATACAAGTGAAAACAAATGCATGAAGAATATGTAAATAAAATATGCAGAAAAAAAGTAAGGACCAATTCGAAACAATACTATACGATTTTTATTTGTTAATTTTTTTTTTTATTTTGGGGTCAGATTATGTCATTTTGATCATTTTCACGCAAAAATTTCATATGACACATCGAATGATAATTTGCCATCAAATCACGTCATCAATCTAAAGTCCTAAGATCATAGCTTGAACCATTTCGACAACTCTCACGAGGTTCGCTCATAGCGCTCAATTATTTTTATAATGGGATTTATATACTAGATATATCACTCATGTCATCACAAGCAAATTTTTTTCAATTAACCTGTTATCAAGGCGCATTTAATCAACTCACCAAGCGAAAGTCCGTCGATTTGAACAAAACGGGTACGTACATCTTGTCTAGTTTCTTTCACAGGAGGAGAGCGTAGCCGACCAACCTTGAATCCATGCTTTAGCTAATGATGCGCTTTAGTGAGCCCAGTGGCGGACCAAGCCCATTGGGCCTGGGGGTCACAGTTTCAGCCCTGTTCAAGTAATATCTGGCCTATATTAAAAAACATGATAAAATGCTGAAATGGGGGTTCGAACCTGGGTCGCTTCATGCCAAGACTCTTTACTTGGGGGGTCGAACCACTAGACTAGAGACACTTTTCGGATATTTGTCTGCATATATTATACTTAGCAGTCTTGCGGCCGGGGGGTCAAGTGACCCCCAAGGGTATACGTGGGTCCGCTGAGTGAGCCTGCTATGTATCTACACAACTGTGAAGACAACTATTCAGAGTATGATCGTAACATGTCATAAATTAGTCACCTATTAATTTAAGCTGTAGCAAGTAAACGATTCTTTTTCCATCAACGTTCAAGTAAACATTTCAGTCAGATATTCCATCACGTAACCATCCATCACGTATCCATCATCCATATGATCCTTAGATCAATGCATTTCTATATACCCATTCATTTTGATACTCCCATTATAGACTGGCTAGACTTGTACCGTAGGCCCGGTGGCGCCAATGCATGGGACCTGTAACCATTCCGTAATCCCCCGATTTGTAGGGAAACATATGTGCCTGTACAGGACTGTAAAATCCGCCGAATTGTAGGGATGTATGCCGTAGCATCCGTATCATATCACATCCGTAGTCATAGAAGTTATAACAGAATCTCCTTTCATTTATATCTGTATGCAATTGTAGAATATCAGTTTTAGTTGTGCTTTGATTTTATTAGCTGTCCTTGAAATTAGGGGCTTTATGTATTTGTCCTTAGAATAGGACTTAATTTGTATTTATAACCAAGCTTTTTTGGTATAAATACTAATGTAAACATTGTGCTTGATAGAGAAAATTAGTCAATTGATCCGAAGGGCTGCCAATCCAATTTCTAGAGATAGAAACAGCAAGTATTTTCTCTCACTAATCGAAATTCTCTCTGTTCTTCAAAGTCGAATTACTTAGGATGGAAGTCTAGGATCACAGGAGTTGATAATCGAGGACCTAACAATTGGTATTACAGCAGATTCGTTCTGTTTTGAATCGAAAATTGTTAGAATCGGATCGAAATTCAATTCTGGAACTGCTCCGTCTGAAGAACAGTTTTGGCGGGAAAAATAATTTCGATCTGATAGCTTAATTCTGTGATTATTTGACTTGAATTTGATGTTTACGTGCTCGATTCAGTGCTAGAAATCATTTACGATTAGATCGGTAGCGTTTAGAACATCAATTAAGCAGAATTGACTGAATTTGTGAAGTCACTGTTCGCGCAAAGAACTACTTGAACACGTACTGATTTTGCTAAAATTTGATATATTTTGCTTCATGACGTGTTTAATTGCATGTTTATGCGCAATCTGTAGTTGATTTCGAGCAATTGCCTATAATTTTATTGCCTAATTCGTTGTTTTTGCTTGAATCAGTGTTGATCGTATTCTGTGATAATTTTGCGCTATTTCAAATTTTCTCGCTAGGTTTTCGATCAGTTTAATTTCTCGATCGAAAACTCTGTGCGAAAATTTTTCTCGATTCAGAATACTAAGTCAGTGCTAAAGTTGTCATTACTAAAAGCGACTTTGGTAGAAAAATTTCTCGAGCATTACTTAGCGAAAATATTTTTCGACGAGATCTATTTTGATTTGCGCATGTAGTTCTCTCTCGTAAAATATTTTCTGTCAGACTTCCTAGTTTGACCAAGCGAAAATCATTTGCGTTCGAGAAACTTTCCAGTCAACGGAGTAATTTTGACTCAGCGAGAAACTAAACATACTGTTTCTTTGCGATCGAAATACATTCACGATCCAGAAATTCTTCTCGACCGAACGATTTAAGCAATTTATTTCGCTCGTAAAATTTTTCGCTGACAGACTTTCTCGCACGAGAACAGTAATGACTACATTTTACTTCGACAAAATTATTTGGATTGATCAAACTTTAAAGATTGAATCGAAATTATTCTCGACTGCTTTAGAATTAAACGCTACTAACTAATTTGCTACTTGTGAAGCACATCACATCAGTTCGAACCATCAAAACAACAAACGAAGATCCTTCATCAACTCGAAAAATAATCAATGGATGCTTACTCGCTTGGAAACGACAACCGTCCGCCAATCTTGAAACGCGGCGAATACACTGTCTGGCGAAGCCGCTTCCTTAACTTCATCGAGCTAAAGGATCAGGCCGACAACCTTCTCCTATCACTTGAGCAATGTCCAGCTCAGTTCTGGGTAAATGTACCCGACGACAACACAGCTAACCCTCCAATTCCCGCCTCTAGGCGACTCAAAGAGCCTAGGGAATACACAAAGGAGGAAATAGTTAGAGCAAAGGCTGATCTAATAGCCAAGAACACTTTAATGCAGGGCATCCCAAATGACATCTATCGACAGATCGATAGCCTTCCAACGGCTAAAGGGATGTGGGATGAACTGCATCGAATGATGCAAAGAACGGAAGTTGGCATCAAGGCCAAGAAAGCAAACATTCTCACGGCTTCCGACTCCTTCAGAGCAAAACTAGAGGGAGAGCCTACATGATCTGTATCAGAGATACCTCACACTTCTCAACGAGATGAGGAAAATATAAATCACCAAGACGAACATGGAGATGAACATTAGATTTCTATCCTCTCTGCCCTCAGAATGGAAGAAGATATCCACTCAAATAAGACAGAACAAAGATCTCGAGGAGTTGGACATCCACGCCATGCTCGATAATCTCGCACAACACGAGGAAGATGTAAGCGAGATTCTGAAGTAGCAGAAGGGCAAGCAGATCGAAGACACAGTTGCCCTAGTCTCAGAGATGCGGAGTGCAAAGTCACGAAAAGAGAAGATCATTAGGCCTCCTACCCCTCCAGAGTCGGAAGTCGACACGGATTCTGACGTTGAGCCAAACATCAAAGCGCTTGGAAAGCAGTTGGCTATGATCGAAAAAATGATGAGCAAGCAGTACTTCAAGAAGAAGTCCTCATCATCAGCAAATCGACTCCGAACATCAAGCTCAAAGGGCAAGGAACGTGAGTCCGAGTCTTCCGAATTCAATAATACCAAAGAGCCATTCAAAGGCTTCAACTGCACCAAACTCGGTCATTTTGCCAGAGAGTGCACTCTCCCAAAGAAGAGAGATGCCAACTACTACTCCAAGAAGCTTCAACTAACAAAGCAAAAGGAAGCTGGAGTAGCTCTAATGGCAGAACAATACCACTGGGTTGAGGACACGTCAAGTTCTGAAGAAGAGAATCTCGCCCTCATGGCCCGCCTAGACGACAACGCTGACGCTGACACCTCTAATCAGACGGATGATGACAATGCATCCACCTCATCACAAGAGGTAGATCCTTCTTCCACATTATTGACCATGTTAGAATCGTATCAACTAGCATACACTAACGTGAAACGTGAGCAGAAAAGCATAAAGGAAGTTGAGAAGAAATTAGCTAAGTCCCAGGAAAGGATAGCTAGTCTTGAGGCGGAACTTAGGAACTCTAATGTCAAAATAAAAGAATTATCTAAGAGCCCCATTATTAGCGAGACTAAGTATATTCCCTTAGAGAAACATAATTCGACGGTAAAAGAATTAGAAGACAGGCTAGAAAATAACTATAATTGTTTGGTTAGAAATCTCAATGAGAAAGCTAGCCTCAATTGTAGGTTAACCGAAGCGACAACTAAGGTCACCAACCTAGAAGCCCAATTAGATAAGTCTAATGCTAAGGTTTGTGAACTTACGAAATATCTTGATGCCTGTAAAGCCGCCAAATTAACGGTGGAAAATATTTTGCTCTCTTAGGAGAAGAACGTAAGAAGCTATATGCAAAAGTTAAGAAATTAGAAGATCTTCTCGTAAAAAGGGGACAAACAGATCAAACAATATTCTTAAACCAACCCATGGACCAAGATTCTATGACTATAAATTTGGCTTAGGCTTTGAGAATCCACGTTGCTTGACGAATATCGACCGCAAACAACTTTACGATGTCAAGTACATGGGTTTAGAACTAACGAACCTTATGGTTTTTATTAACGCTAAAGAAATAGATGCCTTAGAAGAAACCAAGAGAAAAGCCAAGACTAGGGTTGAAGTTCCCTTTTCATACACGGAATTGAATCAAGGCTACAAGACTAGGGACCTTCCCAAGGGTTTGAGTCTTGAGTCAATTCATCCTCCCGAAGATCGTTCTACAAACGAGGAAGCTCAAACTCACCATTCTGAAAATTCTCTCTGTATACACCCTATTGTTAGGAACACAGAAGGGTTAAGAGCCTCATTAGAAAAAGAACGAGAGAATTTTGAAGCTGAAAAGAAAATGTAGCTAAAAGAGATGGAAAATCTCAAAGCTTCCTCCATCTCACAAACTATTTCTCACGCATCTCCCTCAAAAGATAACATCGTTCTGAAAAGCATGAAGAAAGAAAATATGCCTTCTCCTAATCCAAAACCCAAGAGTAATATTTCCAAAAATATTATTTCTAATCTTGCCTCTACTATGTCTACAGGGAGCGTAGTGACAGAGTCTAAGGAGTCGAAGGCGAGTGTCTATGTTGGTCCCGATTAGCACCAACAATACGACTTCGGACGGATTAAACACGCCTAAAGATCGAGATTTAAGAATGGGGCGTGTGGGGCTTGGTGGTGTTCTTGAGGAGACTCTCTCACTCTAAAATTGTTTATTTGATCTTCACACACAAGCACACCTAACTATGTGTTAGGGTTTTAGTATTTATACCACAAGTTGGTATATAATACTTGGGCCCTTGTGTAAGCCCATTACAAAATAACTAAGAACTAACCCAACTAAGAACTAGCCCAAAGTTTTAATAAAGCTAACCAACAAAGATAATACAATGAAATTGAACACTACAAAATATTTCCTAACAATCTCCCCCTTAGTGTTCAATCGTCAGTTCAGCGCGGGATATCTTTGTTGGGCATATTGGAGATCTCGATTCCTAGCAAACTCCCCCTACAAGGGATATCTCCTCTTCTTGCGGAGGCATTGATGGCTCGGCTAGGACTCACTTGTTAAGATTCTCCAATCTTCTTCTTCTTGGCGCCGGATTTGTCGTCTTCGAATGGAAGTTGTCTGGTTCGGCCTCGAAGATGACTCGTCTGGCTCCAGAAGAAGGTAGGCGTGGGGCGTAAAAAATGTGCCAAGGCTCCATTGAAATGTGACTTTCAAGAGTAGGGAGCTCGGTCTTCAGAGTGGTCAGCGCAGTGGTGGCGGAATGTGGTGGATGAGATGTGCCATGGCTCCTTCGAGTGTTCCATTATGAACATAATAGCCTGACACATAAGTATGTGCGCGGAGGTAGTGGAAGCCTCCGGCGGGGCGTAGTTGGTGGAGGTGGTGGAGTAGGTGTTGTGAGAGGTGGCATAGGTGGTGTGAGCGGAGGTGGATGATGGTTGCTGCTGATGCTACTGTACGATCTTCAACTCAGTTCTTCTCCTTTACTCCCCCTTGAGATGATCTCCGTCTTTGGGATCGTCACGTCGTCCGTGAGACGAGTCTGCCTCTGGTGTTGATGGTGGTGATGATGGTGTGGTGTGGTGTTGAGTGAGGCAATCAAGTGGGATTCTCAGGAGTAGCAGCATTTGACTTTCCTCCAAGTTCATTTCGGAACTCGGACGAGGCGGAGCAGCATGTGGTGGCGTAAGCGTAGGCGTGGTGGAGTGGTGTCGGTGATGGGACCTTTTCCTTCATAGATCCTCGTTGAGCGCGGCATGGAATGTGTAAGTTCCTCGCTGATTGCTATGAGTCGGGGCTCCATCACGAACGGGTTAACTAACCAGACGGGGGTCACAAAGACGCTCCGTCGTCACAACATCGAAACATGTGTCCGATGCGCCGCCTGTTTGCACAGGACAAAAAGAACCGGAGAGCCACAAAGGCTTTCCGTTCGCACGGACGATGAGACAAGCTCGTATCCGTGGCCCATCGACAGTTGTGGTGAGGGTGGCTGTCGTGGGACTTCCGCTCTCGGTCACAAGGACGTCATCAAGCGTTCGGGCAAGTTCACGAAGAACCTGCGGTGCGTAAAGAGTGTTTGTGTCCTAGAAAGTGGAAAATTTCGGTGGGTGAGAACACTAGACTCAATGTGGGTGGAAGAGGTGCAGTGAGAGGCGGGGCACTGCATGTTCAACATCAACCGTCTCCAAGTGGGGCGGTGATGGCTAACGTGGTTCCTCTTGTGCGAATGAAACAGCTATCTGCGAAAGGATAGCTGAGTGGTTGGGAGGGGTTAATTGCGCGGTTGGACCAGATGCCGCGACTTCTACTCGGGAAACGAGCGAGTCGTCTCCTGTACCTATGGGCGAGGTCCGGGTTGTGGTGAGATATGACAGAGGAGTGCGATCATGTCGTCGTTGGTTCGCAACTCCTGCAAGCGACTTACGTCATCCTCCCGAGATCGTTGATTGGATCTTTGCGTGGAGGAGGATGTCGCGCGACCTAGACCTAGACTAGAGAGGCTAGGGTAGGCTCGTTCCTGGGTTAGGATCAGGGGGGGTTTCACTGATCCATGGGAACTATGGTGGCGTGGCGTGATCGCGTTGAAAGGCGACCACGAGTGATGTCGACGAGGGTGGCCCAAAACTGTTGATCAGACACTTCTGAGACTCGTCAGGTGGTGGTGGTGGTGAGGGCGTAAAGAGGATCACGGTGGCTTAGGACGTCTCCATGTAGCGCACCATGGTGGAATGGATGGCAGTGGGTGGACGGTGGAGTCTGGTACATGAGATCCACATCGCCTAAGCATCGAGATTAGATGGCGCGCCCACTGATGGTTGGTTGATCTCTTGTCAACCGTTCTTTGTAGGTCCGGGTTCTGCACGGATTTGTACAGAAGTCATGATGGTTGCTCGCTTCTCTGACATCCCTTCATGCACGTGGAGCAACCCGTGTAACGTGCATGATGGGGTTGGTTGCTCGCAGTGCATACCGGTCATGAATGTGGAGCAACCCATGTACCATTCATGCCGGGGTGGTTGCTCACGTCGTGTACCAGTCATGTATGTGGAGCAACCCGGTTGCCATACATGCTGGGTTGTGTGAAATTGGCATTTGGAAATTCCGCTCCAAAAAGTTTTGGGGTGACCTAAACTTTTTCTATAATGTGCCAATACCGTCCTAGGTCGATTTTTTTTTTTTTTTTTTGCTCCTTAACCTTATTTAATCCGAGGGGAGCCAGAAATTTTGGTGGTCAAAAACGTTTAAGTGCAATTTTTAAAGAGTGATTTTTGCAAGATTTGAAGCTAAAAATCGAGTTTGGATCAAGTTTAAAGGTTGGGTGCAAATTTCTCGGGGGGTGCGAAAAAATGGTGTGAAAATGTGCGAAAGATGTTGTCCCGAGAAATTTCGTTGTGAGAGTGAGTCGCGAAAATAAGGAAATTTCGCATTCAAAGGAAATTTTCGCATGTACTGTTAAAGTTTCGCATATCAAGAAGATTTCGCATTCAGAGTACAATTTCGCATGTATAAAATTTTCGCTAGTTAAGAAATTTCGCAGTTGTGCAAATTTTTCGCATGTATTCCAAAAATTTCGCGGTGAAAATTTGTTCTAAAAACGGTATTAAATTTTCGCAGGTAGAAAGAGTTTTCAAGTAGCAAAATTTCGCAAGTTTTGAATTTTCTCAAGTGATATGGAAGTGAAGTGATGATGCGAAATAGTGAGGATGCGAAAAAGTGAAGTTGAAATTTTTGGATCACTGTAGCTGCGAAAAATTTTGAAGATGCGAAAATATGTATGATGAAGTGAAGTGTATGAAAATTTCGCGGGGCTTCACATGCTGTAGCAGCGAAATTTCTCGGAAAAATTTCTCGGCCTGCGAAATTTCTCGGACTGTAGATGCGAAAATTTCTCGGGCAGCGAAAGTTTCTCGGCCTGTGAAATTTTCTCGGCTAAGAATTTTCTCGGGTAAGAAAATTTCTCGGCCAAGAACACAGATTACTGTTCCATAGCTGCGCGACTTTTTCCAGAAAAATGGCTCGTTTTCGCTCAAATCTCACTCAAAATCGACGAAACTTGTTCCAAAACATCAGAAAAACATTCCTAAACACATAATCAACCTTTGGGATGTCTAAAAACAACAAAACGAGTTCGAAATTGCCCAAAAACTGAAAGTGACGAAAATAATTTTTCAAGCAATTTTTCACTCAAATCTTGCTTAAAACACGCAAATCCGGTCGCGTTGGTCTCTGATACCACTTGTTGGTCCCGATTAGCACCAACAATACGACTTCGGACGGATTAAACACGCCTAAAGATCGAGATTTAGGTTCGGGGCGTGTGGGGCTTGGTGGTGTTCTTGAGGAGACTCTCTCACTCTAAAATTGTTTATTTGATCTTCACACACAAGCACACCTAACTATGTGTTAGGGTTTTAGTATTTATACCACAAGTTGGTATATAATACTTGGGCCCTTGTGTAAGCCCATTACAAAATAACTAAGAACTAACCCAACTAAGAACTAGCCCAAAGTTTTAATAAAGCTAACCAACAAAGATAATACAATGAAATTGAACACTACAAAATATTTCCTAACAGTCTACAATAAAAATGAAGAAGGAGTCTCTAGATGTCAACATTCCAAATTTATCACCTCCTTCTGTAAAAGTAAAGGACACTCGTAGAAATAAAAGAGCTGTTTCTTCTCTCAAAATAATTGCTTCTACTTGCTCCTTAATGCCTACCACCTTCAGAAGCACTAACTTTGAAGTAGGCTCTTCATCTACAATACCTAAAACTTATTTTGAGACAAATGCATCTAGGATGGCTCGTAGGAAACAAGATCCAGCCATTAAGAAAGCATGGCGCCATTCATTCCTGTTCTCATCTAAGGTATTCTGTGAAGATCGAATCCCCTAAGCACCTTAGGAGACTATCAAATGAAAAGATCTTTTCCACGCTCAAGCCTACTCATGTATTTGCCCGTACTGAAATTAATCTTTCCTGCCAGGTTCAACCCAAATGGGTTCCTAAATCTCCGCCTAAGATGACAAAAGTCAAAAGGGCCAAGTCTTTTACGAAGGGCGAATCCAAATCAACTTCTTCGAAGATGGTTTGTGTTGCTAAAGTGTCTAATAGTGTTAATTTAGGACCTATATCTGAACCTAAGACGAAATCTGCTAATCTGAGAGGATCCATTTGTAAGTGGGTACCTAAAGCTCTCTAAATTGGTTTTGCAGATCCACCATGTGTGGTACCTCGACTCCGGTTGCTACACACACATGACGGGAAACCAAGAGCTGCTGAGCAACTACCAAGACCAACCTAATGGAAAAGTCAGATTCGGGAACTACTCAGCCACTATTCTAGGACTTGGGGATATCATTCTAGAGAATCTGATCATCAAGGATGTCTCCTACGTTGAAGGTCTCCGCCATAACTTGTTCAACATAGGCCAGTTCCGTGAAAAAGGATTCTAGGTGGTCTTTCATGCTGACCGGTGCAGAATCTTGGACAGTCAGGACAAAGAACTCCTCCACGGACTTCGGAAATCAAATCTTAACAGGATCAACCTGACGTTCATGCGATCCTCGATAGCTGTTTGCCTCATTTCCCAGACTGTAATTCAGAGAAACAACATATGGAATCAACACATGTCTCATCTCAACGTTAAAGCTCTTCAACGTCTTTCAACGAAAAAGTTGGTTCACGGTCTTCCAACTATAGTATTACAGAAAGAGCATCACTGTTTGGCATGCCACTAGGATAATTGAAGCGATCATCTCATCATGTTAAACTTGTTACATCTACTTCACGTCTACTGGAACTACTACACATGGACCTCTGTGGACCTCGACAGCTGTACGTGGTAGTTATTGTCGACGACTTTTCTCGCTACATATGGACGAAGTTTCATCGAACTGAAGATGAGACAGGGGACTTGATTGTAAATTCATGAACTCTACTCAGAATTTGCTGCAGCAGACTATCCAAGTCATCCGAACAGACAACGGCACTGAGTTCAAGAACAACTACCTCAGTGACTTTTATCTAAAACTTGGGATTAGTCAGCAATTCTCAGCCGCCAAGACGCCTCAACAGAACGGTGTCGTCGAACGGAAGAACCGAACTCTAGTGGAAGTCGCACGTAGAACAGGACGGTTATTCACAAGCGCTTCGATAAGACTCCGTATGAAATAATCAACAAGCGCGTACCCAATATTTCCTTCTTCAAAGTCTTCGGGTGCACGTGCTTTGCGGCGAACGGCAGAGAGCAACGTGCAAAGTTCGATCCTAAAGAATTCGAAGCCACTTTCGTCGGCTATTCTTCAACTTCGAAAGCGTAACGAGTATACATCAAGTCCAACCAAACTATAACAGAAAGCTACAATGTCACTTTCCATGAAGTGGCAGAGTTGACTTCTGGGCACATCAGTCCAGGACTCGTGCCCAACCCTATGCTTCTGCGCATATCAGTTCAGGACCCGTTGTAACGACCCATCCCATACCGGGTGTCACTATAGCATCGGTCCTACCAGGACTAGTGGGGTTGGGCCCACCACACTCCAACTGATAGTCTGACCCCACTGTATCACCATTTAACCTTTTCAGCGTGCTTCGTCCACTCGCTCACACGCACCCTGAGAAACTTCCCAGGGGGTCACCCATCCCTAGATTGCCCCAAGTCAAGCATGCTTAACTTCGGAGTTTCTATAGATGGGCTCCCGAAAAGGTATGTCGATCTTGGTGATATGAGTAGTACTATCAATTCTTTTATACGATTCTTAGCCTGACATGCCCATACATTGTCATTCTCAGGATCCCCTCTCATTCGGGTGTCGGATCGGTTCATTCATGTACCTCTTCGCCTAGAAGCCTGCCAGGAGCCGCTCATTGTCCGTGCACCCTAGCACCGGCGATCACTCCCCGCCCTCTTCGGCCCCGGGCGTCACACCCGTGCCAAACCAGATGGCTTCTGACTACGACAGTTCAGAACCCGTTTTCGCTGGTGTGCTGGCACAAAACCAACATAAGATGGAAACACTCAGGACTCGACATCAGAAGAAGCTGTGAGATTTACTTTAGAAGAAGACTTGGACTTGCTTTTTGAGCCGATATATTGGCCGAACAACACTACTACCACACCTGTCGTGGAACCTCCCCAAGACGACGTCGATATACCAAGTTCTTCAAATATCCTCACCTCACCCGATTCATAATTACCTTAGCATGCTGAAGATCCAATCATGGAAGTTGAGGAAATATCATCAGAGTCGCTTAACTCAAGTGCTGCAACAGAATTGCCTCAACTAGCTGAACAGCCTCAGATTATTGGAGATCCCGCTCCACAAATGGCTGACGCTTCTAGCTCGGCCATGCATCATGAGCGCAAGTCAACTCGAGCACATCTAGTTGATTAGATAATTGGTGATCATTCGAGTGGAGTAAGGACAAGACATCATAAAGGACTATTCAGTTACTTCTTAAGCCAAAATGAGCTAACCAAGGTAGCAGACGCACTTCAAGATCCGGATTGGGTAATTGCTATGCAAGACAAGATCAACCAATTCGAATGTCTTCAAGTGTGGAAATTAGTACCCCGTCCGCATGGGAAAACCATCATTGGGATGAAATGGGTGTTTAAGAACAAGAAGAATGAAGGTGGACAAGTGATCAGGAATAAAGCAACACTGGTTGCGAAGGGCTACAACCAACAGGAAGGCATTGACTACGACGAGACATATGCTCCTGTTGCCCGAATCGAAGCCATCCATCTTTTATTGGCTTATGCGGCCCATAGACTTCAAAGTCTACCAAATGGACGTTAAGACCGCCTTTTTAAACGGCGTGTTGAAGGAGGAAGTCTATGTCGCTCAGCAAGAAGGCTTTGTTAATCAAGCACACCCGGTCACGTCTATCGATTGGATAAAGCTGTATACGGACTAAAAAAAGCCCCACGTGCTTGGTATGATGTCTGGAGCAAATTCCTCGTGAAGTTTGAATTCATCCGAGGAACGATCGATACGACACTCTTCACCAAATGGAAAGACAATGACTTGATGGTCGTCCAGGTTTATGTAGACGACATCATCTTCAGATCCACAAATCCACGGCTTTGCAAGAGATTTGGAGATCTTATGAAGACCAAGTTTGAGATGAGTCACATGGGAGAGATGCAGTTCTTCCTAGGACTTCAAGTCAGGCAGCTTGAAGATGGAAATTTCATCAGTCAGACTAAGTATATCTGAGATATCCTGAAGAAATTCCATCAAGATCATAGCAAGCCTCTCAGCTCTCCCACGGTGACAAACTGCAAGTTGGATGCTGACCGTCAGGTAAAGCGGTCGACATCACACTCTATCGCGCATCATCGGGTCTCTTTTGTATCTCACCTCAAGCCGGCCGGACATCATGTTTGCCACATGTCTCTACGCCCGTTTCCAAGCCGACCCCATAGAATCCCACATGCTCGCGGTCAAGAGGATTTTGCGCTACCTCAAGGGCACCTCCACTTTAGGACTATGGTATCCTGAAGGGACAAATTTCAAATTAATTGGCTATACTGATGCTGATTATGCAGATTGCCGAATGGATAGGAAAAGCACCTCCAGTGGCGCTCAAATTCTAGGAGAAAAGCTGGTTTGCTGGTCATCCAAGAAGTATAATTGCGTGTCAACATCGACGGCCGAGGCAGAATACGTTGCCGCCGCCAGCTCTCAAATAATGTGGATGAGGACTCAGCTTTGCGATTTTGGGTACAATTTAAATAATATACCCGTATATAGTGATAGTCAAAGTGCCATTGCCATAAAATGAAATCCTGTTCACCACTCACGCACGAAACACATAGACATTAGATATCACTTTATCAAAGATCACGTAGAAAAAGGCACAATAGATATATATTTTGTTAACACGGAATATCAACTAGCTGACATTTTCACCAAGGCATTGGATGAAAAACGGTTCCAATTCCTTGTCGGAAAATTAGGCATGTTGAATCTTCCGTAATATGTGCTCTACGTTCTCCTATGTGCTTTCATCTGATCTATTCTATGTGTTTTGCGCACCTAAATGCTATATTTTGCGTGATACGTAGAATTTATATATATAAATAATACTATAACAATAAAATAAAATCCAGCAATATTAATACTTATAATATTCGAGGAATGACGATATCTTTAGGATGATCGATCCAGTCACATATGAATTTCCCTGACATGTGACCGATTAATTACTTAATTTTGTCAGTCTAAGTCGCATTCGTGTGTCTAAAGGTCATCAGTTTACTCCACTAGACACAAAGCCACTTAATATATATGAGGTTTCTAGCCTTTTTATTTCTTTCGACGGATCTATTCTTGAGCGAGTCACACAATAATTGATTGTCTTAACTAGTGATTCTTGGCCTCATACTCGCCTTGCGTTAGATCGTTAGGAAAATTATTAGGGCACTTAGGAACTTCCTCACTCGGCCAAAAAGAACTTTCAATCATTTAACATAGCCTTTAGTCATTCATTTTGTGCCTTCTCCGAATACATTTTCTTCTTTTGAAACCCCTTTGAGCCTTCAACCGTCTATCTAAGTCTTCGGTGGGATGTTCAAACGAGAAAAGGAGGGGGAGAAAAGGGTACGACGAAGAATACGATGCAAAAGAAGGTGGAAAACGCACACGAGGAATGATCAACGCACAAAAAGCAGTCCAAAAGAACCTTCCTCTCGACTATTAAAATTCCCAAATCTTTAGAAGGGGGCATGGAAACTTGCTGTGAACTTCTCCATCGATAATCTCGTAAGCTCGTCAGAACGGCTGGAAAGAGGAGCACCATGAAGTGAACTTCTCCAACGGTAATCCGGTCTTATATCGGGAAACGAGAAGAGGAGCACGGCATTGGGTTCGAATTCCATAACTGTGAGCTTCTTCAAATCGATAATCTCTGAAACCTCTTTAGGGATTAAGAGAAAAGGAGCACGGTTGTGGCGACTCTACTTCCAAATTAGAATAAATTGGCAGATTTCCGCAACGAAAGTCGCGGAGGACCCAATTTTTCGAAAACTTTTAAGGATAATAATATACATATACAATCTAAAGTCGGGTTTTACAAAAGCGTCATAAACTACATCGGGCCAAAGTCCCAAAAATCCAAACCCGACTATCCTACGCCTTTCCACAGGTCGGTCCCATGTATTGCGCCGCCCTCAAAAGCCCGTGGAGTCACCGCCGCCAGCCAGCCTACATCTCACCCTGACACTCACCGGTGTCGGGTCCGGTATTACCTACAAAAATAAAACCCTGAGCAAGATTGCCCAGTAGGTGGCAGTAAAAATATGCAATGCGTGCGTGCACTCATCCCAATCCCATGTCCTCATAACATGATAATGTACGCTCAACCTACGTCACATCTCAATACATAACAGGGCCCTAGGCTAGACTCAGCACCCACACGCGCAATGGCAAAGTACGCCATAAACCATGCGGTAGCCCACGCCAGCCGTGCCGGGTTGCTCCCTCCGCACACAATCTCAACCTGACGGTGTTACACCTCGGTGTAATGCCCCGAGTAGTGTACCACTAACCCGAGTAGACAGAAATCTCACATCTGTCTGCCGTCCCTGAGCCAAATAATATCCGGTGGTATACACCTCGGGTGGCTCCAGTTCTATCAATACCTCCGGTGGTATTACTTTTTCCAGGGATTCTTAGCACGATCATCAACCCAAATCACATAAACACCATATCAAACGCAGAACTCATATTTTGAGTCCGAAAAGGCACATAATAACACATCATACGCAGCACCAAAAATTCCAAAAATTGTAAAATAAGATCTATTAAACTCGGATAGCCTTTCATCCGAATTCTAAACATATTTAGGACTATAATACGGGTTAAAAGGGTTTTGTAGGGGTTAAAAACCACCTACCTCACGTCCAAGCTGTGTTTGAATAATTCTTTCGAGGTTTAACTCTGCTTTGGCTTGCCAACGAATTTCTTTCAGCTTCTTTCGTCACCTATTATTGCCTTAATTGTTCGAACTCCTTTGTTCTTTGTTTTTTCTTTCTTTGGTTCACGTTAGTTTTGGGTAATATATTTGAGGGTTTTTCACTTATTAAAGAACAAGGTGGTGTAGCCATTTCAACGTGGCTTTCCCTAGCTATTAAGCAACCTTGTTCGTATCTAGTTCTTTGGGCCAAGGTAAATCACCATTTGGGCCCTTTATCCATTGTAAATTATTTACCCCAAGTTGGGCATTTATTAATTTCATTTTGGGCTCTTCTATTATTTTGGCCTTTCTACCCATTTTGTCCCAATTTATCTCTTGGGCTTTCAACTCCTTTTTGGTCCATCTAAATTTTATTTAACTCCTCGCCTGATTATTATTTTAGATTTATTCCCGAAAATCCGCTTGTCTGCAATCGACTTCATTAATTTCGAACCATACAAAATAATCCCGTATTAATTTCACGGGTATTACATCCTCGTTCCCTTAAAAGAAATTTCGTCCCCGAAATTTAAGTCGTCGTAAACAACTCGGGGTACTTCTCTCTCATTTCGTCTTCTCATTCCCAAGTGGCTTCTTCCATTGTCTGGTTCCGCCACAAGACCTTCACTAAGGGGTTGTTCTTATTCCTGAGTCGTTTTACCTCATACATCAAAATCTCTACCGGCCTCTCTTCGTAACTCAAGTCCGATTTTAATTGGTGATGAAGTACTTCACTTTGTAGAACATGATTTGGGTCCGGAACGTACTTACGTAGCGTAGATACATGGAAGATGTCATGGACTTGTGTTAACGATGTCGGCAGTTCTAGCTGATAGCTACCTCGCCGACTCTTTTCAAAATATTGAAGGGTCCTATATATCTCGGATTCAACTTTCCTTTTCGTCCGAAACGTTTAACACCCTTCATCGGTGATATCTTTAGGAACACTTGATCGCCTTTTTCAAATTCCAACGGCCTTCGTCTTTTGTCTGCGTAACTCTTCTGACGACTTTGGGCCGTTTGCATTCTCTCCCGAATTTTATCAACAGCTTTGGTCATTTTACGAACCATTTGGGGACCTGGTAGTGCCTTCTCGCCGATTTCATCCCAATGAACTGGGGATCGACATTTACGTCCATACAAGGCTTGGTATGGCGCCATCCCGATCGTCGCTTGATAGCTGTTGTTATACGAAAATTCGATCAACAGGAGATATTTACTCCAGTTCCCTCGGAAATCCAGAACACATGCCCTCAACATGTCTTCGAGCGTCTGGATTATTCTTTCCGATTGTCCGTCAGTCTGGGGATGATATGCTGAGCTAAAGGACAATTTAGTCCCCATAGCTTTTTGTAAGCTCATCCAGAATTGGGAAAGAAATCTCGAATCCCGATCTGAAACGATCGACATCGGGATCCCATGAAGTCGCACTATTTCTTGGATGTACAACTCTGCGTACTTCTCCATGGAATAGGTTTGATTGATTGGCAAGAAATGGGCGGACTTAGTCAATCTGTCGACAACCACCCAAATTGCATCATGACCTTTTACAGTCCTCGGTAACCCGACGACGAAATCCATTGTTATGTGATCCCACTTCCACTCAGGTGTCGTCAAAGGTTGCAACACTCCTGCCGGCCTTTGATGTTCTGCCTTGATCTATTGACAGGTCAGACATTGGCTTACGAAAGTAGCAAGATCTCTTTTCATTCCTGGCCACCAGTAGTTCGTTCGGAAGTCCCGATACATCTTCGTGGCACCTGGATGCACCGAGTGGATTGTCGTATGCGCCTCCGTCATTAAGGTTCGATGGATGTCTTCGTCTTTGGGCACATACAAGCGACCTCTAAAACGTAGGCTTCCGTCTTTTCGAATTTCGAACTCTGACGGGACATTTGCATCTCGTTCATCTCGAATCTTTAGATACAATTCATCTTCTTTTTGTGGCTCGATGATTCGATCTAACAACGTCGACTTGAGTGTTAACGCTGCTAATTTCACTTCAATCTCTCCAAAGTTGATTACCTCAACTCCGAGTTGACACAATTCAGCATTCACTGTTTTTTGGCTCAAAGCATCTGCGACTACGTTAGCTTTCCCTGGGTGATAACTTATCACGCAGTCGTAGTCTTTCACTAGTTCGAGCCATCGTCTTTGCCTCATATTCAACTCCTTCTGTGTGAAGAAGTACTTCAGGCTCTTATGATCCGTAAAGATCTCGCACCTTTCTCCATACAGATAGTGTCGCCAGATCTTGAGGGCAACACTACTGCGGCGAGTTCAAGATCGTGGGTGGGGTAGTTCTTCTCGTACGGCTTCAATTGTCGGGAGGCATAGGCAATCACCTTCCCGTTCTGCATCAATACGCACCCCAAACCATTCTTCGAGGCATCACTATACTGAGAATCCTTCGGTACCCGAAGGTATTGATAGAACTGGAGCCATCGTCAATCTTTCAATCATGAAAAGCTCCGCTCGCATTCATTGGTCCACTTGAAAGGGACATTCTTCTTTATTAAATTCGTAAGTGTCGAGGCTATGCTGGAAAAGTCCTTAATGAACTTTCGATAATACCCAGCAAGCCCTAGAAAACTTCTGACTTTCGTGGGGTGGTCGGTCGTGGCCATTTATCTATTGCTTCAATTTTACTGGGGTCTACTGAAATTCTGCTTCCCGAAATAATATGCCCCAGAAAAGCCAGTTGTTCCAACCAGAATTCGCACTTCTTGAATTTAGCGAATAATTGCTTCTCTCGGAGACTTTCAAGGACCGTTCTCAGATATTCCTCGTGTTCTTCCTTCGTCTTAGAGTAGATGAGGATATCGTCAATAAAGACGACAACGAATCTGTCCAAAAATTCCTTAAACAACCGGTTCATCAAATCCATGAAAGCAGCTGGGGCGTTCGTTAGCCCGAAAGGCATGACCAAGAATGCGTAGTGGCCGTACCTCGTGCTGAATGCGGTTTTGGGAACATCCTTCTCACGGATTTTCAGCCGATGATAACCGGAACGTAGGTCAATTTTCGAGAATACCGTCGCCCCTTGGAGTTGATCGAATAAATCGTCTATCCTTGGCAACGGATACTTATTCTTAATCGTGATTTTATTGAGCTAACGATAATCGATACACATTTTCAATGACCCATCTTTCTTCTTAACAAATAATATTGGGGCTCCCCATGGCGAGAAATTAGGTTGAATAAAACCCTTCTGTAACAGGTCTTCCAATTGCTCCTTCAATTCTCGTAATTCGTTTGGTGCTAACCGATATGGAGATTTAGAGATTGGGGCAGCTCCGGGTACAAGATTAATAACAAATTCGATTTCTCGATCCAGCGGTAATCCCGGGAGATCCTCGGGAAATACCTCGGGATACTCTTTCACTATCGGAACCTCCTCGAGTTTCGGCTGAGAAGATTCTTTGGCTTTCACTGCAAAAACTAGGAACGATTCGCAGCCCGCGTTAACGAGTCGCTGCGCTTTCAAAGCAGAAATCCGAGGGATTGTCGTACCATTCTTCTTTCCCAAAAATTCAAATTCCTCTCCCTCCGGTGATTGGAACCTAACTACCTTCTTTGAACAGTCAATGTTGGCCCTGTATTTCGAGAGCCAATCCATCCCGAATATGATGTCATAATCATTCATCGGGATTACTATTAAGTCTACCTCTAACTCTCTCCCCTCTATACTAACAGGACAATTTTCTACCACTAAATTCGTCCGAGTTGGATCTCCATGTGGTAGGGATACTATGAAATCACATAATGAACGGTAGGATAGATTCATGCCCTAGTCACGAAATTGGCCGACACAAACGAATGTGTGGCTCTAGAATCAATGAGGATTGAAGACGATACGTGAAAGATATCCAACGTACCCGTAACTACAGCTGGGTTTGCCACCGCCTCCTCGTTTGTCAGCGTGAAAATGCGTGCAGGCACGGGCGGGGGTCGAATCAGGCTTTGCAGCTGATTCTGTAGTAGCGGCTGAGCTCTCTTCAATTCCGTGCAACATACCGTGTCCCACTGCACCGGAAGCACTGCAGAGTCTGTAGTGGTCGTGGTCCATCGCAAATGCCAAAATGATTCCGCCCGCATTGCTGGCATTGGGGCGCTGACACCGGTAGTCGATTTGGAACATTGGTTGATCCCTGGTTAAAGTTCGGGCGCCACATCTGCTGACCCGGTCGATTACCTTTATTCTTCGGGCCCTTGCCGAAGAACTGGCGTTTCTGACTGCTTCCTCCTTGCAGACTCTCTCTTCCGGTTCGCTTCCTGGGCCTCCCTCACTACTCCTTCCGCCTGTTCGGCTATCAGCGCACGCTCCGTCGCTTGGCAGAATTCCAGCTGTCGTACACCCGCTATACTTAAGTCACGATAGAATTCGGGTTTCAATCCTCGAAGGAACCTCGTAACTTTCAGTGTATTCGTCGCTACGAGATGAGGGGCGAAACGAGATAACTCCTCGAATCTGCGGATATACTCCGCAACCGCATACGTCCTTGCTTCAGGTTCATAAAATCGTACATCCGCTGCTCCTGGTCGTGAGCAGTGAAGTACTTGTCATAGAAGAGCTCCCTGAAGCATTCCCATGTCATGGTAGCAGGGTCTTCTAACACCTTTACGGTGTTCCACCAAAAACGCGCGCTTCCCCAAAGCAAGGAAACGGCACACAACACCTTCTCATTATTCGGTACACGGCTATAGATGAAGGATTTAGCGGCCACTGCAGGGTTAGCGGCCTCGGTGAACGTTGGAGGATTTAGCTTACGGAATCTCCCCAATGATTTCCACTCGATCAGGTTGCGGGGAGGAACGGTGCTCAGATGAGCTCCGATGATTGATCAAATCATTGATCTGGTTCGTTGGATTAATTCAGTAAGACGATGGATAGTGTCATGTTCACGAGTCGGGGACTCAGGTTCGTCCCTACAACTTGATTCTCCTACAAACACATTCCTCGGTCTTCCTCTCGTCATTTCCAACATACATAACGCACATAAATGGGCATATAAGGTCATATAATCACATAAACTCATATTACCTACAGGCAATGTTGGTTCTCCCGGCTTCTGAGCGGCAGTACATGGACAGTCTTCAGAATCTAAAGCCTACGCTCTGATACCACCTGTGGCGACCCTACTTCCTAATTAGAATTAATTGGCGGATTTCCGCAACGAAAGTCGCGGAGGACCCGATTTTTCAAAAACATTTAAGGATAATAATATACATATACAATCTAAAGTCGGGTTTTACAAAAAGCGTCATATAACTACATCGGGCCAAAGTCCCAAAAATCCAAACCCGACTATCCTACGCCTCTCCACAGGTCGCGTCCCATGTACTGCGCCGCCCTCAAAAGCACGTGGAGTCACCGCCGCCAGCCAGCCTACATCTCACCCTGACACTCACCGGTGTCGGGTCCGGTTTACCTACAAAAATAAAATCCTGAGCAAGATTGCCCAGTAGGTGGCAGTAAAAATATGCAATGTGTGCGTGCACTCATCCAATCCCATGTCCTCATAACATGATAATGCACGCTCAACCTACGTCACATCTCAATACATAACAATGGCAAATTACGCCATAAACCATGCAGTAGCCCACGCCGGTCGTGCCGGGTCGCTCCCTCCGCACACAATCTCAACCTGACGGTATTACACCTCGGTGTAATGCCCCGAGTAGTGTACCACTAACCCGAGTAGACAGGAATCTCACATCTGTCTGCCGTCCCTGAGCCAAAAAATATTCGGTGGTATACACCTCGGGTGGCTCAATTCCGAGTAGATGGGTGTCGCAAACCCCCTCTCCCACCAGGTGCTACACGAGTCTAACCCTGACGACCAATAACGGTCACTCTACCCCCACTCAACCGACACCGTAAGGTGTCACCGTACAAATACGGTATCTCGTCAACCTCTCACGTGCATGTCATGAAATGCACATATAATCAATCACATGTAACATATACACCGAAATCACATAACTCGTATAAATATCAACCAAGGCCGAATGTTTTAAAATCCAAAAAATAATATTTATAATTTAAAATATGGGTTGACACGAAAATATAAGTTATAGTACGAAATTATTTTATTTTAAAATTGATTTGAGCTGAAAATAATTTTATTTAAATGTATTGGGCCTGAAATTGGGCAAAAGCCCAAAATTAAGTTCACTGGTCAACGCTGGTGAAAGCCCAAATCAAAATCGCCCGAAACCCACTTAAAAGACTTGGTCAACCTGCGAAAGCCGAGTCAACGCCCGATTCCGCAAATCGCCCGATCCGATGCTTAAAACGTTGCTCAACCCGCAAAAGCACGGGTCAATGCTCGATTTCGCAAAGCTTTCATCGATTTCGCGAATCGCCCGATTGGACGCAAGAAGCCCGATTGAATCTCGCGAATCGCCTGATTTCTTTCATAGGAATCACCCCGCGAAATCGAATCGGCCCGCGAAACACAAAATCGGCCCGATGCTATCTCACAGCCTGCGAAACCCGAACTCTGGCCCACGTGTTAGGTCCCCGTTTGTCAACTCAATCAATCCTAGGCATGAACTCTAAGGAAATCGATTATAATTATAGAATTTGAAGTTCGATCGAAAACCTTCAATGAAGAACACGAGATAGAATTCCTTTAGTGAGAGAATAATTTCTGAGTTTCTCTCTCTAGAGCGGCAGCCTTTCGGATTGATTCTCTATTTTCTGTATTAAGCTCAATGTTTGTACAACTATTTATACCAAACAAACTTGGTATAAATATCAAACTAGTCGTAATCTAAGGACTAATGCAAATAAAGCCCCTAAGTACGAAGACAGCTAATAAATCAAAGCACAAATAAAATTGATATTCTACATTCTCCCCCTTTGTGCCTGATTTCTCTTCCGCGCTATATGTCCTCGTCGGGCGTAGTACGATCTGCGCAAGCCCAACGCATGCTCAAAGTTCCTGAGCATGTTCCTTAGCTCTAGACGCTCCTCGATATCTTCTAATAATTCCATTAGGAGCGGCTGTTCTCTCACGAACCGGTGGATCTTCAGCATCGTCTCTCGGTTGATTTCTTCCAACCTCTGCTCTATATTTCTCCTGATGACCTTGAGCGTCCCATCACAGAATTTGTGTATCTCAGTCTTCAGCATCATCCTAGTCTTCTTCGCGATCGGATTGTGGTAGGAGATGCCTAAGACCGAGTTGATGTGCACGAGATTGTTGGGAAGCCCTTCGATCTCAGATCCTTTGTTGAGCGGAGCGGTCATGTTGACCTTCTTCATGTTGCTCTCCAGAGCCATCTGAAGGTCGTGTGCGGCAAAGTACTTGACTTGGCGCATCATGAATCGGTACTTGACTTGGCGCGTCATGTCGCCCTCGAGACCTTCTTTCTTGATGAAGCCTTGAGGACCTTTGTACTTCTCCACGTACAGCTTGTAGAGGTTGTACACCTCATCAGCAGGGATGTACGGTAGGTCACTCTCGCTTAGATCTTCTCGAGTTCTATCTACTCGCTCGATGATATAGTACGGTGTTGGAAGTCCTCCTTTAGCACAGTAGACGCTGAGTAGCTGACAGATTGGAGAGAGACTCTTGTAATAACTCTTGGGTTGACTTTTAGTCATTCCCAATCTCACATCCGGTCCAAGATGGGTCAGCATCCAGAGATACGTCATTCTCTTCTGCTGTTCCAGTGAGAGATCCCTCTGAGCTCGAACTCGTTCGGCTTCTTGACTTTGTCCGGTGACCTCCAAATATTTTCATGGACTTCTTCAAGGAAAGGTATCTCTATTCGAATATTCTCCCACGGCTTGTCGATCCGAACGGTCCCTGGCATTTGTCTTGTGGGGGAAACCGCTCGTTGCGTGATCAGCTCTGAAAGCCCTGTGGGATCTTATTCATGGTCTACACCTTCCTGAAGTTCTTCGTCTTCTATGAGTACGAGGTCTACCGATGCTTGTTGTAAAAAGTGTCGAATGTCCTGAAGCCGTTATCTTTGATGCTCCTTGGGCATGGAATGGGTCATCCACTGTCCTTCGAAGAACAGTCTTGGCGCGAAGTTGAATTTCGATCAAACAGTCTTAATTCTGTGCTTATTTGATCTGATTTTAATGTTTCTGTGCTCGCATAAGTAGTATAAATCAATTAGGATTAGATCGGTAGCAATGAGAATCATGATTTGAGTCGAATTTTTGATTCCGTGAGATTACTGTTCGTGCGAAAATGGTATGAACGTGTTTTGATTATCATTTGCTTCCAAACATGTTTAATCTTCTGTTCGTGAGTACTCAGTAGCTTATTTCGAGCATATACCTGTAGTTTCATCGATTAATTTCCTGTATTTGCTTGAATATGTGTTAAAATCTTATTCTGTGCTTAAACTGTGAATTTCAATTTTTCTCGCTAAGTCTTCGATCGGAATTAATTTCTCGATCGAAAACCTCTGTGCGAGAAATTTGCTCATTAGAATACTGATTAGTTACTGAAGTCGCTGCTGTCAAGAACGTGTTTAAAAGAAATTTACGAGCGTTAAAATTTTGACAAGAATTGACTATTTTGACCCCCGCGCAAAATTTATTCTCTCGAAAATTTGGTCGGTCAGATGTATTTGATTTTCGTTCGTAAAAATTTTCGGTATACCAATTAGATTTGACTCAGTGAGAAACTCTTTAGGGTACTGTTCTTCAACGACCAAAATCAATTAAAGAAACTTCACGCTCGAAAACACTGGTCAATCTTTCGAGTCAACCTTTGATAAAATCTACATTGTGGATTCTGGTCAACAATATTTTTCGACGCTTAAAATTTCGATTGCAAAACTTCAATCAATAATTTTACGATTGATTTCATTGTTTACGTAACTTTTCAGCGTAAAATTACATTGAAGTCGAAATAATTTACGCTCGAAAATTTTTGAACAGTACCTGACGTGCGAAAACCTTACCTCCTCTTCAAATCGAAGAAATTATTTTCGATCAAACTTTAAAGATTATATCGAAATTAATTCTCGATCATTTTTGAATCAAACGCTACTAACGAATTTGCTACTTGTGAAGCACACAACATCATTCAAATCCATCAAAACAACAAACGAAGATCCTTCGTTCACAAAAAAAAGGGGGAAAGAAGAGATGGATGCATATTCACTAGGAAACGACAATCGTCCGCCGATCTTACAACGCGGTGTATATATAGTCTGGAGAAGCCGCTTCATAGCTTTGAAAGATGAAGCCGAAAACTTATTGCAGTCACTTGAAGAAGGACCTGCAAAGTTCTGGGTCAACGTAGCCGGTGATGACACGGTTACTCCTTCAATTCCCGCTACTAGGCGACTTAAGGAACCTAGGGAATACTCCATTGAGGAAAGGGCCGTGCTAAGGCAGATCTGATAGCCATGAACACACTCATGCAAGGCATCCCCAATGACATCTATACACAGATAGACAGCCTTCAAACGGCTAAGGGAATGTGGGATGAGTTTCATAGGATGATGCAAAGGACGGAAGTAGGCATCAAGACCAAAAAGGTGAATATTCTCACTGCTTATGACTCCTTCAAAGCTAAGCCGGAGGAGAGCCTCTATGATGCATACCAAAGATACCTCACTCTTCTCAACGGGACGAGGAAGATAGAAATCTCGAAAACAAACATGGAAACAAATATTAGATTTCTATCCTCTCTGCCCTCGGACTGGAAAAAGATATCCACTCAAATTAGACAAAACAAATATCTGGAGGAGTTGGATATCCATGCAATATTTGATAATCTCGCCCAACACGAGGAAGATGTTTGCGAGACTCAGAGAGAGCAGAAGGGCAAGCAGGTTGACGACACCGTTGCTCTAGTCTCGGAGAAGCGTGGAACAAAGCCTCACAAAGAGAAGATCGTTAGGCCTCCCCCATCATCCGAGTCAGAAGAAGATTCCGAATCAGACGCCGAGCCAAGCAAGCACTGGGGAAATAGTTGGCGTTAATCGAAAAGATGATGAGCAAGAAATACTTCAAGAAGTCCTCATCCTCGGCCAATAGACTTCGGACCTCAAGCTCCAAGAACAAGGAACAAGCACCAGAGAGCCCCGAAGTCAAGAACACTAAAGAGCCCAACAAGTGCTTCAACTGTGGCAAGCCTGGTCATTTTGCCAGAGAATGCACTCTTCCCAAGAAAAAAGATGCTAATTACTACTCCAAGAAGCTTCAACTCACGAAACAGAAGGAAGCAGGTGTAGCCCTCATGGCAGAGCAGGACTACTGGCTTGAAGACACGTCTAGTTCTGGAGACGAGAATCTTGCCCTCATGGCACGCCTTGATAACGACAGTGACGCCGAAACATCCAATCAGACTGACGAAGATGGCGCATCCACCTTATTACAAGAGGTAGACTCTTCTTTCACATTATTGACCATGTTAGAATCATATCAAAAACAATATGCTAACATGAAACGTGAGCAGAAAAGTATTAAGGAAGTAGAGGATAAACTTAGGTCTCAGGAGAAGATAAATAGTCTCGAGTCAGAACTTAGAAGCTCTAGTGCTAAAATAGAAGAACTTACTAAGAGCCTACGTTCCAGCGAGACTAGTCAACCTCAAATTGGACAGCATAGCGAAAAGATTAAGGAGTTAGAAGATAGGCTATCAAATAACTACAATTGCTTGGTTAGGAATCTCAATGAGAAAGCCACCCTAAATTGTAGGATAACCGAAGCTACCACTAATATTACAAACTTAGAAGCTCAGTTAGAAATATCTAATACTAAGGTTAGTGAGCTTAGTAAAGATCTAGATGCCTGTCAAGCCGCCAAACTGACGGTAGAAAATAATTATGCTCTCCTAGGCGAGGAACGTAAGAAGTTATATGCGAAAATTAAGAAATTAGATGATCTTCTTACGCGTAGGGGACAATCTGAACAGACGATATTTCTAAACCAGCCCAAGGATATAGAGTTCTATAATCCAATAGAAGGCATAGGTTTCACTAACTCACGTGTTCTACGGAAAAAGGAAGTATATGATATTAAGACCATGGGTTTAGGAGTAACCTCTCTTAGAGATTTTACTGAAGCGACAAAACAAAGTACTTTAGATTCCTCGAAGAGAAGAGCCTCACATGGGTCTGAAATCCCTTTCGACTACACAGAACTAAATGAAAGAGACAGCAATATAAAACCATCTTTAACACCTGTCTGTGATTTAGTTCAAGTTCTACTTCCTGAATCTCAAACACACTACGAGGAAGTCAAAGACGTTCATTATAAAAATTCTCTCTATAAACCTCCTATAGTAAAACAGATAGAGGAATTTCAAGCAAAATTAGATAAAGAAAGAGAGAATTTCGAAGCTGAAAAGAAGAAGTTCTTAAAAGAGATGGAAAATCTCAAAGCTTCCTCATCCTCCCGAACTACCTCTCATGCTATTATGAAAAGCGTGAAAATCTAAAAATCGCCTTCGAAAGATCAAAAGTGCATTGATAATTCTGTTATCAATGCTAAGACTAAATCTAATTACCTACGTCTACAGGGAGCGTAGAGCAAGCACTAGTAGCGAAGGCGAGAGTGTCTAGTATTAAGAAGGAGCTAGCAGATTTGAGTATGACTAAGAATGTTACTCCTTCTGTACAAATAAATGACACTCGAAAACATAAAAGAGCCATTTCTTCTCTTCGCATAATTGCTTCTACATGTACTCTTCAGCCTATTACCTTTAGGAGCAACAACTACGAAATAGGCTATACCTCACAAATTAAAGATAATCATTCTGAAACAAATGCCACTAGGAAAGCCCGTAGGAAACAAGATCCAGCCATAAAGAAAGCTTATGGCGCTATACATGCATGTACTCACCTAAGGTATCCCGTAAAGATTGAGTCCCCCAAGCACCTTAGGAGATTATCGAAAGAAAAGATCTTTTCCTCAGATAAGCCTACCAAAGCATTTGTACGTGCTGAAATTAACCTTCCCTGCAAGGTTCAACCCAAATGGGTTCCTAAATCTCCGCCTAGGACGACAAAAGCCGAAAAGGCCAAGTCACCTAAAGAGGCAACACCCAAACCCACTTCTCCGAAAGTGATATGGGTTATTAAAACTCCCTCAAGTAATAATTTAGGAATCATATCCGAACCTAAAACTAAATCTGCTAATCTGAGAGGACCCATGCTTAAGTGGGTACCTAAAGCTCTCTAACTTGTTTTTGCAGATCCATCATGTGTGGTACCTCGACTCTGGTTGCTCCACACACATGACTGGAAAACAAGAGCTGCTGAGCAACTACAAAGACCGACCAAACGGCAAAGTCAGATTCGGAAACAATGACTCAGCTCCCATTCTTGGATGTGGGGATATCATTTTGGAAAATCTGACGATAAAAGATGTCTCTTACGTCGAAGGACTCCGCCATAACTTGTTCAGCATAGGCCAATTCTGCGATAAAGGATTTCAAGTGGTCTTTCACGCTGACCGGTGCAGAATTTTGGACAGTCAAGACACAGAACTCCTCTACGGACTTCGGAAATCAAATCTTTACACGATCAACATGACGTCTGTGCGTTCCTCGACAGCTGTATGCTTCATCTCTCAGACTGTGATTCAGAGGAACAGCTTATGACATCAACGAATGTCTCATCTGAATATGAAAGCTCTCCAACGCCTCTCTACGAAAAAGTTGGTTCACGGTCTTCCAACTATACTACTACAAAAGGAGCATCAATGTTCGGCATGTCAATTAGGAAAAATGAAGCGAGCGACTCATCATGTCAAGCAAATTGCGTCTACCTCTCGTCTATTGGAACTAATCCACATGGACCTCTGTGAGCCAATGCAGACACAGAGTATCCACGGACGTAAGTACATACTAGTGATCGTCTATGACTTCTCTCGCTACACTTGGACTAAGTTCCTCCGAACCAAAGATGAGACAGGGGACTTGATTATTAACTTTGTGAACACAATTCAGAATCTGCTGCAACAGACTATTCAAGTTATTCGACAGACAACGGCATTGAGTTCAAGAATAAATATCTCAGTGATTTTTATCAGAAACTTGGAATTAGTCAACAATTTTCAGCCGCAAAAACACCTCAACAAAATGGGGTTGTTGAAAGGAAAAACAGAACCCTAGTGGAGGCCGCTCGTACAATGTTGATCCATTCCGGCCTTCCGCACTTTCTTTGGGCTAAAGCAGTAAATACCGCCTGTTTTACCCAAAATCGGACGGTGGTTCACAAACGGTTCAACAAGACTACGTACGAGATTGTAAATAAGAGAGTACCCAACATCTTGGATAGCGATCCATCTGAAAAATAAGATATATAAAAGTTTATTAGTTCAATTTTATTTTCAGTCGAAGTATGAATAAATTTCATCAAACTATAGTAATATCGCAAGTAATAGCATGTTCGATGAATTTTGAATTGAAATCATATCAAATGCATAGTATATGCTCAATTTTGAAAAATCGTAATGGCATGAATGTAATTTCGAATGAAGTATAAATCGCGTGAAAAATAGTTCGAAATTTTCTAAGTGTTGACTCGTGAAAAAGGACATTGTTCATGCCGAGAAAATTTTCGCTCGATAAAATTGATTTTGAAAATGATTCCTATGCATTGATTTCAATTGTAATGACTCAGTTCGATTTTTCGATCGAGAAATACAGAGTAAAAGACTAAGTAAAATTTTCTAAGTATTGAAGTTGAAATCGAGACTGTAGTCGACCTATTTTACGATCGAGAAAAATTCCGTGTAAATTTACGATCGAGAAATTATTTCTCAGGTAAATTTACTATCGAGAAATTTTCCTCGATTGAATAAAATTTTCGATTTGAAATTTGTCGAGCGGAATGTGATTTTCGATTGTAAGTAAAATAATTTTCGCTGCGATATAATTTTATCGAGAAATTAGTCAACGAAAGACTAAGTCAATCGTCGAGAAATTTTCCAATCAATTAGATCCCAAGCGGCGAATTTTGCGATCGAAAAATTACGTGTTGAAAAATTAATTTCTCGCTGCTAAATTTTTGCGATCAAATTGAAATTGAGTCGAAAATTTCTATTTTGCGATAGTAAGTACTTCTAAGATTTTCAGATTGATCCCTATTTCAAAATAAAGCCCAACGAAAGACTAAGTCAATCGTCGAGAAATTTTCCAATCAATTAGATCCCAAGCGGCGAATTTTGCGATCGAAAAATTACGTGTTGAAAAATTAATTTCTCGCTGCTAAATTTTTGCGATCAAATTGAAATTGAGTCGAAAATTTCTATTTTGCGATAGTAAGTACTTCTAAGATTTTCAGATTGATCCCTATTTCAAAATAAAACCCTTTGTAAGGCTCCCCCTTAGTAATTAAAATAAATGCAATTAACTCCCTATATTTTCTGTGTAGTAACGTCTAGCTCCCCTGGCAGAAATTTAAAAATCTGTACCACTTAGAGATAAGCGTTAGTAATAATGGAGTTAATCAACACTTATTTTTGGCAATTTTATCTTTAAAATATTTGGTCTTGTGTCTAGCTCCTCTCTTTGTAGTGTTGACGTCTCGCTCTTTAATTTTGAAAGATCTGAAATACTCAGAGAAACGTCAAAAATATTTGGAGCTAATCTACAAGTCTTATACTTGCTCCCCCTCAAATGATGCACAGGAATTGACTAATTATGCAAGCATATGAAATCAATTCAAGTCACGAGCACACAAATTTACCAAGTAAGCATGTATACATGGTCCCCGAAAACATGTACTTTAAAGTTTTGTGTGAGGGTAGAAGCAATGAGAAATGTATCGCATTTAAACAATTCAGTACCAATGCAATCTATAACTGCATTTAGAATGTGCGATACACTAAAGAAATTCACATTTATTCAATTCAACGCATATGAAACATAATATTTCATGTCAAAATGTGCGAATTTTATTATTTATTATTTATTTATTATTATATATATGTATATATATATATATTTTATTTATTTATGGGGTCAGATTATTTTGCTTCGATCAATCGTCACGCCTAAAATTTTACGAGACATTTGAAAGAAGAAAATGCCGTCAAGTCATGTCGTCAAACTAAAGTCCTAAGTCCATAGACTGGTCCATTTCGACAACTCTCACCAGGTTCGCTCTTGCTCTCATTAGCTATCTTGGGATTTTTATATTTTTATCACTCAAGTCAACACAAGCAATTTTTAGTCAATTTACCTGTGATCGAGGTATTTTTTAATCATTTCACCTAAGCGAGAGACCGTCTATGTGGAATCAAAGGGTTGTAAGGGTTATAATTTGGCTAGGACTTAGAACGGAAGGAATTTAAAGGGAAGTTAGCTTATCTCTTCATCGTCTTCCAATTCTACGTCCGTCTCCTTTTTTTTCGGCGTCTTTCTTCTTTTCAATCTGTTCTCCCTCATTTTCTTTTAAGAACTATCCCTTTTTATATTATGCTCAAGCTGAAGCTCCGCTTCTCCATGAGGCTCTAGGAGATTATCGTAGGCGAAGTTCTTCTTGTTGGTTCTCGGGCCGATACTGAGCTCATCTTCTCTTAATCCCTATTGAGGTTTCAGAGATTATCAATTTGGAGAAGTTCTCGGTTACGGAATTCGTACCCGAGGCTGCACTCCTCTTCTCGATTCCCGATATAAGACCGGATTATCGTTGGAGAAGTTCATTTCGTGGTGCTCCTCTTCCAGCCGTTCTGACGAGCGTACGAGATTATCGTTGGAGAAGTTCACAGCAGGATCCATGCTACTTTCTACAAGGTAGTCGGAAGGCCGGTTCCTTTGGTCTGATTTTTGCGCGTTGAGCAATGCCTTCTTTTGTCATCATTTTACTTTTTCTTTTGTTATCTCCCCCTCCTTTTCTCGTTTGAACAACCATTCGAAGAGTATAAAGTTCGGTTGAAAGCTGGGAATGGGTTTTAAATGAAGAAAAGGACGTCGGAGAAGGCTCAAAGTGGATGACTAAGGGCTAACGTGGGGGAATTTATATAAGGCCGAATGAGGAATATCCTAAACTCCCTTATCATTTTCCTAACGATCTAACGCAAGATGAGTATGAACCCAATTATCACTAGTTAAGACAAGCAATTGATGTGTGACTCACTCGAGAAATAGATCCAAAGAAAGAAAAAAATAACAAGGCTTGAATCCTCACATTTATAGTGGCTTTGTGTCTAGTGGAGCAACCTAATGACCTTTAGACACAAGAATGCGGCTTAGACTGACAAAATTAAGCAATTAAATCGATCGCATGTCGGGGTAAAATTCTAAGTGACATTAGATCAAAACATCCTAAAGGATTTCGTCATACCCCTTTATATTATATATAGAAATATATATGTTATTATTATTAATTTTTATATTTATTTTTATCACGCAAGATAAGAACAAATAAGCATAGAAAGCACATAGAATAGAGCATGTGATAGCACAAAAGATCAGGTAATGCACATATTACGGAAGATTCAACATGCCTAATTTTCCGACAAGGAATTGAAATCGTTTCTCATGCAATGCCTTGGTGAAAATGTCGGCTAGTTGAAACTCCGTGTTCACAAAGTACATCTCTATCGTGCCTTTTTCTACGTGATCTTTGATAAAATAATATCTAATGTCTATGTGTTTTGTGCGTGAATGATGAACAGGATTGCAAGTAATGGCGATTGCACTCTGACTATCACTATATATGGGTATATTATTCAGATTGTACCCATAGTCGCGAAGCTGTGTCCGCATCCACAGCATCTGTGAGCAACAGCTGGCAGCAGCTACGTATTCTGCTTCGGCCGTTGAAGTTGACACACAGTTCTGCTTTTTAGATGACCAGCAAACCAGCTTTTCGCCTAAAAATTGAGCGCCACCGGACGTGCTTTTCCTGTCCATTCGGCAACCTGCATAGTCAGCGTCAGTGTAGCCGATAAGTTTAAAATTCATACCCTTTTGATACCATAGGCCAAGGGTAGAGGTGCCCTTAAGGTAGCGTAAAATTCTTTTGACCGCGAGCATATGGGATTCTTTGGGATCGGTTTGAAAACGGGCACACAAGCACGTGGCAAACATGATGTCCGGCCGGCTCGAAGTAAGGTAGAGAAGAGATCCAATGATACTGCGATACAGTGTGATGTCGACCGACTTGCCAGAGGGATCGGCATCCAACTTGCAGCTTGGTGACATAGGAGTGCTGAGAGTCTTGCTCTGGTCTTGATGAAATTTCTTCAGAATATCCTTGATGTATTTTGTCTGACTGATGAAAATTCCATCATTGAGCTGCCTGACTTGGAGTCCTAAGAAAAATTGCATCTCTCCCATGTGACTCATCTCGAATTTGCTCTTCATGAGATCTCCAAACTTCTTGCAGAGCCGAGGATTTGTTGATCCGAAGATGATGTCGTCGACGTATACTTGGACGACCATCAGATCTTGGTCATGCCATTTAATGAAGAGGGTTGTGTCTATCGTTCCTCGTATGAATCCAGACTTCACGAGGAAATCACTCAGGACATCGTATGTGACGCCCCGCCTTCTACTACTATTCTATTACTCTAACTTACGTGACTAAATAGAATATAAAATATATTACATATGAAACATCGATAGAATTTTTTTGATTTTACAAAACACACCACACACAACTATCTTACAATGTAAACATTTTTCAGATCTTACATACGTACAAACGTATTTTACAAAAACACACTTAATTAAACATAACGCCCGCCGCACAGGTCGCATCCATGTATACACCACCCTCAAAAGTCACCGGAAGTACCAGAAGGACCAGCCTCGCTATCAAAGCGTTCACATACCTTATTCGCTGTGTCTACAACACATAAAAACATGGGATGAGCTATAAAGCTCAATAAGTGGAAATATGCATGTATGCACGTGCCAAAATAGCAAAGGCATCCGCGCCAAGGCTTTCTAATACTATTCTCACATCTTACTCATTCGTTTCTCATTTTCATCAGGGCCCATAGCTACTTACTAACCGCACCATCATATTATGAGCTCAAATCCTATACGGATAAAAATACGATAGTGGCCCACTCTGGCTAGGATAAAATTAGGATTTATCTCCAATCTTATCATTCACCAGGTCGCCCCTCTATCACGTCACTTTCCTGGCACTATAGTTATACTATGTGCCTTCCCATTACCTAAATAATTTAGGTAAATATATTCGACGGTTTTACCCCCGTCATGGTGCCTTTGTAGAAGTAGCTATATTCTCATCTATCTACATTACATATAACTCGCTTTCCACTCGAGTAATACAATGCATGCTCATTCCTCAAAATACTCCATATGATTCGTGCGTGCACATGATCATGATGCATAAATAATGCGACAATAAATATTCCAAACAATCGCTTATAACAGATAATTCACATACCACGTATTCATCCAAGCAATTAGTCACGTAGCAATACACATATCAATCAATTTATGTGTTGTAGTTGAAATTCCCACTTACCTGTCGTTCCTGCTACTTTAATTCGATGCTTCGGAAATTTCCTATAGTTCAACCTTTAGGTAAAAATATTGAAATATTAGTATCATACCTAAGTTAGATAACTAAACTAAAATAATTTGTCTTAACTATACTACTTAGTATTAAAACCCTATGTCTCGACTCCTATTTAAATAAAGTCACTATTTAATTATAATATCAACACATAAAACCTAACTTCCCAAGTTCTTAATCGCTAATTTGTTCATGTGCCACTGCAAGTATCGACCAATCTTCATCTCCCCATTCTTTACATATAATAATCCGCTTTCGGCCGATTTAATATAGTATAGATATGAGTTTCGATCGATTGTCTTTTAACCTTTGTATTGCTCAATTTAATATAAGCCAAAACTACTTTCGATCAACTATATATTATAATATTCTCACTGCCACTTTGCTACAAACCAAACCTACTTTCGATCAAATATCTATTATAATATTCTCACTCTCACTTGAAGACAATATATATAATGCTCAGCTCATTCGATCAATTGATAAATATAACTACATAGGTTTCGCCAATTTAATCTAATTTAAGATCACATTCGCCCAATTAAATTTCATTATAACTTCCTCACTTTCGATCGATTCTTTGTAGCTTAAATTATAGGCATATATGTAGCGGCGAAACTGCATCAAATTTTTAAACTTCCGATTGAATTTCAATTTAACATGTAATCGCCCGATTGACAAACATCAGTCCTAGTTTCGGTCGATAGTCATCTTACTAAATTTGTTTCGCTCGAAAGTGCTGTAGGACCCCGGTCCCTGCAAATTAGGTCGGCCAGTAAATTACGTGTATGACTTGCGTGATTTCATGCTAATTAGCGTATATGTTGTATGCTTATGTGACCTTACGAATTTTGTGCCCGTGATTTACATGTGAAACTATGTGCAATTACATGTCAATGATTTCGTGTTCATTATGACCCCTAATTTATGAATGGTAATTTTTGAAAATACCAAAGGAAATGACTAATGATGGTTGGGCTAGAATCTAACAATCGGGCCCAATTCATGAGAAAGAAACTTGGAGACAAGCCCTCCTCAAAATAAGGAAAACCCACGCCTATACCATGTTCATCCCTTTAGTATGTAAGGAAAATATCTAGTCAAAATTACCCAAAACTCCATCACCACACTTGAAAGCTAACGAAAGGCAAAGCCAAGGAAAGGAGAAGAGCCGAGAGATAGTCGAACCAAGAATCTCCCAACTAGCTTAGGATTCCGAAATTTGTAAGTGAAATACCCTCCCTAAGCCTTTTAATTTTGTACCCTAGGAATGGTTGGAGGTATTAATGGCATTAAAGGCAAAGTAGTCGAAGAATTATGCCCCTAAGTATGAAGTATATGCTTACATTTAGGTCTACATTTGGGTAAACCTATAATTAGATTAGTTTAGTGCGGGCCTTAGGACTTACGAACTTTTATTTGAGTAGAAATCACAAGATCTTGGTGGCAACAAGGAATAAAATGCAGAGTTTCGACTGGATAAATTAAGAAGAAAACAGCCTCGATTAGATATACAGTTGTGTTTCGATCGAAAGTAGGAAATTTATTTTGATGTTTCGGGCAACACTTAGATAGATTTAAGTTTCGATAAAATCGAAAATGCAAGATAGTAGATTCAATAAGTCATGAGTTTCGACCGAAACTCATTTTAATGTATGAGTATCGATCGAAACTCAATCTCAAGCCATTCAATCGATCGAAAGTGATTAATCACCTTGCATGGTTTCGATCTAAACCCATAACGACGCCATGCACACGTCATCACGCGGCGAAACTCCCTCATTAGGATGTTCAATTGAGCGAAATTCATAAATTGATCGAACGGGGACTCTCGATCGACGGAAAACTCGGCGAAACCCACCCCACACTTCACCTAATCGATCGAAAGCTATTCTCCCTTATACATGGTTTCGGGCGAAACTTAGATGATGCAATTGTGACGTAAGACACGGCGAAACCCTTCCAAAATCGAGCGAAACTCATCTCAAAAATACACTTCATTGATCGAAAGTGAGAAAAATTGAGTGAATTCCCATACTTCGACCGGAACAAACCCTAATAAGCTAATATCGGGCAAAACCCGTGTAATTTAGAAATCCACTTGGATGAATTTAATCAAGCGAAACCTAGTAAGCCACATGACTTTCGCCGAGCTTAGAGTGTAAGAAATTGAAATGTTATCGGTAAGAAATTTCTTAGAGATCGAAACTTAATTGGAATTGAACCAATTGGAGTTCGATCGATACCAAATCCTAACCATTTTAGCTGAGTCATATGAGTTAGAGCAATTGAATTCTAACATACCTTAGCTTTCGAAATATAATGACCTAGGAATTTGTAGCAAGGTAAATCAAGCCAATAGGAATAATAGCAACCTAGTATAACGAAAATTAATTATTGCGACAGGCTAGATAAGGAAAGCCATGTTCTAATACCTAGCAATTTTATTGAAAAGGTCGAACGCTAGGGACGAACGAGGAAGTACGCTAATAAGCATTGGACGACAGGTAAGTAGAAATTCAACTACGACACGTAACTTGCCTGCGTCCAATTATGTGAATTACGTGCTCGTGAAATTTGTATGAAATGTGTACGTATGATATAATCAATTTATATGCATGATGGCATGGTTTGCATATGTACATGAGCATAGCATGAGCACTTGCACGAATGCGTAGTACATAAGGCGCGAGGTATGAGCGTGCATAAAGATCGCCTGTGTGCGATGTATACTCGCCGATATTGGCGTTTGTGTCGACTCGAATGAAGAGTCACGGCTTTCCCCTATGCAGCCAGTAAGGCGAATGAAGCTATAAGGCCTGTATAAGAGGCTGGGGGAATACCCCGTATGCGGGAGATGCAACCTGGAGGATGCGGCCCAGGGCACACGCTGAGTAAGGGAAGATTCCTTCGGGTGACCTTCTAGCGTGTAAAGCACTACCCGGAGGGAAGATTCCTTCGGGTGACCTCCGAGGTTAGTGGCCTCGGTGATTGGCTACCAGTGGGAAGCGCCCGCGTGGAGGCTACACTGAGTAAGGGAAGATTCCTTCGGGTGACCTTCTAGTGTGAGAACCTCCACACCTGAGATCTCTATAAGATGGCGCATAGAAGGACTGAAAGCCGAGGGCCCGTATGAAGTAAGAGTATGAGAAAAAGAGTATGAGTCGGGAAAAGAGTACGGGTATAAGAAAAAGAGTATGAGCGTTAGAAAACGACGGCGTGGATTGTCGATCGTTAGGACACGTGCATACATGCATAATTTCTGCTTACTGAGCCTCGGTGGCTCATTATTTATGTTACGTGTTGTAGGTACTGAAGATCGCGGTACGTGATCCGACTTCTATGCAAGGCCAATCTTTTGAAGCTATCCGGCTGCTTTTGAGGTGGGAGTGTGTGTATGGATGACGACCTGTAAAGGCCGGGCGCATAGGGAGCTTTTGCTGCATATATTTACACATACGCACTTGTGTTTTGTATAGATAGGAGCTTTGATGAAATGTCAAACGATTTAGAACATTCTTTTGACTTGTGTATAAGATTTCCGCACGCGTTTCAAAAAAATGAAAATTTATATTCGCATTTTTACGCTCTCGCACGATAACAAGGCGTTAGGCACTTAGGATTAGAACGTAATACGAGGGCGGGACGACGGGTCCTGACAAGTGCTCTCACCAAACCATTCAAATCGATCACTCATAAATATTATTATTTTATTACAAACTCGGCGAAACTCTACTTATTCAGAGTAGTTTCGATCGAAACTATACTTCTCATATTACTCATAATTGATCGAAGGTGATGTCACTAAATTAAAAAAAAAATATGCACAACCTAATCAATCGAAACTTCATATGTCATATAGCACACCTTTTCAATCAATTCTTTGACTCTTCAATTCACCCCATTCCACAACTAAACTATATAATATATATATATATATATATATATATATATATATATCAATAAAAATTCATCATATACATTCGATCGAAAGTCCACATAACCCCTAGACTTCGATCGAAAGCTAATAACCTTAGAATCAATCGAAAGCTACAAATGACTTTAGAATCAATCGAAAGCTTTAACCTTTAACTATTCTTGTTGCTCAAAATTCAACCCCTTAAATCTTGATTTCTACCTTAGCAACTCTTAGACATATTATACATAAATCGTAAACGATTATATAAATATGGATTATATTTGAAAAAACCCTAAAATCAACAACTAGCATACAATCGTTATTCTCCTTGGAATTTATCCTAGATCTTAATTCTCATTAAAAACATACTAAATCGTGATTTAAAAACGTAAACTTTAAAGTAAGAATTTTGTACCGTTTCCAGTTTAAGCTTGACCTCTACTGCTCGAATTCTCAGCTCTCTTTTGATCCTAAGCTCTCGATAGTTCAAACATAAAGTGTTTAGTTTTCTTTCTTTAATTCTTCAACTTGAGGTAATGATAAGTAAATGACAAAAATCTTAACCTAATCCTCCCCTTACTCACGTATAATATTGATTATTATAATTCTAAAGTGTTCGACACCCCACTACTAAAACTATTAGGTTAAAATATTCAACACATTGCCAATTACCAAATTATGGAATTCTTCCCCATAAATCCCATAATTTTCACCGATTACCATTAACGAAATTTAATACTCCTCATTATAAATATTAAAATCCACTTTTAAAATTATTTTTCTAAATTCCGAAATTTTTCATAATTTCGAAATTCCTTATTAAGTCACTTTTCCACATAACATATAATAAACAAATATAATTTATGCAGTCATATAGTCACGTAATATGCATGCAAATTTATTGGCCGATTTACTTACGGGACCCGGGTATTACATCGTACCAAGCACGTGGGGCTTGTTTTAGTCCATAGAGAGCTTTGTCCAAGCGATAGACATGATCGGGATGTTCTTGATCAACGAAACCTTCCGGCTGAGCGACGTAGACTTCTTCTTTTAACGCGCCATTGAGAAAGGCGGTTTTAACATCCATCTGATAGACTTTGAAGTCTTTGTGAGCCGCATAAGCCAGCAGGAGGCGGATAGCTTCGATATGGGCAACAGGAGCATAAGTCTCGTCGTAGTCGATGCCTTCCTGTTGATTGTATCCCTTAGCAACTAGCCTTGCTTTGTTCCGGATCACTTCACCATCTTCATTTTTCTTATTCTTGAAAACCCATTTAGTTCCGACCACTGTTTTCCCATGTGGACGTGGTACCAAGGTCCACACTTGAAGACGTTCGAATTGATTGATTTACTCTTGCATTGCGATTGTCCAATCCGGGTCTCGAAGTGCGTCTGCTGCTTTGGTAGGCTCGTTTTGGCTCAGGAAGCAACTAAAAAGACTGTGTTGACGACGTGTCCTCACACCAACCGAGGGATCGCCAATTATCTGATCAATCGAGTGGCCTCTCGTCCACTTGCGCTCATGAGACAAGGCTGAAGTCGATGCGTCAGCTATCTGTGGATCTAGATTGCCTATAGTCTCAGATTGATCATTTGTCTGAGGAAGTTCCAATACTGCACTTGGATTGATCGTCTCAGATGATACTTCCTCGATGACCATTGTAAGTTCTTCGGTGTTCTGTGGCAATTCTGAATCGGGTGGGGTAGAGGTGTGAGATGAACTTGGTACGTCGGTCTCGTTCGGTAGCTAATCCATTGTTGGTGTAGGCGTGTATGACTGATATACCGGTTCGAAGAGAGAATCCAAGTCGTCTATTGCAAGTCTCTTTGCTTCGTCTGACACTGATCCTGAAGTTGTTGCCATCTTCTGTTGGTTTTGTGCCAACACACCAGTGATTACGTCTGAAATGTTGTCTTCAGAAGCCAACGGGTTAGGCACGGATCCTGGACTGAATTGACCAGAAGCCATCTCTGCCACTTCGTGGAAAGTGACATTATAGCTTTCCTTAATAGTTCGGTTGGACTTGATGTATACTCGGTACGCTTTTGATGTTGAAGAATACCCGACAAATGTAGCTTCGAATGCTTTAGGGTCGAACTTTGCACGTTGCTCTCGGTCGTTCGCCACAAAGCACTTGCACCCGAAGACTTTGAGGAAAGAGATGTTGGGCACTCTATTATTCACAATCTCATACGAAGTCTTGTTGAACCGTTTGTGAACCACCGTCCTGTTTTGAGTAAAACAAGCGGTATTGACTGCTTCAGCCCATAGAAAGTGTGGAAGTTCCGATTGGATCAGCATTGTACGAGCGGCTTCCACTAGTGTTCGATTTTTCCTTTCAACGACCCCATTTTGTTGAGGTGTTTTGGCGGCTGAAAATTGTTGAGTTATTCCAAGTTTCTGATAAAACTCACTGAGGTGATTGTTCTTGAACTCAGTGCCGTTGTCTGTTCGAACAACTTGAATAGTCTATTGCAGCAGATTTTGAGTTGTGTTCACAAAATTGATGATCAAGTCACCAGTCTCATCTTTCGTTCGGAGGAACTTAGTCCACGTGTAGCGAGAATAGTCATCCACAATCACTAGGACATACTTTCTTCTATTGATACTCTGAGTCTGCATCGGACCACATAGATCCATGTGAATTAGTTCCAATGGTCGAGAAGTAGATGCAATTTGCTTGACGTGATGAGATGCTCGCTTCATTTTTCCTAATTGACATGCCGAACAGTGATGCTCCCTTTGTAGTTGTATAGTTGGAAGACCGTGAACCAACTTTTTTGTAGAAAGACGTTGGAGAGCTTTCTTAATCAGATGAAACAGTCGTTGATGCCATAACCTGTTCCTCTGTAAATCAGTCTGATAAATGAGGCATACAGTTGTCGAGGGCCGCACAGACGTCAGGTTGATCGTGTAAAGATTGGATCTCCGAAGTCCTTGAAGGAGTTCTGTGTCCTGACTATCCACAATTCTGCACCGGTCAGCATGGAAGACCACCTGGAATCCTTTGTCACAGAATTGGCCTATGCTGAACAAGTTATGGCGGAGACCTTCGACGTACGAGACATCTTTGATGGTCAGATTCTTCAGAGTTATATCCCCAAGTCCTAGAATCGGGGCTGAATCGTTGTTCCCAAATCTAACTTTGCCGTTTGGTCGGTCTTTGTAGTTGCTCAGCAGCTCTTGACTACCAGTCATGTGTGTGGAGCAACCAGAGTCGAGGTACCACACATGATGGATCTGCAAAAACAATTTAGAGAGCTTTAGGTACCCACTTAAACATGGGTCCTCTCGGATTAGCAGATTTAGTTTTGGGTTCAGATATGACTCCTAAATCTATTTTTGGAAGAGTCTTAATAACCCATTGCACTTTTGAAAAAGTGGGTTTGGGTTTTGCCTCTATAGGAGACTTGGCCCTTTTGGCTTTTGTCGTCCTAAGCGGAGATTTAGGAACCCATTTGGGTTGAACCTTACAGGGAAGGTTAATTTCAGCACGTACAAATGCTTTGGAGGGTTTGACTGAGGAAAAGATCTTTTCTTGTGATAATCTCCTAAGGTGCTTGGGGGATTTAATTTCTACGGGATACCTTAGGTGAGTACATTCATGTACGGCGCCATAAGCTTTCTTTATGGCTGGATCTTGTTTCCTACGTGTCTTCCTAGTGGCATTTGTTTCAGAATGATTAATTTTTTACGTAGAGCCTATTTCAAAGTTGGTGCTTCTAAAGGTGATCGGCTGAAGTGAATAAGTAGAAGCAATTATCTTAAAAGTGGAAATAGCTCTTTTATTTCTACGAGTGTCTTTTATTGTAACAGAAGGAGTAGCATGCTCAGAAACATTTAAGTCTAATGGCTCCTTCTTTATCTTAGTGCTAGACACTCTCGCCTTTGTTTTTAGTGCTGACGCTACGCTCCCTGTAGACGTAGGTAAAGTGAAATTAGTCATAGCACTCTTAACAGAATTATTTTTACAATATTTATCTTTCAAAGGCGATTTATCATTTTTCACGCTTTTTGTAATAGCGTGAGAGGTAGCTTCGGGAGACGAGTAAGCCTTGAGATTTTCCATCTCCTTAAAGAATTTTTTCTTTTCAGCTTCGAAATTCTCTCGTTCTTTTTCTAACTTTGCCTGTGACTCCTCTATCTATTTTATGATAGGGGGTTTGTAGAGAGAATTTTTATAATTAATGGTTTTAACTTCCTCGTGGTGTGTTCGAGAATCAGGAGGTAGAATTTGAACTAAATTGCAGACAGGTGTTAGAGTTTCTTTCCTATTTTTGTCGCTTTCATTTAATTCTTCGTAGTCAAAGGGATTTCTGGACCATGTGGACCTTGTCTAATGAATGAATCGAAAGTATTTTCATAAGACGATTCAGTAAAATTTCTAAGAGAGGTTATTCCTAAGCGCATGTGTTTAACATCATATATTTCTTTCTTTTGTAAAACACATGGGTTAGTGAAACCTATGCCTTCTATAGGATTATAGAACTCTATATCCTTGGGCTTGTTCAAAAATATCGTCTGTTCGGACTGTCCCCTACGCGTAACTATATCGTCTAATTTCTTTACTTTGGCATATAGTCTCTTGCGTTCCTCACCTAGGAGAGCGTAATTATTTTCCACGGTTAGTTTCGCGGCTTGACAGGCATCGAAATCCTTACTAAGCTCACTAATCTTAGCATTCGATGTTTCTAATTGAGCTTCTAAGTTAGTGATCTTAGAGGTGGCTTCGGTTATCCTACAATTTAAAATGGCTTTCTCGTTGAGATTTCTAACCAAGCAATTGTAGTTATTTGCTAGCCTATCTTCTAATTCCTTAATCTTTTCGCTCTGTTGTCCTAGTTGAGGTTGACTAGTCTCTCTAGAATGGAGGCTCTTGGTAAGTTCATCTATTTTTGCACTAGAGCTCCTAAGTTCTTGTTCGAGACTATCTATCTTCTCCTGAGCTCTCTCAAGTTCGTTCTCTACTTCCTTTATACTTTTCTGCTCACGTTTCATGTTAGCATATTGCTTTTGATACGATTCTAACATGGTCAATAATGTGGAAGGAGTTACTACCTCATTTGAAGACGTGGATGCGTTGTCGTCGTCCGTACGAGTGGATGTTTCGGCGTCCAATTCGTTGTCGAGACGGGCCATGAGGGCTAAGTTCTCTTCTTCGGAGTTCGACGTGTCCTCGAGCCATTGGTCCTGTTCAGCCATGAGAGCTACTCCAACTTCTTTCTATTTTGTCAATTGAATCTTCCTGGAGTAGTAGTTTACATCTCTTTTCCTCGGGAGAGTGCACTCTCTGGCGAAGTGACCTGCTTTGCCACTGTTAAAACATTTGTTAGTCTCTTTGGGATTCTTGACCTCGGAACTCTCCGGAGCACGTTCTTTGTTCTTGGAGCTTGTAGTCCGAAGTCTATTGGCTGAGGTTGAAGACTTCTTCTTGAAGTATTTCTTGCTCATCATTTGCCCAATGAGAGCTAACTGTTTTCCAAGGGCTTTCATGTTCGGCTCGATGTCGGAGTCCGATTCCTCTTCCGACTCTGATGATGAAGGTGGCCTAACGATCTTTTCCTTTCTTGACCTTGTGCTCCTCTTCTCCAAGACTAAGGCAACCGTGTCATCGGTTTGTTTGCCTTTCTGCTCTTTGGTAATCTCGCGGATATCCTCCTCATGCTGAGCGAGATTATCGAACACGGCATGGACATCCAACTCCTCTAGATCTTTGTTTAGTCGTATTGGAGTGGATATTTTCTTCCATTCCGTGGGCAGAGAGGATAGAAATCTTATGTTTGTCTCCATGTTTGTCTTTGTTATTTCTATCTTCCTCATTTCATTGAGAAGAGTGAGGTATCATTGGTAGATCTCGTTTAGACTCTCCTCCGGCTTTGCTTTGGATGAGTCGTAAGCAGTGAGAATGTTTGCCTTCTTGGCCTTTATGCCAACTTCCGTCCTTTGCATCATCCTATGCAGCTCATCCCACATCCCTTTGGCCGATGTAAGGCTGTCGATTTGTCTGTATATATCGTTGGGGATGCCCTGCATAAGGGTATTCATGGCTACTAGATCAGCCTTAGCTCGAGCTCTTTCCTCCAGAGAGTATTCTCTAGGCTCCTTTAACCGCCTAGAAGCTGGAATTGCTGGAGTAGCTGTTTCGTCCCCGGGTACATGAACCCAGAACTGTGTCGGTCCCTCTTCAAGGGACTTCAGTAGATTTTCGGCTTGATCCTTTAGAGCAATGAAATTCAGAAAGCGGCTTCTCCACACTGTGTATTCGCCTCTTTGCAAGATCGGCGGACGGTTGTCATTTCCGAATGAGTATGCATCCATGTTTGTATTGAAGTCGAGTTGTTGAAGGATCTTCGTTAATTGTTTTGAATGTTGAAGATGATGTAATGTGCTTCACAAAAAGTTTGATCGAAATTAATTCCGTCGAGATAGTGTACTGAGTACTGTTCTCGTGCGAGAAATTTTGTCAGCGAGATACTTTACGAGCGAGATAAATTGCTCAAAATCATTCGGTCGAGAAAAATTTCTTGATCGTGAATTTATTTCGATCGTAAAGAAACAGTACGTAAGTAAGTTTCTCGACAAGTCAAAATAAATCTGTTGACTAGAAAAGTTTCTCGCGTATAAATGATTTTCGCCTGGCGTTAAAAGGTTTGACTGAAAAAGTTTTTCGAGTGAAAGTTTTTACGCATGCAAAGTCAAAATAAGTCTCTCTCGAAAAAGTTTTTCGCAATAATGCTCGAGAAATATTTCTAACTAATAATGGTTTCTACTGATGACGATAGCGCTGACTTCGTATTCTGAACGAGAAAAATTCTCGCGCTAGGTTTATCGATCGAGAAACTAATCCGATCGCAAAACTTAGCGAGAAAAATTTGAGCAATCGAGAAAAATTCACAGAATACGATTAACACTAATTCGAGCAAAAACAAAGAATCAGATAGTGAAATTTGAGGCAATTGCTCGCAATTAAGTACTAATCATGCACGGACAAGCAATTAAACACGTTATGAAGCAAAATATATCGAATTTGATCAAAATCAGAACGTGTTCTTCATGTTCTTCGCAAACAGTAACACGCAGAAGCAATTCAATTCTAGAAATCGAAGTTTAAACTGCTACAGAACTGATCGCAATGATGATCTATCACTTAAACAAGCACAGAAACACCAAATTCAAGTCAATTAAGCACAGAATGAAGCTATTGGATCGAAAAAGGTTTTCGCGCCAAACTGTTCTTTGATGAACAGTATCCAGAAAATGATTTTCGATCCAATTCTAACAATTTTCGATTTAAAACAGAACGAATCTGCTCTGATACCAATTGTTAGGTCCTACGATTAACAACTCTACGATCCTAGGCTAGAATTTATAGTAATTCGATCGTTTAGATAAGCAATTGAATTCGATCGAAAAACTCAAATGAAGAACAAGAGAGAGAATTCAATTAGAGTGAGAAAGTTACTGTTGTTTCTCTCTCTAGAAATCGAATTGCAAGCCCTTCGGATCAATTCTCAAAACTTTTTCTATTAAGCTCAATTGATTTACAAGTATTTATACCAAACAAACTTGGTATAAATATCAAACTAGTCCTAATCTAAGGACTACTATACAAAACGCCCCTAATTACAAGGACAACTAATGAAATCAAGCACAATTACAAATAGTATTCTACAAAACGGTTCAACAAGACTCCGTACGAGATTGTGAATAACAGAGTGCCCAACATCTCATTCCTTAAAGTCTTCGGGTGCAAGTGCTTTGTGGTGAACGACAGAGAACACCGTGCTAAGTTCGACCCTAAAGCATTCGAGGCAACTTTCGTCGGGTATTCTACAACATCAAAAGCGTAGAGAGTATACATCAAGTCCAACCGAACAATTAAGGAAAGCTATAATGTCACTTTCCACGAAGTGGCAGAAATGGCTTCTGAACACATCAGTTCAGGACCCGTGCTAAACCCGTTGGCTTCTGAAGACAACATTTCAGAACTCGTACTCACTGGTGTGTTGGCACAAAACCAACAGGAGATGGCAACAAATCAGCAATCAACGCCAGACGAATCTCTGAGACTTGTGTTAGAAGACTTGGATTCCCTCTTTGAGCCATTACATCCGCCAATTAACGTCAACCATACACTCGACGTGGCTGATGTACCAAGTTCTTCAACAGCCCCTACCTCACCCGATTCAGATTTGCCGCAGAATAATGAAGAACCTATCATGAGTGTTGAGGAAGAATCATCAGAGTCGCTCCCTCCAAATGCTGATTTGGAACTTCCTCACACAAATGAACAATCGGAGATCATTGGAAATCTAGACCCACAAATGGCTGATGCATCTTCTTCAGCCTTGCCACGATCTTTCGAGCGGAGTAAGGACAAGGCATCAACACAGTCTTTTCAGCTTCTTCTTAAGTCAAAACGAGCCTATTAAGGTAGCAGACGCACTTCAAGACCCGGATTGGATAATTGCAATGCAAGAGGAAATCAACCAATTCGAACGTCTTCAAGTATGGAAATTAGTACCCCGCCCGCATGGGAAAACTATCATCGGAACAAATTGGGTATTCAAGAACAAAAAGAATGAAGATGGCGAAGTGATTAGGAACAAGGCACGATTAGTTGCAAAGGGATACAATCAACAGGAAGGTATTGACTATGACGAAACATATGCTCCTGTTGCCCGGATTGAAGCCATTCGTCTCTTATTGGCTTATGCGGCTTACAAGGACTTCAAGGTCTATCAAATGGACGTTAAAACCGCCTTCCTCAACGGCGTACTTAAAGAAGAAGTCTATGTCGCTCAGCCAGACGGCTTCGTTGATAAAGAACATCCCGATCACGTCTATCGATTGGATAAAGCTCTTTACGGACTAAAACAAGCCCCACGTGCTTGGTATGATGTCTTGAGTGACTTCCTCGTAAAATCTGGATTTATTCGAGGAACAATCGATACGACGCTCTTCATCAAATGGCAAGACAAGGATTTGATGGTCGTTCAAGTCTACGTCGACGACATCATTTTCGGTTCAACAAATCCACGGCTTCGCAAGAAGTTTGGAGATCTCATGAAGAATAAGTTCGAAATGAGCCACATGGGAGAGATGCAATTCTTCCTAGGACCTCAAGTCAGGCAGCTCGAAGATGGTATATTTATCAGTCACACAAAATACATTAAGGACATCCTGAAAAGGTTCCATCAAGATCAGAGCAAGCCTCTCAGCACTCCCATGTCCACAAGCTGCAAGTTGGATGCCGATCCCACAGGAAAATCGGTCGACATCTCTGTGCCCGATTTCAGGCCGATCCCAAAGAATCCCACATGTTCGCGGTGAAGCGTATACTTCGCTACCTTAAGGGCACAACTACCCTAGGACTATGGTATCCTAAAGGTACGAACTTCAAACTTATCGGCTATACTGACGCTGATTATGCAGGTTGCCGAATGACAGGAAAATTGCCTCCGGTGGCGCTCAATTTCTAGGCGAAAAGCTAGTCTGCTGGTCATGCAAAAAGCAAAACTGCGTCTCAACTTCGACGGCTGAGGCTGAATACGTCGCAACCGCCAGCTGTTGCTCTCAGATGCTATGGATGCGGACTCAGCTTCGCGATTATGGGTACAATTTAAATAATATACCCATATATAGTGATGGTCAAAGTGCCATTGCGATTACGTGCAATTCCGTTCACCATTCACGCACGAAACACATAGACATTAGATATTACTTTATTAAAGATCACGTAGAAAAAGGCACAATTTAAATGTACTTTGTGAACACGGAATATCAACTAGCCGACAGTTTCACCAAGGCATTGGATGAAAAACGATTCCAATTCCTTGTCGGTAAATTAGGCATGTTGAATCTCCCGTGGTGTGTGCATTACCTGATCTTTTGTGATATTAGATGCTCTATTCTATGTGTTTTCTATGCTTACATGTTTTATCTTGCGTGAATATAATAAAAAAATAATAATAATAATATAATAAAATACTATACATATACCTATAATATAGGGGAATGACGAAATCTTTAGGATGCTCGATCTACGTCACAATTAGATTTCCCTGTAATGCGACTGATTGCTTAGTTAAATTTTGTCAGTCTAAGTCGCATTCTTGTGTCCAAAGCTCAGATAGTTTGCTCCACTAGACACAAAGCCACTTTACATAAGTGATGATTATGGCCTGTTATTTTTCCTTTCTATTGATTTATTCTTGAGCGAGTCACACATCAATTGCTTGTCTTAACTAGTGATTCTTGGCTTCATACTCGTCTTTCTTTAGATCCTTAGGAAAATGATTAGAGCACTTAGGAAATTCCTCATTGGCCTTAAATATAGAAAATCTCAATCCTTTAATACAGCCTTTAGTCATCCATTTTGAGACTTCTCCAATAATATTTTCTTCACTTGAAAATCCTTTGAGCCTTCAACCGACACCTAAGTCTTCGATGGGATATTCAATCGAGAAAAGGAGGGGGAGAAAAAGAGACGACAAAGAAAAAGATGACAAAAGAAGGTGGAAAAAGCACACGAGGAATGCTCAACGCACCAAAAGCAGTCTAAAAGAACCTATCTCTCGACTATCACAATCTCATATCATTAAAGGGGACATGGATCTTGCTGCGAACTTCTCCATCGATAATCTCGTACACTCGTCAGAACGGTTGGAGAGAGGAGCACCACGAAGTGAACTTCTCCAACGATAATCTGGTCTTATATCGAGATAACGAGAAGAGGAGCGCGGCCTTGGGTTCGAATTCCATAACTGCGAACTTCTTCAAATAGATAATCTCTTAAACCTCACTAGGGATTAAGAGAAGAGGAGCGCAGTATCGGCCCAAGAACGAACAAGAAGAACTTCGCCTTAGATAATCTCTCAGCCTCGTAGAGAAGCAGAGCTTCAGCCTGAGCAAGTGCAGAATGAGACAAAGACAGGATAAGAACAACGAACAATAAAAGGAAAAACGCCTAAAAGAAGGAGAACGACGAAGAAGAGGAAGAAGATCCTTAGTCCATAATCCCAAAACTATCATTCCCTTCTTAGTCAGAGTCAAAATAAAACCCTTCACAGTCTCTATGATTCCACATCGACGATCTCTCGCAAAGGTGAAATGATTAAAAACACCTCGATCACAGGTAAATTGACTTAAGATTGCTTGTGTTGACTTGAGTGATAGAGTGAACCCAATGAGAGTTGTCGAAATGGATCATTCAATGAACTTAGGACTCTTTAGTTTGACGACATGACTTGACAGTATGTGATTTTTTCAAGTGTCTTGTGAAATTTAGGCGTGACAATGATCGTAGCAAAATAATCTGACCCCATACTAATAATTTTATTAATATATACAACTATAAAATAATAATAATAATAATATAAAAATAAATAAAATATATATATAAATCGCACATTTTGAATGCATGTTTAACTTGCATTGGTACGGAATTGATTAAAATGCGACTTTACTTGTTTATGCTCATATCCTCCCGCAACATTTTGAATACATGATTTGGGGACCATGTATCTAAGTGAAATTGCCTAAGTTGCGTATAATAATGATTGTTACTTGTATTGATTTGCTTGATTACGTGATAAATCGATACATGTGCACTATTTGAGGGGGAGCATTTACAATGATTCCATGTTTTGAGCTCCAAATATTTTTTATGTTCTTCTCTTTAAGTGTTGCAGAAATTTTCATTCTAGAATTGCTTTGGTCAATGCTTAAATAAGGAGGACCTCACAAAATTTCACGATCGTGAGCTCAAGACATTGATAAAACAATACAGGGGGAGCCTTAGTAGATCAATTACTTCTTGATTAACTCTAATATTCTCGACATTTTGCTATGCAGATTATCAAAGATCAATTTTGGAGCCGGATGTCACTTCTTCGAAAATACAGGGAGTTAATTGCATTTTTGTTTATAATTAGAAGGAGTAATTCTGTGGTTTATTCTTAAAATTTAGGATCAATGTGAATTAAGGTAAACTTACTATCGAGAAATATGGGCGAATTTGCAATTTTCAATCGCAGTTTCTCGAGTGCAAATTAATTTGGGACCAAATTGTAATTTTCGCCTTCATATTGTCGAGCGAAAATTAAACAGGAACCAAAAAGATTTTCGATCGGAATAGTCGAGCGAAAATTGAACAGTCGCCAAATCAAAATTCTCGATCGTAAGTTTCCGATCATAAACAGTAACAGGCTTAATTCTCTATGTATCGTAAACGTCTAATCAGCCCAAATTAAACGAAATAATTATTTTGCAGTCGAAAATCCCTAAATACACGCAAAACCCTCGATCGCAAAATTCAACTGTCAAATTTTCTCGCGAAAAACTTTCTCTCAAAAGACGAAAGTAAAATCCTCAAAATCCGTCGAATTTTCAACTAATTTTCGTCTTTTGAAGGTAGATTTGACTACCTTTAGGGTTTTTCGCGCATTTAAACTAGATTTGCGTCTGTATTCTGGAATATTTCGCATGATTCTTTGATTATTTCTCGACTGTTCATACTCTGAGAACTCGAAACCCTCGTTAGCAGTATATTAGACCTTATTCTAAGTATAATCTGGGTTAAAAACTGCATAATAGGCTAGTTTCGATGTTTCTTGATCATTTTGAGTGAATATAACTTTGATTTTATTCGTTATTAGTGTTCGATTGAAAGTTAGGACTGAACTGGAGTTTAAAGGTTTAAATGCGTCGAAGAACTTTCTCGCTCGCAAACAGTGGAAATTGAAATTCGATTTGATTAAGTCACTGTTTGAATCGTAAAAGATCTTCGATCGCAAATAGTTTCAAGTTAGTCACTACGATAAATAACGCTGATTGAAAAATATTTACTATCGAGAAACACAATTTTGATTTTATGCGAGCGAAATATTACTGAGAGGAATAGATAAAATAGATGCAATGTCTTTAAAATTTCGAGCGCAAAACTTACATTCGAAAATTTCGATCTCAATTTTGTTCTCGGTCGAAAATTTTAGCGGCGATAAAATTAATTTTTCGACGATAAAATTTTCTCGATCGTAAAATTTCACAGCGAAAAACCTTTTGAGAATCGAAATACTTTCTCGCTCGTTAATTTTCATAGCGAAAATTTTTATTCACGCGTGGAAAAATTTCTCGATCGTAAATTTACTTGGAAATCTAATTTCTCGATCGTAAATTTACATGGAAATTTTTCTTGATCGTAAAATTTCTCGGCTACAATAGCGAATAAAATTTTCTAAGTTCTTACTTTCCACTGTAGCTTTCAATAGCGAATAAAATTTTCTATCGCTAAAATAAACGGATATCTTGATCTAAAATCAGCACTTGGGATATTAAATTGAAATTTCAATTTTACGTGCGAAAAATTTCACGGAGTGAACAGTGGCTCTAAACACTTAGAAAATTTTCGACAAAACTTTCATATGACTCTTATTCATAGGTCGAAATATCATTTTTTTCACTCTCGTATACTTATGTGCCAATCCATACATTCTTCAAATTAATTTCGACTCATATTTTTTGAACTAATGATTTACATTTCTTATGTGGATTTCAGATGGATCACTACCCAACATATAATCACATCTACGAAGGCCTTATATCTCAACGTCCACGACACGAACTTCCAATTAGACCTGACCACCTTTCGGTGTCCAGACGACATTATCGTGTCCATCCTGCAAGGCCATCCACTATGGCATGCACTAACAGTGACGGTATCAGTGCCGATGGTCTACCTCCAGCAGTTTTGGGGATGATCAAGAGCATCATCTTGGACGGGGCATACCACTTTACAACGATTGTAGGGACGCGGCACATCTGCATGGGCAAGAACGAGTTCAGAGTTCTCCTCGACCTCCCTCACAGCCAAAACTACGACCCCCTCCCATCAGATGCAGAATTGGTGAATGATTTCCTCCAGATGGGGTACCGTCCGCCGCTCACCAAGCTAGCTCAGATGCAGAGCAACAGGATTCCCCATCCATGGAAGACACTATTCGGGATTATCAACAAGTGTCTATCCCCGAAGCATGTCGGCTTCGACAAAGGCAACGGCCACATCCTCCGGATATTTCACGGAGTTGTGTTCTCGCGGAATTACGATTTCGCGCAACTGATCTGGAACGACCTCGCAGAGCAGATCAGACAAAAAGAGAACAAAAGGTCCAAGAACTTGCCGTTTGCGAGATGGTTCTCCGTTATCATCCGCCAACAAATGGAGATGTACGTGCAGAATGTTCCTCGCTTGCCTCCGGGAGGAAACTATCAGCCACCCAGGCTCAAATTCTTCCACAACCCGAAACTAACGGAATTGGACCAGCCATCAATGGCCATATCGTTCGAGTTGCTACGTCTCGCCGACCCCACGGGAGACATTTATAGAGCATACTGTCGGGAGAATCATCTGACGGAACAGATGATTAGAGGGCCCCCGACAGACTTCGCTGTTAGCCCTCAACAACAACAACCTTGTCCTGAAGACACGATGATTGACGAAGTGGCTCAGGAACTAGAGCTGGAGCCTCCAACTCACGAGGAGCCAATGCCTGACTTAGATGCCACGCTGATCGATGCTGTGGCGGCAGAGTTGGAACAAGAGGCTCCAGCAGAAACGCTTCAAGTGGAAGTGCCGATACATGTTAGCGTGCTTGAAGAGCCTATCGAGGAGGTTCCTCTACAAGAAGCATAGCCCGAGGCAGAAATGGGGCAAAGCTCTCTTCCACAAGTGACGGAACAGGCTCGTGAGGACATTGAGCGAGAACCTTCTCCTCACACGGCCACCTCATCAGACACAGAGTCCGATGAGGAGATCAGATTGATAGGGCGGACTCCCAGACGACTTAGCATACATCTCGAGTCCCTTTTCCCCACCGTCACTGAACCATCAGACACAGCACAAACCATCACTACAAGTGTTGCGGACCCTCATCGCTCAATCTTGAGCCGCAACACAGCCTACCGGTGTCTGGTTCGCAGGCCCAACCCGAGCCTGCCGAAACACCCATAGAGGAGAATCTTCCAGATTCGACTCGAGGATTGGGTGGATGTCTCGAAGAGTCACAACCTCAAGTGACTCTGAGCCAACCTGAGGAGCCGGTGTTAGCTCTAGGGTTGATAACAGGCGACATCAGTCGTCCTGGACCATCCACAACAGAGGCGTCTGCTCCGTATGTGAAAGAAGATCGACTTCAGGCCGCTCTCGCTAATGCGCTGAAGGATTTTGAAGACAAAATCATGGAGAGCGTGCAAAATGCCATCGAGACGTCCCGCCAAGATCGTGGGAAAGCACCCGTCTCGGAGCCGTCTTCGTCACAACCCATCCTCACACCCAATCAACCCATAATATCCACACAAACACCAACACCCATCCACACCCACAACCTAATAAATCCTGCCACAATACCCATAAGCGAACTCCACTCAATTCTGGTCGCCAGGCAGTTGGAATTGACCACACGAACGCCGGAAGAAGAAGATCTCTTCCACCGTCTCGTGAATCCTCCTAACCCATCAGAAACGTGCCGCGTCCAAGGCTCCCACTCCAAATGCCGACATGATGACCCAGACGATCAGGGTCGTCCTGAGGGGGAGAAGAGGCTAAGGATAATCACAAGGGGTCAGAGACAGAACCCTGGCGCGACTCATACAAGTCAAGGAGTCGCTGGAACCTCACAACCCACTACCCAAACAACAACCACCACCCGCCGCACCACTCTAACCCAAATCGACTCACAAATCGACCCACCAACCTTTCATATAAGGACGCCTCCGCCCACACCACCAACCTTCACAAGCCCCTTGCTTCCGGAAGAAGAAGCAAGCGCTGCCATGCTCGTCGCCCTAGCACAGACTCAGGCGACTCCCTCAATTGCTCCAGACCAACCGGGACCATCCGGACATGGCGTCAACCCACACGAGGTCCTAGACAAATACATATTCGAAGGACAGTGGATGATCCATTCCATGCCCGAGGAGCATCAAAGACAACGGCTTCAGGACATTCGACACTTCTTACAACAAGCCTCGGTAGACCTCGTACTCATAGAAGACGAAGAACTTCAGGAAGGTGTAGACCATGAACAAGATCCCACAGGGCTTTCAGAGCTTATCACGCAACGAGCGGTTTCCCCCACAAGACAAATGCCAGGGACCGTTCGGATCGACACGCCGTGGGAGAACATCCGAATAGAAATCCCTTTCCTTGAAGAAGTTCGCGAAAACATTTGGAGGTCACCGGACAGAGTTAAGAAGCCGAACGAGTTCGAGCTGAGAGGGATCTCTCACTGGGAACAGCAGAAGCGAATGACGTATCTCTGGATGCTGACCCATCTTGGACCGGATGTGAGATTGGGGATGACTAAAAGCCAAGCCAAGAGTCATTACAAGAGTCTCTCTCCAATCTGTCAACTACTCAGCGTCTACTGTGCAAAAGGAGGACTTCCAACACCGTACTATGTCATTGAGCAAGTAGATAGAACTCGAGAAGATCTAAGCGAGAGTGACCTACCGTACTTCCCTGCTGATGAAGTGTACAACCTCTACAAGCTGTATGTGGAGAAGTACAAAGGTCCTCAAGGCTTCATCAAAAAAGTAGGATCGAGAGTCTCTACCGGTTCATGATGCGCCAAGTCAAGTACTTCCCCGCACACGACCTTCAGATGGCTTTGGAGAGCAACATGAAGAAGGTTAACATGACCGCTCCGCTCAACAAAGGACCTGAGATCGAAGGGCTTCCCAACAATCACGTGCACATCAGCTCAGTCTTAGGCATCTCCTACCACAATCCGATCGCGAAGAAGACAGGGATGATGCTGAAGACTGAGATACACAAATTCTGTGATGGGACGCTCAAGGTCATCAGGAGAAATATAGAGCAGAGGTTGGAAGAAATCAACCGAGAGACAATGCTGAGGATCCGGTTCGTGAGAGAACAGCCGATCCTAATGGAACTACTAGAAGATATCGAGGAGCGACTGGAGCTGAGGAACACGCTCAGGAACTTTGAGCATGCGCTGGGCTTGCGCAGATCATACTATGCCCGACGAGGACAAACAGCACGGAGACGCAATCAAGCACAAAAGGTGAGATTGTAGAGTATACATTTTAGATTGTGCTTGATTTTATTAGTTGTCCTTGTAATTAGGGGCTTTATTTGTATTAGTCCATAGATTATGACTAGTTAGATATTTATACCAAGTTTCTTTGGTATAAATAGTTGTACAAACATTGAGCTTAATACAGAAAATTAGAGAATCAATCCGAAAGGCTGTCGAATTCATTTCTAGAGAGAGAAACTCAGAAAACATCATCTCACTAGAGGAATTCTCTCTCGTGTTCTTCATCGAAGGTTTTCGATCGAATTACAATTTAAATCATTCTAATCGATTTCCTTAGAATTCATGCCTAGGATTGATTGAGTTGATAACAGAGGACCTAACAAAATCGCCGAACAAATGAGACTTGAATCGGACGATTTTAAGTAATGAACATTTGATTAAGCCTTGAGTAAGAGTTTCGACCAAATGATGTATGTATATATTAGCTTTCGCCGAGTTTGGGTAAGAATCAATTGAATCGATCGATTTCTATAATTAAAGGTGTGAATCGATTGTATACACCAAATAAAATAGGTCGATTTCAATGTGGTATAGAATCTAGTTAGACTTTAAATAAAGAAATAAGTTCGACCGATTCCAAGACTTGCTGAACAAACTTTCGCCGAGCCATCAAGGTGTAATCGAGCGATTGGTGAGTTCGATTTGGCCAATCATAATTTCAGATAAACTAACATTCGAACAACTAAGGATGAGTATAAGAATTCCTTAACATAAGAGTGAAAATATTAGCTTAGTCACCTAGTTGTCAACTCTAGCACATTTTTCTAAGCTTGATACTTATCAATTATATAAAAGGGACATTAGATAAGAACCGAAGTAAGAGATAGAAGTAAAAGAAAACCCCCATAACCATTTAACTGTATCAAAATAACAAGAGGAGAAGCCGAGAGAAGTGGCCGACCAACGATTCTTAACAGCTTAATTTCAAGACCTTTGGTAAGGAGAAATATCACTTACAACCTTGATAATTCTCGTAAGTTAGGTTATTTAGTTAATATACTGACATAGATTGATGAAGCTCATAGAATTATCATGTGTTACAGACGGCAAAAACCCTATGTTGATGTATAAATTCGTACCTATGTAAATTAAGGCATGATTGAGTTCTAACCTTGTTAAAAGGAAATCATTTCGGATAATTTAGCATGTTTTAGGGTTCATAACTTTAATTCTTAATAAGAATTAACGATTTTAGGATGGAAGAAAAGTTTAGAACTTATGAGTTATGGGCAAATTAATCATATAAGCTAAGTTTCGAAATACATGACTGTATGAGGCTTTCGACCGAAGGTAAAAGGTTGCATGAAATTTCGAGTGAATCGGTAAATTGATGAACTCGGCGATTTTGATTTGTGGGCACCTCAAATCGGGCGAAATGTGGACTAAACATGCAAGGAGTCGGGCGATTCAGAGACCATACAAATCGGGTGAATGAGCTCTCAACTATGGACTTTCGCCGTGACATTAATCGGGCGACGTTGGGATTGATTGATCGGGCGATTTGCATCTTAAAGGAACCATCAACAAAAGTGAGTTCAATAGGATCAGCCGATTTGGAAGCTAGGAGAAATCAAGCGAAACTAGGCTTAAATGGAAATCAATCGGACGATTCATGAAGAAAAAAATCACTCGGCTAAAGTGGGAATTCCATGCATTAAAATCGGGCGATTACATCTCAAAGAAACCCTCGGGGATTCCAGCTTCGAAAGACCTCAAATCGGACAATTTTGCTTTGTAAAACCCTCCAATCGGGCAATTCTTCATGAAGACCATAGTAGGTCTCGCTGAAATCTAAGGCATGACTCATCGGACGAAGCTTAGATGGTCCTAACCTTGACTTAACGTAGACTAAAATCGAACAACTACGGGTCTTAGCAAATTAGAATAGTTAAATAAATTACTCTGACATAGGCACCTAATTTAAGTGTGGTACTGACACTACGATATTCAATATTCTGTCTAAGGATCGGAAGGTGAGGACGTCACGAAGCAGTAAATCACTTAAGCTTGGACGACAGGTAAGTGGAGATCCCAACTACAACACATAAATTATATGTGCATGAGTTACATGATTATATGCTTCTATGACTTTACATGAATCCCTATGTGATTTATTTATTTACGTGAATTAATTATTACATGAAGTGGCATGACAAGCACTTCGGTATTATTCAGTACGCATTATCACGTGCATACACGAGTCACATGAGGATTTTAAGACACGAGCATGTATCACGCATGATTGCTTGTACACAATAAACATTTGCATCTAATGGCTCTTCTATGCTACCATGGTGACATTATGTCACCGATTTCACGACAAGACAAGACATGACATGTAACAAGGCAAGACATGCATGTGCGGAAAGTTGCGACCTGGAAGATAAAACCTGAGGAGAAAAGCGGCATCGAATCGAGGGTATAATTGATGTTAGCAACCTCATAGTGAGTCTACCAATGTGAGCGTCCGTGTGTCCTATAAACTACATTGGGATTGAAAAGGCGCCTTAGGGTTAGCCTCTCAGTGGGAGTATCGACATATATATATATTTATATATCCCTAGTGGGTTTGAACTCCATGATGGTGCATAGCAAGTTAAGCCAAGGGCCCTACATGACAAGACAATACAAGAATTACATGGCACGAATAGAAAGCAGTGGTGCGGATGCCTTTGCAAATTACGACACGATTAGAGAGCATTTGCGTAGATGCCTTTGCATTTTAGGACACGTGCATTGCATGCATGGTTTCCACTTACTGAGCTTTATAAGCTCATTCCATATTTTATGTGTTGTAGGTACGATAGAGTCGGGCATTAAGAAACGTCACGACTAAGGCAGGCTGACGGCGGTACTACAAGGTCTTTTGAGGGCGAGGTTGTACATGGAAAACGACTCGTGGAGCTATGTTATGATGTTTTGATATGATATATATATTTTTAGGGCTTCGGCCTTTGTATAAGTACGATGATGTAGATTATGTTTTGTTGTAATTATAAGACGGGTCTTCCACGACTTACATTGCGAAAATTCGCTATCAATTATAATTAGAAAGTCAGGGTCGCCACAGGTGGTATCAGAGCTTAGGATTAGGTTCTGTAGACTGTCCATGTACGGTCGCTCAAAAGACTGGAGGATCAGCCTTGCCTGTAAGTATTACGTTTGGTATGATTATGTACTTACAATAATGTGTGTATTTGTTTGACCAATTGTAGAATGACTAGCGAATTTACTGGTGAGTCGAGTCGTGGGGTTACACTGAAGTCCCCTATGAACGAACAAGACTCAGCACTTGCACTCAATGCCATTTACAATATTGTGTGTATCTAATAATGTGCGTATTTGTTTGACCAATTCGAGGGCATATTCCTAACAATCTCCCGCTTGCACTCAATGTCATGCACTGTAGTATCTAATACCCATCTTTTCGAGATGTCTAGCCAGCACTGCCTGTGATTGAGGCTTGGTGAACGGGTCGCCACGTTTTCCGCGGTCGCAATCTTTTGCACGGTTATGTAGTCATTCTCAACGAATTCACGTAACACGTGGTACTTTCTTTCTATATGTTTAGACTTGCTCTGAGACCTCGGTTCTTTGCCTGAGCAATAGCGCCAGTATTGTCACACCACAATGGCAATGGCCTATCTGCTACAGGAACAACACCAAGTTCTTCCAAGAACTTTCTCATCCAAACATCTTCCTTAGCTGCCTCTGAGGCTGCTATATACTCTGCTTCGCAGGTGGAATCTGCAATAGTGCTCTGTTTGGAACTTTTCCAAGATACTGCTCCATCGTTGAGCGTAAAGTCGAATCTTGAAGTGGATTTTCGGTCGTCCACGTCAGACTGGAAATCCGAATCCGTATACCCTTCCACGTCCAATTCTCCATTACCATAGACCAGCATCATATCATTAGTTCGTCTGAGGTACTTGAGGATAGTCTTGACTGCTGTCCAATGTACCTTACCAGGGTCAGCCTGAAACCGACTGACTACGCTCACAGCGTACACCAAGTCAGGTCGCGTGCAAAGCAACGCGTACATCAAGCTACCCACTGCGGATGCATAAGGGATTCCATTCATCTATTTCCGCTCCAACTCACTTTGACGGCTCATAGCCTTGGAAAGGTGAATCCCATATCGCATAGGCAGGAACCCTTTCTTAGAGTTGACCATATTATATCGCTTTAGGACCTTCTCTAGGTAAAGGGCCTAGGAGAGTCCTAACATACGATTCGCTTGATCTCTAGAAAGGTGAATACCCAAGATGTAGGTAGCTTCTCCAAAGTCTTTCATGGAGAATTCGGTTGAAAGCCACGCTTTCACCATCGAGAGCATTCCAATATCATTTCCTATTAAAAGGATGTCGTCCACGTACAATACGAGGAAAGATATTTTGCTCCCACTGCTTTTCTTATAGACACAAGGTTCTTCTTTGTTCTTAAAGAATCCGTGGCCCTTGACCACTTCATCGAACCGAAGATTCCAGCTTCTGGAGGCTTGTGTCAGTCCATAAATGGACTTGTTCAGTTTGCACACCTTATGAGCATCTCCTTGCGATGTAAAACCCTTGGGCTGCTCCATATATATTTCCTCCTTGAGGTATCCATTTCGGAATGCAGTTGTCACATCCATCTGCCAGATCTCATAGTCATAGTGCGCAGCTATCGCAAGCAATGTTCGAATCGACTTCATCATAGTGACAAGCGAAAGGTTCTCCTCATAGTCAACGGCCTCTTTTTGAATGTACCCTTTCGCCACAAGCCTAGCTTTGTATGTGTCAACCTATCCGTCAGATCCAATCTTTCTCTTGTAGATCCATTTACACCCAATGGGTCTAAAACTATCTGGGACGTCTACTAGAGTTCAGACTTGGTTTTCGTACATAGAATCCATTTCGACTTGCATAGCTATAAGCCATTTCTCCGAATCGTTATCCCTGGTTGCCTGGTCATAGGTAGTTGGATCGTCTCCGACGTTCCCTTCCAGCGAAGCAACCTCGTGCTCGATGTGGACCATCCCGTATCTCTCAGGCTGGCGAGATACTCTACCCGACCTGCGCAACTCAGGGTGCATCTCGGACTGCTCTACGGTGTCATGCGACACTGGAGTCTGTGAAAGCGCTTCTGACGACCTTCCAAGAGTTACTTTGCGACCCGCCCCATTTTCTCGAACGAACTCTTCTTCAAGAAAGTGAGCTTGAAGGGCTATAACGATCCTCTGATCATCGTGGAAGTAAAACTGGTATCCCATGGAATCCTCAGGATACCCGACAAAATGTTCTTGCACATCGATTCCAGTTTATCTGTCTTGAGCTTTTTCACGAATGTGGGGCAACCCCAAATTCTAATATGATTCAAGCTTGGTTTTTGTCCTGTCCATATCTGATACGGAATACGATCGATAGACTTTGTAAGACATCTATTCAGAACGTGTGCCGCTGTCAATAGGGCATGACCCCACAATGATATGGGAGGTCTGTATAGCTCAGCATAGAACGAACCTTATCCAACAGAGTTCGATTTCTGCGTTCGGACACACCTTTCAACTGTGGTGTTCCGGGCGGTGTCATCTGTGAAATGATCACGTTCTCTTTCAAGAACTTGTCAAACTCGAGGCTCATGTACTCGCCGCCTCGATCTGATCGAACCCCTTTAATGCTCTTTTCAGTCTGATTTTCCACCAAAGCCTTGTACTCTTTGAACCATGCAAAAGTATCAGACTTGTGCTTCATGAGATATACCTTGCCGAAGCGAGAGTGATCATCAGTGAAGGTAACGAAATAATGGAAGTTATCGCGGGCCGCAACCCCGAACGATCCGCAAACATTCGTGTGGATCAAACCGAGAAGTTCTGCGGCTCTTGTGAAAGTCCCTGTGAAGGGCGACTTTGTCATCTTTCCAAGGATACAAGATTTACAAGTCGGATGGGGATCAGACCCAAACGGCTTTATAATGCCGATTTTCTCCAACTCGAGAATCTTTTGTTCTCCAGCGTGACCGAGTCGAAGATGCCACAGCAGTCTCGAGTTCGACTCCAATTTTCGTTTGTTGGTGATTGTATTCACAGTTTTTGCTTTATCTTCGACATTTAGATTATACAATCCATTCAGTAAACTTGCACTTCCACGCAATTATTTCCAAAATAAATATTGCATATATTATTACTAAAACGGAACTCGTAACCGTTTCCGCTCAAAACGGGAATAGAAACAATATTCTTAAGCCCCTTGGGCAGAACTAAACAATCGAAAAGCAGTAAACTATGTCTAATAGATAAAATAAGAGTTCTTGATCCAATGTGGGTCGCCGGTACACTATGTCTGCTTCCTACGTTGATCATGATCTCTCGGTCCGCCAGCTTCCTACTTCGTTCCAGACCCTAGTTTGAAACACAGATGTGAGCACTAGCTCCCGAGTCTAAGATCCACGAAGCGGAATATACCGTCGTAGAACAATTAGTTTTTAAAACGTAAAGTTCTTTACATGAGGCGGCAAGCTTTGGGCAATCGCGCTTCCAATGGCCAAGCTCATTGTAGTGAAGGCACATGTCCGTCGGCTTGACGCCTTTAAACACGTTCTTCTTGGCCTTGTCTTTCGAAATTCGTCCTTTGGGCTTAGTGAGCTTGTCCGACTTTTTCTTTCTACTCGACCCTCGAGTCTTAGCATTCGCGACAAGAACAACTTCATTTCTTTCACCCTATTCATCTGAGTCTGCGTCGCCGACAATTGGTTCATCAACCCAGTCAATGTCATCTCGGCCTTGTTCTGATTAAAGTTCATAATGAACGAATTGAAGGAGGTGGGAGCGACTAAAGTATGAGATCGTTCTAGAGGTCGTTATCCATGATAAAGTCTAGTGCCTCGAGTCTTTCGATCCAATCGATCATCTTGAGCACATGCTCTCCGACGTTACTACCATCGGCCATTTTGCAATGGAATAGTTGCTCCGTCAGGGAATAGCGAGCACTCCTGGGATGTTCGCTAAAAAGCTCCTTTAAATGAAGCAAAACGGCGCCCACTTCCATTTCGGAGTGAGTGCGCTGCAACTCATTGCTCATGGAAAGAAGTATGTAGCCCTTGACATTTGGCTCGTCTATTTGCCACTTGGCATACGCAGCCCGGTCTTCGTCACTCGCATCAGCCCCTGGGACTTGCAGTACGGGGGAATTGAGGACATAAGTTAGAGACTCTATACCTAGGACTATCCTCAGGTTACGGAGCTAGTCCACGTATTTGGTCCCACCAAACAGTTTCTCAGCATCATAGTAATAATGTTCGTCATCGCAGTAAATAGAAAGAAACGTAAATCTGCAGAAAATAAAGATCCAATTAGGTTTATCTTATCATTCATCAAGCACAAACAAGGACTTTTCGTGTCGCTTGACTCCCACTATTTTTCTCGAAAACACTATCCTCCCGAGAAGAGTTCCAAAAACATCGTTGAAAGTTTCATAGTGGAGTTGATGTCCTCGACTCTACTAGACTCGCCTCAGCCTTTAACGCAATATTTGGCTCATCTAATCTTATCGAAGTCACGTCAAACGCGAACTTATCCAATAAGAGTTTCAACTATCTTTGTCTTAGTCATTGACCCTCACGGCTAACCCTGCTTATTGGGTATAACTGCCTAAGTGTGACGTATCAAATTATGCTCAAATGGCACAGAATGTACCGCCCCTTGCTGCCATATGCTTCGTGAGGGGCGGACTGGTATGACGAGCGGTGTCCAAGACGCACCCGAGACGCTAACACTGGGGCGGGATATACGACGCCAACTTACTCGGAACAAATCGCAAAACTCCCCAATGCTAGACATCTCGAGCATGATAGAAGACAGGAATCCAACTTCTTTACCCACTTAGTATTTATCAAACGGGAGTATAAACCATCTCACATAAGAGCACATTGAACATGCATATCATTTCAAAAACCAACACGCACGTAGGTAGTAAATTGACCCTAGGAAAATAAACTACAAGGCAACACAAGCGGGTTATTTCTAGTCTATCCCTATTACATGCGTCTTCAAAAGACATCAAATGGGCCCTCATGTCGTTGCACGGGGGAACGTAACCCTTAACAAGTGACCCGGAAACCAAACTCCTAAACCCGCAAGTGTGCCTTAAATCACATTCATAATGAGCACGTTGACAATGATTTTAAAAAGAAACGAAAATTGGGCCTCAAACGGACCAAGCCCATTAAAAGGCCCGTTAAGGCTTTGAACGTGAAGCCCTAACGAAGCTGCCGCGACTCAATTCGCTCAGCCATCAAAACACGGCAGAGAGCCACGACGGAGAAGGACGCCGGTAGGGAGTCCCGTGCTGAATCGGAACAGCCGCGCCGCCAGCGACGACACGCTGCACGGGACGCGCGTATGTTCAGCTCACAACAAAAAACTGCCGTGACTCCATCGTCGCCTCAGTCCCTCCGTGCCGGAGCCTCGCCGGGAGAGATCACCGCCGCAGTGTTCCGGCCGAGCCGGAGTCACTGTGGCTGTCTTGCGCAGCGCGCACCGTGCGCGCCATCGCAGTCCGCGGCTGCCGCCCCTTGCGGCGGCACTGCCCGGGGCCGGTGCCTAAGCCACCATGGCTGGCATCAGTCCCAGAGTACGAGGGGGATCGGGCCTGCTCGAAGCAGCATGATACCGCGGCTGCAGCGTCGCTGCACCGCTCGCAGCCCGCGCGCAACGCCTGGGTCCCGTCGCTGCACGGGTCCAAGTCCGGTCCGTGGTTCCTCGTTGGTCCTTACCGCACGAGTTAATGGCCGTGGGTTGGCAAACGACGCATCGGGCAGCCCAACAATGGTCGAACCGCATCGGCGTTTCCATCGACTCCCACGCGCCTCGTTTCAATTTAAACACGTTATGATTCAGATCACGAGCGCCCGCTCTGATACCACTGTTGGGTTACCCGGTGTCTCCCGGAGACGCCACGTCCCTCGGTACTCCAAGGTCTTTTGAGGGCGAGGCTGTATATGGATGACGACATGTGGAGCTATGTTAGGATGTTTTGATATGATATATATATTTAGGGCTTCGGCTTTTGTATAAGTATGACGATGTAGATTATGTTTTGTCGTAATATATCATATTTTAAGAAAAAGTTTTGTAAGACGGGTCTCCCGCGACTTACGTTGCGAAAATCCTCTATCAATTATAGTTAGAAAGTCAGGGTCGCCACATTATACTTAACTGATAATGAAAACTTTATACATTTACAAAATTTCTAAGTGCTAACAAGTTCAAGCTTTGAAATATGCTATAAAATATTATAAGTTCGAATATCAACTAAGTATCGAAAATTGGCTTTGACCTATTGTAAAAATAATTTTCGAAATCCTTTATCAGTTTCGCGAATCCATCTTACAATTCGCGAATTGTTACTTGGCCCGCGAAAACCTTATAGTTCGCGATATCCTTTTGGATTCGCGAAGTCGATTTCAGACCGCGAACAGAATTCATAGCCCGACCTCTTTCTCCATTCAAAAATCGTTCGGCCCGCGGAAATCTCATTTTGGCCCGAGCCTCGTTTCACAAATCGCGAAACTCATCAGCCTGCGAAAATCATTTGGCCCGCGAAGAGCCCGATTCTATTTCTTGTTCGAAAATCGACCTGGCCTGCGAATTTCAAAAATCGGCCAGCGAACCTAATTTACGAAAGCTTTTTGCGAAACCTTTTGCGAACTCAACCTATAGAAATTTCTTTCGAAATCCTTACGGAAAACTAATCTCTTTCGAAAATTACATTCTTTCGAAAATCTTAAAACAATATTAAACCTATCTTTTGAAGATCAAAATCTCTAATCTTTGAAAAATTATTAAAATTCTTAAGAACTGCATATATTCAAAAATTATTGATATCATTAAAACCTCCTTCAACAATTAATCTAAACATAGAAAAAGGTACACTTAAAAACACTTTTTTTCTTTCGAAAATTTCCAAACTTCGATCAAACTATAAATCCCCAAGAACACGAAGAATTTCACTGACTACTTTAAAATACCTTCATGATGTTCGAAAATCAGACTTAATAAAACATGAACAAATACAAAATTTATGCATGTTAATACCTAAATGTTAAATCATAACTTAAAATGCGAAAATCATAATAAGATTCATACCCATCCTTAGCTTCTTTCGAATTGTTGTACGAGTTTTTCTCTTTAATTCAACTTTGTAGGTTTTTGCTACTAACAACAATGAAGTGTTATCCTTCTTCCTTATCCTATAGTTTGCGTGTGGCGACCCTCACTTTCAAATCTTATTTAGTGGCGGATTTTCGCAACGTAAGTCGCGGGAGACCCGTCTAACAAAAACTTTACCTAAAATATGATATATTACTACGAAAACATAGCCTACATCGTCTTAATTATACATAGGCCGAAGCCCCAAAATATATTCCTATCAAAACATATCCTAACATCGCTCCACAGGTCGTCATCCATGTACAGCCCTGCCCTCAAAAGACCCTGGAGTACCGCCGTCAGCACGCCTTAGTCGTGACGTTTTTCAACGTCCGACTCTATCGTACCTACAACACATAAAACGTGGAATGAGCTTATAAAGCTCAGTAAGTAGAAACCATGCAATGCACGTGTCCTAAAACGCAAAGGCATCCGCACCAATGCTTCCTAATCGTATCATGTAATTCGTGTCTTAAAATTCATGTCTTGTCTTATCTTGTAGTTCGTGTCTTGTCTTGTAGTTCATGTCTTGTCTTATCTTTAGTTCGTGTCTTGTCTTGTAGTTCATGTCTTGTCTTATCTTTAGTTCGTGTCTTGTTTTGTAGGGCCCTTGGCTTATCTTGCTATGCACCATCATGGAGCTCAAACCCACTAGGGGTAAATATATATAAATATGGACGATACTTCCACTGAGAGGCTAACCCTAAGGCGCCTTTCCAATCCCAATGTAGTTTATCGATCCCACGGACGCTCACACTGGTAGACTTACTCTGAGGTTGCTGACACCAATTATACCCTTGGTGCCGTTGTTTCCTCAGGGTGCATCTTCCAGGTCGCAACTTTCCGCCACATGCATGCCCTTGCCTTGAGACATGTCATGTCATGCCTTGAAATCGGTGACATAAAATCACCATGGTAGCATAGAAGAGCCATTAAATGCAAACTTTTATCGTATTTAAGCAATCATACTTGACTTATACTCGTGTCTTGTAACTTCGTGTATGCACGTGATAATGCGTACGTGAATAATGCCGAAGTGCTTGTCATGCCACTTCATGTAATAATTAATTCATATAAATAAATAAATCACATAAGGGTTCACGTAAAGTCATAAAAGCATATAATCATGTCATTCAAGCACATAACCATGTAATTCATGCACATATAAATTTATGTGTTGTAGTTGGGATCTCCACTTACCTGGTATCCCTAGCTTATCGTACGGTAAATCGTTAACCTTCAAACCCTAAGTATAGAAGCATATAAAATTAGGGTTTGTTAGTCTAAGTACAATCTTACTAAAGTGGCTTAATTTGAAACCCTAATTTCGACTTCTATAAATTTCGAAACCCTAAAATTTAGAACTTTAATCTAAACTGAGAAATACCATTTCAGAGATAGATCTCGAGTGGGATTGTGAAATGCTATTGATATAAATCTCGGCATGTTGATAAATCTCGAAGTGTATGGTGAGTTGGATTTCGACATGATATAAGGGTTCGACATTTAATACTACACAAAGATCTGATATAGAATATGATTTCGATATAGTATATACTAAATGGATCTCGACATGATGCTTGGACTTAATGATGACGTTTCGAGGTCTTTCTCAAGAATAGATCTCGATATGCATGTCGAGATTATGAATAAGAGGTCGGTATGTATTTATATAATAAGATGTCGAGTGACATTCATGCTACTATACACTAAAACATCTCGACATAATTTAAAGAGGCATGTCGATATTATAAGCTAAATGTCGAGGTGTGTTTCGACATTACAAGGATTTCAATACCAACTTCACATTACAATAAGCATAATCGCCCGATTCATTATATAAATTAATATTCTATTACGTAGCTCGGTGGTTTCCTATTCTATCGAAGCTAACTATGCATGAATTATTAATATATTCCAAGACTTAAAATAACCTAAATCGACTAAAGTCTTTCATTGATTGGACGTCATTCATCATCGGTCGAAACTCAAAATATATTCAGTTCATTCGAAGGTCATTCTTTCTATTGAAAATCATCTTGACTTTTAATTTTTATTCCCTTAAAACCTAAAGTGCTCGATATGGTTCTTCCTATCAGAGATAATTTTAGACATGTTAGCATGATCTTATACTCAAAATTTAGGGTTTTCCTCAAGAACACTTTAAATACCCTAAAAGTTTTAATATTTCAAAACCTTCGAAACTTAGAATTTATATAAATACCTAAACAGCTAACCTTTCTTGCGTTTAATAATCCTTAGACACGTTAGTCTACAATTAAAGCATAAAATTAAGGTAAGATATACCTACTTCCAAGCTTATGAAGGAGTCTGGTTTTGAAATATATTCTCTCTTTCCTTTGACGTTTTTTGTGATTTATGATCGTATTCTCTAGACTACTTTTAATCTACTAGATAAATATTGGTGCTTGGAAATTGGTAATTGAGTTGACAAGTAGGTGACTAAGCTAGTTATCTTTACCTCACATGTAAGAAATCCTTACGTGGCTTTTATTTATGCAACTTTACATGAGTAATGATTGGTCTAATTTCAATATTATATGCATCGATTGAAGCTCAGTCGATCGAAACTATTTCTAGGCCTTGTGAATTGATCGATTTAATTTAAACATATTCAATCATGGCACACAACAATAATCGATCGATTTGTCTCTTCACTTGTTCTCGGCGATTGTAGTAGTCACATATAAAGGAATCGATCGATTTTCCTTACCTCAGCGAAAATTCACTTATAAAGCTTGAAATCGATCGAAACCTATACCTTAAGGTTTATTTAAATTCTATATTACCCCTACAATCGGCTGATTCTTAATTGTTTAGCTATCACATATCACACGGCGAAAGTTAACATAGATATATATATATCTATTCCAAAATCGTCCTAATTCAACCTTCAGTTAAGTCCCAATATTTCATCGGCCGATTCAGATTCTAATATTAAGGATTTGAAATCGATCGAATCTTTTCTAAAACTTCCACAGTACACGTTTAAATGCCATCAAAATTTTCTAAGTCTTAAATTCATCACATAAATCATAAATCATATAACATATACATAACACCTAGCACGGAGTCACATTGGCATATATATATGACCGTAATACATATATCATGTAACACGTAATTCACATAATACACAAGTCACGTAAACATTAAGAATATTAGTACATCTGTTCACAAAATAATTCGTGTGTTACAACTGATTCTCCTATAGTCTTAACTTCTTTATTTAAAAAATCCAACGAAATTTCTAACCTACTACTAATTAAATCGTAAAACCCCTAATTAAATTTTACAGGTATTACATGTAACACTAAACAATTGACATCAACATTATGTTAATACTTATCTTATCTTTAAGGAACATAGGTTATTTTATTATCGAATATATATGAAAAGAATAAACATGTCAAGTTATTCTGTATTGCGACGCACTATGTTGGATATTGTGATAGAAGAAGGTTCACTACTGGATATGTGTCAACTTTGGATCAGCTGCAGTATCATAATGTAGCAAGAGACAAACCGATAGTGCCGAAGAGGCCAAGTATCAAGCAGCAGCAATGGCAGCCTAAGAAACACTTGAATATATTTAGCGATGCGGTGCATATATTTTAACCGTCACCGGCAATCGTTATCCACGATAGATGATATATATAAGTGAACTCCTTAGAAATTAAGGAGTGCGTTGTACAAGGGAGTCATTATCAAAAATTTAGAGAGAAAATTAATGCCAAACCCTTGCTTGAGCTCCAAGTCATTTCTCTCTCAAACTTCAATGTGGTAATCTCATACGTAACTTTCAATTTCTTAGATATCGATTAGATTCTTGTCTAGATCGATTAGGTTGGATGAATTAGGGTCCTGATAATTGGTAACAGAGCTGAGCGTGTTAGGATTTGGACTAAATTGTTGAATTTTCGAAAGTGATTTTTTATTTTCCGTGCACTGTTCTTCGTCGTAATTGGATTTGCTGTTATTGATGTTCGATTATGTGTCTCTATTAGATCGAGCTTGTTTTCGTTTGCTCGAACCAATAATTCCTGCGAATTTTGAAGATTGATCGGAAAAATGTTCTTCGCGATCTTAATCTTATTTTTCGAAAGTTGAACTGATTTTGCTTCGATTGTGCTAAATCGAGTGTTTGTTCTTGTCAATTGCATGATCTCGATTGATTACCCAGACTTTCGTAGACTAATTTGCTTTTTTCTGTCGGATTTGTGATAAATTGAGTTTTCATGTTCTTAGTGAAATTCATCAATTTCTGAAAATTTTGACGTACTTTGCTGTTTCTGGTTTAATTCTGTGTTAGAAACTGATATTCGTTCAATTCTATGATTTTCGTTCAATAACCCAGGCTTAATCTGCAATATTAATTGTTTTGAGTTGAATTCTAAATTTTCGGTAAGTGTTCTGTTCGTAAGCCTCGGAGATAGTTCTCGATATACTACTTTGAGAGTACATGAGCAAAACTAGTGAGCGAGAAAAATACGTGAGCGAAAAACTTAGCTATCGAAAACAGAACCAATAGAAAAACATATCTATCGAAAACAGTACCAATCGAACAACTTAACAATCGAAAACGATAACTGTAGAAAAACATGACAATCGAAAACAGTAACCAACAGAAAACCTATTTCACTGAAAACTATCGAAACTTGTTTTTGTGTGCAAGTAATCATTACTTTCATTTGCAAAGCGTGGCAATCATTGGACAATCGTTGCTCATCATTGTTTTTCATCATTGCATTATTATAACTTTCAACTTCGAATATAAAAGCCATCGAAAAATCTTAGGCATTCAAAATTTGTATACTATCCACGAAAAACATTCACTTTTATAAAACATTCCAAATATTTTCTAAAGCCATTGAAAAATTTTTCCTCTTTCATAAATCATTCGAAAAATTCTACTCGAAAATATTTTTCGATCAAAACCAGTGCTTTACATAGACATTGAAAAACTTTTACTCGAAAATAATTTTGGCGAAAATAGTGCTTTTCATCTTTACTCGAAAGCCCTTTTAGTCGAAAATAATTTATCGAACGAAAAACTAACTATTCGAAAAACTTTTTTCGACCCTCATTTGTGCGAAAAACTTTTTCGACCCTTATCTAGAAAATATTTTCGATCACTTACACATACATGTTTTCGACCACTAAGGTTTTTGCTACTTATATTTTTCGATAACCTTTTCGAAACTTTGACTTGCGAAAATTTTATTCGATACCCAACAGTTTTTCCATAGAAGACATTTTCGATATTCAAAGCAAAATAATTTCGATATTTCATTGGCATACTATTAAAAGTTTTGATAATTTTCTGAAGTTTCGTAATAAATTTAAATCTTTTTTGTTAACACCCAAAGTTTTCGATAATCACTATTCTCGACAAAACCAAAACTTTTCGAAACTGAAATTTAAAAGCCAAATATTTTAATCAATATTAAAAAAATCAAATCCATAAAACACGTTAACGATCAAAATATCCAACCAAAATTTAACTAAAATAAACACATTACGGATCCAAATAAGATCATAAAAAATTACAAAACGAAGTAACAACATTACAAGACCAAGTAACAATCCATTATAATTGTGCAATGGAACTACATGAAAAATATAATAATGAACTTGAAAATGTTAGAACACTAAAGACTAAGATAGAAACCTTAGAAACTAAGGTTAAGGAACTTAGCAATAATTCTGAAGTAGTCGAAGTAGAGAAAAATCACGAGGCATATAAAGCTACAATTTCCATAGATGAATGTAAAGCCAAACAAGAGTTAGAATTAAGACTAGCTAGTGCTCTCGATAAGATCTCTAGCCTTGAATCTAAGCTAGAAATTTCTGAATCTAACCTTAGGCGCTCTAGTGCGAAAATAGATGAACTAGCTAAGAGCTTGAATTTTAGTGAGACTAAGCATATTCAATTAGAGGAACATAATTCTATAGTTAAGGAACTTGAGGACATGTTAGACAATAACTACAAATGCTTAGGTAAGAGCTTAGATGAGAAATATAGCCTTAAGTGTAGATTGTCTAACGCTAATGAGAAAGCGCTAATCTAGAAGTAAATATAGAAGGATCTAATTCTAGGATTAGTGAACTAACAAAGAGCTTAAGTGCCTGTGAAGCCGAAAAGCATACGGCTCAAAATAACTATGCTTTCTTAGGTGAAGAACGTAAGAAGCTCTATTCTAAGATTAAAAAATTAGAGGATCTTCTTACGAAGAGGTGTCAGATGGACCAAACAATATTTATAAATAAGCTAGTGGATATAGAATTCTATAATCCTAAGGAAGGCCTAGGTTTCGACAACCCATGCAATTTGAAAAAGGTCGATTGCAAACAATATATGATATCAAGTACATGGGTCTAGGAGTAACTCAATTAATGTGTTTTACAAGTGCTTCTGAAATAAACGCACTTGAAGACACTAAGCGTAAAACCAAGGCCAAGGCTGAAATTCGATACGACAATACTGAACTTAACGCTAGTTACAAGATAACTGGAATTCCCCTGTCAAGTGACTACGATATATCATATCCCTCTTGTGAAACAAGAAAAATGAGGAAGATACTAACACTAATTCTGAAAAGACTACTTTCTGTTATATGCCTTCAAAATTAGAAAAATAGATGTACATGCTACTTTAGAAACAAAAAGGAAGACTTTTGAAGCTCAAAAGCATGCGTTTTATTGAATATTCAAATATAAAAAATTCCTCTATTCCAAAATTTTTTAAAACATTGTCCTGATTTGCCTTTAAAAGAAAAGCCTTTCATCAAGGACAAGAGAAATCTAAAGAAAAATTCTTTTCCTGTTTAAGAAAAATTGCTTAGGTTAAGAAAGAAAAAGAGCCTTTAACTGCTAATAGATCAAATATTCCAATTTTTAATGCAGTTACTTCTACTTGTTCTTTAAAGTCTATCAATTTTAGAAGTACAAATTTCGAAATTGCTCTTCTTCTATAACGAAAAATAATCATTCTAGTCCAAAGAGCGTAAATTCTGTAAATGATTATTATTATTCTAAGGAAGAAAATGCATTTACTTACCATGATCCTAATAATTCTCAAACGCATTTTCCTTCTAATCATTATGTGAAAAATGTGCATTCTCCATGTAATAAATGCGATACATGTGCTTTGTATGCTTATCAATCTATTTGTTCGTATTCTTACATGAAGAATCGAGTCAAAGTCAAATCCAGAAACATTTATTACGACTGAGTAATGAGGAGATCTTAAAATACACATTTTAGGAGCACATTTTCAAAAGCTGAATTTTCTTATCCGTGTAAAATCATGCAAAAATGGATTCCTAAGATGGATATCAAGTCACAGAGTCCAAATCAATGGATTGCTAAGACTACTTCTTCGACCGACTTAGGAGCACAATCTAATTTTACACGTTTTGAGCCTAACTTGTATTCTGCTAGTAAGGGAGGACCCCCAACAATGGGTACCAAAGTCCCGATAGTTTTGAAGATTTTCCTCATGTATGGTATTCCGAAGATAGTTGCTCCACATACATGATAAAGGGCGAGCAGCAGAGCAAGTACAACGATTGCCTACCTAAGCGACAAATTCGGTAACAAAATTCCTTACTCATGTTTTTCTAAAAGTGCTGAAATATTAGGATAAGTCACAATTAATTTTTTTAGGGATTGCAATTTGGTACATTATGCATCTGAGCTGAAATGTTATGCCAAATTTTTAAAAACTTTTATCATGTATTTTACACATATAGCTATTATATAAAAAAAACAAAATCTTTTCATGCATTTTTTTGACTTTTTATTCTAATGCATCTTCAATTTTTTCTTTGAAAATAATAAAAAGATTTAATGCATTTATTTATTTTTTTCTTATCATGTTCATATTTTTTTTCACACATTTCATGCATTGTTTTGAGAAACAAATAAAACAAAAACAAACGAAAAAATGGGGAATGACGATTACTCAATCTACTTTGATTTGCTCATAAAAATATTTCCGTGATATATGATTGATTCTTTGCTTAATTGTCTAGTTACATTCTTTTGTCTAAAGTGATTATTATGTTCCACTAGACACAAAGCTACATTACATGTGTGAGAATTTGAGCCTTATTATTTTTTAAACAGATTTATCCTTGAGTGAGTCACACATCAAATGCTTGTCTTAACTTGTATTTCTTGGCCTCATACCCGCCTTGCGTTAGATCGTTATGAAAATTATTAGGCACTTAGGAAAATTCCTCACTTTGCCAAAATCAAAATATCATCCTTGAATTATTCCTCTAGTCATCCTCTTGAGACTTCTCCGATATCGTTTTCTTCATTTGAATCCCGATCAAGCCTTTAACCGTATTCAATAAATTTCGGGAGTTTGCACAAATGAGATAGGATTCGGAGAAAAAGGCGATAAAAGAAAAAGAGGTAGAGATTAACAAAATGAGGTGGAAAACGCACACGCGGAATGCTCACATACAATAAACAGTCCAAAAGAACCTGCTCTCTCCAATTATTGAAATCTTCTAGAAATCATAAGAAGAGGGCATGGGATCTTGCTGTGAACTTCTCCTTCGATAATCTCTATACTCGTCAGGACGGCTGGAAAAGGAGCACCACGAAGTGAATTCTCCAACGATAATCTGGTCTTATATCGAGACAAAACGAGAAGAGGGGCACGGCCTTGGGTTCGAAATTTCATATTGTGAACTCTCCAACGATAATCTTTGAAACCTTTTCAGGGATAAAAAGAAGAGGAGCACGGTATCGGCCCGAGAATAAAAAAGAAGAACTTCTCCTTAGATAATCTGTCAGGAATCGAAAACTTTACATCATTTCATGCACTCAGATATGCATATGCATATTAATTTATGATAGAAGTACAGATGGGAAAATATTAATTAAGGTATTATAGTTTTAGAATTTTAAATAGGTATAAGTTGTGAAAATAGAATTTTCCCGAAAATTAGAATTTTTCTTTGAAATATAGAATTTGCGAAATAGATAGAGTACGAAAGTAGGAGTTCGAATTTGAAAGTAATGAGAATTCTGATTTCTCAAAATAGAAGCTTTTGAACTTTAATTTTCGAAAGACTAGGTCAAATACTTCATGTGAAGGGAAAAGTAAATTTAATTTATTGTTCCTTTTACATACCTCAGCATGCGCTGGGCTAGCTCAAGATGTGGCTTCTTTGACTATCATAAGTTGACTAGCGAATCCTATTGCGTATGAGATGTCTGGCAAGTCAGCATTAAATAAATTAGACCCACAAAAAGTTCCCTGTACATAGTCACATTCTCCAAGTCTCTGCCATCTTCCACACATATCTTGGTGTTTGCTTCAATTAGGTTGATATTTGCTAGTAGTCAATCATGTCGAACTTTCTAAGTAGATTTTTGTTTTGCATATTTTAACTGGTACAATAATAATCCATCACTTGTTTCCTTCAACTCGAGCCCGGAAAATGTTAAGCTCTCCACGTTCTTTCATTTGGAATCTCACCGATAAATTCCTCCTAAGGAATGTTTACTTAGATGGATAAGGCCAGATAAATCGGTTGTATACTGATATGCACATGTTCAGTTGCCAACATATATCCCATTTAAAGCCCGAGACAAAAGTTGGCCCGCTATTATAATCTATTGGGCCCAAGATAACTTATCACAAGGAGTTTGACGTGATTAATAATCCAACCCATACTATTTTAAATGAAATGACTAAATTACCCATAGAGCAAGATGAATATCTAACTTTCTTACCATGCGCAGGCGCAAACATTCCAATGGAATTTGGACGACAGTCAGAAATTCGAGCAACAAATCGACTACGCACCTAGGGTCAATAGAAGTATAGGATCTCTCTAAGGTAAAGTTTTTCCCGCCAAGCATTTGCTCAAAACTCTTGAGTTTGTTCTTATTCAAAACTAGTTCAATTTCCTCAGCATTGGTCAAGCGCAAGCACAATTTTTTGATATAAAATCATCTCGGCTGGTGAGGAAAGGATCTTATGCAATAACCCAGGTAATGACAACCTTACCCACGACTTCAATTTTTTCGTTCATGTAAGCATAAGGATTTATGTCGTGAATACATTTTGCTTCTTTGCTCCATTTTCATGTTTAATAGTACAGACGTCCAACTAATTTTGTTGTGGTATTGGTTGTTTCGAATTTTGTGAGGAGTCTTACTTTCGTAGAATTCTATTCTGTAAACTCCATTTTCTGTTTGGGATGACTTGTTTTTGCTAGTTGAAATATTGTTCAGTTGCCGACTTAAGTGGTTCAGTTAGGTTGCTAACTTTCTAATTTTTCATTTCAGTGGCAGCATGGATAACAACTTCAGAAGGGAAGTAAAAAGTTTGTCTTTTACAAACATTACAACATTACTTCAGCAAAATACTATGTTGTTGCGCTTACTATCCATCTACTTAAGGCGTTTACAGAATAGAATTCTACGAAAGTGGAAAATAACTCCAACTAAATACAGTCTGATCGACAAGATACCCAAACAAGTGGATCATCTTAGAGAATTAGTCACGCTGTCCGACGTAACATTTCATCATCATTGCAGAAAAAATCGAAAAACTTTTTCAACCCTCGTGTCTCTCATAGAAAATGTTAGTGGTCTTAAGGATTCAAAATTTACCTCAATGAGGGAAAAGGTGGCTATGTTTTTAATTATCATATTTTATAATACTAAAAATCTGGTGCCTTTATTTCAAAATACTTTCGCGAAGTCCTAAATGGGGTCTTGAAATTGCACCGTGCTAATCGTGCCCCCGAGCCTATAAGAGAGGACAATACAGACTACAGATGGAAGCATTAAGATACTTATTTCCTAATTATCTATTAATTTTTATATGTAATTACGTTAGAGTATTCCATACATTATATCATTCTGTATACACTTTCATGCAGGGTTGTCTTGGGGCATTAGATGGAACCCATGTAAAGGTAATAATCCCTGAATCTGAAAAACCGGGGTATCACAACCAAAAGGGCGATGTCGCGATCAATGTACTTGGTGCATGTGACCCGAACATGATGTTGACTTATGTTATATGTGGTCATGAGAGAGTTGAAAAAGCCCTATCTCGTCGAAAGGTTCTATACATCTGCCCTTTCTCAACAGATTTCTTTAGACAAAGCCTCCATTTTTCCTCTTTTTGCATGGTAAATATTTCTAAGAACATGGAGTGTGAATCAAACATATGTTTGAATAGAGATACTGATGCAAGTTCTTCCCTTCTGAATCAGATAGATTCATATCTGAAAGAGGTTGACAATAAGTTCTTTCAAAATCAGATAGATTCATAAGTTCTTTAAGGGATGCAATCTCTAGAAAATTTGGTCTAAAGATCCCTAAAGGTAGTTTATGAATGAACCAAAATACACGAGTTAACTATATAGGGAACACTGAATTGATTAATAAAATTATATTTTCGTCCTTTACAGGGAACTATTACTTCGTTTTTGTGAACACAGAAGGTTTTCTGGCACAAGGTTCTGAAACCGGGTTTCGAATCGGACCGGAAATTTTAATGGTTTAAGGTTTAGTGGTTTAACCGTTATAGAACCGGAAACAAACCGGAGTAAAACCGGTATCTTAAATATAATAAATAGTTATTTTGTATATGAGTTAATCAAATAATATGAAAAATTACATGTTTTTATGAATTTTTTTCAAACTATAATTATATAAATTAAGTGGTAAAATTAAATAAAAGTAAATTGCGTGGGTTGTTATAAATTAATCGTATGCCAAGTGTTAAATCTATTAGTTGGGGTTAAATTTGAATAAAAATAAAATAGTGAGCTAATAGGTTAATTATAAAATATAAAAATTATGGTGTTGGGTGGATTCGAACCCAAGCTCACTAAGTAAAATACTCACAACTTAACCACTAGACCAAACTAATTTATTAGTTTTTCTATTTTGTATAATCTATTTAAACCAAAAATTTTTTATTTATTTTTAAAATTTAAAAAAAGACCGTACCGGAACCGGACCGGATTTTTGACCGGTCCGGTCAGAACCGGCCGGAACCGGCCGGTCCGGTCCGGTCGTGACAACCTTGTTCTGGCACCGTATATGGGAATAAGGTATCATCTTGACGAATTTGCTCAAGGTGGAAACGCACAGAATCCAAAGGAGTACTTTAACATGATCCATAACAAGGCTAGGAATGTTATTGAACGATGCTTGTCTTATTGAAAAAACGTTGGGCGATACTACGATCACCTTCGTTTCCCCAACTATGACACACCGTCGAGTTGTCATGGCATGTTGCATACTTCACACTATATTTATTTTGTATATGACGAGATACACAAAGGGGATAGTATAATTATTTTGGATGCATCGGTAGAATGGATGAATCGGAGGGATATTTTAGCGAACATTGCTTTTAACGAGTGGAGATATAATGGCATGCACTATTGAGTTTTATGGAGATCATGTGTTCTTGTGTATTGTCATGTGTTAATGCATATTGTATTGAGACTGTGTTGCCTCACTTTTAATACAATGTTCTTCCTCCATGTGCATGACGTTGTTCATCTGACATGCTGCAATAAATTGATCATATTATACTTCAAATTAACTTTTATCAACATTCTTTTACGGAGTCTATTTCAGGTGACCATGGACGGCACAACGGATACGAACAGTAGAGCTAATGTGGCATTATAGTAGAGAAACAGTCGTCACGGGTGGAATCAACAAGAGGAGACGACTTTAATAAACACCATGAAAGAGATCGTCACTAGGGGGTGGTGACAAGAGATTGGATTCAACTCAGGCTATCTTAAGATCTTAGAAGCATGTATGATAAGTGTGTTTTCTGTTACTGACATTTTGCAACAACGCACATTACTTTGACAAACATGGAAGTAATGCTATCATAGCTTACGTCCATACTCAGTATGACAGGGATTGGTTGGAATGATTCAACAAAGAAGATTGATGTGTTTGAAGGCAACTATTGGGATGAATATGTTAAGGTATGTTCTTGGAATGATTACGAGGCTTCAAATATGAAAAGATCTAACTTTAACGCTCTTTTAATACAGAATGATCCATCTACTAAGTCAATGCGTCGCAAATCTTGGCCATATTAAAATGATTGGGTCAATGCTTTGGAAAGGATCGTGATACGGGTGAACATGCTGAGGACATTGAGGATGTCTTACGAAACACTTCCAGTTTAAACAATATGACTTTTCCTTCACGCCATCTGACCCAAACAATGATTTATCTACCAATGAGTTCGCTCAAGGCTCAGCAGATGACGAGGCGATAAGCGGTTCAGTCGGGCAGCTCAAAACACAAGCCAACTACGAGGACGGAGAAGGAAAAGCCAAGATACAAATAAAGAGTTGAAAAATATTATTGGTAAAGTATTGTGCTGAGAATAGCTGCACTTCAACGGTTCAATGCAATGATCGAGGTCGGAAGCGACATAATCCCAAAGAAGTATCAAGTATTCGAACAAGTCGATGACATGGAGGGTCTTACCACGAACCAAAAGTTAGTTATTTGCAAATTCCTCGTAAATCATTCCGATGAGCTCCGATTGTTTGACAGCTTGCCCGCACATATGAAATATCGCTACGTCATTAACATATTATGTGGCTTAATGTGATGTCTCGGTGGTTAAATTTGCACCCTATATGCCTTTTGTTTTTGCTGTCGTTTTTCCTTCTTAAATGATATTTTGAAGGCTGCACCAGGGTTGTTATGCTCATGTTAGATGTATGTATTTGTTGACTGTTATGGTAAAATGTTGAACCTGTAAAATAGTTAAGCTATGCTTCCAGTTCTTCTATGTAAGTTGTTTGTCAGTTTCATCTTCGACTATCTATTGATGATTTCATTTTCAATTATATTATGAGTAGTTGTAGAATTAAATCGCAGTTCATGCTAATGTGCCCAATTTGGTAATAAGCACTGGACTACATTCACAAAATAATTCAAAAGCAGGAAAACAGTTTGTGATAGACAAGTTTCCGATGGAAAATGTTATATATTACAAAAGAAATCTACATACCTTCTAAATCTAAACCGTGCACCCTTATATTACACCATACATCCTATGCAAAACACCAATAAGTCAAGATTTTCGTGCATGCACAACACATAAAAAACACACACAATCACCTAAAAGTGTAAGATACATAACATATTCATGACATATGTAACATGTCATGATCAACTTAGACGTTCGTAATCCCCGAGGGTTCCCAGACCTACGTTCCTAGAACGGCGGAATTTTAAAATTTTACGGGGTTTCCCATGTATCCAAGATCGCTCGGCTACAAACACGAGAACGTAATGACATAAAGAGATAAGGGATCAGCCATGATACCTTGTTGAAATCTCTCGACGATGGCTAGCTTCAAATCCATCGAATCCCCGAGGCGTAGTGCCCCTCTCCTACGCCAAAAGCACACAAACGGGATTCTTTCATTGCACAAGATCGTCACGCCGGCACCTCACTAACGTTGCAGCTGTCCTTGCATGTGTGGCTAGAACAAAAACAAGCTGCTTGCTGCCCCCGAGAGAGAGAGTGCGAGAGAGAAAGTGATGAGAGGAGAAAACTCTTAGTTTTTCCTCTCTTGAACTCAAATTCGAAAATTTTGCTTCTTCTCTTCTTTAGGATCACGAAAATCCTTATTTATACCACTTTGGATAGGCCAAAAATAGGTTGAGGTGGTAGGAGAAAAATCCTCACACTTCCCATTTTACCAAGTAACGAATTCAAAATTCAAACTTTAAATTTAATTAATTAAATATCCAATATCTTAATTAATTAAAAATACCATATTTAGTATATTTTAAATATATAATATCCAATACAAATATATTTAATAATTTTCAAAATTTTATCTAATAAAATTCGAAACTTATATATATATATATATATCTGATATATATTATTTAATTCCAAAGGAAATAATATTATTTCTCTAAGACAATAATAAAGATCTAAATGTAATTTAAATCATATACTAAATATTCAATGTCAAATATTTTATTTCAAAAATATACCGTGAGGTGAAAAGACCATTTTACTCCTCACTACACAAACTTAGTATTTTCGCCAATCAGGGTTTTGGCCAAGCCCCAAACCCTAATTTCTCAATCTAGGACCTAGCCTTGTCTCTCTCTCTGATGATGATATTGTGTCGGTTGCCCTTTTTAAGCCCGACTCTCTTGGTTCGTCTCAACCGGCCTAGGAGGTATCTAGGAGTTCGGTATTCACCTAGCCAGCCCCGTGGTACCGAACAGGTCCCATTGAGTACGAATTTGATCTAATCATAATCCACGAACCGACTGTAGATTTTCGTCATACATATAAACCCTTTATGTTTGCCCCGGTTGAGCGAAAGTAACGCATTGTCAAACTTACAGAAGTCGACCCTATGTCGTTTATGTCGGTGAAAATACCAAACTGTCCTCTACGACTATCGCGGGTCAGTTATATGCTCTGGCCAGAGACTTGGATAAATTCCCGCACATTAAACTTGCCATAGGACGTTAACCTCGACTTTAATCGAGACCGTAAATCCCGCTCCGCGGTTCAACCGGCTATCGCATCAAAAAGTCAAGACCGCATTTCGCCGCTGACCCATGCCACCTGCAAGACGGGCCTAGCAAACTAGTGACAAGTCAAGACCTCAAGACCAACCCCAAGTTAACCCTTTCGGTCTAAGGTTCACGCAGACTACTACAGTCAATCGATCGATCAAGGACAATTCAAGCGTGTGATCATTCGATTACGAGTCAGTGTCCAAATACAGAAAATCCCCTGATTCATCTTGTATCATTGTCACGGGCTCCCACTTCCCAAGTGAACGGTTGGCACAACCGTATTGGACCCATCGACAAACAAGTCATACTTGTCGATCCAGTCACCCTACTGGAGACTTAGACTTGTAGACTAATTTTGGTATTGCAGTATCTCAGCTTACCGGTGCCCCTCTCTGTCCCACAAAATCAGTGAACTGCCAATATTTGGATTTATTAATTCGTCTTATTCACCTAGACTGCAATGTGAAATCTTTAGACTAATTAATAATTTTCCTTTTAATTTATTTATCGAATAATAAATTAGTGTTGAATAAAATCATTCCATTAATAGAAGTAATCAAATTACATCACTAAATACCACACAATTACCAAATTGCCCTCGTACACCCAGTCCTCGTACGACATCTAGGGCATATACCTCAACACTAACTTCACGGTCATATTCAAGCTTGTTTTTTTTTTCAGCTGTTCTTCGACTTCGAATTTTGTGGGGAACGGAGATGTAACCTCGTTATTGTCGTCCTAATGATTACGACAAGCCTTGGCACCACTTATATCAATGACATCAACAAAGGCCATTTGAAGGTTTTGCGATGTTTTCCCATTGTTGCTCAACATTGAACACATACGCGAGAATTAGCGAGTGCTCCTACACATGACATGAGATTAATATGCGGAATATAAGTGAATATGTTAAAAAAATTTGCACGAGAAGGATACCACAATCCATGGTTTCCATTTATTTGCTGGTGCGACGACAATGCTAGAATCTTTGTCGTATAATGTTTCCGGGTCATCGAATAATTTCTTGAAGGTATGATATCGGCACATGAGGAACTCCAAACATTGTTCACTTCTTTTGGGCTTGAACGTGAATCCGTTCGAGATGTTGATTAATGTACCCTTCAGTTTTCCAACTTTAATATAACCTCGATCATTTTCACATACCAAACGTATGATAAAGAACTCATCCACCGTCTCCATCCAATAATCATTGAATAGATATTCTGACTGTAACTTGATTTTGTTAGTATCGACACCTTCAACAATATATGAAAATAACAACAATGTCAGATAGGAGGAAGTTACCACCGTTAGACATTAAAAATACGACATGCTACATGCTGTTTGCAAACGAAACACGCGGCACATCCAAAAAACACTCATGCCATATGAAGAACAATCAATATGATACTGCACATGACATTTGAAGATCAACCAATACTACACTTACCTTGTAAAACCATTGTTTGTCTTGCGCCTGATGTATGGCTCCAACAATGCATCCATTATTTATATAATCAAATAATTAAATGTGGGTATTAATGATTAGGATATTATATTTTGGAAAGATTTGATTAATTGACTGATGTTGATAAGATGCTAATATATATGGTATGTGCTGAAACGTATGAGATCTCTGATATATGTAAAGTTATGCCATGATATGTTAATGCTATCTTATGTGCTAAACATGGAAAATAAATCAGGATTGATTTATTCTATAAATTGATAGCTGGATACCACATATGGAATGTTCTGTTATGGTAAATATTATTCGATATATTTGAATACGCCTTGAAAACGAATCTGAGTCTTTATGTGGATTATAATCATATTAATTGAAGCTTATGACCATTGTGACGATTTATGATAAGCATGATTTACATGGCATGTTGACTCTCGAAAATTGCGTGGATTATGTGCTTGATTTGGTAATTAATCTCATGAGCTAATTTTCCATGTAAGTGTTGAATGAAAAGGTATATATGAGCAACTCTTCATATTGTCAAAGTCAAGAATTTGCAAAACTACAATACGAGAGTTTTGAGCAAAAACCTTATATCGAGATTCCTGAGCGTTCACTTGTGATAGCTTTCTGCCTACTTGCGAAGTACTGACTTTACTAAGATATTCCAACCTCCCACCATATACTCTGTCTTCGGACATGTTGTCTTCGGACGAGAGCAATACCAAGGAGGCAAGGTCGACGTTTACGCACACGTGAAGGGAAGGACGAGTTCCGAGGGCCGTTCGGTAGCGAGCTATGTGCTGTCAGGAATTGGAGATTCCTAGAAACGAAACTCGGCGTGTGGTAACCTAGTGTGTCTAGTGTTCGACTTGGTTCGGTTGTGTATTGGGCCAATCAATCAGTTTGTAACCAGCTATGGTGCATTATAGTGATTGATTAAACTCTTGAGGAGCAAACCTCAAGGAGAAGAGTAAACCCCAGTTGGGGATATAACCTCTATAAAAATCCTGTCTCGCATTTAGTTTACAGTTATTTCCTTTTTTTGCAGTGTGGCAGAACCAATACACACTTGACGTCACTGGGATATATCAAGCATACTCATCACAAGCATAAGTAGGCATCTCTAGGTCACTACATCGTAGAATTTGTGAGAAGCATATTTTTTATCTAATTCACCCTCCTCTTAAGCACATTTTTATCTTCATTTGGTATCAGAGCGGGTTACTCAAACGACGGGCCTAACAAGCCTGAGTTAAAAGATCTAATGGCTTCTTCGAGTTTTGTGGTTTTGCAGAGGAACAATCCCATTCTAGGCCATCACTCTTTGATGGAACCAACTACGCAATATGAAAAGAACCGTATGAAGGAATTCCTGCTTGCTGTTGACTATGATCTGTGGGATATCATCACTACTAGACCATACAATCCCAAAAAGACGGATTGTGATGCCCGGGGCCAATGAGGGCGGGGAGTGATCGTCGGTGCCAGAGAGGTGCACGGACAAGGAGCGGTTCCTGGCAGGCTTCTAGGCGAAGGAGTACATGAATGAACCGATCTCACACCCGAATAAGAGGGGATCCTGAGACTGACAATGTATGGGCGTGTCAGGCTAAGAATCGTATAAGAGAATTGACAGTACTACTCATATCACCAAGGTCGACCTACCGTTTCGGGAGTTCATCCCTAGAAACTCCGAAGTTAAGCGTGCTTGACTTGGGGCAATCTAGAGATGGGTGCCCCCTGGGAAGCTTCTCAGGGTGCGTGTGAGCGAGTGCACGAAGCACGCTGAAAGGTTAAATGGTGGTACAGTGGGGCCAGACTATCAGTCGGAGTGTGGTGGGCCCAACTCCACAGCTCTCGGTAGGGACCGATGCTACAGTGACACCCGGTATGGGATGGGACGTTACACAGATGGACCTCCAAAGAAAAATTCTGACTATGATGCAACAGACAAGCGAGAAATCTCACTAAATGCCAAAGAAAATAACATGATTGCCTGTGCGCTTATAAGAGAAGAATACAATCATGTGCGCTCATGCAAATTCGCCAAAGATATGTGGGACATGCTTCAAGCCACACATGAGAAACCACTCGAGTTATACAAGAAAGTAGCACTCCTAACTCACCAATACGAGCTGTTCAAGATGGAGGACAACGAGACTATAAGTCACATGTATGCAAGGTTCATAAACATCATCAATCAAATGTTCTCTCTTGGCAAGAAAATACCTGATGGTGAGAAGGTGCGAACAACCCTGAGATCTCTTCCAAGAGAATAGAATCCCAAAGTAACTGCCATCTACGAAGTAAAGGACTGGAACGAGCTATCTTGTCTCGGAACTGATCGGATCTCTAACCACATACTAGATGACTCTGATCTCCATAAAGGAGAAACCACAAGTAAGAAATCAACCTAATATTACCTTCAACACTGAACAAGAAAATGGCTCTGATGGCGAAAGAGAAAATGAGAAAGACATACTAGAGTAGATCGCCATGCTGACGAGAAGATTCGAAAAATCTCGGCTGAGAAGAAAATTCAAAGGAAACTCCAAGTTCCAACCGAGAAACAAGGGAATATCCTCATCCGAGAACAATGTTCAGAAATGATTCAAGTGTAACAAGCCAGGCCACTGCGCCTCAAAATGCCCTTTGGAGAATGGTGACAAAAAGATAAAGAAACAGAAGGCCATGGTCACAAACTGGGAAGAGGCCGGAAGTGAAGAAGAGGAAAATCTCACCTACATGGCCGATGATGATGATCAGGTATCTTCTTCGTTAACTATTAAGAAATACTTATTCTAAATGAATTATATGCTAGTAGAAAGCAAAATAGTGATATATCTACAGACATATATGTTCTTAAGAATTCCTTAGAAGAATAAACACGTGTTGTTGATAGACTTCTTGAAGGAAAACAAAATCTTGATATGTTACTTAGTATTCGTAGAAATATTGGGAAATCGGGATAGGATATTCCATAATACATGAACATGCTGCACCACCAAATGTTAAAAAGCCTAAGTGTTTTTCATGCGGCCGACACGGTCATTACTCTAACAACTATTTTTTGAAGAGAGCTGATAAATCTAGATATGTCTTGAGGCCAAAGACGTTCACTGATAATCATGTCTCTAACACTGGCCAACCTGTGTTTAAGAGATCACAGTGTATGACACATGATATATCACGTGTTAACATGAGTTACTTTGCTACAAACCTTTTAGGACCCAATCAAAGTTGGGCACCTCAGAAAAGAACTGATTTATGAAGGTACAAAGAAGAAAATCGAGCAAGAAAAACAAGTGGTATCTCGACAGTGGGTGCTTCAACCATATGACAGGTGATATCAGTAAGTTTGTGTCGGTGAGAGCGTATGACAGAGGATTTGTCTCATACACCGACAACGCAAAAGCTAAGATTATTGGAGTTGTAACTGTCGGTAAACATACTACTATAGATGACATATGGTTGGTTAAGGATCTAGAACATAACCTCATTAGCATTAGTCAATTATGTGAAAAGGTCATACGGTAACCTTTGAAAATGATATGTGTGTTATTAGAAATGACAATAAGATTATATTTAGTGCATCTAGGGATAGAAATATCTAATGTATTACTCTTGATGATATAGCTGGCCAGAATGTCAAGTGTTTAGCAGTTACACAGGATAACACATGGTTATGGCACAGACGCTTAGGACATGCTAACATGGAACTACTGTCTCACATTATAAGCCACGCACTGGTACGAGGTGTTCCTGACATAAAGTTCGTCAAGGACAAAACGTGCAAAGGCATGCCAAGTGGGTTAACATACCAAGACATCGTTCAAGGTAAAGAATGTGATATCCACATCCAGACCAGTGGAACTACTTCATCTCGACCTTTTTGGTCATGTTCAAACGATGTCTCTGCGAGGTAAAAAGTATGCCTTTGTCATTGTTGAAGATTATTCTAGATACACATGGGTGATATTCCTTGCACATAAGAATGAGGCATTAGATAACTTTGCATCTCTAGTAAAGAGACTTGAAAACGAAAATGAAATGAATCTATGCAGGATACGTAGTGATAAAGGATTAGAATTTGATAGTAGGTCATTTGCATCATTCTGTAATTAATGTGGATATAGCCATAAAGTTTCTTCTCCCATAACACCCCAACAGAACGGTGTAGTTGAACGAAAAAACAGAGTGCAGGAAATGGCTAGATCGATGTTACATGAGTATGATATACCTAAACAATTCTGGGCGGAAGCTGTTAGTACAGCTTGTTATGTGTCTAATTGCGTTTTCCTTAGGCCGATATTAAAGAAAACCTCTTATGAATCTGGCATGGTAGAACTCCAAATATAGGATACTTTCATGTGTTTGGATGTAAATGTTTTATTTTGAACGATAGAGATAAGAGAGGAAAATTTTACTCTAAGGTAGATGAAGGGATATTCCTTGGTTACAGTCTTCATTCTAAGGCCTATCATGTAAATAATAAAAGGTAGCAGACTGTTCAGGAATCTATACATGTTTCTTTTGATGAGATATCTAATGCAGATGCTACTGATGAGGAAGGTATAGATTTGTCTTGTGCAGAATTACAGGGCAGTAAAGAAAGGAGGAGGATATTCCAAAAGACGAAAACATTGAGACACCGGAACCAGAGGGTGATAAGCAACAACGCCAAAAATTCACGCATGCTTCCAGTCATCCAACAGATCAAGTCATAGGGAATATCAAATCTGGAATCAAAACTCGAGCAACTGCACTAAATCAGGACACAAAGGAATCTCACGATGTACTACTTTCAATGATGGAACCAAATACCGTCCATGAAGCTCTGGATGATATATCATGGGTCTCTGCCATGGAGGACGACTTACCACCGCTCGAAAAGAGCCATGTATGGACAATCGTGGAGAGACTAGATGAAAAATCCATCATAGGAACAAAATGGGTCTTCCGCAAGAAACTTGATGAACACGGTAATATCACCAGAAACGAGGCGAGGTTAGTTGCAAAAGATTATTCCCAGGAGGAAGGTATTAATTTCGATGAAACTTTTGCTCCGGTAGATAGACTAGAGTCCATACGTTACTTGCATATGCATGCTTTATTTTTCATGAAGGAAAAAAATATAAAAAAAAAATGTCCCTGCATAGGCTTTTTTTGGTCTTGTCCTTGGTTTGAAATTTGAATGGGTTTCTTCACCGTTGTGACTAATGACATTGAAAATGAAATGGTGGATGCAATAACAATGAAAAATTACTACTACTACCTCGTAGATTCTAATCATTACGCAATTCCTCTATATATACCGAGTCCCATCTAAGGATCAATTAGTTAACAAAAGAGACCATAACAAGAGCAATGGGTGGATTTTTCTTCAAGAACATGCTGTAATAAGCTACACCATAGCTTGAACTAACTGTTCTAACCAATTGTTCCAGATGTGCTGTAGTTCTGTATTAGTATCATCGGTCGGACTTCCTCTTGTGTTTTGCACGAGATACTTTTCAGTCCACAAATGTAATTCCTACCTTGTTGGCCCTTTTATTACCAAACAAGGATCAAAAGATTGATTTGAATGTATAAAACGTGAAGAACACCTTGAGTATGTGTGTTAGTGTGTGTTTTCTTAATCTAACGTACAAGGTGGCTTACCTTTCAATACTTTTGATAAAACCCTAATTAGGGTAAATGGGGCTTTATATACCACAATAGTTTGGTATATTAAAGCCCAATACAATACTATGACATAATATCATAAGTCACCCCAAACTACTAACAACCCACTAAATAACACATATTAACCCAAGATTACATAAATCAAAGGATGCTACAAAATATTCCTAACAATCTCCCCCTTAGCATCCTTTTCTCTTTGGCGTCCTTTGTGTCTTTTTCTTCTTGGGTTTCTCTACAGCATCAATCGATTTCCTGAGTCCAAGTCTGAACTCGTATGATCGCATCGTTCTTCGTAAGGATAATCGATCGGAGATGATGTCGATCAGCTTCTCGTACTTTTCCTGGACTTCTGCTTCTTCGTTCCTTAGCTTCTCCAAAATCCATTCGAGTTTCACTCGAATAATCAGCAGCGTCCCATCGCTGAATTTAGCAATCTCGGATGTTTTCATCAGCCTCTTTTCTCCCTTGTAATTGATGTAGACAACAGATGGATCGTTGTCGTCATTGATAATATGGCCTTCTCCGAGACTTGAGTCGGGGACTTCGAAGGATGGCTTCGTGAGATTCACCCTTTTCATGTTGCCTTCCACCGCCATTTGAAGATCGTGAGTCGAGTTGAACTTGATTTGGCGCATCATGAATCGCTTTAGAGCAACGTAGCCCACTTTCAAGTCTGGATTTTGGAGTGTTCCAAGAAATCTGAAGCTTACGAGTATCCGATCAACATCTTCACCTCTGATGTAGGAGAGATCGCCTTCGGTCAGTTCCTCGACCGTTCCATCTTCTCGCTGCACCTTATAGATAGGGTATTCATAGTAGTCGACACGACCTCGCCGGACTCCCAAGATTTTGTTGATTCTGGCCTTTTCTTTCTCTTCTCTTCTAAGAACGTTAACATCTGTATCTTTTGCTCTCCACACAAGCCCTCTACGAAGAGAGAGCAAGTATCGTACAGCAGTTGGTCTCGGGAGATGAGTTAGACCTCTTAGACTCAGCTCGTCTAGGTCCTTGATCCTATCCTTCTTCCTCCAAATTCTTCTCCGTATCTCTTCTTGATATGGAGCTATCACTTTGACATTTTCCCACGGCGGCGTCTGTTCTTTTCCTTTCTTCGACTTCGAGGTGGAATACTCCTTATCAACGACAGCGTGTTTGAGAAGCTCTGGAAGTTCTGGAATGTCTGCTTCGTAGTCTTCACCTTCCTCGAGCTCATTATCGTCGATTAGTGCTAAGTCAACATTCGCCTTCATTAAGAAATATCTGGCGTTGTCCAGTAAGCCCTTGGCCAAGTCTGGATGCATCGGCTTTGTTAACCAGTCGTCGTTGAAGATGTACTTCTCTACCGCTGAGTGTGGGTTGTAAAGTGTTTCGAGAGATAGAAAATGTGAGGATGGAGGGTCAGGGGAAGTTCTTGGGTTTGTAAGGCTAGGTGGTGATGGACTCACGGTTGATGAGAGGGTCGGTTGGGTTGTATTGGTAGTAGTTCGGGTAGATTTTCTGGTTTGGGTGGGTGTAGGTGGTTTTGTTCTGGTGGGTGTTCGGGTGGTTCTAGGTTGTGGCTGTGGATGCGACGGAGGCCCTGTCCCTTGTGTCTTCTCCCCCTCGGGACGACCCCCACCGTCAGGGTCGTCACGTGAATGTCTTGATGACTGGGCCTCGTCGGGATTAGGAGGGTTGAATGGAAGTTCCAAGCGTCTGAGGACCTCCGCTTCGTACGCAGTCAGCGTTGGGGCACTGCGAAGTCTGGCCAGTAGAACGTCAATCAATTCTGGGATTGGTACGTTCCACGGCCCTTCCTCAGAGGCAGGGGATGGTTCGGCTCGTGTGGTGGCGTCTTCGGTGACGGGGGCTTTGCCTTTGTCTCGAGTGGAGGTCTCAATGGTACTGTAGACTTTGGCCATTATTGTGTTCTCGAGTCCTTCTGCAAACTCTGCGAGGCGATCATCCAGCCTGGCCTCCGTCACGAACGGGGAAAATAACCGGACGGAGTCACTAAGACGTTCCGTCGTCACAACATCAGTAGAGGGTACTGATGTGCCGCCCGTTTGCACAGGACTTGAAGAACCGAGGCCACGAAGGCTCATCGTTGACATCAAAGCTGAGACTGACTCAGTTTGATGGCCCAAGGTCGTAGCTGCAGTGATGTTGACTACGTTGGGGCTTCCGCTCTGTTCCGTACTAGACTCTAGTATGGAGACATCGTAGAGCGTTCGGTCTAGATCACGAAGATCTAGAGGTGCAGAATCTAAAGGTAGTGTCCTAGAAAGTGGAAAAATTATGGATGGTGAGGGCACTAGACTCGTAGTGATCGAAGAAGATGCAGTCTGAGGCGGAGTACTGCTTGTTACATCAACCATCTCCGAGCGAGGTGGTGACGAATGACGTGGCACCTCGTGAATATGTGAAACAATCATCTGTTGGGAGATGATTGAGTGGCTGGGGAGGGTAGTTTGCGCGATTGGACCCGATGTCGCGACTTCTACTCGGGGAAAGACAAAGTCAACCCCTGTACTTATGGGTTCGGTCCGGCTTGTTAGTGGATTAGTTGGCTGAGGAGTACGGTCGTGTTTTTGCTTTGTACGCCGTTCCTGTTTTCCTCCTCGGTCATCCCCTTTGGATTTGCGCTTTTGTTTTGGCTTTGGGGATGAGGAGTGTCCTAGACTTACATTTGGCTGTGGGGGTTGGCTTGTCCCTGGGTTAGGTTCAACTGGGTTGTGTTGAGCCACGGGGACGTCGTCAAGGTTGTTGGCTCGCATATATTTGCGCAGCTCTGGCTCATTTGGATCGAGGCGGCAAAGTAAGTGATCTGGGATGATCATGGCCTCCTGATCGAATTTGTTCTTCGATGATTGAATTTTGTTGAGCTTCGGAGATTGGTAGCCCTCTTCTCTTGGTCGTCGTTCGATTTCGGGATGAAGATCCACGAAATGTTGGACGATGACAGGTAGCCACCGTAAGTAAGGGAGCACTGGCTTCGTAGATCCGAGATCTCGCCTTCGAAGTTGATCGAGGATATCCGACCAGATGAGTTGGGCGACGTCATAATTTTTGTTGAAGACGATCCCGTGGAAAATCAGCATAATGTTTCGGTTGCATTTGTCGGACCCGGAGTGTTTTGGCGAGAGGCATTTGTTTACGATCAGGAACATGGTCCTCCATGGTCCAGGGATGTCTTTGGCTGTGAAGTCAGGGAGGTGAATGGAATTTTGGGCGTTAGGTTTGTGGCCCATAAAAAGGAAATCCCTGATTAGGACGTCATTAGATGGAGGAGAATCATATATGAGTGAGTGTGGTAGGTTGAGAATGGAACGGAGAATGGTTGGAGTAAATACGACTATTGTGTTGTCGATTATTGCGGAAAGGGTGGTTATTGTGGGGTTATTTGTTGGTTTCTGAAGGGTAGACCAAAATTGTTGTACATACACTTCAGGGACTACCTCGGTGATGTTTAGGGCGGTTTGTAGAGGGTGGTTTGCGAGGATTTTAATAATGATAGGATCTGGGCACGAGATATTATCGAAGTCAAGTTGAAGGTTATTGGGTGTCCTCCGTGCCCAGTCCTTGGAGGCAAAAATCTCGTCAATTTGTCTCACCATTGTGATCGATCTGCAAGATAAAAGCAGTGGATTAGTGGAAATCGATCATTTGACTTAGAAAGCATAAAAAGTTGTGCAATTTGTTGATAAGCATGTTAGGACTTAGAAAAATTTGGCAAAAACTCGGCAACAATTGAAATTGGATTAAGTTAGCGGCGAAAGTGCCAATTTCAATTGATTTTGAGTTTCGGGCATTAATGTGTATCGTGCGATTTAATTCATAAATTCAATTTGATCAGTGGTTTCGATCGAAAGTCATGTTTAATTGAAACATGTTCGGCGAAGGAGTAATGCAATTCAGTTTCGATCGAAAGTCCAATGTGGGACAGTTTAAATCATGAATTGAGTTTCGATCGAAAGTCATATGTAATTTAAATAAGTTCGGCGAATGGGTAACATAATTCAGTTTCGACCGAAAGTCCAATGTGGCACAGTGTAAATCGCGAATTGATTTGCGATTCAATTGAGCCTTCAGTTTCGATCGAAACTGTGGAATTGAGTAAAACTGTGAAAGTGTCGATCGATTAAAATTGATTTTGTCGTCAGTTTCGATCGAAAGGATAAAGTCAAAACAATTAAAAGTATGTTGAAAATTGAAATGCTCGGTTTCGAACGAAAGCAGTAAAACCCTAGAAAGCGTCGATTTGAAAACATAGAATAAGTAAAATTTTCAGTAACAATCGATCGATTGTCATGTGAAATGGAAACTAGAGTTTTAGTGTCGAGCGAATCTAGCGAGATGAAAACACGTTTTAACAGTGATTCGCTCGAACTCACGCAACCCTAATCTGCGTAATCTGCACGAATGAGAGAAAAATCAGTTAAAGGCTGCGTTTTTCCTTACCAATAAGTGATTTGGAGTTGCAAAATACGGAAAAACAAAGTGAGACTGTGATGAAATCGTATGCGATTGAAGAGAGATGTTCAGAGTGAATTTGAAAATCGATGAAGAAGAACAGTGTTTCGGGCGAAACTCTAATTAAATAAGCGAAGTCTCAGTTTCGCCGTGAAAATTTTCAAAGAGTTAATTTTGATTTTCGATCGATTGAATTGAGTTTCGGGCGAAAGTCAGTTTCGCCGAGAGAAATTTCAAATGATTTAAAAATCAATTTCAATCGTAATGTGTTTCGGGCGAAAGTCAGTTTTGCCGATCAAAATTATAAGAGAATCTAATCAAATTTCAATTTCAATTGAAACACGTTTCGAGCGAAAGTCAGTTTTGATGAATCGGGCGATTTTGACAATTCGGCCGATTCTAGTATTTTGATAGATCAGATGAATTGAATCGATTGAGAAATCGGGCGAACTGAGGAATCGGGCGATTTGAAGAATCGCCGAGGATATTTAGAAGTAGTTGAAATCGCTGAGAGATTAAGTTGAAATCGGGCGATTTTGAGAATGATCAAAAATCAATTAAAGAAAATCTGAGTAAAATCACCCTAACACTGACATATGCGAGATTTTCAATTAATAGGTAACACAGAGTTCAAATTTTTTCCCAAATTAAATGTCAAATCAACTTAGTTTTTTTTTTTCAAAGTCGATTTATGGGACGCAAAATCCAATAAGCAACTACGAAAGCATCGCTTTCACTCGCGGCGCTGAGCTATCAAGTCAAAGATCCGTCGATATCATTTATCATGTTTGTCGGGACTATTATGATTTCGTTGGTCGATTTACGCCTATAAATAGACTCGATTGATGAAACATGGTGAGATCGTAAATCATTCAATCGAACTAATCGAGCTCCTAAAGATGAACTGGAATCAGCAGCGAGACCAAGAAAAGAACAGGGAGCACGAAGAGTTAGTGCGTCGCTTCAATCGCAATCTTGATAAGCTAGTACTGGAGATTGCACTTCTTATGTGCTTGTTCATCGTTTTTATGGCGATCCTGTTTTGGGTTTTAACAGCCCGTACTGGCTTTTGAGACCTTGTTACGTATTTCAAGTGATTTTCATTGAGTGATTTGGTATTTTGAAGATGTTTTGCGTATTTGAGTTGTAATAGCGATTTTCGCTTATTGAAGGGTGTATGAATCATTAAAAATGTTTGTGAAACTAACTACTCCCCTCAATATTTGAAGTTTTGGGAATTTGAACCTCAAAAATAAAACTTAAAGCAAAGAAATATTTTAATAAATAAAATATTTCCCCGATTCTTAAGTTCGGGCGATTTAAAAGTTGCAAAGGAAGTTTCGAGCGATGCTCAGTTTCGGCGAGAAACTAATGAAATAAAAGTTAAAATTCAGTTTCGATCGAAACTTGCTTAGTACAATTGGCAAATCAATTTGAAAGGGTTTCGATCGATATGCAGTTTCGCCGAGAAATAATTGTGATATGTGAAATATTTGAATAATTTTAATTTTTGATAGAAGCTTAAGGAGTTTCACCATACTATATAATTTAAATTTGATGAGATATCATAAACTCCTTGTGTGAAATATTTGTGCAAACCATTTAATAATAACTCCCCCTAAATTAGTGCATAAAAATGAAAGACTCCCCCTAGATTCATGCATTTTTTTTTTTTTTGGTCTCCCCTAGATATAATAGTAGGATTTTACCAGTCATAACATATAGAGAAAAAATTGAAATGATCTATTTACACAATTTCAGGTTCATGTAGGGACAATCGATCATGTCTTATGGTTCAACATGCCTAACCTAGATACCAAGAATTGGAAGCGCTTTTCATCCAATGCCTTAGTAAATAAGTCAGCAAGTTGAAGATCGGTGTTGACAAAATGCATTTCGATTGTACCTTGTTCCACATGTTCCTTAATAAAGTGATATCTAATGTCTATATGTTTTGTGCGTGAATGATGTACTGGATTACTTGTTATAGCTATAGCACTTTTAGAATCACTAAAAATTGGAATATGATTTAACGTTATGCCAAAATCTCGCAGCTGGGTTCTCATCCACAAGATTTGTGAGCAGCAACTCGCAGCAGCGACATATTCTGCCTCTGCTGTCGATGTTGAGACACAATTTTGCTTTCGAGATGACCAGCTTACGAGTTTACCCCCAAGAAATTGAGCGGCTCCAGAAGTGCTCTTTCTGTCCAGCTTGCATCCTGCGTAATCAGCATCTGTGTATCCTACGAGTTCAAAGCTTGATTCCATCGGGTACCATAGACCTAGATTCGGAGTTCCCTTGAGATATTTGAAAATTCGCTTGACTGCGAGCATGTGAGATTCCTTTGGATCAGCTTGAAAGCGTGCACAGAGACATGTGGCGAACATGATATCCGGTCTACTTGATGTAAGATAGAGCAAAGAGCCTATCATGCCTCGATAAGTTGTCTGATTAACAGATTTTCCTGTGGGATCTGCGTCAAGTTTACATGAGGTAGACATGGGAGTCATGGCAGGATTAGAGTTGTCTAAGTTGTACTTCTTGAGTATGTCGTGAATGTACTTGGATTGACTTATGAAGATTCCATTGTGAAGCTGTTTAACCTGAAGTCCTAAGAAGAAACTTAGTTCGCCCATCATGCTCATTTCGAATTTCTGCTTCATTAGATCCCCAAAGTTCCTGCACATTCGTGAGTCTGTTGACCCGAATATGATGTCGTCAACGTAGATCTGCACTAGCATAATGTCTGAGCCGTCCTTCTTGATAAAAAGAGTCGTATCAATCTTCCCTTTTGTGAAACCTGATGAGATGAGAAAATCCGAGAGGACCTCGTACCAGGCTCTGGGAGCTTGTTTAAGTCCATATAGAGCTTTATCGAGTCTGTAGACATGGTCTGGGAGTTGTTTGTTCACAAAACCTTCAGGCTGGGAAACAAAAACTTCTTCTTTTAGTATTCCGTTGAGGAATGCAGTTTTGACATCCATCTGGTAGACTGTGAAGTTCTTGTGTGCAGCGAAAGCTAAGAATATCCTGATGGCTTCTATTCTTGCGACTGGGGCATATGTCTCATCATAATCAATTCCTTCTTGTTGATTGTAGCCTTCTGCCACCAGCCTTGCTTTATTCCGGATAACGACTCCTTGCTCGTCCTTTTTGTTCTTAAACACCCATTTAGTCCCTATAATGGTTTTCCCAGCTGGTCTAGGTACTAGGTTCCAAACTTTCAACCTCTCAAACTGATTGATTTCCTCCTGCATTGCAATTATCCAGTCCGGATCGGCGAGTGCTTCAGCTACTTTACTGGGTTCCTTTTGACTTAGAAAGCAGGAGTAAAGGCTTTCGTTCATCGTTGATGCCCGTGTGGTTACTCCAGTGGAGAGATCTCCAATTATTTGTGAGTTTGGGTGGGCTCGAGTCCACTTTCTGGTACTAGGCTGTGATGATCCAGCTGTGTTTGTATCGTATACTGTTTCTCCACCTTGATCAGCCTGATGTCCTATTTCTTCTCCAGATTGTGGAATTACTGACTCTTCTGAAGAAATTTCTATTGTAGTATCATAAGGCTGTGGAGTTTCAGCGCCTGAGCTGGATATGATCTCTGTATCTATTGGGGATTCACTATCGTCATCAAGATGAAGATTTTCCATTGTAGGAGGTGTATTGTCATTGTTAGACTCCGCATGATCAATATTTTCTGGTGCAGCAGAAGTTGTTGGAGCAATGTGTGGTAGCTGCTTTGGGAAGATATCTTTAAATAAGAGATCGAGTTCCATGTCACTCATCATATTTGTTTTTGAGGTTTCGCCCACAGTGGAAGTGCTAGGTTGATCCTTCGTCAATTCTCGTAGAAGTCCTGGTTCTGGACTGATTTGTGCAGAAACAACTCGGTCTACTTCATCAAACGTTACATTAACGCTCTCCATAATAGATCTTTTCTCTTTGAGATATATGCGATAGGCTTTTGATGTTGTTGAATATCCCACCAGTATGCCTTCGAATGCTTTTGGGTCAAGTTTGCCTCTATCTTCACGATCATTTACCACATAGCACTTGCACCCAAAGACTTTCAGGAATGAGACGTCTGGCACTCTACGATTTATCAACTCATAGGGTGTCCTATTGAACCTCTTGTGAAGTGAGCCACGATTTTGAGTGTAACAGGCCGTATTCATTGCTTCGGCCCACAAGAAGTGAGGTAATCCAGAGTGAATGAGGAGTGTACGAGTTGCTTCAACTAAGGTTCTGTTCTTGCGCTCTACTACCCCATTTTGTTGAGGTGTTTTAGCTGCTGCGAACTGTTGGGTGATTCCAAGTGATGCATAAAAGTCACTGAGTTTTCTGTTCTTGAATTCTGTCCCATTATCAGTTCTGATGATTCGTACACTTAGTTGGTGGAGGTTTTGAGCGGTTTTGATAAACTCAATGATTAGGCCTGGAGTTTCATCCTTGGTTCTTAGAAATTTAGTCCATGTGTAGCGTGAGAAATCATCCACAATGACTAACACATACTTTCGCCCATTAATGGTCTGAGTGCGCATGGGTCCACACAAATCCATATGAATGAGTTCGAGAGGTTTGGAAGTTGAGGCTATGTGTTTGGTCCGGTGGGAGGTTTTTCTTATCTTTCCCATTTCACACGCTGAGCAAAGATGTTCTTTGTGATATCTGAACGAGGGAAGCCCTTTTACCAAGTTTTCTGATCGCAGTTTGTTCAGGTCTTTGAAGTTGAGGTGAGAGAGTCGCTGATGCCAGAGATCGTTCTGATGTAGAGAAGCTCGAGAAATAAGGCATGTCGGTCGGACAGTCTTGAGGTCAATGGAGTAAAGATTCGTCTTCCTGTGTCCAGTGAGTAGCTCTCTTCCATTGATATCTGTGACACTACATTTGTTGGTCTCGAAGTTCACCTTGAAGCCTTTGTCGCAGAAACGACCTATGCTGAATAGATTGTAGCTCAGTCCTTCGACGTAGGATACTCCATTGATGGTTAGCCTGTCATGGATTAGATTACCCGTTCCTAGCATGGATGCAGATTGACCGTTTCCGAAGTAGACCTTCCCGAGGAATCCTTCAGAGAAGTTGCTCAACAGCTCTTTGTTTCCAGTCATGTGTGAGGAGCAACCTGAATCTAAGTACCACACATGACGGACCTGCAAAAAGAATCAAGTAAGTTTTGGCACCCATTTATAGATGGGTCCCCTTTTGGTAGCAGGTTTAGCAGATTTCTTGTTCGTTGCTAGATTTAATTCTTTGCTAGATTGTTGTGTGGCTGGTTTGAGAATCCAAGCGTGTTGATTTCCTATAGGATGCAGTAGAGATTTCGGAATCCAAATTTGTTTTGGACTTAATTTCTTGCTTGGCTTGGTCTTGAAGATGTTGTGCTTCATTACTTTGGATTTAATAGTATGGTTGGACGGCGTGGGAGATGTGTCCTTAGAGTGAGCGATATATGATGGGGAAGTGCTATTGCGGAAATGACTGTCACGAGGATGAGAAAGTACATCATTGTAGACATGACAGAATTTTGATTTAAGGGAATAGAATAACGAAACACGTTCTGCGACATTACAGGAAGTCACTTTTGGAAATGCAAATGTTTTTGAAACATGAGAAGAAAGGTTGGAGGCTGGTCTCTTCTTCTTATCAGGGACTGTTGTCTTCTTAGCTGGGCCAGGTAGAACCTTCTTCGCTTCCTTAGATCTCACGCCTTTGTCTGTGAGCACATGCGATACAAAGTTAGTGTGAGATAAAGATATTTTCTTTGTAGTTTGCTTGCATTTACACGTAGAGGATTCTGGAACAGGACGTGAGGTGGAAGGTTTGTAAGCATCAGGAAAGTTTTCAAGAGTATATATTTTGCTCAGCAAAATAGTTTTCTCTTCTTCGTGAGCTTTCCTTTCCGACTCTAGGGAGGCCGTCAAGGAACCTATTTTGCGTATAATTTCTGGAATCTAGATAAATGAAAAAATAGGTTTAGCCTGTTCGTCAGTGCCTTCGGGTCCAAATGGTGACATGTAATCATCAGAGAGTGTAGTCTCTCTAGTTTTGTAACTATCGTTGAGTTCGTTGTAGTCACACATGATTTGAGCCCATTCTTTGTTCTTCCGTTTTTGTTCGTCAGTTTCAGTCACCTCTCTTGAGCTTACGAAGGGCCTCAATTGTTCAATGCTTAACCCAAAACGTTTGATGCTGTACAAAGATCGTACTTTCTCTGCTTCAGGGTTGGTGGTGGATTCAAATCCTAAACCTTCGCGGGGATCATAAAATTCTACATCTTTAGGTTGACTAAGAAAGACGGTTCGTTCAGATTGACCTCTCTTGGTGTTGATGTCCTCTAGCTCTTTGACTTTCTTGTATAGACGAACACGTTCGTTTGTGATTAATTCGTATTGAGATAATACGTTTATACGTTCCTCATCGCTGTCTTTCAAGCTTTTACACATATCGCTAATTTGTTTCTCCTTGCTCTCTACAAGATCTTCTAAAGTCTTTACTTTAGTTTCAGACAAGGTCAAAGATTCATTAAGAATAGCTATCTCTTCCTGTTGTTTGTTTATCAAGGCATAATTTTTGTCGAAATTGCTTTGGAGTTCTGAGTAATTTTTACGATGCATGGAGAGTTCGGCTATCCTACGTTCAAGGTTAATGAAATCGTTTAGGGAAGGAGTGTATACCTCCTGGTCGGATGAAGAGACATCAGTCCTGTCTGATCCGAGGTCCGGCTCATCCTCGTCGGAGTCATCTTCAATGCTTTTCACCATGAAGGCCATTTCTTCTTCCTCCTCATCAGATGTGTCCTCTAGCCATTCCTCTTCCTCAGCAACTAAGACTATTCCCGCTTCCTTGCGCTGTGAGAGCTGAAATTTTTTCTTGTAATAATCAGTGTTTTTCTTCTTGGGTCTGTAGCATTCAGAAGCAAAGTGACCCGGCTTGCCACAGTTGAAGCATTTCTTCACTGCTTCAGGTTTCTTAGTTTCAGCCTCTTCAGGGGCAACGTACTTCTGTTTCCCCCCCGATGTTCGTTGTTTGTTGAAAGCAGAAGATGATTTCTTGGCGCTCATTTTATTGACCGTATCTGAGATCATTGCTAGTTTCTTTCTGATGGATTCGAGTTCGTCCTCAGATTCTTGATCAGATTTGGCGTTGTCAGAGGAGTCAGATTGTACGACTTGCTTTCCTTTAGAAGTCCTCAAGCTCCTGTTGTTTGACTTAGAGGTTACCAATGCAATTGGTTCCATGTCGATGTTTGGTTTTCCTTCGTTCTTGATTTCTTTGGCATACTGCGAGTACTGTGAGAGATTATCGTGCAGGGAGTGAATATCCATAGCGTCCAGATCTTTGTTCTGTTGCTTAACCAGAACTGCAATCCGTCCCCACTCAGGTTGAAGTGTGGAAAGGAACTTGATGTTGTGTTCGAGATTGGATCGCTGGATGTTGATCTTTCTCATCTCGTTGATGATGGTCAAGAAGCGAAGGTAAACATCTCGAAGTTCTTCCCCCTCCTTAGCTTTGAAGGAGTCATAGGCAGTAAGAATGCTGGATTTCTTAGATAAATTACTAACTTCAGTTCCAACCATCATCTTGCAAACTTCATCCCAAATTTCCTTTGCAGTGACCATTGCGTCGACTTGCTTGTAGACATCGTTTGGTAGAGCCTGAAGTACATAGTGTCGGGCAAGCTTGTCCGCTCTGGCACGTGCCTTCTCAGCATCGGTGTATCGACTAGGATCCTTAGGAGTTCTCCTCTCTGGAATAGGAGGAACAGCATCGGGTTGAGCAGGGATGATGGTCCAGACTTGAGCAGGTCCTTCAAATATGGAGGAGAGCATGTCGTTTGCGAGGTCTACATCTTTGATTTCTATGAAATTGATGAATCGTTGCTTCCATATGCCGTACTCTCCCCATCTCAGTAGTGGTGCACGGTTGTCAGATACAATAGCAAGACCGTCCATGTTTATGTTTGGTAATGATCGTTAACGCGGGATATCTCTGCGAAATGAAATACTTTAGTTTTGAAAGAAAGAGTCAAGTTTGAGTAATTTCTAATGTTGAGTATGTAAATTCACTAGGTGAATTCTGTCGAAATATAAGAGTTTGATGAATTTAGTGTACTGCTTGAACGATTCGTGTTAAGTGAATAGGTACGTGGTCGATTCAAATATGATATGAAAAATAAGCTCAACGATTGGTCCAAATGTGTTGAGAATCGAGCAATCAAAATTGAGTTTAGATTTCAAGATTCGGGCGAAAGTGTGAAAGTATGAAAGTGTGAAATTGAGTTTAGATTTCAAGATTTCAAGATTCGGGCGAAAGTGGTCAATTCAAGATTTCAAGATTCGGGCGAAAGTGTGCAGGATGACATTCAATGGAATTTGCTGAAAATGTGAGTTTCGATCGAATCTGTGAAATTAGGCACTGTAGCTTTTCGGGCGAAATTGAGTTTTGCTGAGAATAGTATCGATCGAAACTGAAAGCAAACGACTTTCGGGCGGAACAATTGGACTTTCGCCGAGAAATCTTTCGAGCGAAACTGTGAAGAATGCAAAGAATTGATCTAAATTCAAATCGATTGAGTTTCGGGCGAAACGTGTGAGACTTTCGCCGAGAAAACTATCGAGAGAAACTGTGAAAATGCGAAAAATTGACCTAAATTCAAATTGATTGACTTTCGGGCGAAACGTGTGAAACTTTCGCCGAGAAAACTATCGGGCGAAACTATGAAATTTGCGAAGAAATTCCCGAAATCCAAATCGATCGAAACTACTCACAGTGAGTTTCGATCGAAACCTTCAAACTCAATGGTACCCAGTTCAGTGAAAAACAGATTTTCTGTCTCGTTTCTGCTTAAATCCGACTCAAACTTGACTGGAATCGACGTGAAAGAACCTAGATGTACTCAATATAAGTTTTCTAATGTCCTAGGAGTGAAGAATCACTGAAAAAACGATTTAAAAACATCCAAAAACAGTGAAAAATAGAGAATGAGTTTTCAAGCAAAAATCTTCGTCAAATCACGTCGAAATCGAGCAAAACTGGATTCAAATGAAAGATATTGATCCGCGTTAGGCTCTGATACCACTTGTTGGCCCTTTTATTACCAAACAAGGATCAAAAGATTGATTTGAATGTATAAAACGTGAAGAACACCTTGAGTATGTGTGTTAGTGTGTGTTTTCTTAATCTAACGTACAAGGTGGCTTACCTTTCAATACTTTTGATAAAACCCTAATTAGGGTAAATGGGGCTTTATATACCACAATAGTTTGGTATATTAAAGCCCAATACAATACTATGACATAATATCATAAGTCACCCCAAACTACTAACAACCCACTAAATAACACATATTAACCCAAGATTACATAAATCAAAGGATGCTACAAAATATTCCTAACATACCTTTATCTGGATATTTCACACAGTAGGATTCACTTTTAACCAATCTTTTGCTACCCCAGTTGCAAAAAGCTCGAATAATGTGTTAGTGCTAACTGTACCTTTGCATTAATTAGTTCTTGTAAACTTCATTCAACTTTGTTTAGCTGAGAAGCAAAATATAAAGACAAAAAAAAACAGTGCCAGCTTAGAGATTAATCGTTTTATTCCTTCATCCATTTTGGATTGAAGCATCGTATCTCGATCAGATAATATTTGATGTATATTATCATGTTTGGTAGAGTGATGTTCAAAAGCCCAACGATTAAAATATAACGAAGGAACAGTTATTGAAAAACCATCTTTAAACTATATAATCAATGAAAAAGTTATAGTTCCAGGTACTGACTGTTAGTTAATAATCTCAAAGTGGGAAGTTGAAAATTAACAAAGTGGCCGAAGATTTTGAAAAAGAAGAAGACAAAGAATTTAGCAGCCATAGAAGAAAATTAAGAAAAGCAAATCCACATGCAGCAGCCAACGAGATTCATATAAAAGCAAAGTCTAATATAATGGCCAAGAAGTCAATACTACATCCCAAAGAAAGATACTAAGCCGAAAGATAGATATCATATAATATAGGATAAGATTTGTGCATTGAATTCAAAGCTATCGTTGTTGTACTATATATATATGTGCATGGTGAGTGGTAGAATTTGTGTGAGTGGGAAGAAAGCACAAAGTGCTATGTGAGTTAGAGAGCTCTGAGTGCTCCATGTGTGCGAGCGTGTGGAAAGTAAGAGAAAGAAAACTTTGTTCAGGAAAATAATCGTCCTCCCTCCATCAGTCCTTCTCGTCATTCGATCTTAAAAAATAAAACAACACTGACTACTCTGTTGGCCTTAACCTCCTAAATAAAGAATAAATATTATCCTATTTTTTATTTTAGTGATGATCGAACAGTGATAGTGATAGTGAAGGAGAGGGGCAGCCGTTTTCTTCTATGCTCTATTCCTCTGTTCTTTTCTCATTTCAGCAAATAAGGTTTTCTTAATACAACCTTAACACTAATGTGGGCCTTAGACAAAACAAACCAAAAACTAAAAAGCCCAAAACATTAATTTCAACACTCCCCTTAAAGTTTTAAACCTTCATACCCAATGATAAGTTGTGATTTTACGTTGTTTTATACCCTTAAACACGTGTTACCGATCGTTACACATCTAAAATTTACCAATTATCCTACATAAACAATTTATTTTATGCAGGTAAATGAAAAATAAGAAAACCCACAAGATCGGATAAGTTCATTGCCAGCTTTCATGAAATGATTGGCAGGACCCATCACATGCTTAATACACTCTATGTAAGACAAAAGAGAAAATATTTTTGGAGGCTAAAGGAGCTCAAACGGCTCAAGGCAAGAAAAAAATGACAAGGAAAGAAAAGAAGAGTTGATAGCGCACGATTTACAAGCTCAAAGAATCATTATGGCGTCTCTATGTCTGATAGAGTTTTAAACTCTATAAAAGCCCACTAAGGTGATCATCGACGGGGAGGGAGAGCACAGAGCTGAAAACACACAGAAGCACATCATATATTCATTCTCTCAAATCTTGCTCAAGGCCACGTTCACGAAGAAATAAGGCAGAGCACTCACCTATCGAAACCTCATCAAAACCGCACGTCACCTCACCAACCAAGCAACTCACGGCCTGCTCAAGCTGCCACCATCCATCAAGCAAAGCAGACAGCTCTAAGGGAGAGTCCGAGAGGTTGAGCTGCTATTGGTGAGCAACCATCGAAGTTCACAGCCCACTGCGGAAATTTTTGAGGGCCGTAGTGAAGTCGAAACCGGGGTGCAAGATTCGGACAGCTGTGTGCTTAGGACGCATATTTCACGCACGGAGGGTTTCTCTCCACCATTGGTGCCATCGACTCAACACAAGCATCCACCTTCTAAGTCGCCCACCGCTGTTCGACGAAAGTACTGTGAGGGGCGTAATTATTCTATCCTTTATTTTACTGTTTTAATTATGTGTTTGTTTAAACCGTCGTTATTTTTATGTTTTAATATGTGCGCTTAAGTTTATTATGTGATTAAGGCCGTAGTAGGCCAGATTATGAATTGGTAATATTGGTGTTCGTATTTTATTTAATCATATGAGTTGAGTTGTGTATTTCTTATTTGCGCTAAATGCTTGCATGTGCCTGCTCATCATATGCATGAGTCTTGATTGGTTTATGAGACTGTTTAAGTGATTAAACCGGTTAGAACAATAAACAAGGAATACCACGACGTAAAACCGACCAGAGATGGAATTCGGTTTCGTACGTGTGGTTTCCGAGACCTTAGGCGCGGAAAGCGTCTAAACTCGGGGAAATTCATAAAGCTAATGCGTGCGGAGTAACTACAGTCATTTAGGAATATAGTTGATTGGTTCACTTTCGCATAGGGTTGCTATACACGCGAGAGCGGGTAGCACGTATGAAATCGGTCGCATTAATACGTAGGAATATTTTGTGCCGAGCACGTGCCTTGATCACATCCGTCGTCAAATTATTCATTTGCTATCTTGTTTTATTTATGTTATTTGTTATCTGCATTTTTATTTATTTTATTAAATTCACAAAATATAAAAACTCGTTTTAGTTATTAAATTTTAGAATAATATCTTAAATTAATCGAGCTGTCCTCGTGGATCGACACTTGGACTTGTCCATTTTATACAACTTGCACGACCTAGTACACTTGCTAGTATTCGAGCGTGTTAAGTTTTTGGTGCCATTGCCGGGGATAGCGGTAATATTAATTTTAAAATATATTCTGAGTTTTAGTTTAAACAATTTTATTTCTATTATTTTCTATTAGTATTTTCTGAAAAAAAAAAAAGAGTTAAAAAAATAAATATTATATAAAAACATATATATTTTATCTTGATTATTTTATCATTATTATCGTTGTTATTATTATTATTATAAGTTTTCTATATTAATTTTATTAGCCATGTACAATCACTTCTATTATTCTTCAGCGGCAGATCTACCTATGTATGGAGAAAATTAGGTTAATGATATTATTGCAGCAAAGTTTGAGGCGATTCATCGGAGGATAGATGAGATACAATTTCAGCACTTACAGGCCATGCGTCGTGTTCATCACAGTTGGAATTCAAACGTATTCTACGAGGGTCTATACTGCGAGGAGCCACGAGAATTTTATAATGAGCAGTTTGCTCCACCTGAAAAGGAGAAAGCCGCCTAGGAGATAGCGTTCGAAAAGGCCGTAGAACAGACGGATAAAGCACACGAGAGACAGGTCGAACAGAACCGTAGAGCTGAAGAGCGACACCGGAAGTTCGATGCTACTTTTAACAAAAGTTCTAAACAATTAGAAGCATCAATACGGAGTTTAATGGCCCAAGTGGAGAAGCTAAAAATTGACAAAGACAGATCCAGAACAGTTGATTTGTGGAACGACGCTAGAACTAGTGCCGGAACCAAATGAAGTTGATGATGAGATCGAATCTGAAAAAGTCGATCAACCCGCAGAGGCTACTGTAGATTTCTTTCCATCAAAGCTGAGTCCTCCATCAGTTTGGATTCGACCGCATTTTCCAATAGCGTCACGAAAAGAACAAGATGATTTATTATTAAAGAGCAGCAAAATTGACGAACAAAGGATGATAATTCTCACCGAAGAATGTTCAACATGGATACAGGAGAAGCCACCGAAGCATAATAATCAGGGGAGTTTTTATATTCCGCGTTCTGTTGGTGTTCCTTTATTCTCTAACTTATGTTATATAAGTGTTAGCATTGACGCTACGCCTCTTTCATTTTTTAGATAATTGGAACTCAGTGAGCCAAAGCCTACCTCGACGATTCTCCAAATAGTAGATAGATCGATTACATGTCCACGAGGAATCACAGAAACTGTACTGGCGAAGTGTTCTGCGTCTTTCAGGGAAATATTGTCTAGAGAGAATACAAGCAAACTGAAAAACATCCAGCACAACAAGAAGGAGCAAGAAAATTTCGATCCAATTTTACGAGATTTTATGAAATCAACAGATCACTCGAAGAGCATAGTCACGAAGGAATGTGCTAAGACGTTGGTGATCGTTGATTTTGACATTAGTTGGGATCCGAAAGTCGACCTATGGAGAGAGTTTAAAGATTGCAACCACAGGAAGCTATATCATTCCGAGATCAAACTCCTCTCAAAAAATGTGAAATCAAAATGTTCAGTACTTCTTCTGAACATACAGAATCGTCGACCATCAATGCGAACACGAGTCGAGCTATCGACTATAAAAACAGTGCTTATTGGGAGGCAACCCAAGTACTATTATGCATCACTATTTTTATTTCAGTATTGAAGTCTTATATTTATTATATTGCATCTTATTAAGTATGTCTTGCTTTTGATTTTCTTTTAAAAAAAAGGCGTATCACGGTGCCGTTTATGCTTCCTCGCAAGCTCATAGTCAGTTTGGGGGTGGTTGGTTGCAAGAGCTAGCTCGATCCCATGGAGGAACCAAAGTCTTATCACGATTCATCCAACATCGATCAACACATTATTCAGGACAGTGTCACTTAAACCTTTTTTTGCTTTAAATTTTTACATATTGAGGATAATGCGCAAGTTAGTTTGGGGGTGGGGTGACACATGCTAGATTTGATATCGATCTCTTTGGTTTATTAGTTTGTTTAACTGATCAAGGTTATGATTTGAACGTAACTTGTGAAGACTCCTGTCGATGATGAAAGTTTTTGAAAAATAATTTTCAATGTGTCGAGATAAGAGTTAGCTAATTGAGCGAGAAAGCCCTGCATGTTATGTGTTTTAATACTAGCATGATTATCTGATTACATTGATTGCTTCGGAAGGATAGTACGTATCATGAGACACAAACCCAGAAAATATTGTGAGTTTTGAGCCAAAAAAATAAAATTAGAGCAACACAATAATTGCTCGATGCGTTTTTCATGAGTGTCACGCATGGTTTGAATAATTTCGAACTTGCTCTGTTATGCATGTCAATATCATGGTGTGGATTTTTGTGTACGAAAATGATTAAGGCAATTAGGATGAGTCATTGGCCTAAATATCTGCGTACCCGACATATCTATCAATTAGTGAGTCCCTTTGAGCCTTATTAGCCTTATTGTTTGATTTGGAGCGATGATATTTAGCCACGTTATCCCGTTAGTTTATCCTTCATCCTCGAACCATTGTCAGCATGTTAGCTTACTAGTTGCTTCATAGTATTGAGTCTATTAATTTAGTGGAAAGACAATTATGGCATGTTATTTCTGGTTGCAGTATTCTATTTTACTTATTTGAAAAAAAAGAAAAGAAAAGAAAAAAAAGAGAGATCGAAAATAAAACTGAAAAAAAGTATCGAAAAAATAAAGGATAAAAAGAGAAAAAAATATCAAAAAATAATATTGTTTATAAAAAAAAAAGTTACAATAGTTATTATTATTACTATTTTATATTTTTTTTCAGGCTTAGATTCTCGAGTTTCTAAGTAATTTTTGGAGTAAGTTTTAATTGTCGAATTTCCGTTATTTGATGTCGTATTTTGTTGGTAGAGGGTGTAAAGATTTGAACATGAAATTGAAATAAGAAATTGAGTGCTGAGTCCTCTGTAATCTATTGTATTCATTGAAGAAGAAGTTCATTACAGTTCCCGTATACCTAATAAACATATATTCTCAAGGATTTACATAAAAGCCCCTTGGAATATAAGTACTCACACACAAGTCCTATAATTTTCCATATGTACAAATAGATACAATCTAATAGTTCAATAGAGGGTATAGAAGGGAAAAGCGATTTAGCAACTAACATGCTCGACTTTTTTACCTCACTCATCCCATATATCAATCACATACTTATTACCCTGAGCCCCATTACAACCAGTGATAAAGACCTTTTGATTCGTGCATGAGACTACTGTGTGATTATGATATGATATATTTGCAAGCTTAGAGTAATATCATTCTATGTTGTGAGTTGAGCGCTTTTATACAGATCCCATTAAACACCTCGACGAATTGAGCGATCCATGTGAGAGTTGTCACTTGATTCGTGTTAGGACTCTGGAAATGTTTTTGTGCTATGATATGATCGTGAACTATTACTCCATATCTCATGTTTGGCTGACCACTCATTAGTTGACGTATATTTCGACTTTCTATTCTGTGAATAAACAGGATAATTCAATTAGTGACGCCGTAAAATCCTAACTTGATATAGTTTCTATCCGCTTTCATGATCGAGGACGATAGAAGCTAGTTTGGGGGGTTGTTGATAAGTTGTGATTTTACGTTGTTTTATACCCTTAAACACGTGTTACCGATCGTTACACATCTAAAATTTACCAATTATCCTACATAAACAATTTATTTTATGCAGGTAAATGAAAAATAAGAAAACCCACAAGATCGGATAAGTGCATTGCCAGCTTTCATGAAATCATTGGCGGGACCCATCACATGCTTAATACACTCTATGTAAGACAAAAGAGAAAATATTTTTGGAGGCTAAAGGAGCTCAAACGGCTCAAGGCAAGAAAAAAATGACAAGGAAAGAAAAGAAGAGTTGATAGCGCACGATTTACAAGCTCAAAGAATCATTATGGCGTCTCTATGTCTGATAGAGTTTTAAACTCTATAAAAGCCCACTAAGGTGATCATCGACGGGGAGGGAGAGCACAGAGCTGAAAACACACAGAAGCACATCATATATTCTTTCTCTCAAATCTTGCTCAAGGCCACGTTCACGAAGAAATAAGGCAGAGCACTCACCTATCGAAACCTCATCAAAACCGAACGTCACCTCACCAACCAAGCAACTCACGGCGCGCTCAAGCTGCCACCATCCATCAGGCAAAGCAGACAGCTCTAAGGGAGAGTCCGAGAGGTTGAGCTGCTATTGGTGAGCAACCATCGAAGTTCACAGCCCACTGCGAAAATTTGTGAGGGCCATAGTGAAGTCGAAACCGGGGTGCAAGATTCGGACAGCTGTGTGCTTAGGACGCATATTTCACGCACGAAGGAGGGTTTCTCTCCACCATAGGTGCCATCGACTCAACACAAGCATCCACCTTCTAAGTCGCCCACCGCTGTTCGACGAAAGTACTGTGAGGGGCGTAATTATTATATCCTTTATTTTACTGTTTTAATTATGTGTTTGTTTAAACCGTCGTTGTTTTTATGTTTTAATATGTGCGCTTAAGTTTATTATGTGATTAAGGCCGTAGTAGGCCTGATTATGAATTCGTAATATTGGTGTTCGTATTTTATTTAATCATATGAGTTGAGTTATGTATTTCTTATTTGCGCTAAATGCTTAGTGCCTGATCATCATATGCATGAGTCTTGATTGGTTTATGAGACTGTTTAAGTGATTAAACCGGTTAGAACAATAGACAAGGAATACCACGACGTAAAACCGACCAGAGATGGAATTCGGTTTCGTACGTGTGGTTTCCGAGACCTTTGGCGCGGAAAGCGTCTAAACTCGGGGAAATTCATAAAGCTAATGCGTGCGGAGTAACTACAGTCATTTAGGAATATAGTTGATTGGTTCACTTTCGCATAGGGTTGCTATACACGCGAGAGCGGGTAGCACGTATGTTAGGAATTTCTACCTTAACTAGATTTATATTGTTTATATGAAATCGGTCGCATTAATACGTAGGAATATTTTGTGCCGAGCACGTGCCTTGATCACATCCATCGTCAAATTATTCATTTGCTATCTTGTTTTATTTATGTTATTTGTTATCTGCATTTTTATTTATTTTATTAAATTCACAAAATATAAAAACTCGTTTTAATTATTAAATTTCAGAATAATATCTTAAATTAATCGAGCTGTCCTCGTGGATCGACACTTGGACTTGTCCATTTTATACTACTTGCACGACCTAGTATACTTGCTAGTATTCGAGCGTGTTAAGTTTTTGGTGCCATTGCCGGGGATAGCGGTAATATTAATTTTAAAATATATTCTGAGTTTTAGTTTAAACAATTTTATTTCTATTATTTTCTATTAGTATTTTCTGAAAAAAAAGAGTTAAAAAAATAAATAATATATAAAAAATATATATTTTATCTCGATTATTTTATCATTATTAACTTATTATTATTATTATTATTATTATTATTATAAGTTTTCTATATTAATTTTATTAGCCATGTACAGTCACTTCTATTATTGTTCAGCGGCAGATCTACCTATGTATGGAGAAAATGAGGTTAATGATATTATTGCAGCAAAGTTTGAGGCGATTCATCGGAGGATAGATGAGATACAATTTGAGCGCTCACAGGCCACGCGTCGTGTTCATCACAGTTGGAATTCAAACGTATTCTACGAGGGTCTATACTGCGAGGAGCCACGAGAATTTTATAATGAGCAGTTTGCTCCACCTGAAAAGGAGAAAGCCGCCTAGGAGATAGCGTTCGAAAAGGCGGTAGAACAGACGGATAAAGCACTCGAGAGACAGGTCGAACAGAACCGTAGAGCTGAAGAGCGACGCCAGAAGTTCGATGCTACTTTTAACAAAAGTTCTAAACAATTAGAAGCATCAATACGGAGTTTAATGGCCCAAGTGGAGAAGCTAAAAATTGAAGAATCTGAATGCGAGCCAGAAGCGCTCTCGAGCCACACAAAGACAGATCCAGAACAGTTGATTTGTGGAACGACGCTAGAACTAGTGCCGGAACCAAATGAAGTTGATGATGAGATCGAATCTGAAAAAGTCGATCAACCCGCAGAGGCTAGTGTAGATTTCATTCCATCAAAGCTGAGTCCTCCATCAGTCTGGATTCGACCGCATTTTCCAATAGCGTCACGAAAAGAAAAACAAGATGATTTATTATCAAAGAGCAGCAAAATTGACGAACAAAGGATGATAATTCTCACCGAAGAATGTTCAACATGGATACAGAAGAAGCCACCGAAGCATAATAATCAGGGGAGTTTTTATATTCCGCGTTCTATTGGTGTTATTCTCTAACTTATGTTATATAAGTGTTAGCATTGACGCTACGCCTCTTTCATTTTTCAGATAATTGGAACTCAGTGAGCCAAAGCCTACATCGACGATTCTCCAAATAGTAGATAGATCGATTACATGTCCACGAGGAATCACAGAAACTGTACTGGCGAAGTGTTCTGCGTCTTTCAGGGAAATATTGTCTAGAGAGAATACAAGCGAACTGAAAGACATCCAGCACAACAAGAAGGAGCAAGAAACTTTCGATCCAATTTTACGAGATTTTATGAAATCAACAGATCACTCGAAGAGCATAGTCACGAAGGAATGTGCTAAGACGTTGGTGATCGTTGATTTTGACATTAGTTGGGATCCGAAAGTCGACCTATGGAGAGATTTTAAAGATTGCAACCACGGGAAGCTATATCATTCCGAGATCAAACTCCTCTCCAAAATTGTGAAATCAAAATGTTCAGTACTTCTTCTGAACATACAGAATCATCGACCATCAATGCGAACACGAGTCGAGCTATAGACTATAAAAACAGCGCTTATTGGGAGGCAACCCAAGTACTATTATGCATCACTATTTTTATTTCAGTATTGAAGTCTTATATTTATTATATTGCATCTTGTTAAGTATGTCTTGCTTTTGATTTTCTTTTAAAAAAAAGTCGTATCACGGTGCCGTTTAGTTATGCTTCCTCGCAAGCTCATAGTCAGTTTGGGGGTCGTTGGTTCGCAGAGCTAGCTCGATCCCATGGAGGAACCAAAGTCTTATCACGATTCATCCAATATCGATCAACACATTATTCAGGGCAGTGTCACTTAAACCCTCTTTTGCTTTAAATTTTACACATTGAGGACAATGCGCAAGTTAGTTTTGGGGTGGGGTGACACATGCTAGATTTGATATCGATCTCTTTGGTTTATTAGTTTGTTTAACTGATCAAGGTTATTATTTGAACGTCACTTGTGAAGACTCCTGTCGATGATGGAAGTTTTTTAAAAATAATTTTGAATGTGTCGAGATAAGAGTTAGCTAATTGAGCGAGAAAGCCTTGAATGTTATGTGTTTTAATACTAGCATGATTATCTGATTACATTTGATTGCTTCGGAAGGGTAGTACGTATCATGAGACACAAACCCATAAAATATTGTGAGTTTTGAACCAAAAAAAAAAATTCGAGCAACACAATACTTGCTCGATGCGTTTTTCATGAGTGTCACGCATGGTTTGAATATTTTCGAACTGCTCTGTTATGCATGTCAATATCATGGTGTGGATTTTTGTGTACGAAAATGATAAAGGCATTTAGGATGAGTCATTGGCCAAAATATCTGCGAACCCGACATATCTATCAATTAGTGAGCCCCTTTGAGCCTTATTAGCCTTATTGGTTGATTTGGAGCCACGATATTTAGCCACGTTATCCCGTTATTTTACTCTTCATCTCGAACCATTGTCAGCATGTTAGCTTACTAGTTGCTTCATAGTATTGAGTCTATTAATTTAGTGGAAAGACTATTATGGTTTCTGGATGCAGTATTCTATTTTACTTATTTGAAAAAAAAAGAAAAGAAAAGAAAAAAAAGAGAGATCGAAAAACAAAAACTGAAAAAAAGTATCGAAAAAATAAAGGATAAAAAGAGAAAAAAATATCAAAAAATAATGTTGTTTATAAAAAAAAGTTACAATAGTTATTATTATTACTATTTTATATTTTTTTTCAGGCTTAGATTCTCGAGTTTCAAGTAATTTTTGGAGTACGTTTTAATTGTCGAATTTCCGTTATTTGATGTCGTATTTTGTTGGTAGAGGGTGTAAAGATTTGAACATGAAATTGAAATAAGAAATTGAGTGCTGAGTCCTCTGTAATCTATTGTATTCATTGAAGAAGAAGTTCATACATACAGTTCCCGTATACCTAATAAACATATATTCTCAAGGATTTACATAAAAGCCCCTTGGAATATAAGTACTCACACACAAGTCCTCTGTAATCTATTGTGCTGAGTCTTTGTCTTGTATAACCACTTCAACCCAACAACATCCTTGTCCTTTGGCTTCTCAACTAACTCCCATGTCTCATTTTTCACAATCATGTTCATCTCATCTTCCATAGCGGTTCTCCACACTTCTTCTCTACTTGCTTGCTCAAAGTTCTCCGGTTCAACAACAACAAAATTGCAATGTGCATAAATATCGGTCATAGGTCTCAATTTTATCGGCGTTGAGCTTGGGGATGATGACGCCGACCGGATATTTATCGTTGGAGATGATGGAGATGGTTCTTCGTCTTCGATATCGTGCCCACTACCACTTGACCCTTCTTGTGCATCATCTTGAATAGGATATGACACACTTTCAACTCCTTTTCCTTTCCAATCCCAATGATCTTTCTCATTGAAAATCACATCTCTGCTTTCTATCACTTTGTTTCTCTTCAAACAAAAGAGCCTATAGCCCTTTGATTTTATACTATAGCCAACAAAGATGCACTTCTCACCTTTATCTTCAAGCTTGTTCCTCAACTCCTTTGGAACATGTGCATAGCAAATGGACCCGAACACCTTCAAGTGATTCACCGATGGCTTTTTGCCGCCAGACCAAGCTTCGAATGGAGTCTTGTTCTCTACCGCCTTTGTGGGACATCTATTCAATAAGTACACCGTCGTATATGTAGCTTCCGCCCAAAAGGTCAATGGTAATCCCTTTTCATTCATCATGGTTCTTGCCATTTCAACAATGGTCCTATTTTTTCTCTCGGCCACGCCATTTTGCTCCGCTGTAAAACTAATCGTCAATTCTCTCTCTAGGCCGGTGTCTTCACAAAACTTCTCAAACTCCTTAGAGTTGTACTCACCACCTCTATCGCTTCTTAACTTCTTTATCAACCGGCCACTTTGTCTCTCAACCATTCTTTGGAACTTTTTGAAGACATAAAGCGCTTCCGACTTTTTCCTCAAAAAATAAACCCAACACATTCTTGAATAATCATCAATGAAGTGATGAAATACCGGTTTCCACCATGTGAGTTTGTGCTCATGGGACCACAAATATCGGGGTGAACAAGCTCTAGTTGCGTCTTTGCTCTCCACGCCTTCGCCTTCGGAAATGATTCTCGATGTATCTTTCCAAGACCACATGACTCACATACGCCACCAATCTCTTCTATAGTTGGTAACCCATACACCATTTCCTTATTGCTTAGCAACTTCAAGATCTCAAAATTCAAATGATCATACCTCTTATGCCACAACCATGAGTCATCACATACACCAACCTTCAAGGCAACACTTCCTTCGGGCTTGAGAGCGAGAGGGAAGTTTTTATTCCTCTCCATCTTCATTACGGCTATCAACTCTCTTTTATTCCCAACCTTATCAAATATTCTACAAGTCGCACCCTCGAAGTGAACCGCATGACCATGCTCAACCAATTGCCCAACACTTAGCAAATATTGAGCCAAATCCGACACTAGCAATACGTCATGAATTAGCATCCTTCCCTTCTTTGATGCAACCGCAATCGTGCCTTTCCCCTTAGATTTCACCACGGCTCCATTTCCCATCGTAATTTGAGTAGTAGCGGTGCTATCAAGCTTGCAAAAAATCGACTCATCCTCGGTCATGTGGTTGCTACATCCACTATCAACATACCACACATCTTTCTTTTTCTCAATGGCTGCTTGGCATGCATAAAATGTGCTTCCATCATTTCTCTCGAGACTCTTCTCTTCGGTGTAGTTTGCTTGCTCCTCATTCTTCACCCTACAAAACTTCTCTTTATGGCCATATTCTTGCAATTGTAGCATTGAACTTTCCCCTTATTCCAAATCTTTTTCAATATGGCCCGGCTTCTTGCAAAAGTTGCATAGCTTAGCTTCTCTGCTTTGGTAGGTACCTCTACCACCTTCACTACCAAATCTACCCCCAATCGGCCTTGGCCTCTACCACCACTAAAGCCACCACGGAAGGTATTCCCATTGGCCGCCTTTTGCTTATTATACTATTTCACATTCACCTTAGATTGAAAGGCGCCTTCAAGAACTTGGTCACCATGCCTATTAAACCTTTCCTCATGTCTGTCAAGAGAGCCCATAAGATCATGCACACTAATAGTGAAGAGGTCTTTAGTCTCTTCAATAACGGCCACAATATTGTCATACTTGGAAGGAAGACTAATCAAGAACTTCTCACACACCGACTTATCGCTCAAAGTTTCACCCAAATTTTTTGTTTGATTCACAATCTCAATCACCTTAGAGAAATACTCTTGTAGAGTCTCTTTCTCCTTCATTTGCAAATTTTGAAACTCCCTCTTAAGAGCTTTATCGTTCTAACTTTATCGGTGCCTTGATACTCTTTTTGCAAAATCTCCCATGCTTCATTGGAGGTTTGAGCCCCGATTATTCTCGGAAAAATCTTGTTGGATATACTTCCTTGAATCAAATAAAGATCCCTTGCTTCCATCTTTCCATTCTCCTTCTCGTCGGGATCCGAAGCCGTAGCCTTCACAACATTTCCTTTTCCATCTTTCTTCTCTTCTATTTTCTCATTTATCACATATCCCTCTTCTACTATCTCCCGTAAATCTTGTGAAATCAAAAGAGTCTTCATCTTAATACTCCAATAATCATAACTCTCATCATCAAATACGGGTTGCCCACCTTGTGACGCCCAAACACCTCCTTGGGTAGCCATGGTACCCTTCTCAACTTCAAACTCTATTTTCTTCACCTTCAATGAAGACACCTACTTCAAATCTCACCAAACACAAGCTCTGATACCATTTATGTTGGTCTTAACCTCCTAAATAAAGCATAAATATTATTTTTTATTTTGGTGATGATCGAACAGTGATAGTGAAAGAGGGGCAGCCGTTTTCTTCTCTGCTCTATTCCTCTGTTCTTTTCTCATTTCAGCAAATAAGGTTTTCTTAATACAACCTTAACACTAATGTGGGCCTTAGACGAAACAAACCAAAAACTAAAAAGCCCAAAACATTAATTTCAACATACTCATTATCAGTTGTATAGTTTTAAGAGGTAGGTAGCCCTACATTCTAATATGGTACATTAGGGGTTTTGTTTGATAAGAGTGCTACTGCTACCAGTCATGTTTAGATCACATCACTCTTTCATATATGTCTAGTTCACTTAATACCTATTTTATTCTTCAGATTTTTATACAATATTAGAGTCGATAGAATCTGCGTGTTTATTGCTTCGTTATCGTTCAATTATGTTTGCATGTGACCACACGTGAGTTGTCATGTTGAGACACTCTTTTTTACATCGTTATTTAATAGATTTCGACTTACTTTCTGCACCGGGTCGGGTAGTCGGGTATCGGGTAGTTCGGGTTAAGATTTTCACTACCTGAACCCGACCCGATCTACGACGGGTACCCACTTGCAGGGTATATATCGGGTTTGGTTACCTGATTTTGAATTGGAAATATGACTAAAGTATTATAATGCAATGTATACATATATATATATATATACATACATACATATATATATATATACATATATATATATATATATATATCAAATCTCCATGTTATATGGTAAATATCACTTAAAATATTTGCATATTTTATTTTCAATAAATATATTATACATAGTTTTATATATTTATTTATAAAATTTTGAGAATATATTTTAAATTTTTATAATGATTTATGCATTGATAATATAATATCACTTGTTAATTATACAACTAAAATAAGAAATTAATCGAAATAATGTTAAACTTTAACACCACTCAAGTTTTTGAATCCAACATGAGTGTCTCTCTTCTGTCTCCTGAGAGTCTTTTTTCTCCTCCTTGTGGGGCCTTGGTGTCTAGTAACACGCTTGTTTGAGTCGATATGAACGTCAATACTACAGAAATTTCGTACCAGTCTCTGCTGCAATCATAGCGCCTCTTGCCGGATATATCTTTCTGTCTTTTTTCTAGACCTTTCACTCATACTTCATGCTTCAATATCTATCCTCCTCTTGTGATATTTGCACGTTACTCTTGCATACTGTACGGTAGTTTTCACGTTTATTTCTTTTGATAGGTACTGTCGAATAAGCTGAAATCTTTTCGTGTAAAAACCTGCTGGTTGTTTCCCAAGGCCGAGTCTTTGATGGCGGGATCGAACATTGATTTCACTGAACACGAACTACTGGGGCTCTCAATATCGGACGAAGGAAGTTCATGTTTGAATGGCTCGAAAAATTACCCAATCATTGGACGAATCCTCTCTCTTAAATCGTTTAATTTCGCGGCTTTGAGGTCTACTTTGGAATATTCCTTCATGCCGGGGAGAGGTATGGCCATGCACCAACTTGGACCACAACGCTTTGTCGTGGATTTCTATCATGAGTTAGATCGTCGTCGGATTCTTGAGTCGGCGCCATGGGCCTTTGAAAAATAGTTGGTGGAACTATCTCATCTGAATGAGGGCGAGGATCCGATGACGGCTGATCTAACTAAATGTCAATTCTACGTCCAACTCCATAACCTTCCATTTTGGGCTAGAAAGGAAGCCTCCTTACATAAAATTGGCGATGAGCTCGGGAAATGCGTGGATGTTGATATCAAAGGACAGCAATGGACGAGCTACGTCCGACTAAAGGTGTTGATTGACATTGAAAAACCACTACGGAGGGTTATTAAAATCCGAGCTAATGATCTACGGAACTCGATCGTTACTCTCAAATACGAGCGGCTTCCAAATTTCTGCTATTGTTGTGATGCAAAGACCATGCCGTATGATCCGTCATTAAGAGCGAATCGATACAGCCCAGCCATGCAACGCATTCAAGGATCTCTGATTGATCGGAAACCGCATTGGCCGGGAAATCATCAGACTACCAACAACGAGAAGAGGGCCGGAGAGACACCTCAACCCGACCCGACACCTCAGCCCATTCACATCCAGCCTAGCTCTGACCCACAGTTTCGTACCGTTACTTCCGCTTTCAACACCCTTAATCAATCCCTAATTTTTCGCTCCATAAGTGCTCCAAAATTTCCATCACCAACCCCAATAATCACGCGTATTCAACCCTGTTCAGAAACTGTTCACCATCACCAAAGCTTGAATGCCGCCCTTCCTAATTTATTCCCCCATCTTCGTACCCAAATATTAATTGCCGCATCTCACTCCCCACATCAGACAAAAGATCTCACTCATGATCCTTATCTACACTCACCCTTGGCCAATCTCTCTCAAGCCCTTTTCTCGGCTGCAGCCCAAACCAGTCTCAAGCCCATCTCTGCAAGTAATATTATTACCACTTTCACAGACTTAAAACTCAAGATCAACAATGTCCAAGCCCATCCTCCCTAACCTTACCAATCCAACCCGTCATCTACCCAACCTACCGACAAATCTCATTTGCTAATATCCATCCAATCCCAACCATAAGCCCACCTATAGCCACAGTTACTAAACCAATCAACTCTTCCATGCCCCCACATGCAAACTTTGTCACCTCGTCGGAATCGCAGTCAACTACTAATTTTCTCTACCAGATGGAGGTAGAACCAATTCTTTTTGATATTGATCAAGCCAAAAGTGCTGGTTTTGGAACAGTAGAGTCAGGTTGCTCAAATTCGAGTCGGGACAGGCTACTCGGAAGGTCAAACGTCTTCGAAAGTCTGCCCCATCTCCGGCTAAGCGTAAGCAATCTATCTCTCTGAAGAGAAATGCTGAAGATGACTTACAAAATCCTTCTTGTATCAAGTGTGATACTCAAACTATATCGGAAGCCATGGACACTACAACTTACTTTGAATCAACGGCGGAGGGTGCATCGGGTGTGATGCAACCCCGCCGATCGCCATGAATCTCCTAATTTGGAACTGTCGTGGTTTGGGTGGTAGCCCGACTGTCCATCAACTCGGTATCCTAGCCCGAGCTTATCGCCCCGGCGTGATTTTTCTCATCGAGACCAAGTGTGGGATATTCGCCGTGAATTCGTTCAAAACAAACTTGGCATGCATGGAGCCCGAAGGAACATCTGAATCTTCTTCACCAGCTAAGCAGCGTGGGTTCGGACAAGTGGCTTTGCGCGGGGGGATTTTAACAAAATCCTTGACCAGAAGGAAAAAGATGGGGGGACAGTCGAGACCCTTACGACAAATCGAGGACTTTTGAAATACTCTGTTATGTGCGGGCCTTGTGGATCTGGAAAGCGACTGTGACCCTTTTACCTGGTCGAATAAAGCTCTACATCCGTTCACGATACGAGAGAGACTTGATCGTGCATGTGCGACCTCCGCTTGGTTGTCTTTTTTCCCGAATGCCAGAGTTAGCAACATTTGAGCCTTGTATTCTGATCATCATGCGATCGTTGTTCAAATGACAACCAATATACACTTTTTGAAACTGGTCGTCGGCCTTTCCGCTTTGAAACTCGGTGGACGCATGAGCAACGTTGTGGGGAAGTCATCAAGGAAATTTGGACGGATGCTACAAGAAAATCGCCACACATGGCGGACCTCTTGAATACTAGCAAAATGGAACTATCAAAATGGAGCAAAGTACATTACCAGGGGGTCCGTCACCAATTACGTTGCATTGAAGAGAAAATTAAACAGCTACAAGCCCGGCAAATATCTATGATCAGCCGTACGGAGGAACACGCGTTGTTGAGAGAATTTGATCAAATTCGAAAACAAGAGGAGATTTATTGGCTCCAACGCAGCAAGGTCGATTGGTTAAGAACGTAGATCGATACACTTGCTTCTTTCATCGGAAGGCATCAACGAGACGGAATACTAATCGAATACGTCATATTCGTAATCAGAACGGTGACTGGTGCGAACCAGATCAGGCTATTGAAACAGCTGTTAGTGATTACTTTAAAGAACTTTTCCAGTCACAATGTCCTATCCCGTCAGATATAGATAAAGCTACTCGGGCAATTCCAGCAACGGTTACAAGTGAAATGAACGAGGCTCTTCTTCGGCTGTACACTACGGAAGAGGTGCGTGATGAACTCACAGGTATGTTTCCATATAAATCAGCTTTTATACCTAGTCACTTAATTACAGATAATGTCCTTATAGCTTTTGAAACCAATCCTGCTATGAAGCAGCGAAAGAGAGGTCGAGAGGGACTCGTATCCCATAAACTGGACGTGAGTATACGACCGAAGTGAGTGGCTGTTTCTGCAACAAGTGCTCTATAAGTTAGGTTTTCATGAGAGTTTTGTCTCTCTTATTTCTCGTTGTATATCTGGCATTAATTATTCTTTTTTACTTAATGGGAAATGTTTTGGCGGTGTACCCCTCAACGAGGCCTGCGCAAGGCGACACCCTTTCACCCTACCTCTTTCTATTCTGCGCAGAGGCTTTCTCTTGTTTATTGCAGGATGCAGAGCTTCATGAGGAACTTAAAGGTGTTTCCGTATGCCGAGGTGCCCCGAGAATCTCTCATCTTCTCTTTGCCGATGATACACTTATTTTCACGAGGGCAACAGTGGGAGATATGGAAGCGGTAAAACGAATATTGGTTGAATATGGGTCGGCTTCTGGACAGGAAGTGAACACCGCAAAGTCATCGATGGTTTTTTCTCCAAATGTACGTGATGATGTCCGTGATAGCTGTCGTTCGGTTTTTGGAGTTTTGCCTAACACATCTCAAAACATGTACTTGGGTCTACCCTCCGTGGTGGGGCAAAATCGGCGAGAGATCTTCGTCTTCGTTCGTGATCGAATGTGGAAAAAGATTCGAGGGTGGTTCGAGAAGCTGTTATCACAAGCAGGGAGAGAGGTTTTCATCAAAGCTGTCCTTCAAGCTATCCCCACGTATGCGATGAGTTGTTTACTGCTTCCAACATCTCTCACTCAATATATTCAACGTCTGATGGCGAAATTCTGGTGGTCGGCATCGGATAAACAGAAGATTCATTGGATGCGGTGGGAAATGTGCACACCCAAGTCACAAGGTGGAATGAGCTTCCGCGATATCAAGAGTTTTAACTTAGCGATGCTGGCAAAACAAGTATGGCGGTTTCTGTTGAGACCAGATTGTCTTCTTTCACAAATTTACAAGGCAAGATACTATCCTCACCGGAATATCCTTGACGCTAATCTCGGCAACAATCCATCTCTAACCTGGCGTGGGATATTCTCGGCATGCAAAGTCGTTCTAGCGGGATTTAGATGGAAAATTGGAACGGGTGTCTCTGTAAAAGTATGGGGGGACCCTTGGTTGCCTCGTGATCAACTAACGAGACTCGTGACACCAATCAGAATGGTCTTGAAGATATACGAGTTAGCGACCTTTGTTCTCCAACATCGAGAAAGTGGAATACTTCACTGATTAATGCGCTTATCCTCCCCATAGACGTGGATTCGATCCTTGGATGTCCCACGAGCGATACGATTTGCCCTGATAAACGAGTTTGGTTTTACTCTAAAGACGGCCTCTTCTCCGTTAAATCGGCATACCGGGTAGCTTGCCAATTTCTTTGTGATACGAATTTAGCTTCATCTTCGAATCCAGAGTTATGGAATTTCATCTGGTCCGTTGACGTCCCTCCTCGAGTTCATTTACTCGCGTGGCGTGTCGGGCGTAATCTCCTCCCAACGGCTGTTAATCTCTTTAATAGACGATCTCTTGCGAGTACGGTGTGCATACGCTGTGGTTTTGGGCAAGAGGATGCTCAGCACGTGTTTACAAAATTTCGCAGCTCTAAGGAATTCTGGTACAAATCATCGCTGCCCTATGCCGTAATCCTCCGCTTTCGAGCCTCAGCGGAAGAATGGCGACAAGATGTCCATAAGAAATTATCCACAACGGACTTCACGACGTTCCTATGTTATTGCTAGTCCTTATGGGATATGCGAATTTCATATTGTGGGGTAAAGGTATTTCTGTGGATCGAGCAATCTCTCGAGCAATATGAATGTTTTACGATGAAAGGAGGGAGGACACTCATACCACTGATGAAATTCCTGGGAGATGGATAAAGCCGAATGGTGGTTTTATCAAGTTAAACTTCGAGGGGGCGCTGCATCAAGAGAGACGATCTGCATCGGCAGGGATCGTAGCTCGTGATTCTAATGGCCTTTGCATTGGATGGTGGTCGAGAGCATTCCCCGGCTTTTTTGAGCCTGAGGTGATTGAAGCGATGGCAGCTACATGGGCCATTTACGTCGCACGTATGAAACGATGGCCACGAGTGATCATCGAAGGAGATTTTCAGACGATTATACTTAAGCTTCAGAAACTCTGTTCTTTATCGCTTTCAGCGGGGTGCATTCTCCACGACTGTATTCGGTGGTACCATTTTTTGAGTCGGTTAGTTTTTCCTTTGATAAAAGACAATATAACTCCGTTGCTCATTACTTGGCCAAGGATCTAGGCTATGTTGGAGAGGGTTGTTCTCCACCATCTCAGGCCATGGCTAGTCTTGTATCTGCGGACAATTTGGAATGAAAATTCGCCTTCTTTTAAAAAAAAGATATTGATATCTAAAAACTTACGTATATATGTTTTTGCATAAAAACAAAATATATTTTTTTTAAAAAAATAATATATCGGGTACCCGAATAACCGAACGGGTACTTAATTGGGCTAAACCTCGTTTAATCATCCAACTCTTTTGTCGTCGTTATCTAATTCGCTTCTCGCTTATAAAAGGTAGTATTAACTTACATTTCTAATACCATCTCAAACCACCAAACTCCCATTTCTTTCTTAACCATACAACACTTAAACGTTTCATTACAATGCCGACAAAAGAAGGTTCTCTTACCTTCGATGCGCCAATCTTGCAACACGAATTCGATATCCAGCCCCAATTCGTTTGGCCCGACGAAGAAAAGCCATGCCTCGAACCTCCTCCTCCAACACTCGACCTTCCACCGATAGATTTAAAAGCATTTTTGTCGAAATATCCCGAGTGTGTGGCTCATGCAACTAAGCTAGTAGACGATGCATGCTGGAAACACGGTTTCTTTCTTGTTGTGAACCATGGGATTGTTATGAAGCTCATAGAAGGAGCACATAAGGGAATAGACTTTTTTCTCAAGAAGCCCATCGAGGAGAAGGAGAAGGCTATGAGAAAACACGGCGAACACTGTGGTTATTCTAGTAGCTTCACGGGTAGGTTCTCGACAAAACTCCCTTGAAAGAAACCCTTTCGTTTCGCTACAGTGTTGAGGCGCGTCATTCTGAGATGGTTGAAAGCTACTTCTTGCACAAAATGGGACACGATTATGCTGAATTAGGGTAAGAAAACTACGATAAGATAGAAACACTCAAAATTGTGAGTCTTGATCTTAAAATCTTTTCATTTTTTTTCAAGGAGGGTGTGGCAAGAATATTGTGATGCAATGAGCAGTCTATCGCTTAATGCGATGGAGCTACTGGGAACGAGCTTAGGTGTTGGATCGAGTTTCTACAGGAAATTCTTTGAAGGACATGATTCAATAATGAGATTAATTATTACCCGCCTTGTCGAAAACAAGACCTTGTATTGGGGACTGGTCCTCACTGTGACACAACTTCGCTAACCATACTTCATCAGGATGATGTCGGCGGGCTTGAAGTCTATGTTGATGATAAATGGCACTCTATAGCTCCCAACCCACGAGCTCTTGTCGTCAACGTTGGGGACAAGTTCATGGTAGTATATATACTCTTTCATTCTTAAAAACATATGTATACATATACATTTGTTATCTCATAATATGATTCTTTGTAATGTTTTTGAAGTTTCTTTCCGAGGATGTCACCTGTATTGTAGGCTCTATCTAACGGTATTTATAAGGGATGCTTGCACAGAGCGGTGGTGAACAACAAAAATGCGAGAAAATCGCTTGCATTCTTCCTCTGTCCGAAATCAGACAAGACTCCACCAAAGGAACTTGTAAGCGATGAAAATCCTAAAATGCATCCCGACTTTACGTGGCCAATTCTTCTCGAGTTCACTCAGAAACATTACCGATCGGACACCAAAACGTTTGAAGCTTTCGTTAGTTGGCTCATAGGCAAACTCGAACTTGCTTATTCTTCGTGAATTAGTACCTGTATTGAATCAATAGAATTCTAGGACGCTGGAGTTATTTTTTTCTTTTTGGTAAATGTCAGTCTTCTTAGTTCGAACTGCAAAAATTCTTCCTAGCGAGGATATATTTGTTGGGTACAATTTTCGTATGTACGTCTATATTAAATATATTGATCGTACTCAAGATCTAAACTGATTTTATTTGTTAAGGTTAGCGTTAGACGTTGTGTCCTTAAAATGATATTGCCCCGCATACGGTGCTTACGGAATACGACAATAGTTTCCCAAGATACAACGACAAACATCTCGTAATAGGAATACTCCAAATTACGAGACCAACGAACTTAATTGGTCCTTTGCGGACCCTCTTACGACTTTTGAGTATGAAATACACAAAATATATTACCTATGGGATTACTATGACTTTCTTCCAGAGAATTATTCGAGGTGTATGAAATGAGCAAATGAGCCACCTATTTGTAGATGGAGCTAAATAATGTCGAAGTGTTGCATCGAATCATGGTTGGTCGTTGCTTTACAACCCTATATGCTTCTTTTGCCTTAAGGAGTACTTTATGAGAAGATATATTCTTTTAGAAAAGTTATATCCTAACTAAATAGGAACTAATTTCTAGTTGGCAAATTTTCAACAATATTGTATTATGAGCACTAGTGCAGAAAGGCACATGGGTGACGGTTGTTATACATCATGGGCGATGGTTTCAACGCGTCGCCCATCTGAACAATTTTGGGCGACGGACGTACACGCGTCGCCAAAGATATATTATGGGCGACGGGTCTTGCAGAAGCCGGCCCAAGATAGTATGAGTGGGTGTTTTTTTTTTGTTCATAGGCGACGGTTTCTAGCGGAGAAACCGTCGCCTAATATATATTCTTGGATTGGGCGACGGTTTCTTCCTCGCCCATGACCGTTTATCTAACGCATTGGCGACAGTTTTTGCCGAAGAAGCCGTCGCCCATGAAAAAGTAATTTTTAAAATAATATATGGGCGATGGATCCTTGGCTAGGAACCGTCGCCTATAACTATATATTTTTTTAAATATTTTTTCTGTTTCATTTGTGCCCCCAACAATCAATTCCAAAATCAACAACCAAATCCAAAATAACACCAACAATCAATCAATAACTAATAATCGTAAATAAAATCAACAGTAACATCATCGTCCAACAAATAAATATCGATCCTCGCAACATAAACACAAACATATAACATAAAAGTCGTCTAACCTACATCAAAGATTGCATAAAATGCTCTGCCCACAATTCACGTACTTCATTGAGCTCTTCGACGCAGTAAGAGGAGTGCTCTAGTATCTATAAAACATAATAATGTTAAAACATACTAATAAACATGTATTAAACTTGAAACTTAAAGAAGCTGATGGTAAGTTCAATACCGTTGGCAAGTTGGTTGTATCATCTCTGTCGATACGATTGCGGATAATATCATACATGTATCTCATGACGTAAAATCCACATAACTCACTCCCGCTCGATTGTCGTGGGCACTAATTTAGAAAGATTTTCATGTAATTCAATATCGAATAATGGTAACAATTTAACAAAAAGACATATGTCAAATGCAAACCTTGCATCTCTTCCAAGTAACCTTTGATTTCCTATTCCGATTTCCAACTGCACACGTCAGCGACGCCGTCAGAATTGCCCTTAAACTCGAAATTAGGTAAAATAAATTAATGTTTTAATATAGAGTTACTAATATATGAACTTTATTGTATATAAAAAACTTACGCATCATTCGAGGAGGAACTCTTATATTCCTTATGCCGATGTTCGGTGCGAGCGAATCGAAGACATATACCGTGTTCGAGGGAAAATCGATGACCAATAGAATCCAATGATCACTAAAACAAACTAAACGAAATGATTATTTATAACATAAGCTACGAATCAAGAAAATATATATCTTATATTCTTACCCGTCACAAAAGGCGCAAACAAGTAAGTGCCGACCACATGCGCGTCTTTGATAATAGCATCCAGGAAATCAACTTCACTCTTTGAAATTCTCAGACTCCTTATTAAGATACCTGAGAATATGATTATTCAATAAAATTTATAAAAGCGAAAAACAAAACTTGTAATGGCTTATTGTTTCAACGAAATATTAAATAATACCTCAAAAAAAAGTTGAATAACTGAGGAATCCACACTCACGAGCTTGAACAGATCGACGAAGTCACTGTTGTCAATGTACACAAAGTGGTCTTCGTTACTTGGATTGTAGTAGACATCTCTCACACAGAATGAGAGGGAAGCTGACATTCGTCGATCGTCGCGTGATGCAAGGTAATCGAACAGCTGGCGAGACTGCGTGCCCAAACTACGCACGACCCTCTGATCGAGGCGTGCGATGTCATCTTGATGAATGGATACATTTGGCGCTTTCGCTGGCGAGTTTCCTTTCCGTGACTACAAGTAGAATATGTTACTAAATATTATTATTATTCAAAAATCAATAAATAGTACTTTATTACCGCATTATTCGAACGTATTAACTCTCTTGGCCACTGAATGTAGTTGCCTAGTGCATCTCCAAGAGTTATCAGATGCATAGTTGGTACAGGCAGTTGGACCTCGTCGAAAACGACGGTATCAACGGAGACAACAACGTTGTCTGCCGTAACTGATGCTCCTTGAATTTGGGAATGTCCCTCAGTGACGGTGCCAAAACCGACAACCTCTAACGTCCGTTCGATGTATAATATCAATCGAACCCTAGGATACTATACGATTTTAAAAGAATAAATTGTTAATGTTACTAAGACATTAAGTTGTTGTAAATTAAACAATAATTAAGAATAAATGCATACCGTGACATTCGTCGACAACGGAAATGGATCTAAGGCTTCGCCTCCTGAACTGCGAGAACTCGGTATTTGGTTGGGAGGGTCATCTGAGCCGCGGGGCACTTCGTCTTGCTCCCTGTTCGGCACCGGAAGGCCCATTTGAGCGAACATAGCCCTCATCTCAGACCTCATCTCCTCCCGCATCTCATCCCTAAACTCGGCCCTCATCTGCTCCCGAAACTCGGCCCTCAACTGGTCCCTTAACTCGGCCCTCATTTGTTCCAAGGAAATCTGGTTCGGAGAGGGCCTCGATCGCTCGGATGGGTTGCCGAATACGCTCCGTATCGTCTCATCCTTCCCACATCCTTTAGGCCGCCCACTATGATCGGGTTTTCCATGAATTCTTGACAACGCGTCTTTGTACCTAATAGGGACAAATTCTACTCGTGCTTCTTTGGCGTGCACCTCTATTTGTCAAATACGAGTTATTGATTCGGATATTTCCCTGTCTTCGGGGGGCATGTGCGTTAGCTGATCCTCATCAACCCATTCGGGTCGCCAACCTATATACCTCGCCATGCCGAGATGGTGTGGGTATAAGTTGTGAGCCTAGCTTTGTTTAGCCTTCTGACTAATCTCCTTCAATATTCATAAAAAAAATAAGTGTGAATATATATATATATTATAATATATACATATATATATATATACATATGAAAAATTAGAGTACTATCACTTTATCACCTGAAGTCCGCGGCTTCCCTATAGTCCCTCCATGCCTGCAGTCCTTCCTGACTGAGGTGCTCGTACTCATTAGCCAACTCAGGCCCTTTTTTCTTCTCCTTGACAGCATATTTGTGCTTCCAATTCTTGCGAAGCTCACCGGCTTTCTTGAGGACCTTCTTCTTTATAGCAGGATTATCAGGCAAGTTCCAGGTCCGGTGATAATATGTTTTGGGTATATTAATATCAATTATATACATATAACGAACACAAGTAAAATAATCATTAATTTACCTGAATGTCTGCCCAAAGTACCTCCTTGAGCCCGTCGTCGATCTGGCGCCAATTGGTCACGTAGTCGGTAACCTGTGATCTTGTCACGTGACCAATGTAGTTGCTAAATTTCACCGTGGTATCATTGTCAGGGCCAATGCATGTACCGGCATCGTTGAACTGCAAGATGCACTCATCCGAGGCAGCGCTCAACTTCTTACGTAGATTCTTCATGCTATATGGGCCTCTCTTGGGCCTATTCGTCCCGCTTGATTCGGTACCAAGCGAAGAAGATGTGGGGGGATCCGATGACATTGTACCTGAAAAAATAACAAGAAAAGATTTATTTAGCAAAAAAAGACATGAAAACTATAGATAAATGGAAAACGAGTATCAAATTTTTAATAATACTTAAAAATTTCTAATTTGTCAACAATACATTCCCTCGTCGTGATTTGGAACAATATATCTACGAAAATTTGTATCATCTTCCGCAAGAGGGACGTGTTCTACACCGGTAGGAAATGGGAATGTCTCATTGCTTCTGTCATAGTCCTCTTCATCATCCACATCACCGATGCCAACAACACTTCTCTTTCGTTGAAGAACAATATGCCATCCACTATTAGCAGGATCTTCAACGTAGAATACTTGTTTCGCTTGCACTGCGAGGATGAAAGGGTCGTCCACATAACCCACTTTCTGTAAGTCCACTATTGACAATCCTAATTCTGGATCTATCCGAACGCATCGCCTGTTATCAGCACACTGACAACGTAGCAAAACAAATTTTACATTGTTCTTGTAGACGAGTTCCCATATTTCTTCGATAAACCCATAGTATGAACTTGCATTGCTCGTAACTTGAGCATCCTTTCCACTAGATACTTCTCTCGACAATGCAACTAATGGTGACCCCACTGTTCTGCGACGCGCTCCTATCATCTCGCCTTTTCGTATAAAACGTGTACCCATTGATGTCGTAACCTTCATAATCGCAACATTCCATTTGGGTCCCCATGCCAGCCATTTTATCATCTCACTGCAATCCGATCCGGTATCTACATAAAGTGTCCTCGTTCTGAACCAGCCTAAAAATAGTCTATTATGCTCATTTATGTACCATAGCTCCGATTTTTTTGGATTTTTGCGCCGTAAGGTAGCCATGTGCTCCTCCATAAACGGGTGCACTTCAGGAATATGACGCAACACGAGGAAATGTGCATATTGCACTTCGGGATGTAATAAACGAATGTACCATTATGTCGAAAAAAGACGGAGGAAAGAACATCTCGAAGTAGCACAATGTTATTACGTCATCCACTTGTAGCTCGTCTAGCACCTCGAGATCAAGAACTTTATTGCATATTGCATTGAAAAAGAAACACAATTTTGAAACGCAGTGACGAACGTGCTTCGACATTTACCACGGATTGCGATTGGCAGTAGATGCTGCATCAATGCATGACAGTCATGAGACTTGTACCCCACCAGCTTCAGGTCATTCATCGAGAGATATCTCCTTATGTTACTGGCATAGCCGGATGGGACTTTAATACCTTTTAGACACTGGCAAAAACTTAACTTCTCAGCCCTGCTAAGTGTGAAGCAAGCCGGGGGAAGGAAAGTCCTCTTTTCCTTTTCAATCGGTGCTAGCTCAGGCCTCATTCGAAGTTCGACCATGTCAAGCCTGGCTTTTAGTCCATCTTTTGTCTTACCAGGCATATTTAAAAGGGTGCCTACAATGCTATCACACACGTTTTTCTTAACGTGCATCACATAGATGCAGTGTCTGATGTCGAGGTTCTCCCAATAAGGTAGCTCCCAAAATATTGATCGTTTTTTCCAGACATTGCCGTTTTTCGATGTTTTGCACTTCTTACCAAACTGAGTATTGATGTGTGCGACGATATTACTCAATTCTGTGCCATTCAACGGTATTGTAGCCCTTGAAGTCTCGTTTTCCCCGTTAAACAGTGGTAGAAGCTTTTTCTTCGTTCTATATCAGTGGGTACATGGCACGAATTTTCGATGGCCCATGTAGGTGTGTTTCCTGCAGTTGTTCAACGACTGACTATCCCTATTATCCCCACAAATTGGACACGCTTTCTTGCCTTTTACACTATAGCCAGACAGATTCCCGTTAGTCGGGAAATTATTTATGGTACAGAATATCATGGCGCGTGGCGTATATCGTGATCTGATTGATGCATCGTATACTTCAACTCCTTTGTACCATAGTGCTTTCAGATCGTCGATCAACGGAGCCAAGTAGACATCAATGTCATTTCCGAGTGTTTTGGACCGGAGATTAAACACGACAACATGATGTATTTTCTTATCATCGTAAGCCACGGAGGGAGGTTATACATACAAAGCAGCACCGGCCAAGTACTGTGACGGCTGCTCAAATCGCCAAAAGGGTTTATCCCATCAGTGTGAAGCCCCAGCCGGAGATTTCGCACCTCACTCCAAATTCAGGATACATCGAAGCAATGTTCCTCCACTGCGGAGAATCCACCGGATGTCTCAATTTTCAATCCTTTTTCCTTTCCTCATCATGCCATCTAAACATCTTAGCATCGTCGGCGTTTGAGAGCATGCGTTTTAGTCTCAGAATTATTGGTAAGTACCACAAAACTTTAGCAGGGAGCCACCGACTTCATCTTTTCTCTTATAACGCCAGGTGCCGCACGTCGGGCACTTATCAGCCGACTCGTAATCTCCCATATAAAGTATGCAGTCGTTCGGACAGGCATGTATTCTTTCGTACAGTAAATTCAATGGGCACAATAGCTTCTTTGCCTCGTAGGTCGACGTCGGAAGGTCATTGCCATCTGGAAGCATATCCACGAGTAGTTCTAAAAGTGTTGAGAAACACTTCTCTGAATACCAAATTTAGCCTTAACGTTCAACAGCTTCAAGACAGCAGACAACTATGTGTACTTTGAGCACGCGATGTACAAAGGGATATTGTTGTCCCTAACAAGGCTGTCAAATATGGGGGGACGTTCTTCAAAATCCTCTTGTACATCACGCAGCATGTCCTCTATACGATCATTATCATCGTCCGAAGAACCTTCAGCTACGACATCGTCCTCCAAATCTAGTGGCACTCTTGTATTAGTTCCGACACCCGCAGAGCTAGCTTCATCGACGACGGCTTCACTGTGCCATATCCAATTCGTATACACAGGTTTAAAACCGGTTATTAGCAATGTTCCTTCACAACATCACTATTCCACAAGTTCATGTTATTGCAATTACGACATGGGCACGAAATCTTCGATTGCCTTTTTTTCCTATGATTCTGTTCCGCACATCTCATAAATTCGTCAACACCCTTCGCATACTCAGTCGTTGTTCGCACTATACATCCAACCCCGATCCATTCTAATAGCCTAAACTACACAAATAAATATTTACAGGTAATTCACATAAAAGCAGGTACAATCGATCGGGGGCTTTATAGGGTCCTTATCGCTCCAACCTAACCTATCTTAAACATTCACTATCGCTAATAAATGAGTCTTTGAGCTTCTATGTAGGCAAAAATTCGGCAACATTTCTCCACAGTTCTCCAAGTAGACAAAAAGGATATACATCCAATCCATATGTCTACCCGGAGAACATTTAAGGGAAATGCCAACCAAATTTCTCATCAACATCGATGTCCAAACGCACATTTACATCCTAAAGCGACAGTGAACGTTTAAGAATGGTCCAAACGGGGACCATTCAAGGTTTTCTCCTAATGAGAAAACCTTGAACGGTTATCTAAGCTTAAATAAAAACATTAATTCACAAAGACGAAAGCATAAAAATCAAATACGGGTTTGAAAACTTACGTATAGCTGTCCAAAGCACGAATATCCCCCAAAATTCGCCTAAAAATCGAGAAGATAGCCCAAATCCTCCGAATTTGACCCAAAACCTACGCTTCGCAAAAATATAAGCTCAATATCAGACTCAAAATTACGCACGTAATATTCTCTATTTCGAAATAGAGAAATATGAAAAATTAAATTTTCGACGAATTCAACCAAAAATCCCAAATTGTCCAAACTTCACCCAAAAACAAGGCACTTACCGTGTTTTGCAGCCCGGAATCGTCGGAAAAGAGTCGTCGTCGCCGGAAAATTCGCCGAGAGAGGAGAGGTCGCGGCCAATTTTCGACCAAAAATTCCAACTTGTCCAAACTTCACCCAGAAACCTAATTTCCACAAAGATCAAGCTCAATATCAACCTTAAATTAACTATAACACAAGATTAAGCTATGAAATCGCATAAATCAAGCTCCAAAAACTCGAATATTCGAAACCTAATGTTTCGAAAAAAAACCCCAAATTCGAACCATTCAAGTCGTATATTGCGAAATAGAAAGAGGGGAATTGAATAATGAAGTTCTTACCGTATTCTCGAAGCTCGGATAGGTCCGAAAACGTTCGATTTCACCGGAAAATCGCCAAAGCTGCGCGGTTGTATTTTTTTTTCGTCTATGTGATTTGGTGAAGCGAGGAGGAAGATGAGTTTAATAAACGGGTCATGGGCGACGGGTGTTACGAAATTTACACATAACCGTCGCCCATGACGTAAAAAAATAATATTTTTTGATAAATCATGGGCGACGGTTTCGACTTAAACACCTGTCGCCTATGAAAAAAATATTTAAAAATAAAACTATGGGCGACGGGGGTTTGGTTCGACAAGAAACCGTCGCCCATAGTTCCACAAAAATAATTTTTTTTCAAAAACTAAATAGTTTGGGCGACGCATTTTCTGAGACAACCATCACCCAAAGTTTATTGATATCATAGGCGACGGTTTTTTCAGGACACCCGTCATCTATGATCTTTGAAACTTAAGAAAATAACCAAAATGCCACAGCGTCTATTATGGGCAACGGCTTTTACGAACCTGTCGCCCATAGTGCCGTAGCCTATTCAATATTCTCTACTAGTGGAGAAAACGTGGGTTGTGTGTGAAGATACTACTTTATGAAGAATTCTGTAACGATATTTGTTAGTTCATGATCAAATCAAACCATCTAATATAATCCGAACATTAGTACATTTGCCACACCACACCTCTCATTCACTCTACCACGACTCTCCCAAAAAAACCAAGCAAAGCCCTAACTTAGCTTCTCCCCCATCCTTTTCACCATTTTGGTGAGGACGGGGGAGAATTCATCCATGCTTCTCTTTTTTCTATTTCTATTCTAGTTTTCTTTTAGATGCTGCATTTTCTTTATTTCAAGTTTAGTTCCTCTGTTGTTTTTGGTTTGTGTTGTTGGGCGAGTTTCGTTTAGGCTGTGTTTGCTTTCGTTTTTCTGTGGAATCCTTCCCTTGGGTGTTTAATTTCTGTTTCACCATTTTACTGTTTTGTTGTGTGGTTTTATTTTGTATGTGAGTTAGTTCGTTTTGGTTGTCTTTGTTGGGTTACCCGGTGTGTACCGGAGACGCCACTTCCCCGGATACGGTGCCGAACAAAAAATTTTCGGATTTCCCGATTGCCCTCGTAGCTAGGATCAGAATAGTAACACATATTGCACGTAATAGGGCGGGTCAAACCTGTAGAGATTTACCAGTTGAAGCGAGTGGCAGCTCCTCGTCCTTTTCTTCAAGACTATGTCGATGGTGGTGGATGGCACTATATCATCACGCCGACCTTGCAGTGTATCACGGAGTCAATTCTCTAAAGATGGCTAGAAAGAACTTATCCGTCGCGTGGGAGAAATGTGTGTGCGTTTGGTGTGTGTTTTTTTTGCCTTGTGTGATTTCGAAAATCAACCTTTTTTTCTATCATGGAGCACGAAATTTGCCTATCGATAGGCTTGGATTTTGATTTCTAAGTCCTTGAATTATGAGAGATTTTTGTCGTATTTATCTCTCTCTTTCGAATTCAAAATTCAATCAAGGAAACATTCTATAAATAGATTACTAACTTTGATATTTAAATCAAATAAAATATCTTTAAATATAGAATCGAATTTCAAAATTTCTAATCCAATTAGATAATATTCCAAATATTTTTATTTCATATTTATTTATATCAAATATGCAAATTTCGAAAATACCCTCAAAGGCATATTTCGAATTTAGCTGAAGGTGAAAATATAATTTTACCCTAAAGCATATTAAGTACTTGGCCAATCCCAAGTCTTAAAGTTAGTATCATACGAAGTCCGACTTCGGTCCAATAAATGGCCCGAGGCCCATTAATGCGCGGCCCAACGCCCCAAGGCTCGTTAAGGCCCAAAACACTTTCTCTCCTTATCAGTACACGTTGATGTTCCTTTTTAAGCCCGACTCTCTAGGTTCGACTCAATTGGCAAGGGAGGAATCCAAGAGTCCGGTAGTTACCTAGCCAATTCCGTAGTACCGGACCGTAACCCGATTCGAGTGTGATTTTGACCCAGTCTTTATTCCATAACCTTACTATAGATTATAGTACTACGTATAAACCCTTCAGCTGTGTCCCAATAGAGTGAGAGCCATGGTCTATGTCAAACTCACTGAACTAGATTCTATGATAAAATGGAGACGAGGTAAATTATCAAACTACCATCCATGTCTAACATGAGTTAGTTCAATACCTTGGCCAAGGATTTCGTAATTTCCCATTGCCGTCCACATCGGACACTTGTCTCGATTACTTATGAAACTGTGAATCCGTACTTGGCGGTCTGAGCCCGGCAATCACAAATCGTCATCAAGACCGCATCTGGCCCGCTGCCCATGCAACAACAAATCGGGTGAGGGGAACCAGTGATAGTCGAGACTTCGAAGTCAACTCCGTCACAGCTCATTTCGGTCTAAAGTTCGCGCAGACTACTATAGTGTAGTCGTCGGTCATTGACACTCCTTGAGTAATAAGCCATGTTCGATCGTACGACCCGTGAGTCACTATGAAACGATTCAATCCCTTGATTTGACTCGTATCATAAGTCATGACATCCGCTTCCAAGCGGGATATCGGCACACGATAGGTCATTGACAAGTAAGCCGTAATTGGTTATCCAGCACCCAACTGGAGCCTAAGGCTTACGGACTTTTAATGTTCGAGGTTAAGAGTCAATCGGTGCCTTCCTCTCTCGTGCCCATCGGAACAGTGACTCAACTCGACACATTTGGATTTATTCATTTATTGCTTTACCGGATGCTAGGTAAAGAACTCATATATCCAATAAACGAACAATGCCTTTATTAAACACACGAAAATATCTTATTACAGAAGAAGTCAAATGATAAATAAGCTAATGCCCTATACAATCTAATCCTCGTATAGCATTCGAGGGCATATTCCTAACAAACAGCCTATCTAGTTTGTGCTAGTTTGCTGTGGTAGTTTGTGCTTGTTTTGTTGTATCCATATCTCCCAGTTTTGGGATAAGAACCAACTCGTATAAGTCTATAGGATTTTAGTTTCTACACACGCATTCAATCACTATGAAATTCCCTAAGCTTAAATACTTTCTGCGCTTAACGATTTGGAAATACGAAATCGAATTATCTCTGGTCGGTTTCACGTAATGATGATCGATGTTTATTGTTCTAACCGGTGCAATCACTTAGCTCGTCTCATAAACCAATCAATTATCATGCACATGTTGATCAGGCATACAGAGGCATTAAAATCAAACAAAGAACACGTAACTCGATTCACATGAACAAATAGAAGAAGAAAATCATTAATACTTAGTCATTATTCGGCCTAACACGGCCTTAATCACAAAAGAGATTACGCTAGCATAGGTTAAGTGAAGCAACAAAGATTCTAATGAAACCATCATTGAAAAACTAGGACTAAGGTAAAGATTCGTCTCTCACGATGCTCGAGTCCGCGTCGCCCCGGCATCTCTCTCGAAATTGTCTTCAGCTTCCTCTCATATTTTTAGCCGTCAAAAGTATGTATTTTAGGGTTTCTTTAGTCCCTATTATACTAGGATTTGAAAGATATCGAAAAAATCCCCCTTTTATGTCAACCAATTCGGAACAAAATTAAGGAGATTCGGTGCCAAAAATAGAAGATACGCTCTGTCCACGGCCTCTTGCAAGGGTGCCAATGGCCGTGGGACATACAGGACTTGGAATTTCGCCTTGCGAAGCACCCCATGGCCACGTACATGGGTTCCCACGGCCCTCAACTCCGGGCAAGAGCAAAAAAGTATGCCACAGCCTCTTCCACGGCCGTGAGTATCAGGCAGAGAGTTTAGACATCAACCGTGGCCTCTTAATGGCTTCTAAAGGGCCTTGGGTCTCTGGCAGAGGGCTAAGAAAGTTTTCACCTCTTCGTGCTAAGGTTTCCACGGCCGTGGACATCGAGCAGAGAGCTCTAGAGGTCCCACGACCTCATGTATCAGTCCCACGGCCGTGGGCCACGAGCAGAGAGCTTGAGAATCGCCCACGACCTCTTGCATAGTCCTCCACGGCCGTCCCACGGTCTCTTGCTTGCCTCCCACGGCCGTGGGCTTCTTGGAATGTGCCCACGGCTACCGGCTAGGGGCTCCACGACCGTGGGTTGTGTGCACTTGTGCGGTTTAACTTTTTTGTGTTCGGAACTTGTCTTTTTCGGTTCCTTTTACCTTGTACATACAAAACATGATAAACAACAATAGAGGTATTCAGGGGATGCTTTTGGCTGTTTAGCCACATTATAAATAGCATTAGAGGTATTGAATAATGCAAGTTTATGGGTATAAAATGTACATAAATCCTAACTTATCGCGGTGTTAGATAAATTTCTTCCGTATTGTATTGTCGTATGTCTCCAGAGGGATGCTTTTGGTTGTTTAGCCACATGTAAATCTTTTTTTGTTTACATATGAAACTATCCTTGTGAAAAAAACCCATCTAATATTGGCTTCAAAAGGAGACGAGACAATAATCTGACCAGGCCACATGTTTTTAACATACATTTTTTTATCAGATCACTTCATTACTATTGCCAAATATGAATATAATTAACAGATGGTCACTTGCATTTTATTTTATGTTATTTTTCGGTCGGTTACTAGGAATTATTTATTATGTTCAATTAATCTTAGTCTTGTAATTAATTTAAGTGAACTGAGCTTCAATGTTTTAGAGCCCAATGATCTTATTCTTGTAATGGGCTTACAAGTGCCCAAGTACTATGTTAGGAAATGGACATCTCTCGAATGTGGTTTCAATGTAGATTTTATGTATGCAAGTGTTTAAGATCGAATTGAGCTATTTGGAGCTCAATCGAACCGAAAATTCGCACCCAAACACACTCACACGAAAAACAGGATTTACGTGGTTCGGCCGAACTTTGGCCTACGTCCACGGATCAACCGAGCTTCCTTTCTTATTGATCACAACACGAAAGTTGTACACTGTCGTGCCCTCACAAGTTTCGTGTTTACACCTCACTGTGATTCTATCTCTAGAAGAAACTACAAGCTCTCAAAGATGCTAAGTCGAACTATGAAGTCTGATATTTATACAGCTGAAGTCATGTGGCAAGTGTGATTTTCGATCAATCTTGCCCGTCCGTTAGATCTGATCAGACGTCCCACAGTGCGCCACGTCACCTAGGCTTTCCACGTGAAGTTGCATAAAAGGCATGACACTTTAATAAGTGAAATAACACCTTCAACGCGAGCCGTCCGATTTAGATCCAATGGTCGAGATCCATTATCCGCCTCATCCCATTTCTTCTAATCTGAGCCGCAGATTCATTCGCGCGTCATCCAACAGTTGATATTTAATCTCCAGTTAAACTTAAGCCATCCGATCACGCGCCAAACGATCCGACGGCTACTGTGCGTCATGGTCATTTCTTCAGCAAAAACACATTTCCAGCTTCAGCTTCGACCGGCCACTTTCTCCGACCATTCCCGGCGGCTCCGGCGAGTTTCTGGCTCACTAACTTCGACAAACTCCACCTCGAGACAGCAAACTCGCAATCCCAACTCCAGGATTCGTCATGACAGCCGAAACACGCCTGCAAACCTCGCCCACACAGAGAACCAGTCATACCTCTGTTTTTCTATTCTGAAAATCGACTTCATGAGCTTCGAAACCACCTCAAAGCTCCACCTCGATCAATACGCCCTTGCTCGGTTGATCAACCAGCTCCCCTAGGAGCTGCGAGCCGCAAGAGTGAACTTGCCGACCCCAAGTAGGATTCAAATTTCCCACTTGGAATCGACTCGAACTCTTGAGCTCACTTCCTTCGTTCGGCTTGAAGATCCCTCCATCATAGCCACTTGAGCCACCTCACAGACTCTTCCTTGGCTAGGAAACATTTTCTTCTTGCCCTTCCTCGCATCCACGATAGAATCTGCATCAAAATATGCAAAACAAAGTTCATTTTCAGAAACTGATTTTTCAGTCGACTTTGCCGTCGAGTTTTCTTCCTTTTTCGCCACAAAGATTGAGTTGTTCTCCACCTCATCCATCCCTGCCATGTGGTCTTTATGTCCTTCGTCTTGTGGCTCAAACAACTCCATCTCAGGCTTGGAAAGACGTCGCAACATGCCATCTCGCCAGCTTCAAAGCTGTAGTAGCAGGTTTCACAAAATCTGCCGCGAGCTCCACTTTTGATCCTCCTGTTTCTACCTCATCCCGAGTCTTCTGGGGCACCTCTCTCACACCATTAGGACCACAATACTTCATAGTTTCATTATGTTCCTTTGCCTCCACAGAACAACCCTCGAGCACGTAGATACACTGCCTTTTCGGCCTTGCAGAATCAGCCTTCCTTGCTTTCGAACATGAATTTTTCCAGCTGCTATACTTGTGTTGAATCCTCTCCTATCCAAAGCTCCAATGGATATAAGGTTTCTCCTCAACTCAGGGACATACCTAACATCCTTGAGGACACTCAATACCCCACTAGCCAGCCTCAATCTAATGAAACCATAACCACTTTCCTTAAAGCTTTTTCCATCACCTACCTTTACTGTTTTACCTTCCAATTTCTTGTAATCGTGCAACCACTCCTTCTTGCAGGTTATATGAAAGCTAGACCCCGAGTCTAGGATCCATTCTTCCCTCCTCTCCTCCTCGGAAATGGCTAACACCTCGGCATACTCAAAACCATCATCAACTTGGCTAGTTTGGTTGGAATTCCCCGATTTTGCAATTTTGGGTAATTCCTCTTGAGGTGACCCACCTCGTTGCAATGGAAACACCTCTTAGGCTCAGCAACCTCCTTCCCCTTGCTCTTCTTCCACCTCGAATTGGACTTATGTTGCACATTGAGCATCTCGACCGAATTTGGCTCAACCTTTGGAATGATCCTTGTGTTGAGTTGCTTAGTGCTTACGGCTGCCATCACATCCTCCATTCTAGGCTTCTCTCTTCCATAAAGAAGAGCCTCCTTGAAGTAATCATGGCTCTTAGGCAATGAGCACAAAAGCAACAACGCTTGATCCTCATCCTTGATCTCCTCTCCAACATTTTGCAAATCCAATACGAGCTTTTGAAATTGATTGATCTGGTCTTCAATGGCAGACATCCCCCATTTGGAACCTATAAATAGCTTGTTTGAGGTAGAGCCGTCTTGGCAACGATTTTGGTCATGTAAAGAGACTCCAATTTCTTCCATAACGCCTCAGCCGAAGTCTCACTTGCCACCTTACGAATCACACCATCTGAGAGACTTAGAATGAGTGCGGAGTAGGCCTTCTCTTTCAGCTTCTTCTTTTGAGCTACGGTTAAGGTTGTCGGTTCCATTTCGGCATCCGGCTTCAAGGCTTCCTCCAAGCCTTTCTCCACGAGCACGGCCTTCATTTTGAGCTTCCACAGCCTAAAATCATTTGCTCCATCGAAAACCTCCATCTCGAGTTTGGTCATGGTGGCCATTTTCCGGGGATCCGAGCTCTCGTCCACGCTCACCGCACCACTTGTTGGGAAATGGACACCTCTCGAACGTGGTTTCAATGTAGATTTTATGTATGGAAGTGTTTAAGATCGGATTGAGCTATTGGAGCTCAATCGAACCGAAAATTCGCACCCAAACACACTCACACGAAAAACAAGATTTACGTGGTTCGGCCGAACTTTGGCCTACGTCCGTGATCAACCGAGCTTCCTTTCTTATTTATCACAACACAAAAGTTGTACACTACCGTGTCCTCTACAAGTTTCGTGTTTACACCTCACCGTGATTCTCACTCTATAAGAAACTACAAGCTCTCAAAGATGCTAAGTCGAACTATGAAGTCTGATATTTATACAGCTGAAGTCATGTGTTAAGTGTGATTTTCGATCAATCTTGCCCGTTCGTTAGATCTGATCCGACGTCCCACAGCGCGCCACGGGGTCGGGTGGTTTTTTGGTCCTCGGCCGGTACTTCTGGATTCAAGGGTAAACCTTGCCCAGGCTTTCCATGCGAAGTTGCATAAATGGCACGACACCTTTATAAGTGATATAATACCTTCAACGTGAGCCGTCAGATTTAGATCCAATGGTCGAGATCCATTATCCGCCTCATCCCATTTCTTCTAATCTGAGCCGCAGATTCATTCGCGCGTCATCCAACAGTTGATATTTAATCTCCGGACTTTAAACTTAAGCCATCCGATCACGCACCAAACGATCCGACGGCTACTGTGCATCGTGGTCATTTCTTCAGCAAAAATACATTTCCAGCTTCAGCTTCGACCGGCCACTTTCTCCGACCATTCCCGGCGGCTCCGGCGAGTTTCTGGCTCGCTAACTCCGACATACTATATATCAACATGTGATATAAGTACAAAACTCTAACATAAGGGTGTCTTGTGCGTGAGAATTTATACAGAGAATTCTTAGAGAATGAGCTCCCAACCTGATCCTCAAGAACCCACGCACACACACCCCACGCTAAGTTAATTCTTCCGTCCATTTTCGTGGTTAAATTGCTTGAAATATGTGTTAGTTGGATATGCTAGGTCTTTCCAATTGGTATCAGAGCCAAACGCACTCAGATTCGAGAAAAAGTTTCGATATTTTTTGTGGCGTTCTTCATATTCTTCATAATTTTCGAAAATTTTGACATGTTTTGGTATTTCTGTGCTTAATTGAGTGTATAGGTCTGAAGATATATGTGTTTCGATTCATTATTCAAAGCTAATTTGAAAATTTTCGTGTTAAGAATTGAAAATCTCTGTGTTTGTAGTGCGTAAGTTTTCGCAAATACATTTCGACACCCACTTGCAAACTTGTTCGAAAATCTTGTTTCGAAAATCCTAGTTTCGAAAATCTTTTGTTCGGGAATTTTAGTTTTCGATAAGTGTGTTTCGAAAATTTAGGCTTCGAAAATCTTAGACTTCGAAAATTTTGTTTCGAAAATTTGTCACTTGCGAAAATTTTTGTTTCGAAAACCCAACCTTTTGAAAGTTTTGTTTCAAAAATCAGACATTTGCGAAAATCAGGTTTTCCGAAAATCTGGACTTCGGAAATCTTGTTTCGAAAATCATCGATTTCGAAAATCCTTTGCAAAATTCCAACCTTTCGAAAATAATTTTCGAAACCACCTGCAAACCTGTTAGAAACCTTTTGAAAATCAGGACCTTCGAAAAAAAATTTCGAAAATATATGTTTCGAAAATCTTAGGTTCGAAAAGCTTCTTTCCAAAATTTTCGAACCCACTTCAAAAATTTGACATTCGAATATTCAAGGCATTCGAAAATCCATTCGAAGATCCAAGCCATTCGAAAATCCAAGGCTTACGGAAATTTGACATACGAAATCCAAGGCATTCGAAAATCCATTCGAAAATCCAAGGTTTTGAAACTTTGCCATTCAAAAATCTAAGCCCTTCAAAAATACAAGTCAATCAAAAATCTAAGCCTTTCGAAAATGCAAATCTTTCGAAAATCCATCCTTCTTGAAATCCATTTTAGGCTTCGAAAATACTTGGATTCGAAAATCTTGATTCGAAAATACAAACCTTTCGAAAAACATTCACCTACATATTCGAAAGCTCATTCGAAAACATCACTCATTCGAAAATATTGGGAGCAAGTCATTCGAAAATCAGCGCATTCTCGAAACACAATTTCGCACTCACCCTTCAAAATTAAAACTTAAACGTTTTCGATCACCAAAAAAAATTTCGAGCAAGGGAGAGAAAATAAGGAAAGATCACGAATTGGAAAGATCACCACCTTCAAAGAAACAAACGTGAAACAAGGGAGAGAAAAATAAGGAAAGGAAAAAAAAAAGAAAGAAGAAGATGAAGAAGAGTAAGGGATTTTTGGCAAGATCACCACCATATCATCAAAACAAAGCTTAAGAAAGTGAGGTAGGTGGATATTCACCTACAACACATAAAATATCTTTGGAAAATTTCGAAACTTGGGTGATAGCCATCCAAGTTCGAAAAACGGTGGATTTTTTGTACTATGTGGTTGTGGTAATTATTGTTCAATGTTATGTGTTTCGTTTAAACCCAAAATATGGGTTTTTGTGTGAATATCCATGCTTATGTGCTTAGGAGATTTATTCGAGTTGCATTGAAAGCATGAAGAGAATTTCCAGAACATAGGGTTTTAGCTTAGTTCTTTAACTGTATGAGTTTACGAGTGGAAATAGAAATTTTTAAGTGAAACTTAGATTGTTAGTTCATGGGCTAGATACTATCGCGAATTGCGCGGCAGGGCGAGCCGAAAAACTAAATCGCGAGTCAGTAGGTTTTCGACATGTGAGATATAGTGGGTTACGCTGGCCAATTATTTATTTTTGCGGGCTAGGAATTCGCGAATTGTAAGAGAGGAATGTTATTTCGTGGGTCGGAATTCGGGCTCATCGCGGGCTGCTAGTATTTCGAATGAGAGAGAGATCGGGCCGCGAACTTTTCTTGCGGGCCGAAATGTGTTTCACGAATGGTGTTCTGAGAGAGAGAGTTTCGCGGGCCTTTATGGTTCATGAAGATGAGTTTTCGTTGGTCCTAGCAATTCGCGAAGTGTTGAAACCTAGTTCGCGAATTTTATACTGTGAGAAGGAAGTTCGCGAACCCCAATAATTCGCGAAGTCGCGGGCCGGAACGTAGTTGGCGAATCTTATTTTGTGAAAAGGGAGTTTCACGGGCCCAAATGATTCGCAAAGTGTATACTTCGCGGGCCGAGTGAATTTCGTGAGTTGATTAGGAGTTTCACGAGTTGACCTATATTTCACCTTTAGTTTGGCGAATCCAATTTTTGAACTTTGACTATTTTAGCGTGTTGACCCAGTCTTAGTATTGTTTGGGCTTTGGTCCAAATTAGGCCCATTCCATTAGTTAGCCTATTAGTAATGGTAAGAGAATAGGTTCAAAATTTAAAAGGAATACTGAAGTTTCAAATGGCATGACGCGCAGTTATTATTTTGTGTGATTTGTATAATGTGCATAGCATATTCACAACATATCATGACATTGTGGGAGATGATGACCGCGTGGGCGGTGACACCTTAGGGTGTCGATTGAGCGGGGTAGTATGTGCCTTTTATGGCAGTCAGACTCATAGAGGAGTTGAGGTTAGACTCGCAGGGCACCTGGTGGAAGACATGCGTGGTCGATCTGTCTACTAGGGTGTGAGCAGGCCGAGGTGCAAACCACCTATTATTTGCTCAGGACGGCAGACAGGCGTGATCAATCTGTCTACTCGGGAAAAGCGTGGTAGCGCAACCCGAGGTGCAAAATCGTCGGTGATGTATTGTAATTTGCGGAATCATAGCAACCTGGCAGGGCAGTTGCGTGATCGTCAAAACGCTACCAGTGTATGCTACCGCTGATTTGGCTTGATTGCTATTTGCGCGCGCGGGTGTCGAGTCTATCTTAGGGCCCTGATGTGCAGGATGTGGGAAAGAGCGTGCATTACATTTTATCATGTGGTGAGGTGTCGGGATTGGGGATTGAGTGCATGCTGCATTGCAGCTACTGGGCAATCGCTCAGGTTTTTATGTGTTGTAGGTAACAATGAGTCCGACGTCGATGGACGTCAGGACTAAGTAGCGGCTGGTAGCCGTGACTCTACGGACTTTTGAGGGCGAGAGCGGTACATGGATACGACCTGTGGAGCGACATAGTATACTTAGTATTTTTTGGGGCTTCGGCCCATGTAAAGATATCTTTTGTAAAACAATATTTATGATATGTAAAATATTTTATTTAAAAGGGTTTTTTGTTAAATGGGCTTTCCGTGGCTTTCGTTGCGGAAATCCGCCAACTATTTTACTTAGAAAAGTAGGGTCGTTGCAAAAAATATTCCAAGTCCCACGGACATAGTCTCTTCTAACGCCCGAACGAATTTTCTGGACTCAAAATTTTTCGGTTTAGACTACGTTTTTCAAATTTTGAAGGCAAATCCACGCACGTCGCAAAGATCAACTTAGGACCTTATTAACACATTATAGAAAACGTTTGCAGTAACATTTTCGAAGTTTTCGACATCACTTCAAAACTTTTCGGTGTATACCAAAAAGTTTTCGGCGCTTAAAATTTTCGAAACTTCACCGATTTTCACAAATACTAAAGCCTTTCGGTACAAATTTTTCAAAATCCAAAAATTCTTCAAATCTACAAAGCGCGTCAACGATCCATATCCAACGAGCAACTTAAGACATATTAGGCACACCATAGACAAAGTTTTGGTAATTTTTCCGAAGTTCTTGAAATCCTTTCTAAATTTTTAGGTACACACAAAAAATTTACACTCATAAATTTTTAGGAACTTCACGCTATCCTTCGACAAAACCAAACTTTTCGGAACTGAATTTTGAAAAGACATTTTTAATATGTCAATATTTTTGAAAAAGAAAGCAGATGCTCAAGCTAGAGATGAATTAAACCGTCAAGTAATTGAGCTAAAAATCATAAGAACTGAGTGGAATGCAGTGGCTCAACAATATGAGATTGCCCTAAAATACCGCAATAACTATTTCATTAGGGTTAACCCTTTAGACCAAATTATTGCGAAACTAGACGACCAAATTTCCTCGAACGGGGAAAACCGTTTACTCATTGAAATTACACCAGAAAAACAATAAATTTTCGGTGCTCGCAACTGTGCAGGACTTGCGTTGTGATACCACCACTAACGAATTCGGGACTGCTACCAGCGATTTCTACAAGACTTAAGCGCGTTCGTCACTCAAGAGCGCAACACGCTTTCGTTATCTTACCTACGTTTCCTATTCTCATTTTATAATTTTTGTTACCAGCTCATATCATCAAGAGTGAGGTGTATGTGCATGTAACGAACTCTCGTCTCCTTCTCTGTGTTCTCTCGTCTTTCTCTCTGTACGAATTCTCAGGTCGATTTTCAGAGCTGAATTCTCTATTTCCAGTTCTCAATTTCGATGATTTCCTTTTCCTAATTCGAGTTGGTATCAAATTGGTATCAGAGAATCGATCCAAGTTATCAGAAATGGCAGAAGGAACGCGTAATGCTGAGCTGTGTAAAGAGCTAGATCTATTCCGCGATAAGGTGTCCGCAGACAATGCGTCCATCAATGAGCAGCTCTCGTCTCTACGGCAAATGATTTCGGCTATAGCGATTAATTCATCTGGAGAAAATGTGAACGGTGGAGGCAACGATCGGACTCACGTCGAACCACAGCGATCGAGCTATCAGATGCCTACTAAGTGTTCGAGTGTGGAATTTCCCAAATTCAACGGTGAGGACCTCAGAGGATGGATCTACAGGTGTGAGCAGTTTTTTGAAGTGGATGACACGCCAGCGGAAGCGAAAGTAAGGATGGTTGCGGTGCATTTGGAAGGCCGTGCTCTTCAATGGCACCAGGTGTTCATGAAAACTCGACTCACTCGCGAGCTTCCTCGATGGCCTGAGTATGTGAGTGCACTCCATAATCGTTTTGGATTGCAGTCGTATGATGATCCAATGAGTGAGTTAGTAAATCTGAAACAGACGAGTTCTGTTCAAGATTACTTGGATATTTTCGAAGAGTTGGTAAATTGTGTTGATCTTACGCAGCAATATGCGGTGAGTTGCTTCTTAGGTGGCCTGAAACCTGAAATTGCAGTAGCCGTAAGGATGTTTCGACCAAACACTTTATCAGAAGCAGTGGGGTTATCTAAGCTGCAAGAGCAAGCTCATGGTTTAGCTTTAAGAGGATTCCTACAGCAAACTCTTTTGGGGGGCTTATTAAACCTAATGCTAATAATGCTAGAGTCACCTTCAATCCAAATGGAGGGAGTTCGAGCAGACCTATGGGGCAGGGCTCTTTGAACCACGGGTCATCAGCTATAACATCCGCATCAGTCCCTTCGAAATCTCACAACATGGGGAGAGGAGGCAATCAACCCATTATACCTTCAAGGAGGTTAACTCCACAAGAAATGGATGACAAAAGGGCCAAGGGGCTGTGTTTTTGGTGTGATGAACGGTTCACACCTGGCCATAAATGTGCAAGGCGAAGGCAAATATATTTGATGGAGATTATGAGCGAGGAAGATGGACAGCCAGAAGAGCAGGGGTTCGATTCTAAGAACTCTGAAGAAAAGGAAGAAAGGAAGGCTGAAAATGAGGATGGTCCTCTGGTCAATTACCAGGTTTCTATGCATGCAATGGCCGGTGTGCATGATTATAGCACCATGAGAATTGCAGGAAATGTGGAGGGCAAACCATTGCATGTGCTGATAGACACAGGAAGTACTCACAATTTTCTGGACTCCGATTGGGCCCGAAGATTTGGGTGCAACCTCGAACACACTAGTCCATTTCCTGTAGCAGTGGCGGATGGAAGTAAGCTTTACAGTTCATCTATGTGCAAGGGGTTCAAATGGAAAATGCAAGGCACACAATTCGTGGCTGACATGATGATTTTACCATTGGGAGGATGTGATATGGTGCTGGGGGTACAATGGCTTATTACACTAGGTAGCATAACTTGGAATTTCAATCAGCTCCAAATGGAGTTTTATGTAGAAGGAAGGAAGGTGTTGCTGCGAGGGTTACAACCTGCTAAGGTCAAGATGATCACCAACAAGAAAATGAATCGATTGTTAGCTCAACCTGCTCAGTTATCTATGCTGCAAATGATGATAGTACAGGAAGAGCAACCATCAAAAACTCAGCTTTGCCTGCTTGATAAAGGGGGGACAGAGGAACTACAGCAGCCCGCGCTACAAGGACTTTTAAAAGAGTATCATGACCTCTTTGCAGAAACTGCTACACTTCCACCTCGTAGGTAGGGGTGTAAATGAGTCGAGCTCGAGCCGAGCTCGGCTCATTTTCCGGGCTCGAGCTCGAGCTCGACACATCTGCATTAGGCTCGAGCTCGAGCTCGAGCTCGATGAGCTATGCAGTTCAAAGCTCGAGCTCGAGCTCGATAGGAATATTTAGGCTCGAGCTCGGCTCGTGAACTCGAGTGCTTGTCGAGCTCGAGCCTAAATCTATAAAAAAAAAACAAAAACGAAAAAAAGCAGCTTTCACCTAAAGATGGAAATGGAATGATGGAATCTCTCTGAAACTTGAAGTTCACTATAGCAATACCAAAAGAAATAAGTTGTAGAAGGAAATGAGCTCTCGAGTACACTGAAAATGGAATCTCTCTTCGACCTTTTTCGATCAGCAGCTGAAGGAGACAGGTGAGCTGCCACGTATTCTAACAAAGCTTCGCAGGCAGCGTTTGACGGCGGCGACGTAATGGTTCCTCCTCAAGAAGACGATGGTGAAGAAGATGAAAAGAGGACGAAGTGGGCGGCTATTTGTGTTTGGTAATAAGGTAATGGGCGGCTGGAATAACATAAATAAAAGAACCCTAAATTGTTGGGCTATTTTACTCTATTGGGCCAAAACAAGTTAAAGATATAATTTAAAATAAAGAAATATATAATTAAAAATAAATAAATAGAAAGCTCACGAGCCTGTTCATGAGCTTTTGAACAACGGTGACTGGGCTCGAGCTCATTTTTCTCGAGTTCGAGCTGAGCTTTTGTCGAGCCGGCTCATCGAGCTCGTGAGCCGGCTCGACTCATCTTACACCCCTACTCGTAGGGCTCAGGATCATGCTATAACGCTCAAAAAGGGAACCTCAGCTGTCAATGTTCGACCATATAGATACCCTGCAATTCAAAAGGATGAAATTGAAAAAATGGTAAAGGAGGTGATGTCTTCAGGAGTAATCAGAGAGAGTATTAGTCCTTACTCATCACCTGTGGTGCTTGTTAAGAAGAAAGATGGGTCGTGGCGTATGTGTGTAGATTACAGGGAACTCAACAAAAACACGGTGAAGGACAAATTTCCTATTCCGTTAATTGAAGAGTTGCTGGATGAACTACATCACGCCCGAATTTTCTCCAAGCTTGATTTGAGGTCTGGTTACCACCAAATCAGAATGAGAGAGGAAGATGTTCATAAGAACCCATCATGGACATTTCGAATTTGTGGTTATGCCATTCGGACTCACCAACGCGCCATCTACGTTTCAAGCTCTTATGAATAAGATATTTCAGCCTTTTCTCAGGAAATTTATCTTGGTATTCTTTGATGATATTCTGGTTTACAGCCCTGATTTGGAGAGCCACTTGACACATTTGCAAACTACCTTTGAGGTGCTACGGGTGAATCAGTTATTTGTCAAGAAAAGTAAATGCCACTTTGGAGCTGTTAAGGTGGAATATCTTGGGCATATCATCACAGCTGGGGGCGTTTCAGCAGACCCATCCAAGGTACAGGCCATGAAGGATTGGCCAACTCCAAGAACCTTACGACAGTTGCGAGGTTTCTTGGGTCTTTGTGGGTACTATAGACGATTTATTAGAGGGTATGGAAAGATAGCTCAGCCCCTCACCAACCTACTGAAGAAAGATAACTTTCATTGGAATGAAGAGGCTGCTTCAGCTTTTGAACAACTAAAAGAGGCTCTCAGCAATTCTCCGGTGTTAAGCCTTCCCGACTTTTCCAAGGAATTTGTCATAGAGACAGACGCCTCGGATGCAGCAATTGGGGCAGTTCTTCTCCAACAAGGCCGGCCTTTAGCATACATGAGCAAGCCTTTGAGTTCACGAGCAGCAGCGATGTCCACCTACAAGAAAGAGTTGTTGGCGGTAGTTACGGCAATTCAAAGGTGGAGAGCGTATCTAGTGGGAAGGCATTTCATTATCAAGACAGACCATCAGAGTCTCAAACATCTGATGGAACAGAGGATTACCACCCCAAGTCAACAGAAATGGCTAGCCAAATTAATGGGGTATGACTATACCATCCTATACAAGAGAGGGTCCGATAATACAGCTGCTGATGCCCTTTCACGGATGCCTCAAGCTGAGATACAACCGAGTGGATTAATAGCTAGCATAAGCCATATCAACACTGACCTATTGGAGAAGATAAAGCAGAGCTGGATATCTGATGAGCACGTTCAGAAGATCATCCACGGAGCAGAGAATTCGGGCAGCTACCAGTGGGATGGAACCATATTAACAAGGAAGGGAAAGCTTGTAGTGGGCTCCGATTTTGATCTCAAGAAGGAACTCCTTGGCATCTTCCACAGCAGCTCCATGGGTGGACACTCTGGCATCGACAATACACTTCACAGGCTCAAGCGAATACTATATTGGAAGCACATGAAGAGGGATGTTTACAAATTTGTGAAAGAGTGCCTTGTATGCCAACGGTATAAAACTGCGAACACAGCTTCCCCGGGATTGTTGAATCCTTTGCCGATCCCTGACAAAATCTGGACTGATATCTCCATGGATCTCATCGATGGCCTTCCTCTTTCGGATGGCAAGGACTCAATACTGGTGGTGGTCGATCGTTTGAGCAAATATGCACAGTTCTTAGGCCTCAAGCATCCTTATTCCGCAGCCACAGTGGCGCAAACCTTCATGGATCATGTGTACAAGCTGCATGGCCCTCCTCAGACCATTGTAACGAATCGAGATGCCATCTTCATGAGCCAGTTTTGGAAGGCTTTCTTCAAACTGCAGGGCGTTCAACTTTTAACTTCCACTGCATATCACCCGCAAACGGACGGGCAGACTGAAGTGGTGAATAGATGCTTAGAAGGCTACCTAAGGTGTATGTGTGGAGATAGACCCTTGGAGTGGAAGCATTGGCTTGGTCTAGCGGAGTGGTGGTACAACACCACCTATCACTCGGCCATCCGCACAACCCCTTATCAGGTGGTATATGGGCAGCCACCCCCCCCCCCCCCCCCCGCATTTTTCTTATCTTGAGGGCACTTCTCACATTGATTTGGTGGATAGAAGTTTGACACACAGGGAGGCTACTATTCGATTGATCAAACAACATCTTTCGATGGCTCAGAATCGCATGAAAGTGCAGGCCGATAAGCGGCGCAGTGAGAGATCGTTCGAAGTAAATGATTGGGTGTTCGTTAAGCTTCAACCTTATCGACAACTCTCTCTCAAACCTCACGCCTATAACAAGTTGTCCGCTCGCTTCTTTGGTCCCTTCAAGGTAGTGCAAAAGGTGGGAAATGTGGCGTATCGTTTGCAGCTTCCTGAGGGGTGCAAAAATACATCCTACCTTTCATGTTTCTCAGCTCAAGAAACGTGTTGGATCAGCTCAAATTTCTCCATCTCTGCCTTCATTTTTAAACTCTCATGGTCACATTATTCTGGAGCCTGAAGCTATCTTGGAAAGGAGATTGGTTAAAAAGCACAACCGGCCTATCACTCAGGTCTTAGTTAAATGGTTTAATGCTCCACCGGAGGACAGTACTTGGGAGGACTGGTTCACGCTGCAACAACGTTTTCCGACATTCACCAACTCTTGAGGACAAGAGTTGTTTTAAGGAGGGAAGAGTGATACCACCACTAACGAATTTGGGACTGCTACCAGCGATTTCTACAAGACTTAAGCGCGTTCCTCACTCAAGAGCGCAACACGCTTTCGTTATCTTACCTACGTTTCCTATTCTCATTTTATATAGGCCAATTTCTGTTACCAGCTCATATCATCAAGAGTGAGGTGTATGTGCATGTAACGAACTCTTGTCTCCTTCTCCGTGTTCTCTCGTCTTTCTCTCTGTACGAATTCTCAGGTCGATTTTCAGAGCTGAATTCTCTATTTCCAGTTCTCAATTTCGATTTGATTTCCTTTTCCTAATTCGAGTTGGTATCACGTTGCAATCGCCGGAGCTGAGCATTGTGTGATTATGATACTCGAATGTCCACTGGCTACAATATTCTCACCCGTGAATACTCCAATATTCATCAGTTTTAAACACCATAGATCCTTTTAATTTACATTATCAAATTCTGTTTCAATCTTTTGTACGCTATCTCCCATGTTCTTAGTTTATGTTAATTTGGTTGAAATACGATTATTCGGGATGTTAGAACTTGATAGCATAGATGATTTGAGTAGTCTGAAATTTGTCTATGAATCTGTCGGTTTCTGGGCGGATGTCCGTACGTGGCAGATTTGGTAGTTTCTTATGTTCAAGCGAGCTTATCAATTGATTTGCATCCCGACACTATATATGCTTAAAGCTCTTTTGTGTTAGTTAGTGATAAATGAAACTTATATGCGCAACAAAATTTGTGGCTTTAGCTCTCATTCTACTTGTCTGTCTTTTTCTTGACCTGAAAGTCTGAAACAGCGACAATTATTCAATTGCCCACGACCGTGTTGAAGTTCTTTGATGAATAACCCACAAGTGCTAGGGTTGCTGTCTAATATATTGAAGTCCCTAGCCAGTTTTTCCTATATGTTTTTAATTTCCCGAAATTGTAGAGCTCAAAAATCTGTGCTTGCATCGCCGGGTTTTCAAGCTGATGTAAGAGCTCTTCAAAAGCTCTTGGCAGCGAGTCACTTGGTGAGTCGCTGTATTGTAATATTTACAGAACTGAGAATAGATCTTTATGTATTCTCTTCCCCTTGCAAGCTTTTGTGTTATGTGTTCGTCCACCAGAGTTGATGATACGGTCTGTGAGATCTGATTTGTGCCAATTCATTGAAATAATCAATCTATTTGTCTTTGCGGTAATAAATCCATCTTCCAAATCAGATGATTGGTTTGGTATACTTCTAGATAATATTATGTATGATTAATAGTTGATATCTCATCGATGGTGTATTTACACTTAGTTAAGACCTAATAGTTGATATCTCATCGATGGTGTATTTACACTTAGTTAAGACCTAGGTGTTGTGTCTGTAATTGCACTCGGTCAATTCTGATATGACTCCTATGATATGGAATTAAACGCCTTGTCGTCCTTATTCAATTTATTAACTGTTTCCAATTTTCTCCACAAGTTCATCCTTAAGTATTAATGAAGGTAATTTCTGAAAGAACTGAGATCTTATTTATACAGTTCTTGTCATTTGTGCAGTATAATCTTCTTCTTAATGTCTACATTTTTCTTTTGTTTTTGGGCTTCAGCTTTATCAGCATCAACATAACAAGAAAATGAGATGCCTTGTATTACAAGCGTTTCTTCCCATATTTTGCATTCATGTTTTTTTCTTAAATATTTGTCTGAAGGCAAGGGATGTGTCTTCACATATGATGCTGTTGGATCTTACCGGAGGGTTGGGTACGGCTCCCAAGATTCTGGTTCTACACTGATAACACCATTTCTGGACAACCAACTCAAGTCTCCAAGACCCCTTCTATTGCCTGCTAAGGTTTAATCTCGAAAACAGTCCCTTTAGATAACAATGTATTTTTGCTACAACTTCCTGATATATCAGTGATTATTGCAGGATGTCGTTACTCCACTTTCAGAGTTGGAAGCAATTGACTTGGTGAAAACTTGCTTGGCGTCAGCAAGTGAGAGGGACATATACACGGTAAGTTCTTTCGGTTTGTTTTCACATTTTTGTGGCTTTGAGATGAAGATCAAGATCATTGTAATTCATCAAAAAATCTTTTTTTTCCTCATAGTATTTTTGGCCGAATGAATACACTTTATTTGTTTCATGATTTGCATTGTGGTATTTTCTTTCCCGGATATCACATGAGCATCTGAAATGTATATGTTCAGTCAGCATTCCTACATTGGCCCTTAAGAATATCAAGGTTTTTCCCTTTCTTACAATACTTTTTCTTGGTTTGCTATTTGCTTGCAGGGAGACAAGCTTGAGATAGTTGTTCTTAGTGCAAGTGGTATATGTCGCGAGATTTTGGATCTCAGGAAAGACTAGTAAGGAAATCATTTTTATCTCTTTCTGATGCCTTTTATGGTATATTAATGTCGGTGGTTAACCTTGTAGGGAATTAATTGCGCATCGGTCGAGTCTGTTGTTTTATTTGGATGTAACTCTGCGTTTTTTCGTACCAATTCTTAGAATCAGCAGATTTTCAGGAACTAATAAATCCTTGTCTTATCAGTTCAAGAAACCCAGATTTTGATAGACTCATCTTTGTTTCTAGTGGCTTGCACCTTCAACTACAACTGCAAATATGGAATCCATACATTGTGAAACTCTTTTGTTAAAAAGTTTCGTTTTATATTGAAATCTCTTTTTGTTATGCAATGAATCAAAGAATGCTTTCTTGGCAGGCGGGAACCGAAAGTAAGACGAGACAAGAAAATGAATCAAATTGTGAAGTTGTAACATCGCATGGAAATAACATCAGAAAAACCAACTCTAGATGTACCCGCAATTTGCCACCATATTGTTACCGACGAGCCCACAATTTCCTTTTTTTCTTATCGCGAACTCAATCGACTATTTACTGACTCAACATATTCTGAAAATGGGCTTAATCCTCGGATTCAGGTGAAATGTCTTCCACCAATTTGGTTTGAACTCCTAACCAAGGTTTCGAAGACTGGACCGGACCGGATCGGAATTCCGCTTCGGTCACCGGTCCGGTATAAGCTTTAATTTAAAAAAAAAAGAAAAAAAAACAACAATTACAATATTGTATAAAAATGAAGAAATTTGTATAACGTGTGGTGTTTTCTAGTGATAAAGTCTTGGGGTTGTTATATAAGTGGGTCAGGCTTCCATTCCTATATACCTCATATTATTTATTGCTTTATAATTAACGCATCAACCAGATATTATTTTGATCCCAAATTTAAAATTTAATTTTTGTCCGCCCAAGGTATTCGAACGATCGATTAATTCCTAACCACCAACACAATTTACTTTATTTAACCTGAACCCCAATTTTATGAAATTCTAATATAGAAAAATTTTTATAAATAAACATTTATATAACTATATTATTATTATTTGGTTGATTCAAAATTTTTTCGGTTCGATTCGAAATTCCGGTTTCAGAACCTTGCTCGTAACCAAGGAGAAAACAATACATCCCTCAAAACACTTTGTCATCCCATCAGTATTCTGCTCTCTTGTATATCTAATTACTTTTTTGTTGGGGCTGTAAACAAGTCGAGCTCGGCTCAGTTTCTAGTCTCGAACCATTTTATTCGAGTTCGAGCTTGAAACTCTATTAAAAAATATAAAGTAAAAAAATTTGAAATTTTTTTTTTTCAACTATATTAACTAGTACTTATCTATCACTAGTATATTGACTACATTTTTATAAATTTATGAGCTAAACATTGTTAGTGTGTCTGTGTGTAAGATGCAAAACCATGGTGTCGGGACCAAAGAGGACTCTTTAAGATAAAATGCAACCTGGACCTTCTTGTCGGTATTCATATCAGATAGATCAGTTGACTTCACTTCCTGCTATCCATGGAATCCAAAGCCCAGGTTCTTCTTTCACTCTAAAATCCCTCTAACAAGACAAACTGTTGTTGATCTGTATTAACATAATTTTGCAGAAGAACAGCAGTTCATCATCATCTGATTCAAAGCTAGAGTTGTACTCTTATTGGCAGAGCTCTTGTTCTTGGCGTGTGCGCTTCGCTTTGAATCTCAAAGGTACGCGATTTTTTCATAACTTGCTTCAATTATGAATCTATGTAAGAGTTCTAGAGTTGCCGTGTACTTTTAGCTTACGCATATGAGCTTTTGTGTACTGAAACTTCGCTTCTTTCATTCAGTTGCTTTTGTTTGAATCCTCATTCAACAGAACAAATCCGTAAATAAAATGGGTCCTTATTTGATCTGCTGCTTAGGGCTTCAGTATGAGTACAAAGCTGTGAATATTGCCAAAGGAGAGCAGTACACGCCAGGTGCTTTTTCTTTTTTTTTTTGAAGCTGTGTATATTTTGGGGATTGATATTGGTCGATAGTTCTTGACAATGGGTCGGGTCGGGTCAAGAAATTTTGATAGTTTGAATATTAGAAACAAGGGTTTACTACATCAGCATCTGATGAAAAACTTGTTTTGTAGAGTTTGAAAGGCTAAACCCTCTCCACTTTGTCCCGGTCTTGGTCGATGGCGATGTAGTTATTGCAGACTCATATGCTATTTTAATGGTTAGTATATATATTCAACTTCAACAATAAACGAAAAAGTGGATGTATTTAGCTACAAACAAGATGATATTTTGTTTTTGAAGTACCTAGAGGAGAAATACCCTTCGAAGCAACTTTTACCAATTGATCCTCGTCTGAGAGCTCTTAATCTCCAGGTTTTGGTGAACGCATTTAAATGATACTTTTCCTTGCAACAGATTGTTATCTCCATCTCATTTTTTTTTTTATCTGCTTCCTTAGGCTTCGAGTATAGTGTCTTCAAGCATACAACCTCTTCACATGCTAGCAATTCTGGTAATAAATCTTTCTGTATGCAATATTATGTATAGAGTGTTTTTCAAGTAGTATACACAACACCATTATTCATTTGTCGTTGAATAATGTGTCAGAAACTCATCGAAGAAAAAATGGGCTCTGATGAGCGGATAAAGTGGGCCCAGTCCAACATCGAAAAGGGCTTCGCTGGTAGTTTTCATCGACTGCAGCCACCTTCTTACAAGCCTCTCATACCTATTCGTATCAATTTTCTTTCGAACGTTTAAAATGTTATATATTTTCCAGCACTTGAGAGGTTACTAAGAGACCACGCAGGCATGCATGCAACTGGGGATGATGTTTACATGGTAATCTTTCAATCGAAAATTCCTTGTTTATTAAGTAGGAAATACAAAGACAAATAATTTCGATACTCTAATTGAACGAAGTATTACTACGAAAATACAAATTTGATGCACTGATGATGATTGAGGTCGATTGGTATATATGCAGGCTGATGTGTTTTTGGCACCACAAATTTCCGTTGCTGAAAAGAGGTTTAACGTTGATATGGTAATAATTAGAAATTTCTCTCCTCTCTCGCTTAATTCTCCCAATTGTTGATTTTATGATCGGAGTCCTTCAATTCAATAAAGCATGCAACTTATGCATGCATGCAATAAGATCAGGGCGAGCATCATGGAGAAGAGGAGAATATCATCTCCAGATTAATTAGATTTTTTAGTTAATAAGGCGTTAGATAACGATTTTTCCTTCGAACTTTTACGATCTTTTGTGCAGTCGAAATTTCCAACTCTGCGAAAGATATACGAGAAATGCTGTGAGTTGCCTGAATTTCAAGCTTCATTACCTGATAGACAACCTGATGCTGTTGTGCTGTGAATCTTGGCAATCAATTATGTATGTTATCACTAAATAATAAATGATGAAGCAATTTATTCATTTACTTATTTTTATGTACACGTTACTAGTATTTTCGCGGAAGAACACGATGATATGATTTTCAGGTAAATTAACGTGTGTTTTCTCCATCATTTGCAAGAAACTCCGTCGGCAATGTTGTAAAAATCATATATGGAAATAGTAAGTTCTAATGGAGAAGCTGTAATGGTGCGTTTGACTTAAAGAATTGGTCAATATTGAGAAAAGGAAAAGGAAATAGAAAAGAAAACATTAACTAAATATAAAGCTAAAAAACTATGTGAAATCAATTTCCTCATTGAGGAAAATGAAGAAAAACTAATGGAAATTGTATTCTCTTTAGTATTTTTTTTTCTCCTCACAAATTTTTTGATCCAAACGCAGCCTAAGACCAGGGATCATTCTTGAGTTCGACACGAGGTGCTGTTGGACGAATGAATAAACGTTTATTCACTTGAGAGAGAGTACCTTCGACGTAAGAAGAGAACATACATATAAACCATCACTAGATGCATCTCCGCCGGCGTCGGATATTGTTTGCCGGAGCTACACACTATATGTCCGGCGAGAAAGGAACTCCGGCTGCCGGAATCCAAGAATCCCCTCCGATGAAACTCCTCACACTGAACCGACCCGCCTCTCCCGAATCCCTCAGCACGTGGAAACCGGGCCACCCGACCCGCCCACCCGTCGACGAACCCTTACCCGTATTCATATACTCTGCATAGTATAGCGTCGAGAGCGCAAAATCGCCGCTCCACTCCTTCCAACCCTTTTCTTCGACAAGCCCATCCAAGTCCGTCTTCAAAACCACGACCCTTGAGTACCTCTTCCACGGCCTTCCCAGATAGCTCCTAAACCTCCCCTCAACCCCTCGAAAGTCGGGGGCAGGGCCCACCCGAGAGCCCAGTATGGATATGCCCGTTTTGGAGTTTGGGTCGTCCCGACCTTGGGCGGTGATCATGTTGGACTGGTGGTCCATGGGCCTACGCACGAGGACGTCGCAGTTCTGGAGGACGGCGGCGGCATCTCCGAAGATGAAGTCTACAGTTCCGTAGATTTGACAGTCGCGGTAGAACTGCCTTAGGGAGTGGATGAAGAGCGGGTCCTGATAGCCCTTGAAGCTGCATCGGTAGAATACCGACAGGTCTGAGCTCGATCGTAGGGCCACCGCTTGGTGCTTTTCTGGGCCTGCAGTGTTCTCGAACGTCATGCCTCGGGCCCAAAACCCGTCGCCTGAAACTCCTGTGTAAAAAAATTTCGATCGACTCCGTAAAATAGTCAATAAATACTCAAGAAAGTTTTTGATAACAAGGTATTGTCAAAGTTAATGCAATCAATTAGGATGAATAGGATTTCTTATAGTTGGGAAACGTTGTAGAATGTAAGAAACCAATGGCGCTGCCACATGAGGCCCGATGGTGTCACTGGACCCCATTGGAATTTATATATATATATATGTATATATAATATTATAGTGTGATTGGGTTAAAATTAAAAACCATTACACTAAAAGGACCCATTCAAAATTTTTTATAAACAATTATAGGGTCCAAGATTGGACACAACTTGCTTAGTTTTCTGCCTCACCCCACTGTGTGAGGCTACAGGACTACAATACAAAGTAGGGCAATGGGCGGGTCTAGAACCGGACCCGTCAGGACCCGCCCCTAATGAAGCGGGTTTGTTTTTTTATTATTCGGGTATTAGGGCAGCTTATGGGTCTTAAAAGTCTCAACACAGCCGGATCCGGGGCGGGTCTCGGTTCTTGCTATCTTAGACCCGAAACCTGCCCGTCCCGAATATATATAAAAATTATTTTTATTTATATTTGTGATAAATACAAAGACATATTACTATTTTTCGCAAAAAGGGTTGTAGTGTCATGTTGTTTGTTTGATTATCTGGACTTTCCAGCCAAAATGTAGGTATATTTAATATTTTTTAAAAAAATAGAACTTAAAAATTCAAACAAAAAATGAAAAAGAAATGAGTTACCGGGTCTGGCAGACCCGGTTCACCCGGGTTCGGAGCGGGACAGGTCCAATTCTGAGTCGGGGCGGGGCTGGGTTCGGGTCCAACTAAAATTAATCGGGGCGTGTCCTGGGGCCGGCCAAACCCGATTCAGACCGGCCCCGTTGACATTCCTAATACCAAGGCATGACTATAAGCAGGTGAAATGTTTACTTTGTGACCTATGTGGGACAAAATTCACTAGCTCACTTTACTTATTTCAATCCAAATTTTTATTCACTTCACTTAAATATTGCCACATTTTTTTAGTCACGGTATTCTCTCAAGCCTATACTTCGACCATGTTCGGGTCTCAAACAACTCTAAACATCAAAGGCAACCAATTTCGGTCCAAAGTTCATACAAACTTCAAAAGTCAAGGAGTCTAGGTTAATTCCAACCATTTGAAGGGGGAATATATGTAATTTAAAAGTGAGAATGTGGAAAATAATGAATAGATATACCAAAAGTAGCTGAACTGAAGGTGGTTGCACCGTCGTGCACGTTTCGGTTGCCCGTGACAATGGTCTTGTCTATGCCATCGCCAACCAACATAACGTTCTTCATGTCTCTCCCAATCTCCACCTTCTCATTATACGTCCCTGATTTTACGTATATTACAACTCGGCCACTATTATATTTAACGTTACCATTAAGATTATTTTTACTTATTATTATTATTATTATTATAATTATTATTATTATTATTATTATTATTATTATTATTATTATTATCTCTTAGTGCTCGAGATAATGCCGAGACCGCTTCGTAATTGTCTTGTAGTTGCCTGAGCCATCTTGAGCCACAACATAGTCCGCCTTTGATTTCGACGAATCCCATGATGCTAAAAGACCGTGTAAATGATTGTCATTTCTTATTTTACCTCCTAATAAAATTCCACACGTAATGCAAATAAACAATAAAATGTTATTTCAATCAAGGGGACCAGTAATCACACACAGAAACACTAGGATATGTATCAGAAGTTACCTTTTCTTGTCATCTTTTGATCTCTTTTAACCCCTCCATAAACGCCTAAAGCCATTCGAATAGCTAAATCCAAATCTTCGGCCCAACGGGCTTCTTGCAAAAGCCCGATCTCCCTCAGCCCATCCAAACAAGTGTTATGGCTGGCCAACGCACCACTGAGCCACGTCAAAACATCATCCTCATCGGTCGAACCGTCGTCCCTTATTGATTCGTTGCCATAGGCTAACAACCGAGCCAGCCAAGGCTCGACATCTCCGTAGAGCGTCATGCAATCGCTGGCGGGCCCATCGCTCAGGCCCGAAGTACGGCCCGAACCGCCGAGGGCTTGGAACCCACTGGTCCGAGAAAGTGCATCTAAAAAGCCGTCATGGACCATCTTGATAGGGTCGTCGGCGTCATCGTCTTTGATCTTTCTACAATGGGTGATATTGGCCACGTGGATGCCATCGCAGCTACCAATAAGATCAGACTCCTAGACATGGCGCGGGGGCTACACATGTTCTTCTTCTTCTTCTTGTTCAATTTTTTGTTTTTTGTTTTTAGGGAGAATGAATTAGGAGGGGGAAAAAAGGAGGAAATCACCGTCGATATATCACGAGAAGCATAAATGTATTAGACCATCTCCAATCGATACCCAAAAACCCAAAATGTATAGTAAAAGTTCACAACCGTACACCAAACGCAAACTAATGCGTTTTCATTTTCTCTCTCCTGTTTTAAACGCATATATGCGTTTTAGGAATGAGATATCCCAAAATATGGGTTTGATGTTTTAAAAATTATAATACATATCCTTTATTATTTTTAATTATTAAAGTACCCATAGAAAAAATAAATAAAAATATATAAAAGGACTCCGGTTATTAATAATTATTTTTTTTCTACATTTTTATATAAAAATATTGAGTTTATTATTAATTTTGTGAAATTTTATTTTTAATCGAACTTAAAATAATAGTATGGTCTGACTTGTAAAGTTGTAAATTTCATGGGTAATATTAAAAAATCGGATAAGAGAATATTACAATAATGGTCTTTTAAGTTTGCGAATTGTTTTATCGGTTGGAGAAGAATTAATGCATTTTGAGTTTGAGAATGCGTTTGGGTTTGAGAATGCATTTTTCGGTTGGAGATGGTCTTAGGTAATTATTTATGCATGCATGTTTGTGTCTACTATTTTGGATTTGGTCTTGTTTAATATTTTCCCAGTTGAGATGTGAATGAGCTTACACATATGCAGAGATATGATTAGGCGTGTGACGTGTCCAGCGTAGAGAATTCCACGTGGGACGTAGATGAGCTTTTCTTGCATCGACAAATCTTATAAATCTATAAATGTATACATCTTAGATATACAATATTTGTGTTGCTCTTATTATAATCTCTTTGCATGCATGTAGAGAAGTGCCCCGTCAAATGACAGCTAGCAGCGGTTTGATCGTATCTTCACCGCTTGTGTTTTGTCGGAGTTCAGTGTTTCAGATAGAGATAATAATAGATTGAGAATTTTAAATTTATATATAAAAAGTTATATCTTAGACTCCATGGTGATATAATTCAAAATTTCTTAGCGAACAAAATATAAATGGTCGGGCCACAGACTATTTTATAAACTCTAGGATGAATTATGGCGTCTATTCTTGGATTCAAATTTGTGTCACGCACTTTGAAGATAGAGATTAATTTTTGGTCAGCTGTCAACGTCAACGGCTAATATTTAAGGTGGGTTTTAACCAAAATCTCCTGAAAAAAGCCCGCCACGCGCGGGCCGCGGGCTTCGGTGGGGCGAGGCGGGCCGGCCCGCCAATAATAAATATTATATATTAATTGATACATATATATATTTATATATAAAATATATAATTTTTATATTTTTTGATAAGATTTTATAATTTACAAATTAAAAGATAAATTAATTAAGGGAAATTCCATGTGGTAACCTTGAGTTTTCGACTTTTCCAGTTGGTACCCGAAGCTGTTTTTTAATTCCGGCTGGTAACCTCGAGGTTTAGACTTTTTCAGTTGGTACCCAAAGCTTGTTTTCGTTTCCGGTTGGTACCCCTGAGGTTTTATGCAATGTAATTTGGTACCCCTGAATTACCAAAACTGGATTTAAAATACTTAAAATAATCACAAAAATTCAAAAATAAATTATATTTTTATTTAAAAAAATAATTTTAATTATAAAAATAGTATATAGTTGGGAAAAGTTATAAATATTTTTAAATATAAAAGTATATTTTCCGAATCCCGCATGAACGCTTAGATCGAAAATCCAGTGTTCATATCGAAAAATATATTTTTATCATGGATATATTATTATTATTATTATTTATTATTATTATTATTATTATTATTATTATTATACCAACCGGTTGTGCACAGTGTTCTACCAACCGATTGTGCACAGTTTTTAATAAACTGTTTTATATACTTTTATTGATTTTATGATACATTTAATTATCTGTTAAAATTTTAATTTTATATTTTTACCAAAATATATGATTTTTTTCTCTACAAATAGAGACTAATATTGATACGTTTTGAATCATAATTTCACATTATCTATTTCTCTATTACATTCCATAATCAATCATAATCGTTTTATTTTTTTTCCTCCAATGACCAAAGTATCTAAATTTTATATCATATAATATAATCTATTTTCAAACATTCAGATACTACTAAATATAAATATTATGGGTTGTGCTAGGTTGTTGATAAAGTTAAAAATTATTTAGATTGGGTTGAAGTGTAGGTTGTAGATGTGAAGGAGAGAGAAAATAATATTTTGTTATCATGACCGGTTGGGAAGGTCATGGATAAAGATAGTGGTGAGGCATGTTTTGTATTAGCAAAGATAATGACTAGCAAAAACGCAAATCAATAGGACGTACCGAAAACTAAATAGAGGTATAGTATGCAACGTTGAAAGTAGCCACACAAAGAATGGTAGGTATTTTTTTTTTTTCTGGGAGATTGAACAAAAGCATCAGTGAGCTGCAGCAGCGTTATATAATAAGTGAGATGTTTCCTTAATTACCCTAAGCACCACATCGCTGAGAAACCATTAACAAGGATGGCGACGCTTTTGAGCTCTGATCATCCATGTTATTATGTTCTCTTGAGAAGATAACCAATTAGAATCCCAATCAAGCCAACAATGAAAACATAAAGGAACGGTATGCCTCCTCCGTTCTTGCTGCGTTGACGCCTCAGTGTGTCCTAAATAGAGACATAAAATTTCGATTTAACTTGTAATAGTCTTTCTGCAGATGCCTGGCTAGCTATAAGTACAATAAATATGAGCACATATGTGTCGAAGTTTTTACAGTAATGTCTCAGTAATAATCGAGCTAAAAGAAGAATTACCAGTTCTTGCTGGAGTTTGTTATGTTGCTGGATTGCAACAAGTTTCTCCTCTTTTAGCTTAGAGACGAGGGCCTTAACCTAATAATTATGCAGAAAAAGGTTACATCTTAACGTAAAATCCACTGCAAGAATTCATATAGACATTACTAAAACTGAGCATTTTTCCCCATCGCATTCGTTCACAATTCACGTACAGTTCCACCTATGACTTCTTTCAGGACTTCGATAATTTGATCTCTATGTTACATTAGTAGAAAACTCTATCGCTCAAAATTCAAAGCACAAACTGTGGAAAACGAGCATGCATGGACAAAGAGATTCAACTCAAATAACCAACAAAAAGAAACTTAAAGAAAATTTTGAAAATGTAAGTAACCTCTGGGTTGTTGTCTTGGGATTCACCATAGGCTTTTGCCACCTGCCGAGAAACAATGATAGAGGACGTTTCAATTAACTTAACATTATAATATGATAGTGCTAAAGGTGCATATGTTTTCAATTATAAGAAGTTCGGAATTTCGAAAAACACACATTGAATTCAAACTGATTAACGGTTCCATTGTCCGAGACTGATGCCCTAGGAGAGGAACCTTCTTCTGAACCTTCACAGACAGGCGAAGGAGGCCGAGGTGGCGGAACATAGGAAACTTTCAACTTGCATTCTTCAACACGATTGCCCGACTCTTTGTTGAACTGAAATAAACACACATCAAATACTTACAGTTAACAAAGTTAAATCACACAACAAGAGGTATGAATAATCCAAGACCAAATAGTAAAAAATTAGAGTTTAATCAACAGAATGTGTTACCATTTCGGGAGTTATGTCCTTCGTGGTTGTTCCAGGGCTAACTACCACACTCTGCAAGAGAAACTTATCCCTGCACTGCAAATCAGGTGGAGCCTCCTTTTGTGCTTGCATCATAACTAAATGAGAAAGAATTTCGATGAATACAAAAACTATTCTATTTCGAAACATTTCCAGCCTTGAATATAGAGAATATAATTCTGAAGAAATGAGATTTGATGTACCTACGACTTCAGAAGTGGAGTGCGGCACGACAACTCCAGTATTAGGCCTCACACAATACTTCTTCGGATTTGTTGTCTTCACCTAAGATTTCGAAATTTTAAAGCAGATAACTTTTGAGTACTGAGCTCTCCTTGCACCTCACCCAGAGCCAGGACATAACATATTTTGAGGCATATGCATCCGAAGGCAAACAATGACGAAAGAATTTTTACCTTAAACGCAACAAAATCATCCGATTTGTTCGTTAATTGCATGGAACACGAGATCTGCTTCTTCAATTCAACTATAAACCAAAAAGGCAAAGGGACAAAAACGATATTTAAATCAAACGTAGCCACCAAAATCATCCACAAGGTAAGATCCAGAAGCAAGACACAACCAGACATAACCTCACCTAATCCTTCTAGAAACATCCCGAACCACACACACCATAAGCAGTTAACCCAGCCCAGATTCACAAATGAAAACAGATAGCAACATAAAAACAGACAAAAAAATCGCCCACTCACAGGGAAATTGAAGCTCTAGAGGATCGATTTGCAGAAGCTCGCCGTTGCTCATTTTTCCAAAATTAGATTCGATTATTTCTTCCGTCAACACTTTCACGGCCTTGTTATCTGTTGGATTCGATACAGCGTCGATTACATAGATCTGATTTTGCGATTTTTTCTTTTTTTTCAGAGAATTTATTGGCCGAATAATGGACGACTGACGAGAGAGAGAGAAAATAAAATATAGGCCTTGACTTACCTACCAAAGTGGGTATAACCCAACTCCTATTAAAAAATTAACATGTTTAATTTTTATTTAGTGAAACACGTATGTGGTGTTTTAACATAGTGGGATAGGGTGTAATGGGTAACTTTTATTTAGTGAAACACGTTTATGGTGTTTTAACATAGTGGGGTAGGGTGTAATGTGACACATGTCATTTTCTGGGCGGAGTTGGATTATACCCAATTGGGTAGGAAAGACAAAACCTTCAAATTATACTCTTAATAAATTGGGTAGGTACACAATTATGGAGTTTTATCCAGTATAACTTGAAATAATTTTTCTTAAATTATAGTGTTCTGCTGCAAAAATAGAATTTAAAAGTAATTATTATGGATGGTTGGTGATAGAATGCGGTTTATATTTGAACTAAATTCTTGTATGGTAGAAATGTTAAAAAGAAAAAGGGTAAATTTCACTATACTCCCATGTGGTTTTACTAAAATGCAATATACTACCTTGTGATGTTTTTATTACGTGAAACATACTTATGGTTTTGAAAACTTAGCACCATATCCCCCGGTCAGTGCTTTCTGCCCGAGTTTGCACCGCACGCGCGGTAGTTGCGACTAGGATATGATTTGGTCATATTTTTTGAAATAAAATGGCTAAAATACCCCCTCAAGTCATCTTCTTCGTCCCTAATCTTACACAGCTATCGACGTCTAACAGTAACAGGTTATCGACGCTTCCAATTTTGACCGCCAATTCGACCAGACTCGAGCACCCACCCCAAATTGGAGCTCCAGCGAGCATCTCCGCCCGGCAGCAACCCAAAGCCCAGATGTTCGACGCCGGACTAGGTTCTCCGCCGGCTAATACCTCCGGCGACATGTACAGAGGGGTTCCGACCGTCGAACCGCCGACGGACGACACCGTTTTCCTCGCCAGGCCAAGTCGGCGATCTTCAAGTCGCAGTGGGCGTAGCCCGAATCGTGTATCCGCCGCAGCCCTCTCGTTTTCAGGCATCCTCCGGCCGGCGGAGGAGTTGAGCTTTTCGTGCAATGTCCCCGCCGGCGCGAACTCTAAGAGGAGCTCCAGCCCTTTCGTTTCAGGCATCTCGGAGACAGATTTAAATTTTGAAACCCTTTTACCAAAACCGAACGCCCACCTGGGAGAGTTTATGTGATTTAACCCACCATGATCTCATATTCTCTAAAGCAGCAACCTTTTTCCCTGAACGGCGCTGGGTTTCTTCAGAAGGAGGAGATTCATCCATAGCGGAGGAGAAATGATTAATTTGCCTTCACCCACGTTCAAGAAAGACACCAGAAATTGAGGTTTTCGAAGGGCCTCGTAAGTTGTGGTGCCTGAACACCAGAAACGTTCGCAGCACAACACCAGAAACATTGCTCCTCATCGCTTACAGTGAATAGTTTCTTCCTTCTTTATGGAACTGTAGGTCCCTTGCAGTTCCAGACCTCACATGGGTAAAACGGAGATTTTAACTTTTGTCTGACCGTTTGACTTAATTCTGACCGAAGGGGAGAGTGTGTAGATTTAAATAAACTACGAGTGTATTTTAAGCTATTTTAAAACTATAGGGGATTTGGTGCTTATTTTTTAAACCACGAATGGGTTATACGCAATTTACCCAAAGAAAAAAATACTAATGCAAAGCGTGTTTAAAGAGATGAATAAACACACTGATACATTTTGCTCTTTTCGGTGCATGTGAGTGTCCATTTCGGTTTGAACTTGATTTCCAGGCTTCCAATGATGTAAGTATTTCAATCACACAACCAACGATATATTTTTACACAATCCAAATCACCAATTTATAAACAAATCTCTCAACATCCACAAAATATAAATATTACATCAACCACACAAGTATCATATCTACCATCTTAATCTATAAACTAATCACATCTAACTTTCTCAACCCCGTTCTTAACTTAACAACTAACCTTTTACTTAACCTTTCTAAATAATATACATCAACATTTTTATTTTGATATTTCATAACATTCACCCGCGCATGTATATATTAATGAATATTCCTCGTTAAAACCTTAATAGGAAAATCCCAATGAGATAAAAACCTAGTGAAGGAAAAAAGAGTACATTGTTCCTTTGAACGCTTTCATATGCTGCCTCTGTAGCGTATTTTCTTTCATTAAATTTCAAAAAATTCAAAAAATAGTACAAATGAATTTTAATATGATTTAATAGAATTTAGTGGATTTTATCTCTTGTAGCGCCCCGTTTCCTATTACCTTTTTACGACTCTATAAAATATTCACATAAAATTTTTCGCGATTCCCATAACCATTTCCTTTAACAAAAACGGGTGCGTACATTCGGTCTAGTTCCTTTCACAATAATGTACATATATTTACCTACCATACGAGTAACAAAATGCAACAGCCTAAATCCATTTCTATTTTATATGCTAACGATGAACCAGAGGGAGCAGGGGGAGAGCGTCGTCGGCCAACCTTGAATCCATGCTTTGTATGATGATGCGTTCTACGTAGCCTGCTAATTATCTACACCAACTGTGAAGACAACGATACAGAGTATGATCACAACATGTTAACTAATAACAAATGACAATAAAATATACAGTAATCCATTCTTTCACAGCATTGGAGCAGGGAAGTGGTGAAGGGGGCTCAGGGGAGGCATCTATGCTACCAGTTATGTAAGATTAGAGGTCCCTTGAGGAAACTTAATAGGGAGCAGTTTGCCCAAATTGTGGTTGCTACAGACAAGGAGAGACAAAGGCTCATGGAAATTCAGGATGAGCTTCATAAGGATCCTCTGAACCAATCTCTGATAGAGAGGGAGGCTGCTATTGCTGAGAATTATAGATTTCTTAGTAAGGCTTGTGTGAAGTTTTTTGGCCCAGAAAGCTAAAGCACAGTGGCTTCAGGAGGGGGACCAAAACACTAAATATTTCCATGCTATAATAAAGCAAAGAGTGTACAGGAATAGAATCAATGCTATTACTACTTCTGAAGGATTGCTTCTGGAGGAGCCTAAAGCAATTATCTCATATTTCTGTGCCTACTATCAAGAGCTACTAGGTACAACTGCTCCTGGTTTGGAAAAGGTGGATGATGATGTTATGGCTCAGGGGAATACCCTGGATGTGGACCAACAGTTTGCACTCATTGCCCCCTTTACTAGAGCTGTGGTGAAGCAGGCTTTATACTCTATTCACAGTGATAAAGCCCCTGGCCCTGATGGGTTTAGCAGTGAATTCTTCAAAGCTGGATGGTCAGTTGTTGGGGAGGGCTTAACTGAAGCTGTTATGGAATTTTTTGAGAAGGGTCGGATGACCAAGGCTCTTAATAGCACTACTATTACACTTGTGCCTAAAGTGGATCACCCCTGCTCTGTGGGAGACTATAGGCCTATTTCTTGTTGTAATACTGTGTACAAGTGTATATCCAAGCTACTGTGTTCTAGGCTAAAGGCAGTATTGCCAGGGTTAATACATGAGAATCAGGGGGCTTTTGTGACTGGTAGGGCAATTGGCTACAACATTTTGATTAGCCAGGAACTATTGAGGCTTTATAATAGGGGGAATGCCTCTCCCAGATGCATGATGAAGATTGACCTGAGAAAGGCCTATGATTCTGTGGAATGGGGGTTCCTTCTACAGCTATTGGTTAAACTTAACTTTCCTGTTAAGTTTGTTACTTGGGTCAGGGAGTGTGTGACCACTGTTACCTATAAGCTAGCTATTAATGGATGCCTTGAGGGCAATATAAAAGCAGCTAGAGGGCTGAGGCAAGGTGACCCCATGTCCCCCCTACTGTTTGTATTGAATATGGAATATCTCACACGGAGACTGTTGCTTGCTTCCAAACAGACTGGGTTCAGGTTTCACCCACTATGTAAACAGCTCAATTTGGTCAGCCTATGCTTTGCTGACGACTTACTCATTGTGTGTAAAGCTCACCAGCACTCATTGGCTTTGATTTTAGATAGTCTCAAGCACTTTAGGGATGCTACAGGATTGACTGCAAACTCTAAGAAATCTAGTATCTACATTGCTGGGACTACACAGGACACTAAGAGCAAGCTGTTGACATTCACAGGCTTCACTGAGGGTAGATTCCCCATGAAGTACCTTGGGGTACCTGTATCCCCTACCAAATGGAAGAGGGCTGAGTGTGATACATTGGTGGAGAGGGTTGTGAAGAGATTAAACTGCTGGACAACTAGGAACTTATCCTATGCTGGGAGGTGTTGCTTAATCAACTCCATATTATCCTCTTTACACAGCTACTGGGGATCCCTATTTATCCTACCTAGGAATGTTGTGAAAAGGGTGGACCAAATATGTAGAGACTTTCTATGGGGACATGGGGTGGGTGGCAAGATTAAAGCTTTAGTAGCTTGGGAGACTGTTTGCCGACCTAAGAAATGGGGAGGGCTTAACATCAGGGACTGCGGTGCTTGGAATTACGCTAGCCTTGGGAGGTACCTATGGGACCTAGCTAGCAAAAAGGACAACCTTTGGGTCAGGTGGATTCACTCGGTCTACTTAAAAGGGGTGGACTTTTGGAGTTATCAAGGGGCCAATGGGGATATAAGTTGGCAATGGAGACAACTGAGTACCCTCAGAGCTCTCTTTGGTGGCGGGTATGATGCAGGGAAATGGAAGTTTTCCTTGGATGGGTGCTATTCTGTCAACTCGGGATATACATGGCTTAAGGGGACGAGGGATGGTTTTGTTGAGGCTAAAGCGGTTTGGAATAGATGGACTCTACCCAAACACAGCTTTATCCTTTGGGTTATCATGCACAAGAAACTACTTACCCGGGATCGACTTCTCCACTGGGGTATGATGGTCCCAGATCGGCGATGTGCCCTGTGCTATTGGGAGGATGAGACCATGAGCCACCTCTTCTTTGACTGTCCCTACAGCAAAGATGTTAAAAACGAGGTAAGCAACTGGATTGGGATGAAAAGTTCGGATGTTTATGAAAGATGGAAGAAAGATCTTGTTGGGATGGGGAAATGTAAGAATGTGCTTGCAAAGGTAAATCTTGCGGGTCAAGCAGCTATTACGTACCATTTGTGGCAGGAGCGGAACCTGCGGATCCATGATGCTGGTGAGAGATCCAGCTTGGAGCTTGCAGTGGCCATCAAAGCGAGCTTCCGTCTCCAGGTGAGAGCGATGCGGTTCAAGAAGATGACGAAGAGGGATGAAGATGAGCTTCGAAGGATTAGGTGGAGTAGCTGATTAAGGATTGCTGTTTTTGTGCGATTGAGGGCTGGAGATTAAGTTAGGTGTGGTTGGGTATTCTATGATGTGGGTTTCTTAGTTGGGCCGTGGGTTATTGTAAGTGGGCCTCGGTATTTGGTAATAAAATCTCCTTTTTTACCAAAAAAAAAAATATACAGTAATCCATTCCTTTCCATCAATATCGTAATCATGCCATCATAAAATCATCGTGCATATAACTGTCATTCATAGGATCCGTAGATCACATGCCATTCCATATGTCCATTTATTTTGATACTCCCGTTATAGACTAGCTAGACTGTACTGTACGCCCAGTCGGCGCCCATGCACGGGACTCTGTAACCATTCTGTAATCCCCCGATTTGTAGGGATACATATATGCCTGTACAGGACTCTGTAAAATCCCCCGATTTGTAGGGATATATGCCGTAGCATCCGTATCATACCATCTGTAGTCGTAGCAGTCATAACGGTTTCTCCCTTATTTTATATATATGCAATGCTATATAAAATACCTTATATGACACATAAATCAGATGAAGGCACCTTACGATCACATAATTCACGTCGATTCATAATAATACATATGTCACGTACTATTCAATTAATTCATATAGAGCATGTACGCACATATGGCACATAAGGTACATGTTGCAAATCATACTCACAAGTTTCGCCTATTATCTCGTCCGCTCAATCGACTTTGTCCTTGCCCTTATCCGACTCCTGGCCTCACTTGAAGTTTCGTTCTTGATGTTTGAATGCTCAAGGTCACCTTTCGTACTTGCCTTTCTAAGAGTTCTAACTATTCTATATCTACATATATGTTATATTAATGATGTCGATTACTTTAAAGTCAAGCAAAATTATATTAGTCATACATAATGGTAATATCTTTGGCCAACACGTGTACCACTTTGGGTTTGAGGGTTATTATATACATATACATATTATTCGTCAAAGGTTTGCGAACTTGTAAAAAGGTGTACCGCGAACTTCAATTCGTGAACTAATTCCATTCGCCAAATTCTTACTTATCTCATAATTCGCGAAAGTCCTTATGCACCGTGAAAACATAACCTCCTCTTATGATTCGTGAAGTCTTTATGACTCGCGAAACATCACTTCTTTTGATTCAAAAATCCTATGTTTAGAAAATTCTTAATTTGTAATATTTCATCTCTCACAACTTATACTTATTCTCATCTATACCTTTATTTTAAAATGACTTATATGAATGCATGAATTTATGTAAATGCATGAAATTATAATATGAGGTTTCGGTTCCTGACAATTCTCCCCCCCCCCCCCTTAAAAATTTTGACCTCGAAATTTCGTACCTGTCTCAGTTAATAACCATGGGTACTGGGTCATTATACTTTCTATTGTTTCCCATGTAGCTTCCCCAGCTGAATGATTTTTCCATCCCACTTTTACCATCGGAATCGTTTTATTTCGTAATTGCTTGTGAGCATATTCCAGGACTTCTGTCGGTTCTTCTACGTAGCTCAAATCTTCAGAAACATTTATTGGTTCGTCACGCGGAACATGAGTAGGATCTGATCTGTATCGCCACAACATACTAACGTGGAAAACGTTGTGTATCTGTGATAATTCAGGTGGTAGCGCTAATCGGTATGCTAAAGGTCCGATCCTTTCAAGTATCTCATAAGGCCCAATGTAACGTGGGCTCAACTTTCCTTTCTTTCCAAATCGTAAGACACCTTTCCAAGCAGATACTCGTAAAAACACTTTTTCTCCAACTTCATATTCCATTTCTCGTCTATGTTGATCTATATAACTCTTTTGTCTATCTTGGGCCGCTTTAAGTCGACTCTTTACTACTTTAATCTTTTCCATTGTATCCTGAATCAAATCTGGCCATTCCAATACTTGTTCTCCTTTCACGTCCCAACAAATTGGGTTTCGACATTTCCGACCATATAAAGCTTCGTACGGGGCCATTCCATTACTTGAATGGAACTGATTATTATAGGAAAATTCCATTAACACTATATAATCATCCCATGATCCTCTGAATTCGATTACGCACGCTCGAAGCATGTCTTCCAGGGTATGTATTGTCCTTTCTGACTGTCCGTCTGTCTGTGGATGAAACGCCGTACTAAAATGCAATTTGTTGACACGTTAAACATTTTAAAACGTATTCGGCCACATCTTTCTTCATTCTTGGCCACCAATAGTGAGATTTAAGGGTCCGATACATTTTCGTACTGCCTGGATGCATAGCATAAGGAGCAGTGTGTGCCTCTTCCATTATTTCTTGTCGAAGATTATCGATATCGGGAACACCTATGCGGCCACTTATTGTCAAAGTCCCATTCTCGTCTATCACAAAAGACTTCCCTAATCCTTGTTTTACTTTATCAGCAATCTTAGCTAGCTTTGCGTCTTTAAAGTGTACTTGTCTAATTCGATCTATCATAATAGGTCGAACTACTATCGAGGCACAGATACCACCGATGTCGTCTACTCTCATCCCTGTATTCATCTTCCTGAGGTCAATTAGACTTGATAAAGAACACATTGATAGGTAAGAGATGGTACCATACGATTTCCGACTTAAGGCATCAGCAACGACGTTGGCCTTTCCAGGGTGATACTCTATAGTACAATCATAATCCTTCAGTAATTCAATCCACCGCCTCTGTCTCATATTCAATTCTTTCTGGCTTAGCAAATATTTTAGGCTCTTGTGATCAGTAAATATCTGAAATGTTGCTCCGTATAAGTAGTGTCGCCATATCTTTAGTGCGAAGACTACGGCCGCTAGCTCTAAGTCGTGAGTTGGGTAGGATGTTTCGTATGACTTCAGCTGTCGATATGCATACGCCACTACTTTTCCGTGTTGCATGAGCATGCATCCCAATCCTTGGTGGGATGCATCGCTATAGATCACAAAACCTTCGGTACCAGATGGAATAGTTAGCACTGGAGCTGTCGTTAGTCATTCCTTTAATTCCTCAAAACTCCTTTGGCATTCGTCAGTCCACTTAAATATAATTTCTTTACGTAGTAACTTCGTCATTGGGGGCTGCTATCAGTGAGACATTCTCGACAAATCGTCGGTAGTATCCGGCTAATCCCAGAAAACTACGAACTTCTGCTATATTCTTAGGACTTTCCCATTTGATCACCGCTTCGATTTTACTGGGGTTGACTTGGATACCTTCGCCTGAAACTACGTGCCCCAAAAACACCACTTGATCTAACCAAAATTCGCACTTAGAAAGTTTCGCATACAATTTTTTTTTCTCGCAAAGTTTGAAGTACAATCCTCAAATGTGTTCATGCTCCTCTTTTGACTTGGAATATACTAGAATATCATCAATAAAGACGATCACGAACTGGTCTAAATATGATTGGAAAACATTATTCATCAATGCCATAAGACTGCAGGGGCATTCGTCAATCCAAAGGGCATAACTAGGAATTCATAATGTCCATATCTTGTTCTAAAAGCAGTCTTTGGAATATCGCCTTCTGCAATCTTTAATCGGTGGTATCCCGACCTTAAATCAAACTTTGAAAAGACCCTAGAACCTTGTAGCTGGTCAAACAAATCATCAATCCGAGGCAACGAATATTTATTTTTCACCGTTACCTTATTCAACTGTCTATAACCAATACACAGTCTAAGAGTTCCATCCTTCTTTTTAACGAAAAGAACAGGCGCTCCCCAAGGTGATACACTCCGTCTTATATAGCCCTTATATAATAATTCCTTTAACTGTACTTCAATTCATTCAATTCTTGGAGCCATCCGGTATGGTGGAATAGAAATTGGCGCCGTGCCTGGTTGAAGCTCAATAGTGAACTCTGTATCCCGATCGGGAGGTAATCCTGATAACTCCTCAGGAAAGACATCAGGATATTTACTGACTATCGAAATTTCTTCTATTTCCAGTCTACTTAACTGCGCATCTATAACATAGGCTATATACCCTTCACATCCTTTACTAATCATCTTAGAAGCTTCTAAACTTGATATCTGATGTGCCGTCCGTACGCTCTTTTCTCCCTTAACTATTATATGGGTTTGATCTATAGGGGTCAATTCAATTTCCTTTTTGAAACAGTCAAGCTTCGCCCGGTATCTTGATAGCCAGTCCATGCCTAATATTACGTCAAAATCCATTAAAGGAATAACGAACAGGGTTGCCTGCATTTCTATCCCGTTACTGACAGCTTTGCATTCTGGGCATACTGTGTTAACTCTAATTATTTCGCCCGTTGGAAGTCGAACATGCAATTCATCCTTAAGGGGATTGGGTTTATCAGGTAACAATGATGCAAATGTTTGTGATATGAATGAATGAGTGGCACCTGGATCGAATAAAACATATGCATCAATATCACAGATAGATAATTTACCCGTAATTACGTGTGATCCCTCTTTGGCCTCCTCACGAGTCATAGTAAAAATCCTTGCTGGTGCTGGCGGCCTATAGGCTTGGCCTCCTGAGTCTCCTCTTCCAGAACTTGTGCTAAACGATCCTCGGCCCCTTCCTCTTCCACGATTTGCATACATTCCGCTGACCCTTGATTGCTCGACTGTAGGTTCCGCTCGTAATGTCGGGCAATTTCTAGCTAAATGCCCGGATTGACCACATCTGAAACATTCGCCTGTAAGCCATCTACAGACGCCCAGATGGTTCTTTCCACAATGTTCACATGCCGGTATTGGTTGAGAAATTCCTCGTCCGACATGTCTCATCCCACCTGTACTGCCTCTTGCAGAACTACTTGGTGTACCCATTGGTCTAGGTATAGTATATGTCTTTTTCGTCTTTCCACTTGACGATTCTTCCCCCGGCCTTCTTTTATTACTCTGAAAATTCCTGGATTCGGTCTCTAATCTTTCGGCGCGAATAGCCGCCGCCCTCAATTTCCCATAGGACTCCATATCTGATGGTGTAATACGATTTCTAATCGTGTAACGGAGTCCAGCTTCAAACCTTCGACATTTATTTCTTTCAGAGGCGACCATGTGCGGAGCATATCGAGATAGTTGATTAAATAGCACTTCATATTCGCCCACGGAATTGTTTCCCTGTCTAAGTTCTAAAAATTCCTTTTCTTTCTGATCCTTGTAGACCTCAAGCATATACGTGTTATTAAATTCCCTCAGAAAATCTTCCCAGGTCAGCACTGGAGGTTGGGTCATACTATCTGGAACAGTTTCCCACCATTCATATGCGTGTCCCTGTAAGAGTGAGACCGTATAATCGAACTTCTCATCTGGGGTGCATTGCATCATATTGAACACTCTTTCCGTTCTTCTTAGCCATGTCTCTGCTTCAGCTGGGTCTGTCGTACCCATGAAATCCACAGCACCCATCTTTCTTAATTTATCGTATCGTCGTTCTCGGGGAGTTGTCAGGGGGTGTTCAGATTCATACTGTCTAAGTGTATGCGATGAATGAGATTCAGGTACGACCATTCTTCCTCCTCCCTCTATAGTAGGTTCATCGCGTTCTATAGGTATCGGTTCACCTATTGCCCTTTGCCTATATATGCAAAAGAAGTTTAAGGGCAATCCATAACATACACATAATATGCAAATGTCTACAAAACCTAAAACCTAGGCTCTGATACCACTACATGTAGCGCCCCGTTTCCTATTACCTTTTTACGCCTCTATAAAATATTCACATAAAATTTTTCGCGATTCCCATAACCATTTCCTTTAACAAAAACGGGTGCGTACATTCGACATGTTCCTTTCACAATAATGTATATATATGTACCTACCATACGAGTCACAAAATGCAATAGCCTAAATTCATTTCTATTTTATATGCTAACGATGAACCAGATGGAGCAGGGGGAGAGCGTCGTCGGCCAACCTTGAATCCACGCTTTGTATGATGATGCGTTCTATGTAGCCTGCTAATTATCTATACCAACTGTGAAGACAACGATTCGGAGTATGATCGCAACATGTTAACTAATAACAAATGACAATAAAATATACAGTAATCCATTCCTTTCCATCAATATCGTAATCATGCCATTATAAAATCATCGTGCATATAACTGTCATTCATAGGATCCGTAGATCACATGCCATTCTATATGTCCATTTATTTTGATACTCCCGTTATAGACTAGCTAGACTGTACTGTACGCCCAGTCGGCGCCCATGCATGGGACTCTGTAACCATTCTGTAATCCCCCGATTTGTAGGGATACATATATGTTTGTACAGGACTCTGTAAAATCCCCCGATTTGTAGGGATATATGCCGTAGCATCCGTATCATACCATCTGTAGTCGTAGCAGTCATAACGGTTTCTCCCTTATTTTATATATATGCAATGCTATATAAAAAACCTTATATGACACATAAATCAGATGAAGGCACCTTACGATAACTTAATTCACGTCGATTTATAATAATACATATGTCACGTACTAATCAATTAATTCATATAGAGCATGTACGCACATATGGCACATAAGGTACATGTTGCAAATCATACTCACAAGTTTTCGCCTATTATCTCGTCCTCTCAATCGACTTTGTCCTTGCCCTTATCCGACTCCTGACCTCACGTGAAGTTTCGTTCTTGATGTTTGAATGCTCAAGGTCACCTTTCGTACTTGCCTTTCTAAGAGTTATAACTATTCTATATCTACATATATATTATATTAATGATGTCGATTACTTTAAAGTCAAGCAAAATTATATTAGTCATACATAATGGTAATCTCTTTGGCCAACACGTGTACCACTTTGGGTTTGAGGGTTATTATATACATATACATATGTTTCGTCAAAGGTTTGCGAACTTGATAAAAAGGGGTACCGCGAACTTCAATTCGTGAACTAATTCCATTCGCCAAATTCTTACTTATCTCATAATTCGCGAAAGTCCTTATGCACCGTGAAAACATAACCTCCTCTTATGATTTGCAAAGTCTTTATGTCTCGCGAAACATCACTTCTTTTGATTCGAAAATCCTATGTTTAGAAAATTCTTAATTTGTAATATTTCATCTCTCACAACTTATACTTATTCTCTTCTATACCTTTATTTTAAAATGACTTATATGAATGCATGAAATTATAATATGAGGTTTCGGTTCCTGACATCTCTACTTATTCCTCTGATTCTTAACGACTTTGAAGGACTTTAGAAAATTCTTGATCTTGAACTTCCTTGATTTGGGCATTTAAGTTTCTTCGTGGGCCTTTGGGCTTGATCACGAATCTTGATAAATTTCTTTGAGATTTGGTGAAGAGATCTTCTCGAACATTTTGTCTTGTGGGCTTGATTACGAACTTAACAGCTGGACTTGGTGAGCGCTTTTGAAATATGGGCGTCTTCGTAGGCTTTTGGGCTTAATCACGAAGCTAACGCTTGGAGTTAATATTTGTTGAAGAGGCTTTGAAACGTTTCTTCGTGGGGCTTTTGGGCTTGATCACGAACGTCTTCACTTTCCATCTTCAAGTCTTGATTTGACCTTCGAGTCTTGAGTTTGATCTTGGGCTTTGAGTCATGAGCTTGATCTTGGGCTTCAAGTCTCGATCTTCATCTTCGATCTACGAGTCTTCAACCTTCAATCTTTGAGTCTTCGTCAGAAGTTACATTTCCGATAATAACCCATAATTTTGTTGTAATCGATCGCAAACAAATACATTATCTGTTACCTTCATGAATTGCTAGTATTTCAGCGTGATTAGATGAAGTGGCGGTTACTTTGTTTAACTGACCGTCATGAAATAGCAGGTCCACCATACGTAAATAAGCAACCCGTTTGCGATCGAGCATTTTTGTGGGTAAGATAAGAATTCGGTATCTATAGACCTAATTAAATCGTCTTTCATCTCATTAAAGTAGAACAATCACATATCAGTTGTTCCTTTAAGGTATCGAAATACTCGTTTCACTCTGTTCCAATGTCTACGAGTCAGTGAAGAACTGTATCTTACCAATAATTTATAGAAAATTCTATGTCTGGCCGCGTATGAATCGTAAGATCTCGGGTTACCCGGTGTATTCCCGAGACGCAATGCCCCCAGTGGTGCGGAATAAAATTATTTTCCGGGTTTCCCGGTTGCCCTTGTGGCTCAGATTGGAAACGTGAAACACATACACACGTAATAGGGCGGGTCGAACCCGTAAGAGATTACCATCTGAAGCGAGTGTCTTCCTTCAAGGTTGCGACGATGGTGGATATCACTAGATCGTTACACTGACCTCGCAGTGTACCGCAGAATTAATTCTCTAAAGATGGTTAGAGAGATTCGTTCCGTTGCGCGGGAGAGAAAAGTGTGTGGGTTTTGTTTATGTGTTTTTTGCCTAATTCTGATAATATTTCAGTCTCTTGATTTGGACTAGGGCTACCCTATTTATATTAGTGGCTAAAAAATTTCATCCCCTTTCAAGGTTTGAAAGTTCGATTACTATGCCTTTAAGTAAGGGAGAGATTTTTGCCATGTTTATCTCAACCTTTTGAATTCAAATTCCATTAAGGCAACTTACCATAAGTAGATAACTAATTTTGTTACTAAGTCAAACAAAATATCTTTAAATATGGTGTTAAATTTCGAAATTCAATCCTAAGTGTATTTCGAAATTTTCAGCTTTAAAAAAATAATATTCCGAATATTTTGTTGGGTTACCAGGTGTGTCCCGGAGACGCCACGTCTCCGGGTACGGTGCGGAACAAAATTTCTGGGTTTTCCTACTGCCCTCTTTGCTCGGATCGGAACAAAATTTCTGGGTACGGTGCGGAACAAACCCGTAGAGATTTACCAGTTGAAGCGAGTGGCAGCTCCTTGTCATTTTCTTCAAGACTACGACAACGGTGGTGGGTGGCACTAGATCGTCATGCCGACCTCGCGGTGTACCACGGAGTCAATCCTCTGAAGATGGCTAGAGAGAACTGAACCGTCGTGTGGCAGAAAGGTGTGTGCGTTCCAAGTGTGTTTTCGTTTCTTAGCTATTTTCAAAATCAGCTTCTGAATTTGGATTAGGGCTACCCTATTTATACTCTCTAGGCTCGAAAATCTCATAAAGAAATCTCCAAGATTTGATTTTCGATTTTTACTCCTTAAGTAAGGAGATTTTTGCCATGATTTTCTCTCTTTTTGAATTCCAAATTCAAACTTAAGGAAACTTGTTATTATTAGATAACTGTCAGGAACCAAAAATCGAAGCCTTTTACGATTTCCTGCATTATATGAGTTCATGCATCATATGATGAATTTTATGATGCATACATATAGATGATAATAGTAATGATTCTGGTGCTTTATGATGGGAATGAGTAGTTGAAGTGATAAAAAGGAGGAAATTCGAAACTTGGATAAATGGAGAATTTCGAACTTAGTGAAGTTCGAAACCTAGTTTGGTATAGGGATAGAATTTCGAAATGGACATGGATAGAATTTCGAACAGGTTTCGAAATTCTTTAAAAGCGGATTTCGAAATTCTCTAAAGTGGAAGAAATATTTAAATAGTATTTAAGTATGGCTAAAGGAGAAGTTCGAAACCCTTCAGTATAGTTTCGAAATTCGTTGAATATGGGTTTCGAAATTTGTTCAATAAGGGTTTCGAAATTTGTTCAATATGGGTTTTGAAATTCTTTAATATAGAGAATACTTAAATTTGTTAATACTTATTTAGGTCTTTGGTATTATTTGAACCCTTTATTTGAGCCATACTTTTATTTAAGCCCATAATTATTTAGCTTCATCCAAATTTTCTTTAATAATTATTAGTTAGAAATTTTATCCCTAATACTTTCTTCGCTAATTATCTAAATCTCCTATCGTAATTCCGCTTTAAAATTTGCGGGTATTACATCCCCCTCCTTAAAAGAATTTCGTCCCCGAAATTACGCCGATTGGAATAACACGTGGCATCGATTTCTTTTATCCTTACAGTTGTATGTATTCGTTGTCGCAGTTCTCGTACTCAGGAAAAGCGAACGATAACCCTAATTTTTGAAAATTTACGATTCTTATCTGGAATCATTATTCTTATCTGAAAATTTTTATTCCTTGACTTCAGCTTTCTCCTGTTACTTAATTAATTTGGTTGAACCACTAGACAATTATATTATCTTACAGTACAAAATATTACCGCTCCTAAGTTTACAAGTTCACAAAATGATGGCATCTTATCTTACATATCTGTTTCTACTCTACCCTAGGTTGTTCTTCATCTTCTTCAGCAGTGAGGGTAAATACCCTAGCAGGTACCCTCTGAGGTTGGTTCTGCACAGGTCGTTGTTTCTGTGCAGGGGTCGGATTAACCGGCGGATTCTCACGACAGAATCGCGAGATATGGCCTGCCTTTCCACAATTGAAGCACTTGATATTGGGATTAGGGCCAAAACAGACGCCGACATGTTGACGTCCACACTGTTGGCAAGTCGGCATCGGCTGTTTGGCCAGAGCATTGTTAGGTCTCGCATTTGGCCTTTGTTCCCATCTGGGTTCATTTGGCCTCCCGCGGTTTGGCTGATTAGGAGCATGGACTACCAATTGTTTCTTCTCGTTTACTTCGCGACCGTATTGTCCCTGCTCCATCTTTCTCTTTGCTTCTCGATCTTTAGATAGCCTCGCCTCGGCTTCTTCGGCCACCAAAGCTCGTTCGGCAGCCTTAGCATAGGTCATATCTGGAGATCTCGTCACTGCGACATCTCGGTACAGTTCAGACTTCAGGCCGATTAGAAAACGTCCCACTTTAAGGTTGTCTGTCGCTACTATATGGGGAGCAAAACGAGAAAGTTGCTCAAATTTGCGGATGTACTCCGCAACAGACATCCCGCCCTGACGTAGATTGATGAATTCCTCCATTTTCGTGTCACAGGCAGAAATGCTAAAATACTTTTCCTCGAAGAACTCCTTAAAGCGCTCCCAGGTGATCGTATTTGGATTCTCCATCGCTGTGATGGTATCCCACCAGTATCCGGCATTTCCCCGGAGTTGAAAGGCGGCACATAAAACTTTCTCACCTTCGGGAGTTCGGCTATATTGGAATGTGGATTCAATGGTTCTAAGCCACTCACCCGCCGCAATTGGATCCACAGTGTCTTCGAAAATGGGATGATCGAGTTTACGGAACCTATGCCCGATGATTTCGGTTCTATCGATCTGGGGCGGCACATGTCGCTCCGACGAATTTTGGTTGCGGATCAGAGCATTAATTTGTTCGGATTGGAGCCGAACAAGGTCTGCAAGTTGGGAAATTGTACGGTTCGAGTCATGTTCATCGGGACTGGATTCCCTTTCCTCGTGGTGTTGTCGGCTTGATTCGCCATTAAACTCACTCCTAGTTCGTACCATTTTATCCTACTAACTATAATCAAAGTTTCACATTAGCACATAAGAATTATCACAGATACATAAACACTTACAGACGAGGCTGGGCTTCCATGCTTTTGAGCGGCCGTACATGGACAGTCTACAGAATCTATATCCTAAGCTCTGATACCACCTGTAGCGACCCTCACTCTCTAATCGCTAATTAGCGACAAATCACGTCGGGTTTAGCAGCGAAAGCCGCAGAGAACTCATTTTACAAAAACATTTGTTTATACAAATGTTAATACGAACGGGCCGAAGGCCCAAATCATACTATCACTCGCCCACAGGTCGTCATCCATGTACAGCCCCGCCCTCAAAAGCCCATGGAAGCTCCGATAGCCAGCCTCGATCGTCGATTACCTACAACACGCAAACACTGAGCTATTGCCCAGTAGGTGAAATAGTGCACATGCACGTGTGATTCACTCGCGTTCACTCACCCCCAATTCTCACCAATGCAATGCCACTCATCATCATTCATCGCAACCGGGATACACTCACCACCTCACCACGGGCCCTGGGCTCCATACTGTGCACCATCACGCGAAATCACTACCACGATCACGAACACAACCACAACACGATCACTACAGTGCGGTAGTAGCCTACACTGAGCAGCCTCTCTGAGCCGTATCAGGTCACACTCTCAGGTCGCCTCTTCTACCAATGCGGTGCCCACGCTGGTAGCCTACGCTAGGTCCCGTAAGGGTACCCAGGTCGCAACCTCCAGGTCGCCTCCTCCCGCATGTGACGGCGTGGCCTACACTAGCTAGCCTACTTGGGGATATCCCAAGTCGCTCCTTTCTAGGTCGCCCGCAGTCTGCCACATAATGTCAACGGGCCAATGGCTCACCGTCACAGGCGCTGGCGCACAGTAGATGCCCACACTCACGTGACTCCTCTACGGGTCGACAGCCAATATCGGCTACTCGCTCACTAGGTACAATACAGTACCACCGTTCCACCACGGTACACTCCGTGAAATGACGTGAAATGCGCATGCAGGCATTTAACGTGATAATACATGATATCGTGATGTCACATAAAAACGTACGTAAACGCATAAAACACATTATTCATCGAAGCACATAAAATCACATAAATATCACATTGGTGTTTACGTGTTGTAGATGAAAATTCACCTACCTGTCCTCCGATAAAATTAGTAACGAAATCTGGTATTCCCTACGCTCCGATCCTCTGAGTATTGGAAATATTATCATATCAATATATTTATTGAGTCATATAAGTTTCGAAAATGCTAAAATTATCAAAACCCTAAAATTCATAAAAACCTAAAAAGAATGAAATCCCTAAAAATACGTAATATCAAAAACCCTATAAATAGTAAAACCCTAAAATGCCGAAAATTTATTAAGTGTAGAAAACTTTTAAAATACTTAAAGCTTAGTGAATTTATACTAGATGTCGAAATCCTTAAGATGTCGAGAACTATAATAAGTTCGAATTCTCTCTATGATGATCTCGAGATTTTTAAACAATGTCGAAACTATTACTGTCGAGATCTTGCCGAACATGAACAAGGGAGTATCGAAATCTTTAGGAAGTTGTTGAAGACTTATGAGGATGTCGACTTCCTAAGTCATGTCGAGATTTTTAGACCATATCGAGTTTTTATTATTAAAAGCAAATACCGAGATTATCATACAGAAGCTATCGAGATCTTATTAACTATATAAAGGGTCGACAACCTTTTTCATACAATGTCGAGATCTAATGTCGAGATATAATATCGATACACCTCGAAATCTTTCTCTAAAGCCTCTCGAAATTTTTATATTGTTGACCTCGAGATCTTCTAATTGAATTCATACAAATGTCGTAACCTATTATATATTTCGAGATCTTATAAATACCGAGATTTCAGGTCGACATCTTCCTAAATACATCTCGACTTCTATGATACCTTAAACATCTCGAAATCTAATTATGGTAGGATACCATGTCGAGATCTTCTGAAAATCGTGATCCTCCCAAAAACCCTAAAAATGACATTCCTATACTATCATGGTTATCTTCAAAATTCATTTCTAACCCAGAAAGTCGTACATCCTAATTCAAATAATTTTAAGAAGCACAATAATTTCTGAAGAACACAATAATTATCAGAGAACATGCTTCGAAATTTATTAACACTCATATCATCTTAATTACTTATGAACCTAAACTGAAAATTAGAGTTTTGTTTAATGTTCTAAAGTAAAAAAGTTCAATCTTAACCAATAAAAGAGTACTGATCATGGCTATTTCATAAATCTAAGATTTTATTTCTAGCGTATAATCACGAAGTCTTCCTATAATCTATCCTAACCACATGTTAATTTCGAACTGTACTATAATTACCCTAAACTCACATAATTATATATATATGTTTGCTGGGGCCGTATTTTAAACATACTAAGCTCAAAGATGTTTAGCATATGATGATGACTATCGAAAGTATTCTTAAATAGATAAGTTTGAGAGCTATGCTATACCTCACATAGGTTTTTGAATTGTTGAATTGTAGAGTTGAACTCCGTTGGTTCTTCTTCGTTTAGTGCTTCACCTTTGTTCTTGTTCTTTGCTTACTACAATGAATGCTCTTCTACTAATAACTCGTTATAGGTTGGATAGGTATTAAAATTTCGATAATGGTGATGATGGGACAAGTTGGTGATATAGTACTTACGTTAATTTCCTTTTTCACTAAGTTACCCTATTCAGTTTTGGACTTTAATATTCGGCCATTTAGTCATCGAAACTCTTAATCATCCAAATACTAGTATTTTGTTGTTTATTCCCTTGTCATTAAACAAGGTTACTTATTTAGGTCTTTGGTATTATTTGAACCCTTTATTTGAGCCATACTTTTATTTAAGCCCATAATTATTTAGCTTCATCCAAATTTTCTTTAATAATTATTAGTTAGAAATTTTATTCCTAATACTTTCTTCGCTAATTATCTAAATCTCCTATCGTAATTCCGCTTTAAAATTTGCGGGTATTACACCTTATGCGAATTGGAATTAATATATTTTGGAAAGTGATTCATTGATTGGGCTTATATGGTAATATGCTGATTGGGTCTATATATGGAATATGCTGACTGACGGATGGAATTAAACTGGAATGAATGTTAATCTGTGGTATTTATGGTAAGCGATCATGCATGACCGTTGAGCTTAATTGGTTTATTCTTGGCATGATTCCCTGAGTTAATGCACGTGATTATTGAGCTTTCTCTTGCATATTCTGTGCTTTACTTTCCTTGTGAAGTGAAGAAGCTATTCGTGGTCTATATAGAAGAAAATCACTTCAAGTTGAAGGGCACGAAACGAACACACAAGCTGTCGAATTCCTTAGAGTGATTGAGCATTAGTTTGCGATTCATTCGTAGTTTTGTGTTGAGCTTCATTTGCGAATCTGTACTCTTTGAGCGATCCTTAGAAACTCCCAATCCCAAACCCTTGTCTTCGGACGTGTGAGCGCACAAAGGAGCACGAGTGGAGTCTTACGCACGTGGAGGGACGAATTTTGTGGATTCAGTGGCCCTTCGGTAGCAAGCTGCATCCAGTCGGGGAATAGGTTTCCTGGGTAAACGACGTGGATCAAAACTTGGCGTGCGTCAGCCTAGAACGAGGTCTAGTGTCCATAGTGCTTCGGTTGTGTACGGGTCAATCATAGTGTAACCGGTAATACCTAGTGATTGATTGGAACTCTTGGGGAGATCACACCCCAAGGATAGGATTAAACCCCCGTTGGGGATATAACCTGTATAAAAATCGCGTCTCGTTTTACTTTCTGCTATTCACTTTTCTGTGAGACAAACCCGGGACGCGTGCAAATAACTAGGTGATATCGTTGAAACGACTTCTGAAAATAACGTGATATTTTTGAAACAGGGTTAGGGTGATAACTTTGATACTCGTACTGCTTTCTGGGAAATAACATACTCTGCAAATATCTTCTTAAAGGAAATTATTTTTCAAAGAAGAACAAGTCAAATTTTTAAAGCCTAATTCACCCCCCCTCTTAGGCATATTTTACACTTCATTTGGTATCAGAGCCAGGTTACTCAACGAAAGGCCTAACACGCCTCAGTTAAGATCTAATGGCTTATTCGAGTGATGTTTTTGCAGAGGGTCAATCCCACTCTAGGCCACCTCTCTTTGATGGAACGAACTACGCAGTATGAAAGAATCGTATGATCGAGTTTCTGATCGCTGTCGACTATGATCTTTGGGAGACAATCATCAATGGACCATATACGGCTAACAAAACCGATGGAACGCCAAAGGACGCTAAAGATAATACTGCTGATGACAAAAAGGGAATCATGCGAAACGCGAAGGCAAAAAACATGATCGCATGCGCACTCACACGAGAAGAATACATTCGGGTTAGTTCCTGCTCATCGGCAAAGGCTATGTGGGATATGCTCCAAGTCACTCATGAAGGAACCCAACGAGTTGTGCAAGAAAGATTGGCTCTGCTCACCCATCAGTATGAACTGTTCTCGATGGAATCTGACGAAAATATAAGCCAGATGTATGCCAGATTCATGGGAATCATCAATCAAATGTTTTCTCTTGGAAAGAAGGTACCTGACAGTGAACAAGTCAGAAAGATACTGAGATCACTGCCACGAGAATGGAATGCCAAGGTTACTGCCATCTACGAAGCAATGGATCTAGAAGCACTGAGCATCTCCGAACTGATTGGATCTCTTATCTCCTACGTGATGATTCAAACGTCAATGAACGAGAAGTCACAAAACAAAAATCAGAAGTCTATAGCATTCAAATCCAACCAAGAAGAATCTGATTCTGACGATGAACGAGAAGGCTTGATGAACGACCTAGCCATGCTTACAAAGAGATTCGAAAGATTCGAACAGAAAAGGAGATTCAAAGGGAACTCTGGAAAATTCCAGAACAAGAACAAGGGAATATCCACGTCCGGGAAGAAAATTCAGAAATGCTTCCGGTGCAACAAACCAGGCCACTATGCACATGAATGCCCAACAAATAACGATGAGAAACCAAAGAAGCAGAAGGCCATGGTGACAGAATCTAACGACTCTGAAATGGAACAAAGCGAGGACGAGGATCACGCTTATATGGCTGACGAGGATCAGGTATCTCGTTCTTCCTCCGTTGAGAAAATTCATATCCTAAACAGTTTATATGGTTATGAAAGTGACTCATCTGTTTCCGATATAGAAGAAAGTAAGGAAGATTTGTGTAGGTTACTTCAAAAAGCAGAGAGCAAGATTAAGTCACGAAATTCCTTAAATAAGGAACTGATAAGGCAGCGAGATGAACTAGCTAAGGAAAAACATGAGGCTGATATAGAGATCTCACGTCCGAAAGAAGAGTTTGTTACTGCTAAGATAGAGGGAATTCCATGTGACTGTGAGAAAATAGAAAAGAAAAACAGTGACTTATCGGGAGATATTGTAGAACTCAGGAATTCCTTAGATAGAGAAAAACAGAAAGTTGATAGACTCCTTGAGGGTAAGCAGAACCTAGATATGCTGTTAAGTACTCCTAGGAACACTGGTAGGTTAGGGATAGGTTATTCCACTGAAGGAAAGCATGCTAAACATTCTGTGCCTAAGCTTAAATGTTTCTGTTGTGGTAGAAATGGTCATTATGCATACAACTGTCCTTTAAAGAAAGTTGATAAAACTAAGTATGCTTGGAGACCTAAGAAGTCACCTGTAAATGCCGCTGTTGTATCTGATTCTAGCAGGAGATCACCATCTATGCAGAATGATATCTCGTATGTTAACAGAAGTTATTTCCCCGCTAACATGTTAGGACCCAGCAGAAATTGGGTACCTCAGAAGAGTACTTCTTTCTACAGGTATGAAGGAAGAATTCAAGTAAGAAAAGCAGGTGGTATCTCGACAGCGGGTGCTCCCGCCACATGACAGGTGATATAGGTAATTTTGTGTCGTTAAAGGCAGTTGATGAGGATACGTTTCGTACGCTAACGACGCAAAAGCCAAAATCGTGGGAGTTGGTACTGTTGGTAACAATTTAAATATCACTAGATAACGTATGGTTTGTTAGGAATTTAGAACATAATTTAATTAGCATTAGCCAATTATGTGATGATGGACATACCGTAGATTTCGCCAAAGACAAGTGCTTTGTCAAAAAGGGTGATGAGATTGTGTTTAGTGCGTCTAGACATGGTAATATTTATTGTATCACTCTGGATGATATTGCTAACCAGAACGTCAAGTGTCTAGCAGTTATGCAGGATATCACATGGTTATGGCACAGACGACTGGGACATGCCAACATGGAACTGATGTCGCACATAGCATGCAATGAATTGGTGAGAGGTATTCCAGATATGAAAGCCACCAAGGACAGGATTTGCAAAGTGTGCCAAATGGGAAAACAGACCAAGACGTCCTTCAAACCTAAGAATGTGATATCTACGTCCAGACCACTGGAACTGCTGCATCTTGACCTTTTTGGTCCGGTATAGGTTATGTCATTGAAAGGTAAACGATATGCTTTCTTTACCGTAGACGACTATACTAGGTACACATGGGTCTTATTTCTTGCGCACAAAAGTGAGGCTTTAGATAATCTTGCGCCACTGATTAAGAAGCTAGAAAATGAGAAAGAGATGAAAGTCCGTAAGATTAGGAGTGATAACGGTCTAGAATTTGATAGTAAATCCTTTGCATCTTTTTGTAATGAAAATGGTTATAGTCATAATTTTTCAGCCCCTATTACGCCTCAACAGAACGGAGTGGTCGAGAGGAAGAATAGGGTATTACAAGAAATGGCTAGGACTATGCTGAGCGAATATAATACCCCAAGACATTTTTGGACCGAAGCTGTTAGTACGGCTTGTTACGTTTCGAATAGGATTTTTCTTAGATCGATTATTAAGAGAACTCCCTATGAACTTTGGAATGATAAAACCCCTAACAAAGGTTATTTCCATGTATTCGGGTGCAAGTGTTTTATTCTAAATGATAGGGATAAGCGAGGAAAATTAAATTCCAAAGTAGATGAGGGGATATTCCTAGGTTACAGCCTTCATTCCAAAACTTTTCGAGTGTTTAATAATAGGAAGAAGACTATTCAAGAATCTGTGCATGTTTCGTTTGATGAATTTCCTAACGCAGATGCTACTGAGGAAGGTATAGTTGTGTCTCCTGCAGGTATACAGGTTACTGATAAAGGAGTGAACGCAATTCCATTGGAACTAGATACTGAGTCAGAGGAACCTGAAGCTTCAGACGAACAACAGCACAGAAAATTCAAACATGCTTCCAGCCATCCCACTGAGCAAGTCATAGGGAATATCACTTCAGGGATCAAAACAAGAGCAACTGCACGAAACGATATTGCTGAGGAATCACATGACGTGCTGTTGTCAACCATGGCACCTAAGACAGTGAATGAGGCTCTTGACGATGAATCGTGGGTGATTGCCATGGAAGAAGAGCTGGCATAATTCGAAAAGAGCCAAGTGTGGACTCTTGTGGAAAGACCGAACGACAAGTCCATAATAGGCACGAAGTGGGTGTTTCGCAACAAACTGGACGAAAACGGTAATGTGACACGAAACAAGGCCAGGTTAGTTGCCAAAGGTTATTCCCAAGAAGAAGGTATAGATTTTCAAGAAACCTTTGCACCCGTAGCTAGACTTGAGTCAATACGTATTTCACTTGCATATGCATCTTTTAAAAGATTCAAGCTTTTTCAAATGGAAGTGAAAAGTGCATTTTTAAATGGTTTTATAAATGACGAAGTTTATGTCGAGCAACCTCCCGGTTTTGAAAAAGAAGAATTTTCAAATCACGTCTTTAAATTAAACAAAGCTTTATATGGTTTAAAACAAGCCCCTAGGGCATGGTATGAAAGATTGAGTAGGTTTTTACTGGACATGGGCTTTATAACATGAACAATAGATAACACTCTGTTTATAAAGTGCGAAGGGAATCACATACTACCTGTGCAGATATACGTTGATGATATCATATTTGGTAGCACTGACATCACTCTTTGCAAGAATTTTTCTAAGTCTATGCAATAGGAATTTGAGATGAGCCTAATGAGAGAACTCACGTACTTCCTTGCATTACAAATCAAGCAATTGGATACGGGAACATTCATATCTCAAACGAAGTACACGAAGGAACTACCTGAAAAATTCAGAATGGCTGATTCCAAGGTACTTCCCACTCCTATGCATCAGACCGCCAAAATTGACAGTGATGAACAAGGTACGCCCTTTGACCAAACTAAGTATAAAGGTACTTGCCAAATACTAAGGAATTCCCTTGTAACTTGGTCCTGCCGGAAACAAAATGCCGTGGCCCTATCCACAACCGAAGCAGAATATATGGCCTTAGGAAGTTGTTCTCAGCAAATCCTTTGGATGAAACGGACCTTGAGTGATTACGGTTTAAGGTGTGACCAAATTCCTATTTTTTGTGATAGTACTAGTGCCATTAGTATCACTAAGAATCCCGTACACCACTCTCAAACTAAGCATATAGAGGTGAAACATCATTTTATTCGAGATCATGTTCAGAAAGGAAATATCAGCGTAAAATTTGTAGGAACTAATGATCAGTTAGCTGATATCTTCACGAAACCCCTTATTGAGAGTAGATTCTATGATATTCGCGACCGATTAGGAATTATTGAGCTCAAATAGGAAAGTTGACTAAATATGATAGCCCTTAGTATTTCCTTGATCTTATTTTTTAGGATCTCCTCATTTTTTTCTTTAATTCTATTAATAATTTATCTTATTCTATCTTTCTTATCTATTAAGATCTTTTCATTCACGGAGAAATTATTTTTAGACCTTCTTCGACATTTATGTCAAAATCTAATTTCAGCCAATATTTTCTTTGAACTCTGATCTTTACTTATTTCCTTCCTTAATTCCCTCGAGATATCCTTTATCACACAACGGGCATTTTCCTTCTCCACTAAGTATTCTTTTTAAATTCAAATTTTTCAAATCCCTTCCTTATCTGACACATGTCCTGTCGAGATCACATCCTTTAATAACTTCTTTCCATCCTTATCCAGAAGCTTTCAGCCTTTATAATCAAACGTCTCCCTTCTTTTTCAAAACTCATTCAAACCCTAAATTCCTCACTTCATAATTTCCGTCTCCTTCGATCACAACCATGGTGAAAACCAAAGTCGCCGGATCTGAGTCCGACAAAAAGCGAAAGAGTTCCCTAACTGAAACCCCACTCTCTCCAAAAGCCACCCGTTCGAAGTCAAGAAGCAGCCCTAAATCCACGAAATCTCCTACGAAACCGAAGAAGAAGAAAGCGAAGATTGTCAAACCCCCTACTCCATCTCCTGCTTCGTCTCATGATCAGCCTGCATCTCCTGAGAAAAATCCTGCCTCTTCTCACGATCAGCCTGCATCCCCAGAGAAATCGGCCACTGTTTCTGCTCAAATCGAGTCATCTCCACGAGACACCAGCCGTGATGCTGAAACGGCCGCACTATTCAACCCTAATAATCTAGAAGAAATCACTGACCAAATCAAATTCCTTACTGAGAATGCCAAGGAACTTCAAGGAACAGCTAACTCCAAATCATGAGTTGGATAGGACACTTTATACGGTTTTAACTGTCGAGACGCATACGCCACTACCTTTCCATGTTGCATTAAAACACATCCCAATCCTTGATGAGATGTGTCACTGTAAATCACAAAACCATCTGTACATGACGGAATTGTTAACATTGGAGTCGTTAATCGCTTCTTTAATTCTTCAAAACTCTTTTGGCACTCTTCGGTCCATTTAAAGACCATCCCTTTACGTAATAATTTTGTCATTGGAGCAGCTATTAAAGAAAAATTCTCTACGAACCGTCTGTAATATCCAGCCAATCCTAGAAAACTAAGAACTTCTGCCACGTTCTTAGGACTTTCCTATTTGACTACTGCTTCAATTTTCTTAGGATCAACTTGAATTCCTTCGCCAGATACCACTTGGCCTAAAAACACTACTTGGTCCAACCAGATTTCACACTTTGAAAGCTTTGCATACAACTTCTTTTCTCGTAAAGTTTGAAGCACGATCCTTAAATGTTGTTCGTGTTCTCCTTTGACTTAGAATAAACCAATATGCCGTCAATGAAGACAATCACGAAATAATCTAGGTATGATCAAAATACGTCATTCATTAACGCCATAAAGACTGCAGGAGCATTCGTCAGTCCAAAAGGCATAACTAGGAGTTCATAATGGCCATATCTTGTTCTAAAAGCTGTCTTTGGGATATCATCTTTCGCAATCTGATTTGATGATATCCTGATCTTAGGTCAATCTTTGAAAAGACCTTAGATCCTTGTAATTGATTGAACAAATTGTCGATTCGAGGCAACGGATACTTGTTTTTTACCGTCACTTTATTCAACTGTCTATAATCAATACATAATATGAGCGTACCATCCTTCTTTTTAACAAAGAGCACAGGTGCTCCCCAAGGCGATACACTTGGTCGTATATTGCCTTTGTCTAACAATTCCTTCAACTGTACTTTTAATTCATTCAATTCTATTGGTTCATTCGGTATGGTGGAATAGAAATCGGTGCCGTGCCTGGTTGAAGTTCAATAGTGAACTCTGTATCTCGATCGGGTGGTAATCCAGACAATGATCGGATATACTGTATTTACTAATTACCACCTCACCCGTTGGAAGTCTAACATATATCTCATTTCTAGGGGTTCGGGTTTATCACGTAATAATGATGCAAATGTTCATGACATGAATGAGTGCTTTGCGCCTGGATCAAATAAAACATATGCATCAATATCACATATAGATAGCTTACCCGTGATTATACGTGACCCCTCTTTAGCCTCTTCACGTGTCATTGTGAAAATCCGACCCTGTGCTGGCGGTCTATAAGCTTGTCCTCCAGACTCTGCTCTTCCTACACCAGTGTTATATGGTCCTCGGCCCCTTCCCCTTCCACGATTAGTGGAGGGTCCACTAACCCTTGATCGGTCTACGGTAGGTTCCGTTTGCGACATTGGACAATTTCTAGCTAGATGTCCTCTTTGTCCACATTTGAAACATTCACCGGTGAGCCATCTACAGACAACCGTGTGATTCTTTCCACAATGTCCACATACCGGTATCGGTTGAGATATCACGGTACCTCGTCCAACAGTTCTTGTCCCACCCATACTACTCCTAGCGGAACCACTTTGTGTGTTCATCGGTCTCGGTGCACTATAAGTCTTCTTCATTTTCCTGCTAGACGATTCTTCACATGCCCTTCTTTTACTACTTTGGAAGTTCTCGACTCCGTTTCTAATTTCTCAGCACGAACAGCTGCTGCCCTTAATCTTCCATAGGATTTCATATCAGAGGGAGTGATACGATTTCTAATCGTATATCGCAGTCCGAATCAAATCTTCGATACTTGTTCCTTTCAGTAGCAACCATATGAGGAGCATAATGAGATAGCTGATTGAATAACATTTCATATTCGCCTACAGACTTATTCCCTGCTTGAGTTCTCCTTTTCCTTCTGATCCTTATAAACTTCTAGCATATAATTATCGTTAAACTCCCTTAAGAAATCCTCCAAGTCAACACTGGAGGTTGTACCATACTATCCGGAATGGTCTCCCACCATTCATACGCATGTCCTTGTAGAAGTGATACTGCATAATCAAACTTCTCCTCTGGTGTACACTGCATCATATTAAAAACCCTTTCGGTTCTTTTTAGCCACGTTTCTGCCTCAGCAGGATCCGTTGTTCCCATGAAATCCACAGCACCTAATTTTCTAAGCTTATCATATCGCCTTTCATGGGGAATTGTCAGGGGATTGTCACGCTCATTACGCATAAGCGTATGAGATGAATAAGATTCAGGTGTAGCCGTTCTTCCTCCTCCCCCTATTGTAGGTTCATCATGTACTATATGCAATTGTTCACTTACTGCCCTTTGCCTAAATATGCAAAAAGAATTTCAGGGCAGACCATATAAATGCACATATCATGCAAATGTCTACAGAACCTAAGACCTATGGTACCATACATGTAACGTCCCGTTTTCTATTACTTTATTTGCGCAGCTATTATATTTTTACATGAAATATTTCGCCTTTCCATCAATTCTATACATCCATACTTTTATACATAAACGGGCGTACAACTGTTATCGTCACTTCCACGCATATTATACATATATATGCACATATATCATATTTATTATACAACACACAAAAATCATTAACGGTTCTTATACTACATGCACACGATGAACATAGGGGAGTAGGTGAGAGCGTAGCCGGCCAACCTTGAATCCATGCAGTCGTATGACGATGTACTCTAAGTTGCCTACTAGATATCTACAGCAACTGAGGAGACAAATTATTCAGAGTATGATCGCAATATATGTTACTCCATTATGTGGACAATAAATTAAACCATAACGAATAATAAATTCTTTCCTTTCATCTGTGCCCATAACATTTCAAAAACCTGTACTATCACAAAACCATTGTTCATAGAATCCATAGAACGAAAGCATTGTTTTTTTTAAACACCTTCAGTCCCATAACCATCACATAACAAACATCAAAGTTTGTCTCATAACCATAGAACTCTTCATATAATCCATAGACCAATGCAATTCTATATGTTCTTATTTCTGATACTCCCGTTATGAATCAACTAGACCCGTACTATTGACCCCGTAGGGGCCCATGCATGGGACTGTAACTGTAAATATTTTTATATGCCTGTACAGGACTCTGTAATCCCCCGATTTGTGTGGCGACCCTCGCCATCGCTACCTATTCTAACGTTATCGTATCTGCCTAACGATGTATTAACTTAAAAGGCATGCGGAATTGCGTATGAAATTTTTCCATTTATGTAATGGAAGTCGTTCTTTACATGTCAAAAGAATGTTTCAAATTCTAATTACATGGAAGCGTATACATGCATTACAAAAGAATCCTATGCGCCCGGCCTCACAGGTCATCATCCATGCACACACCACCTCCCAAAAGTCGCTGAAGCGTCAAAAGGTTGCCTTGCCACTCAAGCGATCAGTACCGTGTTTGCGTACACCTACAACACATAACGTAAGGGATGAGCGATATGCTCAGTAAGTAGAAATTATGCATGATATGCACGTGATATATCCCTCGCAAAGGCATCCTCGCCAGTGCACTTAATACTCATGCTACTTTCGCTCAGGGCCCTCGGCAGACTTACTAGGCGTACACCGTATAGAGCTCTAGTCCAACCATGGGCATCAACCCAAAGCATGAGGGCATCAACCCAACCACGCTAACAGGGATATAAGGGCATCAACCCAATTATCAGGGCATCAACCCAACCATGGTAATCCCCCGACGCATCAACGTCGTTCGTATACTGGCGACGCATCAACGTCGCCGACGGCACATCAATGCCGTCCCGGTGCCCTAGAAGCCGCCCCTTACTTAACTTACAACTCAATGCTCATTGCCCACCTCGGCAATCTTCATTCGCTTTTTGCGACATAATTCATGCACACTCGACTCACCTAATTCCCGAGTGTTTCGTGCATGCTCATGAAATGCATAGTGCATCAACGTCATTTACTTACCATAATCATAAAGCCACATCAATCACATAAGCACGTAAGCACTAAGTCACATAATCATATAAGTTAGGCACATACAAACATGTTATGTGTTGTAGTTGGATTTCTACTTACCTGTCGTCCGTAGAATACTTGCTATTACTTCGGCGAAATCCCTAATTCCTGACCTTAAGCACAAAATTATTATATCAGTGTACTATCTATAATATTTGATTATCTAGGCTCTTAAATTACCTAAGTATTGAAATATTTGGTATCGACTTGTATTAAGCATGTGAATAATTAAAATAGTGTGCTAAGTCATCTCGACTCATGGTTCGTGAACTACGCTTGACCCGTGATCTATACTTTACTTATTAATTGATTTAAACTTAGAGTTCGTGGAGTTTTGGGGAGGCTTCGGGAATTTATGTTGGCTTTGTGAACTAACCTAGTTATGAGTCGCGAACTAATATGGTTCGTAGAATTTATGTGACCCGTGAACTACCTTAAGCTCTCATGATTCGTGAAATTCATATGGCCCGCAACCTACTTTAACCCTTATAACTTACGAAGTGTCGTTCGCGAACTCACTCATTTGGAACCCTTAGAATTCGTGACGTGCTCAAATCGAGGAACCCTAATTCGCCAAATTTACACTTCGTGAATTCATCTAACTCTTGGACTACATAGGGTTCGCGAACTCTCATGGAATATATATAAAATACTAAGTTACTAAATTCGAGACCTACTACCTTCGTACTACCCTACTTCGCGAAGTGCGACATACATGATTCGTGAACTACCTATGGCTCGTGAAGTTTGTATGGTTCGCGAACTATTCCTCTAATTAGTGAGAGTTAGTGAAGTGTCCAATTCGTGAAGTTCTTATGTCTCATATCTATTTTGCGAGCCTATACAATTCGTGAACGTTCACCTTCGCGAACTCTAATGCTTGAGATCTTATAATTCGTGACTTACTTCATGAACTACCAGGGTTCGCGAAGTTCGGAACTCGCGAAATGCCTAACATATTTACGTTTTTTGAGATCTATCTTTTCCTTCTCTTAACTCACGAAGTGGCACGCTAATGACCCGTGAAATGGGGTTCGTGAAGTTCCTAGCTTTCTCATGGTTAGCGAAGCTCTCTTAGCCCGCGAAAGATCCAAATTCGCGAAGTCCATCGCTTCCTCCGATTTCGCGAACATCTCATGGCTACCTAATTCGTGAAGTGTCCTTGACTTCCGGTTCGCGAAGTGATCGTGACACGTGAACCTCCCAATTCGCCAACTCGATCATATTGTAAATTCGTGAAATTCCTAGCCTTTGAGAATTCGCGAAGTATTTTCAATTCGTGAAGTTTACATGCCCTTATAACTCGTGAAACACCCTACTCTCATATTTCGCGAACTCAACCTATCTTCCATCTCGATTCGCGAAATACATCACTAGACTCATAGTTCGTGAAGTCTCATGGACTCGCCAAGTTTGTGCTTCGCGAGCCCCTTAGGCCCCAATTTGGTCCGTGGCTTGCATGAAGTTCGCGAACCTCTCACGTTTCGCAAAACTCATTGCATGGTTCGTGACCCGTGGCTTTGCTAAATTCGTGAAACCCTTCAAAGCCTGCTTCACGAATCCATGCACATGGATCCCTTTTGGATTCGCGAACCTCAAGAGTTTGCGAACTAGAGTTCGCGAAGCTCGCCTTCCACGACCCCACTCATACCAAAAACACTTTTGGACCTGCGAAACTCCTAAACCTCGATCAGACTACAACTTTTCTCAAGAACACGAAGAAGACTCAAAGGACCTCAAAACCTTAAAATTTGAAATCGACATAAAACACGGGCTATGTAGATTTTTCGTGTGCTAACATCCTAAGCATGCTAATTCCGAACTTAGACCCTAAAATCACGGACTAAAAACGTAAAGACATCGTAAAGATTTCATACCCTTCCCATAACTTAAGTTCGACATTCTCCTTGTTTTCTCTCGTTCCAAAAATGGTCTTTGTCTCCCTTTTACTTTCTCGTTATTTCCTTTGAGTTTTCTTCCTTTTCTCTCTTTTGTTTCGCCTCCTTCATTTCGTATTCCTTCTTTCTTTTCTTCTTCCCATTTGTTCTCTCTCTCTCTGTCTCTCGTTTCTATCTTTGACCAACAATAATTGCTTCTAGATTAAGTGGTATGGGGTGACATGCCCCTAATGTGGGTTTCCCTCTGTGTTTAAGTGACCTTTTTGTACTTATCCCTAGGTTTTGTTTGGGCCAAAGGTTGAACTTTGATTTGGGCCTACTTTCCTTTCATTCGACCAACTCATATTTTGGGCCATTAATTACTTGATTGTGCCCTAATATAATTTTGTCTAACTAAATCACTAACCCACGTTATTGGGCCAAGGTAAAATCTGTTTGGGCCTTGTTACTTTCACATTTATTTAATTAATGGATTCCCATTATATTGGACTAATTTACTTAAGCACTATATATATGTATATAAATTTATATATATATATATATATATATATATACATACGTTGGGCCAACATGAAAATCGACTTGCGTCTTTTGAATTTATTCAATCGGGTCCAAATACTATTAATCTACTTTTAAATGAACCTTTTAATTGGGCCCTTTAATTAATTGTATTATTTATCTAGCTTATCAATAAACACTTTCATTGGTCCGAATTTCTTTGGGTGGATTATTATTTCGGGCCGTTCAAATATTCATTCTCTTAATTCGAAGACTTGCAATATTATTTATATCCTAATCTCCCGTATTTAGATCTTATGGGTATTACAATTTGTAGGGATGTAATCGTAGCCTTTGTGACTTTTCGTTCGATGTCATAGCAGTCATAACGGTTTTTCCTTTAATTATTAGTCGTATGCAATACTATACTTGAACCTTGTATGACCTAAATTTCATACCCATTGAATCGCATATATCACATAGTAGTCACGTTACTGTCATATAACACATATATCTGGAAATCATTTATTTCACGTATAACACATAGGAACAGAACACATATTGCAAATCATACTCACAGTATCGCTTAACACTTCGTTCTTTACTCTCCCTTGTCCTTGACTTTATCAGAATCCTGACTTATAATAGTATTTAAGCTCGATAAGCTTAAAAAAACTCTAAAATGTCATGTATGTCGTGCTATGTTTGCATGATTGGATTCCTATTTCTCATTTGTTAGGAATACTTTAGAAGTGTCCAAAATATTAATTCTAAGTCTTGTAATTTCTTTTCTATGTATTTTATAGATGTTTTATATATGTTAGTAGGTTGTATTTGTAAAAGGCTTGTTAGGGGCCCAATGGGCTTAAATACCTCACAAGGTATTTAAGCTTAAACCCTAACACTCATTAATCTAAGTTTTCATTTTGCTAAAATCTCACGTATTCAACACTAAACCTCAAAAGCACACTATTCACACTCTACGAAGGTTTAATCTGTTGAAGTGTTCTTGGATAATCTGGATTCACAAGTGGTATCAGAGCCAAGCGTGTAGGTGAGGAAACTTCATTTCAAGTTTTTAGGGATTAAGCAGTTTGAACTCTTGCGTGGTTGCTATTCTCTGTTTCAAAGCTTAGACTCTTGTGTATAAGCCATTCTCAGAGATATTTTGTTTGTTAAGACAAGCTTGTGTTGCCATCAATTCTGAGTCATCAAAGTGGTCTCCGTGGAGGTTGCATCAGTTTTGTTGGATTTCTGTCTAAAACATTTGAAGAACTGTCCTGTCCTTCAGCGTGTTCTTGAGTTTACGAACGGAATTTTTTTTTTGGGAACTAGGATTGCGAACTCAAGGATTTCTTTTAGTTTCGCGGCTCATTCATCTCTCAAGGCTACTTTGCGATTCCAAATTACCACACTTGGTTTGCTGTTTTTTCAAGTTTGCACATTGACACTTCGCAAAGCTCTACTTTGCGAGTTCGAGGTCACCAACCCGTCAGATTCTCGAAGATCAACGTCTCAGGATTTTCTTTACTTTGCGTTCTCCGGTCCACTTTGCGAATTGGAAACACTTTGCGACCTCTTAACTCTTTGCGAACTCACAACTGCTTTGCGAACCCAGGACAGTTTGCGATCTCATTTAATCACTGTGCGAACTTTGCTCACTTTGCGAACTCCAGCTCATTCTGCGAATCTGAAGCACTTTGCGAACTCTTGTCACTCTGCGAATTTACCACTACTTCACGAATTCAGGTCAATTTGCGAACTTGCTACTACTTCGCGGATTCAGGTCAATCTGCGAACTCAAATAGCACTTTGCGAACTCTGAACACTTTGCGAATCAAGATAGTTTGCGAATCTTCTCATTAACCCGTGAAGCGATAACTTTTCGAACTCACGATCAATTCGTAAAGTAACAAATCACTTCCTCAATTCGCAAACACTTTGTTCTATCCACTCTATCCACTCTTGCGATACATACCCATATATTTCAAAATCAATTCTAAAATTGATTTTGACCAAAATTCACAATTTTATCCCAATTTTCCTCACATTACACGTTAACGATCATATCCAAAACACTAGCAATGGACTCTTTCAGCATGGGAAATGATGTTAGACCTCCCATCATCCGACATGGAGAATACGCAGTTTGGAAGAGAAGGTTCATAAACTTCATAGAAAGCAAGGACAATTCAGAGAACCTTCTGGAATCTATTTACAATGGACCTACACAGTATTGGACCATAATTCCCGCCACTACTGGCACCACTCCAGCAAGAGCGGAACAGAGGATCTTGAAGACTGCTGACCAATGCAATGATGAAGAAAAACTGCGACTAAAGGCAGACAAAGTGGCGAAATCATACATGATGCAAGCCATTCCGAATGACATCTTAATGCAACTCGAATGTGGTGATAGCGCAAAAGAAATGTGGGATGCTCTTCGTATTATGATGCAGGGGACAGAAGTCAATACAATGGCAAGAATGGCGAACACACTCATATCTTATGACCGCTTTCATGCTAACAAAGGGGAAACTCTCCAAGAAACCTTCCATCGATTTCTTGTTCTTCTAAACGAGCTTAAGATGAATGGAGTCACAAAAAGCGTAATGGAGATCAATATCAAATTTTGGGATCACTTCATCCAGAATGGGAGGCTACTGCAATAATGATAAGACAAATGAACGACCTAACCAAAGTTAACATTCATACATTGTTCGACTACCTCAATCAACACTCCAATCATGTGGAGAAACGTAGGGAGGAAATCAAATCAATAGGAAGCGACTCACTTGCTCTTATGACTGAACGATCATCAAGAAAACAAACCAAGGACAAAGAAATTATGCAGTCATCACAAGTTAAGGAAGGAGGAGACTCTGATTCTGATGACGAATCCAAGGAACTTACTAAATTTGGAGACCAGGAAATTACTCTCAAAGATCTTGCTAAGCAACTCGCTCTGGTCTCGAATTTTGTGCAGAAGAAGTATTATAAAAAGACTGGATCCTCCTCCAATCGTCAGAGAACCTCCTCCAACTCTAGAGGAAAGATTCAGGATGAGGAAAATAACTCGGAAATTCCTCATCAAGGCGGAAAATGCTTCAACTGCGGTAAGAATGGACACTTTGCTAGAGAGTGCAGAATGCCCAAGAAAAAGGATGTTAACTATTACCGTCGAAAAGTTCAATTAGCTGAACAAAAAGAAAAGGGACTGGTCTTAATGGCAGAAGAGGATCATTGGCTTGAAGATACCTCAGACAGCGAGAATGAGAACGCGGCACTGATGGCCAAGCTGGATGACGAAGGAGTTGGAGCTGGAGCTGAAGGAGGCGAGTCAGACAAGGAAACCTCTAACAATTCAGAAATGGTGGAGGTAAGTGAAGCAGATTATGATTCTTTACTTAAGATGAAAAATGAATTTTTATCCTTATATAAATCTAACAAACTAGGTAAAAGAAAAATCAAGGAACTAGAAGCTAACTTAGAGAAAAATTTAGTAGTATTAGATAAGTTTAGATATGATTATGCATGTGAGAAGAATCGTGTAATTGTAGCAAATGAAAAAATTGCTAAGCTGGAGATACAAGTGCAAAAAACCGAAGTTAAAGCCAAGGATTTGGAAAAAGAAATGAAATCTCATAGAGATCAGGCAATGGACGCTACAATTAAATTTGACCTACTAAGTAAAGAACGGGAAAAACTGTACTCCAAAATAAAAAAATTGGAGGACCTTTTAACCCGACGAGATCAATCAGAACAAACAATCTTCTTAAACAAACCAGCTAACATTGATTTTTACAATCCTCATAAAGGACTAGGTTTTGAAAATCCACATAAGTTAAAACAAGGCATATCAAGTTCACCTTATCTATATGATCTCAAATTTATGCAGACAGGTTGCCTGACAAATCTCATGTCTTTTGTCAGTGAAAATGAAAATGAGACATCAACACACAGTAAAACTCAAATACCTTTTAACTACACAGAATTAAATGATAGTTATAAAGAAAGAAGTTGTCCAGCAATAACTGAATTTGAGACAGATATTTCTCATCTAAACGAAGGAAAAACCTCAGGTGCTTCGGAAAGTATGGCACAGATGGTTACATATGCAACTGGATATATGCCTGTTGCATAAAGAAAATCAGTGATCTTCACTTCACTCTCGAAAGCGAGAGAAAGTCATTTGATGAAGAAAGGCAAAAACTTCTTCATGAAATATCTTCACTTAAAGAAAAATTAAGATTACACACAATTTCATACACCTTAATTTCAAATGACAAAATTTCCTGCACTAATACATTAAAATTTTCAGGACCCACAAAAGAGCCATTGAAGGGTCAAGTATGGGTTAAAAAGGAAGATATCTTGAAGGAGAATCGCGATCTCAATGTTCCTTTTGTCATTGAATATTTTCCTTCCAAAAACTTTGTACCATCTTTGTTTTGTCATGCATCGAAAAAATTATCTTCTTCAATAAAAACAAAGTTTTCCGTGCGTGATCATGTCACCAAACAAACTCACAAAACAATTCCTAAAAACAAAACTACAAAGTCAAAACAACAATCAAAATCAAAAGCTCTCAAAGAACCTGTCAAACTTACAAAAACAAAAAACTCAAGTCTAAACCTAAGACAAAAAGACCCTTACTAGAGCAAAAATGGATGCCAAAGTTTCAAACTGCAGGAACACAAATCCCTATCATAGAAATAATTAGTGACTCTGTGTGATCCCCTAACAAAGAAAATTCTAGGGAGCCTAAACGGACTAACAAAACTAACAGAGGTGGACCCATATTTCAATGGGTACCTAAAACCCTCTAGTTTTATATTTGCAGGCCCTTCATGTGTGGTACTTAGATTCTGGTTGCTCCACACACATGACTGGGACTAAGGAACTGTTGAGCAACTACGTTGATAGACCTGGAGGACTGGTACGCTTTGGTAATAGCAATGGAGCCAGAATCCTTGGCTATGGCGATCTCATATGTAATCGACTCACAATTAAACAAGTCTCGTATGTTGAAGGACTGACACACAACCTCTTATCAATAGGACAGTTCAGTGATTTTGGGCTCCAAGTTGTATTTCTAAAGAAAACTTGCAAAATCCTCAATACCAATGGTGAAGAACTTCTCACTGGAACTCGCAAGACAAATCTTTACACCATTGATATTAGAACTGTCAAACCAAAGACCGATATCTGCCTAATTTCCAAAGCAACTTCAACTCAAAATGACTTATGGCACCAGCGATTATCTCATCTTAACTTCAAGACCCTCAACAAGCTGTCAACCAACAAATTAACTATTGGACTACCTCCACTGAAGTATCAAAAAGAGCATATATGCTCTGCTTGTGAGAAAGGAAAAATGAAGAAAGCTTCACATCCTACAAAACACACCGCATCCACTCAACATCCTCTAGAGCTTTTACACATGGATTTGTGTGGCCCAATGCAAACTGAAAGCATAAGTGGAAAGCGATATATGCTGGTTATCGTCGACGACTATTCCAGATATACTTGGGTACGCTTTTTACGGACTAAATCAGAGACAGTCGATCATATTCCAAACCTAATCAGAACAACGCAGAACCTACTCCAGAGTAGTGTAAAAATAGTTAGATCAGACAATGGAACAGAATTCAAGAATCAACAGCTCAGCGACTTCTACGAATCCATAGGGATTACCCAACAGTTTTCTGCTGTCTACACACCTCAACAAAATGGGGTTGTTGAAAGGCGAAATCGAACACTAGTAGAGGCTGCTCGAACAATGATCATTCAATCATCACTACCTCATTTCCTTTGGGCTGAAGCAATGAATACTGCTTGCTATACGCAGAATCGCACAAACATTCATCTAAGATTTGGAAAGACGCCCTATGAACTTATAAATAGAAGACTGCCCAACATAGCTCATTTTCGAATTTTTGGATGCAAGTGCTTCGTCGCCAACGACCGCGAAGACAAGTCCAAGCTTGATCCAAAAGCAACTGAAGGAATCTTCGTAGGCTACTCTGCACAATCTAAGGCGTACAGGATATTTCTCAGAAACAGAAGAATAATCATTGAAAGTATAAATGTCACCTTTGATGAGGGACTCGAACTTTTGACTGGACATAGCAGTTTGGGACAAGTCTCTAGAACACCACACCTTATTCATTCTCATGATGAAGAGGGAGAATGTTCAAGAGATGCCTCTGAATGGAACTCTTCAGATCAACAAACCACTGAGCATAAGAACCCCACATGTTTCACTCAACGAGCTCAAGAAGAACGGGATCTGGATCTACTTTTTGAGCATATTTATATCTATCAAAATCAGACAAGACCATCCACCAATTCCATTCCACATACTGAATCCAGCCCTAGTTCATCAACTCATAATTCAGAACCCACTCCTGACCAGACAATTCCTCTCTCAGATGCAGAAGGCTCGATCCCAACAACCGTAACAACAACGCAGACAGATGCCTCCTCTTCAAACTCACCAAGCAACACTACCGTGTCTGCAATCGACTATCCACTCAGTGAGGAATCCCACATAGACGAAACGACATTACCCCACGAAAAGAAATGGATCCGACATCACCCTACAGATCAAATAATAGGAGATCCCAATACAGGAGTAACGACTAGAAGAACACATTCAAATGAATGTAATTTCACCTGTTTCTTGAGCCAAACGGAACCTAAACGAGTAGTTGATGCACTACAGGATCCCAACTGGATAGTGGCTATGCAAGAGGAGATTAATCAATTCGAACGTCTCAAAGTATGGAACTTAGTTCCTCGTCCAAAAGGGAAGACTGTGATCGGAACAAAGTGGGTATTTAAAAATAAAAAGGATGAAGATGGTGTTGTAATTCGAAACAAAGCCAGGCTCGTTGCTAAGGGATATAATCAACAGGAAGGAATTGATTACGATGAAACGTTTGCCCCTGTAGCTAGAATCGAAGCTATTAGGTTATTCCTTGCATACGCAGCACACAAAGACTTTACTGTCTATCAAATGGATGTAAAAACAGCCTTCTTGAACGGAATTCTGAAAGAAGAAGTGTATGTGTCACAGCCAGACGGATTTCTCAATGCTGATCATCCCGACTTTGTTTACAAACTTGACAAATCACTGTACGGACTTAAACAAGCTCCAAGGGCCTGGTATGAGGTGCTCTCCGACTTTCTTATCTCTTCAGGCTTCACTAAAGGGAAAATTGACACTACACTGTTCGTAAAGAAAAATGATTCTGATATCATGCTTGTGCAAATCTACGTGGATGATATCATTTTTGGCTCTACTAATCCTAAACTTTGTGAAGAATTTAGCATTCTGATGCAATCGCAATTTGAAATGAGTATGATGGGAGAAATGTCATTCTTCCTCGGACTACAAATCAAACAACTTCAGGATGGGATCTTCATCAATCAGTCAAAATACATCCACGATATTCTCAGAAAATATGGGATTGACAAGAGCAAATCATCGAGCACACCTATGTCCACCTCATGCTCACTGGATGCAGATCACCTTGGTGAACCTGTAGATGTTACTCATTACAGAGGGATCATTGGATCACTGCTCTACCTCACTGCCAGTCGACCAGATATCTTATTCTCTACATGTCTATGTGCTCGATTTCAAGCTAATCCCAAGGAGTCGCACCTTCATGCTGTCAAAAGAATCTTGAAGTATTTAAAAGGAACACCAGACCTTGGCCTGTGGTATCCTAAAAACTCAAGTATGAAACTAATAGGCTATTCTGACGCAGATTTTGCAGGATGCAGACTGGACAGGAAAAGCACTTCTGGACATATGCAATTCCTAGGCGATAAACTTGTATGTTGGGCCTCGAAGAAACAAAATTGTGTGTCAACTTCCACGGCGGAAGCAGAATACGTTGCTGCAGCCAGTTGCTGCTCACAAATTTTGTGGATCAGAACTCAACTACGGGACTACGGGTTCGAACTAAATAGAATTCCTATTTACTGTGATTCCAAGAGTGCTATTGCAATTACATGTAACCCTGTTCATCACTCACGCACTAAGCACATAGATCTTCGCTATCACTTCATAAAGGATCACGTAGAGAGAGGCATAATAGAAATGTACTTTGTCAATACAGAGATTCAACTAGCCGATTTGCTTACAAAAGCATTGGATGAAAAACGCTTCCAATTCTTAGTAGCAAAGTTGGGAATGTTGAACCTCAACTTTTAATTTTGTCTATGCCCTCCTACAGTTCACTATTTATCTATCTGCTCTGTTACTAATCTCTTCTTCTGTGCGTGTTTACTATGTTAATTGGTTTATTAGTACTTTATTTTCTTTGGTTACTATTTCTTCTCTCTCTGGTTACTTTCTATTTTTCAATAAATTTTTTTTTTCTGTTTCCAATAAGTCGGTGTATCGCCAATGCTGATGGCCATACATCGAGGGGGAGAAATGCTATATCATTGCATCGAGGGGGAGTAAGTGAACTCATCAATAGTTTATTTTAAGATACTCGATAGGCATTATCAATCATTTAATTTTTAAGATAATCGATAGGCATTGCATCTAGGGGGAGTTTTTTCTACAAAACTTAAAAATTCTTCAAAACACGAACAACTCTCTCAAACACATAATACACAGATAACTCTTAAAAACTCATATGCCCGATGAAGACCCAAAGCAGAACAGCAAGTAAAACAACGAATAAGCTCAAAAGAAGGAAAATCTCAATAACCAGCATATCCAAATTATGCTCAAAGTTACGTCTTAACTCTGCATGTTCCTCGAGCTTCTTCTCTTCTTCCTGCTTCTGCCAATTCATCTGTTAACGAGAAAAATAAGAGATGAGTTAGTTCTTAGATGTAAGGTACTTCAATGAGATTTGAGACCTATCTATTTATAAACACGAAGGAAACTTACGTCATTTATTGTCCCGACATTAAGACGAATTTTTGACTAAGGTGACATTTTTTTTCCTTCTCCAATAAAGATATCGTATCATGAAAATCGATCTTAAAAATCCATAGATTTGATATTATCCTTGTGATTGATTTGGGTCATTTCTAGATTACTTGATATTATCCTTGTGATTGATTTGGGTCATTTCTAAAATTTTATTACAAATCAAGTATTAGGATTAAGATTCGCAAACTGTACTCATTTGAGAATCAAAAGCTCAATTCGCGAACCATCTCCAATTTTGACCAGTCAATGGGTAAAATTGCGAACTCAAAGCTCTCATATCGCGAACTGATCTATTCGCAAACCATCGCGACTTTGCAATCTACTTAGAATTCGCAATCTACTTCGAATTCGCAATCTAGTGGGCCTTTACTTCAAAAATTTACAGCCCAGCTCTAAATTAGGGTTCACACTTTAGGCCCGCGAAGTGTTTTTTTATATTTACCAATTCGCAAACTGAACCCGCAAAACAAAAATCCCAAATCACAAACCCCTAATTTGCGAATCCCGTTCGTCAAATCTTCTATTATAGCTTGCATTTTCTGTGGTTGAGTGCTCAAATTGTTACCATCGCATACTCGCGTCTTCTCTGTGGTATGTCAGCAACGTTGCTTTAACTCTTTCTTTCTTTTCCTTGTTTAACGATTGTTTTTCTTAAATCACAGGAGTGATTTCTCGAAGAACAGGTGGTTTGCAGTTGGTTCCTGTAGAAATGTTGTAGTTTTTAGTGATAACTTGAGTTTGTTTGTTTGATTTATGTACTGAAATTGAGTTTATCTTCTCAAATCGGGTTTTTCAAATCGAGGTTTTCCTTTTATCTGGGTAATCTTTTTAATAAAAAGAGGGGGTACCTTTTTGATTCTTCAAATTGGAACTTTGCGGGTCCAAAAGTGTTTATTTTCAAACTCTCTTATTACTCACTTTGCGGCTTTGACCGTCTGACTACGTAATTCGCAAATTCGAAGATCGCGAATCTTGGGATTCATAAGTTTCAATCTGCGAATTGATACTTTGCGATTCCTTTGTTTGACCTGGTCAATTTGTGAATCTTGTCGGACTCGCAAACTTTCTGCTTTGTAAAGTTCAAACTGACTTGACTTAGTCAAACCCGCAAACCGCTCTACTTTGCGAATTTAAATTTTCTTTACATTGCGAATTCTAAGTCTACGAATTCAAATATTCGCAAGACACACTTCGCGTATTGACGTTCGCAACACTCAATTCGCAAAGTCTCTTTCAACTAAACCCGCAATCCAGTCTTTTTCAACTCAACCCGCAAACCTTTGAGCCTGCATTTCAGAATTCGCAAAAGTGTTCATTTTCAAACTTCTTGCAGAATTCGCAATATAGAATCCGCAAACTCGCAAAATCACCAACTCCCTTTGATCAACCCGCAATCCATACTTAGAAAATTTTTACAAAATATTTTGTTAAACATAAATGGGCCCAACAGGAATAGGCCAAATCTTTTCTAAACGGATTTTTTTTAAAAAAAAAGAGCCCATACTTAAACAACATTCTCTATTGATATTCAATTGTTATAATATCACGTCTCTAATCTCTTTTGTTCTTCTTCTTGCAGTCTCAGCAGCACCTCCCGTTGTAAAAAAAAAAAAAAAAAAAAAATGACGACACCTACGGATATGACCTACCCACCTACGGATATGGTTTACCCAACCTCAAAGTGGATCACGACCAAGGACAATAATTTCCAACTTGATCTTCACACATTCAAGTGCCAAGAAGAAATTATATTGTCCATTCTGAGAAACCACCACTTTGGGTATGCTTTTTCGGCCTCGGTCCAAGTCCCTACAGTTTACCTTCAACAGTTCTGGGGGACGATGAAGACCAAAATTGCTCAGGATAACAGTATTTATTACGAGGCCCAAATAGCAAATGAGACTGTCAGTATCACAAGAGATCTCCTTCGGAGCATTCTCAGATTGCCAAGTCAACCTCACTACGAACCTGAGGCTTCCGAAAATGAGCTTCTAGAGGACATGATGAAGATGGGATATTACTCGCCTATCAAGTTTGTCTCCCATTTTCAGAACTCAATGATCCCGCATCCTTGGAGAACACTCTTTGCATTTGTCAATAAGTGCTTCTCACCCAAGCACTCAGGATGGGATAGATGCAATATCACAATCCTTCGCATCTTCCATGGGATTGTGTTTCGAAGAAATTACGACTTTGTCAAGCTTATCACCACTGATCTCGACGACCAACTTCACTTACGAACAAAGTCCAAAAAGCCACAGAATTTGCCATATCCCCGGTGGTTCTCACTTATCATCCATCACTTTCTGACCACAACACCGGGAATACCATCACGACCAGTAGAAGAAAATTTCACCCCACCCAAACTGCGCTACCTTCAGAAGGGAAAGACTGATGAGAAATATTCGCGCAAGGCAATGCCAATCCCTCACGAGTTACTCGTTCTTGCAAACCCCGACCATATCGATGCCTATTGCAGAAATTACAGAGTTCCTCACCCCACGACACAGGACAACCCACTTGAGTCTAACCCAGGGGTTAGTGAAACAGAGAGAGCTGAAATGAGCGAGAGAGAAAGAGAGAGTGAGATCTTGAGAGAAACCACAGAAACCGACCTTATCCCACACGCACCACAGACTACATCTCAAGAAACAATCCCCGACCAACCACCACCATCCTCTGAACAAACAATACCTGAACAATCGCTCGAGGAACAACCACACATAGATGTTCCCGAGACGATCACGACTGCACTAACTCAGTCAGAACAAGCCGGGTCAATCCCTAGGATAGAAGACGTCGTAATCGACCCAACGACGCATGAGCGAACCCCACCGGACCATTCACTTGTCTCCCAACAGACAAGTGTCTCAACACAACATGAACCACCCCAAACCTCCAGTAGCTCGGTTCCTGTGTCCGAATCAACTCGAGAAATACCCATTTCCGTGACACAGACCGAGCCTCAGCCTGATCCTCAGGCGACAACGTTCATAGAAGAGCCCCAAATAGAGGCTCTTCAAGGATTGGACGGAAGTCTCCCGGATGTTGATGATTTCAGCAGCTCACCATCCGCGAGCCACCGTACAGAACCTAGTTCTGGACGCGTGCTAACGGGACGCCTTGACGATCCCGGACATAGTTTCACCCAAGCCCGTCCCACTGACGTGGCAACAACGACCCGAGCACCATCTCCAAAAGATGTGTCGCAAGGACAGGTCGGAAGACCCAAGGACCCCGAAGTTCCACGAACTTCGGGTGACGAGGGCCACCGTCAAGAACCTCGTTCTGAACGGGTGCCAACGGCTACCTCTAGTGGTGCCGGATCCATTCCAACACAGGTGACGACTGCCTACTTGGAGAATCGGCTGTTCGAATTCTTCGAGACCGTAACCCTGCCAAGGGTCAAAGGTCTTATTAAGGAGGCGGTTCAAGCAACTTCCACCGACAAAGGGAAGGCTCCCATATCTGACCAACCTCCTCCTCAACAGCCGATACTTCCTCGTCTTCTCACCCTGCCACCACGCAACCCGACGATACCTAACTTGTACACAGTGCCTCTGCTTGAACTCTTTGACGTTGGCATTGCTCGCATAATAGAACTCGACAGCAGACGAAGCTTTGAAGAAGAAGACCTCTACAGGAAGCTGGTCGCAGGTGGCATCATCCCACCTCCTGATGCGAGCATACCAACTGAGACATGCCGCCAAGAAGGCCCTAGTCAGAAGCGTCGCCATGACGATCCAGACGACCAGGATCGTCCTGAGGGGGAGAGTAGCAAGAGACCGAGAACCAAGTCTCCTGTTATTCGCGGCGGAAGAGGCAGAGGACGCGGGGTTCAAACGCGTGGAGGCAGTTCGTCACGACCACCTAATCGACCACCAAGGTCCTCCAGTGGCAGACAAGCTACACCAGGGCCGAACCAGACAACTTCCCTTGGTGAAGTCGAGTCTGCTCCCTCGAGGATCTCCACCCAACCAGTCCAAGCAACTACAACCCCTCGTCAAAAGGATCCTCAAGACTACATTGACAGATATATCTTAGACGAGGAATGGATGACGAGAACAGAGACAGCAGAAGAGTCCCGCCTAAGGATTGAAAGCGTTCGTAATTTATTAAAGGCGGCAGCAGCAGACTTCTGCTTCATCGAGCGAGAAGAAGAGGAGGAAGGAGAAAATCCTGAGGCAGATCTTCCAGAACTTCCAGAACTCCTTCAGCATCAGGTGCCCGAGGAACCAACGCCAGGCTACGAGTTCATAGAAACTCGTTGGAGAAACGCGAAGATCAAGGCACCTTTTCTTGAGGATCTATATCCAAAGATCTGGAGGAAGGAAGAAGAAATAAAGGGAGTCAACGAGCTGAATCTTCGAGGCCTTGAGCACCTAAGAGGGACGTATAGGGGACTTAGCCATCAGATTATGCTCTGGGAAGTCACGGCCAAGAAAGGAATGAATAGAGATCAATACAGGAAGTACATGAGAGATCAATCGGCCATCTGTGATATTGTGGATGTCGAATGGGCGGTAGGAAGATATGTAGGCCCTGTCTTTGTTATTGATTGTTATGACAGGAAAATTGTAAAATATTCAGAAGCAGATCTTCCCTATCTTCCACTGGGCGAACTCAACAAGCTCTACAATATTTATCGCAACAAGTTTCCCCTTGACACTCACACAAGACGAGATGGTTATAGAGCTATCAAGGAGTGTATGCTGAGACAGGTCAAGTATTTTGCTGCTCATGACTTCCAAATGGCCTTAGAAAGCAATATGAGCAAGGTCAACCTGACACGTCCAGACAACAGATATAAGGATCTCGAAAAGTATGAAGAGGGATTTATCTTCCTTGAACCACAACCAGGGGTCACTTACCTTCAAGCTCAGAAGAAAGTGAAGCAGGTACTACTTCTGTCAGAGATCTCCAAATTCTCAGATGGAACTTTGAAGATTATCCTCAACCAACTTCGGGCTAAGAAAAAGACTGTTTCCGAAGATGACAAGCTAGAAGGAACAGAACTGGAAGAGAAAGATGTCCTACGGAAACTCATCGAGAAGATCAGATATCGGATCGTTCTTCGGAACGACATCAGACAGTTCGAGACTGCCTTAGGATTCAGGAAGACCTACTTGGCTCATAGAGAACCTCCACCTCCACCTCGCTCGAGGAAAAAGAAATGAAGACTTAATTTATTTGCTCGATTGTAATTTGGACACTTAGGGGGAGAATGTTAGGAATACTTTAGAAGTGTCCAAAATATTAATTCTAAGTCTTGTAATTTCTTTTCTATGTATTTTATAGATGTTTTATATATGTTAGTAGGTTGTATTTGTAAAGGCTTGTTAGGGGCCCAATGGGCTTAAATACCTCACAAGGTATTTAAGCTTAAACCCTAACACTCATTAATCTAAGTTTTCATTTTGCTAAAATCTCACGTATTCAACACTAAACCTCAAAAGCACACTATTCACACTCTACGAAGGTTTAATCTGTTGAAGTGTTCTTGGATAATCTGGATTCACATCATTTCCATTTTCAATTATTAGTATGTTAAATTAAATAACCAGATATAGTTTCGAAATTCTAATGCACTGGAAATTTATGTTTCGACACTGGAAACCTATTTCGAAATTCAATTTCGAATTTCCTATCCTAAACCAATCGATTAAATTATGTAATAGTAACCATGAAAATGACTTTTACCTAATATTGTTATCATATGCTAATCTCTATTTAATAAGTCCTGAATCACTAACTAGAGTAATTCGAAATTCACAAACTTTTTCTCTTCCTAAACCAAATCATTTGAGCATCAAACCCCTTCAAGTTCCATATGGTTTCGGAATTTATATCCAAGTCTATGTTTCAATTAACCCTAATTCACTTGAGATCACTTCCAAAATTCCATTTCTAACTTCTACATGATTTCGAAATTTGCTTCTGAAGTGTAAAATATGCCTAAGAGTGGGGGTGAATTAGGCTTTAAAAATTTGGCTTGTTCTTCTTTGAAAAATACTTTTCTTTAAGAAAATATTTGCAGAGTATGTTATTTCCCAGAAAGCAGTACGAGTATCAAAGTTATCTCCCTAACCCTGTTTCAAAAATATCACGTTATTTTCAGAAGTCGTTTCAACGATATCACCTAGTTATTTGCACGCGTCCCGGGTTTGTCTCACAGAAAAGTGAATAGCAGAAAGTAAAGTGAGACGCGATTTTTATACAGGTTATATCCCCACTGGGGTTTAGTCTGTCCTTGGGGTGTGATCTCTCCAAGAGTTCCAATCAATCACTAGGTATTACCGGTTACACTATGATTGACCCGTACACAACCGAAGCACTATGGACACTAGACCTCGTTCTTGGCTGACGCACGCCAAGTTTCGATCCACGTCGTTTACCCAGGAAACCTATTCCCCGACTGGATGCAGCTTGCTACCGAAGGACCACTGAATCCACAAAATTCGTCCCTCCACGTGCGTAAGACTCCACTCGTGCTCCTTTGTGCGCTCACACGTCCGAAGACAAGGGTTTGGGATTTGGAGTTTCTAACGATCGCTCAAAGAGTACAGATTCGCAAATGAAAGCTCAACACAAAACTACGAATGAATCGCAAATTAACGCTCAATCACTCTAAGGAATTCGACAGCTTGTGTGTTCGTTTCGTACCCTTCAACTTGAAGTGATTAACTCACAAGGAAAGTTAAGCACAGAATATGCAAGAGAAAGCTTAATAATCACGTGCATTAACTCAGGGAATCATGCCAAGAATAAACGAATTAAGCTCAACGGTCATGCATGATCACTTACCATAAATACCACATATTAACATTCATTCCAGTTTAATTTCATCCGTCAGTCAGCATATTCCATATATTGACCCAATCAGCATATTACCATATATAAGCCCAATAAATGAATCACTTTCCAAAATATATTAATTCCAATTCGCATAAGGAAATATAGATCATTGATTCACTGATTCGAGAGTCAAACAAGATATCACTCAAACGGATATATATCATTGATATTCTTTCCTAAAATAAATCAATCACATGTATGCATTCAATCAGAATATCTTTTCCATATATAGCATAGTCATTTCTATCCGGGTGATCACATTGATATTCTTTCCTAAAATAACTTATTCTCGCAGACAGTTCATATATTTTCCATATATAGCACGCAATGAGATTCCATTCATACGAAAACGTTTATAACCAGGTGATCACATAAATTTTCCAGTTAAGCACAAGATCACTCAAATTCGATTTTCCTAACACTTTAATCACATTTAAGCGCTTAATCGAACATTTTCACATACTTAAACATCATATAACATGCATATCGAGTTTTCTAATTTGTCCTCCCCAATTTACATAATTACTTGGAATAATCAAAACTCTCATAGTCATTTGAACCAAAAAGGTCTACAATCTCCCCATTTTTTATGATGACAAGTAATTAATGCCTATCTTAAGCATATGAGTACATTCAATATGAAACCATTTAAGCACGTAGCATGTTTAAGTATCAAAGCATGTGACATATGATCAGGGCAAATAATTTTATTAGATTTCAAAGCATGCACCCCCTGTCTAATTGCCAATAAACCTATGTAAAGCACAGTCGCAAAGATTTAGCAATTACCAGGTCATATCACATGGAATGCCACAAGTTACCCCGGAATGTCGCAAGTTATCATGGAATGTCTCAAGTTATCACATCACATCAGTTTGCTCCCCCTGCCTATGTGCGGAATTCCTAATCCTTAACAAGTCATCAAACTAAAGCACAGAGGATTACGACATAAGCATATAAAAGCAAGCAAGCCGATAATATTATATTATTCCAAAATAACAAAATAAGGCATTAATTGCCTAGACTTCTCCCTCTTCAGCATCAAAAAAGGAGGGACTAACACCACCAACATACCTAAACCTGCAACCAACCTCGACCCTCAAACCCAAGAACCAGCGAAAAAAGCAAACTAGAGCTAATCCTATCAGAGCTAGGGAATTTCTATGGAACCAAGATCTAGGGGCTCGAATCGCTATCGGATGAGGCAGATGAGGATTCAGCGATATTAAGAGCGCGGAGATCTCCTTCAGATACTTGTTAACCCTTTTGAAGTTCCGTGAGATCTTTTTGAACTTTTTGCGGTTCTCATCCTTCAGGCCCTTGATACTCTTTTTCAGATCTGCGATGGTTCCTTGCTCGTCGTCGCTATCGTCATCCCTTTTCTTGATCGGAGTCTTGAAGGGGTCTTCATATCCCTTGTTTTGAACCAGCCTTGGCGCGCATCATAGCGTATACCAACACGCTTCAGTGTGACCAGATCCACAGCATGCTTAGAGCTGTCTTCCCAAGCCTTGGGCAGAGAGATTCCATCGGTCTCAAACAGATGTGTCAGCACCATACCATAGGGAAGTTCCTTATCTGAGCTTCGACTGGCATAGATCATGTACTTAAGGACGAAATATCCCAAGTTGAGTGGCCTATTTTGGGACACCATGTAGAGAGTCAGCATGCTCATGTTGTTCATTGTAGTGGAATGGCCTCCACTGCCAACACGGGCGCTCCATAGCGTGAAATGCAGGACCTTGTAGAGAAAGAACAGATCTATGGGAAGTTGGTTCAAAGCATCTCCTTCAGAGAACTTTGGCTTATAGGGGGAATTCCAGAGAGCTTTCGCATGGGTACTTCAGAGGTACACCAGTGGACAAAGTCAAAGTAGCGGAGCCCTTCGTTCTCAACTCCCAGCATCTCATTCACTCTAGCGCTATTCCATTCAAGGGTCTTTCCAAGCACATATGACTTCACTGTGATCTCAGTTCCGTCTTCAACAAAAGTGAGATTGGCATAGAAGAGTTTCACCGCCTCCACATACAAGGACTTGTCAATCCTCAGGAAATTTTCCCAGCCATATTCCGTCAGCCACATCACGACTTGGCTGTCGGCCAATTCATCAAACTTAACGCACCTACCTCGTGCAACACGTCGCTTCTGAAGCTTTCCGTAGTGTTCGCATTAAAAATATGGCGACATTACTTATATGGCACGAAATTTCAGATTTTCACTGATCATAAAAGTTTGAAATATCTATTGAGCCAGAAAGACTTGAATATGAGACAAAGACGATGGATTGAGCTGTTAAAGGACTATGATTGCACTATAGAGTACCATCCTGGAAAGGCAAATGTCGTTGCAGACGCGCTAAGTCGAAATCATATTCACTATCAAATCTGATCAATCTGAGGAAAATGAATGTCGAAGTAGAAGTAAATGATGTAGGTGTTGTATGTGCTTCAATGATAATTCGTCCTGTTATGTTGGATCAAATAAAGCAAACTCAGTTTAAAGACGAAAAACTGGCTAGCATCGCTGAAAAAGTAAAACAAGGGTTAAAGAAGTCGTTTGTTAAAGATGAAAATGGTGTTTTGACGATCAATAGCCGATTATGTGTCCCTAATGTTGATAACATTAGAAATCATGGAAGAAGCACATACTGCCCCTTATGCTATGCATCCGGGTAGTACAAAAATGTATCAAACCCTCAAATCTCATTATTGGTGGTCAAGAATGAAGAAAGATGTGGCTGAATATGTACTGAAATGCTTAACCTATCAATAGATTAAACCCGAACATCAAGCACATGCGGGTAAATTGCATCCGTTACCCATACCAGTTTGGAAATGGGAACGTATAACGATGGATTTCCTTTATGGTTTGCCTCCATCGGCTAAGAAAAATGATGCTGTATGGGTAATAGTTGATAGACTCACGAAATCGGCTCACGTTTTGCCATTTGGATGGGGTTCTACATTGGAACATTTAGCGAAAAGATATGTTAACGAAATAGTTCGGTTACATGGAAAACCTACATCTATAGTATCTGATCGAGATCCTAGATTTACCTCAAGATTTTGGGGAGGCTTACAGGAAGTGCTCGAGACTAAGTTACACTTTAGTACGGCGTTTCATCCACAAACAGACGGACAATCGGAAAGAACGATACAAACTTTAGAGGATAGGCTTCGAGCATGTGTGATTGAATTCAAAGGATCATGGGATGATTATATAGCGCTAATGGAATTTGCTTATAATAATCAGTATCATTCTAGTATTGGGATGGCACCGTATGAAGCTTTATATGGTCGAAAATGTAGAAACCCAATATGTTGGGATATGGAAGGTAAACGAGTGTTAGAAGGACCAGATTAATTCAGGTGGAAAAGATAAAAGTAGTTAAGAGTCGACTTAAAGCAGCTCATGATCGACAAAGGAGTTACATCGATCAGCATCGACGGGAAAAGGAATATGAAGTTGGAGAGAAAGTATTTTTAAGAGTATCTCCATGGAAAGGTGTTTTTAGATTTGGAAAGAAAGGAAAGTTAAGTCCACGTTTTATTGGACCTTATGAAATACTTGAAAAAATTGGACCGTTAGCGTATCGACTGGCATTACCACCTGAACTATCGCAAATACATAATGTCTTTCATGTCCCATATTCTATCTGACGAACAAGTGAACGTTTCTGATCTCAGTTACGTAGAGGAACCAGCGGAAATTTTGGAATATGCAGAGAAACAGTTACGGAACAAGGTGATTCCGATGGTTAAAGTACAATGGAAAAATCACTCAAAGCGTGAAGCTACTTGGGAAACAATGGAAAACATGAAGACACAATATCCATGGCTATTTCCTAATAATGGTATGAAATTTCGAGGTCGAAATTTTTTAATGGGGGGGGGGGGGGGGAGAATTGTCAGGAACCAAAAATCCAAGCCTTATATGATGTCCTGCTGAATTTTATGATACATACATATAGATGATAATAGTAATTGATAATGGTGCTTTAGGGTTTTGTATGGAAATGAGTAGTTGAAGTGATAAAAAGGAGGAAATTCGAAACTTCGATAAATGGAGAATTTCGAACTTAGTGAAGTTCGAAACCTAGTTTGGTATAGGGATAGAATTTCGAAATGGACATGGATAGAATTTTGAATAGGTTTCGGAATTCGTCAATAATAGGTTTCGAATTTCTTTAAAAGGGGATTTCGAAATTCTATAAAGTGGAAGAAATACTTAAATAATATTAAAGTATGGCTAAAGGAGAAGTTCGAAACCCTTCAGTATAGTTTCGAAATTCTTTGAATAAGGGTTTCGAAATTTGTTCCATAAGGGTTTCGAAATTCCTCAATCAAGGATTTCGAAATTTTTTAATATAGAGAATACCTAAATGATATAAAGGTATTGTTAATACAAACAAAGAAATGAATTTCGAAATGTGTAAGGAAAATTCGAAATGCTAAGGTTACAGTTCCAAAATTCTATGAGTAGGAGGGTTTCGAAATTTTAGGAAGAGTTCGAAATTTACTAGAAGGATTCCGTACTAACTTAAAGCTGAGTAATGAAAAATTAACAAGTGGTATGATAAAAGAAAATAAAAGGGTAAAACAACGGTAAGGTTAGGTTAAAAAAATGTTGGAATTATCTATTTGTATTATACTTAGAGTAGAGATAAAAACGATTGTATTAATAATTCATTTCATAAGCAAATCTTCGTCATTAAGCTATGTTAATGAAGGGCTAAAGAAGAATTAAAGAAGGATAAATGATAGCTAAATGTCATAATCAATAGAAACTATTACATCTTGATTGGCGATAAGAAATTCAACAAGATGTCCGAAACAAATTTTGAACTCATTAGAGAAGGGATTAATGTTAGGTAAATGTCATAATCAATAGTTATATTACATGTTTGAATGGGACATTGTTTTACGAAACAAAAATGCGAAACTGAAGTTCGAAATGAACTGTTTAAAAAAAAGAAAGAAATTTTGTAAGAACCGAAATTAAAGTTCGAAACTATTTTATGAAACCAAAGTTCGAAATTATTTTACGAAATTAAAGTTTGAAACTAAAGTTCGAATAATTTTCGAAAGGGTTCGAACTTTATTCCGCAAAAAGCTTTGGAAATAAAGGGGGTTTCGAAGTTCCTAAACTTAGAAAAAAAACAAAGCGATATTGAAGCAAATGTCGAAATCATGTAGAAGTTAGAAATGGAATTTTGAAAGTGATCTCAAGTGTATTAGGGTTAATTGAAACATAGACTTGGATATAAATTCCGAAACCATATGGAACTTGAAAGGGGTTTGATGCTCGAATGATTTGGTTTAGGAAGAGGAAGAAGTTTCGAACATCAAGTTCGAAACATACTCTGAATTTCGAGTTACTCTAATTAGTGATTAAGGACTTACTAAATAGAGATTAGCATATGATAACAATATTAGGTAAAAGTCATTTTCATGGTTACTATTACATAATTTAATTGATTGGATTAGGATAGGAAATTCGAAATTGAAGTTCGAAATAGGTTTCGAACATCAAGTTCGAAGTTTATATTCTCTTTTAGCTAAGCAATTCGATTTAAAAAAAAAAAGAAATTAACATATGATAATCAATGGTATGTAAGAGTCATATTCTCATAAGTATTACACGTTGAATTATTGTGAGAAATTCGAACTATTTGGAGCATATGTTCAAGAAGGACTCTTGCGAAACAAAGTAAATAATGGTTAGCAGTTCGAAACTTAAATTGGAAGAAGAATTTCGAACATGACTTGGTAAAGTGGATATTGTTAATCAATGAGACTTCAATATTTAGGAACTTCGCGAAGCCATATGGGGCTAAGCTAGGTCACGAATTAAGAGATGGTTCTCGAACCCATGAAGTTCGCGGATCATGAATGTTCCATTTCGCAAAGTCGAGCTTGGCGAATATTGAGAAGTTCACATGGCACCATCACTACACGAATCATGAATAGAAACACTTGGCGAACTATGGCGAACTTAGCAAACCCTACTTAGCGAATTGAACTTGACGAGTCCTAGAGTTGGATGAATTCGCAAAGTCATAAAATAATTATTTATTTACTTATCTAAAAATATTTGTAGGTTGACTTGATTTTAATAAATAATATACTGATATTATTATTTTATGCTTAAGGTGGAGATTAGGAAGTTCACGGGAATTAGCTAATAATCTACGGACGACAGGTAAGTGGAAATCCCAACTACAACACATAATTTATATGTGCAAGAATTATATGTCTACGTGCTTATGTGATTATACGTGATTTTTTTACGATACGTAATGACATGACATGCATATTCACGATATGATCATATGCACGCACGATTAGCATGAAGGCAGGACATGAGACCGTGCATGACACAATATCGCCTTAGAGCGATGGATATTTGCCGATTTTGGCATCTGATGTCGACTCACGGTTGAGTCACGGCTCTTCATGCATGATTTTCACTTACTGAGCTTTATAGCTCACCACGTTTTTATGTGTTGTAGGTTCACGAGATCACGGTACGTGATCTTTATGAAGGCGTGGCCCATTTTGAAGCTTGCGGAGGACTTTTTAGGTGGCAGTGTATACATGGATGCGACCTGAGTGGCGGGCCTATAGGATGAATTTAATATGCATGCACACTCTACCTTGTATTTAGGATCCTAAGCACATTTTGTATTGTACAGCATGATTCCTTTATATAAAAGGAAAAATTTTGTACGCACTTTCGCATATTCTATTACTAAAATAGCAATAAGAATGGGTGGTAGAAGTCAGAGGCGCCACGTGTTGTCTTCGGGCGGACAATCTAGTAGTGGGTTTTCTTAGGCTGAGAGAGTTGAAATACTCGGGGAAAGATTCCGTAGGCTCAATCCCCCGACGTTCGAAGACGCCATAGATCCTACATCGACTGAAGACTGGCTTCAAAAACTGGAGAGTATGTTCCAGTACAGCCGTATTCCCGATGAAGAAAAAGTCATATGTGCTGCCTTCCTACTGAGGGGAAGCGCATGCCATTGGTGGGATACCATTTTGTCTTTTGAAGATCCCATTACTATGAGCTTCCTTCAAAGAACTTTTCAGAAGAAAATACTTTACCTTGCCAAGCCCAGCGAATGAATGAATTCATCAACCTGCAGCACGGCACGATGACAGTAGCGGAGTACATCAGAAAATTTGAGCAATTGTCGAGATTCGCAACCCACATGGTGAGTACAGATGCGCTAAAGGTCGAGCGACTCTTAGAAGGCTTGAAGCCGGAACTCTATCGAGATGTAAATATGGCTGGACTTCAAGGGGCTACGTACGCTCAGGTTGCATAACGTACTTTAGTAGTAGAGAAAGCTGAGATTAGAATCATCCGAGCCCAGGAAACGAAGAGAAAGTTCGTACAAGGACCGAAGTGGAGTGGAGGGAATCAAAAGAAGAAATTTGTTCCTAAGAATGTCAAGCCCAATTTTCAGAACAGACCTGGACCTCCATAGCAACCCAATCCGAATCAGGAAAGACCGTCGATACCTATATGCCCACGATGTGCACGACAACATCTAGGCGTCTGTTATTCCCAGAATGCAACCTGCTACAAGTGTGGCAAGACAGGTCACTTTTCTAAGGCATGCCCGGAGAATGCGTCCGGGAGTCAAGCAACAGTGCAAGCCAGGCCACGTACGATACTCGCTCGGGTATACACGCTGACTTCTGAGGAGGCAGAAAACAACCCGTCCGTGGTGGCAGGTACCCCCTTATTCATCAAACCCCGACATGCATATTAGTTTATTCAGGAGCCACGCATTCATTTGTATCTACTAACTACGTGACGAGACACGGACACCTACCCTAGTTAATTATGAGTATAGTGTTACCATCCCTCATGGAGCTTCAATGCGAACTAATCAAATCCTGCGAAATAGCCAGTATAGTTAATGATAGGACCCTACCCGTTGACCTGATAGTCATTCCAATGAACGATTATGAAGTAACCTTGGGATGGTCTGACTATCGAAGTACGGAGCAATTATTGACAGTAACTTCAAGAAAGTAACTTTCAACCTAGTAGACACTGAACCCTTCACCATTATGGGAACTAGCAAGAGCAGCAAGATTCCCAAAATTTCTACGATGAAAGCACACCGGTTACTTAAGACAGGATGTGAAGCATCCCTCGTATTTGCAATCACCTCAGAAGAATGCTTACCCTCGAAGTTAGAAGAAGTCCCGGTAGTACGAGAGTTTCCTGATGTATTTCCCGAAGATTTGTCAGGACTTTTGCCAGACCGAGAGATTTAGTTCACGATCGACCTAATTACTGGAGCTGCACCCATTTCGAAGGCACCCTATCGATTAGCTCCAGCAGAACTGAAGGAATTAAAGGAGCAACTGGATGAATTACTATAGAAAGGATTCATTCAGCCGAGCTTTTCACCATGGGGTGCACCAGTCTTATTCGTCATGAAGAAAGATGGATCGATGCGGCTCTGTATCAATTACAGGGAGTTGAATAGGATTACGATCAAGAACAAGTATCCCCTCCCACAAATCAACGACCTATTCGATCAACTACAAGGTGCAACAGTATTTTTCAAGATAGATTTGAGATCAGGGTATTATGAGTTCCTAGTCATGCCTTTGGGGCTGACTAATGCGCGAGCAGCGTTCATGGACCTGATGAACCGCGTATTCAAGCCATTCCTGGATAAATTCATCATCGTGTTTATCGATGACATTCTAATCTACTTAAAGACAAAGGAAGAGCATAAGCAGCACCTCAGGATTGTCCTTGGAATATTACGGGAGAAGCAGTTGGACGCGAAATTTGAGAAATGCGAATTTTGGCTCGATCAAGTCGCATTTCTTGGGCACGTGACTTCAGGAGCTGGAACTCTGTTGACCCTAGCAAGATTGAGGCTATCAACAATTGGCCTCAACCGACGAATGTAACTGAAGTACGTAGTTTTCTTGGCTTAGCCGGATATTATCGGAAGTTCATCAGGGATTTCTCCAAGATCGCATCAACCCTGATGAAGCTGACAAAGAAGAATACTCTATTCCATTGGGACGACTCGTGCCAGCAAAGCTTTCAGAAATTGAAGAAAAGGCTGACTTCGGCCCCAGTATTAACCATTCCCACGGGGACCGGAGGATTTTCGGTGTATAGTGATGCATCGAAGAACGACTTAGGATGCATCTTAATGCAGAATGGGAATGTCGTTGCATACGCCTGGCAACTAAAGGAGTATGAGAAGAGCTATCCAACACACGACTTAGAGCTTGCCGCGGTATTCTTCGCCCTCAAAATCTGGAGGCATTATCTATATGGCGAACGATGTGAGATTTTCACCGACCACAAGAGTCTAAAGTACTTCTTCACTCAGAAGGACTTAAACATGAGGCAACGACAGTGGATCGAGCTTGTCAAGGACTATGACTTTGTAATTAGCTATCACCCAGGAAAAGCGAATGTAGTTGCGGATGCATAAGCCGCAAGACTATAATCGTGGAGTTATAAAGGCTCGAAGTGGAATTAATACAAATGGGTGAAATCGAGACAAGGCTAGCCGCGTTAACCCTCCGACCAACTTTAATGGAGCAGATCATAAAAATGCAAGAAAACGATGACTTGTACTTGAATATAAAAGAGACACAACCGGAGCAAAGATCATCAGATTTCAACATACGAGACGACGAAAGTTGACATTGCAGAAGTCGTTTATTTTTAGGCTCGGAGGATTGTTATGACGGAAGCGCATGCTACAATTTACTCAATTTACCCCGGAGCGACGAAGATGTATAGAGACCTACGATGCAATTATTGGTGGCCAGGGATGAAAAGAGAAATAGCGATGTTTGTAAGTCAATGTCTGACTTTCCAGCAGATAAAAGCGGAGCACCAGGAGCACTATAGTGTTTGCCAGTACCCAAATGGAAATGGGACCACATTACGATGGACTTCGTCGTTGGCTTGCCGAAAACCGTAAAAGGCCACGACGTTATTTGGGTTATAGTGGATCGATTGACCAAGTTCGGCCACTTTCTACTAATCAGCTCAACATTTTCTTTGAAACGATACGCAGAACTATACATTCAGAAGATAGTACGACTCCACGTAGTGCCGAAGCCAATCATTTCCGATAGAGACTCAAGGTTTCTATCCAAGTTTTCGATGAGTCTGCAAAAGGCCACGGGAACCAAGCTATCATTTAGTACCGCCTATCATCCCCAAACTGACGGGCAGTTTGAACGAACCTTTCAGACGTTGGAAGACATGCTAAGATCCTGTGTGCTCGAGTTTAAAGGAAATTGGAGCCAATATCTCCCACTGATTGAGTTCTCCTACAATAACAGCTACCATGCGATAATCGGAATGGCTCCATATGAGGCCTTATACGGGCGCAAGTGCAGATCTCCAATCTATTGGGATAAAGTGGGAGAACGAGCAATATTAGGCCCCGATGTGGTACAAGAAATGACGGATGCCATCGCAAAGATACGAGAAAGAATGAAAACGGCCCAGAGTATGCAGAAAAGCTACGTAGACCATTGAAATTCACACTACACGACTGTGTATTCCTGAAGGTATCACACTTGAAAGGCATAAAGCGGTTCGGTAAGAAGGGCAAGTTGAGCTCGAGGTACATAGGACCGTTTCGAATACTGAAGAAGGCTAGCAAAGTTGCCTATCAACTAGAATTACCGAATTCGCTAGCACAAGTGCATGATGTGTTTCACGTATGGACACTGCGAAAATATATCGCAGATCCTAGTCATGTGCTGAATAATGAAGTTCTACACCAACATCTCAAGCCGGATCTAAGTTACGAGGAAAGACCAGTAGTAAATAGACTACGGAATAAAGAGATTCCATTAGTAAAAGTTCTGCGGCAGAATCAGTCCATGGAGGAAGCTACATGGGAACGAGAAGATGACATGAGAAATAGCTACCCTGAGTTATTTCTCTCCACCTGTTTTCGGGGGCGAAATTTCTTTTAAGGGTGGAGGATGTAATACCCGAGTCCCGTAAGTAAATTGGTCAATAAATTCGCATACATATTATATGACTATGTGATTGCATATTTTGTGTCAATATGATTTCATGGTATATGTGATATAGTCCTATATGGGCTTATGTGCTAATATGAATTCTAACTTAGTGGAAAATTGAATTGGGAATTAAAAGGAATTTTAACTAAAATATATAATTTTAGGTAGAAATTGACTACAAAGAGATTAAGAATATTGGATTAGATGATATTTAAAATAATAAGATAAGTTACGAAAGGATTAGGGACCTATTTTGACACTTAAAAGTTATATACATATAGACTCGATTACTTAGCCATGAGGGAAAATCAAATGTAACAATAAAATATTACTTATTACATGACTTAGATAAGGATCAACTACGTGTAATGTCATTTAGGAAATTCTACACGCAAAGCTTAGTTAGAATAAAGAAGAAAACTTATACATCACAGGAGAAGTTCACGAAAGTATAGTATAAGGAAGAAAGTAGAATAAGGGCAGAATTCGAACTAAGCTCAGCTTTGAAGAAGGTATAACTTATTACAATTTTATGTTTTCATTCATGTCTTAATGTGTTCTATATATATTAGGCACAAAAAGTCATATAATTGGGGGGGGGGGGTATACAAGCTTAGTTTGCAAGGGTTTTTTACTTAGAATGCTTATCATCACGTTTTAGGAAGCTTGAATCTTAGTAGGTGTAATTCTTTTGTTATGAACTTACGTTTTTATCCAAATAGTAGTAATAGTGAAGATAGTATAATGTTCAAACTGTTCTTGAGAGAGATATATTTTTATCGAGGGTTTTCAACACTTAAAATGATAAAGATGTTTATAGGTTCACTAAAGGCCGCGAAGTAAGAACTTCGCAATCCCTGACTCGCGAACCAACACTTCACGAGTCCTAGAGGAGGTTGGCGAACTGCATTTTAAGCTAAGACTTCACAAGCTCATAAGTGACGAACCCTAGTTACTTGGTGAACCACTAGGGAAATGCACGAATTATTATCTTAAGGTCACTTCGCGAGCTAGGTTGAGGAATGCATTTCGCGAACTAGATCAACTTGGCGAGTCAATGGGTATTTCACGAATCGAACTTCGTGAACTTAGGGTACTTCACGAATTAAGATCTGTTATATGTTGAAAGAGGTTAGCGGGTCTTGAGAACTACACTTCGCGAATTAGAAAGAGTTCGTGAACTATGCAAGGTCACGAACCTTAGGAAGTTCACGAAGTCATGAAACGGTAACTTCATAAATTGAAAACACTGCACGAGCATTGAAGAGATAGGAACTTCGCGAAGCAATATGGCGCTAAGCTAGGTCACGAATTAAGAGATGGTTCGCGAACCCATGAAGTTCGCGGATCATGAATGTGCCATTTCGCAAAGTCGAGCTTGGCGAATCCAAACTTGGAGAATTGAGAAGTTCACATGGAACCATCACTACACGAAGCATGAATAGAAACACTTGGCGAACTAGGTGAACTTAGCAAACCGTACTTAGCGAATTGAACTTGACGAGTCCTAGGGTTGGATGAATTCGCAAAGTCATGAAATAATTATTTTACTTATCTTAAACAATTTGTAGGTTGACTTGATTTTAATAAATAGTATACTGATATTATAATTTTATGCTTAAGGTGGAGATTAGGAATTCACGGGAATATTAGCTACTAATCTACGGACGGGTAAGTGGAAATCCCAACTGCAACATATAATTTATATGTGCATGAATTATATGTCTACGTGCTTTTATGATTATACGTGATTTATTTATGATATGTAATGACATGACATGTATATTCACGACATGACAATATGCACGCACGATTAGCATGAGTGGCAGGACATGAGAGCGCGCATGATACAAGATCGTCTTAGAGTGATGGATATTTATCGATTTTGGCATTTGATGTCGTCTCACGGTTGAGTCACGGCTCTTCTATGCTACCATGGTGACTTCTATGTCGCCAATTACAAGACATGTCATGTTCAAGGCAAGATATGATATTTGGGCGAATGCTGGAGGGTGCGAGCTGAGGGAATAAGCGACACCCAGGGTATCTCGGGTGTTGGCAACCTCGGAGTGGGCTACCAGCGTGAAACGTCCGCGTGACGTATGAAATCACCTTGGGATTGAAAAAACGCCCTAGGGTTAGCCTCTTATGGGTATTGTCACTTATATAAATATCCCTAGTGGATTTGAGCTCCATGATGGTGCATAGCAAGATAGCCGAGGGCTCTACATGACAAGAAAATATAAGAAAGACATGAGGTATACGGAGCTTTGGTGCGGATGCCTATGCGAATTAGGACACCTTCATTTCATGCATGATTTTCACTTACTGAGCTTTATAGCTCATTCCACGTATTTATGTGATATAGGTTCACGTGATCACAGTACGTGATCTTTATGAAGGCGATGCCCATTTTGAAGCTTCCGGTGGACTTTTGAGGTGGCAGTGTATACATGGATGCAACCTGAGTGGCGGGCCTATAGGATGAATATAATATGCATGCGCACTCTACCTTGTATTTAGGATCCTAAGCACATTTTGTACTGTACATATTCCTTTATATAAAAGGAAAAATTTTGTACGCACTTGCGCAGTCACTCTATTTTAATAGCAGTCACATAAAATAGCAATAAGAATGGGTGGTAGAAGTCAGGGGCGCTACATGTTGTCTTCGGACGTGAGCAATACGCAAGGAGACAAGGTCGACGTTTACGCGCACGTGAAGGGAAGGACGAGTTCCGGGGCCCTTCGGTAGCGAGCTGTTTCCTGTCAGGAATTGGAGATTCCCAGGAGCGAAACTCAGCGTACGGTAACCCAGTAGTGTGTAGTGTGCGACTTGTTTCGGTTGTCTGATCAATCAGTTTTGTATCCAACTACGGTGCATTACAGTTATTGATTAAAATCTTGAGGAGCAAACCTCAAGGATAGGAGTAAACCCCAATTGGGGATATAACCTCTATTAAAATCTTGTCTCGCATTTACTTTACAGTTATTTCCTTTTTGTAGTGATACAGAACCAATACACATCTGACATTACTAGGATATATCAGGCATACTCATCACAAGCATTAGTAGGCATCTCTAAGTCACTACATCGTAGGATTTGTGAAAGAATAAGCATAAATTTTTATAAGCCTAACTCACCCCCCCTCTTAGGCACATTTTTATCTTCATTTGGTATCAGAGCGGGTTACTCAAACGACGGGCCTGACAAGCATGGGTTAGAGATCTAATGGCTTCTTCGAGTTTTGATATTTTTGCATAGGGATAGTCCCATTCTAGGCCACCACTCTTCGATGGAACCAACTACGTTAGATGGAAAAATAGCATGAAGGAATTCCTTCTGGCCACTTAATATGATTTGTGGGATATCATCACCACTGGACCATACAATCCCAAAAAGGCAGATAGAACACCAAAGAAAAGTCCCGACTATGATGCAACGGACAAGCGAGGAATCTCACTGAATGCCAAAGCCAAAAACATGATCGCTTGCGCACTTACAAGAGAAGAATACAATCAGGTAAGCTCATGCAAATCCGCCAAGGACATGTGGGATATGCTTCAAGTCACTCATGAGGGAACCACTTGAGTTGTACAAGAAAGAATAGCACTCCTAACTCATCCTAACTCACCAATACGAGCTGTTCAAGATGGAGGACGAGACAATAAGCCACATGTATGCAAGATTCATGAACATCATGAATCAAATGTTCTCTCTTGGCAAGAATATACCGGATGGTGAGAAGGTGCGAAAAATCCTGAGATCTCTTCTGATAGAATGGAATTCCAAAGTAACTGCCATCTACGAACCAAAGGACTTGGACGAACTTGTCACGGAACAGATCGGATCTCTAACCACATATGAGATGACTGAGATCTTCATAAAAGAAAAACCACCACAAGTCAGAAATCAACCAAATATTGCCTTAAACACTGAACAAGAAAATGACTCTGATGGCTATGAAGAAAATGAGGAAGAGATATTGGAGCAGATCGTTATGCTGACAAGGAGATTTGAAAAATCTCGACTACGAAGGAAATTAAAGGAAACTCCAAGTTCCAACCAAAAGGCAAGGGAATATCCTCATCCGAAAACTATGTTCAGAAGTGCTTCAAGTGTAACAAAAGGTAAATAAACAGAAGGCCATGGTCACAAACTGGGAAGATGTCGGAAGTTAAGAGGAGGAAGTTCTCGCCTACATGGCCGATGACGATGAGGTATCTTCTTCATCCACTATTAAGAAAATACGCGTTCTAAATGAATTATATGCTACTAAGAATGAATCTCATGATAATGCTTCCTCAGTTTTTGAAGTAGATGAAAATGAAGAAATGTTTGAAATAATTCAAAACGCGGAAAGGAAGATTAAGTCACTTAACTCTCAAGTAAAGAGATTGGTTAGGCAACGAGATGTCAGAGCTAGAGAGAAGCACCAAACGGATCTAGATAATGCATGCTTAAGACAGAACTAGAAACCCTTAAGGAAGAAAAAGCCTTGTATAATTGTGAGGAGCTTAGAAAGCAAAATAGTGATATATCTAGAGAGATATCTGTTCTTAAGAATTCTTTAGAAGAAAAGACACGTACTGCTGATAGACTTCTTGAGGGTAAACAAATCTTGATATGTTACTTAGTATTCCTAGGAATATTGGAAAATCAGGAATATGATATTCCACGATACAGAAACATGCTGCACCAACAGTTAGAAAGCCTGAGTGTTTTTCATGCGGTTGTCATGGTCATTGTTAGGAATATTTTTTATAAATGTCCTAAATATTTATTCTAAGTCATTTATTTCTTTGTATTGTATTTAATGTGTTTGATTCTTAAACATTTGGGTTGTAGTTGTAATGTGTTGTTAGGGCCCAATGGGCTTAATACCTTTCCAAGGTATTAAACCCTAAACCCTAACTTTATTCTAATTTGAGTTTCCATTTACTTAATTACTTTACGTACGCAAACTCTCTAAAGCCTTCAAACACTGTTCAAGTATTCAACGAAGGTTTAATCTTTATCAAAGTGTTCTTGGATAATCTGGAATTACAAGTGGTATCAGAGAAAGCGTGCAGGTAAAGAAACTTCATTTCAAGCTTTAAAGAATTGAGCAGTGTGAGTTCTTTTGATTTTTCAGCTTTCATCACAAAAGCTCAAACTCGTGAGTTCAAGTTGCTATCAGGTGTTTTTTTTTGGTTTGTTAAGGCTGCTGAGTGTAACTATCAGTTTGAGAATTACCAAATTAGTTTATGTCCAATTTGAGCTAGATTGGTTGGAATTTCTGTCTGAAAATAGAAGAACAACTCTGTTTTTCATTCTGCTCTTGAGCTCGCGAACGGCATTTGGCTAGGGTTTTAACTTCGCTAATTCACAGTTCGCAACAAGCTTCGCGAATCTAGTTCACTTGCCAGCGAGGTTCACGAATTCAAGTGTTCACTCTCAGCTTGGTGAATTAAGCTCACAAATTCACTCTGCGAATTGAACTTGGCGAATCAGATCACTCTTTGCAAATCAAGTTTACTTTGCGAATCCAAGTTCTAAAGTCAGTTCGCGAATTCTCACACCAACTCGCTAACCATCAGTTCACAAATCCATTTACATCTCGCGACACGATCACTTCGCGAATCCAGCCCACTTCGCAGACCCGGATAACTTCACGAACCCGAGAACTGAGACTAGTTCGCGAACTCCCAGACCAATTCGCGAAGCAACGCTTTACCATTCAATTCGCGAATCAGATCCAATTCCCAATTCGCGAATTCACATACCTACCCAAATTCCGTGAACCAAACCCTTGTCTCAAAGTCAATTCTCAAAGTTCAATTTTGACCAAAATTTTTCGATTCAGATTTAATTTTCCTCACATTACACGTAACGATCATATCCAAAACACAAGAAATGGACTCCTTAAGCATGGGAAATGATGTTAGACCTCCCATCATCCGACATGGGGAGTATGCAGTTTGGAAGAGAAGGTTCATCAACTTCATTGAAAGCAAGGACAATTCAGATAACTTGCTTGAATCTATTTATAATGGACCTAGGTAGTACTGGACCGTTATCCCAGCCAAAACCACCACCACTCCTGCAAGAGAAGCACAGAGTATCTTGAAGACTGTCGACCAATGCAATGACGAAGAAAAACTGCGACTTAAGGCCGATAAAGTCGCAAAATCATACATGATGCAAGCCATTCCCAACGACAATCTGATGCAACTCGAATGTGGTGAAAGTGCGAAAGAAATGTGGAATGCCCTACGGATTATGATGCATGGAACAGAAGTAAACACAATGGCAAGAATGGCAAATACTCTCATCTCTTACGATCGCTTTCAGGAAAACAAATGAGAAACTCTTCAAGAATCATTCATCGATTCCTGGTTCTTCTAAATGAACTAAAAATGAACGAAGTTACGAAAAATGTAATGGAGATCAACACCAAGTTTCTTGGATCACTTCATCTAGAATGGGAAGCAATAACAATCATGATGAGACAAATGAACGATCTGACCAAGGTCATCATCCACACCTTGTTCGACCATCTCAATCAACACTCCAATTACGTGGAGAAAAGAAGGGAGGAAGCTGGGGCATTGGGAAGCGACACACTCGCACTCATGTCTGAATGGTTATCAAGAAAGCAATCTAAGGACAAGGAGATTCTTCAGTCATCGCAAGCTCAGGAGGGAGGAGACTCAGACTCTGATAAAGAACTCAAGGACCTCACAAAACATGGGGAATCAAAGGAGATCACACTCAAGGAACTTGCAAAACAACTCGCATTGGTCTCAAACTTCGTACAGAAGAAATACTATAAGAAGCCTGGATCCTCATCCAACCGTCAAAGAACTTCCTCTAATTCAAAGGGAAATGCTCAAGATGAAGAACAGAACCCTGAAACCGCCTCTCAAGCTGGAAAAAGCTTCAATTGTGGAAAAACTTGACACTTTGCCAGAGAATGCAGATCGCCAAAGAAAAAGGATGTCAACTATTATCAAAGAAAAGTTCAATTGCCCAAGCAGAAGGAGAAGTGAATGGTCTTGCTGGCTGAACAGGATCATTGGCTTGAGGACACCTCAGACAGCGAGGAAGAAAACGACGAAGAGGATGAAGCTGAAGCTGAAGGAAGTGACTCAGAAAAGGAAATCACCAACAGTTCATATATGGTTGAGGTAAGAGAAGCAGACTCTGACTCATTACTTAAAATGAAAAATGAATTCCTAACTCTATATAAATCGAACAAACAGGGTAAGAAGAAAATTAAAGAATTATAAGCGAATCTACAAAATAATATAGAAGTTCTAGATAAGTTTAGGTATGAGTATGCATGTGAGAAAAATCGTGTACTTGTAGCTAATGAGAAAGTCACAAAGCTAAAAGCTCAAGTGCTAAAATCTGAGGCTAAAGCCAAGGAATTAGCAATAGAAATGAGGTCCCATAGAGATAAAGCGATGGACGCTTCGGCAAAATATGACTTACTTTGTAAGGAACCGAGAGACTGTACTCTAAGATAAAAAAATTGGAGGACCTCTTAACCCGACGAGATCAGTCAGAACAGACAATTTTCTTGAACAAACCTGCAGACATCGATTTCTGCAAGGTATAGCCAATGCACCTCACCTTTATGATCTCAAATATATGCAGTTAGGTTGTATGACAGAACTCATGCCTTTTGTCAGTGAATCCGAAACCTTACAAGGAAAGGATGAGGCACACACGAAAGCTGAGATATCATTAGATTATACAGAATTAAATGATAGTTATAAAGAAAGAAAATGTCCAGCAATAACTGACTTTGAGTCTGAAATCCGTCCTATTGAGGAAGATACCTCAAAAAAATTAACGAATGAGACACTAATGACTACATATGCAGTATGCCTGAATGCATAAAGAAAATCAGTGATCTACACTCCACTCTGAAAAGAGAGTGAAAGTCCTTTGTTGATGAAAGGCAGGAACTTCTAGAGGAAATATCCACACTTAAAGAAAAATTAAAACTACACTCATTTTCTTATACCTTGATTTCGCATGATAAAATTGCTTGTACTAATGCTTTAAAGTTTTTAGGACCCATAAAAGAGTCATTGAAAGGTCAAGTCTGGGTTAGAAAGGAAGATATTATAAAGGAGACCCGCGATTTTAACGAGCCTTTTGTTATAGACTGTTTTCCTTCAAAAACTTTTGTACCGTCTTTATTCTCTCATGTATCGCAAAACTCATCTTTTTATTCAAAAAATCATATGCATAATTGTTTCTACACACAAGCTCACAAAACGAATTCAAAAGACACGTCTTTAAAGAAAAAGAAACGATCAAAAACAAAAATTGCAAAGGAACACACAAAACAAGAAAAGACTCCAAAATGCATTTCTAAATCTAAGACAAAGAGAGCTCCACTACTACAAAAATGGGTTCCAAAGCTTAAGACTGAGGAAACCCAAATCCAAGCCCTAGAAACTAATGACTCTGTGCATGGTAGTAAGTCTTCCGCTGACACTGATAAATCTATGCTAGGTAGAGAGTCTATACGGACTAACAAGTACAACAGAGGTGGACCCATTTTTAAATGGGTACCTAAAACCCTCTAGTTTGATTTTGCAGGCCCCGGATGTGTGGTATCTAGATTCAGGTTGCTCGACACACATGACCGGGAAGAAGGGACTGTTGAGCAACTACGTTGAAAGGCCGGGTGGACTGGCGCTTTGGAAACAGCAATGGAGCCAGAATCCTTGGTTATGGAGATCTGATATGCAATCGACTCACAATCAATGAAGTTTCTTATGTCGAAGGACTGACATACAACTTCTTATCTATAGGACAGTTCCGTGACATCGGACTCCAAGTTGTGTTTCAAATGAGAACTTGCAAAATTCTCAATACCGATGGTGAAGAACTTCTCACAGGAACTTGAAAAACAAATCTATATACCATCGACATTAGGACTGTCAGACCAAAAAACAACCATTTGCCTGATATCCAAAGCAACATCAATTCAGAATGACTTATGGCACCATCGGCTATCTCATCGTAACTTCAAGATTCTCAACAAGCTGTCAAATAACAAACTGGCTATTGGACTTCCGTCACTAAAGTACCAAAAGGAACATTTGTGCTCAGCTTGTGAGAAAGGCAAAATGAAAAAGGCGTCTCACCCTACAAAACACACAGCATCGACTCAACATCCACTGGAGCTATTACACATCGATCAATGTGGCCCAATGCAAACAGATAGCATCAGTGGAAAACGATATATTTATGGTTATTGTAGACAACTACTCACGCTATACTTGGGTCCGCTTCTTACGGACAAAATTAGAGACAATTGTATACATTCCAAATCTCATCAGGACAACGCAGAACTTGCTACAGCCCAGTGTTAAAGTAATTCGATCTGACAATGGAACAAAATTCAAGAATCAACAGCTCAGTGACTTCTACGAATCTCTAGGGATTACTCAACAATTCTCCGCTGTTGTAGAAGATCAATTCTAATTGTGCTTTGATTTTTTTAGATGTCCTTGTACTTAGGGGCTTTTATTATATTTGTCCTTAGATTAGGACTAGTTAGATATTTATACCAAGTGTGTTTGGTATAAATACTTTGTAAACAATCGCAATCAATAGACAAAGTTTTTGAAATTGATCCGAAAGGCTTGCAATTCAATTTCTAAAGAGAGAAACAATAGTAACTTTCTCACTCTACTCGAATTCTCTCTCTTGTTCTTCATTTGAGTTTTTCGATCGAATCTTAATGTCAATCATTATCATCGAATTACTTAGAATTCGTGCCTAGGATCATAGAGTTGTTAATCGTAGGACCTAACAATTGGTATCAGAGCAGATTCGTTCTGTTTGGAATCGAAAATTGTTAGAATTGAATTGAAAATCTTTTTCTGATTACTGTTCATCGAAGAACAGTTTGGCGCGAAAAATTATTTTCGATCCAATAGCTTAATTCTGTGCTTAATTGACTTGAATTTGATGTTTCTGTGGTCGCTTAAGTGCTAAATGTTGATTGCGATCAGATTTGTAGCTGTTTGAACTTCATTTTAAGGATTAAATTGATTCTGTGATTTACTGTTTGCGAAGAACATGAAGAACACGTTTTTATTTTGATCCATTTCGACATATTTTGCTTCATAACGTGTTTAATTGCTTGTTCGTGCGTAGTTAGTAAATGATTGCGAGCAATTACCTGAAATTTCACTGTCTAATTCGTTGTTTTCGCTTGAATCTGTATTAATCGTATTCTGTGATTTTTCTAGATCGTTCTAATTTTTCTCGCTAGGTTTACGATCAAATTAATTTCTTGATCGAAAAACTTGGCGCGAGAATTTTTCTCTGTCAGGAAACGAAGTCAGCGCTAGAATCGTCAACACTAGAAACGATTTTAGTTAGAAATATTTCTCGAGCATTATTCAGCGAAAAACTTTTTCGAGAGAGACCAATTTTGACTTTCCATGCGTAAAAACTTTCTCTCGAGAAACATTTTCGGTCAGACCTTTAACGTTTGACCAGGCGAAAATCATTTACACGCGAGAAACTTTTCCAATCACAGATTTATTTTGACTTGTCAAGAAACTTTCTAACGAACTGTTTCTTTACGATCGAAATAAATTCACGATCCGAAATTTTTCTCGACTGAACGATTTTGAGCAATTTATTTCGCTCGAAAAATATTTCGCTGACAGACTTTCTCGCACGACAACAGTACACATTATATTCTATTTCGACGAAATTATTTTCGATCAAACTTTAAAGATTGAATCGAAAATAATTCTCGAATTATTTTACGAATCAAACGCTACTAACGAACTTTGTCACTTGTGAAGCACATTACATCATCTTCAAACCTTCAAAACACTTAACGAAGATCCTTCAACAACTCTACTACAAAACAAGATGGATGCATACTCGCTTGGAAATGACAATCGTCCGCCGATCTTGCTACGTGGTGAATACTCCGTTTGGAGAAGCCGCTTCCTCAATTTCATAGCTTTGAAAGATCAAGCTAAAAATTTATTGAGTTCACTAGAAGAGGGACCCGCACAGTTTTGGGTTAATATCCCCGGTGATGACACAGTGACTCCTCAAATTCTCGCATCTAGGCTACTGAAGGAGCCTAGGGAGTATTCTATTGAGGAGAGGGCACGAGCCAAGGCTGATCTAGTAGCCATGAATACTCTTATGCAGGGCATCCCCAACGACATATATAGACAGATTGATAGCCTTTCATCGGCTAAAAGAATGTGGGACGAACTGCATAGGATGATGCAGAGGACGGAAGTCGGCATAAAGGCCAAAAAGGCAAATATCCTCACTGCTTACAACTCCTTCAAAGCAAAGCCGGAGGAAAGTCTATATGAGATCTACCAAAGATACCTCACTCTTCTCAACGAGATGAGAAAGACAGAAATCACGAAGACCAACATAGAGACAAACATCAGATTTCTCTCTTCCCTGCCCGCGGAATGGAAAAAGATATCCACTCAAATTCGACAGAATAAAGATCTAGAGGAGCTGGATATCCATGCCGTGTTTGACAATCTCGCACAACATGAGGATGATATAAGCGAGATTCAAAAGGAGCAGAAGGGCAAACAGATCGAAGACACTGTTGCCTTAGTCTCAGAGAAGAGGAGCTCAAAGCTAAGAAAAGAAAAGATCGTTAGGCCTCCTTCACCTACAGAGTCGGAAGAAGAATCGAACTCCGACGTTGAGCCAAATATAAAAGCCCTAGGGAAGCAGTTGGCCTTGATAGGAAAGATGATGAGCAAGAAGTACTTCAAGAAGAAGTCTTCAACCTCAGCCGCCAGACTTCGGACTACAAGCCCTAAAAACAAAGAACGTGCACCAGAGAGCTCCAAAGTCAAGAACCCAAAAGAGGCTAACAAATGCTTCAACTGTGGCAAGCCAGGTCACTTTGCCAGAGAGTGCACTCTTCCGAAGAAGAGAGATGCCAACTACTACTCCAAGAAGCTCCAATTGACTAAACAGAAGGAAGCTGGAGTAGCTCTCATGGCCGAACAAGACAATGGCTCGAGGACACATCGAGCTCTGAAGAAGAAAATTTAGCCCTCATGGCCCGTCTCGACAATGAATCAGACGCCGAAACCGCCAATCAAACGGAAGACGAGAGCGCATCCACCTCTTCACAAGAGGTAGACCTCCCTTCCACGTTATTGACCATGTTAGAATCGTATAAAATAGAATACGCTAACATGAAGCATGAGCAGAAATGTATAAAGGAAGTAGAAGACAAATTGTCTAGGTCTAAAGAGAAGATCACTAGTCTCGAATTCGAACTTAGAAGCTCCCATACGAAGATAGAAGAACTCACTAAGAGCTTACATTCTAGGGAGACTAGTTCATCTAAGACAGAGCAGTATAGTGTGAAGACTAAAGAATTGGAGGATAGGCTAGCAAATAACTACAATTGTTTGTTTAGGAATCTCAATGAGAAAGCAACCCTCAATTGTAGGATAACCGAAGCTACCACTACGATTACTAACTTAGAAGCCCAATTAGAAGTTGTATACTAAGGTTAAAAAGTTAGAAGATCTTCTTGTTAGAAGGGGACAGACTGAACAGACAATATTTTCAAATCAACCCATGGACATAGAATTTTATGATTATAAATTTGGCTTAAGCTTTGAGAACCCACGGTGTTTGTCGAAAGTTGATTGTAAGCAACTTTACGACATTCAATACATGGGTTTCGGATTAACAGATCTTATGGTTTTTACTAATGCTAAAGAAATAGATGCTTTAGAAGAAACCAAAAGAAAAGCCGAGACTAGGGTTGAAATTCCCTTCTCCTACACCGAATTGAATCAAAGCTACAACATTAGGGAACTTCCCAAAGGTTGGAGTCTACCTGAAGATCTTTCGATTAAAGAAGAAGTACAAAATCATCATTCTGAAAATTCTCTTTATATACCCCCTATTGTTAGGAAAATAGAGGAGTTAAGAGGCTCATTAGAAATAGAACGAGAGAATTTTGAAGCTGAAAAGAAAAAGTTCCTAAAAGAGATTGAGAATCTCAAAGCTTCTTCAACATCCCAAGCTAATTCCCACGCTATTCCAAAAAGCGTGAAAATTGAAAAAGCGCCTTCAGTAGATCATAAACGTATTATTAGAAGTGGTAAGCCTAACACTATTTCAGCTACGTCTACAGGGAGCGTAGGGCCAGCACTAGATACGAAGGCGTGGGTGTCTAGAATAAAAATAGAGAAGGAGTCAATAGATTCGAATGTTTCCAATATCGTTTGTCCTTCTGCAAAAATAAAAGACATTCGGAAAAATAAAAGAGCCATTTCCTCGTTTCAAATAATTGCTTCTACACACTCCCTCTAACCAATCACATTTAGAAGCACTAATTTCGAAATAGGCTCCACATCGAAAACAAAAGTTAATAATTCTAAGACAAATGCATCTAGGATGACACGTAGGAAACAAGACCCAGTCATTAAAAAGGCATATAGCGCTATTGATTCTTGCTCTCACCTAAGGTATCCCGTAAAAATAGAATCTCCCAAACACCTTAGGCGACTATCCAATGAAAAGATCTTTTCCTCACTCAAGCCTACTCTTGCATTTGCTCGTGCTGAAATTCAACTTCCCTGCCAGGTTCAACCCACTTGGGTTCCTAAAACACCTCCTAAGAAGACAAAAGCCATAAAGGCTAAGTCTCCTAAAGCCAAACCCAAAGTTACTTCCTGGAAGGCAACTTGGGTCGCTAAAGTTTCTATCGAAAATAACTTAGGAATCATATCTGAACCAAAATCTAAATCTGCTAATCTGAGAGGACCCATTTTTAAGTGGGTACCTAAAGCTCTCTAAATTGTTTTTGCAGATCCATCATGTGTGGTACCTTGACTCTGGTTGCTCCACACACATGACGGGAAATCAAGAGCTGCTGAGCAACTATCAAGACCGACTGAATGGAAAAGTCAGGTTTGGAAACAACGATTCAGCCCCGATTCTAGGACTTGGGAATATCATTCTGGAGAATCTGACTATAAAAGATGTCTCCTACATCGAAGGCCTCCGCCATAACTTGTTCAGCATAGGCCAGTTCTGTGACAAAGGGTTCCAGGTGGTCTTTCATGCTGATCGGTGCAGAATTTTGGATAGTCAGGACACAGAACTCCTTCAAGGACTTCGGAAATCAAATCTATACACCATAAACCTGACGTCCGTGCGGCCCTCGACAGCTGTTTGCCTCATTTCTCAAACTGTAATTCAGAGGAACAGCTTATGGCATCAACGCATGTCTCATCTCAACATCAAAGCTCTTCAACATCTTTCAACGAAAAAGTTGGTTCACGGTCTTCCAACAATAACTTTACAAAAAGAGCATCAATGTTCGGCGTGCCAATTAGAAAAATTGAAGCGAGCATCTCATCATATCAAACAAATGGCCTCTACTTCACGTCCTCTGGAACTGCTACATATGGACCTCTGTGGACCGATGAAGACACAGAGCATAAATGGACGCAAGTATCTGATGGTCATAGTCGATGACTACTCTTGCTACACATGGACAAGGTTCCTCCGAACAAAAGATGAGATAGGGGACTTGATCGTCAATTTCGTGAACTATATTCAAAATTTACTGCAACAGACTGTCCAAGTCATTCGAACGGACAACGGCACTGAGTTCAAGAACAAATTTCTCAGTGATTTTTATCAGAAACTTGGAATAAGTTAATCAGCCGCCAAGACTCCTCAACAGAATGGGGTAGTCGAACGAAAGAACAGAACTTTAGTGGAAGCAGCACATACGATGTTAATTCACTCAGGCCTTCCACATTTCCTATAGGCTGAAGCAGTAAATACCGCCTGTTTCACTCAAAACAGGACGATTGTTCACAGGCGCTTCGACAAGACTCCGTACGAAATTATTAACAAACGAGTACCCAACATCTCTTTCTTCAAAGTCTTCGGGTGCAAGTACTTTGTGGCGAACGAAAGAGAGCACCTTGCTAAGTTCGACCCTAAAGCACTCGAAGCCACTTTCGTCGGGTATTCTTCAACCTCAAAAGCGTACAGGGTATATATCAAGTCCAACCACACAATCAAAGAAAGCTACAATGCCACTTTCCACGAAGTGGCAGAGATGGCTTCTGGTCACTTCAGTCCAAGACCCGTGTGCAACCCGATGGCTCCTGCACACCTCAGTTCAGGACCCGTACCTAACCAGATAGCTTCTGAATATAACAGTTCGGAACCTGTTTTCACTGGTGTGTTGGCACAAAACCAACAGAAGAGGGCAACAACTCCGAATTCAACGTCAGAAGAAGCAACGAGACTTGCATTAGACGATTTGGACTCTCTCTTCGAGCCAGTATATCGGTCACACACTGCTACACCTATAGTGGATTCTCCACCCGACGAGACCGACGTACCAAGTGCTTCTCACGTTCCCCCCTCACCCGATTCAGAATTGCCACAGAATAACGAAGAACCTACAGTTGCTATTGAGGAAGAATCATCAGAGACTATCGTTCCATGTGCGGAATTGGAACTTCCTCAAACAACTGATCAATCGGAGACTATAGGAAATCTAGACCCACAGATGGCTGATGCATCGACTTCAGCCTTGCCTCATGAGCGCAAGTGGACTAGAGGTCACCCGGTTGATCAGATAATTGGCGATCCTTCGGATGGAGTGAGGACACGTCGTCAACACAGTCTCTTCAGCTGCTTCTTAAGTAAAAATGAGCCTACCAAGGTAGCAGACGCACTTCAAGACCCGGATTGGGTAATAGCGATGCATGATAAAATCCATCAATTCCAACGTCTTCAAGTGTGGACCTTAGTACCCCGTCCGCATGGGAAAACAATTGTCGGAACTAAATGGGTATTCAAAAACAAGAAGAATTAAGATGGTGAAGTGATCCGAAACAAAGCAAGGCTAGTTGCGAAGGGATACAATCAACATGAAGGCATCGACTACGACGAGACATATGCTCCTGTTGCCCGAATCGAAGCTATCCGCCTTCTTTTAGCTTATGCGGCTCACAAAGACTTCAAAGTCTATCAAATGGATGTTAAGACCACCTTTCTCAACGGCGTTTTAAAAGAAGAAGTCTATGTCGCTCAGTCGAAAGGTTTTGTCGATCAAGAACATTCCGATCACGTCTATCATTTGGACAAAGCTCTCTACGGACTAAAACAAGCCCCTCGTGCTTGGTACGATGTCCTGAGTGAATTCCTCGTGAAGTCTGGATTCATACGGGGAACGATAGACACAACCCTCTTCATCAAATGGCAAGACAAAGATTTGATGGTCGTCCAAGTATACGTCGACGACATCATCTTCGGATCAACTAATCCACGGCTTTGCACGAAGTTTGGAGATCTAATGAAAAGCAAGTTTGAAATGAGTTACATGGGAGAGATGCAGTTCTTCTTAAGACTACAAGTCAGGCAACTCGAAGATGGGATTTTCATCAGTCAGAAAAAATACATCAAGGATATTCTGAAAAAATTACATCAAGATCAGAGCAAGCCTCTCAGCACTCCTTTGTAACCAAGCTGCAAGTTGGATGCCGATCCCTCTGGAAAATCGGTCGACATCACGCTGTATCGCAGCATCATTGGATCTCTTCTCTACCTCACCTCAAGCCGGCCGGATATCATGTTTGCCACCTGTTTATGTGCCCGTTTTCAAGCCGATCCCAAAGAATCCCATATGCTCGCGGTTAAGTGGATTCTGCGTTACCTTAAGGGCACTTCTACCCTTGGACTATGGTATCCAAAGGGTACGAATTTCATACTTATCGGCTATACTGACGCTGATTATGCAGGTTGCCGAATGGACAGGAAAAGCACGTCCGGTGGCGCTCAATTTCTAGGCGAAAAGCTGGTCTGCTGGTCCTCTAAAAAGCAGAACTGTTTGTCAACTTCGACGGCCGAAGAGGAATACGTGGCTGCCGCCAGTTGTTGCTCCCAGATGCTGTGGATGCGGACTCAGCTTCGCGACTATGGGTACAATTTAACTAATATACTCATATATAGTGATAGTCAAAGTACCATCGCAATTACTTGCAATCCTGTTCATCACTCACGCACAAAACACATAGACATTAGATATCACTTTATCAAAGATCATGTAGAAAAAGGCACCATAGATATGCATTTCGTGAACACGGAGTACCAACTAGCTGACATTACCACCAAGGCATTGGATGAAAAACGATTTCAATTCCTTGCCGGAAAATTAGGCATGTTGAATCTTCCGTAATATGTGATTTACCTGATCTTCTATGTGACTAAATGTTATATGCTATGTGTTTTCTTTGCTTATATGCTTTATCTTGCGTGAAATAAATAAATTTTTTAAAAATAAAATAATAATATAATTCAAAAACATTATAAATATATATAATATTTGGGGAATGACGAAATCCTTTAGGATGCTTTGATCTAAAGATGTAGGACCCGAGTCCTCGTAATTTAGGTTGGCCAATAAATTACGAATGTATAATCTAAGTGATAACGTGTTTATTTGCGTATGTGCTATATGCTTATTATGTGATTGTACGAATTTCGTGCTCGTGATTTTGTGTCAATTACGTACAATTAAGTGCTAACAACTATGTGCTTACGGTAACACCTAAGCTTTGAGAGGGATTTTCGAAAGTAAAGAAGGAAAAAGGCATAATTAAGGTGACAAAAGAAAGAGTGGAATTGGGCTAGGAATTTATTATTTTGGACTAGAACTTAACAATTAGGCCCAATATATGAAAAGTCTAATGGGAGACAAAATTTCCTTAAAACAAGGAAAACCCACGCCACAAAGTCCCATCACCTTGTTCCTTGCTAAAAATATCTATCTAATCCAAACTTTTCAACCCCATAACCACACTTAAGAAACCATCGAAAAACAAAGTGAAAGAGAAAGGAGAAGGAGCCGAGAAGATTTTAACACAAATCACACCAAGTAGCTCGAGCGTCGAAGTTGGTAAGCGAAATTACTACCTCAAGTTATTGTGATTTTCCTTACTTAGATTATTTGACTAAATTACATTGGGGATTAAGGAAAAACTTGAGAATTTAAGTGTACCATAGACGGCAAAAACCCTAGGATTAGGTGTGAAATTATAACCGAGGGTTTCCTTGATATTTTGCTAGGTTGTGGTTAGTCTAACTTGTTCTAGAGTTCATCACTTTAGCATGAGAAGATCTTAAAGTAGTGTTTGAGGTTTATGGAGTAGAATAAAACCTTAGAACTTAGAAATTCTGGGCAGATTGAACTATGAATGTGCTTTCGGGTAGATGATTTAAGGATCGATCGAATCGGGGAAAATTAGGTGGTTTCGGGCGATTTTAGTTTGAGTGACAAATCGTGCGACTGAAAATGAATTACGTATAGAATAAGTCTCGGCGATTTTAGTTTGAATACTTCACAAATCGGCCAATTGAAAGGAATAGAATAGCATGGGAAATGAAGTAAATAATTTAGTAATCGCGCGAATGAAAACACTAGAATCGGGCGAATTGTTCGCATGTGAGGAATCGATCGAAATGAATGTGAGAAGCAATTTAATCGGGTGATTCAAGGACTAGAAGAACTCGGATTTGTGGTGCTTCAAACAATGAAATCGGGCGATTTCAAGACCGAACGAATCGCGCGATTTCAAGAGCGGCAAAACCCTCATGGCATGCTTGGAATCGGGCGAAATGAGGGTGATGTCATGATGATGAAAACACGCGGCGATTTAGAAATCGGCCGATGGAGGATTTCATGCAAATTAAATCGGGCGAAATCGAAGTGGATTAAACACGAATCGGGCGATTTGCATACATGGGAAATCGGACGAAACCCTTACGATAGGGTGGTGGAAATTGAATCGGGCGATTTCATGATTTACGTGCACGGAAATTTCTAAATTGGGCGATTGGGACAGTGATGATCGATCGAAAACAAGCCATGAAGAATCGGACGATTTGAAGATTAAGCAATTGAGCGAATCTAACTTTGATTAAAAATTAACTTTTAACTTTCGCCGAGATGTACCTATATATATATATATATATATATATATATACTTAGGTTTTAATTGAATGCTAGCGTGACTTGGAATGGGAAACAAGTAACTTAGAAACTTAGCCTAGCTAGAATCGAGCGACTTAGAGATTCTAGCAAAATTAATGTAGTCAAATAAATTAGTTCGACCTAATTATTTAACAAAGGCATAATACTGATACAATGATATTTATGTCTAAAGGTCGAACAGTAGATAATTCCCAGAGCAGTGAATTAGCATAGCACGGACGACAGGTAAGTAGAAATCAAACTACGACACGTAACTTGCCTGCGTATAATTATGTGATTTTGTGCTTACGTGACTTTATGTGGAATGTGTACGTACGGCATGATTTAATTTTATGCATGATAGCGTGGTCTGCATATTTTTATGAGCATGGCATGAGCATTTGCACGCATGCGTAGTACGTAAGATGCGAGGTAAGAGCGTGCATAAAATTGCCTGTGTGCAATGTATACTCGCCGATGCTGGCGTTTGTGTCGACTCAATGAAGAGTCATGGCTCCCCTATGCAGCCATGGCGAATGAAGCCATAGGGCCTGTATAAGAGGCTGGGGGAACACCCCGTATGCGGGAGATGCAACCTGGAGGATGCGACCCGGGGCACACACTGAGTAAAGGAAGATTCCTTCGGGTGACCTTCTACTGTGTAAACACTACCCGGATGGGAAGATTCCTTCGGGTGACCTCGGAGGTTAGTGGCCTCGGTGTTGGCTACCAGTGAGAAGCGTCCGCGTGAAGGCCACACTGAGTAAGGGAAGATTCCTTCGGGTGACCTTCCAGTGTGTGAACCTCCACACACGTACGAATCCCTAGTGGATTGAGATCTCTAAGAGATGGCGCATATTGGGATAGAAAGCCGAGGGCCCATATGATGTACGAGTTAAGAAAAGAGTACGAGTATAAGAAAAAGAGTATTAGCGTTAGAAAACGATGACGTGGATTGTCGATCGTTAGGACACGTGCATACATGCATAATTTCTGCTTACTGAGCCTCGGTGGCTCATCCTTACGTTACGTGTTGTAGGTACGGACGATCACGGTACGTGATGCGATTTTACGCAAGGCCAATCTTTTGAAGCTATCCGGCTGCTTTTGAGGTGGGAGTGTGTGTATGGATGACGACCTGTGAAGGCCGGGCGCATAGGATGCTTTTGCTGCACACACACGCATTTATATTTTGTGTAGATACGACCAGGAAACTGTAGAACATTCTTTTGACTTGTATGTAAGACTTCCGCACGCAGTTTTAAAAATGAAAAATTTTATCCGTAATTTCATGCCTTTGCGTGACAACACATCATTAAGTACTTAGGATTAGAACGAAATGCGAGGTCGGACGACGGGTCGTGACAAAAGTCACTTATAATTTTACCCCGACATGCGATCGATTTATTTGCTTAATTTTGTCAGTCTAAGTCGCATTCTTGTGTCTAAAGGTCATTAGGTTGCTCCATTAGACACAAAGCTAATATACATATGTAAGGATTCTAGCCTTGTTATTTTCCTTTCTTTGGATCTATTTCTCGAGTGAGTCACACATCAATTACTTGTCTTAACTAGTGATACTTGGCTTCATACTCACCTTGCCTTAGATCGTTAGGAAAATGATAAGGGCGCTTAGGTTATTCCTCACTCGGCCTTTTAAAATTTTTCCCTCACATTAGCCCTTAGTTATAACGACTCTACTTCTTAAATACGTATTTTTGGCGGGTTTTACGCAGCGTAAGCAGCGGAAAGCCCATTTAATAAAAACTTTTTATTACATAATAATATTCATATACTGGGCCGAAGCCCAAAGGTCCAAACCCGAGTATATAAAATATATTACAACACACACACGTTTATGTATTGGGTCGAAACCCTAATAGTAAAATACGAACATAGATTAAAATACTCCACAGGTCGGCCCGATTCCCAACGTCAACATTCGACAAATAATTCGGGCCCAAAGCCCGCGTTCCGATTTTTAATCGGCCCGAAACCGTAACCACTGAATTCCCTCTCGATCTTAAACTAAAAGTTCTAAGTTTAATTCTTTCTACCTTACGATTCACTCCAACGCCAGTTTTAGATTAAGTTTCAAAAATATTTTAGAAAATTTACAATTAACCCCTCGGAATTTCCGAAAATTGCATAATGATCCCAACCGAATTCATTAATCATTTATTTAAACTCAAAAGTTTCTAAAGATTTGAAATTGACCTCAACCGCATTTATTGATTATTTATTTAACCCCATAAATTTCTGAAAATTTAATTTTCGACCCCTACCGATTTTAATAATTATTTATTTTTAATTCCGAGTATTTTTCCGAAAATTTACATTTGACTACAATCAAATTTAATGAAAATTTAATTATTCTAATATCCTGTAATTTTGCAAAAGAACTCCTCGGCCATTTTTAATTATTTATTTAACCCTCCGAAAATTATGAAAATTATAATTTAACCCCGGCCAAGTTTTAAACTATTTATTTAAAAACCTAAAAATTTCTGAAAATTTCATTTATACTCTAGCCGAAACTCAACATAAATTTTTAGTAGTCAAACTTTTGAAAAGTTTCAATTTGGTCCTTATCAAATATTATTTAGTCCCCAATAACTTTTGAAAAGTTCCAATTTAATCCTAGCCGAATTTATATATATTTATTTAGCATTCAAAACTTTTGAAAAATTCTAATTTCATCCTAGCCGAGATTATATAAATTTAACTAACGTCCCTAAACTTTTGAAAAGTTCTAATTTCATCCTAATCGAAATTATATAAATTTATTTAGCACCCCAAAACTTTTGAAAAGTTCTAATTTCTCTCCTAAAGAAATTCAGTATTTTCATTAAAATATTCCCTGTTGAATTTTTGCATTTTTAGTCCCCAGATTTTTGAAACTTATCAATTTAGTACCCGAATTTTTGAAAATTGCACAAAGGACCCCAATTATTTATTCCGAATTTTAAATATGTCTTAAAAGCTTTATATTTCTTTAAAAATATTCTTTGTTCGGGATTTTACAACACACTCTCCAGATTTTGTAAAATTTCGATTAAGTCCCTAATTTTTAAAAATAACTATTTTATAGGCTGTTTTGCGACAGTTTCGTATTTTTCAATGATCACGGGGTAAACGATGTCCGATGGCTCTGAAATTTTAAACACAGTTGAAAGACTTGCGAATCTAAATTCTATCCAAAGAGATTTTTAATCTGAGGTCTAGATTGTAAGATATGAATTTTTGAACCTCCAGGCCGAAATGAATAAAGAAACCCTAATTCTCCCCAAGTTTTGCTCTATCCTCTTAATCTAAAGTCCTCTATCCCTACAAATATTCATAGATCTAAAAATGCTCAATCTCATGCTCCCTAAGCTAACCAACGAAAAATTCATGCAAGCAAATTATTATTATCACATAAACACGAAGAATTCGATGAATAACATGCAAAACACGTAAAATACACAAATCCTAATATTGTTTACGTATGTAGGTGATCTTCACCTACCTTAATCCGCAGAGAATTGTGCTACGAGTGTGATCCCGACCCTTTGAGGATCTAAATCTCCCTTTTTAAATTAATTTGTCAACGTATTTCCATTTCTCTAGTTTTATTGTGAGAGAATTGCAACAAATGTGATCTCTCTCTCTCTCTCTCTCTCTCTCTCTCTCTCTCTCTCTCTCTCTCTCTCTCTCTCTCTCTCTCTCTCTCTCTCTCTCTCTCTTTTTGTATACCACGGTTTTCTCCCTCCCAACCACTAGGTCCTATTTATCTTTAACAATATGGTGCATTAGGTGGCTTTTGATGACTTGATCTTTGTCTACAAGTGTTTGGGATGCCATTTATTCATTTCTCCTCCATTATTTCCGCCACCTTTCCCTTCATCTCTCTATTTGATTTGTTAATCCTTGTCCTTGTATGATAAAGCTTTGCAAAGATTTTATTTTATTTTGTTTGCTTTATTTTTTGAGTGGGTTGGTTTTGTTTTATTTGTTTTGTTTTTTATTCTATTAGTATTATAGTTATTATGGTCATGGTAGTGAGGTAAGGAGGTCCCTCTCCTTAATTAAATTCGCCACTTTTAAAATTTCTTTTTTTATATTTTTTTTTAAAAAAATTATTATTTTATTTTATTGGGCCAAGATTCTCAATTTCTAGTCTACCTCTCAAAATTGGGACATTACTTTTCTTTTGGTCCAATTGGGCCATTATTTTTCATTATGGGGTCAAATTTTAAATTCTTGTCTTGACTCGGGAAGAAAATCGGTGTATGTTCGAAATCGACTTCATACTGTCCGAATATTACTAAAATAATCCCGTATAAATTTTACGGGTATTACAGCCTCCCCCCTTACAAGAATTTCGTCCCCGAAATTACATTGAAAGAAATAGATTTGGGTAACGAATCTTCATGTCATCCTCTCGTTCTCATGTGGCTTCCTCAACCATCTGGTTTCTCCACAGTACCTTGACTAGCGGAATATTCTTGTTCCGAAGTCGTTTTACCTCGTGCATCAGAATCTCTACCGGTTCTTCTTCGTAGCTCAGATCCGGTTTGAGTTATTGGTGAAGTGACTCACTTCCCAGCACATGATTCAGATTCGCAACGTATTTACATAGAGTTGATACGTGAAATACGTTGTGTACTTGGGCTAACGAGGCGGGTAACTTCAGCTGATACGCAACTTCCCCTATCCTCTTGAGTATTTTGAAAGGGCCAATGTATCTCGGACTCAATTTGCCCTTCTTCCCGAATCGCTTGACGCCTCTCATCGGGGATATCTTCAAGAATACCAAATCTCCTTCCGCAAGTTCCAATGGCCTTCGTCGCTGCTTGGCGTAGCTCTTTTGACGACTTTGGGCAGTTTTCATTCACTCTCGAATCTTCGTTATTGCCTCTGTCATCTCTCGTATCATATCGGGGACCAGAAGCGCTCGTTCGCCGAGTTCGTCCCAGTGTACCGGGGATCGGCATTTTCGACCGTATAAAGCTTCGTATGGCGCCATCCCGATAGTAGCGTGATAGCTATTGTTGTACGAGAATTCGATTAACGGAAGGTATTTGCTCCAGGTTACCTTGAAGTCTAGGACACAGGCTCGGAGCATATCCTCGATAATTTGAATCGTTCGTTCTGATTGCCCATCGGTCTGAGGATGATAAGCGGTGCTGAACGAAAGCTTTGTCCCCATTGCTTTTTGTAAGCTCACGCAGAATTTGGACAGGAATCTCGAGTCTCGATCCGAGACTATGGACGAAGGAATCCCGTGAAGTCGAACAATTTCTTGAATATACAACTCAGCATGTTGCTACAGAGAAAAAGTCGAAGCAATAGGTAGAAAATGGGCGGATTTGGTTAAACGATCTACAATTACCCAAATGGCGTCGTGGCCTTTAACAGTTTTTGGCAAGCCAACGACAAAGTCCATGGTAATATGTTCCCATTTCCACTCGGGAATAGCCAAGGGTTGTAACATCCCTGCCGGCCTCTGATGTTCCGCCTTGACCTGTTGGCATGTGAGACACTGGCTTACAAACGTCGCAACGTCTCCCTTCATTCCCGACCACCAGTATGTCTCCCGTAAATCTCGGTACATCTTTGTGGCTCCAGGGTGTACTGAGTAGGTAGTGGCGTGTGCCTCCATCATTATGGTGTTACAGAGTCCTGCACTATCAGGTACGTACAAGCGATTGTTATAGAATAAGATTACGTCTTATCGTAACTTGAATTCGGTTGAAGTCTCAGCTCTTTGCTCGCTTGTCAATTTCAGGTAAAGCTCGTCTTGCTCCTGAGCTTTCTTGATCTGTTCTGGCAACGTAGGGTGGAGAGTTAGCGCCGCCATTCTCGTCTCGATTTCTCCAAAATTGATTACTTCCACATTGAGTTGGTGGAGTTCGGTGTTGATTGCCTTTCGACTCAAAGCATCAGCGACTACATTTGCCTTGCCTGGATGATAATTGATCACGCAGTCGTAGTCTTTCACGAGCTCCAGCCATCGTCGTTGCCTCATGTTTAACTCCTTCTGGATGAAGAAGTACTTCAGGCTCTTATGGTCGGTGTAGATCTCGCACCGCTCCCCGTAGAGATAATGACGCCAGATTTTTAGGGCGAACACCACTGCTGCGAGTTCGAGATCATGCGTGGGGTAATTCTTCTCGTAAGGTTTCAATTGTCGGGAGGCATACGCAATTACCTTCCCGTTCTGCATCAGAACGCACCCCAAGCCAATCTTCGAGGCGTCACTGTATACCGAAAAGCCTTCGGTACCGGAGGGAATTGTAAGGACTGGAGCCGTTGTCAATCGTTTCTTCAGCTCCTGGAAGCTTTGCTCGCATGCTTCTGTCCACTTGAATGGGACGTTCTTCTTCGTCAGGTTTGTGAGTGTCGAGGCAATGCTGGAGAAGTCTTTAATGAACTTTCGATAGTATCCAGCAAGCCCGAGAAAACTCCTGACCTCCGTGGGAGTGGTTGGTTGTGGCCAATTTTTCACAGCTTCTATCTTGCTGGGGTCCACTGAAAGTCCGTCTCCAGAAATGATGTGCCCCAGGAAAACCACTTGCTCCAACCAGAATTCGCACTTCGAATAGCTGCTTTTCTCGAAGGATTTGAAGGGCCGTCTTCAAGTGTTCTTCGTGTTCCTTTCTCGTCTTCGAGTAGATGAGGATATCGTCAATAAAGACGATTACGAATCGGTCCAGAAGTTCTTTGAAGACCCGGTTCATTAGATCCATGAAAGCTGCTGGAGCATTCGTTAGTCCAAAAGGCATGACTAAGAATTCGTAATGGCCATACCTCGTGCTGAACGCCGTTTTAGGAATATCAGCTTCACGAATCTTCAACTGATGATAGCCGGAACGCAAATCAATCTTCAAGAATATTGTAGCCCCCCTGTAGCTGATCGAATAGATCGTCGATCCTTGGCAACGGGTATTTGTTTCTTATCGTGATTTTGTTGAGTTCACGATAATCAATACAAAGCCGCATCGACCCGTCCTTCTTCCGCACGAACAGCACCGGGGCTCCCCAAGGTGAGAAGCTCGGTTGAATGAAGCCCTTCTGTAATAGTTCGTCAAGCTGCTCCTTGAGCTCTCGTAATTCGTTCGGTGCCAATCGATACGGAGCTTTAGAGATCGGGGCAGCTCTTGGCATGAGATCGATGGAGAATTCGATTTCTCGATTCGGAGGTAGTCCTGGAAGGTCATCGGGGAACACGTCGTAATATGCATTCACGATCGGAACATTCTCTATCTTCGGCTGGGGGATTTCTTCGGCTTTCACCACGTACACGAATAAGGCTTCACAACCCGATTTTACGAGTCGCTGGGCTTTTAAAGCAGAAATCCGAGAGATTGGATTGCCGTTCGCCTTCCTCGAGAATTCGAACTCCTCCCCCTCCGATAAGCAGAATTTAACGATTTTCTTCGAACAATCGATCATGGCCCCGTATTTAGAGAGCCAATCCATCCCGAATATGATATCGTAATCATTCATCGGGATCACGATCAGGTCTACGCTCAGACTCCTCCCTTCGATCGTCACGGGACAGTTCTCCAACACTAAATTAGTTCGAGTTGGATCCCCGTGTGGTAGAGTTACTACGTAATTGGAGTTAGATACAATGGGAGAGATGCCTACTTTGGTCACGTATTTGGCCGACACAAACGAGTGCATGGCACCAGAATCAAATAACACGGAAGTAGGCACGTCGTAAATTTGTAACGTACCGGTCACCACTGTGGGATTTGCCTCTGCCTCGTCGTTGGTCAAGGTGAACACCCGCGCTGGAACCGGTGGTGGTAGTGCCTCCGCCCTTTCATTAGTCAATGCGAATACTCGAGTCGGAGCCGGTGGTGGTAGCGTCTCCACCTCTTCATTGGTCATCGCGAATACTCGAGCCGAAACCGGTGGTGGTCGAGCGAGCGCCTGAGTCGGATTCCTGGGTTGGTCGCAGACTCGTGCGTAATGTCCCTGTTTCCCGCAAAGAAAACAAACGACATTGGGGTTATATCCGGCTCCAAAGCAAACACCGACGTGGTTGCGCCCACATTGTTGACACTGTGGCGCGTTGTACTGAGGTCGGTTCGGCGCGCCGGATGGTCCCTGGTTTGGCCTCGGTCGCCAATTGGATGGTCCCGAGCGACCTCCTTGGTTAGGGCCTTTCCAAAAGAATGGTCTCTTTCGGTCACCTCTACCTCCTTGCTGATTATCCGTTCTCTTCCTTGCTTCTTGCGCCGCCACGATCTGAGCCTCTGCTTGCTCCGCGATGATGGCTCGTTCGGCCACTTGTGTGAAGTGCACACCCGGGGTACCCGACATGCTTACGTCCCGGTAAATCTCGGGTCTGAGGCCCACCATGAAGCGATCCACCTTCAATGCATCAGTAGCTACCATGTGCGGGGCGAAGCGGGATAGCTCTTCGAATTTATGAACGTATTCCGGCACCGTCATCCGTCCTTGTCGGAGGTTGATGAATTCGTTCATTCGTTGTGCTTGCTTGTGGGTGAGAAGTATTTTTCGAAGAACAGCTCTTTGAATCTATCCCATGGCATCGTAGCGGGATCGTTAAGGATTTTGATGGTATCCCACCAAAATCACGCACTTCCTCGTAACATCGGAACGGCACAGAGAACTTGTTCGTTCCCTGGCACTGACCTTATACGAACATATCTTCAATGGTTCGGATCCAGTCTTCTGCCATCGAAGGATCGGTAGATTGTTCGAAAGTCGGAGGATTCAGTTTGCGAAACCTCTCCCCGATGATTTCCACACGGTCAGGATGTGGAGAGGATCGGTGTTCAGATGAGCTCCGATAATTGATTAACTCGTGGATTTGAGCAGCCTGTTGTTGGATTAGCTCAGTCAAACAGCGGATGGTATCGTTCTCACGTGTGTTGTTTTCACGAGTCGGGGATTCAGATCCATCCCGACGACTCGGCTCTCCATCATTCCCATTTCCCGATCGTGTCCTCATTTTCTAAGAGTCTACAAGTTCACATAACATAGGAAAGCACGAAAAGTACATAAGTATTTACATATATTCACGTAATAATATAAAACTTACAGACGTAGGCTGATCCTCCCGGCTTTTGAGCGGCAGTACATGGACGGTCTACAGAATCTAAAACCTAGTGCTCTGATACCACCTATAACGACCCTACTTCTTCAATACGTATTTTTGGCGGGTTTTACGCAGCGTAAGCAGCGGAAAGCCCATTTAATAAAAACTTTTTATTACATAATAATATTCATATACTGGGCCGAAGCCCAAAGGTCCAAACCCGAGTATATAAAATATATTACAACACACACACGTTTATGTATTGGGTCGAAACCCTAATAGTAAAATACGAACATAGATTAAAATACTCCACAGGTCGCGTTCCCATGTACTGCCCCACACTCAAAAGTCCGTGGAGTCACCGCCATCAGCCGTCTCACCTACATACGTAAACCCTGAGCTTTGGCCCAGTAGATGAAAATGTGCAATGCAAATGCTCTCACACCCCAATCCCGACTTATCTCACAAATATACACGCTCGACTCTTTTCTCATATCTCATATCTCATATCATCACATCAGATTCAGGGCCCGAGGCTTAGGTACTAAAGGCAACACGCGCGCGCAGGGGTCCGTAGCTCGGGAGGCCCCACTCCCTCCATATAAAGTGCGCCTTAGTCCTAACCTCACTCATACAACTCATCAACATTTCTCATTCATAAACCATCTCACTCGCGTCTCTAGACAACACTTTCATGACTCCGTACTCCCCTCGTAACACGTGTATGGAAATGCCGTGCAAATAAAAATGCAACACATAAAATGCAACATATCCTTTCCACATTACATATCGGCGCGAGGTATTAGCTCGGCCCGATTCCCAACGTCAACATTCGACAAATAATTCGGGCCCAAAGCCCGCGTTCCGATTTTTAATCGGCCCGAAACCGTAACCACTGAATTCCTCTCGATCTTAAACTAGAAGTTCTAAATTTAATTCTTTCTACCTTACGATTCACTCCAACGCCAGTTTTAGAGTAAGTTTCAAAAATATTTTAGAAAATTTACAATTAACCCCTCGGAATTTCCGAAAATTGCATAATGACCCCAACCGAATTCATTAATCATTTATTTAAACTCAAAAGTTTCTAGAGATTTGAAATTGACCTCAAACTCAAAAGTTTCTACCCCTACCGATTTTAATACTTATTTATTTTAATTCCGAGTATTTTTCCGAAAATTTACATTTGACTCCAATCAAATTTAATGAAAATTTAATTATTCTAATATCCTGTAATTTTGCAAAAGAACTCCTCGGCCATTTTTAATTATTTATTTAACCCTCCGAAAATTATGAAAATTATAATTTAACCCCGGCCAAGTTTTAAACTATTTATTTAAAAACCTAAAAATTTCTGAAAATTTCATTATACTCTAGCCGAAACTCAACATAAATTTTTAGTAGTCAAACTTTTGAAAAGTTTCAATTTGGTCCTTATCAAATATTATTTAGTCCCCAATAACTTTTGAAAAGTTCCAATTTCATCCTAGCCGAATTTATATATATTTATTTAGCATTCAAAACTTTTGAAAAATTCTAATTTCATCCTAGCCGAGATTGTATAAATTTAACTAACGTCCCTAAACTTTTGAAAAGTTCTAATTTCATCCTAATCGAAATTATATAAATTTATTTAGCACCCCAAAACTTTTGAAAAGTTCTAATTTCTCTCCTAAAGAAATTCAGTATTTTCATTAAAATATTCCCTGTTGAATTTTTGCATTTTAAGTCCCCAGATTTTTGAAACTTATCAATTTAGTACCCGAATTTTTGAAAATTGCACAAAGGACCCCAATTATTTATTCCGAATTTTAAATATGTCTTAAAAGCTTTATATTTCTTTAAAAATATTCTTTGTTCGGGATTTTACAACACACTCTCCAGATTTTGTAAAATTTCGATTAAGTCCCTAATTTTTAAAAAACTATTTTATAGGCTGTTTTGCGACAGTTTCGTATTTTTCAATGATCACGGGGTAAACGATGTCCGATGGTTCTGAAATTTTAAACAAAGTTGAAAGACTTGCAAATCTAAATTCTATCCAAAGAGATTTTTAATCTGAAGTCTAGATTGTAAGATATGAATTTTTGAACCTCCAGGCCGAAATGAATAAAGAAACCCTAATTCTCCCCAAGTTTTGCTCTATCCTCTTAATCTAAAGTCCTCTATCCCTACAAATATTCATAGATCTAAAAATGCTCAATCTCATGCTCCCTGAGCTAACCAACGAAAAATTCATGCAAGCAAATTATTATTATCACATAAACACGAAGAATTCGATGAATAACATGCAAAACACGTAAAATACACAAATCCTAATATTGTTTACGTATATAGGTGATCTTCACCTACCTTAATCCGCAGAGAATTGTGCTACGAGTGTGATCCCGACCCTTTGAGGATCTAAATCTCCCTTTTTAAATTAATTTGTCAACGTCTTTCCATTTCTCTAGTTTTATTGAGAGAATTGCAACAAATGTGATCTCTCTCTCTCTCTCTCTCTCTCTCTCTCTCTCTCTCTCTCTTTTTTGTATACCACGGTTTTCTCCCTCCCAACCACTAGGTCCTATTTATCTTTAACAATATGGTGCATTAGGTGGCTTTTGATGACTTGATCTTTGTCTACAAGTGTTTGGGATGCCATTTATTCTTTTCTCCTCCATTATGTCCGCCACCTTTCCCTTCATCTCTCTATTTGATTTGTTAATCCTTGTCCTTGTATGATAAAGCTTTGCAAAGATTTTATTTTATTTTGTTTTCTTTATTTTTTGAGTGGGTTGGTTTTGTTTTATTTGTTTTGTTTTTTATTCTATTAGTATTATAGTTTTTATGGTCATGGTAGTGAGGTAAGGAGGTCCCTCTCCTTAATTAAATTCGCCACTTTAAAATTTCTTTTTTATATTTTTTTTTAAAAAAATTATTATTTTATTTTATTGGGCCAAGATTCTCAATTTCTAGTCTACCTCTCAAAATTGGGACATTACTTTTCTTTTGGTCCAATTGGGCCATTATTTTTCATTATCGGGTCAAATTTTAAATTCTTGTCTTGACTCGGGAAGAAAATCGGTGTATGTTCGAAATCGACTTCATACTGTCCGAATATTATTAAAATAATCCCGTATAAATTTTACGGTATTACAGCCTCCCCCCTTACAAGAATTTCGTCCCCGAAATTACATTGAAAGAAATAGATTTGGGTAACGAATCTTCATGTCATCCTCTCGTTCTCATGTGGCTTCCTCAACCATCTGGTTTCTCCACAGTACCTTGACTAGCGGAATATTCTTGTTCCGAAGTCGTTTTACCTCGTGCATCGGAATCTCTACCGGTTCTTCTTCGTAGCTCAGATCCGGTTTGAGTTGTTGGTGAAGTGACTCACTTCCCAGCACATGATTCGGGTTCGCAACGTATTTACGTAGAGTTGATACGTGAAATACGTTGTGTACTTGGGCTAACGAGGCGGGTAACTCCAGCTGATACGTAACTTCCCCTATCCTCTTGAGTATTTTGAAAGGGCCAATGTATCTCAGACTCAATTTGCCCTTCTTCCCGAATCGCTTGACGCCTCTCATCGGGGATATCTTCAAGAATACCAAATCTCCTTCCGCAAGTTCCAATGGCCTTCGTCGCTGATTGGCGTTGCTCTTTTGACGACTTTGGGCAGTTTTCATTCACTCTCGAATCTTCGTTATTGCCTCTGTCATCTCTCGTATCATATCGGGGCCCAGAAGCGCTCGTTCGCCGAATTCGTCCCAGTGTACCGGGGATCGGCATTTTCGACCGTATAAAGCTTCGTATGGCGCCATCCCGATAGTAGCGTGATAGCTATTGTTGTACGAGAATTCGATTAACGGAAGGTATTTGCTCCAGGTTACCTTGAAGTCTAGGACACAGGCTCGGAGCATATCCTCGAGAGTTTGAATCGTTCGTTCTGATTGCCCGTCGGTCTGAGGATGATAAGCGGTGCTGAACGAAAGCTTCGTCCCCATTGCTTTTTGTAAGCTCACCCAGAAGTTAGACAGGAATCTCGAGTCTCGATCCGAGACTATGGACGAAGAAATCCCGTGAAGTCGAACAATTTCTTGAATATACAACTCAGCATGTTGCTCCAGAGAAAAAGTCGAAGCAATAGGTAGAAAATGGGCGGATTTGGTTAAACGATCTACAATTACCCAAATGGCGTCGTGGCCTTTAACAGTTTTTGGCAAGCCAACGACAATGTCCATGGTAATATGTTCCCATTTCCACTCGGGAATAGCCAAGGGTTGTAACATCCCTGCCGGCCTCTGATGTTCCGCCTTGACCTGTTGGCATGCGAGACACTGGCTTACAAACGTCGCAACGTCTCCCTTCATTCCCGACCACCAGTATGTCTCCCGTAAATCTCGGTACATCTTTGTGGCTCCAGGGTGTACTGAGTAGGTAGTGGCGTGTGCCTCCATCATTATGGTGTTACAGAGTCCTGCACTATCAGGTACGTACAAGCGATTGTTATAGAATAAGATTACGTCTTCTCGTAACTTGAATTTGGTTGAAGTCTCGGCTCTTTGCTCGCTTGTCAATTTCAGGTAAAGCTCGTCTTGCTCCTGAGCTTTCTTGATCTGTTCCGGCAACGTAGGGTGGAGAGTTAGCGCCGCCATTCTAGTCTCGATTTCTCCAAAATTGGTTACTTCCACATTGAGTTGGTGGAGTTCGGTGTTGATTGCCTTTCGACTCAAAGCATCAGCGACTACATTTGCCTTGCCTGAATGGTAATTGATCACGCAGTCGTAGTCTTTGACGAGCTCCAGCCATCGTCGTTGCCTCATGTTTAACTCCTTCTGGATGAAGAAGTATTTCAGGCTCTTATGGTCGGTGTAGATCTCGCACCGCTCCCCGTAGAGATAATGACGCCAGATTTTTAGGGCGAACACCACTGCTGCGAGTTCGAGATCATGCGTGGGGTAATTCTTCTCGTAAGGTTTCAATTGTCGGGAGGCATACGCAATTACCTTCCCGTTCTGCATCAGAACGCACCCCAAGCCAATCTTCGAGGCGTCACTGTATACCGAAAAGCCTTCGGTACCGGAGGGAATCGTAAGGACTGGAGCCATTGTCAATCGTTTCTTCAGCTCCTGGAAGCTTTGCTCGCATGCTTCCGTCCACTTGAATGGGACGTTCTTCTTCGTCAGGTTTGTGAGTGTCGAGGCAATGCTGGAGAAGTCTTTAATGAACTTTCGATAGTATCCAGCAAGCCCGAGAAAACTCCTGACCTCCGTGGGAGTGGTTGGTTGTGGCCAATTTTTCACAGCTTCTATCTTGCTGCTTTTCTCGAAGGATTTGAAGGGCCGTCTTCAAGTGTTCTTCGTGTTCCTTTCTCGTCTTCGAGTAGATGAGGATATCGTCAATAAAGACGATTACGAATCGGTCCAGAAGTTCTTTGAAGACCCGGTTCATTAGATCCATGAAAGCTGCTGGAGCATTCGTTAGTCCAAAAGGCATGACTAAGAATTCGTAATGGCCATACCTCGTGCTGAACGCCGTTTTAGGAATATCAGCTTCACGAATCTTCAACTGATGATAGCCGGAACGCAAATCAATCTTCAAGAATATTGTAGCCCCCTGTAGCTGATCGAATAGATCGTCGATCCTTGGCAACGGGTATTTGTTTCTTATCGTGATTTTGTTGAGTTCACGATAATCAATACAAAGCCGCATCGACCCGTCCTTCTTCCGCACGAACAGCACCGGGGCTCCCAAGGTGAGAAGCTCGGTTGAATGAAGCCCTTCTGTAATAGTTCGTCAAGCTGCTCCTTGAGCTCTCGTAATTCGTTCGGTGCCAATCGATACGGAGCTTTAGAGATCGGGGCAGCTCTTGGCATGAGATCGATGGAGAATTCGATTTCTCGATTCGGAGGTAGTCCTGGAAGGTCATCGGGGAACACGTCGTAATATGCATTCACGATCGGAACATTCTCTATCTTCGGCTGGGGGATTTCTTCGGCTTTCACCACGTACACGAATAAGGCTTCACAACCCGATTTTACGAGTCGCTGGGCTTTTAAAGCAGAAATCCGAGAGATTGGATTGCCGTTCGCCTTCCTCGAGAATTCGAACTCCTCCCCCTCCGATAAGCAGAATTTAACGATTTTCTTCGAACAATCGATCATGGCCCCGTATTTAGAGAGCCAATCCATCCCGAATATGATATCGTAATCATTCATCGGGAGCACGATCAGGTCTACGCTCAGACTCCTCCCTTCGATCGTCACGGGACAGTTCTCCAACACTAAATTAGTTCGAGTTGGATCCCCGTGTGGTAGAGTTACTACGTAATTGGAGTTAGATACAATGGGAGAGATGCCTACTTTGGTCACGTATTTGGCCGACACAAACGAGTGCATGGCACCAGAATCAAATAACACGGAAGTAGGCACGTCGTAAATTTGTAACGTACCGGTCACCACTGTGGGATTTGCCTCTGCCTCGTCGTTGGTCAAGGTGAACACCCGCGCTGGAACCGGTGGTGGTAGTGCCTCCGCCCTTTCATTAGTCAATGCGAATACTCGAGTCGGAGCCGGTGGTGGTAGCGTCTCCAACTCTTCATTGGTCATCGCGAATACTCGAGCCGAAACCGGTGGTGGTCGAGCGAGCGCCTGAGTCGGATTCCTGGGTTGGTCGCAGACTCGTGCGTAATGTCCCTGTTTCCCGCAAAGAAAACAAACGACATTGGGGTTGCGCCCACATTGTTGACACTGTGGCGCGTTGTACTTGTGGCGACCCTCGTTTTCTAATTAAGGTTAGTGGCGGATTTTCGCAACGTAAGTCGCGGAAGACCCGTCTAATAAAAACTTTTTCCTAAAAGATAATATATTACAACAAAATATTATCTACAAGGTCAAGTCTACACAAAGGCCGTAACCCAAAACATCCAAAAACAAAACCCTATCATCGCTCCACAGGTCTTCATCCATGTACCGCCCCGCCCTCAAAAGTCCGTGGAGCACCACCACCAGCCGCCTTAGTCTTGACGCGCGTCGACGTCAGACTCAGTACCTACAACACGTAAACACTGAGCGATTTGCCCAGTAGGTGAATAGAAATGCATGTATGCACGTGAACGCTCATTTCCGATCCCAATATCTCACATGCAATGTTCAGTCTTTCTTTTCCCACAATCCTATCTCAAATCATACAACACAGGGCCCTAGGTCAGACTCGACACCTCGCGCGCCCATAATATAAAACAATCTACGGAAGCTTACACTAGCAGCGTTTTGACGATCACGCAACTGCCCTGCTAGGTCGCTCTTCCGTAAGCGGTAGCCTACGCCGATAGCGTTTTGACGATCACGCAACTGCCCTGTCAGGTCGCTCCCTCCGCTGAAAATATAATCATGACGGTTTTGCACCTCGGGACGTTCACGCCCGAGTAGACAGATCGATCACGCCTGTCTGCCGTCAGGTGTCATACGAGTACCAACCTCGACTCCTCAACGAGTCAACAACAAAAATCACAAACATCTCATTCTACGCCACTCGACAATATCTCAAATCAACCGTCTCAATACGGTGTAAATATCTCACCCCTGTGATATGATATGCATGTGCCATGCATATAAACGTGATAACATATGAATTCGTGATTTCACATGAAATATACGTAAAGCACATAATTCACGTAAATCATTGAAGCACATAAAAACACGTAATTCAGATAAGTGTTTACGTATTGTAGATGAATAATTCACCTACCTGTCCTCCCGATAAAATCAGTCGACAATCCTGGTGAATTCCCTACAGTTCGAATCCCTTCCTTACTCCAAATTCTGATTTTCGATTTGTTAGGGCTTCTATGTTGGTGAATTTCTTTTTCTTATGCCTTGAATGTGTTTCTGCTCTTGAGTTTCTCACGTTTATGAAGTTTCCCTACTTTAGTGTTTATGTTACTATTAGATATGTATGAACATTTTGAAAGTAGCGATTGATTAGACAAGTTGTCTATGATGATTCTTTCCTTACGTTTAAGTAATCTCTATTTCTTAATATGTTTACTCAATTTGGGCCTTGTTCAAAAATTCGACCAAATCATATATGGCCCAAATTCTAATACTATATTGCTTTCGAATAATTCCTTAGTTAAGTTTCGAAATATTTTCGGGACTGTTGAAATTTATATTTTTGTTACACAACTTAATTTCTTATCAAGCTCCCAAATTCACAAAGTCGCATATATAATTACCTCAAAATTCCGTATTAAATTTACAGGTATTACATCCTCCCCCCCTTAAAAGAATTTCATCCCCGAAATTACGCCGACTGGAATAACTCGGGATAACGAACTCTCATATCATCTTCACGTTCCCAAGTGGCTTCCTCAATTAATTGATTCCGCCACAAAACCTTAACTAACGGAATAACCTTATTCCGAAGTTGTTTCAACTCATACATTAAAATTTCTACGGGCTTCTCTTCGTAACTCAAGTCAGGTTTGAGCTGTTGGTAAAGAAGCTCGTTCTGGATCACGTGACTTGGGTCTGCGACGTACTTCCGTAGTGTCGATACGTGAAATACGTCGTGAACTTGCGATAGTGAAGCCGGCAACTCTAATTGGTACGCTACTTCGCCGACTCGTCTGATAATTCTAAACGGGCCTATGTATCTGGGACTCAGCTTGCCCTTTCTCCCAAAACGCTTTACTCATTTCATCGGTGAAATTTTCAGGAACACTTGGTCATTTTCTGCAAATTCCAATTGTCGTCGTCGATGATCTGCGTAACTCTTCTGACGACTCTGTGCGGTTCGCATCCTTTCCCGAATCTTCGTCACAGCTTCTGTCATTTCTCGGATCATATCAGGTCCTAACAGTGTTCGTTCACCGATTTCGTCCCAATGGATGGGGGATCGGCATTTGCGCCCGTATAACGCCTCGTATGGCGCCATTCCGATTGTAACGTGGAAACTGTTGTTGTATGAAAATTCTATGAGCGGCAAATACTTACTCCAGTTTCCTTTGAAATCGAGCACACATGCCCGTAGCATATCCTCGAGAGTCTGAATCATTCGTTCAGACTGCCCGTCGGTCTGGGGATGGTAAGCAGTACTGAATGAGAGCTTAGTTCCCATCGCTTTCTGCAGGCTCTGCCAAAAGTTCGACAAAAATCTCGAATCTCTATCCGAGACAATAAAGATTGGAATTCCATGGAGTCGTATTATTTCCTGAATATATAGTTCAGCGTAGCGTTCCATGGAAAAAGTAGAGATGATTGGAAGGAAATGGGCTGATTTCGTCAAGCGGTCTACAACCACCCAAATAGCATCATGGCCTTTCGTCGTCTTGGGTAAACCAACGACGAAATCCATCGTGATATGATCCCACTTCCATTCCGGAATGGGTAGAGGCTGTAGGATTCCACCGGGTCGCTGGTGTTCCGCTTTAATCAATTGGCAGGTCATACATCGATTCACGAACGCTGCGATGTCTTTCTTCATTCCTGGCCACCAGTATGTTGCTCGCAAGTCTTGATACATTTTCGTGGATCCTGGGTGCATCGAATATGTTGTCGTGTGTGCTTCCTTCATTATCGTTTGTCGCAACTCCTCATTGTTAGGTACATAAAGACGATTCTTGTACAATAAAGCTCCATCCTCTCGTATTTTAAAATCTTCGGGTAGTACCTCCTTCATTTTTAAGTAGAATTCGTCTTCTTCTTGGGTTTTCTTGATCTGTTCTAGCAGCGTGGGTTGGAGAGTTAATGCTGCTAGTCTTGCCTCAACTTCGCCCAAATTAACTACCTCTATTCCAAGCTGATGTAACTCTACATTCACCGCTTTTCGACTTAGCGCATCTGCGACTACGTTTGCCTTACCCGGATGATAGCTGATGACGCAATCGTAGTCCTTGACGAGCTCCAGCCATCTTCGCTGTCGCATATTCAGTTCCTTCTGGGTGAAGAAATACTTCAAACTCTTATGGTCTGTGAAGATCTCACATTTCTCTCCGCAGAGATAATGTCTCCAGATCTTCAGAGCGAAGACCACCGCTGCTAATTCGAGGTCATGGGTTGGGTAGTTCTTCTCGTATTCCTTTAGTTGTCGCGAAGCATAGGCAATCACCTTTCCGTTCTGCATTAGCACGCATCCCAAGCCATTCTTCGAAGCATCGCTGTATACTGCAAATCCTTCGGTTCCCGATGGTATTGTCAATATCGGAGCAGAGGTAAGACGTTTCTTCAACTCTTGAAAACTCTGTTCGCATGCTTCGGTCCATTTGAATGGAACATTCTTCCTCGTCAAATTGGTTAATGTAGAGGCAATACTGGAGAAGTCTGCTATAAACTTACGGTAGTATCCCACAAGTCCCAGAAAACTCCGGACTTCGGTAGGAGTAGTAGGTCGTCGCCAGTTATTCACAGCTTCGATCTTACTCGGGTCAACAGAGATTCCATTCCCAGAAATCACGTGTCCCAAGAAGGCTACTTGCTCAAGCCAAAATTCATATTTCTTGAATTTGGCGTAGAGCTGTTTTTCTCGCAGGATTCCTAAGACGGTTCGTAGATGGTTTTCGTGTTCGTCTCTTGTCTTGGAATAGATCAGAATATCGTCGATAAAGACGATAACGAACCGATCGAGATAGTCTTTAAAGACTCGGTTCATCAGGTCCATAAAAGCAGCTGGGGCATTTGTCAGTCCAAAAGGCATGACCAAAAACTCATAATGGCCATACCTCGTACTTAATGCAGTTTTAGGAACATCTACCTCCCTGATCTTCAACTGATGGTATCCCGAACGGAGGTCAATTTTCGAGAATACCGTAGCTCCTTGTAGTTGATCGAACAGATCATCGATCCTTGGCAAAGGGTATTTATTCTTGATCGTGATCTTATTCAATTCTCGGTAGTCGATGCATAGTCGCATTGAACCATCCTTCTTTCGTACAAAAAGAACGGGTGCGCCCCACGGCGAAAAACTCGGCTGGATAAACCCCTTAGATAGTAAGTCTTCTAACTGTTCCTTCAATTCCTTTAACTCATTTGGTGCTAAACGGTAAGGGGCTTTAGAGATTGGGGCTGACCCTGGCATCAGATCAATCTTGAACTGTATTTCTCGATCAGGGGGTAACCCCGGGAGATCGTCGGGAAATACATCAGTGTATCGTTGGCTACAGGTACGTCTTTTAGTTCCGGCTGAGGTAAGTACTCTGCCTTCACCGCATACACGAGATAAGACTCACAACCTGACCTCAAAAGTCGTCGAGCCTTTAGAGCTGATATTCGTGGAATATTATTCTTATCTGTTTTACCCGAAAAAGTGAATGCTTCTTCCTCGGCCAGTTGGAATTTAACGACCTTCTTATTGCAATCTATGATGGCTCCATATCTTGAAAGCCAATCCATTCCGAAGATGACATCGTAGTCGTTCATCGGGATTACAATCAGGTCGGCACTCAAGTTCCTACCCTCAATAACTACGACGCATCCTTTCAGTACTTGGTTGGTATGCGTCGGATTCCCATGTGGCAGAGTAACTACATAGTTGCATTCAGATGAGGTAGGAGATATTCCTACCTTCGCCACGTACTTAGCCGACACAAATGAATGTGTGGCTCCAGAATCAATTAGCACATAAGTGGGCTCGTTATAGATAGTTAACGTACCCGTCACAACAGAAGGGTTCGCCTCGGCCTCCTCATTGGTAAGTGTGAAAACCCGTGCAGGAACCGGTGGAGGTCGAACCGGTGGTTGGGCCGCGTTTTGGGGTAAAGTCGTATTGCAATTCCTAGCATAATGCCCCATTCTTCCACATCTGAAACACTGTGGGTTTGGATGAGGTCTGGGTAGATAACAGGTGCCGAAGTGGTAACGGCCACACTGTCTGCACTGGGGTGCCGGGTTTGGAGGTCGGTTCTGAATATTATGGGTCCCTGGTTCAACGTCGGGCGCCAGTTTTGTTGACCCTGGCGACTTCCTTGGCCTTTGTTGAAAAATTGGCGTTTACGGTCATTTCCAGGTCCTTGCTGACTCTCCCTCCTCTTCTTCGCCTCCTGCGCTTCAGAAATCTGAGCCTCGGCCTGCTCAGCTATCATGGCCCTTTCTGCTACTTGGGTGAATTCCATCTGTCGGGCCCCTGAGATACTTAGGTCGCGATAAAGTTCCGGCTTGAGGCCAGTAATGAACCTCGTCACCTTCAACGAATTAGTTGCGACCATATGAGGAGCAAAACGGGATAGTTCCTCGAATCGACGAATATATTGGGCCACCGGCATTGCTCCCTGTTTCAGATTAATAAACTCTTGCATTCGTCGTTCCTGTTCATGGGCTGTAAAGTACTTACTATGAAAGAGTTCCCTGAATCGTTCCCACGTCATTACCACTGGGTCTTCCAAGACTTTCACAGTGTCCCACCAGAAACGGGCATTCCCTCTGAGCATAGAAATGGCGCAAAGGACCTTCTCGTTTTCAGGTACACGGCTGTAGATAAACATATCTTCTATAGTTCGCAGCCAATCTTCAGCCACTGCTGGGTCCGTAGCATCGGTAAAGGTTGGGGGATCCATTTTTCGAAATCGCTCTCCTATAATTTCTACACGCGCTGGCTGTGGGTAAGGACGATGTTCAGACGAGCTATGATGATGAAGTAGCTCGTCGATTTGATCTGATTGGCGATTGATATGGTCTGACTGACGTTGAAGCAATTCGGTCAGTCGTAAGATAGTAGAGTCCCTTTCATTTGGAGGGGATTCTGGCTCAGCCCTACGGCTGGATTCAGCCACATGTTCACTACGAGTTCTTGGCATTTTCAACTATTATCCATAATAAATAACATAAAGCACATATCAGGTAACACATAGTAACATAATCAAGCATTTAACTTACAGGCCAGGCTGGTTCTCCAGGCTTTTGAGCGACAGTACATGGACAGTCTTCAGAATCTAAAGCCTACGCTCTGATACCACCTGTGGCGACCCTCGTTTTCTAATTAAGGTTAGTGGCGGATTTTCGCAACGTAAGTCGCGGAAGACCCGTCTAATAAAAACTTTTTCCTATAAGATAATATATTACAACAAAATATTATCTACAAGGTCAAGTCTACACAAAGGCCATAACCCAAAACGTCCAAAAACAAAACCCTATCATCGCTCCACAGGTCTTCATCCATGTACCGCCCCGCCCTCAAAAGTCCGTGGAGCACCGCCACCAGCCGCCTTAGTCTTGACGCGCGTCGACGTCAGACTCAGTACCTACAACACGTAAACACTGAGCGATTTGCCCAGTAGGTGAATAGAAATGCATGTATGCACGTGAACGCTCATTTCCGATCCCAATATCTCACATGCAATGTTCACTCTTTCTTTTCCCACAATCCTATCTCAAATCATACAACACAGGGCCCTAGGTCAGACTCGACACCTCGCGCGCCCATAATATAAAACAATCTACGGAAGCTTACACTAGCAGCGTTTTGACGATCACGCAACTGCCCTGCTAGGTCGCTCTTCCGTAAGCGGTAGCCTACGCCGACAGCATTTTGACGATCACGCAACTGCCCTGTCAGGTCGCTCCCTCCGCTGAAAATATAATCATGACGGTTTTGCACCTCGGGACGTTCACGCCCGAGTAGACAGATCGATCACGCCTGTCTGCCGTCAGGTGTCATACGAGTACCAACCTCGACTCCTCAACGAGTCAACAACAAAAATCACAAACATCTCATTTTACGCCACTCGACAATATCTCAAATCAACCGTCTCAATACGGTGTAAATATCTCACCCCTGTGATATGATATGCATGTGCCATGCATATAAACGTGATAACATATGAATTCGTGATTTCACATGAAATATACGTAAAGCACGTAATTCACGTAAATCATTGAAGCACATAAAAACACGTAAATCAGATAAGTGTGTACGTATTGTAGATGAATAATTCACCTACCTGTCCTCCCGATAAAATCAGTCGACAATCCTGGTGAATTCCCTACAGTTCGAATCCCTTCCTTACTCCAAATTCTGATTTTCGATTTGTTAGGGCTTCTATGTTGGTGAATTTCTTTTTCTTATGCCTTGAATGTGTTTCTGCTCTTGAGTTTCTCACGTTTATGAAGTTTCCCTACTTTAGTGTTTATGTTACTATTAGATATGTATGAACATTTTGAAACTAGCGATTGATTAGACAAGTTGTCTATGATGATTCTTTCCTTACGTTTAAGTAATCTCTATTTCTTAATATGTTTACTCAATTTGGGCCTTGTTCAAAAATTCGACCAAATCATATATGGCCCAAATTCTAATACTATATTGCTTTCGAATAATTCCTTAGTTAAGTTTCGAAATATTTTCGGGACTGTTGAAATTTATATTTTTGTTACACAACTTAATTTCTTATCAAGCTCCCAAATTCACAAAGTCGCATATATAATTACCTCAAAATTCCGTATTATATTTACAGGTATTACAGTACTGAGGTCGGTTCGGCGCGCCGGATGGTCCCTGGTTCGGCCTCGGTCGCCAGTTGGATGGCCCCGAGCGACCTCCTTGGTTAGGGCCTTTCCAAAAGAATGGTCTCTTTCGGTCACCTCTACCTCCTTGCTGATTATCCGTTCTCTTCCTTGCTTCTTGCGCGGCCACGATCTGAGCCTCTGCTTGCTCCGCGATGATGGCTCGTTCGGCCACTTGTGTGAAGTGCACACCCGGGGTACCCGACATGCTTACGTCCCGGTAAATCTCGGGTCTGAGGCCCACCATGAAGCGAGCCACCTTCAATGCATCAGTAGCTACCATGTGCGGGGCGAAGCGGGATAGCTCTTCGAATTTACGAACGTATTCCGACACCGTCATCCGTCCTTGTCGGAGGTTGATGAATTCGTTCATTCGTTGTGCTTGCTCGTGGGTGAGAAGTATTTTTCGAAGAACAGCTCTTTGAATCTATCCCATGGCATCGTAGCGGGATCGTTAAGGATTTTGATGGTATCCCACCAAAATCACGCACTTCCTCGTAACATCGGAACGGCACAGAGAACTTGTTCGTTCCCTGGCACCGACCTTATACGAACATATCTTCAATGGTTCGGATCCAGTCTTCTGCCATCTAAGGATCGGTAGATTGCTCGAAAGTCGGGGGATTCAGTTTGCGAAACCTCTCCCCGATGATTTCCACACGGTCAGGATGTGGAGAGGATCGGTGTTCAGATGAGCTCCGGTAATTGATTAACTCGTGGATTTGAGCAGCCTGTTGTTGGATTAGCTCAGTCAAACAGCGGATGGTATCGTTCTCATGTGTGTTGTTTTCACGAGTCGGGGATTCAGATCCATCCCGACGACTCGGCTCTCCATCATTCCCATTTCCCGATCGTGTCCTCATTTTCTAAGAGTCTACAAGTTCACATAACATAGGAAAGCACGAAAAGTACAATAGTATTTACATATATTCACGTAATAATATAAAACTTACAGACGTAGGCTGATCCTCCCGGCTTTTGAGCGGCAGTACATGGACGGTCTACAGAACCTAAAACCTAGTGCTCTGATACCACCTATAACGACCCTACTTCTTCAATACGTATTTTTGGCGGGTTTTACGCAGCGTAAGCAGCGGAAAGCCCATTTAATAAAAACTTTTTATTACATAATAATATTCATATACTGGGCCGAAGCCCAAAGGTCCAAACCCGAGTATATAAAATATATTACAACACACACACGTTTATGTATTGGGTCGAAACCCTAATAGTAAAATACGAACATAGATTAAAATACTCCACAGGTCGCGTTCCCATATACTGCCCCGCACTCAAAAGTCCGTGGAGTCACCGCCATCAGCCGCCTCACCTACATACGTAAACCCTGAGCTTTGGCCCAGTAGATGAAAATGTGCAATGCAAATGCTCTCACACCCCAATCCCGACTTATCTCACAAATATACACGCTCGACTCTTTTCTCATATCTCATATCTCATATCATCACATCACATTCAGGGCCCGAGGCTTAGGTACTAAAGGCAACACGCGCGCGCAGGGGTCCGTAGCTCGGGAGGCCCCACTCCCCACAAGGGGTCAGTAGCTCGGGAGGCCCCACTCCCTCCATATAAAGTGCGCCTTAGTCCTAACCTCACTCATACAACTCATCAACATTTCTCATTCATAAACCATCTCACTCGCGTCTCTAGACAACACTTTCATGACTCCGTACTCCCCTCGTAACACGTGTATGCAAATGCCGTGCAAATAAAAATGCAACACATAAAATGCAACATATCCTTTCCACATTACATATCGGCCGAGGTATTAGCTCGGCCCGATTCCCAACGTCAACATTCGACAAATAATTCGGGCCCAAAGCCCGCGTTCCGATTTTTAATCGGCCCGAAACCGTAACCACTGAATTCCCTCTCGATCTTAAACTAAAAGTTCTAAGTTTAATTCTTTCTACCTTACGATTCACTCCAACGCCAGTTTTAGATTAAGTTTCAAAAATATTTTAGAAAATTTACAATTTACCCCTCGGAATTTCCGAAAATTGCATAATGACCCCAACCGAATTCATTAATCATTTATTTAAACTCAAAAGTTTCTAGAGATTTAAAATTGACCTCAACCGCATTTATTGATTATTTATTTAACCCCATAAATTTCTGAAAATTTAATTTTCGACCCCTACCGATTTTAATAATTATTTATTTTCAATTCCGAGTATTTTTCCGAAAATTTACATTTGACTCCAATCAAATTTAGTGAAAATTTAATTATTCTAATATCCTGTAATTTTGCAAAAGAACTCCTCGGCCATTTTTAATTATTTATTTAACCCTCCAAAAAAATAAAAAATTATAATTTAACCCCGGCCCAGTTTTAAACTATTTATTTAAAAACCTAAAAATTTCTGAAAATTTCATTTATACTCTAGCCGAAACTCAACATAAATTTTTAGTACTCAAACTTTTGAAAAGTTTCAATTTGGTCCTTATCAAATATTATTTAGTCCCCAATAACTTTTGAAAAGTTCATTTAATCCTAGCCGAATTTATATATATTTATTTAGCATTCAAAACTTTTGAAAAATTCTAATTTCATCCTAGCCGAGATTATATAAATTTAACTAACGTCCCTAAACTTTTGAAAAGTTCTAATTTCATCCTAATCGAAATTATATAAATTTATTTAGCACCCCAAAACTTTTGAAAAGTTCTAATTTCTCTCCAAAAGAAATTCAGTATTTTCATTAAAATATTCCCTGTTGAATTTTTCCATTTTTAGTCCCCAGATTTTTGAAACTTATCAATTTAGTACCCGAATTTTTGAAAATTGCACAAAGGACCCCAATTATTTATTCCGAATTTTAAATATGTGTTAAAAGCTTTATATTTCTTTAAAAATATTCTTTGTTCGGGCAACACAGACTCCCCAGATTTTGTAAAATTTCGACTAAGTCCCTAATTTTTAAAAATAACTATTTTATAGGCTGTTTTGCGACAGTTTCGTATTTTTCAATGATCACGGGGTAAACGATGTCCGATGGTTCTGAAATTTTAACCACAGTTAAAAGACTTGCAAATCTAAATTCTATCCAAAGAGATTTTTAATCCGATGTCGAGATTGTAAGATATGAATTTTTGAACTTCCAGGCCGAAATGAATAAAGAAACCCTAATTCTCCCCAAGTTTTGCTCTATCCTCTTAATCTAAAGTCCTCTATCCCTACAAATATTCATAGATCTAAAAATGCTCAATCTCATGCTCCCTAAGCTAACCAACGAAAAATTCATGCAAGCAAATTATTATTATCACATAAACACGAAGAATTCGATGAATAACATGCAAAACACGTAAAATACACAAATCCTAATATTGTTTACGTATGTAGGTGATCTTCACCTACCTTAATCCGCAGAGAATTGTGCTACGAGTGTGATCCCGACCCTTTGAGGATCTAAATCTCCCTTTTAAATTAATTTGTCAACGTCTTTCCATTTCTCTAGTTTTATTGTGAGAGAATTGCAACAAATGTGATCTCTCTCTCTCTCTCTCTCTCTCTCTCTCTCTCTCTCTCTCTCTCTTGTATACCACGGTTTTCTCCCTCCCAACCACTAGGTCCTATTTATCTTTAACAATATGGTGCATTAGGTGGCTTTTGATGACTTGATCTTTGTCTACAAGTGTTTGGGATGCCATTTATTCTTTTCTCCTCCATTATTTCCGCCACCTTTCCCTTCATCTCTCTATTTGATTTGTTAATCCTTGTCCTTGTATGATAAAGCTTTGCAAAGATTTTATTTTATTTTGTTTGCTTTATTTTTTGAGTGGGTTGGTTTTGTTTTATTTGTTTTGTTTTTTTATTCTATTAGTATTATAGTTTTTATGGTCATGGTAGTGAGGTAAGGAGGTTAGGGCGTGTGGGCTTGGTGGTGTTCTTGAGGAGACTCTCTCACTCTAACATATGTTTATTTTCTTAACACACACAAGCACACCTAACTATGTGTTAGGGTTTTAGTATTTATACCACAAGTTGGTATATAATACTTGGGCCCTTGTGTAAGCCCATTACAAAATAACTAAGAACTAACCCAACTAAGAACTAGCCCAAAGTTTTAATAAAGCTAACCAACAAAGATAATATAATGAAATTGAACGCTACAAAATATTTCCTAACAATCTCCCCCTTAGTGTTCAATCTTCAGTTCAGCGCGGGATATCTTTGTTGGGCATATTGGAGATCTCGATTCCTAGCAAACTTCCCCTACAAGGGATATCTCCTCTTCTTGCGGAGGCATTGATGACTCGGCTAGGACTCACTTGTTAAGATTCTCCAATCTTCTTCTTCTTGGCGCCGGATTCGTCGTCTTCGAATGGAAGTTGTCTGGTTCGGCCACAAAGTTGACTCGTCTGGCTCCAGAAGAAGGTAGGCGTGGTGCGTAAAAAATGTGCCAAGACTCCATTGAAATGTGACTTTCAAGAGCAGGGAGCTCGGTCTTCAGAGTGGTCAGCGCAGTAGTGGCGGAATGTGGTGGATGAGATGTGTCATGGCTCCTTCGAGTGTTCCATTATGAACATAATAGCCTGACACATAAGAATGTGCGCGGAGGTAGTGGAAGCCTCCGGCGGGGCGTAGTTGGTGGAGGTGGCGTGGATGATGGTTGCTGCTGTTGCTGCTATACGATCTTCAACTCATTTCTTATCCTTTACTCCCCCTTGAGATGATCTCCGTCTTCGGGATCGTCACGTCGTCCGTGGGACGAGTCTGTCTCTGGTGTTGATGGTGGTGATGATGGTGTGGTATGGTGTTGAGTGAGGCAATCAAGTGGGATTCTCAGGAGTAGCAGCAATTGGTGTTCCTCCGGGTTCAGTTTTGAACACTGGAGAGACGGAGCAGCATGTGGTGGCGTAGGCATAGGCGTGGTGGAGTGGTGTCGGTGATGGGACCTTTTCCTTCATAGATCCTCGTTGAGCGCGGCATGGAATGTGTAAGTTCCTCGCTGATTGCTATGGGTCGGGGCTCCATCACGAACGGGGTAACTAACCAGACGGGGGTCACAAAGACGCTCCATAGTCACAACATCGAAACATGTGTCCGATGTGCCGCCTGTTTGCACAGGTCAGAAAGAACCGGAGAGCCACAAAGGCTGTCCGTACGCACGGACGATGAGACAAGCTCGTATCCGTGGCCCATCGACAGTTGTGGTGAGGGTGGCTGTCGTGGGTCTTCCGCTCTCGGTCACAAGGACGTCATCAAGCATTCGTGCAAGTTCACGAAGAACCTACGGTGCGTAAAGAGTGTTTGTGTCCTAGAAAATGGAAAAATTTCGGTGGGTGAGGACACTAGACTCTATGTGAGTGGAAGAGGTGCAGTGAGAGGCGGGGCACTACATGTTCAACATCAACCGTCTCCAAGTGGGGCGGTGATGGCTAACGTGGTTCCTCTTGTGCGAATGAAACAGCTATCTGCGAAAGGATAGCTGAGTGGTTGGGGGGGTTAATTGCACGGTTGGACCAGATGCCGCGACTTCTACTCGGGAAACGAACGAGTCGTCTCCTGTACCTATGGGCGAGGTCCGGGTTATGGTGAGATATGATAGAGGAGTGCGATCATCTCGTCATTGGTTCGCAGCTCCTGCAAGCGACTTACGTCATCCTCCCGAGATCGTTGATTGGATCTTTGCGTGGAGAAGGATGTCGCACGACCTAGACCTAGACTAGAGAGGCTAGGGTAGGCTCGTTCCTGGGTTAGGATCAGGGGGGTTTACTGATCCATGGGAACTATGGTGGCGTGGCGTGATCACGTTGAAAGGCGACCACAAGTGATGTCGACGAGGGTGGCCCAAAACTGTTGATCAGACACTTCTGAGACTCGTCAGGTGGTGGTGGTGGTGAGGGCGTAAAGAGGATCACGGTGGCTTAGGACGTCTCCATGTAGCGCACCATGGTGGAATGGATGGCAGTGGGTGGACGGTGGAGTCTGGTACATGAGATCCACATCGCCTAAGCATCGAGATTAGATGGCGCGCCCACTGATGGTTGGTTGAACTCTTGTCAACCCTTCTTTATGGGTCCGGGTTCTGCACGGATTTGTACAGAAGTCATGATGATTGCTCGCTTCTCTGACATCCCTTCATGCACGTGGAGCAACCCGTGTAACGTGCATGATGGGGTTGGTTGCTCGCAGTGCATACCGGTCATGAATGTGGAGCAACCCATGTACCATTCATGCCGGGGGTGTGAAATTGGCATTTGGAAATTCCGCTCCGAAAAGTTTGGGGGTGACCTAAACTTTTTCTATAATGTGCCAATACCGTCCTAGGTCGATCGTTGGGTACGGTGATCGTTGCCGCGTTTTGGATTTGCCTTAAAAAATTTCACAGAAACGTCGTCTATACCGAAAATTTTGGCCCAGAAAAATTTATTTCGAAAAATTTTAAAAGTGTAAAATAGACAAAGTCCAAAGGCCTTAGAAAATTTTTCTCTATCCAATGATATAAATTTTCCTTGGGCTTAGAAAAAAATTTCCTTAAAGGGCAGAAATTTTTTTGCTCCTTAAAACCTTATTTAATCCGAGGGGGGGCCAGAAATTTTGGTGGTCAAAAACGTTCAGGTGTAATTTTAAAGAGTGATTTTTGCAAGATTTGAAGCTAAAAGGTGTGTTTGGATCAAGTTTAAAGGTTGGGTGCAAATTTCTCGGGGGGTGCGAAAAATGGTGTGAAAATGTGCGAAAAATGTTATCCCGAGAAATTTCGTTGTGAGAGTGAGTCGCGAAAATAAGGAAATTTCGCATTCACAGTGAATTTTCGCATATAGCACGGAAATTTCGCATTCAGAGGAAATTTTCGCATGTACTGAAAATTTTCGCATGTCGAGAGAAAATTCACATTTGAAGTAAAATTTCGCATGTATAAAAGTTTCGCATGTATAGAAATTTTCGCATGTATAAAAATTTCGCATGTCGAGAGAAAATTCACATTTAAAGTAAAATTTCGCATGTATAAAAATTTTCTCAGGTATGAAGCTTTCGCGGTTTGGAAATTTCTCAGGTTGAAAAACTTTCTCAGGTGGAAGTTAGTTCAGATGAAATTTTCTCAGGTTGAGAATTTTCGAAGTGTAAATTTTCTCAGTTGAAAATTTCTCGGATTTGAGAAATTTCTCAGTTTTGAATATTTTCGCAGTTTTGAAAATTTAATCAGTTTAAGAAAATTTCTCGGATTAAAAAAATTTCTCGGTTTTGCAAAATTTCTCGGATTTGAAAAAAAATTTCTCAGTTTTGCAAAACTTTCTCGGGCAGTGAAAGTTTCTCGGGTTGATAAAATTTCTCGGGCAGCGAAAGTTTCTCGGCCAGCGAAATTTTCTCGGCTAAGAATTTTCTCGGGTAAGAAAATTTCTCGGCCAGTGAAAGTTTCTCGGCCAGCGAAATTTTCTCGGCTAAGAATTTTCTCGGGTAAGAAAATTTCTCGGCCAAGAACAAAGCATGGGTAGCGCGACTTTTACCAGAAAAATGGCTCGTTTTCGCTCAAATCTCACTCAAAATCGACGAAACTTGTTCCAAAACTTCAGAAAAACATTCCTAAACACATAATCAACCTTTGGGATGTCTAAAAACAACAAATCGATGTCGAAATCGCCCAAAAACTGAAAGTGACGAAAATAATTTTTCAAGCAATTTTTCACTCAAATCTTGCTTAAAACACGCAAATCCGGTCGCGTTGGGCTCTGATACCAATTGTTGGTCCGAGATTTCACCAACAATACGACTTCGGACGGATTAAACACGCCTAAAGATTGAGATTTAGGTTAGGGCGTGTGGGCTTGGTGGTGTTCTTGAGGAGACTCTCTCACTCTAACATATGTTTATTTTCTTAACACACACAAGCACACTTAACTATGTGTTAGGGTTTTAGTATTTATACCACAAGTTGGTATATAATACTTGGGCCCTTGTGTAAGCCCATTACAAAATAACTAAGAACTAACCCAACTAAGAACTAGCCCAAAGTTTTAATAAAGCTAACCAACAAAGATAATATAATGAAATTGAACGCTACAAAATATTTCCTAACACTCTCTCTCTCTCTCTCTCTCTCTCTCTCTCTCTTTTGTATACCACGGTTTTCTCCCTCCCAACCACTAGGTCCTATTTATCTTTAACAATATGGTGCATTAGGTGGCTTTTGATGACTTGATCTTTGTCTACAAGTGTTTGGGATGCCATTTATTCTTTTCTCCTCCATTATTTCCGCCACCTTTCCCTTCATCTCTCTATTTGATTTGTTAATCCTTGTCCTTGTATGATAAAGCTTTGCAAAGATTTTATTTTATTTTGTTTGCTTTATTTTTTGAGTGGGTTGGTTTTGTTTTATTTGTTTTGTTTTTTTATTCTATTAGTATTATAGTTTTTATGGTCATGGTAGTGAGGTAAGGAGGTCCCTCTCCTTAATTAAATTCGCCACTTTTAAAATTTCTTTTTTTTTATTTTTTTTTAAAAATTATTATTTTATTTTATTGGGCCAAGATTCTCAATTTCTAGTCTACCTCTCAAAATTGGGCCATTACTTTTCTTTTGGTCCAATTGGGCCATTATTTTTCATTATCGGGTCAAATTTTAAATTCTTGTCTTGACTCGGGAAGAAAATCGGTGTATGTTCGAAATCAACTTCATACTGTCCGAATATTATTAAAATAATCCCGTATAAATTTTACGGGTATTACATTAGTCATCCACTTTGAGCCTTCTCCGATGTCCTTTTCTTCATTTGAATCCAATTCCTAGCCTTCAACCGTATTCTATACTCTTCGGATGATTGTTCAAACAAGAAAAGGAGGGGGAGAAAACAAAAGAAAAATGTGATCTCTCTCTCTCTCTCTCTCTCTCTCTCTCTCTCTCTCTTTGTATACCACGGTTTTCTCCCTCCCAACCACTAGGTCCTATTTATCTTTAACAATATGGTGCATTAGGTGGCTTTTGATGACTTGATCTTTGTCTACAAGTGTTTGGGATGCCATTTATTCTTTTCTCCTCCATTATTTCCGCCACCTTTCCCTTCATCTCTCTATTTGATTTGTTAATCCTTGTCCTTGTATGATAAAGCTTTGCAAAGATTTTATTTTATTTTGTTTGCTTTATTTTTTGAGTGGGTTGGTTTTGTTTTATTTGTTTTGTTTTTTTATTCTATTAGTATTATAGTTTTTATGGTCATGGTAGTGAGGTAAGGAGGTCCCTCTCCTTAATTAAATTCGCCACTTTAAAAATTTCTTTTTTTTTATTTTTTTAAAAAAATTATTATTTTATTTTATTGGGCCAAGATTCTCAATTTCTAGTCTACCTCTCAAAATTGGGCCATTACTGTTCTTTTGGTCCAATTGGGCCATTATTTTTCATTATCGGGTAAAATTTTAAATTCTTGTCTTGACTCGGGAAGAAAATCGGTGTATGTTCGAAATCAACTTCATACTGTCCGAATATTATTAAAATAATCCCGTATAAATTTTACGGGTATTACATTAGTCATCCACTTTGAGCCTTCTCCGATGTCCTTTTCTTCATTTGAATCCAATTCCTAGCCTTCAACCGTATTCTATACTCTTCGGATGATTGTTCAAACAAGAAAAGGAGGGGGAGAAAACAAAAGAAAAGGGGGATGATGACAAAAGAAGGCATTGCTCAACGCGCAAAAATCAGACCAAAGGAACCTGCCTTCGGACTATCTCTTAGAAGGTGGCATGGATCCTGCTGTGAACTTTTCCAACGATAATCTCGTACGCTCGTCAGAACGGCTGGAAAGAGGAGCACCACGAAGTGAACTTCTCCAACGATAATCCGGTCTTATATCGGGAAACGAGAAGAGAAGCGCAGCCTTGGGTACGAATTCCATAACCGTGAACTTTTCCAAAAAGATAATCTCTGAAACCTCTCTAGGGATTAAGAGAAGAGGAGCACGGTATCGGCCCGAGAACCAACAAGAAGAACTTCGCCTACGATAATCTCCTATAGCCTCGTGGAGAAGCGGAGCTTCAGCTTGAGCATAGCATAAAAAGGGATAGTTCTTAAAAGAAAAGAGGGAGAAAAGATTGAAAAGAAGAAAGACGCAAAAGGAGACGGACGTAGAAATGGAAGATGACGAAGAGATAGCTCACTTTCCTCTAAATACCTTCCCTTCTAAGTCCTAGCCAAACTAAAATCCTTACAACCCTTTGATACCAATCGACGGTATCTCGCTTAGGTGAAATGATTAAAAATGCATCGATCACAGGTAAATTGACTTAAAATTGCTTGTGTTGACTTGAGTGGTTTAAATATAAAAATCCCAAGTTAAAAATAATTGAGTGCTAGAGCGAATCTAGTGAGAGTTGTCGAAATGGACCAGTCTATGAACTTAGGACTTTAGTTTGACGACATGACTTGACGGCATTTTCTTCTTTCAAATGTCTCGTAAAATTTTAGGTGTGACAATTGATCGAAGCAAAATAATCTGACCCCATACTATAATAATAGTAATATAAAAAAAAATCGTGAAAGGAAAAATTTCGCACATTCTGACATGAAATATTATGTTTCATATGCGTTGAATCGAATAAATGCGAATTTATTTTGTTATCGCACATTCTAAATGCAATTTTAGATTGCATTGGTACTAAATTGTTTAAAATGCGATAAATTTTTCAATGCTCTTACCCTCACGCAATATCTTCAATACATGTTTTTGGGGACCATGTATATGTGCTTACTAGGTATATTGCGTATTTTATACTCGTTACTTGAATTGATTTCATATGTTTGCATGTTAAGTCAATTCTTGCGCATTATTTGAGGGGGAGTAAATATAAAAATCGTGCATTAGAGGAAAACATGCCAAAAATAGTAATCATTATTTCAGATTTCTTCAAACAAAATAAAGGAGTGAGACGTTGACACTAAAAGACAAGGAGCTATTGTCACAGACCAAATATATCAAAGGAAAACATGCCAAAAATAATTGTTGATTAACTCTATTATTTATAACGTTTTTTTTCTCTAGGTGGTACAGATTTTTTTCTGCCAGGGGAGCTAGACGTTACTACACAGAAAATCCAGGGAGTTAATTGCATTTATTTTAATTCTGAGGGGGAGCATTACAATGTGATTTTATTTGAAATAGGATCAATCTGAAAATTTTTAGAAGTACTTACAATCGAGAAATTGAATATAAGAATTAATTCGCAATCATATGTTTCTCGATCGTAAACAGTGTTGGGAACGATTTTGATTGGCCGCGATAATTTGCGATCGATAAATTGAATTGAAGAGCAATTTTCGTATCAATATTTCTCGAGCGCAAATAGTAATGGGCCCGATCCATTTAATCGCAAAACGTCCAATTGCAAACCCAACATTGACTTACAGCGAGTTAATAAAAGTTCACTTTTTGTCAGTCGAAAAATTTTATCTCACGCAAACCTAAATCGAAAAAATTTCTCTCTCGAAAAACTTTCACGGACAGTTCAAATCTCTCACAAATCTTTCGATTTTCAACACCAAATTGTCTGTTTAAGGTAGAAATGAGATTCATTTGACATTTGCGTGCGATTTAACTCCATTAGCATCTGCATTTTGTAGTTTTTCGCATGATTAGGATTAGATTCTCGACTGTTCTTCAAACTGAGAAAACCGTATACTATTTTATAGTGATTTAGGCATGTTTACGAGTTTTATCTGGGTTAATGCCTGCACTTAAGATAGTTTCGATGTTTTCTATGAATCTGGTAGTTTAAACTTTCGAAAAATCTGCATCTTAGACCAATAAGTTGAGTTTTGAAAGAAACTGAGTATTTGAATGTTTAAAGCCATCGAAGAACTTTGTCGATCGCAAAGAGTCTTAATTGAATTTCGATTCAATTGAGATACTGTTTGTATCGAATTAGTTTTCGGTCGCTAAATTCTGACTTAGTCGCTAAGAAAGAAGATTTTGACCGACAAATCACTTACCATCGAGAAATCTAATTAGGATTTTTCTGCGAGCGAAAAACTTAAGCACTGAATAGACAATTTAGATGCAAATTATGATCGAAAATCACGTATCGCTCGACAAATTTCAAATTGAAAAATTTTATTCAATCGAGGAAATTTTTCGACAGTAAATTTACCTGAGAAATAATTTCTCGATCGGCTACAGTCTCACGATTCCAACTTCAACACTTAGAAGATTTATTTTCTAAGTCTTTTACACTGTAGCGAACATTAAGCGAATAAAAATTTTCGATCGCAAAATTAAACGGAGTTATTTCAATTGAAATCAATGCATAGGAAATCAATTTGAAAATCAAATTTTTCGAACGTAAAATATCTCGGCATGAACAGTGACATTTTCCACGATCAAACACTTAGAAAATTTCGAAGTTTCTTCCACGCATTATATGTTTCATTCGAAATTACGAACATGCCATTACATTTTTCGAAATCAATTACACTATATGCATACTACTCGATTTCAATTCAAAATTCATCAAACATGTCATGACTTGTTACAATATTATAGTTTGATGAAATTAAATCAATTTTCGACTAAAATTAAATTTTCAACTAATGAACTTTTTATATCTTTTATGCTTCAGATGGATCGCTACCCACGATACAATCACATCTACGACCATAATTTGTACCTGAAGGTCCATGATACAAATTTTCAACTCGATCTGACCACCTTTCGGTGTCCAGATGATATTATTATATCAATTCTGCAAGGCCATCCCATCTGGCATGCATTGACGGTCATCGCCTCGGTGCCAATGGTCTATCTCCAGCAATTCTGGGGATGCATTCAAGGAGCAGTGGAAAATGGGGCCTTCTCCTTCTCAACCGTAATTGGGACGCGGCACATTAATATGAACAAGAACCAGTTCGGGATGATTCTGGACTTGCCATACAGCGCAAACTACGACCCGCTCCCATCAGACGCAGAAATGGTGCATGATTTCATGCAGATGGGATATCAACCGCAGCTCACCAAGCTAGCTCAGGTCCAGAGCAGCGGTATCCCTCATCCGTGGAAGACACTCTTCGGGATCGTGAACAAGTGTCTATCGCCCAAGCATACAGACTTCGATAAGGGCAACGGCAACATTCTGCGGATTTTCCACGGAATCGCATTCTCCAGGAATTATGATTTCACGCAGCTGATCTGGAATGATCTTGCAAGAACGTGCCCTACGCTCGGTGGTTTAATGTGATCATCAGGGAACTCATGGAGTTGCACGAGTCCATCCCTCGTCTACCTCCTGGAGGAAATTATCAACCACCCAGGCTTAAATTCTTTCACAATCCACAGCTCACGGACTTGGACCAACCGTCGATGCCGATTCCTTTTGAGCTTCTACGTCTCGCTGACCCCAGAGGAGACGTATACCGTATGTACTGCCGGGAGAATCACCTCACCGAGGAGATGATTCGAGGGCCCCCGATAGATTTTGGAGTTAGCCCTCCACATCAGCAACAACAGCCTAGTCTTGAGGACATGATGATTGATGAAGTCGCTCAGGAACTAGAGCTGGAGCCTCCAACTCACGAGGAGCCAATGCCGGACTTAGATGCCACGCTGATCGATGCTGTGGCTGTCGAGTTGGAACAAGAGGCTCCAACAGAAACGCTCCAAGTGGAAGTGCTGTATATGTTGGCGTGCTTGAAGAGCCTATCGAGGAGGCTCCTCTACAAGAAGCACAGCTCGAGACTGAAATGGGGCACAGCTCACTTTCACTGGTGACGGACCAGGCTCGTGAGGACGTGGAGCACAAACCTTGTCCTCACACGGCCACCTCATCTGATACAGAGTCCGATGAGGAGCTCAGACTCATAAGACGGACTCCCAGACGATTGAGTATCCCGATAGAGTCCCTCTTCCCCGCCGTCACCACCGCACCAGATACCGTGCTGATCACTACTTCAAGTGTTGCCAGCACTTCTTCACTCAATCTTGAGCTGCAACCAAATTTACCGGTGTCTGGTTCGCAGGCCCAACCCGAGCCTGTCGTAACACCCATAGAGGAGAATCTTCAAGATTCGACTCGAGGATTGGGTGGAAGTCTCATACAGTCACAACCTCAAGTGACTGTGAGCCAACCTGAGGAGCCGGTGCCTGCTCATGGGTTGTCAACAGGCGACATCAGTCGACCTGGTACATCTTCGACGGAGGCTTACACACCGTTTGTGACGAACGAGCAATTCCAAGCCGCTCTCTCCGCTGCTATTCAATCGCTTGAAGACAAATTAATGGAGAGGGTTCTTACTGCCATAGAGACATCCCGCAGAGACACCGGGAAAGCACCTGTCTCTGAAGGCCCTTCGTCACAAACCAACCTCACATCTCCACAACCCACACCCACCGACCCTTTAACCACTTCATCCATCCTCAGCAACCCATACACCATACCCATAACCGAGCTCCACGACATCCTACTCGCCCACCTGATCGGCCTCTCCATCCGGTCGCCTCAAGAAGAGTCTCTTTATAGGTGATTAGTGGATCATCCTGAGCCACCTACTGCAACTTGCCGAGGCCAAAGCTCCCACTCAAGACGCAGACATGACGATCCTGACAATCAGGACCCTCATGAAGGCGAGAAGAGGCCACAGACATCTACGAGTGGTCAAGAACAAGGCCAAGGCTCGGGATTTGTGCAGAGAAGAACTGGAGCCGGAGAAACCTCACAACCCACTACACAAACCACCACCACCACGAGCCGCACACAATCTCTAAGCCCATTCTACCAACCCACCATCAGAACGCCTCCGTCGACCCCATCCACCCCACCGACCTTTACAAACCCCTTGCTTCCGAAAGAAGAAGCAAGTGCCGCGATGCTCATATAGCCCTAGCAGCTACTCAAGCTACTCCCTCGGTCGCTCCAGACCAACCGGGCCCCTCATGACATGGCGTCAATCCACACGAGGCTCTGGACAAATACATCTTCGAAGGACAGTGGATGACCCACTCCATGCCCGAGGAGCATCAAAGACAACGGCTTCAGGACGTTCGAAATTTCCTACAACAAGCCTCCATAGACCTCGTGATCATAGAAGACAACGAGCTTCAGGAAGGTGAAGACTACTAACAAGAAATCCCAAGGCTACCAGAGTTGATCGCGCAACGAGCGGCTTCCCCCACAAGACTAACGCCAGGGACCGTTTGGATCGACACGCCGTGGAAAAACATCCATCCCCTTCCTTGAAGAAGTTTGTGAAAACATTTGGAAGTCACCGGAGAGAGTTAAGAAGTCGAACGAGTTCGAGCTGAGAGGGATCTCTCACTGGGATCAGCAGAAGAGGATGACCTACCTCTGGATGCTGACCAAACTTGGACCTGATGTAAGGTTGGGGATGACTAAAGAACAAGTCAAGAGCCACTATAAGAGTCTCTCCCCAATATGCCAACTACTCAGCGTATACTGTGCAAAAGGAGGACTTCCAACACCTCACTACACCATCGAGCGAGTGGATAGAACTCGAGAAGATCTAAGCGAGAGCGACCTACCGTACATCCCTGCTGATGAGGTATACCATCTCTATCAGCTGTACGTTGAAAAGTACAAAGGTCCTCAAGGCTTCATCAAGAAAGAAGGACTCGAGGGACTCTACCGGTTCATGATGCGCCAAGTCAAGTACTTCGCCACACACGACCTTCAGATGGTTCTGGAGAGCAACATGAAGAAGGTTAACATGACCGCTCCGCTCAACAAAGGACCTGAGACCGAAGGGCTTCCCAACAATCACGTGCACATCAGCTCAGTCCTAGGCATCACCTATCACAATCCAATAGCTAAGAAGAACAGGTTGATGCTGAAGACTGAGATTCATAAGTTTTGCGATGGGACGCTCAAGGTCGTCAGGAAAAACATCGAGCAGAGGTTGGAAGAAATCAATCGAGATACGATGCTGAGGATCCACAGGTTCGTGAGAGTACAGCCGCTCCTAATGGAACTACTAGAAGATATCGAGGAGCGACTGGAGCTGAGGAACACACTCAGGAACTTTGAGTACGCCCTGAGCTTGCGCAGGTCATTCTTCGCCCGACGAGGACAACTAGGGCAGACAAGCAATCAAGCACAAAGGGGGAGAATGTAGAAGATCAATTCTAATTGTGCTTTGATTTTATTAGATGTCCTTGTATTTAGGGGCTTTTCTTATATTTGTCCTTAGATTAGGACTAGTTAGATATTTATACCAAGTGTGTTTGGTATAAATACTTTGTAAACAATCGCAATCAATAGAGAAAGTTTTGGAAATTGATCCGAAAGGCTTGCAATTCAATTTCTAGAGAGAGAAACAATAGTAACTTTCTCACTCTACTCGAATTCTCTCTCTTGTTCTTCATTTGAGTTTTTCGATCGAATCTTAATGTCAATCATTATCATCGTATTACTTAGAATTCATGCCTAGGATCATAGAGTTGTTAATCGTAGGACCTAACAGTTGTCCACACGGCTCAACAGGATGGAGTCGTAGAAAGGCGAAATCGAACGCTTGTAGAAGCTGCCTGGACCATGCTCATACAATCATCACTACCTCATTTTCTTTGGCAGAAGCAATGAACACTGCTTGCTATACTTAGAATCGGACAAACATTCATCTAAGATTTGGAAAGACGCCTTTATGAACTAATAAACGAAAGATTACCCAACATTGCCCACTTGAGGATTTTTGCATGTAAATGCTTCGTCGCCAACGACCGAGAAGACAAATCTAAGTTAGATCCAAAGGCTACTGAAGGAATTTTTGTGGGCTACTCTGCGCAATCTAAGCGTATAGGGTATATCTTCGTGAAAGGAGAATGATCGTTGAAAGTGTAAATGTCACTTTCAATGAGGGTCAAGAAATTAATTCTGGACAAAGCAGCTTAGGACTCGGACCAACAACACCAGGTTCTACTCAATCACGTATGGAATTAGGAGAGTCCTCAAGTGGCGTTTCTGAGCACACCCGTTCAGAACCAGGATTAAACAAGGAAATGTTGGGGCAAAACCCACAACATGCAGCTGGCGACTCAAGACACTGCAACCCAACATGTTTCAGTCAACAAGCTCAAGAGGAAATGGATCTGGATCAACTCTTTGAACAAATGTACTTCTCCTCATACCAAAACAGGACAACTGATGATTCCTTTCCTATTATAGAACCCAGTCCTATACATCAACTTCTGAATCCGAACCTATTCCTGAACAAACAGTTCCACACTCAAACATTGATCACTCGATCCCTGCAGCACAGAAATGGATGAAACTACACTACCTCACGAAAAGAAATGGATTCGAGTCATCCTACAGATCAAATAATAGGAGATCCCACTGAAGGAGTAAAGACTAGAGGTTCGATATCAAACGAGTGTAATTTTACTTGTTTCTTCAGCCAAACAGAACCTACCAGAGCAATCCACGCACTACGTGACCCGAACTGCATAGTTGTTATGCAAGAGGACATTAATCAATTCGAACGTCTCAAGGTCTGGAACTTAGTTCCTCGTCCAAAAGGCAAGACAGTGATCGGAACAAAATGGGTATTTAAGAACAAAAAAGACGAGGATGGTGTGGTAATCCGTAACAAGGCTAGGCTTGTAGCTAAAGGGTACAATCAGCAAGAAGGAACCGACTACGATGAGACTTTTGACCCTGTAGCAAGAATTGAAGCGATCCGATTGTTTGTAGCATATGTAGCCTACAAAGACTTTACTTTCTATCAAATGGACGTAAAGACTGCCTTCTTAAATGGAATTTGAGGGAAGAAGTGTATGTCTCACAGCCAGACGGATTTCTCAATACAGAACATCCGGACTTCGTATACAAACTCGACAAGGCGCTATATGGGCTAAAACAAGCTCCAACGGCTTGGTACGGGGTTTTATCCAACTTCCTTATCAACTCAGGCTTCACTAAAGGGAAAACTGATACCACACTATTCCTCAAAAAAGATGGTTCGGATATTATGCTTGTGCAGATCTACGTGGATGACATAATTTTCGGCTCTACCAACCCGAAACTCTGTGTTGAATTCAGTAGTTTGATAAAATCCCAGTTTGAAATGAGTATGATGGGAGAAATGTCTTTCTTCCTTGGATTGCAGATCAAGCACTTTGATGAAATCCCAAGGAATCACATCTTCACGCTGTCGAGACAATTTTAAAGTATCTAAAAGGCACACCAGACCTTGGGCTTTGGTATCCTAAGAACTCCAGTTTGAAATGAGTATGATGGGAGAAATGTCTTTCTTCCTTGGACTGCAGATCAAGCACTTTGATGAAATCCCAAGGAATCACATCTTCACGCTGTTGAAAGAATTTTAAAGTATCTAAAAGGCACACCAAACCTCGGGCTTTGGTATCTAAGAACTCAGGTATGAAACTAATAGGGTATTCTGATGCAGATTTTGCAGGCTGCAGATTGGACAGGAAAAGCACCTCAGGCAACATCCAGTTCCTTGGAGACAAACTCGTATGTTGGGCTTCTAAGAAACAAAACTGTGTGTCAACTTCTACAGCAGAAGCAGAGTATGTAGCTGCTGCAAGTTGTTGCTCAAACATTTTGTGGATAAGAACCCAACTACGAGACGACGGGTTCGATTTAAATAAATTCCTATTTATTGTGATTCCAAAAGTGCCATATCAATTACGTGCAATCTTGTTCACCATTCGTGCACTAAGCACATAGACCTAAGATATCATTTCATAAAAGGACCAAGTAGAAATGTACTTTGTAAATACAGAGATTCAACTAGCTGATTTGTTTACAAAGGCATTGGACGAGAAACGATTCCAATTCTTAATTGCAAAGCAGGGGATGTTGAATCTCAATCTCTAATTTCGATTATGCCTCACTACGGTTCATTACTTGTCTATCTGCTCTGCCTTTAAACTTTTGATTCAGTGCGTGTTTGGTAGTTAGTTAACAATTTTCTTTTTTCTGTTCTAGGTTTTGCGTTTAAATTACTTATAAATTTTTTTATTTTCAAAGTTGATGTAGAGCCACTGCTGATGCCACTACATCGAGGGGGAGAAATGTTATATCCATGCATCGAGGGGGAGTAAGTGAGTTAACAAATTTTCAGGTTCTCGATAGGCATTTAATTTAGGGGGAGTTTCTTTAAAGCAAATTTTCATATTCTCGATAGGCATTTTATTTAGGAGGATACATGATGAATATGTGATACTATACTCAAATCAAATTCATATCCCATTTCAGCAGTCCATGATACCACATCCCTGGCGAACACTCTTTGCATTCGTCAATAAGTGCTTCTCTCCAAAGCACTCAGGCTGGGACAGATGTAACCTAACAATTCTTCACATCTTCCATGGGATTGTGTTCAGAAAAAATTACGACTATGCCAAGCTCATCACATCGGACCTAGACGATCAACTGCACCAGCGAACGAACTCGAAAAAGCCACAGAACTTGCCCTATCTCCGATGGTTCTTGTTGATGGTTCAAAACTTCATGACAACGAAGCCGGAGATACCAAGACGACCTGCAGAGGAGAACTTCACCCCACCGAAGCTAAGATATCTTCAAAAAGGGAAGACAGACGAGAAGTACTCGCGCACAGCCATGCCGATTCCGCGCGACTTATTAGCTTGGCCAGCCCAGACGAAGTCGAAACATACTGCCAAAAATACAATGTATTTAACCCCACGACTCAGGAAAACCCACCAGAGTCTAACCCAGGGGTTAGTGAGAGTGAGCGAGAGAGAGAGAGAGAAAGTGAGGGCCTGAGAGAACCCTCAGAACCACATATAGCACCTCAACAACCCCAACTGACCCCTCAACAAACCATCCTTGAGCAACCACAAATAACCCTCCCCGAGGCAACAACGACTGAAGCCTCTCAGTCACAAATAGCCGGGTCACCCCCTAGGATAGAAGACACCGAAAGAAACCCAACGGTGCAAACACAACCCGAACTAGACCATTCGCTTTCCTCCCAAAGTGTCTAAAAATCCACAGAACCCCCTCAAATCACCGACTCCTCGGCTCCTGTGTCAGAACCACTCAAAGATATCTTCATTCCCACGACACATTCCAAGTCTCAGCCTGTCATACAGGTCTCAACGTCCATAGAAGCGCCTATAATTGAAGCCCTTCAAGGATTGGACGGAAGTCTCACAGATGATGACTTCAGCAACTCATCCGCTGAGAGCCACCATATAGGACCTAGTCCTGTACGTGTGCCAATGGGAAGTGGCTCCGGTGAAAGCTCCACACAAGCCCGTCCTCGTGATGAGGCCATAACGACCCGCCATCTCCTCGAGATGCGTCGCAAGGAGAGGTCGGAAGACCCAAGGATACTGAAGTTCGATAGATTTCGGTTGACGAGGGCCACCGTACAGAACCTAGTTCTGAACGAGTGGTAACGGCTAACCCTAGTGGCGCCGGAGCATCTTCTACAACTTCTACAGGTGTAACGACGGCCTACCTGGAAAATCGCCTGTTTGAGTTCCTTGAAACCGTCACCCTACCACGGGTTCGAGGACTCATTAGGGATGCCATCCAAACCGCCTCAACAAAAGGGAAGGTACCCTTGGTGGAACAACCGTCGTTGCAACCGTGCATCCTCTCTTTACCACCACGAGCATCCAGTCAACCCAATCCATACCACATGCCTTTACTCCAACTCTTCGACCTCGGAATCTATCGCCTTCTTGAACTCAACAATCAGCGAACTCCATAAGAAGAAGAATTGTATCGAAAGCTGATTGCGGGTGGAGTTATACCTGACCCGACTACCTACCGTCAAGAAGGCCCCAGTCAGAAGCATCGTAATGACGATCCTGACGACCAGGATCGTCCTGAGGGGGAGAAGAGACAAAGAACCACAGCAGCAGGTAGCCGTGTACGAGTACGAGGATGAGGAATTCAGATTGCTGGATCTCGATCATCCAATCCACCACCACCACCAAGGTCCTCAAGAGGTAGACAAGCTATGCCAAGGCCGAACCAGACAACTTTCCTTGGCGAAGCAAAGTCTGTTCCTTCGAGGACCTCCACCCAACCAGTCCAAACAACCACAACCCCTCGTCCCAAAGATCCTCAAGTCTACATTGACAAATACATACTAGAAGAGGAATGGCTGACGAGAACAGATACAGAAGAAGAATCCCGCCAGAGGATTGTAAATGTCAGAAATATTTTGAGAGCGGCGACGTCAGACTTCGTTTGCATCGAGTGAGAAGAAGAGGAGCAAGGAGAAAATCCTGGAGCAGACCTCCCAGAACTTCCAGACCTCCTTCGACATCAAGTGCCCGAGAGACCGACGCCGGGTTAGGAGTTATAGAAACTCGTTGGAGAAATGCGAAGATCAAGGTAACTTCCCTTGCGGACTATTTTCCAAGGATCTGGTGGAAGGAGGAAGAAATAAAAGCGATCAACAAGCTAAATCTTCGAGGTCTTGAGCACCTAAGAGGAACGCCCAAGGGTCTTCGCCATCAGATCATGCTCTGGGAAAGCTTAGGAAGAGGTGGAATGACGATAGAACAATACAAAAAACACCTCAGAGCTCAAAAGGCCATCTGCGACATCCAAAACGTAGGGTGTGGGATGGGAAGATACGTAGGCCTTGTCTATGTGATCGAGAGGTACGACAGGTCTATCGATAGATTTACAAAAGCCGATCTTCCTTTCTTTCCATTGGGCAAACTGAACAAGCTGTACAACTTGTATCGCAACAAATTCATCATCGACACTCGTGAAAGACGGGAATGATACAGAGCTATCACCGAGGCAGATCAAGTTCTACGCTTCACATGACCTTCAAATGGCCTTGGAAAGCAATATGAGCAAAGTAAACTTAACACAGTCTGATAATAGGTACAAGGAACTTGATCAATTCGGCGAAGGTTACATCTTCCTTGAACTACAACCTGCGATCACATACATACAACGAACGAAAAATCAGATGCATGCATTCTTATTATCAGAAGCTGCCAAGTTCTCTGATGGAACAATGCAGATAATCCTAAAACAACTTAGGCTAAGAGAGGAGCTGATTCCTGACGATACAATACTTAAAGACACAGAACAACCAGAACAATCTATTCTGGATAAGTTCATCCAAGTTATCCTAGATCGAATTGTTCTCAGAAGTGACATCAGACAGCTCGAGCACGCCCTAGGATTCAGGAAGACATACTTAGCTCATACGGAACCTCCGCCTCCTCCTCGCTCGAAGAAAAAGAAGAAGAAATAAAGACTTAGAAAATAGGCTTACTTGTAATTTGGACACTTATGGGGAGAATGTTAGGAATATTTTAGAAGTGTCCTAAATATTTATTCCAAGTTATTTATTTCTTTATATTGTATTTAATGTGTTTGATTCTTAAACATTTGGGTTGTAGTTGTAATGGGTTGTTAGGGCCCAATAGGCTTAATACCTTTCCAAAACCCTAAACCCTAACCTTATTCTAATTTGAGTTTCCATTTACTTAATTACTTTACGTATGCAAACTTTCTAAAGCCTCCAAACACTATTCAAGTATTCAACAAAGGTTTAATCTTTATCAAAGTGTTCTATGATAATCTGGAATTACAGTCATTATTCTAACAATTGTTTTTTAAAAAGAACTGATAAGTCTAGGTATGTCTGGAGGCCAAAGAAGTTCCCTGATAACCATATTTCTAATACTGTCAACCTGTGTTTGAGAGATCACAGTCTGTGACACATGATACATCACGTGCTAATAGGAGTTACTTTGCTACTAACCTTTTAGGACCCAATCAACGTTGGGCACCTCAGGAAAGAACTGATTCATGCAGGTACAAAGAAGAAAATCCAGCAAGAAAAACAAGTGGTATCTCGACAGTGGGTGTTCCCACCATATGGCCGGTGATATCAGTAAGTTTGTGTCGGTGAAAGCGTATGACGGAGGATATGTCTCATACGCCGACAACACAAAGCTAAATTGTTGGAGTTGGAACTGTCGGTAACACTTTACATACTACTATAGATGACGTATGGTTAGTTAAGAATTTAGAACATAACCTAATTAGCATTAGTAAATTATGCGATAAAGGTTATTCGGTAACCTTTGAAAATGATAACTGTGTTGTTAGAAATGATAATAAGATTATATTTAGTGCATCTAGGGATAGAAATATCTAGTGCATTATTCTTGATGATATAACTGACTAGAATGTCAAGTGTTTAGCAGTTACGAAGGTACCACTTGGTTATGGCGCAGACGCTTAGGACATGCTAATATGGAACTACTGTCTTACATTACCAGCAACAAACTGGTACGAGGTGTTCCTGATTTGAAATACATCAAGGACAGAACGTGCAGGGCATGCCAAATGGGTAAACAGACCAAGACGTCCTTTAAGATAAAGCATGTGATATCCACATCCAGACCTCTGGAACTACTCCATCTCGACCTTTTTGGTCCTGTTCAGACAATGTCTCTACGAGGTAAAAGATATGCATTTGTTGACTATTCTAGGTACTAATAGGTGATATTCCTTGCACATAAAAATGAGGCATTAGATAACTTTGCATCGCTAGTAAAGAGACTTGAAAATGAAAACAAAATGAACTTATGTAGGATACGTAGTGATAACGAACTAGAATTTGATAGTAAGTTATTTGCATCATTCTGCGATCAATTTGGATATAGTCATAATTTTCTCTGCTCCCATAACACCCCAACAGAACAGCATAGTTGAGCGGAAAAATAGAGTGTTACAGGAAATGGCTAGATCATTGTTACATGAGTATGATATTCCTAAACAGTTCTGGGCAAAAGCTGTTAGTACAACTTGTTATATGTCTACTCCTATTTTCCTTAGACTGTTATTGAAGAAAACCTCTTATGAAATATGGTATGGTAGAACTCCAAATATAGGATATTTCCATGTGTTTGGTTGTAAGTCTTTATTTTGAATGATAGATATAAAAGAGGAAAATTTGACTCCAAGGTTGATGAAGGGATATTCTTTGGTTACAATCTTTATTCTAAGTTCTATCTTGTTTATAATTCAGAAATCTATACATGTTACTTCCGATGAGATACCTAACGAAGATGCTACTGCTGAGGAAGGTACAGATTTGCCTTTTGCAAGATTACAGGGTACTGAAGAAAGAAAAGAAGATATTCCGAAAGAGGAAAACACTGATACACTGGAACCAGAAGCTGATGAACAACAGGGCAGAAAATTCAAGCAGGCTTCCAGTCATCCAACAGATCAAGTGATAGGATCTGGAATGAAAACTCGAGCAACTGCACGGAGGAATCTCACGATCTACTGTTTTCAATGATGGAACCAAAAATGGTCCATGAAGCTCTAGATGATATATCATGGGTCTCTGCCATGGAGGACGAATTATCACAGTTCGAAAAGAGCCAAGTGTGGATACTTGTAAAGAGACCAGACAAAAATTCCGTCATAGGAACAGAATGGGTCTTCCGCAACAAACTCGATGAATACGGTAATATCACCAGAAACAAAGCGAGTTAGTTGCAAAAGGTTATTCCCAGGAGGAAGGTATTGATTTCGATGAAACTTTTACTTCGGTAGCTAGACTAGAATCCATACATGTCTTACTTGCATATGCATGTTTTAAACGCTTTTAAGCTTTTTCAAATGGACGTAAACAGTGCATTTTTAAATGATTTTATTAATGAGGAAGTTTATGTAAAACAACCTCCAGGTTTCGTTAGAGAAGGATTTCCAAATCATGTTTTTAAACTAAATAAGGCATTATATGGTTTAAAGCAGGCTCCTAGGGCATGTATGAAAGGTTAAGTAAGTTTCTGATTGACATGGAATTTTCGACAGGAACTATTGATAACAAACCGTTTATTAAGTGTGAAGGTGATCACATGTTACTGGTCCAAATCTACGTTGATGATATCATTTTGGAAGTGTTAATATCATTCTTTACGAGGAATTCTCAAAGTCTATGCAGAAGGAATTCGAGATGAGCCTAATGGGTGAGCTAAACTACTTCTTCGGGTTGCAAATAAAGCAACTTGACAATGAAACCTTCGTATCCTAGACGAAATACAAGTAATTGCTGACAAAATTCGGATGAGTGATTCCAAAACAATTTCCACCCCTATGAATCAGACCACCAAAATAGAGAGTGACGAATCAGGTACACCAGTTGATCAAACACAATATCGAGGTATGATCGGAAGCCTTCTTTACTTCCCTGATATTATGTTTGCTGTTGGTATGTGTTCGAGATATCAATCTGACCCTAGAGAATCTCACTTGACAGCAGTCAAGCGTATACTTAGATATATCAAGGGTACTGTTAATATTGGTCTGTGGTTATTCTTATACGGATGAATTCCCATTAATGGGATATTCCGATGCCGACTATGCCGACTATATGGAAGATAGGAAAAGTACTAGTGGAACTTGCCAGTTACTTGGAAATTCCCTGGTAACTTGGTCTAGTAGAAAGCAAAATGCTGTCGCCCTCTCCACAACCGATGAATGATGAGCTTGCTCATATCTTCACGAAGCCCGTAATGAAGCAAGATTCTGCGACATCCGTAATCGATTAGGAGCCATCGGGCTAAATAAGGTTACTAAAGTCGCCTAATTCTGCCATTTACTCTAGGATATGTTATTTTAGGTAGAAATTCGTAGTTATCCTACTCTGAGATATTTTTCAGCCCATAGACTTTTATAAATCTCGGATCTTATAGATCCTATTAAGTGCGATTTTAGTATTTTAGGAAAAGATTCATAGTTATTCCATCATAAGATCTTCCTCCAGTCATCAATTTTATTTTAGGAATCTCGGATCTCCAAATCTTTCCTTTAGAATGTGATTACGATATTTTGGGAAGAAATTCATAGTCATCCTTCCAGAGATCTCATTTCAGCCTCTAACTTATTTAGGAAACTCGGATATTCAAAATCATTCATGTCCAGCTTTCCAATCATTATCTAAATTAAGAGATCCCGTCAAATCAATCTGCGATTTCTGATGTTCTGACTGGCAGTTTTCCTCTTTCCATTTGAATTTCAAAATTCGAATTTTAAAGATCCATCCTTATCCTTTCTAAAGATAAACCGACCATTCTCTTTAAATATCTAGAACCACCTAACTTCATACCCATCTTCAAATCATCCTTTCGAAATCTTCAATCATCAAACCTTCAATATGGTAAAAACCGCCGGAACCAAAACTGTCGCCACGGAATCACCAAGCCTCAAACGAAAGGAGCCCATGTCCGATAAAACACTCTCCGATCCTCCTCCATCACCCAAACCAGTCTCACCCTCACCAACCTCTATGCGTAAAACTCGCTCCAAAACTCAGTCTGGCGAAAAAGTTGCCTCTCCTACCAAATTTGCCAAGAAGAAGAAAAAGAAAAGCAAGAAGGCCAGCCTCACTCCGACTCGAAAGCCTACTCCACCACCTGAACCGGAAAACTCCATTTCAACCCAAGAATTTCCTGTCGAAACACAGCAACAACCATCATCAACCCCAACTACTGAGAAATCTCCACCCCCACGTGAAGAAGTTCCGCCATCTCCAAAATAGACCACTAAGGAATCCGACATACCACCTCTTGATCTCTCCAAACCCAATGAAATTCCTGACGAAGACCTATATATAGAAGAAAGCGCCAAAACCAACTACAAGAGCTTTAGCAACAGAGATACTGCCAGAGGTCGTGGCGTTGCTTTTGATAAGTTGCCATCAGGAATGGTTATCACATGGTTAAAAGACTTTGGGTGGGGGCAGTTCCTTAGTATCGACAATTCATACTACCCAGAGGCCGTCGAGCTGTTCTATGCCAACTTCGACTATGAGGAGCACGGAGAGCACATCAATATCCACTCCTACGTACTAGTACGCAGATTCACTTGGACCACTAAGAAGATAAATGAGATGCTAGGAGTTCCTGATGAAGTCTTCTGTCACTATGACATGAATGACTGGTGCCACGCTGATGATTTCGACCTCAGTGATGTCATTCGTACCCTCTGGAATACCCGCAGCAAGCCCCGTTTCTCTAACTGCGAAGCCCTAAATCAGTCATCCATCGACTAATTCTTCCTGCATAAGCTGCTCAATATGACCCTGTGGAGTGTGAAGATCGGTAGTGGAGGCCACTCAACAACGATGAACTTTATGAGTGCTTTTGCAGTCTACATGATCTCTCAGAACCGCAAGTTCAGTCTTGGCTATGACATCATGATGCACATGATCCAAGCCTTTGAGAGCAGAGACAAAGCACTGCCCTACAGGATGTTACTCACTCATTTATTTGAGTGCGAAGGTATAGTTTTGCCGCTAGTATGGGAAGACAAGGCCATCCACGTAGTGGATCTGATCACTCTGAAGCGCGTGGGGATACATCACTCAAAAAGTGGTTGGTTCAATGCTAAGGAGAAGAAGTCAATGGAAAGTGCCCAGAAAAGGTCCGCCTCGAAAGGAAAGGCGAAGGTTATGAGCGGCGACGGCGACGACTATGTGGAAGAACTAGGCATCGATAAGGAAGGAATTTCAGCGGTACACCGTGATATCTCTGATATCAAGGCTCAAAGCGCTTCAGGAAGATCAGCAATAATACACTGAGCTGTCGCTAAAGTTGTCCAAGCTTGCCAAGTTAATGAAGAAATCCCTTCCTAAATCCGCCGATTTTGAAAGTTCCTCAAGCCAGTAGGCTGCCTTTGCTCTGATCCTAGTTGCCCTTAGGATATTTTCTTATGTTCTGTTCTGCCATTATGGTTCTTAGTATTCCTCCCTTTTTTGATGATGAAGGGGGAGTAAGGTAAGTTTAGGCGTTTTGCGTTTTTGTCGTCTAAGTGTGTGGGAGTAGCGTTTTGGAAGGTAGGTTGTGTTTAGGGGAGTTCGTGGAACCCTTATTATATAATTTTTGCACTTCACGATATATCTCTGATGCTCTTATGTGATGCTTAATATTATACTATGATCTTATGATATATCTCTGATGCTTTTAAACTGCGATGCGTGATATTTTACTCTGATACAGTGATGCTCTGATACTTATCTGCGCTAATTAACGTTTGTGAGATTTCTTGATAAGTGATAAGTGCCTGCTGCGATGATTATCTTCTGCTTGTGTTGGGAAAATGCGCACTTAGGCAGGGGGAGCACACTTACGGGTAATTTTGAAATTTTGCATTCATGATTTATCGTTGAGTATGACATGACATATATGCACTTAGACAGGTGGAGCAAAATTCATTTATGATAAGTCTCCGCATGTCATATACATAACTGCACTTAGGCAGGGGGAGCAAATATGTATCCTATGTGTTTAGGAAATATGATATGCTCTGTTTTGTGATTATGGAACACTTAGATATATGCGCTATGAATTGAGTGATCGAATATGCTTACATGCTTCTGTGCTGCATCAATTACATGTCATCATCAAAAAGGTGGAGAATGTTGACCCTTTTGGCCCATGAGTGTTAGAGAGTTTTGATGAACTATGTAATTGTAATGACGTTAGGTCTATAAATTAAGCAATCTGATAAATGATCAATATAATGTCTAAGTACACTACAATATTTGACCATGCATGAATTATGAGCTCTAAAATGGTTAAAGTGTCAAATATTTGATTCTCATTTGATTCTGATTATTGGTTAAACTACGTGATCACATGTTATAGACGTCTCACATGCTAGGATATATCATTCTGTGCTATTTATGGAAATAACGTGTAAGATATCTTACCGGGTTATATAAGGAAAATATGCTATCTTGTATGCTAAGTATGGAAAGTAAATCCTGATTGATTAATTCTATAAGATGATAGCTGGATATCACATATGGAAAGTGTTGTTATGTAAAATATCATTCGAATTAGTTGAGTATGCCTTGAATACGAATATGAGCTTTTGTATGGATAATGATTGGTCGCGTCGGTCAAAAATAAATTAATCACCTTATTCACTAGACACGAGTATAGTGACAGTAGGGATCGTCTCCATGGGGAAAATGGTTGATTTATTTCTAATTTCAAACTCGATCAAAAATAATAATAATAACAGCAACAACAACAATAAAAATAATAATAAGAATAATAATAATAATTAGGATAATAATAATGATAATAATAATAATAGTAGTAATAATAATAATATTAATAATAATAATAATGAGGGGGGTTTTGATGATAAAGTTTTTAGCGCAATATTGAACGAGAAAAAAAATATCGAAACTAACAATGATAATATAGTAGTCGAAGGAATTATTGTCACCCTAGATTTATTTAACTGATCATCGATTTAATAAAATATTATGTCAACGCAAGCATAATCGGTTATAGTTATCGACGAACGCCTAATAACCAATCTTTTCTTACTTTCTTGGTAATTAAGAGACGCTCTATAATTACTTTCCTAATCGAAAAATAATCTTTGGGACGCCATGCAAGATTAAAAGTTCCGACAACGTTAAATACGAAAAAGACCCGATTATTAACTAATAAACTCGGAAGATTATTATAATCAAATCATTTAACCTTACAATATAACTTACACTTACCGAAGGTAGAGAAGTTGAATATTGGTTGCTACTTATTAAAACGAACAAACAATTACGGATTTGTTGTTTTAATTAGCTATTGATGTACCTAGCTCAGAAACATTGGCCACTGTTAATGTAATACCCGTAAAAATTTAATACGGAATTACGGGGTAGTTAGCGGAGTATTAACACAACTTAGAAACTTTGATAAACAAAATATTTTCGGCAGATCATCTTTAACCGAAGTTTTCGATATCCTATCTTTCCAACGAAGTTTTGGTGCTCGAGAGTTACATGTGACCTTAAGTTATATATATTATATATACATGCATAGAAACAAATATTGATGCATAGAAACAAGTACAATCATTAGTGGGAAATTAAGTCTTGAATAGAACAAAGATTTCGACATAAGGTAGGAAGTTTTCGTGGGAGCCTGTGCATGATTAGGGACTTTTTGCACTAAAGTTTTCGTAGTGTTAATATTATATATATATATATATATATATTTATACACACACAAAGACAATGATTGGTGGAACGTAGTCTTAACCAAACCTAAGTTTTCGTGGGAAAATGGGAAAGGCTATGAAGTTTTCGGCAATACCACCAAGTTTTCGTGTGATGTGATTGGGTGAGGCTTAGGAAAGTTTACTTACTCTTCCTTAAAAGTTTTCGATACCCATATCATATCATAAAATTATCATATCATAAAATGATTAATTTACATATCCTTTTACTCACATACACACATATATAACAATTAAAATAACAATCAAGAAGCTTCAAGTAGTACACGTGGTGGCCTTTAAAATTATTGTGAGTATGACTAATCTAATTTTACTTAACCTTAAGGTAATGTACATCTAGGAGGTCCCTACACATATACATAAACTTAATATTTATAAAGTGGAGAGCCAACAAACACTAGGCATCGAAGAAAAAGGATTTCTTGAGAACCAAGCTAAATAATTAAAGATAGGGAATTACATTTGAGAAACAGAGAAAGGCTACTAAGATTTGGCAGGTAAAATTCCACCTACAACTCATAAACATATTTAAGTTTTATAAGTTTACGGCGTCATAAGTAAATTACTTGGCTAAGGTAGTATTCAATTGATGTTCTATAATCTCTGCAATTTTTCTACTTGTTCAAAGTGAGGTAATATTTTCGTGACCTTAAGTAATCTAGACGTATTAAGAAAGGGGAATGGTTTCGAGGTTAGAGCAAAATGGTGGACATTTGAAGGCGGTAGTATATTATTAATTAGGGTTTGATCCATTTCAAGTGTAGTAAGTTTTCATGGATGTGGGATTTTATTTTTCAGCAATGTGATGTTTGCACATGTTTTGATTTTGGATACTTTTATATTAAACCTCTGAAAGTTTTCTATGTTTAATAAAAATCTACGGTGTTGAATGCTTAAGGTTTTCGTGGGTTTAAGGTTGGAATTCAAACTAGTGAACTAGTCATGTGTGTAGTGTGTTGTATGATTTGATATGAGTATAGAATTTTTCGTGATTTTATATTGGGATTTAAATTAATATAAGTATTACAACGTAAGAGAAACTCTCGTCACTTTGTAAGTAATTAGTAAATTCAATATACAATTTGATTGGTTGAAGTTTTCGTGGTCTATGTAAACAAAAGTTTTCGGCCTTTGTAGATAAGAGTGAATATTTTAGCTAACTTTGAAGCTTCCGATAGATTAGGGTTTTCAGAAAATTCTTTTCGGTATTTATATGATGTTAAGTTTGAATTATTGTTTGGTATCTAAATATTAGCAAGGACTTTGGGGGTTTTCAACAATATGATTACTTTGGCACATTAGAATCTTCGAGTACTTGTCTTTATTGTGCAAGTAATATTTCGGCATGTATGAGAGTTCTTGATATTTCACATTTAGAGAAAAGTTTCGGTAACATTTCATTGTCAAAAAGGTTTTTGGCGTATAGTGGTTTGGCCATTGGAAAGTTTTCGCAACATTAATATTTGATACTACAAAGTTTTCGGTATTATTGACATATAGAGTGTTCGGCACAGTAGTTTCTTAGTTTTTGAGTGGATACAAGAATTAAGTTAATTATTGAGTATTTGAATTACTACATAAAGTACTGTTTTCGATGTTGGTGTACTTTGGTATTTAATACTGTACAAAATTAAGTTTTCGACAATCGATAACATGGAATATTTTAGGGTTTTCGACATTTTAGAAAATTTCGAGATTTCTAAGATTTTCGATACTTAGGGTTTGGATATTTCGAAACTTATGTGGCTTAGCAAGTGTACTGATGTGATAATAATTTTCGTGCTCAGAGGCTCAAAACGTAGAGAACTCACCAGACTTTTAGACTGACTTTGTCTGGAGGACAGGTAGGTGTATTATTCATCTACAATGCGTAAACACATATGTTGACTCGTTGAGGAGTTGAGGTTGGTACTCATATGACACCTGACGGCAGACAGGCGTGATCGATCTGTCTACTCGGGCGTGAGCGTCCCAAGGTGCAAAATCGTCGTGACTTTATTTTTAGCGGAGGGATTTTGACAGGGCAATTGTGTGATCGTCAAAACGCTGTCAATGTCGGCAACTGCTTACGAAAGAGAGGCCTAGCAGGGCAGTTGCGTGATCGTCAAAACGCTGCTAGTGTAAGCTTCCGTATATTATTGTTATATTATGGGCGCGCGGGGTGTCGAGTCTGACCTAGGGCCTTGTGTTGTGTGATTTGAGATAGGATGGTGGGAAAAGAAAGAGTGTACATTGCATGCGAGACATTGGGACTGGGAATGAGCGTTCACGTGCATACATGCATTTCCATTCACCTACTGGGCAAATCGCTCAGTGTTTACGTGTTGTAGGTACTGAGTCCGACGCCGACGCGTGTCAAGACTGAGGCGGCTGGTGGCGGTGCTCCACGGACTTTTTAGGGCAGGGCGGTACATGGATGAAGACATGTGCAGCGACTTTAGGGTTTTTGTTCCCTCGACATTTTGGCGCTACGGCCTAGATATAGATACAATGATGTAAACTATATTTTGTTGTAATATATTATAATTTAGGAAAAAGTTTTTGTTAGACGGGCCTTCCGCGACTTACGTTGCGAAAATCCGCCTCTAATCGTACTTAGAAAACTAGGGTCGCCACAAGTGGTATCAGAGCGTAGGCTCTAGATTCTGCAGACTGTCCATGTACTGCCGCTCAAAAGCCTGGAGAACCAGCTTGGCCTGTAAGTTTAATACTTTAGTATGTGATTACGTGTTATTTGAAATGCGCTTTTTATGAGTAACGATAGATCATTATAGAAAGGATGAGAGAAAGGATAGAAGCATGTAGATGAATTTATCATCTACAACCCATAAATATATTTTGAGTGTAATAAGTTTTCAGTATCATGTGTGAAATACGTGAATTAACTGAAAACTATGTGAAGATTACGTGGCACATGACTTATATGATTTTCATATGTGTGACCCTGATATATGTTTGAGGTAAATCTATATAATGTTTTTGTGGCCTTAAGTGTTACGACTAAAGTTTCAGATTTTAATAATCATACTAAGTGCATATTAGTATTTATAGGTGTAGTTTTTGATTTTCGGTATACGGATTCTGGTGAAACATGTATAGGTGGGTGAAGAGTAGTGTGTTGGGTGGTTTATGTTGAATGTGTGATTTCTTCATCTACTCCAGATGAATTAGATGATGTTGTTCGTGACTTACACGCTAGGGCTAAATACTAGATTTTAAGTGACTGAGTTTTGTTTATTGTGTTAGTTTCGGTGTTAGCACAAGTGTTAAAGACCTTAGTTATTCAAATTAGGGAAGTTGCAATATCATTAAGATGATTAATAATTAAACAGAGGATAGACTTCGGTTAATGAACTGCTCAAGGTGATAAAATTGTCGGCATGTTAAGTCTATATGGGTTTTCGAACCAGATAAGAGTTTTGATGTGGTACAATTGTTAGGTCCTACGATTAACAACTCTACCATCCTAGGCTAGAATTCATAGTAATTCGATCGTTTAGATAAGCAATTGAATTCGATCGGAAAACTCAAATGAAGAACAAGAGAGAGAATTCGAGTAGAGTGAGAAAGTTACTGTTGTTTCTCTCTCTAGAAATCAAATTGCAAGCCCTTCGGATCAATTCTCAAAACTTTCTCTCTTAAGCTCAATTGGTTTACAAGTATTTATACCAAACAAACTTGGTATAAATATCAAACTAGTCCTAATCTAAGGACTACTATACAAAACGCCCCTAATTACAAGGACAACTAATGAAATCAAGCACAATTACAAATAGTATTCTACAATCTCCCCCTTTGTGCTTGATTGCGTCTCCGCGCCGTTTGTCCTCTTCGGGCGTAATATGATCTGCGCAAGCCCAGCGCATGCTCGTAGTTCCTCAGAGTGATCCTAAGCTCCAGTCGCTCCTCGATATCTTCAAGCAATTCCATTAGGAGCGGCTGTTCTCTCACGAACCTGTGGATCCTCAGCATAGTCTCTCTGTTGATTTCTTCCAACCTCTGCTCGATGTTTTTCCTGACGACCTTGAGCGTCCCATCGCAAAACTTGTGAATCTCAGTCTTCAGCATCAACCTATTCTTCTTTGCTATTGGATTATGGTAGGTGATGCCTAGGACTGAGCTGATGTGCACGTGATTGTTGGGAAGCCCTTCGATCTCAGATCCTTTGTTGAGTGGAGCGGTCATGTTGACCTTCTTCATATTGCTCTCCAGAGCCATCTGAAGGTCGTGTGCGGCATAGTACTTGACTTGGCGCATCATGAACCGGTAGAGCCCTTCGAGGCCTTCATTCTTGATGAAGCCCTGAGGACCTTTGTACTTCTCCACGTACAGCTTGTAGAGTTTGTACACCTCATCAGCAGGGATGTACGGTAGGTCGCTCTCGCTCAGTTCCTCTCGGGTCCTGTCCACTCTTTCAATGACGTAGTAAGGTGTTGGAAGTCCTCCTTTGGCACAGTAGACGCTGAGGACTTGGCATATTGGGGAGAGACTCTTATAATGGCTCTTGGCTTGTGCCTTAGTCATCCCCAGCCTAACATCAGGTCCTAGTTTGGTCAGCATCCAGAGGTAGGCCATCCTCTTCTGCTGATCCCAATGAGAGATCCCTCTAAGCTCGAACTCGTTCGGCTTCTTCACTCTGTCCGGAGACCTCCAAATATTCTCACGAACTTCTTCTAGGAAGGGAATTTCTATTTGGATGTTTTCCCATTGCGTGTCAATCCGAACGGTCTCTGGCATTTGCCTTGTGCGGGAGGCCGCTCGTTGTGCGATCAACTCTGAGAGCGTTGGGATGTCTCGTTGGTAGTCTTCACCTTCCTGAAGTTCGTCGTCTTCTATGATTACGAGGTCTATAGACGCTTGTTGTAGAAAGCGCCGAACGTCGTGAATCCGTCGTCTTTGATGCTCCTCGGGCATGGAATGGGTCAACCACTGTCCTTCGAAGATGTACTTGTCTAGGGCCTCGTGTGGATTGACACCATGTCCAGAGGGTCCCCGTTGGTCTGGAGCGGCTGAGGGAGTGGCTTGGGTAGCTGCTAGAGCTACAAGCATTGCAGCACTTGCTTCTTCTTCCGGAAGCAATGGGCTTGAGTAGATCGGTGGTGTGGACGGAGGCGTCATGAGGTGAAAGGTTGGTGGGTCGATGTGGGCGGTGCGGTGCGTGGTGTAGGTAGTTTGGGTGGTTTGTGTTTGGGTTTGGTGGGTTTGTGTTTGGGTTTCACCAGCTCCGGCGCTTGTCTGCGTGGCGCCCGAGCCTTGTCCTTGGCCACTTGTTGATGTCCTTGGCCTCTTCTCCCCCTCATGAGGGTCCTGATTGTCAGGATCGTCATGTCTGCGACGGGAGTGGGAGCTTTGGCCTCGGCAGGTGTCAGTCGGTGGCTCAGGATGGTCCACCAATCGCCTATAGAGGGATTCTTCTTGCGGCAATCGGATGGAAAGGCCTATCAGACGGGCGAGGAGAATATAATGGAGCTCGGTGATGGGGATTGTGTATGGGTTGATGAGGATGGAGGAAGTGGCTAGAGGGTCGGTGGGTGTGGGTTGTGGAGGTGTGGGGTTGGTTCGTGACGAAGGGCCTTCAGAGGCAGGTGCTTTCCCGGTATCTCTTCGGGATGCCTCGAGTGCTTGGAGTACTCTCTCTGTGATCTTTTCTTCCATTGACTGTACAGCGGCAGAGAGAGCGGCCTGGAACCGTTCGGTCGTCACGAAGGGTGCGGACGCCTCCTGAGATGGACCAGGACGACTGACGTCGCCTGTTATCAACCCTTGAATAGACACCGACTGTGTGGGTTGGCTCACAGTCACTTGAAGTTGTGACTGTATGAGACTTCCACCCAATCCTCGAGTCGAATCCTGAGGATTCATCTCTATGGGTGTTGTTGCAGGCTCGGGTTGCGCCTGCGAACCAGATACCACGTGAGTTGGTTGCGGCTCAAGATTGAGCGAAGAAGTGCCGTCAACCCTTGTCGTTGTGGTCAGTGAAGTATCTGGTGCGTTGATGACGGCCGGGAAGAGGGACTCCATTTGTATACTAAGTCGTCTGGGAGTCCGTCTTATCAGGCTAATCTCCTCATCTGACTCCGTGTCGGATGGTGTAGCTGTGTGAGGAGTGGGATCACGTTCAACATCCCCTAGAGCCTGATCCGTCACCAGTGGAAGCGAGCTTTGCCCAATTTCTGTCTCTGGCGGTGCTTCTTGTAGAAGAACCTCCTCAATGGTTTCTTCGAGCACGCCTACATGTACGGGCTCTTCCACTTGCAATTCGAGGTCAGGAGCCTCGAGTTCCATCTCCGTAGCCACGACGTCTATCAGCGTATCATCGACGTCGGGCATTGGCTCTTCGACCAATGGTGGCTCCTGAGCGACTTCATCAATCATCGCGTCCTGAGCGACTTCATTAATCATCGCGTCCTCAGGGCTTAGCTGTTGTTGTTGTTGGTGAGGGCTAGCTCCGAGCACTGTCGGGGGCCCTCGAATCATTTCCTCGGTGAGATTCCTGTCCCGACAGTATAGCTTGTAGACGTCTTCGTTGGGGTCCGCGAGACGAAGGAGCGCGAATGAGATCGGCATCGACGGTTGGTCCATGTCCGTGAGCCGTGGGTTGTGGAAGAACTTGAGCCTTGGTGGTTGGTAATTTCCGCCAGGAGGCAGAGTAGGGATGGTCTGGTGCAGCGCCGTGATCTCCCTGATGATGATGCTGAACCACCGAGCATAAGGCACGTTCTTCGATCGCCAGTCTCCTTTTGCTGAATCTGGTCCGCGAGGTCGTTCCAGATCAGCTGAGTGTAGTCGTAATTTCTTGCGAAGTCAAAATGTTGCTGTTGCCCTTATCAAATCCTGCGTGCTTGGGCGACAGACACTTATTCACTATTCCGAATAGTGTCTTCCACGGGTGTGGGATTCCGCTGCTCTGGATCTGAGCTAATCTTGTGAGCGGCGGTTGGTATCCCATGTGCAATAAGTCTTGAATCATCTCGGCATGGGATGGGAGCGGGTCGTAAATATTGCTGTGGGGCAAGTCCAGTAACATGCCGAACTGGTTCTTGTCCATGCTGATATGCTGCGTCCCGATCCTTGTCGAGAATCTGAAAGCTCCATTGTCCACTTCTCCTTGTATGCAGCCCCAGAACTGCTGGAGATATACCATCGGCACTGATGCGGTGGCCGTTAACGCATGCCAGATGGGGTGACCTCTCAGGATAGAGACAATAATCTCGTCGGGCATCGAAAGGAGCTCAGATCGAGCTGAAAATTTGTATCCTGGACCTTCAGATACAGGTTGTGGTCGTATATGTGATTATATCTTGGATAGCGATCCATCTGAAAAATAAGATATATAAAAGTTTATTAGTTCAATTTTATTTTCAGTCGAAGTATGAATAAATTTCATCAAACTATAGTAATATCGCAAGTAATAGCATGTTCGATGAATTTTGAATTGAAATCATATCAAATGCATAGTATATGCTCAATTTTGAAAAATCGTAATGGCATGAATGTAATTTCGAATGAAGTATAAATTGCGTGAAAAATAGTTCGAAATTTTCTAAGTGTTGACTCGTGAAAAAGGACACTGTTCATGCCGAGAAAATTTTCGCTCGATAAAATTGATTTTGAAAATGATTTCCTATGCATTGATTTCAATTGTAATGACTCAGTTCGATTTTTCGATCGAGAAAATTTTATTCGCAAAGGTCCGCTACAGAGTAAAAGACTTAGTAAAATTTTCTAAGTATTGAAGTTGAAATCGATACTGTAGTCGACCTATTTTACGATCGAGAAAAATTCCGTGTAAATTTACGATCGAGAAATTATTTCTCAGGTAAATTTACTATCGAGAAATTTTCCTCGATTGAATAAAATTTTCGATTTGAAATTTGTCGAGCGGAATGTGATTTTCGATTGTAAGTAAAATAATTTTTGCTGCGATATAATTTTATCGAGAAATTAGTCAACGAAAGACTAAGTCAATCGTCGAGAAATTTTCAATCAATTAGATCCCAAGCGGCGAATTTTGCGATCGAAAAATTACGTGTTGAAAAATTAATTTCTCGCTGCTAAATTTTTGCGATCAAATTGAAATTAAATCGAAACTTTCTATTTTGCGATAGTAAGTTTTACGCTAGATAAAATTTGCATCTAAATTTTCTAATCAGTGCGTAAGTTTTTCGCTCACAAAAATCCTAATTAGATTTCTCGATGGTAAGTAATTTTTTTCGGTCAAAATCTTCTATCTTGGCGACTAAATCAGAATTTTACCGATCGAAAAACTAATTCGACACAAACAGTATCTCAATTAAATCGGAATTCAATTATGACTGTTTGCGATCGACAAAGTTCTTCGATGGCTTTAAACATTCAAATACCCAGTTTCATCAAAACTCAGATTTCAGTCGAAGATGCAGATTTTCCGATGATCCATTCTACCAGATTCATAGAGAAATATCGAAACTATCTTAAGTGCAGGCATTAAACTCAGATAAAGTTCAAAATCAAGCCTAAAACACTATGAAATAGTATACGATTTTCTCAGTTTTGAAGAACAGTCGAGAAACTAATATAAATCATGCGAAAAAACAACAAAATGCAGATGCTAACGAAGTTAAATCACACGCAAATGGCAACAGATTCTCATTTCTACCTTAAACAGACAATTTCGTGTTGAAAATCGAAAGATTTTTGAGCAATTTTGAACTGTCGTGAAAGTTTTTCGCGAGAGAAATTTTTTTTTTTTTACGATTTAGGGTTGCGTGAGAAAAAGTTTTTCGACTGACATAAAAGTGAACTTTTATTTACTCGCTGTAAGTCGATGATGGGTTTACGATTGACACTTTGCGATTCAATGGAACAGGCCCATTACTATTTCCGCTCGAGAAATTTTCGATTCGAAAATTGCTCTTTAATTCAATTTTCTCGATCGCAAATTATCGCGGCTAATCAAAATCGTTCCCAACACTGTTTACGATCGAGAAACTTATGATCGTGAATTAAGTCTGCTATCTAGTTTCTCGATAGTAAGTACTTCTAAAATTTTTCAGATTGACCCCTATTTCCAAATAAAACCCTTTGTAAGACTCCCCCTTAGTCTGTAAAATAATTGCAATTAACTCCCTGTATTTTCCGTGTAGTAACGTCTAGCTCCCCTGGCAGAAATTTAAAAATCTGTACCACTTAGAGATAAGCGTTAGTAATAATGGAGTTAATCAACAATTATTTTTGGCAGTTTTATCTTTGAAATATTTGGTCTTGTGTCTAGCTCCTCTCTTTGTAGTGTCGACGTCTCGCTCTTTAATTTTGAAAGATCTGAAATACTCAGAGAAACGTCAAAAATATTTGGAGCTAATCTACAAGTCTTATACTTGCTCCCCTTCAAATGATGCACAGGAATTGACTAATTATGCAAGCATATGAAATCAATTCAAGTCACGAGCACAAAAATTTACCAAGTAAGCATGTATACATGGTCCCCGAAAACATGTACTTTAAAGTTTTGTGTGAGGGTAGAAGCAATGAGAAATGTATCGCATTTAAACAATTCAGTACCAATGCAATCTATAATTGCATTTAGAATGTGCGATACACTAAAGAAATTCGCATTTATTCAATTCAACGCATATGAAACATAATATTTCATGTCAAAATGTGCGAATTTTATTATTTATTATTTATTTATTATTATATATATGTATATATATATATATTTTATTTATGGGGTCAGATTATTTTGCTTCGATCAACCGTCACGCCTAAAATTTTACGAGACATTTGAAAGAAGAAAATGCCGTCAAGTCATGTCGCCAAACTAAAGTCCTAAGTCCATAAACTGGTCCATTTCGACAACTCTCACCAGGTTCGCTCTTGCTCTCAATTAGCTATCTTGGGATTTTTATATTTTTATCACTCAAGTCAACACAAGCAATTTTTAGTCAATTTACCTGTGATCGAGGCATTTTTTAATCATTTCACCTAAGCGAGAGACCGTCTATGTGGAATCAAAGGGTTGTAAGGGTTATAATTTGGCTAAGACTTAGAACGGAAGGAATTTAAAGGAAAGTGAGCTTATCTCTTCATCGTCTTTCAATTCTACGTTCGTCTTCTTTTTTTTCGGCGTCTTTCTTCTTTTCAATGTTTTCTCCCTCCTTTTCTTTTAAGAACTATCCCTTTTTATATTATGCTCAAGCTGAAGCTCCTCTTCTCCATGAGGCTCTAGGAGATTATCATAGGCGAAGTTCTTCTTGTTGGTTCTCAGGCCGATACTGAGCTCCTCTTCTCTTAATCCCTATTGAGGTTTCAGAGATTATCAATTTGGAGAAGTTCTCGGTAATGGAACGTACCCGAGGCTCCACTCCTCTTCTCGTTTCCCGATATAAGACCGGATTTATCGTTGGAGAAGTTCACTTCGTGGTGCTCCTCTTCCAGCCGTTCTGACGAGCGTACGAGATTATCGTTGGAGAAGTTCACAGCAGGATCCATGCCACTTTCTACAAGGTAGTCGGAAGGCCGGTTCTTTTGTTCTGATTTTTGCGCGTTGAGCAATGCCTTCTTTTGTCATCATTTTACTTTTTCTTTTGTTATCTCCCCCTCCTTTTCTCATTTGAACAACCATTCGAAAAGTATAAAGTTCGGTTGAAAGCTGAGAATGGGTTTTAAATGAAGAAAAGGACGTCGGAGAAGGCTCAAAGTGGATGACTAAGGGCTAACGTGGGGGAATTTATATAAGGCCGAATGAGGAATATCATAAACTCCCTTATCATTTTCCTAACGATCTAACGCAAGATGAGTATGAAGCCAAGTATCACTAGTTAAGACAAGCAGTTGATGTGTGACTCACTCGAGAAATAGATCCAAAGAAAGAAAAAAATAACAAGGCTTGTCCTCACATTTATAGTGGCTTTGTGTCTAGTGGAGCAACCTAATGACCTTTAGACACAAGAATGCGACTTAGACTGACAAAATTAAGCAATTAAATCGATCCCATGTCGGGGTAAAATTCTAAGTGACTTTAGATCAAAGCATCCTAAAGGATTTCGTCATACCCCTTTATATTATATATAGAAATATATATGTTATTATTATTATTTTTTATATTTATTTTTTTCACGCAAGATAAGAACAAATAAGCATAGAAAGCACAAGAATAGAGCATGTGATAGCACAGAAGATCAGGTAATGCACATATTACGGAAGATTCAACATGCCTAATTTTCCGACAAGGTATTGAAATCGTTTCTCATCCAATGCCTTGGGGAAAATGTCGGCTAGTTGAAACTCCGTGTTCACAAAGTACATCTCTATCGTGCCTTTTTCTACGGGATCCTTGATAAAATGATATCTAATGTCTATGTGTTTTGTGCGTGGATGATGAACAGGATTGCAAGTAATGGCGATTGCACTCTGACTATCACTATATATGAGTATATTATTCAGATTGGACCCATAGTCGCGAAGCTGTGTCCGCATCCACAGCATCTGTGAGCAACAGCTGGCAGCAGCTACGTATTCTGCTTCGGCCGTCGAAGTTGACACACAGTTCTGCTTTTTGGATGACCAGCAAACTAGCTTTTCGCCTAAAAATTGAGCGCCACCGGACGTGTTTTTCCTGTCCATTCGGCAACCTGCATAGTCAGCATCAGTGTAGCCGATAACTTTAAAATTCGTACCCTTTGGATACCATAGGCCAAGGGTAGAGGTGCCCTTAAGGTAGCGTAAAATTCTTTTGACCGCGAGCATATGGGATTCTTTGGGATCGGCTTGAAAACAGGCACACAAGCACGTGGCAAACACGATGTCCGCCGGCTCGAAGTAAGGTAGAGAAGAGATCCAATGATACTGCGATACAGTGTGATGTCGACCGACTTGCCAGAGGGATCGGCATCCAACTTGCAGCTTGGTGACATAGGAGTGCTGAGAGTCTTGCTCTGGTCTTGATGAAATTTCTTCAGAATATCCTTGATGTATTTTGTCTGACTGATGATCATTGAGCTGCCTGACTTGGAGTCCTAAGAAAAATTGCATCTCTCCCATGTGACTCATCTCGAATTTGCTCTGATACCAATTGTTAGGTCCTACAATTAACAACTCTACGATCCTAGGCTAGAATTCATAGTAATTCAATCGTTTAGATAAGCAATTGAATTCGATCGAAAAACTCAAATGAAGAACAAGAGAGAGAATTTGAGTAGAGTGAGAAAGTTACTGTTGTTTCTCTCTGTAGAAATCAAATTGCAAGCCCTTCGGATCAATTCTCAATACTTTCTCTCTTAAGCTCAATTGATTTACAAGTATTTATACCAAACAAACTTGGTATAAATATCAAACTAGTCCTAATCTAAGGACTACTCTACAAAACGCCCCTAATTACAAGGACAACTAATGAAATCAAGCACAATTACAAATAGTATTATACACTAATCCTTGAAATTGTAGTATGAATACTTGGGTACTGACTCTGATTTAATTTTCGGGTCAAGGAATTTATTTAGGTAGGAAAGTCGGGTAGATACAATTTCGGGTGATAAAGATGGGCCTCTATATTTTCAAGTGTTAAAATTTTCGCCGAGCTTAGTAATTTTTGGGTAGTGACCAAGTTTTGGGCCTCGTCCGAATTTTTACTTCAAATTTGAGGGTGGGCTTTACATACTAATTTCGGGCAGAATATAATTTTTGGATAGAGTTAGAATATTTTGAGGAAAGTAATTATTCATATATATTTCTGCATTTTATTCAAGTACGCCTAGAGTGCGCAGTGGAAGCGTGGTAGGAATAGAAACACGTATGCCTAGAGAATATGGGAAATATGTGGGCAAGTCTAGACATAGAGAAAATCATAGAAAGTTGGGCCACACATTTAAATGTGTCGCCTAAATTGTCTGGTGAAGGTGGGAATAAATCCTATCTTAATTAGGTACAGATAAACCACGGATAGGAGAAATCGCTACCCCGAGTTATTCCAGTCGGCATAATTTCGGGGACGAAATTCTTTTAAGGGGGGAGGATGTAATACCCATAAAAATTTAATACGGAATTACGGGGTAGTTAGAGGAGTATTAACACAACTTAGAAACTTTGATAAACAAAATATTTTCGGCAGATCATCTTTAACCGAAGTTTCCGATATCCTATCTTTCCAACGAAGTTTTGGTGCTCGAGAGTTACGTGTGACCTTAAGTTATATATATTATATATACATGCATAGAAACAAATATAGATGCATAGAAACAAGTACAATCATTAGTGGGAAATTAAGTCTTGAATAGAACAATGATTTCGACATAAGGTAGGAAGTTTTCGTGGGAGCCTGTGCATGATAAGGGACTTTTTGCACTAAAGTTTTCGTACTGTTAATATTATATATATATTTATACACACACAAGGACAATGATTGGTGGAAAGAAGTCTTAACCAAACCTAAGTTTTCGTGGGAAAAGGGGAAAGGCTATGAAGTTTTCGGCAATACGACCAAGTTTTCGTGTGATGTGATTGGGTGAGGCTTAGGAAAGTTTCCTTACTCTTCCTTAAAAGTTTTCGATACCCATATCATATCATAAAATTATTAATTTACACATCCTTTTACTCACGTGCACGCATATGTAACAATTAAAATAACAATCAAGAAGCTTCAAGTAGTACATGTGGTGGCCTTTAATATTATGTGAGTATGACTAATCTAATTTTCCTTAACCTTAAGGTAACGTAAATCTAGTAGGTCCCTACACATATACATAAACTTATTATTTTTAAAGTGGAGAGCCAACAAACACTAGGCATCGAAGAAAAAGGATTTCTTGAGAACCAAGCTAAATAATTAAAGATAGGGAATTACATTTGAGAAACAGAGAAAGGCTACTAAGATTTGGCAGGTAAAATTCCACCTACAACTCATAAACATATTTAAGTTTTATAAGTTTACGGCGTCATAAGTAAATTACTTGGCTAAGGTAGTATTCAATTGATGTTCTATGATCTCTGCAATTTTTCTACTTGTTCAAAGTGAGGTAATATTTTCGTGACCTTAAGTAATCTAGAAGTATTAAGAAAGGGGAATGGTTTCGAGGTTAGAACAAAAGGGTGGACATTTGAAGGCGGTAGTATATTATTAATTAGGGTTTGATCCATTTCAAGTGTAGTAAGTTTTCGTGGATGTGGGACTTTATTTTTCAGCAATGTGATGTTTGCACATGTTTTGATTTTGGATACTTTTATTAAACCTCTGAAAGTTTTCTATGTTTAATACAAATCTACGGTGTTGAATGCTTAAGGTTTTCGTGGGTTTAAGGTTGGAATTCAAACTAGTGAACTAGTCATGTGTGTAGTGTGTTGTATGATTTGATATCAGTAGAGAATTTTTCGTGATTTTGTATCGGGATTTAAATTAATATAAGTATTACAACGTAAGAGAAACTCTCGTCACTTTGTAAGTAATTAGTAAATGCAATATACAATATGATTGGTTGAAGTTTTCGTGGTCTATGTAAACAGAAGTTTCCGGCTTTGTAGATAAGAGTGAATATTTTAGCTAACTTTGAAGCTTCCGATAGACTAGGGTTTTCTGAAAATTCTTTTCTGCATTTATATGATGTTAAGTTTGAATTATTGTTTGGTATCTAAATATTAGCAAGACTTTGGGGGTTTTCGACAATATGATTACTTTGGTACATTAGAATTTTCGAGTACTTCTCTTTATTGTGCAAGTAATATTTCGGCATGTATGAGAGTTCTTGATATTTCACATTTAGAGAAAAGTTTCGGTAACATTTCATTGTCAAAAAGGTTTTTGGCGTATAGTGGTTTGGCCATTGGAAAGTTTTCGCAACATTAATATTTGATACTACAAAGTTTTCGGTATTAGAGACATATAGAGTGTTCGGCACGGTAGTTTCTTAGTTTTTGAGTGGATACAAGAATTAAGTTAATTATTGAGTATATGAATTACTACATAAAGTATTGTTTTCGATGTTGGTGTACTTTGGTATTTAATACTGTACAGAATTAAGTTTTCGACAATAGATAACATGGAATAATTTATGGTTTTTGACATTTTAGAATTTTCGAGATTTCTAAGATTTTCGATACTTAGGGTTTGGATATCTCGAAACTTATGTGGCTTAGCAAGTGTACTGATGTGATAATAATTTTCGTGCTCAGAGGCTCGACACGTAGAGAACTCACCAGACTTTTAGACTGACTTTGTCTGGAGGACAGGTAGGTGAATTATTCATCTACACTGCGTAAACACATATGTGACTTTATGTGCTTCCATGTGATTAAATGATTTACGTGTTTTACGTGTTTTACGTACGTCTCACGTGGAACCATGTTCTATGTATTTTCACGTTTATATGCATAGCACATGCATATCATATCACAAGGGGTGAGATATTTATGTTGAGAATCCCCGAGGGTCCCTGGACCCACGTTCCTAGAACGGCGGAATTTTAAAATTTTACGGGGTTTCCCGCCTATCCAAGATCGCTCGGCTACAAACACGAGAACGTATTGACATAAAGAGATAAAGGATCAGCCATGATACCTTGTTGAAATCTCTTGACGATGGCTACCTTCGAATCCTTCGAATCCCGGAGGCGTAGTGCCCCTCTCCTACGCCAAAAGCACACGAACGGGAAGCCTTCTTTGCGCAAGATCATCACGCCGGCACCTTACTACGTCGCAGTTGTTCTTTCATGTGCGGCTAGGACAAGAACGAACTGCTTGCTGCCCCCGAGAGAGAGAGTGCGAGAGAGAAAGTGGTGAAAGGAGAAAACTCTTAGTTTTTTTTTCTCTTTGGCTTGTATTTCGAAAATTTAGCTTCCACTCACTTTAGGATCTCGACAATCCTTCTTTATACCTCTTAGGATTAGCCAAAAATAAGTTAAAGTGGGTGGAAAAAAATCCTCAAACCTCCCCTTTTACCAAGTCTTCGTTTTACCAAGTAATGAATTCAAAATTTAAACTTTATATTTAATTAATTAAATATCCAAAACCTTAATTAATTAAAATATCATATTTAGTATATTTCAAATATATAATATCCAACATAAATATATTTAATAATTTTTGAAATTTTATCTAATAAAAATTCGAAACTTATATATATATCCGATATACATTATTCAATTCCAAATTAAACAATATTATTTCTCTAAGAAAATAATAAAGATGTAAATCTAATTTAAATCATATACTAAATATTCAATATCAAATATTTTATTTCAAAATATATCGTGAGGTGAAAATACCATTTTACCCTTCACTAGTCAAACTTAGTATTTTCGGCCAATCAAGGTTTTGGCCAAGCCCCAAACCCTAATGTCACAATCTAGGATCTAGCCTTGTCTCTCTCTCTGATGACGACGTTGTATCGGTTGCCCTTTTTAAGCCCGACTCTCTTGGTTCGTCTCAACCGACCCATGAGGTATCTAGGAGTTCGGTATTCACCTAGCCAGCCCCGTGGTACCGAACAGATCCCAAGTTGACTATGAATTTGATCTGATCATAATCCATGAACCGACTGTAGATTTTCGTCATACGTATAAACCCTTTACGTTTGTTCCGATCGAGTGAAAGTCACGCATAGTCAAACTTACAGAACTCGACTCTATGTCGTTTATGTCGGTGAAAGTTCTGAAACTGCACTTCACGACTATCGTGAGTCAGTTATATGCTCTGGCCAGAGACTTGGATAACTTCCCGCACATTAAACTTGCCATAAGACGTTAACCTCTAATTTAATCGAGACCGTAAACCGCTCCGTGGTTCAACCGGCAATCACATCAAAACGTCAAGGCCGCATTTCGCCGCTGACCCATGCCACCGGCAAGATGGGCCTAGCAAACTAGTGACAAGTCAAGACCTCAAGATCAACCCCAAGTTAACCCTTTCGGTCTAAGGTTCACGCATACTACTACAATCAATCGATCGATCAAGGACAATCCAAGCGTGTGATCGTTCGATTACGAGTCAGTGTCCAAATACAGATAATCCCCTGATTCATTTTATATCATTGTCATGGGCTCCCACTTCCCAAGTGAATGGTTGGCACAACCATATTGGACCCATCGACAAACAAGTCGTACGTGTCATTCCAGTCACCCTACTGGAGACTTAGACTTGTGGACTATTTTAATATTGCAGTATCTCAGCTTACTGGTGCCCCTCTCTGTCCCCACAGAATCAGTAACTGAACTGCCAATATTTGGATTTTATTAATTTGTCTTATCCACCCAGACTGCAAGGTGAAATCTTTAGACTAATTAATAATTTGCCTTTTAATTTATTCATCCAATAATTAACTAATGATGAATAAAGTCATTCCATTAATAGAAGTAATCAAATTACATCACTAAACACTACAAAACTAGCAAATTGCCCTCGTACTCCCAGTCCTCGTGCGGCATCTAGGGCATATACCTCAACAATCTCCCACTTGCACTAATGCCACCCCATTCTATCGAGGTGTCGATCGAGCACTGCCTGTGGCAGTGGCTTCGTGAACGGGTCCGCTACATTCTCTACAGAGGTGATTTTCTGCATGGCTATTGAGCCATTTTCAACAAACCCACGCAGCACGTGGTATTTTCTCTCTATGTGTTTGGATTTACTGTGAGCACGTGGTTCCTTAGCTTGTGCAATAGCCCCGCTGTTGTCGCACCACAATGGCAGCGGGCGATCCACGATGCTAGGTACCACCTGTAGTTCCTCCAGAAACTTGCGTATCCAAACACCCTCTTTGGCTGCTTCTGAAGCTGCGATATACTCTGCCTCAGTGGTGGAATCTGCAGTCGTATTTGCCCTGTTCTGATCATGACCGCCACTACTTTCTCCTCTCGTTCTCACCATCATTCTTAATCTATCCTGAAGGTCATAAGGCCAATAAATTATGCAACACAAAAGTTTACATAAACATAATCACTTACTTGCAAGGCCGCTTCCGCGCTTTCGGGTGTGTGTGTATGGACAGTCTATAGAACCTGTGACCGAAGCTCTGATACCACCTGTAACATCCCGTCCCATACCGGGTGTCACTGTTGCATCGGTCCCTACCGTGACCAGTGGGGTTGGGCCCACCACACTCCGACTGATAGTCTGGCCCCACTGTATCACCATTTAACCTTTAAGCGTGCTTCGTCCTCGCTCACACGTACCCTGGGCAAACTACCCAGGGAGTCACCCATCCCTAGATTGCCCCAAGTCAAGCACGCTTAACTTTGGAGTTTCCATCGATGGACTCCCGAAAAGGTTGGTCGACCATGGTGATATGAGTAGTACTATCAATTCTCTTATACGATTCTTAGCCTGACACGCCCATAATTGTCAGTCTCAGGATCCCCTCTCATTCTGGTGTCGGATCGGTTCGTTCATGTACCCCTTCGCCTAGAAGCCTGCCAGCAGCCGCTCCTTGTCCGTGCACCTCTCTGGCACCGGCGATCACTCCCCGCCCTCATCGTCCCCGGGCGTCACATGCCCACCAGCTTCCGTCTGGTTCGTCCCCGAACCAGCACCGTACTGCGAGAGGTTGTGCTCTTATATATATCCTGCCCCGCTGTTAGCATCTCGAGTGCGTCTTGGACGCTGTTCGTCATACCAGTCCGCACCCCACGAAGTGTATGGCAGCAAGGAGCGGTACATTCTGTGCAATTTGAGCATTAGTTGATAGGTCGCACTTAGGCAGTTATACCCAATAAGCAGGGTTAGCTGTGAGGGTCAATGATTGAGACAAAGATAGTTGAAACTCTTATTAGATAAGTTTGCATTTGACATGACTTCGATAAGATTAGATGAGCCAAATATTGCGTTAAAGGCTAAGGCGAGTCTAGTCGAGTCGGGGGCATCAACTCCACTATGAAACTTTCAACGAGGTTTCCGAAACTCTTCTCGGGAGGATAGTTTTTCGGGAGAAATAGTGGACGAAAAGTCCTTATTTTGCGCTTGATGAATGATGAGATAAACCTAAATTAGATCTTTATTTTCTGCAGCTTTACGTTTCTTACTATTTACTGCAATGACGAACATTATTATTATGCTGCTTGAGAGAAACTGTTTGGTGGGACCAAACTACGTGGACTGGCTTCATAACCTGAGGATAGTACTTCTTTCCTCCGTACCGCAAGTCCCAAGGGCTAATGCGAGTGACGAGTATTGGGCTACGTATCCCAAATGGCAGATAGACGAGCCAAAGGTCAACGGCTATGTACTTCTTTCCATGAGCAATGAGTTGCAGAGCACTCACTCGGAAATGGAAGTTGACGCCATTTTGCCTCATTTGAAGGAGATTTTTGGCGAACATTCTAGGAGTGATCGCTATTCCCTGACGGAGCAACTATTTCATTGCAAAATGGCTAAGGTAGTGACGTCGGAGAGCATGTGCTCAAGATGATCGATTGGATTGAAGGACTCGAGACACTGGACATTGTCATGGATAAAGAACGATCTCATACTTCAGTCGCTCCCACCTTCCTTTAATTCGTTTATTGTTAATTTTAATCAGAACAAGGCCGAGATGACATTGACTGGGTTGATGAACCAGTTGACGGCGGCACAGACTCAGTTGAAGAAGGTGAAAGGAAAGGAAGTTGTTCTTGTTGCGCATTCTAAGACTCGGAGGTCGAGTAGAAAGAAAAAGTCGGACATGTCCACTAAGCCCAAATGACGAATTTCAAAAGGCAAGGCCAAGAAGAACGTGTTTAAAGGCGCAAAGCCGGCGGACAAATGCCTTCACTGCAATGAGCTTGTCCATTGGTAGCGTGATTGCCGAAGCTATCCGCCTCATCTAAAGAACTTTATGTTTTAGAAACTAGTTGTTCTATGACGGTATATTCCGCTTCGTGGATCTTAGACTCGGGAGCTAGTGCTCACATCTGTGTTTCGAACTAGGGTCAGGAACGAATTAGGAAGCTGGCGGACCGAGAGATCATGATCAACGTAGGAAGCGGACATAGTGTGCCGGCGACCCACATTAGATCAAGACTCACGTTTTATCTACTAAACATAGTTTACTGCTTTTCAATTGTTCAGTTTTGCCCAAGGGGCTTAAGAATATTGTTTCTATTCCCGTTTTGAGCCGAACGATTAGTAGTTCTGTTTTAGTAATAATATATGCAAAATTTATTTTGAAAATAATTGCGTCGGAAGTGCAAGTTTACTGAATGGATTGTATTATCTAAATGTCGAAGATAAAACAAAATCTGTAAATACAATCACCAACAAACGAAATTTGGAGTCGAACTAGAGACTGCAGTGGCATCTTCGACTCGGTCATGCTGGAGAACAGAAGATTCTTGAGTTGGAAACAACCGGCGTTATTAAGCCGCTCGGGTCTGATCTCTATCCGACTTGCGAATCTTGTATGCTTGGAAAGATGACCAAGTCGCCCTTCACAGGGACTTTCCCGAGAGCAGCTGTAACTACCCAACTTCCTAGATACGTATTTTGGCGGATTTTTGCAGCGTAAGCAGCGGAAAACCCATTTAATTAAAACTTTTAAAATATAATAATACAAATACGTTCGATGTCTAAATCCATAAGTTCAAACCCAAACACATTTTGATTCATTTGGCCGAAGCCCAATAAAAACACGAAACATAAACTCGTTCCACAGGTCGCGTCCCATGTACTGCGCCGCCCTCAAAAGTCCGTGGAGTCACCGCCATCAGCCGTCTTACCTACACACGTAAACCCCGAGCTTTTGCCCAGTAGATGAAAATATGCATGAATGCAAATGCTCTCACATCCCAAACTCGACACATCTCACAAAATGCACGCTCGACTCTTTTATCATATCTCATCATCAACTCAACTCATCTCATCACAATCAGGGCCCGAGGCTTAGGAACTAAAGGCAACACGCGCGCGCAGGGGTCCGTAGCTCGGGAGGCCCCACTGCTAGGATATTTAATAGATTGTGTCAATAGTTTAAGTCTTGGGATTTATTTTGTAATTATCCTTTAGCTTGAGCTTTGGACTATAATGTAATTAGTTAATATTTAGTGATTGGGCCTTAATATACCTAGGGTTAATGTGGTATATAAGGTTTTACCAACTCACTTTTGAAAGCAATCAAAGATCAAAAGGCTTATCCTATTTTTCACACAATACACACACTTGAAGGTGAGATCCTCTCCCTTTTCATTCCATTAAAGCCTCTTTGATTCCTTGTTTGGTGCAATCGGGACCACAAGTGGTATCAGAGCAAACGTGGATCGATCTGCATTGATTTGAATCCAGTTTCGTTCGATTCCAAGAAAGATCAAAGGTGTTTTTGGATAAAAATCACTTTCGGGCATTTTGAGCTCGTTTTGGGGTATTTATGCTTTGTTTTTGTGTTTAAAACCTTCCCCCAGATCGATTCTATGCCTAAGATGTTTTAAACACCTTTGGATCAGTTTTAACGAGTTTTGAGCAAGATTGAAGCAAAATCTTTTCAGAAAAGGACATCTCGGCCATTCTCTGTTTTTGGTCGATTTGACCTATTTCTTGTTGTTTTTAGCTCACAAATCGGTCGATTATGTGTTTAGGGAAGAATTTCTGAAGTTTAAGATCAAGTTTGAGCGATTTTGGATGAGATTTGAGCAAGAACGGGACGATTTTCTGGCAAAACGCGTGAAAGCAATGGAACAGTACTAAGATCGTTCTTGACCGCGAAATTTTGTGCTTAATCGTTCAAGTCCGCGAAATTTCCATATCCGCGAAAGTTGATCCCGAGAATTTATTTTAAACCGCGAAACTTTCACTTATACTGCATTTTTTTGCAACTGCCTACTTTCAAAATCCGAGAATTTTTAAACCGCGAAACTTTCACTTAGCATTTTTTCGCAACTGTTTACTTTCAAAATCCGAGAAACTTTCATCTGCGAAATTTGCTTACTCTTCATAATCCGAGAAATTCCATATGCGAGAAATCTCATTTCAAGAATTTATTTAAACCGCGAAATTTTCGTAACTTGCGAAATTTCATCTCAAGAATTTCCTCAACTGCTCACTTTCAAAAGCTAAGAAATATTTCTAAGTCAAAATTTTTGAAACTGAGAAAGTCTTTCAAAACCACACTTCAACTCTCGATGCGAAATTCTTATAACATGCGAAATTTTCTTGCGAAGCTTTAAAATTCTCAACTTGCGAAATTTTCATGCGAAACTTTAAAATCCGAGAAATTTTCCAACTGAGAATTTTTCTTCCGATAATTCCTCTTTAAAACGCACAAACACTGAAATTTCTCAACACACAAATTCTCGGATAGTTCGCCATACAATCACGTCTCTTCAACTTGCGAATTTTCTAACGTGTTAAATTTTTCTAGGGTTAAAATTTTCTCGAGTTAAATCTTTCTCAAATTTATTAAAGATTTGATCCTTACACTTTAGTCCTATCACCCTAGACCACTTTTGACATAAAATATTTTTTCTCGTCTCAAATCTCGTTTTTAAATCTCTAGAACTTCTCCTAATTTCAAGATATATTTTCCCTTCATACATTATCGACCATCACACACGCTCACTTAGTTCTAAGAAATTCTTTAAACAATTTTCTTCTCAAAACTCTACACGTTAAACTCATATTTCTCATCTCGTTCGTTACTAACTCTCTTATCTATACAAGATCAAAACCACGGACAATTCGACTGCACCAACCATGTCTACCACGAATGACATCTCAACAGTGGGCTCCGACACAAGGCCTCCGATGCTGCGACAAGGCGACTACAGCATATGGACAAACCGGTTCCTCACGTTCATCAGGAACAAAGGCGCACCATTCTCTCAATACCTTCTGGACTCCATCTTCAACGGCCCAGCACAGTTCTGGACAATCATCCCTGCACAGCCAAACGCAAACCCTCCCATGGATGAACGCCGCACTCCAAGAGGTCCCATCAATGAGGATGAACAGGCTCGCGTACAGGCCGATGAGACTGCCAAAGGATATCTCTTCCAGGCTATGGGAAACGAGGTCTACGCTCACATTGAGTGCTGCACAACTGCTAAGGAAATATGGGATGAACTCGTGGAAATTATGGCAGGCACAACTGAGAGTGCTCAAGGGAGGAAATCAGCATGTCTCTCGCAGTATGAACACTTCCAGGCCTATGAAGGAGAGGAACTGCGTGACACATCCTCCGATACTTGAAGGTCATCAATAAACTCAAGAAAGCCAGGATCTCGAGGGACAAATTCGATATCAACAACCGCTTCCTTGGTAGCCTCAAACCACATTGGGGCAATGCAATAGTGATGATGATTCAGAGTAAGGACCTCTCTAACACATCCACCATGCTCTCTACGACAGTCTGTCTGCCTATGCTCCTTACGTGCAACCTCAGTCCACTAACACTCGAGTCGACCCACTTGCCCTCCTCTCGAACAAGACCAATGAACGACCTTCCGTCACTAAGACCAAACAGAACAAAGGGAAGCTACCAGCTGCTGTATCTGACACCTCTTCAGGATCCGAAGCTGATTCAGAATCTGATGAAGATGTTCGTGATCTACGCAAGCAACTGGCAATGCTCACCAAGTTAGTCTCAAAGAAGATCGGGAAAAAATCCTCATCCTCCTCCAATCGCCAAAGAACCTTTAGCGGCACCAAAAAGACCACTCCCACGGAGGAAGCTAAACCAACAAAGAAAGAGGAGGAATCAGCACCTCTAAAGTCTGTGAAGTGCTTTCGATGTGGAAAGTCAGGCCACTTTGCCAGGGAATGCCACGCACCACGCGTCAAGGACTCTGGCTACTACGACCGTAAGGCCAGATTGACCCGCAAAATGGAAAGTGGGAAAGTTCTTCTCACCGAAGAGGCTGAGTGGGTGAACGACACTTCAGAAGACGAGGAGCCTAAGGATGAAGATTGCTGCATGGCAAGGCTGGTCGAACAGGACGAGGACGAGGAGATGGGTAACACCGATGAGAACACAGCTAAGACTCCCACCAGCGCCGAGTCTGAGGTACGAATCTCACAACTCGATGATGTGTATAATCACCGACACACCATTAACAAACCCACCGTAGATGCTAAGGATTATAATGAACTTAAGCTAAAATTTGAAAACAACTATGCCTTACTTAGTCTAAAAGTTGAAGAGCTCGCTTGTGCAAACGAACGTCTAATGGCCTCTGAAGCGTTAGTCAAACGTCTGCAAAGCAAGAACAAACAAACTGAGACTAAGGTTAAGGAAACTACACTAGCCATCAGTTCATGTGAAACTTCTCGCCTCCTGACGGCCTCCCAATATGAACTGCTTACGAAGGAAAGAGTTAGGCTATACCGCAAGGTGAAAGAACTTGAAGAGCAACTCCACCTCAGGAAAAAGGCCGCACACATCTTATGCCTATTGAACCAACCAGTTGAAACAGAATTCTACGACGCCCGGATGGGAATCGGCCTGGCCAGCAACTGCGATCCAACGCCGCTAATTGTTAAAAGGTATAACATGTACAGTACATCATTCCTACAAACGAAGAAGGGTACTCCCTCACAGCTCATGCCGTTTGTAAGATCCTCCTCCGTTGTCCTTTCGGAAGAAAAAAGGGAAGAGAACATTCTCTGGGCAGAAACGCGTACGACTACACTGACTTGAATGCTAGTGATAAGACTAAAAAGCCTTCACTATCTGAAGACATCAAGTCTCAGTTCCAAATCGAAGAACAGGAAATCGCTTTTCGAGAAGCACTCTCTCGCATCTATGTCCCAGAGAAACTCCTGATCATAGCAGAACTAGAACGAACCATAGAAGTAGAGCGGAAAGCCTTTGCAAAAGAGCGAGAAGATCTACTTAACAAAATCTTTACCCTAGAACAATTTCACAATACGAACAAACCTTCTACGTCGAGTCAAGTACCCGATTCTCAAACATGTAAATGTAAGAGGACGGCGAAGATGACTCCTGAAGCTAACACATGTTCTAACACTAACTCGCGTATTCTTATGGATACAGGGAATATGAGTTCGACGTCTCTGGAAGGGAGTTCGTATGAAATAAAGGAGAACCCGCTCTTCGATGACAAGATGAAAAGACCATCCTATATTCGTCTTTCCTCTTTATGTACTGAATCCCAATATCCTAAGGTCCAAGACAATTATGTTGCCAAAACTTACCTTTCTTTTTCCAAGCTTATGTCTATGTGCTGCTGCAATGACTTTGTTCTCCCACGCTTTCATGAATATGAAACACATGAACACGCAAAACTCCGACCACGCAAGCGAACCTCCTCTACGACGTCTTTGAGTTCTCCCATCTCGCCTAAACCTAAGGATAAGCGAAAACGTCTCTCGTCGTCAAACGCAAACTCATCTACTGCTCGCAAGCCAAAGGCGACCAAAAACGAAGCACGAAAACAACAACCGCATCCCCCACGCCAATACATGTATAAGGCACCATACATGCAAGCACAAGTTAGGAAAATATGGGTTAGAAAAACCAAAATCCCGCCTCATCAAACAAATGACAAAGGGAAAGCTACATTAGAACCGACACAATCTGATTTAGAAACCACATTCCCTTTAAGCGCATGAAAATTTTACTTATTTCACAAGAAGGCCCCGTCCGTAAACGGGGACCCAACGTTTGCTGATGATTGCTGGTCTGTCATGTGTGGTATCTAGACTCGGATTGCTCCACACACATGACGGGGAACAAGGAGCTGTTGAGCAACTTCTCCGAGCGCTATCTAGGAAGGGTCTCCTTCGGAAACAGTCAAATGGCGCCAATTTTCGGAACTGGTGATCTCGTCCATGACAAACTGACGATTAAGGGAATTTCTTATGTCGAGGGTTTGAGCTACAATCTCTTCAGCATTGGTCGATTCTGCGACAAAGGATACAAGGTTCTCTTCGAATCTGACATCTGCAGCATTATAGATGCCTCGGGACAGCCTCTTCTTTCTGGAACGCGCACGTCTCACCTTTACGTACTCAATCTTACGACCTCTCGACCAATATGCCTTCTCTCTCGAGCCGCACCCAAGTTGAACGATCTATGGCACCGGCGTCTTTCCCATCTCAATTTCAAGACCATCAACAAACTGCGTCAGAATAAACTCGTCAACGGTCTACCCCAACTGACATATCATAAGGAACACCTCTGCTCTGCCTGTGAATTGGGGAAGATGAAGCGATCGTCTCACATCTCCAAGGAAACACCGTCCTCTAAGCTTCTCCTCGAGCTCTTACACATGGATCTATGTGGCCCAATGCCTACGGCCACACTCGGAGGAAGACGGTATATTCTTGTGATTGTCGACGATTTTTCACGCTACACGTGGACGAAACTCATTCGTACAAAGGATGGAGTTCCTGATACAATCATCGAGTTTGTTGTTACGTCCCAAACTCTTCATCAACAGAAGGTTCGGATTATCAGAACTGACAACGGAACTGAGTTTAAGAACAAGAAGCTCAGTGATTTCTATGCCACTCAGGGCATCACCCAGCAGTTCTCAGCTGTGAAGACACCGGAACAGAATGGTGTCGTTGAGCGTAAAAATAGGACATTAGTTGAAGAAGCTAGGACTCTCCTCATCCAATCCGGCCTTCCTCATTCTCTTTGGGGCGAAGCTATTCAAACGGCTTGTTACACACAAAACCGGGATTCAATCCACAAGAGATTCAACCGCACCCCATACGAGATGCTGAATAACCGTCGTATACCAGATATATCTTATCTAAGGGTCTTCGGTTGTCGATGTTTTGTGGCCAATGATCGCCAACATCTTGGGAAGCTTGATCCAAAAGCACTTGAAGGAATCTTTGTTGGATATTCGCTGAACACGAAGGCATACAGAGTCTATCTTAGGGAGAAACGATCAGTAATAGAGAGCACAAATGTCACATTTGACGAAAGCGATGGCGACCTCATGGCTTCTGCTCATATCAGTCCAGAACCAGGTCTTCTACAGTCGTTGACAAAAGGTCAACCTTCAACGACGGGAATCTCCTCATCTGAGGGCAATTCTGGTGAACTGGATCTCGATCTACTCTTCGAGTACTTCTATCCAGTCCCCAAGACTCCCGTCGCCACCACTCAAACTACCGCTGCACCTACCCCATCTACACCACCAGCTATCAGCGATGATGTCATTTGGATGATCTCAATCTCAACGAAGACGACATTTTACCCAACCCTGGGAACATTGCTGATCCTGATGCTGAACCTTCTCAATCTACTACGGTTGAGATCTCTTCTTCGGACACCGGACCCCAATCTAACGAACCTCCAATCAATACAAATGCGGCCAGCTCCTCACAAACCAATGTACCACTTTGGGCTCGCTCTCATCCTACCGATCAGATTATTGGGGATCCCACATCCGGTGTTTCGACGCGTTCGGCTACAATGAATGAAAGTCTGTTCGCTTGCTACCTCAGTCAAGCCGAACCATCACGAGTAGCTGAAGCTCTCAATGATCCTGATTGGCTGATTGCAATGCAGGAGGAAATAAATCAGTTTGAACGTTTACAAGTTTGGGAACTCGTACCACGACCTCACAATAGATCCATTATCGGCACAAAGTGGATCTTCATGAACAAAAAGGATGAAGACGGTGTTGTCATCCGCAATAAAGCAAGACTTGTGGCTAAGGGGTACAACCAACAAAAAGGCATCGACTACGATGAAACTTTTGCCCCAGTTGCCAGGATCGAAGCCATACGAATTTTTCTTGCCTTCACTGCACACAAGAACTTTAAAGTCTACCAAATGGACGTGAAGACTGCATTTCTGAATGGGTTTCTCAAGGAAGAAGTGTACGTTGATCAACCTGAAGGGTTCTTGAGCGAAGAGTTTCCTCATCACGTATATCGACTCTACAAGGCCCTCTACGGACTAAAACAGGCTCCCCGAGCTTGGTATGACGTCCTTTCAGACTTCCTTGTTCAGTCTGGATTCAAGAAAGGATCTCTGGATACAACTCTCTTCACCAACCGGAGTGGGCCGGACATCATGATTGTACAGATTTATGTCGATGACATCATTTTTGGATCGACTGAACCACAACTGTGTGAAGAGTTCGCAGAATTGATGAAGGAGAAGTTCGAAATGAGTATGATGGGCGAGCTGAATTTCTTTCTTGGTCTTCAAGTAAAGCAACTCCCCGACGGAATCTTCATCAATCAGTCCAAATACATCCATGACATCCTCGAGAAATATGGAATGAAGGATGCAAAGACTGCTGCTACACCTATGTCACCCTCTGGCCGACCCGACGCGGACCCATCTAGTGCTCCCGTTGATCAAACCGTCTATCGAGGGATAGTAGGCTCTCTTTTGTACCTCACTGCTAGTCGACCGGATATCGTTCTCTCGACAGGAATCTGCGCTCGTTTTCAGGCAACACCGAAGGAATCCCATTTCACTGCTGTCAAAAGGATTCTCCGCTATCTCAAAGGAACACCCAATCTGGGTTTGTGGTACCCCACTCGATCGGACTTCAAGCTGGTTGGATTCTCTGACTCGGATTACGCAGGATGCAAGATGGATCGAAAAAGCACCTCTGGAGCTGCACACTTCTTGGGCGGTAAACTCGTGAGTTGGTCGTCTCGGAAACAAAACTGTGTCTCAACTTCGTCAACGGAGGCAGAATATGTCGCCGCCGCTAGTTGTTGTTCACAGCTTTTGTGGATGAGAACCCAACTACGAGATTTTAATTTTCATGTTGATAAAATTCCCATCTATTGTGACTCAAAGAGTGCGATTGCGATGACGAGTAATCCGGTACATCACTCAAGAACGAAACACATAGATATTCGTCACCACTTCATCAAAGAACATGTCGAACAAGGGACGATTGAATTGCACTACGTCACAACCGAAGATCAACTGGCCGACGTTTTCACAAAACCGTTGGATGTCAAACGATTCCAACACCTAGTGACTATGTTGGGCATGTTGAATATTCAGTTGTGATCAATCGACCCTACATGAACTTTGATAAAGTGTACATATCTCCTTTTCACTTCACTCCATTGTCTATGTGTCTTCTGAATTATGTCTTTTGAGGGGGAGTTTCCGATTAAGGGGGAGCGTCTGATTTTTCCATTTTTTTTTAAAAGGAAAGTTTTCGATTAAGGGGGAGCTTCTGATTTTTCCATTATTTAAAAAGGGGAGTTTTAGATTAAGGGGGAGTTTCTGATTTTGCTTATTTAAAAAAAAAAAAAAATTGGGTTGAAATTTTAAAGTTTGGTCAAACTGAGTCAAAATTGGACCGATTAAAATGTTTTGGGTTGAATTTTTAATTTTCTGATCAAACAGGGTCAAAATTGGACCAATTGAACTTCAATTGGACCCAATTTTGACCAAGCCCGCGAAAATCAGATTTGGACCCAGCTTTGACCAAGCCCACGAATTTCGGCCCATTAACACAAAATTTCGCATGAACAGTCACTAAAACCCCTAAAACCCCAAAACACTTAACGTTGTACACAATCCTAAAATTCCCGAGAAAATTCAAAAATTTCGCAACCATTTTTCAAAAATTTCGCAACTCCTCGCATCGTCGTCGTCGTCAAATCTGCTTTCAAAATATGTTTCCTGCTAACTCCATTGTCGCAAATCAGCTTTTCGGTATGACTACACCTCAAATAAATCAATTTCCATTCATTTTATCCTGTTTTGCCCCGTATTGATTAAATCTGTTAGGTTAGAATTAATTTTTCTCGGCTCTGAATCGAACGCATGTTAGGTTTTTTATGTTTAAAACCCCCAAATATGCATTGCCCATCCAATTACGAGTCGATTGAGTCCAGATTATTGCATTTTGGTTGAAATTTGAGTAGGTCTAAGGCAAAATAAATCACTGCGTCGTTTCGCACGCTTTCGCATTGTGTTCTTCACCGAGAAAAATTCTCAGAAAAATTGCTTTAAACGTTAAATTTCGCTGCTACAATGAGTGAGGTCCCGCGAAATTTTTATCCGAGAAATTTCTAGCGTTAAAATTTTCGCTGCTACAGTGAGTGAGGTCCCGCGAAACTTTCGTCCGAGAATTTACATGTGTTAAAAAAAATTTTCGCTGCTACAGCATGTTAAGTCCCGCGAAAGTTTATCCGAGAAAATCTTTTTCCTCAAGCCAAAACTTTCTCTGCTACAGTGAGTTTAGCCCCGCGAAACTCTCATACACTTCACTTCATATTACATCTTTTCGCATCTTCACTATTTCGCAACCACAGTGAAACACAAAAATCTCTCAATGCACAAAGCTTTTTCCTTCTGCGAAACTTTCATATAACTTGCGAAAAATCTTAATATCTCTTGAGAAAATATTTCAACCGAGAAACTTTTGGATATCCTTTGAAATTTCATAACTTGCGAAAATTTTCCTTAGATGCGAAAACTCAGGGACAAACTGAATGCGAAATCTCTTTGATACATGCGAAATTTCACTCTGAAGGCGAAAACACTTCAACGTGCGAAATTTTCATTATATGCGAAAATTCATGGATAGACTGAGTGCGAAAGTTCCTTGAAATATGCGAAAATATCTCTCGATTTGTCTATGCAAGATAATTTGCGAATTTTCTCATTACATGCGAAAAATTTGGACAACTTGCGAGATTTCTTAACTTGCGAAAATTTTTCCATACTTGCGAAATTTTACTCAGTCTGCGAAAATTTCTCATGACATATCTATGTGTTATAACTTGCGAAAATTTTCCATACTTGCGAAATTTTACTCAGTCTGCGAAAATTTCTCATGACATATCTATGTGTTATAACTTGCGAAAATTTTCCATACTTGCGAAATTTTACTCAATCTGCGAAAATTTCTCACGACATGTCTATGCGCTATCACTTGCGAAAATTTCCTAATGCATGCGAAAATTTTCTCTATCTGCGAAATTTCCTTAATATCTGCGAAAGTTTTCACTACGTGCGAAAATCTAACACTACATGCGAATTTTTCCAATATCTGCGAAACTTACTCTCGACCTGTCTAAGTGCGATAATCTGAAAATTTTCTCATTAAATGCGAAAATTTTGGACAAATTGCTAAATGTCTTAACTTGCGAAAAATTTCCTGCGCGAAATTCTACATTAAATGAATTTTTTCTCTCGGCCAGTTAGTTTTATTTATATCCTTACGATTTTGCGCACTTGTTTGTTTCACTTTATTGTTATACCCACAAATTACGTATATCCATTTTCTCGCAACTTAGTCCGTACTAATCATGTTAAAATTACTGTCAAACACAGATATGACTAGCAAAAATCAAGATACAATTGAAGCACTTGAGGCGGCTGCAATCCAAAGGGACGTCGCTCGCATCGAACTCAACACGCGTACCTATGTCCCACCACCCGAGCAGATCTTCCCAATAAGTCAATGGGCGGCCCTGATTCCCAGCAACTATATGGTGGACTTGGACAGCTTTCGGTGCGATGCCCCCGTCATTATAGAAATCCTCAAAGGGCACCCACTTCGCCACGCCCTCACTCATGGCGAGCCAGAAGCACAAGTGTATCTTCAACAATTCTGGCACACGTTGCAGATAGCTGGACCACTCCACCTTGCTAAAAACTTATCCGCCATAATTGATCAAGAAACGGTGGTCCTCACTCGAAAGATACTCCAAGAAGTGCTTCAACTCCCTGTCTACTCCCCATACGAGCCGCTACCAACCCATGAACAACTCATCGAGGACATAGACCGGCTGGGCTATCAACCAGAAACCAAGAAGAAGAAGGGCCCACTTGTCCTCAGTGAAGTCACCACCCGCAATCTACCTCAACCGTGGCGAACGTTGTACCTGGTGGTGAACAAATGCATGTCAGGGAAGCATGCTGGTCAGGACCGCGGAAACTTTCAAATCAGCACCATCCTCACCGGCATCGCCCACAACCGCAAGTACAACTACGCCGACATCATATGGATGGATCTCGTCTCCATGATCCAACGTCGCGACCGGGAAGTCGCCAAGGGAGTCACAAACCGCTTCGTCCCCTACATGCGGTGGCTCCCAGCTCTCATCAAACATTTCCGCTTGCACTCCACCAACATTCGCCTCCGCCCGGCAACGGAACACTTCCAAATCCCCACTGTCGAGAAGTTCGCCAAGAAAAACACTCCGGCGAAAGATCGACACGCAATGATAATCCCAGACGACGTCCTCGCCTACGTCGACCCCACCAAACTGCACGTCCAAGAATACCGTGCCTCTACAGCCTCTTTCCGCGAAAGCCCTCATCCACTATCCACTGTCCCTACGGCGCAGATCAACCCCACTGCTCCTAACCCCGGGACTAGCCAAAACCCCATCGCCACCTCCAAAAAGTCATCGAGTCGTGCCGCATCCTCTTCCACCCGCGCTCCGAAAAAACGATCGCGAGAGGATGACGTAAGCCGCCCCACGGAGCGTCGATCGAAACAAAAACACGATCGACCTCCTCAGCCACAAATAAGCCGAGCCGAACCAATAGGTACAGGAGGTGATGTGTTCACCTCCCGAGTAGAAGACGTGGCATCTGGCTCAACCACGCAAACGACCCCACCAACCCACTTATCTTCCTCTCTACAGGAAGGTATTTCATTCCACGAGGAGCCACGTATACCATCGACATCCCACTTGGAGATGATCGATATTGAAACAAGCAGTCCCTCGCCTCAGACTGCATCCTCTTCATGCACATCGAGTATAGTGCCCTCACTCCCCATAGTTTTCTAGGACACATACACCTTCTATCGCACTACAGAGTCTTCGTGATTCTGTCAGAACGCTCGGTGATGTCTCTGTGACTGAGAGCGGAAGACCTAGCACGGCCAACATCACAACAACCGTGAGCCTAGGCCATCATTCGATTGAGTCTGTCTCATCGATGATGCCAACGGGAAGTCTGAGTGACCCCGTCTTTTCCCGTCCTGTGCAAACGGGCGGCCGATCGACTATCTTCTCCGATTCGGTGACAGTTGGAACTCTTCGTGATTCCAACTTGTTAAACTTACCCCAGTTCGTGCTGAGACCGCGTTAGAGACTCGTCTTCAAGAGTTTGCAAAGACTCTTGAGACGTCTATCCTCGATAAAGTCTACGCGCGTCTCGATGCGTCCACCATCGACAAAGGCAAAGGTGTGGCCCCGGAGGCGCCACCACCAACTCAAAATGTGGACGCTGAAGCTGTTCTCTCCTCCATCTCCGCAAAGGAACTCTTCTACATCCTACGAGCAAGATTCGAGTCAATGGCGGAACTCGACGAGGAGGAACGGCAGATGAAGAGGATAATGACTCAACCGATGACTTGCCGCACTCAAGGCGAGTCGAGCGGGATCAGGCGCGACGATCAAGATCGCCGCGAGGGGGAGAATAGGCCGCAAGCCTCACAAACTCAAGGACGGATACAATCGACGCCGCCCTCCTCCTCTGCACCTGAAACAACGCCCGCAGAAACCTCACACCCCACTAGCCAAAAAACCCACCCTATCAACCCCGAGTCACCAGCCAAATCACCCTCACCTCCACCTACTACCGTCTCCGAAACTCTAACTGTCACATCGGCATTAGAGACCACAACCACCACATCTACACCAACCGACGCCCAAATCATCCTAGCCAAAACCATCACCTCATCCGAACCACCAGAATCTCCACCACAACCATCCCCACAATCCTCAAACTCCTCCGACGCAACACCTTCGCCACCACACAGCCATACCCCTCTCAACACCGATTCCAATGTAACTTCCGAGGATGTCTACTGCGCACAGAACGAGATCGAGGCCTACAACTTCAACGATGAATGGCTGTACACACCCGCCGATGCAGTAGCAGCCAGGAAGTTAGTAGAAAATGCTCGACGTCTGCTAAAGGAAGCCTCGCTCACGCTAATCAACACTGCAGACAACGAGAACGGAGAGGAGTACGACGTTGAACCTGCCGAACTCGAGAACATCCTACAATTTCAAGCGCAGCAAGCTGAGGCTCCTGCGGCTCAACCGGATGTGCCCACGGCGGATATACCAGAAGCACCGTGGGAAAATAAGAAGATCACCGCGCCATTTCAAGAGGAGATCAGGAAAAGGATCTGGCGGCGCAAGGAGCAAATCATCACGACCTTCAACGAATATGAGCTGATGAACATTCAAAATTGGAGCGAGGAAAAGAAGAAGCTCTATCGATGGAGCCTTCTTTGCCACAAGTGCACAAAGAGGACGCTGTCCGATGAAGAAAACATCGCTCTGGAAATGAGTCGGGCCCCAATCTGCAAAGTCACTGACCTTCGCCAAGAGTCGAAAGGACGTGTTCACTATCCAGTGTTCACGGTAATGAGGCAGGACGAGAGCTGCTGTGAAGTAAGCGAGGCGGACTTCAAATATCTGCGCTTAGGTGATCTGTACAACATGCTGGAATCCATGAAGCAGTTCAGACTCGTCCTCAGAAGTTCAGGACATCTCGTACGGGCTGAACCGGCCACCATGGGTTATGTGGCTCTCAAGCGCCACATGCTCCGACAAGTCAGATTCTACGCCACCCACGACCTGCAGATGGCGGTGGAGCACAACCTGAAGAAGGTGAACTTGACTCGCCCATCTTTCAAGAACGCGGACGACTACCGAGAAGGCGATGTGATCGACGGAGATGATCCGGCGGTTGCCTACTCGAACTACAAAGGAAAGATGAGGCTGCTGCGCTGCTCCGAAGTGGCAAAGTTCTCAGATGAAACGCTTACCATCATCCAAGACAAACTCATGAGGATTTTCCGCATCCTTTCAGAAGAAGATCCCCTCTGCCGATCCAAGTTCACGAAGTTCATTGACGCTATAGCTGATCGAATGGTTCTTCGAAGGAATCTCCGCGCCTTCGAGTTCAAGCTAGGACTTCGCGAAACACTCACCGGTTAATCCACCACCACAACGCTCAAGATCCAATACTCCCAACAATTGACACAAAAGGGGAGATTGTTAGGATATTTAATAGATTGTGTCAATAGTTTAAGTCTTGGGATTTATTTTGTAATTATCCTTTAGCTTGAGCTTTGGACTATAATGTAATTAGTTAATATTTAGTGATTGGGCCTTAATATACCTAGGGTTAATGTGGTATATAAGGTTTTACCAACTCACTTTTGAAAGCAATCAAAGATCAAAAGGCTTATCCTATTTTTCACACAATACACACACTTGAAGGTGAGATCCTCTCCCTTTTCATTCCATTAAAGCCTCTTTGATTCCTTGTTTGGTGCAATCGGGACCAACACCCACTCCCCACAAGTGGTCAGTAGCTCGGGAGGCCCCACTCCCTCCATATAAAGTGCGCCTTAGTTCTAACCTCACTCATACAACTCATCTACCATTTCTCATTCATAAACCATCTCACTCACTTCTCCGTTCAATACTCTCATGACTCCGCACTCCCCTCGTAACACGTGTATGCAATTGCCATGCAAACAAAAATGCAACATATAACATATCCTTTCCACATTTCTATATTACATATCGGCCCGAGGTATCAGCTCGGCCCGATTCCAAGAATCAACACTCAACAAATAATTCGGGCCCAAAGCCCGCATTCCGATTTTTAATCGGCCCGAAACCGTAACCACCGAACTCCCTCTCGATCTTATACTAAAAGTTTTAAGTTTAATTCTTTCTACCTTACGACTATGATTTCACCCCAACGCCAGCTTTAGGTTAAATTCCAAAAATATTTTAGAAATTATCAAACTTTTCCCAAAATTTAAAAATTATTTTCAGCTCTTTATCAAATTTTTGGAAATTACAATTTTTGCTCCGAAACCATTGAAAATTTACAATTAAACCCAGCGAATATTTTTAATAATTATTTAGCCCCAAGACTTTTGAAAATTCTCCATTTAACCCTAGCTGAGATACTTAAAATTTATCTACTACTTGGAAATTTTTCTGAAATTTTATAATTAACCCCGACCGAAATATTTAATATTTATTTAATCCTTCGGAATTTCAGAAGAATTGCGCAAAGGCCCCAATTGACTTTAATATTTATTTAAATTTTTCCGAAGGTTCTGATAATTTACAAAAAGGTCCCTAGTCGATTCAATAATATTTAGCAAGTATCTCAAAACTTCTAAAATTGCAATTAAGTCCTTAGCCGAGTTTTAAGTATTTATTTAATCCTCCGAAAATTCTGAAAATTGAATTTTTAACCCCTACTAAGCTTTAACCCATTTGTTTAGAACCCCAAAGCTTCTGAAATTTTCATTTTTACCCCAGTCGAAATCTAACATGTTTATTTAGTACCCAAAACTTTCGACAAATTCTAATTTGATCCTAGCCGAAATTTAATATATTTATAAAGTTCCCAAAACTTCTGAAAACTTTCAATTTAACCTTAACTGAAATTTTAGTATATTCAATAAAATAGCCCCTGTTTCGGATTTTACATTTAGAGCCCCCAGATTTTTGAAACTTTTCAATTTAGTACTCGAATTTTTGAAAATTACACAAAGAACCCAATTATTTATTCCAAATTTTAAATCTGTCCCAAAGGCTTTATATTTCTTTAAAATATCCCCTATTCGGAATTTTACAACACAGACTCCCTGGATTTTATAAGATTTCGATTAAGTCCCAAAATTTTAAAAATAACTATTTTATACGGCTGTTGTGCGACATTTTCGTATTTCTCAATTATCACAGGATAACGATGTCCACTGGACCTGGAATTTTAACCACATATAAAGGACTTGCAATTCTTAATTCTTTCCAAAGGAATTTTTAATCTGAGGTCTAGATTGTGAGATATGAATTTTTTTGTACCTCTTGGCCGAAATGGATAAAGAAAACCCTAGAAAACCCTAATTCTCCCCAAGTTTTGCTCTATCCTCTTAATCTAAAGTCCTCTATCCCTATTTCCAAATATTCATTGTTCTAAAAATTCACAATCTCATGCTCCCTAAGCTAACCAACGAAAAATTCATGCAAGCAAATTATTATTATCACATAAACACGAAGAATTCGATGAATAAGCTGCAAAACACGTAAAATTCACAAATCCTAATAGTGTTTACGTATGTAGGTGATCTTCACCTACCTTAATCCGTAGCGAGCTACGTAACGGGTTGTTACGTGTGATCCCGACCCTAGAGTTTCGATCCCGAGCTCCTCCTCGTCCGCGAGCTTCTCCCTCTTCTCCTTCTCTTCTTTCTCTCTTTTTCTTTCTTTTTTTTCTTTCCTTTCTCTCTTCTTCTTTCCTTTCCTCTCCCTCACGTTCTCCTCTCCCCCTCCTCATTATTCTTCTTTTTTTTTTTTTGCTTATTTCATTTATGTCCTTATGAGGTATATTAGGTGTATTAGTTGTATTAGGTCTTGTCTCATTAGGTGTATTAGATGTATTTGATTCACTTACTAAGGCATTAGATGATTAGATTGTCTCCATGTATTTATAAGGTGGCATTAGGTTTAGATCTTGTCCTCAAACTCACATGGAGGTATTATTATATTTATTAGGCCTTTAAATAGATTTTTGGCCATTATGATTTTTTTTTTATTTCGTCCATAATTTTTATTATTATTATTATTTTTTTTATTTGGGCTTTCACTTTTTGTTTTCGGCCCAGGACCCAACTCCCAACCTTTTATTTAGGGCCATTTTCTTCATTTGGCCCATAAATAATATATATATATATTTTTTTTGGTCCATTTAAATTTTTCGGGCCCAGTTGTAAATTTTGGGCTCGTCTCGAAAATGATTTCGCACATTTCGAATATTATTGAAATAATCCGTATTAAATTTTACGGGTATTACAGCAGCAGAACATCTCGCTTTTATCCACACGAATGTTTGCGAACCGTTCGGGTTAGCGGCTCGCAGTAACTTCCATTATTTCGTTATCTTCACTGATGATCACTCCCGCTTCGGCAAGGTGTACCTCATGAAGCACAAGTCTGATTCTTTTGAATGGTTCAAAGAGTACAAGGCTACGGGAAAATAAGACTGGAAAGAGCATTAAAGTCGTTCGATCAGATCGAGGTGGCGAGTACATAAGTTTCGAGTTTGACGAGTTCTTCAAAGAGAACGGCATCATTTCACAGATGACACCGCCCAGAACACCGCAGTTGAACGGTATCCGAACGCAGAAATTGGACTCTGTTGGATAAGGTTCGATCCATGCTGAGCTATACGGACCTGCCCGTATCGTTGTGGTGTTATGCGTTGTTGACAGCGGCATACATTCTAAATAGGTATTCTACAAACTCTATCGATCGTATTCCGTATCAGATATGGATAGGACAAAAACCGAGCTTGAACCACATTAGAATTTGGGGTAGCCCCACATTCGTGAAAAAGCTCAAGACAAATAAACTGGAATCGAATGTTGTGAAAGGACGTTTTTGTTGGGTATCTTAAGGATTCCATGGGATACCGGTTTTACTTCCACGATGATCAGAGAAGTATTACTTCAGGCTCACTTTCTCGAAGAATACTTCATTCGAGAAGGTGGAGCGGGTCGCGAAGTAACTCTTGGAGAGTCGTTCGAAACGCTTTCACAGACTCCACTTTCGAATGACACTGTAGAGCAGTTCGAGACGCAACTTGAGTTGTGCAGGTCGGGTAGAGTATCTTGCCAGCCTGAGAGATACAGAATGGTCCACATCGAGCACGAGGTTGCTGCGATGGAAGGGAACGTCGGAGACAATCCCACTACCTATGACCAGGCAATCAAGGATAAAGATTCAGAAAAATGGCTTATAGCTATGCAAGCCGAAATGGATTCTATGCATGAAAATCAAGTTTGGACTATAGTGGACCTTTCAGATGGCTTTAGGCCTATTGGGTGTAAATGGATCTACAAGAGAAAGATTGGATTTGACGGTTTGGTTGACACATACAAAGCTAGGCTTGTGGGGAAAGGGTACAATCAAAAAGAGAGCATTGACTATGAGGAGACCTTTTCGCCAGTCGCTATGATAAAGTCCATTCGAACATTTCTTGCGGTAGCTGCGCACTATGACTATGAGATTTGGCAGATGGATGTGAAAACTGCGTTCCTAAACAGATACCTCAAGGACAAAATATATATGGAGCAGCCCAAGGTCTTTACATCGCAAGGAGATGCTCATAAGGTCTGCAAACTGAACAAGTCCATTTATGGACTTAAACAAGCCTCCAGAAGCTGGAATCTTCGGTTCGAGGAAGTAGTCAAGGGCCACAGATTCTTGAAGAACGTAGACATCCTCTGGTGAATGCGTGGCTTTCGACCGAATTCTCCATGAAAGACTTGGGAGAAAAGGTTGGGACACCTATTGTGAGCAAAGAAGGTGCGGTGGTCAGGTGTTGTGGACCACCTTTATCAACATCGGCCGCCTTATAAGGAGGCGGTGATTGTTGACTTGGTTCCCCCTGTGTTTTTTGACATCCTTCTGTTGGGAGACAAATAAATGGACAGGTGGGGTTGACTCGTGCGCCGTTGGGCTAGATGCGGCGACTTATAAGCGGACATTGAACAAATCGATGCCCGTTCCTATGGGTGAGGCCCGGCTAGTGGCTAGAGAGGCGGTCGGGGAAGGTATGGGCAACAAGGTAGTTCTTCATGTGTAAGCTTTTGTCTCTGCTCTCATCGGGCACTGATCGACACGCGGTGTACCAATGTAACGTGCAAGTGCGACAAGTGATAAATAAAACGAATACGTAGTTACTATCACCGACGTGCGATAGGCAGTGGACCTATCGCTTGTAGTGTAGTAAGGTGAGTAAACGAGTATCAAACACGGGGAATAAACTTGATTACTAGTAATAACCTATCGACTTGATCTCTAGCCTAAATAAAGTGCACAAATTGTTTATACTGCGAACAAACCTAACAAGCCAATCCTAAAGCAATGAGAGAGTAAGAGAACACGACTAATACTGATAAGAGTGTTTTCAGATAAGAATAATGTGTTCGGGATTCGAATCCCGCTAGGTACTATCGTCTAAAACACTAAAATATCGCTCTTACGTGATTTTTAACTAGATCGCAGTAATTTTCTACCCACTCACGAATTTGCTGTCGCCCTAGACGCTCGCGGTGATATGAGTTTCAACAATTACTAACGCCGAGGATCGAGTATTTGCTGTCGCCCTATACTCGAGTCGTATCATCTACGAACGGCCTAATCGTTGTTTAGTTGTCGCCCTAAACGATTTTCCACATATTCACTTTAACACATAGACATATTAAAGCGAAGAAACACTTTCATAGATATATAAATAGTCAGGATACACGAGTCACGATGAATAAATATCTTAATCACGAATCAACCTAGCGTTCATCTACTCCCAAATACAGAGGAAATTTAGCGTTCATTTACTCATAATCAACGGAAAAACAATGAAAGAAATAGAGAACAAGGGCCGAGGACTCATAATCTTCCCTTCTGATTGATCTGGGATGGTTTCGGGGGAAGATTCTCTTTCCTTGTTCAATTCGGCGTGAAAAGCGTTGTTAATCCGTCTCTTGTGCTTCTGTGGGTGTTTCTATGTTCATGACTGCTCTCTTTCGTCTCTGATATATTAGAGTTGAGTTCTAAAAGGAGTTCCCATCTTCTGAATTGAAATTGGGCTTTTATAGTGAAATTCGACACCTTCACGGCCTGGGGACATGGGCCTTCACGGCCGTGACACTGTCGGGGCAAAAATGAGCTCACTGTCATGCTTCACGGCCTAGAATAGCACATTCACGGCCGTGACGATTTCGTCATGTTTGCGGCAGTTCCTTGTTTCACGCAGATCAAGGGGTAAACGATGTCCGATGGACCTGAAATTTTAACCATAGAAAGCATACTCAAACAATCTTGACTATGACCAAGGGGATTCCCAAATTGGTGGTCTAGATTGAGAGATGAATTTTCTAATCCGTTGCTACATTTCAGGCGGGCTTCACGGCCGTGACTCTCTCTGGTTCAGCTCTCGCACTTCTATCACAGCCTGGTGCACGAGGTGTCACGGCCGTGACAACCTCTTTGACTTGCTCTTTGCCGTGGTTCACGGCCTGGTGCACTTGCATTCAGGGCTGTGAACATCTTTGCCTGGACGGAGGTGAACACTGCTCATAGTCACGGCCTAGTGTAATACACTTCCTGTTTTCGTCATACTTGCTCTGTTTTGCCTCGTATTCGCTCTTTTTCGTCAGATAGCCATCCTAAGGTCCTTCAATATCAAAATAGGTGTAAATAGAGCGGATAAATCCATAAAATGATTACTAAAACTCTATTATAACCCAAATAAATGCTGCAATAAATGTGTTGATATGCGTTTATCAAACCTCACCACACTTATGCATTTGCTTGTCCTCAAGTAAATTAGAAATCGGAAAAGGCATCAAATCAAGATGACGGCATAATTGTTCGTAACTTATCATCATAGTTAGAAAGCACGAAATGTAATCAAGCAAACAATCATAGACAGTACACTAATGATTGGCACCTATCAACCTGAATTTCCTTAGCACTACAAATCAAGACCCACACCTCACAATGATCCACTCAAATCGCCCAGTGTATAGGCTAATATATTAGTGAATCGGTTAATAGTTCGCTAGTCCAACCCCTACCATAGGCTTGCAAGTTAATCGCATATCTTCTACTTAAAGTGGAAGCGTAAATCTGATGGTCTTTTGGGTCGAAACGGGGTCAAATAATAATGAGAGGACAAGCATAGACACTGACAAACGTAATCCTAAAGCTAAGACACATAAGCAAAAACTCAAAGAATATAGCATGATCAAACCGACAGTCACATGCCCCAACATATAAGACTCAACATTCTCGCTCTGAAATCCTAGACTTTTCTGCCTGACCCTCTCAACTCAGTTTCCTTTCATTTTCTGCCCTTTCACCTTATCTGATTTTGTGCACTGCCCTTACTCCCTAAACATCAAGGTTTGGCTTTTTGTCGCAAAAAATACATCGTCACAGCGAATGCCGTGTACCTAGGGATACTTATTACCAAAACCTATATCTTACAAAAGGTTTATTGGCAGGCTTATGCAAGGGATTGGGTCATTTCGTAAAACGGTCAAGTAGGATCGAGTCATTTCACCGAATAACAGAGAAGTAACATTAAATCAGACATTAAAGCAGTAACCCTCAAGTTCGACTTCTGCTCTATTTTAATCAACTCAGGTTCAGTTGATCTTTGGAGGCTTATTCGGGCTAGCGGCTTTTATAATTTACGAGGGGAGAAACGAATAGGTTCGGCTCAAAGTGGCTAACCATGGGGATCAGTCGTGGGTTGGGAAATTAGGCTCTGGACTTATTTCCTAATGCCCTCCTCATTTCCACACGAACGCAACCCAAACAGTTTCAACGCATATCAAACAGGCAAGTTCTAGAGAGATATAGACTAGACACGTCACATAATCAAGAAAAAAATTGAGCATAAGCTCGTCAAGCTCAAACTCTCGCAACAGAAATAGGTTATGTGTACTGAGCTCTCAAAGTAGCGCTATGTCTATCCAAGCAGACACGATTCAATCACTCATGCATGTCCTAATCGCTCACGAAATTTCAGAAAATGCAAACTGACTTGAGATAGACGCATCTAATCATGCTTGACTTCAGAGAATTCATGCCTTTCCAACGAGGGACACATCATAGAAAAAAATATTTCACGTAGGCGAGGGAGACTTAAGCAAAAAGAAGGTACTGTATCTAGACTTCAAGCGAACGAAGGTACATCCGGCTAAAGACAGTAAAGGAAGCGCTTTTTGGGAGGCAACCTAAGTTTTATCTATCTAGTACTTTCTTTTAGACTATGATGCATATAAATATATCTATTATTATTATCATCCATGTCTTTATCCTTTTACGTTTAATTTTCCTTTTAGTTATGACAGGATAAATATCACGAGTCACGATCCACGACCTTCACGCGTTCAGTTACGACCACGTCACTTATTCGTCAGGGGAGTCCCGTTATTTTTAACCTTCTTTTCCATTTCTTTTGTTCATCCAAACCTTGGAGTTGTCGCTTTCCGCCAGGCAGCAGTTTCAACTCTAGTGGCGGTCGCTTCTCGACTGGGCTCTTGTCCTTAACTTCTTCGCTGCTTTTGTCGATGGTTATCGTGGACTCGTCGACTTCCTCCTTGCTCAAAACCTTTGATAAACCTTGCATAGAAGACGAGAAACCGTGCTCAATAGCATCCAAGTAATGACACTTATTATCATCCTCGCTACTCTTTTTCATCGAGTCAGTCATATTAAACGTAACTTTCTCGCCGTCTACATTCAAAGTCAATGTTCCATTCCTAACATCTGTCAGAGTCTCACCTGTAGCTAAGAATGGCCTACCTAGAATTAAAGGAACATTTTCATCCTCGTCCATCTCTAGGATCACAAAATCAGCAAGGATAACGAACTTATCGGCCTTAACTAGAACATCCTCGATAACACCTAGGGGGTATTTTAACGATCTATTGACCAATTCAATACTCGTCCTAATGGGTCGTGGTTCACCTAATCCTAAGCGCTTAAACATGGAGTACGGCATCAAATTTATACTAGTGCATAGATCAGCTAAAGCATGTTCAACTACTAAGTCACCTATATGACAAGGAATAGTAAAACTCCCTGGGTCCTTGAGCTTTTTCGGTATCTTGCTCTGGAGTATCGCCGAGCACTCTCCTGGTAGGTATATAGTGGAGACGTGTTCGAGCTTCTGTCGATTTGTCAGCAAGTCCTTCAGGAACTCCGCGAAACTGGGCATCTGCGTAATAGCTTCAACAAACGGTAAGTTAATATGTAATTCTTTGCACATACCTATAAATTTGCTAAATAGCACCTCGTCTTTGTCCTTCTTTAAACGTGCTGGGTAGGGAACCTTCGGCTGGTACGGCCTCACTTGTGGTCGCGCATTCTCCTGCGTCTTTTCTTTTTCAGGCGCGGTTTCCTCCTTTTTAGGTTCGACCTTCTCTTTTTCAGGTTCGGCTTCCCTCAACGGAGCTGGGTACGGAATCTTCGGCTGGTACGACTTCACGAATGGTCGCGCCTTCCCCTTGTCATCCTTGACCTTCTCGACTCCATCGCCCTTGCTGTCCTCCACTTCTGGCTCGTTGTAGCCCTCGAAATCGACTTTCTCTTTTCAATTTTGCTTGGCGGGAACCTCTTGCAATCCTCTCCCGCTCCTCAAGGTTACCGCGTTGCAGTATTCCTTAGGGTTTGTCTCGGTGTAGCTCGAGAGTGATCCTTGATTTCGCCCCGCCAGTTGCTTTGCTAATTGGCCCACTTGCTGGTCCAACGTCTTAATCGATGCATCTCTGTTTTGAGCACGTATGTCGTTCGCTTCCATATACTCCTCCTTCTTCGTCATTTGATTCTCACGGGCCACGGTGGTTTGGCTGAAATTTTTGAGGAGCGTCTTTATCAGATCCTTCACTCCTTCATATCGTCAGATCCTGACCCCGCGGGCACATTCTGATACTGTTGTGGTGCCCCGCTTTGGAATCCGAACGGTCTAGGCTGAAATCCTGGTGGTCCTTGCTGGTGGTTTAGATTCCTGTACGCCAGATTTGGGTGCACTCTAGGTTGGAAACCTTGCTGCCACTGTTAGTTGCCCATGTAAGTGCTCCAGCGGCTGCCCAAGTTGGCACTCTGAGGTCTCGTGGGCTGCACCAAAGATCCCACATAGTGGTATGTACGACGTATGCTGCGTCGGTGCGGTGGTCCTCACGGCATTCACGGGTTGTGCCTGCCGAATTTTGGAAGTAATGCGCCAATCACTGTCTGCAACTGAGAGTTCGTCGTCGTAATTTGTTGCTAGAGCGCCTCGAATTTAGCATTCGTGGCCGTCTCCTCGCTGACTCCGAATACGTCTGGCGTCTTCATCCTCGTATTGCCCCTCATGAAGCTGTTCCTTGAATAGTCCTCGATCAGGCTCCAAGCATCGGTCGCATTGAGCTTCACGAGCCCTCCTCCTGCGGCTCCGTCTAACATATGAACAGTCTGATCATTGAGCCCCTCGTGGAATCGGTTGATCTGGGCTGCCTCGGGCACTTCTTCAGTAGCGCCTTGTATCGCTCCCACACCTCGTAGAGATTTTCTGAGTCCTTCTGGGGAAAGAGCGATATCTCTGTTTTCAGTCTTAGCACTTTCGACAACGGAAAGTAGTGGCCGATGAAGGCGGCTCGCACTCCTCCCACGTAGTGATCGATCGGGGTGGCAACATCTAAAGCCAATCCTTTGCTCTGTATTTCAGGGAAAATGGGAATAGCATCAATTTAATCGCATCGCCCGTGACCCCATTGATCTTAATGGTGTCGGTCACCGTCGGAAAAGGCCTTCAGGTGTGAGTAGGGATCGTTGTCTGGATTTCCCTCAAACCGAGCCATCTGAAAGAACATCTGAAGCCAAGAATGCTTCAGTTCGAAGTTGTTGTTCTCGATCGGCGGGATAACGGTCGCCGATTCTCTATCGCCTAGTGCGGCCTTCTTGAGCAGATCTTGTAACGATTGCTCCTCCTCTGGAACCTTATGGACAGGCACTCTATGGTCCGCCATTCTTACTTCTGTGTCTGGGCTATCTACGGATGCCTCTCCACGAGAGTTTTGGGTTGATTCCTGAGAGCTGTCCTCTGAGTAGTTAACTAACGGTTCCTGAGAGCTGGTGGTCTCTCATTCGGTGCCGTACCTGCGTCGCCTTCGCAACTTACGCTCGAAATCTAGTTCTGCGTCAACAATGGGACCCGATGGATGGGTTCGGGTCATTCACTGTTGAATCGTACCTTCAACAAATGAAATTAAAAATTAGCGAAGAAACAAGTAAGCACGTCGAAGAAATAACGAGACTAATAACGATGTAGGAAAACAAATAACACAAATAACGCAATTAATGAAAAACTAAGAAAACGTCAAATAAAGTGGCTAAAGTACCGAACTACGGTGTTCCTAATATCAATCTATTACCCGGCAACGGCGCCAAAAACTTGATCGACACGTGGTGTACCAATGTAAAGTGCAAGTGCAACAAGTGATAAATAAAACGAATACGTAGTTAGTATCACCGACGTGCGATAGGCAGTGGACCTATCGTTTGTAGTGTAGTAAGGTGAGTAAACGAGTATCGAACGCGAGGAATAAACTTGATTACTAGTAATAACCTATCAACTCGATATATTGCCTAAATAACGTGCGCAAATTGTTTATACTGCGAACTAACCTAACAAACCAATCCTAAAGCAATGAGAGAGTAAGAGAACACGACTAAAACTGATAAGAGTGTTTTCAGATAAGAATAATGTGCTCGGGATTCGAATACCGCTAGGTACTATCGTCTAAGACACTAAAATATTGCTCCTACAAGATTCTTGACTAGATCGCAGTAATTTCCTACCCACTCACTAATTTGCTATCGCCCTAGACGCTCGCGGGGATATGAGATTCGACAATTACTAACGGCGAGGATCGAGTATTTGCTATCGCCCTATACTTGAGTCGTATAATCTACGAACGGCCTAATCGTTGTTTAGCTGTCGCCCTAAACGATTTTCGGAAAACTAAGATTTTCGAAAAATTAAGATTTGCGAAAGGAATTAATTTCTGAAATCGGTGTATTACGAGAATTTTTTGAATTAGAATTTTGAAACCCAATTTTCGAAACCTGTGTTTCGAAGATCAGAATTTCAAAGTTCCTTTTCGAAATCAAAATGAGGTAAATTCGAAATCAAAGAAGACTTTTTCGAAGCTTGGAATGGAATCTCGAAGTAGGAATTTCGAAACCCAATTTTCGAAAATCAGACTTCCAAAATTCTTATTCAAAAATCAAAGAGACCTCTTCGAAATAACAGAGAAATCCAAACCTAGGTTGCGAAAATCTCAAATTGGTGAAATCAACCGAAGATTTGTTCAAATCAAAGGCACATAACTTGATTAAAAGGCAAATAGCAATGTTTTAGCTCGATTAAACACCGAAAAACACACGCAATCGACAAAAATGATGAAAAGGAAGAGATTTACCGATGTTGCAAAAATCTGAGGGTGTTATTGTGAATAAGGTAGGGCTTTTCTTAATGAGAGTTTTGAAAATGTGGGTTTTTTGAACTAGAAAGGTGTTTCGAATAACGAGAATTCCGAAATGGGTAAACAATATACTGGTTTCGATAAATCTCATTTTGTAACAGTGAGAATATATCGAAATTTATCTAAAAGGCCCATCTTGTAATAAGAAAAGTTCGAAAATTTTTCTTTTACAATCTTCCATTATTTTTCTAAAATTTCACTCCCCCTTAATTCGAAAGATGCTCTCTATTAAGAGAAAATTTTCTTGCATAACTCTTCCCCTTAAATATTCAACATATGCAATCTCAGAGAAATTTTACAAGGAAAACTCTCCCCCTAAATGAAATAATTTTGACGAAGACTAATTCATTTTTTAAATTTCTCCCCCTACATGGAATAGTTTTGGCAAAGATTATTTCATTTAAAAAATTTCTCCTCCTTGATTTTATGAAAGATTCTCCCCCTAAATATAAGTATTGTAATAATTATTAGGGAACAATAATTAATCATGTAAGACTAGATTTCACTAGCAAGTTTGGTTTATAATTCTTTTCAATATATATGCGTTTGTAAATATATTACCTGTCTAATTTTGTTTGCACACATATTTAGAAGTTACCAGGTTTGTCAGTGTGGTTTTAGCTGCCCGCTGCCCATCCCTCGATCACGTATGTAGGGCCACTCAGGTACCACACGTGAGGGAAAGATTGGTGTAGTTGCTCTCGTCTCTTACCAGTAATGGGTGTGGAGCAACCATCTCTACGTACTTCCCTATGCTGGTTGCAAAAACATATTAAGCAGATTTTGGTACCCATTTAAGATAGGTCCTTTCTTATCGAATCGAGAGTCTATATATGCATCATTTAAAGCTATATGTCCTAAGTCAGCTTTAGATTTATATATAGCTTTAGTGGCAGACTTAGGAACCCTAATCGTTCTAATTCCTAGGGGATAATAGTTGTGCGTGCTAGCAGATAGTTCATGTTTTCTAACCCTGATATTCTTATTTCCTAAATCTTAGTTTTAGCTTCAGTTCTAGGGGGTTTGGCTTTCTGACAACACGTTCTTTCCTTTTAGATAACCGGAATAGATAAGAGAAGGTCCAACAAAACGATCTTTAGCACACTTTGGTGCCTCGAATAGATAAGCACGATTTTTAGTTGTCCGTACAGGCGTAAGAATAACAAACGGAGGTTCAACAAACGATCTTTAGCACACTTTGATACCTATTACACAAATTAGAACTAGATGCTTCGAAATTAACTCGCTCATTCTTTCTAAAAGAAGGAACGACGTCTTTCTTCGGTAGGCTATCTCGTGTGGCTCTCTTCTCCTTCTTTCTATTTAGATTTTTGTCTGTCGGTACATGCATAAATGAGTTAGTAAGCTTGGACTTGCTGGATGCAACCTGCTTCCTAAATGTTCTAGTCTTGGTTGGGGTTTCTATTCGAGAATTGGCTAGAGAAATTTGTGAATGTGAATCAATACAAATGTTGAATTGGATTTCGAGTGATGAAATTATACTAAGTAATATTAAATTCTCAACGTGAAAAGCGATCCTCTCATACTCTAAGGTAGAGCGCAAATATGATATTTTCTTGACTATTGGTGGGTACATATGCGCTAGAAGTACCAGGTTTTTCTAAGTCTGAGGATTCATTCTCTACAGTTATTGTTTCAGACGAATGTACAAGGGCATCTAAGTAGTCATCAGACAACGGTATTTCCCTTGTCTTGTAGCTCTTCTTAAGTTTGTCATAATCAAGCGATATTTCAACGCCTGCCTTTCTATCTCGTTTTCCCCCTCGATAGCATCAATTTCTCGTGTGAATGGCATTAAATTAGGTATTTTGAGACCTTGAAATTGCATGTCATAAAGGTGTAAAGGCCTTTTCACTGCAGGCTGACTAGCTGGTACGAAACCTAATCCCTCTCGAAGATTATAAAATCTAGTGTCTTTTTAGGCTGGTTTAAGAAAATCATTTGCTCCGTTTGCCCTCTCTTAGTAAGGATATCCTCGAAACTTTTAATCTTGGCATGTAATTTCCACGCTCGCTATTCATCAGATTATACTCACAAGTCTTAGTGATTCGCTCGTTTTCGCTCTTTTGAAAACTATCAGTTATCTCACTAATTTTAGCTTTCAGTTTTTCTATTTCCTTGTCACGAAACTCTCATATGCGTTGCTTCAAGCCTACAATTCAGATGCTATTTCCTTTAATCGTTCAAGGAACCCGTTACGATTATTTGCTAAACGAGTTTCTAGTGTCTTAATAGTACCCTCGTGATCTATGGAGGTAGCTTTAGCTTGCTCGTAAAAGGATAGACTATTATTCAAAGCACTTACTTTTAATTCTGACTCATGTTATTTTCTAGCCTAAGAACATTTTCACGCGTTACAGCCAGGATGGCTTGAGTTTTGGCCATGTTCTTTTCTAATGACTTAATGCTTTTTCGATCTTTATGTAGTTCTGGATGATTTTCGTGAAATTCAAAATATGAATTAGGGTAATAGGTTCTACCTCCCTCCCTGAGGTCGACTCCTTGTCTTCATCAAAGCTGGTTTCTGGATGGATCACCTCTTGGTCTGATTCAGCTCCCTCCCCAAGTGCCATCAATGCTAGGTTTTCTGGCTCGCTCTCTTAGGAATCTTCGAGCCAATAGTCTTGTTGGGCCAATGCTACTCCAATTTTCTTTTGCTTCAACAGTTGTAACTTCCTTGTATAATATTCTCCATCCTTCTACTTTGGAAGGAAGCTCTTTAGCAATGAATGGGGATCTTGTGTTTTATCTTCATGGATGTTTGTCCATAATTGAGCAGGTCCTTTTTCCAAGGATTGGATTATGTCTGCTCCATTGTCCTTGATTTCGAGAATGTTCAGAAACCTGCTTCTCTAGATTTGGAATTCGCCACGTCTGAGTACTGGTGCGCGAACATCGCTCCCCATAGCAAGTGAGTCCATTGATTAATTGGGGTGTATGGATCCTGACGTGTGTGATTGGATTTTGATGTGTATATGTATTTAAGTGAGATAGTGAATTTTCGAAAGTAAATTTTTTGAAATGGTTTTCGAAGTCTAATGATGCGAAAATGATTTCGACAAACAAGGATTTTCGAAAGTGTGTGATGTTTCGAAGTGTATTTTCGAAATGTTTGCAAATTGTAATGTTTCAAAAAATATTTTCGAATGAGTTGGTTTTCAAATGCAAGACTTGTTTCGAAAATGTTTTTCGAAATGAGTCGATTTTCAATATCAATTTTGTTTTGAGAATTGTTTTTCGAGAAGAATGATTTTCGATAGAGATTGATTTTCGAAAGAGCTCAATTTCGAAAGGTCTGATTAAGTTTGATTTCGAAAAACTTGTGAATTTTAAGAGATTTCAAAAACTATTTCGAATGAGAGAATTTTTTTCGAAACAAGGTTGAGTTTCGAGTTCGAAATGAATTCGAAAGGTCGGATGAAGTATGGTTTCGAAGATTGGTTTCGAATTCGAAGCAAATCGTCAAATGTAAGGAGGATTTTCGAAATTGAAGAATTTCAAAAGATGGTCAAGTTTCGAATATGGCTTAAAACTTAATTCCGAAAGCAATTTTCGAAACGTTTTTCGAAAGAAATATTTCAAGTTTCGAAAAACTTGTGCAAAAACCTGAACACTCGAATTTTGCTTAAAAATTGCTCAGACTTGACGAAAATTCCTGGGTTCTTTCACATAAACACTAGAATATGTTATATCACACAGCAGGAGTTAGAAATAAGGCAAAATAAGCACGATATCACTCGAAAGTGTGAAAAACAAACAGAACAGCGCAGACCACAAAGAAAGTTCGAGTAAGCTTAAGAACAACAACGAAAATTCAAAAAACATAAATCCAATCGTTCACGCTTTGGCTCTGATACCACTTGTAGGTCACCAGACACCTCAACGTTTAACGATGGGAATCAAAATAAAAAATTGCGTGAGTTATACCTTTAGTACGTGTGTTCTTGGTGGATTTGCTATTAATACTCACAAATGGCGTTTCGGTAAACTAAATGATTCAATTAATCAGGTCGTAAGGTTTAAGATTTCATACCACTAACTATGTATAAAACCCTTGGGCCTACTTAAGCCCATTAACAAGGTATTGGGCTAACATGAGCCTAATTACAAATAAAAAACCACATAAATAAGAAATATAAGACTTAGACTAAATTAATTCTGGACATTTCTAAAATATTCCTAACACAATTGCCAGACAGCTTTACTGACCCAAAGAGAGTGACTAAGTCACATATACTAGCTGTTAATGCTCCTGTAAAAATTGATATTCCTGTATAACAAACACGAAATAGAATTGAGCCTAAACAACTGTAGCGTGGTAGGCCCTCGGGTTCCAAGATAAAAATCCTTGGAAAAGAAAAGGAACAAATAATAAGAATGGTCCAATCGAGGATTTATCGACTAAAGAAAAGTCGATGGGCTTAAATGATGATAAGAATGAAACCCATGTACATGAACAAATTGAAAATAATGATAATTAAGAGATATCGATCAAATTACGCCCAGAATGGAATTAGATGTAAACGAGATAAAGTCAACAACGTTGACGATAAATTTTCATTTAACGTAGCGTTACATGAAATGAATGGGATGAATGAGAACGAAGAGCATGAAGCAAGGTCTGTAACGAATGCAGACAACAAAAAGATTGGCCAAAATGGAAAGATGCGATCGAGGCAAAATTAAAATCACTTGAGAAATGGGTTGGATATAAATGGGTTTTCATTGGGAAGAGAAATGAAAATGGTGAAACTGTGAGATGTAAAGCACAGCTTGTCGCACAAGGTTTCTTGCAGAGACTTGACATTGTTTATGAGGAGACTTATTCTCCCGTGGTGGACGCAACAACTTTTCGTTATTATAATTAGTAAGGCAATACGTGAAGGACTCGATATGCGTCTAATGGATGTTATCACTGCTTATTTACATGGCTCACTTGATAGTGACATTTATATGAAGCTTTCAGAAGGATTTCGGCTGCCTGAAAATTTAGGGCCGCGAGATGAGTACTAAATTAAGCTAAATGAATCGCTTTATGGATTCAAGCAATCCGGGTGTTTATGGTATAATCGCCTAAGTGAATATTTATTGAAAGAGGAGTACAAAAATGATCAAATTTGTCCTTGTATATTTATGAGGAGATGTGAGAACGAGTTTGTCATTATAGCAGTATATGTCGACGACATCAATATAGTCGGAACTCCTGATGAGTTCGAAAGCGGTTGATTGTTTGAAAAAGGAGTTCGAAATGAAAAATCTCGGTAAAACGAATTTTTGTCTCGGACTGTAAATTGAATATTTAAAGAATGGAATTTTTGTACATCAAGAAATTATATGAAAAAGGTGTTGAAAAGGTTTGGACAAAGCTCATCCATTGGATACTCCGATGATTGTCCAATCGTTAGACGTGAATAAAGATCCGTTCAGACAACGTGAAAATTATGAAGAGCTACTTGGTCATGAAGTACCATATCTTAGCGCTGTTGGAGCACTAATGTGTCTTACGAGTCCTACGCGACCTGATATAACATTTGCACTAAATTTATTGGCAAGATACAGTACTTCGCCGACTCGTAGACATTGGAACATAGTTAAACGAATATTTCGATACCTTCAAGGAACAACTGATATGGGATTGAATGAGATGAAAGCATATTTAATTGGGTATGCGGATGCTAGATTCTTATACGACCCACATAATGCACGATCTCAGACGGGTTATTTATTTACATATGGTGGGACTGCTATTTCATGGCGGTCAGTTAACGAAGTTTAACTGCCACTTCATCTAATCACGATGAACTACTAGCAATTTATGAAGCTAGCAGAGAATGCATCTGGTTGCGATCGATTATCAGCATATACAATATTATAGGAAAGGTTACTACCGACGACATTATACGAAGATAATGTGGCATATTTTGCCCAGTTAAAGGAGGGATATGTCAAAGGCGATGGAACAAAACATATCACTAAATTTTTCTTTACACATGAGCTGGAGAAAATGGTGATATTGATGTACAACAAATGCGATCAAATTAAAATCTTGCAGATTTGTTCACAAAAAGCACTTCCCCTAATAATTTTCAGAATGTTAGTATATGAAATTGGCGTCCGAAGACTGAGATTTAAAATAATGTCATCATTAGGGGGAGAAAATACGTTTGCACTCTTTTTTCCTTAACTGTGGTTTTTCCCACGTGGTTTTTCGAGTAAGGTTTTTAATGAGGCAACTGGCTAAAGCATTTCAGAAAAATCATGTACGCTTGTTCCTTCACTAGTTTTTTATCCCACTGAATTTTTCCTAGTAAGTTCTAACGAGGCATATTCTTTAAAAAACATCAAAGGGGGAGTATTATGAATCTATTATGTATCATCACAATGATTCATCATATTTGTGTGATTAAATGTGGATGTTTTTGGAATATTAATTACTCATAAATTATGATAAGATGAGGTGTATAAAGAGATTGTATTTTTGCATGAGTTGTATGGATGACTAAAAGGTATATTTAGTGTATGATTTTACTATAAATATGTGATTTGAGTTACATAGTAAAATACACCAAAGTATAGAAATTATGGTATCTCCCTCTAAATTCTCTCCTTATATTATTATCAAATTCATAATATAAATAAAATAATCTTAATATAATATTAATCATAATACAATTTTGTAACAAAAAGATACATTTGTGACGACTTTTATATCGCAAATAATTGCGCCAGTTTTTCCGTCACATATTCATACGGATAGGTTGCGGCGGCGGCCTACACGTCAAAAAATTTAGCAATGAAAATTCCGTCGCTAATTTCACGACGTCCTATCTTCCGTCGCTACGTGGGAACATTTTTGTGACGTTAGTCCTTTGGAACACATAAGAGTTGGAACTAATTCATCAAATCTGTGAGTCTCTATCATTGCCTCACATATAATAATCAGAGGCTAACCAGCCACAGAAATGAATTTTTCAGCCTAAGGATGGGAAACTTGCAAAATTTCAAAAAATGGATTTCACCCCTCAATTACTATATCTTTTTCATTCTCCAAACTTGCGGTGAGCAGCCTTACCAGTGAACCAAGAAACGGCGTGAGGTACAATTTTGTCCCGAATGGTCGATCCTACGTCGTAATCTAATTCCATCAGATTTTGGTGCTCTTCGGCGACTTCAGCGCTGATCACATCGTCTTCTTCGGGGAGTTGGGGCGGGTCGAAGAAGTTGAAGAAACTCTTACGTCTCTCGGGTTTGCCTGCCTTCCCCTTTCCTTTCTTCTTTCTCGCAATCCTATGCGAAAGAATTTTCCCCGGGTGCCATTCAATCTCCATCCTAGAGAACAACATATTTTTTATATAAAAAAAATATGCCAACTAATACTCTTGAGGACCACAAAAATGAAGGACAACCGGAAGTCATCATCTTTGGGACATGGGCATTTCTGATTTCATATATGTCGAGATGCTACTTTTACTCCCCGATATTATCAAGTTTTAACCGTTTTGATCTCCCAATTCATGTAATCGTTAATTTTAACGGAGTTTAACATGTGTGAGCTTCTGATCTCACTTCAATCATCTCAAAAGCCTCATACTCTTCATCTTCATCGACTTAAAGGTGCGTGAGCATCATTAAGCAACACATGTAACTCTCATGTGTAATGAGGCTCATGTGCGCGTAAGTCGAAAAAGAAGATGTGTTATGATATTTTAAGATGTCTAGAAGGAGATAACGTGCTTTCACGTATTAAATTCAGTCTAAACTAACGAATAAATTGACCTGGTGACTAAAAGGTCCCAAAATCGATATCATTTGGGACTAAATGAACATATTTGAAAATTAGAGACTAGAAAATGCACATTGGGAACTAAAAATATCGTTCGACCACATAAAATTTATATCAACCCAATTGCTTTGTCCAAAACGGGCTCAAATTCATCGACCAAGTAGTAAGTTTTCGTCAGGACTCTGTTCTTGAAGTAAGGATTAGCGTCAAGAAGAAGTCGAGCTTGAAGCCTTTCGGGCTTCCGATTCGACAATTTGATGTCTTTGAGATACCTCAGAGCGTCATCATCACGCTCGAAAATCTGAAATCACATAATGTTATGAAAACAAAAATAGGGTTTAAACGATAAAAAATGGTTTTCCAGATAATAATAACCTCGTCGGCGAGCACACTGTTGTTTTTCATAGCAGTACGCCAAAACCCAGGAACTCCTTTCTCTGCATCAAGTTAAGAGCCTAATAGAAAGTTGACACACAAAAACATACACATTTGCATAAGACATATATAGTTCACAAGCATACCCTCCCATTTCTCTGTATCAACGACGTCAACTTCACCAGTTAATATTTCACTTCTCTGCATATTAATAACACAAACGATTAATGCAACAAAGAGAGGTTCTAGGGTCAAAATTGCTAAGCAATTGCCAACCTTAATATAGAGTGGCTGATAGAGTAATTGGTACTTGGCATCAAGGGTTGCTATCTCCTTGTAATAACTTTTCTCCATATCATCGAGTTGAGCCTGTAAGTATCCCACACAATCACAATTTGTGGGGTAACAAATACTAGAACAAGAAGATTATACAAACAAGGCAGAAACCACTTTTTAGTCTTCAATATTTGGACTATGTGCGTTAATTGTCAATCATATGTCAAATGCAACTTTTACCCAATGTTACCGCTTTTGGACTGTTTTTACTCATGCTGTAAATTTAATTGTTAGTCTATATGTGCTAGAAATTGTGAATTTAAATATTCAGACTAATAGTTTCGGTGATTGAACTTAACATAAATAAGTATAACGGTTAGGCATATGTGAAACTGGGCCAGCAGATCATCAACGCAAGTTGAAACCAGATCAAGACTGCATACCAGAAGTACATTGAACACCGGACTGCATGATAACGGACGTGTCACGCTGGACAATTTCAAACACATAAGGCTCGTCAATTTGAACGCTTCTGACGAACAATTAATACAAGGCTGCCAGCTAGAGCCACTTGAAGTAAAATCAAGCTGAATAAGGAATAAAGCAATGGCACAGACTGCTGCAAGACCAAACAGACCCATTATGGGTAAAGGTAATAATTGCACTGTCCGGTACATAAAGAGCTATCTCACAACGGGCTTCAACTTCAACCCAACTAAAAATAGGAGGAATGCAAGCTGAAGAAACTACTTCTCCAACTCTAAATTTTTAGAACGAGAGAATTAGCTGAAGCTTTCAAGTTATAATTTTTTTTTGTGAGAAAAGAATTAAGGTGTTGTCATCACTGGGTTAAACCGGAACGTTTAACTGAGTGATTTTCTCAAGGGACTGTAAAAAGACTTGAAAGAGGCGAACTGTAAAAAGCCGTTTAGAGTGGTCTAGGAGTTTAGCTAGCGAAATATAGCTTGAGGGTTATATTGAGTCAGTCTAGCTAAGGAGGTTGTACGACAGAGTGTTGTAAACCGAGGCTTTTAGTGGGAACCTTCCTGACCGGGAAGAAGGGGAGACGCGAACTTCCAGAAACAAATCATGTCTCTACTGCAAATACACACACACCACGTTCACATCTGTTCTTGGTTCAAAACCGACCGGTTTCTTCCGCATCAGTCGACACACTAATATATCAAGCACCGATATTGACCATTAACGAGATCAAAACCGAAAACTAACAAGTGCTTATTAACCCCCTCTAAACACATTGACCGATCCTAACAAGTGGTATCATAGCAGGACTGCTTGATATTCATTCATTCTGATGCTTCATCAAACAAACTTCCTATGTTTAGCAGGGAAAACTTCCTTGAATGAAAGACTATAATGATGACCCATCTCTCAGCACAAGACGATGAGACGTGGAACATGTTGATTAATGGACCACTCGAGTTCAAAACGATATATCCCAGACATACCGCTCACCCTACAGAACCTCTGGAAATTCCGAAGACAAAGAGCGCGCTGACTCTATGTGGCGACCCTCACTCTCTAATCGCTAATTAGCGATAACTCGCATCGGGTTTAGCAGCGAAAGCCGCGGAGAACCTATTTTACAAAAACATTTGTTTATACAAATGTTAATACGAACGGGCCGAAGGCCCAAATCATACTATCACTCGCCCACAGGTCGTCATCCATGTACAGCCCCGCCCTCAAAAGCCCATGGAAGCTCCGATAGCCAGCCTCGATCGTTGATTACCTACAACACGCAAACACTGAGCTATTGCCCAGTAGGTGAAATAATGCATGCACGTGTGACTCGCTCACGTTCACTCACCCCCAATTCTCACCAATGCAATGCCACTCACTATCACTCATCACAACCGGGATACACTCACCACCTCACAACGGGCCCCGGGCTTCATACTGTGCACCATCACGCGAAATCACTACCACGATCACGATCACAACCAACACGATCACAACACTACGACAGTGGCCTACACTGAGCAGCCTCCCCGAGCCCTATCAGGTCACACTCTCAGGTCGCCTCTTCTGCCAATGCGGTGCCCACGCTGGTAGCCTACGCTAGGTCCCGTAAGGGTACCCAGGTCGCACCCTCCAGGTCGCCTCCTTCCGCATGCGACAGCGTGGCCTACACTAGCTAGCCTACTTGGGGATATCCCAAGTCGCTCCTTTCTAGGTCTCCCGCAGTCTGCCGCATAATGTCCAATGGGCCAATGGCTCACCGTCACAGGCGCTGGCGCACAGCAGATGCCCACACTCACGTGACTCCTCTACGGGTCGACAGCCAATATCAGCTACACGCTCAATAGGTACAATACAGTACCACTGTTCCACCACGGTACACTCCGTGAAATGACGTGTAATGCACTTGCAGATATTTAACATGATAATACATGGTAACATGATGCTACATGAAACGCACGTAAACACATAATCACATAATTCATTCACATAAATATCACATTGGTGTTTACGCGTTGTAGATAAGATTCACCTACCTGTCCTCCCGCTCAAATCAGTCAAGAGATCTGGTGGAATTCGTAAATGTCGAACCTCTAAATAATTAAATATTATTAGTATATGTGTCCGTTCTCTAAAACCTTAAAATTTATGAAAACCAAAAAAAATAATGAAAATCCCTAAAAATAAATAACCCTAAAATATCGAAATTCTTTAAATGGCGAAACATATGAAATACCAAAAACTTTATAAATAATAGAAACCTAGATGAACCTTACCGAAATATTCAAATGCTTTGCATTCTAAATTACATTTCATGTTTAAAACATTTGCACATCAAAATCCTAAGCAAATTCAAATACGAAAACTCTACAGGCTCTTACGAAAACTTTTGTGATTCTTATACGTATTAGGTTATGAAAAACCTTACATTGGTCAAACACCTAAGATACAAGAACTTTGGATTTTGTGTCACAAACTTAAACACAAAACTTAAATAAGCATATACCATAAACTATATATAATGCCTCTGTTGAGAACTTATCAACATCAAACGCCCTCACATGCCAATTAGATCCTCTCCTCCTAGGGTTCCGAAACTTTAGATTAGAGATCAGTTTATGTACATATTTCAGATTCAATCCCAAGTCCATAAAATTACTCGCATTCCTAAAATAGTTTCCACACCGAAAACAGTACACCCAATAATTGTTTAGAGGTTTTAATTACTGTTCTAATATCGAGAGTTACTTCTAAACTTATCGATGTGTTCTTAACATGGTTAGCGTAGCATTCATATGATTCATCTTGACACATGATTCATTTTGAGCACACATAAAAAGTCATACATGATCATCTCGAAAGTTTCATGGAAATACTCCCCACACTCACATAAGCCACGAAACATAGTTAATTATTACTTACTACATTACCTAACATATGAGTCACGTTAAAGCACATAACCGTTTAACATGCATCAACGTTAAAATTTAACTTAATGGTGTCTTACAAGTCGTGAATGTGAGGGTTGAGGGCTGCTCAAGTGTATAGAAGAATAATGATAACTAAAGGCTAGTACATATATATATATATATATGTATGTATGTATATATGACCATATGATTCTTATCAACTTGAACTTCAACTCGAAAATTCCAGTCCCTAACTGTTAAACCTTTCGAACACAGCCCCTAAGTTACAATATATATTCATGTACAACACCTAATTATTGAGAATGGCATAAGTACTTTAGGTATGAGATATGATTTAAATACCTTACTTTGAGCTCGATCAAGTTACCAACCTCCCTTATGCTACTAAGTTTTGTGGTATAGCTTGAACTCTCTCTTAACGTTTCTTTGTCCCCCCATATATTAGGCCTATCTCTATATAAAATATCGTATTATATATATTAACATAGATATGGATGTTTATAGATAGTGATGTCGATTACCCTTAGGTTAAGAAAACTTTTATTAGTCACACCTACAATAACTCCAAGGACTACCACGTATATTTTTAAGTCTTTTGATTTGATGGGACAAGTTGGTGAGTGACGAATTTTACCTTCCTCCTAAGTAAACTCATTGATCTTAATCGTACTATATTTGAATTACTTTGGGCCAACATCACGTGTTAAACATAGCCCAACATCAATGGTTCCTATATTATTATATAATCTAATATCCCAAGTCTTTGTATTATTATGTTATGTGTTGGGCTTTTGGAGCATTTATTTCAATAATTCATGTATAGCCCACTATCAAAAATATTTTATTAATCCTGACTAATCCCATAGCTAGGTTTCAAAAAAATAATTCCGACCTGATATATTTTATATTTTCGTTCCAAACTAATTCAATAAATTTACATAATTACCGCATCAAAATTTCGTATCAAATTTACGGGTATTACAATCTCCCCCCCTTAAAAAGAATTTCGCCCCCGAAATTCAGTGGTAGGGGATTCGAGTTCGGCTGTACGACAAGATTGGCCCACATATTTTTCTACGTTCCCTAGGCATGGTTATTCCTATTTCCATCACACTTCCGCTACGCACTCTAGCTATAAGTATACTTATTCCTAGCACATACAATTAGTCACGTAGGCAAATATGTCATTTTAAACACATAATCACATCGTACCATAAAACTTACAGGCAAGGCTGGCCATCCAGGCTTTTGAACGGCCGTACATGGACAGTCTACAGAATCTATATCCTAAGCTCTGATACCACCTGTGGCGACCCTCACTCTCTAATCGCTAATTAGCGATAACTCGCATCGGGTTTAGCAGCGAAAGCCGCGGAGAACCCATTTTACAAAAACATTTGTTTATACAAATGTTAATACGAACGGGCCGAAGGCCCAAATCATACTATCACTCGCCCACAGGTCGTCATCCATGTACAGCCCCGCCCTCAAAAGCCCATGAAAGCTCCGATAGCCAGCCTCGATCGTTGATTACCTACAACACGCAAACACTGAGCTATTGCCCAGTAGGTGAAATAATGCATGCACGTGTGACTCGCTCACGTTCACTCACCCCCAATTCTCACCAATGCAATGCCACTCACTATCACTCATCACAACCGGGATACACTCACCACCTCACAACGGGCCCCGGGCTTCATACTGTGCACCATCACGCGAAATCACAACCACGATCACGATCACAACCACAACACGATCACAACACTACGAAAGTGGCCTACACTGAGCAGCCTCCCCGAGCCATATCAGGTCACACTCTCAGGTCGCCTCTTCTGCCAATGCGGTGCCCACGCTGGTAGCCTACGCTAGGTCCCGTAAGGGTACCCAGGTCGCACCCTCCAGGTCGCCTCCTTCCGCATGCGACAGCGTGGCCTACACTAGCTAGCCTACTTGGGGATATCCCAAGTCGCTCCTTTCTAGGTCGCCCGCAGTCTGCCGCATAATGTCCAACGGGCCAATGGCTCACCGTCACAGGCGCAGGCGCACAGCAGATGCCCACACTCACGTGACTCCTCTACGGGTCGACAGCCAATATCGGCTACACGCTCAATAGGTACAATACAGTACCACCGTTCCACCACGGTACACTCCGTGAAATGACGTGTAATGCACTTGCAGATATTTAACATGATAATACATGGTAACATGATGCTACATGAAACGCACGTAAACACATAATCACATAATTCATTCACATAAATATCACATTGGTGTTTACGCGTTGTAGATAAAATTCACCTACCTGTCCTCCCGCTCAAATCAGTCAAGAGATCTGGTGGAATTCGTAAATGTCGAACCTCTAAATAATTAAATATTATTAGTATATGTGTCCGTTCTCGAAAACCTTAAAATTTATGAAAACCAAAAAAAATAATGAAATCCCTAAAAATAAATAACCCTAAAATATCGAAATTCTTTAAATGATGAAACATATGAAATACCAAAAACTTTATAAATAATAGAAACCTAGATGAACCTTACAGAAATATTCAAATGCTTTGCATTCTAAATTAAATTTCATGTTTAAAACATTTGCACATCAAAATCCTAAGCAAATTCAAATACGAAAACTCTACAGGCTCTTACGAAAACTTTTGTGATTCTTATACGTATTAGGTTATGAAAAACCTTACATTGGTCAAACACCTAAGATACAAGAACTTTGGATTTTGTGTCACAAACTTAAACACAAAACTTAAATAAGCATATACCATAAACTATATATAATGCCACTGTTGAGAACTTATCAACATCAAACGCCCTCACATGCCAATTAGATCCTCTCCTCCTAGGGTTCCGAAACTTTAGATTAGAGATCAGTTTATGTACATATTTCAGATTCAATCCCAAGTCCATAAAATTACTCGCATTCCTAAAATAGTTTCCACACCGAAAACAGTACACCCAATAATTGTTTAGAGGTTTTAATTACTGTTCTAATATCGAGAGTTACTTCTAAACTTATCGATGTGTTCTTAACATGGTTAGCGTAGCATTCATATGATTCATCTTGACACATGATTCATTTTGAGCACACATAAAAAGTCATACATGATCATCTCGAAAGTTTCATGGAAATACTCCCCACACTCACATAAGCCACGAAACATAGTTAATTATTACTTACTACATTACCTAACATATGAGTCACGTTAAAGCACATAACCGTTTAACATGCATCAACGTTAAAATTTAACTTAATGGTGTCTTACAAGTCGTGAATGTGAGGGTTGAGGGCTGCTCAAGTGTATAGAAGAATAATGATAACAAAAGGCTAGTACATATATATATATATATATATATGTATATATGACCATATGATTCTTATCAACTTGAACTTCAACTCGAAAATTCCAGTCCCTAACTGTTAAACCTTTCGAACACAGCCCCTAAGTTACAATATATATTCATGTACAACACCTAATTATTGAGAATGGCATAAGTACTTTAGGTATGAGATATGATTTAAATACCTTACTTTGAGCTCGATCAAGTTACCAACCTCCCTTATGCTACTAAGTTTTGTGGTATAGCTTGAACTCTCTCTTAACGTTTCTTTGTCCCCCCATATATTAGGCCTATCTCTATATAAAATATCGTATTATATATATTAACATAGATATGGATGTTTATAGATAGTGATGTCGATTACCCTTAGGTTAAGAAAACTTTTATTAGTCACACCTACAATAACTCCAAGGACTACCACGTATATTTTTAAGTCTTTTGATTTGATGGGACAAGTTGGTGAGTGACGAATTTTACCTTCCTCCTAAGTAAACTCATTGATCTTAATCGTACTATATTTGAATTACTTTGGGCCAACATCACGTGTTAAACATAGCCCAACATCAATGGTTCCTATATTATTATATAATCTAATATCCCAAGTCTTTGTATTATTACGTTATTTGTTGGGCTTTTGGAGCATTTATTTCAATAATTCATGTATAGCCCACTATCAAAAATATTTTATTAATCCTGACTAATCCCATAGCTAGGTTTCAAAAAAATAATTCCGACCTGATATATTTTATATTTTCGTTCCAAACTAACTCAATAAATTTACTTAATTATCGCATCAAAATCTCGTATCAAATTTACGGGTATTACACTCTAGTAGAGACTAAAAAGGCAAACCTAGACAACATTGCTGCAGACACCTTGTTCAAAACCTTGGACATGTGTATATTCAGACAGGTCGTGATGTGCCAAACCGCAAAGGAGGTATGGACCAAGCTCTGCCAAATTTGCGGAGGCAATGACCAGACACGAGAAAACAAGCTCTTGGTTTCTATCAAATAATACGATACTATCAAGATGAAGCCAGAGGAAATCATGGCTGATTTCGAGGAGCGGTTTTGCTCAATCATCAACGATCTCTCAGCTCTAGGAAGAGAGCTTGAGAACGGGACGTGGCGATTAAAGTCATGAAGCACTCCCTCGAGAATGGGATGTGAAAACTATGATTATGCGACAGTCGAAAGACTTAAGCAAACTAATGCTCCATGACTTATTCGCAGATTTAAAGGCCTATTAATTCGAACTCCAGACAAGAATGGAGGAGATGATGGTAAAAGCACTAGCTGTAGCCGAAACCTCATCCAAGAATGCGGCACATTGATTACGAACAGAAATTAAAAGTTTATATGGAGGACAATCCAAAATCAACAGATTATTAGCTTGGCGAGAACTCACAACGACGGCATTTAAAATTTGATCTCTATCCATTCCACGCAATGCTTAGAGATGACAAAAAAATAAAAACGAGTAAGCTAATTTATATTCATAAAAGCAAATCAATATATATATATATGGAGAAGGTACGTGGCGTTGTTAAACCTATTAGTCCAGTTATCAAACTGTAAACAGTCTGATCCCGTTCGGACCCAAGGTATTCCAGCCTATATACCATAATTCCAAAATAAAATTAAAATTTATTTTTGTGATTATTAGAATTAAATCATTAGATACAAGGATTTTTACATGATAAAATTTTCATTTAACTAATTCAATCGGTAACAGCCATGCCCAAAAACGCCTTTCTTTCGGCAACACGGGCTTTGCCAAGAGCCGACACAGAATTAATCAAAATCAAATTTTTTCATAAACTTTATCCAAAATTTAATTCTTTTAATCGATTTTTTAAAAGATTTTAATAAAAGAAAATATTAAATATATCATATTAATATATGTATAAAAATAGGATATAAAACCATAATTAAGGTATTAAGGCATCTTGGTGTAGTTTAACGATGAAAATTAGCCTTCCATTAAGGCTAAGAAAGATAAAATAAAAGAAATAACAAAATTAAAAACTTACTTAAAAGAGAAGGAGTCGTACATGAAACTTCAACGTTTATTCCTTAAGATATTTTACAATAAAGGGAAATTACAAGAGGGAATGAAGAGAGAGTACAAGAGAATGTAAAATAATGCACACCTGAAGCGTATTAGCTTCAACTCTATAAATAGAATAGAAAATTAAAGTACAATAATTGAAGTAAAGAAAATTTTTCTTCTTATCCAAATCTCCAATTATCATTAACTGATATCAATATATTGGATGCTTTGACATTAAATGTCAAAACTCACGGATATAATTATGCTCCGGGTTCGGAAGTAATTTGTCTGTTATAGAATTTATTATAAACCTTTATATACGCTTAATCCTCAATGCAAAATCGTTGATAAACCCATCAACGAAACTGTTTTAATAGAAACTAATTTTAGTAGATCTAATATTACAACTCGTAGATCTATTAAATGGGAAGAAATTCAATTCCCAGAAAATTGGGTACAATCTTGTTCTAAAATATAATTAACGTTAAACTACACCTTAACGTCTTAGTCAAGAATATCACGAACCAAGTAATCCTTGGTACTCCATTTCTTAGAAAAATATTTCCTATAAAATATGGATTTAAAGGAAGCTTCAATAACAAAGAAGTATACTTTGAATTCATTACTGAACCTTTTTCTAGGATTCTTAATGAAATTAAGGATTCTATTCTTATTAAAGCAAAAGAAAATCAGGTAAATTATCTGAAACAAGAAATTAGTATACTTACGATTGAGGATAAACTCCAAAATCCTAAGTTACAAGAAAAAATAGAAATACTACATAATGAATTTACGTTACAAATATGTAATGATTTACCTAATGCTTTCTGGAATAGAAAAAAGCATATAGTTACATTACCTTATGGGGAAGATTTTAGTGAGAAAAATATTCCCACTAAAGCTCGTCCTTGTCAGATGAATTCTGAACTTTTAGAATTATGTAAAAAAGAAATAGCTTCTCTTTTACAGAAAGGTTTAATAAAACCTTCAAAATCTCCTTGGTCGTGTACTGCTTTTTATGTTAATAACCATGCAGAAAAAGAAAGAGGAGCACCAAGGTTAGTTATTAATTATAAGCCTCTAAATAAAGTTTTAAAATGGATTAGACATCCTATTCCTAATAAAAAAGATCTTTTAGATCGTTTATTTAATGCCATTATATTTTCAAAATTTGATTTAAAATCACGTTTTTGGCAAATTCAAATAGCCGAAGAGGATCGGTATAAAACTGCTTTCACTGTCCCAATTGGACAATTTGAGTGGAATGTTATGCCTTTTGGCTTAAAAAATGCTCCTTCTGAATTTCAAAATATTATGAATGATATTTTTATTCCTTATAGTAATTTTATTATCGTATATATTGACGATATTTTGATTTTTTCCAAAGATATTGAAACTCATTTTAAACATCTTGATATTTTCAAGAAAATTGTTATTCAAAATGGTTTAGTCATATCCAGCCCAAAAATGGTTTTATTTCAAACTAAAGTTATTGAAAAAGGTTATGTTAACCCAATAAATAGAAGTATTGAGTTTGCGTCAAAATTTCCAGATCAAATTCTTGATAAAACTCAACTTCAAAGATTTTTGGGGAGTCTTAATTATATTTCTCCTTATTATGAAAATCTTGCAATTGATACATCTATTTTATATGATAGATTAAAAAAGATTCCATGTCAGTGGACAAATAGTCACACTGAAGCAATTAAGAAAATTAAGAATAAGGTTACTCATTTACCTTGTTTAAAGCTTGCTTATCCTAATTGGCCTAAAATTTTTGAAACTGATGCTTCTGATTTAGGTTTCGGAGGAATCTTAAAACAAGTTTCTCCAGAAGATAAAAAAGAATATTTAGTTAGATTCCATTCGGGGAAATGGAATAATGCTCAGAAAAATTATGCTACTATAGCTAGAGAAGTTCTTGCTATAGTTAAATGTGTTCTTAAATTTCAGGATGATTTATACAATCAAAAGTTTTTAATAAAAACTGATTGTCAAGCTGCGAAATTCATGTTTCAGAAAGATTTCAAACATGATGTCTCCAAACAAATGTTTGCGAGATGGCAGGCTCATTTAGCCCCATTCGATTTTGAAATTATTTATAAAAAAGGAAGTGATAATAGTCTTCCTGATTATCTTACTCGAGAATATCTGACATGAATTTTATGCAAAATGCAGCAATGTCCCATTATGGGATAGGTTTCGCCTCTAATAGAGGTGGACGTGGTGGTGGAAAAAATGTTATTGCTCAAATGGGCAATAAGAAACTGGTAAAAGAAAATCTATCAGCATCCTCAAGTAATACCTTGAGTAGTGAAGAATTCACAAAATTCCTTGAATTCAAAAAGCAGAAAGCAAAGTCTGCTGAAGGAACATCTTACGCAAAAATAATTGCGGAAGAAGAAGATGATGTTGACTATGAGAAAATTTCTCATACTGAGGTAATTATATTACTTGATTTTAAAGATTTAAAATGGTCTGATGAACCTTGGACTTTAATGTTAAGGTATTTAGACAGAGCATCATATGCTGCTACTTTTTATAAAAATCGTGATACTTATGAAAATATTCTTAAGTCCATTGTAACATGTGATTTTGATCACTTTAATGCGGGAAATACCCTGTATGCTTTGAAAAAGGGTTATACCCTTAGTAAAATTATTTTCAAGCAAATTATTTCGCCTGAAAAATGGGCTATACACCCATTAAAGGATAGAGAATATTTTCATCATGAGTTAAAAAGTCTCATTAAATTCAATTATTACGATTATATCGATGCCTTTTATAAAGTATTTTTATACCAGAATGAAAGTAAAAAACATTCTTGGTGGATAAAAATTTGTGCGGATGTATATAAGTCTGAAATTCCAAATTGGTTTTATCAATGGTGGCTTTCTTATGGAGCTACAATTGAAATTCTTAAGGAACCCTTCTTTGGATTATATCAAGAATGGGTCAAAGTTTCTCCGATTCTTATAGAAGCGGAACATAAAAAGGAATGTATTGAAGGAATTGCTTCTTTACATTTTTATACTGAATTTAGTATTCCTTGGATATGGAGATGGACTCCTGAAGTGGGTATACCCAAAAAAAATTTCATGTCTTAAACGAAACTTTTATATAAAGTTTTGGAAAAAAAATGATAAGAAAACAAAATACTGGTGAATATGAAAGCCAGCAGACGATCGATAAGATCGAAGAAAAAATTTCTCTTTATAAAATTGCGATTAATAACCGTGAACAACGGGAAGCTCCTAGTCCTTTCGAGATGATTTCTCAAAGGATTAATATATAAAAAAGGAAAAAATGAAGCCCAATGAAATTATTGATGTCTACTTCGAAGAAATGAAGAAAGACATTGCAAAAAATTTTGGTATGGATATTGGAGATATTTCGATGGGGACATCTTCAAAGAATGAAGATGAGGAAGAATTTTGCCTTGGTGGTGAAGGACAAGATCCGGAGAATCCGGATGACTTTATTATTGAAGAAATTATTGGAGATAATGCGATGGATCTTATGGGACAAGAAATCGCAATAATTAAAGACAACGTGGCGCAAGTTGTCAAGACTCGTGAAGAAATAAAGGAGTCTAAAGCCAAAGATGCCCTCAAGATTCGAGAAAATAAAGATGCCATGGATAAGAACAAGAAAAGTTGATGGCGACTTCAACGAAGGAAATTGGTCCACTATTAGCTTTAATAAAGCTACAGAAGACTTAATGGAGAATAGCTGTCAAGACTTTTTGACAAGTGGGGCGGCTAAGAAGAAAAATTTTCTTTACTTCAATTATTGTACTTTAATTTTCTATTCTATTTATAGAGTTGAAGCTAATACGCTTCAGGTGTGCCTTATTTTACATTCTCTTGTACTCTCTCTTTCTTCCCTCTTGTAATTTCCCTCTACTGTAAAATATCTTAAGGAATAAACGTTGAAGTTTCCTTTACGACTCCTTCTCTTTTAAGTAAGTTTTTAATTTTGTTATTTCTTTTATTTTATCTTTCTTAGCCTTAATGGAAGGCTAATTTTCATCGTTAAACTACACCAAGATGCCTTAATACCTTAATTATGGTTTTATATCATATTTTTATACATATATTAATATGATATATTTAATATTTTCTTTTATTAAAATCTTTTAAAAAATCGATTAAAAGAATTAAATTTTGGATAAAGGTTATGAAAAAATTTGATTTTGATTAATTCTGTGTCGGCTCTTGGCAAAGCCCGTGTTGCCGAAAGAAAGGCGTTCTTGGGCATGGCTGTTACCGATTGAATTAGTTAAATGAAAATTTTATCATGTAAAAATCCTTGTATCTAATGATTTAATTCTAATAATCACAAAAATAAATTTTAATTTTATTTTGGAATTATGGTATATAGGCTGGAATACCTTGGGTCCGAACGGGATCAGACTGTTTACAGTTTGATAACTGGACTAATAGGTTTAACAACGCCACGTACCTTCTCCAATTTTTCTTCTTTTTGTTCTTTTTGTTATCTTTTTTGTAAAGATCCTCTCCGTATGGTATCAGAGCCATGGTGGGGGAGTTAAGGTGTAGTTTAACGTCTTATTCAAATGAATTTGATGCGAAGAAAAGATACTGTTAAAAACAGTATTGAAGAGGAATATGATGTTCCTCAAGATTTAGACAAATTAAATCGTTGGACAATTCCTAAAATAGATCATAAAATAATCTATGAATTAGGAACCTTTGAAGAATTAGGTTTGAAACAGGTAGTCAAAACTACCGAAGAAACTATCTCTCTTAATAATGAAGAGATGGTTATTAGGCTTCTAAGTAATAGAGACTTAGAAAAATATAGAATAAACCATAAGTTTATTCATATCGGGTTAGTTCAGGTAGCCTTTAAGCCTTTGACTTTAGAAGGTTTACCAGAAAGTTTTATAGCATCTCTTAGAGATGGTCGAAATCTCGACTGGAAACAATCCCTTATGGGAATAATTCAGGCTAATCTGGCACATGGTCCAGTCTATTTTAATGTTTATCCAAATCTCCAATTATCATTGACTGATATCAATATATTGGATGCTTTGACATTAAATGTCAAAACTCACGGATATAATTATGCTCCGGATTCGGAAGTAATTTGTATCTGTTATAGAATTTATTATAAACCTTTATATACGCTTAATCCTCAATGCAAAATCGTTGATAAACCCATCAACGAAACTGTTTTAATAGAAACTAATTTTAGTAGATCTAATATTACAACTCGTAGATCTATTAAATGGGAAGAAATTCAATTCCCAGAAAATTGGGTTATTAACGAGCTATGCCTCTGCAACCCAAAATTAAGAAAAATCCTACTCAAATAATACAGATAACAGATGGAACTGTTCAAATACACTTTGAGCAGGATAGAAAATCTGTCGATGTAAAAACTCCGAGATCTAGAATTACTAGATCAAGCTCATCACACTATCATATATCACCATGTGATTATATGATAAGATCTCCTTCTAGAGCTTCGACTTCTCAGATTAGAGAATCAGCCTCTAGTGATTATCTTCAAAATAAGGTTGAAGAATTAAGAATTAATCCTGATAATATTTTTCATGGTGTTTTCAAAAATCAAGACGAGGAAATAACCGAGTCAGAAATGGATTTTCGTGTTTAATGGATATTAAACCAAAAATTGATTTTAGTCCGGGATCACCGGCAAGAAAGAAAATTCAACAAGAATTTAATCAACCCAAATGGGAACTTTTTAGAAAATGGTTTTTCGAAAACTTTAATAAAGAAGATAAAAATATTATTCAAGAAAAATTTTATAAAGATCTTGAAAGACAAAATGAAAAATTGCCTTTCGTTCCTTGGTTTTTATCAAGATATTTTAAAAATATGATTTCTGTTCTTGAAAGAAATTATAAGCTTTCGAATGGAAAAAATATTAATTCTATTTTTCCTCCTCAAACCAGTTTCCAAATGGAAAAGGAAAATGAAATTAGATTTTTTAATGCTTTTAAAAAATTATTTGAAAAGGAAAATGATACGCTTTCTATTACTATTAATCATATTAATAGTCTTTTAAAACAACAAATTATACAAATATGTATGTTATTGTTTTAGGAGAACAAATTTCTTTATTAAAAAAGAATATTGAAGAAATTTCGTCTTCAATAAAAGATATAAAAAAATTATCTTTTAATAAATAAAGATAAAATTGAAGAAAAAATAGCTAATAAAGCTTCTCCGAGTGTTCAGCCTCCTCCTAAAATTATCGATTTTAAATTAGAATCAATTTCTAATATTGAAAATTTACTTAATGAAAAGCTTAAAGATTTAAAACTTAATACTTTAAGCGAAGAATTTGAAGAAAAACTTGAAAATTCTGATAGTATCTATTATACTTTTAATGAAGAATTAAATAAACTTAAACAAGGAAAATATTCCAGTAAACCAATTCAAACTAAATTTTACTATCCCAGACCAACTCCTCAAGATGTCTTGTTCGAAGAACAAGAATTAACACTTAATAATTCTTATAGTGGTAGGAGTATTTATGAGTGGAACTTAGACGGTTATACTGAAAGACAAATTTTCAATATGATACATAGAATGCTTATGTATAGTACAATATGCAAAGCTAATCATAATAGCGACAGAGTTATTGCTAAAATGATTGTTGCTGGCTTCACTGGTCAGTTAAAAGGATGGTGGGATAATTATCTTACTCCTCGTGAGCAAGAAGAAATTTATCTTACCATGAAAGAAGAAAATGACGAATTAGTCGAAAATGCAGTTTATACACTGTGTATTAATATAATAGAACATTTTACATGCCGATGGTCTGATAATTCTGAAAATATCAGAACTCTTCTCCAAAACTTAAGATGTAAAACTTTTACATCTTTTAGGTGGTATAAAGATACCTTCCTTAGCCGTGTTATGGAACTTCCAGAGTCTAATAGTACTCACTGGAAATCCAAATTTATTGACGGTTTACCTTCACTCTTTGCAGAAAGAGTAAGGAATAATATTAGAAAAGGAGAACCGAGTATAGATTATAATTCTTATACTTACGGTAAACTTACTGGTATTTGTACTCAAGAAAGTTTAGCTTTATGCAACGAAATAAAGCTGAACAAACAAATTAAGAGAAATTCTCTTAATGAAAAGAAACAATTAGGGGATTTCTGTGATCAATTTGGCATAGAAAATCCTTCTACGAGTCAACCTCGTAAAGAATATAAACCTAAAAAATATTCTCCTAAACAATATGAAAGGAGGAAATATCGAAAATCTAAACGAAGAGAACAAAAACTCTTAAAAGATAATAAAGATTATCAATATAGAAAAAATTTTCCTCCAATTGTTTGTCGAAAATGTGGGAAAATAGGTCACAAAGCAAAAACTTGCTGGACCAAAAAGAAAATTAATAATTTAAATATTGATAATGATTTAAAAGAGACATTATCAAAAATTCTGTTAGAATCAGATAGTGAAACTTCTTCGAGTGATGAAAACAATATCATCGAAGATATTTTGTTGGCCCTTTTTATTACCAAACAAGGATCAAAAGAAAGGTTTGAATGTGTAAAACGTGAAGAACACCTTGAGTGCGTGTTAGTGTGTGTTTTTCTAAGGGAAAGTAAAAGGTGGCTTACCTTTCTAATTCTTTTGATGAAACCCTAATTAGGGCAATTTGGGCTTTATATACCACAATTGTTTGGTATATTAAAGCCCAATACAAAACTATGACTTAATATCATAAGTCACCCCAAACTACTACAATCCTCTAAATAAACATATTAATCCAAGATTACATAAATTAAAGGATGCTACAAAATATTCCTAACAATCTCGCCCTTAGCATCCTTTTTGCTTTGATGTCCTTTGTGTCTTCTTCTTCTTGGGTTTCTCCACAGCATCAATCGATTTCCTGAGTCCGAGTCTGAACTCGTAAGATCGTATCGTTCTTCGTAAGGATAATCGATCGGAGATGATGTTGATCAGCTTCTCGTACTTTTCCTGGACTTCTGCTTCTTCGTACCTTAGCTCCTCCAAAATCCTTTCGAGTTTCACCCGAATAATAAGCAGCGTCCCATCGCTGAATTTAGCAATCTCGGATGTTTTCATCAGCCTCTTTTCTCCCTTGTAATTGATGTAGACCACCGATGGATCGTTGTCATCATTGATTATGTGCCCTTCACCGAGACTTGAGTCGGGGACTTCGAATGATGGCTTCGTGAGATTCACCCTTTTCATGTTGCTTTCCACCGCCATTTGAAGATCGTGAGTCGAATTGAACTTGATTTGGCGCACCATGAATCGCTTAAGAGCAACGTAGCCCACTTTCAAGTCTGGATTCTGGAGTGTTCCAAGAAATCTGAAGCTTATAAGTATCCGATCAACATCTTCACCTCTGATGTAGGAGAGATCGCCTTCGGTCAGTTCCTCGACCGTTCCATCTTCTCACTGCACCTTATAGATAGGATATTCATAATAGTCCACACGACCTCGCCGAACTCCCAAGATTTTGTTGATTCTGGCCTTTTCCTTCTCTTCTCTTCTAAGAACGTTAACATCTGTATCTTTTGCTCTCCACACAAGCCCTCTACGAAGAGAGAGCAGATATCGTACAGCAGTTGATCTCGGGAGATGAGTTAGGCCTCTTAGATTCAGCTCGTCTAGCTCCTTGATCCTATCCTCCTTCCTCCATATTCTTCTTCGTATCTCTTCTTGATATGGAGCTATCACTTTGACATTTTCCCACGGTGGCTTCTGTTCTTCTCCTATCTTCGACTTCGAGGGGGGACACTCCTTATCGACGACAGCGTGTTTGAGAAGCTCTGGAAGTTCTGGAATGTCTGCTTCGTAGTCTTCACCTTCCTCGAGCTCATCATCGTCGATAAGTGCCAGGTTAACATTTGCCTTCATCAAGAAATATCTGGCGTTGTCCAGTAAGCCCTTGGCCAAGTCTGGATGCATCGGCTTTGTTAACCAATCGTCGTTGAAGATGTACTTTTCTACCGCTGTGTGTGAGTTGTAAAGTGCTTCGAGAGATAGAGTAGGTGAGGATGGAGGATCAGAGGAGGTTCTTGGGTTTGTAAGGTTAGGCGGTGATGGACTCACGGCTGTTGAGGAGGTCGTTTGGGTTGTATTGGTAGTAGTTCGAGTAGATTTTCTGGTTTGGGTGGGTGTAGGTGGTTTTGTTCTGGTGGGTGTTCGGGTGATTCTAGGTTGCGTGTGTGGCTGCGGTGGAGGCCCTGTCTCTTGTGTCTTCTCCCCCTCGGGACGATCCCCACCGTCAGGGTCGTCACGTGATTGTCTTGATGACTGGGCCTCGCCGGGGTTAGGCGGGTTGAAAGGAAGCTCCAGACGTCTGAGGACCTCCGCTTCATAGGCAGTGAGCTTCGGTGCAGTGCGGAGTCTGGCCAGTAGAACGTCGATCAGTTCCAGGATCGGTACGTTCCACGGTCCTTCCTCAGAGTCAGGAGTTGGGTCGGGTTGCGTGGGTACTTCTTCGTGGACGGGGGCTTTGCCTTTAGCCCGAGAGGATGTCCCAATGACGTTGTAGACCTGGGTCATAATAGTATCCTCGAGATCTTTCGCCAATGCTGCGAGTCGATTCTCTAGACTCGCCTCCGTCACGAACGGGGAAAATAACCTGACGGAGTCACTAAGACGTTCCGTCGTCACAACATCAGTAGAGGGTACTGATGTGCCGCCCGTTTGCACAGGACTTGAAGAACCGAGGCCACGAAGGCTCATTGTTGACATCAAAGCTGAGACTGACTCAGATTGATGGCCCAAGGTCGTAGCTGCAGTGATGTTGACTACGTTGGGTCTTCCGCTCTGTTCCGTACTAGACTCTAGTACGGAGACATCGTAGAGCGTTCGGTCTAGATCACTAAGATCTAGAGGTGCAGAATCTAACGGTAGTGTCCTAGAAAGTGGAAAAATTATAGATGGTGAGGGCACTAGACTCGTTGTGATCAAAGAAGGTGCAGTCAGAGGCGGAGGATTGCTTGTTACATCAACCACCTCCGAGCGAGATGGTGATGAATGACGTGGCACCTCGTGAGTATGTGAAACAATCATCTGTTGGGAGATGATTGAGTGGCTGGGAAGGGCAGTTTGCGCGATTGGACCCGATGTCGCGACTTCTACTCGGGGGAAGACAAAGTCATCCCCTGTACCTATGGGTTCGGCCCGGCTTGTTTGTGGACTAGTTGGCTGAGGAATACGGTCGTGTTTCTGCTTTGTACGCCGTTCCTGTTGTCCTCCTATGTCATCCCCTTTGGATTTTCGCTTTTGTTTTGGCTGTGGGGATGAAGAGCTTCCTAGACCTACATTTGGTGGTGGGGGTTGGCTTATCCCTGGGTTAGGTTCAACTGGGATGTGTTGAACCATGGGGACGTCGTCGAGGTTGTTGGCTCGCATGTATTTGCGTAGCTCCGGCTCATGCGGATCGAGGAGGCGAAGTAAGTAGTCTGGAATGATCATGGCCTCCTGATCGAGGTTGGTGAGCTTCGGAGATTGATAACCCTCGTCTCTCGGTCGGCGTTCGATTCCGGGATGAAGATCCACGAAATGTTGGACGATGACGGGTAGCCACCGTACGTAAGGAAGCACCGGCTTCGTTGATCTAAGACCTCGCCTTCGTAGTTAATCGAGGATGTCCGACCAGATGAGTTGGGCGACATCATAATTTCTGTTGAATACGATCCCATGGAAGATAAGCATGATGTTCCGGTTGCACTTGTCGGACCCGGAGTGCTTTGGCGAGAGGCACTTGTTGACAATGAGAAATAAAGTCCTCCAAGGTGCAGGGATGTCTTTGGCAGTGAAGTCAGGTAAGTGTATGGTGTTTTGGGCGTTAGGTTTGTGGCCCATGAATAGGAAGTCCCTGATTAGGTCGTCATTTGATGGATGGGGATCATATATTAGTGAGTGTGGTAGGTTTAGAATGGAACGGAGAATGGTTGGGGTTAAAACAACTATGGTGTTGTCGATGACGGCGAAAAGAGTAGTTATTTTTGGTTTATTTGTTGGTTTCTGAAGGGTAGACCAAAATTGTTGCACATATACTTCAAGGACTACCTCGGTGATGTTTAGGGCGGTTTTTAGAGGGTGGTTTGCGAGGATTTTAATAATGATAGGATCTGGGCACGAGGTATTATCAAAGTCAAGTTGATGGTTGTTGGGTGGCCTCTGTGCCCAGTCCTTGGAGGCGAAAATCTCATCAATTTGTCGCACCATTTTGGTATATCTGCAAGATAAGAGCAAAGAATTAGTGGAAATCGACCATTTTGACTTAGAGAGTAGTGCAAAATTATTCAATACGTTGTTAAGCATGTTAGGACTTAGAGAAATTTGGCAAAAATTATGACTAAGTTTTGTTGAAGAAGCAAAGTGAAATTGAAGTAAGCAATCGGCGAAAGTGCCAATTTCAATTCAATTTCAATTGGTTTTGAGTTTCGGGCAATACTGTGCATCGTGCGGTTCAAATTATAAGTTCAATTTGGAGTGTGGTTTCGATCGAAGTCATGTTCAATTTAGGCAAATTCGGCGAAAGTGAAATTAAATTCAGTTTCGATCGAAAGTCCAAATTGGTACAATTTAAATCACGAATCGATCGATTCAATTGAGCCTTCAGTTTCGATCGAAACTGTGGAATAGAACAAAACTGTGAGATAGTGTGTATCGATTAAAATTAATTTTGTCGTCAGTTTCGATCGAAACTGTGAGATAGTTTCGGCCGAAAGAGTTAAATCAAAACGATTAAAATTATGTTGAAAATTGAAATGCCCAGTTTCGATCGAAACTAGTAAAACCCTAGAATCCGTCGATTTGAAAACATAGAATAAGTACGATTTTCAGTAACAATCGATCGACTGTGATGTGAAATTGAAACTAGAGTTTAGTTTCGAGCGAATCTAGGCGAGATGAAAACACGTTTTAACAGTGATTCGCTCGAACTCACGCAACCCTAATCTGCGTAACCTGCAAGAATGACAAAATTATCAGTTAAATGCTGTAGATTAAGCATTTTTCCTTACCAATGAGGGATTTGGAGTTGCAAAAATCGGTAAAACAAAGTGAGACTGTGATGAGTTTGTGTGCGATTTCAGAGAGGGTTTAAGAGTGAATTTGAAAATCGATGAAGAAGAACAGTGTTTCCGGCGAAACTCTATTTAAATAAGCAGAGTCTCAGTTTCGCCGAGAATACTTCCAAAGAGTCAATTTTGATTTTCGATCGATTAAATTGAGTTTCGGGCGAAAGTTAGTTCGCCGAGAGAAATTTCAAAGGATTTAATAATCAATTTCAATTGAAATGTGTTTCGAGCGAAAGTCAGTTTCGCCGATAAAATTATAAAAGTATTTAATCAAATTGAAGTTTCAATCGAAACGTGTTTCGAGCGAAAATCAGTTTCGCCGAGAAAATAATAAATCAAGAGTTAAAGTTCAGTTTCGATCGAAACTTGTTTAGTGCGATTGGCAAATCAATTTGAAAGGGTTTCGAGCGATATGTAGTTTCGCCGAGAAATATTTGTGATATTTGAAATATTTGAATAATTTAATTTCGATAGAAATTTAAGGAGTTTCACTATACTATATAATTTAAATTTGATGAGAAATAATAAAAACTCCTTGTGTGAACTGTTTTGTGCATAATTTTGAGAGACTCCCCCTAGATTTGTGTGAACCGTTCAATGACTCCCCCTAAATTAGTGCATAATAATGAAAGACTCCCCCTAGATCCATGCATAAATTTTTATTACTCTCCCCCTAGATATAATAGTAGGATTTTTAACATTCATAACATATAGAGAAAAGTTAAATGATCTATTTACACAATATCAGGTTCATGTAGGGACAATCGATCATGTCTTATGGTTCAACATGCCTAACCTAGATACTAAGAATTGGAATCGCTTTTCATCCAATGCCTTAGTGAATAGGTCGGCAAGTTGAAGATCTGTGTGAACAAAATGCATTTCGATTGTACCTTGTTCCACATGTTCCTTGATAAAGTGATATCTAATGTCTATATGTTTGGTGCGTGAATGATGTACTGGATTACTTTTTATAGCTATAGCACTTTTAGAGTCACTAAAAATTGGGATATGATTTAACGTTATGCCGAAATCTCGCAGCTGGGTTCTCATCCACAAAATTTGTGAGCAGCAACTCGCAGCAGCGACATATTCTGCCTCTGCTGTCGATGTTGAGACACAATTTTGCTTTCGAGACGACCAACTTACGAGTTTACCCCCGAGAAATTGAGCGGCTCCAGAAGTGCTCTTTCTGTCCAGCTTGCATCCTGCGTAATCAGCATCTGTGTATCCTACGAGTTCAAAGCTTGATTCCATCGGGTACCATAGACCTAGATTCGGAGTTCCCTTGAGATATTTGAAAATTCGCTTGACGGCGAGCATGTGAGATTCCTTTGGATCAGCTTGAAAGCGTGCACAGAGACACGTGGCGAACATGATATCAGGTCTACTTGATGTAAGATAGAGCAAGGATCCTATCATGCCTCGATAAGTTGTCTGGTTAACAGATTTTCCTGAGGAATCTGCGTCAAGTTTGCATGAGGTAGACATGGGAGTCATGGCAGTATTTGATTTGTCCAAGTTGTACTTCTTGAGTATGTCGTGAATGTACTTGGATTGCCTGATGAAGATTCCATCGTGAAGCTGTTTAACCTGAAGTCCTAAGAAGAAACTTAGTTCGCCCATCATGCTCATTTCGAATTTCTGCTTCATTAGATCCCCAAAGTTCCTGCACATTCGTGAGTCTGTTGACCCGAATATGATGTCGTCAACATAGATCTGCACTAGCATAATGTCTGAGCCGTCCTTCTTGATAAAAAGAGTCGTATCAATCTTCCCTTTTGTGAAACCAGATGAGATGAGAAAATCTGAGAGGACCTCGTACCAGGCTCTGGGAGCTTGTTTAAGTCCATAGAGAGCTTTATCGAGTTTGTAGACATGGTCTGGGAGTTGTTCGTTTACAAAACCTTCAGACTGGGATACAAAAACTTCTTCTTTTAGTATTCCGTTGAGGAATGCAGTTTTGACATCCATCTGGTAGACTGTGAAGTTCTTGTGTGCAGCGAAAGCTAAGAATATCCTGATGGCTTCTATTCTTGCGACTGGGGCATATGTCTCATCATAGTAGATTCCTTCTTGTTGATCGTAACCTTTTGCCACCAGTCTTGCTTTATTCCGAATAACAACTCCTTGCTCGTTCTTTTTGTTCTTAAACACCCATTTAGTCCCTATAATGGTTTTCCCAGCTGGTCTAGGTACTAGATTCCAAACTTGCAACCTTTCAAACTGATTGATTTCCTCCTGCATTGCAATTATCCAGTCTGGATCGGCGAGTGCTTCAGCTACTTTACTGGGTTCCTTTTGACTGAGAAAGCAGGAGTAGAGGCTTTCGTTTATCGTTGATGCCCGAGTGGTTACTCCAGTGGAGGGATCTCCAATTATTTGTGAGTTTGGGTGGGCTCGAGTCGACTTTCTGGTACTAGGTTGTGATGATCCAGCTGTGTTTGTATCGTGTATTGTTTCTCCACCTTGATCAGCCTGATGTTCTATTTCTTCTCCAGGTTGTGGCATTACTGACTCTCTTGAAGAAATTTCTATTGTTGTATCATAGGACTGAGGAGTTTCAGCGCCTGAGCTGGATATGATCTCTGTATCTGTTGGGGGTTCACTATCGTCATCAAGGTGAAGATTTTCCATTGTAGGAGGGGTATTGTCATTGCTAGTCTCCGCATGATCAATATTTTCTGGTGCCGCAGAAGTTGTAGGAGCAGTGGGTGGTAGCGGCTTTGGGAAGAGATCTTCAAATAAGAGATCGAGTTCCATGTCACTTAACGCATTTGTTTTTGAAGTTCCGCCCGCAGAAGAAGTGCTAGGTTGATCCTTTGTCAATTCTCGTAGAAGTCCTGGTTCTGGACTGATTTGTGCAGAAACGACTCGGTCTACTTCATCAAACGTTACGTTAATGCTCTCCATAACAGATCTTTTCTCCTTGAGATATATGCGATAGGCTTTTGATGTTGTTGAGTATCCCACCAGTATGCCTTCGAAAGCTTTTGGGTCAAGTTTGCCTCTATCTTCACGATCATTTGCCACATAGCACTTGCATCCAAAGACTTTCAGGAATGAGACGTCTGGCACTCTACGATTTATCAACTCATAGGGAGTCCTATTGAACCTCTTGTGAAGTGAGCCACGATTTTGAGTGTAACAAGCTGTGTTCATCGCTTCGGCCCACAAGAAGTGAGGTAATCCAGAGTGAATGAGGAGAGTACGAGTTGCTTCAACTAAGGTTCTGTTCTTGCGCTCAACTACCCCATTTTGTTGAGGTGTTTTAGCTGCTGCGAACTGTTGGGTGATTCCAAGTGATGCATAGAAGTCACTGAGTTTTCTGTTCTTGAATTCTGTCCCACTATCAGTTCTGATGATTTGTGCACTTAGTTGGTAGAGGTTTTGAGCGGTCTTGACAAACTCAATGATTAGACCTGGAGTTTCGTCCTTGGTTCTGAGAAATTTGGTCCAAGTGTAGCGCGAGAAGTCATCCACAATAACCAACACATATTTTCGCCCATTAATGGTCTGAGTTCGCATAGGTCCACACAGATCCATATGAATGAGTTCGAGAGGTTTGGAAGTTGAGGCTATGTGTTTGGTTCGGTGAGATGCCTTCCTTATCTTTCCCATTTCGCAAGCTGAGCAGAGATGCTCCTTGTGGTATCTGAACGAGGAAAGTCCCTTGACCAAGTTTTCTGATCGCAGTTTGTTAAGGTCTTTGAAGTTGAGATGGGAAAGTCGCTGATGCCAGAGATCGTTCTGATGTAGGGAGGCCCGAGAGATGAGGCACGTCGGTCGGACAGTTTTGAGATCAATGGAGTAGAGATTCGTTTTCCTATAGCCAGTGAGTAACTCTCTTCCATTGTTATCTGTGACACTACATTTGTTGGTCTCGAAGTTCACCTTGTAGCCTTTGTCACAGAAGCGTCCGATGCTGAATAAATTGTAGCTCAGGCCTTCGACGTAAGACACCCCTTTGATGGTCAGTCTGTCATGGATGAGATCACCCGTCCCTAGCATGGAAGCAGATTGCCCGTTTCCAAAGTAGACCTTTCCGAGAAATCCTTCAGAAAAGATGCTCAACAGCTCTTTGTTTCCAGTCATGTGTGAGGAGCAACCTGATCTAAGTACCACACATGACGGACCTGCAAAAGAAATCAAGTAAGTTTAGGCACCCATTTATAGATGGGCCCTTCTTTGATTGCAGGTTTAAATGTTAACTTGTTCGTTGCTAGATGTGTTTCCTTGCTAGGTTGTTGGATAATTGGTCTAAGAATCCAAGCGTGACGTTTTCTTATAAGATGCAGTTCGGATTTAGGAATCCAAATCTGTTTTTGATTTAATTTCTTGTTCGGCTTGGTCTTGGATGTAGTGTGATTCATTATTTTCGATTTGTTAGAATGATTGGACGGCGTGGGTGATATGCTCTTAGAATGAATGCTATTCGACGTGGGAGCGTTTTTGTTGAAATGATTGACATGAGGAAAAGAAAGTACAACATTGTTTTCATGACAGAATTTTGAATTTAGGGCATGAAATAACGAAATACGTTCAGCGACATTATAAGAAGTCACTTTAGGAAATGCAAAAGATTTCGAAACATGAGAAGAATGGTTGGGGACTGGTCTCTTTTTCTTGTCAGGGGCTGTTGTCTTCTTTGCTGAGCCAGATCGAACCCTCTTCGCTTCCTTAGATCTCATGCCTTTGTCTGTGGGTACATGTGATACAAAGTTAGTGTGAGATACAGGAATTTCCTTGGCAGATTGTTTGCATTTATATGCAGAGGATTCCGGAACAGGACGGGAGGTGGAAGGTTTGTGAACATCAGGAAAGTTTGTAAGAGTATATATTTTGCTCAATAAAATAGTTTTCTCTTCTTCGTGAGCTTTCTTTTCTGATTCAAGAGAGGCTGTCAAGGCACCTATTTTCCGAATAATCTCAGGAATATAAATAAATGAATAAATAGGTTTAGCCTGTTCGTCAGAGCCTTCTTGAATTTCGGGTCCAAATGGTGACATGTAATCATCAGAGAGAGGTGTCTCTCTAGTTTTGTAGCTGTTGTTGAGTACTGTGTAGTCACACGCGATTTGAGCCCATTCCTTATTCTTCCGTTTCTGTTCGTCAGACTCAGTCACCTCTCTTGAGCTTACGAAGGGCCTTAACTGTTCAATACTTAACCCAAACCGTTTAATATTGTACAGTGAGAGTACTTTATCTGTTTCAGGGTTAGTAGTCGGCTCATATCCTAACCCTTCACGAGGATCATAGAATTCTACATCTTTAGGTTGGCTAAGAAAGACGGTTCGTTCAGATTGACCTCTCTTGGTGATTATATCCTCTAACTCCTTGACTTTCTTGTAAAGACGAACACGTTCGTTCGTGATAAGTTCGTATTGAGATAATACATTATCTCGTTCCTCTTCACTGTCTTTCAAGCTTCTCCTTATATCACTAATTTGCTTTTCTTTGTCTTCTATAAGATCTTCTAAAGTCTTTGTTTTAGTTTCAGATAATGTTAAAGATTCATTAAGAATAGCTATCTCTTCCTGTTGTTTGTTTAATAAGGCATAATTTTTGTTAAAATTTCTTTGGAGTTCTGAGTAATCTTTACGATGCATGGAGAGCTCGGCTATCCTACGTTCTAGTTTAATAAAATCATCTAGGGATGGAGTGTATACCTCCAGGTCGGATGAAGAGACATACGTCCTGTCTGATCCGAGGGCTGGCTCATCTTCGTCGGAGTCATCCTCAATGCTTTTCACCATGAAGGCCATTTCTTCTTCCTCCTCGTCAGATGTGTCCTCCAGCCATTCCTCTTCCTCAGCTACCAAGACAATCCCCGCCTCCTTGCGCTGTGAGAGCTGAAATTTTTTCTTGTAGTATTCAGTGTTTTTCTTCTTAGGTCTGAAGCATTCAGAAGCAAAGTGACCCGGCTTGCCACAGTTGAAGCACTTCTTGACCACTTCAGATTTCTTAGTTTCAGTCTCATCAGGGGCAGCGAGCTTCTGTTTTCCACTTGAGGTTCGTTGTTTGTTGAAGGAGGAGGATGTTTTCTTGGCGCTCATCTTATTGACCGTTTCTGAGATTATGGCCAGTTTCTTTCTGATTGATTCGAGTTCGTCCTCAGACTCTTGGTCAGATTCGGCGTTGTCAGAGGTGTCAGATTGAACGACCTGCTTTCCTTTAGAAATTCTTGAACTCCTATTGCTTGACTTAGAAGTCACGAGTACGATTGGTTCCATGTCAACACTGGTTTTCCCTTCGTTCTTGATTTGTTTGGCATATTGTGAGTACTGTGAGAGATTATCGTGTAGGGAGTGAATGTCCATAGCGTCCAAATCTTTGTTCTGTTGCTTAACCAGAACTGCAATCCGTCCCCATTCAGGTTGAAGTGTGGAAAGGAACTTGATGTTGTGTTCGAGATTGGAGCGTTGGATATTGATTTTTCTCATCTCGTTGATGATGGTCAGGAAACGAAGATAGACATCTCGAAGTTCCTCCCCCTCCTTAGCTTTGAAGGAGTCATAGGCAGTGAGAATGCTGGACCTTTTAGACAAGTTGCTAACTTCCGTTCCAACCATCATCTTGCAGACTTCATCCCAAATTTCCTTTGCAGTGACCATTGCGTCAACTTGCTTGTAGACATCATTTGGTAGAGCTTGAAGTACATAGTGTCGCACAAGCTTGTCTGCTCTGGCTCATGCTCTCTCAGCATCGTTGTATCGACTAGGGTCCTAAGGAGTTCTCCTCTCTGGAATTGCAGGACCGCATCGGGTTGAGCAGGAATGATGGTCCAAAATTGAACAGGTCCTTCAAAAATGGAGGAAAGCATGTCGTTCGCGAGGTCTACATCCTTGATTTCTATAAAGTTGATGAATCGTTGCTTCCATATGCCGTACTCTCCCCATCTTAGTAGTGGTGCACGGTTGTCAGATCCAATAGCAAGACCGTCCATGTTTATGTTTGGTAATGATCGTTAACGCGAGATATATCTGCGAAATGAAATGCTTTAGTTTTGAATAAAATATAGTCAAGTTTGAATAATTTCTAGTGTTGAGTCTAAGTAGGTAAATTCACTTAGTGAATTCTGTCGCAATATAAGAATTTGGTGAATTTAGTGTACTTCTCAAGTATGGAACGATTGGTGTTATGTGAGATTGAGGATTTTGTTCTACTCAATTTGAATGCTTGATCAATTCTAGTATGATGATATGGACACAAACTCGGCGATTGGTCCTAAGTGTTGAGAATTGGGCAATTGAAATTGAGTTAAGATTTCAAGAATTGGGCGAGAGAGTTTTGAAAATGTGAGTTTCGATCGAAAGAGGGATTTCAGATTAGATTGAGCTAGTTTCGATCGAAAGGGATTTCGATTTTGATTTGAATAAATAGTTTTCGATTGATAGAAATGAGAAGGTTTCGGGCGATCTTGGTCCAAATTGGCTTAATTTTGGACTTTCGCCGAGATATGAGTTGGGCGAAACTTAGCAAATCGATCGAAATTGGATACTGTAGCGTTTCGGGCGAAACTAATTTGGCTTTCGCCGAGAATTGTATCGATCGAAACTGTAAAATTAGGAATTGTAGCGTTTCGGGCGAAATGGATTTGGCTTTCTCCGAGAATTGTATCGATCGAAACTGTGAAATTGGGAGCTGTAGTGTTTCGGGCGAAACGAATTTGGCTTTCGCCGAGAATAGTATCGATCGAAACTGTGAAATTGGTGAGAGAGAACTCAAAATTCAAATCGATTGAAACTACTCACTATGGGTTTCGATCGAAACCTTCGAACTCAAAAGTGCTGTTCTATCGATATTTATGAACAGTTCAGTAAAAAACCAGATTTTTGGATTCGTTTTTGCTCAAATCTTACTCAAACATGACTGAAATCGACGTGAAAGAACATAAATATACTCAATAGCAGTTTTCTAGCGTTTTAGGGGTCAAAAATCATTGAAGACGAGTTAAAGACACCCAAAAACAGAGAAAATGTTGAAAATGAGTTTTCAAGCCAAAAACTTCTTCAAATCACGTCGGAATCGAGCAAAACTGGATTCAAATGGAAGATATTGATCCGCGTTAGGCTCTGATACCACTTGTTGGCCCTTTTTATTACCAAACAAGGATCAAAAGAAAGGTTTGAATGTGTAAAACGTGAAGAACACCTTGAGTGCGTGTTAGTGTGTGTTTTTCTAAGGGAAAGTACAAGGTGGCTTACCTTTCTAATTCTTTTGATGAAACCCTAATTTAGGGCAATTTGGGCTTTATATACCACAATTGTTTGGTATATTAAAGCCCAATACAAAACTATGACTTAATATCATAAGTCACCCCAAACTACTACAATCCTCTAAATAAACATATTAATCCAAGATTACATAAATTAAAGGATGCTACAAAATATTCCTAACATATTTCATCGTCAGAATCTGAAGAATGTCAAAATTGTCAAATAGGACAATCTTGTTCTAAAAATATTAAAAGCTCAGAATCTGAATCAGAAGATAATAATTTATATCAAATTATATCTCAATTTCAAGAAATAAATGTTCTTGATAATAATCTTCTCGAAATGCTAAAACAAACAGAAGATCCAGATTTAAAAAATTATATAATAAAAAGATTAATTCAAAAAGAGGAAGAAACTTCAAAAGAAGTTATTCCTAAAAATGAACCTTATAAAATGTCCGAAGTAATGAAAATTACTTCAAAACAAAAATAAATATAAGAATGAATCTCTTGTTAATATTAAAGATTTGACAATTGAAATCTCAAATCTTAAAACTGAAATTAAAAATCTAAGATTAAGTCATATTGACTTAGAACGGAGATTTTCTAAATTAGAAAAAGGAAAAGAAAAAATAGAAGAATTAAAAAATTATGAAGAATTTACTAATCTTTCTTTAAATGATAAAGATGATAATTTCCTTTCAACACTAGAAGTAATAACTTCGCAGAAATGGTTAGTGAAAATATCACTACTCATTGAAGGAAATTTTCAAAAGAATCAGATCGCACTAATTGATAGTGGAGCAGATTTAAATTGTATTCAGGAAGGAATAATTCCTACACAATATTTTCATAAGACAACGCATTCTGATAGCTCTGCAAGCGGAGAAAAGTTGCAAATTAATTATAAAATTCCTAAGGCCTATATTTGTAAAAATAAGGTCTGTATTCCTACTTCATTTTTGTTAGTCAAGAATATCACGAACCAAGTAATCCTTGGTACTCCATTTCTTAGGAAAATATTTCCTATAAAAAATATTGATGAATATGGATTTAAAGGAAGCTTCAATAACAAAGAAGTATACTTTGAATTCATTACTGAACCTTTTTCTAGGATTCTTAATGAAATTAAGGATTCTATTCTTATTAAAGCAAAAGAAAATCAGGTAAATTATCTGAAACAAGAAATTAGTATACTTACGATTGCGTATAAACTCCAAAATCCTAAGTTACAAGAAAAACTAAAAATACTACATAATGAATTTACGTTACAAATATGTAACGATTTACCTAATGCTTTCTGGAATAGAAAAAAGCATACAGTTACATTACCTTATGAGGAAGATTTTAGTGAGAAAAATATTCCCATCGTCCTTGTCAGATGAATTCTGAACTTTTAGAATTATGTAAAAAAGAAATAGCTTCTCTTTTACAGAAAGGTTTAATAAAACCTTCAAAATCTCCTTGGTCGTGTGTTGGTCCGAGATTTCACCAACAATACGACTTCGGACGGATTAAACACGCCTAAAGATTGAGATTTAGGTTAGGGCGTGTGGGCTTGGTGGTGTTCTTGAGGAGACTCTCTCACTCTAACATATGTTTATTTTCTTAACACACACAAGCACACCTAACTATGTGTTAGGGTTTTAGTATTTATACCACAAGTTGGTATATAATACTTGGGCCCTTGTGTAAGCCCATTACAAAATAACTAAGAACTAACCCAACTAAGAACTAGCCCAAAGTTTTAATAAAGCTAACCAACAAAGATAATATAATGAAATTGAACACTACAAAATATTTCCTAACAATCTCCCCCTTAGTGTTCAATCTTCAGTTCAGCGCGGGATATCTTTGTTGGGCATATTGGAGATCTCGATTCCTAGCAAACTTCCCCTACAAGGGATATCTCCTCTTCTTGCGGAGGCATTGATGACTCGGCTAGGACTCACTTGTTAAGATTCTCCAATCTTCTTCTTCTTGGCGCCGGATTTGTTGTCTTCGAATGGAAGTTGTCTAGTTCGGCCTCGAAGATGACTCGTCTGGCTCCAGAAGAAGGTAGGCGTGGGGCGTAAAAAATGTGCCAAGGCTCTATTGAAATGTGACTTTCAAGAGTAGGGAGCCCGGTCTTCAGAGTGGTCAGCGCAGTGGTGGCGGAATGTGGTGGATGAGATGTGACATGGCTCCTTCGAGTGTTCCATTATGAACATAATAGCTTGACACATAAGAATGTGCGCGGAGGTAGTGGAAGCCTCCGGCGGGGCGTAGTTGGTGGAGGTGGCGTGGATGATGGTTGCTGCTGATGCTGCTGTACGATCTTCAACTCATTTCTTCTCCTTTACTCCCCCTTGAGATGATCTCCGTCTTCGGGATCGTCACGTCGTCCATGGGACGAGTCTGCCTCTGGTGTTGATGCTGGTGATGATGGTGTGGTGTGGTGTTGAGTGAGGCAATCAAGTGGGATTCTCAGGAGTAGCAGCATTTGGCTTTCCTCCAAGTTCATTTCGAAACTTGGAAGAGGCGGAGCAGCATGTGGTGGCGTAAGCGTAGGCGTGGTGGAGTGGTGTCGGTGATGGGACCTTTTCCTTCATAGATCCTCGTTGAGCGCGGCATGGAATGTGTAAGTTCCTCGCTGATTGCTATGAGTCGGGGCTCCATCACGAACGGGGTAACTAACCAGACGGGGGTCACAAAGACGCTCCGTCGTCACAAGATCGAAACATGTGTCCGATGCGCCGCCTGTTTGCACAGGACAAAAAGAACCGGAGAGCCACAAAGGCTTTCCGTTCGCACGGACGATGAGACAAGCTCGTATCCGTGGCCCATCGACAGTTGTGGTGAAGGTGGCTGTCGTGGGTCTTCCTCTCTCGGTCACAAGGACGTCATCAAGCGTTCGGGCAAGTTCACGAAGAACCTGCGGTGCATAAAGAGTGTTTGTGTCCTAGAAAGTGGAAAATTTCGGTGGGTGAGGACACTAGACTCAACGTGGGTGGAAGAGGTGCAGTGAGAGGCGGGGCACTGCATGTTCAACATCAACCGTCTCCAAGTGGGGCGGTGATGGCTAACGTGGTTCCTCTTGTGCGAAATGAAACAGCTATCTGCGAAAGGATAGCTGAGTGGTTGGGAGGGGTTAATTGCGCGGTTGGACCAGATGCCGCGACTTCTACTCGGGAAACGAGCGAGTCGTCTCCTGTACCTATGGGCGAGGTCCGGGTTGTGGTGAGATATGACAGAGGAGTGCGATCATGTCGTCGTTGGTTCGCAACTCCTGCAAGCGACTTACGTCATCCTCCCGAGATCGTTGATTGGATCTTTGCGTGGAGGAGGATGTCGCGCGACCTAGACCTAAACTAGAGAGGCTAGGGTAGGCTCGTTCCTGGGTTAGGATCAGGGGGTTTCAATGATCCATGGGAACTATGGTGGCGTGGCGTGATCGCGTTGAAAGGCGACCACGAGTGATGTCGACGAGGGTGGCCCAAAACTGTTGATCAGACACTTCTGAGACTCGTCAGGTGGTGGTGGTGGTGAGGGCGTAAAGAGGATCACGGTGGCTTAGGACGTCTCCATGTAGCGCACCATGGTGGAATGGATGGCAGTGGGTGGACGGTGGAGTCTGGTACATGAGATCCACATCGCCTAAGCATCGAGATTAGATGGCGCGCCCACTGATGGTTGGTTGAACTCTTGTCAACCCTTCTTTATGGGTCCGGGTTCTGCACGGATTTGTACAGAAGTCATGATGATTGCTCGCTTCTCTGACATCCCTTCATGCACGTGGAGCAACCCGTGTAACGTGCATGATGGGGTTGGTTGCTCGCAGTGCATACCGGTCATGAATGTGGAGCAACCCATGTACCATTCATGCCGGGGGTGTGAAATTGGCATTTGGAAATTCCGCTCCGAAAAGTTTGGGGGTGACCTAAACTTTTTCTATAATGTGCCAATACCGTCCTAGGTCGATCGTTGGGTACGGTGATCGTTGCCGCGTTTTGGATTTGCCTTAAAAATTTCACAGAAACGTCGTCTATACCGAAAATTTTGGCCCAGAAAAATTTATATCGAAAAATTTTAAAAGTGTAAAATAGACAAAGTCCAAAGGCCTTAGAAAATTTTTCTCTATCCAATGATATAAATTTTCCTTGGGCTTAGAAAAAAATTTCCTTCCTTAAAGGGCAGAAATTTTTTTGCTCCTTAAAACCTTATTTAATCCGAGGGGGGGCCAGAAATTTTGGTGGTAAAAAACGTTCAAGTGTAATTTTAAAGAGTGATTTTTGCAAGATTTGAAGCTAAAAGGTGTGTTTGGATCAAGTTTAAAGGTTGGGTGCAAATTTCTCGGGGGGTGCGAAAAATGGTGTGTGAAAATGTGCGAAAAATGTTATCCCGAGAAATTTCGTTGTGAGAGTGAGTCGCGAAAATAAGGAAATTTCGCATTCACAGTGAATTTTCGCATATAGCACGGAAATTTCGCATTCAGAGGAAATTTTCGCATGTACTGAAAATTTTCGCATGTCGAGAGAAAATTCACATTTGAAGTAAAATTTCGCATGTATAAAAGTTTCGCATGTATAGAAATTTTCGCATGTATAAAAATTTCGCATGTCGAGAGAAAATTCACATTTAAAGTAAAATTTCGCATGTATAAAAATTTTCTCAGGTATGAAGCTTTCGCTGTTTGGAAATTTCTCAGGTTGAAAAACTTTCTCAGGTGGAAGTTAGTTCAGATGAAATTTTCTCAGGTTGAGAATTTTCGAAGTGTAAATTTTCTCAGTTGAAAATTTCTCGGATTTGAGAAATTTCTCAGTTTTGGATATTTTCGCAGTTTTGAAAATTTAATCAGTTTAAGAAAATTTCTCGGATTAAAAAAATTTCTCGGTTTTGCAAAATTTCTCGGATTTGAAAAAAAATTTCTCAGTTTTGCAAAACTTTCTCGGGTAGTGAAAGTTTCTCGGGTTGATAAAATTTCTCGGGCAGTGAAAGTTTCTCGGCCAGCGAAATTTTCTCGGCTAAGAATTTTCTCGGGTAAGAAAATTTCTCGGCCAGTGAAAGTTTCTCGGCCAGCGAAATTTTCTCGGCTAAGAATTTTCTCGGGTAAGAAAATTTCTCGGCCAAGAACAAAGCATGGGTAGCGCGACTTTTACCAGAAAAATGGCTCGTTTTCGCTCAAATCTCACTCAAAATCGATGAAACTTGTTCCAAAACTTCAGAAAAACATTCCTAAACACATAATCAACCTTTGGGATGTCTAAAAACAACAAATCGATGTCGAAATCGCCCAAAAACTGAAAGTGACGAAAATAATTTTTCAAGCAATTTTTCACTCAAATCTTGCTTAAAACACGCAAATCCGGTCGCGTTGGGCTCTGATACCAATTGTTGGTCCGAGATTTCACCAACAATACGACTTCGGACGGATTAAACACGCCTAAAGATTGAGATTTAGGTTAGGGCGTGTGGGCTTGGTGGTGTTCTTGAGGAGACTCTCTCACTCTAACATATGTTTATTTTCTTAACACACACAAGCACACCTAACTATGTGTTAGGGTTTTAGTATTTATACCACAAGTTGGTATATAATACTTGGGCCCTTGTGTAAGCCCATTACAAAATAACTAAGAACTAACCCAACTAAGAACTAGCCCAAAGTTTTAATAAAGCTAACCAACAAAGATAATATAATGAAATTGAACACTACAAAATATTTCCTAACATCGTGTACTGCTTTTTATGTTAATAACCATGCAGAAAAAGAAAGAGGAGCACCAAGGTTAGTTATTAATTATAAGCCTCTAAATAAAGTTTTAAAATGGATTAGGTATCCTATTCCTAATAAAAAAGATCTTTTAGATCGTTTATTTAATGCCATTATATTTTCAAAATTTGATTTAAAATCAGATTTTTGGCAAATTCAAATAGCCGAAGAGGATCGGTATAAAACTGCTTTCACTGTCCCAATTGGACAATTTGAGTGGAATGTTATGCCTTTTGGCTTAAAAAATGCTCCTTCTGAATTTCAAAATACTATTAATGATATTTTTATTCCTTATAGTAATTTTATTATCGTATATATTGACGATATTTTGATTTTTTCCAAAGATATTGAACTCATTTTAAACATCTTGATATTTTCAAGAAAATTGTTATTCAAAATGGTTTAGTCATATCCAGCCCAAAAATAGTTTTATTTCAAACTAAAGTTAGATTTTTGGGTCATACTATTGAAAAGGGTAATGTTAACCCAATTAATAGAAGTATTGAGTTTGCTTCAAAATTTTCCGATCAAATTATTGATAAAACTCAACTTCAAAGATTTTTAGGGAGTCTTAATTATATTTCTCCTTATTATAAAAATCTTGCAATTGATACATCTATTTTATATGATAGATTAAAAAAGATTCCATGTCAGTGGACAAATAGTCACACTGAAGCAATTAAGAAAATTAAGAATAAGGTTACTCATTTACCTTGTTTAATGCTTGCTTATCCTAATTGGCCCAAAATTATTGAAACTGATGCTTCTGATTTAGGCTTCGGAGGAATCTTAAAACAAGTTTCTCCAGAAGATAAAAAAGAATATTTAGTTAGATTCCATTCGGGGAAATGGAATAATGCTCAGAAAAATTATGCTACTATAGCTAGAGAAGTTCTTGCTCTAGTTAAATGTGTTCTTAAATTTCAGGATGATTTATACAATCAAAAGTTTTTAATAAAAACTGATTGTCAAGCTGCGAAATTCATGTTTCAGAAAGATTTCAAACATGATGTCTCCAAACAAATGTTTGCGAGATGGTTTTAAATATATATGTGTATATATATATATTATATGGTTTTAAATCAATACCAGAGCCAATATCATCGATGGTAATGGCTTCGCTGTCACTGCTCCTCATAAGCCTTAAACACAACGGAATAGACACGTTCCAAAGGTCAGTCGACGAGCGAGAAAATTGAAGAAGTGATCAGAGGATGCTTTTATTATGGAGAGTTTGTTAGGCAAATGCTTTTAGCTGAAAGGATTCGTTTGGGATTATTTAATTGCAGTAGTTTTATTGTGGAGAACTTTTGTATTCACTAACTATTAAGTACGGATAGCATTTTTCGATGTCTAAGCATATTACTTCATTTAGATCGTTTATATGTTTCTTAGATTTAATGATTTGATCTGAGGAGGTTTTTTCTTAATCTTCAATGTTTTCGGGCATGAACGTTCATGATCCTCATATTCCGAGATGCCATTTTTAGGTCCAAATGTTACCGATTTTGGACCGTTAAATTTAATCATTAATAAATGAATGTAACACGTGTGAGCAAATCATATTATTATAGTCATCTTAAACCCTCACTTTCTAAGTTAAAGGCACGTGACACATTATGCAACATTACAATTAATTTGTATTAAATTGGTGATAATATCTCCATGCAAATTATGATTTTACTTCGAAGTTTATTATCTCACGTCGTGAAGCGGGAGGCCGATGTTGTGGCGACACTTTCTAACTGCGATTAGTGGAGGATGTTCGCAACGAAAGCCGCAGAAATCCCATTTTACAGAAACTTTCTATCATCATACAAGGAGAGGTCTTAATGTATTTACAAAATCGGAAATACGGAAACCGCGGAGAGTTCTTAACATAATACATATTTACATAACATAATACGGAAACATGCCAATCGGAAATTATATTGAAAGCCGTGGAAACCATATTTTGATGTAATCGGAAATTCTATATTGAGGGCGGTTTCCGTATTATGTTATGCCGTACTAGTTTCCGTATCATCATACAAGGAGAGGTCTTAATGTTCGCAACGAAAGCCGCGGAAACCGTATTTTGATGTAAATATGCAAGGAGAAACATGATTCACAGTTTTAATGTATTGTTCGAGTCTTCCAGTAGAAAAATAATCATCGTCATAGGTCATAAAAGTCTTCTAATAATAAGGAAATGTAAGACTATATAAGAATAAAACTGATAATAATATTACAATCTCTATCTACTTAATTGCTAAACGACGAATGCATCGCAACAGCGTCTCCCATATCACGACGCCTCCCAAAAGCAGAGGTCACAATAACATTCGGGCAAAAAGTCGAGGTTGAGTTACTTGCATAGGTTCCCCTTCCCAATACAAAAGAAGTTTAATTAGCGTCCACGACAAAAATTATCATCGTTAACACCTTCAATGGGAAAAAAGAATATTGCGATGAATTTGCGACCGATCATCCGAGGTTGCGATGGAATAGATGTTACAAACTTAAGAAAAAAAAGAAGGAAAAATATTGAGCCACCCCTTGTCGGAAATAACGCCGACATCCCTCGCACCGGCTCAAACAGCCACTTGGAGCCCTTCACAAGCTATCGGCAACCCTTCTCAGATTCTAGCAACGGCTTGTCGCCGCCCTGCAGCACCGTGCACACCAGGAAAGTAACCTTTACCCATCTTGTTGAGGATTTATATGCAAATGATTAAGACAAGAAACGTCGTAGGTATTTATGATCATCAACAACGAAATGATCAAAATATCGAGCCCTTCAACAACGAAATGATCGATTATTGAGCCCAGACAAAATCAATATCAGAAAATTGTCCACCTAATAACTTGTTTCAGCCTATTATTCAATGCACTTTTTCATACTTGTAAAACCCACAAAAAATATTCCACACCAAATTACAATTCCAAACCCTAGAGCCTAGATCCACATTGGCATCTGCCACCGAAAAAGCAAGCAATTTACAAACCAACGAAAAAGGGCAATTCATTCAACAGCATATAAATATATCAATCCCCTCACACCTGACACATTATATCCATGTACGAACCACATGCATAAAATTCATTCTCACAAAATAACAATCTAAAAGCAAAAGAAGACTCATATCCCATAAAATACCAGCTGTCTCCTAATTTCATCCGCCGACCTTTTCTGAACTCCGAACACATTATTCCCAAGTAGCCAAACATGTCGGATACATATCATACATATTATTTAATTTCTATAGTTGAATGAAATAAAACATATAGTCAATATAAATTAATCGGATCAACAAATACAGTACCTTGCTGGGTATCTTCTATGGGATTTTCCTTCGGGATGAACGAAAGGACATTCGGTTCAGTCATGACTACAACTAAGATTACATTTCCTGACCTTAAACTCGTAGATCGTCGAGTAGTCTAAAGACTAAGGGTCGTAGATCAATTTGACATCATTAAGAAAACGACAATTGGGGAGCGCGCTAACATTTCAGTTCACTAAGACGAACAGCTAAAAGTTGCTGATTGATTAAACGGAATGAAACATAGAGCGACCAAAAAAAACGGTGTATTTTTATAAAAGCAAAATTCAACAACTGAAAGGAATGGATCACTTAAATACCATACCCCAATCAAAAATAACGAACATCAAGTACGATCAGTTCTCCATGCTTCAATAAGAAGAAGCGTAATTTGTCTTCCCGGGTGAACTTTTCCTAGAAGAGTGAAATGGAGCAAGATGATGGTGGTTTAAATTGAGGGTGTCATCATCATTGAAAGCCAATTCAAAGAAAGTGGCACTGAAAAGACTACAAAAATTGAAATATGGAATAAAAATACTCCAGGAACCAAAAACACGATAATCAATAGCATCGTTTACCGAATTGTCTTCATTGCACACCTACTTCCTCACAAATCACTATCCAAACCGATAAGCATAAACATCGAAGTAAAAGCTGCGCTTCTACAGAATTCACATTGACAATAACTTAAACCAACATGATCACTTCACTGAATGAATTAAGCAAGGACTATTAGCGTTATATATACAACTCACGTGCACCTAGCCCACATGTCTACGACATCATATAAACAGCCCCCAATGGATTCTTAATCACTAGCTCCTCCTAAGAAAGATAAGTTCTTCAGAAACTATTAGGACATCTCTAATACCTCTCGGTTTAGAATTGATGGAAGCCCTATTATAATTAATGCAGTACTCATTAGATTACATAAAATCCATATTTCGAATTACATAAAACGACAGAAAGAATATGCAAAAATGCATAAAATCCAACCTTGTTCTTCACGCGTGAGGAACACATCCTCGGTTTCAGATCAGCGTCGTCTTGATTTGAAGAAGCCCCAAATGAAGAACGACCAACTGCATTCGATCTTCAATCGTCTCATTGTTTGATCTATTTCGAGTCGTAATCTGAAGGATCTTTCGTGGCTTGGGCGCTAATGATAATGAAGAAGTGCATCCGATCCGATCCATGCTAGAGTTGGACATTGAGAGCCATTCTTCGTCCAATATCATGTGAAAGTGGGTGGTTATGAAATTTTGCGACTTAAGGAAAATAAATGAACTAAGGTCATAGTAGTCTTTTACTTATATTATAGGACTCGTGGCTCATGTAGAACAAAACTACATTTCCTTGTAGATATAGGATTGCTTTACCGGATGCTAAGTAAAGAACTCTTATAGTCAATAAACGAACAATGCCTTTCATTAAATACACGAAAATATCTTATTACACAAAAGGTCGAATGATAAATAATCTAATGCCCTATACAATCTAATCCTCGTATAGCATTCGAGGTCATATTCCTAACAATATGCTGACAAACGGATGAGATTACAGTGGAACGAAAGTTAATCTGTGGTATTTATGGTAAATGATCATGTTTGACCGTTGAGCTTAATTGGTTTATTCTTGGCATGATTCTTTGAGTTAATGCACGTGATGATTGAGCTTTCTCTTGCATATTCTGTGCTTAACTTTCCTTGTGAATTGTAGAAGCTATTTGTGGGTCTATATAGAAGATCAACACTTCACGTTCAAGGGTACAAAACGAACACACAAGCAAATGAATCCCTTAGAGTGATTGAGCGTAAATTTGCGATTCATTCGTAGTTTGTGTTGAGTTTTCATTTGCGAATTCTGTACCCGTGAGCGATCTTTAGCAACATCCTACCCTAAACCCTTGTCTTTGGACGTGTTGTGTCTTCGGACGTGTTGAACGCACAAAGGAGCACGGCTGGAGTCTTCCGCACGTGGAGGGACGAATTTGGTTGATTCGGTGGCCCTTCGGTAGCAAGCTGCATCCAGTCGGCGAATTGGTTTCCTGGGTATACGTCGTGGATCGAAACTTGGCTGCGGCAGCCTAGGTGGAGGTCTAGTTTCCAAAGTGCTTCGGTTGTGTACGGGTCAATCCTTTTGTAACCATAACCGGTAATTACCTAGTGATTGATTGGAACTCTTGTGGAGATCACACTCCAAGAACAGAATTAAACCCCAGTTGGGGATATACCAGTATAAAAATCCCGTCTCGCTTTACTTTCAGTTATTACTTTACTGTGAGACAAACCCGGAACGCGAGCAACTAACTTGGTAATATCGTTGAAACGTTTTCTGAAAACAACGTGATATTTTGTGAAACATGGTTAGGGAGATAACGTTGATACTCTTACTACTTTTAGGGATATAACACACTATGCGATTATCTTCTTAAAGAAAAGTATTTTTCAAAGAAGAACAAGCCAAAATTTTTGTAGCCTAATTCACCCCCTCTTAGGCACATTTTACACTTCACGGGTATATTATTTAAATTGTACCCATAATCACGCAGTTGAGTCCGCATCCATAGCATTTGCGAGCAACAGCTGGCGGCCGCGACGTATTCTGCCTCGGCCGTTGACGTTGAAACACAGTTCTGTTTCTTGGATGACCAGCAGACGAGCTTTTCGCCTAGAAATTGAGCGCCACTGGAGGTGCTTTTCCTGTCCATTCGGCAACCTGCATAGTCAGCGTCATTATAGCCGATTAATTTGAAATTTGTGCCCTTAGGATACCATAATCCTAAGGTCGAGGTGCCCTTGAGGTAGCGCAAGATCCTCTTGACCGCGAGCATGTGGGATTCATTGGGATTGGCTTGGAAACGAGCACAGAGACAGGTGGTAAACATAGTATTTAGCCGGCTTGAGGTGAGATAGAGAAGAGAGCCGATGATGCTGCGATAAAACCAGAGTTGGGGATATAACCTGTATAAAAATCCCGTCTCACTTTACTTTCAGTTATTTACTTTACTGTAAGACAAACCCGGAACGCAAGCAAATAACTTGGTAATATCGTTGAAAAGTTTTCTGAAAATAACGTGATATTTTGTAAAACAGGGTTAGGGAGATAACGTTGATACTCTTACTGCTTTTAGGATATAATACACTCTTTGATTGTCTTCTTAAAGAAAAGTATTTTCAAAAAAGAACAAGCCAAAATTTTTGTAGCCTAATTCACCCCCCCCCCACCCTCTTAGGCACATTTTACACTTCATTTGGTATCAGAGCAGGGTTACTCAACGGAAGGCCTAACATGCCTAAGTTAAGATCTAATGGCTTTTTCGAGTGTTGATGTATTTGCAGAGGGTTAATCCCACTCTAGGCCGCCTCTCTTTAATGGAATGAACTACGCAGTATGGAAGAATCGTATGATCGAATTTCTCATCGTTGTCGACTACGATCTTTGGGAGACAATCATCAATGGACCATATGTGGCAAATAAAACCGATGGAACTCCAAAGGCTGCTAAAGATTACACTGCTGATGATAAAAAGGGAATCACACAAAACACAAAGGCGAAAAACATGCTCGCATGCGCACTCACAGGGGAAAAATACATTCGGGTTAGTTCCTGCTCATCAGCAAAGGCTATGTGGGATATGCTCCTAGTTACTCATGAAGGAACTCAATCAGTTGGTCAAGAAAGACTGGCGTTGCTCACCAATCAGTACGAACTGTTCTCAATGGAATCTGACGAGAATATAAGCTCAGATGTATGCCAGATTCATGGGAATCATCAACCAAATGTTCTCTCTCGGAAAGAAGGTTCCCGACAGTGAACAAGTCAGAAAGATACTGAGATCACTGCCACGAGAATGGAATGCCAAGGTTACTTCCATCTACGAAGCAAAGGATCTGGAAGCACTTAGCATCTCCGAACTGATTGGATCTCTTATCTCATACGAAATGATTCAAACGTCAATGAATGAGAAGTCGCAGAACAAAAATCAGAAGTCCATTGCATTCAATCTAACCAAGAAGAATCTGATTCTGACGACGAAAAAGAAAGCTTGATGAACGACCTAGTCATGCTTACAAAGAGATTCGAAAGATTCGATCAGAAAAAGAGATTCAAAGGGAACTTCAGCAAATTCCAGAACAAAAATAAGGGAATCTCCACATCCGGGAAGAAAGTTCAGAAATGCGTTCGATGCAACAAACCAGACCACTATGCACATGAATGCCCTACAATCAACGATGAGAAACCAAGGAAGCAGAAAGCCATGGTGACAGAATCTAACGATTCTGAAATGGAACAAAGCGAGGACGAGGATCACGCTTATATGGCTAGCGAGGATCAGGTATCTCATTCTTCCTCCATTGAGAAAATTCATATCCTAAATAGTTTATATAACAATGATTATGAAAGTGACTCATCTGTTTCTGATATAGAAGAAAGTAAGGAAGAATTGTGTGGTTTACTTCAAAAAGCAGAGAGAAAGATTAAGTCACTAAATTCCTTGAATAAGGAACTGATAAAACAGCAAGATCACCTAGCTAAGGAAAAACATGAGGCTGATCTAGAGATCTCACGTTTGAAAGGAGAGTTAGTTACTGCTAAGAAAGAGGGAATTCCATGTGACTGTGAGAAAACAGAATAGAAAAACAGTTACTTATCCAGAGATATCGTAGAACTCAGGAACTCCTTAGATAGAGAAAAATAGAAAGTTGATAGACTCCTTGAGGGTAAGCAGAACGTAGATATGCTGTTAAGTATTCCTAGGAACATTGGTAGGTCAGGGATAGGTTATTCCACTGAAAGAAAGCATGCTAAACATTATGTGCCTAAGCTTAAGTGTTTTGGTAGAAATGGTCATTATGCATACAACTGTCCTTTAAAGAAAATTGATAAAGCTAAGTATGTTTGGAGACCTAAGAAGTCACCTGTAAATGTCACTATTGTATCTGATTCTAACAGGAGATCACCGTCTGTGGAGAATGATATCTCATATGTTAACAGAAGTTATTTCCCCGCTAACATGTTAGGACCCAACAGAAATTGGGTACCTCAGAAGAGTACTTCTCTCAACAGGTACGAAGGAAGAATTCCAGTAAGAAAAGCAGGTGGTATCTCGACAGCGGGTGCTCCCGCCACATGACAGGTGATATAGGTAATTTTGTGTCGTTAAAGGCGGTTGATGGAGGATACGTTTCGTACGCTAACAATGCAAAAGCCAAAATCGTGGGAGGTTGTACTGTTGGTAACAATTTAGATATCACTGTAGATAATATATGGTTTGTAGGAACTTAGAACATAATTTAATTAGCATTAGCCAATTATGTGATGATGGACATACCGTAGCTTTCGCCAAAGACAAGTGCTTCGTCAAAAAGGATGATGAGATTGTGTTTAGTGCGTCTAGGAATGGTAACATTTACTGCATCACTCTTGATGATATTGCTAATCAGAACGTCAAGTGTCTAGTAGTTACACATGATATCACATGATTATGGTACAGACGGTTGGGACATGCCGACATGGAAGTGATGTCTCACATATCATGCAATGAATTGGTGAGAGGTATTCCAGATATGAAAGCCACTAAGGACAGAATGTGCAAAGCGTGCCAAATGGGGAAACAGACCAAGACGTCTTTCAAACCTAAGAATGTGATATCTACGTCCAGACCACTGGAACTGCTGCATCTTGACCTTTTTCGTTCGGTACAGGTTATGTCATTGATAGGTAAACGATGTGCCTTTGTTATCGTAAACGACTATACTAGGTACACATGGGTCTTATTTCTTGCGCAGAAAAGTGAGGCTTTAGATAACATTGCACCACTAATTAAGGAGCTAGAAAATGAGAAAGAGATGAAGGTCCGTAAGATTAGGAGTGATAACGGTCTAGAATTTGATAGTAAATCTTTTGCATCTTTTTTGTGATGAAAATGGTTATAGTCATAATTTTTCAGCCCCTATTACGCCTCAACAGAACGGAGTGGTCGAGAGGAAAAATAGAGTATTACAAGAAATGGCTAGGACTATGCTGAGCGAATATAATACTCCAAAATATTTTTTGGGCCGAAGCTGTTAGTACGGCTTGTTATGTCTCGAATATGATTTTCCTTAGACCGATTATTAAGAGAACTCCCTATGAACTTTGGAACGATAAAACCCCTAACATAGGATATTTCCATGTATTTGACTGCAAATGTTTCATTTTGAATGATATGGATAAGAGAGGAAAATTCGATTCCAAGGTAGATGAAGGGATATTCCTAGGTTACAGCCTTCATTCCAAAGCTTTTCGAGTGTTTAATAGGAAGAAGACTGTTCAAGAATCTGTGCATGTTACATTTGATGAATTTCCTAACGCAGATGCTATTGAGGAAGGTATAGTTGTGTCTCCTGCAGGTATACAGGTTACTGACAAAGAGGTGAACGCAATTCCATTGGAACTAGGTGCTATGTCAGAGGAACCTTAGGCTTCAAACGAACAACAGCGCAGAAAATTCAAACATGCCTCCAGCTATCCCACTGAACAAGTCATAGGGAATATCACTTCAGGGATCAAAACGAGAGCAACTACACGAGATGATACTGCTGAGGAATCACATGAGGTGCTGTTGTCAACCATGGAACCTAAGACAGTGAATGAAGCTCTTGATGACGAATCGTGGGTGATTTCCATGGAAGAAGAGCTAGCACAACTCGAAAAGAGCCAAGTTTGAACTCTTGTGGAATGACCTAACGACAAGTCCATTATAGGCACGAAGTGGGTGTTTCGCAACAAACTGGCAGAAACGGTAACGTGACACGAAACAAAGCCAAGTTAGTTTCCAAAGGTTATTCCCAAGAAGTAGGTATAGATTTTCAAGAAACTTTTGCACCCGTAGCTAGGCTTGAGTCAATACGCATTTTACTTGCATATGCATCCCTTAAAAGATTCAAGCTTTTTCAAATGCACATGAAAAGTGCATTTTTAAATGGTTTTATAAATGAGGAAGTTTATGTCGAGCAACCTCCCGGTTTTGAAATGAAGAATTTTCGAATCACGTCTTCAAATTAAACAAAGCTTTATATGGTTTAAAACAGGCCCCTAGGGCATGGTATGAAAGATTGAGTAGTTTTTTACTAGACATGGGCTTTACAACAGGAACAATAGATAACATTCTGTTTATAATATGCGAAGGGAATCACATACTACTTGTGCAGATATACGTTGATGATATCATATTTGGCAGCACTGACATCACTCTTTGCGAGAATTTTTCTCTGTCTATGCAACAGGAATTTGAGATGAGCCAAATGGGAGAACTCGCGTACTCCCTTGGATTGCAAATCAAGCCATTCGATACGGGAACATTCATATCTCAAACGAAGTACACGAAGGAACTACTTGAAAAATTCGGAATGGTTGATTCCAAGGTAATTCCCACTCCTATGCATCAGACTGCCAAAATTGACAGTGATGAACAAGGTACACCCTTTGACCAAACTAAATACAGGGTATGATCGGAAGTTTGCTCTACCTTACGGCAAGCAGACCCGATATTATGTTTGCTAATGGTCTATGTTCTATATATCAATCGAGTCCTAGGGAATCTCACTTGACAGCAGTCAAGCGGATACTTAGATATTTAAAAGGAACAATCAATTTTGGAATGTGGTATCCAAATTCCAAGGAATTCCCATTAATGGGATACTCGGACGCTGATTATGCCGGTTCTAGAGAAGATAGGAAGAGTACTAGTGGTACATGCCAATTACTAGGGAATTCCCTTGTAACTTGGTCCAGTCAGAAACAAAATGCCGTCGTCCTGTCCACAACCAAAGCAGAATATATGGCCTTAGGAAGTTGTTCTCAGCAAATCCTTTGGATGAAACAGACCTTGAGTGATTACGGTTTAAGGTACGACCAAATTCCTATTTTTTGTGATAGTACTAGTGCCATTAGTATCACTAAGAATCCCGTACACCACTCTCGAACTAAGCATATAGAGGTGAAACACAGTTTATTCGAGATCTTGTTCAGAAAGGGAATATCAGCGTGAACTTCGTAGGAACTAATGATCAGCTGGAAGATATCTTCACGAAACCCTTATTGAGAGTAGATTTTGTTATATTCGCGACCGATTAGGAATTATTGAGTTCAAATAGGAAAGGTGACTAGATAAGTTAGTCCTTAGTATTTCTTTGATCTTATATTTTAGGATTTCTTCGATTTTATCCCTTGATTCTATTAATATTTTTCCTGATTCTATCTTCCTTACCTATTCAAATCATTTTCATTTATAGGGAGATTATTTTTTTTTCTAAATAGATTTTCTTCGAGATTTGTGTTAAAATATATTTTCAGCCAAAACTTCCTCTTTATTTTGGAACTCTGATCTTAGTCCTTATTTCCTTCCTTAATCTCCGCGAGATATCCTCTGATCTCCTTTTACCAATGATTTTTGAGATTCAAATTTTGAAATCTTTTCCTTATCTGCCTCACATCTAATCGATCACATCTCTCCAAAATAATTTTCATTCTTATCCAAGAAGTTTTCGGCCTTTCTAACCATCCAATCTCTTCTTTATTCAATTCATTCAACCACAAGTCTTTCACTTCATTATTTCGCTCCTCAATCCTTCAATCTCAATCGTGACGAAAACCAAAGGCGCTGGATCTGTCTCTGACAAGAAGCAAAAGGCTGCTCTGATCAAATCTCAATATCTCCGAAAGCCACTCGTTCGAAATCAGAAAGAAAAAGGATCTAGAGAGCGACGACGAGCAGAGAACCATAGCTGATTTGAGACGGAGTATCAAAGGCATCAAGGATGATAACACGAAGAAGTTCGATGAGATCTCACGGCACTTTAAAAGGGTTAAAAAGTTTATGAAGAAGATCTCCATGGCTCTGAATATCACTGAATCCTCATCTGCCTCATCTGTTAGTGATTCCAGCCCTTAGAACTTCGATCCCCAGTGATATCGTAGCTCTAGTATGCCTAGTTCCCCTCTGCGCTTAGTACTAAGTTCTTTTATTTTGCTGGTTTTTGGGTTAGTATGTTGTGGTAAGTTGCACGTTTATGGTAAGTTAGTGGTGTTTTGGATCCCTCCTTTTTTATGCTGAAGGGGGAGAATTTTGGGCAATTAATGCCGTGTTTTGGGTGTTTTGGTTTGGTGTCGGGTTGTTCGTTTTTTTGGCCCTTAGTTATCTTGCAATGCGACTAATACTATCTTTTGCTTTTATATGCTTATGTCTTAATCCTCTGCGCTTTAGTTTGATGATTTGTTAAGGATTAAGGAATTCCGCACATAGGCAGGGGGAGCAAACTGATATGGTCTAATAGTTTGCCACATTCCATGGTAACTTGTGACATTTCATATGATATGATCTGGTAATTGCTAAATCTTTGCTACTGTGCTTTACATAGGAATATTAACAATTAGACAGGGGGGCATGCTTTTAAATTTGATAAATTTATTTGCTCTAATCATATGTCACATGCTTTGATACTTAAACATGCTACGTGCATAAATGGCTTCATATCGAGTGTACTCACATGCTTAAGATAGGCATTAATTACTTGTCATCATCAAAAAGGGGGAGATTGTAGACCTTTTTGGTCCAGATGATTATGAGAGTTTTGATTATTCCAAATAATTATGTATTATGGGGGGTAGAATTTAGAAAACTAGATATGTATGATCTATGATGTTTAAGTATGTAAAGTTATTCGATTAAGTGCTTAAATGTGATTAAATTGTTAAGATAATCGAATTTGTGTGATCTTGTGCTTAACTGAAATATTGATGTGATCATCCGGATATGAACGTTTTCGTTTGAATGGAATCTCACTGTGTGCTATATATGGAAAATATATTATGTTGACTGATATATGAACTGTCTGCGAGAATAAGTTATTTTAGGAAAGAATATCGAAGTGATCACCTATGAACGACTTGTATGCTATATATATGGAAAAGATATTCTGATTGAGCTGTACATGTGATTGAGTTATTTTAGGAAAGAATATCATTGTGATCACCCGGATATGAATGTGTGCTATATGGGGAAAAGATATTCTACTTGAGTGCTTACATGTGATTGATTTATTTTAGGAAAGAATATCAATGATATATCCGTTTCAGTGCTATCTTATTTGACTTTTAAAATCAGTGAATCAATGATCAAGCTTTCCTTGTGCGACTTAGGATTTATATTTTGGAAAGTGATTAATTGACTGGACTTATATGTGGTAATATGCTGATTGAGTCTATCTATGGAATGTGCTGAAATCGGATGAGATCACCATACATGGAAAGTATCTTTGCATTATACTCAATAAATCAAATCTTTCTCTATGCGAATTGGATATCGTATTTTGAGAAAGAAATCAGTTGATTGAGCTTACCATTGATAATATGCTGAGTGGAATTATATATGGATTATGCTGACAAACGGATGAAATTACAGTGGAATGAAAGTTAATCTGTGGTATTCATGGTGAATGATCATCTTTGACCGTTGAGCTTAATTGGTTTATTCTTGGCATGATTCTTTGAGTTAATGCACGTGATTATTGAGCTTTCTCTTGCATATTCTGTGCTAACTTTCCTTGTGAAGTGTAGAAGCTATTTGTGGGTCTATATAGAAGATAAACACTTCACGTTGAAGGGTACAAAACGAACACACAAGCAAATGAATCCCTTAGAGTGATTGAGCGTAAATTTGTGATTCATTCGTAGTTTGTGTTGAGCTTTCATTTGAGAATTCTGTACCCGTGAGCGATCTTTAGCAACATCCTACCCTAAACCCTTATCTTCGGACGTGTTGTGTCTTCGAAAGTGTTGAACGCACAAAGGAACACGGTTGGAGTCTTCCGCACGTGGAGGGACGAATTTGGTGGATTCGGTGGCCCTTCGGTAGCAAGCTGCATCCAATCGGCGAATTGGTTTCCTGGGTAAACGATGTGGATCGAAACTTGGCGTGCGACAGCCTAGGTGGAGGTCTAGTTTCCAAAGTGCTTCGGTTGTGCACGGGTCAATCATTTTGTAACCATAACCGATAATACCTAGTGATTGATTGGAACTCTTGGGGAGATCACATTCCAAGGACAGAATTAAACCCCAATTGGGGATACGTAGAATATCAATTTTAATAGTGCTTTGATTTATTAGCTGTCTTCGTACTTAGGGGCTTTATTTGTATTAGTCCTTAGATTAGGACTAGTTTGATATTTATACCAAGTTTGTTAGGTATAAATAGTTGTACAAACATTGAGCTTAATACAGAAAATTAGAGAATCAATCCCAAAGGCTGCCGAATTCAATTCTAGAGAGAGAAACTCAGAAATCGTTCTCTCACTAAAGGAATTCTCTCTCGTGTTCTTCATTGAAGGTTTTCGATCGAACTTCAAGTTCATTAATTATAATCGATTTCCTTAGAGTTCATGCCTAGGATTGATTGAGTTGAGAAACGGGGACCTAACAATTGGTATCAGAGCCAGGTTCGTTCTGTTTTGAAATGAAAATTGTTAGAATTTGATCAAAATTTTATTCTGTCACTGTTCCATCGAAAAACAGTTTCGGCGCGAAGTTGAATTTCGATCAAACAATCTTAATTCTGTGCTTATTTGATCTGATTTTAATGTTTCTGTGCTCGCATAAGTAGTATTAATCAATTAGGATTAGATCGGTAGCAATCATAATCATGATTTCAGTCGAATTTTTGATTCTGTGAGATTACTGTTCGTGTGAAAATGTTATGAACATGTTTTGATTTTCGTCAAATTGATTATCATTTGCTTCAAAACATGTTTAATCTTCTGTTCGTGAGTACTCAGTAGCTTATTTCGAGCATATACATGTAGTTTCATCGAGTAATTTCTCGTATTTACTTGAATCTGTGTTAAAATCATATTCTGTGCTTAAACTGTGAATTTCAATTTTTCTCGCTAAGTCTTCGATCGAAAGTAATTTCTCGATCGAAAACCTCTGTGCGAGAAATTTTGCTCAATTAGAATACTGATTAGTTACTGAAGTCGCTGCTATCAAGAACGTGTTTAAAAGAAATTTACGAGCGTTAAAATTTTGACGAGGATTGACTATTTTGACCCCGCGCAAATTTTTTTTTCTCTCGAAAATTTAGTCGGTCAGATGTATTTGATTCTCGTTCGTAAAATTTTTCGGTCAACCAATTAGATTTGACTCAGTGAGAAACTCCTTAGGGTACTGTTCTTCAACGACCAAAATCAATTAAAGAAATTTACGCTCGAAAACACTAGTCAATCTTTCGAGTCAACCTTTGATAAAATCTACTTGTGGATTCTGGTCAACAATATTTTTCGACGCTTAAAATTTTTCGATCGCAAAACTTCTCTCAATAATTTTACGATTGATTTCACTGTTTACATAACTTTTCAGCGTAAAATTACGTTCAAGTCGAAATAATTTACGCTCGAAAATTTTTGAACAGTATCTGACGCGCGAAAACAGTACCATCTTTTCAAATCAAAAAAATTATTTTCGATAAAACTTTAAATATTGAATCGAAATTAATTCTCAATCTTTTTTGAATCAAACGCTACTAACGAATTTACTACTTGTGAAGCACACTAAATCATTCAAATCCATCAAAACAACAAACGAAGATCCTTCGTCAACAAAAAAAAAGGGAAAAGAAGAAGGATAGATGCATACTCACTAGGAAACGACAACCGTCCGCCAATCTTGCAACGCGGCGAATATACAGTATGGAGAAGCCGCTTCCTAAACTTCATAGCTCTGAAAGATCAAGTCGAAAATTTATTGCAATCACTTGAAGAGGGACCTGCAAAGTTCTGGGTCAACGTAGCCGGTGATGACACGGTTACTCCTTCAATTCCCGCTACTAGGCGACTAAGGAACCTAGAGAATACACCATTGAGGAAAGGGCCCGTGCTAAGGCAGATCTAATAGCCATGAACACACTAATGCAAGGCATCCCCAACGACATCTATAGACAGATAGACAGCCTCCCAACGGCTAAGGGAATGTGGGATGAGTTGCATAGGATGATGCAAAGGACGGAAGTAGGCATCAAGGCCAAAAAGGCGAATATTCTCACTGCTTATGACTCCTTCAAAGCTAAGCCGGAGGAGAGCCTCTATGATGCATACCAAAGATACCTCACTCTTCTCAACGAGATGAGAAAGATAGAAATTTCAAAAACAAACATGGAAACAAATATCAGATTTCTATCCTCTCTGCCCTCGGACTGGAAAAAGATATCCACTCAAATTAGACAAAACAAAGATCTGGAGGAGTTGGATATCCATGCAGTATTTGATAATCTCGCCCAACACGAGGAAGATGTTCGCGAGACTCAGAGAGAGCAGAAGGGCAAGCAGGTTGACGACACTGTTGCTCTAGTCTCAGTGAAGCGTGGAATAAAGCCTCGCAAAGAGAAGATCGTTAGGCCTCCCCCATCATCTGAGTCAGAAGAAGATTCCGAATCAGACGCCGAGCCAAGCATGAAGGCACTGGGGAAATAGTTGGCGTTAATCGGAAAGATGATGAGCAAGAAATACTTCAAGAAGAAGTCCTCATCCTCGGCCAACAGACTTCGGACCTCAAGCTCCAAGAACAAGGAACAAGCACCAGAGAGCCCCGAAGTCAAGAACACTAAAGAGCCCCAACAAGTGCTTCAACTGTGGCAAGCCTAGTCATTTTGCCAGAGAATGCACTCTTCCCAAGAAAAGAGATGCTAATTACTACTCCAAGAACCTTCAACTCACGAAGCAGAAGGAAGCAGGTGTAGCCCTCATGGCAGAGCAGGACCACTGGCTTGAAGACACGTCTACTTTTGGAGACGAGAATCTTGCCCTCATGGCACGCCTTGATAACGACAGTGACGCCGAAACATCCAATCAGACTGACGAAGATGGCACATCCACCTCATCACAAGAGGTAGACTCTTCTTCCACATTATTGACCATGTTAGAATCATATCAAAAACAATATGCTAACATGAAACGTTAGCAGAAAAGTATTAAGGAAGTAGAGGATAAACTTTCTAGGTCTCATGAGAATATAAATAGTCTCGAGTCAGAACTTAGAAGCTCTAGTGCTAAAATAGAAGAACTTACTAAGAGCCTACATTCTAGCGAGACTAGTCAACCTCAAATAGGACAGCATAGCGAAAAGATTAAGGAGTTAGAAGATAGGCTAGCAAATAACTACAATTGCTTAGTTAGGAATCTCAATGAGAAAGCCACCCTAAATTGTAGGATAACCAAAGCTACCACTAAGATCACCAACTTAGAAGCTCAGTCAGAAATATCTAATACTAAGGATAGTGAGCTTAGTAAAGATCTAGATGCCTGTCAAGCCGCCAAACTGACGGTAGAAAATAATTATGCTCTCCTAGGCGAGGACGTAAGAAGTTATATGCGAAAATTAAGAAATTAGATGATCTTCTTACGCGTAGGGGACAATCTGAACAGACAATATTTCTAAACCAGCCCAAGGATATAGAGTTCTATAATCCAATAGAAGGCATAGGTTTCACTAACCCACGTGTTCTACGGAAAAAGGAAGTATATGATATTTAGACACATCCAATAGAAGAGCCTCACATGGGCCTGAAATCCCTTTCGACTACACAGAACTAAATGAAATAGACAGAAATATGAAACCATCTTTAACACCTGTCTGTGATTTAGTTCAAGTTCTATCTCCTGAATCTCAAACACACTACGAGGAAGTCAAAGACGTTCATTATAAAAATTCTCTCTATAAACCCCCTATAGTAAAACAGATAGAGGAATCTCAAGCAAAATTAGATAAAGAAAGAGAGAATTTCGAAGCTGAAAGGAAGAAGTTCTTAAAAGAGATGGAAAATCTCAAAGCTTCCTCATCCTCCCGAACTGCCTCTCAAGCTATTATGAAAAGCGTGAAAATCGAAAAATCGCGTTCGAAAGATCAAAAGTGCATTGATAATTCTGTTATGAATGCTAAGAGTAAATCTAATTTACCTACGTCTACAGGGGGCGTAGAGCAAGCACTTGTACCGAAGGCGAGAGTGTTTAGTATTAAGAAGGAGCTAGTAGATTTGAGTATGACTAAGAATGTTACTCCTTCTGTACAAATAAATGACACTCGAAAACATAAATGAGCCATTTCTTCTCTTCGCATAATTGCTTCTACATGTACTCTTCAGCCCATTACCTTTAGGAGCAACAACTACGAAATAGGCTCTACCTCACAAATTAAAGATAATCATTCTGAAACAAATGCCACTAGGAAAGCCCGTAGGAAACAAGATCCAGCCATAAAGAAAGCTTATGGCGCTATACATGCATGTACTCGACAGCTGCATGCCTCATCTCTCAGACTGAGATTCAGAGAAACAGCTTATGGCATCAACGAATGTCTCATCTGAATATGAAAGCTCTCTAACGCCTCTCTACGAAAAAGTTGGTTCACGGTCTTCCAATTATACTACTACGAAATGAGCATCAATGTTCAGCATGTCAATTAGGAAAAATGAAGCGAGCGACTCATCATGTCAAGCAAATTGCGTCTACCTCTCGTCCATTGGAACTAATCCACATGGACCTCTGTGGGCCAATGCAGACACAGAGTATCCAGGGACGTAAGTACGTACTAGTGATCGTCGATGATTTCTCTCGCTACACTTGGACTAAGTTCCTCCGAACCAAAGATGAGACAGGGGACTTGATTATTAACTTTGTTAACACAATTCAGAATCTGTCGATAGATGTCATTTGGGATGCCCTGCATTAGAGTGTTCTTGGCTATCAGATCAGCCTTTGCTCTAACTCTTTCCTCCGTTGTGTATTCCCTAGGCTCCTTGACTCGCCTAGAAGCAGGAATTGGAGGATTTGCAGTGTTGCTACCGGGTACATTTACCCAGAACTGAGCTGGACCTTGCTCAAGTGATAAGAGAAGGTCTTCTGCCTGGTCTTTTTGCTCGATGAAGTTCAGAAAGCGGCTTCTCCATACTGTGTATTCGCCGCGTTTCATGATTGGCGGATGGTTGTCGCTACCAAGTGAGTAAGCATCCATTGATTATTCGTAGAGTTGATTAAGGATCTTCTTTTGTTGTTTTGATGGATGAATTTCGATGTAATGTGCTTCACATATAGCTGATTTGTTAGTAGCGTTTGATTCGAAAGTAATCGAGAATTATTTTTGATTCAATCTTTAAAGGTTGATCAAAAATACTTTCTTCGAAATGTGTTACTGTTTTCACGCGATAAGTATAGTTGGCGAAATTTATCGAGCGAGAAAAATTTGCTTCAAATCTTTCGGTCAAGAAACTTTTCCAGTGAGTGAATTTATTTCGGTCGTTAAGAAACAATACTATTAGTACATTTCTCGCTGAGTCAAAATAAATTGGTTGACCGAAAAAGTTTTACGAGCGCAAATGATTTTTCGCTTGGTCAAACTTGAAAGTCTGACTGAGAAAGTTTTTCGATGGAAATTTTTACGCGCGCAAAATCTATTACCAATCTCTCGAAAAACATTCTCGCTGAACTAACGCTCGTGAAATTTTTCGCGTAAATCGCTCTTAGCAATAGCGACTTCTGTTCCTAATTCGTACTCTAATTGGGCAAAATTTCTCGTACAAAGGTTTTCGATCGAGAAATTAATTTTGATCGAAGACTTAGCGAGAAAAATTGAAATTTCACAGTTAACACAGAATACAATTTTAACACGGATTCAAGCAAAAACAGAAAATTAGGCAGTTGTTAGGTCCTAATTTATCAACTCCACGATCCTAGACTTCAATCCTAAGGAAATCGACTAGAATTATAGAAAATAGAATTTCGATCGAAAACCTTTGTTGAAGAACTTTGAGAGAGAATTCGTGTAGTGAGATAATGTTTTCTAACTTTCTCTCTCTAAAAAAATGGATTGGCAGCCCTTCGGATCAATTTTCTAAAATCTTCTATTAAGCTCAAATGTGTACAAGGTATTTATACCAAACATACTTGGTATAAATACAAGTTAAGTCCTAAACTAAGGACAAATACAATAAAAGCACCTAATTACAAGGATAACTAATAAAATCAAAGCACAATTACAACCGGTATTCTATATTCTCCCTCTTTGTGCTTGATTTCTCTTCCGCGCAGTCTTCCTCGTCGGGCATAGTACGACCTGCGCAAGCCCCACATGCTCATAATTCTAGATGCTATTCCTCAGCTCCAAGCGCTCCTCGATGACTTCAAGGAGTTCCATCAGGAGGGGTTGCTCTCACGAACCTGTGAATATGCAGCATCGTGTCTTTGTTGATTTCTTCCAGTCTCATCTCTATATTCTGCCTGATGACCTTGAGCGTCCCGTCACAAAACTTATGAACTTCAGTCTTCATCATCAATCTATTATTCTTAGCAATTGGATTGTTATAGGTGATGCCTAAGATTGAGCTGATGTGCACGTGATTGTTGGGAAGCCCTTCGACCTCAGGTCATTTGTTGAGCGGAGCGGTCATGTTGACCTTTATTGCTCTCCAGAGCCATCTGAAGGTCGTGTGCGGCATGGTACTTGACCTAGCGCATCATGAACCGGTAGAGTCCCTCGAGTCCTTCCTTCTTTATGAAGCCTTGAGGACCCTTGTACTTCTCTACGTATAGCTTGTAGATATTGTACACCTCTTCGGCGGAGAGGTAAGGTAGGTCGCTCTCGCTTAGCTTCTCTCGAGTTCTGTCAACTCGCTCTATGGCGTAGTATGGTGTTGGAAGACCTCCTTTAGCACAATAGACGCTTAGCAGCTGACATATGGGAGATAGACTCTTGTAATGGCTCTTTGCTTGTCCTTTAGACATCCCCAGCCTCTTATCTGGTTAGCATCCAGAGATAGGTCATTCTCTTTTGCTGATCCCAATGAGAGATCCCTCTGAGTTCGAACTCGTTCAACTTCTTGACTTTGTCCGGTGACCTCCATATATGTTCCCGAACTTCTTCAAGGAAGGGAATTTCAATTCTGATATTTTTCCACGACGTGTCAATTCGAACGGTCCCTAGCATTTGTCTTGTAGGGGAATCCGCTCGTTGAGCAATCAACTATGGAAGCCCTTGGGGAATCTGTTCATGGTCTTCTCCTTCCTGAAGTTCTTCATCTTCTAATAGAACGAGGTCAATCGAAGCTTGCTGTAAGAAGTGTCAAACGTCCTTGAGTCGTTGTCTTTGATACTCGTCGGGCATAGAATGGGTCATTCACTGTCCTTCGAAAATGTACTTATCGAGGAACTCGTGTGGGTTGACTCCACTTCCTGATGGTCCCGATTGGTCTGGAGCGACTGAGGGAGTATCTTGAGTCTGCGCCAATGGTACGAGCATAGCGGCACTTGTTTCTTCTTCCGGAAGCAAGGGGCTTGTGAAAGTCGGTGTTGTGGGCAGAGGCGTCCTTAGGTGAAATGTTGGTGGGTCGATTTGGGTTGTATGAGTGGTGCGGTACATGGTGGTGGTTGTTTGGGTAGTGGGTTGTTGACCATCGAGGAACTTTTTTACTGATTTCTTTTATCCTAATTGATTTTCTGTTAATTTCATTAGGATCAGTTCCAATGTGAGTTAATAAATAATTTAAATATTTTCTTCCCTTTTCGAAATCTATTCTTCTTTCAGAAAATAAAGAAAGATCCTTCCAATTTGGATTGGATCCCAATTCTCTAATAAATCGACTGATTAAACTTAAGAAATCAATAATTTCTGTTGAGAATGATTTTCTACTTTGTCGCGCCCGAGCTTCGTCCTTGACTTCTAGTTATGATCCTAGGCCTCTTCTCCCCCTCATGATGACCTTGATCGTCTGGGTCATCATGTCGACGTTTGGAGCGAGAGTCTTGACCTCGGCATGATTCTGTAGGATCAGGACGATCCACGAGACGTCGGAAGAGATCCTCTTCTTCAGGCGTTCGTGTTGTCAGCTCAAGTAGTCGGGCGACTAAAATAGAGTGAAGGTCGCTAATGGGTACGTTTGCGGGGTTTATGAGGTTGTGTGTGAAGATGGGTGTAGCGATTGGTAAGAGTTGTGTGGGTTGAGTGGGTGTGACGGTAAGTTGTGATGAAGACGGCTCCGAGACGGGTGCTTTCCCTCGATCTTGGCGGGACGACGATGGCATTTCGCATGCTCTTCATGATTTTGTCTTCGAAAGATCTCAATGCTTCGGAGAGAGTGGCATGTAGACGATCTTCAGTCACAAATGGGAGGGACGCCTCCGTCGTTGATGAACCAGGTCGACAGATGTCGCCTGTTGACAACCCTTGAGCTAACATCGGCTCCTCAGGCTGGCTCGTAGTCACTTGAGGTTGCGACTATCCAAGACTTCCATCCAATCCTCGATTCGAACCTTGGAGATTCTCATCTATGGATGTTGGGACAAGTTCTGATTGAACCTACAAAGCAGACACTTGAGAGTCGAGGCCAGTAGTGGGTGGAATCTGAGTCTCGGCCTCGACAGACGCTAATAGAGTAGGCTGCGGCTCAAGATTGAGCGAAGTAGGGTCCGCAGCCGTTGGAGTGATGGATGGCCTCGTGTCTGATGTAGTGGTGACAGTAGTGAAGATAGACTCGAATGGGATGCTCAGTCGCCAAGGAGTCTGTCTTATCAAACGAAGTTCCTCGTCGGACTCGGTGTAGGACGGGGTTCCCGTGTAGGTGATAGGCTGTGTCCAACATCCTCACGTTCTTGTTCTGTCACCGGAGGCTCGTTGGGCTGAATCGTTGAGATCAAAGCCTCGGTTTCTGGTTCGGGCTGTGCTTCTAGTTGCAGGATCTCCTCAATAGATCCTTGGAACACGCCAACAATTATGGGCACTTCAGCACTAGTGATTGTTGAGGAGCCTCGAGTTCCAACTCTTGTGCCACTGTGTCAATCAAAATGGCATCTTCGTCAGATAGTTGTGTTTCTTTAGTTGGAGGCTCCTGTTCTAGCTCCTGGGCCACTGCATCGATCATCGCAGCCTCAGGGATTGGGTGTTGTTGTTGGGGAGGGCTCTCATTGAAGTCTGTCGGGGTCATCTGCTCTGTAAGATGATTCTCCCGGCAGTTGTCAGGACCCGCTGTCCTCGCTACCTATTCTAACGTTATCCTACGTGCCTAACGAGGATTTGAGTTAAAGAACTACAGAATTTCGTATAAAATTTTTCTTTTTCCATTTATGTAATGGAACATCGTTCGTTACTTGACAAAAGAATGCTTCCAATTCCTAGTTACATACGAACCTAATTACATGGAAATGTATAATGGCATAGCAAAAGAACTCTTATGCGCCCGGCCTCACAGGTCGTCATCCATGCACACTTCCACCCCAAAAGCTGCTGGAAGCTTCAAAAGACTGCCTTGCCGGCTAGGCGATCACGTACAGTGTTCGCGTGTACCTACAACACACAACGTAAGGGATGAGCGATATGCCGAGTAAGTGAAAATTTATGCATGACGTGCAAGTGATGAAACCCCGCAAAGGCAATCCATGCCGATGCATCTTAAGTCCCATATACTAAACTCAATCTCATATCTTTTATCTTTTAGGGCCCTTAGCAGACTTTTACCAGGCGTACACCGTAAAGAGCTCTATCCAACCACGGGCATCAGCCCAAAGTATGAGGGCATCAACCCAACCATACTAAAGCATGAGGGCATCAACCCAACCACGCTAATCAGGGATATAAGGGCATCAACCCGACCATGAGGGCATCAACGACGGCGCATCAACGCCGTCTCGGTGCCCCGTAAGCCGCCTCTTAACTTTTCTATTACTCAATGTCATTTGCCACCTCGGCACTTACCATTCGCGTTTTGCGATATACTTTATGCACGCTCAACTCGCATAATTCCCCAGAGAAATTCGTGCATGCTGGTCGTGTCGTAAACGGCCAAAAATAAAATTTATAACCTTACTAATTAGTATAGCGAAAGTAAGGATCGTCTCCACAGGGAAGATGGTTGTTTACTTCTATATCAAAATTCGATCGATAATGATGATGATAATAATAAATAATAATAATTGTAATAGTATAATAAATAATAATATTATAATATAAATAATAATATAGTAGTAGTAGTAGTAGTTGTAACAGTACAGTAAAAATAATAATAATAATAATAATAATAATAATAATAATAATAATAATAATAAAGGGGGTTTTAGTTTTTCAAAGGGATATCAGAACTAAAGCAATTATAAACGAAAATATAGTTTTGAAAATAGACTGATATAGAAACGAAATTAAACTAAGAACAGACGAAGGAAAATATAGACACTAACGACTATAAAATAATAGTTGAAATAATTGTTCTCCACCTTGATTTATATAATCGATCATAGATCCTTAGAGCTTCATTAGTTACATGACGTTCTCCCTATTCAAAATACATTTAACCTTATTACTTCTCAAACGTCAATCTATACAAATTTAAACAGTTAGGTTAGCATGAGTTTAAATTCAAAAGTTAGGGTTTTTCAGCTACTTATTCTACCCACAAATCTCAATTAAATCTCATTAACTCGAAGAAACATAATAAACATAGTTTGTTAACTGAATTTTCATGTGATAAGTAAGATTATTACCTTCCTTAAGTCCGAAAATTGACTTGCTAAGGATTGCTTATGTTGGCGGAATTTTCCTAGTTTGGTTTCTTCTTCTTGGTTTGTCTTTCGTATTCATAATAAAGTCTCTCTCCTAAGGACTTTCGATTTATATGATAAGTATTAAACTTGGGAATTTGTGATGGAATTGACAACTAGGTGTCTCAACTTAACTTTTACCTTCTATGTTACGTAAACATTCGTGGTTTGATATGATTCCTACTCCTTGACTCAAAAGTCAAATGTCACCCGACTGTTTCTACTGTAATTGTCTGAAAATAAATTCATAAATTGTGCGAATTTCTACACTAAAATCGCCCGATTTTGGTCTCAATCTAATTAACAAAAATCATGCTATGATCGCCGATTCTAACTTATCATTTTATTTGATCGGCGAAAGGTTAATAATTACCTCAAAGCTTAACTTCATGAAATGAAATCAGTCGAAATTTCTCTATACTACATACTTATTTTTGCCGAGACTTTCCAAAGTCTCGCTTATACTTAAATGTTACCCAAATATTTCCTAAATCCTACTATTTCCACATAAGTTAGTCGTCACGTAACACATATAAGATGATAAAACACGTATCATGGCGTCATATAAACACATAATATGTACGCTAATTTATTTGCCAGCTTACTTACGGGACTCAGGTATTACAGTTTTAGTTTTTCAAAGGGATATCAGAACTAAAGCAATTATAAACGAAAATATAGTTTTGAAAATAGACTGGTATAGAAACGAAATTAAACTAAGAACAGACGAAGGAAAATATAGAAACTAACGACTATAAAATAATAGTTGAAATAATTGTTCTCCACCTTGATTTATATAATCGATCATAGATTCCTAAATAACGTGTACACATAAGCATAATCGGTTATAGTTGTCGACGAACGCCTAACAACCAATCTCTTCTTAATTTCTCGATAATTAAGAGACACTCTATAATTATTTCCCTAATCGAAAATAACCTCCGGGACGCCCTGCAAGGTTTAAGATTCCGACAGCATTAAAAATGAAAGAGACCCGATTATTGACTAACTCGCTCGGACGACGCTCTCGCAAGAAACGACGTTGGTTCGTTAAAATCAAATCGCGTAAACTACAATATAACTTACACTTACCTAAGGTAGAGAAGTTGAATATTGTTTGCTACTTATTAAAACGAACAAACAATTACGGATTTGTCGTTTTAATTAGCCATGGACTCACCTAGATTAATTAAACATTTGCAACTATTTAACCAAACTAAGTTCATCAACTAAAATAAATTCAAGTTTAGACGAATACTCACACGTTCACGAATAAGCACAAAAATCTCACAATATTATAAATCAAGGTTTTTATAATACTTCAACTATAATAAACTTAACATACCAATTAAAACATATAGCAACATAATTATATAAATAGGAATCGAATTAGCTTACAACCGTATTTGCCGAACGGTCCAACAACCTGCTCAAGCCCATCAATAAAATCAGCACAAGAGACAGCCCTTGCTACAGCGATTTTCATTTCATTCCTTTTGTACCTCTTCACAGCAAGTTCCATCTACAGTTTTTTTTTCTCTTCCGTCAAGTGTCCCGCGAGTAACAACTCAACAAAAGCAGATTTCTTAGCTTCTAACGTTGCTTCTCCGTGTTGCCTCAATTTGGATCTACGGTTGTGCCTTCGGTTGAACCTTCGTTCTCAAATCTGACGCGCGTTGTTGCTTCTCGATTTGGCACTTGCCCGATCTGCGAAATGACTTCAGCTGCTGCCGTTTTGCTCTGTAGTTCAGCTCCCAAGAGCAGCTCGTGGCTTCGTCTTGTTCGGTTGGTGTGTGTTTGGGGCGAGTTAAGGGGAAGCTGCCTGCTTAAGATTGGTTCGGCCTTAGCTCCCAAAACTGCCCCAATTTCGGATTTTGGTAAGCTTCTCCTTCCTTCGGATATTTTGGGAGATAACTCAATTAGAGCAGCTCGTCTCCTTTTATAGCATAAAGTTTGAACCGGTTGTTTTTCCTTTGAAGGTGGGAATGTGGATCCGAAGTTGTCAAGCGTAAACCTCCACTCTTCTTTTTTTCCCCGTCTCACGGTCCTTCTTTTCAACGACAAGCTGTCTTGTGGATGTCTTGAGATGACGATGGCTTACTTCTTTCGACGACAAGCTACAGAAATTTAGCAGTCAAAAAGATACCGAGCAACCACATCGATTTGTTTCTATTTCCTTTTTTTCTTCCTCGATCACGTGTATGTTTCCTTAATGTAAATTAAAATGATATGTGGCTCAATATCTATCATTGGCTCCGAGTCATTATTACGATTAATTTCCTTGCTCTCTTTGGGTATGAAAATGATATTTTTGGCTCCATCTCGTGTCTTAAATAATTGGTACCTTTCATCAAGTAAAATAGATAATTAGCACAATATATGTTATAAGTTGAAACCAGTATAAGCTTAAATATTGTGCAAATTATTATCTATCAAATTCCCCCACACTTAATCTTTGCTTGTCCTCAAGCAAAGTATATTAAAAGCAAATAAAAATAAATCATTACCACTTAAGAATGACAATATGCATAGATATCATGTAGGCAACGTCGGAAAACACATACGAGATCAACGACTATCTACACGATTACCTTAGTAATACCAATCAAGATTCGCACCTCACAGGAATTCACTCAGATCACTAGGTGTATAGGTAAAAATGTCAATGAATTCTCTCGGCTCATGCATTTATCCAATCACTACCATAAGCTTGCAAACGATTCGTAAATCTACCACTTTAAATGATAAAGCAGAAACTGGAAGGTTTTTTTTTTTTTCTGGATATATCAAGGCTAAAACATGTGAGGTAGACAAATAATAAGTAGAAAAAAGGATATAAGCAGTATTAGTGTCGGGATCACACCATCGTCTAGAACGCACCGAAACTTCTTTTCTTCTTCTTTTTTATTTTTCTTCTTTTGACTTCGTCGATATTTCACCAAGCCCTTCTTCTTTCATTCTTAGGATCACATATACTTTTTTTTTCGAGAAATTGAAAGATTATCAAAGGAAGGGTTCTTAAAGTTTTTTCGACGGTGCTAAGCTCCTCTTCTCTCGGCCTCTTTGCGAGTGAGAGATTATCAATGGAGAAGTTCTTAACTTCTTTTCACGCTCAACTTTGGTATAGATCCGGCTGCGCTTTTCAACTCCCGCATTCAACATCCACTTCTACTATTGCTCCAGTTGGATTTATTTCTGAAGTCTTATTTGAGTGGAACATTTTTTTTTTGGGTTTTCAGAAAGAAAAGGTTCAGGCTCAAAGTGGCTTACTACGGTGATCAGTCGTGGTCAGGAACTTTGGCTATGACTTATTTCCTAATACCTTCCATATTTCACACAATCTCACTTTAAGCAATTTCAAAACGCAATACGCAAGAAAGTTCTAGAGAGAAATAAATTAAGCATGATTCACACAACAGAAATGAGCAAAAAGCTCGTAGGCTCAAAAATCTCACAAAAAATTGGGTTATGCGTACGAATCCTTCGGTATCGCCAAGTTCATCATGCAAGAAAGACATTGACTACGCAAGTGTATCCTAATTACTCACATTAATCTATCATAAAATCAATCTTTCCAATGACAAGAGACATAATTTTGAAAAATTTTACCCCTTTTTTCCATGTAATTCAACAAATCATGCACATATAGTAACGTCCGCATCTGTTTCGCGCAATTCCCTCCCCCACACTTAAATTTTACGTTGTCCTCAACGTAATAATCATGTAACTCATGGAAGAAGAAATAATAATAGTTTAGCGAACTTCCCTGAATAATCCGATGTGCATGTTGTACAAAAGTAATTTCCCCACACTCGGGACTTGATTCCCGCTAACAGCTAGAAATGCAAGCTTTCGATGAACGGACCTTGCCCAAACCAGCTTAGAACCTGTAGACAATCATAGCTAAACGGCACGTCATATCTAATTTACGATACGAAATATAAGAAACAAAAATTGATTTTTTTTTTTAATTTTAATTTTTTATAATAGATATGCATCAATAATACTTGGGTTGCCTCCCAAGAAGCGCTTTTCTTTAACGTCTTTTAGCTAGACATAGCTCGGAAAAATTATAAAGGCGGTTGAAAATCATAGTGCGCCCTCAAACATGGAATGGTAGTTGTTCTTCGTTTTTCTGCATGTCGCCTTACCGAAAAGTCATATAACGCCTTTCAGTTTTCCTCTTTCGTCTTCTCTTCTTCTAGTTAAACATAGCATACCTGTTGAGAAGATCGAGACTAGGCAAAGAAAATCGAGATTAGAAGTAGAAGTAAATCAATTTAGACACCACCTTCCCCGGCAACGGCGCCAAAATTTGGTCGTGTCGTAAACGACCAAAAATAAAATTTATAACCTTACTAATTAGTATAGCGAAAGTAAGGATCGTCTCCACAGGGAAGATGGTTGATTTACTTCTATATCAAAATTCGATCGATAATGATGATGATAATAATAAATAATAATAATTGTAATAGTATAATAAATAATAATATTATAATATAAATAATAATATAGTAGTAGTAGTAACAATACAGTAAAAATAATAATAATAATAATAATAATAATAATAAAGGGGGGTTTTGTGGCGCCCCGCCATCTACTTACCAGTTCTAACGCTAACTTACGTGGCTAATGTCAATATAAAATAATTAATACGCGAAAACGTGGGTAAAATTTTTCCTTTTATATAAAGGAATTCGTCCTGTACAAGTCAAAATATTGCTTCCAACCTAATTACATAGGATGGGTCCTAATTGCAACAAAAGGAATCCTATCTTCCGCCCCACGGGTCGCATTCATGTACACACCACCCTCAAAAGTCGCTGGAAGCGTCAAAAGATAGCCTTGCCGTTGTAAGCGATCACGTACCGTGGTCGCGCGTACCTACAACACATAAAACGTGGGATGAGCTATAAAGCTCAGTAAGTAGGAATAATGCATGTCGTGCACGTGTCTCATTTGCAAAGGCATCCGCGCCAATGCATTCAGACCCTAATACGATCAAACTCAATCTTATATCTCTCAGGGCCCTCGACTGACTTACTATGCACCATTTTCAGAGCTCAATTCCAATAAGGACAATGGTTCAGCAATCCACAAAGGGTGACGAACCATAAAATACCAGTCACGCATTTCGGCCCAATTCGCACTGGGATGCATGACGGCCCGCCATTCGGCCCAATGGGTACTTGCTGTTCCGCGGACGCTCACGCTAGTAGCCCACTTCGGGGTCGTCAACACCAGAGATACCCTCGGTGTCGCTGCCACCCTCGAATCGCCTCCTCCAGGTCGCACCTACCGCAATTCAGGGCATTCTGCCCAGATAATGAAAATATATCCGACGACATACCGGGTCGTCATGGTGTCATAGAAGCAGTCCTGACTCAACTGTGAGTCGACATCAGATGCCTATATCGGCAAATATCCATCGGTTTCAAGCGACATTATATCATGCATACTCTCATCTCACAATTCTCGTGCATGCCGTGTATGCATGTGTTCATGCTCATGTAAACAATACTGAAATGCATGCTATATCATCATATATAGCAAATAATTCACATAATCTCATATAAGCAGATAGCCACGTAATTCATGTTAGTACAAACAATTTATGTGTTGTAGTTGAAATTCCCACTTACCTGGTACTCCTTAGCTATTTTATTTAGCGTACTGTAAATCGCTAATCTTCGAACCCTAAGTATAAAAACATATAAAATTAGGGTTTGTTAGTCTAATTACAGTTTTACTGAAATGGCTTAATTTAGAAAACCCTAGTTTTGACTTCCATAAATTTCGAAACCCTAAAATTGAGAACTTAACCTAAACTGAGAAATATTATTTCTGAGATAGATCTCGAATTTATGTTATTAGGGGATCTCGAGATGTATGTTGATAATATAATTAAAATGTCGACATGTATCTTGATATAAATTTCGACATCTTCAAGACAAATCTCGGTATATTATATGCAAAATTTCGACATTAGTTAATACATAAAAGCTCGACATTTAAATATTGTACAAGGATCTCGACGCCACCTAAATCTCGACATAAACTAAGTTATACCATGGATCTAGATATTAACATGTAAGATTTCGATACTCATATCAAGATAGATCTCGAGTTTTATTAAGCATTACATGATCTCGACATTTCGATTCTTATCCTTGAGCTCGAAATTATTTCTACATCCTAGGCACGAAAGTTTACACTCAAGAACATATGAATTAACAAGTATACTAAATTGAATGCTCGAAGGTTCACCTTAGTACTGAAAAGAATCGAAACCACTTAAGTACCTAAAATTACTTCCCACCCAAGGATTACCCTAAGTCCAATTTATATTCAATCTATCCGTAAATCATTTAAGTAATTACTCCAAATTTCAGATCCTTAGAGCTTCATTAGTTACATGACGTTCTCCCTATTCAAAATACATTTAACCTTATTACTTCTCAAACGTCAATCTATACAAATTTAAACAGTTAGGTTAGCATGAGTTTAAATTCAAAAGTTAGGGTTTTTCAGCTACTTATTCTACCCACAAATCTCAATTAAATCTCATTAACTCGAAGAAACATAATAAACATAGTTTGTTAACTGAATTTTCATGTGATAAGTAAGATTATTACCTTCCTTAAGTCCGAAAATTGACTTGCTAAGGATTGCTTATGTTGGCGGAATTTTCCTAGTTTGGTTTCTTCTTCTTGGTTTGTCTTTCGTATTCATAATAAAGTCTCTCTCCTAAGGACTTTCGATTTATATGATAAGTATTAAACTTGGGAATTTGTGATGGAATTGACAACTAGGTGTCTCAACTTAACTTTTACCTTCTATGTTACGTAAACATTCGTGGTTTGATATGATTCCTACTCCTTGACTCAAAAGTCAAATGTCACCCGACTGTTTCTACTGTAATTGTCTGAAAATAAATTCATAAATTGTGCGAATTTCTACACTAAAATCGCCCGAATTTGGTCTCAATCTAATTAACAAAAATCATGCTATGATCGCCGATTCTAACTTATCATTTTATTTGATCGGCGAAAGGTTAATAATTACCTCAAAGCTTAACTTCATGAAATGAAATCAGTCGAAATTTCTCTATACTACATACTTATTTTTGCCGAGACTTTCCAAAGTCTCGCCTATACTTAAATGTTACCCAAATATTTCCTAAATCCTACTATTTCCACATAAGTTAGTCGTCACGTAACACATATAAGATGATAAAACACGTATCATGGCGTCATATAAACACATAATATGTACGCTAATTTATTTGCCAGCTTACTTACGGGACTCAGGTATTACAGTTTTAGTTTTTCAAAGGGATATCAGAACTAAAGCAATTATAAACGAAAATATAGTTTTGAAAATAGACTAGTATAGAAACGAAATTAAACTAAGAACAGACGAAGGAAAATATAGAAACTAACGACTATAAAATAATAGTTGAAATAATTGTTCTCCACCTTGATTTATATAATCGATCATAGATTCCTAAATAACGTGTACACATAAGCATAATCAGTTATAGTTGTCGACGAACGCCTAACAACCAATCTCTTCTTAATTTCTCGATAATTAAGAGACACTCTATAATTATTTCCCTAATCGAAAATAACCTCCGGGACGCCCTGCAAGGTTTAAGATTCCGACAGCATTAAAAATGAAAGAGACCCGATTATTGACTAACTCGCTCGGACGACGCTCTCGCAAGAAACGACGTTGGTTCGTTAAAATCAAATCGCGTAAACTACAATATAACTTACACTTACCTAAGGTAGAGAAGTTGAATATTGTTTGCTACTTATTAAAACGAACAAACAATTACGGATTTGTCGTTTTAATTAGCCATGGACTCACCTAGATTAATTAAACATTTGCAACTATTTAACCAAACTAAGTTCATCAACTAAAATAAATTCAAGTTTAGACGAATACTCACACGTTCACGAATAAGCACAAAAATCTCACAATATTATAAATCAAGGTTTTGATAATACTTCAACTATAATAAACTTAACATACCAATTAAAACATATAGCAACATAATTATATAAATAGGAATCGAATTAGCTTACAACCGTATTTGCCGAACGGTCCAACAACCTGCTCAAGCCCATCAATAAAATCAGCACAAGAGACAGCCCTTGCTACAGCGATTTTCATTTCATTCCTTTTGTACCTCTTCACAGCAAGTTCCATCTACAGTTTTTTTTTCTCTTCCGTCAAGTGTCCAGCGAGTAACAACTCAACAAAAGCAGATTTCTTCGCTTCTAACGTTGCTTCTCCGTGTTGCCTCAATTTGGATCTACGGTTGTGCCTTCGGTTGAACCTTCGTTGCTCAAATCTGACGCGCGTTGTTGCTTCTCGATTTGGCACTTGCCCGATCTGCGAAATGACTTCAGCTGCTGCCGTTTTGCTCTGTAGTTCAGCTCCCAAGAGCAGCTCGTGGCTTCGTCTTGTTCGGTTGGTGTGTGTTTGGGGCGAGTTAAGGGGAAGCTGCCTGCTTAAGATTGGTTCGGCCTTAGCTCCCAAAACTGCCCCAATTTCGGATTTTGGTAAGCTTCTCCTTCCTTCGGATATTTTGGGAGATAACTCAATTAGAGCAGCTCGTCTCCTTTTATAGCATAAAGTTTGAACCGGTTGTTTTTCCTTTGAAGGTGGGAATGTGGATCCGAAGTTGTCAAGCGTAAACCTCCACTCTTCTTTTTTCCCCGTCTCACGGTCCTTCTTTTCAACGACAAGCTGTCTTGTGGATGTCTTGAGATGACGATGGCTTACTTCTTTCGACGACAAGCTACAGAAATTTAGCAGTCAAAAAGATACCGAGCAACCACATCGATTTGTTTCTATTTCCTTTTTTTCTTCCTCGATCACGTGTATGTTTTTTTTTTTTATTTTTGTCATACGATTGAATTTTTCTGGTTTCCTTAATGTAAATTAAAATGATATGTGGCTCAATATCTATCATTGGCTCCGAGTTATTATTACGATTAATTTCCTTGCTCTCTTTGGGTATGAAAATGATATTTTTGGCTCCATCTCGTGTCTTAAATAATTGGTACCTTTCATCAAGTAAAATAGAAAATTAGCACAATATATGTTATAAGTTGAAACCAGTATAAGCTTAAATATTGTGCAAATTATTATCTATCACATGCTCGTGAAATGCATCGTGCCTCAATGCAATAAAACTTATCATAATCATAAATCACTGCATGTAATTCACATAAGCAAGTAATAACATCGAATCACATAGGCACATACGTTAGGCACAAACAAGCAGATTATGTGTTGCAGGTGAATTTCCACTTACCTGGCGTCCGTAGATTAACCGCTAACCGGTCTGGTGAATTTCCTAATATTTTGTCCTTTAAACATAAAAAGGGTATAAAGTTAGTGTATAAATTATATTTGACTGCGTAAATTTTCGTTCGAAAGTTCTATCAAAACAGCGTTTGCCTATACCGAAAATTGGCCCTGAAAAATACTGATAGGCTAGTTATGATCGGGCGTTGAAAGAGCTATGCTCATTGAAATCAGAATATTTTTCCTATTAAATGGTGTAAAAATATTTTTCCTCGAAAGGCGATTGTTTTTTTTTTTATAACTTGAATCGTTTTTATCTAAGGTGTTCTATTCGTGACTTGCATGGAGTTCGCGAACTATCCTACTTCGCTAATTCTTTATAACAAAATTTGGATTCGTGATGTTGACAATTCGTGAAATATCCTACAAGTTAAATTCGCAACATGCCTTCTCTATCTTATAGTTTCGCGAAGTCGTCACCATCTTATATATGTTTCGCGAACCCTATTGTTCAAAACTGCTTAAGTTCGTGAAATGCATCCATGCTCTCAACTCGTAAACCACTACTTTCGCGAACTAGCCTTCATTCCCTCATGATTCGCCAATTTTTCTACAGCTCGCGAAGTGTATCATTCACCTCGAGTTCGTGAAAGAAATGAATTCGCCATGATCGTACTTTGCGAACCCCCTCTCATTTCACGAAGTGTTTTCCCCTAGTTTGCGAACCTCTTTACTTCGCGAACTCTTCGTAGGGAATTTGCGATCTTTATCTTGCCAAAGGTTCGCGAACCACGATTCGTAAAACTAGTTGGATTCGCCAAATGGACACATCTCGTGAAACCCTCACTCACTTCGCGAACTCACTTCAATTCGCGAACCTAGTCGTAGTTCGCGACAATACCTACTCACACACTTCGCGAACTCTTTCATGTCTTGTCTAAGTCCGCGAAGTAGCTTTTAATCTTTGACGATTCGCGAATTATTGGACCCGCGAACCCTCGTTTTGCGAATCCATGCAAGTGAAATTGTTTGGGTTCGCGAACCTTGTGCCACCCATGGTTCGCGATCCTGAGTTCGTGGAGTTTAAACTTGCCGAACTCAACCCTACTAAAACACTTTCTAATTCGCGAAACACTAACTAAAAGATCAAAAAGTTACTTTCTCTTCAAGAACACCTTCAAGGTCATTTGAACTTTAAAACCCTAAAATCGAAGTCAGTCTAGATTACAATTTTTTAGCATACTTTTTGTGTCTAATACTTCCTAAAACATGATGATATAGGACTGAGAATACTAAATCGGGGTAAGGGTTCTAGTTTCGAGATTTAAGATTGTACAAATCCACGAATATGAGATTTTCGTGCTTATAACCACTAAAATACATCATTTCTTGGGCAAGGATATAAATTTTTGGTAAGAAAGTTATACCTATTCCCAAGCTTTCGTGAGGTTACTTCGTTTTCTTCTTCTCCTTTTTACTCAAGCTTCGATGGCCCCCCTTCTAAATGGATTTGCAGCTTTGAAAGGGTTTTAGATTGATATATAATTTTTTATTATTATCAATGGTGGGGTGATGGGACTTAAGTGACGAAAATATCCCCAATTTTAAGGGTCTTGCTACTCGATATTATCTCCAAAAGTTTGGGCCCAAGTTTAAATTCCATTTGGCACAATTCATAACTAGCCCAATTCTATCATTTTCTCACTAGGATTATTTCCTAAATTTTCTCTTTGGCCTATTTTTTCGAAAATCCTATCAAGATAGATGTCATGAAATCACACTATTAAATGCATAAAATTCCACATAATCACTTAAGCATATAGCTAACCCACAAAATTCATATAGCCACATAGAACGTGAGTGCAAATTTATTGGCCCTAATAGCATACGAGGACTCGGGTTCTACATCCTCCCCCCCTTAAAGGGGATTTCGCAGTCCGTCTGGAACAGATCGGGGTAACGAGCTCTCATCTCATCCTCACGCTCCCACGTAGCTTCCTCTGTTGACTGCTTTTGCCATAACACTTTTACTAAAGGAATGTCCTTATTCCTAAGCCGTTTTGTCTCATACATCAAAATCTCTACTGGCATTTCCTCGTAACTCAAATCTGGTTTTAGCTGTTGGTGGAGAACCTCATTCCTCAGAACATGACTTGGATCAGCAATGTATTTCCTTAAGGTTGAGGAAAACATCGTGAACCTGATGTGGCGCCCCGCCTTTCACCACTATTTTTTAACTATTTTACGTGACTAACGTGGTTGCGAAGAATTCAAAAGTGCAAAAAGGCGTATCAAAATTTTCCTTTTATAAAAAGGAATAGTAAGGTTTCGTACAAAATGATCATGGGTCTTAATTACATAGGGAAGTGTGCAAGCGTGTCAAAATAAAATTATCTACTGGGCCTCCACGAGGTCGCATCCATGTACACACTTCCATCTCCAGCTACTGGGGTATCCACCTACCTATCGTGAATCAGGTAATTCGGCATCGTAAATCGCCATGGTAGCATAGAAGAGCCGTGACTCGTCATTGAGAATCGGCAAATATAGATCGCTCTCACGCGATCTTATACTCATGCACGCTCTCTTTCTCTGACTCTTATGCTAGTCGTGCGTGCATATGCTCATGTCATGAACATGCGTGTCATGTCATCATATAACGTAAATAAATCACGTAAGAACTCACATAAAATCATGGAGGCACATAGACACATAATTCATACACATATAATTATGTGTTGTAGTTGCGATTTCCACTTACCTGCTCTCCGTAGATTATTTGCTAGTGATTCTGTGGAATTCTTAGCTCCTGACCTTAAGCATAAAATTGTAACGTGTTCTATTAAATTTTCTGGATCTTCTAAGTATTTGAATTTCCTAAGTTTCGAATTCTCTAAGTGTTAAAATATTAAATATAAGAAAGGAATTTTTCCAGTTGTGTTAATTTGTGAAATTACTTTGAAATCCTCATACCATGTTAATTTCCTAGAGTTCGTGAAAACCCTACTTCGTGAAATACCTATCACTTACACCTCGCGAATTACATTTCTGTCCTTTCTCAATTCGTGAAGTCTACTCTACTTTGCAACTACTTCGCGAACCCACGTGTCCTCTCAATTCGTGAAAGTTAATTCTCAGGAATTCGTGAGGTTGAATGGTCATCACACAGTTCGCCAAGTTTCTTTAATTCGTGATTGGTTCCATTCGTGAAACATGTCGCATAATTCACGAATTCCCTCCTGATTCGCCAATCATAATGCGTGATACTTAATATCTTATATTCACACTTTACAAAGTCGATACCGCACAATTCACTAAGTCCGTTCAATTCGTGAAGTTGTTATTCCATATACCTATTTTGTGAATTTACTTACTTCAAACATTAGAATTAGTGACCCTCCTTAAACACATGAAGTTACTGGTATGGTTCCCTGTTTGTGACTTATTAAATTCATGAAACATATCACACATGCACTTTGCCATGTGTCTATTCTTTTTACCATTCGTGAAGTAAAGCCTTTTTGACTCTTGAAACTTCCAATTCGTTAAGTGACTCACCAAGTTTACCACAATGCATAATATTATTATTCTATTTCCTTAGGGATGATCTCAACGTGGCATACATTTGTGAAGTTCTATGTGTTTACAATAATATTATTTTATTCACATGCTTCACTCAATTCGTGAAGCTAATTACATAGTGCCTAATTCGTGACTTATTGGAATTCGTGGAATCACTTCACGACATACATAACACGTGGATTTCCTAGTTCGCGATAATTTACTAAGCTTACATGATTCGCGAGTTGAACACTTGTGAGGTTCGCGGCTCAACACATCTCTTGTCTAATTTATTTAATTCGCCCAGTTGTTTCTCGAACTCCTTACTAATTAGCAAACTTATATTTCACGAATTAACTCTAACATAAATTTCGCGAATTGTTTCCCACACACAAAACACTTTTAACACTTAATCACTTTGACACTTTCGATCAAAATACTATCCTTTTCCAGAACAGTTTAAACGTCTCAAGAATTCAAAAACCCTTGACTAACGAAACTTGCACTCAATCTAATCTAGCGCAATTTAGTAAGCCTAACAACTCTTAAAACATGTTTATAAGAGTTCCAAATATTCTCAGAAATCCTTAAGGATTAAATCTGCACTAACCCTAATCATATATCATATTTTCGTTCCTGACAATTACTATCCCTAAGTGTTCTTCGTGTTCCTCCCTTGTTTTCGAATAGATTAGGATGTCATCGATAAAGATGATGACAAACCTATCAAGATACGGCTTGAACACCCGGTTCATTAAATCCATAAAAGCCGCCGGCGCATTAGTCAATCCAAATGGCATCACCAAGAACTCATAGTGGCCATAACGGCTACTAAAGGCCGTCTTTGGGGCATCTTCCTTCCGAATTCTCAACTGATGGTAGCCCGATCGTAAGTCGATCTTGGAGAAGACAGTTGCACCTTGTAGTTGGTCAAACAGGTTATCTATTCTAGGGAGTGGGTACTTATTGTTTGATGGTTAACTTGTTCAGTTCTCTGTAATCAATGCACAATCGCATTGACCCGTCCTTCTTCTTTACGAACAATACCGGCGCTCCCCATGGGGAGAAGCTCGGCTGGATGAACCCCTTCTGCATGAGTTCATCGAGTTGATCCTTTAATTCCTTCATCTCCGTCGGTGCTAGCCGATAAGGGGTCTTAGATACTGGTGCCGCTCCAGGTACCAGGTCTATGGCGAATTCTATTTCCCTATCGGGAGGTAGTCCCGGTAATTCTTCGGAAAATACGTCGGGGAAGTCCTTAACTACCGGCACTTCCTCGAATTTTGGGGAGGTGTTTTCCTCCGATTTGATGGCGAACACTAGATATGCTTCGCACCCCGATTTGATCAGCCGTTGGGATTTTAACGCTGATATCCTAGAGACATTCGCCCCTTTGCTAGTTCCTACGAAGCTAAGGGATTCATTTCCTTCTAGGTTGAGAGTGACTATCTTACGGTGGCAGTCTATAACGGCTCCGTACTTCGATAGCTAATCCATTCCGAGGATCACCTCATAATCATTCATGGGAATTATTAAGAGGTCTATGGGTAGTTCCTTATCCCCGATTACTACTGGGCAATCCCGTAGTATGTGGTTAGTTTGGGTGGGATTCCTGCTTGGAACGGTTACACTATACTCGCACTTTGCCTGATGAGGCGTTACTCCTATTCTCGTGACATACTTCGTAGATGCAAAGGAGTGCGTTGCTCCTGAATCAACTAGAATGCATGTGGGGGTCTGGTAGATGAGGATGGTACCTGTCACTACCGCCGGGTTGTTTTCTGCTTATTCGGACGTGATAGTATAAACCCGGGCCGGTACCATTGGAGGTCTTGCCTGGTTTTTGGCTTGGCTTCCGGATCCATTCTCCGGGCATGCCTTGAGGTAGTGGCCCATCTTGCCACATTTGAAGCAGGCCGCGTTCTGGGAGTAGCAGACCCCTGTGTGCCTTCGCGCGCACTTTTGGCATACGGGTAGGTTCAGTTGGGGTCTACCCTGATTTGGGTTGGTTTGCTGGGGTGGTCCTAGTCGATTCTGAGAGTTCGGCTTCCCACCCTTGGCGACGAACTGCCGCTTTTGGTTGCCTCCGCTCCCTTGCGGCCCTTGTATGAACTTGCGCTTTGCTTCTTGGGCGCGAGCAATTCTAGCCTCGGCTTGCTCCGCCAATAGCGCCCTTTCCGCCACTTGTGCGTACGTGGCTCCTTGAATTCCCGCCATGCTCACATCTCTATACAACTCAGGCTTTAATCCCTCCATGAACCGCTCGATCTTGAGCGCATCTGTGCTAACCATGTGAGCGGCGAACCTTGAAAGTTGTTCAAACTTCTTGATGTACTCCGCTACTGTCATTGCCCCTTGGCGGAGGTTGATGAACTCATTCATCCTCTGGGCTCGGACAGGGGCGGTGTAGTACTTCTCTCGGAATAATTCCTTAAACCGATCCCAGCTCGTCGTAAGCGGATTTTCGATGGCTGAGATGGTGTCCCACCAGTGTCCCGCGCTCCCCCTCAGTAGTAGGCTGCGCACATTACTTTCTCTGCCTCAGGTATACGGCTATGCTGGAACATATTCTCCAGAGTCCTGAGCCAATCCTCGGCTGAGGTAGGGTCTCCGGCATCCTCAAATAACGGGGGGTTAAGCTTTCGAAATCTTTCCCCGATCATCTCAATTTGTTCAGGCGGGGGAGGTGCGCTAGCTGATTGTCCTCCAGCGTTTTGCTGTTGGATCAGCTGCTGGATTTGGGCCGACTATTGCCGGACCAATTCTGTAAGCTGCAGGATGGTCATCCCGACTATCGGTAGGGTTATTAGTGTCCCTACCTTGATCTGTCTCCCTACTGCCCTCACACCTAAGTCTTACCATCTTTTCGACCTATCCTGATAATTCCTAAGGCCAATAAATCATACCATACAAGGAATTCACATAACGTAATACTTACAAGCAAGGCCGCTTCCGTGCTTTTGAGTGTGTGTGTATGGACAGTCTGCAGGACCTGTGACCGAAGCTCCGATACCACTCTGTCAGGACCAGTCGTCCTCATATCGTATTCTATCGAAATCCTAAGTGCCTAACGGTACGCTATCGTGCTTAGACGTAAAAATGCGGAAAAATTTTTCCATTTAAAACTTGTAAGTCATACATACAAGACAAAAGAATTCCTTAAGTCATTCTACATTCTTCAAGTCCTATTTACAAGTGACGTGTGTACATGCACAGCAAAAACTCCTATGCGACCGGCCTTCACAGGTCGTCATCCATACACACACTTCCACCTCAAAAGCAGCCAAAAGCTTCAAAAGGTTGGCCTTGCACCATAAACATATCACGTACCGTGATCGCTAGTACCTACAACACGTAACGTAAGGAATGAGCCACCGCGGCTCAGTAAGCAGAAATGATGCATGTATGCACGTGTGCTAACGATCGGCAATCCACGCCGTCGCTTACTAACGCTCATACTCTTTTTCTAGACTCATACGTCGTATGGGCCCTCGGCTTTCTATCTTGGTATGCGCCATTTCATAGAGCTCTAATCCACGAGGGATTCTTACATATGTGGAGGTTCGCACACTAGAAGGTCACCCGAAGGAATCTTCCCTTACTAAGTGTGGCCTCCACGCGGACGCCTCTCACTGGTAGCCAACACCGAGGTCATTAACCCCAGAGGTTCCCTCTGTGTAGTTAGTAGTGCATGCCTCGGGTCGCATTCTCCAGGTTGCATCTCCCGCATACGGGGTATTCCCCCTGCCTATCATAACAGGCAAATTGGCATCGTATCGCCACGGTCGCATAGAAGAGCCGTGACTCTTCATTGAGTCGACACAGACGCCAATATCGGCGAATATCCATCGCACACAGGCGATCTTATGCACGCTCGTACCTCATGTCTTTCGTACTACTTATGCGTGCAAATGCTCATGTCATGTTCATATAAATATGCATATCATGTCTTCATGCATAATGCGTATCATATCATACAAGGTTCACATAGAGTCACATAAGCACGTATCACGTAATCATTGTGCAGGTAAGTTACGTGTCGTAGTTGAATTTCTACTTACCTGTCGTCCAAGTTTTGATTAGCGTACTTCCCCGTAACCTCCTAACGTACGATCTTTAAATAGGAAGGGTTAGAATATTAGTTCATTGCCTTTCATAGCTACTCGTCGAATTAATTAATATTTGTCATACTAGTTATTTGGAGCTATACTAATTTTCTAGACTTCAAACCACTCGATTTGCCTTATTGAATTTCCTAAGTCATTTGATTTCTATACTAAGTTATGTTAGAATTAACTTTCGACTTTTACTTATATACCTCGGCGAAGGTGTGTTACTTGGTTAGGTTTCAGTCGAAGCTCCTATTTGCTCAATTCAATTTCGTCCAAATTGTCTAATTCAATTTTCCACATTATGCCTTCATCCCTTTCGATCGATTCTTTACACGGCGAAAGTTATTTAGCTCACAAGGTTTCGCCCGAAGCTCTTTCTCTAGTTTCATTCGATCGAAAGTCCTATTTGCTAGCTAGTTTCGATCGAAACTCGTTTATATCCAATCCTAATTTCAATTGGTAGTTATCATGGGTTAGTTTCGCCCGATTGAACATAATAGGGAGGGAGTTTCGCCGCGTCTTTTCATCACCGTGACATCATCTTCGTTTTGCCCGAAACCATGCATGAGGAAGAGGTCACTTTCGATCAATTGTATGTGGTATGGATAGAGTTTTGCCGTGTTCTTTCGTCATCATGATGTCATTCTAGGTTTCGATCGAAACCATGCTTAGGAAGAAATCACTTTCGATCAATTGCATGGGCTTGAGATAGGGTTTCGATCGATTCAAGCATGTTAGGGTTAGTTTCGGTCGAAACACATGAATTGTTCTATTTACTATCTTAAAATTTGATTTGGTCGAAACTTAAATTGTTACGTCTAGGTGTCGCCCGAAACCCTAAGAAATAATTCCCTACTTTCAATCGAACTTGGTATTATTAGATTCAAAATCGTATAAACCCTTAAGTTTCGCCCGAAACTATTTGTCTAGTCCCTTTTCTTCGAAAGCCTATTTACTATGCACATTTGCTCGAAACCCTAATTCAATTGCCACTTTCGATCGAAACTTAGTTAGGCATTCTCACTTTCGATCGAAACACAAAGGTTCAAGTGCTCGAAACTACCTTCATATCCTTAACCCAGTCGAAACTCCTAAAAATCTATAACTTGTATGAACTAAAGGACACCATTTCGGCAGATTTTGTGTGCTAACACCCTAAACAAGATAAATCCAAACTTTGAATCTTCAAATCACGAGCCAAGAAAATGTAAGGACATAGGCAAGGATTTTATACCTTCTCCAAAACCAGCCTCAATCTTCTCCTCCCTCTTCTTAATGTTTTTAGGGTATTAACTTCCTAAACATACTAGATTTGAGTTAACAACCTAATTTAAGAGTTAACAACAAAAATATATAAGTAAATGCTTCATACCTTCTTCAGTGGAGTTTCGTTGGTTTCTTTCTAAGTGTGGTTATGAGGTTGAAAAGTGGGTTTTAGATATTTTATTTCTAGGCATGGTTAGGAAAGGACTAGGTTAACGTGAAATTCCTTGTTTTAGGGAAATTGCCTTCTAAGTTGATTTCTTGCAAATTTGGGCCTATTGTTAAGTTCTAGCCCAAAATAATTAAATTCCTAGCCCAACTCTCTTTTGACTATCATTAATTCCTTCCCTTCCTTAATATTTTTCCGTAATCCGTTGCGTAATTTAGGGGTCATCGTAAGCACATAATCTTAGGCACATAATTACACGAAATTAGCATACAAATCACGAGCACAAAAGTCGTAAAATCACGTAAACATATAACATGTACGTTAATTAGCACGTAATTACTTAGGTCATATACAAAATTTATAGGCCGACCTAGTTTGCGGGGTCTCGGGTCCTACACCTAGTATCGCCCGTTCACCGATCTCGTCCCAATGTACAGGAGATCTGCACTTGCGCCCGTATAAGGCTTCGTATGGAGCCATTCTGTTGCAGCTTGGTAGCTGTTGTTGTACGAGAATTCGACGAGTGGAAGGTATCTACTCCAATTGCCTTTGAAATCCATCACACAGGCTCGTAACATATCCTCTAAGGTCTGGATGGTCCGTTCTGATTGACCGTCTGTCTGGCGATGATAGGCGGTGCTAAAGGAAAGTTTCGTTCCCATCGCCTTTTGCAAGCTCGTCCAGAATTTCGATAAAAATCTGGAGTCTCGATCCGAGACTATCGACAATGGAATTCCGTGAAGTCGCACTATTTCCTTAATATACAGCTCCGCGTATCGCTCCATGGAAAATGTCGTACTTATCGGTAGGAAGTGAGCAGACTTGGTTAGTCGGTCGACGATCACCCAAATCGCGTCGTGCCCTTTCACATTCTTCGGCAGATCGACAACGAAGTCCATCGTTATATTGTCATTTCGGTATTGGTAACGGCTGCAGAGTTCCTACCGGCCGCTGATGTTCCGCTTTGATTTGTTGACAAGTCAAGCACTGGCTTACAAACACTGCTATGTCCTTCTTCATTCCTGGCCACCAATAATTCATTCGGAGGTCTCTGTACATTTTCGTAGCTTCCGGGTGCACTGAATGTGTCGTGGTGTGTGCTTCCGCCATTATGGTCCGTCGAAGCTCTGCATCATCTGGTACATATAACCGATTCTTCTAGTACAAGCTCTCATCGTCTCGGAACGTAAAGTCCGCCACTGGCTGTTCGGTGTGTGCTCCCCTGATTTCGTATAGATCTCGTCCGTTTCCTGCGCCCTTTTTATTCATTCCAGTAGTGTAGGCTGAAGTGTTAATGCTGCCAATCTGGTCTAGACTTCGCCCAATTGGACGATCTCCACTTCAAGTGATTGTAATTCTATGCTTACTGCTTTTCAGCTTAGTGCATCCGTTACCACATTCGCTTTGCCTGGGTGGTAGTTGATTACGCAATCGTAATTTTTCACCAGTTCCAGCCACCGTCTCTGCCTCATGTTCAACTCCTTTTGCGTGAAGAAATACTTCAGGCTCTTGTGGTCCGTGTAGATTTCGCACCGTTCCCCATACAGGTAATGTCTCCAAATCTTGCAGGCGAAGAGCACTGCTGCCAATTCTAGGTCGTGCGTCGGATAATTTTTCCCGTTCTCCTTCAATTGACGTGAGGCATAGGCCACCATGTTCCCGTTCTGCATTAGCACGCATCCTAATCCATTCTTCGAAGCATCGCTGTAAACTGAGAATCCCCCGGTTCCTGATGGTATCGTAAGGACTTGGGCTGTAGTTAGTCACCTTTTCAATTCTTGGAAGCTCTGTTCACATTCCTCGCTCCAATGAAATGGCACGTTCTTCCTCGTTAATTTTGTCAGCGTTGAGGCGATCTTCGAGAAGTCCTTAATGAACTTCCTATAATAGCCTGCCAAGCCGAGGAAGCTCCGTACCTCGGTCACATTTGTTGGCTGAGGCCAGTTACTGATGGCTTCGATCTTGTTTGGATCCACAGAAATTCCCGCTCCGGAGATAATATGTCCCAAGAAGGCGACTCATTCCAGCCAAAACTCGCACTTCTTGAACTTAGCGAACAGCTGCTTCTCCCGTAATACTCCAAGAACTGTTAGCATATGTTGTCCATGTTCCTCCTTCGTCCTTGAATAGATCAGAATGTAGTCTATGAATACTATGACGAACTTATCCAAAAACAGCTTGAATACGCGGTTCATCAGATCCATAAAAGCTGCCGGCGCGTTAGTCATCCCGAAAGGCATGACTAGGAACTCGTAGTGTCCATAGCGCGTACTGAAGGCAGTCTTAGGGATATCTTCCTCCTGAATCTTTAGCTGGTGATACCCTGATCGTAGATCGATCTTTGAAAACACCGTAGCGCCTTGTAGTTGATCAAATAGATCATCGATCCTTGGGAGGGGATATTTGTTCTTGATCGTTCCATCTTTCTTCCGCACGAATAGTACCGGCGCTCCCCAGGGAGAGAAACTCGGTTGGACTAATCTTTTCTGCAAAAGTTCATCTAATTGCTCTTTTAGTTCCTTTAGTTCGGTTGGCGCTAACCGGTAATGAGTTTTAGATTTTGGTGCCGCTCCAGGCACCAGATCTATTGTGAAAACATCAAATTAAAACCAATTAAGCACAGAATTGAGCTATTAGATCGAAATTGAAAATTTGCGCCAAATTGTCCTTCGATAGAACAGTACCAGAATTCAAATTTCGATCCAATTCGAACAATTTTCGATTCAAAACAGAACGAATCTGCTCTGATACCAATTGTTAGGTCCTGATTTATCAACTCCTAGATCCTAGACTTGAATCCTAAGGAAATCGATTAGAATTATAGAGAATGAGATTTCGATCGAAAACCTTCGTTGAGAGCTTCGAGAGAGAATTCGTGTAGTGAGAGAATGTTTTCTGATTTTCTCTCTCTAGAATTGGATTAGCAAGCCTTTCGGATCAATTGACTAAAATTCTCTCATTAAGCATAATGTTTGTACATCTATTTATACCAAACATACTTGGTATAAATAACAAACTAAGTCCTAATCTAAGGAAAAATACAATAAAAGGCCCTAATTAGAAGGACAACTAATAAATCAAAGCACAGCTAAAATCGTATTCTACAACAATATTTACAACTGTATTTATATCAAACAAACTTGGTATAAATAACACTCTAGTCCTAAACTAAGGACAAATACAATAAAAGCCCATAATTACAAGGACAGCTAATAAAATCAAAGCAAAACTAAAGCGTATTCTATAGAGCGAGAGGATGATACGCAGAATCATTATCCCGAGTTATTCCAGTCGGCGTAATTTTGGGGACGAAATTCTTTTAAGAGGGGATGATGTAATGCCCGTAAAATTTAATATGGGAATTTTTTATGTAATTAGTAGTGTGATTGTTTTAGACTAGAAATTTTGATATGAAATATAGAGGTTTCAAGTGTTGAGTGAAATAAACTAAGGGTCGAAGGACTAATTGAAGATACCGAAAATGAACAGGGAAGAAATTCGGAGAATGAGATTTATCTTCAGGTGAAGCTAGAGAAATTCTCGGGTGATCTTTAGGGTAAAATTTTTTGGGTAGCTTATTAAAAGACCTTTCGTGACAGAGGAAAACATCTCGTCACCTACTAGTCATTTCACACACAATTTTCCAAGTCCTTATGTTAATTTCTTAATTCCTTAAGAAAAAGCTTTCATGAACGAAATAGAAAGAGAAGAAAAAGGAAACCATTCAAAGAAGAGCAAAAGAAATGGAGAAAGAAAACTTCATCAAAGAACAAAAATTTTCGGCCAACTAGAAAGTTTAACAAGCAAATTCGGACGTCAGGTATGTGAATATTTCATCTACAACATGTAAATATGTTTGTCATAATATGGTGATGTGTTATCGATATTTTATGTGACTTACGTGATTTATGTGATGATTATATGAATTTTCGGGCGGGTTATGTATTTGAAAACCCAGATTTATGGGTTTATAATTGTATTCATGCATAGAATTATAATTACATGCATCTGTATAAGTATTCGTAGGAGAAAAACTAATTTTCGGGCAGTTGAATAATTTTCAGACCCTTGAATATCTTCGTGTACATGAGTATTTTAGACAACTTAATCGGGTATAAGTAGTATTTCAATGAAATTTTCGGGCTAGAAAGAAAGCTCGGCGATAGCTAGTATTTTCGGGACTTACTATTTAAAAGATAATTCGGACAGGATTTTCAGGTAAACTTCTGGGCTTTTGAAAGAATTTTGGATCATAAGACTTTAGCCGTTCTAAGTTATTTTTCGGGTATTGACTTTTGACCATATTTTCGGACCAAGTTACTTTCAATGTAAAACACATTTTCGGGCAGTTAAATTCAGGCCATGAGTGCAATTTTCGAGCAAATGGAAAAATTCGGGCCAACAACTGAACTTTCGGTCGTTGACCTGATGCCAAATCTATTTTCGGCCATTGGGTCGGGAGCTCTTTTCTCCCTTTGTGGAGCTGTGGGAGCCGCTTCCAATGTTGGTCGTCGCTAGTAGTGGAGTTTGAGGTTAGTACTAGGTGTGGCACACCGCCTTCCACCACTACTTTCTTAACTAATTTACATAATTAACATCGTAGAAAAGAAATAGATGGTACGAAATTTCGTATAAAATTTTTCCTTTTTATATAAAGGAATCGTAAAGGTTCCTACAAAATCCTCATGGTTCCTAATTACATAGGAAGATGCGCAAACGTGTCAAAATAAAACTATCTAATAGGCCTCCACAAGGTCGCATCCATGCACACACTTCCATCCCAATGCGGTCTGATGCGCGGGCGCTTCTCACCGGTAGCTTACTACGAGGTCGCCAACACTAGAGGTTCACTCGGTGCCGCGTATTCCCTCGAGTCTCATCCTCCAGGTTGCATCTCCCTCTACGGGGTATCCACCTGCCTCTCGTGAATCAGACAATATTTTGCCTCGTGAATCGCCATGGTGTATTTCCCCTACCTCTCGTGAATCAGGTAATATTTGGCCTCATGAATCGCCATGGTAGCATAGAAGAGCCGTGACTCATCATTGAGTCGACACAAATGCCCATATCGGCAAATATACATTGCTCTCACGCGATTTTATACTCATGCACACTCTCTTTCTCTGACTCTTATACTAGTCGTGCGCGTACATGCTCATGCCATGAATCACGTAAACATGTGTTCAATGTTCATAGAATAATTTACGTCACATAAAAGTCACGTAAATCATATAGGCAAATAGTGACATAAGATCATAAAAACACATAACACATAATTTGGCCTCGTGAATTGCCAAGGTGTATTTCCCCTACCTCTCGTGAATCGGGTAATATTTGGCCTCATGACTCGCCATGGTAGCATAGAAGAGCCGTGACTCATCATTGAGTCGACACAAATGCCATATCGGCAAATATACATCGCTCTCACGCGATCTTATACTCATGCACGCTCTCTTTCCCTGACTCTTATACTAGTCGTGCATGCACGTGCTCATGCCATGAATCATGTAAACATGCATGCAATGTTCATAGAATAATTTACGTCACATAAAAGTCACGTAAATCACATAGGCAAATAGTCACATAAGATCATAAAAACACATAACACATAATTTCATGCACATAAAAATTATGTGTTGTAGTTGTGATTTCCACTTACCTGGTATCCTTAGCTACTTAGCTTATCGTACTGTAAATTGCTAATCTTCGAACCCCTCTTGTAGTTTTAAGGAGGAATGCCGTTCTTCGTTTCTTCTCTGATGAGTTCTCGACGGTTTATGTATGACTTGTGTTAATTAATTGAAGTTTTCGTTTCTTATCCTTAAAGTTGACGTGCATAAGTGAATAAATGACATCGACATCTATTAGTTAGTCCTTATCTCATTTTAGGTGTTATATTATTATACTATATACATTCCCTTGTAGTTAAGAAATCGAATTGTTTAGGAAATCCTAGAATTTGGAATTCCAATGTCTCGACATCTAATGGTTCGATATTTACTCATTTCAGTTTCTCTTATTTCGACATTCATGCTACTTGAATTTCAAAATCACTTCCTCTCGAAATCTATAGATCTCGAGACTTAAGGATTTCGAGATCCAAAGATCTCGAGATTCACTTATTTAGCAACAACCTCATTTCGACATCCTGTAATTTCGACATTCATGTTACGTAAGTTCGAAGTCGACTTTCTCCCAAAGCTATAAATCCCGAGACTCCAATATCTCGAGATCTAAAGATCTCGAGCTTCTAATATATCGAAACTCATCCCTTCCTATCTTATATGAAACCCTTTCTAAGTTTAATTACTTCTTCTACTTGGTTAGTTTCGAGATTCCTCAACTCGACATTTTCTAGTTTCGACATCTTTATTTTCGAAAGCATACGTAGAGAACCCTACTGTTTCACAAACTCCTCTTGACTAGTTCCGATTCTTACCAATGTAAATGTTAATTACTTTCCTAAGTTAGAATCCTTCATAGCACGTAATTAGTTCATCATTTAAAATTTTCTAAATCCTACGTTCATCACTTAAGTCATAATTCGTAACACACATAAAAATTATAAATCACACAGCATGAAATCATATAGACACCTAAGTCACTTAAAGGTATGAGAATATGAAGGCATCGTATCATCGAAAATACTAATTAATCCAATGAAATTTCTAATTTACTGCTAATTAAGTCGTAAACCCCGTAATTAGATTTTACGGGTATTACATCCACCCCCCCTTAAAAGCCCCCGAAATTCCGTCGGTTGGTACAATTCAGGGTAACGATTGGTAGGGAGTTGAACTGGCTTGGTTGGGTGATAAAAATTCACCCTAGGAAGTTATCAAGGAATCTCAAATAATTTTCGAGAATAGAAAAGAATAGGATCCTGATGAAGTAGATATGAAGATTGTTCCAGTTGGTGGAACTTGTATTACCTCGAAGAGCTAAGAAGAATTGCTATAATATTAACTTAGGCAGAGATCGAAGATCCTAAGTACCCATCACGCTTCCACTGCATAACTCTGATACTAAACGAATATGTTCCTTAGAATGATTTGAAAAATTGGGGTGTAGGGTTATATCCAGAATGTGAAATCGGGATTTCTTCCTGGATAATTCAGGTACGGCTTCCTATTTCAAAAGTCTATCTGCTACGATTACGATTCAGGCCGATACCCGAATTGGTATCAACCAAGTCGGCTGAAAATAATCTCGAGTCTTACCACATAAGTGGTGGATATAAGAAAAAGTGTGTGGCTCTTAAGTCCACTAAAATGCATGTTGAGGTTTAATCGGTTAGAAGGGTACCTTCCATCTCGGATGGGTTGTTTTTAGCTTCTTCCACCGTAAGCATGTATACCCGAGCGGGTACCTTCTGTGGTCTAGTCTGATTTGCTGCCTGACTTCCCGATGTATTCTCCGGGCAGGCTATAGAATAGTGGCCTGTCTTGCCACATTTAAAGCAGGTAGCATTTTGTGAAAAGCAGACGCCCAGATGACGTCGTGCACATTTTGGGCACATGGGTACGTTTGGTTGTGGTCTCCCCTGATTCGTATTAGTTTGCTGAGGTGGTTCAGGGCGGTTTTGGAAGCTGGGCTTCGCGTTCTTAGGAATGAACTGTTTCTTTGGGTTACCTCAGTTCCATTTCGGTCTTTGTTCGAACTTTCTCTTGACCTCCTGGGCTCGTACGATTCGGGTTACGGCTTGCTCAGCCATCAGGGCTCGTTCCGCCATTTGTGCATAAGTAACCCCTTGGAATCCCGCCATGCCAACGTCGCGATAGAGTTCCAGCTTCAAGCCTTCCATAAATCGCTCGATCTTCAGCGCATACGTACTCACCATGTGGGTTGCAAATAGAGACAACCGTTCGAACTTTAGGATGAACTCCGCCACCGTCATTGCCCCTTGGCGGAGATTGATGAACTCATTCATTCTTTGAGCTCGAACAGGAGAGGTATAATATTTGCCTCTGAAAAGTTCCTTAAAGCGCTCCCAGTTCATTGTCACGGGATCTTCAAGAGTTAGTATGGTATCCCACCAGTAACCTGCGCTTCCCCTTAATAGGTAACCAGCGCACATGACCTTTTCTGTTTCAGGAGTACGGTTATGTTGGAATATAGTTTCTAGGGTTCGGAGCCAATCCTCTGCCTAGGTTGGGTCAAGAGCATCTTCGAAGGTTGGGGGGTTAAGTTTACGAAATGTCTCTCCGATCATTTCGATTCTATCGGCCTGAGAGGATCCGTTGCTTGATTGCCCACCAGCGTTTTGTTGCTGGATCAGTTGCTGAATTTGGGCAGATTGTTGGCGGACTAGTTCCGCGAGTTGGAGAATAGTCGTATTCCGACTATCAGTAGGGGCTGCGGGTTCCTTACCTTTATCTGCACCCCCACTATTATCATTTCTTGTTCTACACATCGTTCTTTTATCCTAATGTTTTTAAGACATATAATTCATATAATGCCAGAAATTCATAGAAACACAAAACTTACGAGCAAGGCCGCTTCCGTGCTTTTGAGTGTGTGTACATGGACAGTCTGCAGAACCTATATCCTAAGCTCTGGTACCACCTATGGCACCCCGCCTTCCACCACTACTTTCTTAACTAATTTACATAATTAACATCGTAGAAAAGAAATAGATGGTACGAAATTTCGTATAAAATTTTTCCTCTAATATAAAAGAAGCGTAAAGGTTCCTACAAAATCCTCTTGGTTCCTAATTACATAGGAAGATGCGCAAACGTGTCAAAATAAAACTATCTACTAGGCCTCCACAAGGTCGCATCCATGCACACACTTCCATCTCAAAAGCCCCCGAAAGCTTCAAAAGTTGGCCTCGCCGTGAAAATGATCACGTACCGTGATCGCGGGGTCCTACAACACATAAATCGTGGAATGAGCTTATAAAGCTCAGTAAGTGAGAACCATGCATGCAATGCACGTGACCTAGATAGCAAAGGCATTCGCCCCAATGCTATCTACTTCTCACATCTTTATCGTTCATTCACTTCATATTTGGGACCCTCGGCTTTCAATCTTTCTATGAACCATATAGAGCTCAAACCCCTAAGGGTATAATTAAGTGGCAGTACACACACTGGGAGGCTAAACCCGAGTACTCAATCTGTGCTTAACCCTATGGTGCCTTTCAATCCCAATGTGGTCCGCACTGAGAGGCTACTAGTGCCTTTCAATCCCAATGCAGTCCCATTGAGAGGCTAACCCGGGCACATAAATTTCATTTAACCCAAAGGCGCATTTCCATCCCAATGCGGTCTGGTACGCGGTCGCTTCTCACTGGTAGCTTACTACGAGGTCGCCAACACTCGAGGTTCCCTCGGTGCCGTTTATTCCCTCGAGTCGCATCCTCCAGGTTGCATCTCCCGCTAGGGGTATCCACCTGCCTCTCGTGAATCAGACAATATTTGGCCTCGTGAATTGCCAAGGTGTATTTCCCCTACCTCTCGTGAATCGGGTAATATTTGGCCTCATGACTCGCCATGGTAGCATAGAAGAGCCGTGACTCATCATTGAGTCGACACAAATGCCATATCGGCAAATATACATCGCTCTCACGCGATCTTATACTCATGCACGCTCTCTTTCCCTGACTCTTATACTAGTCGTGCATGCACGTGCTCATGCCATGAATCATGTAAACATGCATGCAATGTTCATAGAATAATTTACGTCACATAAAAGTCACGTAAATCACATAGGCAAATAGTCACATAAGATCATAAAAACACATAACACATAATTTCATGCACATAAAAATTATGTGTTGTAGTTGTGATTTCCACTTACCTGGTATCCTTAGCTACTTAGCTTATCGTACTGTAAATTGCTAATCTTCGAACCCCTCTTGTAGTTTTAAGGAGGAATGCCGTTCTTCGTTTCTTCTCTGGTGAGTTCTCGAGGGTTTATGTATGACTTGTGCTAATGAATTGAAGTTTTCGTTTCGTATCCTTAAGTTGACGTGCATAAGTGAATAAATGACATCGACATCTATTAGTTAGTCCTTATCTCATCTTAGGTGTTATATTTTTATTATATTGTATACATTCCCTGTAGTTAAGAAATCGAATTGTTTAGAAAATCCTAGAATTTGGAATTCCAATGTCTCGACATCTAATGGTTCGATATTTACTCATTTCATGTTTCTCTTATTTCGACATTCATGCTACTTGAATTTCGAAATCACTTCCTCTCGAAATCTATAGATCTCGAGACTTAAGGATTTCGAGATCCAAAGATCTCGAGATTCTCTTATTTAGCAACAACCTCATTTCGACATCCTATAATTTCGACATTCATGTTACTTAAGTTCGAAGTCGACTTTCTCCCAAAGGAAAGGGTTCCTGCCTATGCGACATGGAATTCACCTTTCCAAGGCTATGAGCCCTCAAAGTGAGTTGGAGCGGAAAGAGATGAATGGAATCCCCTATGCATCCGTAGTGGGTAGCTTGATGTACGCGATGCTTTGCACGCGTCCTGACTTGGCGTACGCTGTGAGCGTAGTAAGTTGGTTTCAGGCTGACCCTGGTAAGGAACATTGGACAGCAGTCAAGACTATCCTCAAGTACCTCAGACGGACTAAGGATAGGGTGCTGGTCTATGGTAATGGAGAATTGGAAGTGTAAGGGTATACGGATTCGGATTTGCAGCCTGACGTAAACGACTGAAAATCCACTTCAGGATTCGTCTTTACGCTCAATGGTGGAGCAGTGTCTTGGAAAAGTTCCAAACAGAGCACTACTGCAGATTCCACCTGCCAAGCAGAGTATATAGCAGCCTCAGAGGCAGCTAAAGAAGGTGTTTGGATGAGAAAGTTCTTGGAAGAACTTGGTGTCGTTTCTGTAGCAGATAGGCCATTGCCATTGTGGTGTGACAATACTGGCGCTATTGCTCAGGAGAAAGAACCGAGATCTCACAGCAGGTCCAAACACATAGAAAGAAAGTACCACGTGTTACGTGGATTCGGTGAGAATGGCTACATAGCCGTGCAGAAGATTGCGACCGCAGAAAACGTGGCCGACCCGTTCACCAAGACTCTATCACAGGCAGTGCTGGCTAGACATTCGAAAAGATGGGTATTAGATACTGCAGCGCATGGCATTGAGTGCAAGTGGGAGATTGTTAGGAATATGCCCTCGAATGCTATACGAGGATTAGATTGTATAGGCATTAGATTATTTATCGTTCGACCTTTTGTGTAATAAGATATTTTCGTGTGTTTAATGAAAGGCATTGTTCGTTTATTGAATATAAGAGTTCTTTACTTAGCATCCGGTAAAGCAATAAATGAACAAATCCAAATGTGCCGAGTTGAGTCACTGTTCTCGATGGGTACGAGAGAGGAAGGCACCAGTGGACTCCTAACCTCGAACATTAAAAGTCCGTAAGCCTGAGGCTCCAGTTGGGTGCTGGATAACCAATCACGGCTTAAAGTCCGTGTGCCGATATCCCGCTTGGAAGCGGAGGTCATGACTTGTGATACGAATCGAATCAAGGGATTGACTCGTTTCATTGACACTGACTCACGGGTCGTACCGTCGAACATGGCTTATTACTCAAGGAGTGTCAATGACCGACGACAACACTATAGTAGTCTATGTGAACCTTAGACCGAAAGGGGCTTTGACGGAGTTGACTTTGAAGTCTCGACTGTCACTGGTTCCCCTCGACTCGATTTGCTATTGCATGGGTCAGCGGGCCAGATGCGGTCTTGATGACGATTTGTGACTGCCGGGCTTAGACCGCCGAGTACAGATTCACAGTCTCACAAATAATCGAGATAAGTGTCCTATGAGGACGGCGACTGGAAATTACGAAATTCTGGCCAAGGTACTGAACTAACTCATGTGAGACATGGAGGGTAGTTGGTAATTTGCCTCATCTCCGTTTTATCATAGAATTGAGTTTAGTGAGATTGACATAGACCATGGCTCTCACTTGATTGGGACACAGCTGAAGGGTTTATACGTAGCACTGTTATCTATAGTGAGGTTCTGAAATAAAGACTGGGTTGAAATTCGCACTCGAATCGGGTTACGGTCCCGTACTGCCAGATTGGCTAGGTAACTACCGAACTCTTGGATTCCTCCCTTACCGATTGAGTCGAACCTAGAGACTCGGGCTTAAAAAGGATCATCAACGTGTACTGATAAGGAGAGAAAGTGTTTTGGGCCTTAACGGGCCTTGGGTCGTTGGGCCACGCCTTAATGGGCCTCGGGCCATTTATTGGATCGAAGTTGGACTTCTTATGAAACTAACTTTAAGACTTGGGCTTGGCCAAGTGCTTAATGGGCTTGAGGATAAAATTGGATTTCACCTTAAGCTAATTTCGAAATATGCCTTTGAGGGTATTTTCGGAATTTGCATATTTGATATAAATAAATATGGAATAAAATATTTAGAATATTATTTATTTGAGTTTCGAAATTAATCTAGTATTAAGTTTCGAATTCCATACCATATTTAAATATACTTAGTTTGACTTAGTATTTAAGTTAGTTTTCTAATAATAGCAAGTTTCCTTCAGTTTGGATTTGGAATTCAAATGAGAGTAAGATTTGACAAAAATCTCTCACACTTTAAGGACTAAGATATCGAAAGCCAAGCCTTTAAATAGGCTAAGAATTTCGTGCTCCAAATGAAGAGAAAAGAAGTGATTTTCGAAATCAACTAAAGGCACAAAACACACACCGAACGCACCACTTTTCTCCCACGCGACGGCTCGGTTCTCTCTAGCCATCGTTAGAGAACTGACGCCGTGATACACTGCGAGGTCGGCGTGACGATCTAGTGCCCTCCACCACCATCGGCGAAGTCTTGAAGAAAAGGACGAGAAGCTGCCACTCGCTTCAACTGGTAATTCTCTACGGGTTTAACCCGCCATATTACATGTCTATGTGATACTATTCTGATCCGAGCAACGAGGGCAATCGGGGAACCCGGAAAACTTTTGTTCCGCACCGTACCCGGGGACGTGGCGTCTCTGGGAGACACCGGGTAACCCAACACATATTCCATATATAGTTCCACTCAGCATATTATCAATGGTTAGCTCAATCAACTGATTTCTTTCCCAAATATGATAGTCAATTTTCACAGAGAAAGATTTGATTTACTGAGTATAATGCAAAGCATACTTTCCATTTATGGTGATCTCATCCGATTTCAGCACATTCCATAAATAGACTCAATCAACATATTACCACATATAAGTTCAATCAATTAATCACTTTCCAAAATATAAATCCTAATTCGCACAAGGAAAGCATGATCATTGATTCACTGATTTTAAAAGTCAAATAAGATAGCACTAAACGGATATATCATTGATATTCTTTCCTAAAATAAGTCAATCACATGTAAGCACTCAAGCAGAATATCTTTTTCATATATAGAACACATTCATATCCGGGTGATCACAATGATATTCTTTCCTAAAATAACTCAATCACATGTACAGCTCAATCAGAATATTTTTTCCATATATATAGCATACGGTCGTTCATAGGTGATCACTTCGATATTCTTTCCTAAAATAACTTATTCTCGCAGACAGTTTACATATCACTCAACATAATATATTTTCCATGTATAGCACACAGTGAGATTCCATTCAAACGAAAACGTTCATATCAAGGTGATCACATCAATATTCCAGTTAAGCACAAGATCACACAAATTCGATTATCTTAACAATTTAATCACATTTAAGCACTTAATTGAATATTTTTACATACTTAAACATCATAGATCATACATATCGAATTTTCTAAATTGTACCCCCATAATACATAATTACTTGGAATAATCAAAACTCTCATAATCATTTGGACCAAAAAGGTCTACAACCCGTTTATAGTGATAGCCAAAGTGCCATTGCGATTACGTGTAATCCTGTTCATCATTCACGCACTAAACACATAGACATAATATATGACTTTATTAAAGATCACGTAGAAAAAGGCACAATTGATATGTATTTGTGAACACGGAATATCAACTAGCTGGCATTTTCACCAAGGCGTTGGATGAAAAACGGTTTCAATTCCTTGTCGGAAATTTGGGCATGTTGAATATTCCGTAATATGTGCTTTACGTGCTCCTATGTGCTTTCATATGTTCTATTCTATGTGTTTTCTATACTTAAATGCTATATCTTGCGTGAAAATTTAATAATAATAAAAATATAATAATATTATATCAAAAATATTATACTTATACTTACAATATTAGGGGAATGACGATATCTTTAGGATGCTCGATCTAAGTCACAAATAGATTTCCCTGACATGCAACTAAGTCAATTGCTTAATTTTGTCAGTCTAAGTCGCATTCTTGTGTCTAAAGTTCATTAGTTTGCTCCTCTAGACACAAAGCCTCTACATATAAGTGAGGATTCTAGCCTTCTTATTTTTTTTCTATGGATTTATTCTTGAGCGAGTCGCACATCAATAACTTGTCTTTACTAGTGATTCTTGGCCTCATACTCGCCTTGCGCTAGATCGTTAGGAAAATGATTAGGGCATTTAGGAGTTACCTCATTTGGCCATATATAAATTTCAATCCTTTAATATTGCCTTTAGTCATCCATTTTGAGCCTTCTCCAAATACCTTTTCTTCACTTGAATTCCCTTCGAGCCTTCAACCGACTATCTAAGTCTTCGACGGGATGTTCAATCGACAAAAGGAGGGGGAGAAAAAGATACGACAAAGAAAAAGATGACAAAAGAAGGTGGAAAACGCACACGAGGAATGCTCGACGCACAAAAAGCAGTCCAAAAGAACCTGCCTCTCTACTATCAAAATTCCAAATGGGGGCATGGATCTTGCTGTGAACTTCTCCATCGATAATGTCGTACGCTCGTCAGAACGGCTGGAAAGAGGAGCACCTTGAAGTGAACTTCTCCAACGATAATCTTGTCTTATATCGGGAAACGAGAAGAGAGGCACGGCCTTGGGTTCGAATTCCATAACTGTGAACTTTTTCAAATTGATAATATCTGAAACCTCTCTAGGGATTAAGAGAAAAGGAGCACGGTATCGGCCCGAGAGCGAACAAGAAGAACTTCGCCTTAGATAATCTCTTAGCCTCGTAGAGAAGCGGGGCTTCAGCTTGAGCAAGTGCAGAATAATACGAGAGATAAAAAGGATGGAAAAGACAAAAGAAGAAAGTAAATATGCCGACGAAGGAGAGTGACTAAGAAAATAAAGATGAAGATAAGTCCACAATCCCAAAACTTTCCTTCCCTCTAATTCAGAGAAAAATTAAAATCCTTCAAAGTCCCTTTGATTCCAAAACAACGGACTTTCGCATAAGTGAAATGATTAAAAGCACCTCGATCACAGGTAAATTGACATAATATTGCTTGTGTTGACTTGAGTGATATAAATATAAAAATCCCAAGTAAAAAATAATTGAGCGCTATAGTGAACCGAGTGAGAGTTGTCGAAATGATCATTCTATGAACTTAGTACTTTAGTTTGTCGACATGACTTTACGGCATATGATCTTTTCAAGTATCCTGTGAAATTTTTAGGCGAGACAATGATCGAAGCAAAATAATCTGACCCCATACTATAAATAATATTAATATTCATACGAAAAAAATTATGTAGATAAATAATAATTTTTCTTGTAATTTTTCTTACTATTTTTATTATTATATGTTATGAAAAATTATAAAATATATATCTATATATATATATATATAAGATAATTCGCACATTCTGATGTGCAATTTTATTTGCATTTACACTGAATTGATTAAATGTAATAGATTGTTCTTGCTCATACCCTCGCGCATAAGTTTGATTACATGATTAGGGGACCATGTATCTAAGCTACATTGATCAAAATTGCGTGTTTTGAATGTTTGCTACTTAGATTGATTTCCTCGCTTATATGATTAAATCAATTAATGTATTATTTGAGGGGGAACATTTTCAAAATGATATATCTTGAGCTCCAAATATTTTTGATGACTTTTCTCTAAGTGTTGCAGATAATTGTCAATAATGATTCCTTGGTACAATACACTTTGACGAAGAGGACTTCACGAATTTTCATGAATTGAAGCTTACGGCATTGATTCAAAAATTAAGGGGGAGCTTTATTAAAATTACTTGTTGATTCACTCTAACATTCTAGAGATTTTGTTCTAAGTAATGCAGATTTTTCGAAAACCGGATTTGGAGCCAGATGTCACTGCTCGGAATTTTAGGGAGTTAATTGCATTTTAATTTTACTGCATGAGGAGTAAATATGTGATTTTAAATCAAATAGGGTCAATCTGAAAATATAAGAATACTTACCATCAAGAAACTAGATAGAAAATGTAATTTTCGATCATAAGTTTCTCGATCGTAAACAGTAATGGGCTTAGAAATTGCTAAGTGTCGATAACGTCTAATCAGCCCACTTAAACGAAATTAATGTTTGCAGTCGAAAAACTATATCTCATGCAAAACCCTCATAACAGTGTCGATTGAAAGTTCTCGAGTGAAAAACTCAAAAACGAAAGACAAACTCAAAATCTCACTCAAAATCTTCAAATCTTACACAGTTTTCGTCTTTCAAAGGTAGATTCGACATCCATTAGGTGTTTGCCTCTGATTGATTTCAGTTTGTATCTACATTCTGCAATTTTTTGCCGGATTTTACGTTACATTTCCTCTATCTTTAATTGTGAAGCCTCGAAGGCTACTTTCTAAACGATTTACACCTGTTTCTGTGCTTAAGATGGGTTTAGATTTATGAGTTAAGATAGTCTTTGTGTTTTCGATCACTCTGATGGTGTAGATCTTCGACTTTCTACGTTTTAGAGCTAAAATTTAAGTTTCGACTAAAAACTGGGTTTTTTGAATGTTTGAAGCAGTCGAAGTCGTTTCTCGATCGCAAATAGTTTCAATCGAATTTCAATTTCACTGAGATACTGTTTGCAGCGTAAAAGATTTTCGAACACTAAAATTTGACTTAGTCGTTAAGATAGATGACGTAGGTCGCAAAATCACTTACCATCGAGAAATCTAATTTTGATTTTAAGTGAGCGAGAAATTATTAAGTGAAATAGATAAAATAGATACAATTCTTTTACGAGCAAAAAACTTACGATCGCAAATAGTATCTTCGATTTCAATTTTATTTCGGTCGCAAATTTTAGCGGTGATAAAATTAATTTTTCGACGTTAAAACTTCTCGATCATAAAAGTACGTAGCGATGATTTTGATCCATCGAAAATTTTCTCGGCGATTAACATAGTTTCTCGTTGTCAATTTTCTCGATCGTAAAATTTCGCAGCGATAAACATTTTTAAAATCGAAAGACTTCCACGCTCGACAAAATTACGACGAGAAGTTTTATTCAAGCGCGAAAAATCTCTCGATCGTAAATTTTACGCAGAAATCAATTTTCTCGATTGTAAATTTACACGAAAATTTTTCTCGAGCGTAAAATTTCTCGGCTACAGTACCACGCCTTAAGTTTAAACACTTAGAAAAAATTTCTCTAAGTCTTTTCACTGTGGCGGACCTTAGCGAATAAAATTTTCGATCGCAAGATTGAACGGAGACTTGAATTCAAAATTAGCACTTGGGAAATTAAAATTAATTTCTCAATTCTCGAGCGTAAACTTTAGCGGAAGTGAATAGTGGTCTTCAACACTTAGAATATTTTCGACAGAAACCTTATATGCCGTATATGTGAATGTCGAAATTTCATCATGACTTTAATCTTCACTTCGTATAACCTATGTGCAACATACATAATTGTAGTTCCAAAATTTTATTATATCTGTTATGAGTCGACAGAATATTATGGCTTGATAAAATCAAATTTCAACTTCAAAATTAAAATCGAACTAATGAGCTTTCTTACTTCTTATCATTTCAGATGGATCATTACCCTGGATACAATCACATCTACAAGCATAACACGTACCCTGGATCAACTTGATCTGACGACATTTCGATGCCCAGACGAGATTATCATTTCAATACTCCAAGGCCATCCCCTTTGGCACGCACTTACGGTGACGGTCTGGGTGCCAATGGTATACCTCCAACAGTTCTGGGGGATGATCAAGAGTCACGTAGTTGAAGGAGCGTACAGCTTCACCTCTGTGATCGGGACGAGGCACATAAGCATGAACAAGAACGACTTTGGCCTCGTCCTCGACCTTCCTTTCAGCCACAAATACGACCCCTTGCCAACTGATGCGGAAATGGTGCAAGATTTCTTACACATGGGATACCGACCACCGCTCGTCAAGCTTGCTCAAGTACAGAGCAATGGGATCCCTCATCCTTGGAAGACGCTGTTTGGAATTAACAACAAGTGTTTGTCGCCCAAACACGCAGGATTTGACAAGGGCAATGGCAACATTCTACGGATCTTTCATGGAATAGCGTTCTCGCGGAACTACGATTTCGCACAGCCGATCTGGAACGATTTGGCAGAACAGATAAGACTAAAATAGAACAAGTGCTCAATGAATGTGCCATATGCAAGGTGGTTCTCGGTTATCATCAGAAGATACATGGAGATGTATGAGAATATTCATCGCTTGCCTCCTGGAGGAAACTACCAGCCACACAAGCTCAAGTTCTTCCACAATCCCAGACTGACAGAACTTGATCGACCATCGATGCCCATCCCATTCGAGTTGCTACGTCTCGCCGACCCCACGGGAGATGTTTATCGCCTCTACTACCGGGAGAATCATCTAACGGAACAGATGATTCGAGGGCCCCCGACAAACTTCACAGTGAGCCCTCAACAACAACAACCAAGTCCTGAGGATGAGATTATTGATGCAGTCGCTCAGGAACTTGAACAGGAGCCTCCAACTCAAGAAGCTCAACTACAAGATCTTGAGGCCACGATGATCGACGCAGTGGCTCAGGAATTGGAAGTTGAAGCTCAAGTTCAGGAGCTCCACGAGAAAGTGCCTATCAATGTTGGCGTGTTCCAAGGATCTATTGAGGAGATCCTTAACAGAAAGCACGGCCCGAAGAAAAAACGGGGCACAGCTCACCTCCACTGGCTACAACTCCAGACACCGAGGCTCTGATCTGATTCAGCCCAACGAGCCTCTGGATTATCACCTCACACGGCCACCCCATCAAACACTGAGTCAGATGAGGAAATTCGTTTGATAAGACGGATACCAAGGCGACTGAGTATACCATTCGAGTCCATCTTCAAAACTATCACCGCCACATCAGACACATCGCCGCTTATCACTCCAAGTGCAGAGGACCCTTCTTCGCTCAATCTTGAGCTGCAGCACGACGTGACCGGCTCTGGAATTCCTGTGTCTGGTTCGCAGGTTCAATAAGAACCTGCCCCAACATCTATAGATGAGAATCTCCAAGATTCGACTCGAGGATTGGATGGAAGTCTAGAACAGTCACAACCTCAAGGGACTTCGAGCCAGCCTGAGGAGCCGGTGTTAGCTCAAGCAGGCGACATCAGTCGACCTGGACCATCTACGGAGGCTCCTTCCACCCCGTTCATGACGGAAGCTCGTCTACAGGCAGCTCTCTCCTCTGCTCTATCAGCTTTCGAGAAATGATTTATGGAGAAAGTTCACGAAGCCACTTCAAACAGGCGGGGAACCGACTAAAGGGAACCCGCCGAATCTGGTGCTAAGCGGCTGCAAGCCTTCACTCAACCCTCGACCGCTTCGTAGCCTCTTTCTAGGCTGCGTTTGACTTTATATCCCCATGAGATACCGGGAAAGAACCTATCCGAGGTCCAGCCGTCCGGACAGACCTCGCAACTTACCTTCACACCCACTCAACCCACATAACCCTTTCCAATCGCCACACCCATCCTCACACACAACCTCATAAACCCTGCAACCGTACCCATCAGCGACCTCCACTTCATTTTAGTCGCCCGATTACTTGAGCTGACCATACGAACGCCGGAAGAAGATCTCTTCCGCCGTCTCGTAGACCGTCCTGACCCGAACGAATCATGCCGAGGTCAAGGCTCCCGCTCCAAACGCAGACATGACGACCCAGATGATCAAGACCATCATAAGGGGCGAGGAGATCTAGAATACAAACTAGGAGTCAGAGACAGAGCAGGAGTCAGAGATAGAGCTGAGGCGCGACGCAGACAAGCGCTGGAGTCGCTGGAACCTCACAACCAACTACCCAAACAATCACCACCACGCACCGCACCACCCATACTCTAACCCAAATCGACCCACCAATCTTCAACATAAGGACGCCTCCGTCCACACCACCACAGACCTTCACAAGCCCCTTGCTTCCGAAATAAGAAGCAAGTGCTGCAATGTTCGTGGCCTTGGCAGCTACTCAGGCCACTCCCAGACCGCTCCAGACCAAGCGGGACCATCTGGACATGGTGTCAATCCACACGAGTTCCTCAACAAATATATATTCGATGGACAGTGGATGACCCATAGTATGCCCGATAACCATCAAAGATAGAGTGTAGCGACCCTAGCCATCGCGACCTATTCTAACTTTAACCTATGTGCCTAACGATGTAATAAATTTACGAATTGCGGAAATGCGGAAGAAATTTTTCCATTTATATAATGGAGAACGTTCTTTACATCGTCAAAAGAATACAAGTCGTTCCTACTCACATGTAAAAACCTAATTAAGCGGAAAGTGTAGAAAACCACAGGAAAAGGATCTTATGCGCCCGGCCACACAGGTCGTCATCCACGCACACACTTCCACCCCAAAAGTCGCGCGAAGCTTCAAAAGGTTGGCCTTGCCAGCTAGGCGATCACGTACCGTGCTCGCTCGCACCTACAACACATAACGTAAGCGATGAGCCGCAATGCTCGGTAAGTGAAAATTATGCATGAATGCACGTGCCCTAGTTCGCAAAGACAATCCGCGTCTATGCTTTCTACTTCTCTCATACTTCTTGACCTTTCATATCATATTGGGCCCGCGGCTTTTCAATCTCGCTATGCACCATTTCTTAGGGCTCAGGCCCGTACGGGGTACATGCATATGTGAAGGTACACACTGAGAGGTTAACTCGAAGGCACCTTTTCAATCCCAGTGTGGCCTATCACGCGAACGCTTCTCACTGGTAGCCAACTCCGAGGTCGCCAACACCAGAGGTTCCCTCTGTGTCGCGTTTTCTTCGTGTCGCATCCTCCAGGTTGCATCTTCCGCTACGGGGTACTTACCTACCTACCGTGAATCAGGTAAAGCGGCATCGTGAATCGCCATGGTATATTCCCCCTACCTATCGTGAATCAGGTATCTCGGCATCGTGAATCGCCGTAGAATATTTCCCCCTACCTATCGTGAATCAGGTAATTCGGCATCGTGAATCGCCATGGTAGCATAGGAGAGCCATGACTCTTCATTGAGTCGACACAATCGCCTAAATCGGCAATTATCTATCGCTCACCGACGATCTTACAATATGCACCCTCTCATGTCTTGCTTTTCATGCGTGCATATGCTCATGTCATGTTTCGTATAAAATGCATTTCATGCCATCGTCACATTTCATGTGTCATAACAAAACACGTCACGAAAAATTCACATATTATCATAGAAGCACATAACCAAATAATTCATGCACAGAATAGTTATGTTGTAGCTGAATTTCCACTTACCCGTCGTCCGTAGATTACAAGCTACCTGCCCCGTGAATTTCCAAATTCCGGACCTTAAGCACGTAATTGAAATGTCAGTACCCTATCAAAATTACCTGACTAGCTAAAGTCTTAAATTTCCTAAGTGTCGAATTATTATATTTGACATGGTATTTGGAAGGTAGCTAAAGGGACTTCGTCACTTTTAAATTCATGAAGGCTCTTATGACTCGTGAATTTTGTATAATTCGTGAGTTAATCCTAGTTCGTGATCCTAGATAGTTAGAGAACTACATTCATTGCTTATCCCAAATTCTCATAATTCACGAACTTATATAGTTCGTGAAATTTGTGTAACTCGTGAACTAGCTAGACCTCTCAATTCGCTAAATGGTTCTTAGTTCCTCATGTTTTGCGAATTCAACACCTCTTTTATATGCTTCGCGAATCCTATTTATCTCAGCGAAGTTCTAAGTTTGTGAATTAACTTAACCCGGGAAGGCCCTAAACTTGTGAACTAACTTAGCTCGTGAAATTTGGTTCGTGAAATAGTCACTCACTTCGCAAACTGTAGTTCAATTCGCGAAATAAATCTTCTAACTTATAGTTCGCGAATTCCACACGTTATACTTCTTAGGATGCGTGAAGTTCTTAATTCACGAAATGTTTCATTTGATTTGCCAAGCTTGCCTTGATTCGTGAAATACTCTAAGGACCCACTTCGCGAATCTTAACCTAATTCGCAATCTTTATTAGTTCGCCAACCTAGCATAACCCGTGAGTCTTTTATGGCCCGTGAAGTGCTCCAATTTGCAAAGCACATGGATTCGCCAACCTAGTTCGTGGCATTTTTAGTTTGCGAAGTATCTCACATTTCCTATCGGGTTCGCGAAACTCTTGGAGTTCGCGAACTACTAACGGTTCCAAAAATTTCGCACGTTCCCTTCTTGGTACGCGACGTGTTGAGCTCGCGAAACCCTTACTTCGTGACTTCTTACCTTACCTTTGCATTTCGCGAAATCTAGGTTGGTTCGTGAACCTCGTGAGTTCGCGAAATTCCCTTAAGGTTATTTCGCGAACCCGTGTATGTTAACTTTAGGATTCGCCAAATTATGCTTCTAATTCATGATGTCACCCATCATACCTAATTCGCGAAGTTAAATGCTTTTATTCCTAATTCGCGATACGCACCTCCTAGTTCGTAAAATTCAGCCCTCCAATAGTTTCGCGAACTCTCACTCAATTCGCCAAGTTGGGTTTATGCATTCTCACTTCGCGAACCCGTGCATGGGGTACTTTTTGGGTTCGCGAACTTTATTTCGCTTAGGGTTCGTGACTTGTTGGACCCACAAAACCTCATTTCACGAAATGACATTCTCCTCTTTTAATTCGCGAAGTCCTACGAGTTCGCCAAATTCTCATGACCCGCGAAACCCTCGTTTCTTAATTCGCGAAGTACTTTCCTAGTTCGCGAAGCCTAATGCAAAGCTGTTATAGTTTGTGACACTTGCGTTTCACTACCCCAACTCCCAAAAACTCCCTTTTAACCCTTGAAATCCTAGACATAAAGATCAAAACACACCTTTTTCTCAAGAACTATATGAAGGCCGTATGAACCCTAAAACCCTTAAATCCGAACTTAGTAAAAATGCAAACATTAACAGATTTTTCGAGGTTAATGGCTCTTACAACATGTTTAACGCGGAATTAAAACATAAGATTAGTGTGAGAAATATACTCTCGTTAATTAGAGATGATACACCCCTATGTTAATTAAAACATAAGATTAGTGTGAGAAATATTATTCGAACGAAATACAAGAAATCTTAGTAAGAAAATTATACCTATTTCCAAGCTTTTCTTGACTGTAATTTCGATTTCTCCTTCCCTTTTTTCCCTAAGCTTTCGATGCTTTCTTTCTAAGTGAGTTTAATGGAGTCAAATGGCTTTTGGGTAGATACTTTATAAATGAGGGACATGTTGTCGTGAGGCTTCCTTGTTTTAGGGGATTTTTTATTTCCAAAGTTTGACTCACATAAATTGGGCCTAAGTTTGAATTAAGTCCTAGCCCACTCAAAAATTCATAGCCTAAACTTCTATTCTTACCAATTAACATTATTATTTCTACTTCCTCATTCCCTATTTTTCGAAAAATCCTCCTAAGTTAGATGTTATAAAAAGCACATAATTTCATATAATTCGCTTAGGCACTGTAGACCTTTTTCATCCAAATGACTATGAGAGTTTTGATTATTCCAAGTAATTATGTAAATTGGGGGGTACAAATTAGAAAACTCGATATGCATGTTGTTTGATGTTTAAGTATGTGAAAATGCTCGGTTAAGCGCTTGAATTTGATTGACCTGATAAGAAAATCGAATTTGTGTGATCTTATGCTTAACTGGAATATGTAGAATACCATTTGTAATTGTGCTTGATTTCATTAGTTGTCCTTGTAATTTGGGGCGTTTTGTATAGTAGTCCTTAGATTAGGACTAGTTTGATATTTATACCAAGTTTGTTTGGTATAAATACATGTAAATCAATTGAGCTGAATAGAGAAAGTTTAGAGAATTGATCCGAAGGGCTTGCAATTCGATTTCTAGTGAGAGAAACAATAGTAACTTTCTCACTCTACTCGAATTCTCTCTCTTGTTCTTCATTTGAGTTTTTCGATCGAATTCAATTGATTATCTAAATGATCGAATTACTATGAATTCTAGCCTAGGATCGTAGAGTTGTTAATCGTAGGACCTAACAATTGGTATCAGAGAATATTCGTTCTGTTTTGAATCGAAAATTGTTAGAATTAGATCGAAAATCATTTTCTAGATACTGTTCATCGAAGAACAGGTTTGGCGCGAAAACCTTTTTCGATCCAATAGCTTAATTATGTGCTTAATTGACTTGAATTTGGTGTTTCTGTGCTTGTTTAAGTGTTAGATCATCATTGCGATCAGTTCTGTAGCAGTTTGAACTTCGATTTTTAGGATTGAATTGCTTCTGCGTGTTACTATTTGCGAAGAACATGAAGAACACGTTCTGATTTTGATCAAATTCGATATATTTTGCTTCATAACGTGTTTAATTGCTTGTTCGTGCGTGATTAGTACTTGATTGCGAGCAATTACCTCAAACTTCACTATCTGATTCTTTGGTTTTGCTCGAATTTGTGTTATCGTATTCTGTGAATTTTCTCGATTGCTCAAATTTTTCTCGCTAAGTTTTGCGATCGGATTAGTTTCTCGATCGATAAACTTAGCGCGAGAATTTTTCTCGGTCAGAATACGAAGTCAGCGCTAGAATCGTCATCAGCAGAAAAGATTTCAGTTAGAAATATTTCTTGAGCATTATACAGCGAAAAACTTTTTCGAGAGAGACTTATTTTGACTTTGCATGCGTAAAAACTTTCACTCGAAAAACTTTTTCAGTCAACCTTTTAACGTTTGACCAGGCGAAAATCATTTACACGCGAGAAATTTTTCTAGTCAACAGATTTATTTTGACTTGTCGAGAAACTTACTAACGTACTGTTTCTTTACGATCGAAATAAATTCACGATCAAGAAATTTTTCTCGACCGAATGATTTTGAGCAATTTATCTCGCTCGTAAAATATCACGCTGACAAAATTTCTCGCACGAGAACAGTACTCAATACATTCTATCTCGACGGAATTAATTACGATCAAACTTTAAAGATTGAATCGAAAATAATTGTCGATCTAATTTTCGAATCAAACGCCACTAACGAATTTTGTCACTTGTGAAGCACATTACACCATCTTCAACCTTCAAAACAATTAACGAAGATCCTTCAACAACTCAACTACTATACAAACATGGATGCATACTCACTCGGAAATGACAACTGTCCGCCGATCTTGCAAAGAGGCGAATACATAGTGTGGAGAAGCCGCTTTCTGAATTTCATCGCTCTAAAGGATCAAGCCGAAAATCTACTGAAGTCCCTTTAAGAGGGACCGGCACAGTTCTGGGTTCATGTACCCGGGGACGAAACAGCTACTCCAGCAATTCCAGCTTCTAGGCGACTTGTTAGAAATATTTTAGAAGTGTCCAAAATATTGTTCTAAGTCTTGTAATTTATTTATGATGTATTATCTTATGTAATTGGGTTGTGTTTGTAATGGGCTTGTTAGGGGCCCAATAAGCTTAATACCTCTCAAGGTATTTAAGCTTAAACCCTAACAAGCATTAATCAAGTTTTCCATTTTTGCAAAACTCTCACGTATTCAACACTAAACCTCTAAAGCACACTATTCACATATTATGAAGGTTTAATCTGTTGAAGTGTTCTTGGATAATCTGGAATTACAAGTGGTATCAGAGCAAGCGTGTAGGTGAGGAAACTTCATTTCGAGCTTTAAAGAATTTAGCAGGGTGAGTTCTTGCGTGGTAGTTCATTCTCTGCCGCAAAGCTCAGACTCACGTGTATCAACTTTTCTCGGAGATATTCTGTTTTTATTAAGGCAAGTCTGTGTAGCTTTCAGTTCTGAGCTATCAAATTGGCTTCCGTGGAGGCCGTGTCAGATTTGTTGGATTTCTGTCTAAAACATTGAAGAACAGCTCTGTTTCTCAGTCTGTTCTTGAGTTTGCGCACGGAATTTCTTTTGGGAACTAGGTTTGCGAACTCAAGGATTTCTTTCATTTTGCGGCTCATTCATTTCACAAGGCGTCTTTGCAATCTAAGTTCACACACTTGGCTTGCGGGTTTTCAAGTTTGCGCATCGGCACTTCGCAAAGCTCTACTTTGCGAGTTCGAGGTCACCAAGCCGTCAGATTCTCGAAGATCAACGTCTCAGGATTTTCTTCACTTTGCGTTCTCCGGTCCACTTTGCGAATTGGAAACACTTTGCGACCTCTTGACTCTTTGCGAACTCACAACTGCTTTGCGAACCCAGGACAGTTTGTGTAGCGCCCCGTTTCCTATTACACTTTTACGCAGCAATAAAATATTCGTATAAAATTTTTCGCGATTCCCATAACCATTTCCTTTAACAAAAACGGGTGCGTACATCTGATCTAGTTCCTTTCACAATAATGTACATATATGTACCTATCATATGAGTCACAAAATGCGATAGTTTAAATCCGTTTCTATTCTATATGCTAACGATGAACCAGAGGGGTGCAGGAGGAGAGCGTAGCCAGCCAACCTTGAATCCATGCTTTATAATGATGCTTTCTACGTAGCCTGCTAATTATCTACAACAACTGTGCAGACAACGATTCAGAGTATGATCGCAACATGTTAACTAAAAGCATACAAGTAATAAGTAAGCAGTAGCCATTTTTAATCATGAAATCATCGTTCACATAATCATCATTCATACGATCCGTAGATCACATGCCATTCTATATGTCCGTTTATTTTGATACTCCCGTTATAGACTAGCTAGACTCGTATTCTGTAAGCCCAGTCGGCGCCCATGCATGGGACTCTGTCAATACTGTAAATGTCTGTGTGTGCCTGTACAGGACTCTGTCATCCCCCGATTTGAAGGGAAGTAACTGTCATCCCCCGATTTGGAGGGAAGTATGCCGTAGCATCCGTATTGTACCATCCGTAGTCGTAGCAGTCATAACGGTTTCTCCTTTTATTTATATGTACGCAATGCTATATAAAATACTTTATATAACACATAAATCATATAAAAGCACTTTACCGCCACTTAATTCACATTCATGAATACCATAAGCATAGTCAATTAATCCATATAAGGCATGTAAACACATAAGCACATAAGGTACATGTTGCAAATCATACTCACAAGTTTCGCCTATTTTCTTCGCTTGCTTAAGCGACCTTGTCCTTGCCCTTATCGGACTCCTGACCTAGACAATTATTTTATCCGTAAATACGAAATTCCTATAATGATATGCGTGCGTGATATGCATGCTTATTATGCATGATCGTTCCTTATCCGTAGCCTTTACCAGAAACCCTAACTTATTTTATATCTAAACCCTAACTGTCAAACACTTTATGTGATATTGAAATTCCTTACACATGTATCACAATTCTTTTTATTTTCGACTTGCTATTCTTTGAAAATTAATTAACAAATATTCCTATCTAATTTTATCTTGAAACATGTTCAGTTATTAATTTAAATTCCGAGATAGGATTTCGAAATATAACATAAAGGATATGGAAATGCACCATAGAGAATTTCTAAATCTCGACATCAAAACTCGACATCCTAACTCGATATCTTATTTGAATGAACTTCTAAATTTTGAATTCATGTTTCGAGATCAACCTTTCGAGATAATATTTGAATTCCTTAATTTCGAGGCCTTCTTAATCATTTATTTCCTTTATTCATCTTGTTAGTGGAGTTGTTCGAATTAATATGTAGGGTTTACTATGGATTGTGACCTTTACCTAAACATTGTTATTATATTAAGTCCTTGTCGGTTACTTTAATGTTAAGAAAGCTCCTTTATTAGTCACACTTGGGCATAATAAAAATAGCTACCACGTGTGCTAACTTGCTAAGTTCTCCAAAAATTATTATTATTATATGTGTATTCACTTGGATTGCGACAACCATTAGAAATACAAGAACATGATGTTTCGAAATGTCAATTTAATAAGAGGTCTCTATTTAATTAACCAATCTCGAGATCTTTACTTATCGAAATCTTATTTACATGTCGAAATCATTACTCGAGATCCTAGCTAAATGGATTATTATAACTCGACATTTTCTCTGAATGAATTTCTAAATCTCGAGGTCTTACTTTTCTAATTGTCGAAATGTAATATAAAGGGTTTTGACATATTAAAGGATTTCTACATTCTAACATAACTCGACATTCTCCTATATCGAGATTCATCTAATTCTAACATATATTATCTAATACCGAATGAAAACCATTCTAGGAAACTGAAATTAAATCTTTATTATTCTGCAGAAACCCTAATATGTGTATTGAAAACTCACGTTTCACAAAAGTCTCCTATTAAATCTTTAAAGTATCAATGTCGAACATCCCCTTAGTTGCTGAGCTATATTAGATCTTGGAATCCTAAAATTCTGGAATACTAAAAACTTAGGGTTTGATATGAAATTTAAACAAGTAGACATCTACCCGTAGAAACATTATAGCTTAACCTTCTACTATTTCAAACACTATTCTACTATCGAAGACCTAATCATATAAACACCACAATATATTTAACATAACTAATTAAATTTAGAATTTAATTCTATTACGTAGCTGTAAAACATCAGATTAATTAAGGTATGAATAAATACAAAAATTCATGCATGTTAGTACTTGAACTAGTTAAATCTTAACTTAAACTATAAGAATCATGGTAAGATTTATACCTCTCCTTGAGCCTAGTTGATTGCTATGTGGGTTCTCTGTTTCCTCGTTCTTGATCTTCTTGTAAGTGATTAACTAACAAATGAATATATTTCTTCTCCTCTAAGTTGACGTGTTGTAGTAAATAAATGACATCTACCCCCTTAATACTTATCATAACTTCACCAAATACATATTATTCTATTATTAAATCAATTCTAAGTGATAGATATCGAAAGCCTTGATCTCATTTACTACACGTTTTATATCGAGGACCCAAGTTCTCGTGAGCTCTATATTAATAAATCTTGAGTTTTTTTTTTTTTTGATTGAAGAATTTCAAAGTCTTCAATGCCTAAATCTCGAGATCCTTAAGTAACGAATTTCAAAGTCTTTAATAACTACATCTCGAAATCTTTATTGAGTAAGTCTCGAAGTCAACTAAGGATATCCTTTTTGACTCTTATCCTAAGTTAACGTGTAATACTAACCTAATGAAATCGACATCTTACCAACACTTATCATAACTTCACCGAATATGTGTTATGTGTTATAATATTACTAAAGTTGTCTCTTCATGACTAAGCTTTCATTATCTAGCTTTAGAATTTATTTAAATATTTCCTCCACTTTAAAGAATCTCAAGAATATCATTAAACTTCCTAATTTATTTAATTGTTTTAATTAGTACACATATAAAATTTCCCAAAACCTGAGAAAACCCTAAAAATTTCATAATTAGAAAATTCTAACTTCTATAACATTCATTCCCTTACCACTGTATTTCTTTAAGAACCTAGGACTATAACACTTTAAATACCTTATCCTATCTATATCTCTGTTTTAAAATAACTTGTATGAATGCATGAATTAAAATGCATGAAATTATAATATGAGGTTTCGGTTCCTGACAATTCCCCCCCCCCCTTTTAAAAATTTCGACCTCGAAATTTCGTACCTGTTTCGGCTAATAACCATGGGTACTGGGTCTTCATATGTTCTAAGGTTTCCCACGTAGCTTCACGAGTCGAATGATTTTTCCACCGTACTTTCACCATTGGAATCGTTTTATTTCGTAACTGCTTGTCAGCATATTCCAGGACTTCTGCCGGTTCTTCTACGTAACTAAGATCCTCGGAAATATTTATCGGCTCGTCACGCAGAACATGAGTGGGGTCTGATCTATATCGCCGTAACATACTGACGTGGAAGACGTTGTGTATCTGTGATAATTCGGGTGGTAATGCCAATCGGTATGCTAATGGTCCAATTCTTTCAAGTACCTCATAAGGCCCAATGTAACGTGGGCTCAACTTTCCTTTCTTTCCAAATCGCAATACACCTTTCCAAGGAGATACTCGCAGAAATACTTTCTCCCCAACTTCGTATTTCATTTCTCGTCTGTGTTGATCAATATAGCTTTTCTGTCTATCCTGAGCTGCTTTGAGTCGACTTTTGACTACCTTAATCTTTTCCATCGTATCCTGAATCAAATCTGGCCCTTCCAATACTTGTTCTCCTTCCATGTCCCAACAAATTGGGTTACGACATTTCCGACCATACAGAGCTTCGTACGGTGCCATTCCGATACTCGAATGGTATTGATTATTATAAGAAAATTCCATTAGCGCTATATAATCATCCCATGAGCCTTTGAACTCAATTACGCATGCTCGAAGCATATCTTCCAACGTCTGTATCGTTCTTTCTGACTGACCGTTGGTTTGTGGATGAAACGCCGTACTAAAATGTAATTTAGTTCCGAGCGCTTCCTGTAAACTTCCCCAAAATCTGGAAGTAAATTGGGGATCACGATCGGACACGATAGAAATGGGTACTCCATGTAGCCGAACGATCTCATTAACGTATCTTTTTGCTAAATATTCTAACGTAGAACCCCATCGAAATAGCAAGAAATGAGCTGATTTCGTAAGTCTGTCGACAATTACCCAAACGGCGTCATTTTTCTTAGCCGTTGGAGGAAGTCCATAAAGAAAATCCATCGTTATTCGTTCCCATTTCCAAATAGGTATGGGTAAAGGATGTAATTTACCCACTGGCGCTTGGTGTTCAGCTTTGATTTGCTGACACGTTAAACATTTCAGCACATATTCAGCCACATCCTTTTTCATCCTTGGCCACCAATAGTGAGATTTAAGGGTCCGATACATCTTCGTACTGCCTGGATGCATTGCATAAGGAGCAGTATGTGCCTCTTCCATTATCTCTTGTCGAAGATTATCGATATCAGGAACACATATACGGCCATTTATTGTCAAAGTCCCATTCTCGTCTATCATAAAAGACTTCCCCAATCCTTGTCTCACTTTATCTGCAATCTTAGCTATCTTTTCGTCTTTAAACTGTACTTGTCTAATTCGATCTAACATGATAGGTCGAACTATAATTGAGGCACAGATAGCACCGGTATCGTCTACTTTCATTTCCGTATTCATCTTCCTAAGATCAATCAAACTTGATAAAGAACATACTGATAAATAAGAAATGGTACCATACGATTTTCGACTCAAAGCGTCAGCAACGACGTTGGCCTTTCCAGGATGGTATTCTATGGTACAATCATAATTCTTCAGTAATTCAATCCACCGCCTCTGTCTCATATTCAATTCCTTCTGGCTTAATAGATATTTTAAACTTTTGTGGTCAGTAAATATCTGAAATGTTGTACCATATAAGTAGTGTCGCCATATCTTCAGTGCAAATACCACGGCCGCTAGCTCTAAGTCGTGAGTTGGGTAGGATGTTTCGTATGGCTTCAGTTGTCGAGATGCGTACGCCACTACTTTTCCGTGATGCATTAATACGCATCCTAGTCCTTGATACGACGCGTCGCTATAAATCACAAAACCTTCAGTACCTGATGGAATAGTTAGCACAGGAGCGGTCGTTAATCGATCCTTCAATTCTTCAAAACTCCTTTGGCATTCATCAGTCCACTTAAATACAACTCCTTTACGTAATAACTTCGTTATTGGGGCTGCTATTAGTGAGAAATTCTCTACGAATCGCCGATAATATCCGGCCAATCCCAGAAAACTACGAACTTCTGCTACATTTTTAGGGCTCTCCCATTTGATCACTGCTTCAATTTTGCTGGGATCGACTTGGATACCTTTGCCAGAAACTACATGCCCCAAAAATACTACTTGATCTAACCAGAACTCGCACTTTGAAAGTTTCGCATACAATTTCTTTTCCCGTAGGGTTTGGAGTACAATCTTCAAATGTTGTTCGTGCTCCTCTTTTGACTTGGAGTATATTAGAATATCGTCAATAAAGACGATCACGAACTGGTCTAAGTAGGGTCGGAAGACATCATTCATCAATGCCATAAAGACTGCAGGAGCGTTCGTTAATCCAAAGGGCATAACTAGAAATTCATAGTGCCCATATCTTGTTCTAAAGGCCGTCTTTGGAATATCACCATCCGAAATCTTCAATTGGTGATATCCTGATCTCAGATCGATTTTTGAAAAGACTCTAGCACCTTGCAACTGATCAAATAGATCATCAATCCGTGGCAACGGATATTTATTTTTCACCGTTACCTTATTCAACTGCCGATAGTCGATACACAATCTGAGCGTCCCGTCTTTCTTTTTAACGAAAAGAACGGTGCTCCCCATGGCGATACACTTGGCCGTATATAACCCTTATCGAGTAATTCTTTCAACTGTACCTTCAACTCATTTAATTCGATTGGAGCCATCCGATATGGTGGAATAGAAATTGGCGCCGTGCCCGGTTGAAGCTCTATAGTAAACTCCGTATCTCGATCGGGAGGTAATCCTGGTAAGTCTTCAGGAAAAACATCAGGATATTCACTAACTACCGGAATATCTTCTATTTTTAGTCCACTTAACTGCGCATCTATAATATAGGCTATATATCCTTCGCATCCTTTCCTAATCATCTTAGAAGCTTCTAAACTTGATATCTGATACGCCGTCCGTACGCTCTTTTCTCCCTTAAGTATTATATGGGTTTGATCTATAGGGTCAATTCAATTTCCTTCTTGAAACAATCAAGCTTCGCTCGGTATTTTGACAACCAGTCCATGCCCAATATTACGTCGAAATCCATTAAAGGAATAACGAATAGGGTTGCTCGCATCTCTATCCCTTTACTGACCATTCTGCATTCTAAGTATATTGTATTCACTGTAACCACTTCGCCCGTTGGAAGTCGAACATACAATTCCTCTTCTAGGGGTTCAGGTTTATCAGGTAATAATGATGCAAATGTTCGTGATATGAATGAATGAGTGGCACCTGGATCGAATAAAACATATGCATCAATATCACAGATAAATAATTTACCCGTAATCACGTGTGATCCTTCTTTGGCTTCCTCACGAGTCATGGTGAAAATCTTTGCTTGTGCTGGCGGTCTATAGCCTTGGCCTCTTGAGCTTCCTCTCCCAAAACTTGTGTTAAACGGTCCTCGGCCCCTTCCCCTTCCACGGTTTGTGGAGGGTCCGCTTACTCTTGATTGGTCTACTGTAGGTTCTGTTCGCAGTGTTGGGCAATTCCTGGCTATATGCCCTGATTGTCCACACGTGAAACATTCGCCCGTAAGCCATCTACATACACCCCTGTGGTTCTTCCCACAGTGTTCACATGTTGGTATTTGCTGCGAAGTCTCTATACCCCGTCCTGTAGTTCTTGGCCCGCCTGTATTGCCCTTTGCAGAGCCACTTTGAACACTCATTGATCTAGGCGAACTATACGCCTTTTTCATTTTTCCACTAGACGACTCTTCGCCTAACCTTCGTTTACTACTTTGAAAATTCCGAGACTCAGTTTCTAATCTTTCGGCGCGAATAGCTGCCGCCCTCAATTTCCCATAGGACTCCATATCTGATGGCGTAATACGATTTCTAATCATATAGCGGAGTCCTGCTTCAAATCTTCGACACTTATTTCTTTCAGAAGCAACCATGTGCGGTGCATAACGGGATAACTGATTAAACAGCACCTCATACTCGCCTATGGACCTGTTACCTTGTTTCCATTCTAGAAATTCTTTCTCTTTCTGATCCTTGTAAACTTCAGGCATGTACGTATCATTAAATTCCCTCAGAAAATCTTCCCAGGTCAGCACTGGAGGTTGGGTCATACTATCAGGGACTGTTTCCCACCATTCATATGCATGCCCTTGAAGGAGTGAGACTGCATAATCGAACTTCTCATCTGGGGTGCATTGCATCATATGAAATATCCTTTCTGTTCTCTTCAGCCATGTTTCCGCTTCCGCGGGATCTGTCGTACCCATAAAATCCACAGCACCCATCTTTCTTAACTTGTCATACCGTCGTTCTCGGGGGATTGTCAGGGGGTGTTCGGATTCATGCTGTCTAAGAGTATGCGATGAATGGGATTCAGGTACGGCCGTTCTTCCTCCTCCCTCTACAGTAGGTTCATCACGTTCTATAGGTATCGGATCACCTATTGCCCTATGCCTATATATGCAAGAAAAGTTTAAGGGCAATTCATAACATGCACATACTATGCAAATGTCTACAGAACCTAAAGCCTAGGCTCTGATACCACTACGTGTAGCGCCCCGTTTCCTATTACACTTTTACGCAGCAATAAAATATTCGTATAAAATTTTTCGCGATTCCCATAACCATTCCTTTAACAAAAACGGGTGCGTACATCTGATCTAGTTCCTTTCACAATAATGTACATATATGTACCTATCATATGAGTCACAAAATGCGATAGTTTAAATCCGTTTCTATTCTATATGCTAACGATGAACCAGAGGGGTGCAGGAGGAGAGCGTAGCCAGCCAACCTTGAATCCATGCTTTATAATGATGCTTTCTACGTAGCCTGCTAATTATCTACAACAACTGTGCAGACAACGATTCAGAGTATGATCGCAACATGTTAACTAAAAGCATACAAGTAATAAGTAAGCAGTAGCCATTTTTAATCATGAAATCATCGCTCACATAATCATCATTCATACGATCCGTAGATCACATGCCATTCTATATGTCCGTTTATTTTGATACTCCCGTTACAGACTAGCTAGACTCGTATTCTGTAAGCCCAGTCGGCGCCCATTAATGGGACTCTGTCAATACTGTAAATGTCTGTGTGTGCCTGTACAGGACTCTGTCATCCCCCGATTTGAAGGGAAGTAACTGTCATCCCCCGATTTGGAGGGAAGTATGCCGTAGCATCCGTATCGTACCATCCGTAGTCGTAGCAGTCATAACGGTTTCTCCATTTATTTATATGTACGCAATGCTATATAAAATACTTTATATAACACATAAATCATATAAAAGCACTTTACCGCCACTTAATTCACATTCATGAATACCATAAGCATAGTCAATTAATCCATATAAGGCATGTAAACACATAAGCACATAAGGTACATGTTGCAAATCATACTCACAAGTTTCGCCTATTTTCTTCGCTTGCTTAAGCGACCTTGTCCTTGCCCTTATCGGACTCCTGACCTAGACAATTATTTTATCCGTAAATACGAAATTCCTATAATGATATGCGTGCGTGATATGCATGCTTATTATGCATGATCGTTCCTTATCCGTAGCCTTTACCAGAAACCCTAACTTATTTTATATCTAAACCCTAACTGTCAAACACTTTATGTGATATTGAAATTCCTTACACATGTATCACAATTCTTTTTATTTTCGACTTGCTATTCTTTGAAAATTAATTAACAAATATTCCTATCTAATTTTATCTTGAAACATGTTCAGTTATTAATTTAAATTCTGAGATAGGATTTCGAAATATAACATAAAGGATATGGAAATGCACCATAGAGAATTTCTGAATCTCGACATCAAAACTCGACATCCTAACTCGATATCTTATTTGAATGAACTTCTAAATTTTGAATTCATGTTTCAAGATCAACCTTTCGAGATAATATTTGAATTCCTTAATTTCGAGGCCTTCTTAATCATTTATTTCCTTTATTCATCTTGTTAGTGGAGTTGTTCGAAATTAATATGTAGGGTTTACTATGGATTGTGACCTTTACCTAACATTGTTATTATATTAAGTCCTTGTCGGTTACTTTAATGTTAAGAAAGCTCCTTTATTAGTCACACTTGGGCATAATAAAAATAGCTACCACGTGTGCTAACTTGCTAAGTTCTCCAAAAATTATTATTATTATATGTGTATTCACTTGGATTGCGACAACCATTAGAAATACAAGAACATGATGTTTCGAAATGTCATTTAATAAGAGGTCTCTATTAATTAACCAATCTCGAGATCTTTACTTATCGAAATCTTATTTACATGTCGAAATCATTACTCGAGATCCTAGCTAAATGGATTATTATAACTCGACATTTTCTCTGAATGAATTTCTAAATCTCGAGGTCTTACTTTTCTAATTGTCGAAATGTAATATAAAGGGTTTTGACATATTAAAGGATTTCTACATTCTAACATAACTCGACATTCTCCTATATCGAGATTCATCTAATTCTAACATATATTATCTAATACCGAATGAAAACCATTCTAGGAAACTGAAATTAAATCTTTATTATTCTGCAGAAACCCTAATATGTGTATTGAAAACTCACGTTTCACAAAAGTCTCCTATTAAATCTTTAAAGTATCCAATGTCGAACATCCCCTTAGTTGCTGAGCTATATTAGATCTTGGAATCCTAAAATTCTGGAATACTAAAAACTTAGGGTTTGATATGAAATTTAAACAAGTAGACATCTACCCGTAGAAACATTATAGCTTAACCTTCTACTATTTCAAACACTATTCTACTATTGAAGACCTAATCATATAAACACCACAATATATTTAACATAACTAATTAAATTTAGAATTTAATTCTATTACGTAGCTGTAAAACATCAGATTTAATTAAGGTATGAATAAATACAAAAATTCATGCATGTTAGTACTTGAACTAGTTAAATCTTAACTTAAACTATAAGAATCATGGTAAGATTTATACCTCCCCTTGAGCCTAGTTGATTGCTATGTGGGTTCTCTGTTCCTCGTTCTTGATCTTCTTGTAAGTGATTAACTAACAAATGAATATATTTCTTCTCCTCTAAGTTGACGTGTTGTAGTAAATAATGACATCTACCCCCTTTCTTAATACTTATCATAACTTCACCAAATACATATTATTCTATTATTAAATCAATTCTAAGTGATAGATATCGAAAGCCTTGATCTCATTTACTACACGTTTTATATCGAGGACCCAAGTTCTCGTGAGCTCTATATTAATAAATCTTGAGTTTTTTTTTTTTTGATTGAAGAATTTCAAAGTCTTCAATGCCTAAATCTCGAGATCCTTAAGTAAAGAATTTCAAAGTCTTTAATAACTACATCTCGAAATCTTTATTGAGTAAGTCTCGAAGTCAACTAAGGATATCCTTTTTGACTCTTATCCTAAGTTAACGTGTAATACTAACCTAATGAAATCGACATCTTACCAACACTTATCATAACTTCACCGAATATGTGTTATGTGTTATAATATTACTAAAGTTGTCTCTTCATGACTAAGCTTTCATTATCTAGCTTTAGAATTTATTTAAATATTTCCTCCACTTTAAAGAATATCAAGAATATCATTAACTTCCTAATTTATTTAATTGTTTTAATTAGTACACATATAAAATTTCCCAAAACCTGAGAAACCCTAAAAATTTCATAATTAGAAAATTCTAACTTCTATAACATTCATTCCCTTACCACTGTATTTCTTTAAGAACCTAGGACTATAACACTTTAAATACCTTATCCTATCTATATCTCTGTTTTAAAATAACTTGTATGAATGCATGAATTAAAATGCATGAAATTATAATATGAGGTTTCGGTTCCTGACAGTTTGCGATCTCATTTAATCACTGTGCGAACTTTGCTCACCTTGCGAACTCCAGCTTATTTCGCGAATTCAACACACTTTGCGATATCTTGACACTTTGCGAACTCACAACAACTTTGCGAACCTTATTCACTTTGCGAACCTTATCAACTTTGCGAACTCACATATCTATTCGCAAAGTAACACGTCACTTCTTCAATTCGCAAAATTCAATTCCAACTTTTCTCAAATTACACGTCAACGATCATATCCAAAACACAAGCAATGGACTCTTTCAGCATGGGAAATGATGTTAGACCTCCCATCATCCGACATGGAGAGTACGCAGTCTGGAAGAGAAGATTCATCAACTTCATAGAAAGCAAGGACAATTCTGAAAATCTACTAGAATCTATTTACAATGGACCTACACAGTATTGGACCATAATTCCCGCCACTACTGACACCACCCCTGCAAGAGAGGAACAGAGAATCTTGAAAACTACTGATCAATGCAATGATGAAGAAAAACTGCGATTAAAGGCAGATAAAGTGGCGAAATCATACATGATGCAAGCCATTCCCAATGACATTTTGATGCAACTCGAATGTGGTGAGAGCGCAAAAGAAATGTGGGATGCTCTTCGAATTATGATGCAGGGGACAGAAGTCAATACAATGGCAAGAATGGCAAACACACTCAGCTCGTATGACCGCTTTCATGCTAACAAAGGGGAAACTCTCCAAGAAACCTTCCATCGATTTCTTGTTCTTTTAAATGAGCTAAAGATGAATGGAGTCACAAAAAGTGTAATGGAAATCAATATCAAATTCTTAGGATCACTTCATCCAGAATGGGAGGCTACTGCAATTATGATAAGACAGATGAACGACCTAACTAAAGTTAGCATTCATACATTATTCGACTACCTCAATCAACATTCCAATCATGTGGAGAAACGAAGGGAGGAAATCAAACCAATAGGAAGCGAATCGCTTGCTCTTATGACTGAACGATCATCAAGAAAACAATTCAAGGACAAAGAAATTATCCAGTCATCACAAGCTAAGGAGGGAGAAGACTCTGGTTCTGATGATGAATCCAAGGATCTTACCAAACATGCAGACCAGGAAATCACCCTCAAAGATCTTGCTAAGCAACTCGCTCTAGTCTCGAATTTCGTGCAGAGGAAATATTATAAGAAGACTGGTTCCTCCTCCAATCGTCAAAGAACTTCCTCCAACTCTAAAGGAAAGACTCAGGATGAGGACAACAACTCTGAAACTCCTCAACAAGGCGGCAAATGCTTCAACTGCGGCAAGAATGGACACTTTGCCAGAGAGTGCAGAATGCCCAAGAAAAAGGACGTTAACTATTACCGCAGAAAAGTTCAATTAGCTGAACAAAAAGAAAAGGGGCTGGTCTTAATGGCAGAAGAGGATCATTGGCTTGAAGATACCTCAGACAGCGAGAATGAGAACGTGGCACTGATGGCCAAACTAGATGACGAAGAAGATGGAGCTGGAGCTGAAGGTAGCGAGTCAGACAGGGAAACTTCTAACAATTCAGACATAGTGGAGGTAAGTGAAGCAGATTATGATTCCTTACTTAAGATGAAAAATGAATTTTTATCCTTATATAAATCTAACAAATTAGGTAAAAGAAAAATCAAGGAACTAGAAGCTAACTTAGAGAAAACTTTAGTCGTATTAGATAAGTTTAGATATGATTATGCATGTGAGAAGAATCACGTAATTGTAGCAAATGAAAAAATTGATAAGCTAGAAATACAAGTGCAAAAAACCGAAGCTAAAGCCAAGGATTTAGAAAAGGAAATGAAATCTCATAGAGATCAGGCAATGGACGCTACAATTAAATATGACTTACTAAGTAAAGAACGGGAAAAACTGTACTCCAAAATAAAAAAATTGGATGATCTTTTAACCCGACGAGATCAATCGGAACAAACAATCTTTTTAAACAAACCAGCTAACATTGATTTTTACAATCCTTATAAGGGACTAGGTTTTGAAAACCCATGTAAGTTAAAAGAAGGCATATCAAATTCACCCTATCTATACGATTTCAAATTTATGCAGACAGGTTGCCTTGCGAATCTAATGTCTTTTGTCAGTGAAAATGAGACAACAACACACAGTGAAACTCAAAAAACTTTTAACTACACAGAATTAAATGATAGTTAAAGAAAGAAATTGTCCAGCAATAACTGAATTTGAGACAGATATTTTTCACCCAAATGAAGGAGAAACCTCAGGTACTTCGAAAATAAGACACCGATGATTACATATGCAACTGGATATATGCCTGAGTGCATAAAGAAAATCAGTGATCTTCACTCCACTCTCGAAAGCGAGAGAAAGTCATTTGATGAAGAAAGGCAAAAACTTCTTCATGAAATATCTTCACTTAAAGAAAAATTAAGATTACACACAATTTCATACACCTTAATTTCAAATGACAAAATTTCCTGCACTAATTCATTAAAATTTCCAGGACCCACAAAAGAGCCATTGAAGGGCCAAGTTTGGGTTAAAAAGGAAGATATATTGAAGGAGAATCGTGATCTTAATGTACCTTTTGTCATTGAGTATTTTCCTTCCAAAACCTTTGTACCATCTTTATTTTGTCATGTATCGAAAAAACTATCTTCTTCAACAAAAACAAAGCTTTCCATGCGTGATCATGTCACCAAACAAACCTACAAAACAATTCCTAAAAACAAAACTACAACGTCAAAACAAGAATCAAAATCAAAAGCTATCAAAGAACCTGTCAAACTTACAAAAACCAAAAAACTCGAGTCTAAACCTAAGACAAAAAGACCCTCACTAGAGCACAAATGGATTCCCAAGCTTCAACCTGCAGGAACACAAATTCCTATCCTAGAAATAGGTAGTGACTCTGTGTCATCCCTTAACAAAGGAAAATCTAGGGAGTCTAAACGGACTAACAAAATTGACAGAGGTGGACCCATATTTCAATGGGTACCTAAAACCCTCTAGTTCTCTGTTTGCAGGCCCTTCATGTGTGGTACTTAGATTCTGGTTGCTCCACACACATGACTGGGACAAAGGAACTGTTGAGCAACTACGTTGATAGACCTGGAGGACTGGTACGCTTTGGTAATAGCAATGGAGCCAGAATCCTTGGTCATGACGATCTCATATGCAATCGACTCACAATTAAACAAGTCTCATATGTTGAAGGGCTGACACACAACCTCTTGTCAATAGGACAGTTCAGTGATTTTGGACTCCAAGTTGTGTTCCTAAAGAAAACTTGCAAAATTCTCAATGCCAATGGTGAAGAACTTCTCACTGGAACTCGCAAGACAAATCTCTACACCATTGATATTAGAACTGTCAAACCAAAGACTGACATCTGCCTAATCTCCAAAGCAACTTCAACTCAAAATGACTTGTGGCACCAGCGATTATCTCATCTTAACTTCAAGACCCTCAACAAGCTGTCAATCAACAAACTAGCTGTTGGACTACCACCACTGAAGTACCAAAAAGAGCATATGTGCTCTGCTTGTGAGAAAGGAAAAATGAGAGAGCTTCACATCCTACAAAGCACACAGCATCCACTCAACATCCTCTAGAGCTCTTACACATGGATCTGTGTGGCCCGATGCGAACTGAAAGCATAAGTGGAAAGCGGTATATGCTGGTTATCGTCGACGACTTTTCCCGATTTACTTGGGTATGTTTCTTACGAACTAAATCAGAGACAGTAGAACATATTCCAAATCTAATCAGAACAACACAGAACCTACTTCAGAGAAATGTTCAAATAGTTAGATCAGACAATGGAACAGAATTCAAGAATCAACAGCTCAGTGACTTCTACGAATCCATAGGAATTACTCAACAGTTTTCTGCTATTTACACACCTCAACAAAATGGGGTTGTTGAAAGGCGAAATCGTACACTCGTAGAGGCTGCCCGAACAATGATCATCCAATCATCACTACCTCATTTCCTTTGGGCTGAAGCAATGAATACTGCTTGCTATACACAGAATCGCACAAACATTCATCTAAGATTTGGTAAGACGTCCTATGAACTTATAAATGGAAGACTGCCCAACATTGCCCATTTTCGAATTTTTGGATGCAAGTGCTTCGTCGCCAACGACCGCGAAGACAAGTCCAAGCTCGATCCAAAAGCAACTGAAGGAATCTTCGTAGGCTACTCTGCGCAATCTAAGGCATACAGGATATTTCTCAGAAACAGAAGGATGATCATTGAAAGTATAAATGTCACCTTTGATGAGGGACTCGAACCTTCTACTGGACATAGCAGTTTGGGACGAGTATTTTGCACACCACACCTTATTCATTCTCATATAGAAGAAGGAGAATGTTCGTCAGATGCATCTGAACGGAACTCTTCAGAACCGGGATCCGACAAAGCAACTGACTATTCTAGACATAGCAATCCCACATGCTCCACTCGCCTAACTCAAGAGGAACTGGATCTGGATCTACTTTTTGAACATATCTATATTTCTCAAAATCCGAAAAAACCACCCACTAATTCCATTCCAAATACTGAATCCAGCCCTACTTCATCAACTCATAATTCAGAACCCACTCCTGACCAGACAATTCCTCCCTCAGATGCAGAAGGCTCGATCCCAACAACCGTAACAACAACGCAGACAGATGCCTCCTCTTCAAACTCACCAGGCAACACAACCGAGTCCGCAATCGACTATCCACTCAGTGAGGAATCCCAAATAGACGAAACGACATTACCCCACGAAAAGAAATGGATCCGACATCATCCTACAGATCAAATAATAGGAGATCCCAATACAGGAGTAACGACTAGAAGAACACATTCAAATGAATGTAATTTCACCTGTTTCTTGAGCCAAACGGAACCTAAACGAGTAGTTGATGCACTACAGGATCCCAACTGGATAGTGGCTATGCAAGAGGAGATTAATCAATTCGAACGTCTCAAAGTATGGAACTTAGTTCCTCGTCCAAAAGGGAAGACTGTGATCGGAACAAAGTGGGTATTTAAAAACAAAAAGGATGAAGATGGTGTTGTAATTCGAAACAAAGCCAGGCTCGTTGCTAAGGGATATAATCAATAGGAAGGAATTGATTACGATGAAACGTTTGCCCCCGTAGCCAGAATCGAAGCTATTCGGTTATTCCTTGCATACGCCGCACACAAGGATTTTACAGTCTATCAAATGGACGTAAAAACAGCCTTCTTGAACGGAATTCTGAAAGAAGAAGTGTATGTGTCACAGCCAGACGGATTTCTCAATGCTGATCATCCCGACTTTGTTTACAAACTCGACAAATCACTGTACGGACTTAAACAAGCTCCAAGGGCCTGGTATGAGGTGCTCTCCGACTTTCTTATCTCTTCAGGCTTCACTAAAGGGAAAATTGACATTACATTGTTCGTAAAGAAAAATAATTCTGATATCATGCTTGTGCAAATCTACGTGGATGATATCATTTTTGGCTCTACTAATCCTAAACTTTGTGAAGAATTTAGCATTCTGATGCAATCGCAATTTGAAATGAGTATGATGGGAGAAATGTCATTCTTCCTCGGACTACAAATCAAACAACTTCAGGATGGGATCTTCATCAATCAGTCAAAGTACATCCACGATATTCTCAGAAAATATGGGATTGACAAGAGCGAATCATCAAGCACACCTATGTCCACCTCATGCTCACTGGATGCAGATCACCTTGGTGAACCTGTAGATGTTACTCATTACAGAGGGATCATTGGATCACTGCTCTACCTCACTGCCAGTCGACCAGATATCTTATTCTCTACATGTCTATGTGCTCGATTTCAAGCTAATCCCAAGGAGTCGCACCTTCATGCTGTCAAAAGAATCTTGAAGTATTTAAAAGGAACACCAGACCTTGGACTGTGGTATCCTAAAAACTCAAGTATGAAACTAATAGGCTATTCTGACGCAGATTTTGCAGGATGCAGACTGGACAGGAAAAGCACTTCTGGACATATGCAATTCCTAGGCGATAAACTTGTATGTTGGCCTCAAAGAAACAAAATTGTGTGTCCACTTCCACGGCGGAAGCAGAATACGTCGCTGCAGCAAGTTGCTGCTCACAAATTTTGTGGATCAGAACTCAGCTACGGGACTACGGGTTTGATCTAAATAAAATTCCTATTTACTGTGATTCCAAGAGTGCTATCGCAATTACCTGTAATCCTGTACATCACTCACGCACTAAGCACATAGATCTTCGCTATCACTTCATAAAGGACCATGTAGAAAGAGGCATAATAGAAATGTACTTTGTCAATACAGAGCTTCAACTAGCCGATTTGCTTACAAAAGCATTGGATTTAAAACGCTTCCAATTCTTAGTTGCAAAATTAGGAATGTTGAACCTCAATTTTTAATCTCGATTATGCCTTCCTACAGTTCAATATTTATCTATTTGCTATGTTTCACTTCTCTTATTCTGTGTGTGTTTATTATGTTAACCATTTATTTAGGACTTTTGTTTTTTTTTAAGTTTTTAATTTTCAATAAATTGTTTCTTGTGTCCAATAAGTCGATGTAGCGCCAATGCTGATGGCGTTACATCGAGGGGGAGAAATGCTATATCTATGCATCGAGGGGGAGTAAGTGAACTCATCAATAGTTTATTTTTAAGATACTCGATAGGCATTATCAATCATTTAATTTTTAAAATAATCGATAGGCATTGCATCTAGGGGGAGTTTTTTCTACAAAAACTTAAAAATTCTTCAAAACACGAACAACTCTCTCAAACACATAATACGCAGATAACTCTTAAAAACTCATATGCCCGATGAAGACCCAAAGCAGAACAGCAAGTAAAACAACGAATAAGCTCAAAAGAAGGAAAATCTCAATAACCAGCATATCCAAATTATGCTCAAAGTTACGTCTTAACTCTGCATGTTCCTCGAGCTTCTTCTCTTCTTCCTGCTTCTGCCAATTCATCTGTTAACGAGAAAAATAAGAGATGAGTTAGTTCTTAGATGTAAGGTACTTCAATGAGATTTGAGACCTATCTATTTATAAACACGAAGGAAACTTACGTCATTTATTGTCCCGACATTAAGACGAATTTTTGACTAAGGCGAAGATTTTTTTTCAATAAGGATATCATATCATGAAAATCGATCTTGAAAAACCCATAGATTTGATGTTATCCTTGTGATTGATTGCGCCAAATTGGTAGTATTTGGGTCTTCATTATTTGGTGTCTTTGCTAAGTTGAAAATCTCGTACACTTACTTTTTCTTCCTAGGTCATTTTGCAAATCAATTATTAAAATTAAGTTCGCATACTTTACAATATTTTGCGAACCTCAAATCGAAAAAGGGGAAGTTCGCGGCCCATTTTAATCTTTCTTCAGGCCCGCAAAATGTTCTCAACCCTAAAAAAAAAAAAAAAAAAAAAATTCTCAACTTTCCCAAATCCATCACAATTCGCAAACCTCTCTCAAATACACAACACTCTCAATTCGCAAACCTCTCTCAAACACGCAACACTCTCAAATCGCAAACCTCTGTCAGTTTAGATATAATTTTGCGAACCTCAAATCGCAGTCTCGATAGCATATCCCAGTCCTCACGTGTGTTTCTCTATCTCAATCACGTTCTCAGAAACTTTTCGGTGGTAAGGAATCATTCGATATAATTCCTACAATGAAATGTCTTTCTTTTCAGCTTTGCAGGTTTGAATCGTGAAGAACAGGGCCATACTCGGATTTTTTATTATCGATGAGTTATTGTAAATGTTTTTAGTTTCTGATTGGGGTATCTCTGGGTAAATGTTTCGATTTTTTAGTTTCTGGGTTTGCTTGTTAATTAGAGCTTTTAATTTCATTTTAAATTTCTTCGTTTAATCGGTCGAAGTACAGCTTTGCGAACTCAAAAACTGTTTTGCACAAATCGCAAACCTTCTGCTTTGCGAATCCTGTCAAAGTCGCAAACTTTGCTTTGCTTTGCGAATTCTAAGTTTACTTTGCGAATTCTTAGTTTGCTTTGCTTTGCGAATTCTAAATTTACTTTGCGAATTCTAAGTTTGCTTTGCGAATTCTACTTTGCGAATTCTAAGTTTGCTTTGCTTTGCGAACTCTAAGTTTACTTTGCGAACTCTAAGTTTACTTTGCGAATTCTTAGTTTGCTTTGCTTTGCGAACTCTAAGTTTACTTTGCGAATTCTAAGTTTGCTTTGCGAATTCTAAGTTTGCTTTGCTTCGCGAATTCTAAGTTTGCTTTGCGAATTCCAAGTTTGCGAATTCTAAGTTTGCACATTTAGATATGCGCACGATTCACTTCGCGAATTGGTACTTTGCGACTCATAGTTTACCTGATATTTCAAATGCTCAATTCGCAAAGTTCTTTTTCAACTCAACCCGCAAACCATACTTAGAAATTTTTCGGCCAAAATCTCTTTGAACATCAATGGGCCAAACAGAAATGGGCCAAATCTCTACCTAAACGATTTCACCTCATAGCCCAAATCGGTCTTCAAACAACCTTTTATCATAGCTATTCTAGTTCTACAATATCACATCTCTAATTCCTTTGTTCTTTGTATTGCAGTTCCAACAGCACTTCCCGGTGTCATAAAAAAAAAAAAATGACGACACCTACGGACATGGTTTACCCAACCTCACAATGGGTAACGACCAAGGACAATAATTTCCAACTTGACCTTCATACATTCAAGTGCAAGGAAGAAATTATATTATCCATTCTGAGGAATCACCACCTTGGGTATGCTTTTTCGGCCTCGGTCCAAGTCCCTACAGTCTACCTTCAACAATTCTGGGGGATGATGAAGACGAAAATTGCTCAGGATAACAGTATATACTACGAGGCCCAAATAGCAAATGAGACTGTCAGCATCACAAGCGATCTCCTTCGAAGTATTCTCAGATTGCCAAGTCAACCTCACTACGAACCTGAGGCTTCTGAGAATGAGCTTCTGGAGGATATGATGAAGATGGGATATTACACGCCTATCAAGTTTGTCTCCCATTTTCAGAACTCCATGATCCCGCATCCTTGGCGAACGCTATTTACATTTGTCAATAAGTGCTTCTCACCCAAGCACTCAGGATGGGATAGATGCAATATCACAATCCTTCGCATCTTCCATGGGATCGTGTTTCGAAGAAATTACGACTTTGTCAAGCTTATCATCACTGATCTCGACGACCAACTTCACCAACGTACAAAGTCCAAAAGGCCACAGAATCTGCCATATCTCCGGTGGTTCTCACTAATCATCCATCATTTTCTGACCACAACACCGGAATACCATCACGACCCGTAGAAGAAAACTTCACCCCACCCAAACTGCGCTACCTTCAAAAGGGAAAGACTGATGAGAAATACTCACGCACCGCAATGCCAATCCCTCACGAGTTACTCATTCTTGCAAACCCCGACCTTATCGATGCCTACTGCAAAGATTACAAAGTTCCCCACCCCACGACACAGGATAGCCCACCTGAGTCTAACCCAGGGGTTAGTGATACTGAGAGAGCTGAAACGAGCGAGAGAGAAAGAGAAAGTGAGATGCTGAGAGAAACCACAGACACTGAATTTATCCCACACACACAACAGACTACATCTCAACAAGCAATCCCTGACCAACCACCACCATCCCCTGAACAAACCATACCTGAACAATCTCTCGAGGAACAACCACATGCCGAACAACTCGAACAACCACTAATGGATGTTCCAGAGAAAACTACTTCTGCACTACCTCAGTCAGAAAAAGCAGGGTCAATCCCTAGGATAGAAGACGTCGTACATGACCTAACGACGCATGAGCGAACCCCACCTGACCATTCACTTGTCTCCCAACAGACAAGTGTCTCAACACAACACGAACCACCCCAAGCTTCCAGCAGCTCGGTTCCTGTGTCTGAACCAACTCAAGAAATACCCATTCTTGTGACCCAGGCCGAGCCTCAGCCTGATCTTCAGGCCTCAACGTTCATAGAAGAGCCCCAAATAGAGGCTCTTCAAGGATTGGACGGAAGTCTCTCGGATGTTGATGATATCAGCAGCTCACCATCCGCGAGCCACCGTACAAAACCTAGTTCTGGACGTGTGCTAACGAGATGCCTTGGCGATCTCGGTGACAGCTCCACTCTCGCCCGTCACACTGACGTGGTCACAACGACCCGAGCACCATCTCCGAAAGATGTGTCGCAAGGAGAGGTCGGAAGACCCGTGGAAACTGAAGTCCATCAGACTTCGGTTGACAAGGGCCACCGTACAGAACCTAATTCTGAACGAGTGATAACGGCTAGTGATGCCGGTGCACCAACTTCAACTTCCCTAACCGTGACGACGGCCTATCTGGAAAATCGCCTTTTTGAGTTCTTTGAATCCGTGACCTTACCACGGGTTCGAGGACTCATTAAGGATGCCATACAATCAGCCTCTACAGACAAAGGAAAGGCACCCCTGGTAGACCAACCGTCACAGCCTCGTCTTATTTCACTTCAACCACCATGAGTACCGTCTGAACCCAGTCCATACAGCATGCCTCTACTTGAGCTCTTCGACGTAGGTATCTCCCGAATTATTGCACTCGACAATCAGCGGACTCCGGACGAAGAAGAATTCTACAAAAGCTGATTAAAGGCGGAATCATACCTAACCCATCCACCTGTAGTCAGGAAGGCTCTAGACAGAAACGTCGTCATGACGATCCTGATGACCAAGATCGCCCTGAGGGGGAGAAGAGACCAAGAGTCATGCATCCAGTCACTCGCGGCGGACGAGGGCGCGGGGTCCTAACTCGTGGAGGCGGTTCTTCCCGACAATCCAACCCACCACCAAAGTCCTCAAGGGGCAGACAAGCTACGCCAGGGCCGAACCAGACAACTTCCCTTGACGAAGTCGAATCTGACTCCTTGAGGATTTCCACCCAATCAGTCCAAACAACCACAACCCCACATCTCACAAGCCAGATAAGTCCCCAAACTTCCATCCCATCCCTTCAGATCGACAATCCAGACACCTCAGTCGAAGAACTTTACAATCCACATGATGTTGTGGAGAGATACATCTTTGGCGAGGAATGGAGAACTCACCCTGAGAATCCGACTATGGCCAGGAACCTTATGGACAATGCTAGATTTTTTCTCTCGAAAGCTAACATTAGTCTAATTCGTCTTGAAGATGAGGAGCTCGAGGAAGGAGAAGACTACGAAGCAGAGATACCCGAACTTCCAGAACTTCTTAAACACACGGTAATAGACGAGGATTGCCCTCCAGATACACACAAAGGAATTGACGAGCTGCAACTTCCATGGAAAAATGTGAAGGTTAATGCTCCTTTTCAAGAAGAGATACGAAGAAAAATCTGGAGGAGGGAAGATAAGATCTTGAAGGTAGATGAACTTGACCTCAGAGGTTTAACCCATTTCTCACGACCAAAAGCCATTCAGTACCTGCTGTCTATCCGTCGATCACTGATGTTCAGAGGAAAAGAAACGAACGTCGATGAACTCCGAAGACTTGAGGCAAAATGACCCAGAATCAAACAGATTCTGACTGTTCGAAAGGAAAGATTTGCAGACATTGATTTCCCTATTTACATTGTACGACGTGAAGACAATTCAGCTGAAGAACTGAATGAAGGGATCTCTCCTATCTCAGAGGTGAAGTCATTGATCAATTAGTAGGAGATTATAGGAGGCTTGGAGTACTCAAGACTCCAGAGTTAAAGATGGGCTATGCTTCATTAAAAAGGTTCATGTTGCGTCAAGTAAAGTTCAACTCTACACACGATCTCCAGATGGCAATTGAAAGCAACATAAAAAGAGTGAATCTCACGAAGCCCTCTTTTGAAGCACCTGAGTCAGAGAGCTACGGAGAAGGCCATATCTTTGATGGAGAAGACCCTTCGTTAATCTACATCAATTACAAGGGAGAGAGGAGACTGATGAGAAAATCAGAAATCAACAAGTTCTGTGATGGAACTCTACGTATTATTCTTGCTAAGCTCAAGATGATCGTAGATGAAATGAGAGAAGTGGAATCTGAAGTACAAGAGAAGTATCATAAGATGATCGAAATCATCTCCGACAAAATTTCTTTTCGTAGAAGATTGAGATCATATGAATTAAAACTTGGACTCAGAAGATCAGCCTACGAACTTCTGGAACCTCGGCCTCCTCCCCGCTCGAAGAAAAAGAAGACCTGAAGACTTAGATATATTTTTTTGTAATTTGGACACTTAGGGGGAGAATGTTAGGAATATTTTAGAAGTGTCCAAAATATTGTTCTAAGTCTTGTAATTTATTTATGATGTATTATCTTATGTAATTGGGTTGTGTTTGTAATGGGCTTGTTAGGGGCCCAATAAGCTTAAATACCTCTCAAGGTATTTAAGCTTAAACCCTAACAAGCATTAATCAAGTTTTCCATTTTTGCAAAACTCTCACGTATTCAACACTAAACCTCTAAAGCACACTATTCACATATTATGAAGGTTTAATCTGTTGAAGTGTTCTTGGATAATCTGGAATTACACGACTAAAGGAGCCTAGAGAATACTCTCTGGAGGAAAGAGCTCGAGCTAAGGCTGATCTAGTAGCCATGAATACCCTTATGCAGGGCATCCCAACGATATATACAGACAAATCAACAGCCTTACATCGGCCAAAGGGATGTGGGATGAGCTGCATAGGATGATGCAAAGGACGGAAGTTGGCATAAAGGCCAAAAAGGCGAACATTCTCACTGCTTACGACTCATTCAAAGAAAAGCCGGAGGAGAGTCTAAACGAGATCTACCAACGATACCTCACTCTTCTCAATGAAATGAGGAAGATAGAAATAACGAAGACAAACGTGGAGACAAACATAAGATTTCTATCTTCTCTGCCCACGGAATGGAAGAAATATCCACTCAAAACGACAAAATAAAGATCTAGAAGAGTTGGATGTCCATGCCGTGTTCGATAATCTCGCTCAGCATGAGGAGGATATCCGCGAAATTACCAATGAGCAGAAAGGCAAACAAACCGATGACACGGTTGCCTTAGTCTTGGAGAAGAGGAGCACAAGATCAAGAAAGGAAAAGATCGTTAGGCCACCTTCATCATCAGAGTCGGAAGATGAATTGGACTCCGACGTCGAGCCGAACATGAAAACCCTTGGAAAACAGTTAGCTCTCATTGGACAAATGATGAGCAAGAAGTACTTCAAGAAGAAGTCCTCAACCTCAGCCAATAGACTTCGGACTACAAGCTCCAAGAACAAAGAACGTGCTCCGGAGAGTTCCGAGGTCAAGAATCCCAAAGAGACTAACAAATGCTTTAACTGTGGCAAAGCAGGTCACTTCGCCAGAGAGTGCACTCTCCCGGAGAAAAGAGATGCAAACTACTACTCCAGGAAGCTTCAATTGACAAAACAGAAAAAAGCTGGAGTAGCTCTCATGGCCGAATAGGACCAATGGCTCGAGGACACGTCGAACTTCGAAGAAGAGAACTTAGCCCTCATGGCCCATCTCGACAACGAATTTGACGATGACAACACATCCACGTCTTCAAATGAGGTAGTCACTCCTTTCACATTATTGACCATGTTAGAATCATATCAAAAGCAATATGCTAACATGAAACGTGAGTAGAAAAGTATAAAGGAAGAAGAGAACGAACTTGAGAGAGCTCAGGAGAAGATAGATAGTCTCGAACAAGAACTTAGGAGCTCTAGTGCAAAAATAGATGAACTTACTAAGAGCCTACAGTCTAGAGAGACTAGTCAACCTCAACTAGGACAACAGAGCGAAAAGATTAAGGAATTAGAAGATAGGCTAGCAAATAACTACAATTGCTTGGTTAGAAATCTCAACGAGAAAGCCATTTTAAATTGCAGGAAAACGAAGCTACCTCTAAGATCACTAACTTAGAAGCTCAATTAGAAACATCGAATGCTAAGATTAGTGAGCTTAGTAAGGATTTCGATGCCTGTCAAGCCGCTAAACTAACCGTGGAAAATAATTTTGCTCTCCTAGGTGAGGAACGCAAGAAACTATATGCCAAAGTAAAGAAATTAGACGATATAGTTACGCGTAGGGGACAATCCGAACAGACGATATTTTTGAATAAGCCCAAGGATATAGAGTTCTATAATCCTATAGAAGGCATAGGTTTCACTAACCCGTGTGTTTTACAAAAGAAAAAAATATACGATGTTAAACACATGGGCTTAGGAATAACCTCTCTTAGAAATTTTACTGAATCGTCTTATGAAAATACTTTCGATTCATCCATTAGACAAGGTCCACATGGTCCAGAAATCCCCTTTGACTACAAAGAACTAAATGAAAGGGACAAAAATAGGAAAGAAACTCTAACACCTGTCTGCAATTTAGTTCAAATTCTACCTCCTGACTCTCGAACACACCACGAGGAAGTTAAAACCATTAATTATAAAAATTCTCTCTACAAACCCCCTATAATAAAATAGATAGAGGAGTCACAGGCAAAGTTAGAAAAAGAACGAAAGAATTTCGAAGCTGAAAAGAAAAAATTCTTTAAGGAGATGGAAAATCTCAAGGCTTCCTCGTCCTCCCAAACTACTTCTCACGCTATTACAAAAAGCGTGAAAAATGAAAAATCGCCTTTGAAAGATAAATATTGTAAAAATAATTATGTTAAAAGTGCTATGACTAATTTCACTTTACCTACGTCTACAGGGAGCGTAGCGTCAGCACTAAAAACAAAGGCGAGAGTGTCTAGCACTAAGATAAAGAAGGAGCCATTAGATTTAAACGTTTCTGAGCATGCTACTTCTTCTGTTACAATAAAAGACACTCGTAGAAATAAAAAAGCTATTTCCACTTTTAAGATAGTTGCTTTTACTTATTCACTTCAGCCGATCACCTTTAGAAGCACCAACTACGAAATAGGCTCTACGTCAAAAAGTAATCATTCTGAAACAAATGCCACTAGGAAGACACGTAGGAAACAAGATCCAGCCATAAAGAAAGCTTATGGCGCCGTACATGAATGTACTCACCTAAGGTATCCCGTAGAAATTAAATCCCCCAAGCACCTTAGGAGACTATCACAAGAAAAGATCTTTTCCTCAGTCAAACCCTCCAAAGTATTTGTACGTGCTGAAATTAACCTTCCCTGTAAGGTTCAACCCAAATGGGTTCCTAAATCCCCGCCTAGGACGACAAAAGCCAAAAGGGCCAAGTCTCCTATAGAGGCAAAATCCAAACCCACTTTTTCGAAAGTACAATGGGTTATTAAGACTCTTCAAAAATAGATTTAGGAGTCATATCTGAACCCAAAACGAAATCTGCTAATCCGAGAGGACCCATGTTTAAGTGGGTACCTAAATCTCTCTAAATTGTTTTTGCAGATCCATCATGTGTGGTACCTCGACTCTGGTTGCTCCACACACATGACTGGTAATCAAGAGCTGCTGAGCAACTACAAAGACCGACCTAACGGCAAAGTCAGATTTGGGAACAACGATTCAGCCCCGATTCTAGGACTTGGGGATATCATTTTGAAGAATCTGACCATCAAAGATGTCTCATACGTCGAAGGCCTCCGCCATAACTTGTTCAGCATAGGCCAATTCTGTGACAAAGGCTTCCAGGTGGTCTTCCATGCTGACCGGTGCAAAATTTTGGATAGTCAGGACACAGAACTCCTTCAAGGACTTCGGATATCCAATCTTTACACGATCAACCTGACGTCTGTGCGGCCCGCGACAGCTGTATGCCTCATTTCTCAGACTGATTTACAGAGGAACAGCTTATGGCATCAACGAGTGTCTCATCTGAATATGAAAGCTCTCCAACGCCTTTCTAGGAAAAAGTTGGTTCACGGTCTTCCAACTATACTACTACAAAAGGAGCAACACTGTTCGGCATGTCACCTAGGAAAAATGAAGCGAGCATCTCATCACGTCAAGCAAATTGCGTCTACTTCTCGACCATTGGAACTAATTCACATGGATCTCTGTGGTCCGATGCAGACTCAGAGTATCAATGGAAGAAAGTATTCCTAGTGATTGTGGATGACTATTCTCGCTACACGTGGACTAAGTTCCTCCGAACGAAAGATGAGACTGATGACTTGATTATCAATTTTGTGAACACAACTCAAAATCTGCTGCAACAAACTGTTCAAGTTGTTCGAACAGACAACGGCACTGAGTTCAAGAACAATCACCTCAGTGAGTTTTATCAGAAAATTGAATAAGTCAACAATTTTCAGCCTCCAAAACACCTCAACAAAATGGGGTCGTTGAAAGATGTTGTCGCTCCCCAACCGGAACACCAACCAAGCCCTGACGACGCGATGATAGATGTTGTCGCTCAGGAGCTTCAACAGGAGTCTCCTTGATCGAATAGCCGATGCCCGACGTAGATGAGACCTTGATAGACGTCGTGGCTACCGAGACGGCGCTCGAGGCTCCTAAACATGAATACCAAGTGGAAGTGCCCGTTCATGTTGGCGTGCTCGAAGAAACCATTTAGGAGGTTCTTATACCAGTAGCACAGCCCGAAGTCGAAATGGGGCAAACTTCACTTCCACCGGTGACGGGTTAGGCACTGGAGGACGTCCATCGAGACCTCACTCCTCACACGGCCACCTCAATCTTGAGCCGCAACCAACAAACGTGGTGTCTGGTTTGGAGGCGCAACCTGAGCCTGCCTTAACACCCATAGAGACGAATCCTCCAGATTCGACTCGAGGATTGGGTGGAAGTCTCATACAGTCACAACCTCAAGTGACTGTGAGCCAACCCACAGAGTCGGTGTCTACTCAAGGGTTGATAACAGGCGACATCAGTCGTCCTGGTCCATCTCAGGAGGCGTCCGCACCCTTCGTGACGAACGATCAGTTCCAGGCCGCTCTCTCTGCCGCTGTACAGTCTATGGAAGACAAAATCACGGAGAGAGTACTCCAAGCACTCGAGGCATCCCGAAGAGATACCGGGAAAGCACCTGCCTCTGAAGGCCCTTCGTCACAAATCAACCCCACACTTCCACAACCCACACCCACCGACCCTCTAGCCACTTCCTCAATCCTCATCAATCCATACACAATCCCCATCACCGAGCTCCATGACATTCTCCTCGCCCGTCTGATAGGCCTTTCCATCCGATCGCCGCAAGAAGAATCCCTCTATAGGCGATTGGTGGACCATCCTGAGCCACCGACTGACACCTGCCGAGGCCAAAGCTCCCACTCACGGTGCAGACATGACGATCCTGACGATCAGGACCCTCATGAGGGGGAGAAGAGGCCAAGGACATCAACAAGTGGCCAAGGACAAGACTCGGGCGCCACGCAGACAAGCGTTGTAGCTGGTGAAACCCAAACACAAACCCACCAAACCCAAACACAAACCACCCAAACTACCTACACCACGCACCGCACAGCCCACATCGAACCACCAACCTTTCACCTCAGGACGTCTACGTCCACACCACCGATCTACTCAAACCCCTTGCTTCGGGAAGAAGAAGCAAGTGCTGCGATGCTTGTAGCTCTAGCAGCTACCCAAGCCACTCCCTCAGTTGCTCCAGACCAACCGGGACCCTCTGGACATGGCGTCAATCCACACGAGGCCCTAGCAAGTACATCTTCGAAGGACAGTAGATGACCCATTCCATGCTCGACGAGCATCAAAGGCGACGGATTCACTACGTTCGGCGCTTTCTACAACAAGCGTCTATAGACCTCGTAATCATAGAAGACGACGAACTTCAGGAAGGTGAAGACTACCAACGAGACATCCCAAGGCTATCAGAGTTGATCGCACAACGAGCGGCTTCCCCCACAAGGCAAATGCCAGGGACCGTTCGGGTCGTCACGCAATGGGAAAACATCCAAATAGAAATTCCCTTCCTAGAAGAAGTTCGTGAGAAGCCGAATGAGTTCGAGCTTAGAGGGATCTCTCACTGGGATCAGCAGAAGAGGATGACATATCTATGGATGCTGACCCAACTAGGACCTAACGTAAGGCTGGGGATGACTAAAGGACAAGCCAAGAACTACTATAAGAGTCTCTCCCCAATATGCCAACTCCTTAGCGTCTACTGTGCAAAAGGAGGACTTCCAATACCTTACTACGTCATTGAAAGAGTGGATAGAACCCGAGAGGAACTGAGAGAGAACGACCTACCGTACATCCCTGCTGATGAGGTGTACAATCTCTACAAGCTGTACGTGGAGAAGTACAAAGGTCCTCAAGGCTTCATCAAGAAAGAAGGCCTCGAAGGGCTCTACGGTTCATGATGCGACAAGTCAAGTACTTCGCCGCTCACGACCTTCAAATGGCGCTTGAGAGCAATATGAAGAAGGTCAACATGACCGCTCCACTCAACAAAGGACCTGAGATCGAAGGGCTTCCCAACAATCACGTGCGCATCAGCTCAGTCCTAGGCATCACCTACCACAATCCAATAGCAAAGAAGAATATGTTGATGCTGAAGACTGAGATTCATAAGTTTTGCGATGGGACGCTCAAGGTCGTCAGGAAAAACATCGAGCAGAGGTTGGAAGAAATCAATCGAGATACGATGCTGAGGATCCATAGGTTCGTGGAGAACAGCCGCTCCTAATGGAATTACTTGAAGATATCGAGGAGCGACTGGAGCTAAGGATCACGCCGAGGAACTACGAGCATGCGCTGGGCTTGCGCAGATCATATTACGCCCGACGAGGACAAACGGCACGGAGACGCAATCAAGCACAAAGGGGGAGATTGTAGAATACCATTTGTAATTGTGCTTGATTTCATTAGTTGTCCTTGTAATTTGGGGCATTTTGTATAGTAGTCCTTGGATTAGGACTAGTTTGATATTTATACCAATTGAGCTCAATAGAGAAAGTTTAGAGAATTGATCCGAAGGGCATGCAATTCGATTTCTAGTGAGAGAAACAATAGTAACTTTCTCACTCTACTCGAATTCTCTCTCTTGTTCTTCATTTGAGTTTTTCGATCGAATTCAATTGATTATCTAAACGATCGAATTACAACGAATTCTAGCCTAGGATAGTAGAGTTGTTAATCGTAGGACCTAACAGAATATCTATGTGATCACCTGCTTATGAACGTTTTCGCATGAATGGCATCTCACTGTGCTATTTATGGAAAATATATTCTGCTAAGTGATATGTGAGTTGTACACGTGATTAAGTTATTTTAGGCAAGAATATCGTAATGATCACCCGAATATAAATGACTATGCTATATATGGAAAAGATATTCTGATTGAATGCTTACATGTGATTGATTTATTTTAGGAAAGAATATCAATGATATATATCCGTTGAGTGCGATATTAAGTGACTATAAGTGAATCATGATCCTGCTTTCCTTGTGCGACTTAAGATTCATATTATGGAAAGTGATTAATTGATTGGGCTTATATGTGGTAAGATGCTGTTTGAGTCTATTTATGGAATGTGCTGAAACCGGATGAGATCACTATACATGGAAAGTATGCTTTGCATTATACTCAGTAGATCAAATCTTTCTCTGTGCGAATTGACTATCATATTTTGGAAAGAAATCAGTTGATTGAGCTTACCGTTGAAAATATGCTGAGTGGAATATATATGGAATATGCTGACGAATGGATGAGATTACTGTGGAATAAATGTTAATCTGTGGTATTTATGGTAAGTGATCATGCATGACCGTTGAGCTTAATTGGTTTATTCTTGGCATGATGTTTGAGTTAATGCACGTGATTATTGAGCTTTATCTTGCATATTCTGTGCTTAACTTTCCTTGTGAAGTATAGAAGCGATTATTGGGTCTATATAGAAGGAAACACTTCACGATTGAAGGGTACACAACGAACACACAAGCTGTCGAATTCCTTAGAGTGATTGAGCGTTAATTTGCGATTCATTCGTAGTTTGTGATTGAGCTTTCATTTGCGAATCTGTACCTTTGAGCGATCCTTAGAAACTCCAAATCCTACAAACCTTAGTCTTCGGACGTGTGAGCGCACAAAGGAGCACGAGTGGAGTCTTACGCACGTGGAGGGACGAATTTTGTGGATTCGGTGGCCTCGGTAGCAAGCTGCATCCAGTCGGGGAATATGTTTCTGGGTAAACGACGTGGATCGAAACTTGGCGTGCGTCAGCCTAGAACGAGGTCTAGTGTCCATAGTGTTTCGGTTGTGTACGGGTCAATCATAGTGTAACCGGTAACACTTAGTGATTGATTGGAACTCTAGGGGAGATCACACCCCAAGGACAGGATTAAACCCCAGTTGGGGATATAACCTGTATAAAAATCTCGTCTCACTCTACTTTCTGCTCTTACTTTCTGTGAGACAAACCCGGAACGCACGATAATATCTAGGTGATATCATAATAACCATTTCTGAAACTAACGTGATATTCTGAAACAGGGTTAGGGAGATAACTTTGATACTCGTACTGATTTATGGGAAATAACATACTCTGCAAATATCTTCTTAAAGAAAAGTATTTTTCAAAGAAGAACAAGCCAAATTTTTTTTATAGCCTAATTCACCCCCCTCTTAGGCATATTTTACACTTCATTTGGTATCAGAGCGGGTTACTCAACGAAAGGCCTAACACGCCTGAGTTAAGATCTAATGGTTTTTCGAGTGATGTTTTTGCAGAGGGTCAATCCCACTCTAGGCCACCTCTCTTCGATGGAACGAACTACGCAGTGTGGAAGAATCGCATGATCGAATTTCTCATCGCTGTCGACTACGATCTTTGGGAGACAATCATCAACGGACCATATACGGCTGTGAAATCCGATGGAACCCCAAAGGATGCTAAAGATTACACTGCTGATGACAAAAAAGGAATCACGCAAAACGCAAAGGCAAAAAACATGCTCGCATGCGCACTCACACGGGAAGAATACATTCGGGTCAGTTCCTGCTCATCGGCAAAGGAACGAATGAGAAGTCGCAAACCAAAAAAAAGAAGTCTATCGCATTCAAATCCAACCAAGAAGAATCTGATTCTGACGATGAACGAGAAGGCCTGATGAACGACCTAGCCATGCTTACAAAGAGATTTGAAAGATTCGAACAGAAAAGGTGATTCAAATGGAACTCCAGCAAATTCCAGAACAAAAACAAGGGAATCTCCACGTCAGGGAAGAAATTTCAGAAATGCTTTCGGTGCAACAAACCAGGCCACTATGCACATGAATGCCCAACAAATAACGATGAGAAACCAAGGAGCAGAAGGCCATGGTGACAGAATCTAACGACTCTGAAATGGAACAAAGTGAGGACGAGGATAACGCTTACATGGCTGATGAGAAAATTCATATCCTAAACAGTTTATATGGTTATGAAAGTGACTCATCTGTTTCTGATATAGAGGAAAGTAAGTAAGATTTGTGTAGGTTACTTCAAAAAGCAGAAAGAAAGACAGTGACTTATCGAGAGATATCGTAGAACTCAGAAATTCCTTAGATAGAGAAAAACAGAAAGTTGATAGACTCCTTGAGGGTAAGCAGAACCTATATATGCTGTTAAGTACTCATAGGAACATTGGTAGGTCAGGGATAGGTTATTCCACTGAAGGAAAGCATGCTAAACATTCTGTGCCTAAGCTTAAATATTTCTGTTGTGGTAGAAATGGTCATTATGCATACAACTGTCCTTTAAAGAAAGTTGATAAAACTAAGTATGTTTGGAGACCTAAGGAGTCACCTGTAAATACCGCTGTTGTATCTGATTCTAGCAGGAGATCACCATCTATGCAGAATGATATCTCATATGTTAACAGAAGTTATTTCCCCGCTAACATGTTAGGACCCAACAGAAATTGGGTACCTCAGAAGAGTACTTCTTTCTACAGGTACGAAGGAAGAATTCCAGTAAGAAAAGCAGGTGGTATCTCGACAGCGGGTGCTCCCGCCACATGACAGGTGATATAGGTAATTTTGTGTCGTTAAAGGCAGTTGTTGGAGGATACGTTTCGTACGCTAACGACGCAAAAGCCAAAATCGTGGGAGTCGGTACTGTTGGTAACAATTTAAATATCACTATAGATAATGTACGGTTTGTTAGGAACTTAGAACATAATTTAATTAGCATTAGCCAACTATGTGATGATGGACATACCATAGCTTTCGCCAAAGACAAGTGCCTTGTCAAAAAGGGTGATGAGATTGTGTTTAGTGCGGCTAGACATGGTAACATTTACTGCATCACTCTTGATGATATTGCTAACCAAAATGTCAAGTGTCTAGCAGTTACGCAGGATATCACATGGTTATGGCATAGATGTCTGGGACATGCTAACATGGAACTGATGTCTCACATATCATGCAATGAATTAGTGAGAGGTATTCCAGATATGAAAACCACCAAGGACAGAATCTGTAAAGCGTGCCAAATGGGGAAACAGACCAAGACGTCCTTTAAACTGAAGAATGTGATCTCTACGTCCAAACCACTGGAACTGCTGCATCTTGACCTTTTTGGTCCGGTACAGGTTATGTCATTGAAGGTAAACGATATGCCTTTGTTATTGTAGACGACTATACTAGGTACACATGGGTCTTATTTCTTGCACACAAAAGTGAGGTTTTAGATAATCTTGCGCCACTGATTAAGAAGCTAGAAAATGAGAAAAAGTTGAAGGTCCGTAAGATTATGAGTGATAACGGTCTAGAATTTGATAGTAAATCCTTTGCATCTTTTTATGACGAAAATGGTTATAGTCAAATTTTTCAGCCCCTATTACGCCTCAACAGAACGGAGTGGTAGGAAGAATAGAGTATTACAAGAAATGGCGAGGACTATGTTGAGCGAATATAATACTCCAAAACATTTTTGGCCGAAGCTGTTAGTACGGCATGTTATGTCTCGAATAGGATTTTCCTTAGACCGATTATTAAGAGAACTCCCTATGAACTTTGGAATGATAAAACCCTAACATAGGATATTTCCATGTATTTGGCTGCAAATATTTCATTTTGAATGATAGGGATAAAAGAGGAAAATTCGATTCCAAGGTAGATGAAGGTATATTCCTAGGTTACAGCCTTCATTCCAAAGCTTTTCGAGTGTTTAATAATAGGAAGAAGACTGTTCCAGAATCTGTGCATGTTACGTTTGATGAATTTCCTGACGCAGATGCTACTGAGGAAGGTATAGTTGTGTCTCCTACAGGTATACAGGTTACTGACAAAGGAGTGAACGCAATTCCATTGGAACTAGATACTGAGTCAGAGGAACCTGAAGCTTCAGACGAACAACAGCGCAGAAAATTCAAACATGCTTCCAGCCATCCCACATCCCACTGAACAAGTCATAGGGAATATCACTTCAGGGATCAAAACGAGAGCAACTGCACGAAACGATATTGCTGAGGAATCACATGACGTGCTGTTGTCAACCATGGAACCTAAGACAGTGAATGAAGCGCTTGACGATGAATCGTGGGTGATTGCCATGGAAGAAGAGCTGGCACAATTTGAAAAGAGCCAAGTGTGGACTCTTGTGGAAAGACCTAACGACAAGTCCATAATAGGCACGAAGTGGGTGTTTCGCAACAAACTGGACGAGAACGGTAACGTGACACGAAATAAGGCCAGGTTAGTTGCCAAAGGTTATTCCCAAGAAGAAGGTATAGATTTTCAAGAAACCTTTGCACCCGTAGCTAGGCTCGAGTCGATACGCATTTTACTTGCATATGCATCCTTTAAAAGATTCAAGCTTTTTCAAATGGACGTGAAAAGTGCATCTTTAAATGGTTTTATAAATGAGGATGTCTTTGTCGAACAACCTCCCGGTTTTGAAAAATAAGAATTTTCAAATCACGTCTTTAAATTAAACAAAGCTTTATATGGTTTAAAACAAGCCCCTAGGGCATGGTATGAAAGACTGAGTAGGTTTTTGCTAGACATGGGCTTTACAACGGAACAATAGATAACACTCTGCTTATAAAGTGCGAAGGGAATCACATACTACTTGTGCAGATATACGTTGATGATATCATATTTGGTAGCACTAACATCACTCTTTGCGAGAATATTTCTAAGTCTATGCAACAGGAATTTGAGATGAGCCTAATTGGACAACTCACGTACTTCCTTGGATTGCAAATCAAGCAATTGGATACGGGAACATTCATATCTCAAACGAAGTACACGAAGGAACTACTTGAAAAATTCGGAATGGCTGATTCCAAGGTACTTCCCACTCCTATGCACCAGACCGCTAAAATTGACAGTGATGAACAAGGTACGCCTTTTGACCAAACTAAGTATAGAGGTATGATCGGAAGTTTGCTTTACCTTACGGCAAGCAGACCCGATATTATGTTTGCTACTGGTCTATGTTCTAGATATCAATCGAGTCCTAGGGAATCTCACTTGATAGCAGTCAAGCGGATACTTAAATATTTGAAGGGAACAATCAATCATGGTATGTGGTATCCAAATTCCAAGGAATTCCCATTAATGGGATACTCGGATGCGGATTACGCCGGTTCTAGGGAAGATAGAAAAAGCACTAGTGGTACTTGTCAAATACTAGGGAATTCCCTTGTAACTTGGTCCAGTCGGAAACAAAATGTCGTGGCCCAATCCACAACCGAAGCCGAATATATGGCCTTAGGAAGTTGTTCTCAGCAAATCCTTTGGATGAAACAGACCATGAGTGATTACGGTTTAAAGTACGATCAAATTCCCATTTTTTGTGATAGTACTAGTGCCATTAGTATCACTAAGAATCCCGTACACCACTCTCGAACTAAGCATATAGAGGTGAAACATCATTTTATTCGAGATCATGTTCAGAAAGGGAATATCAGCGTGAAATTCGTAGGAACTAATGATCAGTTGGCTGATATCTTCACGAAACCCCTTGTTGAGATTAGATTCTGTGATATCCGTGACCGATTAGGAATTATTGAGCTCAAATAGGAAAGGTGACTAGATATGTTCGCCTTTATTATTCCCTTGATCTTATCCTTTAGGATCTCAGCGATTTTATTCCTTGATTCTATTAAGAATATCTTCATTATCTTTTCAAATCCTTTCCATTTCTGAAGAGATTATTTTAGACTTTTCTTCGACATTTATGTCAAAATCTATTTTCAGCCAATATTTCCTTGAGCTCTGATCTTTACTTATTTCCTTCCTTAGTTCCCGCGAGATATCCTTTTATCTTTAGTTAATTCCACATAACGGGCAGCTTCCTTCACCACTAAGTATTCCTTTTTCAAATTCAATTTTGAAATTCCTTCCTTATCTGACACACTTCTTGTCAAGATCACATCTCTCTTTAACTTCTTTCCATCCTTATCCAAAAGGACTCGGCCTTTATAAACCGTCCCTTTTTTGTTTCTCCATTCCATTCAAACCCTAAGCTCTCCACTTCATACTTTCCTCCTTCAACTCTTCGATATCAACCATGGTGAAAACCAAAAAGGCGCCGGATCTAAGTCCGACAAAAAGCGAGAGGCTACCCTAGTCGAAACTCCACTCTCTCCAAAAGCCACCCGTTCCAAGTCAAAAAGCAGTCCAAAATCCACAAAATCTCCTACGAAACCTAAGAAAAAAAAGGCTAAGATCGATAAAATTCCTATTCCATCCCCTACTCCTTCTCCTGCTTCTTCTGATAATCAGCCTGCATCTTCGGAGAAATCTGCCTCGCACGAGAAACCTGCCTCTCCAGAAAAATCTGTCTCTGCCCAAATTGAGTTATCTCCATGAGACACCCGCCATGATGCTGAAACGACCGCACTGTTCAACCCTGATAATCCAGAAGAAATCACCGACCAGATCAAATTCCTTACTGAGAATGCCAAGGAGCTTCATGGAAAGCTTCAGAAGCGACGCGTGCACAAGGTAGGTGCATGAAGTTTGATGAGTTGGCGGACAGCCAAGTCGTGACGTGGCTGACGGAATATGGCTGGGAAAATTTCCTGAGGATTAACAAGTCCTTGTACGTGGAGGCGGTGAAACTCTTCTATGCCAATCTCACTTTCGTTGAAGACGGAACTGAGATCACAGTGAAATTATGTGCTTGGAAAGACTCTTGAATGGAATAGCGCTAAAGTGAATGAGATGCTGGGGGTTGAGAACGAAGGGCTCCGCTACTTTGACTTTGTCCACTGGTGTGCCTCTGAGGTATCCATGCGAGACTGTGCGATAGCTCTCTGGAATTCCCCCATAAGCCAAAGTTCTCTGAAGGAGAAGCCTTGAACCAACTTCCCATAGATCTGTTCTTTCTCTACAAAGTCCTGCATTTTACGCGATGGAGCGCCCGTGTTGGCAGTGGAGGCCATTCCACCACAATGATCAACATGAGCATGCTGACTCTCTACATGGTGTCCCAAAATAGGCCAATCAACTTAGGATATTTCGTCCTTAAGTACATGATCTATGCCAGTCAGAGCTCAGATAAGGAACGTCCCTATGGTATGGTACTGACACATCTATTTGAGACCAAGGGAATCTCTCTGCCCAAGGCTTGGGAAGACAGCTCTAAGCATGCTGTGGATCTGGTCACACTGAAGCGTGTTGGTATACGCTATGATGCGCGCCAAGGCTGGCTCAAAACAAAGGATATGCAGACCCCTTCAAAGACTCCGATCAAGAAGAAACGGGATGACGATAGCGACGACGAGCAAGGAACGATCGCAGATCTGAAAAAGAATATCAAGGGCCTGAAGAATAAGAACCGCAAAAAGTTCAAAAAGATCTCACGGAACTTCAAAAGGGTTAACAAGTATATGAAGGAGATCTCCGCGGCTCTTAATATCACTGAATCCTCATCTGCCTCATCGGATAGCGATTCCGGCCTTTAGATCTTGGTTCCATAGAAATTCCCTAGCTCTGATAGGATTAGCTCTAGTTTGCCTTTTCTAGTTTTTGGGTTTGAGGTCGAGGTTGGTTGGTTGGTTGCAGGTTTAGGTACGCTGGCGGTGTTAGTCCCTCCTTTTTAATGATGAAGGAGGAGAAGTCTAGGCAATTAATGACTTATTTTGTTATTTTGGAATGATATAATATAATCGGCTTGCTTGCTTTTAAATGCTCATGTCTTAATCCTCTTTGTGCTTGAGTTTGTGACTTGTTAAGGATTAAGGAATTCTGCACATAGGCAGGGGGAGCAAACTGATATGGTGTGATAATTTGCGACATTCCATGGTAACTTGTGACATTCCATATGATATGATCTGAAAATTTGAGACATTCCATGGTGACTTGTGACATTTCGTATGATATGACCTGGTAATTGCTATATGTTTTTGCTGTTGTGCTTTACATGGGAATACTAGCAATTAGAGGGGGAGCATGCTTCGAAATCTGATAAAATTATTTGCTCTAATCATATGTCGCATGCCGTGATACTTAAACATGCTACGTGCGTAAATGGCTTCATATCGAGTGTACTCATATGCTTAAGATAGGCACTAATTACTTGTCATCATCAAAAAGGGGGAGATTGTAGACCTTTTTGATCCAAATGACTATGAGAGTTTTGATTATTCCAAGTAATTATGTAAAATGGGGGGTACAAATTCGAAAACTCGATATGCATGTTGTGTGATGTTTAAGTATGTGAAAATGTTCGATTAACCGCTTGAATGTGATTGACCTGATAAGAAAATCGAATTTGTTTGATCTTATGCTTAACTGGAATATCTATGTGATCACCTGGTTATGAACGTTTTTGCATGAATGGAATCTCACTGTGTGCTATTTATGGAAAATATATTCTGCTAAGTGATATGTGAGCTGTACACGTGATTGAGTTATTTTAGGCAAGAATATCGATATGATCAACCGGATATAAATGACTATGCGATTGATTTATTTTAGGAAAGAATATCAATGATATATATCCGTTGAGTGCGATATTGAGTGACTCTTAAATCAGTGAATCATGATCCTGCTTTCCTTGTGCGACTTAGGATTCATATTATGGAAAGTGATCAATTGATTGGGCTTATATGTGGTAATATGCTGTTTGAGTCTATTTATGGAATGAGCTGAAATCGGATGAGATCACTATACATGGAAAGTATGCTTTGCATTATACTCAGTAGATCAAATCTTTCTCTGTGCGAATTGGCTATCATATTTTGGGAAAGAAATCAGTTGATTGAGCTTACAGTTGAAAATATGCTGAGTGGAATATATATGGAATATGCTCACGAATGGATGAGATTACTGTGGAATAAATGTTAATCTGTGATATTTATGGTAAGTGATCATGCATGACCGTTGAGCTTAATTGGTTTATTCTTGGCATGATTGTTTGAGTTAATGCACGTGATTATTGAGCATTATCTTGAATATTCTATGCTTAACTTTCCTTGTGAAGTGTAGAAGCGATTATTGGGTCTATATAGAAGGAAACACTTCACGGTTGAAGGGTACACAACGAACACACAAGCTGTCGAATTCCTTAGAGTGATTGAGCGTTAATTTGCGATTCATTCGTAATTTGTGATTGAGCTTTCATTTGCAAATCTGTACCTTTGAGCGATCCTTAGAAACTCCAAATCCTACAAACCTTAGTCTTCGGATGTGTGAGCGCACAAAGGAGCACGAGTGGAGTCTTACGCACGTGGAGGGACGAATTTTGTGGATTCGGTGGCCCTTCGGTAGCAAGCTGCATCCAGTCGGGGAATAGGTTTCCTGGGTAAACGACGTGGATCGAAACTTGGCGTGCGTCAGCCTAGAAGGAGGTCTAGTGTACATAGTGCTTCGGTTGTGTACGGGTCAATCATAGTGTAACCGGTAACACTTAGTGATTGATTGGAACTCCAGGGGAGATCACACCCCAAGGACCCGAGGACAAGATTAAACTCCAGTTGGGGATATAACCTGTATAAAAATCTCGTCTCACTCTACTTTCTGCTATTTACTTTTCTGTGAGACAAACCCGGAACGCACGATAATATCTAGGCCATATCATAAAAACCATTTCTGAAACTAACGTGATATTCTGAAACAGGGTTAGGGAGATAACTTTGATACTCGTACTGATTTCTGGGAAATAACATACTCTGCAAATATCTTGTTAAAGAAAAGTATTTTTCAAAGAAGAACAAGCCAAATTTTTTTTATAGCCTAATTCACCCCCCCCCCCCCTCTTAGGCATATTTTACACTTCAGGCACATAATCATTGCGCAAAGTTCATAAATCATATAAGCACGTAATTCATAAAATCACATAGGCATAAAATGCAACTAGTCACATAAGCGTAGAACGTGCACGCAGATTTGTTTAGTCGCATAAATCGTGAATGCAAATTTTATTGGCCTTATTAGCTTACGAGGACCCAGGTGCTACATAGAGACTCAAGGACGTTCGACATTTCCTACAACAAGCTTCGATGGACCTAGTTCTGATAGGAGACGAAGAACTTCAGGAAGGAGAGAAGACCATGAAAAAATTCCCTCAAGGCTTCCAGAATTGATTGCACTACGAGCGGATTCCCCTACAAGACAAATGCTAGGGACCGTTCGAATCGACACGCCATGGGAAAACATAAGGATTGAAATCCCATTCCTGGAAGAAGTTCGTCAGAGAATATTGAAGTCACCGAACAAAATTAAGAAGTTGAACTAATTCGAGCTCAGAGGCATCTCTCACTAGGATCAGCGGAAAAGGATGACGTATCTTTGGATGCTAACCAATTTTGGACTAGATGTGAGGCTGGGGATTCCAAAAAAACAACTGAAGAGTCATTTCAGGGACGTATCCCCAATCTTTCAGCTGCTAAGCGTCTACTGTACAAAAGGAGGTCTTCCATCTCCCTTCCATGTTATAGAGCGAATAGACAGAACTGGAGAGTAGCTAAGTGAGAGCGACCTGCCTTACCTCTCCCGCCGAAGAGGAGTACAATCTCTAAAAGCTATATGTAGAGAAGTAAAAGGGTCCGCAAGGCTTCATAAAGAAGGAAGGACTCGAGGGACTCTACCGGTTCATGATGCGCCAGGTCAAGTACCATGACGCACACGACCTTCAGATGGCTCTGGAGAGCAATATGACGAAGGTCAACATGACCGCTCCGCTCAATGAAGGACCTGAGATCGAAGGTCTTCCCAACACGTGCACATCAGCTCAGTCTTAGGGATCACCTACCACAATCAGATTGCAAAGAAGAATAGGTTGATGCTGAAGACTGAAGTTCATAAGTATTATGATGGGACTCTCAAGTTCATCAGGCAGAATTTAGAGAAGAGATTGGAAGAGATCGACAGAGAGACCATGTTGAAGCTTCACAGGTTTGTGAGAGAGCAAACCCTCCTGATGGAACTACTTGAAGTCATCGAGGAGTGATTGGAGCTGAGGAACAGCATAAGGAACTTCGAGCATGCGCTGGGCTTGCGCAGGTCATACTATGCCCGACGAGGACAGATAGCACGGAAGGGCAATAAAGAACAAAGGGGGAGAATGTAGAATAACATTTGTAATTGTGCTTTGATTTCATTAGCTGTCTTCGTAATTAGGGGATTTATTTGTATTTGTCCTTAGCTGAGGACTTATTTGTTATTTATACCAACTATGTTTGGTATAAATACATTTTGTACACATTGAGCTTAATAGAGAATTTAGCCAATTGATCCGAAAGGCTTGCAAATCTAATTCTAGAGAGAGAAAGTCAAAATTCATTCTCTCACTACACGAATTCTCTCTCAAGTTCTTCAAAGAAGGTTTCCGATCGAAATCTCATTTTATATAATTCTAATCATTTCCTTAGGATTTCAAGTCTAGGATCTAGGAGTTGATAATTGAGGACCTAACAGGATCATAATGACGGAAGCGCACGCCACGATGTATTCAGTGCACCCAGGAGCTACGAAAATGTACAGAGACTTACGGCTAAACTACTGGTTGCAAGAATAATGAAGTATATAGCAGTGTTTGTGAGCCAGTGCTTGACCTGTCAGCAAATCAAAGCGGAACATCAGCAACCGGCAGGGACCTTACATCCCGGAATGGAGGTGGGATAATATAACGATGGACTTCGTCGTCGGTCTGCCGAAGAATGTGAAAGGGCACAACGGGATTTGGGTAATCGTCGACCGACTAACCAAGTCTGCTCACTTCTTGCTAGTAAGTACGACATTTTCCTTGGAGCGGTACGCGGAACTCTATATTCAGGAGATAGTGCGATTCCACTGAATCCCAACGTCAATAGTCTCGGATCGAGACTCAAGTTTTCTGTCGAAATTCTGGACGAGCTTGCAAAAGGCGACGGGGACGAAATTATCCTTTAGTACGGCCTATCATCCCCAAACCGACGGTCAATCAGAACGGACCATCCAAATATTAGAGGATATGTTACGAGCATGTGTGATAGATTTCAAAGGCAATTGGAGTAGATACCTTCCACTTGTCGAATTCTCATACAACCATAGCCATCAAGATACAATTGGAATGGCTCAATACGAAGCGCTATACGGGCGAAAGTGTAGATCTCCAGTACATTAGGACGAGATCGGCGAACGGGCAACACTAGGCCCAGATTTGGTGCGAGAGATGACGAAAGTAATGGCGACGATACGAGAAAGAATGCGAACGGCCCAAAGCAGGCAGAAGAGCTATGCAGATTAGAGGCGCAGACCGTTGGAATCCGCGATAGATGATTGGGTGTTTGTAAAAGTATCGCCGATGAAAGGTGTAAGACGATTCGGGAAGAAGGGGAAGTTAAGCCCACGATACATTGGCACGTTTGAAATAGTTAAAATAGTCTCAGAGGTAGCAGTTGGAACTGCCAGCGTCGTAATCGCAAGTTCACGATGTCTTCCACATCTCAACCTTACGTAAGTATATCGCTGATCCAAATGATGTACTGAGGAATGAGCTTCTACACGAGCAACTAAAACCAGATTTGAATTACGAGGAAGTGCCAGTGGAGGTTTTGATGTATGAGACGAAACGGCTTAGAAATAAGGACATTCCGTTAGTAAAAGTGTTGTGGCGGAATCAGTCAACAGAGGAGGCTACGTGGGAACGTGAGGATGAGATAAAAGATCGCTATCCCGAATTGTTCCAACCGGTCTCCTGAGCGAAGACGCCTTCGAGGTCTTCACGCTAAATTCGGGCTCGCCAGGTTGTGCAATGTCAGCCCAACAGGCAAGTCCGTCCCCCGGTCGTTGAAAGTAGTCCTCGTAGTGCTTATCCGGGATGGCCCTTCGCGCTCGAAATGTGGTATCGGTACTCCAAGCGCCCGAAAAATGTCGTCGACTTCCACCATTCGCTCTACATTGAATGCCCGGAATTTGACGCCATTGTGCTCGTATTCCTCTAAGGAGAAGGTGGACAGGAACTCCAGCGTCAGCTCCTTGTACGCCGGCTCTTAATGTGAAAGAAGTCGAGCCATCCACTGAGCGACAAATACTAGGCCACATGCTGGTCTATGTGGTGAATCAGAGCTAAATAAACCCTTTGAAGCAGCAAATTTCGCCAACAATTTCCAAAAATCCCCAAAATTCAAAAATTAGGGTTCATCCTCTAACATCAAAATTCATGGTTGAATTTAACAAAGTAAGCAAACCCATCATAATTATAACACGTATCTAACTTAGAAAAGGCATAGCCATACCCAAATTAGCAAATCCGATGAAATCCCCAAATTTACTATTAGGGTTGAGAAGGGAATCGTACATTGTGAGCTTAATCGAGGTTAGATTTAAACTGTGGTGGTTTAGTGAGGTCTCCCGGAGATGGGTGGCGGGCGCAGTGGTGGTATGTGGTGGTCGGAGTGAATGCACGGGTGGTGCTAGGTTTGAGTGTGGGCGTTCGTTCGAGATTGGGGTTGTATGTTAGCGAATTCGAGTTTGATGTGATTTTATTTGATTTTTCGCATCAGTCACGGCCGTGAACATGTGTTCACCAGGCCGTCGAACGGCACACCCGAGTACCTCATGGCCATGACACCAGAGTCGCAGGCCGTGACAAATTCAATTTTTTTATATTGCCCGTAAGTGTCACGGCCGTGAAGCTTAAGATTTTGGCCATGACAATATGCCGCAAGTGCTGCTTATGGAGTCACGGCCGTGAAGATTAATCTTCAGGCCATGACAAAGCACTGCGAGGTTCTCCGCGATGTCACGTCTGTTGTATGTCACTGGCCATGAACCGAATTTTTTTTTTGCAAAGCACTCTAATGCCTGAAACATAAACAAAAATACCTTGGTTGCCTCCCAAGGAGCGCTTCCTTTAACGTCTTTAGCCGGACGTCCCTTCGTTCGCTTAGGATGGCTGGAAGTCCAGGTATAGCACCTCTTTTTCGCTCACGTCTCCCTCATCTCCATGATAGTGCTTCAACAACAGCGGACGGTCCCGACCAACGTGATCTAAGTTTGCCGGGAAAAAGCCTAAGTCGAGAGTTAAAGATGAGGACTTGGTCCCCTTCCTGAAACTCTTCCCTTTGCCTAATATTCTTATCATAGTAGCCTTTTGAGCGCTCTTTATACATGCGAGCGTTATCGTAAGCCGATAAACGCCACTTGTCGAGCTCATTAATTTGGAGTTGCCGCTTTCCGCTGGCTTCTCTCAAATCAAAATTCAAGGACTTGATCGCCCAATAATCCTTATGCTCGATTTCTATGGGAAGGTGGCACGACATCCCATAAACTAATCTATACGGTGTAGTGCCTATGGGTGTCTTATATGCAGTCCTATACGCCCAAAGTGCATCGTTCAACTTGTTCGCCCACTCCCTACGGTTCCCTTCTATGGTCTTGCTAAGATGCGTTTCAACTCACGGTTTACTACTTCGACCTGACCGCTAGCTTGGGGGTGGTAAGGGATGGATAAGCTATGTCTAACCCCGTAACGCTCTAATGTACGTGCAAACTGGGTGTTACATAAATGAGTGCCTCTATCACTAATGATGCATCTAGGTGCTCCAAATCGTGAAAATAATGCTCGTAAAAATCTAACGACAACTCTAGCATCGTTCGTGGGCAAAGCTTGCGCCTCGGTCCACTTGGACACATAGTCTACAACAACCAGAATATACTTATTATTATACGAGCTAGGAAACTTTAGAACCCGAGCCCCCGTAAGCTAGTTGGCCAATAAATTTGCGCGCACATTGTATGCTTATGTGACTGCATGAATTTAGCATATGCGTTTTGTGCTTATGTGATTCTATAAATTTTGTGCGATCATTATGTGCCTAAGTGAATTCTATGAAATTATGTGCCTTGGTGATATCTAACTTACTTATGGATTTTCGAAAATATAAGATAAGAGAGATTGAGGCAATAATACTAGTAAGAATAAGAATTCGGCTAATGGTTAAAGTTGGTCTAGAATGGAATGCAAACGTAAGCCCAAACCATTAAGGATAAACTTTAGTAACAAAGTTCCATAAATTAAGGAAACTCATGTTACTACATGTCTCATCAACCATACCCTTGCTTTCTTAAAAATATCTAAGAACAATTCTCACACTAGAAAACGCCAATTAGAGAGAGAGGGGAGAAATCGAGCCATAGCTTTGAGAAGGTATGAAAATCTATTATGTGAATTACGTTTATTAGCTTGTAATTTAGGTTATCAGTTCGAATCTAGCATGTTTATTGTCTTAACACATGAAAACCTACCCAAAATCGTACTCTTTAGTTCATTCGGTTTTTAGGGTTTTTGGAAGTTCATATGATCTTCAACATGCTCTTAAGAAAAAGGCGTGTTTTGATATTAAGATGTGGTAGTTCGCGGGTCAAAAGATGTTTGGATAGGTGTGAGGCTTCACAAACTTTAAATCGCGAACCCTAGAAAAGATGAGATTCGCGAACTCCATAATTGTCGCGAACTAAAATTTAGACTTAGAGGGTAGGTGAAGTCGGGTAGTTCGCGAAGAGGACAAGTCGCGGGTTAGTGAAGGTTGGCGAATTGCACACCATGAGGGTTCGCAAAATTCAGGTGGCTCACAAGTTACAAGGAGTCGCGAAGTAAGGGTTTCACGGGTTGGGTAAGTCGCGAATCACGAGCCATTCAAAGTACTTCGCGAACCATGAGAAGTTCACAAACCCATTTACACGAATTTAAATGCTATGAAAGGGTCGCGAATTCTGTTAGGACTAAGCAGTTCGCGAAGTAGAGTATGCTTTGCGAATTGAGGATTTGCGAATTAAACAAACTGCGAAGTAGAAAACCCCAATCATTAGGGTTCGCAAAGGTATAGTTCGCGAACTAACAAAAACTTCGCGGGTTGGGCAAGCTTGGCGAATCCATTGAACTTAGCGAATTGAATGAGGATTCGCGAAGCATGAACTTGGCGAATCCTTAATACGCAAAATGTACTTCACGAAGTCCAAAAGAAGTCGCGAATTGAATAGGTGAAATGGGACTTCGCGAAGTGGGAAAAGTTGGCGAACTATATAGCTTAGTGAAGTGAGTGTGAGATGATGAGAACTTCGCGAAGTGTACATAGGATCTTTCACGAATTATAATAACGTGAAGAACATTGTGAGTTAGATTTAAAGTAAGATAGACTTCGCGAAGTAAGAATAGGCTAGGTATTTCACGAATTAGGTCTTTTAGAAAGGAGACTTCACGAATTATAAGAAGTAGAAATTTTCACAAGTCATCCAAACTTCACGAATTTAAAGTACTTCGTGAACTATGAGTGTGAAGTTAGCGAATTATGGGCTTGTAGGACTAGTTCGCGAACCAAGGGATGGGGGTAAAGCCACACTTTGCGAATTAGGGTAACATTGGCGAAGTAGGGTTAGACCTTGAGTCATAAGTAGTTCGCGAACCCTAGTTTGCGAATTGTGTGTGCGTGTGGTCTTAATGTCACGAATTGGGTAGACATAGAAAATTGTAACGAAGAAGTTAAGTTAGTTCACGAATTAAGTATGGGTCACGAGTCATGAACTTTCACGAATTAAACTAACGAACTCTCTCCCAATGATTATCTTTTCAAATGCAATGTTAGAATATTTCCAACACTTTGGCACTTGAAGCACTTCGAAGGTCAAGGAAATTAAATAGCATACTGAGATTTATATTTTGTGCTTACGGTCGAAAATTAGGGAACTCTCCGGATCAGTAGCTAGTAATCTACGCGGATGACAGGTAAGTGGAAATTCAACTACTATACGTAACTTGTTGCATGTGCCTAACCTATGTGACTATGTGACTCAGTGCCTACATGATTAGTGAATTAGACGTGTTTTACGATTATGGTAATTATTATGGCATTGATGCACTATGCATTTCACGAGCAAGCACGGAGCACTCGGAGGATTTTGTGAGTCGAGTGTGTAAAATTATGTCGCCTAAAGCGAATTATAATTGCCGAGGTGGGCAATTGGAGTCAGTCTACAGTAAAGTTAGGGGCGGCTTCTAGGGCACCGTGATGGCGTTGATGCGCCGTCGGCGATGTTGATGCGTTGCCAAGTTATACGAACGATGTTCATGCGTCGGACGATTATCATGGTTGGGTTGATGCCCTCATGATTGGGTTGATGCCCTTATATCCTTGTTAGCGTGGTTGGATTGATGCCCTCATGCTCCGAGTTGATGCCTATGGTTGGATTAGAGCTCTATACGGTGTATGCCTAGTAAGTTTGCCGAGGGCCCTGAGCGAAAGTGTATGAGACTTAAGATGCATGGGCATGGATTGCCTTTGCGGGGATTTATCACGTGCACATAATTTTTACTTACTGAGCTTATCGCTCACCCTTACGTCATGTGTTGTAGGAGCACGCGAGCTCGGTACGTGATCGCTTAAGATGGCAAGGCATTCTTTTGAAGCTTCCAAGCGTCTTTTGGGGGTGGTGTGTGCATGGATGACGACCTGTGAAGCCGGACGCATAGGATTCTTTTGCTGTGCATGTATACACTTCCATGTAATTAGAATTAGGAATATTCTTTTGACATGTAAAGAAACGTTCCCCATCATATAAATGGAAAAATTTCATATGTATTTCCGCACGTCTTTTTAACTTAATATGTCGTTAGGCACATAGGTTAACGTTAGAATAGGTAGCGATGGCTAGGGTTGCCACATAAACAGACCCATAAAATCTATACCGTATACGCTCGCATACTAAAATAAAGTTCTGAGGCATTTCATCGCGTGTTTTGAGAGAATACCTGGGCGTTGACACTGATCACAAGCATCAACGTACCTTTGGGCGTCTTCGAAGATCGTAGGCCAGGAGAACCCGCTTTTCAGCACCTTCTGAGCGGTTCGGTTGGCTGCATAATGCCCTTCGGTAAGTCCGCCGTGGCAATGCATCAGAATTCATGTCGTCTCAGGGAAGGAGATACATCGACATATCACCTGGTCCGCAAAGGAGACACATCGACGTATCACCTGGTCCGCACATCGCTGAAAAGGTACGGATCTTCCCAAAAGTAATACCTCAGGTCAGAAAAGAATTTGTTCTTTTGCTGACTCGTGTACTTCTTTGGTAGGACCCTCGCAACAAGATAGTTAGCAAAATCTGCAAATCACATAGTATCGTCTCTTACCACCTTTATCGAGTACAAGTGCTTGTCTGGGAATCTATCATGTATCGCTTTACCGTCCTTGTGGTATATTTCGGACTCCTCTAGTCGAGAGAGGTGATCCGCCGGCAAATTTTGTGTCTTTCTTGTCTCGGATCTCTATATCGAACTCTTAAAGGAGTAAGATCCATCTGATCAGCCGAGGCATGGCATCTGGCTTCGCTAATAAATACTTAAGGGCAGAGTGCTCAGTAAACAATAACTTTAGATAAAAGATATGACCTGAATTATCAAAGGAAAACACGACGACTAACTGCTCTTGGGCTGCGTCTAACGTCTTACTCACGTAGTAGATCGGCCTAAAGTGGTTGTCCTTGCGCACATTAGTTCAAAGGGCATAATCACTAGCATCACACATTAGTTCAAAGGGCAACTTCCAGTCGGGGGCGACCATAATAGGTCATGCGATACGTCGGTCCTTAAGTAAATTAAAAGCATGCAAGCACTAATCATTAAACTCAAACGGGGCATATTTTTCAAGTAACCTAGAAATGAAGTGTAAAATATGCCTAAGGGTGGGGGGGGGGGTGAATTACGCTATAAAACATTTTGGCTTGTTCTCCTTTGAAAAATACTTTTCTTTAAGAAGATATATGCAGAGAATGTTATTTCTCGGAAAGCAGTACGAGTATCAACGTTATCTCCCTAACCCTGTTTCAAAATGTCACGTTATTTTCAGAAATCGTTTCAAAGATATCACCAAGTTATTTGCAGACGTTCCGGGTTTGTCTCACAGAAAAGTAAATAGCAGAAAGTAAAGTGAGATGGGATTTTTATACAGGTTATATCCCCAACTGGGGTTTAATCCTGTCCATGGAGTGTGATCTGCCCAAGTGTTCCAATCAATCACTAGGTATTACCGGTTGTGGTTACAAAATGATTGACCCGTACACAACCGAAGCACTATGGATACTAGACCTCGTTCTCGGCTATCGCACGCCAAGTTTAGATCCACGTCGTTTACCAAGGAAACCAATTCCCAACTGGATGCAGCTTGCTATCGAAGGGCCACCGAATCCACCAAATTCGTCCCTCCACGTGCGAAAGACTCCACTCGTGCTCCTTTGTGCGCTCAATACGTCCGAAGACAAATCACGTCCGAAGACTAGGGTTTTAGGATTGGGTGTTGCTAAAGATCGCTCAAAGGTACAGAATTCGCAAATGAAAGCTCAACAAAAACGATGAATGAATCGCAAATTAACGCTCAATAACTCTAAGGATTCGTTTGCTTGTGTGTTCGTTGTGTAACCTTCAACGTGAAGTGTTTTCTTCTATATAGAACCAATTATCGCTTCTACACTTCACAAGGAAAGTTAAGCACAAAATATGCAAGACAAAGCTCAATAATCACGTGCATTAACTCAAAGAATCATGCCAAGAATAACCCAATTAAGTTCAACGTTCATGCATGATCACTTACCATAAATATCACAGGTTTACTTTCATTCCACGGTTATCTCATTCGGTTGTCAGCACATTCCATATATAGACTCAATCAGCATATTTCCACATGTAAGCTCAATCAATTAATTACTTTCCAAAAATATAAATCCCGAGTCGCACACGGAAAGATAGATCATTGATTCACTGATTTAAGAGTCAATTAAGATAGCACTCAAACTAATATTTCATTGATATTCTTTCTCAAAATAAATAAATCACATGTAAGCACTTAATCAGAATATCCGGGTGATCACAGTGATATTCTTTCCTAAAATAACTCTTCACGTGTACAGCTCACATATCACTTGACAATATATATTTTCCTTATATAGCACACAGTGAGATTCCATTCATATGAAAAACGTTCATAACTAGGTGATCACATCAATATTCCAGTTAAGTATAAGATCACACAAATTCGATTATCTTAATAATTTAATCACATTTAAGAACTTAATAGATCATTTTAACATACTTAAACAACATATCACATACATATCGAGTTTTCTAATTTGTACCCCCCCAATTTACATAATTACTTGGAATAATCAAAACTCTCATAGTCATTTGGACCAAAAAGGTTTACAATCTCCCCCTTTTTGATGATGACAAGTAATTAATGCCTATCTTAAGCATATGAGTACACTCGATATGAAACCATTTAAGCATGTAGCATGTTTAAGTATCAAAGCATGTGACATATGATCAGAGCAAATAAATTTATCAAATTTCAAAGCACGGTCCCCCTGTCTAATTGCTAATAATCCTATGTAAAGCACAGTCGCAGGATTTAGCAATTACGAGATTATATAATATGGAACATCTCAAGTTACCATGGAATGTCTCAAGTTATCCACATCACATCAGTTTGCTCCCCCTGCCTATGTGCGGAATTACTTAATCCTTAACCATCAAACTAGAGCACAAAGAGATTAAGACATAGACATATAAAAGCAAGCCGATTATATCATTCCAAAATGACAAAAAATGGGCCACAAGTAAACGACCCGGCACCATAAGGCATTAATTGCCTAAACTTCTCCCACTTCAGCATCAAGAAGGAGGGACTCAAACACCATCAACATACCTAAACCTGTAACCAACCACGACCTTCAAACCCAAAAACCAACAAAGGAAGCGAACTTAGCAGACTAGATCTAATCCTATTCGAGCGAGGAGATCACTAGGGAATTAAGGGCTGGAATTGCTGTCAGATGAGGCAGATGAAGATTCGGCGATATTAAGAGCCGTGGAGATTTCCTTCAGATATTTTTTAACCCTTCTGAAGTTCCGTGAGATCTCCTTGAACTTCTTCCGATTCTCATCTTTAAGGCCCTCGATACTCTTTTTCAGATCGGCTATCGTTCCCTGCTCGTCGTCGCTTTCATCATACCTTTTCTTCGGGGTCGGACTTTTTGAAGAGTCATTCAGATCCCTTGTTGAAGATATAAATGTGCCTAAGAGGGGGGGGGGGTGAATTAGGCTTATAAAAATTTATGCTTCTTTTCACAAATGCTAAGTGTGGTGACTTAGGTATGCCTACTGATGTTTGTGACGAGTATGCCTGATATATCCTAGTAACGTCGGATGTGCGTCGGGTCTGTCTCACAGCGATAAAGAAATAACTGAAAAGTAAATGCAAGACAGGATTTTTATAGAAGTTATATCCCCAACTGGGGTTTACTCCTCTCCTTGGGATTTGCTTCCCAAGAGTTTAACCAATCACTATAATGCACCGTAGCTGGATACAAAACTGATTAGTTAGCCCAATACACAACCGAAACAAGTCGAACACTAGACACTACTAGGTTACCACACGCCGAGTTTCGTTCCTCGGAATCTCCTTGATCCCGACAGACACAGCTCGCTACCGAAGGGCCCCCGAACTTGTCCTTCCCTTCACATGTGCGTAAACGTCGACCTTGCCTCCTTGGTATTGCTCACGTCCGAAGACAGAATATATGAAGGGTATGATGGAATATCGGATAAATCACTCGCTCAGTGATGGATATGCAGGTTAACGCTCAGGTGGGCAGAAAGCTATCACAAGTGAAAGGCTCAGGAATCTCTTAGTATCTCTCTGCTCAAAAATCTCTCGTAGGCTTAAATTCGCAAATTCTCAGTTCTTTCGAAAATCTGAAGTGCAGCTCATATATAATCCTTTTCAAATGGCACTTCTCATGGAAAGTTATATCAAACAAGAATCACCAAATCAAGTATATTTTCCATGTAGCTTTCGAGTCAATCATACCATATAAAACATGCTCACAACAATTCATCACAACGGTCATATAGCACATTTAAAGCATAATTATTTTCCATGTAGATGCTCAATTTCGTTTTTAAGCTCATCCAATCATTACGCATACATTTTCTATTTCAGCACTTTCCATAAGTGATTCCTTGCTATCAGCTTCTAGTAACGAGTTACTCCAGATTTACTTTCCAAGTATGGCACGCAAGATAGCAATACACCAGCACATTTACCATGTACAGCTCATAGCATTTAATTAATATATTTACCATGTTTAGCATGCAAATCAGATCAGAGCTTACCTAAATAGATTTATCACATCATGGCTCGACTTTCCTTATATCAGAGATCACACCTGTTACATCACATACCATATAAGAGCAACTTATCCACAAGGTCAATCAAATCAGATCTTTCCAAAAATATAATATCCAATCAGCATAGAGAAAGATATCAATTCAATATTTCACATTTAATTCAGTCAAGGGCATGCAAGGCGTACATATGATTTTCGTCCAGGAATAACGGATTTCAAACAGATATATCACTTTCCATATATAAACAGCATATTTTCTATATATAGCTCAGTAGGATATCTCATGCATTATTTCCATATATAACACAGAACGATATATCCTATCTCATGGACTGTCTATAACATGCGATCACCTAGTTCCATCAATTCATCACAGAATCACACGCAAATCAAATATTCAACATTTTGACGATTTATAGCTCATAAACAATGCATGGACGAATATTACATGAACTTAGACATTTTATTTGTCCCAAAATCGAATTGCTTATTTTATAGACCTAACGTCATTTCAATTACATTGTCCATCAAAATTCTCTAGCATACATGGACCAAAAAGGTCAACATTCTCCCCCTTTTTGATGATGACATGTAATTGATGCAGCACGAAAGCAAGTAAGCATATTCGATCACGCAAATCCTAGCACATATGTCTAAGTGTTCCGTAGTTGCAAAACAGAGCATATGATATTTCCTAGTCACATATGATACACATTTGCTCCCCCTGCCTAAGTGCAGTTATCTCTATGACATGCTAAGATATATCTTGAGTACAAAATTTCGAAATTACCCGTGAGTGTGCTCCCCTGCCTAAGTGCGCATTTTCCAAGCATGGTTCAAGCAATCATGTAATCATCGCAGCAGACACTTAGCACTTATCAAGAAATTTCACACAAGTCAAATCGCACATTTAAGCATCAAAGTATGAGATCAGTATATTGGTATATCCATAGATCAGAGCAAAGATGTTAAGCATAGGAGATATATCATAGTAGCGGCAAAATATTATATTAGGGTTCAACGAGCTTCCCTACACATTACCTACCACCAAAACACTTAGACGCTCAACGCCTAACACTTACCTTACTACTCCCCCTTCATTATCAAAAAGGCGGGATGGACACTTAAAAACTAAACTGATACTAGCAAAGCGGAATATCCTAAGGGCAACTAAGAACAGAATGGAACATGAGGGGCAGCCTATTGGCTTGAAGATGTTTCTAAATCGGCGGGTTTAGGAAGGGACTTCTTGACCAGCTTGGAGAGCTTGGACAGTTTCAGCGACAGCTCGGTATACTGTTCTTTGAGCTTGCGGAAGCGCTTCTGATTATCAGCCTTGATATCGGAGATATCGCGGCGCAACACCGAGATTCCGGCCTTCCCGACACTGAGCTCATCTTCATAGTCCTCGTCGTCATCGCTCTTGACCTTTGCCTTTCCCTTCGCAGCGGACCGTTTCTGGGCACTATCCACTGACCTGTTCTCCTTTGCCTTGAACCAACCTTGGCTTTTTGAGTAGTGAATCCCCATCCGCTTCAAGGTCACAAGATCCACAATGTGGACGGCCTTATCTTCCCACGCTGGCGGTAGTATAATACCCTCGCACTCGAACATGTGCGTAAGCAGCATTCCATAGGGCAGCGCCTTGTCTTTGCTCTCGATGGCCTGAATCATGTGCTTCATGATGATATATCCGAGGTTGAATCTGTGATTCTGGGATATCATATATACCGCGAAGGTGCTCATGAAGTTCATGGTGGTCGAGTGGCCGCCACTGCCTATTTTCGCACTCCAGAGGGTCATGTTAAGCAATTTGTGCAGGAAGAAAAGGTCGATAGGGAGCTTGTTCAGGGCTTCTCCGTCAGAAAATCGAGGTTTGGTGCGGGTATTCCAGAGTGTCCGAAGGACATCACTGAGATCAAACTCATCGGCATGGCACCAGTCGTTCTAGTCGTAGTGCCGAAGGCCCTCATCAGCAACTCCCAGCATAGCGTTCATCTTCTGAATGGTCCACTCGATCTTATGGCCGAGAACATAGGAACGGATGTTGACATGCCCTTCGAATTCGTCGTAGTCAAAGTTGGCATAGAAAAGTTTGACAACTTCAGGATAGAAGGGTGTGTTGAGACTGAGGAATTGCTCCCATCCAAAATCCTTAAGCCATCTGATTACGTTCCCAGGGGGCAGATTTTCGAAGGCAACTCCGCGACCTCGAGCGATGTCTCTGTTGCTGAAGCTTTTGTAGATGGTGCGGTTCTTCTCTTCTAAAAAGAGGACTTCAACAGGGAGCTCGGTAGGTTTGGAAAGATCAATAGAGAGTTGTTCAGATGACTTTGGCGGAGAGGGTTGAGTTTCTTCGAGAGGAGTTGGGACTTTTGGCGGTGGTGATGGAGATTTCTGGGTTTCGGTTGGAGTTGGGGATCGCGGGGGCGATTTCTGGATATCCTCAGGAACTTCTTCAGGAATGTCGGAGCTTGAGGCAGACTTTTCTGGTTCGGGCGTCTTGGATTTCTTGGTTTTCTTCTTCTTCTTTGCAGTTTTGGAAGGAGTTGGGATCTTTTCAGAAGGTTTGGCTTTGGATCGAGTTTTGCGAGCAGAAGGCGATTAGGCTTGTTCTGGTGATTTAGGAGGAGATTCAAGAGGGGATTCATCAGACGTGGGCTCCTTGCGTTTTCGGCTTGAAGATTCTTTGGTGGCTGCCTTGGGTGTGGATGTTTTAGCCATTTTTTAGAAGTTAGGGTTTGAAGAAAGTTTGGGGAAGATGAATGATGATAAGGAACGGTTTTGAATTTAAAGAATAAGGTCGGTTTATTTTAGGAAGAGATAAGGATGAATTTCGAAATTTGAAATTTGAAATTTCAAGATAGAGAGTGGAAAACTGTCAGAGATATCGGGCTGATTTGACGGGATCTCATAATTATGGAAGGGATTTGACTGGGCTGAATAGGAATATACTTTAGATGAGTGAGTTCCCTAAAATAACTGAACGGCTGGAATGATATCTACGAGTTCCTTCTTAAAATATCTTGATCACATTCAAGGACATATCCAGAAGATCGGGCATTCCTAAAATAATCTAGATAATTGAAGAATGTTTCGGAATGGGATAACTACGAATTTCTTCCTAAAATACGAAGATTACATTTAAGGAAAATATCTATAAGATCCACAGTATTTTTGCAAGGGCTGAATGGATATCTTAAGGCAGGATTACTATGAATTTCTATCTAAAATGGAATAACCTAGAGTAAATAATAGAATCAGGCAGATTTACTAACCTTATTAAGCTCGAGAATTCCCAATCGATCACGGATGTCGCAGAATCTTGCCTCTATTAGGGGTTTAGTGAAGATATCAGCGAGCTGATCATTTGTTCCTACGAATTCCACACTGATATTTCCCTTCTGAACATGGTCTCGTATAAAATGATGTTTAACCTCAATATGCTTAGTACGAGAATGATGCACGGGATTCTTAGTGATACTAATGGCACTAGTGCTATCACACAGAATAGGAATTTTGTCATAACTTAACCCGAAATCACTAAGGGTTTGTTTCATCCAAAGAACTTGTTGACAGCAATTTCCTAAGGCCATATATTCAGCTTCGGTTGTGGAGAGGGCGACAGCATTTTGCTTTCTACTAGACCAAGTTACCAAGGAATTCCCAAGTAATTGGCAAGTTCCACTGGTACTTTTCCTATCTTCCCTACAGCCGGCATAGTCGGCGTCGGAATATCCCATTAATGAGAAGTCATCCGTATAAGAATACCACAGACCAAAATCGACAGTACCCTTGATATATCTAAGTATCCGCTTGACTGCGGTCAAGTGAGATTCCCTAGGGTCAGACTGATATCTCGAACACATACCAACAGCAAACATGATATCAGGGCGACTAGCAGTTAAGTAAAGAAGGCTTCCGATCATACCTCGATATTGTGTTTGATCAACCGATGTACCTGATTCATCAATGTCTATTTTGGTGGTCTGATGCATAGGGGTGGAAATCGCTTTGGAATCACTCATCCCGAATTTTGTCAGCAATTCCCTGCTGTATTTCGTCTGGGATACGAAGGTTCCATTGTCAAACTGCTTTATTTGCAACCCGAGGAAGTAGTTCAGCTCACCCATTAAGCTCATCTCAAATTCCTTCTGCATAGACTTAGAAAATTCCTCGCAGAGAAGGATATTAGTACTTCCAAATATGATATCATCAACGTAAATTTGGACTAGTATCATGTGATCACCTTCACACTTAATAAACATCGTGTTATCAATAGTTCCAGTCGAAAATCCTATGTCAATTAGAAACTTACTTAGCCTTTCATACCATGCCCTAGGAGCCTGCTTTAAACCATACAATGCTTTATTTAATTTAAAAACATGATTTGGAAAATCTTCCCTCGCAAAGCCCGGTGGTTGTTCTACATAAACCTCCTCATTTATAAAACCATTTAAAAATGCACTTTTTACGTCCATTTGAAAAAAGTTTAAAACGTTTAAAACATGCATATGCAAGTAAGACACGTATAGACTCTAGTCTAGCTACCGGTGCAAAGGTTTCATCGAAATCAATACCTTCCTCCTGGGAATAACCTTTTGCAACTAACCTCGCTTTGTTCCTTGTGACATTACCATGTTCGTCGAGTTTGTTGCGGAAGACCCATTTGGTTCCTATAATGGATTTCTCATCTGGTCTCTCTACGAGTGTCCACACTTGACTCTTTTCGAATTGGGATAACTCATCTTCCATGGCAGAGACCCAGGATATATTATCCAAAGCTTCATGGACTGTCTTTGGTTCCATCATCGAGAGCAGTACATCATGAGATTCCTCCGTATCTTGATTTCGTGTTGTCGCTCGAGTTTTGATTCCAGATCTGATGTTTCCTATTACTTGATCTGTTGGATGACTGGAAGCATGCTTCCATTTTCTAGGTTGCAGCTTATCAGCTTCTGGTTCCAGTGTCTCAACATTTTCGTCTTTGGGAATATCTTCCTCACTGTCTTTAGTATCCTGTAATCCTGAACAAGGCAAATCGATACCTTCCTCATCAGTAGCATCTGCGTTAGGTATCTCATCAAAGGTAACATGTATGGATTCCTGAACAGTCAGCTTTCTTTTATTATAAACGCGATATGCCTTAGAGTGAAGACTGTAACCAAGGAATATCCCTTCATCAACCTTAGAGTCAAATTTTCCTCTCTTATCTCTATCGTTCAAGATAAAACATTTACATCCAAACACACGAAAGTAACCTATATTTGGAGTTCTACCATGCCAGATTTCATAGGAAGTCTTCTTTAACATTGGCCTAAGGAATACACGATTTGACACATAACAAGCTGTACTAACAGCTTCCGCCCAGAACTGTTTAGGAATATCATACTCATGTAACATGGATCTAGCCATTTCCTGTAATACCCTATTCTTACGTTCAACTACGCCATTCTGTTGGGGAGTTATGGGGGTAGAGAAGTTATGACTATATCCATACTGATCACAGAATGATGCAAATGATTTACTATCAAATTCCAGTCCGTTATCACTGCGTATCCTACATAAGTTCGTTTCTTTTTCATTCTCAAGTCTCTTTACTAGCGATGCAAAGTTATCTAGTGCCTCATTCTTATGTACAAGGAATATCACCCAAGTATACCTGGAATAATCATCAACGATGACAAAGGCATATCTTTTACCTCGCAGAGACATCGTCTGAACAGGACCAAAAAGGTCGAGATGCAGCAGTTCCAGAGGTCTGGATGTGGATATCACATTCTTTGCCTTGAACGATGTCTTGGTCTGCTTGCCCATTTGGCATTCCTTGCATGTTTTGTCCTTGACAAACTTTATGTCAGGAACACCTCGTACCAGTGCATTGCTTGTGATGTGAGACAGTAATTCCATGTTGGCATGTCCTAAGCGTCTATGCCATAACCAGTTGTTATCCTGTGTAACTGCTAAGCACTTGACGTTCTGGTCAGTGATATCGTCAAGAGTTATGCAATAAATATTTCTATCCCTAGATGCACTAAACAGTACCTTATCATTATTTCTAACAATACACTTATCATTTTCAAAGGTTACCGTATGACCTTTATCACATAATTGACTAATGCTAATGAGATTATGTTCTAGATTCTTAACTAACCATACGTCATCTATAGGAGTATGTAAAATGTTACCAACAGTTCCAACCCCAATGATCTTAGCTTTAGTGTTGTCGGCGTAGGAGACATATCCTCCATCATAGGCTTTCACCGACACAAACTTACTGATATCACCTGTCATATGGTGGGAACACCCACTGTCGAGGTACCACTTGTTCTTTTTGCTGGATTTTCTTCTTTGTACCTGCATGAATCATTTCTTTTCTGAGGTGCCCAACTTTGATTGGGTCCTAAATGGTTAGCAGCAAAAAAACTTCTGTTCACACGTGATATATCATGTGTTACAGACTGTGATCTCTGGAATACTGATTGATTAGAATTAGAAACTTCAGGAGCCTTCTTTGGCCTCCAGACATATCTAGCTTTGTCAGTTCTCTTCAGAAAACAGTGGTTAGCATAATGACCGTGACGGCCGCACGAAAAACACTTAGGTTTTCTAGCAGTAGGTGGTGCAACATGCTTATGTGTCATGGAATATCCTAGTCCTGTTTTTCCAATATTACTGGGAATACTGAGTAGCATATATTTTCTTTTTTCCTAGGCTTTTCGCAACTACACAAGGTTTTTCCTTCTTTAAGGGTTTCTAGCTCGGCTCTCAAGCGCTCATTTTCTAGATCTGTTTGATGCTTCTCTCTAGCTACGTCATCTCGGCGTTTTGAATTATTTCAAACATCTCTTCCTTTTCATCTACTTCAGGGACTGAGGAAGCGTTATCATGAGATTCATCTTGCCTAGCATATAATTCATTTAGAAATAATATTTTCTTAATGGTAGATGAATCTGATACCTGATCATCGTCAATGGCCATGTAGGCGAGATCTTCCTCCTCTTCACTTTCGGCATCTTCCCAGTTAGTGACCATGGCTTTCTGCTTCTTTACCTTTTTGTCACCATTTTCCATCGGGCAGTTTGAGGCGAAGTGGCCTGGCCTATTGCATTTGAAACATTTTTGCACGTTGTTCCCGGATGATGATATTCCCTTGTTCCTGGGTTGGAACTTGGAGTTTCCCTTGAACTTCCTTCTCATCCGAAACTTTTCAAACTTTCTGGTCAGCATGGCGATATGCTCCATTAGGTCCTCCTCAGTTTTTTCTTCACCTTCAGTGTCGTTCTCTTGTTCGGTGTTGAAGGCAATGTTTGGTTGGTTTCGGACTGTTGCTTTCTCTTTGATGGAGATCTGAGTCATCTCGTAGGTAGTAAGAGATCCAATCAGTTCTGACACGGAAAGTTCGTCCAGGTCCTTTGCTTCGTAGATGGCAGTTACTTTGGGATTCCATTCTCTTGGAAGAGATCTTAGTATTTTCCGCACTTTCTCACCGTCCGGTATTTTCTTTCCCAGCGAGAACATTTGATTGATGATGTTCATGAATCTTGCGTACATGTGACTTATGGTCTCGTTGTCCTCCATTTTGAACAGCTCGTATTGGTGAGTCAGGAGGGCTATTCTTTCTTGTACAACTCTAGTGGTTCCCTCATGTGTGACTTGAAGCATGTCCCACATATCCTTGGCAGATTCACATGAACTCACACGATTGTATTCTTCTCTTGTAAGCGCGCAGGCGATCATGTTCTTAGCTTTGGCATTCAAGGATATTCCACGCTTGTCTGTTGCATCGTACTCAGAACCTTTCTTTGGGTTTCCATTCGCCTTCTTGGGATTGTACGGTCCAGTAGTGATGATATCCCACAGGTCGTAGTCAGTAGCAAGCAGGAATTCCTTCATACGGTTTTTCCATATAGCATAGTTTGTTCCATCGAAGAGTGGTGGCCTGGAATGGGATTGTCCCTCTGTAAAAACATCAAACTCGAAGAAGCCATTAGATCTTTAACTCAGGCTTGTTAGGCCCGTCGTTTGAGTAACCCGCTCTGATACCAAATGAAGATATAAATGTGCCTAAGAGGGGGGGGGGGGGGGGTGAATTAGGCTTATAAAAATTTATGCTTCTTTTCACAAATGCTAAGTGTGGTGACTTAGGTATGCCTACTGATGTTTGTGACGAGTATGCCTGATATATCCTAGTAACGTCGGATGTGCGTCGGGTCTGTCTCACAGCGATAAAGAAATAACTGAAAAGTAAATGCAAGACAGGATTTTTATAGAGGTTATATCCCCAACTGGGGTTTACTCCTCTCCTTGGGATTTGCTTCCCAAGAGTTTAACCAATCACTATAATGCACCGTAGCTGGATACAAAACTGATTGGTTAGCCCAATACACAACCGAAACAAGTCGAACACTAGACACTACTAGGTTACCACAAGCCGAGTTTCGTTCCTCGGAATCTCCTTGATCCCGACAGACACAGCTCGCTACCGAAGGGCCCCCGGACTTGTCCTTCCCTTCACGTGTGCGTAAACGTCGACCTTGCCTCCTTGGTATTGCTCACGTCCGAAGACAGAATATATGAAGGGTATGATGGAATATCGGATAAATCACTCGCTCAGTGATGGATATGCAGGTTAACGCTCAGGTGGGCAGAAAGCTATCACAAGTGAAAGGCTCAGGAATCTCTTAGTATCTCTCTGCTCAAAAATCTCTCGTAGGCTTAAATTCGCAAATTCTCAGTTCTTTCGAAAATCTGAAGTGCAGCTCATATATAATCCTTTTCAAATGGCACTTCTCATGGAAAGTTATATCAAACAACAATCACCAAATCAAGTATATTTTCCATGTATCTTTCGAGTCAATCATACCATATAAAACATGCTCACAACAATTCATCACAACGGTCATATAGCACATTTAAAGCATAATTATTTTCCATGTAGATGCTCAATTTCATTTTTAAGCTCATCCAATCATTACGCATACATTTTCTATTTCAGCACTTTCCATAAGTGATTCCTTGCTATCAGCTTCTAGTAACGAGTTACTCCAGATTTACTTTCCAAGTATGGCACGCAAGATAGCAATACACCAGCACATTTACCATGTACAGCTCATAGCATTTAATTAATATATTTACCATGTTTAGCATGCAAATCAGATCAGAGCTTACCTAAATAGATTTATCACATCATGGCTCGACTTTCCTTATATCAGAGATCACACCCGTTATATCACATACCATATAAGAGCAACTTATCCACAAGGTTAATCAAATCAGATCTTTCCAAAAATATAATATCCAATCAGCATAGAGAAAGATATCAATTCAATATTTCACATTTAATTCAGTCAAGGGCATGCAAGGCGTACATATGATTTTCGTCCAGGAATAACGGATTTCAAATAGATATATCACTTTCCATATATAAACAGCATATTTTCTATATATAGCTCAGTAGGATATCTCATGCATTATATCCATATATAACACAGAACAATATATCCTATCTCATGGACTGTCTATTACATGCGATCACCTAGTTCCATCAATTCATCACAGAATCACACGCAAATCAAATATTCAACATTTTGACGATTTATAGCTCATAAACAATGCATGGACGAATATTACATGAACTTAGGCATTTTATTTGTCCCAAAATCGAATTGCTTATTTTATAGACCTAACGTCATTTCAATTACATTGTCCATCAAAATTCTCTAGCATACATGGACCAAAAAGGTCAACACTTGTCTTGGACCATCCTCGCCGCTCATCATAGCATATACCAACACGCTTCAGTGTGACCAGATCTACTGCATGCTGTGATCTATCTTCCCAGGCTTTCGGCAAGGAGATGCCCTCGTATTCAAACATATGCGTAAGCAGCATTCCATATGGAAGTTCCTTGTCTGAGCCCTTAATGGCATATACCATGTACTTAAGAACAAAGTACCCTAGATTTAGCGGCCTATTCTGGGACACCATATAGAGAGTCAGCATGCTCAAGTTGTTCATTGTGGTGGAATGGCCTCCACTGCCAACGCTGGTGCTCTAGAGCGTAAAGTGTAGAACTTCGTACAGAAAGAACAGATCAACGGGAAGTTTGTTTAAGGCTTCTCCTTCAGAGAACTTAGGCTTATAAGGGGAATTCCATAGGACTTTCACGCAATCACGCAGGGCTACTTCAGACGTACACCAATGGACAAAATCGAAGTGACAGAGCCCTCCGTTTTCCACTCCCAGCATCTCGTTAACTTTCGCAGTATTCCAGGGGGGTTTTTCCCAAGCACATACGACTGCACAAAAATCTCAGTTCCGTCTTCAAAGAAAGTGAGATTGGCATAGAACAGCTTCATCGCCTCCACGTACACGGGCTTGTCGATTCTCAGGAAGTTTTTCCATCCGTACTCAGTTAGCCACGTTGCCACTTGGCTCTCGCCCAATTCGTCAAAGTTGACGCTCCTTCCTCGTGCAATTTGCCGCTTCTGAAGTTTTTATAGAGATCCTTGGCAGTCTCAGTAAGGAATCTCACTTCGTCGGTGATTTCCTCCAGATTATCAGGGTTGAACAGCACTTGTTTGTCAGTATCACGGCTGGAATCTCGTGGAGGTGACTCAATTTGAACAGAAACAGATTTTTCTGGAGAGGCAGATTTTTCGAGTGGGCTGATTTCTCGGGAGATGCAGGCTGATCGTGAGAGGAGGCAGGAGATTTTTCTGGAGATGCAGGCTGATCATGAGAGTAAGCAGGGGATGGAGTAGGAGTTTTGACGATCTTCGCTTTCTTCTTTGGTTTCGTCGGAGATTTCTTAGGCTTAGAGCTACTTGCTGATTTGGAGCGGGAGGCTTTTGGAGAGAGTGGAGACTTAGTCAGAACAGCCTTACGCTTTTTCTCAGAGGGAGATCCGGCGCCTTTAGTTTTCACCATGGTTGAGATCGAAGGAGTGAAGAAAGAAGTTATGAAGTGAGGAACATAGGGTTTGAGTGTATTGAAGAAGAAAGGATGCGATTTGTTATAAAGACAAAGGTTGTTTGGATAAGGATGGAAAGAAGTTATTAAAGGATGTGATCTCGACAAGACATGTGACAGATAAGGAAGGAATTTCAAATTTTGAACTTCAAAAATACTTCGCAGAAAAGGAAACTTCTCGTTAAATGGAATTTGCTGAAGATAATAGGTAATCTCGCGGAAATTAAGTAAGGAAATGAGTACTTAAGATCAGAATTCGAAGAAAATTTTGGCTGAAAATGGATTTTGAACGTAAATTTCAAGGGAAATCTATTTAGAGAGAAAATATTCTCCCCATGAATGGAAAGAAATAAGATAGATGTGGCGACCCTGACTTTCTAATCATATTTAGTGGCGGATTTTCGCAACGTAAGTCGCGGGAGACCCGTCTAACAAAAACTTTTCCTAAAATATGATAGATTACTACAAAACGTAGCCTACATCGTCTTAATTATACAAGGGCCGAAGCCCCCAAAACATATTCCTATCAAAATATATCCTAACATCGCTCCACAGGTCGTCATCCATGTATAGCCTTGCCCTCAAAAGACCCTGGAGTACCGCCGTCAGCCCGCCTTAGTCGTGACGTTTCTCAACGTCCGACTCTATCGTACCTACAACACATAAAACGTGGAATGAGCTTATAAAGCTCAGTAAGTGGAAACCATGCAATGCACGTGTCCTAAAATTTAAAGGCATCCGCGCCAATGCTTCCCAATCGTATCATGTAATTCGTGTCTTGAAATTCATGTCTTGTATTCAAGTCATGAAATTCGTGTCTTGTCTTATCTTGTAGTTCGTGTCTTGTCTTGTCTTATAGTTCGTGTCTTGTCTTATAGGGCCCATGGCTGATCTTGCTATGCACCATCATGGAGCTCAAACCCATTAAGGGTAAATAAATATGTAAGTGGCAATACCCACTCATGGGAGGCTAACCCTAGGGCGCCTTTTCTGTCCCAAGGTGGTTTCATACGCCACACGGACGATACTTCCACTGAGAGGCTAACCCTAAGGCGCCTTTTCAATCCCAGTGTAGTTTATCGATCCCACGGACGCTCACACTGGAAGACTCACTTTGAGGTTGCTGACACCAATTATACCCTTGGTGCCGTTTGTTTCCTCAGGGTGCATCTTTCAGGTCGCAACTTTCCGCCACATGCATGCCCTTGCCTTGAGACATGTCATGTCATGAAATCGGTGATATAAAATCACCATGGTAGCATAGAAGAGCCATTAAATATAAACTTTTATCGTGTTTAAGCAATCATACGTGTCTTATGTTCGTGTCTTATAACTTCGTGTATGCACGTGATAATGCGTACGTGAATAATGCCGAAGTGCTTGTCATGCCACTTCATATAATAATAAAAATTCACGTAAATAAATAAATCACATAAGAATTCAAGTAAATTCATAAAAGCATATAATCATGTCCTTCAAGCACGTAACCATGAAATTCATGCACATGTAATTTATGTGTTGTAGTTGGGATTTCCACTTACCTGGTATCCTTAGCTTATTTAATTTATCGTACGGTAAGTCGCTAACCTTCAAACCCTAAGTATAGAAACAGAATAAATTAGGGTTTGTTAGTCTAATCATAATTTCATAACATGGCTTAATTTAGAAAACCCTAGTTTTGACTTCTATAAATTTCGAAAGCCTAAAATTTTAGAACTTTAACTAGTACCATTTCAAAGATAGATCTTATTAGTGGATCCCGATATATATATATATATATATATATATAATATATATATATGTAAGATTTCGATATTAGTTAATACCTAAAAGTTCGACATTTAAATACTGTACAAAGATCTCGATATAGACTAAATTTCGACATGTTCTTAAATTAGATCTCGACACACATGAATCTCGACATAATTAAATGGATCTCGATATATAGGTCGACATCATAGCTAAATTTCGAGATATAAGCAGAGATTCCGATGTGTGTCTTTAAGATTATATATATATATATATATATATATATATATATATATAAAGACCTGACATGAACCGTAAAAGGGATCTCGACATCAATCAATAAAATCTCGATGGAGTTGAGCCTAGCTGTGGAATTAAATTTCAATATTATATGAATCTCGAATTCAACCTTAAAACTGAATCTCGACATGGATTTAAAATAAATGTCGAGTTCCTATACAACCTATCGAGATGTTTATTGAGCTCTTACCTAAATGTCGAGATAATATAATAAAATTTTGAGACTTATCAATACCTAATTTTAATATGGTATTCGAGATTCAACATCTGGGAGAATTCTATTATAACACGAAACACTTTACAGAATTTATGAAAACTATCGATCCAAACCTATCCTTCTCAAGAGCAGATTAAGCATCTTGTTTACTTCGATATTTCTTGAACACTTGATTAAGAATTCATTAAAAGTTGAATACCTTAAAAGCTTGGTAAAATAGATTTCACGCCTTGGTCTACCAAAATTCAGACTTAATAAGTCTAACCAAGCTATAATTAATTCAAAACCCTCGTTAAATTTGTTCACAGTAATTGTCTTCTATTCCTAAAGCATGTCGAGATATTATTAAAACATAAGGTTATAGTCAAGACTTATACCTTCCTCCAGTGTTTGAGTATTTGTATGTTAACGGAGTCTCCTTTCTTCTCCAAGGGGTTTTCGAAATCTTCTTTATAATGTATATTATTTATATCGTTAGTTTTCATCTATTGATATAAAAGCTTCCTTATCCTTATTCTCAAGTTTGTCAAAGGTGTGTACATAAATCTCGTTATCTTCTTTTCTAATTCTTATCTTATTTGTTGTGTTGTAATAAACAATGATGTTAAAGGTTGTGTTAATACTTATCTAGTTCATGTAACATTCTTATAATATTATTACACTACATATATTTCTTTGTAACCAAGAAATCGTATTCTAGAATTTAGAACTCCAATGTTTCGAAATCTATTTGTTTCAGCATCTACTAATTTCGAAATCCTACTTCTCGACATTATAGGTCTCGCGATTTAGAGCTTTTGAGTTTAAGGATGTCGAGCTTTCAATATCCTTTGATTTCGAGGTTTCTCATTTAGTAACATCCTTATTTCAATATCTTATAATTTTGACATTCACTCATTTAGAGATTTAATATTTCAAGCTTCGAGGATTTCGAGATTCAAAGATCTCGAGATTCCTTGTTTCGAAACCCTAATGCGTCAAAATCTCTATCTAGCCTTTTCGAAATTTATTTCTACTAATTCGTATTTCCCCAAACCGTGGAATCAACACTTACTATACTAAATTAAATTTTTCTAGGTTAGTATGTCGTTTACTAGAAACCCTAAAATAAATATCTAACCTAAATTTAATTAACTCTTTTATTTTCTAATTCATATATGTCATGTTAGCCTATAACATGAAATCATTTAGACATATAAAAGTCACAAAATATGCCTCATGCAGTCACGTAAGTCATATAATATGTATGCATATTTATTGGTGAGAGTTTAATTTCACACAGCTTAATTGAATTTAACTATGGTACCCGAAATAGAGAACAATTTATGTATTTATTTTCTTGTAGTCCTGAACTCTTTATTTAATTTGTCTGGAAACACTGCAAATTAGGACGTCATGCCATTAATTATATTAGGAATCCCGTAATTAGATTTTACGGGTATTACAATAGATGAGGAAGACAGAATTAAGGAATAAAATCGAGGAGATCCTAAAGGATAAGATCAAGGAAATACTAAGGGCTAACATATCTAGTCACCTTTCCTATTTTAGCTCAATAATTCCTAATCGCGAATATCACAAAATAGACTCTCAATAAGGGGTTTCGTGAAGATATCAGCAAGCTGATCATTTGTTCCAACAAAGTTCACGCTGATATTCCCTTTCTGAACATGATCTCGAATAAAATGATGTTTCACTTCTATATGCTTAGTTCGAGAGTGGTGTACGGGATTCTCAGTGATACTAATGGCACTAGTACTATCATAGAAAATAGGAATTTGGTCGTACCTTAACCCATAATCACTCAAGGTCTGTTTCATACAAAGGATTTGCTGAGAACAACTTCCTAAGGCCATATATTCTGCTTCTATTGTGGATAAGGTGACGGCATTTTGTTTCTGACTGGACCAAGTAACAAGGGAATTCCCTAGTAATTGGCAAGTACCACTAGTGCTTTTCCTATCTTCTCTAGAACCGGCATAATTAGCGTCCGAGTATCCCATTAATGGGAATTCCTTGGAATTTGGATACCACATTCCAAAATTGATTGTTCCTTTCAAATATCTAAGTATCCGCTTGATTGCTGTCAAGTGAGATTCCATAGGACTCGTTTGATATCTAGAACATAGACCAGTAGCAAACATAATATCGGGTCTGCTTGCCGTAAGGTAGAGCAAACTTCCGATCATGCCTCTATATTTAGTTTGGTCAACCTTGTTCATCACTGTCAATTTTGGCTGTCTGATGCATAAACGTGGGAAGTACCTTGGAATTAGCCATTCCGAATTTTTCAAGTAGTTCCTTCGTGTACTTCGTTTGAGATATGAATGTTCCCGTGTCCAATTGCTTGATTTGCAATCCAAGGAAGTACGTGAGTTCTCACAATAGGCTCGTCTAAAATTCCTGTTGCATAGACTTAGAAAAATTCTCGTAAAGGGTGATGTCAGTGCTACCAAATATGATATCATCAACGTATATCTATACAAGTAGTTTGTGATTCCCTTCGCACTTTATAAACAGAGTGTTTTCAATTGTTCCTGTTGTAAAGCCCATGTTTAGTAATAATATACTCAATCTTTCATACCATGCCCTAGGGGCTTGTTTTAAACCATATAAAGCTTTGTTTAATTTAAAGACATGATTTGAAAATTCTTCTTTTTCAAAACCGGGAGGTTGTTCGACAAAGACATCCTCATTTATAAAACCATTTAAAGATGCACTTTTCACGTCCATTTGAAAAAAGCTTGAATCTTGAAAATCTATACCTTCTTCTTGGGAATAACCTTTGGCAACTAACATGGCCTTGTTTCGTGTTACATTACCGTTTTCGTCCAGTTTGTTGCGAAACACCCACTTTGTGCCTATTATGGACTTGTCGTTAGGTGTTTCCACAAGAGTCCACACTTGGCTTTTTTCGAATTGTGCTAGCTCTTCTTCCATGGCAATCACCCACGATTCATCGCCAAGAGCTTCATTCAGTGTCTTAGGTTCCATGGTTGATAACAGCACGTCATGTGATTCCTCAGCAATATCGTTTCGTGCAGTTGCCCTTGTTTTGATCCCTGAAGTGATATTCCCTATGACTTGTTCAGTGGGATGGCTGGAAACATATTTGAATTTCCTGCGCTGTTGTTCGTCTGAAGCTTCAGGTTCCTCTGACTCAGTATCTAGTTCCAATGGAATTGCGTTTAACTCTTTGTCAGTAACCTGTATACCTGCAGGAGACACAACTGTACCTTCCTCAGTAGCATCTGCGTTAGGAAATTCATCAAATGTAACATGCATAGATTCTTGAACAGTCTTCTTCCTATTATTAAACACTCGAAAGGCTTTGGAATGAAGGTTGTATCCTAGGAATATCCCTTCATCTACTTTGGAATCGAATTTTCCTCTCTTATCCCTATCATTTAAAATAAAACATTTGCAGCCAAATACATGGAAATATCCTATGTTAGGGGTTTTATCATTCCAAAGTTCATAAGGAGTTCTCTTAATAATCGGTCTAAGAAAAATCCTATTCGAAACATAACAAGCCGTACTAACAGCTTCGGCCCAATAATGTTTTGGAGTATTATATTCACTCAGCATAGTCCTAGCCATTTCCTGTAATACTCTATTTTTCCCCTCGACCACTCCGTTCTGTTGAGGCGAAATAGGGGCTGAAAAATTATGACTATAACCATTTTCATCACAAAAAGATGCAAAAGATTTACTATCAAATTCCAGACCGTTATGACTCCTAATCTTACAGACCTTCATCTCTTTCTCATTTTCAAGTTTCTTAATAAGTGGCGCAAGGTTATCTAAAGCCTCACTTTTGTGCGTAAGAAATAAGACCCATGTGTACCTAGTATAGTCGTCTACGATAACAAAGGCATATCGTTTACCTTTCAATGACATAACCTGTACCGGACCAAAAAGGTCAAGATGCAGCAGTTACAGTGGTCTGGACGTAGATATCACATTTTTAGGTTTAAAGGACGTCTTGGTCTGTTTCCCTATTTGGCACGCTTTGCAAATTCTGTCCTTAGTGGCTTTCATATCTAGAATACCTCTCACCAACTCATTGCATGATATGTGAGACATCAGTTCCATGTTGGCATGTCCCAACCGTCTGTGTCATAACCATGTGATATCTTGCGTAACTGCTAGACACTTGACGTTCTGGTTAGCAATATCATCAAGAGTGATGCAGTAAATGTTGCCATGCCTAGACGCACTAAACACAATCTCATCATCCTTTTTGACAAAACAATTGTCTTTGGCGAAAGCTACGGTATGTCCATCATCACATAATTGGCTAATGCTAATGAAATTATGTTCTAAGTTCCTAACAAACCGTACGTTATCTATAGTGATATTTAAATTGTTACCAACAGTACCAACTCCCACAATTTTGGCTTTTGCGTCGTTAGCGTACGAAACGTATCCTCCATCAACCGCCTTTAACGACATAAAATTACCTATATCACCTGTCATGTGGCGGGAGCACCCTGTCACGGACTTGTAACTCGCTTACAATGCTCCGCGCGGCCTTAGCTCCTCAAGTTCGCCCTCGTGCGACTTTAGCTAAGTCAGCCTCTTCGAAGTGCCTAAGTTGGAGAGATGGCAAGTATGCGAAAGATTTGTAGGGTGAGAAGGTAGTGAGAGAAATAACTTTGTATTTCACTTGATGATTTACAAATGAACCAAACACCCCTATATATACAAGTGTCCCTTTTGAATGGACGGATGAGATCGTTTTAATCTAACGGCTACTGAAAGAGCTCTAGAGAATTCTAAGCATATCCAAGGAATATTCTATCTCTAGAGAATTCTATATAATTCTAGGTTTATTCCTAGAATACTCAAGTGAGATCTAGAAGCTTCAAGGGCCTTCCAGATCGAGTAGGAACCTCATGTGCCGCGTTCCTCTCGTGCATTCGAATCCTCCTTGGTGGCCTCGAACTCCTTAAGAACTTGCCCCTGCAAGGTCTCAACAATATCACTTACCGTCACAACCTTCTCGATGTCGGCCTTGACATGGTCGAGCTCCCCAAGAACATGCTCCTCTAGAGCTGTCACGTTCCCCTCGACCTCCTCAAGCCGCACCCCCATGGCTGTAACAGCTTGGCCCATCTCCGCGATGGTGCCTTCCCACGGACAAGGGTCTCGTGCCTTCGATTGATCCCGCTTCTTCCTCCCACCTTGGCTAGGAGCCGGCTCACGACCCCTCTCCTCGTTCACGTGCTCATTTGTCTCGGCCATCTTCGCTAACTTTGTCTCTGATACCACTTGTCACGGACCTAGACTTTGGCTAGCTAGCTCCCGTGCGGCACCTAGTCCTTTAAGCAGCCCCTCGCGTGCTTCACTAGGTCAGCCTCCCAAAACGCTCACGAAAGAAAGCAAAGTGTCGGACGACCCTCGGCTTGAACGTGCCTAAGTGCAAGAGGAAAACCCATCGAACAAGTGGTAAATGCCTTCATTGTAAACACTTTAGTGTGAGAAAGAGTCGAGTTCTCTCTCTAAAACACTTGTGTGGGTTTTCCTCTTGCACTTAGGCACGTTCAAGCCGAGGGTCGTCCGACACTTTGCTTTCTTTCGTGAGCGTTTTGGGAGGCTGACCTAGTGAAGCACGCGAGGGGCTGCTTAAAGGACTAGGTGCCGCACGGGAGCTAGCTAGCCAAAGTCTAGGTCCGTGACAACCCGCTGTCGAGATACCACCTGCTTTTCTTGCTGGAATTCTTCCTTCGTACCTGTAGAAAGAAGTACTCTTCTGAGGTACCCAATTTCTTTTGGGTCCTAACATGTTAGCGGGGAAATAACTTCTGTTAACATATGAGATATCTTTCTGCATAGACGGTGATCTCCTGTTAGAATCAGATACAACAGTGGCATTTACAGGTGACTTCTTAGGTCTCCAAACATACTTAGCTTTATCAACTTTCTTCAAAGGACAGTTGTATGCATAATGACCATTTCTACCACAACAGAAACACTTAAGTTTAGACACAGAATGTTTAGCATGCTTTCCTTCAGTGGAATAACCTGTCCCTGACCTACCAATGTTCCTAGGAGTACTTAACAGCATATCTAGTTTCTGCTTACCCTCAAGGAGTCTATCAACTTTCTGTTTTTCTCTATCTAAGGAATTCTTGAGTTCTACGATATCTCTGGATAAGTCACTGTTTTTCTTTTCTGTTTTCTCACAGTCACATGGAATTCCCTCTTTTTTAGCAGTAACTAACTCTCATTTCAAACGTGAGATCTCTAGATCAGCCTCATGTTTTTCCTTAGCTAGTTCATCTCGTTACCTTATCAGTTCCTTATTCAAGGAATTTAGTGACTTAATCTTTCTCTCTGCTATTTAAAGTAATCCACACAATTCTTCATTACTTTCTTCCATATCAGTAATAGATGAGTCACTTTCATAACCATTGTTATATAAACTGTTAAGGATATGAATTTTCTCAATGGAGGAAGAACGAGATACCTGATCCTCATCAGTCATATAAGCATGATCCTCGTCCTCGGTTTGTTCCATTTTAGAGTCGTTAGATTCTGTCACCATGCCCTTCTGCTTTCTTGGTTTCTCGTCGTTGACTGTAGGGCATTCATGTGCATAGTGGCCTGGTTTGTTGCATCGGAAGCATTTCTGAACTTTCTTCCCGGCCAAAGAGATTCCCTTGTTTTTGTTCTGGAATTTGCTGCAGTTCCCTCTGAACCTCTTTTTCTGTCGAATCTTTCGAATCACTTTCTAAGCATGGCTAGGTCGTTCATCAAACTCTCTATTTCATCGTCAGAATCAGACTCTTCTTGATTGGATCCGAACGCAATAGACTTCTAATTTTTGTATTGCGAGTTTTCATTCATTTATGTTTGAATCATTTCGTAGGAGATAAGAGAGCCAATTAATTCAGAGATGCTCAGTGCTTCCAGATCCTTTGCTTCGTATATGGAAGTAACCTTGGCATTCCATTCTCGTGGCAGTGATCTCAGTATCTTTCTGACTTGTTCACTGTCGGGGACCTTCTTTCCGAGAGAGAACATTTGGTTGATGATTCCCATGAACCTAGCATACATCTGGCTTATATTTTTGTCAGATTCCATTGAGAACAGTTCGTACTGATGAGTGGGCAGAGCCAATCTTTCTTGAACAACTCGTTGAGTTCCTTCATGAGTAACTTGGAGCATATCCCACATAGCCTTTGCCGATGAGCAGGAACTAATCCGAATGTATTCTTCTCATGTGAGTGCACATGCAAGCATGTTTTTCTCCTTTGCGTTTCGCGTGATTCCCTTTTTGTCATCAACAGTATAATCTTTAGCGTCCTTTGGGGTTCCATCGGTTTTGTTAGCCATATATGATATTAAGCACATGGGTTTAGGAGTAACCTCTCTTAGAGAATTTACAGAATCGACGTACCAAAATAATTTTGATTCATCTATGAGAAAAGCCTCACACGGGCCTGAGATCCCCTTTGACTACACTGCGCTAAATGAAAGAGACAGAAATATGAAACCGTCATTAACATCTGTCTCTGACCTATTTCAACTTCCTGACCCTCAAACAGTCCTCGAGGAAGCCAAAGACGTTCATTATAAAAATTCTCTCTACAAACCTCCTATAATCAAACAGATAGAGGAATCTCAAGCAAAACTAGATAAAGAAAGAGAGAATTTCGAAGCTGAAAAGAAAACGTTCTTAAAAGAGATGGAAAGTCTCAAAGCTTCCTCATCGTCCCAAACTACCTCTCATGCTATTATGAAAAGTGTGAAATCGAAAAATCACCTTCAAAAGATCAGAAGTGTCTTAATAATTCTGTTAAGAGTGCTAAGACTAAAATTACTTTACCCATGTCTACAGGGAGCGTAGGGCAAGCACTAGAATCGAAGGCGAAAGTGTCTAGTCTTAAGAAGGAGCTAGTAGATTTGAGTATGCCAAAGAATGTTACTCCTTCTGTACGAATAAATGACACTCGTAGAAATAAAAGAGCCATTTCTTCGCTTCGAATAATTGCTTCTACATGTACTATTCAGCCCATCACCTTTAGAAGCACCAACTACGAAATAGGCTCTACCTCACAAGTTAAAAATAGTCATTCTGAAACAAATGCCACTAGGAAGACTCATAGGATACAAGATCCAGCCATAAAGAAAGCTTATGGCGCCGTACATGCTCGTACTCACCTAAGGTATCCTGTAAAGATTGAGTCCCCCAAGCACCTTAAAAGGTTATCAAAAGAAAAGATCGTTCCTCAGTCAAGCCTACCAAAGCATTTGTACGTGCTGAAATTAACCTTCCCTGCAAGGTTCAACCCAAATGGGTTCCTAAATCTCCGCCTAGGACGACAAAAGCCGAAAGGCCAAGTCACCTAAAATGTCAGCACCCAAAACCACTTCTACAAAAGTGACTTGGGTTATTAAAACTCCCTCAAGTAGTAATTTAGGAATCATACGTGAACCTAAAACTAAATCTGCTAATCTGAGAGGACCCATGCTTAAGTGGGTACCTAAAGCTCTCTAACTTGTTTTTGCAGATCCATCATGTGTGGTACCTCGACTCTGGTTGCTCCACACACATGACTGGAAATCAAGAGCTGCTGAGCAACTACAAAGACCGGCCAAACGGCAAAGTCAGATTCGGAAACAATTACTCAGCTCCAGTTCTTGGATATGGAGATATCATTCTAGAGAAACTGACAATAAAAGATGTCTCATATGCCGAAGGCCTCCGCCATAAATTGTTCAGCATAGGCCAATTCTGTCATAAGGGATTTCAAGTGGTCTTTCACGCTCACCGGTGCAGAATTTTGGACAGTCAGGACACAGAACTCCTCTATGGACTTCGGAAATCCAACCTTTACGCGATCAACCTGACGTCCGTGCGGCCCTCGACAGCTGTATGCCTCATCTCTCAGATTGATTTACAGAGGAACAGCTTATGGAATCAACGACTTTCTCATCTGAATATAAAAGCTCTCCAACGCCTTTCTATAAAAAAGTTGATTCACGGTCTTCCAGCTATACTACTACAAAAGAAGCATCAATGTTCGGCATGTCAATTAGGAAAAATGAAGCGAGCGTCTCACCATGTCAAGCTAATTGCGTCTACTTCTCGACCATTGGAACTAATCCACATGGACCTTTGTGGGCCAATGCAAACACAGAGTATCAACGGACGCAAGTACGTGCTAGTGATCGTCGATGATTTCTCTCGCAACACTTGGACAATGTTCCTCCGAACCAAAGATGAGACAGGGGACTTGATTATCAACTTTGTGAACACTACTCAAAATCTGTTGCAACAGACTATTCAAGTTATTCGAACAGACAACGGCACTGAGTTCAATAATAAACATCTCAGTGAGTTTTATCAGAAGCTTGGAATTAGTCAACAATTCTCAGCCGCAAAAACGCCTCAACAAAATGGCGTCGTTGAAAGGAAAAACAAAACCCCAGTGGAAGCTGCTCGTACAATGCTGATCCATTCCGGACTTCCACACTTTCTTTGGGCTGAAGCAGTTAATACCGCCTGTTTTACCCAAAACAGGACGGTGGTTCACAAACGGTTCAACAAGACTCCGTACGAGATTGTGAATAACAGAGTGCCCAACATCTCATTCCTCAAAGTCTTCGGGTGCAAGTGCTTTGTGGCGAACGACAGAGAGCACCGTGCTAAGTTCGACCCTAAAGCATTCGAGGCAGCTTTCGTCGGGTATTCTACAACGTCAAAAGTGTACAGAGTATACATCAAGTCCAACCGAACAATTAAGGAAAGCTATAATGTCACTTTCCACGAAGTGGCAGAAATGGCTTATGGTCACTTCAGTCCAGGACCCGTGCTTAACCCGATGGCTCCTGCACACCTCAGTTCAGGACCCGTACCTAACCAGATAGCTTCTGAATATAACAGTTTAGAACCTGTTATCACTGGTGTGTTGGCACAAAACCAACAGAAGATGGTAACAACTCCGATTTCAACGTTAGAAGAAGCAACGAGACTTGCATTAGATGATTTGGACTCTCTCTTCGAGCCAGTATATCGGTCACACACTGCTACACCTATAGTGGATTATCCACCCGACGAGACCGACGTACAGTGCATCTCACGTCCCTACCTCACCCGATTCAGAATTGCCACAGAATAACGAAGAACCTACAGTGGTTATTGAGGAAGAATCATTAGAGACTATCGTTCCAAGTGCAGAATTGGAACTTCCTCAAACAATTGATCAATCAGAGACTATAGGAAATCTAGACCCAAAGATGGATGATGCATTGACTTCAGCCTTGCCTCATGAGCGCAAGTGGACTAGAGGTCACCCGGTTGATCAGATAATTGGCGATCCTTCGGATGGAGTGAGGACACGTCGTCAACACAGTCTCTTCGGCTGCTTCTTAAGTAAAAATGAGCCTACCAAGGTAGCAAACGCACTTCAAGACCAGGATTGGGTAATAGCGATGCATGATGAAATTAATCAATTCGTACGTCTTCAAGTGTGGACCTTAGTACTCCGTCCGCATGGGGAAACAATTGTCGGAACCAAATGGGTATTCAAAAACAAAAAGAATGAAGATGGTGAAGTGATCCGGAATAAAGCAAGGCTAGTTGCGAAGGGATACAATCAACAGGAAGGCATCGACTACGACGAGACATATGCTCCTGTTGCCCGAATCGAAGCTATCCGTCTTCTCCTGACTTATGCGGCTCACAAAGACTTCAAAGCTTATCAGATGGATGTTAAGACCGCCTTTCTCAACAGCGTGTTAAAGAAGAAGTCTACGTCGCTCAGCCAGAAGGCTTCGTTGATCAAGAACATCCCGATCACGTCTATCGATTGGACAAAGCTCTCTATGGACTAAAACAAGCCCCACGTGCTTGGTACGATGTCTTGAGTGAATTCCTCGTGAAGTCTGGATTCATACGAGGAACGATAGACACAACCCTCTTCATCAAATGGCAAGACAAAGATCTGATGGTCGTTCCGGTATACGTCGACGACATCATCTTCGGATCAACTAATCCACGGCTTTGCACGAAGTTTGGAGATCTAATGAAAAGCAAGTTCGAGATGAGTCACATGGGAGATGCAGTTCTTCTTAGGACTACAAGTCAGGCAACTCGAAGATGGGATTTTCATCAGTCAGACAAAAGACATCAAGGATATTCTGAATTCCATCAAGATCAGAGCAAGCCTCTCAGCACTCCTATGTCACCAAGCTGCAAGTTGGATGCCGATCCCTCTAGTAAGTCGGTCGACGTCACACTGTATCGTAGCATCATTGGATCTTTTCTCTACCTCACTTCGAGCCGGCCGGATATCATGTTTGCCACCTGCTTATGTGCCCTTTTTCAAGCCGGTCCCAAAGAATCCCATATGCTCGCGGTTAAAAGGATTCTGCGTTACCTTAAGGGCACTTCTACCCTTGGACTGTGGTATCCAAAGGGTACGAATTTCAAACTTATAGGCTATACTGATGCTGATTATGCAGGTTGCCGAATGGACAGGAAAAGCACGTCCGGTGGCGCTCAATTTCTAGGCGAAAAGCTGGTTTGCTGGTCATCCAAAAAGCAGAATTGTGTGTCAACTTCGACGGCCGAAGCGGAATACGTGGCTACCGCCAGTTGTTGCTCCCAGATGCTGTGGATGCGGACTCAGCTTCGCGACTATGGGTACAATTTAAATAATATACCCATATATAGTGATAGTCAAAGTGCCATAGCTATTACTTGCAATCCTTCATCACTCACGCACAAAACACATAGACATTAGATATCACTTTATCAAAGATCGTGTAGAAAAATGCACCATAGATATGTATTTCGTGAACACGGAGTACCAACTAGCTGACATTTTCACCAAGGCATTGGATGAAAAACGATTTCAATTCCTTGTCGGAAAATTAGGCATGTTGAATCTTCCGTAATATGTGCTTTACCTTATCTTCTGTGCTACTAAATGTTCTATGCTATGTGTTTTCTTTTCTTATATGCTTTATCTTGCGTGAAATAAATAAAATTTCTAAAAATATATATATAAAAATAGTATACATATACCTATCATATAGGGGAATGATGAAATCCTTTAGGATGCTTTGATCTAAAGTCACTTAGAATTTTTCCCCGACATGCAATCGATTTAATTGCTTAATTTTGTCAGTCTAAGTCGCATTCTTGTGTCTAATGGTCATTAGGTTGCTCCACTAGACACAAAGCCACTATACATATGTGAGGATTCAAGCCTTGTTATTTTTCTTTGGATCTATTTCACGAGTGAGTCACACATCAATTACTTGTCTTAACTAGTGATACTTGGCTTCATACTCACCTTGCCTTAGATCGTTAGGAAAATGATAAGGGCGCTTAGGTTATTCCTCACTCGGCCTTATAAAGTTTTTTTCCCTCACATTAGCCCTTAGTCATCCACTTTGAGCCTTCTCCGATGTCCTTTTCTTCCTTTAAATCCCATTCCCAGCCTTCAACTGTATTCTATACTCTTCGGATGGTTGTTCAAATGAGAAAAGGAGGGGGAGAAAATAACCAAAAAAAAAAAAGAAGAAAGAAGAAAAGAGGATGATGACAAAAGAAGGTATTGCTCAACGCGCAAAAATCAGACCAAAGGAACCTGCCTTCCGACTATCTCTTAGAAGGTGGCATGGATTCTGCTGTGAACTTCTCCAACGATAATCTCGTACGCCCATCAGAATGGCTGGAAAGAGGAGCACCACGAAGTAAACTTCTCCAACGATAATCCGGTCTTATATCGGGAAACGGGAAGAGGAGCGCAGCCTTGGGTACGAATTCCATAATCGTGAACTTTTCCAAAAAGATAATCTCTGAAACCTCTCTAGGGATTAAGAGAAGAGGAGCACGGTATCGGCCCGAGAACCAACAAGAAAAACTTCGCCTACAATAATCTCCTATAGCCTCGTGGAGAAGCGGAGCTTCAGCTTGAGCATAGCATAAAAAGGGATAGTTCTTAAAAGAAAAAGAGGGAGAAAAGATTGAAAAGACGAAAGACGCAAAATGAGACGGACGTAGAAATGGAAGATGACGAAGAGATAAGCTCACTTTCCTCTAAATACCTTCTCTTCTAAGTCCTAGCCAAACTATAATCCTTACAACCCTTTGAATCCAATCGACGGTCTCATGCTTAGGTGAAATGATTAAAAATGCCTCGATCACAGGTAAATTGACTTAAAATTGCTTGTGTTGACTTGATTGATAGAAATATAAAAATCCCAAGTTAAAAATAATTGAGTGCTAGAGCGAACCTAGTGAGAGTTGTCGAAATGGACCAGTCTATGAACTTAGGCTTTAGTTTGACGACATGACTTGACGGCATTTTCTTCTTTCAAATGTCTCGTAAAATTTTAGGTGAGACGATTGATCGAAGCAAAATAATCTGACCCCATACTATAACAATAGTAATATGAAAAAAAAATTCGTGAAAGGAAAAATTTCGCACATTCTGACATGAAATATTATGTTTCATATGCGTTGAATTGAATAAATGTGAATTTATTTTGTTATCGCACATTCTAAATGTAATTTTAGATTGCATTGGTACTGAATTGTTTAAATGCGATAAATTTTTCTTTGCTCTTACCCTCACGCAATATCTTCAGTACATGTTTTTGGGGACCATGTATATGTGCTTACTAGGTAAATTTGTGTGTTATATGCTCGTGACTTGAATTGATTTCATATGCTTGCATGTTTAGTCAATTCTTGCGCATTATTTGAGGGGGAGCAAATATAAAAATCGTGCATTAGCTCCAATTATTCTTGACGTTTTTCTCTAAGCGTTTCAAATTCCTTCAAACAAAATTAAGGAGTGAGACGTCGATACTACAAGGAAGGGAGCTAGTTACAGACCAAATAATTGTTGATTAACTCCATTATTTCTAACGTTTTTCTCTAAGTGGTACAGATTTTTTAATTTCTGCTAGGGAAGCTAGACGTTACTACACAGAAAATACAGGGAGTTAATTGCATTTATTTTAATTCTGAGGGGGAGCTTTACAATGTGATTTTATTTGAAATAGGGGTCAATCTGAAAATTTTAGAAGTACTTACTATCGAGAAACTGGATATAAGAATGAAGTCGCGATCATAAGTTTCTAGATCGTAAACAGTGTTGGGAACGATTTTGATTAGCCGCGATAATTTGCGATCGAAAAATTGAATTGAAGAGCAATTTTCAAATCAAAAATTTCTCGAGCGCAAATAGTAATGGGCCTGATCCATTGATTCGCAAAATGTGAAATTGCAAACCAACATTGACTTACAGCGAGTTAATAAAAGTTCACTTTTTAGTGTCAAAAAACTTTTTCTCACGCAACCCTAAATCGCAAAAATTTCTCTCTCGAAAAACTTTCACAGACATTTCAAATTTCTCAAAAATCTTTCGATTTTCAACACCAAATTGTCTGTTTAAGTTAGAAATGAGATTCTTTTGACATTTGCGTGCGATTTAACTTCATTAGCATCTGCATTTTGTAGTTGTTCGCATGATTAAGATTAGATTCTCCACTGTTCTTCAAAACTGAGAAAACCGTATGCTATTTTTTAGTGATTTAGGCATGATTATGAGTCTTATCTGAGATTAATGCCTGCACTTAAGATAGTTTGAATGTTCTTTATGAATCTGGTAGTATAAATCTTCGGAAAATCTGCATCTTCGACTCAAATTTGAGTTTCGATAAAACTGGGCATTTGAATGTTTGAAGCCATCGAAGAACTTTGTTGATCGCAAACAGTCTTAATTGAATTCTGATTCAATTGAGATACTGTTTGTATCGAATTAGTTTTCGATCGATAAAATTCTGACTTAGTCGCTAAGACAGAAGATTTTGACCGACAAATAATTACCATCGAGAAATCTAATTAGGATTTTTCTGTGAGCGAAAAACTTAAGATAGACAATTTAGATGCAAATTAGATCGAGCGTAAAACTTATTATCGCAAAATAGAATTTTCGTTTTAATTTTATTTCGGTGCAAAAATTTAGCAGCGAAAAAATTAATTTTTCAACGCTTAATTTTTCGATCGTAAAATTCGCCGCTTAGGATTTAATTGATCGAAAAGTTTCTCGACGATCGACTTAGTTTTTCGTTGACTAATTTCTCGATAGAAAAATATCGCAGCGAAAATTTTACTTAGGATCAAAATCACGTACCGCTCGACTAATTTTAAATCGAAAACTTTTATTCAATCGAGGAAAATTTTTCGATAGTAAATTTACCTGCGAAATAATTTCTCGATCGTAAATTTAGGCGGAATTTTTCTCGATCGTAAAATTGATCGGCTACAGTCTCACGATTCCAACTTCAACACTAAGAATATTTTTTTTCTTAGTCTTTTACACTGTAGCGAACATTAGCGAATAAAATTTTCTCGATCGCAAAATTAAATGGAGTTATTTCAATTGAAATCAAGGCATAGGAAATCAATTTGAAAACCAAATTTATCGAGGAAAAATATCTCGGCATGAACAGTGACATTTCCCACGATCAAATACTTAGAAAATTTCGAACTCTTTTCACGCGATTATATGTTTAATTCGAAATTACAATCATGCCATTACATTTTTTCCAAAATCAAGTATCCTATATGCATGCTACACGATTTCAATTCAAAATTCATCAAACACGTAATGACTTGATACAATATTATAGTTTGATGAAATTAAATCAACTTTCGACTAAAATTAAATTTATGAACTAATGAACTTTTATATCTCTTATTTTTCAGATGGATCGCTACCCTCGTTATAATCACATATACGAACAGAACTTGTATCTGAAGGTCCAGGATACGAATTTCCAGCTCGATCTGAGCACCTTTCGGTGTCCAGACGAGATCATTGTCTCTATCCTGCAAGGCCACCCCATCTGGCATGCATTGACGGTCACCGCATCGGTGCCAATGGTCTATCTCCAGCAATTCTGGGGATGTATACAAGGAGCAGTGGATAATGGAGCATTCTCCTTCTCAACCATAATTGGGACGCGGCACGTACATATGGACAAGAACCAGTTCGGGATGATTCTGGACTTGCCATACAGCGCAAACTACGACCCTCTCCCATCAGACGCAGAAATGGTGCATGATTTCATGCAGATGGGATATCAACCGCAGCTCACCAGCTCAGGTCCAGAGCAGCGGTATCCCTCATCCGTGGAAGACACTGTTCGGGATTATGAACAAGTGTCTATCGCCCAAGCATGCTGGCTTCGACAAGGGCAATGGCAACATACTGCGGATCTTTCACGGACTCGCATTCTCCAGAAATTACGATTTCACGCAACTGATCTGGAATGATCTTGCAGACCAGATTCGGCAAAAGGAGAATCGGAGATCGAAGAATGTGCCCTACGGTGGTTTAATGTAATCATCAAGGAATTCATGGAGATGCACGAGTCCATCCATCGTCTGCCTCCTGGAGGAAATTATCAACCACCCAGGCTTAAATTCTTTCACAATCCACGGCTCACGGACATGGACCAACCATCGATGCCGATTCCTTTTGAGCTTCTACGTCTCGCTGACCCCAGAGGAGACGTATACCGTATGTACTGCCGGGAGAATCACCTCACCGAGGAGATGATTCGAGGGCCCCCGACAGATTTTGGAGTTCGCCCTCCACATCAGCAACAACAGCCTAGTCCTGAGGACATGATGATTGATGAAGTCGCTCAGGAACTTGAGCTGGAGCCTCCAACTCACGAGGAGCCAATGCCGGACTTAGATGCCACGCTGATCGATGATGTGGCTGCCGAGTTGGAACAAGAGGCTCCAACAGACACGCTCCAAGTGGACGTGCCTGTATATGTTGGCGTGCTTGAAGAGCCTATCGAGGAGGCTCCTCTACAAGAAGCACAGCCCGAGACTGGAATGGGGCACATCTCACTTCCACTGGTGACGGACCAGGCTCGTGAGGACGTGGAGAACGAACCTTCTCCTCACACGGCCACCTCATCTGATACAGCGTCCGATGAGGAGCTCAGACTCATAAGACGGACTCCCAGACGATTGACTATACAGATGGAGTCTCTCTTCCCCGCCGTCACCACCGCACCAGATACCATGCTGATCACTTCTTCAAGTGTTGCCGGCACTTCTTCGCTCAATCTTGAGCCGCAACCAAATCTACCGGTGTCTGGTACGCAGGCAGAACCCGAGCCTGCCGTAACACCCATAGAGGAGAATCTTCAAGATTCGACTCAAGGATTGGGTGGAAGTCTCATACAGTCACAACTTCAACTGACTGTGAGCCAACCTGAGGAGCCGGTGCCTGCTCATGGGTTGTCAACAGGCGACATCAGTCGACCTGGTACATCTTCGACGGAGGCTTCCACACCGTTTGTGACCAACGAGCAATTCCAAGCCGCTCTCTCCGCTGCTGTTCAATCTCTTGAAGACAAATTAATGGAGAGAGTTCTTACTGCCATAGAGACATCCCGCAGAGACATCGGGAAAGCACCTGTCTCCGAAGGCACCTCGTCACAGCCCAACCTCACACCTCCACAACCCACGTCCACCGACCCTTTAGCCACTTCATCCATCCTCATCAACCCATACACCATACCCATAACCGAGCTCCACGACATCCTACTCGCCCGCCTGATCGGCCTCTCCATTCGGTCGCCTCAAGAAGAATCTCTTTATAGGCGATTGGTGGATCATCCTGAGCCACCTACTGAAACTTGCCGAGGCCAAAGCTCCCACTCAAGACGCAGACATGACGATCCTGACAATCAGGACCCTCATGAGGGGGAGAAGAGGCCACGGACATCTACGAGTGGTCAATAACAAGGCCAAGGCTCGGGCTCTGCGCAGACAGGAACTGGAGCCGGAGAAACCTCACAACCCACTACACAAACCACAACCACCACGCACCGCACACGACCTCTAAGCCCATTCTACCAACCCACCATCAGAATGCCTCTGTCGACCCCATCCACCCCACCGACCTTTACAAGCCCCTTGCTTCCGGAAGAAGAAGCAAGTGCCGCGATGCTCATAGCCCTAGCAGCTACTCAAGCTACTCCCTCAGGACATGGCGTCAATCCACACGAGGCTCTGGACAAATACATCATCGAAGGACAGTGGATGACCCATTCCATGCCCGAGGAGCATCAAAGACAACGGCTTCAGGACGTTCGGAATTTCCTACAACAAGCCTCCATAGACCTCGTGATCATAGAAGACAACGAGCTTCAGGAAGGTGAAGACTACCAACATGAAATCCCAAGGCTACCAGAGTTGATCGCGCAACGAGCGGCTTCCCCCACAAGACTAACGCCAGGGACCATTCGGATCGACACGCCGTGGGAGACATCCGAATAGAAATCCCTTTCCTTGAAGAAGTTCGTGAAAACATTTGGAGGTACTGGAGAGAGTTAAGAAGTCGAGCGAGTTCGAGCTGAGAGGGATCTCTCACTGGGATCAGCAGAAGAGGATGACCTACCTCTAGATGCTGACCAAACTTGGACCTGATGTAAGGCTGGGGATGACTAAAGAACAAGTCAAGAGCCACTATAAGAGTCTCTCCACAATATGCCAACTACTCAGCGTATACTGTGCAAAAGGAGGATTTCCAACACCATACTACGCCATCGAGCGAGTATATAGAACTCGAGAAGAACTAAGCATGAGCGACCTACCATACCTTCCTGCTGAGGAGCTGTACAATCTCTACAAGCTATATGTAGAGAAGTACAAGGGTCCTCAAGGCTTCATCAAGAAGGAAGGACTCGAGGGACTCTACCGGTTCATGATGCGCCAAGTCAAGTACTTCACCGCACACGACCTTCAGATGGCTCTGGAGAGCAACATGGAGAAGGTTAGCATGACCGCTCCGCTCAACAAAGGACCTGAGATCGAAGGACTTCCCAACAGTCACGTGCACATCAGCTCAGTCCTAGGCATCACCTACCACAATTCAATAGCCAAGAAGAATAGGTTGATGCTGAAGACTGAGATTCGCAAGTTTTGCGATGGGACGCTCAAGGTCGTCAGGAAAAACATCGAGCAGAGGTTGGAAGAAATCAACCGAGGTACGATGCTGAGGATCCACAGGTTCGTGAGAGAGCAGCCGCTCCTAATGGAACTACTAGAAGATATCGAGGAGCGACTGGAGCTGAGAAACACGCTCAGGAACTTTGAGTACGCGCTGGGCTTGCGCAGGTCATTCTTCGCCCGACGAGGACAACTAGCGCAGACAAGCAATCAAGCACAAAGGGTAAGAATGTAGAAGATCAATTCTAATTGTGCTTTGATTTTACTAGATGTCCTTGTATTTAGGGGCTTTTCTTATATTTGTCCTTAGATTAGGACTAGTTAGATATTTATACCAAGTGTGATTGGTATAAAAACTTTGTAATCAAACGCAATCAATAGAGAAAGTTTTGAAAATTGATCCGAAAGGCTTGCAATTCAATTCCTAGAGAGAGAAACAATAATAACTTTCTCACTCTACTCGAATTCTCTCTCTTGTTCTTCATTTGAGTTTTTCGATCGATTCTTAATGTCAATCATTATCATCGAATTAGTTCGAATTCATGCCTAGGATCATAGAGTTGTTAATCGTAGGACCTAACAGATCTTAACGCAGGCGTGCTAGGCCTTTCGTTGAGTAACCCACTCTGATACCAAATGTAGTGTAAAATATGCCTAAGAGGGGGGGGGAATTAGGCTATAAAAAGTTTTGGCTTGTTCTCCTTTGAAAAATACTTTTCTTTAAGAAGATATATGCAGAGTATGTTATTTCTCGAAAAGCAGTACGAGTATCAACATTATCTCCCAACTGGGGTTTAATCATGTCCTTGGGGTGTGATCTGCCCAAGAGTTCCAATCAATCACTAGGTATTACCAGTTCTGGTTACAAAATGATTGACCCGTACACAACCGAAGCACTATGGATACTAGACCTCGTTCTAGGCTGTCGCACGCCAAGTTTCGATCCACGTCGTTTACCCAGGAAACCAATTCCCCAACTGGATGCAGCTTGCTACCGAAGGGCCACCGAATCCACCAAATTCGTCCCTCCACGTGCGAAAGACTCCACTCGTGCTCCTTTGTGCGCTCAACACGTCCGAAGACAAATCACCTCCGAAGACTAGGGTTTTAGGATTGGGTGTTGCTAAAGATCGCTCAAAGGTACATAATTCGCAAATGAAAGCTCAACACAAACTACGAATGAATCGCAAATTAACGCTCAATAACTCTAAGGGATTCGTTTGCTTGTGTGTTCGTTGTGTAACCTTCAACGTGAAGTGTTTTCTTTTATATAGAAACGATTATCGCTTCTACACTTCACAAGGAAAGTTATGCACAAACTATGCAAGAGAAAGCTCAATAATCACGTGCATTAACTCAAAGAATCATGCCAAGAATAACCCAATTAAGTTCAACGTTCATGCATGATCACTTACCATAAATATCATAGATTTACTTTTATTCCACGGTTATCTCATTCGTTTGTCAGCACATTCCATATATAGACTCAATCAGCATATTTCCACATGTAATCTCAATCAATTAATTACTTTCCAAAAATATAAATCCCAAGTTGCACAAGGAAAGATAGATCATTGATTCACTGATTTAAGAGTCAATTAAGATAGCACTCAAACGGATATTTCATTGATATTCTTTCCTAAAATAAATCAATCACATGTAAGCACTTAATCAGAATATCTTTTCGATATACAGCATAGTCATATCCGGGTGATCACAGTGATATTCTTTCCTAAAATAACACTTCACGTGTACAGCTCGCATATCACTTGACAGAATATATTTTCCATATATAGCACATAGTGAGATTCCATTCATATGAAAAACATTTATAACCAGGTGATCACATCAATATTCCAGTTAAGCATAAGATCACACAAATTCGATTATCTTAACAATTTGATCACATTGAAGCACTTAATCGATCATTTTAACATACTTAAACATCATATCACATACATATCGAGTTTTCTAATTTGTACCCCCCATTTACATAATTACTTGGAATAATCAAAACTCTCATAGTCATTTGGACCAAAAAGGTCTACACATGGGTTGTGCAATCTTAGAGAAGTCCTTAATAAACCTACGATAAAACCAAGCATGTCTTTGAAAACTCCTAACCGATCTCACGTTCGAGGGAACGGGCAACTTTTCTATCGTCTCCAAGTTAGCTCGGTCCACTTCGATTCCTTTAGAGGAAATCATATGGCCCAAAACTATTCCCTCTCAAACATGAAGTGACACTTTTCACAATTAAGTGCTAAGTTCGTTTCCTCGCATCCTGCGGGTACGAGCTTCAAATTAGATAAATATACGTCGAACGACGACCCAAAAATAGAAAAATCATCCATAAACATCTCCATTACCTCACCTACTAGCGCATCGAATATTGCCATCATGCATCGCTGAATGGTGGATGGGGCATTGCAAAGACCGAATGGCATCCTTCGGTACGCGAACGTCCCTAACGGGCAAGTTAAAGTGGTCTTCTTTTTGTCCTCGGGCGCTATATGAATCTGCAGATATCCTGATAAGCCATCAAGAAAACAATAAAATGAGTGACCGGATAATTTTCCTAACATCTGATCAATAAATGGCAAAGGAAAATGATCCTTTCTCGTGGCGTCGTTCAACTTCCTGTAGTCGATACACACACGCCACCCTGTCACGGTCCTCGTTGGAATCAACTCGTTCTTGTCGTTGGTGACGACCGTCACGCCTTCCTTCTTCAGGACCACTTGGGCCGGACTGACCCATGCGCTGTCTAAAATGGGATAGATCATCCCTGCGTCTAGTAGCTTGATCACCTCATTCTTCACGACATCCTTCATATTGGGGTTCAGTCGCCTTTGACGTTGAGCGACTGTCTTGTACTCGTCCTCCATTAGGATCTTGTGCGTACAGTAGCTCGGACTGATTCCCCTGATGTCGGATATCTTCCATACAATGCCTTCTTGTGCGCTCTCAATACGTCCAAGAGTTGGCTCTTCTGTCCATCATCGAGGCTTGATGAAATAATGACTGGAAGCTTCTCGCTGCTGTGAGAAAGGCGTACTCGAGGTGATTGGGCAGCGGCTTCAATTCTTGGACTGGTGGCTCCTCGGCTGAACTTTTCTCCTTGTCCTCCTCGCTGCTCTCGTCGACGGCTACAATGGGCTCGTCGTCCTCCTCCTCGCCCTCGTCGATCGCCATAATCGTGTGCGTATTCTGCTCGCCGACCTGTGACAGACCTTGCACAGAAAAGAGAAAATCGTGCTCAAAGACGTCTAAATAATAACACTTATCATCCTGCTCATTATTCTTTTTCGTCGAGTCGGCCATATTAAACGTAACTTTCTCTCCATCTACCGTCAAAGTTAAAGACTCATTCCTAACATTTTATCATAGTCTCGCCTGATAACACCTCGAGGGTATTTTAGCGACCTATCGGCTAATTGGAGGCTCATCCTAGTGGGTCGCAGTTCGCATAATCCTAAGCGCATAAACATGGAATACGGTATCAAATTAATACTAGCGCCTAAATCAGCTAACGAACGTTTAATTACTAAATCGCCTATAATACAAGAAATAGTAAAACTTCCTGGGTCCTTTAGCTTCTTCGGGATCTTGTTATGAAGTATCGCCGATCACTCTCTTTATAGGCATACGGTGGAGATGTGTTCAAGCTTCCGTCGGTTTGTCAGCAAGTCCTCGAAACTGGGCATCTGCGTAATAGCTTCAACAAACGGTAAGTTAATATGTAATTCTTTGCACATACTCATAAATTGCTCCTACTGGGACTAGAGCATGTCGTGAAAGAAGCACACTGGGCGAACTGCGCCTCGTCTTTGTCCTTCTTCAATCAAGCTGGGTAGGGAATCTTCGACTGGTATGGCTTCACTGGTGGTCGCTGTAACAGCCCAAACCTCGCACGCATTGATATTGTCTGCCTGGTTGAGGACTTCCCAGGTGGTCACCCATCCAGCTACTACTCTCCCCCCAGCACGCTTAACTACGGAGTTCCTACGAACTCCCACACACCCGCACGGCTTTAAAACGCGTCAATGAGAGGGGTGCCCACACCCTTATAAAGGCATGCTTCGTTCCCCCCTCCAATCGGTGTGGGATACCACAATCCACCCCCCTCAAAGGGTCCAGCACCCTCGCTTGCAGGTCTGGCTCTGATACAATCTGTAACAGCCCAGACCTCACTCGCATTGATATTGTCCGCTTTGGGCGTTAAGCTTCCTTGTTAAGGTCTTTCCCAGGTGGTCATTCTGGTACTACTCTCCCCCGGCACGCTTAACTACGGATTTCTACGAACTCCCACCCATCCGCACGGCTTTAAAACACGTCAATGGGAAGGGTGTCCACACCCTTATAAAGGCGTGCTTCGTTCCCGCCTCCAATCGGTGTGAGTTACCACAATCTATGTGATGACCCTCATTTTCAAAGTAAGGTTAGTGGCGGATTTCCACAGCGTAAGCCGCGGAAGGCCCATCTAATAAAAACCTTTTTCCTAATTTATAAAACATTACGACAAAGGATTATTTACAGAGTCAACTCTATACAACGGCCAAAGCCCCCAAAATGTCAAAAGAACAAAAACCCTATTGTCGCTCCACGGGTCTTCATCCATGTACTGCCCCGCCCTCAAAAGTCCGTGGAGCACCGCCACCGGCCGCCTCAGTCTTGACGTGTATCAGCGTCAGACTACCTACAACACGTAAACACTGAGCGATTTGCCCAGTAGGTGAATAAAATGCGTGTATGTAAGTGTGCACTCAATCCCAATCCATGCAAGTGTGCACTCAATCTCAATCCCAATATCTCACAAATCAATGCACACTCTTTCTTTTCCCACATTTCTATCTCATATCACACAACACAGGGCACTAGGTCAGACTCGACGCCTCGCGCGCCCATAATATAACAATAGTCTAACGGAGGCTTACGCTAGCAGCGTTTGACGATCACGCAACTGCCCTGCTAGGTCGCTATTCCTTAAGCGGTAGCCTACGCCGACAGCATTTTGACGATCAGGCAACTGCCCTGTAACGTCGCTCCGTCCGCTAAAAATACAATCACGACGGTTTTGCAGCTCGGGACGTTCATGCCCGAGTAGACAGATCGATCACGCCTGTCTGCCGTCAGGTGTCATATGAGTACTAACCTCGACTCCTCAACGAGTCATAAAATAACAATAATCTCAAACTACCCGCTCATCGGTACGTCAAATTATTACCGTCTCAACCCACAGTAAAAGTATTTCCCAACCTGATATGATATGCACGTGCCATGCATATAATATGATGATACATGAAATATCTGTGAAACATGTAAATCACGTAATGCACTGAATCACATAAGAGCACATAAATCAGGTAGGTGTTTACGCGTTGTAGATGAATGATTCACCTACCTGTCCTCCTGCTAAAAGCAGTCAGGATATCTGATGAAATTCCTAAACCTCGGACCTCTGAACATATAAATATTATTAGTATATGCACTAATACTCAAACTGGTCTAAAATAACTATGCTGGCAATTATTAAAATACTCTAGGCTTGAGATGACCTAGATCGCTCGATTTGTGGTCAATACTAGGTCAATACCCAATTTGTACCTAGCTCGAATTCGCCCGATAGTTTACTCACTATTGGTCAAAGTCGGGTCAAGATTAGTGTAACACAAATTCGGTTGAAACTGGTGTCACCCGGTTTTACATTCGCCCTATTTTGGAAATACGTTGGATCGCCCGAAAGCTTTGCTCAGCGAATTTTCACAATCGACCGAATGTTATTATTATAGTATTCTAAGATTTGAGATATGTAAATCGCCCGATTTGTTGATCCTGAATAGCCCGAATTTAGAAAGGGTTAGACTTAGCTCAAATCGCCCGATAGTTGAAAATAAAGTTCGGCGAATTTCCCTATCGATTGAAACTTAACTCGGCAAATTTCTTAATCGATCGAAAGTCATATGACTTTCATCTAGTCGCCCAAAGTAATTATTAGAATATTCTAAGACTCGAAATTCCCTAAATCGCTCGACTTAGTGAGATGTTCCGAATCTCCCGATTTACAAATGGTCAGAGTCCTAAATCGTCCGACTTTCAAAAGCAGTAATTCCTTCAAAATTCATAGGAGCCGAATTCATATATTATTAAGTGCATCTTCAAAAATCATATTAATTCCAGAAAAGAGTACTCCTAAAAAAACCCTTATTAATATTTTATGTACCAAAGATCACTAGTACTCCTATTTCATCATATAAACCCACATAGTCAATTGTTAAACTCGAATAGTTAGGGTTTCCTATGCATTGAAATCTTCGAAACTACTTATATTTATTTACCTACCCGTGAAAACAACACATGACTATGAAGTAAATTGAAGTATACTAAGTATCAAGAAAATCTGGCATACCTTACGTTGAGAGTATGTAGTTTTCATTCGAGGAGGTTTTCTACAAGTTCTTGTTTTGCTTTCGTGTTTAACTTAGAGTTCTTTTTAGTTAATGACTTTTTCCCTCTCTTGACGTTCTTCATATGATAGGTATACATGAGCATCTCGATTGTTGTGAGGGATTAGACAAGAAGGTGACATACTTTTCTTTAAGTCCAAGCAACATGATAAGCCTTATCACAATTAAATGCTTTTGGGCCATATTTAGGTATTAGGATTATAAGTATAGCCCATTCAATTAATTCCCGTATCATTGTATTTTAAATATTCTTTAGCTAGGTTGAATAAATTTTGAAAATTAAGGTGAACGTTTTCCTTTCAAAACTAAAATCGTGTTATTAAAAGTCCTAATCCACGAATTTACACAGTTAATTATATCAAAATCCCGTATTAAATTTAACGGGTATTACATCCTCCTCTCTAAAAGAATTTCGCCCCCGAAAACGCCGACTAGAATAACTCGGGTTTCTACTCTTCCTATACTCTCAAGGAGGTTCGGAAATTTTTGTTTCGGAAACCTCGTATTTGGTTATGCGATTGAATTTTGGTCTCTCTCTAACGAGGTAGGATTTTTTCCCACCACGCTTCCACTGCGCTATTATCTTATGCTTTATCATATTCCAAATGAGATAGGATATATTCCTACCTCTGCACGTAAATGGCCGACACATCCGAATGTGCCGCTTGATTCTCCTACGTATCGGAGAATCACGCTCATGCGTATGGGACATAGGTTCGTCCTTACGACTTGAACTGCCTACGTACTCCCTACAAGTTCTTGGTATTTTACTACTTGTTTTCTGCAATCACCAAAACATGTAACACAAATCAACAATCAAGTAGTCACGTCAAATCTTAAAACTTAGAGGCGATGCTGGTTTTCCAGGCCTTTGAGCGGCAGTACATAGACAGTCTACAGAATCTATATCCTAAGCTCTGATACCACCTCTGATGACCCTCATTTTCTAAGTAAGGTTAGTGGCGGATTTCCGCAGCGTAAGCCGCGGAAGGGCCGTCTAATAAAAACTTTCTAATTTATAAAATATTACGACAAAAGAATATTTGCAGAGTCAACTCTATACAACGGCCGAAGCCCCAAAAATGTCAAAAGAACAAAAACCCTGTTGTCGCTTCACAGGTCTTCATCCATGTACTGCCCCGCCCTCAAAAGTCCGTGGAGCACCGCCACCAGCCGCCTCAGTCTTGACGTGTATCAGCGTCAGACTACCAACAACACGTAAACACTTGGCGATTTGCCCCGTAGGTGAATAAAATGCGTGTATGCAAGTGTGCACTCAATCCCAATACATGCAAGTGTGCACCCAATCTCAATCCCAATATCTCACAAATCAATGCACACTCTTTCTTTTTCCACATCTCTATCTCATATCACACAACACAGGGCCATAGATCAGACTCGACACCTCGCGCGTCCATAATATAACAATAGTCTAACGGAGGCTTACGCTAGCAGCGTTTGACGATCACGCAACTGCCCTGCTAGGTCGCTCTTCCTTAAGCGGTAGCCTACACCGACAGCGTTTTGACGATCACGCAACTGCCCTGTCAGGTCGCTCCCTCCGCTGAAAATACAACCACGACGGTTTTGCACCTCGGAACGTTCACGACCGAGTAGACAGATCGATCAAACCTGTCTGCCGTCAGGTGTCATATGGGTACTAACCTCGACTCCTCAACGAGTCATAAAATAACAATAATCTCGAACTACCTTGTGGCAGCCCCGCCTTCCACCACTACTTTCTTAACTAGTTTATGTAACTAGTGTCGTAGAAGAGAAATAAATAGTACGAAATTTCGGATAAAATTTTTCCTTTCATAAAAAGGAATCGTAACTATTCCTACAAAATTATCATGGGTCCTATTTACATAGGAAAGCGCGCATGCGGGTCAAAATAAAATGTATCTACTGGGCCTCCACGAGGTCGCATCCATGCACACACTTCCATCTCAAAAGCCCACGAAAGCTTCAAAAGTTGGCCTCGCCGTGAAAATGAACACGTACCGTGATCGCGGGGTCCTACAACACATAAAAACGTGGAATGAGCTTATAAAGCTCAGTAAGTGAAAACCATGCATGAAATGCACGTGACCTAAATAGCGAAGGCATCCGCGCCAATGCTATTGACCTCTCGTATCCTTCTCGTTCTTTTCATTTCTTATTGGGCCCTCGGCTTTCAATCTTACTATGCACCGTATAGAGCTCAAACCCCTAAGGGTCTAAATAAGTGGCAGTACACACACTGGGAGGCTAAACCCGAGTACTCCATCTGTGCGTAACCCTATGGTGCCTTTCAATCCCAATGCGGTACACACTGAGAGGCTACCAGTGCCTTCCAATCCCAATGCAGTCCCATTGAGAGGCTAACCCGGGCACACAGATTTCGTTTAACCCTAAGGCGCCTTTCCATCCCAATGCGGTCTGACACGCGGGCGCTTCTCACTGGTAACTTACTGCAAGGTCGCCAACACTCGAGGTTCCCTCAGTGTCGCTCATACCCTCGAGTCGCATCCTCCAGGTTGCATCTTCCGCTACGGGGTATCCCCCCTACCTTTCGTGAATCAGGTAATTCGGCTTCGTGAATCGCCGTGGTAGCATAGAAGAGCCGTGACTCATCATTGAGTCGACACAAATGCCTATATCGGCAAATATACATCGCTCTCAAGCGATCTTATACTCATGCACGCTATATCCCTGACTCTCATACTAGTCATGCGTGCATATGCTCATGCCATGAATATGCGTGCCATGTTCATATAATAATTTTCATCACATCAAATCACGTAAGTCACATAAGCAAGTAGTCGCATAAAATCATAAGAGCACATAACACATAATTTCATGCACATAAAAATTATGTGTTGTAGTTGCGATTTCCACTTACCTGGTATCCTTAGCTACTTAGCTTATCGTACGGTAAGTCACTAACCTTCAAACCCTAAGTACAGAGACATATAAAATTAGGGTTTGTTAGTCTAATTATAATTTCACGAAATTGGCTTAATTTGAAAACCCTAATTTTTGAATTCTATAAATTTCGAAACCCTAAAATTTAGGACTTTAACCTAAACTGAGAAATACTATTTATATAAATCTCAGCATGAATTAAAATATATCTCGACATATGTTTCGATATGGATGGATCTCGATATATATATATAAGATCTCGATATTATATCATACAAGACTTTGAAATGGATGTCGACTTGTTAATATGCAATATTTCTAAGTTAAATCTCGAGTTGATTAAATCTCGAGTTGATTAAATAATAAACAATATTTCGAAGTCATTATCAAAATGAATCTTCGAGATATATGTCGAGTTATAACAATTGTAGGGATATGAAATGTCGAGATGTGGTATAAAACTTCGATATCAACATTGATCTCGATATCAATCATCAAAATAGATCTCGACATCATTTATTACTCTAATAAGATTTCGACATGTCACACAAATATTTCGATATTATTCTTAAGATTTTGTTTTAATAATATATAACATTTTGGCTTGGATCTCGAGATATATCAAACTTCGAATTTAATTCCAGAAGGAATCCCGATATTTTCCACCCTCATTCTTGAGCTCGAAATCTTTCCTACCAACTATGATAACTTCGAGATTTATAACCTGGAGAAACCCTATCACCACTCGCAATACCTTACAGAATTTATCAAATCTATCGATCCAAATCTGTCCTTCTCAAGAACAGATTAACACCTTATATACTTTGATATTACTTAATAAAAATTTATTAAAAGATAAATACATTAACAGCTTCGTAAAACAGATTAAACGCCTTAGTCCCCTAAAAACTCGAACTTAATAAGTCTAACTATAATAGCTCTAATTAATTCAAAACCCTCGCTAACTTTGTTCAACAATAATCGTCTTCTGTTCTTTTTAACATTCTTAAAGCATGTCAAGATATTACTAAAACATAAGGTTATAGTTAGGGCTTATACCTTCCTCCAGTGTTCGATTATTTGTATGCTAATGAAGTCTTCTTTCTTCTCCCAGGGTTTTCGTTAGTTCCTTTCTTAATGATCTGTAATTCAATATGTGAATTCCTTTCTTATACACTTGGGGTTTGCGTGTGGTACAATACAGATGACATTGGCATTTGTTTTTTCTTAGTTCTTATCCTAACTTGGTGAAATAACGATTATAATAATATTGTTTATAGTTTTCCCTTCATGCTTAAGTAATCGAACCATTTAACAATTCTAATATTTTGATCTCTAATGGCTCGAACTTCCCTTCCATTATTCTTAAATCTTCATGAAGATTTCGAGTCTTAAGATATCGAATTCTAATGGTTTCGAGCTCTATAAATCTTCGAGCTTTAAATGTTCGGGTTTCATGAATTTCGATTCTTAAGAGTTTCGAGACCTTGATGTAAATTTTAAAGATATCGAGTTGTTTAATAATTCAAATGTTTCGAGGTTGATTAATCAATACTTAATATGCTAAATTAAATCTTCTAAGTTAGCATGTCATGTACTAGAAACCCTAAAATTAATAACTAATCTAAATTCAAAGTCTACTTCCTAATTTATTCATGTCATGTTAGCATATAACATGAAATCATTTAAGCATATAAAATCACAAAACGTGTCTCATGCAGTCACGTAATATCACGGAAAACACATAACACACAAGTCACGTAAAGTACTAAAATATTCATACTTTTGTTCCCCAATTAATATGTGTTACAATTAAGTCTCATATAATCTTAACCTTTTTATTTAATTAATCCAATAAAATCCCAACTTAAATACTTTCACACTAATTATATTGTAAATCCCGTAAATAGATTTTACGGGTATTACATCCTCCCCCCCTTAAAAGAATTTCGCCCCCGAAATTCCGTCGGATGGAACAATTCAGGGTAACGATTGGTAGGGAGTTGATCTAACTTAGTGAGGTGATAGAAAATTACCCAATAACTTGTAAGGTACTCCTTACTAAGGAGGATAAAAGAGCGAATTCTCATGAAGTGGGATAATTCTTCAAGTCTTGCATTTCTGATCTTGAGAAGAAAAGATCGTAGTCGTTGATCTTAAACCGAAAGCTATCTTGGTTTATGCCTTAGGAAGTTAACAGGGAGGCTCAAATAAATTGTCAAAGGTAGAAACGAATAGGATCTTAATAAAGTAAATATGGACATTGTTTTAGATTAGTCGAACCCGCATCGCCTTGTGGACCTAACGAGAATAACTACAATTCTAACTCAAACAGAGATTGGAAGTCATTAGCGTCTATCACGCTTCCGCTGCACTACTCTGATATTGAACGAACATGTTCCTTAGAATGAGCAAAAGATTGGGGCATAGAGTTATACCCGGAATATTATTGAATCTTAGGTTTTAGGAATTCAGGTACGAATTCCTACTTCGAACGCCTATCTACTACGATCATGATTCAGGTCGACACTTGAACTGGTATCAACCAAGTCGGCTAAAAGAATTCCCGAGTCTTACCACATAAGTGGTGGGTACAAAAGGAAGTGTGGCTCCTAAGTCCACTAACATGCATGTTGAGGTTTAATCGGTTAGAAGGGTACCTTCCGTCTCGGATGGATTGTTTTCTGCTTCTTCCGCTGTAAGCATGTATACCCGAGCAGGGGCCGTCAGCGGCTTAGCCTGGTTTGCTCCCTGACTTCTAGATGCATTCTCTGGGCAGGCTATGGAGTAGTGGCCTGTCTTGCCACATTTAAAGCAAGTGGAGTTTTGGGAGAAACAGACGCCTAGATGACGCCGTGCACATTTTGGGCATACGGCTGCATTCGGTTGGGGTCTCCCCTGATTCGGATTCGTTTGTTGAGGTGGTCCAGGGCGGTTTTGGAAATTGGTTTTTACATTCTTAGGAACAAACGGGTTTCTTTGGGTTATTTCTGTTTCCTTTGGGTCCTTGTTCGAATTTCCTTTTTATCTCCTGGGCTCGTACAATTCGGCTTTACGCTTGTTCAACCATCAAGGCTCGTTCCGCCATTTGGGCATAAGTAACCCCTTGGAGTCCAGCCATGCCAACATCGCGATAAAGTTCTGGCTTCAAGCCCTCCATAAATCGTTCAATTTTCAGCGAGTCGGTGCTTACCATGTGGATAGAGAATCGGGAAAGTTGTTCGAATTTCCTAATATACTCTGCCACCGTCATTGTTCCGTGACGGAGATTGATGAACTCGTTCATCCTCTGGGCACGGACGGGAGCAGTGAAATACTTATTTCGGAAAAGTTCTTTGAAATGCTCCCAGGTCATTGTCAAGGGATCTTCGAGAGTTAGTATGGTATCCCACCAATGACCTGCGCTTCCCCTTAATAGGTAGGTAGCGCACAAGACCTTTTCTGTTTCAGGGGGTTGGGTCAACAGCATCTTCAAAGGTTGGGGGTTGAGTTTACGAAATCTCTCTCCGACCATTTCGATTCGGTCAGTCTGAGAAGATCCGTTGCTTGATTGCCCACCAGCGTTTTGTTGCTGGATCAGTTGCTGGATTTGGGCAGATTGTTGGCGGACTAATTCCGCGAGATGAAGGATAGTCGCATCCCGACTATCAGCAGAGGATGAGGGTTCCTTACCTTTATCTGCACCCCCACTATTCTCATTCCTTGTTCTACCCATCGTTCTTTTATCCTAACATTCCTAAAATCAATAAATCATGTAATACCAGAAATTCATAAAAACATAAAACTTACAGGCAAGGCCGCTTCCGTGCTTTTGAGTGTGTGTACATGGACAGTCTGCGGAACCTATATCCTAAGCTCTGATACCACCTGTGGCAGCCCCGCCTTCCACCACTACTTTCTTAACTAGTTTACGTAACTAGTGTTGTAGAAGAGAAATAAATAGTACGAAATTTAGGATAAAATTTTTCCTTTCATAAAAAGGAATCGTAACTGTTCCTACAAAATTATCATGGGTCATATTTACATAGGAAAGCGCGCATGCGGGTCAAAATAAAATGTATCTACTGGGCCTCCACGAAGTCGCATCCATGCACACACTTCCATCTCAAAAGCCCACGAAAGCTTCAAAAGTTGGCCTCGCCGTGAAAATGATCATGTACCGTGATCGCGGGGTCCTACAACACATAAAAACGTGGAATGAGCTTATAAAGCTCAGTAAGTGAAAACCATGCATGAAATGCACGTGACCTAAATAGCGAAGGCATCCGCGCCAATGCTATTGACCTCTCGTATCTTTCTCGTTCTTTTCATTTCTTATTGGGCCCTCGGCTTTCAATCTTACTATGCACCGTATAGAGCTCAAACCCCTAAGGGTATAAATAAGTTGCAGTAGACACAAATTTTGTTTAACCCTAAGGCGCCTTTCCATCCCAATGCGGTCTGACACGCGGGCACTTCTCACTGGTAACTTACTGCGAGGTCGCCAACACTCGAGGTTCCCTCAGTGTCGCTCATACCCTCAAGTCGCATCCTCCAGGTTGCATCTCCCGCTACGGGGTATCCCCCTACCTTTCGTGAATTAGGTAATTCGGCTTCGTGAATCGCCGTGGTAGCATAGAAGAGCCGTGACTCATCATTGAGTCGACACAAATGCCTATATCGGCAAATATACATCGCTCTCAAGCGATCTTATACTCATGCACGCTATATCCCTGACTCTCATACAAGTCGTGCGTGCATATGCTCATTCCATGAATATGCGTGCCATGTTCATATAATAATTTTCATCACATCAAATCACGTAAGTCACATAAGCAAGTAGTCGCATAAAATCGTAAGAGCACATAACACATAATTTCATGCACATAAAAATTATGTGTTGTAGTTGCGATTTCCACTTACCTGGTATCCTTAGCTACTTAGCTTATCGTACGGTAAGTCACTAACCTTCAAACCCTAAGTATAGAGACATATAAAATTAGGGTTTGTTAGTCTAATTATAATTTCACGAAATTGGCTTAATTTGAAAACCCTAATTTTTGAATTAAAATATATCTCGACATATGTTTCGATAAGGATAGATCTCGATATATATATAAGATCTCGATATTATATCATACAAGACTTTGAAATGGATGTCGACTTGTTAATATGCAATATTTCTAAGTTAAATCTCGAGTTGATTAAATCTCGAGTTGATTAAATAATAAACAATATTTCGAAGTCATTATCAAAATGAATCTTCGAGATATATGTCGAGTTATAACAATTGTAGGGATATGAAATGTCGAGATGTGGTATAAAACTTCGATATCAACATGCGCGTTTTCTTTATTATGCCGAGCAGGATCTTAGTAAAGGTGGTGAGAACAATTTTTGAAATTCACTCGCCCCAATAGGTTCGACCAGAGGCAATGTACGAAGGTGATGTTCGGAGAAGCTAGGGAGATATTCTAGGGAATTACGGAACTATTCGGAAGAACTATAGGAAGCAATCGATAGAGCTAAGGAAGCGTTCGGGAGACCTAAAGAGGGAGAGCAGTAAGAAACCCTAGGCGCGGCTACAATATAAATTAGGGCTCATATCCATCTTACAGGATAAGCCGCCAGACCACACACACTAACACACCAAGAACACCCACGCATATTCTCCATTTTTTTATCTTCTCTTTAGCTTTTAGGACTTGCAATCACTTGTAAACAGGAGAGAATGTGAGATTGACTGTGTAATCTTCCTCGATTAATAATAATAATCCTTCGGCGGCCCGTGGACGTAGGATTCACCCGAATCCGAACCACGTAAATTGTTGTCTCTTTATTTTTCCATCATTTTCACTCATTCCTCCATGATTTCATCCGTCCCGGCTCTCACCTTGATTTCTCGGACCAAAAATCTTGTTGATCGGGGTCATATCCGCATCAAATGGCACCGTCTGTGGGAAACGAGGATTGGAATGTGAGTTATGGAGTCGTGGCTTGGATCATACATGTTTTTGGAAGTTTTCTGGGCTACTGTTCTTGGGATTTCTTCTATGGCATTTCATCGAACATTTGCTGAGCGAAAGTTTGTCTCGCCATGAGCATGGACACCGGCGACCTTGGCTCGCCGTCAACGACCAGCCCACCACTCGAGCACCGCCGGCAACTCAGCGGTGGCAACCTATCCAGATCTATCGTCATTTCCTCAATGTTGAGAATATAAAAAGAGGGGGGTGTTATCATTACACGATGAGGTAGCTATCCCTGGGAAGAAGACGATGGTGAAGATGAAATAGAGAAGAAATTAAAATCTGAGTTCTGAGAAATCTGGGTAATGAGAGAAGCCATAAGCTTCTCAACGAGGAAAGATGACTCCGCAAGCGACTACAAGGGCTCGATGTTTTTAGGAAATGCGGCGCAGCAATGGAAGACGGCGACGTTCGAGACGGTGATGTCGACGCCTCCGTCGCCACCATACCAGAATCTCGAAACGACCTCAAAACCGTCGGTGCCCTTGGGAAATCGTCAATCTCGATTGTTCTTGAGTTCTCGATGTGCTTGGAGACGACCCTCTGAGAAATGAATAATGTTTGCTGGCTACTGATGTGAAACTGAAGAATATCAGAGGACTTAATCAGTGGCGATGATGTGAAGAAGATGGGAGGAGAACAATTACTGTCAAATTTGGATTTCAAACTCTATTGAGCTCGAACTTTCGAAGCCGTGACCGTCATGCCTTGAGGAAGGGCCGCCGCGGTCGCTGCTCTGGTCGCCGGTGATGTCCACGTCGGAATTGCATTTCAGGACCGGCTTGTAAGTTTTCTAGCTTTTCGGATGTTGAGTTGAATTATAAAAATGATTGGGTTAATTCTGTTATTTTCCTCGGGACCAAATACTGTGAAATCTAAGATTCGGGGGGTCAAAAGAGAATTTTGATAATGTTTGGGGTACTGTAGTCATTTCACCTAGGGTTTCTAGTGGGCTTGGGCCTTTAAATCTGTAGGGATTATATTTTGGGCTATAGGAATAATTTGGTGGGTGGCTTAAATCAATTAAATACTTGGGCTTTAGGTCTGTTGGGCTTATAAAATATTTGGGTCGCTGATATTATCTTGTTGGACGCATGAATTATTTCTGTTGGGCTGCAGGAATTAATTATTTTCCATTATCGAAATTATTTAAGTTAGTTTCGAAAAAAAATGCTTATTTTGGGATTATCAAGATTAATTATCATGGCTTGCTAGAATTAATTATTTCAGGTTGCGGAAATAAAATTAAATGTTGGGTTTTTAGAGTCGCTGAACTTAGTTGAATAAGGCTTGATTTATTTTATTAGGCTCTTAAATTAATTATCTTGGGCTAGAATATTTGGGTTGCTGGAATTGTTGTGTAACGTCCCGTCCCATACCGGGTGTTACTATAGCATCGTTCCCTATCGGGACCTGTGGGGTTGGGCCCACCACATTCCGACTGATAGTCTGGCCCCGCTGTATCACCCTTTAACCTTTCAGCGTGCTTCGTGCACTTGCTCACGCAGAAACTTCCCAGGGGGTCACTCATCCCAAGATTGCCCCAGATCAAGCACGCTTAACTTCGGAGTTTCTATAGATGGACTCCCGAAAAGGTAGGTCGACCTTGGTGATATGAGTAGTACTATAAATTCTCTTATACGATTCTTAGCCTGACACGCCCACACGTTGCCAGTCTCAGGATCCCCTCTCATTCGGGTGTCGGATCGATTCGTTCATGTATCCCTTCGCCTAGAAGCCTGCCAGGAGCCGCTTCTTGTCTGTGCACCTCTCTGGCACCGGCGATCACTCCCGCCCTCATCGGCCCCGGGCATCACATGCCCACCATCTTCCGCCAGGTTCGTCCCCGAACCAGCACTACGAGAGGTTGTGCTCTGATACTAACTGTAACGTCCCGTCCCATACCGGGTGTCGCTATAGCATTAGTCCGTACTGGGACCTGTGGGGTTGGGCCCACCATACTCTGACTGATAGTGTGGCCCCACTGTATCACCATTTAACCTTTCAGCGTTTTTCGTGCACTCGTTCACACGCACCCTGAGAAACTTCCCAGGGGGTCACACATCCCAAGATTGCACCAAGTCAAGCACGCTTAACTTCGGAGTTTCTATAGATGGACTCCCGAAAAGGTAGGTCGACATGGGTGATATGAGTAGTACTATCAATTCTCTTATACGATTCTCCTGACACGCCCACACGTTGCTAGTCTCAGGATCCCCTCTTATTCTGTTGTTGGATCATTTCGTTCATGTACCCTTTCGCCTAGAAGCCTGCCAGGAGCCGCTCCTTGTTCGTGCACCTCTCTGGCACCAGCGATCACTCCCCGCCCTCATTGGCCTCGGCCGTCACATGTTGTCATTGGGCCGCTGGGCCAGTTGGTCTCCATTAGGACTCCCAAAAGGTATAACCTAGGTGATGCGGCACAGAAATTAGGCAGGCTAAATAATAAAATTAAGGCAATAATTAGCTTATGATAATTATTAAGAGAATATAGTAAAAAAATATGAGTTTCTAGGAAAAAAAGAAGTTAGATTGTGAAGGAAGGCTTTTAGGGACCTCCAACACACTTTAGGGAACTAACAACAGGAGCTTTGAAGTAATTCAGGACCTAAGGAACCACCTGACAGCTCCCGAGGACGAACGAAGCTTCTCTGAGACGCTACTAGTGAAAAGATCTTGTAAAAAGAGAATCCAATGAAGGTGCCAGGTGTCCGATTGAGAGAGGGCAGCTCCACTACAAAAAGCTGCGACCACTGTTCACTGTACAAAAGCTATCATGACAGACAGCCTACCTACATTGCGTTGCCCCAGAAGGTCACATCTCCAGGATTTTGGGGACCTGTCGTCAGGAAAACAGTAGGGAGCTCCTATAAATACCCACACTCGGCCATTTTCACGAGATCATTCATTCCAACACTTCTAAATGCTTAGAAATTATTCTCTCTCTACAAAAAACGTTTTGTATTAGGTGTTCTTGAGATAAAGAAAAGAGACTGATTTGTTTGAGTGTGTAATCTTCGAAGTATAATGAAAATAGAGTTCAAAGCGCCCATGGACGTAGGATCTGCAAAGATTCGAACCAAGTACATCCCCTGTTATTTTGTTTACGTCCCTTTCACGTCCCAACGACCCAAGCACGTCCCAAACACGTCCCCACATCCCCAACACGCCCCCAAACATGTCCCATTCAGTTTCCTTACCAATAAGAACCTTACGCACGCCCCACAGCTTTGTAATACTTAATCTCCCGCTATATAAATTTCCCCCACACATATAAATTTCGTTGATTGGAATAGCCCATATCAAATGGCGCCGTTTGTAGGAAAATTCAAAGTTGAAGGCGTGAGTAATTTTGCCTATATTGTGCGACGATGTGCTTATCATTTTTTATTTCTTATTTCTTCTCCTTATTTCTACTGGGACGAGACGAAAAACGCAAAACTGAGGGAAGAAGACCCTCTCTGCCGAAGAGTTTGGACCTATAACCCACAGGAGCTGCCGAAGCGCAACTGAAGCTCCTGAGACATAATGTCATGTCCACCACCTTGACCGAGCGGAGAAAAGGATGATGACGCGAAGCACCCCCTTCAGGACCTAAAAGCCCAGCTCCGCGCTGGCAAGAAGACCCGAAGCTCCCCCTTAGGGACCTAAAAGCCCAGCTCCGTGCTGGCGAAAAGAACCGAAGCTCCCCCTTCGGGACCTAAAAGCCCAGCTCCGTGCTGGCAAGAAGACCCGAAGTTCCACCTTTGGGACCTAAAAGCCCAGCTCCCGCTGGCGAGAAGACACGAAGCTCCCCCTTCGGGACCTAAAAGCCCAGCTCTGCGTTGTGGCGACCCTGACTTTCTAATACTAATTGGTGGCGGATTTTCGCAACATAAGTCGCGGGAGACCCGTCTAATAAAAACTTTTTCCTAAAATATGATATATTACGACAAAACATAACCTACATCGTCGTAATTATGCAAAGGCCGAAGCCCCAAAAAATATATATCATATCAAAACATCCTAACATCGCTCCATATGTCGTCATCCATGTACATCCTCGCCCTCAAAAGACCCTGGCATACCGCCGTCAGCCTGGCCTTAGTCGTTACATTTCTCAACGTCCGAGTCTATCGTACCTACAACACATAAAAACGTGGAACGAGCTTATGAAGCTCAGTAAGTGAAAACCATGCATGCAATGCACGTGTCGTAAAAATGCAAAGGCATCCGCGCCAATGTAATCAAATCATGTCATAACTTGCAAAGGCATCCGCGCCCATGTAATCAAATCGTGTCATATAATTCGTGTCTTGTCTCGTCATGTAGGGCCCTTGGCTTATCTTGCTATGCACCATCTTGGAGCTCAAATCCACTAGGGTTAAATAAATATATATAAGACGATACTCCCATTGAGAGGCTAACCGTAAGGCGCCTTTCCAATCCCAATGTAGTTAATCAGTCCAACGGACGCTCATGCTGGTAGACTTACTCTGAGGTTGCTAACACCAATTATACACTTGGTGCTGCTTGTCTCCTCAGGTTGCATCTTCTATGTCGCAACTTTCCGCCACATGCATGTCCTTGTCTTGAGACATGTCATCTCATGTCTTGAAATTGGTGACATAAAATCACCATGGTAGCATAGAAGAGCCATTAGATGCAAACGTTAATCGTGTATAAGCAATCATGCGTGACATATGCTCGTGTCTTGTAGTCCTCGCGGGACTCGTGTATGCACGTGATAATGAGTACATGAATAACGCCGAAGTGCTTGTCATGCCACTTCATAAATCAAATATTTCACGTAAATAAATCACATAGAACTTCACGTGAAGTCATGGAAGAAACACATAATCGTGTAATTCATGCACATATAATTTATGTGTTGTAGTTGGGATCTCCACTTACCTGTCGTCCGTAGATTATTGGCTAGTAATCCTGAGAAATTTTAGCTCCTGACCTAACTTTGAAGATTAGATTTTCGAATTGTTAAAAGCCCTTATAAGTTCTTGGTTTGAATATCTCTCCTTTGTTCGTTCCCTTTCGTGAATGCTGGTTTCCTTTTACTTATGATTCATTACATAGTGGATAAATAAGAATATCTCGAATATTGTGAAGGTGAAACAAAGTGATAGTAGTAGGTGGCGAAACTTTTCCCTTAGGCTTAAGGAATCTTATTACTATTATATTATATATATATATATAGAAAAGGTTTGGCCACATACGAAGAGTTCCATTAGCCTCAGAGGTTTATCTTCTTACCATCACATGGTTCAAAAATGGGTTTGGGCCTCTTTCAAGTAATTTCATGTTAGCCTATATTTTATTCATTCCAATACCATTATTTTGGGTAACTTTCTAAGTCCTTATACCCTTACATAATCATAAATCATATAGCACATATAGGTGATTATAAATCACGTAACATGAAATCATATAGACATGAAAGTATGAAGGCATCATATTATCCATTGAGCTTCGAATAATTATGGGTTATAAATGACATTTTCACCGAAAGTCCTAGCCTCTTTATTTAATTAATCCTACAAGGCCTCTTATTAAATATTTTCCACCGCTATTTATATCGTAAATCCCGTAATGAAATTTTACTGGTATTACACGCGCTGACAAGAACACCCGAAGCTCCGCCTTCGGGACCTAAAAGCCCAGCTCCTCACTGGCAAAACCCGAAGCTCCGCATTCAGGACCTCCCAGCTCCGTGCTGGCATGAAGACCGAAGCTTCGCCTTCGGGACCTAAAAGCCCAACTCCGCTCTGGCACGAAGATCCGAAGCTCCGCATTCGGGACCTCCCTGATCCGCACTGGCAAGAAGACCCGAAGCTCCGCATTCGGGACCTCCCAGCTCCGCACTAGCATGAAGACCCGAAGCTCTGCCTTAGGGACCTAAAAACCCAGCTCTGAGCTGGCACGAAGACCCGAAGCTCCGCATTCGAGACCTCCTAGCTCCGCGCTGGCAAGAAAAACCGAAGCTCCGCCTTCGGGACCTATGCGCCCAGCTCCGCTCTTGCAAAACCCGAAGCTCTGCAATCGGGACCCCCCAGCTCCACGCTGGCACGAAGACCCGAAGCTCTGCATACGGGACCTCTCTGCTCCGCGCTGGCAAGAATACCTGGAGCTCCGCATTCGGGACCTCCCAGCTCCGCCGACGTCCGAAGGTCCGCGGGAGATATAAGCCCAGCTCCTCGCTAACACATAAAGATCCTGGGGACCCAGAGGCCAGCTCCGCGCTGCCATACGAAGATCCGAGGGAGATCAGAGTGCAGCTCCGTGCGGGCACACGAAGGTCCGTGGGACCAAGAATTCAGCTCCGCGCCGACGCTTGAAGATCAGTGGGAGATAAAAGCCCAGTTCCATACGGGCACACGAAGATCCACGAAAGACATCCCGCACTGATAAGGCTCTTAGCCGGGACCTCAGACCCTCCAAAATATCACTCTCTATTATATATTATTGTTATCATGAAAAATGTATGCACCGTACTAACAATTGTTGTTATTTGAAGGATATGATCAAGAGGCTTATCCTGACGAAACACCTGAAAAGGGTGCTAGCCGTGGTAGCGAACATGATTAGAAGATGATCGACAAAGAGTCCTGGGTATCTATGTCGTATAAAGGCAGACGCCCCCCACTCCCTCCAGACAAAAGCGCGACAGCTCCGCCATCGTCTGAATGCTAGGACATTGTTTACGAAACGAACCAATGAAGACAGGAACGCTCAGGAACTACAAGATAGTTGAAGACCCGCCAAATGTTTCGGGAAATAAGCCCAACTCCGTGCTGGTGCGAAGATCTGTGGGAGGTCAAAGTCAGCTTCGCACTGACGTACGAAGGTTCGATTTCTCCGTCCGGAGTCTATAAGCGCAGCTCCTCGCTGGCATGAGAAGACTCAATCATCCAATGGGGATCTTCAGAGACCAGCTCCACACCAGAAACGAAGGAAGAGCGAGATGAACAACTCGACTCCATGATGACGTACGAAAGATCAACCTGTTAGATCGGGACCTATGACCCTAGCTTTCCACTGGCATAAGAAAACCACCAAAAGGGATTTACGAAGACCAACTCCGCTGGAAACAGTGACACGAGCCATGAGTCCAGGATTACCAAGTCCCACGCCCCGTTTGCATACGAAGGTTCGCTTTTGGGAACCTCCAAAGCAGCTCCACTATGATGGCAAAACATCGATCCTTCTGGGGATCTACTATATCAGCTCTATGAAGGACTCGAGATACTGCTATGTGAAGATCCTTTCCGTCCACAAGTCAAGATCGTTCAACAGTTGTTGTAGCTAGTTCCCAATTCCATTCCGTTATTTGAGGGAACTCCATATCATGCTAGTTACACAAATTTGTCGACTCAAAACCCGAAAATAAATGACGAAGTAGAGGGAGAACGGGGACCTCCACGCATACATCAGCATGTCCGACATTGTGATCCTCTGAGCATCCATCGCCATTTCCCTCACCAAAGATAACTATTATGCCAGGAGGACAGCTACCTTAGCACAAACGAACGGGAAATGGTGAAGCAGGCCACGACAACCGAACGGGAAGGAGCAAAAGCATGGAGGAGATTCTGACATCAGTCGGGGGGACACTCCGTGATAAAAAGGCTCTCAGCCGGAACTCCAGGGCCCTCTAACTCATATTCTCATTTATATTATCAATCCTTAATAATTTCACGCATCATACTAATAATTTCTATCATTTGAAGAGTGAAAGTAAAGGGCCCATCCTAGCAGGACATCCGAGGAACTCATTTAAGGCTCGAAAGGTCGATAATGGCCAGCCCCATTTAAGGCTCACATCCCTGTCACAGCTCTAGGCAAGGAGGATTCCAATTTCCAACGGAGCTCAAAATCATACGCCTGAGCAGTCGAAGGTCCGAATCTCCGGAGATTGTTATGTTTTCGTCAGAACAGCCAGTTTTATGGAGAAGAAGATAAAGAGAGTTACCCAAGTGGGACACGCAGGGAGCTCGTTGGTCGCATTATTAAACATAACTTCAAGTTCGCCGAAAAAAGAAGTTGGGCAATCTGTGCCAAATAAAGGCAGACAACCCCCACTCCCTCCAAATAAGGAGCCCGAGAGTCTTAAACTCATGCGAGGAGAGATCCAAGCTCCAAAGGACTGATGGGGTAAGCTGGAAAATCTCCGGGGATCAGGAAAGCTCCGACATTATTCCCTGTCCCACCATAGAAGCCACTGGGCTCGAACAACCCCCACTGTCCCACCATAGAAGCCACTGGGCAGACAACCCCCACTCCCTCTAATGTGGTGCTCGGACAACGAATGGCCCTCTGGGCTCTGACCCTCTCCGACTTTGTACTTAAAATTCCAAAGGACCATAGAAGCAGCAATGGAAGGTGTGCGTAGACGGACCTGCGACCTCCCGGAGATCTAGAGCCAGGGTCCTCATCGTTAACCAAGAAGAGAGGAGCTCCATTTCGCCATTACTTTCAATTTCCAGGTCTCCAAGAAAGAGCCCGATACGAAGCAATCTGCGCTATAACCAGGCTTAATTCATACTTGATTTACAAAATATTGAGCGAGTAGGCGCTATAACCACGCATTTAAGCGAGCGGGCGCTATACCCGCATTGAAGCGAAGCTGGCGCTATAACCAGTGTAAACTAATGATGTCCCTAAAGAAGTATCTCATTGCCGAAAAATAAATATTTTATAATAGGTGCACCATATAATATAATCGACGCCGAGGGTCGACAGACCTAAGGTGTACCCGACATCAAAGACTGATAGTCTGCGACGTGTGATGATACCAAAGGCCGACGGGCCCGCGGCATACTTGACATCAAAGATAGTAAATCTGTGACGTGATGATGCCCATAAGGGTGTACAAGATACCGCCACTGACGGGCTGCGGCGTATAGGACATCAAAGGCTCTCAGTAAGTCTGCGATGTGAATGGTACCTAAAGCGAAGCTGACACTATAACTAGGGTAAATGGATTTAGGGGATCTCTGGGTTTCGAATTTTATAGACCTAAGAGTCTACACAAATACTGAATTTGCTAAGGACAAAGAGGGGCGCCACAGAAATGACAGCTAAGGACAATGAACATGGTCATTGCACCCAATGGCGTGAATCCGTACTTGGCTTACGAATTACTAAGCGAGCTGGTGCTATAACCATGCATTTAAGCGAGATGGCGCTATAACCATGCCACAATAATGATGTTCCTAGAAATATCCATCAGGTCTTGGAATGACGAAATAAAATACCTAAGCAAAGCACAAAAATACGGACATGTAATACAGGAGAAAGGAAACTCCGATGAAACATGCAAACATGGGGAGTTAAGCTCCCCGAGTCCTTACCATAATGTCCCGAAAAGAATTTTTACAGGCCATCACCATGGTGAAAAAAGGCAGAAAAGAAGTATATATAAATAGGATGTGCCACGGAGCTAAGAGCAATGTGCAGCAGAACCTGGGGATCTCCTTCAAAGTGCAAGGCTCGAAGAGGAGCTCCGCCATCAGGTTCCCACCAGGTCCCTTCAGATCCCAAGAAGGACGGATGTAACGGCGACGATAAAGCATAAGGAAAAAGGGTCCAACGGAGTCACATAAACACAGTGGAGTTAAGCCCCCTAAAACATTGCAGGCCCTATGATGTTCGAAAATGGAAAAGATAGAAATATAAAGAGGTCCTGGATTGACGAATTGACAGACGACCTCCGGAGCTGTAGATGTCCCAAGATCCATAGGAGGAGGCTGGAGGAACCTCCTCACGAACATTTCTGACCACAGGAATCGGGGAGAGCATGAGAGCTGAAGCAGAAATTATTCTCTCTCTACATGCTTAGAAAATATTCTCTCTCTACAAAAAACGTCTTTTATTAGGTGTTCTTGAGATAAAGAAGAGAGTGATTTGTTTGAGTGTGTAATCTTTGAAGTATAACGAAAATAGAGTTCAAAGTGCCCGTGGACGTAGGATCTGCAAAGATTCAAACCACGTACATCCCGTGTTATTTAGTTTACGTCCCTTTCATGTCCCAACGTCCCAAACACGTCCCAACATTCCAAACACGTCCCCAAACATGTCCCATTCAGTTTCCTTATCAATAAGCACCTTACGCACGCCCCGCAACTCTGTAATACTTAAATCTACCGCTATATAAATTTCCCTTACACATATAAATTTCGTTGATAGGGATAGCCCCATATCACTAGGGTAGAATAGTTACAGGAGTACTACTGGCAGACTGATATGCCCTCTATTTGACCATAATATTCCTCAATCAGCACGCTCCAAGTGTCTCTTGGTCGGCCATAAACAGTGTCTCGTCTTTTCAACACCTCGATGTCAGGATTAGCTTGGATTATGTGCCTCTCCCGTACACTTAGCTATTGACCTCTAGCTATCCTACTTAGCTACTGACCTCCAGCTTTTCCACTTAGCTACCCCATATCTCGAAATCTGACCTTTTTATATCATCGAATTAGGATGAATACTGAGCAGATTTTGGGCTTTGCATATTTGGCAGGTATGACAGTCCAACTCTCCGCTGGCAAAAGAAGACCGTAAGCCATGGCTTAGATCCAGGCTGGAAGTGAAGCCTAAAAGCCCTAGCTTAGATTCAGGTTGGACACGAAGCCTCTAAGCCCCGACGTAGCTCCAGATGGAGAAGGAGGCCATAAGCCCTAGCTCCGGTCCTAGGCGGAAAAAGAAGCCCATAAGCTCTGGCTTAGATCTAGGCTGGAAGCGGAGCCCACAAGCTCTGGCTTAGATCCAGGCTGGAAGCGAAGCCTATGAGCCCTGGCTTATCCAGGCTGGACATGAAGCCTCTAAGCCCCAACGTAGCTCAAGATGGAGAAGGAGGCCATAAGCCCTAGCTCCAGTCCTAGGCGGAAAAAAGAAGCCCACAAGCCCTGGCTTAGATCCAGGCTGGAAGCGAAGCCTATAAGCCCTGGCTTAGATCCAGGCTGGACACGAAGCCTCTAAGCCCCCACGTAGCTCCAGATGGAGAAGAAGGCCATAAGCCCTAGCTCCGGTCCTAGGCGGAAAAAGAAACCCATAAGCCCTGGCTTGGCTGGAAGCGGAGCCCACAAGCCCTAGCTTAGAACCTGGCTGAAAGTAAAGCCTATAAGCCCTGGCTTAGATCCGGTTTTGACACGAAGCCCTTGAGCCCCGAAGTAGCTCCAGAAGGAGAAGGAGGCCATAAGCCCTAACTCTGGTCCTAGGCGAAAAAAGAAGCCTATAAGCCCTGGCTTAGATCCACGCTGGAAGCGAAGCCTTTAAACCCTGTCTTGGGTCCAGGTTAGAATAGACGCCCAGGCCCCGAATTATTCCGGGTTGATACCTGTTGGCCACGACGAAATATGCCGAAGCCCCAGATTACTCCGGGTCGATACCAGTTGGCCTACGAAAGACGCCCAGGCCTCTGATTACTCCGGGTCGATACCTATTGGCCACGACAAAATATGCAGGCCCCAGATTACTCCGGGTAGATACCTATTGGCCACAAGAAATATGCCCAGGCCCCGGGTTACCTCAGGTCGATACCTTTTGGCCACGAAAAAGCGCCTCTCGGCCCCGGATTATCCCGGTAAACCTTGCTGGCCCTGAGTCTAGGTAATAAAGAGAGCTCCTAGGCTTCGGCTCAACCCCAAGCAAAGGACAAAACAATCGAACACTGGCCCTGCGCAAGACGGAAAGCTTTTCCGGTATTATACGGACCTGATAAAAACAACAATGGGGGGTGTCGTACTCAGCCTACCCAGGAGCCTCCCAGGTACGTGTTTCCATCTGCCAATAACCTTTCAGATGGAAGTGTTGGGAAGAAAGTGCAAGAGGCGAAAACGTCGTCCATTAGTAAACATCCAGGGTACTGCAAGGCCTAACGCGTATCAAGCCAAAGTATAGTCTGCAAGGGAAGGATCGAGGTTGGCATATACGGAAGCATACTCTTCACATACTTCGAATTTGCTGATAAATACCCGCACAATTCGAAGTAGGGGGAGTGGAGAGTTGTAGTGGTACAAGTCCGGGCATTAACCGTAAGGCGGGCCCCGAACATTTGAAAAGAAACGTTCCTACGGAATAAGGGTAAAGCGCAAGCAGAACACAGAGAAAACATACCATGAGGCCTTACACATCAAAGAAACACAAATGATCAAGGAAGAAAAGCAACACGAATTGTCCGAAAAAGGGAGAACAACACAAACAGTCCGACCTCATACAACAAGAACGACAAAATAGAAAACAGTTAACAGCTCAAGAGGGTGGAACGCTAGGACCAGCCGTTGAATCAAGAACCTCGTAAGTGGCAGACACCTCTTATTGCTCCAGCTCGAAAGCTGCTCCATAGGAATCTCGGGCGAGACCTCCAACAAAGTAGAAGATCAACAGGACTCTTCAGTGAGCCATAAGTTGGGATTAGGACGCGCCTAAGTATCTCATTTAAAGACCGGATGAGCTCCCATAGCCGCCATGGCCCCTTCCAGAATTGAAGTTTGCTCCTAGGAAGTAGTGCTGCATGCAAGGCACAAAGTCCATCCGAGATAGGGTGTCCTTCAAATAGCCCTCACGCCATCGTTGGCTTAACTGGACTAGAAATTCTTGACCAAGAGGAGTAGCCGCGAGATATTTCTGGCAGAGCCGTATCCCTCCCATCCTGGCTTAACTCAAGTCGCGTTTGCACTTCCTTCTTGACTTCTACCTCAAAGGCTCTCTCTAGATCAGCCTTCATGGCCCTCTCCCTCACCGCCAACAAATCCTAAGCCTTGAGTTCGATCCAGGCTGGCTGCTCCTCCATGAGTCTGACGCTAATACGGGTCAAGACTGAGGCGGCTGGTGGCGGTGCTCCACGGACTTTTGAGGGCAGGGCGGTACATGGATGAAGACCTGTGGAGCGGCGTTAGGGTTTTGTTCTTTTGACAATTTTGGGCTACGCCGTTTGTACAGATGTTACTATGTAGAGTAATATTTTGTTGTATTATATTATTTTTTAGGAAAAAGATTTTGTTAGACAGGTCTTCTACGACTTACGTTGCAAAAATCCGTCACTAATCTTAATTAGAAAACGAGGGTCGCTACACGTGGTATCAGAGCTTCGGCTTTAGATTCTGTAGACTGTCCATTTACTACCGCTCAAAAGCCTTGAGAACCAGCTTGGCCTGTAAGTTTAATACTTGAGTATGTGATTACGTGTTATTTGAAATGCGCTTTTATGAATGACGATAGATAATTATATAAAAAAAATGATGAGAGAAAGGATAGAGCATGTAGATGAATTTATCATTTACAACACGTAAATTATTTTATGGCATATATGCTATTATATTTTGGGTGATTTTATGAGATTAACATATGGAACGTTTGAGTGTGTTACGTGTTTAAAAACCCTAGATTTTTGGGTTTGCAAAAGTGTTCAGGCGTATATAATTACACCTGATATATGTTGTCGTAGTATGAAAAATGCGGATAGATGAGTAGACCGAATATAATCTAAGTACTTAGGATGAATTTTGGGTGAATAACATATTTCGGGCAGTTAACATATTTCGGGTGAATTAGTTATCGATGAGTGTTATAGGTATACGATATATTATGTAGCTACAATTCATGAACTATTAAACAATGTGATTATAATATTAGTGGATATTTATCTAAATGGACATAATTTGCTGTTTGATCTTTTTGCCATTGGAATAATTAAAGGTTGTGGGTGTAGTATAGTTTTTGGGGTTAGGTTGATTGTTAGGTAGATGATAGTGTTTCGGGTGTAGATAGAAACTTATTTATAAATCGTAAATGTTGGGGTCTATGGTACGTAAGGTTTGATGGTTTGATGGTAACATAGCTGTTAAATGCCATCGGAAGTTGAATATATATAGACTTTAAATGTTTTGATGTTGAGGGTTTCCGTGAAGTGAACAATGAATGATTTCGAATGATTTAGGTATGAATATCTTTTGATACTTGAAATAGTTTAGATTATTAAATGGTGGAGAATCCTAGAGAGTTTTCGACAATGGAAACTTTAGAGTAATTTAAGTTTTCGTGAAGTCTAAGTTATCGGCAACAATAGGATTGTGATACTTAGGAGTTTAGATACATTGAAAGTTTTCGCAACTTTAATATTGGGAGAAAAGTTTTCAGTATTCAGCAGGGGTTGGTTAGTTGAAGTTTTCGGCATGTTTAATCTACAAGAGTTTTTAAACCAGATAAGAGTTTTTGATGTGGGACGCATTTCGGGAGAATAAACTACTTTTGATTCTTACTCATCTTGAATTTCGTAGTATGAAATTAGGGTAGTTAAGTTTCGGGTGATGAAATTGGGGTTTCAATACTTTCGAGTGTTAAGATTTTCGCCGGGCTTAGTATGACTGGGCCTGGTCCGAATTTCAACTGCGAACTAGAGTTTGGACTTTACGTACTATTTTCGATCGGAACATAATTTTAGGGTAGAGCTGGAATATTTTGAGTAAAATAACTATGTACATATAATACTATATTTTATTCAAGTACGCCTAGAGTGCGCAGCGGAAGCATGATAGTAATAGGAATACGCATGCCTGGAGAATATGGAAAATGTGTGGGCGAGTCTTGACATAGAGAAAATCCTAGAAGGTTGGACCATACATTTGAATGTGTCGCCTAAATTTGGTAAAGAAGGTGGGAATAAATCCTACCTCACGAATAAATCTAGGGATAGGAGGTATCGTTACCCGAGTTATTCGCTTCGGCATAATTTCGGGGACGAAATTCATTTAGGGGGGATGTAATACCCGTAAAATTTAATACACGTCGTAAGTGTAATTAAACAGGAGGAATATCTAACTTAGGAATTTGGAAATACTGAGAGAGTTGAATTGAACTAAAGGAGTTTCCTAAATGAACTAAGAACTCAATTATTTAACATGTGAAAAATCTGGGCAAATAAAGTTTTGGCATATGGTCTAAAGGTATTCGGTACATAATAAACTTGGAAGTTTTCGGTTTTAATTATATCTACACGTATATATAAATATGTATATATATATATATGTATATATATATATATATATTGATATACTTATGATAGATATAATAGTTAAGTGGTAAGTATGATTAGGAGAAAACAAGAAAATAATTTATACTTGGGAACGGACTTTGCTTACCCTAAGAAGTAAAATTAGTCACCTTCTAGTCTTGTCATGTTTCAAATTCCAAGAGTCCTAATATATATCTAAGTATTCCATGTAGAGAAAACCTTGAGTGAAGTAACGAAACTAATGATATTAAATCAAAGAAGTTACACGTGGAAGACATTAAGAATATGGATAAGTGTGAGGTTTCTTAATTTTAAGGTAACATGCATAACATTAGATATATACAACACGTATAAACTTATATAAACATTATATTCATGACTTGACACCAGGGGTGGACCCACGTATACCATTGGGGGTCACCTGATCCACTGGCTGCAAGACTGCTAAGTATAATATATGTAGACAGATTTTCGAAGAGTGTTTCTAGTCGAGTGGTTCGACCCCCCAAGTGAAGATTCATGGCATGAAGAGAACCAGGTTTGACCCCACATTTCAGTATTTTATCTTGTTTTTTAATATAGGCTAAATATTAATTGAACAGGGCTGAAACTTTGACTCCCCAGGTCTTATGGGCTGGGTCCGCCACTAGTTGACACAATAACAAAATAACAAGCATATAGCCAAGGAAGACTGATTACTCGAGAACACAATGAAGCAATTAACGTCAGGGAGTTATATTTGAAAGCTACGAAGGTTATGATATTTCATCTATTACCTTTAAATATGTCATGTTTATTAGGGAAATTTTTATTTTCGCTACTTTCGTGGCTGACGTGATTTTATATGAGTTAGGGTGATTTATGTGATGTTTCTACGATTTATATATTAAGGGTTAGATCCAGAGGTTATCTGAATTGTGAAATACGTGTTGTGCTCATGTGAGTACTTTTCGACAATAGAACAATGGTTAAAAACTTAGTGCTCGAAGTATAGGACTATTCTAGAGTCGAATTATTATTTGGTAGATGATTAATTTTCGAACATAGTATTACATCTCGATATGCATGAACTTTTCTAAACTTTTTGGTAAGCTAAACTTTGAGTATCTAAGTGATTGATTATTTGGGAGATTTTGGTGAATCGTAGGTGTGAAGATTACAATGTGCCGGCTAGTTTAAAGTTTCGATGAATTAGGATTTTTGATCTCCTTAGAAATTATTTTCAACAATATTATGATACGTCGACATTTAGGGTCTGATTATTTGAAGATATTTAGTAGCGTAGATTTAATACTATAAAGTTTTCGGCTGTAGATAGAAAGCCACCTATAAACCGTAAATGATGGATATGAGTGCTGATATAAGTGCTATTATGCTTTACGAGTGTTGAATGTATAGTTGCTGAAGATATAAATGTGCCTAAGAGGGGGGGGGGAGTGAATTAGGCTTATAAAAAATTATGCTTCTTCTTTTCCCAAAACCTAAGATGTAGTGACTTAGATATGCCTACTAATGCTTGTGACGTGTATGCCTCATATATCCTGGTAGCGTAGGATGTGTGTCGGGTCTGTCTCACAGCGAAAAGAAAATAACTGTAAACTAAATGCGATACAAGATTTTTATAGAGGTTATATCCCCAACTGGGGTTTACTCCTCTCCTTGGGGTTGGCTCCCCAAGAGTTTAACCAATCACTATAATGCACCGTAGCTGGATACAAAACTGATTGGTTAGCCCAATACACAACCGAAACAAGTCGAACACTAGACACACTAGGTTACCACACGCCGAGTTTCGTTCCTCGGAATCTCCTGATCCCGATAGACACAGCTCGCTACCGAAGGGCCCCCGGAACTCGTCATTCCCTTCACGTGTGCATAAACGTCGACCTTGCCTCCTTGGTATTGTCCGAGACAGCATATATGGTGGAGGTAGAAATATCGGATGAATCACTCGTGCAGTGATGATATCGCAAGTTAAAGCTCAGTATGGCAGAAAGATATCGCAAGTGAAAGGCTCAGGAATCTCTCAGTAGTGTTTCTGCTCAAGACTCTCGTAGTTGTAGGTTCGCTAGTGCTTCGTGTCTCGAAATTATGAAGCCTAGCTTATATACAAACCTTTTCAATCAGCACTTCACATGAAAAATCATATCATATATTAATCACCAAATCAAGCATAGTTTCCATGCAAATTTCGAGAGTTAACTTGCCATATAAATCATGCTTCTAGAAAGTTTATCACAACGACTATAAGCACATTTAATCATGATTATATTCCATATAAGAGCTCGTTTAAGCATGAATATATTCCATATAAAGGCTCAAATTCGTTCTCATGCATATTCAATCATTTCGCATTTATTTACCATGTCAGAACTTTCCATAAGTGATTCCCTGCTATCTGTTTCTAGGATAAATCAATCCAAATTAACTTTCCAAATATAGCACACGAGATAGCATCATATCAGCATGTTTTGTATATACAGCTCATAGTATTAAACCAATATATTTACCATGTTTAGCGCACAATTCATATCACAGCATTTATACTACGAATTAATATGCCATAGCAGAACTTTCCATATATCAGATATTCCAACCTATTTCAGCACATACCATATATTATTGCATCTTATCCAAAAAGTCAATTAATCAATTCTTTCCTAAATATAATATCCTAATAAGTATAGGGAAAGATATCAACTTTATATTGCACATAAAATTCAGTGGAAAGCATGCAAAAATCGTATATGTGATTTTCGTCCAGGAATAAACAAGTATCAACGGATATATCACTTTTCATATATAAACAGCATATTTTCCATATATAGCTCAGCAGGATATCTCATGCGTAATTTCCATATATAGCACAGAACGATATATCCTATCATATGGGCTGTCTATAACATGCGATCATATAGTCTCATCAACAACTCACAAAATCATATGCCAATCAAATATTCAACAATTTAATCAATTATAGCTCATATATAATGCATGGTTAAATATTATCATGAACTTAGACGTTATATTGATCACAAATCGAATTGCTTAATTTATAGACCTAACGTCATTACAATTACATAGTTCATCAAAACTCTCTAATGCTCATGGACCAAAAAGGTCAACATTCTCCCCCTTTTTGATGATGACATGTAATTGATGCAGCACAGAAGCATGTAAGCATATTCGATTACGCAAGTCCTAGCTCATGTTCCATAATCACAAAGTAGAGCATATGATATTTCCTAATCACATATGATACATATTTGCTACCCCTGCCTAAGTGCAGTTATCTATATGACATTCAAAGATTTATCATGAATGAATTTGCTCCCACTGTCTAAGTGCCGATATCTCATGTCATACTTAACGATATATCGTGGATGCAAAATTTTAAGTTACCCGTAAGTGTGCTCCTCCTGCCTAAGTGCGCATTTTCCAAACATGATTCAAGCAGCAGATAATCATCGCAGCAGGCACTTATCACTTATAAAGAAATCTCACAAACGTTAATTAGCGCAGATAGGTATCAGAGCATCACTGTAACAGAGCATAAGATCACGCATCTCGTATAAAAGCATCACAGATATATCCTTAGATCAAAGCAAAATATCAAGCATCGGATAAGGGCGTCATAGGTATATCAAAAGTGCAGCTATTCCATTCGTGATTGCACATATTCCATATCATTTATGCAGATATTTCATGTAAAGCGTTCAAGCATCAGAGCAAACATATTAGTGAAGTTCAGAAATTTTACCAAGCTACATTAGTTTCCTCCCCCTATCTAAATGAGGTTATTCCAACTGTCCAGAGCATAAATTCAAAGTTCCACTTATTGCATATATAGATATCATATAGACAAAAATCAGAATTCACATACAATTATGCTCCCCTTGCATATGTGCAGATATTTTCATGCAAATTCAGTCAGCACACATAATCACTAAGATATATCATAGGCGCATAAAAAATTTCATGCAAATTCAGTCAGCACACAATATCGTCAAGGTATTGGCGCATAAAAGGAATATCATAGGCGCATAAAAGGAATATCGCACGCACATCATTACGAATATCTGAGACAATTCTTAGACCCCCTATGTCATTAATTACTCAAACTTCTCCCCCTTCAGCATCAAAAAGGGATATACTAAGGCTTTAAGGCAGAAAACTCAGCGCAAAATAACTAAGAAGAATAAGAATGAATGAAGGAATAACTTAACAGAAAACGTTCTCAAGGCTGGAATCACTATTAGATCTGGCAGATATCGCAGATTTGTTCAGCTCCATGTGATCTTATCAGAACTCTTAAAAGCTGGAGTATAACTTTGATTTCCGAACAAAGTGAACCGCCGGTCAGAGATTACGGACTGATCTGATGTGATCTCATTTTAAATAAGGAAACTATTATCAAAGGCTGAATAGAGATATTTTGGATATTTCCTAAAATAACTTATCGGCTAAAAAGAGATCTCAAGGTAGGGTAATTTCGAATTTCTTCCTAAAATAACATAATCACTGTTCTAAGGAAAGATTTGGAGATTTGAAATTTCGAAAATAATATAGATGGCTAAGAAAGATCTTAAAATCGGATAACTACGAATCTTTTCCTAAAATAAGGTCGCATTTAAGGATAAAGTTTATAAGATCCGAGAAATATTCTCGGGCTGAATGAATATCTACGGATTTCTACCTAAGATAACATATCCTAGAGTAAATGCAGAATTAGGCAGATTTACTAACCTTATTTAGCTCGATGACTCCTAATCGATCACGGATGTCGTAGAATCTTGCCTTAATTAGGGGCTTCATGAAGATATCAGCAAGCTGATCATTTGTTCCTACGAATTTTTCCACACTGATATTCCCCTTCTGAACATGGTCTCGTATAAAATGATGTTTAACCTCTATGTGCTTAGTACGAGAATGATGCACGGGATTCTTGCTAATACTAATGGCACTAGTGCTATCATACAGAATATGAATTGTCATAACCTAACCCAAAATCACTAAGGGTTTGTTTCATCCAAAGAACTTGTTGACAACAATTTCCTAAGGCCATATATTCAGCTTCGGTTGTGGAGAGGGCGAAAGCATTTTGCTTTCTACTAGACCAAGTTACCAGGGAATTTCCAAGTAATTGGCAAGTTCCACTAGTACTTTTCCTATCTTCCCTACAGCCGGCATAGTCGGCATCGGAATATCCCATTAATGGGAATTCATCCGTATGAGAGTACCACAGATCAAAATTGACAGTACCCTTGATATATCTAAGTATTCGCTTAACTGCTGTCAAGTGGGATTCCCTAGGGTTTGACTGATATATCGAACACATACCAACAGCAAACATGATATCAGGGCGACTAGCAGTTAAGTAAAGAAGGCTTCCAATCATACGTCGATATTCTGTTTGATCAACTGGTGTACCTGATTCATCACAGTCTATTTTGGTGGTCTGATGCATAGGGGTGGAAATTGCATTGGAATCGCTCATCCCGAATTTAGTCAGTAATTCCTTGTTGTACTTCGTTTGGGATACAAAGGTTCCATTGTCAAGTTGCTTTATTTGCAACCCGAGAAAGTAGTTCAGCTCACCCATCAAGCTCATCTCAAATTCCTTCTGCATAGACTTAGAGAATTCCTCGCAAAGAAGGATATTAGTACTTCCAAATATGATATCATCAACGTAGATTTGGACCAATATCATGTGATCACCTTCATACTTAATAAACAGTGTGTTATCAATAGTTCCAGTCAAAAATCCTAAGTCAATTAGAAAATTACTTAGCCTTTCATACCATGCCCTAGGAGCCTGCTTTAAACCATATAATGCTTTATTCAACTTAAAAACATGATTTGGAAAATCTTCCCTAGCAGAACCCGGTGGTTGTTCTACATAGACCTCCTCATTTATAAAACCATTTAAAAATGCACTTTTTACGTCCATTTGAAAAAGTTTAAAACGTTTAAAGCATGCATATGCAAGTAAGATACGGATAGACTCTAATCTAGCTATCGGAGCAAAAGTTGCATCGAAATCAATACCTTCCTCCTGGCAATAACCTTTTGCGACTAACCTCGCTTTGTTTCTTGTGACATTACCGTGTTCGTCGAGTTTGTTGCGGAAGACCCATTTGGTTCCTATGATGGATTTTTCGTCTGGTCTCTCTATCGATGTCCACACTTGGCTCTTTTCGAACTGAGATAACTCATCCTCCATGGCAGAGACCCAAGATACATCGTCTAGAGCTTCATGGACCGTCTTTGGTTCTGTTATTCCAGATTATCCAAGAACACTTCAATACTTAAACCTTCGATTGATGTGAATAGTAAGTTTAGAGGCTTAAGCGTATTGAATTCGTGAGATTTTAGAATGGAAACTTAATTAGTGATTCTTAGGGTTTAAGCTAAGGTATCTAAGCCCATTGGGCCCCTAACAAGCCCGTTACAACTACAACCCATCAAGTAAAGTATAACATATAAAATACATCGTATAGAAATAACAAGACTTAGAACAAATATTTTGGACACTTCTAAAATATTCCTAACATTCTCCCCCCTAAGTGTCCAAATTACTAATAAGTCTATTATCTAAGTCTTCACGTCTTCTTTTTCTTCGAGCGAGGAGGAGGCCGAGGTTCCAGAAGTTCGTAGGCTGATCTTCTAAGTCCAAGTCTTAATTCATATGATCTCAATCTTCTACGAAAGGAGATTTTGTCAGAGATGATTTCGATTATCTTATGATACTTCTCTTGTACTTCAGATTCTACTTCTCTCATTTCCTCAACGATCCTTTTGAGCTTATCTAGAATAATACGGAGAGTTCTATCACAAAACTTGTGGATTTCTGAAGTTCTCATCAGTCTCTTCTAGGGGTGGGCGTCGGATCGGGTACTCGGGTACCGGGTTGTTCGGGTTCGGGTAGTTCGGGTTCGGGTTAGGATTTTAACTACCCGAACCCGACCCGATCTACGGCGGATACCCGCTATGTCGGGTATGTGTCGGGTTCGGGTACCCGACATCGGGTACCCGATAAAACCATAACAAAACATGCAAAAAAATTGATGAACCAAATCATTCGACAAAATACTGCAATTATGCACCAAATAGTGCAATTCTATTCTTGTTGATCATTTGACAAAAAAACAGAGAAATACGTACACTTCCAACTAATAATAGTGTTTCATCAACATAATCGACAAAATGGAAAACAATGATTATGTCAAAAGGAAGCTCTATAACTGAACAAAATGGAATTTCTCTGATCTTTTTTCTTCAGATAATCCTATACCTACGATAGATTTACCTGTCCATCAAGAAATAGATTAGATTCCATGTCTAATGTTTCTAATATATTATGTTCAAATACAATAGGACATAGGTAAAACAAACCGTAAGCGAGGCTAGTCAAATATCGATCATCGTCAAGTCAACGCCGGATTTCATCAACTCTACACGTATAAAATAAATAGAATTAAAATTATATAAAATTAAGTTGTCTCAGTTATTCGTATCTCTCTCTTACAATATTTGCATCTGCCCTTCTGAACTTTATCTTTTTCACAGAAAAGTCGATCAAAGTGCTCCCACATTGTTGATCTTGAAGAAACTGTCCTCTTTTTTTGTTTCTTACAACCGGTCTCAATGTTTTCTTCATCGTCGTTTTCAACATCCACGTTCTCTTGATTTCGTCTATGCTTAGGCGTGGTGCAACTGAGTCATCTAAAGTTGGTGTAGAGTGCAATTGAGACTGCCCAGGTTGGTTATACTCCGATTGAGACATCTGTAATATTATAAAAAGAAACTCGTGAATAAGAACGAAACCCTCCCAAGTTTTCAATACCAAATATGAGACACAGACAAAAGCAAGCTCACCCACCATTCACAAACAGACAATATAAATATTATGCTTTGCAAAAACATGTTGCACACCACAGAACACGCACTCGCAAGTTGCACAATATATAATATACATATGGTTACACCACACTTGCACAAACAGACAAAAAAGAAGTTGGTAAGTTGAAGTCTTTACATACCTTTTAGTTCCACAATTATTTCTAGGTTTCCTAATGTAATACAGTCGCGCAATTTCTCCTGTCGATTTGAAGAGTGAGAAAACGAAAAGGGTTGCTTTTATTGTCTTATTTATTAACGGGCTGTGGTATAAACAGTAAACACTTTCTGAATTTTAGTGCGACTGATTTATTAATGGGCTGTGGGATAATTAATCAACGGGCTTTAATACTTGCTAAATATTAATGGGCTTAATTTAGTCGGGTACCCGATCGGATATCGGGTACTGTCTTAAGTACCCGACACCCGACCCGAATTACTTATTTCGGGTATCGAGTTACCCGATACCCGACTAACTACCCGAATTACCCGATCCGATATACCCGAACCCGATAGGGTCGGGTTTTACCCGAAAACCCGAATCCGAATACCCACCCCTAGTCTCTTCTCTCCCTTGTGATTGAAGTAGATTACTGAAGGGTCTTCTCCGTCAAATATATGGCCTTCTCCATAGCTCTCTGACTCAGGTGCCTCAAAGGAGGGCTTCGTGAGATTCACCTTTTTTATGTTGCTTTCAAGTGCTATTTGGAGGTCATGTGTCGAGTTGAACTTGACTTGACGCAACATGAATCTTTTTAATGAAGCATAACCCATCCTTAATTCTGGTGTCCTGAGTACTCCAAGCCTCCTATAATCCCCTACTAATTGATCAATGTCTTCACCTCTGAGATAGGAGAGATCGCCTTCATTCAGTTCTTCAGCTGAATCATCTTCACGTCGTACAATGTAAATAGGGAAATCAATGTCTCCAAATCGCTCCTTTCGAATAGTCATAATCTGTTTGATTCTGGGTCGTTCTGCCTCAAGTCTTCGGAGATCATCAACGTTCATTCCTTTTCCTCTGAACATCAGTGTTCGACGGAGAGAGAGCAGGTACTGAACGGCTTTTGGTCGTGAGAGATGCGTTAAATCTCTGAGGTCGAGCTCATCCACCTTCAAGATCTTATCTTCTTTCCTCCAGATTTTCTTTCGTATTTCTTCTTGATATGGAGCATTAACCTTTGAATTTTTCCATGCAAGTTGTAGCTCGTCTATTCCCTTTGTGTGTATCTGGAGGGCAATCCTCGTCTATGACCGTGTGTCGGAGAAGTTCGGGAAGTTCAGGCATCTTTGCTTCATAGTCTTCACCTTCATCGAGCTCCTCTTCTTCAATTTGAACTAGACTAATGTTAGCCTTCGAGAGAAAATATCTAGCATTGTCCATTAGGTTTCTGGCCATAATCGGATTTTCAGGGTGAGTTCTCCATTCTTCGCCAAAGATGTACCTCTCCACAACATCATGTGGATTGTAAAGTTCTTCGACTGAAGAATTTGGATCGTCGATCTGAAGGGATGGGATGGAAGATTGGGGATGGATCGTATGACTTATGTGGCTTGTGGGATGTGGGGTTGTGGTTGTTTGGACTGATTGGGTGAAAATCCTCAAAGAGCCAGACCCGACTTCGCCAAAGGAAATTGTCTGGTTCGGCCCTGGCGTAGCTTGTCTGCCCCTAGAGGACCTTGGTGGTGGGTTGGATTGTCGGGAAGAGCCGCCTCCACGAGTTAGAACACCGCGTCATCGTCCGACGCCTCTGAGCATAGTTCTTGGCCTCTTCTCCCCCTCAGGGAGATCCTGGTCGTCTGGATCATCATGACGACGCTTCTGCCATGATCCTTCTTGACGGCAGGTAGTGGGGTCAGGTATGACTCCACCCGTGACCAACTTTCTGTACAAATCTTCTTCTGGAGTCCGTTGATTGTCGAGATCAAGAAGGCGAGAGATTCCGATGTCGAAGAGTTCCGGTAGAGGCATATGATATGGACTAGGTTCACGGGTTACACGTGGCAGTAGTGAGATGACCCGAGGCTGTGATAGTGGTTGTTCTACCATGGGAGCCTTTCCTTTGTCGGTGGAGGCTGATTGCATGGCATCCCTAATGAGTCCTCGAACCCTTGGGAGGGTGACGGTTTCTAAGAACTCAAAGACGCGATTCTCCAGGTAGGCTGTCGTCACGCCGGTAGGGGTGTCAGAAGTTGTTCCGACGCCACTAGGGTTAGCCGTTGTCAGACGTTCAGAACTAGATTCTGTACGACGGCCCTCGTCAACCAAAGTCTGGTGGACTTCAGTTTCCACGGGTCTTTCGACCTCTCCTTGCGACACATCTTTAGAAGATGGTACTCGGGACGTTACGGGCACATCAATTAGACGGGCTTGTGTGGAGCTTTCGCCGGGGCCACTTCCCATTAGCACTCGTCCAGAACTATGTTCTGTACGGTGGCGCTCGGATGCTGAGCTGCTGAGGTCATCATCATCCGAGAGTCTTCCGTCCAATCCTCGAAGGGCCTCGATTTGAGGCTCTTCTATGGACGTTGATGCCTGAATGACAGACTGAGACTCGGGCTGTGTCGTGGAGATGGTTATTATTTGCTGTGGAGTGGACACAGGAGCCGAGGTGACGGATATTAGGGGAGGTTCTGGGAATTTTGAGACACTTGCCTGTTGGGAGGCAAGTGAATGGTCAGGTTCAGGTTGTGTTTGCATCGTTGGGTCGGTTGTGACGTCTTCTATCCTATGGGGTGACCCGAATGTTTCTGACTGTGGGAGTTCGGATATTGTTTCCTCGGGAACGACTATTTGCGGTCGTTCTATGTGTTCAGGCTGTTGTGATTGTTCTATTTGTGTTTCAGGGATTGGTTCTTGAGGGGTAAGCTAAGGTTCCTGAGGGATGGTTTCGATATACGTGGTTGTTCTCTGTTCGATGGTTGCTCTCTCACTCTCACTAACCCCTGGGTTAGACTCAAGTAGGTTTTCCTGAGTCATGGGTGTGCGCGGAATTGGCATAGGTGTGCGCGAGTACTTCTCGTCGGTCTTCCCTTTTTGAAGAAATTTGAGTTTGGGCGGCTGTGGTTTTCTTCTTCTGGTCATGATGGTATCTCTGGTGTAGTGGTCATAAAGTGGTGAATCATTAGTGAGAACCACCGGGGATAGGGCAGGTTCTGTGGCTTCTTCGATTTCGATCTCTGGTGAAGTTGATCATCCATGTCTGATGTGATCAGCTTGGCATAATCATAATTCTTCCTGAATACGATCCCGTGGAATATCCGAAGAATTGTGAGGTTGCATCTGTCCCAGCCTGAGTGCTTTGGTGAGAAGCACTTGTTGACAATTGCAAAATGGGTCCTCCAAGGATGCGGAATCATGGACTGCTGAATACGGGAGATGTAAGACCCGTAAAATTTAATTACGGGATTTACGGTATAATTAAGGCATAAATAACTAATTAGGGACATCATTGAGTTAATTACGTTAAGAAGCTGGGATTTTAGGTGAAATATTTTATTTAGGACATGTAATTAATTCAAGCCTAATGTGCGATATTATGTTTCCACGCTTCTATGTCTTTAAATGACGTCTATGTCTCCAAAATTATATTTTTGTGATTTCATGTTATGTGGTTGATAACCCCATATGTGTGTTATGAAGTACAATTTAAGGAATGAATTTAGGAATTTGAGAAATATAGCCAACAATTTTATATGTATAGTTAGGAACTAGTTTCGACCGATTAAAGCAAGAATCGATCGAAACTCATACAACAGAATTTAAATTGTCGAAAGGGTTCAAATTGGGTGATTTAATAATAAAATATTTAGATTTGAAATCGAGGAATCGGCCGATGCAAGACATAGATACATGTATATTTGTATCTCACTTTCGCCGAACAAGAGAGAAGTATCGGGCGATTGCTTTGTAGGCAATGATTGACCACATTTAAATTAAATCGATTGATTCCCAAGGCTTAGAAGTAGTTTCGAGCGAAACATGTGTAGGTAATGACTTTCGCCGAGTAAAATTGACATCAAACGATTAATAGTTGTAAGGAGTAAAATTGGGCGACACATGCAAACCAAATCAACCAATCACAAGCCATGTAGAGTCAACTTTCGATTGACTAACAATCATGCAACGATTTCTTAGCATGGGAGTTGTTTATTAGTCACATCAAGTCCATACCCCTAAGACTATACTCAATACTTATCAAGAGAATAAATAAAACAATAATAAAATTCATATAAGGATTCAAAAGCAAAAGAAATCCTTTAAACCCAAAATCGTGAACCAACAACGAGGAGACGAGAGAAAGCCGAGAGGAACTTCAACCAAGGAAAATTGCAAACAAGCCTAGATTTCAAGTTTTGTAAGTAAAATATCCCCTATGAGCTTGGTAAAATTCATAACATAGATTGTTTAAATACTTTAAATCAGAGAGCTAACAAAAACGTGGTACCAAGGTGTAAGATTGGCGTGAAAAACCCTAATTTAGGGTGTTAAATCATATTTGAGTTTTTCTTAGACTTAAATAAGTTTGGGTAGCTTAATATGTTTTCAAGATTTAGAAATTTTGGTATAATGCAATTTTGAGTAGGGTGGAATGTTTTACGGTGGAAGAATTAGTAGAGTATATAGATTCTGGGTAAATAGGGTTACGAGTTGAGTTTCGATGACATGAACATTTGAAGGTTTCGATTTGAGGAATTAAGTAAAGATCGATAATTTTAAAATACCTAACATGACTTTCGATCGAAAGCAAGATTAGATATGATCAATCGGACAAATCGATTTAGGTATTAGTTTCGAGCGAAACTTAGTACATGTGGACAATTTAAGGCTTTAGGTGTAAGTAGGTTTCGATGGAAATTAAGGGTTTTGACGATTTTAAATTTTACAACATAGCTTCGACCGAAACCTAGCAATTAGGCGATTTCTTGGTAAGATAAAACTAGTTTCGGGCGAAACTAAGGAAATTAGGCTTAATCGATTTGACTCGAAAGTGTTTGCGGCGAAACTCATGATGAATCGGGCGAAACTAGATGACGCCATGCTGACGTGAGACGCGGCGAAACTCATCCACGCATATGCAATGTCGGGCGAAACTCGGGTGATGTCATGGTGACGAAAACACGCGGCGAAACTCGGTAATTATGAGGTTCAATCGGGCGAAACTAACCCATAGTAACTATCAATTAAAATTAGAATTCGAGACAAATGAGTTTCGATCGAAACTAACTGGCAACTAGGACTTTCGATCGAAAGCACCTAGAGAACGAATTTCGGGCGAAACCCGCGTAAATTAGGAATTAAATTGGACGAAATTGAATTGGGAGAAATCTAGTGAATCACATGACTTTCGCCGAGACCCTTACCTTAAGCATTTTTAGTACATTAGCTTAAAATTTATTTTGGGGCAGTGACTTAGGTGGAATCGAGCAATTAGGAGTTTCGATCGAAACTAAGCCTCAAATTGATGAACTTCGCCGAGCTATATGAGTTAGAGTAATTGAATTCTAATATAACTTAGAAATTTTAGCAAGGTAAATCAAGCAAAGTGGAATAATAACAACCTAGTCTATCCTAAATAGTTAATATGTCGAAAACTAACTGTTTAGCTAAGATAGGTTAAAGAGGATAAGGTACTAATATTCCAACCCTTTTATTTTAAAAGGTTGTACGTTAGGAGATTCACGAGGAAGTACGCTAGGATAGCTCGGACGACAGGTAAGTAGAAATTCAACTACGACACGTAACTTGCCTGCGTCCAATTATGTGAACTACGTGCTCGTGCATTTTTTATAAAATGTGTACGTATGATATGATTTATTTATATGCATGAGGGCATGATTTGCATATGTACATGAACATAGCATGAGCACTTGCACGCATGTGTAGTACGTAAGGAGCGAGGTAAGAGCGTGCATAAGATCGCCTGTGTGCGATGTATATTCGCCGATATTGGCGTTTGTGTCGACTCGAATGAAGAGTCACGGCTTCCCTTATGCAGCCAGTAAGGCGAATGAAGCTACAAGGCCTGAATAAGAGGCTGGGAAAAATACCCCGTATGCGGGAGATGCAACCTGGAGGATGCGGCCCGGGGCACACGCTGAGTAAGGGAAGATTCCTTCGGGTGACCTTCTAGCGTGTAAAGCACTACCCGGAGGGAAGATTTCTTCGGATGACCTTCGAGGTTAGTGGCCTCGGTGTTGGCTACCAGTGAGAAGCGCCCGCGTGGAGGCCACACTAAGAAAGGGAAGATTCCTTCGGGTGACCTTCTAGTGTGTGAACCTCCACACTTGAGATCTCTATGAGATGGCGCATAGTGGGATAGAAAGCCGAGGGTCCGTACGAATTAAGAGTATAAGAAAAAGAGTATGAGTCAGGAAAATGAGTAAGAGTATGAGAAAAATAGTAAGAGCATTAGAAAACGACGACGTGGATTGTCGATCGTTAGGACACGTGCATTCATGCATAATTTCTGCTTACTGAGCCTCGGTGGCTCATTATTTATGTTACGTGTTGTAGGTACTGACGATCACGGTACGTGATCCGACTTTATGCGAGGCCGATCTTTTGAAGCTATCCGGCTGCTTTTGAGGTGGGAGTGTGTGTATGGATGACGACCTGTGAAGGCCGGGCGCATAGGGAGTTTTTGGCTGCACACACACACACTTGTATTTTGTGTAGACACGATTTCGACGATTCGTAGAACGAATTACGAATATTCTTTTGACATGTATATAAGACTTCCGCATGCACGTTTTAAAATGAAAAATTTTATTCGCATTTTTACGCATTGCACAATATCAAAGCATTAACACTTAGAATTAGAACGGAATACGAGGGCGGGACGACGGGTCCTGACAGAGTGGTATCAGAGCTTCGGTCACAGGTCCTGCAGACTGTCCATACACACACACTCAAAAGCACGGAAGCGGCCTTGCTTGTAAGTACCATATTAAGTGAATTTCTTGTATGGTTTGATTTATTGGCCTTAGGAATCATCAGGATAGGTTGAGAAGATGGTTAGACTTAGGGGTGAAGGAAGTAGGGAGTCTGATCAGGGTAGGGATACTAATAACCCTCCTGATAGCCGGGATGCTACCATCCTGCAACTAACTGAACTGGTCCGGCAACAATCGGCTCAGATTCAGCAGCTGATCCAGCAGCAAAACGCTGGCGGACCATCAACCAACCTACCTCCCCCGCCCGAACGAATTGAGATGATCGGGGAGAGGTTCAGGAAGCTTAATCCTCCACTGTTTGAGGATGCTGTAGACCCCACGTCCGCCGAGGACTGGCTGAGGACGCTGGAGAATATGTTCCAGCACAGCCGCACCCCTGAGGCGGAAAAGGTCATATGCGCTGCCTACCTGCTAAGGGGGAGCGCCGGACACTGGTGGGAAACCGTCTCAGCCGTCGAAAACCCCCTAACGATGAGCTGGGATAGGTTTAAGGAGATCTTCAGGGGAAAGTATTACACCGCCCCTGTCAGAGCACAGCGGATGAATGAGTTCATCAACCTCCGCCAAGGAGCAATGACAGTGGCGGAGTACATCAGGAAGTTCGAACAGCTTTCAAGATTCGCTGCTCATATGGTTAGTACGGACGCGCTCAAGATCGAGCGGTTCATGGAAGGGTTGAAACCCGAGCTGTACAGAGACGTGAGTATGGCCGGGATACAAGGAGCCACGTACGCGCAAGTGGCTGAGAGGGCGCTTGTGGCGGAGCAAGCCGAGGCTAGAATTGCTCGCGCCCAGGAAGCAAAGCGCAAGTTTGTACAAGGGCCGCAAGGGAGCGGAAGCAACCCAAAGCGGCAGTTCGTAGCCAAGGGTGGAAAACCAAATTTCCCGAATCGGCCGGGACCACCCCCACAGTTCAACCCAAACCAGGGAAGACCCCAGTTGGACCTACCCGTATGCTCGAAGTGTGCACGGAGGCACACGGGAGTCTGCAACTCCCAAAATGCCGTCTGTTTCAAATGTGGCAAGACAGGCCATTACCTGAGGGCATGTCCGGAAGGTGGATCCGGGAGCCAAGCGGGAAACCAAGCAGCACCACCAAGGGTACCGGCCCGGGTCTACACTATAACCTCCGAAGAAGCGGAAAATAACCCGGCCGTGGTGACAGGTACCCTCCTCGTTCATCAAACCCCCACATGCATCTTAGTCGACTCGGGGGCGACACACTCATTCGCATCCACTAAGTATGTCACGAGGATAGGAGTCACGCCTCATAGAGCTGAGTGTGAGTATAGCGTAACAGTTCCGAACGGGAATCCCACCCAAACTAATCACGTTTTACGGGATTGCCCAATAGTAGTCGGAGACAAGGAACTGCCCATAGACCTCATAATAATTCCTATGAATGATTATGAGGTAATTCTTGGGATGGATTGGCTATCGAAGTACGGAGCTGTCATAGACTGCCACCGCAAGATAGTCACGCTCAATGTGGACAGGGATGAACCCCTTAAGTTCGTAGGAACTGGCAAGGGGACTGCTATCTCTAGAATATCAGCGTTGAAAGCCCAACGACTAATTAGATCAGGGTGCGAAGCCTATCTGGTATTCGCTATCAAGTCAGAAGATGAGGCCTCCCCGAAGATCGAGGAAGTGCCGATAATTAAGGACTTCCCCGACGTGTTTCCCGAGGAGTTACCGGGGCTACCACCCGAACGGGAAATAGAGTTTGCTATAGATCTGGTACCTGGAGCGGCACCAGTATCTAAGGCCCCATATCGGCTAGCACCGACGGAGATAAAGGAATTGAAGGATCAACTCGACGAACTCATGCAGAAGGAGTTCATACAACCGAGTTTCTCTCCTTGGGGAGCGCCGGTGCTATTCGTGAAAAAGAAAGACGGATCCATGAGATTGTGCATAGACTACAGGGAGTTAAACAAGTTAACGATAAAAAACAAGTACCCACTCCCTAGGATAGACGATCTATTCGATCAACTGCAAGGTGCAACGGTTTTCTCTAAGATCGACTTAAGATCGGGCTATCATCAATTAAGGATCCGGAAGGAAGACATCCCGAAGACAGCCTTTAGTACCCGTTATGGCCACTTTGAGTTCCTGGTGATGCCATTCGGGCTAACTAATGCGCCCGCAGCGTTTATGGACTTAATGAACCGGGTGTTCAAGCCATACTTAGATAGGTTTGTCATCGTCTTCATTGATGACATCCTAGTCTACTCGAAAACGAAGGAGGAGCACGAAGAACACCTGAAAACAGTTCTAGGAATACTACGGGAGAAGCAACTATACGCCAAGTTCAGGAAGTGCGAATTTTGGCTTGACCAAGTCGCCTTCTTGGGGCATATAGTGTCAGGAGAAGGGATTTCTGTGGACCCAAAGAAGATAGAAGCTATTAGCAATTGGCCCAGGCCGACGAACGTGACGGAAATACGAAGTTTTCTCGGTCTGGCCGGATACTACAGGAAGTTCATAAAGGACTTCTCAAAGATAGCGTCTACATTGACGAAGCTGACCAGGAAGAATACGCCATTTCAGTGGACCACAGAATGCGAACAGAGCTTTCAAGAGCTTAAAGAACGGCTTACAACGGCCCCAGTTCTCACAATACCTTCGGGAACTGGAGGGTTCACCGTGTATAGTGATGCGTCGAAGAACGGGTTAGGGTGTGTGCTAATGCAGGACGGGAATGTAGTAGCATACGCTTCTCGTCAACTAAAGGAGTACGAGAAGAATTACCCGACGCACGACCTAGAGCTCGCGGCAGTGGTCTTTGCCCTCAAGATCTGGAGGCATTACCTCTATGGAGAGCGGTGTGAGATATACACGGACCACAAGAGCCTCAAGTATTTCTTTACCCAAAAGGAGCTGAACATGAGGCAGAGGAGGTGGTTAGAGTTAGTCAAGGATTACGACTGTGCTATTAACTACCACCCAGGCAAGGCGAATGTAGTAGCCGATGCCTTAAGCCGAAAAGCAGTAAGTGCAGAGTTGCAATTACTGGAAGTAGAAGTTGTACAACTAGGCGAAGTTGAGACGCTACTAGCAGCTTTAACTCTGCAACCAACGCTGCTAGAGCAAATTAAGACGGCGCAGGAAACAGACGAGCTGTACACGAAGATCAAAGAAGCGCAACCAGAACAACCGACGGGAGACCCCATAATACGGGAAGACGGACGACTATATTTCAAGGACCGTTGTACGTGCCAGACAATGCTGAACTACGAAGAACGATAATGATAGAAGCACATGCCACTGCATACTCAGTACATCCAGGAGCAACGAAGATGTACAGAGGCTTAAAGGAAAATTACTGGTGGCCAGGCATGAAAAAGGACATTGCGACTTTCGTAAGTCAATGCCTGACATGCCAGCAGATAAAAGCCGAACATCAAAGACCGGCGGGAACCCTACAACCGTTACCCATTCCGGAATGGAAATGGGATAACATTACCATGGATTTCGTAGTAGGACTGCCTAGGAATGCGAAAGGGCACGACGCGATTTGGGTAATCGTCGATCGACTAACAAAGTCTGCCCATTTCCTACCAATTAGTGCGACGTTTTCCATGGAACGATACGCGGAGCTCTACATTCAAGAGATAGTACGACTGCACGGCGTACCATCATCAATAGTCTCAGATCGCGACTCCAGATTTCTGTCGAAGTTCTGGATGAGCTTGCAAAAGGCCATGGGAACGAAGTTATCTTTTAGCACCGCCTACCATCCGCAGACGGACGGTCAATCCGAGCGAACGATTCAGACGCTGGAGGACATGCTCCGAGCTTGTGTACTCGATTTCAAAGGAAATTGGAGTAGGTACCTCCCACTGATCGAGTTCTCGTACAACAATAGCTACCATGTTACAATCAGGATGGCACCATACGAAGCGCTATACGGGCGTAGGTGCAGGTCCCCAGTACATTGGGACGAGGTCGGAGAACGGGCAATGTTAGGCCCCGACATAGTACGAGAAATGACGGTAGCCATTACCACCATACGAGAAAGAATGCGAACGGCACAGAGTCGACAGAAAAGCTACGCAGACCGAAGACGTCGACCACTGGAATTCGAGGAAGGCGATATGGTGTTCGTAAAAGTATTGCCGATGAAGGGCGTGAAAAGATTCGGGAAGAAAGGGAAGCTGAGTCCTAGGTACATAGGACCATTCAGAATAGTAAAAAGGGTTGGTGAGGTAGCATACCAATTAGAGCTACCAGCGTCATTATCGCAAGTGCATGACGTGTTCCACGTCTCGACACTACGCAAGTACATAGCCGACCCGAATCACGTTCTAGGAAACGAGTCCCTACATCAACAATTGAAGCCGGATCTGAGTTACGAAGAGATTCCGGTGGAGATATTGATGTACGAGACCAAGAGACTTAGGAATAAGGATATTCCCTTAGTGAAAGTACTGTGGCGGGACCAATCCACGGAAGAAGCCACATGGGAACGAGAGGACGAGATGAGAACTCATTACCCCGAGCTGTTCCATACGGGCTGATTTCGAGGGCGAAATCCTCCTTAAGGGGGGGAGGATGTAAGACCCGTAAAATTTAATTACGGGATTTACGGTATAATTAAGGCATAAATAACTAATTAGGGACATCATTGAGTTAATTACGTTAAGAAGCTGGGATTTTAGGTGAAATATTTTATTTAGGACATGTAATTAATTCAAGCCTAATGTGCGATATTATGTTTCCACGCTTCTATGTCTTTAAATGACGTCTATGTCTCCAAAATTATATTTTCGTGATTTCATGTTATGTGGTTGATAACCCCATATGTGTGTTATGAAGTACAATTTAAGGAATGAATTTAGGAATTTGAGAAATATAGCCAACAATTTTATATGTATAGTTAGGAACTAGTTTCGACCGATTAAAGCAAGAATCGATCGAAACTCATACAACAGAATTTAAATTGTCGAAAGGGTTCAAATTGGGTGATTTAATAATAAAATATTTAGATTTGAAATCGAGGAATCGGCCGATGCAAGACATAGATACATGTATATTTGTATCTCACTTTCGCCGAACAAGAGAGAAGTATCGGGCGATTGCTTTGTAGGCAATGATTGACCACATTTAAATTAAATCGATTGATTCCCAAGGCTTAGAAGTAGTTTCGAGCGAAACATGTGTAGGTAATGACTTTCGCCGAGTAAAATTGACATCAAACGATTAATAGTTGTAAGGAGTAAAATTGGGCGACACATGCAAACCAAATCAACCAATCACAAGCCATGTAGAGTCAACTTTCGATTGACTAACAATCATGCAACGATTTCTTAGCATGGGAGTTGTTTATTAGTCACATCAAGTCCATACCCCTAAGACTATACTCAATACTTATCAAGAGAATAAATAAAACAATAATAAAATTCATATAAGGATTCAAAAGCAAAAGAAATCCTTTAAACCCAAAATCGTGAACCAACGAGGAGACGAGAGAAAGCCGAGAGGAACTTCAACCAAGGAAAATTGCAAACAAGCCTAGATTTCAAGTTTTGTAAGTAAAATATCCCCTATGAGCTTGGTAAAATTCATAACATAGATTGTTTAAATACTTTAAATCAGAGAGCTAACAAAAACGTGGTACCAAGGTGTAAGATTGGCGTGAAAAACCCTAATTTAGGGTGTTAAATCATATTTGAGTTTTTCTTAGACTTAAATAAGTTTGGGTAGCTTAATGTGTTTTCAAGATTTAGAAATTTTGGTATAATGCAATTTTGAGTAGGGTGGAATGTTTTACGGTGGAAGAATTAGTAGAGTATATAGATTCTGGGTAAATAGGGTTACGAGTTGAGTTTCGATGACATGAACATTTGAAGGTTTCGGGCGATTTGAGGAATTAAGTAAAGATCGATAATTTTAAAATACCTAACATGACTTTCGATCAAAAGCAAGATTAGATATGATCAATCGGACAAATCGATTTAGGTATTAGTTTCGAGCGAAACTTAGTACATGTGGACAATTTAAGGCTTTAGGTGTAAGTAGGTTTCGATGGAAATTAAGGGTTTTGACGATTTTAAATTTTACAACATAGCTTCGACCGAAACCTAGCAATTAGGCGATTTCTTGGTAAGATAAAACTAGTTTCGGGCGAAACTAAGGAAATTAGGCTTAATCGATTTGACTCGAAAGAGTTTGCGGCGAAACTCATGATGAATCGGGCGAAACTAGATGACGCCATGCTGACGTGAGACGCGGCGAAACTCATCCACGCATATGCAATGTCGGGCGAAACTCGGGTGATGTCATGGTGACGAAAACACGCGGCGAAACTCGGTAATTATGAGGTTCAATCGGGCGAAACTAACCCATAGTAACTATCAATTAAAATTAGAATTCGAGACAAATGAGTTTCGATCGAAACTAACTGGCAACTAGGACTTTCGATCGAAAGCACCTAGAGAACGAATTTCGGGCGAAACCCGCGTAAATTAGGAATTAAATTGGACGAAATTGAATTGGGCGAAATCTAGTGAATCACATGACTTTCGCCGAGACCCTTACCTTAAGCATTTTTAGTACATTAGCTTAAAATTTTTTTTGGGGCAGTGACTTAGGTGGAATCGAGCAATTAGGAGTTTCGATCGAAACTAAGCCTCAAATTGATGAACTTCGCCGAGCTATATGAGTTAGAGTAATTGAATTCTAATATAACTTAGAAATTTTAGCAAGGTAAATCAAGCAAAGTGGAATAATAACAACCTAGTCTATCCTAAATAGTTAATATGTCGAAAACTAACTGTTTAGCTAAGATAGGTTAAAGAGGATAAGGTACTAATATTCCAACCCTTTTATTTTAAAAGGTTGTACGTTAGGAGATTCACGAGGAAGTACGCTAGGATAGCTCGGACGACAGGTAAGTAGAAATTCAACTACGACACGTAACTTGCCTGCGTCCAATTATGTGAACTACGTGCTCGTGCATTTTGTATAAAATGTGTACGTATGATATGATTTATTTATATGCATGAGGGCATGATTTGCATATGTACATGAACATAGCATGAGCACTTGCACGCATGTGTAGTACGTAAGGAGCGAGGTAAGAGCGTGCATAAGATCGCCTGTGTGCGATGTATATTCGCCGATATTGGCGTTTGTGTCGACTCGAATGAAGAGTCACGGCTTCCCTTATGCAGCCAGTAAGGCGAATGAAGCTACAAGGCCTGAATAAGAGGCTGGGAAAAATACCCCGTATGCGGGAGATGCAACCTGGAGGATGCGGCTCGGGGCACACGCTGAGTAAGGGAAGATTCCTTCGGGTGACCTTCTAGCGTGTAAAGCACTACCCGGAGGGAAGATTTCTTCGGATGACCTTCGAGGTTAGTGGCCTCAGTGTTGGCTACCAGTGAGAAGCGCCCGCGTGGAGGCCACACTAAGAAAGGGAAGATTCCTTCGGGTGACCTTCTAGTGTGTGAACCTCCACACTTGAGATCTCTATGAGATGGCGCATAGTGGTATAGAAAGCCGAGGGCCCGTACGAATTAAGAGTATAAGAAAAAGAGTATGAGTCAGGAAAATGAGTAAGAGTATGAGAAAAATAGTAAGAGCATTAGAAAACGACGACGTGGATTGTCGATCGTTAGGACACGTGCATTCATGCATAATTTCTGCTTACTGAGCCTCGGTGGCTCATTATTTATGTTACGTGTTGTAGGTACTGACGATCACGGTACGTGATCCGACTTTATGCGAGGCCGATCTTTTGAAGCTATCCGGCTGCTTTTGAGGTGGGAGTGTGTGTATGGATGACGACCTGTGAAGGCCGGGCGCATAGGGAGTTTTTGGCTGCACACACACACACTTGTATTTTGTGTAGACACGATTTCGACGATTCGTAGAACGAATTACGAATATTCTTTTGACATGTATATAAGACTTCCGCATGCACGTTTTAAAATGAAAAATTTTATTCGCATTTTTACGCATTGCACAATATCAAAGCATTAACACTTAGAATTAGAACGGAATACGAGGGCGGGACGACGGGTCCTGACAGGAGACGAACTCGATTGAAACGTAGTATCCCATCGTTCTCATGTCGCCAATGAGCTCGTCCTCAGATGCCTCAGGTTCATAGTCGGGTTGATTAGGTAGTCGAAGGATGCTTCGGACGAACTCCTTTGTGATCTGAACGGTCTCATCCGCAATCTTGGCCTCGTAGAAGGTGTTGTTGTCCTGTGCGATTTTTGTCGTCATTGTTCCCCAAAATTGTTGAAGATATACAGTGGGTACTTGAACGGATGCCGAGAAGGCATATCCAAGATGATGATTTCTCAAAATTGATGGGAGGATCTCTTCTTGACATTTGAAGGTGCGCAGGTCAAGCTGATAATTATTATCTCTGATAGAAATCCATTTTGCGGTTGAGTAAACGAGGTCCGCCGGTGTCGTCATTTTTTTTTTTAGCACCGGGAAATCCTTCTTGAAACACAGCAGATTTGTGCGAGTGTGAAAGAAACCGAACGGTTGTGAAAGCTGGGAAGTCAGAGAGTTTGCGAGTGGGAGCTGGGAAATTTTGCGAATTTGGGATGTGTATGATTCGCGATTGAGAGTGTGGCGAATTGGGAAATTTTGGGAATTTTGTGATGAACTGAATTCCATTCGTGAATTAGGTTAAAGTAAGAAACATTTTGCGGGCTGAATTTGCGATTTGGGCCATAAAGTTTTTGAAGAGAAGGCCCACTTCTGATTTGCGAATTGTGAATTTGTGCGAATTGTAGATTGCGAAGTCTTAGATTCGCGAACTGGCATTGACGATTTTGACTGGTCAGCATTTGAACCGATTCGCGAAGTGTGTCATCAGTGACTTCGTGAAAGTAATTTTACGAATCAGAGAGTTCAACCGGACCAAATTGATTCACGGAAAATGTATAAGTTGAGTTCGCTAAGTAAGATTACTAATTGAAGTATGGATTCGCGAAATAAGCTAAGATTTTGACAATTTTGACTTAGAGGATTTGTGAGTTGGAATAATACTTAGTCCTATTTTAAGTGTGTTGGAGAATGGATATATAAAAAATCTAAGTGTTGATTGGCAAAAAGATTTCAAAGTATTACTGAAAACAAAATTTTCTACTGATTTCAGATATGAAAAATTTAATTCTTAGTCCTATAATATTAATACGATTCCATCAATCGTAAAAATATCGAATCTGTGGATTTTTCAAAATCGATTTTTTAAATATATAGAATTTAAAACTTAGCCTTAAAACGTTAATTCGACTCCATCAAATCATAAAAATGTCAAGTCTACGAGTTTTTCAAAATTGATTTATCTGAATCAAACTCCGAAAATCGACAAAGAAAACATCACTTTCTTTCGCGGCGATGAACCCTCAAGTCAAAAATTCGTCTGTACAGTTGATTATGTTGGTTGGAGCATTAATGATGTTATTGTTCATATTGTGCCTATAAATAGACAGAACTCGAACCAAATTCACAATTTCATAAGTTGCCACAAACTAACTCTCACATTTTCATCATTCTCGCAAGGATAAATGGACTGGATGCAGCAGCAAGTATATGAAACTGAGGAACATGTGGAGTTAAGGCGTACTTTTGAGCGTAACATAGATAAACTGGCGTTTCTTATTTTTCTTCTATTGTGCTTAATCGTCGTCTTACTAGCTATTCTTTTCTGGGCTCTCATAGGACGTGCTAGCTTTTGAGATTGTTTTGAGTATTTTTAGAGTTCATGAAAGCTCGTTGAGAATGTTTTGTAAGCTTATCCTATTTGTATTATGTATTTTGAGATTGTTTTTCGCATTTCTGAGAGACTCGTGTAACTTTGAAATATCAATTAAGTGAAAAATAATTACTCCCCCTCAATGTTTTGGAACCCTCAATGTTTTGGAATTTGGAATAGTTACCCCAAACTCCCCCTAAATACTATGCCTATCGAGAATCTTAAAGCATTTGATAAATTACTTACTCCCCCTCGATGCATGGATATCGCATTTCTCCCCCTCGATGTAATGCCATCAGCATTGGCTTTACATCGACTTATTGGAAAGCAAGAAAAAAATCATTAGTGAAAATAAACTAAAAAAAATAGAGCAAATAAAATAATTAACAAAGATACACGCACAGAGTTGAAGAACTTAAAACAGAGCAGATGGACATGTAATGAACCGTAGGGAAGCATAATCGAAATTAGAGATTGAGATTCAACATCCCCAGTTTTGCCACTAAGAATTGGAATCGTTTCTCATCCAATGCTTTTGTAAATAAATCGGCTAGTTGAATCTCTGTATTGACAAAATACATTTCTATTATGCCTCTTTCTACTTGGTCTTTTATGAAATGATAGCGTAGGTCTATGTGCTTAGTGCGTGAATGGTGAACAGGATTGCAAGTAATTGCTATGGCACTTTTAGAATCACAATAAATAGGAATTTTATTGAAATCAAACCCGTAGTCTCGTAGTTGGGTTTTAATCCACAAAATTTGTGAGCAGCAACTGGCGGCCACGTATTCTGCTTCTGCCGTGGAAGTTGACACACAATTTTGTTTCTTGGAAGCCCAACAGACAAGCTTATCTCCAAGAAATTGGATGTTGCCTGATGTGCTTTTCCTGTCCAGTCTGCATCCTGCGAAATCTGCATCAGAATATCCTATTAGTTTCATACCTTAGTTTTTCGGATACCAAAGTCCAAGGTCTGGTGTTCCTCTCAGATACTTTAATATTCTCTTGACAGCATGGAGATGCGACTCCTTTGGATTGGCTTGGAATCGAGCACATAAAGTGATCAGCGTCGTGTGTGCACAAGGTCGACATTGGAGTGCTGGAAGATTTTCTCTTGTCGATCCCATATTTTCTGAGAATGTCGTGGATGTACTTTGACTGATTGATAAATATCTCATCCTGAAGTTGCTTGATTTGCAGTCCAAGGAAAAAGGACATTTCCCCCATCATACTCATCTCAAACTGTGATTTCATCAACGTGCTGAATTCGACATAGAGTTCCGAATTTGAAAAGCCGAAGATGATGTCATCCACATAAATCTGCACAAGCATGATATCAGGACCAGCCTTTTTGACGAATAGTGTGGTGTCAATTTTTCCTTTTGTGAAGCCTGAGTTGATAAGGAAGTCGGATAAAACCTCATACCAAGCTCTTGGTGCTTGCTTTAGCCCATATAGAGCCTTGTCGAGTTTGTAGACGAAATTCGGATGTTCTTGATTGAGAAATCCGTCTGGCTGTGAGAAATATACTTCTTCCTTCAAAATCCCATTCAAGAAGGCAGTCTTTACATCCATTTGATAGACAGTAAAGTCTTTGTGTGCCGCATATGCTAGAAACAGTCTGATGGCTTCAATTCTTGCTACAGGGGCAAAAGTCTCATCATAGTCAATTCCTTCTTGCTGATTGTATCCCTTAGCTACAAGTCGAGCCTTGTTACGGATTACCACACCATCCTCGTCTTTCTTGTTTTTAAACACCCATTTTGTTCCGATTATTGTCTTGCCTTTTGGACGAGGAACTAAGTTCCAGACCTTGAGACGCTCGAACTGATTGATTTCCTCTTGCATAGCTACTATCCAGTTCGGGTCACGTAGTGCATCTATTACTCTGGTAGGTTCTGTTTGGCTCAAGAAACACGTAAAGTTACACTCATTTGACAGCGAACCTCTAGTATTTACTCCAGTAGTGGGATCTCCAATTATTTGATCTGCTGGATGACTTCGAATCCATTTCCTCTCATGAGGTAGCATTGTATCATCTGTTTTTGATCCCTCATTTAGTGGATACTCGATCGCAGAAGTAGAAGTGTTGCAAGCGGAAGTCGGTGAGTCCTCTGTCTGTGTTGTTGGGATCGAGGTTTCTACGTTTGAGGATGGAAATGTTTGTTCAGGAATAGGTTCGAATTCAGGAGGTGATGGACTAGCACTGGGTTCTGTATGTGGAAAGGAATCGGTGGTTGGCTTGTTTTGATTTAGAGAGATGTACATGTGTTCAAATAGTTGATTCAGATCCATCTCTTCTTGAGCTTGTTGACTAAAAAATGTTGGGTTGCTGTGTCGAGATTCGTCAGCTGCATGTTGTTGGTCTTGCCCCAACTTTGCTTTGTTTGAACCTGGTTCTGAACGATTGTGTTCAGAAGTGCCTCTCGAAGATTCTCCTAATCTTATACGAGACTGAGTAGAATCTGGCACTGTTGATTCAAGTCTCGAGCTGTTGTGTCCAGAATTAATTTCTAAACCTTCATCGAAAGTGACATTCACACTTTCAATGATCATTCTTCTTTCCCTTAGATAGACCCTGTATGCCTTAGATTGTTCAGAGTAAGCCACAAAGATTCCTTCAGTAGCCTTTGGATCTAGTTTAGATTTGTCCTCTCGGTCGTTGGCTACAAAGCATTTGCATCCAAAAATCCTTAAGTGGGCAATGTTGGGTAATCTTGCGTTTATTAGTTCATAAGGCGTCTTTCCAAATCTTAGATGAATATTGGTATGGTTTTGCGTATAGCATGCAGTGTTCATAGCTTCCGCCCAGAGAAAGTGTGGTAGGGAAGACTGTATTAGCATGGTCCGGGCAACTTCCACAAGTGTTCGGTTTCGCCTTTCTACGACTCCATTTTGTTGTGGAGTGTGGACAGCGGAGAATTGGTGAGAGATTCCTAGGAATTCGTAGAATTTCCTGAGCTGTTGATTCTTGAATTCCGTTCCATTGTCAGACCGAACTATTTTAACAATGCGTTGTAGCAAATTTTGCGTTGTCCTGATGAGATTTGGAATATGTTCGACTGTCTCTGATTTAGTTCGTAAGAAGCGAACCCAAGTATAGCGGGAATAGCGTCGACAATAACCAGCATGTATCGCTTTCCACTGATGCTATCAGTTCGCATTGGGCCGCACAAATCCATATGTAATAGTTCCAATGGATGTTGAGTGGATGCTGTGTGTTTTGTAGGATGTGATGCCTTTTTCATTTTTCCTCTCTCACAAGCAGAGCACATATGCTCCTTTTGGTACTTCGGTGTTGGAAGTCCAATAGCCAATTTGTTGGTTGACAGCTTGTTGAGGGTCTTGAAGTTAAGATGGGATAGCCGCTGGTGCCATAGGTTATTTTGAACTGATGTTGCTCTGGAGATCAGACATATATTTGTCTTTGATCTGACTGTCCTAATGTCAATGGTGTATTGATTGGTTCTGCGAGTTCCAGTGAGAAGTTCGTCACCATTGACATTGAGAATTTTGCACGTTCTCTTTTGAAACATAACTTGGAGTCCTATGTCACTGAACTGTCCTATAGAGAGGAGGTTGTGTGTCAGCCCTTCAACAGACGAAACTTCCTTGATAGTGAGTCGATTGCATATGAGATCGCCATAACCAAGAATTCTAGCTCCATTGCTATTACCAAAGCGTACCAGCCCACCTAGCCTATCAACGTAGTTGCTCAACAGTTCCTTCTTCCCAGTCATGTGTGTGGAGCAACCAGAATCTAAGTACCACACATGAGGTGCCTGCAAAATAAAAACTAAAGGGTTTAAGGTACCCCATTTAAATATGGGTCCACCTCTATTGTGCTTGTTAGTTCGTTTAGACTCCCTAGATTTTTCTTTGTTAGTGGATGACACAGAGTCACTACTTGTTTCTAGGGCTGGGGTTTGGGTTTCCTCAGTCTTAATCTTTGGAACCCATGTTTGCTCTAGTGAAGGTCTCTTTGTCTTAGGCTTATAGATGAGTTTTTGAGCTTTTGCAAGTTTTCCAGGTTCCTTGGTGGTTTTTGGTTTTGATTCTTTCCTTTTCTTTATATTCGTGTTTTTAGGAATTGTTTTGTAAGTTTGTTTGTAGAACTGATCATGCATGGAAAACTTTGTTTTTGATTGAAAAGATAAGTTTTGCGGTACATGCCGAAATAAAGAGGGTACAAAAGGTTTGAAGGAAAATAATTAATAACAAAAGGTGTATTAAGATCGCAGTTTTCCTTCAAGATATCTTCCTTTCTAACCCATATTTGACCTTTCAATGGCTCTTTTGTGGGTCCTGAAAATTTCAAGGCATTAGTGCAAGAAATTTTGTCATGCGAAACTAAGGTATAAGGTGTGTAATCGTAATTTTTCTTTAAGTGAGGAGATTTTCTCCAGAAGTTTCTGCCTTTCTTCATCGAAGGACTTTCTCTCCCTTTCGAGAGTGGAGTGTAGATCGCTGGTTTTCTTTATGCATTCAGGCATATACCCTGCTGCATACGTAGTTATCAGTGCCTCATTTGCTGAATCTCCTGAAGTATCTCCTTCATTTGGACGTGGAATATCAGACTCAAATTCTGTTATTGGTGGACAACTTCTTTCTTTATAACTATCATTTAACTCTGTGTAGTCAAATGATGTTTGAGTTTTACTATGTGTTGGTGTCTCATTTTTACTGACAAAAGACATGAGATTTGCCAGGCAACCTGTCTGCATGAATTTGAGATCATATAGATAAGGTGCACTTGATATGCCTTATTTTAACTTACATGGGTTTTCAAAACCTAGTCCCTTATGAGGATTGTAGAAATCTACGTTGGCTGGTTTGTTCAAGAAGATCGTTTGTTCTGACTGATCCCGTCGGGTTAAGATGTCCTTTAATTTTTTGATTTTGGAGTACAGACTTTCCCGTTCTTTACAGAGTAAGTCATATTTAGTTGTAGCGTCCATTGCCTGATCTCTATGAGATTTAATTTCCTTTTCTAAATCCTTGGCTTTAACTTCGGATTTTAGCACTTGTACTTCTAGCTTAGCAACCTTTTCATTTGCTACAATTACACGATTTTTCTCACATGCATAATCATATCTAAATTTATCTAATACTACTAAATTCTTTTCTAAGTTAGCTTCTAGTTCTTTGATTTTTCTTTCTCCTTGTTTGTTAGATTTATATAAAGATAAAAATTCATTTTTCATCTTAAGTAAAGAATCATAATCTGCTTCGCTTACCTCCACCATGTCTGAGTTGTTGGAGGTTTCCCTGTCTGATTCACTCCCTTCAGCTCGAGCTCCATTTTTTTTGTCATCTAGTTTGGCCATCAGTGCCACGTTCTCATCCTCGCTGTCTGAGGTATCTTCAAGCCAATGATGCTCTTCTGCCATTAAGACCAGTCCTTTTTCCTTCTGTTTAGCTAATTGAACTTTCCGGCGATAATAGTTGACATCCTTTTTCTTGGGCATTCTGCATTCTCTGGCAAAGTGTCCAGTCTTACCGCAGTTGAAGCATTTGCCGCCTTGATGAGGAGTTTCAGAGTTCTTTTCCTCCTCTTGAGTCTTTCCTTTTGAGTTGGATAAAGTTCTTTGACTATTGGAAGAGATCCAGTCTTCTTATAATATTTCTTCTGCACGAAGTTCGAGACCAGAGCGAGTTGCTTAGCAAGATCTTTGAGTGTGATCTCCTTGTCTCCATGTTTCGTAAGATCCTTGAATTCACCATCAGAATCAGAGTCTCCTCCCTCCTTAAGTTGTGATGACTGGATAATTTCTTTGTCTTTGGATTGTTTTCTTGATGATCGTTCAGTCATAAGAGCGAGTGAGTCGCTTCCTATTGATTTGATTTCCTCCCTTCGTTTCTCCACGTGATTGGAATGTTGATTGAGGTAGTCGAATAATGTATGGATGCTAACTTTGGTTAGGTCGTTCATTTCTCTTATCATTATTGCAGTGGCCTCCCATTCTGGATGTAGTGATCCTAAGAATTTGATGTTGATCTCCATTACACTTTTGTGACTCCATTCATCTTTAGCTCGTTTAGAAGGACAAGGAATCGATGGAAGGTTTCTTGGAGAGTTTCCCGTTTGTTAGCATGAAAGCGATCATAAGAGATGAGTGTATTCGCCATTATTGCCATTGTGTTGACTTCTGTCCCCTGCATCATGATTCGAAGGGCATCTCACATTTCTTTTGCGATTTCACCACATTCGAGTTGCATCAAAATGTCATTGGGAATGGCTTGCATCATGTATGATTTCGCCATTTTATCCGCCTTTAGTCGTAGTTTTTCTTCATCATTGCATTGGTCGACTGTTCGCAAGATCCTCTGTTCTTCTCTTGCAGGAGTAGTGTCGGTAGTGGCTGGTATTACGGTCCAATACTGGTTAGGTCCATTGTAAATAGATTCCAGCAAGTTCTCTGAATTGTCCTTGCTTTCTATGAAGTTGATGAACCTTCTTTTCCAGACTGCGTACTCTCCATGTCGGATGATAGGAGGTCTAACATCATTTCCCATGCTGAAAGAGTCCATTGCTTGTGTTTTGGATATGATCGTTAACGTGTAATGTGAGGAAAAATTAGGTTTGAATTGAAAATTTTGGTCAAAGTCAAATCTGAGAGTTGACTTGAGGCTGTGTTTAATTTTCGAAATTGGATAAGTATGAGAGTTTGCAGAGTGAGGATTGGATTTTATTCACGAATTGGGTAGTGTTATTTCGCAAATTGGTTTAAATTTGAGTTCGCGGATTGGTCAAGTTTCGCGGATCAAGAGTTGCAAGTAGGTTAAGCAAGTTCGCGAAGTGAAAAGGATTTTCGAATCAGGGCCGGAATTCGGGAATTGAATAATTCGCGAAGTGACTAGATTCGTGAAATGTAGAGTTTGCGAAATGGTTTGCGTATCGGGTTCGCAAATTGGACTTGATTCGTGAAGCTTAAATTATTCGTAAAGTTAACCGGATTCGCAATATGATAGTTCGCAAAGTAAGAGTCTGTGAGGTGAAAACTGAATTCGCCAAAGATGAGTTCGCAAAAGTGTTCAAATGAACTGATTCGCAGAAGATGAGTGATTCGCGAAGCTGACTGATTCGCGAATTGGAATTAGAGTTCGCAAATTGATTTGCGGACACGGATTCGCAAATGTTGGACCCGCGAAATCTGAATTCGTGAAGAATAAAATTTTAAATCCGAGACGTTAATTCTGAAAGATCTGACGGCCTGTATATTTCCACTTAGTCAAATTAGAACTTCCGATTCGCAAAATTCCTTCCAAGGTCAGAATTCGTGAAATTTTTCTTGTAAATTCGCGAATTCCTTAAACCCTAAGCAGGCGCCGATTGCGAATCAAGAACAAATGATGAGCTGCAGCTGCTCTTCACTTTCGGACCAAAATCTCAAACAGATAACCTCAAACTCGACAGGAACAAATCTGATAATTTTCAGGAATGGTAGATATGCAACATAGCTGCTTGAATCACTTAGAAGATGATTCATAAACAGCTTTAGAGTTCGATTTATGACATGTGACGAAATCTGAATGGCCTGCAAGAATAACTTGAAATCTCGATTTTGAGTTCCCTAGTGAAGTTTCCTCACCTACGCGCTTGCTCTGATACCACTTGTTATTCCAGATTATCCAAGAACACTTCAATAGTTAAACCTTCGATTGATGTGAATAGTAAGTTTAGAGGCTTAAGCATATTGAATTCGTGAGATTTTAGAATGGAAACTTAATTAGTGATTGTTAGGGTTTAAGCTTAAATACCTTGTAAGGTATTTAAGCCCATTGGGCCCCTAACAAGCCCATTACAACTATAACCCATCAAGTAAAGTATAACATATAAAATACATCGTATAGAAATAACAAGACTTAGAATAAATATTTTGAACACTTCTAAAGTATTCCTAACATGTTCCATCATTGAAAGCAGTACATCATGGGATTCCTCCGTATCCTGATTTCGTGCAGTTGCTCGAGGTTTGATTCCAGATGTGATATTTCCTATTACTTGATCTGTTAGATGACTGGAAGCATGTTTCCATTTTCTGCATTGCTGCTCATCAGCTTCTGGTTCCAGTGTCACTATTTTCGTCTTTTGGAAAATGTTCCTCACTGTCTTTAGTTTCCTGCAATTTTGTACACGGAAAATCTATACCTTCCTCATCAGTAGCATCTGCTTTAGGTATCTCATCGAAAGTAACATGTATAGATTCCTAGACAGTCTGTTTCCTCTTAATATAAACACGATATGCCTTAGAATAAAGACTGTAACCAAGGAATATCCCCTCATCTACCTTAGAGTCGAATTTTCCTCTCTTATCTCTATCGTTCAAGATAAAACATTTACATCCAAACACACGAAAATAGCCTATATTTGGAGTTCTACCATGCCAGATTTCATAAGAAGTTTTCTTTAATATCGGCCTAAGGAAAACACGATTAGATACATAACAAGATGTACTAACAGCTTCCGCCCAGAACTGTTTAGGAATATCATACTCATGTAGCATAGATCTAGCCATTTCCTGTAACACCCTGTTTTTACATTCAACTACACCATTCTGTTGGAGTCATAGGGGCAGAGAAGTTATGACTTTATCCATATTGATCAGAGACGCAAATGACTTACTATCAAATTCTAATCCATTATCACTACGTGTCATACATAGATTCATTTCTTTTTCATTTTCAAGTCTATTTACTAGCGATGCAAAGTTATCTAATGCCTCATTCTTATGTGCAAGGAATATCACCCATGTATACCTGGAATAATCATCAACAATGACAAAGGCATAACTTTTACCTCTCAGAGACATCGTCTGAACAGGACTAAAAAGGTCGAGATGAAGTAGTTTCAGTGATCTGGATGTGGATATCACATTCTTTACCTCGAACGACGTCTTGGTCTGCTTACCCAATTGGCATGCCTTGCACGTTTTGTCCTTAACGAACTTTATGTTAGGAACACCTCTTACTAGTGCATTGCTTGTAATGTGAGACAGTAGTTCCATGTTAGCATGTCCTAAGCGTCTGTGCCATAACCAGGTGTTATCCTGTGTAACTGCTAAGCACTTGACATTCTGGTCGGTGATATCATCAAGAGTAATACAGTAGATATTTCTATCCCTAGATGCACTAAATAACACTTTATCATCATTTCTAACAAAACACTTATCATTTTCAAAAGTTACCGTATGACCCTTATCACATAATTGACTAATGCTAATGAGGTTATGTTCTAGATTCTTAACTAACCATACGTCATCTATAGTAGTATGTTCCAACCCCAATAATCTTAGCTTTTGTGTTGTCGGCGTAGGATATATATCCTCCGTCATATGCTTTCACCGACACAAACTTACTGATATCACCTGTCATATGGTGGGAACACCCACTGTCGAGGTACCACTTGTTTTTCTTGCTGGATTTTCTTCTTTGTACCTGCATGAATCAGTTCTTTTCTGAGGTGCCCAACTTTGATTGGATCCTAAAAGGTTAGTAGCAAAGTAACTCCTGTTAACACGTGATATATCATGTGTCACAGACTGTGATCTCATAAACACAGGTAGGCTAGTGTTAGAGACTTCAGGAACCTTCTTTGGCCTCTAGACATATCTAGATTTATCAGCTCTCTTCAAAAAACAGTGGTTAGCATAATGACCATGACGGCCGCATGAAAAACATTTAGGCTTCCTAATATTTTTTGGAGGTGCAGCATGTTCATGTGTCGTGGAATATCATATCCCTGATTTCCCAACATTTCTAGGAATACTAAGTAACATATCAAGATTTTGTTTTCCTTCAAGAAGCCTATCAACAGTACGTGCTTTTTCTTCTAGGGATTCCTTAAGAACAGACATGTCTCTAGATATATCATTATTTTGCTTCCTAAGCTCTTCACAATTACACAAGGCTTTTTCTTCCTTAAGGGTTTCTAGCTCGGCTCTCAAGCGTTCATTTTCTAGATCTGTTTGGTGCCTCTAGCTACGTCATCTCGTGCCTAACCAGACTCTTTACTTGTGAGTTGAGCGAATTAATTTTCCTTTCTGCATTTTTAATTATCTCGAACATCTCTTCTTTTTCATCTACTTCAGGAACTGAGGAAACGTTATCATGAGATTCATCTTGCCTAGCATATAATTCATTTAAAAACATTATTTTCTTAATAGTAGATGAAGAAGATACCTGATCATCATCATCGGCCATGTAGGCAAGATCTTCCTCTTCTTCACTTCCGGCATCTTCCCAGTTGGTGACCATGGCTTTCTGCTTCTTTACCTTTTTATCACCGTTCTCCATCGGGCAGTTTGAGGCAAAGTGGCCTGGCTTGTTGCACTTGAAGCATTTCTGAACATTGTTCCCGGATGACGATATTCCCTTGTTCCGGGGTTGGAAGTTGGAGTTTCCTTTGAACTTTCTTCTCAGCCGAGATTTTTCGAACTTCCTGGTCAGCATGGCGATCTGTTCTAGTATGTCTTCCTCAGTTTCATCTTCACCCTCAGAATCGTTCTCTTGTTCTGTATTGAAGGCAATGTTTGGTTGGTTTCGAACTGATGGTTTCTCTTTGATGGAGATCTGAGTCATCTCGTGGGTGGTCAAAGATCCGATCAGTTCTGAGATGGAAAGTTCGTCCAAGTCCTTCGCTTCGTAGATGACAGTTACTTTGGGATTCTATTCTCTTGGAAGAGATCTCAGGATTTTTCGCACTTTCTCTCCGTCTGGTATTTTCTTTCCCAACGAGAACATTTGATTGATGATGTTCATGAACCTTGCGTACATGTGACTTATAGTTTCGTTGTCCTCCATTTTGAACAGCTCGTATTGGTGAATTAAGAGGACTATTCTTTCTTGTACAACTCGAGTGGTTCCTTCGTGTGTAACTTCGTGTGTAACTTGAAGCATATCCCACGTATCTTTGGCAGATTCGCAGGAACTAACACGATTGTATTCTTCTCTTGTAAGCGCGCATGCGATCATGTTATTTGCTTTGGCATTCAAGGAGATTCCTCGCTTGTTTGTTGCATCAAAGTCAGCACCTTTCTTTGGAGTTCCATCCGTCTTCTTTGGAGCGTACGGTCCAGTGATGATGATATCCCACAAATCATAGTCAGCAGCAAGCAGGAATTCCTTCATCCGATTTTTCCATATAGCATAGTTGGTTCCATTAAAGAGTGTTGGCCTAGAATGGGATTGTCCCTCTGCAAAAACATCAAAACTCGAAGAAGCCATTAGATCTTTAACTCAGGCTTGTTAGGCCCGTCGTTTGAGTAACCTGGCTCTGATACCAAATGAAGATATAAATGTGCCTAAGAGGGGGGGGTGAAGTAGGCTTATAAAATATTATGCTTCTTCTTTTTCCCAAAACCTAAGATGTAGTGACTTAGATATGTCTAGTAATGCTTGTGACGTGTATGCCTGATATATCCTGGTAGCGTCGGATGTGTGTCGGGTCTGCCTCACTGCGAAAAGGAAATAACTGTAAAGTTAATGCGAGACAGGATTTTTATAGAGGTTATATCCCCAACTGGGGTTTACTCCTCTCCTTGGGGTTTGCTCCCCAAGAGTTTAACCAATCACTATAATGCACCGTAGCTGGATACAAAATTGATTGATTAGCCCAATACACAACCGAAACAAGTCGAACACTAGACACACTAGGTTACCACACGCCGAGTTTCGTTCCTCGGAATCTCCTGATCCCGACAGACACAGCTCGCTACCGAAGGGCCCCCGGAACTCGTCATTCCCTTCACGTGTGCGTAAACGTCGACCTTGCCTCCTTGGTATTGCTCACGTCCGAAGACAGAATATATGGTAGAGGTAGGAATATCGGGATGAATCACTCGTGCAGTGATGATATCACAAGTTAAAGCTCAGTATGGAAGAAAGATATCGCAAGTGAAAGGCTCAGGAATCTCTCAGTAGTGTTTCTGCTCAAGACTCTCGTAGTTGTAGGTTCGCTAGTGCTTCGTGTCTCGAAATTATGAAGTCTAGCTTATATATAAACCTTTTCAATCAGCACTTCACATGGAAAATCATATCTTATATTAATCACCAAATCAAGCATAGTTTCCATGCAAATTTCGAGAGTTAACATGCCATATAAATCATGCTTCTAGAAAGTTTATAACAACGACTATAAGCACATTTAATCATGATTATATTCCATATAAGAGCTCATTTAAGCATGAATAAATTCCATGTAAAGGCTCAAATTCGTTCTCATGCATATTCAATCATTTCGCATATATTTACCATGTCAGAACTTTCCATAAGTGATTCCCTGCTATCTGTTTCTAGGATAAATCAATCCAAATTAACTTTCCAATATAGCACACGAGATAGCATCATATCAGCATGTTTTGCATATACAGCTCATAGTATTAAACCAATATATTTACCATGTTTAGCGCACAATTAATATCACAGCATTTATACCACGAATTAATATGCCATAGCAGAACTTTCATATATCAGAGATTCCAACCTATTTCAGCACATACCATATATTATTGCATCTTATACAGAAAGTAAATTAATCAATTCTTTCCTAAATATAATATCCTAATAAGTATAGGGAAAGATATCGACTTTATATTGCACATTAAATTCAGTGGAAAGCATGCAAAAATCGTATATGTGAGTTTCGTCCAGGAATAAACAAGTATCAACGGATATATCACTTTCCATATATAAACAGCATATTTTCCATATATAGCTCAGCAGGATATCTCATGCGTAATTTCCATATATAGCACAGAACGATATATCCTATCATATGGGCTGTCTATAACATGCGATCACATAGTCTCTCAACAACTCACAAAATCATATGCGAATCAAATAATTCAACAATTTAATCAATTATAGCTCATATATAATGCATGGTTAAATATTATCATGATATATTGATCGCAAATCGAATTGCTTAATTTATAGACCTAACATGATTACAATTACATAGTTCATCAAAACTCTAACGCTCATGGACCAAAAAGGTCAACAGTGGCATATATGAATTAAGGATAACTTTCACTTTTGTGATTTATATTCTTAGAATTACGAACATGTGATGTGAGTGTACCAATATAGTGTGTGAAGTCCGGCAAATGAATAAGGTCAAAATAATTAATTGGAATATGTACTAATAGGTTTTCATGCTCATAGGCTTTCTTGTTTGAACGTGTTTAGTATTTCAATACGTTAGCACCTTGTGAGTTTTTGATATGAAAACAAGGATTAATCTTGAAAGTTTTTGCAGTTGACAAAACTTTTTGATATTTTAGGGTTTCTGATATTTTAGGGTTTTCGATATTTTTAGGATTTCGATACTTAAGATTTGGAAATTTGAGACTTACGTAACTTAGCAAAAATACTGATGTGATAATATTTTTATGCTCAGAGGTTCGACCCGTTAGGGAATTTACCAGATTTCTTGACTGACATTAGCTGGAGGACAGGTAGGTGGATCATCCATCTACAATGCGTAAACACATATGTGATTTATGTGCTTTTATGTGATTCGATGATTTATGTGATTTTCGTGATTTACGTGTTTTACGGGTTTCACGGACATTTCATGCGGACCATGTTTTCATGTGTTATTACGATTATATGCATGGCATGTTCATATCACATCAGATTGAGAAATGGTTTCCACCGTATTGAAACGGTGATGATTCGACGTATTGTTAAGTGGGGTGGATTGAGAATATTTGTGACCTGTAGGCTCACAGAATACCTGGCGGAGACAGACGTGATCGATCTGTCTACTCGGACGTGGTCGGTTCGAGGTGCATGATACGAGTGTTATCACCCATGATATATATATATATATGTATATATATATATGTATATATATATATATATGGATACGAGTGTTATCGCCCATGACTTACGGATACGGGTTTAACCACCCATGATATTGGATTCGGGTGTGATCACGTGACCACCCATGATATGTATTGCGCGCGTGAGCCTAACCTAGGGCCCTGTGTTGTATGATATGATATAGGATGTGGGAAAAGAAAGAGTGTGCATTGGCATGTGAGATATGGGGACTGAAATTGAGTGCACACTTGCATACATGCATTTTATTCACCTACTGGGCAATTCACTCAGTGTTTACGTGTTGTAGGTACTGAGTCTGACGCTGATACGCGTCAAGACTGAGGCGGCTGGTGGCGGTGCTCCACGAACTTTTGAGGGCAGGGCGGTACATGGATGAAGACCTGTGGAGCGGCGTTAGGGTTTTGTTCTTTTGACAATTTTGGGCTACGCGCCCTTTGTACAGATGTTACAATATATAGTAATATTTTGCTGTATTGTATTATCTTTTAGGAAAAAGATTTTGTTAGACGGGTCTTCCGCGACTTACGTTGCGAAAATCCGCCACTAATCTTAATTAGAAAACGAGGGTCGCTACAACTAAGCCATCTAAGCTCGGCGAATCCTAGCAATCGATCGGAACCTCTCATCATGAATCGGCCGATACTCAAATGAAGTGGAATCACTTGATTCCTTCAAAAACCCTAAAGATGACATTTATATACTATCATGTTCACCTTTGAAAATAATTCATAACCCAGAAAAGGGTACACCTTAAAACTCTAAATTTATAAAGAATATAATAAATTCTAAAGAATAGAACACTATAGATTTCAATTTCATTAGAACTCTTATAAACATTCATGAGCCTAAACCGTAACTCAAAGATTTAGGGTTTTCTTGCTCCCACAACTTTCGAAACCCTTATATAAGCATATCATAAGTCACAGTAGATACCTATTAATAAAATATATTAAGTACAAACAATTTCACATGTGGTAGAATCTCATACCTCACGTTGATGATTCTTTGTTTTTGTTGTTGAATGCCCGATACTTTCTTCTTTTGATCAGGGTTCTTTCATATTAAAGTTCTGCCTTTTTTCCCATTATATTACTTAAGGAGTGGATACGAATATATATTAGAGCTTCGAACTCTGTGATGGAATTGATAAGGTGGTGACGAGTTCTTTACTTTTAGCTTAAGCAACACTAGTAGAAAATGACTTACAGGCCACGGCATTATGGACGACTGGTGTAGAAAATACGTCGCCTATAATAGACGCGGTGGCATTTATGTAATTTTTTTAAGTTTCGGCGAACATAGGCGATGGTTGTCCTATACAAGCCTTCGCCTATGAGTTACGTAAACTTTGGGCGACGGTTCGGAACTAAACATCCGTCACCCAACCCTTTAATTTTTTTTAAAAATTATTATTTTTTAAGTATGGGCGATGGTTGTTTCACGAAATAAAGCCCGTCACCCAATATATTAATTTATTTAAAAAAAATTATATTTTCTGACTATGGGCGATTTTCCGACGAAATCGAAGCTTTTCCGACGTATCCGAGCTTGGAGAACACGGTAAGAAGTCCATTTAGCATTTCCCCTCTATGTTTTAGCGATTTGCAGCTTGGAAGTTTCGAAATTGGTGTTTTTCGAAAATTGGGGGTTTCGAATTTTCGAGAATTTGGAGCTTAATTTATGTGATTTCGTAGCTTATTCGTGTGTTATATTTGATTTAAGGTTGATATTGATTTTTATCATTGCGAAAATTAGGTATTTTGGTGAAGTTTGGACATTAGGGATTGTTTAGGTCGAAGTTTGGACGCGGCCTCACCTTCATCGGCGACATTTTCCGGCGACATCGACTCTTTCCTACGTTTCCGGGCTACGACAACACGGTAAGATCTCTCCTAACCATTTCCCTCATTGTAATTTGGCGAATGTGTGTTAAATTCTTCGAAAATTTTATTCATAAATATCTATTACGAAATTTTGGGTATTATGTGCATAAATTTTGGATTAGACCCTTGTTATATTCAATTTGAGGTTGAATTGAGATTGTATTTTGCGAAACGTAGGTTTGTTGGAGGATTGGGGCAATTTGGGCGAATTTTGGGTGATATTCGTGCTTTGGACAGCTATACGTAAGTTTTCACACCCATATTTGATTTGTATGCATTCGTCTTTGTGAATTTAAGTTTTTATTTAAGCTTAGATACCCGTTTAAGGTTTTCTCATTAGGAGAAAACCTTGAATGCTCCCCGTTTGGGACCGTTCTTAAACGTTCACTGTCTCTTTAGGATGTAAATGTGCGTTTGAGCATCGATGTTGATGAAAATTTTGGTTTACATTTCCCTTAAATGTTCTCCGGGTAGACATATGGATTGGATGTATATCCTTTTATATTTTTTCGTCTACTTGGAGTACTGTGGGGAAATGCTACCGAATTTTTGTCAACATAGAAGCTCAAAGACACATTTACAAGCGATAATGAATGTTAAGATGGGTTAGGTTGGAGCGATAAAGACCCTATAAAGCCCCGATTGTACATGCTTTTATGTGAATTACCTGTAAATATTTAATTGTATAGTTTAGGCAACTGGAATGGATCGGGGTTGGATGTATAGTTTGCGAACAACGGCTGAGTACGTGAAGGATGTTGACGAATTCTTGAGATGTGCCGAACAGAATCGTAGGAAAAAAAGGCAATCGAAGATTTCGTGCCCGTGTCGTAATTGCAATAACATGAACTGGTGAAATAGTGATGTTGTGAAGGAACATTTGCTAATAAGCGGTTTTAAACCTGGGTATACGAATTGGATATGGCACGGTGAAGCCGTCATCAGTGAAGCTAGTTCTGCGGGTGTCGGAACTAGTACAAGAGTGCCACTAGATTTGGAGGATGATGTCGTAGCTAAAGGTTCTTCGGACAAAAATAATGATCGTATCGAGGACATGCTGCGTGATGTCCAAGAGGATTTTGAAGAACCCCATATTTGACAGCCTTGTTAGGAATAACAATATTCCTTTGTACACCGCGTGCTCAAAGTACACAAAGTTGTCAGTTGTCTTCAAGCTGCTGAACGTTAAGGCTAAATTTGGTATTTCAGACAAGTGTTTCTCAACACTTTTAGAAATAGTCGCGAATATGCTTCCAGATGGCAATGAGCTTCCGACGTCGACCTACGAAGCAAAGAAGCTATTATGCCCTTATAGCACGAAAGAATACACGCCTATCCGAACGACTGCATACTTTATAGGGGAGATTACGAGTCGGCTGTGCGACACCTGGCGTTATAAGAGAAAAGACGAAGTCGGTGGCCCCCTGCTAAAGTTTTGTGGTACTTACCAATAATTCCGAGACTAAAACGCATATTTTCAAACGCCGACGACGCTAAGATGTTTAGATGGCATGATGAGGAAAGGAAAAAGGATGGAAAATTGAGACATCCAACGGATTCTCCGCAGTGGAGGAACATTGATTCGATGTACGCAAAATCTCGGACTGCGGCTTTGCACTGATGGGCTAAACCCTTTTGGAGATTTGAGCAGCCGTCACAGTACTTGGCCGGTGCTGCTTTGTATGTATAACCTCCCTCCGTGGCTTACGATGAAAAGAAAATACATCATGTTGTCGTGTTTAATCTCCGGTCCAAACAACTCGGAAATGACATTGATGTCTACTTGGCTCCGTTGATCGACGATCTGAAAGCGCTATGGTACAAAGGAGTTGAAGTATACGATGCATCAATCAGATCACGGTTTACGCTACGGCCATGATATTCTGTACCATAAATGATTTCCCGGCTTACGGGAATCTGTCTGGTTATAGTGTAAAAGGCAAGAAAGCGTGTCCAATTTGTGGGGATAATACGGATAGCAGTGGTTGAACAACTGCAGGAAACACACCTACATGGGCCATTGAAAATTCCTGCCATGTCCCCACGAATATAGAACGAAGAAAAAGCTTCTACCACTGTTTAACAGGGAAAGCGAGACTTCAAGGGCTACAATACCGTTGAATGGCACGGAATTGATGTTAGGGAGTGTGCCCTCGGAATGCCATACGAGAACTAGGAATAGTATAGGGCGCACGATGATGTATAGGTTGATAGACAGGTTTATTGTATATACCGTCAAATAAATTAATGAATATTTATTTTCATTATAATAAAGGCATTATTATTTATTTATCGAATTTAAAGTCTACTTGGCATCCGCAGTGCGATAAATAAACAACACCCAAATGTTTGAGTTGGATGTCTGATTCTCGTGGGACGAGAGAGGAGACACCGGACAATCCTTAATCTCAGCATTAAATAAAAAGTCCGTAAGTCTAAGGATTCTAGGTGGGTGACTAGATATCCGAATATGACTTATCCATTGACGACCACATAGTATCGGTAGTGTCGCCGATTACCTGAGAGGTTGTGGTTCGTGATGGAGATATCGGTGATCGGAGGGATCGCGTATCCGGACATTCGGCTCGTATTCGTCTCAATCACATGGCTAGGATGTTGTCAATGATTGAACGAATGACTATAGCAGCCTCAGACCGATAGGGTCATTGACGGATTTGCTTTCGCGATTTCGGTTTGTCGCTAGTTGGCTAGGCTCGTAAGTGTTCATAAATGAGACACGGGTCAGCGACGAAACGCAACCGACTTTACAGAGGTGATTGCCGGGCTTTGACGGCTATTGGGATTCACTGCCTATATTCATATAGGTTAATGTCCTATGAGGTAATCGGAGAGCGACGATTATAAAGCCTTTGGCCGAAGCTTGGAAAACTTGCTTGTATTAGATACGGAGCGGAGTTTAAATAATCGGTTCGGTCTCGATTATAACATAGTGTTAGGTTAGTGAGTTTGACATTTACATGGCTCTTACCTAACCGGGACGCAAGTGAAAGGCGTAAGAAGTATTTAAATGTATACACTATAGTCGGTTCGCATGAATTTCGATTAGATCAAAATTCGTTCTCAACTGGGATCTGTCCGGTACCGCGGGATTGGCTAGGCGAATACCGGAACTCGTGGATTCCTCCCATGCCAGTTGAGACGGACCTAGAGAGTCGCGCTGAAAAATGGTAATGAACTTGAACGAAATCAGCGGGCTTTTCTCTGAAACCTAATGAATTAGATTCGTTGAGGTAGTGGCATAGTTGATACGAGGTGTCGACGACTTAGTTAAATTCCAGTGACGGTCACGGAAATAATTAGGACTTAAGATTGTCTTAAGTGCTTAATTAATTAACTAAATGGGCTCAATTATAATTAAAATAATTAGATTGGATTTAATTATTTTATAATTTAAAATTGAGGGACTAAATTGAGAATTTAGAAACCTCAAGGGCCAAAATAAAATAGTCATAAAATAAAAAAATAAAATAAAAATTAATAGAAATATCTACACATCCACGTTGGGATGTGTAGAACTAATGACTCATTAGTTGAGTCATTAACAAGTTTGACACTTGTTTCATTTAAAAAAAAATTTATTTAAAAGCAACGACTTATATGGAGAAGGACTTGTTTTATTTTTCCTAAGCATAACAAAAGAGAGAAAAGGTAGAAACATTCTACAACTTCTCAAGTCACTTTGAACCGACGGGATCGTTCGACGAACCCGACGCCCGGACCAAACTGCGCTAGCCATCGGGAGCAGTCTCGGAGGTTCGCTCAAAGTCATACCGGCGTGACGATCTAGCCCGGAAGCCCCCGGATCCAGACGAGGTGTAGCCACGTCCATCCGAGGCGACGACAGAAGAAATCCCGTTCACCGAAGGTATACCTCGAACCTTAACGATTTGATTTACGAAAAATACCAAACGATATCGGAATAATTCGCAAGACCCCTTGTTGGAAACATCGGGAAGTGTAGAATTATTCCGGAAAATTTGGTATCGATCGGATATCGTTTCGGTCGTCAAATAGTCAAAAGACGGCAAACTGCCGCTTTACTCGAATTAATAATTTCGAACCATAGATTTGATTTTGTGAAAAATACCAAACGACATTGGAATAATTCGAAAGACCTATCGTTGCGAACGTTGGGAAGTGTAGAATTATTTTGGAAAATTTGGTATTGATCAAAAATCAATTCGGTCTCCAAATAATCGAAAAACGGCTGGTTGCCGCTTTGTTCGATTAATTTGGATCTAAATTATTAATTCGAATAAATTGGAAATAAATTCGAATTTTGATAATTCGAATTAACTGCGATCTCCCGAGGCTTAGGGCAGTATCTTAGACCCTCGGGAGAAGTCGAATGGCGTAAGGTTGAATTTAGATATTAAAAATCGAAAATTCGCCACCCTACGCCGCTCGGTACAAACCGTGCTTCCGCTAAAGCCACGTTGCGCTGTTCGGGGGCCGGCGTCGATTAATCGGGCCCACCCCAACAGTGGTATCAGAGCCAAGGCTCATGAATGTTTCGACCGAAGGCCTCGAAAGCCGATGTGGCGAACGAACGGTCGACGTAGTTTTGAGACTATCGTCGCTCGTGACGTCGGTTGGGCACCCGACGTCAAAATTCTGTGTTGCATGTTTATGTGGGACATTTACGCGGGCTTAGGTTCTAACCGGATTATTTGTTTAAGGGCCGTTTGCCGCCTCCCGGTATGTACATGGATTACGGGTGGTTTGGGAAATAATTCCCCCCGTGTTTTATTTTATCGCTTTATTAGATAAGTTAGATAAATGACGGCCGTTCGATGCAAGGCGAGGTTGGAGGGTTCGACGACCATCGTGTCGATGACTCGACGTTTAGAAGATCGAAGACCCCGGTCGTTTTACGACCCATGTAATAGGACCAGTCTAGAAATGGCCCGCATATTTGTCCATTTAAATTGCTTTCCTAAGGTTAGGAATTTATTTAACGCATTTACGTGCTCGTGCTTAAGTTTAATATGCTATGAGCTACAAAAATCTCCCGATAGAATACTAAGTGAGTAAAGGGATTGGATGCCCTGTCTTCTATCAAGCTCGGGTTTAGTTGTTACGAAACCCAAATGCAAGGTTTGGTTTCGGGTATGCCGGCGCCTTGCATTTGCTTTCGTTTCGGCTTGCTCGAGTGCGTTTACGCTGCTCGCCAAGATCACACTGTATGGTAAAATGTACGGCTCAAGTGTGCGGTTTTGAGCGAAGTTGATAGGTCGCACTTAGACAGTCACACCGCCTTGTTCCGGGTTTGCCGGCGGGGGTCCCTGACTGAGGCAAAGATAGTTGAGATATTCGACAAGGTCGGATTCGTGCGGAGCGCGACTTCGTGGGCCGCTGCAAACCAATAAAACGACAGAGGTTGAGGTTTGCATCCGTCCACGGGGACATCAACTCCACTATCGAAGTTATCAACGAAACTTCAAAAACATCCGTAGGGAGAATGGAGTTTATGAAAAGATAGTGGGAGTCAAACGGAATAAAAAGTCCTTTTTCGCGTTTGATAACCTATACAATCGACTTAATATGCCTTTTATTTTCTGCAGCATTTTCTCTCTTTGTGAAATCATATCGACCGCTTTAAATGTACTGCTCAAGGAGAATAGGTTGACTGGGCCAAACTATTCAGACTGGCTTCGCAACTTGAGGATTTTCCTTGAGATTGAGAACCTAGTTTATATCCTTGACTCCGAAATGCCGCCAGCCGCAGGGGCGCAGGCATCCGAGCAGGCTCGTGCCGCTTATGACAAGCGACTGCGCGACGAGAAGCTCGTAAAGCAGTGGGAGTCATTATCAAGTCCATCCGGATAATGCTCGCCATAGCTGCGCACTATGATTATGAGATTTGGCAGATGGACGTCAAAACGGCATTCCTTAATGGATTACTCAAGGAGGAGATCTATATGGAGCAGCCAAAAGGTTTTGAGTCGCATGCAGATGCTCACAAAGTGTGCAAACTGAATCGGTCAATTTACGGACTGAAACAGGCATCTCGGGGCTGGAACCTACATTTCGATGAAGCAGTTCGGAACTTTGGATTCATAAAAAACGTAGATGAGCCATGTGTCAACAGAAAGAGCAGAGGGAGTATGGTGTCGTTCCTTGTATTGTACGTGGATGATATCCTTTTGATAGGAAACGACATTGGGATGCTCTCATCGGTGAAAGCATGGCTTTCAACCGAATTCTCCATGAAAGAACCTGGGAGAAGCGACGTATATACTAGGTATTCGCTTGTTCAGGGATCGAGCGAACCATACGATCGGCTTATCTCAGGCCCTTTACTTAGAGAAAATCCTGAAGAAATTCAGAATGGATGACTCAAAGAGAGGGTTCTTACCAATGCGACATGAGATCCATTTATCGAAGTCAATGTCACCTCAAAGTGAGGAAGACAGACGACGGATGAGTGGAATACCCTATGCATCTGCAGTGGGTAGTCTGATGTACGCAATGTTGTGTACACGCCCGGACATTGCTTACGCTGTGAGCGTAGTTAGTCGGTTTCAGGCAAACCCAGGGGAAGAACATTGGACAGCCGTTAAGAATATCTTTAAATACCTTAGACGGACTAAAGACTTAACGCTGGTTTATGGAGGAGCGGGACTAGAAGTAGTTGGTTATACCGATTCGGACTTCCAGTCGGATGTGGATGACCGAAAATCTACTTCAGGTTTTGTATTCGTGCTCAACGGTGGGGCAGTGTCTTGGAGAAGCTCCAAGCAAAGCACGACTGCCGATTCCACATGTGAGGCAGAATACATAGCAGCCTTAGAGGCAGCTAAAGAAGCTGTTTGGATGAAAAAGTTCTTGGAGGAACTTACTGTGGTACCAGTTGCTGACAGACCGCTTACACTTTGGTGCGATAATAGCGGTGCAGTCGCGCAAGCAAAGGAACCACGATCTCATAGCAACTCAAAAATATCGAGAGAAAGTATCACGTATTACGTGAGTTCATTGAAAACGGGATGGTCGCCGTGCAGAAAATCGCCACCGCAGAAAACGTGGCGGACCCGCTCACGAAGCCCTTGTCCCAAGCAGTTATGGAACAGCATCTGGACAAGATGGGGCTACGATACCATTGCGACTGGCATTAGGTGCATCGCATGGCATTGGAGTGCAAGTGGGAGGCTGTTAGGGAGTGTGCCCTCGGAATGCCATACGAGGACTAGGAATAGTATAGGGCGCACGATGATGTATAGGTTGATAGACAGGTTTATTGTATATACCGTCAAATAAATTAATGAATATTTATTTTCATTATAATAAGGGCATTATTATTTATTTATCGAATTTAAAGTCTACTTGGCATCCGGCAGTGCGATAAATAAATAACACCCAAATGTTTGAGTTGGATGTCTGATTCTCGTGGGACGAGAGAGGAGACACCGGACAATCCTTAATCTCGACATTAGATAAAAAGTCCGTAAGTCTAAGGATTCTAGGTGGGTGACTAGATATCCGAATATGACTTATCCATTGACGACCACATAGTATCGGTAGTGTCATCGATTACCTGAGAGGTTGTGGGTCGTGATGGAGATATCGATGATCGGAGGGATCGCGTATCCGGACATTCGGCTCGTATTCGTCTCAATCACATGGCTAGGATGTTGTCAATGATTGAACGGACTATAGCAGCCTCAGACCGATAGGGTCATTGACGGATTTGCTTTCGCGATTTCGGTTTGTCGCTAGTTGGCTAGGCTCGTAAGTGTTCATAAATGAGACACGGGTCAGCGACAAAACGCAACCGACTTTACGGAGGTGATTGCCGGGCTTTGACGGCTATTGGGATTCACTGCCTATATTCATATAGGTTAATGTCCTATGAGGTAATCGGAGAGCGACGATTATAAAGTCTTCGGCCGAAGCTTGGAAACTTGCTTGTATTAGATACGGAGCGGAGTTTAAATAATCGGTTCGGTCTCGATTATAACATAGTGTTAGGTTAGTGAGTTTGACATTTACATGGCTCTTACCTAACCGGGACGCAAGTGAAAGGCGTAAGAAGTATTTAAATGTATACACTATAGTCGGTTCGCACGAATTTCGATTAGATCAAAATTCGTTCTCAACTGGGATCTGTCCGGTACCGCGGGATTGGCTAGGCGAATACCGGAACTCGTGGATTCCTCCCATGCCAGTTGAGACGGACCTAGAGAGTCGCGCTGAAAAATGGTAATGAACTTGAACGAAATCAGCGGGCTTTTCTCTGAAACCTAACGAATTAGATTCGTTGAGGTAGTGGCATAGTTGATACGAGGTGTCGACGACTTAGTTAAATTCCAGTGACGGTCACGGAAATAATTAGGACTTAAGATTGTTGTTTGTCCCTATTTTATCCAACAATACTGACTTAGGACGATTTACCACGCTAATGATGTGGATTTGAAAGCTTAGACGTGGGGTGTGACAGTGAAGAAGATGAATGCTTTGAAAATGCTTTGTTTTACTATTCAACACACACGCACTCACACATACTACACCAAAAACACACACCCCTAATGAATTAGGGTTTGGGGGTATATATACCACATTAGTTGGTATATTATACCCCTAGTAACTAAGAACTAGAATATTACAAACTAGCCCAAAGTTAATTAAATACAAACCAACTAAGATAAACATATTGAAACTGAACACTATAAAATATTCCTAACAATCTCCCCCTTAGTGTTCAATCTTCAATTCAGCGCGGGTTATCTCTTTGTTGGGCACATGGAGAATCTCTCGAGTCCTAACAATCTCCCCTTGCTCCCCCTGCAAAGGCTGTCTCCTCTTTTTGTGGAGGATTTGAATGCACTTTCAGCTAGAACTCTCTTGTCTTGACGCTATACGTTGTAGATCGGATGTATGCTGTGATCCACGCCCCGATATTCGTTTCTTGATGATGTCGCAGATCTTTAAAATTTTGTTTGCATCTTGTCCTTATCTTTTTCCATATTTTGAAGTCGTCAAGTCTTCTCCAATCTTCTTGTTCTCAGCGCCAGATTCGTCTTCGTCGAAGGAAGTTGTCTGGTTCGGCCTCGAGGAAGCTTCTCTGGCTCCAAAAGAAGGTATGCGTGGGGTGTCTTTTAACATGTGCCAAAGCTCCTTTGGAACGGGACATTGTAGGTTCCAGTGGAGTTCGGTTTCATCGTGGTAAGCGCGGCAAAATTTGATGGTGAGCGTTGGATGTGTTCTAAAAATGTGCCAAGGCTCCTTCGAATGTGACATTTAAGTGCTAGGTAAGCCCGGCTTTGTAGTGGTACGCTCGGCGGAAAAAGGTGGGTGGTCCGACCTATTTGTTTATACGTATCCACTTCTCCCCCTCATGGCGATTCGTGTTAACGAGATCGGCATGCTTGTATAGGAGTCCAAGATGGGCACAAACGACAGGTCGGTGCGGGTAATAACCCAGACAGAGCCACTAAGGCAATCTGTCATCACGAGTTCAGAGTTAAACTCCGAGACGCGGCCTGTGAGGACAGGGCTTAGAACCGGAGCCACATAGGCGTTCTGTTAACATCGATCTAGGAGCGTAGCTCGCAGACGATGGCCTACGACCGTTGTTGTTTTGATGTTGCAATGGCAGGACTTCCTTCCTATCATCGAAGCATGTCTTAGAATGACATGTCTCTGGAAGTTCAGATCTGATCACAAAGTCCAGATGAGAAAAGGTGTATGTGTCCTAAAAAAAATATAAAACTTTTAGGTAGTGAGGACACCTAGACTCGATGTGTTCAAGAAAGTTCAGTGGTGGGGCTGACTACCACTTAGTTCTATATCTCCCTCTTCCAAGTGAAGCGGTGATAGATTACGTGGCTCCCCGTGATTTATGAAACATCGATCTATTGGGAGATTGATGAGTGGGTAAGGCTCGGTTGTGCATAGCGCCGTTGGACCAAATGAGGCGACTTCTACTCGGGAGCTGATAAAAAGCAACTCCTGCACCTATATGGGATGGCCCGAATATTATGTGAGGTGAGGGATATGTGAAATGCTGCTCTTTGGTCTTGTCAAGAATTGCGAATAGGGAATGTGGCTTATGGACTTGAAATCTTCACTAACACTCGGCTACGTTCCGGGGTTAGGTTCAGTTTGGTCTGACTGAACCATGGAACTTAGAATCCATGCGTCTGTCATGTTTGGTGAGTGCTGCTTCATCAGCAAGTCGGAGCAGGGCGGTTGAGATCATCTTCGTGTTTGTGTATGGATGTCACCCTTTTGTAATTCTCGAACTCTTGAGGGTCGAGTTTTCAAGTGAAGTCCATCATGAGAGGTGGAAGCGTCTGAGAGGGTTTTTCTTTCTTTTTCCTCTTTTCTTTTTTTTTTTTTTTGCTTTTCGTTTCCCTTTTTTTTTATTTTTTTTGCTTTTCTTTCCCCCTTTTTTTTTATGTATACATATATATATTATCGTAATAGTAGTAGATAAGTAGTATCGTAATAGTAATAGATATATGTATATATATCGGTATATGTATATGGGTTACAGTAAGTTTCTCCCCCTCAAATCGTGCACCTAAGATGTACTCCCCCTAAAAATGTACTCTTCCCTCATAAATATGGAGTGATACTCCCCCTCAATGCATGCACGTTTAAACATGTATGTTCTCTCCCAATTAGATAAGCGTGAACGTATTTATCTATTTTCAGATCAGATGCAAACTAAAGAATTATTGTTCTTTAAAAATGCATTAGAATGTACATTTTTCGCTATTAAAATTAAAATAGGTATTTTAAGGATTCAGCTTATATGCATACGTGAATGTTTAAGCTTGTAGCTCTTTAAGATATATGCATAGTTAAAATGTACCTATCATGGGGTATTAGACATTTCAGCTCATATGCATGCGAAAATTTAACATTAAAGTACATTTGAGGCATGCATGTTTATAATGTACCCTATTGTTTTCAAAGTAGGTATATTGTCTTTTGAGCTCAAGATGCATGCCAAGTTTCTTATGGGATGCATATAGAATTTACCTACGTAGTTGCTCGCATCGCTTACCAGTCGTGTATATACCATACACGCTGGGATGTTTGGCTGCTCTCATCGCATACCAGTCATGGGTGTGGAGCAGCTCTCTTGTACCTACCCATGCTGGGATTCTGCAAAAACTTTATCGGGACTTTGGTAGCCATTTTTGGATGGGTCCTCCCTTGTTAGCAGAAAACAAGTTAAGCACATTTGGTTCAGATGTTGATCCTAAATCATCCTTTAAAGTCCCATTCAATTTGATTTGTGATTTAGGAATCCAGGTTTGGTGAACCTTAGAGGGAAATGACATATCAGTGCCAGTGAACGTGTGCCTAGGTCTAGAAAATCTAAAGATTTTCTCCCTAGCCAGTCGCAGAAGGTGTCTTTCAGACTTAATCTGAACTGGATATTGCATGTAAGAATACGAGCATAAAGCATTATAAGCATCAGTAACAGGAGAACTGGTATTCCTACGACAGTAACGCACGTCATTCACACGATAAGTGTGCGGAATTTGAGAAGTTCGTTTGCGTAAGCTTGGAACTTCTTCGTTGCACGCTTCCCTTTTGATAGGACTATAAGAGGAAAAATCTTGAACATTCTCGACTTTAATTTCGGAAGATAATACTGATTTTCCTTTCTCCTTCCTAATCTTTATTTGTTCCTTAGCTATTTTTAGCACTTTGCTTTTACTTAACGTTTCAGCTTCAGTCAAAATTGACTTAGAATGATTAGTAAAAGCCTTCTCAGTTTTAGGAACAAGGATGCATCGTTTAGTTTTTGTTTTATTTACCTGTTTCGAGGAAGATGTATTACTTGACAAATTATTGGAAACAGATAAAGACGGGGAATTTTTGAGATATAAAATCTCCTTTAAAAGCTTTTCCTTTTCAGCGCCAAAACCTATCCTTTCAGAGTCCAAAGTATCTTGTAAATCTTTCAATTTACGAAGAGTCTCTGGAGTATCACATAGGGTAGGTTTTTGATCATATAAAATATTTTCCCCGTTAAAGATTAAGTTAAAAGGAGATTTTTGACCTGCTAGACCTATATTCGAAGTAACATTCTCTAATTGTTTAATCTTAGAGTAAAGCATACGCTGTTCCTCTAAGACAGTCTCATATTTTGATGAGACTTCATTTCGCTCAGCTTCGCAAGAACGTAAACTACTACTCATCTCGCAGACCCTCTTTTCACTATCTTCTAACTTAGTTTCTAAGCTAATGATCTTAGACTTTGCTATGGTCAAATCTTCATTAGCATAAGCTAGGCATTCTTGTTGCTTAAGCAACACGGAGTAATTATTAGCAAGACGTGCTTCTAATTCCTCAATCTTCCTAGCTTGAGCATCCATTTTAATTTGATTTTATATTTAATTAAAAAATTGAAATTGGCTTTTGAAATTTCAGTGACGAAAAGTTTGGTTTATTCGAGAAGTACCGAAGAAAGTCGGCGTCGAATATTTTTTTCTTTTGGCGTTTACCGTAAAATTTTGTGATGATTTCGAAAACTTCGTGAAATTACCAAAAGCACGATGTTGATTCATTCCGGCCTCCCACTCTTCCTTTGGGCTGAAGCAGTAAATATCGCCTGTTTCACTCAAAAAAGGACGGTGGTTTATGCCAAAGATGTACTAAGTTGATTGTTAGATATAAATGATCGTTGACACGTTTTGTGGATTTGCTTTTTAAATTGTTTTTATTTATTTATTTTTTTTTTTACGAAAGCGTCGTCTACACCGAAAATTTTGGACCTGAAAATATTAATTTGAGTTTTTTTTTTATTTTCTTAATTTTTTTTTTTAACCAATGATAAAAAAAATTTAGAAAATTTTGAGAATTTTTTTTTTTGTTTAAATCAGGTACTGTAGCTGTTTCGCGCGAATTGCTACAGTGAATCGCGAATTTGCTACAGTGTTTTCGGGTGCTACAGTGTTTCGATCGAAACTGCTACAGTGTATCGATCGAAACTGCTACAGTGAAATTTTAGTAGTTTCGATGGATGACTTTCGATAGATAATTTCAGACCAGGAGAGGAGTTTCGATGAGGGACTTTCGATGGATGAGTCACCAAAAAAAATGTTACAATGAATTTGTTTGCTTTTTGACCAAAAAGGAATTTTTGACAAAAAAAAAATGTGGAATAGGTCGATTATGATGAAGTGCCGATTATTTTATATATTTATTTATTAAGCTGATTGCAAGTGGCCTTGTGGGTGCCTTTTTGACCAAAGAGTAATTGTTTGACCATACAATTTGAGTTTCCCACACTGTAGCGTTTCGATCGATTGGTTGCTACAATGAGATAGCTACAGTGAAACTATAGTTTCGCCCGAAGCTAAGATTGCTACAGTGACGCTACAGCGAAATTAATAGTTTCGCCCGAAACTAATTATTTGCTACAGTGATTCTGTGAATCAGCTACTTGTTTCGCCCGAAACTCAGTTTGTAGATTTAATTTTTTTTTTTTAATCTACTTTCGGGTGTTGACCAGTCAAAATTCGGATTTGACCAGTCCAGTTTCGAGTTGACCAGTTCAATTTCGGGTTTGACCAGTCAAAATTCGATTAACCATTCAACTTTCGGGTGTTGACCAGTCCAATTTCGAGTTGACCAGTCCACTTTCGGGTTTGACCAGTCAAAATTTGCCCGAAACTGAATAAAAACGCCCGAAACTGAGTAAATTGGTACTGTAGCTGTTTCAGGTACTGTAGCAATCGGGCGATTTGTTCATCTACCCGATTCTGGACTGAAAATGACGAAAAACAGATGGGATTTCCACCAAAATCTCACCCAAATCAACTGGAAAAAGTTGGGTAGTCACTTCAAATCACTTGAAAACAACCTAATTACCTCTTGAGTTTGCAAAATCAGTAAAATCAACTCAAAAACTCAAGAAATGGCAGAAATTCGAACCCAAAAAAAATACCCAAAATTTTCGAAAATTGTTCAAATCCGAACGTGTTTTGCTCTGATACCACTTGTTTGTCCCTATTTTATCCAACAATACTGACTTAGGACGATTTACCACGCTAATGATGTGGATTTGAAAGCTTAGACGTGGGGTGTGACAGTGAAGAAGATGAATGCTTTGAAAATGCTTTGTTTTACTATTCAACACACACGCACTCACACATACTACACCAAAAACACACACCCCTAATGAATTAGGGTTTGGGGGTATATATACCACATTAGTTGGTATATTATACCCCTAGCAACTAAGAACTAGAATATTACAAACTAGCCCAAAGTTAATTAAATACAAACCAACTAAGATAAACATATTGAAACTGAACACTATAAAATATTCCTAACAATTGTCTTAAGTGCTTAATTAATTAACTATGTGGGCTCAATTATGATTAAAATAATTAGATTGGATTTAATTATTTTGTAATTTAAAATTGAGGGACTAAATTGAGAATTTAGAAACCTCAAGGGCCAAAATAAAATAGTCATAAAATAAAAAAATAAAATAAAAATTAATAGAAATATCTACACATCCACGTTGGGATGTGTAGAACTAATGACTCATTAGTTGAGTCATTAACAAGTTTGACACTTGTTTCATTTAAAAAAAAAAAAAATTATTTAAAAGCAATGTTGGTTACTTATATGGAGAAGGACTTGTTTTATTTTTCCTAAGCATAACAAAAGAGAGAAAAGGTAGAAACATTCTACATCTTCTCAAGTCACTTTGAACCGACGGGATCGTTCGACGAACCCGACGCCCGGACCAAACTGCGCTAGCCATCGGGAGCAGTCTCGGAGGTTCGCTCAAAGTCATACCGGCGTGACGATCTAGCCTGGAAGCCCCGGGATCCAGACGAGGTGTAGCCACGTCCATCCGAGGCGACGACAGAAGAAATCCCGTTCACCGAAGGTATACCTGGAACCTTAACGATTTGATTTACGAAAAATACCAAACGATATCGGAATAATTCGCAAGACCCCTTGTTGGAAACATCGGGAAGTGTAGAATTATTCTGGAAAATTTGGTATCGATCGGAAATCGTTTCGGTCGTCAAATAGTCAAAAGACGGCAAACTGCCGCTTTACTCGAATTAATAATTTCGAACCACAGATTTGATTTTGTGAAAAGTACCAAACGACATCGGAATAATTCGAAAGACCTATCGTTGCGAACGTTGGGAAGTGTAGAATTATTTTGGAAATTTTGGTATTGATCAAAAATCAATTCGGTCTCCACATAATCGAAAAACGGCTGGTTGCCGCTTTGTTCGATTAATTTGGATCTAAATTATTAATTCGAATAAATTGGAAATAAATTCGAATTTTGATAATTCGAATTAACCGCAATCTCCCCAGGCTTAGGGCAGTATCTTAGACCCTCGGGAGAAGTCGAATGGCGTAAGGTTGAATTTAGATATTAAAAATCGAAAATTCGCCACCCTACGCCGCTCGGTACAAACCGTGCTTCCGCTAAAGCCACGTTGCGCTGTTCGGGGGCCGGCATCGATTAATCGGGCCCACCCCAACAATTGAGTGATACCGTCGCACACATCAATACTCAGTTTGGTAAGAAGTGCAAAACATCGAAAGACGGTAATGTCTGGAAAAAACGATCAATATTTTGGAAGCTACCTTATTGGGAGAACCTTGACGTCAGACACTGCATCGATGTGATGCACGTTGAGAAAAATGTGTGTGATAGCATTGTAGGCACTCTTTTAAATATGCCTCGTAAGACAAAAGATGGACTAAAAGCTAGGCTTGACATGGTCGAACTTCGAATGAGGCCTGAGCTTGCACCGATCGAAAAGGGAAAGAGGACTTTCCTTCCCCCGGCTTGCTTCACACTTAGCAGGGCTGAGAAGTTAAGCTTTTGCTAGTGTCTAAAAGCTATTAAAGTTCCATCCGGTTATGCCAGTAACATAAAGAGGTATGTCTCGATGAAAGACCCGAAGCTGGTGGGGTACAAGTCTCATGACTGTCATGCATTGATGCAGCATCTGCTGCCGATCGCAATCCGTGGTATAATGCCGAAGCATGTTCGTCATTGCATTTCAAAATTGTGTTTCTTTTTCAATGCATTATGCGATAAAGTTCTTGATCCCGAGGTACTAGACGAGCTACAAGCAGATGTTGTAATAACATTGTGCCGCTTCGAGATGTTCTTTCCTCCGTCTTTTTTCGACATAAAGGTACATCTAGTCGTTCATCTAGTTCGAGAAATCAAGATATGTGGCCCCGGGTACATGAGATATATGTATCCATTTGAACGGTATATGAAGATTCTTAAGGGATATGTTAGAAATCGGTATCGTCCGGAAGGTAGCATAGTTGAAGGATACACTACAGAGGAATGCGTTGAGTTTTGCTCTTCCTACTTGGCAAATTTTAAAGCGGTTGGGATACCTACATCTCGCACGATGGACGACTAGGAGGACAACCATTGACGAAACCACAGTACAAGACAGTATCGCGAGAACTATGGGATAGTGCACATTTCCTCGTGTTGCGTCATATTCCTGAAGTGCACCCGTTTATGGAGGAGCACATGGCCAGCTTACGGCGCGAAAATCCTAAAAAATCGGAGTTGTGGTACATAAATGAGCATAACAGACTCTTTTTAGGCTGGTTCAGAACGAGGGCACTTTATGCAGACATCGGATCGGATTGCATTGAGATGATAAAATGGCTGGCATGGGGACCCGAATGGACAGTTGCGACATATGAAGGTTACGACATTAACGGGTACACGTTTTATACAAAAAGGTGAGATGATAGGAGTGCGTCGCAGAACAGTGGGGTCACATTAGTTGCATTGTCGAGAGAAGTATCTCGTGGAAAGTATGCTCAAGTTACGAGACATGCAAGTTCATAGTATGGGTTTATCGAAGAAATATGGGAACTCGTCTACAAGAACAACGTAAAATTTGTTTTACTACATTGTCAGTGGGCTGATAACAGGCGGGGCGTTCGGATAGATCCAGAGTTAGGATTAACAATAGTGGACTTACAGAAAGTGGGTTATGTGGACGACCCTTTCATCCTCGCAGTGCAAGCGAACAAGTATTCTACGTTGAAGATCCTGCTAATAGTGGATGGCATATTGTTCTTCAAGGAAAGAGAAGTGTTGTTGGCATCGGTGATGTGGATGATGAAGAGGACTATGACAGAAGCGATGAGACATTCCCATTTCCTACCGGTGTGGAACACGTCTCTATTACGGAGGATGATACAAATTTTCGTAGATATATAGTTCCCAATCACGACGAGGGAATGTATTGTTGGCAAACTCAAAATTTGTAAGTATTATAGTTTGAATTTTAAAAAATTTGATACTCGTTTTCCATTTATCTACAGTTTTCATGTCTTTTTTTGCTAAATAAATCTTTCTTGTTACTTTTTTAGGTACAATGTCTTCGGATCCCCCCACGTCTTCCTTGCCTGGTACCGAATCAACCGGGACGAATAGGCGTAAGAGAGGCCCGTACAACATGAAGAATCTACATAAGAAATTGAGCGCTGGCTCTGATGAGTGCATCTTGCAGTTCGACGACGCCGGTACATGCATCGGCCCTGACAATGATACCAGAGTGAAGTTTAGCAACTACATTGGTCACGTGACAAGATCACAGGTTACCGACTACGTGACCAATTGGCGCGAGATCAACGTCGGGCTCAAGGAGGTACTTTGGGCAGACATTAAGGTAATTTAGTGATTATTTTACTTGTGTTCGTTATCTACTGTATATAATTGATATTATACCCAAAATATATTATCAGGGAACCTGGAACTTGCCCGATGATCCTGCTATAAAGAAGAATGTCCTCAAGAAAGTCGGTGAGCTTCGCAAGAATTGGAAGCACAAATATGCTGCCAAGGAGAAGAAGAAAGGGCCTGAGTTGGCTAACGAGTACGAGCACCTCAGTCAAGAAGGATTGCAGACGTGGAGGAACTATAGGGAACCGCGGACTTTCAGGTGAAATTTTGATAGTCCTCCATTTTTTCATAAATATTATATATACTCAAATCTATTTTTTTATGAATATTGCAGGAGATTAGTCAGAAGGCTACACAAAGCCGGGCTCACAGCTTATACCCCCACCATCTCGGCTCGGCGGGGTATATTGGTCGGCGACCCGAATGCAGACATGCCCAACCGGCGGTTAACCGTAACCGGCGGTTGGTAACCGGCGGTTGGCGGTTAGTCCCGCCGTCTAACCGATCGGGGGCGGTTGCCGGTTAGCCGCCCCCGGTTGACGGTTAGACTAACCGGCGGTTGGCTAACCGCCGGTTAAGGTTAACCGGTGGTTACAACCGCCGAATTTTTTATTTTTTTAAATTGTTTTTAATTAATGTTTGAATAAAGTTTGGTTTAGTATATTATTTGATCGAATTATGTATCGAAATCTACTATAGAATTTGTAAGACACTTAAAAAAATCTACTATTTTTTGGAGCCGTTGTAACCGGCGGTTGGCCCGGTTAACCGGCGGATACAACGGCTCTTTTATTTTATTTTTTTTTAATATTTCAAATGGCGGCATATTCAAAATTTGAATTTTGAATTTTTTTTTTAAAAAACCTAACCGGTTAACCGCATAACCGGCGGTTCTCAACCGGCGGTCGGCGGTTTGTCGAAGGACCCGCCCCGTAACCGGCAATGTACGGTTGCCGGTTACGGTTGGTGCCGGTTACGGTTTGTAGCCGTAACCGGCGGTTCCGTAACCAGCGGTTCGCAGTTTCCACCGCCGGTTACGGTTGAATTTGGGCATGTCTACCCGAATGGGTTGACGAGGACCTGCAAACGCACATGCCCTCCGAAGACAGGGAAATCTCTGAATTGATCCTCCAAGGAAACAATAGGAGTAAGGACTATTTTCGTAGCCGAATGAGCAAAGGAAAAGATGGTCAGTATCACCTTGACATCCCGGCGAATCGGGAGCTAGCTGAGAGATTGGTAAGTGTATTACTTTATAAAAGTACCTCAGACAATATATATCTTGCTTACAATAACTCATATTTGACAGATAGAGGTGCACGCCGAACAAGCACGACGAGAATTTGTCCCTGATAGGCACAAACGCGTGTTGTCGAGAATTCATGGAAAACCCGATCATAGCGGGCAACCTAGAGGATGTGGGAAGGATGCGACAATACGGAGCGTGTTCGGCAACCCATCCGACCGATTGAGGCCCTCTTCGAGCCAGATTTCCATGGAATAAATGAGGTCCGAGTTGAGGGAACAGTTGAGGGCCGAGATGCAGGAGGAGTTTAGGGCGAGTTTAGGGCCGAGATGCGGGAGGAGATGATGTCTGAGATGAGGGCCATGTTTGCTCAAATTGGCCTTCCGGTGCCAAACAGGGAGCAAGACGAAGTGGCCCGCAGCAATGTTGGATTTGATCCTCCCAACCAGATACCGAGTTCTCGCGGTTCAGGAGGCGAAACCTTAGATTCATTTCCATTGTCGATGAATGCCACGGTATGCATTTATTCTTATTTATTGTTTAATGTGCAACGACTTAATGTCTTAGTACAATTTATTCTTTTAATATCGTGTAAAATACTAGGGTTCGATTGGTGTTACCCATCGAAGGGACGTTAGAGGTTGTCGGTCTTGGCAACGTCATTGAGGGACGTTCCCAAATTCATGGAACTTCGGTTACGGCAGACAACGTTGTTGTCTCCGTTGATACCGTCGTTCTCGGCGAGGTCCAACTGCCTCTACCAACTTGCATCTGATAACTCTTGGAGATGCACTAGGCAGCTACATTCACTGGCCAAGAGAGCTAATACTTTCGAACAATGTGGTAATAAAGTACTATTTATTGATTTTTGAATAATAATGTTTAGTAATGTATTCTACTTGAAGGCACAGAAAGGAAAGTCACCAGCGAAAGCGCCAAATGTGTCCATTAATCACGACGACGACATTGCACGCCTCAATCAGAGGGTCGTGAGTAGTTTGGACACGCAGTGTCGCCAGCTGTTCGATTACCTTGCGTCACGCGACGATCGACGAATGTCAGCTTCCCTCTCATTCAGCATGAGAGACGTCTATTACAATTCAACGAACGAAGACTGTTTATTGTACATGGACAACAATGACTTCGTCGATCTATTCAAGCTCGTGAGTGTGGATTCCTCAATTATTCAACTTTTTATGAGGTATTACTTAATATTTCGTTGAAACAATAAATCATTACAAGTTTTATTTTTTGTTTTTTTACATTTTATTGAGTAATCATATTCCCAGGTATCTTAATAATGAGTCTGAGAGCTTCAAGTATTGCGACCCGAGTCGTTTGGCGGCTATGGAACATGATGAGACAGCAAATAGCGAGGTTGATTTCCTTGCTGATATTATCAAAGACTCGTATCGGGCCGGCACTTACTTGTTTGCGCCTTTTTGTGACAGGTAAGAATATAAGATGTATATTTTTTTGATTCATAGCTTATGCTGTAAATAATCATTTCGTTTCATTTGTGATAGTGACCATTGCATTCTATTGATCATCGATTTTCCGTCGAACGCGGTATATGTGTTCGATTCGCTCGCACCGAACATCGGCGTAAGGAAGATAAGAGTTCGTCCTCGAATGGATGCTTAAGTTTTTTATATACAATAAAGTTTATATATTAGTAACCCTTATTAAAACATTATTTTTCGAGTTTCAGGGCAATTCTCACGGCGTTGCTAACGGGTGCAGTTGGAAATCGGAATAGGAAATCGAAGGTTACTTGGAAGAGATGCAAGGTTTGCATTTGACATATGAATTTTCAAAGTTATTGTTAATTGGTACCACTATTCGATATTACATGAAAATCTTTCTAAATTAGTGCCCACGACAACCGAGGGAGAGTGAGTTATGTGAATTTTACGTCATGAGATACATGTACGATATTATCTGCAATCGTATCGGCAGAGATGATACAATCAACTTGCCAACGGTAGTGAACTTTAAAATCATCAGCTTCTCTAAGTTTCAAGTTTAATATATGTTTATTACTATGTTTTTACATTATTTTGTTTTATAGATACAAGAGCGCTTCTCTACGGCCCCCAAGAGCTCAATGAAGTACGTGAATTATGGGCGGAGCATTTTATGCAATCTTTGATGTAGGTTAGACGACTTGTACGTTATATGTTTGTGTTTGTATTACGAGAGTCGATATTTGTTTGTTGGACGTGGTGTAACTGTTGATTTTATTTACGATTATTAGTAATTGATTGATTGTTGGTGTCATCTTGGATTTCATTGTTGTTGGAATTGATTGTTGGGGCATTAAATAAAAAGAGAAAATATATATAAAAAAAATAAGGGTATAGGCGACGATTCCTATGTAGGATCCGTCACCCTTAATTTATTTTAATAAATTAATATTAAATCATGGGCGACGGTTTTTTCGGTAAAACGCGTCGCCCATTAAATCGTGGGTGACGGTTTTTTCGGTAAAACGCGTCGCCCATGTTCGAAAAAAAAGCACCCAACTCATGCTCATCGGCGACGGTTGCTGGAAAAGCCGTCGCCCATAATGGTCTTCGGCGACGCGTGTGCGTCCGTCGCCCAAAATCGTACAGATGGGCAACGGGGCTCTGGGCGACGCCTTTAAACCGTCGCACATGTGTCATTCTGCACTAGTGCAAGCTTATTACTATCCACACTATCGAAACTTTGGGCTTTATAATTTATTTAACCTTATCGATATAATGGTATAAAGGTAACAATTAGGTGATTAGAGGTAGACGTGTGTTACCTCATACTTAAGGAGCTTCATGTTTTCTTTAATATCCAATTGGGCTCTAATAAATTAATTACACATTTGTACCCTTCCTCATTTAATCTTTGGGCTCTACTCATTTTGGTTCTTAAGATTGTTTCAACATTTATTTGGGCCATACTTCTATTTTAGCCCAAAATTTTGTTATATTAGTTTCATCCGAATTATCTTCCCTAGGAATTTTATTCCTAATATTTTCTTCGCTAATTATCTTGAAATTTCCTATCTTAATCCCGCTTTAAAATTTGCGGGTATTACACATGATCTGTCCGATAAAGGATCCAACAACGAGCCAGGAAAATGAAGATTCGATCTATCTAATCAGGATATCCGATAATGCATTGGCTAGCAAATATCCAACTCATCTAATCGAGATGGCTGAGTATTTCCCCGTGCAGACATGTGAAGTCCTAAGTTGTTTGGGACTTCTTGGGCAACGGGCGAAAATGATAATGCACGGGTATGGTACGTCGGGATAAAGAGCGCGAAATTCGGACCTAATTATGAAATGAAGCAAAGAGGAGAAGAGAGCGTGCTCAAATATTAAAAGCGATACAATCAAGCGGGAGAAATTCCAGGACACGAAAAGAGGAATGTTCTTAGTAATACTCCGAACTACAATACTTTGCATATTGCAATTCAGAGTAGGGGTCTGGTTGATAGGGGTGATCTTCGATCCAGCATTACTCCTGACCTAGTAACTCACAAAGAGCAGAGTATGAGATTGGGCCTGAAGGAGGCAAGGACTAGGTACGAGGTTCGACCAGAAGCAATGTACGAAGGTGATGTTCGGAGGAGCTAGGGAGATATTCTAGGGAGCTATGGAACTATTCAGAAGGGCTAAAGGAAGCAATCAATTGAGCTAAGGAAGCGTTCGGGAGACCTGAAGAGGGAGAGCAGTACGAAACCCAGACGCGGCTACAATATAAATAATGACCCATATCCATCTTACAGGATAAGCCGCCACACAACACGCACTAGCACACCAAGAATACACATACTCTCTCTCCCTTTTTTTTTATCTTCTCTTTAACTTTTAGGACTTGCAATCACTTGTAAACAGAAGAAAATGTGAGATTGAGTTCGTAATCTTCCTCGATTAATAATAATAATCCTTCGGCAGCCCGTGGACGTATGATTCACCCGAATTCGAACCACGTAAATCGTTGTCTCTTTATTTTTCCGTCCTTTTCACTCATTCCTCCACGATTTCATCCGTCCTGACTCTCACTTTGATTTTTCGGACCAAAAATCTTGTTGATCGGAGTCATATCCGCATCAATGATGAATAAGAACCAATCAGATTCAATTACCGAATTTTGAAAAGAAAAATTTGATTCAGAATTTTGATATTGGAGCTAGCTTTGATACCATGAACGAAACTGTTTTGGAGGGAAAAGATGAGAAGATTGCGTAGCTTGGGAATCGTATTTATCTGTACATCTCAGCCACTATATATACATGAGCTAATTTTATACAACTCGTGTATCTACAAATCTAAGTAACAAAACTCCTCAGCTCTATAAACAGTTGCTCAACTTAACAATAATAATAAGGCTGTGTTTAATCGGTGGGATAAAGTGAAATAAGGCAAGATAAGTTTATTTTTATCTAATATAATTTTGGTCACTTGATAATGTATTTTTCCTTGTAAGCCCGTTATAAATAAAAAACCCGCTATTATAAAATAGAAAATCAAAGATAAATAAACCGTGTGGCCTCGGTGAGATTATTATCCAACCAAGATAAGTTATTTGAAATGACTAAAATACCCTTATTCCACCAAATTATAAAATCTTCGTCATTTCATATGGTTTATATGATAAAACTAAACAAACAACACCAATTTATTAGTTGTTTCATGGTGATCAAAATGATACGTGTATCTTATATTTTTCGAAGTTCATAAGAATAATTATTTTTGTAACCTATGCGTTGATGATATAAAGGTTAATTTTATAAGTTTACCAATAATACCGAGACAAAATTTTGTTATCTTGGAAACTAAACAAGATAATAATAAATGTGTTGTTAATATCGCAAAGTGAACATATAACTCATATAAATGTCAAGATTATAATCTTGAGATAAAATCATGTGACATAGTCTTATACCGGCAATTAAACGCAGCCTAAATCATAACAATAAATAATAATAATAATAATAATAATAATAATATAAATAAAAAATTAAAAATAGTAATTAGAGGGCAACGATGAGTCGAGCTGACTCGCGAGTTCGATGAGCCAGCTCGAGCTCGTTACAGGCTCGCGAAGGAGCCATCTCGAGCACGAGTTCACTCGTGGGTGCTCAAAAGCTCGCAACTGTTTTAGTATTTTTATTTTATTTTTGTACGTTTTAATTTTTTTATAAAGTTAGAAATCGAGTTGGACGAGCTTCTCAAGCTCGAGCTTCATTTTGAAATCCGAATTTCAAAATCCTCTCGTTTGCTAAACAATGAATTTGGATTTGAAATTATGAATTTAAAATCAAGCGATTTCATTCAAATACGCGAATACAAACGCACTCTTATTGTTATCACCAAGGGATTTACTTTACTTTAATCATCTTTTAATTACAAAGGAAAATGGAAGGTGCGTGAAGAAGGTAGATGGATCATGAACTCAGCTCAGCCTTTATACTTGAAAATTCCCGCTAAAAACTGTTGCAATGGTACTTCTCTATTACTGCTAGCAGTAACGTCTTTATAGGTGATCATTCCCTTTTCTGCTAAGCACGTTTTGCAGCCACTCTTCCCTTCTTCCTCAATTGAAGTTAACCTCCTTTGATTAAGCGTTTGCTTTACTATATATAAAATCATTTTATATCTTTGCACATATATTGTGTATGCTGAACATATCAGTTCATCTTTTTAACGCTTTTCATTTCACTCCAATCAGAACACAATTTTTCTACTTGGTTCGGTCACTTGCTAAGAATGCACATATACTCACTTCAGCACATACGGGTTACGTTATCGTTTCGGTTTTGAACGCCGGTTTATTCAAAATTTTTAAGAAAAATCTCTTGGCATAATTAAAATAAAAAAGAACTTTTATTTTAATATAAAAAATGTAAAATAGAATTACCGTTCCAACGTAGAAACTTATATAAAAAGTAACCTTCATTTTTTAAAAACAAATCCGCCTTAAGTATTAACAATGTACGATTATCGCTTATTCGTCGATTTCGAAAATCGTCGACGGATACTCTTCGTAGGCGTCTTCCTCTAAATATCAAGTTTATATCATTCAATATTCGTATAAGCATTCTAACGTCAATTTTATGATAGTTGAAAAAACTTAAGCAAAAAATAGAATGATGAATAAATTATCATTGATTACTAATATTAAGAATAATAAAATAATATATTTTATATATACAATGGAAATGTATTTGCTTCTGCTTGCGACTAGTGTCCATTTTCATTATATTAAACAAATAAAAAAATAATGGAAAAATCGCTCACTAACAAAGTGGAAAACAATTTATTTTCATGTTAAGTCATTTAACTTATATTAGTATTATACAAGAATGTTATATTAAATACATATTTTACATCCGTAAAATGCAGAGGATGAAACTAGTTTAATTATTATATGAAAGACGTGGCGCCGGACCGATGACATGCCCGTTTTACAGAAAATTTTTTGTTTTTAAAATAATTTCTGACATTACGCCAAGTTGGGTTACTTTAATGACGTGGTATTTATGTAAAACGAGCATGTCATCGGTCCGGCGCCACGTCAGTTTTCCGGTACAAAAATCGATCACGTGAGTGGGATGTGATGTATTTTAGGGAAAAATCAGGTACTAATGTCTATAAATTGCATGATTTTAAAACAAACTGTCCCTATAATGCCACACGATAAATTAGCGGTCTTTATAATGCTGCATCACCTAAGTTAGGGGAGGGAAAATAATTAAGCCTTTTATTTATTATATTTCCCAGTCAATCAAGGTTTTAACGACCGGACCGGACCGGCCGGTTCCGACCGGAAACCGGTGAACCGGTCGGAATTCCGGCCCCATCCCGGTCCGGTTCATGCTTTAATTAAGAAAATAAAGGAAATTGAGTAGATTTATCAAATTTATTAATGTTGTCTAGCGGTAAAAGTCTTGGGTTTGTCCAAAATGGAGTTGGGTTCAATTCTTTCTGTATCTTTTTAACTTTTATTTAATAATTAACCTTTTGAACCCAATATTTTGTTGTTATTTAATTTTTGTCCCACGGTATAACTAGTTTTTACCACCAATAGTTTTCCTCTATTATAATTTTGACCCCCTAATTTTATAAAATTCTAGTATGGCAAAGTATATAAATAAACATGTATATTTTCTATGTTTGTAAGATTCATTCGTTATTTAAAGATATCGGTTTTACTCCGATCCAATTCCGGTTTCTGTTAAATCATTAAACTTAAACCACAAAAAATTGCGGTCATGTGAAAACACGGTTTCAGAACCTTGCAATCAATTGAAAGGTACATATGCGCAGCTTGTTTGATTTCAGTGATTGATTAAAAATTAGCGAACTTGTGAACGAGGGGAATTAATTTGAAAGGGTTTTCCTCCTCCGATCATCGATAAGCCTTTGTTAAATCGAAGATGGCAACGCTCGATTCCGATGTAGATATGGTTCCCGCCGGAGAGGGGTCTTCGGTCGCCGGGCCTTCATCGTCCACGAAAAAGCCTAAGCGGTTCGAGATCAAAAAGTGGAACGCCGTGGCTTTATGGGCATGGGGTTAGCCATTGAATTCCCAATATGGGACTTAATATTTTGCATCTTGTGATGAGTTTTTGTTTGAGATGTTTTTATTGTACTGTAATTGTCACGGTTGCACGGAGGCTAAAAACCTCAAATTTCGTTTCGCAGATATTGTGGTCGATAACTGTGCTATTTGCAGGAATCACATCATGGATCTATGTGAGTCTGTTGTTTCCTCAAAGTTTTTATTTTGTTTTTTTCCATAGTGCGAAGCTAATATATGGTTTCAACTAAACTTATGAAGATACCTTGAGTGAACTTTATTTTCTGGAATGCCAATCACAATATTATTATTTATTGTGGGCTTGTTAGGTATTGAGTGTCAGGCTAATCAAGCGAGTGCAACCAGCGAGGAGTGCACTGTTGCTTGGGGTATGTTTTCCTTTTTTGTCTTGGGTTATCTGCTTTCATTTTTTCTTTTTCAGTGGTATGTTGTTGTTGTTGTCTTGATTTGATCGAGATCGTTTATATACTTATCAGAGAATACTAACTAACTGGTGGAGATAACGAAATGATTACAAGTGTTTAGCTCGAGTTGTAGTTTCTATTAGAACGTTGATTCTCACCACGATCGATAGTTTTCATGTTATAAATATATATGGATAGTCATCTTGGGAGGATTAGTAGATGTTTTCATCGTATCCTTGACTTGAAATTGCTAGCCTAGGATTCCTTTCCTTGGCATTTAGATGATTGCCTATAATGCATTTGGTGTATTCGATATATTATTTGCTGCTCTTCTGTCTGGGCTTGTAAAAAAATATGCATTCGTGACAGTTGATCCCCAACAACTGTCATGAGATCTTGATCGCTGAATTATTAAATATATCTATATATTATATATATAACCGGTTGTTAAATCGCTCGTATTTGAGCTAACCAGAAATGGACCTTACCTTATCATATATGATTTCGGTTCCATTTAAACAATAATTGTTATCGTGGTTAACCAAACTGTTTACCAACGGTTCGGTTTAGGTTTTTTGAACCTGTATGAACACCTCTAGTAATATCTGCATGTCCATTTGTACGGTAGCTGCTTCTTTCCTTAAACAAACAATGAAGAAAATTTTGCTGCAGCATCCATCCTCTTGAGTTTGGCATCTCTTTTTGCACCTTTTCCTGAGATTTCTTTGAAGAATTCAATTAGTTCTCTAAGTTTTTTATGCTTGATAGTTAGATTTATGAGTTACTTTACAGTGAGCAACATACGAAATTTGATCCTTGGTACGATAATTGTATGAACCCATGAAAAGATAAAAGCTATAGAGTTTATATCTGCTGCATAAAATCCAATTCATATAACTTATTCGTTAATTACTTATTTTCTTTACGAACAGGAGTTTGTAACCATGCTTTCCACTTCCACTGCATCAGCAGATGGCTCAAGACTCGCCAAGTTTGCCCACTCGGTTCGTATATGCTTTCATATCCCGTCTTTTTTAATAAATGCATCATTCTTCCGTTTATAAGATTTTGTTGTTTTGCTGTAAACAAACAGATAACAGCGAATGGGAGTTTCAGAAGTACGGTCATTAGAGCAATTATCCTCCTCCATCGGCTTGGCTCTTCATAGCGTGCCAGCCAAGAAAATCTAACTGCATTGCACATTTCAGGCAGATATGTATAATTCAGAATTCAATTCCCTTTTTTATGATTTGAAGTCATGTGACATCTACATCTTTTCTTGTTAGACTGCTGTTTTTATTACCTCCACATTGCCCCGTTTGAACTCGTATATTATTTCTTTATTTTCATGGTCCTTCTGCCATATGTTACATGCAAGGTGTGAAAGCTTCGATTTAAGAATGACCGTGCCCTAATTATGTCGTTACATTACAGTGACAACACATCAAGGCAGAGTAATATTATTATTGCTGTCCAAAACAGGGGTGTAAGCTATTGTCGCGAGTTTCATGAATTTATTAATTTTTTCTACTGAGTTCGCTCGATTATAAATGATTGTTCCTGGCCTCGAGTTTAAGGTTTGAAATTCTAATTTTAAGTTAAAAATATGTATTTAAGAAAAATAAAAAAATCTTTTTTTTTTTCCGAAACAATAGCTTGTATTAATCAACAAAAATACAGGGGCAAAATAGCACACTCGGTCTCTTCGGTGACATCAGTATCCGGTAGAGAACAAAGGCTCACATGAGCACAACACCACAATGTTACAAAAGCTGACAAAAAATAAAAATATCTTACAGTCAGCTTTTTTGAGGTTTTCATCCGTCACGATTTTGTTCCAACTCATCTTAGCTCGAACCAGAATATATTATACCAACCCAAATGAAGGGAAATGATAAAAAAAAAAACAATTTTTACCGTGAAAATTTCCAACTCAAGTAACTATTTACTTGCGCTACACATTTTAGGGATGTAATTAATATTCAGCGTTAGGTCAACATATTCCAATTAAACAAACACTGTTAGCAAGTCACTAGTAGAATTTGTACCCGACATCTAACGTTTGGATAGTCCACAAGCCCAACACTAAGTCGCTCCTTTCAAGAACGAAAGTAGACATTATTAATACTGCCGCTATAATAAATTATGGAGTTTAAATTAAATAAACAGAAACAAGAACGAATCTCAAACTAATCAAATATTAGTCATACTGTCGTAAATAATATCCCACCTGATTTTAAAATCAAGACGGAAGTTACATATCTATTCTATTATATTAATGGTGATGGGTGAGTATAAACTGCTATTTGGTCTATAAAATAGTTAGTTTTTTTACAATTATACCATTGATATTTTGATTTACTACAGTTTAATCCTTTGATTTAAAATTTTATTTTTTAAATAACTTAATTAATAATATAACAAGATAAAATGACATATATTAAACATACATAAGATGTGCTATTACTAGTATAAATTAAGAAATAAGTGATATATCTATACTCTTTTATTAAGGGTCATATGTTAGGATAAACCGTAGGTTTGGTCTGTCAATTAAAATGTATTTAATAAAACAGCATAGAAGATTGTTTGATTCTTGATAGAACAACAGATATAATGTGGTTCAGTTTCTTGATGAATCCTACATCCACGGCACTCAAGAATCTTTCTATTGATCGATTCAATTTTACAGAGAACTCCACAGAGAATTTACATGAAAAACGAATGAACAGGAAGATGAACCCTCCCCGCCTATTTAACAAACAAAACGACTAAAAAGCGAGCTAAAGAACTAAAAAATGCACTTATACTGATGGCGCCCTAATAAGTAAACTAGCAACTTCACTTATACTCCTAATCCCTTAATTAGTGAAACAGCAACTTCGATTACGCGCCAGATATAGCTAGCAACATTTGAACTCCTCTGTTCAGTGCTTATTGTCACAATCCTTCTGCTCATTTGTATGATCCAATCTATTTCGAGCTTCATGTTTCAATACCCCCCGACAAGATGGGATATAGATTTATAACTCCCATCTTGACAAGAAACCTTTTCAGCTGAGGCCCAGAAACAGCTTTGGTAAACATATCTGCCACTTGATGCTCAGTCCGAGCTGGTAGGAGTTTGATCATCCCACTTGATACTTGATGCCTCACGAAATGGCAGTCGATTTCGATATGTTTTGACCTCTCATGGAATTTGGGATTCGAGGCAATCTTCAGGGCTGATTGATTGTCACAATATACCATTGGTAACATAAATGCTCAGGTTCAGCTCACCAAGCAGGTTCTTGATCCACAAGACCTCAGCAACCACAGATGCAAGGGCTCTATATTATGCCTCCGTGGATGATCCTGACACTGTGGCTTGCTTCTAGGCTTTCCATGTGACTAGTGAGTCTCCCGAGAAGGTGCAATACCCTGTCACTGATTTTCTGCTATCTCTACACAGCCCCAGTCAGCATCTGAAAAGGCACTTAACTCTAAATATTGAACTGAACTGAGTAATATACCTTGTCCTGGAGAACCCTTAAGTACCTGAGCAAATGGTGAGCAGACTTAAGATGCTTTGTCCGGGGAGCTGCAACATATTAACTTAACATGTGAACAGCCAAAGTTATGTCAGGACGAGTAAAAGTTAGATAAAGAAGCCTCCCAATTAACCTCCTGTATTTGAGGGGATCAAGCAACAGTTCACCATCAGTTGTAGAGAGCTTTTCACTTGGATTAATTGGTGTTATCAAAGGCTTGACATTGAGATACCCCGTGTCTTCTAATTACTGCAGAACATACTGTCTCTGTGTCAGGTAGATGCCTCCCTCACTTCTAGCTACTTCTACACCAAGAAAGTATTTAAGTTCTCCCAAGTCCTTCATCTTGAAACTGGAATTGAGAAAGTCCTTCGTAGCTTGTAGTGCTTGGGTACACGGCCCTGCAAGAATAATGTCATCCACATACACAAGAAGAACTACTAGGTGGTTACCCTTTCCCTTGATAAAGATGGTATGATCAGATTGAGTTTGTTCAAAGCTAAATTGCTTTATGGTAGAAGTGAACTTCTTGTTCCATTGCCTAGAAGCTTGCTTCAATCCATAGATGGACTTGTGAAGCTTGCACACCATATTACCAGGCCTTGCAGCAGTGGAACTCCTATAGAAACCTTGGGGTAGCTGCATATAATGTAACGACCCGACTTCCTAGATACGTATTTTGACGGATTTTCGCAGCGTAAGCAGCGGAAAGCCCATTTAATTAAAACTTTTAAAACATAATAATACAAATACGTTCGATGTCTAAATCCATAAGTTCAAACCCAAATACATTTTGATTCATTTGGCCGAAGCCCAATAAGTCCAAGCCCAAATTTAAAAACACGAAACATAAACTCATTCCACAGGTCGCGTCCCATGTACTGCGCCGCCATCAAAAGTCCGTGGAGTCACCGCCATCAGCCGTCTTACCTACACACGTAAACCCTGAGCTTTTGCCCAGTAGATGAAAATATGCATGAATGCAAATGCTCTCACATCCCAAACTCGACACATCTCACAAAATGCACGCTCGACTCTTTTATAATATCTCATCATCAACTCAACTCATCTCATCACAATCAGGGCCCGAGGCTTAGGAACTAAAGGCAACACGTGCGCGCAGGGGTCCGTAGCTCGGGAGGCCCCACTCCCCACAAGGGTCAGTAGCTCGGGAGGCCCACTCCCCACATCTCAATCATATAGTGCGCCTTAGTCCTAACCTCAACTCATACCATTCGAAAACCATCACTCGGTCATAAACTACCCCACTCATCAACACTATACAATGTCACCGTGACTACGCACGATTCTCTCCCCTCATAACACATATGCAAATATCATGCAAGTAAGATGCAACATATAAAAATGCAATAAATTCTCCCGATATTTCCATATTACATATCGGCCCGAGGTATTAGCTCAACCCGATCTCCAAAAACTATCATACATCAAATAATTCGGGCCCGAAGCCCGCGTTTCGATTTGATCGGCCCGAAAACCTTAACCACACAACTCTCCCCCGAATTTACACTAAAAGTTCTAAGATTTAATCCTTTTCACTTTTATGACCCTAATTTCACAATTGATCCCTAATTTAAAATATATTCTAAAACTATAACGCCCATCTTTCAAAATATCACTTAAGTTCCTAATTAAAAATATTTTTCATTTAAGATCTCAAAATCTCATAATTTACTTGTTAGGACCCGAAATTGAAGTTTTAACTTAAGGTCCGAAAATTTATTTTTATAATTATAATAAAACCCGAAGATTCTCCTCAAAATTTATTTAAGACCCGAAAACTTTCTCAAATTTACAAATCTGCCCCAAATTTTAAATTACAATTAAAACCCTATAATTTTCTCAAATTTGCAAATCTGCCTGGATTTTTAAAACTTCAGTTTAAGTCTCGAAAATCTTCAGAAATTACAAATCTGCCCGGATTTTTAAAATTTCAATTTAAATCCCGAAAACTTTCAGAAATTACAAATCTGACCGGATTTTTAAAATTTCAGTGTATGTCCCAAAAATTTTCAGAAATTACAAAACTGCCCAAATTTCGGTTTAGATCCTTAAAATTTTCCGAAATATCAAATCTGCCCCGAATCTCTAAAAATTTTAGATCTGCCCCGAAAGCTTTATATTTCTTTAAAAATCTCCCCTGTTCGAATTTACAATCTCAGTCCCCAGATTTGTAAAAATTTTCAATCTAGTCCCCGAATTTTTGAAAAACAATTTTATACGGCTGTTTTGCGACAGTTTAGTATTTCTCAATGACCACGGGGTAAACGATGTCCGATGGACCTGAAACTTTAATCATTGATAAAGAACGTGCAAGTCTTGATTCTGTCCAAAGGGATTATTAATCCGAGATCTGGATTGTGAAATATGAATTTTTGAACCTCTTGGCCGAAATGGATAAAGAAAACCCTAGAAAACCCTAATCCTCCCCAAGTTTTGTTCTATCCTCTTAATCACAAGTCCTCTAACTCTATTCTTATGTTTCATGGACCTAAACTTCATAAAGATTAAGGTATTAAGCTGGCCGAATTTTAGCATGTAAGCATCATCGCGAAAATCATACAAGAAATTCACGTTTATCACATAAACACGTATAAATTCGAAAGAGATCATGCAATCACGAAAAATTCACAGATTCAAAACTTGTTTACGTGTGTAGGTGATCTTCACCTACCTTAATTCCGGAGACGTAACGGGTTGTTTCGTGTGATTCCAACCCTAGAGTTTCGATCCCGAGCTCCCGAAGGTTTTTCTCCTCCTCTCTTTTCTCCTTCTCTTCTTTCTCCCTTTTTCTTTCTTTTTCTTTCTCTCCTTTCTTCCTTCTCTCTCTCACTCTCGTGACCTCTCCTCCCCTCTCTTTCTATTCTTTTTAGCTTATTTATTCTTATTTGTCTTCATGTAGTATTAGTTGCTTAGGTGTATTAAGTGGTATATTAGTTAGGTTATTTTGTCCTTTCTTTTCTTTCTTTTCCCCCTCCCATCTCTCCCATGTTCTCTCCTCTTTCTTCTCTATTTCCTTTAAATTGTTGGTTGTTTTTGTCCTCTTACCATTATAGAGATGCATGGAGGTGGCTTGGATAGATCTTGTCTCCATGCTCACATGGAGATGGATGGAGGTACATTTATTAAATAAAGGATCTTGTTTTATTTACCACACTCACATGGAGGTGAATTGAAATTATTTTATTTATTTTTCCCTTACTTAATTTCAGCCATAATAATTTTATTATTATTATTTTATATTATTGGGCCAAAATTCCTAACATCTAATCTATCTCTCCCATACTTGGGCCATTATTCTCCATTTGGCCCATAACTATTTCGGCCCCTTTTAAATTCCTCGGGTCCAATTCTAAATTCTTGGCTCGACACGGAAAGAAATCGGTGTATGTTCGAAATCGACTTCACACATTCCGAATATTATTGAAATAATCCCGTATTAAATTTTACGGGTATTACATCCTCCCCCCCTTACAAGAATTTCGTCCCCGAAATCACATCTAAAGAAATAATTCGGGATAACGATTCTTTATATCATCTTCTCGCTCCCACGTGGCTTCTTCAACCGTTTGGCTTCGCCACAGTACTTTGACTAACGGAATATTTTTATTCCGACGTCGCTTCACTTCGCGCACTAAGATTTCAACTGGCTCCTCTTCGTAGCTCAGGTCCGGCTTGAGTTGCTGGTGAAGTGATTCGCTTCTTAGTACATGATTCGGGTTCGTAACGTATTTACGCAAGGTTGATACGTGAAATACGTCGTGGACTTGGGCTAACGAGGCTGGTAACTCCAGTTGATATGCAACTTCCCCGACTCTCTTAAATATTTGGAAAGGACCCATGTACCTCGGACTGAGCTTGCCCTTCTTTCCGAATCTTTTCACGCCTCTCATAGGAGATATCTTCAAGAACACCCGATCGCCTTCCGAGAACTCTAGTGGCCTTCGTCGTTGATCAGCATAGCTCTTCTGACGACTTTGGGCTGTCTGCATTCTTTCTCAGATTTTGGTGACCGCCTCCGTCATTTCTCGTATCATATCGGGATCTAAGAGTGCTCGCTCACCGATCTCGTCCCAGTGTATTGGGGATCGGCATTTGCGCCCGTATAAAGCTTCGTACGGTGCCATCCCGATTGAAGAATGATAACTGTTGTTATACGAGAATTCGATCAGAGGAAGAAATTTGCTCCAGTTCCCTTTGAAGTCTAAGACACAAGCTCGGAGCATATCTTCGAGGGTCTGAATAGTTCGTTCAGTTTGGGGATGATAAGCGGTGCTGAACGAAAGCTTCGTCCCCATTGATTTCTGTAAGCTCATCCAGAACTTGGACAGAAATTTCGAATCTCGATCCGAGACGATGGACGAAGGAATCCCGTGAAGTCGAACTATTTCTTGAATATACAATTTAGCATGTTGCTCCAAAGAGAAAGTTGAACAAATAGGTAGAAAATGGGCGGACTTAGTTAATCGATCTACAATTACCCAAATGGCGTCGTGGCCTTTCGCAGTTTTCGGCAAGCCGACGACAAAGTCCATGGTAATATGATCCCATTTCCACTCGGGAATAGACAAGGATTGCAGCATCCCAGCCGGCCTCCGATGTTCTGCCTTGACTTGTTGGCAAGTGAGACACTGGCTTACGAACGTCGCAATGTCTCCCTTCATTCCCGGCCACCAGTACCTCTCACGTAAATCTCGATACATCTTCGTAGCTCCGGGGTGTACCGAGTATGTAGTGGCGTGCGCCTCCGTCATTATGGTTTTCCGGAGTTCTGCGTTATCGAGCACGTACAGACGATTGTTATAGAATAAATTCCCGTCTCCTTGTAATTTGAATTCTGATGAAGTCGTGATTGTTTTCTCGCTTGTCAATTTCAGATACAGCTCGTCTTGCTCCTGAGCTTTCTTGATCTGCTCCGGCAACGTAGGGTGAAGAGTTAACGCCGCCATTCTAGCCTCGATCTCGCCAAAATTTATTACTTCTACTTCGAGGTTGTGGAGATCCGTGTTCACCGCCTTTCGACTCAATGCGTCGGCGACTACGTTTGCTTTGCCGGGGTGATAGTTGATCACGCAATCGTAGTCTTTAACGAGCTCCAACCAACGTCGTTGCCTCATATTCAACTCCTTCTGGGTAAAGAAGTATTTCAGGCTCTTATGGTCGGTGTAGATCTCGCAACGTTCCCCGTAGAGATAATGACGCCAGATTTTTAGGGCGAACACAACTGCTGCGAGTTCGAGATCGTGCGTGGGGTAATTCTTCTCATAAGGTTTCAACTGTCGGGAGGCATACGCAATTACCTTCCCGTTCTGCATCAGCACGCACCCCAAGCCAATCTTTGAGGCATCACTGTACACCGAGAAGCCTTCGGTACCGGAGGGAATCGTAAGAACTGGAGCCGTTGTCAATCGTTTTTTCAACTCCTGGAAGCTTTGCTCGCATGCTTCCGTCCACTTGAATGGGACATTCTTCTTCGTCAGGTTCGTGAGTGTCGAGGCAATGCTGGAAAAGTCCTTAATGAACTTTCGGTAGTATCCAGCAAGCCCGAGAAAACTCCTGACCTCCGTGGGAGTGGTTGGTCGTGGCCAATCGCTTACGGCTTCGATCTTGCTGGGGTCCACAGAAATCCCGTTTCCTGAGACAATGTGTCCCAGAAAGGCCACTTGCGTGAGCCAAAATTCACATTTCTTGAATTTGGCATAGAGTTGCTTTTCCCGAAGAATTCCGAGAACCGTTCGTAAATGAGCGTCGTGTTCCTCCTTCGTTTTAGAATAAACGAGGATATCATCTATAAAGATGATTACGAAGTGGTCGAGGAAATCTTTGAAGACCCGGTGCATTAGGTCCATAAATACCGCTGGAGCGTTCGTCAACCCGAAAGGCATAACCAAAAATTCGTAGTGGCCATACCTCGTATTGAACGCCGTTTTTGGAACGTCGGCTTCCCGAACCTTCAGCTGATGGTACCCCGATCTTAAATCAATTTTGGAAAATATAGATGCTCCTTGTAGCTGATCGAACAGATCGTCAATTCTGGGCAGCGGGTATTTGTTTTTGATCGTCAGTTTATTCAGCTCTCGGTAGTCGATACAAAGTCTCATCGACCCGTCCTTCTTACGAACGAACAAGACCGGTGCTCCCCAAGGCGAGAAACTGGGCTGAATAAATCCTTTCTGCAATAGCTCAACAAGTTGCTCTTTTAACTCTCGTAGTTCGCTTGGTGCTAAACGGTACGGAGTCTTAGAGAACGGTGCTGCTCCTGGAGTTAGTTCGATCGCGAATTGGAGTTCTCGATTAGGAGGTAGTCCCGGGAGATCGTCGGGAAATACGTCGGGAAATTCATTTGCAACGGGTTCGTCTTTTAATTTCGGTTGAGGCGATTCGTCGGTCTTTATTGCAAATAGGAGAAAAGACTCACATCCCCAAATTCAGAAGTCGTTGGGCTTTTAAGGCAGAAATTTGATGGATTTTGCTCTTCTCCTTCGCTCCCACAAACGTGAACATTTCATCTTCAGGAATTTGGAAGGCCACCATCTTCTTCCGGCAATCGATTATGGCCCCGTATTTCGAGAGCCAATCCATTCCGAAGATAACGTCGTAGTCGTTCATCGGGATCACAATTAGATCTACGCTCAAACTCCTTCCTTCGATCGTCACGGGACATTTCTCCAACACTAGATTAGTTCGAGTTGGATCCCCGTGTGGTAGGGTTACTACATAGTTGTAATCAGATAAGGTAGGAGAGATGCCTACCTTGGTCACATATTTGGCTGACACAAACGAGTGCGTGGCTCCAGAATCAAACAACACGGAAGTAGGCACGTCGTAAATTTGTAACGTACCGGTCACCACTGTAGGATTTGCCTCTGCCTCTTCATTGGTAAATGCGAACACCCGTGCTGGAATCGGTGGTGGTCGCGCCTCCGCCTCTTCATTAGTCAATGCAAACACTCGAGCTGGAGCTGGTGGTGGTAGCGCCTCCGCCCTTTCATTGGTCATTGCAAATGCTCGAGTCGGAATCGGTGGCGGTCGTGCAAGCGTCTGAGTCGGGTTCCTGGGATGGTCGCAGGCTCGTGCGTAATGTCCCTGTTTCCCGCAGAGATAGCAGACGACGTTGGGGTTGTATCCAACTCCAAAGCAGACACCGACGTGATTACGCCCACATTGTTGACACGGTGGTGAGTTGTATGAAGATCGGTTCGGAACGCTGGGTGGTCCCTGGTTCGGCCTCGGTCGCCAGTTAGATGGCCCCGAGCGACCTCCTTGGTTAGGGCCTTTCCCGAAGAATGGTCTCTTTCGGTCACCTCCACCTCCCTGCTGACTCTCCGTTCTCTTCCTTGCTTCTTGCGCCGCCACGATCTGAGCCTCTGCTTGCTCCGCGATGATGGCTCGTTCGGCCACTTGTGTGAAGTGCACACCCGGGATACCCGACATGCTTACGTCACGGTAAATCTCGGGTCTGAGGCCCACCATGAAACGAGCCACCTTTACTGCATCAGTAGCTACCATGTGTGGAGCGAAGCGAGATAGCCCTTCGAATTTACGAACGTATTCCGGCACCGTCATCCTTCCTTGTCGGAGGTTGATGAATTCGTTCATTCGTTGTGCTTGCTCGTGGGCTGAGAAGTATTTTTCGAAGAACAGTTCTTTGAATCTATCCCATGGCATCGTAGCGGGATCGTTAAGGATTTTGATGGTATCCCACCAAAATCGCGCACTTCCTCGTAACATCGAAACGGCACAGAGAACTTGTTCGTTCCCTGGCACCCGACCGTATACGAACATATCTTCAATTGTTCGGATCCAGTCTTCTGCCATCGAAGGATCGGTAGCTTGCTCGAAAGTCGGGAGATTCAGTTTACGAAACCTTTCCCCGATGATTTCCACACGGTCAGGATGTGGAGAGGATCGGTGCTCAGATGAGCTCCGGAAATTGATTAGATCGTGGATTTGAGCAGCCTGTTGCTGGATCAGCTCAGTCAAACAGCGGATGGTATCGTTCTCACGTGTGTTGTTCTCACGAGTCGGGGATTCAGATACATCCCGACGACTGGGCTCGCCATCATTCCCATTTCCCGATCGTGTCCTCATTTTCTAAGAGTCTACAAGTTCACATAACATAGAAAAGCACACAAAAAAAAACACATAAGCATTTACATGTATTCACGTAATAGTATAAAACTTACAGACGTAGGCTGATCCTCCCGGCTTTTGAGCGGCAGTACATGGACGGTCTACAGAACCTAAAGCCTAGCGCTCTGATACCACCTGTAACGACCCGACTTCCTAGATACGTATTTTGGCAGATTTTCGCAGCGTAAGCAGCGGAAAGCCCATTGAATTAAAACTTTTAAAACATAATAATACAAATACGTTCGATGTCTAAATCCATAAGTTCAAACCCAAACACATTTTGATTCATTTGGCCGAAGCCCAATAAGTCCAAGCCCAAATTTAAAAACACGAAACATAAACTCATTCCACAGGTCGCGTCCCATGTACTGCGCCGCTCTCAAAAGTCCGTGGAGTCACCGCCATCAGCCGTCTTACCTACACACATAAACCCTGAGCTTTTGCCCAGTAGATGAAAATATGCATGAATGCAAATGCTCTCACATCCCAAACTCGACACATCTCACAAAATGCACGCTCGACTCTTTTATAATATCTCATCATCAACTTAACTCATCTCATCACAATCAGGGCCCGAGGCTTAGGAACTAAAGGCAACACGTGCGCGCAGGGGTCCGTAGCTCGGGAGGCCCCACTCCCCACAAGGGTCAGTAGCTCGAGAGGCCCACTCCCCACATCTCAATCATATAGTGCGCCTTAATCCTAACCTCAACTCATACCATTCGACAACCATCACTCGGTCATAAACTACCCCACTCATCAACACTATACAATGTCACCGTGACTACGCACGATTCTCTCCCCTCATAACACATATGCAAATATCATGCAAGTAAGATGCAACATATAAAAATGCAATAAATTCTCCCGATATTTCCATATTACATATCGGCCCGAGGTATTAGCTCGACCCGATCTCCAAAAATATCATACATCAAATAATTCGGGCCCGAAGCCCGCGTTCCGATTTGATCGGCCCGAAAACCTTAACCACACAACTCTCCCCCGAATTTACACTAAAAGTTCTAAGATTTAATCCTTTTCACTTTTATGACCCTAATTTCACAATTGATCCCTAATTTAAAATATATTCTAAAACTATAACGCCCATCTTTCAAAATGTCACTTAAGTTCCTAATTAAAAATATTTTTCATTTAAGATCTCAAAATCTCATAATTTACTTGTTAGGACCCGAAATTGAAGTTTTAACTTAAGATCCGAAATTTATTTTTATAATTATAATAAAACCCGAAGATTCTCCTCAAAATTTATTTAAGACCCGAAAACTTTCTCAAATTTACAAATCTGCACCAAATTTTAAATTACAATTAAAACCCTAAAATTTTCTCAAATTTGCAAATCTGCCTGGATTTTTAAAACTTCAGTTTAAGTCCCGAAAATCTTCAGAAATTACAAATCTGCCCGGATTTTTAAAATTTCAATTTAAATCCCGAAAACTTTCAGAAATTACAAATCTGCCCGGATTTTTAAAATTTCAGTGTATGTCCCAAAAATTTTCAGAAATTACAAAAATGCCCAAATTTCAGTTTAGATCCTTAAAATTTTCCTAAATTTCAGATCTGCCCCGAAAGCTTTATATTTCTTTGAAAATCTCACCTGTTCGAATTTACAATCTCAGTCCCCAGATTTGTAAAAATTTTCAATCTAGTCCCCGAATTTTTGAAAAACAATTTTATACGGCTGTTTTGCGACAGTTTAGTATTTCTCAACGACCACGGGGTAAACGATGTCCGATGGACCTGAAATTTTAACCATTGATAAAGAACGTGCAAGTCTTGATTCTGTCCAAAGGGATTATTAATCCGAGATCTGGATTGTGAAATATGAATTTTTGAACCTCTTGGCCGAAATGGATAAAGAAAACCCTAGAAAACCCTAATCCTCCCCAAGTTTTGTTCAATCCTCTTAATCACAAGTCCTCTAACTCTATTCTTATGTTTCATGGACCTAAACTTCATAAAGATTAAGGTATTAAGCTGGCCGAATTTTAGCATGTAAGCATCATCGCGAAAATCATACAAGAAATTCACGTTTATCACATAAATACGTATAAATTCGAAAGAGATCATGCAATCACGAAAAATTCACGGATTCAAAACTTGTTTACGTGTGTAGGTGATCTTCACCTACCTTAATTCCGGCGTGTGATTCCAACCCTAGAGTTTCGATCCCGAGCTCCCGAACGTTTTTCTCCTCCTCTCTTTTCTCCTTCTCTTTTTTCTCCCTTTTTCTTTCTTTTTCTTTCTCTCCTTTCTTCCTTCTCTCTCTCACTCTCGTGACCTCTCCTCCCCTCTCTTTCTATTCTTTTTAGCTTATTTATTCTTATTTGTCTTCATGTAGTAATAGTTGATTAGGTGTATTAAGTGGTATATTAGTTAGGTTATTTTGTCCTTTCTTTTCTTTCTTTTCCCCCCTCCCATCTCTCCCATGTTCTCTCCTCTTTCTTCTCTATTTCCTTTAAATTGTTGGTTGTTTTTGTCCTCTTACCATTATAGAGATGCATGGAGGTGGCTTGGATAGATCTTGTCTCCATGCTCACATGAAGATGGATGGAGGTACATTTATTAAATAAAGGATCTTGTTTTATTTACCACACTCACATGGAGGTGAATTGAAATTATTTTATTTATTTTTCCCTTACTTAATTTCAGCCATAATAATTTTATTATTATTATTATTTTATATTATTGGGCCAAAATTCCTAACATCTAATCTATCTCTCCCATACTTGGGCCATTATTCTCCATTTGGCCCATAATTATTTCGGCCCCTTTTAAATTCCTCGGGTCCAATTCTAAATTCTTGGCTCGACACGGAAAGAAATCGGTGTACGTTCGAAATCGACTTCACACATTCCGAATATTATTGAAATAATCCCGTATTAAATTTTACGGGTATTACATATAACCTCTTCATTGAGATCACCATTCAAGAAAGCATTGTTCATGTCCATTTGAACAAGACTCCATTTGAGTTTTGCTGCCAAAGATAATATTATTTTGATGGTGCTTGGTTTGGCCACCGGGGCAAAGGTGTCAATGTAGTCTACACCTTCTCGTTGATCATACCCCTTAGCCACTAATCTAGCCTTGCATTTCTGAATTTTACCATCTGCATTAAGCTTTACCTTGTAAACCCAACGGCTCCCAATGGTTTTCTTGCCATCTGGTAGAGGAACTATGGACCAAGTATTGTTATCAATTAGAGCCTTGAATTCCTCATTCATGGATGCTATCCATTCTTCTGATTGAGCAGTCTGGGCATAATTCTATCTTTTCGTAAGACATGATATAATTCCTGTTTGCCTGAGTTTTACAGACACAATCCTGCAAATAGGATGGTTTCTTGGAGCCTATCTGACCTCCTTTGTCAATGTGCAGTGTCCAGGTCAGGATTTGTTCCCCCAATCTCAGTCTCCTGAGAGTTTTGAGCTGTATCTGCATGTGTTCCTGATGGTTCAGTAAGTGCAGGTACTGAAGAGTTAGGCAGCCATTCCATTTCCCCTGTTTCTTCTATCTAAGATCTCGGTAGCACAAGTGTGGAAAGGGTCTCCAAATATGTGTGTTGTTGTTCCTGTTTTGAAGGTTATTTCACGCTACTTGAACAAGATTATTATCCTCGAATTTAACCGGTCAAATATTCGAGTTTGACTGAAACAGGGCGGAAAACATCTCCCGCCAGAAACATCCTCCAGAGGCAATTCCCCGAGGAAAATGTCCCCCCGAGGCCGCACATGCCCGAAGGAGCGCTGCTCGAGGAATAACGCCTTGCTCGAGCAAATACCCGAGAGGCTTACGGCTGAAGTACGTGGAGAACGAGGGGCTAAAGAACATGGAAGGTGACAGAGGGGGACACACGCTTTCTCGAGAAAGACCATCAATCCACCAATACCCACTAAGATTACAATTAACCCCACTAACATTATAACTAACCCCACTAGGTCAGATCATGGCCATTATCTCTCATAATTGGTCTATATAAACAAGCTTGGTTGGGATAACAAGGTACGTTCATTCATTCCATACTACCACTTCATACAACTCTCATCGCCTACTCTATCTCTTGCTGAAGAAAGACAACGGCCAGACCGTATAATCAATCTCATAGCTGGACGTCCAATCAGTTTATACTCTATCCAATTATTGTTCTATCATATTTATTTACACGCTTTAACGTCGACGAACGATTATCTGACTTGAGCGTCGGAGGGGCATCGCCGAAACGACGCCCTTTAGCTCGTCTTTTTCGTGGTATTTCAGGGATCCATCGAAGACGAAGACGGCGAGCTCGAAACGGTGACGGATCGATAACTTCCACTGCACCATTGATGTGTCGAAAATAGCTCGCAAACGGTTGACTCGCGTGCCAATGCGAAGGGCGATTTTTCGGTCCGCATCAATTGGCGCCGTCTGTGTGAATCACATAAATATAACGGTGCACTTGGAAGAAATCGGAAAACATGCTGCTTCGAACTCGCGCCGTAAAATCCATCGAGTTTGCCACCTTTCAGACTTCAGGGACGAAGCTTCACTATCACCGCGAGCTCACTTCGTCACCCCGAGCAGACCATCGTTAACCTTCGCGAGTCCCACATCAGATACGCACCATAGAGGCTTGACTCAGTGAATATGTGTTGGAGCAAATCAACTATCATCTCCAATTGCACGAGCCTAGCAAAACAGAAGCCGGCCACCATTATAAAACAGCACAGCCACATTGCAGCTGTATGTCTCATCCTCATCATCGCCAAAGCTTAGCCCATTAACAGATCCGATGCGAAGTCCTCTACCCGAGCAGAATATCCCGCGTCGTCCAAAACCAGCGGCGACGATTGGTAGCGAGGGATACTGCTGCGTCAAACACCAAAAGCTAACCATGCGACGTGCGAAAATAAGACAAATCAACACTGATATGTCGAAATCAAGCATGCCCATGGCAAGTACCTCTCTTTCTCGACTTTTGCCTCACGAGGAAGACACGAGGGGAAAATTCGCACCAATTCACGAGTGCGAATTTTTTGGCAAAAAGATTCCACATTCAGAACCCTTAGACCTCCACTATGATGACAACTGTCACGTCCGAGACTGCCGAGGGCAGATCTGCCGCTGATTGGAAAGAAACAGTCGATCTGTAAGTTTTCGATGTTTTGGGGTTCGTGGGCAAATACTTTAAATAATGGATTAATTCCGTTATTTTACTTGGGAGCGTACATGATGAAATCAGAAAATATGGGTGCAATCTATAAATTAGGAAAATATTGCGTAAGTCCCTTCCTCACAATTGTGGCTCGGAGCCTAAGCATACGAATGCACCGCCCACGACTTGAACGCCAACAAGTCGACTTTGAGGATGAATTTGGAGAGTTGTACGTATGACAATGCTTGGAATATCATCGGGTATGAATATTCATTCTTTTCAATATTTATATGGTTAACATGATATTCAGGAAGGTGGATGCTCGGGAAGGACGTATGTTATACTCGAATATTTTACATATACTACGTCCAAAATTCACTAACACTCTTTTGGACTCTTTGTGAGGGGGACTATTGTTATCCCCGGATTTAACCGGTCAAATATTCGAGTTTCACTGAAACAGGGCGGGAAACATCTCCCGCGAGAAACACCCTCCCAAGGCAATTCCCCGCGGAAAATGTCCCCCTGAGGCGGCACATGCCCGAAGGAGCGCTGCTCGAGGAATAACGCCTTGCTCGAGCAAATACCCAAGAGGCTTATGGCTGAAGTACGTGGAGAACGAGGGGCTAAAGAACATGGAAGGTGACAGAGGGGGACACACGCTTTCTCGAGAAAGACCATCAATCCACCAATACCCACTAAGATTACAATTAACCCCACTAACATTATAACTAACCCCACTAGGTCAGATCATGGCCATTATCTCTCATAATTGGTCTATATAAACAAGCTTGGTTGGGATAACAAGGTACGTTCATTCATTCCATACTACATACTCCATACAACTCTCATCGCCTACTCTATCTCTTGCTGAAGAAAGACAACGGCAAGACCGTATAATCAATCTCATAGCTGGAAGTCCAATCAGTTTATACTCTATCCAATTATTGTTTTGTCTTATTTATTACACGCTTTAACGTCGACGGACGATTATCTGACGTGAGCGTCGGAGGGGCGTCGCCGAAACGGCGCCCTTTAGCTCGTCTTTTTCGTGGTATTTCAGGGATCCGTCGAAGACGAAGACGGCGAGCTCGAAACGGCGATGGACCGATAACTTCTAGCACACCATTGATGCATCGAAAATAGCTCGCAAACGGTTGACTCGCGCGCCAATGCGAAATGCAATTTTTCGATCCGCATCAAAGATATCTTTAGAAACTAAGATCTCCCTAGTCTGTAAATCCAACACCTTATACCCTTTTTTCCCCTTTAGGATATCCAATAAAGATGCACTCCCTAGCTCTAGGATCAAATTACTTCCTACCAGCTGCTAAAGTAGAGCAAAACAGCCAAAGACTTTCAGCCCACTGTAATCTACACTCTTGCTATATAGGAGTTCATAAGGGCTTTTATTAGCCAAGGTCAAGGAAGGAGTCCTATTGATAAGGATGGTGGCTGTAAGAACACATTCAGACCAGAGATTAATAGGGACACCAAATTGAAAAAGCAGAGAACGAGCCACATTATGAAGGTGTTGATGCTTCCTTTCTACCATAGAATTTTGTTGTGGTGTTTGTACACATGACAAGTGTTGCATAATTCCCTTGCTCCTAAACAAATTGGTCAGTTTAAATTCTTTAGCATTGTCTGTCCTAATGGTTTTAACTTTACTCTTAAATTATGTCTCAACAATAGCCAAAATATAGGATATAACAAATGGCATCTCTGACTTATGCTTAATCTAAAGAGCCAAGTGAACCGTGTATGATCATCAACTATTGTGACAAAAATATTGATGTCCTAAATGAGAGGGTACATGAAAAAGGGCCCCCATACATCACAATGAACAAAATCAAAGCTAGAACAAGCATCTTTTCTATTATTGGGAAATGAATTCCTTTTCAGTTTAGCAATTGGACAAATCTTACAAAAAGAATCATGGGGCTGTTATCATGCATCAAAGACAACTTCAAAACATCTAGGACTCTATCAGAGGGGTAACTTAACCTCTTATGCCACAAATCAGCATAAACTTTATTAAGAAAAACAGACTTTTCTTCAGGAAAAGAAATAGAGAAAATTTCAGCTTTCATGACATACAATCTAGTTATCTTGCTACCCTTGCCAATCATTCAAAGTGAATGATCCTGTACAAGAAAACCATTAGTGTCAAACATGAACTTGCAACCAAGCTTACCAGTAAGATAACTAATACATAACAGTTTAAAATTGAATTCTGGTAAAAACAAAATATCTGTCAGAAGGATTTGCTGATTTAGCCTAAAAGTCCCTGCTTTTCTTACTTTAAGGACTGCAAACATAACATTTGATTCATCAATATCATGCAATTCAGAGAAGAGATTATGATTACCACATACATGTCTAGTTGCCCCTGAGTCAACTAACCAAATCCCTGAATCACCTAGGACTGGCAAGTTAAAGGATAAACATATACATGTCCCTTTATCAAAAGGTTGTGCTGGCTCAGTGTTCTCAGGTGCAAGACTAAGTGTGGGCTGATTAATCAAATTTCTCAGAATGTGCAGCTGAAAAAGAGTGAGTTGCAGGTTCACCAAGCCCTCTTCTGAAGTAGAACTTGTCCCAAAACTTGGTTGTTCATTCCTATCTCCTGGTCCAACATTGGTTTCTACCAAGACCTGATTCATCCTTGCCCCTTTAAGCTTGTAGCCTGCCTTGAAACCAGGTGGAAAACCTTGTATTTGGTAGCAGGTATCTACAGTGTGCCCCTTCTTACCACAGTGTGTGCATGTGGGCTTCATGGAGTCTTTCTTCTGGCTGTAGCCAACTTTCTTGATCTGTCCAGTACCTTTCTTGGCTGCAAACATGGCCATGTTATGTGTCTGATCTTCACTAAGCTGGGCCAGACCAGTCGCCATAGAACTTTGCTTTTCCTCTTGGATCAGCAAGGAGAATACTCTATTAATCGAAGGCATAGGCTCCATGAGGAGGATTTGACCACAAATTTGGGAGTATGAGTCATTTAGCCCCATGAGAGAAGTCAGAACATATTCTTCATCGAGGTATTCCTTTATGACTTTAGTTCCTCCACACGTACACTCACACGAGGGTCTATAATTATTCAGCTCATCCCAGAGTGTCTTCAACTTAGTATAATACACAGCTACTAAGTTCGAGCCCTAAGTTAGGTTTACCCGTTCTTTCTTCAATTGGAACACTCTCGGTTTATTTGGTTGTCCAAATCTTTCCTCGAGATCAATCCAAACTTCCCTTGCCAGAGAGTTGTACAAGATACTGGCCCAAATCTCCTTGGACACAGAGTTAATGATCCAAGAAATTACCATATTATTATTCCTCTACCATGCGTTCAATTGGTTCTGAGAAAACAGGGGATTCTGCGGATCAGCTAGTGGTTGTTTGAGGTCACCATTCACAAACCCCTCCTTATTTCTCCCATTTAGAGCGATCATCATCGCCCTACTCCACGTGGCGTAGTTATCGCCATTAAGTTGCTCGTGGACGAGAAGCTGCCCCGAAGTATCATTATTGGCTAAGAAAAAGGGATCATTGGACTGACATGAAATTCCTGAATTCGCTAGATTTCCTGTCGACAGCGTTGGAACGGCTGAAGCCATGTGATAATTGCAAAAGTAGAAGAGAGAAATCGATTCCGATCTTGGTCACGATACAGTAGTAAGCAAATTTATCGCAGCTCAATTGATTGCGCTCTCTGATACCATAATAAAACAGCAATCGAAGATTGTTTGGTTCTTGATAGAACAATGGATATAACGTGGTTCTCATTCTTGATGAATCCTACATCCACGGCACTCAAGAATCTTTCTATTGATCGACTAAATTTTACAGAGAACTCCATAGAAAATTTACATGAAAAACGTATGAATAGGAAGATGAACCCTCCCACCTATTTAACTAACTTAACGACTAAAAAGCGAGCTAAAGAACTAAAAAGCGCACTTATACTGAGGGTGCCCTAATAAGTAAACTAGCAACTTCACTTATACTCCTAACGCCTTAATTAGTGAAACAGCAACTTCAATTACGAGCCAGTTATAGCTATAGCAACATTTGAACTCCTCTGTTCAGTGCTTATTGTCACAGTCCTTCTGCTCATTTGTATGATTCAGTCTATTTCGAGCTTCCTGTTTCAATAGTATTAAAAATATTAATAGTTAATTAAAAGAAAGCTGTAGCAACCCATCCCATACCGGGTGTCACTGTAGCATCGGTCCCTACCGGGACCAGTGGCGTTGGGCCCACCACACTTCGACTGATGGTCTGCCCCACTGTACCACCATTTAACCTTTCAGCGTGCTTCGTCATTTAACCTTTCAGCGTGCTTCGTCCTCACTCACACGCACTGAGAAACTTCCCAGGGGGTCACCATCCCTAGATTGACCCAAGTCAAGCACGCTTAACTTCGGAGTTTCTATAGATGACTCCCGAAAAGTTAGGTCGACCTTGGTGATATGAGTAGTACTATCAATTCCCTTATATTCTTAGCCTGACACGTCCATACGTTGCCAGTCTTAGGATCCCCTCTCATTCGGGTGTCGGATCGGTTCGTTCATGTACTCATTCGCCTAGAAGCCTGCCAGGAGCCGCTCCTTGTCCGTGCACCTCTCTGGCACCGGCGATCACTCCCCGCCCTCATCGGCCCCGGGCGTCACAGCCCCACCAGCTCCCGCTACATTGCATTTTCATTGACATATTTATCCTTCTATTTACAGTAATTATTATTCAATGAATGATAAATGTATTTATAAATTATATAGCACACATAAATGGGTGTGCGATTTAGACTAGTTTCCTATTAATTGTGTTGGCTTTATCAATCTATTTAATTTTTTATTTGAAATAATGGTGAAATTGGAAATGTGCAAGGTATTTGTATTTTTGAATAATAAAACGACTTGCTTTTTAAGACTAGAGCTACAAACCATTAAGCAAGATTTTAGAGATAAAATATTAATTCTAATTTGACTGCGACAGCAGACCAAAATATATTGTCGGCTATTTAATCTTATCAAATCGTCAACCTACCGAATATTCCATCTACCTCTAAATAATAATACGTTCACACATACAATTTCATACCACCTTGGTTTATATAATACTGGCACAATTGTTGCCTTTAAATACTTCAACAGTCTTAGTAAGTCTTTATTACTGATAAATATATATAAATCAAATTAATGGGTCATATGATGTCGCTTTTATTGCGTTTGTCCGTTATCTATCATGACATGCGCATGCCGCATGATGTAGGTTTTCAGCTATAAACAAAATATATATATTATATATATATATATAATATATACACACACACACAAAAACACGCAGCTTATATATCTATAGTAAATACGATGACGAATAAGGGTCGAAGTGTAAAGCTTTCACGAATCTCCATCTTCCTCATCGTCTTAGTGTTCGCCACCGTGCCTCTGAAAAAGGCGGCGGCGCCGATTACTCCTCAGAGCCGTGAACTGAAAGGTCGACGCTTAAGTAAACCTTTCAATTCCTATTTCTGTTTTCATTTTATCGAATTAATGATGATGGGGGGTACGCTAAGCTTGATTTAGATTGGTTTTCTTATTTTCTTAATCGGAATTTTAGACGTAGAAATAGTGTCAGTGCGCACCGTTTTCTTTTACTTTAGGCTGAGAACAAACCCAAAGAAAGGTGTTCACACTTCACATGCATTCGCTAATTGAGAATCGTTTACGGCCTCTAAATGTTGTTATCGCCACGTCTTTTGAGAAGTATGTTTTTGTCTTTTATGACATTTCAAAATTTGGCATTACTAGGCATTTTATTACAGAGTTATAGCCCACATGAGATTGAAAGTTAGGAGATATATTGTAACATAATACTGCTAGCGAATAATCGTGGCAAAAATCAAATACTCATTCATCAATAGGTTGCAATTATGAACAAGGGACATGGGAGGTCGACGATAAGCAATGGCCTTTATACTCGGGCTCCGAGTGTAAGCAATGGCTGTCTCCTATGTGGGCTTGTCGCCTTACGCAGCGCACGGATTTCCAGTACGAAAGACAACGCTGGCAGCCAAACGAATGTAGAATACAACGATTCACCGCCGCCTCATTCTTCTACAAGTATAATCTTGTTTATGATCAGTTTTATATCCCATGATGGGACCCACTAAAGACCAATTGGATATTCAAAAGAGTCTCACTGAGACCCACTGAGACCACTCATTGTGCAGGATGTGCGTCGACGTAGTAGGAGGTCTGGCACCAAGGGTGTTTTGAGTGGGTCTATACTCGGATATATTTGAAGATTCAATAGGTCTTTAATGGGTATGATTTGTTATCCATTCCCACGAGCCGTTCTTAATTCAGCTCGTTGTTTATTTATTATAACTTAAGGATCAATTATTTTTACTAAAAAACTCAAAATGGTCCCCGATGTTTATCCAATCGATTAGTTTATCCTCAATATCTCCAGTATATCAATTTAGTAGCCAATGTATTGCTTTTGAACAAAATGTCATAACGTTAGCATTACCGTCAATTTGGATGCAAAGCCCCACATGCCGTGTCCTCATGCTATTAGCCATACTGAATAAATTATTTATTTTTATTTTAATGTTTTTAGTTTTTTTATTTGTTAGTTTTATTTGCATATATATTATATATATATATATATTTATTCTCTTCTCTGTTTATTTTAATTTTTATTTTATATATTTAGTTTTTAATATATTTTTTATTCTCTCTTTTTATTTTATTTTTATTAACTTTTAAATTTTTTTATTTTCACTATATATTTTTATTCTATCTTTATTTTTAAATTGTTATTTTTTTTAATTTTTCTCTATATTTAGGGAGATTTTTTTCCTATATTAACTTTATTAGTTTTAGTCAGGCTACGACACGTGCCTTTTGCATCCAAATTGATAGCAATGCTAACGTAAGGACTAAATTGGTTCAAATCGACAATATTGGCGAATAAATTGGTTCAGTGGAAACATTGAGGACTAAATTGATCCATGGGATAGACATCCGAGAGAACGTCGATTAATTTTTTTGGTCCTGTATATTATGAGTCGTGGCGCTACAAGGACCCATATAATTATAAATTTGATCTCCCGTTGCAGAATGCATGACAAAACCCTGGCTTTCATGGGAGACTCGCTCGGGAGAGAGCAGTTCCAATCGCTCATGTGCATGCTCACCGCCGGCCAACAAAGGCCCGACGTGCTCAACGTGGGCCACGAGTACGGCCTCGTCCAAGCCCACGGAGATGCAAGGCCCGATGGATGGGCATATCGTTTCCTCGACACCAACACCACCGTACTCTTTTACTGGTCGTCGACCCTCTCCGACTTGGTACCCATCGACGGGACCCACAATGTGGCCCTACACATTGACCGGGCCCCACTTTTCCTCGGCGTATACATAAGCAAATTCGACGTCCTCGTTTTGAACACGGGCCATCACTGGAACCGAGGAGAGTTCGACCTTCACAAATGGGTCGTGTACATCGATGGTGCCCCAAACACAAACCCTAGGCTCGAGGGCATATCGGGTACAAGGAACTTTACGGTCCATAGCATAGTGAGATGGGTCGATTCACGGGTCAAGTTGAATTATTCGGGTCGTCTTAATGCATTTTTCACGGCTACGTCGCCCATGCATCACTTCGACGAGGAGTCGAAGGCGTGTGAGAGGAATAATGGAGATTCGTACGTCGATAGTCTTGCTATTGATGCGGTGAAGGGAACCGAAGTTAGGGTTTTGGATATTGCGGGTTTGTCGGGTTTAAGGCCCGACGGGCACGTGTCGTATTATAGTAGAAAGGGTATGCCTGAAGGGAGGGACTGTTTGCATTGGTGCTTGCCTGGAGTGCCTGATACTTGGAATGAAGTTTTGTTTGCTCAGATTTGATATGCTTTTTAGTTTTATTATTTGGACATATGTTTGAACAATGAATTCAGCATAGTAAGATTGTATAATATTAGTATATTTTGCACGTTCAAATGCGTGTGCATATTATACATAAATGTATAAGAGTTAACAAAAAATAGAGGGGTAACATGGAATATACAAATGTCATGAAGTGTTTTCTTCCAATTATGATATTGTTTTTCTAATCAAACTGACAGACCAAAATGATGGTTTATGCCAAGTCTCGGACCTTAATAAAAGAGTGTAAATTGTTGAAGTTGGAAAAAGAGCGAGCGTATTTAGTAATGACGGAACTTATACGAACTAGGCAAGTGGAGATAGGAGTTTAATTTGTTGTGCGTAAGACGAAATTGCATCGAATTACGATGCTCACGGTTTCGACAAACGTCCTCAGGATTGTGTAGTTGTTCAAAACCAAATATAATTCGATTACGTTCCATCAGTTTATGACCATATTGTTTGTGTTTCGTTCGTCGAATTGTGGTGAGACTATACGTGTCCCTTTATGTTAGAATAAACGGACAAATATGGAACCATACGTGTCCTTTTATGTTCGAATAATTCGAGCGATGAATGTGAGCTCCATCTCAAGTTGATGCCTTAATGCCAAAGGTTCAATGTTAGCTGATTATTGTCTCAGTTAACCCTATCCTAAATAAAAGATTTGCTTTAAATGATCGTCTCCCAGTTGATCAAAGCTGGTAGAGAACGACTGTATATAATCATTTAAACTATGTATTGATGGGTACTTTATACAAGTGATAACTTATAACATACTACTTTGACTTAAGACAGGTACCTGATCAGATCATCCTTAAAAAGCATCTCTTCAAGTTCTTGTTGATGTTCTCATGGCTGAATTAGTAGGGTGTGGTTTCTTCCCGACAAACCAAAGAACCTCAAAGCATATCTTGTCTACAAAACCAAAGTACTTTTCGCTCCAAGGCCTTCTAACCGCCATTACAAGGTAAGGGACTACAATGCCAACTCCACATCCTAACCCTACACTAAGGTAAAACCATCTGTTAATTAACCCTTCTTCTTTACTACTTCTCTTCTCCTCACTTTGTGGTTCCTTTTCGTCGCTCGATTCATCGTCTCCAGGGCAGGTTTTCGACAATGGAGCTCCACAAAGCTGAGAGTTACCCTCAAATGAGTCTGAATTAAAAGTTGACATCTGGCCAGACGTTGGAATCTTACCCGACAAATGGTTGTCTGAAAGATTAAGGTAACTCAGAGAACTCATTGAAGCCAGGTACGAGGAATCTGTCCTGAGAGATGGTTCCCTGAGAGATCAAGCGAGGCCAGTTCGCGTAAGTTTGAAATATTTTCTGGGATTGGTCCCATGATGTCATTTCTCGACAGATTCAAGATCATTAATCCGCTTAGTTCGGTTAACTCTGCTGGGAAATCGCCCGAGAGTTTGTTGCCTGAAAGGTCGATCGCTGTCACTAACGATATAGTCTTGGTGAATTTCCGAAGCTGATCTTTAAGATTAATAACCATGTTTTCTTCGTAGTACAAACCTCTGTATTTCCCATAGAAAAGGTAAGTGTTTATCTTCTGAGGTTTGGCTATAGCACTTAAGTTTCCTAAGCTTGATGGGACCCTTCCCTTGAAGCTGTTTTCGCCAAGATCAAGAACTTGGAGTGATCTTAGCTTCGATACTGTATAAGGTATTTCACCTGAGAATGAATTTGATCTCAAGCTAAGGATACGAAGGCTCGGAAAACTCCCACCAAACCATGGAGGAATAGTGCCATTGAACTCATTGTTTGCAACATCTAGTGTTTCTAGGCTCGATAGGTTCTTCAACCAAAAGGGAAGATTTCCCGATATGAAATTGTCTTTCAAATGCAGCGACTGAAGCTGATTCAACTGACTTATCGACTCTGGGAGCCAGAGAGTTCATTGTTTCCAAGGTCCAAAACTTTCAAGTAAGAACACCTCCCTAAGCTTGTAGGAATGCTGCCTCTCAGATTTATGTTGTTCGAAAGATCCAACACTTGAAGGAAGGACATGTTGCCTAAGGTTTCTGGTATTTCTCCCATTAGCTTATTACCAGATAGAGAAAGAAAAACCAAGTCTGTCATAACACTCCTAATATTCCTAGGAATTTGTCCATGAAATCTATTGTTGGAAAGATCGAACAACTCAACCGTAACGCTTGGAATTGGAATGTTCCCTTCGAGTAGGTTTGAGCTCAGATCAACGTCTGCATATGGAGCTATCTGAAATGGGCTTGGGATTCTACCTTTTAGCTCATTCAGGGAGACGTTTAGCAGAGAAAGATTAGACGAAAGATCCCAAAACCACGGTGGGAACGAACTAGAAATGCTCGCATTCGAAAAATCGAGGAACATTATCTCCCTCTGTGATCTAATCCACGATGGAAACGAAGGGCCCAAACGAATCGATCCCATATTGAGATTACGAACTTGGAACGGAGGAATCCAACTTGAACTTACGTTTAAGACCAAAGAGTTCGACGCAAGTATAAGTGTCTTCACTTTGCTCAGTTTCGAGAAATGTTGCTCGCTCAAAATCCCAGTTAAGTAGTTGAAGGAAACATCGTATACAATCAACTCTGAGAGCTGTCCTAAACTCTCGGGCAAATTTCCCGTCAGTTCGTTCCCTTCTAAGCTAAGCGTCGTCAGATTCTTCAACGAGCCCAAAGATTCTGGCAAAGGGCCTTCGAACAAGTTGTAAGACAAACTAAGCTCTTTGAGATTCTTGAGCTGTCCCAACCACTTGGGCAATGTCCCAATCATTCGATTGTTACTCAATGTTAAATACAATAACTTGGGCAAAGGAGTATTATTACTATCACAATTCCCAGTTCCATCGAGGCTATTCAAATTTCCCGTCAGTTCGTTCCCTTCTAAGCTAAGCGTCGTCAGATTCTTCAACGAGCCCAAAGATTCTGGCAAAGGGCCTTCGAACAAGTTGTAAGACAAACTAAGCTCTTTGAGATTCTTGAGCTGTCCCAACCACTTGGGCAATGTCCCAATCATTCGATTGTTACTCAATGTTAAATACAATAACTTGGGCAAAGGAGTATTATTACTATCACAATTCCCAGTTCCATCGAGGCTATTCGGTAAATTCCCGGTCAAGTTATTACCCGAGAGATCAAAACGTACCAAACTACATAACGAGCCAATGCTGCTCGGTATTCCACCTTCAATGCTATTATCAGACAGATCAAACTCTGTAAGAGAAGTAAAGTTTCCTATACTAAAAGGAAGTTTACCATGCACCTTATTCACGCCTAAGTCAAGAACTTCGATGCTTCGCCAGCTTCTGCTAAAAAGCGCAAAGCTACCAGCAGTTAAATTCCCATTCAAGGCGAGGCTCAAGCGCCGAAGATTACCTAAATCGCCAAGGCCAAGTGGAATTCTTCCCAAAAGCCTGCAATTGCTCAAGTCAACGCTCACAAGGCTGCTTATATTAGCTAACCAATCAGGGAACTTTGAACTGAATGGATTAAAACTGAGATCTATTACAGCGAGTGAACTGAAATTCGCCGGGCTGATGTTAGAAATCGAGCCCGACAACTTACAGTTAGAAAGATGCAATTCGGTCAATAGAGGCAATTTGGTAAGGATTTCCAACCAGTTTTGACTCGATAACGAAAGGTCAACTCCATTCATGTTGAGATATTTCAGGGAAAGAAGAGCTGTGAGCCATTGAAAGCTGTCCACACTCATTCTAAACGTTGGATTAGAAAGATCAAGAAACTCTAAGTTAGATAAGTTACCTATAGACGAAGGTATCGCCCCGCTAAATCCAGCGCCCGAGAGGTTTAGATAACGAAGGTTCCTTAAAGAACCGAAGAAGTTAGGAACTGGGATTGCTTCGAATGAGTTGGAACTCAAGTCCAAGTACTGTAATGACTTGAGATGTAGTAAAGATGGGCTGATCTCACCACTCAAGCTCCATGATAATACATCGTTTGTGTTAGAAGGGTTGTGAAGATCGATCGTTGTGATGTCCCTTGTGATATTGTCACAGCTTATTCCTCTCCACTCACAGCATTTGCTTCCTTTCCACGATGAAAGTGCGTTCTTAGGATCATTGAGGCTGTTTTTTAACTCAAAGAGTGCTTTGAGATCGCTTGGCGAGCAATTTGTTTGGCCAAAGCATATTGTGATTGAAATGAGGATTGATACGAATGGGACGATGAAGAAGTAAAGTCGCTTCATTTGATGAAAGCTTAGATGGGAAAGCAAATGGGTGGAGAAGCATGTATGTAAACTCCATGGGAAAAGGTCCTTATCTTCTTTGTATATTCTCTAGGAAAGTTCGTGTTTTTCGGACAGTCAAATTATGATGGAAATATTATATAACAGATATTCCAAGATTATGCTTATCAGACGATGTATTTTTAAGGTTTTGTGTTGGAAACTTTGAATATCGATGCTACGCAAACATTAATGTATTTCGAGTGATTGGACACGTCCCGTTTTTCTGACAAATTGACGAATGGAATGATTAAGAGCGTAGACTTATTATGATAGCAAGTTGACTTTCTCCATAACAAACAGAATTTGTTACGTTTTCTTGGTTCACGTGCCTCAATTACTTGTTAATATAGCCCCGTAAGCAGAATTATGATGCGCAGTGGCAAACACGTCTTACTTTGGTCATGTTCGGGTTCAACTCGTTTAATAAACGGGTTGAATACTTCAACCCTGACCTGACATGTTTACTTAAACAGGTTATGTTAATGTCGAAGATTTCGAGAAGATTTTGTCTTCCTTGCCCTAAATAAGTGGAGCACCTACATGCCAAAAATAGAAGATTGCAACTACCAAATATGGAAGATATGAGATCAACCAATAAGGAGAGAAGATCGAATCAAATGTTTACTATATTTGGGGAGATCTTCAAGGAGATATTTTAGGAGATTATTAAGAGATCTTTTACCAATTCAAGAGGGAGCCAAGACCTATAATTGAAGGATATTTCGAGCTGCCATAGGAGTGCTTTTGGACGAGAAATTCGAGCTTTCATGAAGTCTCTTTTGAGCGACATATTGAGCGAAAATCATGAGCAAAGCACATATCGAGTTTGAGCGATTTTACTTATCACGAGAGTGTCTTTTTAGCCTAGTATTTCGTTTGCAAAAGTCTTAGGACTTTGTAGGTTTGCAGAATCGTTAGATTCGTAGTTTGCAGAATCGTTTAGATTCGTAGTTTTTCTAGGCTTGTTTTTACTGTCTTCGGATAGTTATTTTGCCATCCGTTGCTGTTAGTGGAATTTCGCCTTGAGGCACGCATTTGCTGCACAATTTACATCTCGTGTTCACCATCTTTCTTTACTAAGTTTGTTAAATATACCGCTGTGCGTTCTGTGTTGGCGTCAGTGTCGACCCAACATTTGGTCCAACATTTAGTCACCAGTTTTAGAACTTAGTATTTTACATCCATATCGTACCGGGACCACTTCAGGTTAAAATTCAAACTCAAACCCGACCTGCTTTAAACCAAATATAACCCATTAACTCGCCAACTCGTTTTTTATAAATTTTAAAAAAATAGCAACAAATTAACTAAATAAACAGAATTATAAATCCAAATCAAGCAAAATATTAGAGAAATAAATCAGTTATTTTTAAAAACATCAACATAATTAAGAAACAATTAAAGTTCCAAATAACAGAAGTCTCACAAAACATAAATTACTATCAAGTTATTTCATAATCATCATGTTATTTTTTTCTTTTATATTATTTATTATTCGGTTAAATGGGTTGATAAACGGTTCGATGTCGAATTGAACATTCAAAACCTAACCTGACCCACTTAATCTTTGGGGTGGGTTCGGGTTTATTTACATAAACAGGTCGAAAATGCTGACTGAAATCTGCTATTTTTGGGTGCAGTTGGGTTGGGCTTTGGAAGCCCTAATACCATTGCCAATTACCATTATATAACACATATACTTGGAAATTCAAAGCTTAAAATTATTTGAATATGGCTGTAGGTGTACGATTCTACATTTTTTAGTGGCTAGTGCAACGTGTAATTCCATTGATGATTTTTTCACAACATTTGAATATAGTAACTTTTTTATCTTTACTAACAGGTCTACATAACTCCCAACCGATATCACGATTTGCACTAATTCTACAAAACAATGTAAATAATGTTATAAAAATATTATTGGGAGAATTCCATACAAAGTTTTACCTTAACGAGAAGGCCTCAAACGCCCAGATGGCCTAGCGGTTTCTACTTTCTAGGCATAGTTTAGTTGGTATGTCTACTTTTTATTATTTTTGTTTATATGCTAATATATACCAAAGTAAAGATATATCAAATATATCCATCTTAATAAATAATGTCAATCTCAATAATGTGTTTTGTTTTTAGAATTTTTTTTTTTCAAAAATGTATTCGGAGAAGTTTTTGTAGAAAAAGAAAAAAGAAAAATTGAGACCGTAGCCGAATATCTAATGCTAAAAATCGTAAACATGCAAGTGTACGTATCGTTCTAGGTACGGAAGTACGGATATGGAACCCAAATGACTACTAAGTACTGAAATTATGTTAATTCTAGTTTTATTTGAGCAATCGCAAGTTGGTAGTTGATGAAACAATAACGGAAAATGCGCAGATATATAATAAAACACGATTAAAAGGTAAATGACCAAATAAATAACGAAGCACGACGAAACGATTTCAATCAAAGATAAATCTGGGGACTCCGACTTCACCGTGGACAACCATGCTATTGATTTCAGTTCTCAAAAGAATACTTAACTTTATGTTGACGATGGATTTTTCCGATTTAATTATCAATCTATTCCTAGCAACGATGACCTATTCTAACATGCGAATCCTATATCTCTGTCAATATTTCTACACGTAGAACGCATTAAACTCAGAAAATCATAAATCATCGCACTAGTCACGTAACTATCTCTAATGTTCTAATGGTATCATAATCAACGAACACATTCAGATAATCACCTCTCATTCTCATATCTAAACACCTATTTATACGAAAGTTGGTCAGAAATTCGTAAGTATTAATAACGGATTATGATACTCAACATAGCGAAAAGGAGTCCCAATAGCATACGAGCTGAAAATCAATAGCAATCATGTTTGGCTACATCGTAACCCCAGATAACGGGATTAGAACATAGCATATTTCGGTAAAAGCATCACAATAAATAGGTTCATGATAAACGATAAATTAAGGACGGGAAAACGTATCAAATTCGTCGTGTGGTTGTGTGCGTCCCCGTCTCTCCGTGACTGTTGCCCGCCTTTTGATCTGTGATATTCCGTTACCCTCTTGTGCGTCTGCGTTGCTTCTGTTCAGCCGTGAGATGGTAAAGTGTCGTGAGTTCTTGATTTGGGTGAGGTGTATGTTCGATGATGTGAGTTGAGGGTGAGGTGTGTGCTTAGTGTGAGAGAGTCGAGAGGTGGGTTGATGGTGTCAGAGCTTGTCTTCCCTGAGTTTTCTCTCTCCCTTAAAATACGCGCAGTCCATTGCATAATTCAATCTTTCCTTGAGCAGTATTTAGACCTTCTTGCTTGAAAAATAATGCGCCTAGGGTCACTTGAGCCGTATTTTTTACCTTTGCAAACTTAGACCCTACTTGCATATTGGCCAAGCCAATAGAATTCTGTATGTACGCACTATTTTTCGGGTTTTCTTTTCATGTCCAAATTCTCCCGTGTTTGGCCTTTTTTGCTCCAATATCTACAAAACAAGAAATGTAAATGTAAACGTAGGATATTCAAAGTTATTCGGATCAATACAATGCAAATCACGCTTTTATGCGGTATAAATATTATGTAAAATCATAACTTATCAATATCGCCACGGAGGTTGACGTCTGGTGGTCGCCTAGCCAGAGTTTTACAATAAATTAATTATATTAGTTTCAATCAATTATGTTATTAATAATATCTTACATGAACGGGCCCGAGGAACCATTTGAAATTGTTCGCTTATGGTGTCTCACTCTATGTAATACATTATTTAAAAAGTAATGATTCTTATTAATATCAAAAATAAAAATATGAATATCATTTTGATCGTTATAAAAAAGAATAAATTAGTGACGTTTGTATGTTTTTATCATATAAATCACATGGATATCAATGATGTTATGATTTGGTGGAATATAAAATTAAAATACCAAATTCGTGAGCCACTAAATCAAAAATCCAACCCTATGATTAAATGAGACATGAAGTAGGAGCAATAATAACACATAACTTAAAAGGCTCCATTACACCAAATAACGGGTGTTTTACATTTGTAGGCAATTTTTTAGTAGTTATTTACAAAAATACGCACTGTGTGTTGATTGTTACAAAAATAGGCACAATTTTTTATAATTTATTTTAATAATTTTATGTGTAATATATTTCTGATTTATTTAATACTTAATTAATTTTATAAATTGTAGGATTCTTCATCGTTCGATTAATGGAATCGAACCGATGTCGAAATCATTTATACCGATTATAGAATCGCATTTTTAATTCGGTATTTGGTTTTTATGTTTCATAAAAGAAATTTTTTGGTTCGCCGGAAACCACCTTTTATTTTTAAATATTTTAATGTTTACAATATTTTATAACTATATACATAACATTAAAACTATTCAATTTTTTTTATTTGCAAGCAACTATTTGGAACAACATTGATATATAAATATTTTCGGCTAGTTGATCTTTTTTCTTAATTTTTATCTTGTTTTGTGTTGGTTTACTTATTCATGACAAAAAACTTCGACTTTGATCCGATTTTGCAAGAAATTGATCTAGTTTTTGGGTTATCGAGTCGATTTTGGTTCTTCAACCATTCTCGAAAACGAGGTTGATGTCTTGATTCCATCGATACAGTTTTCGACGAAAAATACTGTAAAAAAATTTAACATGGAACAAAACTTTTTTTTAGAAACATGGAGCAAGAAGTGATTACTATGGTTGTTTTTTTTTTCCGAATTGTGCATTATCTTTCTTTTATTTGTGTGAATCGTGTATCGTCTTCTTTGTATTTTTATGTATTATTTAGTTTCTGCTGTATTTTGTCTTTAATTTTGTATATTATAAAATTGCTTCATACAAAAAGATAAATTAAAAGGATGCCTATTTATGTAATGAACTTGTGCACATAATAAATTAATTCACAAAAAGAAAATAAAATATAAGAATGCATATTTTGGTAATCCAATGCACATAGTGCCTATTTTTGTTATTCAAGGTTGGAAAGATGCCTACTTTTTCAATAACTCCCAAATAACATGAATATTATATTCTAAAGGCACAATACCAATGAACAAATTTGCTCTCAATTGCACAATCTTTGCGAGAACGAGACCTGCCCCGTTTAACTTATGTTGGACCCGAGACTCGCCACGCCGCGCCTAAGGTTTGGACCCACCCCTACCTGCCCAAAACCGTACGAACCGGGTCCGACCCGCCGACCCGATTCGTGTTGTTTTTTCTTTTTCTTTTTTTTAAAAATATTTTTAATCAAACTTTTTTTTTAAATGGAAAAAATCCAAAACATTTGTGGTACTTGGAGTTTGAACTCATGACCTTACATTTTATATAGAAACTTATCTACTAGACCACAAAGCTTTTTATTAATAACTCCAACACTTATATATCCAAATCCATGGAATACTGAATTCAGTATAAAAATGTAAAGAAGCCATTCCTTCGATACATTCATGTTTATGCTCCGCTTCAATTAAATTCGGAGAAATTTTAACCCATTCTTGATATAGTCCAAAAAAGGGTTCTTTAAGAATTTCAATTGAGGCTCCATAAGAAAGCCACCATTGATAAAGATCCTCCGTATGGTATCAGAGCCATGGTGGGGTATTAAGAAGTTAAGGTGTAGTTTAACGTCTTTTTCAAATGAATTTAATGCGTAGAAAAGACACTGTTAAAAACAGTATCGAAGAGGAATATGATGTTCCTCAAGATTTAGATAAATTAAATCGTTGGACAATTCCTAAGATAGATTATAAAATAATCTATGAATTAGGAACTTTTGAAAAATTAGGTTTGAAACAGGTAGTCAAAACTACCGAAGAAACTATCTCTCTTAACAACGAAGAGATGGTTATTAGGCTTCTAAGCAATAGAGACTTAGAAAAATACAGAATAAACCATAAGTTTATTCATATTGGGTTAGTTCAAGTAGCCTTTAAGCCTTTGACTTTAGAAGGTTTACCAGAGAGTTTTATAGCAGCTCTTAGAGACGGTCGAAATCTCGACTGGAAACAATCCCTTATGGAAATAATCCAGTCTAGTCTGGCACATGGTCCAGTCTATTTTAATGTTTATCCAAATCTCCAATTATCATTGACTGATGTCAATATATTAGATGCTCTGACATTAAATGTCAAAACTCATGGATATAATTACGCTCCGGGTTCGGAAGTAATTTGTATCTGTTATAGAATTTATTATAAACCTTTATATACGCTGAATCCTCAGTGCAAAATTGTTGATAAACCTATCAACGAAACTGTCCTTATAGAAACCAATTTTAGTAGATCTAACATCACAACTCGTAGATCTATTAAATGGGAAGAAATTCAATTTCCAGAAAATTGGGTTATTGAACGAGCTATGCCTCTGCAACCCAAAATCAGGAAAAATCCTACTCAAACAATACAGACAACAGATGGAACTGTTCAAATACAATTTGAGCAGGATAGAATATCTGTCGATGTAAAAACTCCGAGATCTAGAATTTCTAGATCAAGCTCATCACATTATCATATATCACCATGTGATTATATGATAAGATCTCCTTCTAGAGCTTCGACTTCTCAAATCAGAGAGTCAACCTCTAGTGACTACCTTCAGAATAAGGTAGAAGAATTAAGAATTAATTCTGATAATATTGTTCATGGAGTCTTTAAAAATCAAGACGAGGAAATAACCGAGTCAGAAATGGATTTTCATGTTTAATGGATCTAAAACCCAATATTGATTTTAGTCCGGGTTCTCCGGCAAGAAAGAAAATTAATCAGGAATTTAATTTACCCAAATGGGAACTTTTCCGAAAATTGCAAGGTTTTGGAGGAATCTTAAAACAAGTTTCTCCAGAAGATAAAAAAGAATATTTAGTTAGATTCCATTCTGGGAAATGGAACAATGCTCAAAAGAATTATGCTACTATAGCTAGAGAAGTCCTCGCTATAGTTAAATGCGTCCTTAAATTTCAGGATGATTTATATAATCAAAGGTTTTTAATAAAAACTGATTGTCAAGCTGCAAAATTTATGTTTCTGAAAGACTTTAAACATGATGTCTCTAAACAAATGTTTGCGAGATGGCAGGCTCATTTAGCCCCATTCGATTTTGAAATAATTTATAAAAAAGGGAGTGATAATAGTCTTCCCGATTATCTAACTCGTGAATATCTTTCATGAATTTTGCAGATATGTCCCACTATGGGAGAAATTTCCCCTCTAATAGAGGTGGAAGAGGTGGAAAAAATATTGTTGCACAAATGGGCAATAAAAAACTCGTTAAAGAGAATCTTTCAGCTTCCTCAAGTAATACTTTGAGTAGCGAAGATTACAAAGAATTCCTTGAATTCAAGAAACAGAAAGCCAAGTCTTCTAATGAAGGCACTTCTTACGCAAAGGTTATTGCGGAAGAAGAGGACGATGTTGACTATGAGAAAATTTCTCATACTGAGGTAATTATATTACTTGAATTTAAAGATCTAAAATGGTCTGATGAACCTTGGACTATAATGTCAAGGTATTTAGAAAGAGCATCATATGCTGCCACGTTTTATAAAAATCGTGATAATTATGAAAATATTCTTAAATCCACTGGTACGTGTGATTTTGATCATTTCAATGCAGGAAATTCCCAAACAGCTTTGAAAAAGGGTTATACCTTTAGTAAAATTATTTTCAAGCAAATCATTTCGCCTGAAAAATGGGCTATTCACCCTTTAAAGGATAGAGAATATCTCCATCCTGAGTTAAAAACTATAGTCAAATTCAATTATTATGACTATATCGACGCTTTTTATAAAGTATTTTTATACCAGAATGAGAATAGAAAACATTCTTGGTGGATTAATGGCTTTCTTATGGAGCCTCAATTGAAATTCTTAAAGAACCCTTTTTTGGACTATATCAAGAATGGGTTAAAATTTCTCCGAATTTAATTGAAGCGGAGCATAAACATGAATGTATTGAAGGAATGGCTTCTTTACATTTTTATACTGAATTCAGTATTCCATGGATTTGGAGATGGACTCCAGAAGTGGGTTATACCCAACAAAAAATTCCATGTCTTAAACGAAATTTTTATATAAAATTTTGGAAAAAGATGATAAGAAAAACTGCTACTGGTGAATATGAAAGCCAGCAGACGATTGATAAAATCGAAGAAAAAATTTTTCAGTATAAAGAGATGATTAATAATCATCAACAAAGGGAACCCCCAAGTCCTTTTGAAATAATTTCGAGAAGGATGAATATCCAAAAGGGAAAGATGAAGTCTGAAGAAATTGTTCAGGCTTATTTTGACCTAATGAAAAAGGATATCCACAAAAATCTTGGCATTGAAGCCTCAGTGGATTTCTCAATGGAAACTTCGTCAAAAGATGAAGACTTTTGTCTTGGTGGAGAAGGACAAGATCCGGAAGATCCGGATAATATTTTGGTGGATGATGCCATTGATCTACTCAAGGACACGATCACCAAGAAAATTCAAGAAAAAGATAAGAAGAAATGATGCCCTACTTTGTCCATTTCCTAAAGTAAGGATCATTACGAAGACTTTTATGACAAAGTTGATAACTTTAATAAAGAGAAAGCAACGGTCTACATTTAAAGATGGTGGACAGCTCATAAAGCAAGAGTCGAAGAAAATTCTTTGGCAAATTATTGATGTTTACTATGCTTTTTTCCTTCTTGTCTATAAAATGGCCTTAAGCCATTTACCTTGTACGCATCTCATTATGCACTCTCTCTCTCTCTTGTAATTCTCCCTCTCCCTGTAAAATATTAATATTAAAAGAAATAAAAGTTTGAAGTTTGCTATACGACTCCTCTCTCCTTCTCAAGTAAGTTTTTAAATTTTGTTATTTTTCTTTTATCTAGTTTAGCCTTAATGGAAGGCTAATTTACACGTTAAACTACACCAAAATGCCTTAATACTTAATCGTGGTTTTATACTATTTTATATTTATATATATATATATTTATATTAATATGATGTATTAAAATTAATTTAAAAACCGATTGAAGGAATTAAATTTTGAATAAAGGTTGTAATAAAATTTTATTTTGATTAATTCTGTGTCGGCTCTTGGCAAGCCCGTGTTGCCGAAGATTGGCGTTTGAGGGCGATGGCTGTTACCGATTGAATTAATTAAATGAAAATTTTTATTATGTAAAACTCCTTGTATTCGATGATTTAATTCTAAAGATCACAAAAAATAATTTTTAATTTTATTTTGAATTAATGGTATATAGGCTGGAATACCTTGGGTCCGAACGGGATTAGACTGTTTACAGTTTAATAACTGGACTAATAGGTTTAACAACGCCACGTACCATTATTCACCTTTTATTTTGATGTTTGGTATATCGGTTGAACTGCCTTCAAACGAGACACCGATCATGGTATAAAAGTGTGACTACCTTTGGTTCAAAGTGAGTTAAACTGTTTCAGTTTAATCACTAGATCCAATAGGTTTTGTTTGACTAAGTACCATTATCATGGTTTGTTAGGTGGATATTGCCACGTACCATCATCACCTTCTTGTATGCAAGTTCCTATAAGTTTACCGTAGGTATAGGAGTTATAATCAATACTTGATTCTCCTTTTCTAAGGTTATTTCTTACCCTTTCTGCAAAGAGTGAAGGTAAACCGTCTATAAATTTAGACTTCCAATGAGTACTATTTGACTCAGGGAGTTCCATGACTCGACTAAGGAAAGTATCCTTATACCATCTAAATGATGTAAGAGTTTTACATCTAAGATTTTGTAGAAGAGTTCTGATATTTTCAGAATTATCAGACCATCGGCCTGTGAAGTGTTCAATAATGTTTACACATAAAGTATAAACAACATTGTCTACTTGTTGACCATTTTCTTCTTTAATGGTTTGGTAAATGTCATCTTTTTCATGTTGAGATAAATAATTATCCCACCATCCTTTTAACTGACCAGTAAAGCCAGCGACAATCATTTTTGCAACCGCCTTATCATTATTTTGATTAGCTTTGCAAATAGTGCTATACATAAGCATCCTATGGATCATATTATAGATCTGTCTTTCAGTATAACCATCTAAGTTCCATTCGTATATACTTCTACCACTATACGAATTATTGAGCATAAATTCTTGTTCTTCGAACAAGATATCTTGAGGGGTAGGCCTAGGGTAATAATATTTACTTTGAGTGCGCCTATCTGCATATTTTGTATGTTTTAATTTATTAATTTCTTCGTTAAACGTATCTTGAATATCTCGAATATTATCAGAATTTTCAAGTCGATTTTCAAATTCTTCACTTAAAGTATTAAGCTTCAAATCTTTAAGTTTTTCTTCGAGTAAATTTTCGATATGAGAAATTGATTTTAATTTAAAATCAATAATTTCAGGAGGAGGCTGAATACTGGAGGCAGTATCGACCTTTTCAATTTTTACTTTATCTTTTAAAAGATAATTCTTTATATCTTTAACTGAAGACGAAATTTCTTCAATATTTTTCTTTAATAAAGAAATTTGTTCTCCTAAAACAATAACATACATATTTGTATAATTTTGTTGTTTTAAAAGACAATTAATATGACTTATAGTCACTGTAATCGTATCATTTTCAAATAATTTTTGAAAAGCATTGAAATATCGAATCTCATTTTCTTTTTCCATTTGGAAACTAGTTTGAGGAGGGTAAACTGAATTTAGATTTTTCCCCGTTGAAAGTTTATAATTTCTTTCAAGAACTGAAACCATGTTTTTAAAATATTTTTCTAAAAACCAGGGAATAAAAGGTAACATTTCATTTCGTTTTGGTAAATCTTTATTCAAAATTTAATTCCTTCAATCGGTTTTTAAATTTAATATATATAAAAATATAAAATAGTATAAAACCACGATTAAGTATTAAGGCATTTTGGTGTAGTTTAACGTGTAAATTAGCCTTCCATTAAGGCTAAACTAGATAAAAGAAAAATAACAAAATTTAAAAACTTACTTGAGAAGGAGAGAGGAGTCGTATAGCAAACTTCAAACTTTTATTTCTTTTAATATTAATATTTTACAGGGAGAGGGAGAATTACAAGAGAGAGAGAGAGTGCATAATGAGATGCGTACAAGGTAAATGGCTTAAGGCCATTTTATAGACAAGAAGGAAAAAAGCATAGTAAACATCAATAATTTGCCAAAGAATTTTCTTCGACTCTTGCTTTATGAGCTGTCCACCATCTTTAAATGTAGACCGTTGCTTTCTCTTTATTAAAGTTATCAACTTTGTCATAAAAGTCTTCGTAATGATCCTTACTTTAGGAAATGGACAAAGTAGGGCATCATTTCTTCTTATCTTTTTCTTGAATTTTCTTGGTGATCGTGTCCTTGAGTAGATCAATGGCATCATCCACCAAAATATTATCCGGATCTTCCGGATCTTGTCCTTCTCCACCAAGACAAAAGTCTTCATCTTTTGACGAAGTTTCCATTGAGAAATCCACTGAGGCTTCAATGCCAAGATTTTTGTGGATATCCTTTTTCATTAGGTCAAAATAAGCCTGAACAATTTCTTCAGACTTCATCTTTCCCTTTTGGATATTCATCCTTCTCGAAATTATTTCAAAAGGACTTGGGGGTTCCCTTTGTTGATGATTATTAATCATCTCTTTATACTGAAAAATTTTTTCTTCGATTTTATCAATCGTCTGCTGGCTTTCATATTCACCAGTAGCAGTTTTTCTTATCATCTTTTTCCAAAATTTTATATAAAAATTTCGTTTAAGACATGGAATTTTTTGTTGGGTATAACCCACTTCTGGAGTCCATCTCCAAATCCATGGAATACTGAATTCAGTATAAAAATGTAAAGAAGCCATTCCTTCAATACATTCATGTTTATGCTCCGCTTCAATTAAATTCGGAGAAATTTTAACCCATTCTTGATATAGTCCAAAAAAGGGTTCTTTAAGAATTTCAATTGAGGCTCCATAAGAAAGCCACCATTGATAAAACCAATTAGGAATCTCGGACTTATAAACATCCGAACAGATCTTAATCCACCAAGAATGTTTTCTATTCTCATTCTGGTATAAAAATACTTTATAAAAAGCGTCGATATAGTCATAATAATTGAATTTGACTATAGTTTTTAACTCAGGATGGAGATATTCTCTATCCTTTAAAGGGTGAATAGCCCATTTTTCAGGCGAAATGATTTGCTTGAAAATAATTTTACTAAAGGTATAACCCTTTTTCAAAGCTGTTTGGGAATTTCCTGCATTGAAATGATCAAAATCACACGTACCAGTGGATTTAAGAATATTTTCATAATTATCACGACTTTTATAAAACGTGGCAGCATATAATGCTCTTTCTAAATACCTTGACATTATAGTCCAAGGTTCATCAGACCATTTTAGATCTTTAAATTCAAGTAATATAATTACCTCAGTATGAGAAATTTTCTCATAGTCAACATCGTCCTCTTCTTCCGCAATAACCTTTGCGTAAGAAGTGCCTTCATTAGAAGACTTGGCTTTCTGTTTCTTGAATTCAAGGAATTCTTTGTAATCTTCGCTACTCAAAGTATTACTTGAGGAAGCTGAAAGATTCTCTTTAACGAGTTTTTTATTGCCCATTTGTGCAACAATATTTTTTCCACCTCTTCCACCTCTATTAGAGGGGAAATTTCTCCCATAGTGGGACATATATGCAAAATTCATGAAAGATATTCACGAGTTAGATAATCGGGAAGACTATTATCACTCCCTTTTTTATAAATTATTTCAAAATCGAATGGGGCTAAATGAGCCTGCCATCTCGCAAACATTTGTTTAGAGACATCATGTTTAAAGTCTTTCAGAAACATAAATTTTGCAGCTTGACAATCAGTTTTTATTAAAAACCTTTGATTATATAAATCATCCTGAAATTTAAGGACGCATTTAACTATAGCGAGGACTTCTCTAGCTATAGTAGCATAATTCTTTTGAGCATTGTTCCATTTCCCAGAATGGAATCTAACTAAATATTCTTTTTTATCTTCTGGAGAAACTTGTTTTAAGATTCCTCCAAAACCTAAATCAGAGGCATCAGTCTCTATAATTTTTTGCCAATTAGGATTAGCAATCATAAGACATGGTAAATGCGTAACCTTATTCTTAATTTTTCTAATTGCTTCAGTGTGACTATTTGTCCACTGACAAGGAATCTTTTTTAATCTATCATATAAAATAGATGTATCAATTGCAAGATTTTTATAATAAGGAGAAATATAATTAAGACTCCCTAAAAATCTTTGAAGTTGAGTTTTATCAAGAATTTGATCAGGAAATTTTGACGCAAACTCAATACTTCTATTAATAGGGTTAACATTACCCTTTTCAATAGTATGACCAAAGAAACAAACTTTGGTCTGAAATAATACCATTTCTGGGCTGGATATAACTAATCCATTTTGAATAACAATTTTCTTGAAAATATCAAGATGTTTAAAATGAGTTTCAATGTCTTTAGAAAAGATAAGTATATCATCGATATAAACGATAATAAAATTACTATAAGGAATAAAAATATCGTTCATAATATTTTGAAATTCAGAGGGAGCGTTTTTTAATCCAAAAGGCATAACGTTCCACTCATACTGTCCAATTGGGACTGTAAAAGCAGTCTTATATCTGTCTTTTTCAGCAACTTGTATTTGCCAAAATCCTGATTTTAAATCAAATTTTGAGAATATAATTGCACTAAATAATCGATCTAAAAGATCTTTCTTATTTGGAATAGGATACCTATTCCATTTTAGAACCTTATTTAGAGGTTTATAATTAATAACTAACCTTGGTGCTCCCCTTTCCTTTTCGGCATGATTATTAACATAGAAAGCAGTGCACGACCAAGGTGATTTTGAAGGTTTTATTAAACCTTTCTGTAAAAGAGAAGTTATTTCTTTTTTACATAATTCTAATAATTCAGAATTCATTTGACAAGGACGAGCTTTAGTGGGAATATTTTTCTCATTAAAGTCATCTTCATAGGGTAAAGAAACAATATGTTTCTTTCTATTCCAAAAGCATTAGGAAGATCGTTACATATCTGCAACGTAAATTCATTATATAATAATTTAATTTTTTCTTGTAACTTAGGATTCTGGAGTTTATCCTCAATCGTAAGTATACCAATTTCTTGTTTAAGGTAATTTACCTGATTTTCTTTAGCTTTAATAAGAATAGAATCCTTAATTTCATTAAGAATTCTAGAAAAAGGTTCAGTAATGAATTCAAAGTATACTTCTTTATCTTCGAAGTTTCCTTTGAACCCGTATTCATCAATATTTCTAATAGGAAATATTTTCCTAAGAAAAGGCGTACCAAGAATTACTTGGTTCGTAATATTCTTAACAAGTAAGAATGACGTAGGAATGCAGACCTTATTTTTACAAATAAAGGCCTTAGGAATTTTGTAATTAATTTGCAATTTTTCTCCGCTTGCTGAGCTGAGAGAATGAGTTGTTTTATGGAAATATTGGGTAGGAATTATTCCTTCTTGAATACAGTTTAAATCTGTTCCACTATCGATTAGTGCAACCAGATTTTTCTGAAAGTTTCCATCGATTAGTAATGAAATTTTTACTAACCATTTTTGAGAAGTAATAACTTCTAAAGTAGAAAGATAATTATTATCTTCAATAATTTTTGAACTACTAGCGAATTCTGCGTTAGTAAATTCTTCAACAATTTCTTTTCCTTTTTCTAATTTAGAAAATCTTCTTTCAAGATCAATATGACTTAATTTTAAATTTTTAATTTCAGTTTTAAGATTTGAAATTTCAGAATTTAAATCTCTAATATTAGTAGGTGATTCGGTTTTAAATTTATTTTTATTATGAAGTAACTTTATTACTTCGGACATACTATATGGTTCAGATTTAGGAATAACTTCTTTAGAAGTTTCTTCCTCTTTTTGAATTATTCTTTTAATAATCAGATTTTTTAAATCTGGATCATCTGTTTCTTTTAATATCTCGAGAAGATTATTATCAAGAACATTTATTTCTTGAAACTGTGATATAATTTGGTATAAATTATTATCTTCTACTTCAGATTCTGAACTATCTAAATTTTTAGAGCAAGGTTGTCCTATTTGACATTCCTGACATTCATCGGATTCTGACGATGAAATATCTTCGATGATATTGTTTTCATTATTCGAAGAAGTTTCACTGTCTGATTCCAACAGAATTTTTGATAATGTTTCTTTTAATTCATTATTAATTTCTAAACTATTGATTTTTTTTTTGGTCCAGCAGGTACTGGCTTTATGACCTACTTTTCCACATTTTCGACAGATAATTGGAGGAAATTTATTTTTGTATTGATAATTTTTATTATCTTTTGAGAATTTTTGTTCTCTTCTTTTTGATCTTCTAATTTTTTCTTTTCATATTGTTTAGAAGAATATTTTTTAGTTTTGTGTTCTTTACGAGTTTTACTCGTAGAAGGACTTTCCATGCCAAATTGGCCACAGAATTCTCCTAATTGTTTTTTTCTCGTCTAGAGAATGTCTCTTGACTTGTTTATTTAATTTAATTTCATTACATAAGGCTAGACCTTCCTGTATGCAAGTTCCTATAAGTTTACCGTAGGTATAGGAGTTATAATCAATACTTGATTCTCCTTTTCTAAGGTTATTTCTTACCCTTTCTGCAAAGAGTGAAGGTAAACCGTCTATAAATTTAGACTTCCAATGAGTACTATTTGACTCAGGGAGTTCCATGACTCGACTAAGGAAAGTATCCTTATACCATCTAAATGATGTAAGAATTTTACATCTAAGATTTTGTAGAAGAGTTCTGATATTTTCAGAATTATCAGACCATCGGCCTGTGAAGTGTTCAATAATGTTTACACATAAAGTATAAACAACATTGTCTACTTGTTGACCATTTTCTTCTTTAATGGTTGCAAAAATGATTGTCGCTGGCTTTACTGGTCAGTTAAAAGGATGGTGGGATAATTATTTATCTCAACATGAAAAAGATGACATTTACCAAATCGATTTATATAATCAAAGGTTTATATACTGAAAGATTTATACTGTCCAATTGGGACAGTATGAGTGGAACGTTATGCCTTTTGGATTAAAAAACGCTCCCTCTGAATTTCAAAATATTATGAACGATATTTTTATTCCTTATAGTAATTTTATTATCGTTTATATCGATGATATACTTATCTTTTCTAAAGACATTGAAACTCATTTTAAACATCTTGATATTTTCAAGAAAATTGTTATTCAAAATGGATTAGTTATATCCAGCCCAAAAATGGTATTATTTCAGACCAAAGTTCGTTTCTTGGGTCATACTATCGAAAAGGGTAATGTTAACCCTATTAATAGAAGTATTGAGTTTGCGTCAAAATTTCCTGATCAAATTCTTGATAAAACTCAACTTCAAAGATTTTTAGGGAGTCTTAATTATATTTCTCCTTATTATAAAAATCTTGCAATTGATACATCTATTTTATATGATAGATTAAAAAAGATTCCTTGTCAGTGGACAAATAGTCACACTGAAGCAATTAGAAAAATTAAGAATAAGGTTACGCATTTACCATGTCTTATGATTGCTAATCCTAATTGGCAAAAAATTATAGAGACTGATGCCTCTGATTTAGGTTTTGGAGGAATCTTAAAACAAGTTTCTCCAGAAGATAAAAAAGAAATAACTTCTCTTTTACAGAAAGGTTTAATAAAACCTTCAAAATCACCTTGGTCGTGCACTGCTTTCTATGTTAATAATCATGCCGAAAAGGAAAGGGGAGCACCAAGGTTAGTTATTAATTATAAACCTCTAAATAAGGTTCTAAAATGGATTAGGTATCCTATTCCAAATAAGAAAGATCTTTTAGATCGATTATTTAGTGCAATTATATTCTCAAAATTTGATTTAAAATCAGGATTTTGGCAAATACAAGTTGCTGAAAAAGACAGATATAAGACTGCTTTTACAGTCCCAATTGGACAGTATGAGTGGAACGTTATGCCTTTTGGATTAAAAAACGCTCCCTCTGAATTTCAAAATATTATGAACGATATTTTTATTCCTTATAGTAATTTTATTAGCAAGACTCGGGGCGGGACTCGGGACCCTAAACCCGCCCCAATACCCGAATAGTAAAAAACCGATTCATTGGGCTAGACCCGGACCCGCCTAGACTGTATAATCTTAGCCTAAGCTGTATTAACCTATGCGTGCGTACATATGTTGTTAGATTAGACCATCTCCAACTGAGAAGCACATTCTCAAACTCAAATGCATTCTCAAACTCAAAATGCAGTAATTCTTCTCCAACCGATCAACTCATTCTCAAACTCAATAGACTGTTTTGTAATATTTACTTTCATACTAATTTTAATACTGCCCATATATTTTATAACTTTACAAATTAGACTACAAATAAACTATTTTCGATTTAATCACAAAACATTAATAAGGTTAATAATAGAAAAAGTTTTATACATATAAAAGCCTAGATACAATTAGATGAAAATAATGAAAGTAAAATAAAAAAAAAAAGAACAAACAGAATAAAAGGGTTCGGCCACTTTACTTGACTGCTCTTTTCATACCATACGCCATCACTAATGAGCTTTGCGCAGCTCATCAATGGCCATTTTCCCAAAATACCCCTTTCTTCTTGTTCGGCCTCTTAAAATATTTTTGACACATTTTTCTTGATCCACCTTTTTGACCTTTTTCTGACACATCTACTCCATCATCTGTCATTCATGAGTTTTTTCTGACGAAAATATACGAGAGAAAGATAAATTTCAGGACTTCAGCGCAAATTAAGAAATCTCATCGCATAATAACTGATCAGAACGCATAGATGCGTTTTTTTAAGTGAGAGAAATTAAAAATTTCATTTTGGGATTGGTTTTTGGTATCAGTTGGAGTAAATTTATGATTTTTTTTTAGTTTTCCAGCTCGATTGGAGATGCTCTTAGAAGTGCTAGGTGAAGATTTCATGTCTCATCTACGGTTAGAAGTGGGAGAAAATACAAAATACAAAAACCCAAAATACCAAAATCATTAATAATTAACTCAGACGTCCCAATTGTTCCTTCACCACTAACCTGAATAAATGAATATAAATAGTCTTGGGTCGTTAAGACGTTTTCAGGCTACCAAACACTTGCAATTTAAACTTCAAAGGCTACTTGACGTTTTATACGGCTTCACACTTATTAAGAAAGTAATATAACTACCCCAAAGAATAATTTAATAACATAATGTCCCATTGTCGTCCCTTCTATCACCCACAAATTAATTACTAAACACAGAGCATCTCCCAGGGATACTTTATTTTATGTGTAAAACATAAAAGTAGGGCATCTCCAACACACGGCTTAAAAATACAGTTAATTTACTCTAGGGCCGGATTTGGGCATGTGCAAGCAGGCCTACAGCACAGGACCACATATCCGGCCAAGTGTAACATAGGGCCGCAAAAGAATTGTCATAATATAAAGGCCCAACAAATTGTTAAAATACCAGAAATTTTTTAATATGGCCAACTCATAAAATCTATTTTCTACACTAATTTTTACTCCAACCCATTAACACTATCTTTTAACACTAAAAATCAAATTCCTTTTTATTACTCGTAATTGACTTATTAAACTTTTATGTTATAATAATAAAAAGTCAATATACTATAATTATTAATATTTAAAAATTAAATAATTATATAAGTAGCATATTATCTAACTATGATTTTACTAAATTAAAAGAAAATATCAATATTTATGTTTACTTTTATTATTATAAGAATATCAAGTATTTTAAATTTAACTAATATGTTTTATTAAATAAAATATAAATAAATATAAAGTACAACTTTACTTTTGTGTTAAAAATTATACTCTACAACTAGAGTTTCTCTGCTCATTAACATAATATTAAGGGGTGTTTGTTTCATGTGATCCCATATCACGGTGATACTCACATCACCGTGATGTGGATATCACAGTAATGTGGATCAAGGTGATATGTCATCACTGTGTTTGTTTTGGGGTGATGTTCAGTTTGCATATCAATGTGATATTGGAATATTGTGTTTGTGTAATCGCAATGACGTCTTCGGTGATGTCGTGTAAATGTCATATTTAACCTTATGTATATTATGTAGTAAAAGTGTTTTAATATGTTCATTTAAGGTAAAATTTTTAACGTGATAGTTATTAATATTTGAAAATCAAGTTTTAATTATTTGCAGTAATTATAAGCATGTTATATAATTAATCAATAGAATTGTTATATTTTTTTAGGCTTTAACATAGATTTTAACCAATCATTATTATAAGTATTTTATATAATTCTTCAATATAAGTATTTTATTTTTTAAGCTTTAATATATTAATCAATTATTAATTATAAGTATTTTTTATAATCCTTCAACATAATTTTTATATTTAAGTATGTTGGTTATGTAATTTAAAATAGGAATAAGATTATATAAGGACTGAATGTTAAAAGGTAAGGGCTAATTTTGTCCAAATAAATATTGAAAACATCACAACATCACGATGATGGAGGATAACCCTGCTTTTTGGGGTGATCCAAAAGCTGGAATATCACCCCGTTTTGATCACCTCGGTGATCCTCCATCACGGTAATGACGTATCACCCACGCTAAACAAACACGGTGCGATGGAAGGATCACGGCAATGTTTGGAGCATCTCCAACCCCCAGCATGAAATACAGTTAATTCTCCATAATATTATAGCTGCTACAGTGCTTTTACTCCAACCCATAAACTCTGTTATATACACTAATTTTCACTACACCCCAATAACTCTATTTTTACTCTAAAAATAAAATTCCTATATTAAACTTTATATTATATTAATTAAAAAGTCAGTAAATTATAATACTTAATATTTAAAATTAACTAAATTATAAACTTAGCATATTATTTAATTATAATTTATTAAATTAAAATGTTAATATAAATAAATAATAGGAAATTAATATTATTTTTATTTTTATTATTATAAGAATATCAAATATTTAAATATAATTAAAATATTTTTTATTACATAAATTATAAATAAATAGAAAGTACTACACAATTTTTGTGTTGAAAATTGTGTGTACTCTACATCTAGAGTATCTCTGCTAATCGACTTTTGTGTTGAAAATTAATATTTAGATGCATTTATGTTTTTTATTATTTAAATCACATGAGATAACGATGATTTTATGATTTGGTGAATTATATAATTAATAAATATAAAATAAGTTAAAATACAAAAATAAAAAAAATAAAAAAAATTAAAAAAAAAAAGAGAGTAAATCGTAGTCCTAAGTTACGAGTTACTTGAAATCAATATTGAATGCCAGATCTAACTCGTATTCTGGGATTACGAGTTACTCCACGTAATACTCCCCCGCCAGCGAGGATAGTAACTCGTATTCTGGGATTACGAGTTACGTAACTCGTAATCCCAGAATACGAAAATCTTTATTTTATTAATGGTTTTTGTTTCTTGTTTATTTTATTAATGTTTGATTTTTTTTAATTTTTTAATTAAAAAAGCCTAGATATAGAGTCTCATTAGAGTACGTACTTTATTTTTGTGTTTTACACAAAAATAAAGTACCCGTTGGAGATGCTCAGTGTTAAATATAGAGTCCCGTTGGAGTAGAAACGTACTCTATTTTTGTGTTGTACACAAACATAAAGTGGAGGTGCTCTTAGCAGAAAACTCTAGTTCTAGAGTACACACAATATTCAACACAAAAATAGAGTTGTAGTTTCTATTATTTTTATACATATATTTTATTTATTTTTAAAATATATGATATTTTCTTATAATAATAAAAGTAATAATATTAATTTTATTTTTGATATTGTCCTTTTAGATTAATGAATTATAATTTAATAATATGCTATATTTATGATTTGTTGATTTTTAAATATTAATAACTATAATATATTGACTTCTTAATCTTTATAATATAAAGTTTAATAAGTTAATTATGATAGTAATATATAAGAATAAAGTTAATGGGGTTTGAGTAAAAATTGTAGCAACTATATTATTGTGTAAGGTTTGAAATGCTTACCATAATTAACACCTACGCGATTGATGAAAATGCTCTATTTCAGGAATTCATATCTCGGTACCAAAAAATTAGAAATAAAGACGATGACATTGCACTTTTGAATGCACTTATTGATCATTTATGGGAGGAACGCACCAATTCCTAATTAAATGTATGTTTCAGTTGTACTGATAATATTTCAAAAGTTATTTTATTAAATGTATTCTCATTTATTTTTATTACTGAATTTAAAATAATATCATTGTAACGTTATTGAATTTAAAAAATATTATTGTACAATAAATATAATATTATTGTACTAATAATTATGAATTTAAAATAATATCATTGTTTAATTTTTTTGGCGTAGTTGTTGTCTAATTTGTAAAGTTGTAAAATGCGGGTAATATTGAAAAGTTATAAAATTTGGTGTGAAAAAGAATATTCTGAGAATATTCTTTTGAGTTTGAAAATGGGTTTAATGGTTGGAGAAGAATTACTGTTTGATGTGACATTTACTGTATTTTGGTTTGAGAATAGGTTTTTCGGTTGGAGATGGCCTTAGAGCGCACGAAATCATCTGTCCCACAATTTCCGTCCTCCTCTATGTTCCAAATGATCAGATCCATTAAATTTTAAATCATGTTGTTCAAAAAAAATTCTTTTTTTTGTTTATTAATTCCTTCAATTCTATATTCCACGAAATCGTAAAATCATTGTTATTTCACGTGATTTATAAAATAGAAATAAATAAACACATCCAATTTATTTCTTGTTTTGTTATGATCAATTTGATATCCAGATCAAATATTTTCGATAATCATAAGAATAACTTTTAACAAAATGGGACAGAAAATGAATAAAAGATTTGGCAGATAATTTCAACGGTCCTTAGAGCAACCGCTCGTCAACAATAAATTTATGAGGGGCTTAGCTGTAATTTGCCTATCAGCCTATGTTCGTTCAAAAACATTTTTCCGCGTGGAAAAGAAAGCGCCTAGAAAGGGAAGAGCCACTTTTACACAGTCAAAGTCAAAGAACCCCAATATTTCATCTCTATAAATACACACAGCACACTCTTTCTCTCTCTCTCAAAACACCCTTGCGACGCCTACTAATTTATTAAAAATCTTTCATTCTTTAATTTTTCTTCTGCTCTTCATCAAGAAAGAAAAAAGAAAAACACAGTTTTTCTGTTTCATTTGATTTCTCAGATAAACAAAAAAGGCGATGGGCAGATACGTAGAATTATTGGACGTAGGAGTGAGACTTGCCTGCAGATTTCACTCGCACTGCCCTCAAACCGCCCGCTTGTACTACCATCCTCCGGCCGAAAACGACGGCGGCGCCGCCAGGGACGCGGCGGAGGGAGAAGCCATGGGTCGCCGCAGATCTGAAGTCGCCGGTGGTGGTGCCAATAAGAACGTTATTGATAAGGCTGACTTCATTGTTTTAACTATTTGTTCCTAACAATATACGACGGGTTCGTTATTTTTTAAGAATTACGCGATGTTTCTTTCTTTTATTTTTCTTTTTCCGGGATAGATATTCTTTTATTGTTTGATTGGGAGTTTACACAAGTTGATTGAAATGATAATTGTTATTCTTTCTGTTGTTGCAAGGCTTGATGATGTAACGAAATTTTTGAGGTCATATTCCATAATTCTTTGGCTGGTAAAATTATTTTTCTTGACCCGGTCCGAAAATTATATGTTTATCACGTTGACGGTTCAACAATTAGCCTGTTATAAAAAATCAATACAGTAGTCAATGTTTTCTATTTGGGTCGTACTACCCTAACAATTACTTTTCATTCTAATTTTATAAAATAACAAGAAATTTGTAAAAGTTACTCTTTTTTTCCTCTTGAATTAAATAATAATAATAATTTTACTAATTAAATATTTTTTAGACATTGAATTTAATAATGTGTTTTCAATAATGAGTAGCTTAGAGGTGTGAATAAAATTAATTTAGGACATTGCACTTTAAGACATTGCATTTAATTCAATAATTTATAAAGTATTTGACTAAACTAATTCCTAAATCTTTTTCAAAAATGAGTTTTGTAACACTAAAAACAAAAGATGAATTATTAGCGACAACGGCGACCGTAGGAAAACCGTCGCAAAAAGCGTAATAGCGGCGGACCTGACCGTTGCTAAATCGCGGGCACAAAACTCGTTATCGTTGAATTTATCCGTGGCAAATTTTGAGACCGTCGGTAACTCAGGGACAAAAATTTAAATAATAAAAAAAAATCAACACCGACAGCCTGACGAGCCAACCTCGCCGATGTTTTGCACCCACATATCCGCTTCCTTGCAGCCGCCGGAGTCTCCCAAGTCCGCCACAATGTCCCCTAAAACCCAGATCCGCCCCGCCACCTCGCTCGAGGCCAGGTACAGTCGGCCCGCCTCTATCAACGCCACACCAAATTTCCGTCACCAATCTCTGAGAGAATAAAGGATAATTTGAGATTAAGAGAATATAAGAAAGAGAAGGTTGAAGAGAGAAGTTGCGACAAAGAATGGAAAAAGAAATTAAAAGTGTGTTGAGATAAAAAAAACAATGGGTTTCAAAATTTTCGGACTGCCGCGTAAATCTTTGCGACGGAATATATGTCGGAAAGTATTAGGGACAGATATTTCCGACGAGACGCTAATTGCGACGGAGAAACCATCACAATGTTTTGCGACGGCGTTTTTGTCCCGGCTTCCGCCACTATTTCAGCTATGTTTTGTAGTGTACTTAATCTTAGAGCTGGCAAAAATGCCCGCGCGGGCTGTGAAACTTTAGGCCTGCCTGGAGGCCTGCATGGCGGGCTTACCCGCGCCCGCCCCGCCAATTGGTGGGCTTTGGCAAGTAACGGGCCGGCCTGCCCTGCCGGCACGTTTGACGGCTCTACTTAATATGTATCATTCCAATATAAATTAGATTTAGAAAAAAGAAGAAAAGAAAATGGAGGAAATATTTATATATCAATTTTTTTTAAATGAGGATATCGTACGTATATAATTATGTCAATTGTATAATTTGGTGAAAGTCTTGACTAAAATTTTTGAAAGATCCATATTTAATAGTAAATACTTATACAAAAGCGCATTATGAAAGACTTAATTTATGCTATAGTTGTGTATTATTTATTATAATGTTAGATTATGGAGATTAAAGATGTATAATTTTGGTTCACTTTCTCTCTCTTGATACCCTAACTCTCACCTCTCTCTGAATCCGAGACAAGAATAACCGCCCTCCCTCCTCCCCCATGAGTCTCCAAAGTTGGAAGTTTGTTATCCTCATTGAAGGAGTTTTCTTCTCTCAATTTGAGAATACTTTAATCGGAGAAGACAAAATTTGAAGGTTGATGACAAAAGAAAGTGATGAGCTGTACTATGCATAAGAAGCTGTTAACCAGGGATAGACTAGCTCAATGGGGGGTCGCTATATCTGATACCAAGTGTGCTCTATGTGCACAGGCTGAGGAAGGCGTGGACCATTTATTTTTTCAATGTGGGTATAGCAAGGAACTTCTTATCGAGGCTGGTAGATGGATGCTGATTGAGAATCTGATTCCTATAGAGAGATGGAGGCAGAAGATGGTACGCTTGGCGAGGCACAAGAGCATCACTACAAGAGTCCAAATAGCGGGAGTGGCTGCTGTTGTTTATCAAGTGTGGAAGGAACGCAATGCGAGAATTCATGGATTGAGTCCTAATCTGATACAAGAGCTATTTCAGGTATTCAAGAAGGAGTTTAAGGCCCAAATGTATGGTATGTGGGCTGCGAAGGCCTCACGCAGGGGATTGGAGTTCATGCACCGATTATATTGTACTTAACATGTAATAGGTTGGTTTGATGGGAGTATGATGTACAAACTGGGGTTCTTGTGGTAATGATAATACTTCTTACCAAAAAAAAAAAAGAAAAAAAGTGATGAGCTGTAGATCTAGGTTTAATAGCCATATTATGTAGTGTTAGACTATATCTAGTAGGTTCTTTAGTTCTTCTTTTGAATATTGTTGTCGTTTGGTTTTGTTTTTTTGTTGCTATTGGCTGTGTTCAGTTCTCTCTTGATGAGAGTTTCTTCTTATTGGTCAGTTCATTGTCTCAAGAAGGTTTGTTGAGCTATTAAGCGATATATCTTTGCATATTAGGTCTAACAATGTGTGTGTTTATTCGTTGGTTCGTAGAACCTAATGTTCTTTAGCAAGGTCGTCAAATTCCAACATAACGAGTTAATTACAAAAGTAGACATTATTTTATTTTATTTTGTTTTCTGAGTTAATTTAACGTGCACAAAAATTTATTAGGCATCCTTTTAATTTACTTTTTGTGTTAAATAATTTTATAACAAACGCAAATTGAAGACAAAATATAGAAATTAAATATAAGATCCAAAAAAATGAAAAAAAAACGTTGAGCACATGATTCACAAAAATACAGACATATAGCGCACAATTTGAAAAAATACAAGAGTAATCACAATTAAAATTGTCTTCACGATAAAATTTGTTACGGATTTTTTTGATCGGTGTGGTTGTGTTTGATGGAACCAGGACATCAACATCGTTTTTGCAAACTGTCTCGTCTAAAGAAATAAATAGATTCCCGAAAAGTCAAAATCAAAATCGGGGCTTTGGCATAAACCGGTTAATACAACATGGAACCAAAAAATTAAATTATTTAAAAAAATGGTAAATCGAAAAAATTTCTATATCGGCAAGGTACCACATTGTTGCATGCTTGCTTACAAAAAATAAAATAATTTTGATATTATTTATATAGTTATAACTATATAATATCGCATATATTACTATATATAAAACATATTAAATGAGACCTAAAAGTGCGATTTTCGCGAAATGAAAAATTTTTAGTATAAAAGTAGAAATCAATAGTGAATTGAAAAATTCTATTACCCTCGAGATTTTCGGCTAACGGTAAAATAACCCGCGAGTCAGAAGGCGGGGGAAAAGGAAGCAATGGAAGAGCGGGCACTCCCGAGAACTAGCCCGAGAGTAGAAAAGGGTCCTGGGAAGGGCGAGGGATAAAAGAGAAACCCCGGGAAGATGGCGCAGACTCCCGATAAGTTGGGACGAAATGAGGATATTTCCCCTGAGGAGAGAAAACAGAGGGTGATACCAGTAGGTCGGTCAGGAAAGGCGGAGAGGTCGGGTCGAGATAATCAACCGAGAAACGCGAGGTGAGACCAGAGTAAGTCGGTCCAAGGACGTGAAAGAGCCGGACCAAGATGATCGATCCGAGGCATGATAAGATGGTCGAGTAAGATTGATGCCCCCGAGAAGGGCATAAGGAAGCTCGGGCTTGGCGGTTTCACACGAGAAGAATAGGTCCGAGAGAGAGCTGGAGGAGAAAGAGGAAAGGAGGACGTGGGGAAGAACATGGGAACGCAGGACCGGCCCTGAAGGGGGCGAAAGGGGCGACCACCCCGGGCATAGTCGTGAAGGGGGGCACATGTTTATAGTACACTGTTACTACTATGCTAAGTTGAAAATAGTTTTTAAAAAACAGCAAATCCCATAAATAACTTCCCAACAACCAACCAAAAAATATCCAAATAGATTGGGCCATAATATTAATATAGCCCACAATACTCAGACCTTAAACATGCCCTAGTTAAATTATAAACCCCAATAATAATTAATATACACGCAGGAGATTCAACGAGTATTATCTTTCCAGCGAGAAACAAATTGCAAGCTCTCTATCTCTTCATGTTCTTCTTGAGCAACACCATCCATTATAGACTGCAATTAAAGATTTTCTTTGTCACTAAAAATTGCAAGCTCTCTATGCTTTCTTATTTTGTGATTTCGTTTCCCTTACAGTTTGCATCTTTGGGGATTGGGAATTACAAAAGCAGCAAATCTAGGCCGAACCACTGGGATTTTAAATAATCAGCTGTTATTTTTCCTATTCATTTGCGATTTGTGACAGTGTCGACTCCTTTCTTGTTTGTGTACGATTTTTTAGTTAACTGAGCTATATCGTCTAATAAGCATTTGTCTGGTAGTCAAAAGAGAAAAAGAAAACATCAGCAAGAAAAATTTATAGAATCACAAAAGGAGCAATTGATAAATTTGTTGTCAAAAGAGTTGAACAATCTAATGTGGATGTGGATCATGATATATTATATTGCGTGAATCATTTAACAATGCTGAGAATAGTGAAAACAATGTGGTTGAGAATAGTGTCAGTTTGAATGAGCATGTTAGCAATGCATCTAATGATGCAAATCTGAAGGCTCAGGAACAACCTAAGACTCATACAGACATATACGATCCAAGAAATTTGGATAATCTTGATAATAAATCTAGGGATACTTTAGTTGTGATAAGGGGCCTACTAGAGATTTGAATCTTGTACTCCCTAAGGAACCTCTCCAGGCATTTTTCTTACTCTTATTATTCACGAAAGTTGAGTAATGGAGAGACTAGTGATAGAAAATGGTTAGTTTATAGTAAGCATGATGATAAAATTTATTGTTTTTGTTGCAAGTTGTTCGAATCAAGTAATAGTAAAAGTTTATTAGCAAGTGAAAGATTTAGAGATTGGAAGCATCTTAGTGAGAGACTCCACGACCATGAGAATAGTGTTGAGCATATCATTAACATGAATACATGGAATGAATTGCGATTGAGGTTAAAAACTAACCAAACAATTGACAAGGAATTACAGGAAGAGATTTAGAAGAGAGAAAGATAGATGGAGACAAGTCTTAGTGAGAATTATCTCTGTCGTAAAGTGTCTTTCTAAAAATCATTTGGCTTTTTGAGGAACTAATGAGAAACGTTATCAAGATAATAATGGTAATTTCTTGGGATTAATTGAGATGATTGCTGAATTTGATGTTGTTATGCAAGATCATGTTAGGCGCATTCAAAACCATGATATTCATCATCATTATCTTGGCCATAAAATTCAAAATGAGTTGATTTTTCTATAGTAGTTCGATGTGTAAACATGTCAAATAACGAAATAAAAATCGATGAATACTTTGTAGAGTTTTTGAAGGTAGATGATACTTCCGGATTAGGACTTTCTAACAAATTGCTAAATGTGCTAAGATCACTTGATCTTAGTATAGAAGATATAAGGGGACAAGGTTATGACAACGGTTCTAACATGAAAGAAAAAAACAATGGGGTGCAAAAGCGGTTACTTGAAATAAATCCTAGAGCATTATATATGCCATATGCTTGTCATAGTCTTAATCTCACACTTAGTGATATAGCACACTCTTGTGTTAAAGCTAAATCATTTTTTGGTGTTGTTCAACGAATATATGTATTGTTTTCACGTTCTCCAAAAAGATGGAATATTTTACTTAATAACGTTCCAAGTTTAACTGTGAAATCTTTGTTTAATACGCGTTGGGAGAGTAGAATTAAAAGTGTCAAAGCAATTAGATTTCAAGCTCCGTTGTACGTCTGGCACGAGATGTATCGTGGCCAGACGGACCACCGCGACGTCCCCGCCGACCAGCTCTACCTCGACGGCCCCCAACCGATGGACAGACACGACCGGCGGCCACTACTCATCCGGATATTATCAGGGGAAATCGTCCGGCGTTGCCCCATACGCGTCGACAGCGGAGCTTGACGCACTGCGCCAGGAGATGATGCGCTTGAACAGCGTTGCTCGACGAAGAGACACGGCGACTCAACGAGGAGACTCGGCGTCGGAATGAGGAAGCCCACCGTCTGTACCGTGAGGAGCAGCAGCGCTACGAACGGGCCCTTCGAGACATGGACGCGGCGATAAAGCTTACACAAACCTCACTGGCACACCTTCGCCCGAGGACACCATCTCCGCCGCCACCTTAGTAATCTTTTCCCTTCTTCTTATTTCTATCGAGTCCCAACACGCTTGATGAGAAGAAAAGGTCTCTTGCAGGAAGGTTGGCTAGAGATTTCTTGTAAAAACACTAGCCCTGCTCAGAGTACGGCGTGAATACAGTCAACTTCCGGGTGTTTAACGAGGAGCACACGGTCGACGTCGACGATTTTTGTCGGGCTCTTGGGGTGCCAGTCCATATTTCGGGCGCGAAGGCCCGTAAGCGTTTAGGGCGACAACAAATTCGTGAGTGGGTAGGAAATTACTGCGATTAGTCTTAATCACGTAGTTGCTATAATTTATTGTCTTAAACGATAGTACCTAGCGGGAACACACTTTTATTATCTGAAAGCACTCTCACCAGTTTCAGTCGTGTTCTCTTAATCTCTTGTTGCTTTTGGATTGGTCTGTTAGGTTAGTTCTTAGTATTAACAATTTGCGCACTTTATTTATGCTAGATATCAAGTAGATAGGTTATTACTAGTAAACAGTTTATTCCTCGTGTTCGATACTCGTTTACTCACGTTACTGCACTACAAACGATAAGTCCACTGCCTATCGCACGTCGGTGATAGTAATTAAGTATTCGCTTTATTTAGCACTTGTCACACCTGCACATTATATTAGCACACCACGTGTCGATCAACAAGCTACATTGCTGAATCGTTTAATGTCAGCTTTAGAAATTCTTGAGGTCAAAATTGCTAAGTAGTTATCCAAATGTTTACATTGCTTATCGAATTCTTTTGACTGTACCAGTGACTGTAGCATCAGTAGAAAGGATTTTTCCAAGTTGAAATTGTTAAAGACAAACTTGAGATTGTCCATGTCACAACAAAGATTGAATGGACATGTTATCTTATGTATCGAGAGGAATCTACTGAATACTATTGATGCATATACATTTATCCATGATTTTGCTTCAAGAAAAATGTTTGTCGTAATATTTTTATGTGATTATTTGCGTTATTTTGTGATTTGACATGAATATTGTCGATTTTCAGCTTCATACTATTTGTTCGTTTACTGTAGCTAGAAAAAAGTCACGCTATAGTGGCCTTGCTATTTTATTTCACCCCGGGGCCTACAAATTGTTAGGACCGGCCCTGTGGGAAAGACCACGTCCCCGCGAAAAGTCGACGAAAGAGTGGGCTAGGGTGATGACCAGGTCAAGGCAAGGCGAAATGAGGTTGGTATAAAAGGTAACGACCGAGTCTTTTTCCAGGTACGCATAACTGAAACTATCTTGCTAGCCTAGCACCTATAATCACCCATTTTCGAGGAAGATACTGACTTAAGCATCGGAGAGGCATCGTCGGAACCTGCACGGCCCCCTTCTAACTCGTTTTCTGTTGATTTTTAGGTATTAGGATTCAAAGTGAATGATCGTTAGGATCAGAGAAGCGGTGCTGGAAGTCGTTGCGAAGGGGCGTTTTCCTGGAACACAATTGGCGCCGTATGTGGGAATCGAACCCACGATCATGTTACCCATGTTTTGAGCCAACGTGGAAAAAATTTGTCGAGGGTTCATTTTCTAAACGTCAGATCGATTGGTCTCGCTAGGGAATCCATGAGGAAACTCCACACATTGAGTACCTCGTGGGCGGTTGAAGTAGCTTGGCTGGTAGGTCGGATCACATGGGATTGGGGAATCCTCAACGACGTCTGTGCTCCTCGGAACCGGGCCTGGATTTCTTGGCCGAGGAGCTGCTCGGGGCGGCTGGCGCCTTCCTTTTGGGGGCCACTTTCGGGGGTTCCGAAGATGCGGCGGGAGCTTTGCCCTTCCCTTTATTGAGGGCCCGCGTGATAGAGGGAGGTGGAGGGGCCTGAGAAGTACCACCTCTTTTGATCTTCTCTTGAATGGCAATGAGGTCTGTGAGGTCCATACGTGATTCTGGCACGATAAGAAAGTCGATCAATAACAAGGTAAGATGGGAAAAGGAAAAAGGAAGAAAGGAAAGGGGAACCCCGCTAAATATACCTAAGTCGTCTACTACGATTCCCTTTGAACAAACACCGATGTGACATAAAAGGCATCTTTGATGAGCTCGGGAGCGCTGAAGCGGCGGAGCCCGAGAGCCTCTTTGAATCTCTCTATTTCCGAATCGGGAGCGGAAGGAAGAGTAGTCAACACGGATGTTGCGTTGGGCCAGTCGTTGACTGTGTTATTCTCGGGACTTCCCTCCGGGGATCAGACGAAGAAGTATTTGCCCATCCATCCCTTATGGGAAGAAGGGTTACCGAGAAGGAATCGGAAGCGATGGACGAGAAAAGAATTTGCAGCGTTCTTTTTGGTTGATTTTTAAGGGTACAAGGAGAGGCAGAGAGAGGGGTATTTGAAAATATTTGGTGAGGATAGCCAGCGATAGAAGGAGGCTGTAACAACTAGGAGTTAGCTGACTTGGAGAAATATGATAATAATTGCAGAGCTCCACTATGAAAGAAGGAACAGGAAGGCGGAGACCCATGTCTAGTTGGTCCAGAAAAAATGTATAAAAGCCCTCGGGAGGCCCGATGGGCACATCCTGAGGCCCGGGAATCCACACTTCAAATTTGAGAGTCAATCCACGCCGATCTATGATGGTCGGGACGTGGGATTCCTGAAGGGAGGAAATGCTCACTTCGTGCCACGGGACTTTGATCGACTCGCAGAAATCTTCCATCTGAAAAACCCAATTTCCTAAAGCTTGAAGGTATGCCTTTTCGTCGTGAAATCCTACAAGATGAGGGGGTGGAAAATATCCAGGTCAGGGATTTGAGTAAAGCCCGCGCCGCGTCGAGAAATGAGGTTAAAAATGCAAACGTTGAGGGAGATTTAGGGGAATTCCATCGAGAATTTGGGAAGGAAGACGGCTGAGTCGGAGGGGAGGAAGTGCTCGTATCGTCGCTCTCAGCAGAACACATACCCAAACGAATTCAGAAATAAACAAAAGGGAACAGAGGAAAGGGAAAGAAAAGAGAGGGGGGGGGGGAAGTGATTTAGAGGATTTAAAGAAGAGGGAGATGACTCGGTCTTGTAAGTGGAACGCCGGGGTAGAAGAACAATTGCCGCGCTATTTGAGATTTTGGGGAGAGAAGATGAAACAGATACTGGTGAAAACTGAAAACCCTATAGAAGAGGAAGGGGAATAAAAGAAAAATAATAAAGGAAAAAAAAGATGGGACGTTAAGCCCCAGGATGAGCGACACATGGTAATATCAGTTTGACTCTGATTCGATGGGGCGGTAGTTTTCCCGCCCAAGAAGGCTGCGACGTGGTGTCTCAAGAAATCGTCACGACAGATAGAGGATGGACGATGCCCGAGGATTGAAGAAAGAGGACGTGAGGGACACTCTGGAAAGTTCATAGGGAAGAGCAGAGAAACCTTAGGATCGATTATTTTACCGATAGTGAAAGTCCAAAACGCTTTACACCATTTTTGGACTATTTTAGGGGGGGACCATTGTTACCCTTGGGGTTTCAGCTAACGGTAAATAACCCGCGAGTCATAAGGCGGGGAAAAAGAAAGCAATGGATGAGCGGGCACTCCCGGGAACTAGCCCGAGAGTAGAAAAGGGTCAGCCGGAAAGACGAGGGATAAAAGAGAAACCCCGGGAAGATGGCCAAATGGATGAGATAGACTCCGGAGAAGTTGGGACGGAATGAGGATATTTCCCCCGAGGAGAGAAAACAGAGGGAGATACCAGCAGGTCGGTCAGGAAAGGCGGAGAGGTCGGGTCGAGATAATCGACCGAGAAATGCGAGGTGAGACCCGAGTAAGTCGGTCCAAGGACGTAAAGGAGCCGGACCAAGATGATCGATCAGAGGCATGATAAGAACGTGGTCGAGTAAGATTGATTCCTCCGAGAAGGGCATAAGGAGCTTGGGCTGGGCGGTTTCGCAGCGAGAAGTATCGGTCCGAGAGAGAATCGGAGGAAGAAAGAAGAAAGGAGGACGTTGGAAAGAATGTGGGAAAGACCACGTCCCCGCAAAAAGTCCACGAGAGAGTGGGCTAGGGTGATGATCAGGTCAAGGCAAGGCGAAATGAGGTTGGTATAAAACGTAACGGTCGAGCCATTTTTCAGGTACGCATCCGAAATCACTAAAACACAAGCCTAGCACCTATAATCACCCGTTTTCGAGGAAGATATCGACTTAAGCATCGGAGGGGCGTCGGCGGAACCTGCCTGGCCCCCTTATAACTCGTTTTCTAGTTGAGTTTTAGGTATTACCATTTGATGCGGGTGACCCCGATCAACAAGATTTTGGTCCGGGAAATCATGGTGAGAACCGGGACGGATGAAATCGTGGAGGAATGTGTAAAAGGGACGGAAAAAATAAAGTGACAACGATTTACGTGGTTCGGGTTCGGGTGAATCATACGTCCACGGGCCGCCGAATGATATTTTCTATTAATCCAGTAGGATTACACACTATCTCACATTATCTCATGTGAGACCAAGCAAAAAGCAAGCAAAAGTATGCTTAAGTCAATATCTTGTCTGACTAGTCTGCACCAAGCAAAAAGAAGCAAAAGCCCTCCGTCGCAAGGGGTAAGAGACCACGCCCTCCAACTTCAGCATGCTTTTTACTTCTAAAAGGTTGAACTTTGTCCGCTCAATTGTCCCAGTTGAACAGCAGAAATCGCTTGCCGCCAAGTCTTCCGTCAGAGTTGCTGAGCTTGCCACCTACTATTGGGGAGAGGTGACCCTTATTCTATATTTTTTCTCCCTTGTCACCTTCTGCTTTTTCTTGACTAATAGTTTGGTCGTGCTAGCTATCCTGTTTGTTTCATGCTCTCCTTTCTGCACCCTCCCTTCAAGGTGCAGGAGCTAGAAGTTCCGCGCTGGCTTCTGGCAACCTATCTGATCAGCTGAAACAAAAGGGCGCTAAAATCGAAGAGTTGGAAAGAGAGCTTGAGCAAGAAAAGAATGAACAGAAAACTCATCATATGGACTTAGACTCGCCAACGTTGCGCCAGTTGGAAGAGCAGAATGCAGCTATTCTTACTACCAATGAGAATGACCTTGCAGCTACTCTGAACCGATTCGTGGAGGAGCAGCAGACCTAGATCGAACTCAAGGCTCAGGGTTTATTAGTGGAGAGGGAGAGTTCCATGAAGGCTGATCTGGAGCGAGCCTTCGAGGTGAGAAAGAAGTGCAAGCACGACTTGAGTTAATGCGACGAGAGGAACATTCTGTAGGCAGGGTAGAGGGAATACAGCTCTGCTAGTGATATCTCACAGCCACTCCATTGGGTTGAGAATTTCTCGACCGACTGAGCCAACGTTGGCGCGAAGGATATCTGAAGGGCACCTTGTCTCTGATGGACTTCGTGCCTTACATGCATCATTACTTCCTAGGAGGTTTCGCTGCTGGGAGGGATGTGGTTTCGTCCTGAATGAAGTCAATATGGCATAACAATCCCCATTCATTTGCGGGGAATCCTCACGCACCTTATGATTCCAACTTCTAGCTCTCCATGGTCCCTGCCTATCAGGGCTAGCCTTGAAGCTTTTCTGGACCAACTTTCCTGTGCCCAAACTTCAGTGAACAGGTCAGATTGATGCTTCAAAAACGTCAAATCCCTCCACCAACTCTGGCGTTCCACTCCGCCTAAGTCGCCGCTACTCTTTTCCTCTGCTTGGATTATTGATGTTGATTTGATGTGTACAATTTTTTCGTTGCAAAACGCATAACTTTGCGTTGTAAGACTTTATAATATGTGTTCCCTAGATGATGTAGGGCCCCAGCTCCTTCTTGTTCATCACCACATGACTTCTTATTACGCATCTAATCGTGTGTCTCGATGATTTCGTATAATTTCTATCTTAGTCGCACGTGCAGCTCTGCGCATGTGATCATGCTATCTTTCTATCGGGGTAGATCGTCTCTTCCAAACATACGGTTGAGTTATCCCTATTAATCACTCTCCCTACTCTGAACTGTGCCTAACGCAGTAGCACATTCAGAGTGCTCCAAATTAAATAGTACATCCTTTTGTTCATCTTACACGCCAAGCCTACTACTATGCTGATGCCTCCGTCATGGGTTATCATACGCTAATTCTATCATCCTCCAATCATACAAGGGATGCCAGATAGATTAATTGGGACTTGCTCATCATCTCGAAGTCAACTCAGAAACCCCGTTGAAAGCTAGATTTAGATATTGCGAACACACAATTCGGTTCTTTGCTTGCCACCACAAGGCTGAACTTAGATATCCCAATGAAATATGCCAGTCTTAGCGTGCCAACGGAGAACCGGGCTTAGGTGTCCCGATAGGTACCAGTCCAGAGCTGGACTTAGGCATCTTTACAAGGTGGGTCGGGTCTTAAATGCCGATTCAGAGTTGGACATAGATATCCCAAACAGATAGACAGGTCCTTCACGTGCCAGCACGGAGCTGGACGTAGATACCCCGCTCAGACAGATTGGGTTTTCGGGTGCCAGCGAAGAGCTGGACTTAGATATCCCAAACAGATATGTTGGGCCTTCGCGGGCCAGTACGGAGCTGGAGTTAGATACCCCGAACAGGCAGATTGGATTTTTGGGTGCCAGCGGAGAGCTGGACTTAGATATCCCAAACAGATAGGTTGGGCCTTCGCGAGCCAGCACGGAGCTGGACTTAGATACCCCGAACAGACAGATCGGCTTTCGGATACTAGAGTAGAGCTGAATTTAGATATCCCAAACAGATAGGTTAGGCCTTCGCGTGCCAGCACGGAGCTGGACTTAGATACCCTGAACAGACAGATCGGGTTTTCGGATGCCAGCGAAGAGCTGGACTTAGATATCCCAAACAGATAGGTTGGGCCTTCGCGTGCCAGCACGGAGCTAGACTTAGATACCCCGAACAGACAAATCGGCTTTCGTGTACCAGAGTAGAGCTGAATTTAGATATCCCAAACAGATAGGTTAGGCCTTCGCGTGCCAGCACGGAGATGGACTTAGATACCCCGAACAGACAGATCGGGTTTTCGGATGCCAGCGCAGAGCTGGACTTAGATATCCCAAACAGATAGGTTGGGCCTTCGCGTGCCAGCACGGAGCTGGACTTAGATACGCCGAATAGACAAATCTGGTTTTCGGGTGCCAGCGCAGAGCTGAACTTAGATATCCCAAACAGATAGCTTAGGCCTTCGCGTGCCAGCACGGAGCTGGACTTAGATACCCCGAACAGACAGATCGGTTTTTCGGGTTTAGATATCCCAAACAGATAGGTTGGGTCTTCGCGTGCCAGCACGGAACTGGACTTAGATACCCCGAACAGACAGATCGGGTTTTCGAATACCAGCACAGAGCTGGACTTATATATCCCAAACAGATAGGTTGGGCCTTCGTGTGCCAGCACAGAGCTGTGCTGGACTTAGATCCCATCCATATAGGTCGGGTCTTCGTCTGTCAAGCAGCACTAGTGGTACTGGCATCGTGCTCTTGAAGCAGTTCTATCTAGTGCTTTATCTTATCTCGGTTGATGCAAAAGTCAGGTCTGATTAAGTGGTGTAAGCTTTCGGACCTCATCTTGCAGACACCACACTTCGAATTTCCAATGTAGCTCTGGTTCTGTCATTGCTCCAAAAATAATTTTGACTTCTAGTCCAGGGGCTCGCCATTGGTCGTTTGGAGGTGCATGCCAAAAAGCTAATCCGAAAACCTGCACCAGCAAGATAATCGAATATCAGTGCTGGAGGTTAGCATCACCTGGGCAGGCTAGGGCTTATTGCCTTCTGTTTTATAATCTAGGGCTTATGGGCTTTATTTCCGGTCTGGAGCTTAGCCAGGACTTAGAGGCTTTGTGGCATGTTGTCCCAGAGTTTTGCTTATGCCTTATGTTCATCTGGGGGGGACGTTTCCCCTTAAGTATTCGTAGCCCGCCTTTCTGTCAATGCAAAGACCGAATCAGTCCCCCTACTTTGAATTGTGCTGGTATTTATCAGCGCATTCGAAGTATGCGAAGAGCGTGCTTCCTTATTTGCCAATATAGATCCTTCCCCCGCATGTCACGTTTTGGTTGTCCGAATCGGCCTTTCCTCGTAGGTTGTGGTACCCTGAATGTTTACTTATTGGAGACATTTCCTCCTTATGCACTCTCCTCCTAGCATCCTGCTGCACTTGCATCCAAACATTCATCCGAAAGGTTATTGGTAGATTGAAACATGTACTTGGGAGATACTTGTGTAAGCCGAGTCCAGCACCCCTCACTTTCGTTTTTATAGGTTGGGAGCTCGTCCTCGCCAGGTCCGTAGATTACTAACAAAGTTTTCCATCTGGAGTTTTGCCAAGGTTTACAGGCTTTGTCCTCAGCTCGGGGTTGAGCCATAGCATATGAGCTTTCTTTCGTACCTGGAGTAATCCGTGGCCAAGAGGCGCTTTTTGGTGCCTGAAGTGATCCAGGGCCAGGTAGGTATCGACCCGTAGTAATCCGGGGCCTAGAGGCTCCTTTTGGTACCGAGAGTAATCCAGGGCGATCTAGGTATCGACTCGGAGTGATCCGTGGCCTAGAGGCTCCTTTTGGTGCTTGGAGTGATCCAGGGTCATCTAGGTATCGACCCGGAGCGATCCGGGCCTAGAGGCTCCTTTTGGTGCCTGGAGGGATCCAGGGCCAGCTAGGTATCGACCCGGAGCGATCCGGGGCCTAGAGGCTCTTTTTGATGCCTGGAGTAATCCAGGGCCAGCTAGGTATCGACCCGGGGCGATCCGGGGCCTAGAGGCTCCTTTTTGTGCCTGGAGTAATCCAGGGCCAGCTAGGTATCGACCCCAAGCAATCCGGGGCCTAGAGACTCCTTCTGATGCCTGGAGTAATCCAGGGCCAACTAGGTATCGACCCGGAGTAATCCGGGGCCTAGAGGCTCCTTTTGGTGCCTGGAGTAACACATGGCCAGCTAGGTATAGACCCGGAGTAATCCGGGGCCTAGAGGTTCATTTTTTCTGCCCAGAACTAGGCCGGGGCATATGGTCTTCAATTCCGTCTGGAGCTACGCCAGGGTATAGAAGACTTTGGTTCCCTCCTGGAGCTAGGCCAGGGCTTAGAGACCTTGGTTCCCGCCCGGAGCTAGGCCAGAGCTTCTGTTGCCAGCAGAGAGCTGGACCATCATACCTGCCAAATCTGCAAAGCCACAACCACCTGCAACTCCAACGCACAAGACGTTGAGTATCGTGAGATAATAACGCAAAATGAAAATAATTTAATATTTAGTAACGGCATGGTAAACAGTGCATTATTGCAGGTCGGAAGTAATCCCAGACAAATAAATTCCAGCGCCTAGCGTCTATTAACGAGACTGATTAATTCCAACTGCTCAAAATATTATTTCTAAACGTCTATTGAAAATAATTGCCGTGACCCAAAATAATATTAATATTAGCAATTCATGATAATTAGTCCCACAGTCCAAGATAATTAATTTAGGAGCCTAATAAAATAAATCAGGCCCACGTCATTTAAGCCCAACAGGATTCCTGCAGCCCAGTAGCAATAATTCCAGCAACCCCAATATTACAGCCCAACTGACCTAAAAGTCCAAGCCCAACAGCAACCCTAGGCAAAATGATTGCAGCAAAATTGATATTTTTGATATTCTCTTTTGCCCCATGGATCTTAGATTTCGCATTACTTGGTCCAGAGAGAAATAACAGAATTAACCCCATCATTTCTATGACTCAACTCGACACCCAAAAGTTATAAAAACTTACAATCGGTCCCGAAATGCAATCTCTGGCGGGGATGTCGCCGACGACCTGAGCGGTGGCCATGGAGGTCGCCCCCTAGGCTACGGCGGTGCACGGCTGGTGGACTGGTCGCTGACGGCAGGGCCAAGGTGGCTAGTGGCCATGCTTATGATGGTTCGGATTTACGTGGTTCGGATTCGGGTAAATCCTACGTCCACGGGCCGCCGAAGGATATTTTCTATTAATCCAGTAAGATTACACACTCAGTCTATCTCATGTTTACAAGTGATTCTAAGCCCTAAAAGGTAAAGAGAAGATAAAGAGATGGAGAGGGAATATGTATGTGTGTTCTGGTGTGTTAGTGTGTGTAGGGGATGTGAAGCAGATGATAATGGATATGAGCCATTTCTTATACTGCAGGCGTATCTGAAGGGTTTTGTACTGCTCTCCCTCTTGTCCAGTTGGCCTACTTATGGGACCACTTGACAGCACTTTCTGGTACAACCTAGGATATAGCAGCTGCAGGTGTACTATTGTCAGATTGGCATATTCTCCTTCTGGCTATAATGTCATCCAATCGATGCACTCCACGTGACTTCTGGTCGGCCATAGACAATGTTTCTCTTTCAAAATATCTCGTTGTCAGGGCCATTTATGTTTCTTCCGTACAGTACCCCTGCCCTCCACCACCTTTCCCACTTACCGGTCCCCTGTCCTGAAAGTTGCTCTTTGTAGGTTGTTACGTCAGGAGGAATGCTGGATCCAAGGTTACCCCTATCCTGAAAGTTGCTCTTTGTAGGTTGTTAAGTCAGGAGGAATGCTGGATCGAAGGCAACCCCTGTCAGGATTCAAAGTGAACGGTCATTAAAATTCGAGAACCCGCGCCGAAAGTCGTTGTGAAGGGGCGTTTTCGTGGAACACATCAACTTCCATTTGTTAATCGATATAAACCAAATTTCGATTTTGGTTAGGTTTGCTTCCATCGATTAAACCGAACTATGAAGAACCGCATAATTTATATAATAAATATAACTTAATAATAAATCAGTAATATCAACTAAAAAACTATGAAAATAAAATATAAAAATTTGTGCCTATCTTCGATTACATGTTACACATAGTGCCTGTATTTATAAAACACTCTTAAAATGATGCTTAGAAATGTAACATAACAATTCATGCCAGGAATTTATTTTCTTGGACTGAATAACGTAGGGCTGCAAAACCTGATAATACATCCTGACATAATTCATATAAGAAGATATACTTTGGATGGATAACCTGATAAATAGTTTTGTGCGTGGCCAAGTAAAAACGACTACTCGGTAGACCTAAAGCAGCCCATGCATGAATTTCATCCCAATATGAAAAATAAGAAGCTGTGCTTCAACCATAAAATTATCTTTTTATTTGCATGCATAAGGAAACAAAGTCTAATCACAATGCAGCTTTTAATACTTCAAACAAACAGTACATGCGATACAACAACTATTACCAGCTTGCCAAGAACTCGAATTCGATCTGTGTTAAAAAAAGTGTAGTGTTTCATTTCATCGAAGGATTTTGAGCATTTGAATAAAATTTTATTACCTTTTGCTCAAGCTTGACATTCTTCTGTCAAAGTAGATGCTGAAGTGTTTCTTTCAGTTCCTTATCCTCTTTTGGTGGCAGCAGAGGCTGAAAATGGCAAGTGGACAAAGTAAGTAGATGGTCATCAAAAAAGGATAAGAGAGCACAAATAGGGATGGGATGCAATGAGTCTCCAACCAAAATCACTCTATTTTCATCGCAACACTTTTTAACTTGTTGTCTCGTGTCGCCCATATAAATAGATTAATCCATGCTACCTATTGTTATTCGCTCAACATTGTCTATATTCAAGTCCATGTTGCCAATAGAAGCCTACATAGTCTAGCACTTTCGAATTGCCTTCAACGATTTTGAACACAAACTAGATGGAATTTTATCTGCAAAATGAACTTAAGATCATTGTGTTTACTATGGCTTCGATTTCACCTCGATGTGCCATGGTCAACTACTCGAAGAATCTCTGTGTCATTCTTTCCAAGTATCATAGCCTTCACGCTTCAGCAACAACAACTGTTAGAAGCCAATATTAAGGAAATTATGACGAGGCTAAATATAGTTTTATATAACCTTACGTTTAATGCTCTAATTAAGCAAAATACCAACAGATGGTGAAGGTAACTTTCTGTTTCAAGTATAGACAAGGAAGCTACTTGTTAGTAACAATACAATAAGATAGTCATGGTGAAGAAAGAAATTACGCAAAAAGTTCATGGTGATCTTTGGTATCCGTTAATTGATAGATCCTTCATGAATTGAGAAAATGGAGGCCTATTTTTGTAAGCCTCAACAAGGGTCAGAAGCTCAGTTCCACCTTGTCCAATGTGTTTGCTTTCGCTGCTGCTATGTTAGTTCCCAGATGTTGGGGAACCTCGGGTGTCCCGAGATCTAATACACGGACGCAGCAGAAGTTTAAAACTTTTCGGGGATCCCCTAAGGTTAGCCCCTAATCGCTTGCTTATAGAAAAGAAAACACGTATGGCACGTTAGAGTTGAAGGACCTTACCCTCGTAGCGAAGATCCCTAGCATCGCGCCAAGCGGTCCGGTTGTCGTAGTTCGCTCCTAGCAACGCCGTGACCTCTTCGAGCTCCAACGCCTTGGCAAGATTGTCATGCCGACCCCGGGACGTATCCAAATTCCACCTCCTCCCAAGGATGGATATAGAGGAAGGGAAGATATTTTAGAAAAGATGTGTTTGTGTGTTTGATTTACTGAAAACTCAAAACACTTGGGTTTTCTCAAAGAACTAACCCAAAATGCTCTCAACTCTCTTTAAAACTGTTTTAGAGTGAGAATGGAGTTGGAATTAAATGATGGACTAAATTGCACAGTACCAAAAAATAAAAATCATTTTTAAACCTTGAAAATGACTTTGAATTGAATCATGTCCTACATGACTCATTTCTTGTTTGATTCCTTTGTATTAAGTCATCAATTGACTAGACTATGTCCCATATGTCTTACATAAGAACAAGGAACAAAATTGGATTTGATTTGGATCAAATTTGACAAAAAATTGCCGGTTCACGGCCTCTGACAGAGGCCTTCACCGCCGTGACAAGGCTTGGCCAAGCTTCGGCCCAGCTTCAAGGCCTCCTGCAGTAGGATTCACGTTCGTTGCGGCATTTAAGAAAATCTATCAGATCGAGGGGTAAACGATGTCCGATGGACCTGAAATTTTAACCACAGAAAGAAGACTCACCAATAATTATTCTGACCAAAGAGATTATCAATCCGAGGTCTAGATTGGGAGATATGAATCTTGAAATCTGCTGCTACTTTTTAGGCGGGCTTCACAGCCGTGACAAGCCTTGCCGTGGTTGTGAACCCTATTTTCGGTCCATTCTTCATCGTTTCTCGTTCCGGGAATTTATGTCCATGTAAATATAGTTTTCAAAACTTATATTTAACATTTTATTAACATCTTCAAGACCGTTAAATAATCGTACATCTCTCTTTATTAGGCATTGTCCCAATGATCCTTTTTAAGCCCGACTCTCTTGGTTCGTCTCAACCCGGCAAGGGAGGAATCTAAGAATTTTGTAAGCACCTACCAATCCCGTGGTACCGAATAGATCCCGTGTTGAGTACGATCTTCGTATTTTACGAGCTGACTATAGATCATCGTACTACGTACAGACCCTTCACGTATGTCCCGGTCGAGTGAGAACCATGGACATACATAGGACATATGCCTCGATAACTTGCGAGGTTGTGAATCCCTCACGACTATGAAAGCCCAGTAGTTGCACTTCGTTGTCAAGACCGCATGTCGCCGCTGACCTATGTTTTTCCTCGAACAAAGAGGGCCTAGCAAACTAGTGACAAGTCAGGACCCCGAAGCCAACTCTGTAATGATCCTTCGGTCTAAGGTCCACGTATACTACTATAGTCAATCAATCGATCATTGACACTCAACGAGTAATTAGCAATGCGATCAATCGATTACGAGTCGTGTCCAAACATAAGTTAATCCCCTATTCAACTCATATCAATGTTACGACCTCTCACTTCCCATCATAGTTGGCACAACCATTTAGGAGTCGTCAACAAATGAGTCATGATCAACATTCAGTCACCCTACTGAAGTCTAAGACTTATGGACAAATTTAATATCCGACAACAATAGATCACCGGTGCCGCCTCTCTCATCCCGACTAAACTTGTATATATGGATTTTATTTATTATCGTCTCACCAGACGCCAAGCAAGAATAATGGTAAATAAATAATATCCCAATAAAGGAACTTTAATTCCATAAATAAATATTCGAATAAAATATTCGAATATTAAAATGTGAATAACACGTTTACGTCTATGCCCTAATAAGCAAGAACTGAACATTATAAATATAAAGACGAGTAGAGTGCACACTAAAATTTATATCTTCCACCCAAAAGTTTAATACATTACTCTGAGTTCTTGACAACAGAACATAGCTTTACTCTCTCGATGGAGGATAGAGGAAGTCATAAATAAAGATAATTTTTGCATCACAAGTGAGGGTATTTTTAAAAGATAGCCTTGGAATTGGTCAACGTTAAATAATAGCCTTCTTGATTTTACTTTTTAAAAATAGCCTTCAATTTAAGGGTATTTTCGTCTTTTTACAGGGTTCCTTTTTAGAAACTGTAGGGGTCCCCTGCTTTATAGTACGAATCCCATGCTCAGGGGACCCGTGCTATGTAGCAGGGGACCCCCACCATGCTGTCCACAGATGTAGGGGTCCCTTGCTGCATAGCACGGGTCCCCTGAGCAGGGGTTCCGTGCTATATAGCAGGGGACCCCACCCATGCTGTGCAGTGGACGCGGGTCCCCTGCTATATTGCTTGGGTCCGTTGCTATATAGCACGGGTCCCATGCCGAGGTCCCAAGCGTCTGCTGCACAACATGGGGATCCCCTACTGCAGTAGACGCAGGGGACCGTGCTATATTGCGCGGGTCCTCTGCTATATTGCGCGGGTCCTCTGCTATATAGCACGGGTCCCCTAGCGAGGTCCACTGTGCATGGCCATCCCTTTATTAAAAAATATGTATTCGGAATTTGAACTCACGATTTATTACTTCAACGTCTGACTACACAACCACTATACTACACCCACCTGCCCCACCCTAAAGCGCACCACATTTTAACATATTGGTCTGAACGTGGGACCCAATTAGTAAGGGCATAATGGTCATTTTACGTTTAAAGGCCATTTTTTAACGTTGACAAAGGCTTGCCTATTCAATGGACTGAAATATACACTTCAAAATTCGAAAAGCTATAGTTCTCACTGATATACTTAGGCTTGAATAGTTCCTTGAAAACTGAAATGGCTTCCTAATAACGAATCAAAGGACTCGTGGTTTATCATCAAAATTACACATGTTTCTTTCTTTTTTCTTCTTCTCATTGATATACTTAGGCTTAAACCGAACCAAAGGGAGTAAACATATTGCAAAAAGAGAAAGAAACACGATATACAAAAACAGCTAAAGCAAGTTATTGTTATCCTCGGGGTTTTCGGGTAAATAACCCTGCGAGACAAAAGGCAGGAAAAGGCGGGCAATCGAGAAGGTGAATGACCTCGAGGGTGCCCGAGGGCAAGAGGGTGAGTCGTGGAGAGTTCGGGAAGTTGAAGGAGGACGAGCGAGAAACCCCCGAGGAGTAGCCCGAGAAGAGAAGGAACCTCAGAAATACCGAGGATGAGGCAGGCATCTTCCCGAGAAGAGGAGAAAAAAAAGAGCAAGCCGAGCTAGTCGACCCTGAGATATAAAGAGAGCGAGTCGAATTGGTTGGTCCCAGGACGTATAGGGAAGGGGCATAACAGGATCCATTTCCCAAGAAGGAGACAAGAGGCTCAGCCAAGGTGTTTTCACCCCCGAGAGGGGAGAGGAAGAAGAGGGATGTAAGAAGAACGTGGGATAGTGCGGAAGACCACGTCGCCGCGTAAAGTCCACGGAGGAATGGACGGGGGTGACGAACGGGTCGTGGCGGGATAGGACGAGGTTAGTATAACGGTTAAGTCATTTCGAGGGTACGCACTCATAAACGCAGAAACCACTTTTTACATGTAATACCTGTGGTTACCCTTTTTTGAGGAAGCAAACTGACTTAGGCATCGGAGGGGCATCACCAAAAACCACCCGGGCCCCTCTAACCAATTTTCTTGTGTGATTTGAGTAAGGATGATCGTTATTGCCGAGAAAGTCACGCCACCGATCATTTGGAGGGAACGTTTTTCGTGGAACGGATTAATTGGTGCCGTCTGTGGGACGATAAATTACTATCAAAATGGTGAGTTCCAAAAATGACCCCTCACCATCGATAGAACAAATGTTCACGGCGGAGACGATGGAGAGAATGCTTAAAGATACGTTTGCTGCTGTGACCCAACAGGCGCAAAGAACCAGGCATGATTCACCCAGAAGACCTGAAACTGAAGAAGAAGAAAGATCAAGAAAGTAGGCGGAGGTTTTGCATACTGAAGATCAAGAGAAGGAATCAGGAGAAAACGCTAGGGGCAGAGCTTAACGCCTCGCCAAGCGAAAAAGAAGAAGAGGGACGACGAAAAGACAAATCACTGAATGAGAACGGATCAAAGAAAAAATACAAAGGCTAAAGGAGCTGACTGACCCGCAAATACCTCTTCCAATACATAGAGGATCTTTATTTTCAGACGAGGTGTCTCGGGCACCTTTGCCGAGCAACTTCCGGTTCCCAGACATGAACCGTTATTATGATAATGGACCTCCCGAGGATCATTTATCCAGCTTCAAGGGGAATACTGCACTCTACCAGTCGGATGATGCCATCAAATGTCGTGTATTCGTGACAACCCTCACGAAAGGGGCTCAACAGTGGTTTACCTTGCTACCCGTTGGCGAGATCCGTTCGCACTTCACCGGTGCCTTTTTAAGGCAGTTCGCGAATAGCCAAATGAGACCATTCTCAGCAGTAGATGCCATAGCCCGATATTCTGCCTCTGCTGATGAACGAGAGACCACCGATTGTTTCTTAGCACGCCATGATAGTGGAGAAGAACCTAAAAATATAATGAAACCAGTGGTAGATCATCGTGTAAGAGGACAACTAGCCCAGTCAGAATCACAATAAGCCCGCAACTGTAAAGATCCTGTCGACGGAAAGAAAATTCCTTGACCTGGAGCAGACTTAAGATAGCGCAAAACTCGTAGTGCTGCATCATAGTGGATCTGACGTGGCTGCTGCATGAATTGGCTCAAAATGTGAACGACGTAGCTAATGTCGGGACGAGTAATAGTGAGATACAAAAGTCGTCCTACAAGACGTTTATATTGACTAGTGTCAGTAAATAAAGAACCCGAATCAGAAGCCAGCTGATGTTGTTGTTCCATGGGAGTTGGACTTGGACAACATCCAAGAAGACCACATTCATTGAGGATGTCCAGTGTGTATTTGCGCTGACTGAGAAAAATGCCATCAGGAGAGCGGGCAACCTCAATCCCCAAGAAGTACTTGAGTGGCCTAAGATCCTTAATGTGAAACTGTTGATGTGAATGAGTTTTAAGAGCTTCGATGCGAGCAGAATCATTGCCAGCCACAACAATATCATCGACATAAATTAGAACAGCAACGATGGATAACCCCGAAGAATATATGAATAAAGAAGGACCAGAGGCTGATTCATGAAAACCAACATCAACCAGAGAATGAGTAAACTTGTGATACCAATTTCGAGAAGCCTGGCGTAAGCCGTAAAGAGACTTGCCAAGGCGACATACACGATGCTCCCCTTGTTTAGCAAAACCTTGAGGAATCCTCATGTAAACTTCCTCATGAAGATCGCCATGAAGGAAGGCATTGGTAACATAAAGTTGATGCAATTCCCAATTACGAATAGACGCAACAGCAAGTAAACAGCGAACAGTGACCAGCTTCGCCACAGGCGCGAATGTCTCATGAAAGTCGATTCCTTCTATTTGCTTATATCCTTTGGCGACAAGACACGCTTTGTAGCGTTCAATGGTACCATCGGGTTTAAATTTAATTTTGTATACCCATTTAGAGTCAATGGCTCGCTTCCCGGGAGGTAAGGTTCAAGCGTCCACGTATGATTAGCCTCAACAGCCTCAATCTCCCGTTTCATAGCATCGCGCCAATGCTGAAATTTTACAGCTTTGGCAAAAGAAGTGGGCTCATCTCCAGATGAAATGGCCGCTAAAGAAATACTGTGAGGCTTCGTAAAACGAGAATAACATAATGTTTTAGAGAGTGAATGTACCGTAGATGAGCTGGAGGGAGCGGGAGAGGTAGATGGATTAGAGGGGAGCAGGGAGGGTGGTAATATAAAGTCGTATGCAGCAAGATGACGTGGCAAAGTGCGAGAGCGCTAAGTAAGCGGAGGTGAAGATGCATGTGCAGACGATGATGAAATCATACTCGGAGAATCATCAACAACCATTGAATGAGACGAATCCGAGAGAGGTCGAGCAGTCGCCAACTGTGGATTATCAATAGCGGCATCTCGGGCTATATCATCGGCCCACTACGAATAACGAGGCATATCCGAAGAAACCAGAGTAACAAAAGTGTATTTGTCCTCAAAAAACTCAATATCAAGAGAAGTATATATAACGTGACGATGAAGATCATAAATGCGATAGCCCTTTTGACTGGACGGAGTGTTAGGTCCTACGATTAACAACTCTATGATCCTAGGCATGAATTCTAAGTAATTCGATGATAATGATTGACATTAAGATTTGATCGAAAAACTCAAATGAAGAACAAGAGAGAGAATTCGAGTAGAGTGAGAAAGTTACTATTGTTTCTCTTTCTAGAAATTGAATTGCAAGCCTTTCGGATCAATTCCAAAACTTTCTCTATTGATTGCGATTATTTACAAAGTATTTATACCAAACACACTTGGTATAAATATCTAACTAGTCCTAATCTAAGGACAAATATAAGAAAAGCCCCTAAATACAAGGACATCTAATAAAATCAAAGCACAATTAGAATTGAAGTGTAAAATATGCCTAAGAGGGGGGGGGGGGGTGAATTAGGCTATAAAAATTTTGGCTTGTTCTTCTTTGAAAAATACTTTTCTTTAAGAAGATATTTGCAGAGTATGTTATTTCCCAGAAAGCAGTACAAGTATCAAAGTTATCTCCCTAACCCTGTTTCAAAAATACCACATTATTTTCAGAAGTCGTTTCAAAGATATCACATAGTTATTTGCACGCGTCACGGGTTTGTCTCACAGAAGAGTAAATAGCAGAAAGTAAAGTGAGACGCGATTTTTATACAGGTTATATCCCCAACTGGGGTTTAATCCTGTCCTTGGGGTGTTATCTCCCCAAGAGTTCCAATCAATCACTAAGTGTTACCGGTTACACTATGATTGACCCGTACACAACCGAAGCACAATGGACACTAGACCTCGTTCTAGGCTGACGCACGCCAAGTTTCGATCCACGTCGTTTACCCAGGAAACCAATTCCCCGACTGGATGCAGCTTGCTACCGAAGGGCCACCGAATCCACAAAATTCGTCCCTCCACGTGCGTAAGACTCCACTCGTGCTCTTTGTGCTCTCACACGTCCGAAGACAAGGATGTAGGATTTGGAGTTTTTAGGGATCACTCAAAAGAGTACAGATTCTCAAATGATAGCTCAAACACAAACTACAAATGAATCGCAAAGTAAAGCTCAGATCGTCTGAGGAATTTGATAGCTTGTGTGTTCGTTGTTGTACTCTTCGCGTGAAGTGGTTTTCTTCTATATAGGCCACGAATCATTTCTCCACTTCACAAGGAAAGTTAAGCACGAAAAATATGCTAGAGACAGCTCAATTAACACGTGCATTAACTCAAGAAATCATGCCAAGAATAAACCAATTAAACTCAACGATCAACATGAATTCTTACCATAAATACCACAGATTTGCTTTCATTCCAGGGTAATCTCATCCGTTAGTCAGCACATTCCATATATAGAATCAATCAGCATATTACACACATAATCAGAATATCTTTTCCATATATAGCTTAATCATATCCGGGTGATCACATTGATATTCTTTCCTAAAATAACCCAATCTCGTGTACAGCTCATATATCACTTAACACAATATATCTTCCATATATAGCTGCTCATATTAGCGTGATCTCAGACGATATTCTTTCCTTATATAACTCAATCTCGCAGACAGTTTGCATTTCACTTAACATGATATATTTTCCATATATAGCACGCAACGAGATTCCATTCATACGAAAACGTTCATAACCAGGTGATCACATAGATATTCCAGTTTAGCTTAAGATCACACAAATTCGATTTTCTTATTAGTTCAATCACATTTAAGCGCTTAATCGAACATTTTCACATACTTAAACATCACATAACATGGATATCGAGTTTTCTAATTTGTACCCCCAATTTACATAATTACTTGGAATAATCAAAACTCTCATAATCATTTGGACCAAAAAGGTCTACAATCTCCCCCTTTTTGATGATGACAAGTAATTAATGCCTATCTTAAGCATGTGAGTACACTCGATATGAAGCTATTTACGCACGTAGCATGTTTAAGTATCAAAGCATGTGACATATGATCAGAGCAAATAAATTTATCAAATTTCATAGCATGCTCCCCCTGTCTAATTGCCAATAAACCTATGTAAAGCACAGTCGCAAAGAATTCCTTAATCCTTAACAAAAATACAAACTCAAGCACAAAAAGGATTAAAACAGTATATAAAAGCAAGCCGAATAATATTTTAACATTTAAGAAACATAAGGGCCACAAGTAACCGACCCGACACTTACTTACGACCTAAGGCATTAATTTCCTATACTTCTCCCCCTTCAACATCAAAAAGGAGGGACTCAAAAACTCCACCAGCATACCTAAACCTCTAATCAACCTCGACCCGCAAACGCAAAAGACCAGCGAAAGAAGAAAACAAACTAGGGCTAATCATATAAGAGCTAGGGAATCACTAAGGAATCAGGATCTAAGAGCTGGAGTCGCTATCGGATGAGGCAGATGAGGATTCAGCGACATTCAGAACCGCGGGGATCTCCTTCAGATATTTCTTAACCCTTTTGAAGTTCCGTGAGATCTCTTTGAACTTTTTCCGATTCTCGTCTTTAAGACCCTTGATACTTCTTTTCAAATCAGCAATCGTCCCATGCTCGTCATCGCTTCTATCTTCCCTTTTCTTCGGGGTCGAACTTTTCGTAGGTGTCTTCAGATCCCTTGTCTTGATCCATCCCTGTCGCTCATCATGGCGTATACCAACTCGCTTCAGTGTGACCAGATCTACTGCATGCACTGACTTATCTTCCCAGGCTTTAGGCAAGGAGATTCCCTCGAATTCAAACAGATGCGTAAGCAACATTCCATAGGGAAGTTCCTTGTCAGAGCTATTCAGGGCATATACCATGTACTTAAGAACGAAGTAACCTAGATTGAGCGGCCTGTTTTGGGATACCAGATAAAGAGTCAGCATGCTCATGTTGTTCATGGTGGTGGAATGGCCTCCACTGCCAACGCGTGCGCTCCAGAGCGTAAAGTGCAGCACTTTGTAGAGGAAGAACAGATCAACGGGAAGCTTGTTCAATGCTTCTCCTTCAGAGAACTTGGGCTTATAGGGGGAATTCCATAGAGCTTTCACGCAATCTCGCAGGGCAACCTCAGAGGAACACCAGTGGGCAAAGTCGAAGTAGCAGAGCCCTTCATTTTCGACTCCCAGCATCTCATTTATCTTTGCGCTATTCCATTCAAGATTCTTTCCAAGCACATATGATTTTACTGTGATCTCAGTTCCGTCTTCAACGAACGTGAGATTGGCATAGAAGAGCTTCACCGCTTCCTCATACACGGACTTGTCGATTCTTAGGAAATTTTCCCATCCGTACTCAGATATCCATGTTACCACTTGGCTGTCTGCCAGTTCTTCAAATTTGACGCTTCTTCCTCGTGCAACCTTTCACTTTTGAAGTTTCCCATGAAGTTCCTTGGCAGTCTCAGTCAGGAACTTGATTTCATCGGTGATTTCCTCCAGATTTTGGGGGTTGAACAGCTTTTGGCCTTCAGTAGCACGGCCAGAGTCTTGTGGGGGTGATTCGATGTGAGCAGAAACAGATTTCTCTGGTGAGGCAGGTTTCTCGAGTGGGGCAGAAACTTCAGGAGAAACAGGCTTCTCAGGGGAAGTAGATTTCTGAGGAGATGCGGACCGATCATGGGAAGAGGCAGAAGAGGGTGTAGGAGATTTGATGACCTTTGCTTTTTTCTTCGGTTTCGTCGGAGATTTCTTAGATTTAGAGCTGCTTGCAGATTTGGAGCGGGTGGCTTTTGGAGAGAGTGGGGATTTGGTCAGAACAGCCTTAAGCTTTTTGTCAGTGGGAGATCCAGCGCCTTTTGTTTTCACCATGGTTGAGATCGAAGGATTGATGGAGGAAGTTATGATATGGGAAATTTTAGGGTTCGAATAAATTTGTGGAAGGAAGAAGGCGATACTTGTAAAGGCTGAAGGTGTCTTAGATAAGGATGGAAGGAGGTTATAAAGAGAAGTGATATCGATGGGACACATGTCAGATAAGGAAGGAATTTCAAAAATTTGAATTTGAAAAGATTGCTTAATAAAGAAGGAAACTGCCCGTTTATTTGGAATTATGAGAATGAAAGGATATGTCGCGGGAATTAAGGGAGGAATTAAATGAGAATCAGAGGGAGAATAAGAGGATATCAATATAGGCTGAAAATAGATTTTGATATATATACTTAGAGGAATCTCTAATTAAGGAAATAATAATCATTTTATGAATGTAATGGATTTGAATGGATGGGGAAAATAAAATCAAGAAAAATATTAATAGATTCAAGGAATGAAATTGAGAAGATCCTTAAGAGTAAGATCAACGAAATACTAATTTCCTAATTGAGCTCAATAATTCCTAATCTGTCGCGGATGTCACAAAATCGACTCTCTATAAGTGGTTTCGTGAAGATATCAACCAATTGATCATTAGTTCCCACAAAGTTTATGCTGATATTCCCTTTATGAAAATGATCTCGAATAAAATGATGCTTCACCTCTATATGCTTAGTTCGAGAGTGGTGTACGGGATTCTTAGTGATACTAATGGCACTAGTACTGTAGACCTTTTTGGTCCAAATGACTATGATCGTTTTGATTATTCCAAGTAATTATGTAAATTGGGGGGTACAAATTAGAAAACTCGATATGCATGATGTGTGATGTTTAAGTATGTGAAAATGTTCGATTAAGCGCTTAAATGTTATTAAACTGTTAAGAAAATCGAATATGTGTGATCTTGTGCTTAACTGGAATATTTATGTGATCACCTGGTTATGAACGTTTTCGCATGAATGGAATCTCACTGTGTGCTATATATGGAAAATATATTCTGCTAAGTGATATGTGAGCTGTACACGTGATTGAGTTATTTTTGGAATGAATATCACTGTGATCATCCGGATATGAATGACTGTGCTATATATGGAAAATATATTCTGTAAAGTGATGTGTGAGCTGTACACGTGATTGATTTATTTTAGGCAAGAATATCAATGTGATCACCCGGATATAAATGACTATGCTATATATGAAAAAATATTCTGATTGAATGCTGTGATTGATTTATTTTAGGAAAGAATATCAATGATATATATCCGTTTGAGTGATATCTTGTTTGACTCTTAACTCAGTGAATCATGATCTATCTTTCCTTATGCGACTTATGATTTATATTTTGGAAAGTGATTAATTGATTGGGCTTATATGTGATAAGATGCTGATTGAGTCTATTTATGGAATGTGCTGAAATCGGATGAGATCACCATACATGGAAAGTATGCTTTGCATTATACTCAGTAGATCAAATCTTTCTCTGTGCGAATTGGCTATCATATTTTGGGAAAGAAATCAGTTGATTGAGCTTACCGTTGATAATATGCTGAGTGGAATATATATGGAATATGCTGACGAATAGATGAGATTACTGTGGAATGAATGTTGATCTGTGGTATTTATGGTAAGTGATCATGCATGACCGTTGAGCTTAATTGGTTTATTCTTGGCATGATTGGTTGAGTTAATGCATGTGATTATTGAGCTTTATCTTGCATACTCTGTGCTTAACTTTCCTTGTGAAGTGTAGAAGCGATTATTGGACTATATAGAAGAGAACACTTCACTTTGAAGGGTACACACAACGAACACACAAGCAAACGAATCCCTTAGAGTTCTTGAGCGAAATTTGCGATTCATTCGTAGTTTGTGGTTGAGCTTAATTTGCGAATCTGTACCCTTTGAGCGATCTTTAGTATCACCCTACCCTAAAACCCTTGTCTCCGGACGTGTTGTGTCTGCGGGTACGTTGAACGCACAAAGAAGCGCGGTTGGTGTCTTTCGCACGTGGAGGGACGAATTTGGTGGATTCGGTGGCCCTTCGGTAGCAAGCTGTATCCAGTCGGGGAATAGGTTTCCTCGGTTGACGACGTGGATCGAAACTTGGCGTGCGATAGCCTAGGTGGAGGTCTAGTTTCCAAAGCGCTTCGGTTGTGTAAGGGTCAATCATTTTGTAACCATAACCGGTAATACCTAGTGATTGATTGGAACTCTTGGGGAGATAACACCTCAAGGACAGGATTAACCCCAGTTGGGGATATAACCTATATAAAAATCTCGTCTCGCTTTACTTTCTGCTATTTACTTTACTGTGAGACAAACCCGGAACACGCGCTAATATCTAGGTGATATCGTAGCAACCATTTCTGAAACTAACGTGATATTTTGAAACAGGGTTAGGGAGATAACATCAATACTCATACTGATTTCAGGGAAATAACACACTCTGCAATATCTTCTTAAAGAAAAGTATTTTTCAAAGAAGAACAAGCCAATTTTTTTTTATAGCCTAACACCCCCCTTCTTAGGCATATTTTACACTTCATTTGGTATCAGAGCGGGTTACTCAACGAAAGGCCTAACACGCCTGAGTTAAGATCTAATGGCTTTTTCGAGTGATATTTTTGCAGAGGGTCAATCCCACTCCAGGCCACCTCTCTTCGACGGAACAAACTACGCAGTATGGAAAAATCGTATGATCGAATTTCTAATCGCTGTCGACTACGAGCTTTGGGAGACAATCATCAACGGACCATATACGGCTGCGAAATCCGATGGAACTCCAAAGGATGCTAAAGATTACGCTGCTGATGACAAAAAGGGAATCACGCGAAACGCAAAGGCGAAAAACATGCTCGCATGCGCACTCACACGGGAAGAATACATTCGGAATTAGTTCCTGCTCATCGGCAAAGGCCATGTGGGATATGCTCCAAGTTACTCATGAAGGAACTCAACGAGTTGTGCAAGAAAGACTGGCTCTGCTCACTCATCAGTACGAACTATTCTCGATGGAATCTGACGAGAATATAAGCCAGATGTACGCCAGATTCATGGGAATCATCAACCAAATGTTCTCTCTCGGCAAGAAGGTTCCCGACAGTGAACAAGTGAGAAAAATACTGAGATCACTGCCACGAGAATGGAATGCCAAGGTTACTGCCATCTACGAAGCAAAGGATCTAGAAGCACTTAGCATCTCCGAGCTGATTGGATCTCTTATATCCTATGAGATGATTCAAACATCAATGAATGAGAAGTCGCAGAACAAAAATCAGAAGTCCATTGCATTCAAATCCATCCAAGAAGAATCTGATTCTGACGACGAAGAAGAGGACTTGATGAACGATCTGGCCATGCTTACAAAAAGAATTGAAAGGTTCCAGCAGAAAAAGAAATTCAAAGGGAACTTCAACAAATTCCAGAACAAGAGCAAGGGAATATCCAAGTCTGGGAAGAAAGTTCAGAAGTGTTTCCGATGCAACAAACCAGGCCACTATGCACATGAATGCCCTGCAACTAGCAATGAGAAACCAAGGAAGTAGAAGGCTATGGTGATGGAATCAAATGACTCTGAACTGGAACAAAGTGAGGACGAGGATCACGCTTACATGGATGACGAGGATAAGGTATCTCGTTCTTCCTCCATTGAGAAAATTCATATCCTAAACAGTTTATATGGTTATGAAAGTGACTCATCTGTTTCTGATATAGAAGAAAGTAAGGAAGATTTGTGTAGGTTACTTCAAAAAGCAAAAAAGAAAGATTAAGTCACAAAATTCCTTGAATAAGGAACTGATAAGGCAACGAGATGAACTAGCTAAGGAAAAACATGAGGCTGATCTAGAGATCTCACGTCTGAAAGAAGAGTTAGTTACTGCGAAGATAGAGGGAATTCCATGTGAATGTGAGAAAATAGAAAAGAAAAACAGTGACTTATCGAGAGATATCGTAGAACTCAGAAATTCCTTAGATAGAGAAAAACAGAAAGTTGATAGACTCCTTGAGGGTAAGCAGAACCTAGATATGCTGTTAAGTACTCCTAGGAACATTGGTAGGTCAGGGATAGGTTATTCCACTGAAGGAAAGCATGCCAAACATTCTGTGCCTAAACTTAAATGTTTCTGTTGTGGTAGAAATGGTCACTATGCATACAACTGTCCTTTAAAGAAAGTTGATAAAACAAAGTATGTTTGGAGACCTAAGAAGTCACCTATAAATACTGCTGTTGTATCTGATTCTAGCAGGAGATCACCATCTATGAAGAATGATATCTCGTATGTTAACAGAAGTTATTTCCCCGCTAACATGTTAGGACCCAACAGAAATTGGGTACATCAGAAGAGCACTTCTTTCTACAGGTACGAAGGAAGAATTCCAGTAAGAAAAGCAGGTGGTATCTCGACAGCGGGTGCTCCCGCCACATGACAGGTGATATAGGTAATTTTGTGTCGTTGAAGGCGGTTGATGGAGGATACGTTTCGTACGCTAACGACGCAAAAGCCAAAATCGTGGGAGTCGGTACTGTTGGTAACAATTTAAATATCACTATAGATAATGTACGGTTTGTTAGGAACTTAGAACATAATTTAATTAGCATTAGCCAACTATGTGATGATGGACATACCGTAGCTTTCGCCAAAGACAAGTGCCTTGTCAAAAAGGGTGATGAGATTGTGTTTAGTGCGGCTAGACATGGTAACATTTACTGCATCACTCTTGATGATATTGCTAACCAAAATGTCAAGTGTCTAGCAGTTACGCAGGATATCACATGGTTATGGCATAGACGTCTGGGACATGCTAACATGGAACTGATGTCTCACATATCATGCAATGAATAGTGAGAGGTATTCCAGATATGAAAGCCACCAAGGACAGAATCTGTAAAGCGTGCCAAATGGGAAAACAGACCAAGACGTCCTTTAAACCGAAGAATGTGATCTCTACGTCCAGACCACTGGAACTGCTGCATCTTGACCTTTTTGGTCCGGTACAGGTTATGTCATTGAAAGGTAAACTGCCTTTGTTATTGTAGACGACTATACTAGGTACACATGGGTCTTATTTCTTGCACACAAAGTGAGGCTTTAGATAATCTTGTGCCACTGATTAAGAAGCTAGAAAATGAGAAAGAGATGAAAGTCCGTAAGATTAGGAGTGATAACGGTCTAGAATTTGATAGTAAATCCTTTGCATCTTTTTGTGACGAAAATGGTTATAGTCATAATTTTTCAGCCCCTATTACGCCTCAACAGAACGGAGTGGTCGAGAGGAAGAATAGAGTATTACAAGAAATGGCTAGGACTATGTTGAGCGAATATAATACTCCAAAACATTTTTGGGCCGAAGCTGTTAGTACGGGTTGTTATGTCTCGAATAGGATTTTCCTTAGACCGATTATTAAGAGAACTCCCTATGAACTTTGGAACGATAAAACCCCTAACATAGGATATTTCCATGTATTTGGTTGCAAATGTTTCATTTTGAATGATAGGGATAAAAGAGGAAAATTCGATTCCAAGGTAGATGAAGGGATATTCCTAGGTTACAGCCTTCATTCCAAAGCTTTTAGAGTGTTTAATAATAGGAAGAAGACTGTTCAAGAATCTGTGCATGTAACGTTTGATGAATTTCCTAACGCAGATGCTACTGAGGAAGGTATAGTTATGGCTCCTGCAGATATACAGGTTACTGACAACGGAACGAACGCAATTCCGTTCGAACTAGATACTGAGTCAGAGGAACCTGAGGCTTCAGACGAACAACAGCGCAGAAAATTCAAACATGCTTCCAGCCATCCCACTGAACAAGTCATAGGGAATATCACTTCAGGGATCAAAACGAGAGCAACTGCACGAAACGATATTGCTGAGGAATCACATGACGTGCTGTTGTCAACCATGGAACCTAAGACAGTGAATGAAGCGCTTGAGAATGAATCGTGGGTGATTGCCATGGAAGAAGAGCTGGCACAATTTGAAAAGAGCCAAGTGTGGACTCTTGTGGAAAGACCTAACGACAAGTCCATAATAGGCACGAAGTTGCCAAAGGTTATTCCCAAGAAGAAGGTATAGATTTTCAAAAACCTTTGCACCCGTAGCTAGACTCGAGTCTATACGTATTTTACTTGCATATGCATCTTTTAAAAGATTCAAGCTTTTTCAAATGGACGTGAAAAGTGCATTTTTAAATGGTTTTATAAATGAGGAAGTTTATGTCGAGCAACCTCCCGGTTTTGAAAAAGAAGAATTTTCAAATCACGTCTTTAAATTAAACAAAGCTTTATATGGTTTAAAACAAGCCCCTAGGGCATGGTATGAAAGACTGAGTAGGTTTTTGCTAAACATGGGCTTTACAACAGGAACAATAGATAACACTCTGTTTATAAAGTGCGAAGGGAATCACATACTACTTGTGCAGATATACGTTGATGATATCATATTTGGTAGCACTGACATCACTCTTTGCGAGAATTTTTCTAAGTCTATGCAACAGGAATTTGAGATGAGCCTAATGGGAGAACTCACGTACTTCCTTGGATTGCAAATCAAGCAATTGGATACGGGAACATTCATATCTCAAACAAAGTACACGAAGGAACTACTTGAAAAATTCGGAATGGCTGATTCCAAGGTACTTCCCACTCCTATGCACCAGACCGCTAAAATTGACAGTGATGAACAAGGTACGCCTTTTGACCAAACTAAGTATAGAGGTATGATCGGAAGTTTGCTATACCTTACGGCAAGCAGACCGATATTATGTTTGCTACTGGTCTATGTTCTAGATATCAATCGAGTCCTAGGGAATCTCACTTGGCAGCAGTCAAGCGGATACTTAGATATATTTGAAGGGAACAATCAATCATGGTATGTGGTATCCAAATTCCAAGGAATTCCCATTAATGGGATACTCGGATGCGGATTACGCCGGTTCTAGGGAAGATAGGAAGAGCACTAGTGGTACTTGCCAAATACTAGGGAATTCCCTTGTAACTTGGTCCAGTCGGAAACAAAATGCCATGGCCCTATCCACAACCGAAGCCGAATATATGGCCTTAGGAAGTTGTACTCAGCAAATCCTTTGGATGAAACAGACCTTGAGTGATTACGGTTTAAGGTACGACCAAATTCCTATTTTTTGTGATAGTACTAGTGCCGTTAGTATCACTAAGAATCCCGTACACCACTCTCGAACTAAGCATATAGAGGTGTAACATCATTTTATTCGAGATCATGTTCAGAAAGGGAATATCAGCGTGAACTTCGTAGGAACTAATGATCAGTTGGCTGATATCTTCACGAAACCCCTTATTGAGAGTAGATTCTGTGATATCCGTGACCGATTAGGAATTATTGAGCTCAAATAGGAAAGGTGACTAGATATGTTAGCTTTTAGTATTTCCTTGATCTTATCCTTTAGGATCTCTGCGATTTTATTCCTTGCTTCTATTAAGAATATCTTCATTATCTTTTCAAATCCTTTCCATTCATGAAGAGATTTTTAGACTTTTCTTCGACATTTATGTCAAAATCTATTTACAGCCAATATTTCCTTTGAACTCTGATCTTTACTTATTTCCTTCCTTAATTCCCGCGAGATATCCTCTGATCTTCTTTTAATTCCATCTAATGGGCATTTTCCTTATCTAGCCATGATCTTTGAAATTTCAAACTTTGAAATCTTTTCCTTATCTGCCTCACGTCTAGTTGATATTACATCCCTCCATAGTTTCTTTCCATTCTCATCCAATAAGCTTTCGACCTTTATGTAACCACCCACTCTCTTCTTTCTTGAATCTATTCAAACCCTATGTCTTTCACTTCATTATTTCGCTCCTCAATTCTTCGATCTCAATCGTGACGAAAACTAAAGGCGCTGGATGTGTCTCCGACAAGAAGCAAAAGGCTGCTTTGATCAAATCCCCAATCTCTCCGAAAGCAAGAGAGCGACGACGAGCAGGGAACCATAGCTGATTTGAGGCGGAGTATCAAAGGCATCAAGGATGATAACAGGAAGAAGTTCGATGAGATCTCACGGCACTTTAAAAGGGTTAAAAAAGTTTATGAAGGAGATATCCACGGCTCTGAATATCACCGAATTCTCGTCTGCCTCATCTGATAGTGATTCCAGCCCTTAGAACTTCGATCCCCAGTGATCTCCTAGCCCTAGTATGCCTAGTTGTGCTTAGTACTAAGTTCTTTTAGTTTGCTGGTTTTTGGGCTAGTAGGTTGTGGTAAGTTGCACGTTTTTGGTAAGGTAGTGGTGTTATGGATCCCTCCTTTTTGATGCTGAAGGGGGGAGAATTTTGAGAAATTAATGCCATGTTTTGGGTGTTTTGGTTTGGTGTCGGGTCGTTCACTTTTTTGACTCTTAGACATCTTGGAATACGATTAATACTATTGGCTTGCTTTTATATGCTTACGTCTTAATCCTCTGTGCTTGAGTTTGTGATTTGTTAAGGATTAAGGAATTCCGCACATAGGCAGGGGGAGCAAACTGATATGGTGTGATAATTTGCGACATTCCATGGTAACTTGTGACATTCCATATGATATGGTCTGAAAATTTGTGACATTCCATGGTGACTTGTGACATTTCGTATGATATGACCTGGTAATTGCTATATATTTTTGCTGTTGTGCTTTACATGGGAATACTAGCAATTAGACAGGGGGAGCATGCTTCGAAATCTGATAAAATTCTTTGCTCTGATCATATGTCGCATGCTGTGATACTTAAACATGCTACGTGCTTAAATGGTTTCATATCGAGTGTACTCATATGCTTATGATAGGCATTAATTACTTGTCATCATCAAAAAGGGGGAGATTGTAGACCTTTTTGGTCCAAATGACTATGAGAGTTTTGATTATTCCAAGTAATTATGTAAATTGGGGGGTACAAATTAGGAAACTCGATATGCATGATGTGTGATGTTTAAGTATGTGAAAATGTTCGATTAAGCGCTTAAATGTGATTAAACTGTTAAGAAAATCGAATATGTGTGATCTTGTGCTTAACTGGAATATTTATGTGATCACCTGGTTATGAACGTTTTCGCATGAATGGAATCTCACTGTGTGCTATATATGGAAAATATATTCTGCTAAGTGATATGTGAGCTGTACACGTGATTGAGTTATTTTTAGAAAGAATATCACTGTGATCATCCGGATATGAATGACTGTGCTATATATGGAAAATATATTCTGTAAAGTGATGTGTGAGCTGTACACGTGATTGATTTATTTTAGGCAAGAATATCAATGTGATCACCCGGATATAAATGACTATGCTATATATGAAAAAATATTCTGATTGAATGCTGTGATTGATTTATTTTAGGAAAGAATATCAATGATATATATCCGTTTGAGTGATATCTTGTTTAACTCTTAAATCAGTGAATCATGATCTATCTTTCCTTATGCGACTTATGATTTATATTTTGGAAAGTGATTAATTGATTGGGCTTATATGTGATAAGATGCTGATTGAGTCTATTTATGGAATGTGCTGAAATCGGATGAGATCACCATACATGGAAAGTATGCTTTGCATTATACTCAGTAGATCAAATCTTTCTCTGTGCGAATTGGCTATCATATTTTGGGAAAGAAATCAGTTGATTGAGCTTACCGTTGATAATATGCTGAGTGGAATATATATGGAATATGCTGACGAATAGATGAGATTACTGTGGAATGAATGTTGATATGTGGTATTTATGGTAAGTGATCATGCATGACCGTTGAGCTTAATTGGTTTATTCTTGGCATGATTGGTTGAGTTAATGCACGTGATTATTGAGCTTTATCTTGCATACTCTGTGCTTAACTTTCCTTGTGAAGTGTAGAAGCGATTATTGGACTATATAGAAGAGAACACTTCACTTTGAAGGGTACACACAACGAACACACAAGCAAACGAATCCCTTAGAGTTCTTGAGCGAAATTTGCGATTCATTCGTAGTTTGTGGTTGAGCTTAATTTGCGAATCTGTACCCTTTGAGCGATCTTTAGTATCACCCTACCCTAAAACCCTTGTCTTCGGACGTGTTGTGTCTGCGGGCACGTTGAACGCACAAAGCAGCGCGGTTGGAGTCTTTCGCACGTGGAGGGACGAATTTGGTGGATTCGGTGGCCCTTCGGTAGCAAGCTGTATCCAGTCGGGGAATAGGTTTCCTGGGTTAACGACGTGGATCGAAACTTTGCGTGCGATAGCCTAGGTGGAGGTCTAGTTTCCAAAGCGCTTCGTTTGTGTAAGGGTCAATCATTTTGTAACCATAACCGGTAATACCTAGTGATTGATTGGAACTCTTGGGGAGATAACACCTCAAGGACAGGATTAAACCCCAGTTGGGGATATAACCTGTATAAAAATCTCGTCTCACTTTACTTTCTGCTATTTACTTTACTGTGAGACAAACCCGGAACACGCGCTAATATCTAGGTGATATCGTAGCAACCATTTCTGAAACTAACGTGATATTTTGAAACAGAGCTAGGGAGATAACATCAATACTCATACTGATTTCAGGGAAATAACACACTCTGCAATATCTTCTTAAAGAAAAGTATTTTTCAAAGAAGAACAAGCCAATTTTTTTTATAGCCTAATTCACCCCCCCTCTTAGGCATATTTTACACTTCAAGTACTATCACAGAAAATAGGAATTTAGTCGTACCTTAAACCGTAATCACTTAAGGTCTGTTTCATCCAAAGGATTTGCTGAGAACAACTTCCTAAGGCCATATATTCGGCTTCGGTTGTGGATAGGGCCACGGCATTTTGTTTCCGACTGGACCAAGTTACAAGGGAATTCCCTAGTATTTGGCAAGTACCACTAGCTCTCTTCCTATCTTCCCTAGAACCGGCGTAATCCGCATCCGAGTATCCCATTAATGGGAATTCCTTGGAATTTGGATACCACATACCATGGTTGATTGTTCCCTTCAAATATCTAAGTATCCGCTTGACTGCTGCCAAGTGAGATTCCCTAGGACTCGATTGATATCTAGAACATAGACCAATAGCAAACATAATATCGGGTCTGCTTGCCGTAAGGTATAGCAAACTTCCGATCATACCTCTATACTTAGTTTGGTCAAAAGGCGTACCTTGTTCATCACTGTCAATTTTAGCGGTCTGGTGCATAGGAGTGGGAAGTACCTTGGAATCAGCCATTCCGAATTTTTCAAGTAGTTCCTTCGTGTACTTTGTTTGAGATATGAATGTTCCCGTATCCAATTGCTTGATTTGCAATTCAAGGAAGTACGTGAGTTCTCCCATTAGGCTCATCTCAAATTCCTGTCATAGACTTAGAAAAAATCTCGCAAAGAGTGATGTCAGTGCTACCAAATATGATATCATCGACGTATATCTGCACAAGTAGTATGTGATTCCCTTCGCACTTTATAAACAGAGTGTTATCTATTGTTCCTGTTGTAAAGCCCATGTTTAGCAAAACCTACTCAGTCTTTCATACCATGCCCTAGGGGCTTGTTTTAAACCATATAAAGCTTTGTTTAATTTAAAGACGTGATTTGAAAATTCTTGTTAGGAATATTTTGTAGCATCCTTTGATTTATGTAATCTTGGGTTAATATGTGTTATTTAGTGGGTTGTTAGTAGTTTGGGGTGACTTATGATATTATGTCATAGTATTGTATTGGGCTTTAATATACCAAACTATTGTGGTATATAAAGCCCCATTTACCCTAATTAGGGTTTTATCAAAAGTATTGAAAGGTAAGCCACCTTGTACGTTAGATTAAGAAAACACACACTAACAAACATACTCAAGGTGTTCTTCACATTTTATACATTCAAATCAATCTTTTGATCCTTGTTTGGTAATAAAAGGGCCAACAAGTGGTATCAGAGCCTAACGCGGATCAATATCTTTCATTTGAATCCAGTTTTGCTCGATTTCGACGTGATTTGACGAAGATTTTTGCTTGAAAACTCATTCTCTATTTTTCACTGTTTTTGGATGTTTTTAAATCGTTTTTTCAGTGATTCTTCACTCCTAGGACATTAGAAAACTTATATTGAGTACATCTAGGTTCTTTCACGTCGATTCCAGTCAAGTTTGAGTCGGATTTAAGCAGAAACGAGACAGAAAATCTGTTTTTCACTGAACTGGGTACCATTGAGTTTGAAGGTTTCGATCGAAACTCACTGTGAGTAGTTTCGATCGATTTGGATTTCGGGAATTTCTTCGCAAATTTCATAGTTTCGCCCGATAGTTTTCTCGGCGAAAGTTTCACACGTTTCGCCCGAAAGTCAATCAATTTGAATTTAGGTCAATTTTTCGCATTTTCACAGTTTCTCTCGATAGTTTTCTCGGCGAAAGTCTCACACGTTTCGCCCGAAACTCAATCGATTTGAATTTAGATCAATTCTTTGCATTATTCACAGTTTCGCTCGAAAGATTTCTCGGCGAAAGTCCAATTGTTCCGCCCGAAAGTCGTTAGCTTTCAGTTTCGATCGATACAATTCTCAGCAAAACTCAATTTCGCCCGAAACGCTACAGTGCCTAATTTCACAGATTCGATCGAAACTCACATTTTCAGCAAATTCCATTGAATGTCATCCTGCACACTTTCGCCCGAATCTTGAAATCTTGAATTGACCACTTTCGCCCGAATCTTGAAATCTTGAAATCTAAACTCAATTTCACACTTTCATACTTTCACACTTTCGCCCGAATCTTGAAATCTAAACTCAATTTTGATTGCTCGATTCTCAACACATTTGGACCAATCGTTGAGCTTATTTTTCATATCATATTTGAATCGACCACGTACCTATTCACTTAACACGAATCGTTCAAGCAGTACACTAAATTCATCAAACTCTTATATTTCGACAGAATTCACCTAGTGAATTTACATACTCAACATTAGAAATTACTCAAACTTGACTCTTTCTTTCAAAACTAAAGTATTTCATTTCGCAGAGATATCCCGCGTTAACGATCATTACCAAACATAAACATGGACGGTCTTGCTATTGGATCTGACAACCGTGCACCACTACTGAGATGGGGAGAGTACGGCATATGGAAGCAACGATTTATCAATTTCATAGAAATCAAAGATGTAGACCTCGCAAACGACATGCTCTCCTCCATATTTGAAGGACCTGCTCAAGTCTGGACCATCATCCCTGCTCAACCCGATGCTGTTCCTCCTATTCCAGAGAGGAGAACTCCTAAGGATCCTAGTCGATACACCGATGCTGAGAAGGCACGTGCCAGAGCGGACAAGCTTGCCCGACACTATGTACTTCAGGCTCTACCAAACGATGTCTACAAGCAAGTCGACGCAATGGTCACTGCAAAGGAAATTTGGGATGAAGTTTGCAAGATGATGGTTGGAACTGAAGTTAGTAATTTATCTAAGAAATCCAGCATTCTTACTGCCTATGACTCCTTCAAAGCTAAGGAGGGGGAAGAACTTCGAGATGTTTACCTTCGCTTCTTGACCATCATCAACGAGATGAGAAAGATCAACATCCAGCGATCCAATCTCGAACACAACATCAAGTTCCTTTCCACACTTCAACCTGAGTGGGGACGGATTGCAGTTCTGGTTAAGCAACAGAACAAAGATCTGGACGCTATGGATATTCACTCCCTGCACGATAATCTCTCACAGTACTCGCAGTATGCCAAAGAAATCAAGAACGAAGGAAAACCAAACATCGACATGGAACCAATTGCATTGGTAACCTCTAAGTCAAACAACAGGAGCTTGAGGACTTCTAAAGGAAAGCAAGTCGTACAATCTGACTCCTCTGACAACGCCAAATCTGATCAAGAACCTGAGGACGAACTCGAATCCATCAGAAAGAAACTAGCAATGATCTCAGATACGGTCAATAAAATGAGCGCCAAGAAATCATCTTCTGCTTTCAACAAACAACGAACATCGGGGGGGAAACAGAAGTACGTTGCCCCTGAAGAGGCTGAAACTAAGAAACCTGAAGCAGTGAAGAAATGCTTCAACTGTGGCAAGCCGGGTCACTTTGCTTCTGAATGCCACAGACCCAAGAAGAAAAACACTGATTATTACAAGAAAAAATTTCAGCTCTCACAGCGTAAGGAAGCGGGAATAGTCTTGGTTGCTGAGGAAGAGGAATGGCTAGAGGACACATCTGATGAGGAGGAAGAAGAAATGGCCTTCATGGTGAAAAGCATTGAAGATGACTCCGACGAGGATGAGCCAGACCTCGGATCAGACAGGACTGATGTCTCTTCATCCGACCAGGAGGTATACACTCCTTCCCTAAACGATTTCATTAACCTTGAACGTAGGATAGCCGAACTCTCCATGCATCGTAAAAATTACTCAGAACTCCAAAGCAATTTCGACAAAAATTATGCCTTGATAAACAAACAACAGGAAGAGATAGCTATTCTTAATGAATCTTTGACCTTGTCTGAAACTAAAGTAAAGACTTTAGAAGATCTTGTAGAGAGCAAGGAGAAACAAATTAGCGATATGTGTAAAAGCTTGAAAGACAGCGATGAGGAACGTGTAAACGTATTGTCTCAATACGAATTAATCACAAACGAACGTGTTCGTCTATACAAGAAAGTCAAAGAGCTAGAGGACATCAACACTAAGAGAGGTCAATCTGAACGAACCGTCTTTCTTAGTCAACCTAAAGATGTAGAATTTTATGATCCCCGCGAAGGTTTAGGATTTGAATCCACCACCAACCCTGAAGCAGAGAAAGTACGATCTTTGTACAGCATCAAACGTTTTGGGTTAAGCATTGAACAATTGATGCCCTTCGTAAGCTCAAGAGAGGTGACTGAAACTGACGAACAAAAACGGAAGAACAAAGAATGGGCTCAAATCATGTGTATCTACAACGAACTCAACGATAGTTACAAAACTAGAGAGACTACACTCTCTGATGATTACATGTCACCATTTGGACCCGAAGGCACTGACGAACAGGCTAAACCTATTTTTTCATTTATCTAGATTCCAGAAATTATACGCAAAATAGGTTCCTTGACGGCCTCCCTAGAGTCGGAAAGGAAAGCTCACGAAGAAGAGAAAACTATTTTGCTGAGCAAAATATATACTCTTGAAAACTTTCCTGATGCTTACAAACCTTCCACCTCACGTCCTGTTCCAGAATCCTCTACGTGTAAATGCAAGCAAACTACAAAGAAAATATCTTTATCTCACACTAACTTTGTATCGCATGTGCTCACAGACAAAGGCGTGAGATCTAAGGAAGCGAAGAAGGTTCTACCTGGCCCAGCTAAGAAGACAACAGTCCCTGATAAGAAGAAGAGACCAGCCTCCAACCTTTCTTCTCATGTTTCAAAAACATTTGCATTTCCAAAAGTGACTTCCTGTAATGTCGCAGAACGTGTTTCGTTATTCTATTCCCTTAAATCAAAATTCTGTCATGTCTACAATGATGTACTTTCTCATCCTCGTGACAGTCATTTCCGCAATAGCACTTCCCCATCATATATCGCTCACTCTAAGGACACATCTCCCACGCCGTCCAACCATACTATTAAATCCAAAGTAATGAAGCACAACATCTTCAAGACCAAGCCAAGCAAGAAATTAAGTCCAAAACAAATTTGGATTCCGAAATCTCTACTGCATCCTATAGGAAATCAACACGCTTGGATTCTCAAACCAGCCACACAACAATCTAGCAAAGAATTAAATCTAGCAACGAACAAGAAATCTGCTAAACCTGCTACCAAAAGGGGACCCATCTATAAATGGGTGCCAAAACTTACTTGATTCTTTTTGCAGGTCCGTCATGTGTGGTACTTAGATTCAGGTTGCTCCTCACACATGACTGGAAACAAAGAGCTGTTGAGCAACTTCTCTGAAGGATTCCTCGGGAAGGTCTACTTCGGAAACGGTCAATCTGCATCCATGCTAGGAACGGGTAATCTAATCCATGACAGGCTAACCATCAATGGAGTATCCTACGTCGAAGGACTGAGCTACAATCTATTCAGCATAGGTCGTTTCTGCGACAAAGGCTTCAAGGTGAACTTCGAGACCAACAAATGTAGTGTCACAGATATCAATGGAAGAGAGCTACTCACTGGACACAGGAAGACGAATCTTTACTCCATTGACCTCAAGACTGTCCGACCGACATGCCTTATTTCTCGAGCTTCTCTACATCAGAACGATCTCTGGCATCAGCGACTCTCTCACCTCAACTTCAAAGACCTGAACAAACTGCGATCAGAAAACTTGGTAAAAGGGCTTCCCTCGTTCAGATATCACAAAGAACATCTTTGCTCAGCGTGTGAAATGGGAAAGATAATAAAAACCTCCCACCGGACCAAACACATAGCCTCAACTTCCAAACCTCTCGAACTCATTCATATGGATTTGTGTGGACCCATGCGCACTCAGACCATTAATGGGCGAAAGTATGTGTTAGTCATTGTGGATGATTTTTCACGCTACACATGGACTAAATTTCTAAGAACCAAGGATGAAACTCCAGGCCTAATCATTGAGTTTATCAAAACCGCTCAAAACCTCCACCAACTAAGTGTACGAATCATCAGAACTGATAATGGGACAGAATTCAAGAACAGAAAACTCAGTGACTTTTATGCATCACTTGGAATCACCCAACAGTTCGCAGCAGCTAAAACACCTCAACAAAATGGGGTAGTAGAGCGCAAGAACAGAACCTTAGTTGAAGCAACTCGTACACTCCTCATTCACTCTGGATTACCTCACTTCTTGTGGGCCGAAGCAATGAATACGGCCTGTTACACTCAAAATCGTGGCTCACTTCACAAGAGGTTCAATAGGACACCCTATGAGTTGATAAATCGTAGAGTGCCAGACGTCTCATTCCTGAAAGTCTTTGGGTGCAAGTGCTATGTGGTAAATGATCGTGAAGATAGAGGCAAACTTGACCCAAAAGCATTCGAAGGCATACTGGTGGGATATTCAACAACATCAAAAGCCTATCGCATATATCTCAAAGAGAAAAGATCTATTATGGAGAGCGTTAATGTAACGTTTGATGAAGTAGACCGAGTTGTTTCTGCACAAATCAGTCCAGAACCAGGACTTCTACGAGAATTGACGAAGGATCAACCTAGCACTTCCACTGTGGGCGAAACCTCAAAACAAATATGATGAGTGACATGGAACTCGATCTCTTATTTAAAGATATCTTCCCAAAGCAGCTACCACACATTGCTCCAACAACTTCTGCTGCACCAGAAAATATTGATCATGCAGAGTCTAACAATGACAATACACCTCCTACAATGGAAAATCTTCATCTTGATGACGATAGTGAATCCCCAATAGATACAGAGATCATATCCAGCTCAGCCGCTGAAACTCCACAGCCTTATGATACTACAATAGAAATTTCTTCAGAAGAGTCAGTAATTCCACAATCTGGAGAAGAAATAGGACATCAGGCTGATCAAGGTGGAGAAACAGTATACGATACAAACACAGCTGGATCATCACAGCCTAGTACCAGAAAGTGGACTCGAGCCCACCCAAACTCACAAATAATTGGAGATCTCTCCACTGGAGTAACCACACGGGCATCAACGATGAACGAAAGCCTTTACTCCTGCTTTCTAAGTCAAAAGGAACCCAGTAAAGTAGCTGAAGCACTCGCCGATCCGGACTGGATAATTGCAATGCAGGAGGAAATCAATCAGTTTGAGAGGTTGAAAGTTTGGAACCTAGTACCTAGACCAGCTGGGAAAACCATTATAGGGACTAAATGGGTGTTTAAGAACAAAAAGGATGAGCAAGGAGTCGTTATCCGGAATAAAGCAAGGCTGGTGGCAAAAGGCTACAATCAACAAGAAGGAATTGATTATGATGAGACATATGCCCCAGTCGCAAGAATAGAAGCCATCAGGATATTCTTAGCTTTCGCTGCACACAAGAACTTCACAGTCTACCAGATGGATGTCAAAACTGCATTCCTCAACGGAATACTAAAAGAAGAAGTTTTTGTTTCCCAGCCTGAAGGTTTTGTGAACAAACAACTCCCAGACCATGTCTACAGACTCGATAAAGCTCTATATGGACTTAAACAAGCTCCCAGAGCCTGGTACGAGGTCCTCTCGGATTTTCTCATCTCATCAGGTTTCACAAAAGGGAAGATTGATACGACTCTTTTTATCAAGAAGGACGGCTCAGACATTATGCTAGTGCAGATCTACGTTGACGACATCATATTCGGGTCAACAGACTCACGAATGTGCAGGAACTTTGGGGATCTAATGAAGCAGAAATTCGAAATGAGCATGATGGGCGAACTAAGTTTCTTCTTAGGACTTCAGGTTAAACAGCTTCACAATGGAATCTTCATAAGTCAATCCAAGTACATTCACGACATACTCAAGAAGTACAACTTAGACAACTCTAATCCTGCCATGACTCCCATGTCTACCTCAGGAAAATCTGTTAATCAGACAACTTATCGAGGCACGATAGGCTCTTTGCTCTATCTTACATCAAGTAGACCGGATATCATGTTCGCCACATGTCTCTGTGCACGCTTTCAAGCTGATCCAAAGGAATCTCACATGCTCGTAGTCAAGCGAATTTTCAAATATCTCAAGGGAACTCCGAATCTAGGTCTATGGTACCCGATGGAATCAAGCTTTGAACTCGTAGGATACACAGATGCTGATTACGCAGGATGCAAGCTGGACAGAAAGAGCACTTCTGGAGCCGCTCAATTTCTTGGGGGTAAACTCGTAAGCTGGTCATCTCGAAAGCAAAATTGTGTCTCAACATCGACAGCAGAGGCAGAATATGTCGCTGCTGCGAGTTGCTGCTCACAAATCTTGTGGATGAGAACCCAGCTGCGAGATTTTGGCATAACGTTAAATCATATTCCAATTTTTAGTGATTCTAAAAGTGCTATAGCTATAACAAGTAATCCAGTACATCATTCACGCACAAAACATATAGACATTAGATATCACTTTATTAAGGAACATGTGGAACAAGGTACAATCGAAATGCATTTTGTCAACACCGATCTTCAACTTGCTGACTTATTTACTAAGGCATTGGATGAAAAGCGCTTCCAATTCTTGGTATCTAGGTTAGGCATGTTGAACCATAAGACATGATCGATTGTCCCTACATGAACCTGAAATTGTGTAAATAGATCATTTCAATTTTTCTCTATATGTTATGACTGGTAAAATCCTACTATTATATCTAGGGGGAGACCAAAAAAAAAAAATGCATGAATCTAGGGGGAGTCTTTCATTTTTATGCACTAATTTAGGGGGAGTTATTATTAAATGGTTTGCACAAATATTTCACACAAGGAGTTTATGATATCTCATCAAATTTAAATTATATAGTATGGTGAAACTCCTTAAGCTTCTATCAAAAATTAAAATTATTCAAATATTTCACATATCACAATTATTTCTCGGCGAAACTGCATATCGATCGAAACCCTTTCAAATTGATTTGCCAATTGTACTAAGCAAGTTTCGATCGAAACTGAATTTTAACTTTTATTTCATTAGTTTCTCGCCGAAACTGAGCATCGCTCGAAACTTCCTTTGCAACTTTTAAATCGTCCGAACTTAAGAATCGGGGAAATATTTTATTTATTAAAATATTTCTTTGCTTTAAGTTTTTATTTTTGAGGTTCAAATTCCCAAAACTTCAAATATTGAGGGGGAGTAGTTAGTTTCACAAACATTTTTTTAATGATTCATACACCCTTCAATAAGCGAAAATCGCTATTACAACTCAAATACGCAAAACATCTTCAAAATACCAAATCACTCAATGAAAATCACTTGAAATACGTAACAAGGTCTCAAAAGCCAGTACGGGCTGTTAAAACCCAAAACAGGATCGCCATAAAAACGATGAACAAGCACATAAGAAGTGCAATCTCCAGTACTAGCTTATCAAGATTGCGATTGAAGCGACGCACTAACTCTTCGTGCTCCCTGTTCTTTTCTTGGTCTCGCTGCTGATTCCAGTTCATCTTTAGGAGCTCGATTAGTTCGATTGAATGATTTACGATCTCACCATGTTTCTTCAATCGAGTCTATTTATAGGCGTAAATCGACCAACGAAATCATAATAGTCCCGACAAACATGATAAATGATATCGACGGATCTTTGACTTGATAGCTCAGCGCCGCGAGTGAAAGCGATGCTTTCGTAGTTGCTTATTGGATTTTGCGTCCCATAAATCGACTTTGAAAAAAAAAACTAACTAAGTTGATTTGACATTTAATTTGGGAAAAATTTGAACTCTGTGTTACCTATTAATTGAAAATCTCGCATATGTCAGTGTTAGGGTGATTTTACTCAGATTTTCTTTAATTGATTTTTGATCATTCTCAAAATCGCCCGATTTCAACTTAATCTCTCGGCGATTTCAACTACTTCTAAATATCCTCGGCGATTCTTCAAATCGCCCGATTCCTCAGTTCGCCCGATTTCTCAATCGATTCAATTCATCTGATCTATCAAAATACTAGAATCGGCCGAATTGTCAAAATCGCCCGATTCATCAAAACTGACTTTCGCTCGAAACGTGTTTCAATTGAAATTGAAATTTGATTAGATTCTCTTATAATTTTGATCGGCAAAACTGACTTTCGCCCGAAACACATTACGATTGAAATTGATTTTTAAATCATTTGAAATTTCTCTCGGCGAAACTGACTTTCGCCCGAAACTCAATTCAATCGATCGAAAATCAAAATTAACTCTTTGAAAATTTTCACGGCGAAACTGAGACTTCGCTTATTTAATTAGAGTTTCGCCCGAAACACTGTTCTTCTTCATCGATTTTCAAATTCACTCTGAACATCTCTCTTCAATCGCATACGATTTCATCACAGTCTCACTTTGTTTTTCCGTATTTTGCAACTCCAAATCACTTATTGGTAAGGAAAAACGCAGCCTTTAACTGATTTTTCTCTCATTCGTGCAGATTACGCAGATTAGGGTTGCGTGAGTTCGAGCGAATCACTGTTAAAACGTGTTTTCAACTCGCTAGATTCGCTCGACACTAAACTCTAGTTTCCATTTCACATGACAATCGATCGATTGTTACTGAAAATTTTACTTATTCTATGTTTTCAAATCGACGCTTTCTAGGGTTTTACTGCTTTCGTTCGAAATCGAGCATTTCAATTTTCAACATACTTTTAATTGTTTTGACTTTATCCTTTCGATCGAAACTGACGACAAAATCAATTTTAATCGATCGACACTTTCACAGTTTTACTCAATTCCACAGTTTCGATCGAAACTGAAGGCTCAATTGAATCGCAAATCAATTCGCGATTTACACTGTGCCACATTGGACTTTCGGTCGAAACTGAATTATGTTACCCATTCGCCGAACTTATTTAAATTACATATGACTTTCGATCGAAACTCAATTCATGATTTAAACTGTCCCACATTGGACTTTCGATCGAAACTGAATTGTATTACTCCTTCGCCGAACATGTTTCAATTAAACATGACTTTCGATCGAAACCACTGATCAAATTGAATTTATGACTTAAATCGCACGATACACATTAATACCCGAAACTCAAAATCAATTGAAATTGGCACTTTCGCCGCTAACTTAATCCAATTTCAATTGTTGCCGAGTTTTTGCCAAATTTTTCTAAGTCCTAACATGCTTATCAACAAATTGCACAACTTTTGTATGCTTTCTAAGTCAAATGATCGATTTCCACTAATCCACTGCTTTTATCTTGCAGATCGATCACAATGGTGAGACAAATTGACGAGATTTTTGCCTCCAAGGACTGGGCACGGAGGACACCCAATAACCTTCAACTTGACTTCGATAATATCTCGTGCCCAGATCCTATCATTATTAAAATCCTCGCAAACCACCCTCTACAAACCGCCCTAAACATCACCGAGGTAGTCCCTGAAGTGTATGTACAACAATTTTGGTCTACCCTTCAGAAACCAACAAATAATCCCACAATAACCACCCTTTCCGCAATAATCGACAACACAATAGTCGTATTTACTCCAACCATTCTCCGTTCCATTCTCAACCTACCACACTCACTCATATATGATTCTCCTCCATCTAATGACGTCCTAATCAGGGATTTCCTTTTTATGGGCCACAAACCTAACGCCCAGAATTCCATTCACCTCCCTGACTTCACAGCCAAAGACATCCCTGGACCATGGAGGACCCTGTTCCTGATCGTAAACAAATGCCTCTCGCCAAAACACTCCGGGTCCGACAAATGCAACCGAAACATTATGCTGATTTTCCACGGGATCGTCTTCAACAAAAATTATGACGTCGCCCAACTCATCTGGTCGGATATCCTCGATCAACTTCGAAGGCGAGGTCTCGGATCTACGAAGCCAGTGCTCCCTTACTTACGGTGGCTACCTGTCATCGTCCAACATTTCGTGGATCTTCATCCCGAAATCGAACGACGACCAAGAGAAGAGGGCTACCAATCTCCGAAGCTCAACAAAATTCAATCATCGAAGAACAAATTCGATCAGGAGGCCATGATCATCCCAGATCACTTACTTTGCCGCCTCGATCCAAATGAGCCGGAGCTGCGCAAATATATGCGAGCCAACAACCTTGACGACGTCCCCGTGGCTCAACACAACCCAGTTGAACCTAACCCAGGGACAAGCCAACCCCCACAGCCAAATGTAAGTCTAGGACACTCCTCATCCCCAAAGCCAAAACAAAAGCGCAAATCCAATGGGGATGACCGAGGAGGAAAACAGGAACGGCGTACAAAGCAAAAACACGACCGTACTCCTCAGCCAACTAATCCACTAACAAGCCGGACCGAACCCATAAGTACAGGGGTTGACTTTGTCTTCCCCCGAGTAGAAGTCACGACATCGGGTCCAATCGCGCAAACTACCCTCCCCAGCCACTCAATCATCTCCCAACAGATGATTGTTTCACATATTCACGAGGTGCCACGTCATTCGTCACCACCTCGCTCGGAGATGGTTGATGTAACAAGCAGTACTCCGCCTCAGACTGCATCTTCTTCGATCACTACGAGTCTAGTGCCCTCACCATCCATAATTTTTCCACTTTCTAGGACACTACCTTTAGATTCTGCACCTCTAGATCTTCGTGATCTAGACCGAACGCTCTACGATGTCTCCATACTAGAGTCTAGTACGGAACAGAGCGGAAGCCCCAACGTAGTCAACATCACTGCAGCTACGACCTTGGGCCATCAAACTGAGTCAGTCTCAGCTTTGATGTCAACGATGAGCCTTCGTGGCCTCGGTTCTTCAAGTCCTGTGCAAACGGGCGGCACATCAGTACCCTCTACTGATGTTGTGACGACGGAACGTCTTAGTGACTCCGTCCGGTTATTTTCCCCGTTCGTGACGGAGGCCAGGCTGGATGATCGCCTCGCAGAGTTTGCAGAAGGACTCGAGAACACAATAATGGCCAAAGTCTACAGTACCATTGAGACCTCCACTCGAGACAAAGGCAAAGCCCCCGTCACCGAAGACGCCACCACACGAGCCGAACCATCCCCTGCCTCTGAGGAAGGGCCGTGGAACGTACCAATCCCAGAATTGATTGACGTTCTACTGGCCAGACTTCGCAGTGCCCCAACGCTGACTGCGTACGAAGCGGAGGTCCTCAGACGCTTGGAACTTCCATTCAACCCTCCTAATCCCGGCGAGGCCCAGTCATCAAGACATTCACGTGACGACCCTGACGGTGGGGGTCGTCCCGAGGGGGAGAAGACACAAGGGACAGGGCCTCCGTCGCAGCCACAGCCACAACCTAGAACCACCCGAACACCCACCAGAACAAAACCACCTACACCCACCCAAACCAGAAAATCTACCCGAACTACTACCAATACAACCCAACCGACCCTCTCATCAACCGTGAGTCCATCACCACCTAGCCTTACAAACCCAAGAACTTCCCCTGACCCTCCATCCTCACATTTTCTATCTCTCGAAACACTTTACAACCCACACCCAGCGGTAGAGAAGTACATCTTCAACGACGACTGGTTAACAAAGCCGATGCATCCAGACTTGGCCAAGGGCTTACTGGACAACGCCAGATATTTCTTAATGAAGGCGAATGTTGACTTAGCACTAATCGACGATAATGAGCTCGAGGAAGGTGAAGACTACGAAGCAGACATTCCAGAACTTCCAGAGCTTCTCAAACACGCTGTCGTTGATAAGGAGTATTCCACCTCGAAGTCGAAGAAAGGAAAAGAACAGACGCCGCCGTGGGAAAATGTCAAAGTGATAGCTCCATATCAAGAAGAGATACGGAGAAGAATTTGGAGGAAGAAGGATAGGATCAAGGACCTAGACGAGCTGAGTCTAAGAGGTCTAACTCATCTCCCGAGACCAACTGCTGTACGATACTTGCTCTCTCTTCGTAGAGGGCTTGTGTGGAGAGCAAAAGATACAGATGTTAACGTTCTTAGAAGAGAAGAGAAAGAAAAGGCCAGAATCAACAAAATCTTGGGAGTCCGGCGAGGTCGTGTCGACTACTATGAATACCCTATCTATAAGGTGCAGCGAGAAGATGGAACGGTCGAGGAACTGACCGAAGGCGATCTCTCCTACATCAGAGGTGAAGATGTTGATCGGATACTCGTAAGCTTCAGATTTCTTGGAACACTCCAAAATCCAGACTTGAAAGTGGGCTACGTTGCTCTAAAGCGATTCATGATGCGCCAAATCAAGTTCAACTCGACTCACGATCTTCAAATGGCGGTGGAAGGCAACATGAAAAGGGTGAATCTCACGAAGCCATCCTTCGAAGTCCCCGACTCAAGTCTCGGAGAAGGCCATATTATCAATGACGACAACGATCCATCTGTTGTCTACATCAATTACAAGGGAGAAAAGAGGCTGATGAAAACATCCGAGATTGCTAAATTCAGCGATGGGACGCTGCTGATTATTCGAGTGAAACTCGAATGGATTTTGGAGAAGCTAAGGAACGAAGAAGCAGAAGTCCAGGAAAAGTACGAGAAGCTGATCGACATCATCTCCGATCGATTATCCTTACGAAGAACGATGCGATCATACGAGTTCAGACTTGGACTCAGGAAATCGATTGATGCTGTAGAGAAACCCAAGAAGAAAAAGACACAAAGGACGCCAAAGAGAAAAGGATGCTAAGGGGGAGATTGTTAGGAATATTTTGTAGCATCCTTTGATTTATGTAATCTTGGGTTAATATGTGTTATTTAGTGGGTTGTTAGTAGTTTGGGGTGACTTATGATATTATGTCATAGTATTGTATTGGGCTTTAATATACCAAACTATTGTGGTATATAAAGCCCCATTTACCCTAATTAGGGTTTTATCAAAAGTATTGAAAGGTAAGCCACCTTGTACGTTAGATTAAGAAAACACACACTAACACACATACTCAAGGTGTTCTTCACGTTTTATACATTCAAATCAATCTTTTGATCCTTGTTTGGTAATAAAAGGGCCAACAATTCTTCTTGTACAAAACCGGGAGGTTGCTCGACATAAACTTCCTCATTTATAAAACCATTTAAAAATGCACTTTTCATGTCCATTTGAAAAAGCTTGAATCTTTTAAAAGATGCATATGCAAGTAAAATACGTATAGACTCGAGCCTAGCTACGGGTGCAAAGGTTTCTTGAAAATCTATACCTTCTTCTTGGGAATAACCTTTGGCAACTAACCTGGCCTTATTTCGTGTCACGTTACCGTTCTCGTCCAATTTGTTGCGAAACACCCACTTCGTGCCTATTATGGACTTGTCGTTAGGTCTTTCCACAAGAGTCCACACTTGGCTCTTTTCAAATTGTGCCAGCTCTTCTTCCATGGCAATCACCCACGATTCATCGTCAAGCGCTTCATTCACTGTCTTAGGTTCCATGGTTGACAACAGCACGTCATGTGATTCCTCAGCAATATCGTTTCGTGCAGTTGCTCTCGTTTTGATCCCTGAAGTGATATTCCCTATGACTTGTTCAGTGGGATGGCTGGAAGCATGTTTGAATTTTCTGCGCTGTTGTTCGTCTGAAGCCTCAGGTTCCTCTGACTCAGTATCTAGTTCCAATGGAATTGCTTTCACTCCTTTGTCAGTAACCTGTATACCTGCAGGAGACACAACTATACCTTCCTCAGTAGCATCTGCGTCAGGAAATTCATCAAACGTAACATGCACAGATTCTTGAACAGTCTTCTTCCTATTATTAAACACTCGAAAAGCTTTGGAATGAAGGCTGTAACCTAGGAATATCCCTTCATCTACCTTGGAATCGAATTTTCCTCTTTTATCCCTATCATTCAAAATGAAACATTTGCAACCAAATACATGGAAATATCCTATGTTAGGGGTTTTATCGTTCCAAAGTTCATAGGGAGTTCTCTTAATAATCGGTCTAAGGAAAATCCTATTCGAGACATAACATGCCGTACTAACAGCTTCGGCCCAAAAATGATTTGGAGTATTATATTCGCTCAACATAGTCCTAGCCATTTCTTGTAATACTCTATTCTTCCTCTCGACCACTCCGTTCTGTTGAGGCGTAATAGGGGCAGAAAAATTATGACTACAACCATTTTCGTCACAAAAAGATGTAAAGGATTTACTATCAAATTCTAGACCGTTATCACTCCTAATCTTACGGACCTTCATCTCTTTCTCATTTTCTAGCTTCTTAATCAGTGGCGCAAGATTATCTAAAGGCTCACTTTTGTGTGCAAGAAATAAGACCCATGTGTACCTAGTATAGTCGTCTACAATCACAAAGGCATATCGTTTACCTTTCAATGACATAACCTGTACCGGACCAAAAAGGTCAAGATGCAGCAGTTCCAGTGGTCTGGACGTAGAGATCACATTCTTCGGTTTAAAGGACGTCTTGGTCTGTTTTCCCATTTGGCACGCTTTACAGATTCTGTCCTTGGTGGCTTTTATATCTGGAATACCTCTCACTAACAATGTTGTAAAAAGCGGCTTAGGCGGCCGCCTAGGCGCCGCCTAGGCGCTAGGCGCCGGCCACCGAGGCGAATAATGGGTATTCGGCCGGAAAAATCGCTGCTCCCGACTAATCGGCGCCTAGACCGATTAATCGGCGCCTAGACCGATTTATGGGCCGATTAATCGGCCCATCTAAAAAAATCCAAATTGAATAGAGAATCTAAAATACATAATGGAGGCCCATTTAAGAAAAGAAACCAATAATTAAAATGAAAAATCAGAAACAATTTCAGATCTATTCTATGCCCGATCCTTCCTTTCTCTAAGCCACCGTCCGCCACTGCCCCATCTGCGACCTGCCGTTGCACCATCTGCCCCGTCGTGCCGCCATCTGCCGCGTCGCCATCTGCCGCCACCTCTGTTGTTGCTCGCCGTGACGTGACACAACTAGGTAAGAGTTAAGACTTCCCAAAGTGCGAAATTGACTGTGTAGTGTCGTGGAGCTATCTTAATATGGAGTTACAAAACTGTGACCTCAATATATGCATTTATGGCCTATGGGTATTTACTATTAGTGTGCATTGGGATATTACAGTTGATTTATATAAAATTATGTCTTTGCGACAGCCCTCATTGCATACATGGCAGCCTCAAGTGGTGCTTCTCAAAGTGTTTCTCAACCATCTAGTATTCCGTCTATTCTTAAACGAAAATCAAAGGACGTTGGATGGGATTATGGCGTGCTAGTAGATGCAAAGAACTTGGACAAAGTAAAATGCCTCAAATGTGGTAAGGTGATTAGTGGAGGTGTTTACAGAATCAAGGAACACATAGCACATATATCCGGGAATGTTGCTCCATGCTCAATAGCTTCTAAAGAAGATCAAGCTATCTGTAGAAACGCAATCAACGACGCAAAACTTAAGAAGAAAAAGAAAAAGGAGGAAAGTGAAGAATTGAGATCGCAAGTCAATATTCGCAATGACTCTAATGAAGAGGATATTCTTGGAGATCAACTACATGAGTCTCTTGGGCAATTGAAATCGCCTCGTTCTCTTGGTCCCATGGATAAGTTTGCTAGTGCCATTAGTCCCGAGACTTCTATTAGTAAGAGTAAGTTACGGGAGCAAAACATCAATGAAGCACTTTTCAAACAAAGAATGGAGACTGTAAGAGAATATGTTGGTGATTGGGTTTATGAAGCAGGTATTTCATTTAATGCTATTGAGCTAGATAGCTTTAAATTGATGGTGGAAGCTATTGGTCAATTTGGACCCGGATTTTTGCCACCGACAAGATATGATTTGACAGTACCAATGTTAAGGAAGGCAGTTGATAAGACTAAGAGTTTGTTGAAGACGCACGAAGAAGAGTGGAAGATAAATGGATGCTCAATTATGACAGATGCTTGGAGTGATAGAAAGAGGAGGAGCATCATGAACCTATGCGTCAATTCTCGTTTAGGTACAGTTTTTCTATCTTCTAATGATTTTTCAAACATTGCACACACAAGTCGAGTCATATTTGATTATGTGGATAAGTGCATTGAGGAAGTTGGCCCTGAAAATGTTGTTCAAGTTGTTACTGACAATGCGTCGAACAATATGGGTGCCTCAAAGTTATTAAAAGATAAGAGGCCAACAATCTTTTGGACTTCATGTGCTGCTCACACGATGAATCTCATGCTTGAAGCTATTGGGAAACAGAAAAGGTTCAAGAATGTCATTGATCAAGCGAAGACATTGACTATTTTTCTTTATGCACACCACAAAGTCTTAGCGATGATGAGAGTACATACAAAAAAAAAGGACATTGTGAGGCCGGGGGTGACACGATTTGCTTCAGCATTTCTTACTCTACAAAGTTTGATGGAAAAAAAATCCGAGTTGAAGATGATGTTTGGAAGTTCTGAGTGGGAAGAATGTAAATTTTCGAAGACCGGGAAAGGAAAGGAGGCTTACACAACAGTCATGAGTTTGGGTTTCTGGAATGGTGTGGCGTCTTGTCTACAAGTGTTCACGCCTTTAATTAAAGTACTTCGGATTGTTGATTCCGATAGAAAACCATCCATGGGCTTTTTATATGGTGAGCTTATTCGGGCAAAGGAAGAGATCAAGGTTTCTCAAAATAATATTTTGAGCAATTATGAGTCAATCATTGAAGTTATCGATGAGAAAATGAAAGGAAGACTCGATTCTCCTTTGCATTTGACGGCTTATTTGTTGAATCCATACTATCATTACAAGGATCCTCTCATTCAATTCAAAAATGAGGTCTCGATGGGTGTGATGGATTGCATGGATGTTTTATTTCCCGGAGATGATGTTATGCAAAATAAGATTTTGTTGGATGAGCTTCCTATCTACAAAGAGAAAAGTTCAATTTTTGGGAGGTCAAATGTGGCATCTAGATGCCTTTCGAACGACAACAACTTTGATCCAGGTACACTCTTTACATTACTTTTTTTCTACAATAAATTTTTATGTAGTGACGGTTTTCTTTTGTTTTATTTTATTTATGTAGTAACTTGGTGGTCGACTTTTGGTTCAATAACTCCAAACCTTCGAAGTTTGGCTATGAGAATCCTCTCATTGACAACTAGTTCATCCGGTTGTGAAAGGAACTGGAGCGCCTTTGAAGGGGTTAGTGTACTTAGCACAATTAATAAGGTTATATTACTTGATACTTTTTAATATTATTTTGTAACTTGTTTTGTAGGTTCATACCAAGAAAAGGAATAGGCTTAATGCAACTCTACTCAATAATCTTGTATTTATCCAATTTAATGCAAGGTTGTTGAGTAAACAAACAAGAGAAAAAGATAAAAGTGATGTTGATGTGTTATCATCCTATGATGCATCAACCGCACAAGAATGGATTGTCAACGGAATTGATGAACTTAGTGATGATGATGTGGCAGGGGATGTACATGAAGAGGTAGATAAGTTTAGAAGTGTGAAGTATCGAACAATAAGGGAATTGTATGATGACGATTTCGAATCTGAAGATGAGGAGGTAAACGAGGATTAAGTGGAAGGTATCGTGTTTTGATATATTTTGTTGTATTGAAGTATTTTGAGCAACAATGATGTATTGTTTTGAAATGTTTTGACATATTTATGGAAAAATAGGCGAACCGTTTAGTTTCCGCCTAGAAACCGCCTAGGCCCCGCCTAGACGGCCTAGGCGCTAGGCCCTCCTCGGCGCCTAGCTAGCGCCTAGCGCTTTTTACAACCTTGCTCACTAATTCATTGCATGATATGTGAGACATCAGTTCCATGTTAGCATGTCCCAGACGTCTATGCCATAACCATGTGATATCCTGCGTAACTGCTAGACACTTGACATTTTGGTTAGCAATATCATCAAGAGTGATGCAGTAAATGTTACCATGTCTAGCCGCACTAAACACAATCTCATCACCCTTTTTGACAAGGCACTTGTCTTTGGCGAAAGCTACGGTATGTCCATCATCACATAGTTGGCTAATGCTAATTAAATTATGTTCTAAGTTCCTAACAAACCGTACATTATCTATAGTGATATTTAAATTGTTACCAACAGTACCGACTCCCACGATTTTGGCTTTTGCGTCGTTAGCGTACGAAACGTATCCTCCATCAACCGCCTTCGACGACACAAAATTACCTATATCACCTGTCATGTGACGGGAGCACCCGCTGTCGAGATACCACCTGCTTTTCTTACTGGAATTCTTCCTTCGTACCTGTAGAAAGAAGTGCTCTTCTGAGGTACCCAATTTCTGTTGGGTCCTAACATGTTAGCGGGGAAATAACTTCTGTTAACATACGAGATATCATTCTTCATAGATGGTGATCTCCTGCTAGAATCAGATACAACAGCGGCATTTACAGGTGACTTCTTAGGTCTCCAAACATACTTAGTTTTATCAACTTTCTTTAAAGGACAGTTGTATGCATAATGACCATTTCTACCGCAACAGAAACATTTTCTGTTTTCTCACAGTCACATGGAATTCCCTCTTTCTTAGCAGTAACTAACTCTTCTTTCAACCGTGAGATCTCTAGACAGCATCATGTTTTCCCTTAGCTAGTTCATCTCGCTGCCTTATCAGTTCCTTATTCAAGGAATTTAGTGACTTAATCTTTTTCTCTGCTTTTTGAAGTAACCTACACAAATCTTCCTTACTTTCTTCTATATCGGAAACAGATGAGTCACTTTCATAACCATATAAATTGTTTAGGATATGAATTTTTTCAATGGAGGAAGAGCGAGATACCTGATCCTCGTCAGCCATATAAGCGTTATCCTCGTCCTCACTTTGTTCCATTTCAGAGTCGTTAGATTCTGTCACCATGGCCTTCTGCTTCCTTGGTTTCTCATCGTTATTTGTTGGGCATTCATGTGCATAGTGGCCTGGTTTGTTGCACCGAAAGCATTTCTGAAATATTTTCCCTGACGTGGAGATTCCCTTGTTTTTGTTCTGGAATTTGCTGGAGTTCCCTTTGAATCTCCTTTTCTGTTCGAATCTTTCAAATCTTTTTGTAAGCATGGCTAGGTCGTTCATCAGGCCTTCTCGTTCATTGTCAGAATCAGATTCTTTTTGGTTGGATTTGAATGCGATAGACTTCTTATTTTTGGTTTGCGACTTCTCATTCATTGACGTTTGAATCATCTCGTAGGAGATAAGCGATCCAATCAGTTCGGAGATGCTCAGTGCTTCTAGATCCTTTGCTTCGTGGATGGCGGTGACCTTGGCATTCCATTCTCGTGGCAGTGATCTCAGTATCTTTCTGACTTGTTCATTGTCAGGAACCTTCTTTCCAAGAGAAAACATTTAGTTGATGATTCCCATGAATCTGGCATACATCTGGCTTATATTCTCGTCAGATTCCATCGAGAACAGTTATATTGATGGGTGAGCAGAGCCAGTCTTTCTTGCACAACTCGTTGGGTTCCTTCATGAGTAACTTGGAGCATATCCCACATAGCCTTTGCTGATGAGCAGGAACTGACCCGAATGTATTCTTCCCGTGTGAGTGCGCATGCGATCATGTTCTTCGCCTTTGTGTTTCGCGTGATTCCCCTTTTGTCATCAGCAGTATAATCTTTAGCGTCCTTTGGGGTTCCATCGGTCTTGCTAGCCGTATATGGTCCATTGATGATTGTCTCCCAAAGATCATAATCGACAGCGATCAGAAACTCGATCATACGATTCTTCCATACTGCGTAGTTCGTTCCATCAAAGAGAGGTGGCCTAGAGTGGGATTGACCCTCTGCAAAAACATCACTCGAAAAAGCCATTAGATCTTAACTCAGGCGTGTTAGGCCTTTCGTTGAGTAACCCGCTCTGATACCAAATGAAGTGTAAAATATGCCTAAGAGGGGGGGGGGGTGAATTAGGCTATAAAAATTTTGGCTTGTTCTTCTTTGAAAAATACTTTTATTTAAGAAGATATTTGCAGAGTATGTTATTTCCCAGAAATCAGTACGAGTATCAAAGTTATCTCCCTTACCCTGTTTCAAAATACCACGTTATTTTCAGAAGTCGTTTCAAAGATATCACATAGTTATTTGCACGCGTCACGGGTTTGTCTCACAGAAGAGTAAATAGCAGAAAGTAAAGTGAGACGCGATTTTTATACAGGTTATATCCCCAACTGGGGTTTAATCCTGTCCTTGGGGTGTTATCTCCCCAAGAGTTCCAATCAATCACTAAGTGTTACCGGTTACACTATGATTGACCCGTACACAACCGAAGCACAATGGACACTAGACCTCGTTCTAGGCTGACGCACGCCAAGTTTCGATCCACGTCGTTTACCCAGGAAACCTATTCCCCGACTGGATGCAGCTTGCTACCGAAGGGCCACCGAATCCACAAAATTCGTCCCTCCACGTGCGTAAGACTCCACTCGTGCTCCTTTGTGCTCTCACACGTCCGAAGATAAGGATGTAGGATTTGGAGTTTCTAGGGATCGCTCAAAAGAGTACAGATTCTCAAATGATAGCTCAAGCACAAACTACAAATGAATCGCAAAGTAAAGCTCAGATCGTCTGAGGAATTTGATAGCTTGTGTGTTCGTTGTTGTACTCTTCGCGTGAAGTGTTTTTCTTCTATATAGGCCACGAATCATTTCTCCACTTCACAAGGAAAGCTAAGCACGAAAAATATGCTAGAGACAGCTCAATTAACACGTGCATTAACTCAAGAAATCATGCCAAGAATAAACCAATTAAACTCAACGATCAACATGAATTCTTACCATAAATACCACAGATTTGCTTTCATTCCAGGGTAATCTCATCCGTTAGTCAGCACATTCCATATATAGAATCAATCAGCATATTACACACATAATCAGAATATCTTTTCCATATATAGCTTAATCATATCCGGGTGATCACATTGATATTCTTTCCTAAAATAACCAAATCTCGTGTACAACTCATATATCACTTAACACAATATATCTTCCATATATAGCTGCTCATATTAGCGTGATCTCAGACGATATTCTTTCCTTATATAACTCAATCTCGTAGACAGTTTGCATTTCACTTAACATGATATATTTTCCATATATAGCACGCAACGAGATTCCATTCATACGAAAACGTTCATAACCAGGTGATCACATAGATATTCCAGTTTAGCTTAAGATCACACAAATTCGATTTTCTTATTAGTTCAATCACATTTAAGCGCTTAATCGAACATTTTCACATACTTAAACATCACATAACATGCATATCGAGTTTTCTAATTTGTACCCCCCAATTTACATAATTACTTGGAATAATCAAAACTCTCATAATCATTTGGACCAAAAAGGTCTACAAGAATTGATCTTCTACATTATCCCCCGTTGTGCTTGATTGCTTGTCCGCCTTAGTTGTCCTCGTCGTGCAAAGAATGACCTGCGCAAGCCAGCGCATGCTCAAAGTTCCTGAGCGTGTTCATTAGCTCCAGTCGCTCCTCGATATCTTCAATTAGTTCCATTAGGAGCGGCTGTTCTCTCACAAACCTGTGGATTCTCAGCATCGTATCTCGATTGATTTCTTCCAACCTCTGCTCTATATTTCTCCTGATGATCTTGAGCGTCCCATCACAGAATTTGTGTATCTCAGTCTTCAGCATCATCCTAGTCTTCTTCATGATCGGATTGTTGTAGGTGACGCCTAGGACTGAGCTGACGTGCACGTGATTGTTGGGAAGCCCTTCAATCTCAGGTCCTTTGTTGAGCGGAGCGGTCATGTTAACCTTCTTCATGTTGCTCTCCAGAGGCATCTGAAGGTCGTGTGCGGCGAAGTACTTGACTTGGCGCATCATGAACCGGTAGAGTCCCTCGAGTCCTTCTTTCCTGATGAAGCCTTGAGGACCTTTGTACTTTTCCACGTACAGCTGATAGAGACGGTATACCTCATCAACAGGGATGTACGGTAGGTCGCTCTCGCTTAGATCTTCTCGAGTTCTATCTACTCGCTTGATGGTGTAGTGAGGTGTTGGAAGTCCTCCTTTTGCACAGTATACGCTGAGTAGTTGGCATGGGGAGAGACTCTTATAGTGGCTCTTGACTTGTTCTTTAGTCATCTCCAGCCTTACATCAGGTCCAAGTTTGGTCAGCATCCAGAGGTAGGTCATCCTCTTCTGCTGATCCCAGTGAGAGATCCCTCTCAGCTCGAACTCGTTCGGGGCTTGTAAAGGTCGGTGGGGTGGATGGGGTCGACGGAGGCGTTCTGATGGTGGGTTGGTAGAATTGGCTTAGAGGTTGTGTGCGGTGCGTGGTGGTGGTAGTTTGTGTAGTGGGTTGTGAGGTTTCTCCGGCTCCAGTTCTTGTCTGCGCAGACCCCGAGCCTTGGCCTTGTTCTTGTCCACTCGTAGATGTCCGTGGCCTCTTCTCCCCCTCATGAGGGTCCTGATCGTCAGGAGCTTTGGCCTCGGCAAGTTTCAGTAGGTGGCTCAGGATGATCCACCAATCGCCTATAAAGAGATTCTTCTTGAGGCGACCGGACGGATAGGCCGATCAGGCGGGCGAGTAGAATGTCGTGGAGCTCGGTTAGGGGTATGGTGTACGGGTTGATGAGGATGGATGAATTTTGTAGAGGGTCGGTGGGAGTGGGTTGTGGAGGTGTGAGGTTGGGTTGTGACGAGGCGCTTTCGGAGACAGGTGCTTTCCCGGTGTCTCTGCAGGATGTCGCTATGGCAGTAAGAACTCTCTCCATTATTTTGTCTTCAAGCAATTGAACAGCAGCGGAGAGAGCGGCTTGAAATTGCTCATTCGTCACAAATGGTGCGGACGCCTCTGAGGATAGACCAGGACGACTGATGTCGCCTGTTAGCAACCCTTGAACAGACACCGGCTCCACAGGTTGGCTCACAGTCACTTGAAGTTGTGACTGTACGAGACTTCCACCCAATCCTTGAGTCGAATCTGGAAGATTCTCCTCTATGGGCGTTACGACAGGCTCGGTTTGGACCTGCGAACCAGACACCAGTAGTGGTTGTTGGGGCTCAAGATTGAGCGAAGATGTGCCGACAACACTTGAAGAAGTGAGCAGCGTGGTATCTGGTGTGATGGTGACGGCGGGGAAGAGGGACTCCATTTGTATACTAAGTCATCTGGGAGTCCGTCTTATCAGGCTAATCTCCTCATCTGACTCCGTGTCGGATGGGGTAGCTGTGTGAGGAGTGGGGTCACATTCAACATCCCCTAGAGCCTGATCCGTCACCAGTGGAAGCGGGCTCTGCCCCATTTCTGTCTCGGGCTGTCTTCTTGTTGAAGAACCTCCTCAATGGTCTCTTCGAGCACGCCTACATGTACGGGCACTTCCACTTGAAATGTTTCGTTAGGAGCTTCTTGTTCCAACTCTGCTGCCACAACATCGATCAGCGTGGCATCTATGTCAGGAATTTCTTCGTCCTGAGTTGGTAGCTCCTGCTCGAGCTCCTGGGCCACTTCATCAATCAATATGGCCTCAGGGCTTTGGTGTTGTTGCGGTTGGGGAGGGCTAACTCCAAAGTCTGTCGCGGGCCCTCGAATCATCTCCTCGGTGAGGTGATTTTCCCGGCAGTACTCACGGTATACGTCTCCTCTGGGGTCAGCGAGACGTAAAAGCTCAAAAGAAATTGGCATCGACGGTTGGTCCAAGTCCGTGAGTCGTGGATTGTGGAAGAATTTCAGCCTTGGTGGTTGATAATTTCCTCCAGGAGGTAGCCGAGGGATGGACTCGTGCAACTCCATGAATTCCCTGATGATTACATTCAACCACCGAGCGTAGGGCACATTCTTCGATCTCCGATTCTCCTTTAGCCGAATCTGGTCTGCAAGATCATTCCAGATCAGATGCGTGAAATCATAATTTCTGGAGAATGCGAGTCCGTGAAAGATCCGCAGTATGTTGCCATTGCCCTTGTCAAAGCCGGCATGCTTGGGCGATAGACACTGGTTCACGATCCCGAACAGTGTCTTCAACGGATGAGGGATACCGCTGCTCTGGACCTGAGCTAGCTTGATGAGCTGCGGTTGATATCCCATCTGCATGAAATCATGCACCATTTCTACGTCTGATGGGAGCGGGTCGTAGTTTTCGCTGTATGGCAAGTCCAGAATCATCCTCGGTTCTTGTCCATATGTATGTGCGGCGTCCCAATTCTGGTTGAGAAGGAGAATGCTCCATTATCCACTGCTCCTTGTATACATCCCCAAAATTGCTGGAGATAGACCATTGGCATCGAGGCAGTGACCGTCAATGCATGCCAGATGGGGTGGCCTTGCAGTATTGATATGATAATATCATCTGGACACCGAAAGGTGGTCAGATCGAGTTGAAAATTTGTATCCTGGACCTTCAGGTACAGGTTGTGGTCGTATATGTGATTATAACGAGGATAGCAATCCATCTGAAAAATAAGAGATATAAAAATTCATTAGTTCATAATTTTGATTTCAGTCGAAAATTGATTTATTTTCATCAAACTATAATATTGTAACAAGTCATAACATGTTTGATGAATTTTGAATTGAAATCGTGTAGTATGCATATGGTATAATTGATTTTGAAAAATGTAATGGCATGTTTGTAATTTCGTATGAAACATATAACGCGTGGAAAAAACTTCGAAATTTTCTTAAGTGTTTGATCGTGAAAAAAAAAGTCACTGTTCATGCCGAGATAATTTTCGCTCGAAAAATTTGATTTTCAAATTGATTTCCTATGCATTGATTTCAATTGAAATAACTCCGTGTAATTTTGCGATCGAGAAAATTTTATTCGCTAATGTTCGCTACAGTGTAAAAGAATTAGAGAAAAAGCTTCTAAGTGTTGAAATTGGAATCGTGAGACTGTAGCCGATCAATTTTACGATCGAGAAAAATTCCGTATAAATTTACGATCGAGAAATTATTTCTCAGGTAAATTTACTATCGAAAAATTTTCCTCGATTGAATAAAATTTTTCGATTTGAAATTTGTCGAGCGGTACGTGATTTTCGATCCTAAGTGAAATTTTCGCTACGATATTTTTCTATAGAGAAATTAGTCAATGAAAGAAAAACTAAGTCAATCGTCGAGAAATTTTTCCGATCAATTAAAACCTAAGCGGCGAATTTTACGATCGAAAAATTAAGCTTTGAAAAATTAATTTGTCCCTGCTAAATTTTTGCGATCGAAATAAAATGAAATCGAAAATTCGATTTTGCGATAGTAAGTTTTACGCTCGATCTAATTTGCATCTAAATTGTCTATTCAGCGCTTAAATTTTTCGCTCGCAGAAAATCCTAATTAGATTTCTCGATGGCAAGTGATTTGTCGGTCAAAAATATTCTTTCTTAGCGACTAAGTCAGAATTTAGCGATCGAAAACTAATTTGATACAAACAGTATCTCAATTGAATCGGAATTCAATTAAGACTCTTTTGTTAGGAATATTTTATTGTGTTCAATTAATTATTTTATCTAAGCCTTGTAATTTTATTTAAGTGAACTCGGCTTTTATTTGTAAAGCCTAGTGAGCTTATTTGTAATGGGCTTACAAGGGCCCAAGTACAATATACCAACATGTGGTATAAGTACTAAAACCCTAACACATAGTTAAGTGTCTCGTGTGTGTGAGAAATACAAAAAAATAATTTTGTGAGAGAAGCTCCAAAACCCTCTCGAGAACACGCACGCACGCCCCCACGATAAGTTAAATTCTTTCCATTATTTTCGTGGTTAAAATGCTAGAAATGTGTTTTAGTTGGATATACTGGGAATAACAATTGGTATCAGAGCAAACACGTTAGGATTTGAGCAAGTTTCTGAAATTTTTGGGTTTTATTTTTTAGTTCGAATTTCTGCCTCGTTCTTGAGTTTATGAGTTGATTTTACTGATTTTACAAGCTCAAGAGCTAATTAGGTTGTTTTCGAGTGATTTGAAGTGATTACCCGACATTTTTCAGTTGATTTGGGTGAGTTTTGGGTAGTATCGGATCTGTTTTTCGTCAGTTTTCAGTCCAGAATCGGGTAGATGAACAAATCGCCCGATTCCCGATTACTGTAGCAAATCACTGTAGCGCCCGATCTGAATTGGTCACGGTAGCGATTCACTGTAGCAATAAGTCACGCGATTACTGTAGTAACTAGTGCCCAATTACTGTAGCAAATCACCCGATTTCACTGTAGCGATTTCAAACTCGCCCATCACTGTAGCTAATAGCCCGATTACTGTAGCAAAATCGCCGATTTCACTGTAGCAAGTTCAAATCGGACGATTTTACTGTAGCAATTCCAAATCGGACTGTTTCACTGTAGTAAATTTGGCCGATTACTGTAGCAATTTGCCCGATTACTGTAGCAATTTGCCCGATTACTGTAGCAAATCACCCGATTTCACTGTAGCAAGTTCAAATCGGACGATTTTACTGTAGCAATTCCAAATCGGACTGTTTCACTGTAGTAAATTTGGCCGATTACTGTAGCAATTTGCCCGATTACTGTAGCAATTTGCCCGATTACTGTAGCAAATCACCCGATTTCACTGTTGCGATTTCAAATTCGCCCTCACTGTAGCTAATAGCCCGATTACTGTAGCAAAATCGCCGATTTCACTGTAGCAAGTTCAAATCGGACGATTTTACTGTAGCAATTCCAAATCGGACTGTTTCACTGTAGTAAATTTGGCCGATTACTGTAGCAATTTGCCCGATTACTGTAGCAAATTACCCGATTTCACTGTAGCGAATTCACTATAGCTAATCTAATGTAGCGAATTAAATTCCACGCACTAAATCGCACGATTTTAATAAATAGTTCACTTGTTCCTCACATAGCAAATCGGCCGATTTCAATAAATTCATTGTAGGGATATAAATCGCTCAATCACACGATTTGGTACTGTAGCTAGAATTTGCAAATCGCCCGATTTGAAACTCTCAGCGAATTTCAGTCCTTTGACAAACAATCGCCCGACTCTGATCCTCTTTGAACAGCAATTCGCCCGAATTAAATTCGGTGAATCTTCACTTTGCAAATTCGCCCGATTTTTGCTATTGATTTGAAAACATAGAATTTTTTTTTGTTAAAAAAAAAATCTTCATCATTCGAAACTTTAATCGGGAAATCCAATTCTCAAATTCACACTTAAACGTTCTTGATCACAAAAAAAAAAAGGAAAAAAAAATTTGAACCCAACAGTTACAGTCTGTTTTAGGCCTTTTTCGAAAAATTTCAAAATATTTTTTTTCCGGGTCCAAATATATCGGTGAAACGACGTTTTTGTAAAGTTTTGAAAGCAAATCCACAAACGTGTCAACGATCACATATCCAACGATCTACTTAGAACATTCAAGCATATTATAGAAAAAGACTTGACATTTTCTTGAAGTTTCGAAATCATCACACAGTCTTCGGGGGTACACCAAAAGTTTTTCAACGCTTAAATTCTGAAAACTTCGAATCAATGGCACCCTTCCACAACTCCCATAGTAAGAAAAAGGCAGAGCCAATCAAATGCTATAATTGCAGCAAACCTGGGCACACGGCTATAGACTGCTTTCTAACCAAAAGGAAGGCTGAGGAGTACTACTCCAGAAAATTACGACGGATTAAGCAAACAAAAGCTGGAGTAGCCTTGATGGGAGAACAAGACAGCTGGCTCGATGAAACATCTGAAAGCGAGCAAGAGAGTGTAGCCAAAATAACCCTGGTGAAAGGAGATAAATCGGAGCCGATGACATGGAAGCAGTCGATGGTGGTAAAAACAAGGAAGCGTCTTCAGAAAGGGAGGTAGAATCTATTGACCCCCTTTTGTATTTCGAACTCCAAGAAAAATTTACGGCTCTTCATAGCAAGTTTAGGTCAGTAGAAAATGAACTAGCTAAGACTATAGTCGATCTAGATATGACACGTGAAAACGTAGATAGACTAGAAACTAGCTTAGCTAATTCTGAAGCCAATTTAGCTGAATCAGCGTCAAAAGTCATTGATTTAACTAACAAAGTCTCAAACTACGAGCAAACAACAAGCAAATGTGTTGATCACGAGAGGACAATCAACGACTTGCAAACTCGGTTTGATAACAATTATCAATGTCTGCTCAGGCAGCTTCAAGAGATGAGTAATCTTGATTGCCAGCTGGAAGTAGCGCAATCAAAAATTGACAGTCGCGACGCTGAAATAGTAAAGTTGAAGACACAGGTTAGCGAGCTAAACGTTAAATTGACAACTTGCATCGATGACCGAATCAATAAAACATGCGAGTTCGATCTCCTGAATAAAGAACGTGTAAAACTGTATGCTAGGATTAAAAAGCTAGAGGACCTCCTAACAAAAAGAGGACAAACAGATCGAACGATCTTCTTGAACCAGCCTAAGGACACAGAATTCTACGATCCACGTGCAGGTCTAGGCTTTGTTCCAAACCCTACTCTAGCTGTGAAGAAATCCCTAAACCCATATGATCCGTATGATATTAGCTATTTAGGGATTAACATGCCTAAATTAATGGCCTTCACACCAGAAAGTGATGGAGATAGGAAGACAGGAGTAGAAATTCCACTTGACTATGAAGCTATGAATAATAGCTACAAAACAAGGGAAGTACCTTTGTCTGATGACTACTTAGATACTCTTATTCCACCTTTAACACCAATCATCCTCGAGAACACGTCCCATGACTTAGCACAGTCCAGCCCCTCTAGTGCATATATCCCACCAGCAATTAAGGAAATATCTGACTTGCGCTCGATCCTAGAGTCCGAAAAGATTGTTTTTCAGGTAGAAAATGACGTGCTATTGACAATAATTTCCTCACTCGAAAAACAAATCAATAACATTATAGCTTCAACGTCTCCACAAATGTCTCTAGCTGAGTCTAAAATAGAAACTCTAACCAAGCCTAGGACACTAAGGAAGCAGAATGCATCGAGAAAATCAATGCGTACCAACTTATCCTCGCATGCACCTACAGGTAAAATTTTAAATAGAATGAAAGGAAAGGAGATAGCCACAGGCTACGACCTATTATTTGATTGTGCTCCTTCTTTTAAAAAGAAGGAGGCAATTAAATTTAGAGCATCATGTTCAAATTCGCATAGTAGGCAACAGTCACAAGCTAAATCTAACATTGCCACATCTCCATCCATGATTTCATTTTCTGAACCTGTACGAACATCTGTGCTCTCTAATTTTCACTTTTCTTATGATGATGCACTAGCCTTAAATTCTCGTCTTAGATTATCAAATGCACGTACAACCAAGAACGATGAACGCTTCTTTGCTAAGTTAGGCTCGCAAACTCAAAAGGAGATGATTCAAACGAACAGAAAGATAAAGCCTACACATTCGTCTCCCAAGTCCAGTTCTAAACTTGACAAACGAGAAGATCACAAAAGCATCCAATCAAAGCACCCTAAGACTGAAGCTAAAGCTAAAGTTTTGGGAATTAAGAAAATCTGGATTACAAAACAAGAACTTAGGGCAAGCACTAGCCTTTGTTATCCCTTAGGAATTAGAAAGATTTGGGTTCCTAAATCAACAATTAACGCCATAGATAAACCTAAAGTTGACGTAGGACATAAATCTATGAAAGACGCATGCATAAACTCTAGATCTAATACGAAAGGACCCATTCTTAGATGGGTACCAAAATCTGCTTGAGATGTTTTGCAGTTTCCAGCATGGGTAGGTACATAGAGATGGTTACTCCACACCTATGACTGGTTGGCGACGCGAGTAACCACGATTATCCCTCACGTATGGTACCTGAAGCAGCCCCACATACGTGATTAAGGATGGGATGCGGACAGCTAAAAGCACACTGAAAAATTTGGTAAATTCTAAATATGCATAAAATTACATGTTCGTACTTCACTGTATTTTCAATATGCATATGTGGTCAAATGAATAACATACCTACTATGTTAGTAAAATCTAGGAAGAACTGCATTTATTCTGAAAAACATTTTCAATCCTTGTTTACATGATTAAGTAATTTACAAAATCAATTAATTTAGGGGGAGGTTTTGAAATATTTCGTCAATTTTACCTTTATAAAATTTTGAACTGAAATTTCAAATTAATTTATGTTTTTCTCGGAGAACTAAGAATCGCTCGGAACTGCTTTGGATTTTTTTTAAAATTAATTGACCGAGCCTATGAATCGCCCGAAACTGAGCATCACTCGAAACTTCCTTTGCAACTTTTGAATCGCCCGAACTTAAGAATCTGGGAAATATTTTTATTTATTAAAATATTTCTTTGCTTTAAGTTTTTATCTTTGAGGTTCAAATTCCCAAAACTTCAAATATTGAGGTGGAGTAGCTGTGTTTCGCGAACTAATCTTTAAACGATTCGTACATCCTTTCAAATAAAAAAAAAAAACACTTACAACTCAAATACGCAAAACACCTTCAAAATGCGAAAACCACTTTCATAACGCGAACTAGGAAAATTACATTATCAAAATACCCAAAACAGCCTCAAAAACCAGTACGCATTGTCAGGACCCAAAACAGCACAGCCATTAAAACGACGAACAAGCACATGAGAAGCCAAATCTCGAGCACTAACATCTCCAAATTGCGGTTAAAACGACGCCTTAACTTGGCATATTCATCGTTCTCTTCATGATCTTGCTGCTGATTCCAGTTCATCTATGTGAGCTTGATTCTGTTTAGTATGAGTGATTAATGGTATGACCGTGTTCTTCGAATCATGTCTATTTATAGGCATGGATCGAACAACGAAATCATTATTTTCCCGACAAAAATGATAAATGATACCGACGAATTTTTGACTTGAGGGTTCAGCGCCGCGAACGAAAGCGATGCTATCTTTGTCGATTATCGGATTCTGCCTCACAGAAATCGATCTAGGAAGACTCGTTGATTCGATATTAATTTTGGGGCCTATTTTTCTTTGAAGTCAGTATATCATTGTTAGTTGAAAATCTTATATTTGACAGTTCTAGGTGATTCCCTTAAACTTTCCATTAATCGATTTTTGGGTCCAGGTTTTTTAAGTTAGAAGTTGCTAAATCTTAAAACTACAAACTAAATCGCTCGATTTTTCAAATTTTATCTCGGCGAATCTCAGAAACGCCCGATTTCGAAATCGGCCGATACAACGACTTGTTTGAAAATACCTATCGTCGATTCTTGAAATCGGCCGACTCATCATCGCCCGATTCTTCAAATCGCTGAATTCTAGAAATCGCCCGATTCCACATTCACTAAGCGATTCCATGAATCGCACAATTATGGAATCGATCGAACCTAGGTCCTTATTATAAGTTTTCTTGGCGATTCCTCCAATCACCCGATTCCTCAAATCGCCCAATTCCTGCAATTGCCTGATTCCTCCATCAATCGAAAGCGCGACAGTAAATCATTTTCTCGGCGATTCTTACAATCGCTCGACTCCTCAATCGATCGAACGTGCTACAATGCATCTTTTATATATATATATATATATATATATATATATACCAAATTGCCCGATTTTTGTCACTTTTCCCAAAATTGTATACACGAATCAGCCTCATGAGGTCATCAAGTTTCGGGTCAGCTTAAGAACTAGAGTTTCGCGAGTTCAGTTCCCGTGTTATTGAAACTCAAATTTCTCGAACCCTCTTCTGTTTCGCGAACAACTTTGAATTCGCGGATCATTCAGTTCGCAAACCACAACTCAATTCGGGGTCCAAGCCAAATTCCAATTTGCGACTCAAAGACTTCAAATTCTTTCGAAGACATACATCTTAGAAAATCATTTTCGCATACGGGATTTTTGGCACAACACTTTGAAATCTTCGAAACTAACAGCACCACACATATTCGAACTCCTCATTTCATGAACTCGGTATCCTACTTTGAAAATTCTTCCAAAACACCTAGTGGTCAACCACACCTCCCAGCGTGTATGGTATCTTGGGCTGCTGCACAGACACGACTGGTTAGCGATGCGAGCAACCAAACGTAGGTAAATTTTATATGCATCCTTTTTGTAATTTTTGCATGCATATCAAGTTGTAACTTCAAATAGCCTACCTTGAAAACAATAGGGTACATTATAGTTACGCATGCTTCAAAAAGACTTTAAATTCCAAAATTTTGCATGCAAACATGATGTGAAATGCATAAATACCCTATAATAGGTATATTCTCATTATGCATACAACTTATAGAATTTTTGAGCTTAACTTTTACGTATGCATATAAGCTGAATTGATAAATGCCTATATCACTTAAAGGAGTACTTTTTAAATATGCATTTTCAAAACTTTGCGAGATTTTGAAATTCAAACGCATATTCCGCACATAATTGATAAATACCATTTTTTAATTGAGCTAAATTTGAGGGGGAGCTACTCTTTATTTTTAAAGAGAAGCAATTCTTATATTTGTGTAAAAGGGAGCAATAACTATTTTTTGAGGGGGAGTGAACTTAAATACGTGAATTTAGGGAAAGTGATAAAGATAAAATTTGATCCGTATTTGCATCTTTTGAGGGGTAGTAACTCAGTTTGAAGAAACATGATTTGAGAGGGAGCAACAAAAATAATAATAATAATAATAAATATATCTACCTATATCTACGTAGTACAATATATAGTATACTACTACATTATTAATACGATAATACAAATACATATATATATATATATATATATATATAAAAAAAAAAAAAGGCACCAGAAAGAAAATGCCCCCTCAAGCAGTTCGACCTTCAAGAGGGACTCCAACCAAAAACAAGCAACTCTCGAGAGCTCAAGAATTCCAAAAGGCGACGGTGGCTGCTAGTGCTAACTCGGCAACCTCAACAGACCTGCTCCGAACTGCTGACCAAAATCAAGCAGCACGCATCACTTTGTACCGGACGTATGGATTTCATGTTCCCATGGTTCAGTCAGACCAAACTGAACCTAACCCCGGAACACAGCCGAGTGTTACTGACGATCTCAAACTCATAAAGCTACCCATATGTGGAAAATCTTGACAAGACCGAAGAGAGGAAGATACAAAATTCCCTTAGCTCACAAATTACTCGGACCAACCCCCATAGGTACCGGTGCTAATTTTATTAGCTCACGGATAGCAGTCGCCTCATTTAGTCCAATGGCGCATGCACAGCCAAGCCTTACCCACTCATCGGCTCCCATAAGACCGATGTTTCATCAAACCACGGGGAGCCACGTATACTATCACCGCTTCACTTGGAAGCGGGAGATATTGAATTTACTGGTAGTTAGCCCCAGACCACTGAACTTTCTTGAACACATCGAGTCTAGGTGTCTGCACTATCTCAATGTTTTATATATTTTTAGGACACATACACCTTTTTTCTCATCTGGAATTCGTGACCAGATCTGAACTTCCGTAGATATGTCATTGCAAGACATGCTTCGATGATCGGAAGGAAGTCCTGCCGTGGCACCATCAAAACAACTACGGAATTAGGCCATCGTCTACGAGCTACGCTCCTAGATAGATGTTAACGGGATGCCTAAGTGGCCCCGGTTATCAAGCCCTATTCTTACAGGCCGCGTCTCAGAGTTTAACTCTGAACTCGTGTCGACGGATTGCCTTAGTGGCTCCGTCTGGTTATTACCCGCACTGACCTGTCGTGTGTGTCCTCCTTCGCCTCCTATACAAGCATGTCGATCTCGTTGATACGAATCGCCATGAGGGGGAGAAGGGGATACGTATAAACAAATAGGTCGGACCACCCACCAAATTTCCGCCGAGCGTACCACTCTGAAGCCAGGCTCTACAACACTTAAAATATATATTCCAAAGGAGCCTCGGTACAACTTAAAACACACCCCACGCCTACCTTCTTCAGGAGCCAGACGAGCTTCACCGAAGTCGAACCAGACAACTTCCTTCGGCGATGACGAATCTGGAGCCGTGAAGAAGAAGATTCACCATGTTTCAAGTCCAGCGTAGGAGAAGACTAACCTGAGTATCCACTACTTCTGCCACGCCAACCACTATGAAGCCGGGCTCTCATGCAATTGAATGGATAATCTCAAGGAGCCCAAACACATTGTCCGAAAACACACTCCACGCCTACCTTCTTCTAGAGCCAGATAAGCTTCTTCGAGGCCGAACCAGACAACTTCCTTCGAAGATGACGAATCTGACACCAAGAAGTAGAGTAATCGTGACCACCAAGCAACTCCATTATCTTGTCCTGACAACACAATCTTCGTGCCAAAGATGATGCCCCATTTTGACCCATCACATGACGATCGCCCTAGCTCGATCTTGAGGGGGATGGTTACCAAAGCAAAATGGGAGCAACACCACGACAAAGTGCAATACCGATTAGAAAATGCCAAATATCAAGCGTTGTCAAAGACTCAAGCGACGACCATAGAGTCCAACGACTGATGTTAACGCCTCAATCGAACGAAGAGATCAGACTCAAATAACAAGATACGACCAACAATTTCAGCATGGATTTCAAGCATCAAAGCTGCCGACTCGTGTACAGCTCTTCGAGTTTAAAGAAAACTCTCAATCCCAATACAAGGTTGAACAAATGTAGGGGGAGTTGCGACAAGTGAAGGGAGAGCTGGAACACCTAAAGAGAATATTCGACTAGTGTACGTCTCTCCAAATTTATAGAGAATTCTTCAATCCCAACGAAAGGTCGAACAAACATAGGGGGAGTGGTGACTATCCACGGAGAGATCGAACACAAAAAGAGACGATCCATCGAGCAGCTTTGAACACGTAAGAGAAGAGAAGTTCAAGAGACGGTGAGCTTGAAGATCTTGTAAGGAAGAGGTCACAAGACAAGACAAAGGAGGATGTGATTGAAGAAGAACACGCGTGCACAAATTTTCGCGTATGCAACTCTGATACGTGTTCTTTGATGACTCAGGACTATTACAAGACCAAGATAACCAGCGCTTAACTGTAAATTGAACACAAAGGGGGAAATTGTTAGGAATATTTTATTGTGTTCAATTAATTATTTTATCTAAGCCTTGTAATTTTATTTAAGTGAACTCGGCTTTTATTTGTAAAGCCTAGTGAGCTTATTTGTAATGGGCTTACAAGGACCCAAGTACAATATACCAACATGTGGTATAAGTACTAAAACCCTAACACATAGTTAAGTGTCTCGTGTGTGTGAGAAATACAAAAAAATAATTTTTGTGAGAGAAGCTCCAAAACCCTCTCGAGAACACGCACGCACGCCCCCACGATAAGTTAAATTCTTTCCATTATTTTCGTGGTTAAAATGCTAGAAATGTGTTTTAGTTGGATATACTGGGAATAACATCTTTGCGATCTGGCTTCATACATTCAAATACCCAGTTTCTTTCCAAACTCAACTTAGTGGTCTAAGATGCAGATTTTTCGAAAGTTTAAACTACCAGATTCGTAAAAACATCGAAACTATCTTAAGTGCAGGCATTAACCCAGATAAAACTCGTAAACATGCCTAAATCACTATAAAATAGTATAGGGTTTTTCAGTTTGAAGAACAGTCGAGAATCTAATCCTAATCACGCGAAAAACTACAAAATGCAGATGCAAACGAAGTTAAATCACACGCAAATGTCAAAAGAATCTCATTTCTACCTTAAAAAGACAAGTTGGTGTTGAAAATCGAAAGATTTTTGAGAAATTTGAACTGTCTGTGAAAGTTTTTCGCGAGAGAAATTTTTGCGATTTAGGGTTACGTGAGAAAAAGTTTTTCGACTGACAAAAAGGTGAACTTTTATTAATTCGCTGTAAGTCAATGTTGGGTTTGCGATTAAATGGATCAAGCCCATTACTATTTGCGCTAAATTTTTGATTCGAAAATTGCTCTTCAATTCAATTTTCTCGATTGCAAATTATCGCAGCTAATTTAAATCGTTCCCAACACTGTTTACGATCGAGAAACTGATCGCAATTAATTCTTATGCTCAGTTTCTCAATAGTAAGTACTTCTAAACTTTTCAGATTGACCCCTATTTCAAATAAAATCACATTTGTAAAACTCCCCCTCAGAATTAAAATAAATACAATTAACTCCCTGGATTTTCTGTGTAGTAACGTCTAGCTCCCTTGGCAGAAAAAAAATCTGTACCACTTAGAGAGAAAAAAAACGTTAGAAATAATAGAGATCAACAATTATTTTTGGCATGTTTTCCTTTGAAATATATGGTCTGTGACAATAGCTCCTTGTCTTGTAGTGTCGACGTCTCACTCCATTATTTTGTTTGAAGAAATCTGAAATACTTAGAGAAAAACGTCAAAAATATTTGGAGCTAATGCACGATTTTTATATTTACTCCCCCTCAAATAATGCGCAAGAATTGACTTAACATGCAAACATATGAAATCAATTCAAGTAACGAACATAAAATACGTAATATACCTAGTAAGCACATATACATGGTCCCCAAAAATATGTATTGAAGATATTGCGTGAGGGTAAGAGCAATGAAAAATTTATCGCATTTAAACAATTTAGTATCAATGCAATCTAAAATTACATTTAAAATGTGCGATAACAAAATAAATTCGCATTTATTCAATTCAACGCATATGAAACATAATATTTCATGTCAGAATGTGCGAAATTTTTCCTTTTCACGATTTTTTTTAAATTACTATTATTACCATTATTATAGAATGGGGTCAGATTATTTTGCTTCGATCAATCGTCACACCTAAACTTTTACGAAACATTTGAAGGAAGAAAATGCTGTCAAGTCATGTCGTCAAACTAAAGTCCTAAGTGCATAGACTGGTCCATTTCGACAACTCTCACTAGATTCGCTCTAGCACTCAATTATTTTTAACTTGGGATTTTTATATCTATATCACTCAAGTCAACACAAGCAATATTAAGTCAATTTACCTGTGATCGAGGCATTTTTAATCATTTCACCTAAGTGAGAGACCGTCGATTGGAATCAAAGGGTTTTAAGGGTTTGAGTTTGGCTAGGACTTAGAAGGGAAGGAATTTAGAGGAAAGTGAGCTTATCTCTTCGCCATCTTCCATTTCTATGTCCGTCTCCTTTTGCGTCTTTCTTCTTTTCAATCTTTTCTCCCTCTTTTTCTTTTAAGAACTATCCCTTTTTATGCTATGCTCAAGCTGAAGCTTCGCTTCTCCACAAGGCTATAGGAGATTATCGTAGGCGAAGTTCTTCTTGTTGGTTCTCGGGCCGATACTGTGCTCCTCTTCTCTTAATCCCTAGAGAGGTTTCAGAGATTATCTTCTTGGAAAAGTTCACGTTTATGAAATTCGTACCCAAGGCTGCGCTCCTCTTCTCGTTTCCCGATATAAGACCGGATTATCGTTGGAGAAGTTCACTTCGTGGTGCTCCTCTTTCCAGCCGTTCTGACGAGCGTACGAGATTATCGTTGGAGAAGTTCACAACAGGATCCATGCCACATTCTAAGAGATAGTCGGACGGCAGGTTCCTTTGTCTGATTTTTGCGCGTTGAGCAATGCCTTCTTTTGTCATAATCCTCTTTTCCTTTTTTTTTTATTTATCTCCCCCTCATTTTCTCGTTTGAACAACCATCCGAAGAGTATAGAATACAGTTGAAGGCTGGGAATGGGATTCAAATGAAGAAAAGGACATCGGAGAAGGCTCAAAGTGGATGACTAAGGGCTAATGTGAGGGAAAACTTTTTTTTTTAAAAAAAAAAGGCCGACTGAGGAATAACCTAGCGCCCTTATCATTTTCCTAACGATCTAAGGCAAGGTGAGTATGAAGCCAAGTATCACTAGTTAAGACAAGTAATTGATGTGTGACTCACTCGAGAAATATATCCAAAGAAAGGAAAATAACAAGCTAGAATCCTTACATATATATAGTGGCTTTGTGTCTAGTGGAGCAACCTAATGACCTTTAGACACAAGAATGCAACTTAGACTGACAAAATTAAGCAATTAAATCGATCGCATGTCGGGGTAAAATTCTAAGTGACTTTAGATCAAAGTATCCTAAAGGATTTCGTCATTCCCCTAATATTATATATATTTATAGTGTTTTTATGTATTTTATTTATTTAATTTTATTTATTTCACGCAAGATAAAGCATATAATCAAGGAAAACACATAGCATAGAACATTTCGTAGCACAGAAGATCAGGTAAAGTACATATTACGGAAGATTCAACATGCCTAATTTTCCGACAAGGAATTGAAACCGTTTTTCATCCAATGCCTTGGTGAAAATGTCAGCTAGTTTGTACTCCGTGTTCACGAAATACATATCTATGGTGCCTTTTTCTACATGATATTTGATAAAGTGATATCTAATGTCTATGTATTTTGTGCGTGAGTGATGAATAGGATTGCAAGTAATAGCTATGGCACTTTGACTATCACTATATATGGGTATATTATTTAAATTGTACCCATAGTCGCGAAGCTGAGTCCGCATCCACAGCATCTGGGAGCAGCAACTGGCGGCAGCCACGTATTCCGCTTCGGCCGTCGAAGTTGACACACAGTTCTGCTTTTTAGAGGAGCAGCAGACCAGCTTTTCGCCTAGAAATTGAGCGCCACCGGACGTGCTTTTCCTGTCCATTCGGCAACCTTCGTAATCAGCGTCAGTATAGCCGATAAGTTTGAAATTCGTACCCTTTGGATACCATAGTCCAAGGGTAGAAGTGCCCTTAAGGTAACGCATAATTCTTTTAACTGCGAGCATATGGGATTCTTTGGGAGCGGCTTGAAAACGGGCACATAAGCAGGTGGCAAACATGATATCCGGCCGGCTTGAGGTGAGGTAGAGAAGAGATCCAATAATGCTGCGATACAGCGTGATGTCGACCGATTTTCCAGAGGGATCGGCATCCAACTTGCAGCTTGGTGACATAGGAGTGCTGAGAGGCTTGCTCTGATCTTGATGGAATTTCTTCAGAATATCCTTGATGTATTTTGTCTGACTGATGAAAATCCCATCTTCGAGTTGCCTGACTTGTAGTCCTAAGAAGAACTGCATCTTTCCCATGTGATTCATTTCAAACTTGCTTTTCATTACATCTCCAAACTTCGTGCAAAGCTGTGGATTAGTTGATCCGAAGATGATGTCGTCGACGTATACTTGGACGACCATCAGATCTTTGTCTTGCCATTTGATGAAGAGGGTTGTGTCTATCATTCACCGTATGAATCGAGACTTCACGAGGAATTCACTCAGGACATCGTACCAAGTACGAGGGGCTTGTTTTAGTCCGTAGAGAGCTTTATCCAAACGATAGATTATCAACAAAGCCTTCCGGCTGAGCGACGTAGACTTTTTCTTTCAAAATGCCGTTGAAAAAGGCGGTCTTAAAATCCATTTGATAGACTTTGAAGTTTTTGTGTGCCGCATAAGCTAAAAGAAGGCGGATAGCTTCGATTCGGGCAACAGGAGCATATGTCTCGTCGTAGTCGATGCCTTCCTATTGATTGTATCCCTTCGCAACTAGCCTTGCTTTGTTCCGGATCACTTCACCATCTTCATTCTTCTTGTTTTTGAATACCCATTTAGTTCCGACAATTGTTTTTCCATGCGGACGGGGTACTAAGGTCCACACTTGAAGACGTTCGAATTGATGGATTTCATCATGCATCGCTATTATCCAATTCGGGTCTTGAATTGCGTCTTCTACCTTGGTAGGCTCATTTTTACTTAAGAAGCAGCTAAAGAGACTTTGTTAACGACGTGTCCTCACTCCATCCGAAGGATCGCCGATTATCTGATCAACCGGGTGACCTCTAGTCCACTTGCGCTCATGAGGCAAGGCTGAAGACGATGCATCAGCGATCTGTGGGTCTAGATTTCCTGTAGTTTCTGATTGATCAATTGCTTGAGGAAGGTCCAATTTGCACTTGGAACGATTGTCTTTGATGATTCTTCCTCAATAACCACTGTAGGTTCTTCGTTATTTTGTGGCAATTCTGAATCGTGTGAGGTAGGGACGTGAGAAACACTTGGTATGTCGGTCTCGTCGGGTGGAGAATCCACTATAGGTGCAGCAGTGTGTGACCGATATACTGGCTCGAAGAGAGAGTCCAAATCGTCTAATGCAAGTCTCGTTGCTTCCTCTGACGTTGAATTCGGAGTTGTTGCCATCTTCTGTCGGTTTTGTGCCAACACACCAGTGAAAACAGGTTCTGAACTGTAATATTCAGAAACTATCTGGTTAGGTACGGGTCCTAAACTGAGGTGTACAGGAGCTATCGGGTTAAGCACGGGTCCTGGACTGAAGTGACCAGAAGCCATATCTGCCACTTCGTGGAAAGTGACATTGTAGTTTTCTTTGATCGTGCGATTGGACTTGATATATACCCTGTACACCTTTGAGGTTGAAGAATACCCGATGAAAGTGGCTTCGAGTGCTTTAGGGTCGAACTTAGCACGGTGCTCTTTGTCGTTCGCCACAACGTACTTGCACGCGGAGACTTTGAAGAAAGAAATGTTGGGTACTCATTTGTTGATAATTTCGTACGGAGTCTTGTCGAAGCGCCTGTGAACAATCGTCTTGTTTTGAGTGAAACAGGCGGTATTTACTGCTTCAGCACATAGGAAATGTGGAAGGCCTGAGTGAATTAACATCGTACGTGCTGATTCCACTAAAGTTCTGTTCTTTCGTTCGACTACCCCATTCTGTTGAGGAGTCTTGGCAGCTGAGAATTGTTGACTTATTCCAAGTTTCTGATAAAAATCACTGAGAATTTTGTTATTGAACTCAATGCCGTTGTCTGTTCGAATGACTTGGATAATCTGTTGCAACAAATTTTGAGTAGAGTTCACGAATTTGACGATCAAGTCCCCTGTCTCATCTTTTGTTCGGAGGAACCTTGTCCATGTGTAGCGAGAGTAATCATCGACTATGACCAGCAAATACTTGCGGCCATTTATGCTTTGTGTCTTCATCGGTCCACAGAGGTCCATATGTAGCAGTTCCAGAGGACGTGAAGTAGAGGCCACTTGTTTAATATGATGCGATGCTCGCTTCATTTTTCCTAATTGGCACGCCGAACATTGATGCTCTTTTTGTAAAGTTATAGTTGGAAGACCATGAACCAACTTTTTCGTTGAGAGATGTTGAAGAGCTTTGATGTTGAGATGAGACATGCGTTGATGCCATAAGCTGTTCTTCTGAATTACAGTTTGAGAAATGAGGCAAACAGCTGTCGAGGGCCGCACGGACGTCAGGTTTATCGTGTATAGATTTGATTTCCGAAGTCCTTGAAGGAGTTCTGTGTCCTGACTATCCAAAATTCTGCACCTGTCAGGCATGAAAGACCACCTGGAACCCTTTGTCACAGAACTGGCCAATGCTGAACAAGTTATGGCAGAGGCCTTCGACGTAGGAGACATCTTTTATAGTCAGATTCTCCAGAATGATATCCCCAAGTCCTAGAATCGGAGCTGAATCATTGTTTCCAAACCTGACTTTTCCATTCAGTCGGTCATGATAGTTGCTCAGCAGCTCTTGATTTCCCGTCATGTGTGTGGAGCAACCAGAGTCAAGGTACCACACATGATGGATCTGCAAAAACAATTTAGAGAGCTTTAGGTATCCACTTAAAAATGGGTCCTCTCAGATTAGCAGAGTTAGATTTTGGTTCAGATATGGCTCCTAAGTTATTTTCTATAGGAACTTTAGCGACCCAAGTTGCCTTCAAGGAAGTAACTTTGGGTTTGGCTTTAGGAGACTTAGCCTTTATGGCTTTTGTCTTCTTAGGAGGTGTCTTAGGAACCCAAGTTGGTTGAACCTGCAGGGAAGTTTAATTTCAGCTCAAGGAAGCTCTTTTCTATTTTTACGGGATACCTTAGGTGAGAGCAAGAATGAATAGCGCTATATGCCCTTTTAATGGCTGGATCTTGTTTCCTACGTGTCATCCTAGATGCATTTGTCTTAGAATTAATAATTTTTGTTTTCGATGTGGAGCCTATTTCGAAATTAGTGCTTCTATATGTGATTGAGGGAGTGTGTAGAAGCAATTATTTGAAACGAGGAAATGGCTCTTTTATTTTTCCGAGTGTCTTTTATTTTTGGAGAAGGAGAAATGATATTGGAAACATTCGAATCTATTGACTCCTTCTCTATTTTTATTATAGACACCCACGCCTTCGTATCTAGTGCTGGCCCTACGCTCCCTGTAGACGTAGGTGAAATAGTGTTAGGCTTAGCACTTCTAATAATACGTTTATGATCTACTGAAGGCACTTTTTCAATTTTCACGCTTTTTGGAATAGCATGGGAATTAGCTTGGGATGTTGAAGAAGCTTTGAGATTCTCAATCTCTTTTAGGAACTTTTTCTTTTCAGCTTCAAAATTCTCTCGTTCTATTTCTAATGAGCATCTTAACTCCTCTATTTTCCTAACAATAGGGGGTATATAAAGAGAATTTTCAGAATGATGATTTTGTGCTTCTTCTTTAATAGAAAGATCTTCAGGTAGTTTAATTGACTCAAGACTCCAACCTTTGGGAAGTTCCCTAATGTTGTAGCTTTGATTCAATTCGGTGTAGGAGAAGGGAATTTCAACCCTAGTCTTGGATTTTCGTTTGGTTTCTTCTAAAGCATCTATTTCTTTAGCATTAGTAAAAACCATAAGCTCTGTTAATCCTAGACCCATGTATTGCATGTCGTAAAGTTGCTTACAGTCAAAGCCTAAGCCAAATTTATAATCATAAAATTCTAAGTCCATGGGTTGATTTAAAAATATTGTCTGTTCAGTCTGTCCCCTTCTAACAAGAAGATCTTCTAACTTTTTAACCTTAGTATATAACTTCTTTCGATCTTCCCCTAACAGAGCATAGTTATTTTCTATTGTGATTTTGGAGACTTGACAAGCATCTAATTCTATACCAAGTTTACTAACTTTTCCATTTGATTCTTCTAATTGGGCTTCTAAGTCCGTAATCGTAGTGGTAGCTTCGGTTATCCTACAATTGAGGGTTGCTTTCTCATTGAGATTCCTAACCAAACAATTGTAGTTATTTGCTAGCCTATCCTCCAATTCTTTAATCTTCACACTATACTGCTCTGTCTTAGATGAACTAGTCTCCCTAGAATGTAAGCTCTTAGTGAGTTCTTCTATCTTCGTATGGGAGCTTCTAAGTTCAGATTAGAGACTAGTGATCTTCTCTTTAGACCTAGACAATTTGTCTTCTACTTCCTTTATACATTTCTGCTCATGTTTCATGTTAGCGTATTCTATTTTATACGATTCTAACATGGTCAATAATGTGGAAGGGAAGTCTACCTCTTGTGAAGAGGTGGATGCATTCTCGTCGTCCGTTTGATTTTCGGTTTCGGTGTCTGATTCATTGTCGAGACGGGCCATAAGGGCTAAATTTTCTTCTTCAGAGCTCGATGTGTCCTCGAGCCATTGTCTTGTTGGGCCATGAGAGCTACTCCAGCTTCCTTCTGTTTAGTCAATTGGAGCTTCTTGGAGTAGTAGTTGGCATCTCTCTTCTTCGGAAGAGTGCACTCTCTGGCAAAGTGACCTGGCTTGCCACAGTTGAAGCATTTGTTAGCCTCTTTTGGGTTCTTGACTTTGGAGCTCTCTGGTGCACGTTCTTTGTTTTTAGGGCTTGTAGTCCGAAGTCTGGTGGCTGAGGTTGAAGACTTCTTCTTGAAGTACTTCTTGCTCATCATCTTTCCTATCAAGGCCAACTGCTTCCTTAGGGCTTTTATATTTGGCTCAACGTCGGAGTCCGATTCTTCTTCCGACTCTGAAGGTGAAGGAGGCCTATATCTTTTCTTTTCTTAGCTTTGAGCTCCTCTTCTCTGAGACTAAGGCAACAGTGTCTTCGATCTGTTTGCTCTTCTGCTCCTTTTGAATCTCGCTTATATCATCCTCATGTTGTGCGAGATTGTCAAACACGGCATGGATATCCAGCTCCTCTAGATCTTTATTCTGTCGAATTTGAGTGGATATCTTTTTCCATTCCGCGGGCAGAGAAGAGAGAAATCTGATGTTTGTCTCCATGTTGGTCTTCGTGATTTCTATCTTCCTCATTTCGTTGAGAAGAGTGAGGTATCTTTGGTAGATCTCATATAGACTTTCCTCCGGCTTTGCTTTGAAGGAGTCGTAAGCAGTGAGGATATTTGCCTTTTTGGCCTTTATGCCGACTTCTGTCCTCTGCATCATCCTATGCAGTTCGTCCCACATACCTTTAGCCGATGAAAGACTATCAATCTGTCTATATATATCGTTGGGGATGCCCTGCATAAGAGTATTCATGGCTACTAGATCAGCTTTAGCTCGTGCCCTCTCCTCAACAGAATACTCCCTAGGCTCCTTCAGTCGCCTAGATGCGGGAATTTGAGGAGTCACTTTGTCATCACCGGGGATATTAACCCAAAACTATACGGGTCCCTCTTCTAGTGAACTCAGTAAATTTTCAGCTTGATCTTTCAAAGCTATGAAATTGAGGAAGCGGCTTCTCCAAACGGTGTATTCGCCACGTAGCAAGATCGGTGGACGGTTGTCATTTCCAAGCGAGTATGCATCCATCTTGTTTTGTAGTAGAGTTGTTGAAGGATCTTCGTTAAATGTTTTGAAGGTTTGAAGATGATGTATTGTGCTTCACAAGTGACAAAGTTCGTTAGTAGCGTTTGATTCGTAAGATAGTTCGAGAATTTTTTTTTGATTCAATCTTTAACGTTTGATCAAAAAAAAATCCGTCGAAATAGAATATAATGTGTACTGTTCTCGTGCGAGAAAGTCTGTCAACGAAATATTTTTCGAGCGAAATAAATTGCCCAAAATCGTTCGGTCGAGAAAAATTTCCAGATCGTGAATTTATTTCGATCGTAAAGAAACAGTACGTTAGTGAGTTTCTCGACAAGTCAAAATAAAACTGTTGACTAGAAAAGTTTCTCGCGTGTAAATGATTTTTAGCTTGATGAAACTTTAGATGTCTGACCGAAAATGTTTTTCGAGAGAAAGTGTTTACACGTGCAAAGTCAAAATTGGTCTTCCTCGAAAAAGATTTTCGCTGAATAATGCTCGAGAAATATTTTTAACTAAAATCGTTTCTAGTGTTGACGAATCTAGCGCTGACTTCGTATTCTGACCTAGAAAGATTCTTGCGCCAAGTTTTTCGATCGAGAAATTAATCTGATCGTAAACCTAGCGAGAAAAATTAAAACGATCGAGAAAAATCACAGAATACGATTAACACAGATTCAAGCAAAAACAACGAATTAGACAGTGAAATTTCAGGTAATTGCTCGCAATCATTTACTAATTACGCACGAACAAGCAATTAAACACGTTATGAAGCAAAATATGTCAAAATTGATCAGAATCAGAACGTGCTCTTCATGTTCTTCGCAGACAGTAAATCACAGAATCAATTTAATCCTTAAAACGAAGTTCAAACAGCTACAAATCTGATCGCAATCAACATTTAGCACTTAAGCGACCACAGAAACATCAAATTCAAGTAATTTAAGCACAGAATTAAGCTATTAGATCGAAAATAAATTTTCACGCCAAACTGTTCTTCGATGAACAGTAATCAGAAAAAGATTTTCAATCCAATTCTAACAATTTTCGATTCAAAACAGAACGAATCGCTCTGATACCAATTGTTAGGTCCTACGATTAACAACTCTATGATCCTAGGCATGAATTCTAAGTAATTCGATGATAATGATTGACATTAAGATTCGATCGAAAAACTCAAATGAAGAACAAGAGAGAGAATTCGAATAGAGTGAGAAAGTTACTATTGTTTCTCTCTCTAGAAATTGAATTGCAAGCCTTTCGGATCAATTTCCAAAACTTTCTCTATTGATTGCGATTGTTTACAATGTATTTATACCAAACACACTTGGTATAAATATCTTAGTAGTCCTAATCTAAGGACAAATATAAGAAAAGCCCCTAAATACAATGACATCTAATAAAATCAAAGCACAATTAGAATTGATCTTCTACACGGATAACCCACAAATACTCCAGGATTACTACGAGAATCAAATTTATCTCAGCCATGCTTAGGAACATGCGCATAACAGAGACATCCGAAGCTCCACAAATGGGAATAGTCTGGGCTACGACGATAAAGAAGTTCATAAGGTGTGCGATTATTTAGAACAGAGAGAGGCATGCGATTGATCAAGTAGGCAGCAGTCAATACACATTCACCCCAAAATTTAATCGGTAAGCCAGCTTAGCACGAGCGACTTCCAAAATATGCCGATGTTTACGTTCAACAACACCATTCTGCTGGTGTATGAGCACAACTGGTATGATGATCAATACCATATTCAAAATAATAATCCAATAATGACTGATGGGTGAACTCCAAACAGTTATCCGTGCGAAAAGATTTCACGGGCACACCGAACTGAGTCCGAACCCAATTAAAGAATAATAACATTCACCTCAGATTTATATTTCATGAGAAACACCCAAGTCGCACAACTATAATCATCAACCAAAGTCAAAAAATAATGTGCACCAGAAATGGAAGCAGTGGAATACGGTCCCCAAATATCGTAATGAACTAAATCAAAAACATTCACAGTACTTGTTTCACGAATAGGAAAAGGCAAACGAGTCTGTCCGGCTCGACAACATGCATCACAAAAAACAGTACTGGAAGGTGAAGGAATAGAAATACTCGGAATAGCAGATAGCCTTCGGAATGGTAAATGACCTAGTCGACGATGCCATAACTCTTGAGTATTCTTTGAGCTAGCCATCAACAATCGTGAACCACCACCTTCCTTAACAGGCTCCAAATAGTACAATCCATCATGCACTCTACCCGCTCCAATCAGCTTCCTCGAGTCTAAGTCCTGTATAAAACAAAAGTCGGGACCAAAAGTGAAGAAACACCATAGATCTCGTGTCAATTTGCGAATAGAGATGAGATTAAAACGAAAATCCGGTACTCCCAAAACACCACGGAGATGTAGAGATTTATCAATGGAAATATCCCCAATATTGGTAACCGGGAGACGACCACCATTTGGAACGTGGACAGATGAGGATGAAACGGGCATAATATTGCGTAATAAATGTAGACGAGAGGTGGCATGATCGGTAGCACCCGAGTCGACTGCCCATTGTGGCTTACCACCAGAAACCGCGGCGGGTGCGCTTTATTGACAATGAGCCGGGCATTTGTTGGGTAGGTGTGAAATTTCCGCCTAACATCTGAGCAATTTGTTGTAGTTGTGTGGGGCGAGAGAACTGGAGCTGACTGCGGAGAAGTCTCCAGCGTAGAAGCAAACGCTGCAGGATGGAAACGAGAGGAGCCTGTCGGGCGATGGCCTTTCCAACTAGAAGGATATCCATTTAGCTCAAAACAACGATCTCGGGTATGATTAGTACGTTGACAATGAGAACAAAAAAGCTTGTTTGGACCTCCACCCGTCCGTTAACGACGAGTTGAAGGATTCGGAATATCAGGAGAAACCTTCGCCATAAGCAGGGACGGAGCTACGTTGGGGCTAGGGGGGCCATTGACCCCCCAGCCAAATGTTTATATACTAGTTATTATGTACTTGAATTATATAATGTTACTTAGTCCAGTGGCGAAATCAGTTTAGATAGGTTCATGTTTGGCGATAGAGTTGGGTTCGAACATCCTGAAGCTCATTTTTGTTTTGATTTTCACTACAGTCTTATTATACTTCGACCCCCAACTTATTAATTTTTTCTTTTGCCCCCCCAAGTCTTTTGGGATGGCTCCGTCCCTGGCCATAAGAGTCGTAGCATCAATCACAGAAAGCCTACTATCGGCAATGCGACGCTGCTTCTTATCAGCCGCAACGACAGAGTACGCACGACCGATCGTTGGAAGTGGCTCAAGACTCAAAATCTGTGATCGAACGGTTCTGTAGGTGTCATCCAGCCCATGAGAAAATCATACACCTTTTCTTCTTCATAAAGAGCGTTCAACCGACGAGTAGCCCCGCAGGAACAGCCGCTGCATGTGCATGTTGTTGATGGACGAAGACCAGATAGTTCGTTCCAAATGGCTTTTAATTTTCCATAATAAGTAGAGGTCGGGACTTTCTCTTGCTGAAGCAACGCGATCGACCGCTTCAACTCGTAAACTCGAGCAGCAATCCCTTCTGTAAAGCGCTCCGCAAAGTCGTCCCAAATTTCAGAGGCTAGAGCCGTGTGAGACGCGCCAATCTGGAGTTCTTTGCACACAGAGCTAAGGAGCCACGATTTGACGAGGGCGTGAGCCTGGATCCACGCTTGTAGATCATCTGAGTCGGCATAAGGTTTGGGAAGGCTTCCGTCAAGAAAACTTGCCTTGTTCTTGGATTGTAAGGCGTTGAGAAAGGCGCTACGCCAAGAGAAATAGTTATCGCCCGTTTCAGACAATGGTTGCAAGACAAAGACGAGTCCCGGGTGATCCGAGGGATGAACATAATAGGGCGACTTCACAGCGAGAGAAGAAAACGACGCGAGAGCTTCGTTGTGTAGATGAGGTTTCGTTTGAACGTTCATTTTCGTTGGAATCAACCATGATGAAACGTCAAACAAGAGAGACGTCTAGAATCGAGATGGTGAAAGAGAAAATTTAGGGTGTACACCATGCTCTGATACCATGTAAAATATGGAGAATAATATCTTCCATTGAATAATAAACAATGATCGAGATAAAATGATTTATACACAATATTTCCTAGAAAGAAGAGATAATTAAGGGATATGAAAGGTGGAAATTAAGGGATATAATAGGAGGAAATTAAGGGATATGATTAGAGATGACTATGGAATTTATTATCTCAATAACATTTGAGTATTAATTAAACGTAATCATGGTTTGAGAAGCATGATTAGTTCCTAAACTTATTATAAGATAACTAAGTGATATTATAGGTTGCTTACTATAGGTAGGGTTGCAAACGAACCGAACCGAACCGAATATTTGCATTTAGTATTCGTATTCGTTATTTTTTGATGATATTCGTATTCGGTATTCGATTCGTGACGAATCATAAAATCGATTCGATTCGATTCGATAATTATATTCGAGCGATTCGCGAATATTCGAATATTCGAATTTTTTCCTATTTTTTTTTCGAAATATCTGAAAATACGTACAAAATAACACCAGGAACAAAAAAAAGATTCAAAAACACTATTTTTATCAAATAAATCTAACACAAGTTCTACCGAATCCAAAATCATTAAATTTCAAATAAACAGCTTAGCAAAAGACAGATACATCCATCATCACAATCTTGTCTTCACTACCCTGCACAAAGGTACACACAAACACAGATTAATGATGTTTCAGAGGAACAAACACAGATTAATGATGTTTCAGAGGAACCTTCTGAAGGAAATAGCTCGATCTTATATATGTAAAGCAAAACTAAAGAGGGAACTACCTACTACTATATGTATCCTTTCTTAGCTTGATTTCGATCATCACGCTTCTAATACTACGTCAACCTGTTCTTCTTCCACCTATAGAAAAATAAGAAAGTAAAAATACCAATAAAAATAAGAAAGGGATAAGGAAGAACTTACTTATGTCATAATGGGTTTGTTGATTCCGTGAAGTTGTCGAACCCAATCTGCTCCACATATCAAGACTTGTACCATATTGGATGATAAATTTGCACGATAAGGATCTAAAACTCGGGTCCCAGCACTAAACGTAGCCTCTGATGCCTCCATCATTTGTCTCCATACTCGCTCTCGGACACAATACCTTTCATTAAAGTTTAAATAATTAGATATCTCAAATGACAAATACATATTTATGTTTCAAATAAATTATATTTATAAATTTACCTCATTAATTTCTTCAGTGCAATCTCCTTCAGTTGCATTAGGGGAATCCATAGATTTCACAATTCGATCAACGCTTTGAACAAAACACTAGCAAAGCTGATCGAACGAGAGAGAGCCGAGCGTGTAACCACAATTCGAAGGTAGGGATTTTTTGGGCTGTCTATCCAATATTAAACTAGAAACTAACACGAAGATAAAATAAATTAGCAATCCACCAAAGCAGAACAAACCAAGGCAACGGCATTTCTTTAATATTATCACCAAGTATTATCTTATGTCCATCACCATCATCAGACTTAGATGAATAAATCAATTAAATAAAAGAGTCCCCATCGCATCGCCCCATCCCTTTTGCATTTATTTTTTAAAAGAGAAAGACCTGCGATTGCGACCGCAGAGAGAGCCGAGCGTGGTGGAAAGTCGTGGTGGCTGCCGGTGGTCGACGCGGTGGTGAGAGAGACCGCTGGTGGCTGCCGGTGGTCTGTACTGTCGTGGTGGCTGGGAGAAAGAGAGACAGACAGCGTGAGATGAGTGAGAAGCATCCGTAGGGTTCAGTCAGCTTGAAGTGAATCTCCTCACGTCACTATGGTGGTGGGAATTGGATTGGGTTGGGCTATTAACTAAATAATTATAAAATTCTTAGTGGGCCTAACTTATTTATGTATAAATAATATATTTAATTCAATCGAACCGAATTATTCGATAAGTATACGAATCGAATAACGGTGTATTCGTATTCGTATTCGATAATTATTCGAATCGAAAAATAAATTCGTATTCGAATTCGGGATTCGAATATTCGAATTCGAATACGAATATTTCGAATCAAATCGCGAATCGAATCGAACATATTTGATTCTTTTGCAACCCTAACTATAGGAGGAAAAGAAGACATCATCGTCACCTCCTAGTCTTATCATCACTACTTTCAATACATTAGTACATATCTAAACACATCAAAACCATTAGTAGAAAAACCCGCGTAACAACGGAACTCACAGAGAACATTTAGGAGAGGGAGAGCTTGCGAAATTGCTAGGCCAAGCTTAGGAATTTAGTAACCAACGAAAACTTGGGAGTGAGGTAACGTAACTCTGCTATATGCAAATATCTTGATCTACCGTAGCTTTGAATGTTTACGTTAGTATTTGATAGTTATAGGATATTTTTGAATGCTTTAGTGTTTAGGAAACTCAGAGTTCTTGAAATTAAATCTCTACTCATATTTATGTTGTGAACGTGAGCTTTATGAGTATTGGAAAGGGTATGAGGTTCATGAGGATTTAATTTTTGGTGTACGATATTCTATGTTTAGAATATTTTTCAAAGGAGACTTTAATCATATAAGAGTTTTCATGATTTCGAAAGTAACTGTTGTCGAGGATTTTGAAGATTTTCGAAAGGTTAGGATTATGATTTTCAAAAGATATGTTTACTAGTGTTTTTGTGATTTTCGAAAGTTTGTAGTTAGGATGATTTTCGGATGAGATTTCGAAAGTGCTATTTAAATTTTCGAAACAAGGTTTCGCAATTCGATTTTTGGGCCAAAATTAGGTTAACGTGGGCCGATTATTTCGAAACATGTGAGATAAAGAGATTTTTTGCGGGCCTGAAGTAAAATTTTCGAAAGCAAGTTCGAAAGAAATTTTGAAACGAAGTTCGAACTGATTTTCAAAACTCGTTTCGAAATTCATTTCGAAAATTATTTCGCAACTCATTTCGAAAAATAATTATGTGTGTAATTTTGAACTTCAAAGCTGAATAATTTCGAAACCTTTCAATTCTCGAAACAAATTCGAACTTAAGTAAATTTCGAAACTGATTTTCAATACACGATGTTTTCGAAACGAACTTGATTAAAAACGTTGACTTTGACCTTTAGACTAATTTTCGAAACATAGCCATTTTATCCTTTATAGTTCGAGAAACTATTATATGCACTAACTTAGAACTATTTCGCATGTCTGAAGGTCCAGAGGAAATTTACGAGATTTCTAATCTGCTTAATTAAGGACGACAACTAGGTGAACTTTTCATCTACAGCACGTAACCCTTCTATGTGAATATATGTGTATGTGTTTTGAAATTGGTGTCTTATGTGATTTAGTGGTTTATGTGTTTTACATGTTTTAAATATTTTTGATACACATGTTATTTGCACCGCACTTGCATACCATGTCAATGCGAGCGAGTTGAGTACCATGTGGAACGCTAATGTTTGGGGTGTCGACGAGTGGTGTAGGTCTTTGCATCGGGTAGAAGGAAGACATGGGTGTATGCCACTCTAAAGAGACCTGAGTAGGCTGCCCGTGCTTGGGTGCGTGCCACTCTGAGATCTGAGAAGGCTGCCCGTGCTTGGGTGCGTGCCACTCTAAAGAGACCTGAGTAGGCCGCCCGTGCTTGGGTCCTGAGCGTTAGGATGGTGCTTGGGTGCGCGCAACTCTAAAGAGACTTGAGTTGGCCGCATGAGCGTTGGGATTGTGGATTGGGTGAGTGCCACTCTTAAGAGACCTGAGTTGGCCGCCGGAACGTTACGTTATTACGTTAGGTATAGAAGGGAAAACTCTAGTACGTGCCACTCTAAAGAGACCTGAGTGGGCCGACCGAGCGCGAACCTCCAACTCGGGAATGGGCGACTCTAAAGAGGCCTGAGAAGCCTACCCATTCTAAAGCGACCTGAAAGGGATACGAGCGGGTACAGTGTCGAGTCACGGGGAGTTGTGAGATGTGGTAGGTGGTGATGAGGGTCGAGCGTGCATCTTGTGAGATGTTTAGGATGGGGATTGAGTGCACGTTTGCGTGCACGCGTATTTCACATACTGGGCCAAAAGCTCAGGGTTTACGTGTTGTAGGTACCAAGCCCGACGCTGATGCACGTCGTGGCTAAGGCGGGTTGACGGCTGTGCTCCACGGACTTTTGAGGGCGGGGCTATACATGGATGCGACCTATGGAACGACGTTAGGTTTTTGAGCGTTTTGTCATTTTTGGGCTACAGCCCGAGTATAGTAATGACGATGTAGACGATGTTAGCTGTAACATGTTTCATTTTTGGAAAAGTTTTTGTTAGACGGGTCTTCCGCGACTTACGTTGCGAAAATCCGCCACAATTATTATTAGAAAGTGAGGTTCGTTACACCTGCCCCGAATGGTCCTCATCTAGATTCACGTTGCGCTGTCCCCATTGCCCTGCACGTGGCTGTATTTTGCTGAGTGTCTTCTCCTCGAACATCAATATTTCAGCTCCCACTCGTGCACCGCCATGGATCGGGATCGACCTTCGCACCGCCGCCACAGCACTATACACCTTCATGATGCGGGAGGTAAGGTCTGAATGGTCCGCTTGTAATCAGGGACCTTCGTCTCAAGTTTGGCCAATCTCGGCCGAAGGGCCGTGTAGCCCATAAGTGTCTCCTCGGGTGCTTTGTGGTGACCCTCGTTTTCTAATTTGGATTAGTGGCGGATTCCGCGACGTAAGCCACGGAAGGTCCGTCTAACAGAAACGTTTTCCTAAAACAAAATATATTACAACAAAGATATTATTTTACATAGTCGTCGAGTCCATACATAGGCTGTAGCCCCAAAATGTCAAAATAACAAAATCCTAATGCCGCACCACAGGTCGTTATCCATGTACCGCATCGCCCTCAAAAGTCGATGGAGTCACCGCCACCAGCCGCCTCAGTCGCGACGTGCATCACCGCCGGACTCAGTACCTATAACACGTAAACTGATAAATGCATTTTCATTCATTTACCTCCATCATTTTTAAATTGAATATTTGGTTTATGTGAGTTGTCTAGTGCACTTATTCATAATTTTTACATATTTCGACGTCAAAGGTACATGAGACGATATTTGGGATGAAACAGCATAAACATGGAGCCGGAATCACTATTTTAAATCAACCACGGCTTATTTAGAGGGCCACACGGTCGTGTTCGACTCCAGAAACGAGTTACATACTTGCTGCCCTTCAACATGGCCTGACACACGGCCATGTTTGTCAGCATAAACAAAAAACATACTTGTTGCCCTGACACACGGCCATGTTGTCAGCAGAAGCGAAAAAATACATGCGGCCCTTCAACATAGCCTAACACACGGCCGTGTTGGCCAATAGTGTTGGGCCTTAAACCCTACGCCCAAATGATACATTGTCGCGTTTGAAGCCGTGTTCACCCACGTTTTGTACATAAGCCGCAATTTGAAGCCCTAAGAGAATCTAAGCCGCCATAACTCATTTTTAATCACAAACGACACCTCAAGGATGACTCAAGAACCCTGGAGATCAATATCAAATGATCTCTAGGTGCTAACGTGAATATTTGAAGCTCATTTACACCGGAGAATCGAACAAAGTACGAGGGATAAGCTTGTGCTCGTTAAATAGGGAAGAATCTATGTATTCATCTGCTTTGTTTCATATACATTTCTTGGCTTCTTCCTTCATTACGAGTAGCTAATAATTTTGGGTGTTTGGGATGAGAATAACGCTAGGTAGCGCCGTAATTTGGACGTAAAATACTCGTGAACACATGATATGCCTTTGTATCGCTTATAACAGCTCTTATCCGATTCAATATGTCTATGTATAGTTTTGAGAATCACATTTGGCATGTCTATGTGTTGGTGTGACGTTTGGTAGGCCGTTAAGGGCGAAAGCTAAATAACGGTTCGTTCTATCGTAAACGTTAGGAGTCGACTATAGGGGTAAAGCAAATAGTCGACCCTCACCTTAGATAAACTACTATATATTCTCGTGATCATTAAGGGCGAAAGCTCTGGTGGAAACGAGTAGGAATTATCGTGACATAGTTCATTAATCATGTGGTAATGGTAGTTACGACTTCGTCGACGATATCTAGCAGGATTCGAATCCCGAGCACATTCTTCTTATTTTACGTAACTCTTAAATCTTTAGTTGTGTTTTGAACATTTTTCTGTGTTAATTTAAGTTGTTGTGACTTAGTTCAAATATAAAAATCTCAATCATTTGTTGGCTAGATATTGAATTGATAGGTTATTACTAGTAATCAAAGTTATTCCTCGTGTTCGATACTCAGATACTTGTTATAACTATTCTACAAACTGTAGGTGCACTGCCTATCGCACGTGGTGCTAGTTATAACATATTCGTTTTAATTATAACTTGACATAGTCGCACGAATCTTTATTCAATATATGAAAGTACACGCACGCAATCAAGTTTTTGACACCGTTGCCGGGTAATAATTTGATATTAGGAAAACCTGAGTTCGGTATTTTAGCCATACACTTATTTGTTATTTTATTCTAGTTTATCAGAATTTCTTTGATATGCGATTATTATTCCGGTTGTGACTTCTTAATTAACTAACTAGATTCGTTGATTTCTTCAAGGTGTAGTTTTACGGTGAATGACCCGAAATCATCCATCGTATCCACTCATTGAAGCACCTTCGGGTTTAGAGCGTACGTTGAGACGAAGTCTAAGGCAGGAAGTAACTCGAAGTTCTTCGTCCGACAACTTATTTCAGCTAGTTGATTATTTTCAAGACACGACAGGAAGTTCTTAGGACACGGTAAGCACTTCTCAGGTCGAGACGTCGGTTCATAGTTCAGGGACACCAAAGGAGACGGTAGATCAAGAAGTTAATAATGAGGAGCAATCACTGCAAGATTTGCTCAAGCATGACACACTTGGTGGTACGGAATCGGCAATCGTGATACCACCTTTCGAGAACAACAACTTCGAGTTGAAGCATTCGTCGCTTCAAATGATATTTTAGACGACCCAAATCGAAGGAAGGTCTGAAGATGATCCGAACAAACACATAAAGACGTTTCTGACAATTACGGACACTATCAAGATTAATGGAGTTCCAAGTGACACCATCAGGCTTATGCTATTTCCATTTTCTCTCAAAGACAAAGCAAAGGAGTGGTTGGAGCTATTACCACATAGGTCTATCACTACTTGGGACGAGATGCGAGGAGCTTTCCTTGGCTACTTCAGTTGAAGATGAGATTTCGCTCTTTGACCAGAAGGACGCAGAGAACCGCTACGAAGTTTGGGAGACGTACAAAGCCTTATTAAAGAGATGTCCGCAGCATGGAATGACAAAGGCCGCAATCATTAATCAATTCCACGATGCACTCAATGATCAAACGGTCCATATGCTAGACGGGGCCACAAATGGAGGACTTGTGAAGCTCAGCGCCACTGAAGCATGGAATCTAATTGAAGATTATACAAGGAACAGCTTCATGCGAGGCAACACAGGAATGAGGGTGCGTGGAGTGTTCGAAGTGAGCGAGGACACGAGAATGAATGCTAAGTTTTGCGCTCTTCAACAACAAGTTGCCACGATGCAAATTCAACTTCTGAAGATGATCAATGCGCTACTACCAAAAGTTGCTCAACCACCGACCGTTAATGTTGCAATGACACCGATGACCGCCGCATCATCGCAACAGATGCCTTACATACCTCATTGCGGAAATTGTGGTGCAGCCCACGAGACGTTTGAATGTCAAGCCATACCACCGGTGGAACACGTTGACTACATGGAAAATTATCAAGGACAGAGAAGCTTCCAACCTCGAGCACATCCAAATCTTTCTTACGGAAATCAGGCCATCAGGTGCAAAGGCAATCCGGTGTCCAACAAGGGCCGCCACCGGGATTTCAAGCCGGAGGATCAAGCAATCACTATCATAATACGGCTCAGGGTTCAGGATCAAATGACATGAGGGAGATGAAGGGTATGATGGAGAGACTCCTCTCGAACTTCGAGCAGACTACTCAAGCCCATGAGAGTTGATTATATAAGATGGAAGAACAATTCAATCAATCGACCACCGAAAAATAAAGATGCGTCTGTACGAAAATTGGAGCTGCAATTTGGCCAAAAAGCAATACAATTGGCTGAACGACCTCAAGGTTCACTTCACAGTTATACCAAGACGAATCCTAGGGAACATTACAAGGCCGTCGCTTTAAGATATGGGAAGGAGCTACATGAGCGAGAGCAGACTTTAAGAAAGCGTTCTCCGAAGAAGTCTAAAATCGAGGGCAATGAAGAGCAGGTTTTAAAGAAAGAAGAAAGGCCCGAATGAGCGGAAATTGAAAAAGAGAATGAGAAGGAAATTAGCCGACCAAATCCATATCAACCCAAGATTCCTTATCCAGCTAGAGTGAGGAAGGATCGAGATGAGGAACAGTTCGGTAAATTCATGGGTATGTGTAAACAAATGCATATTAACTTACCGCTGTTGAAGCCATTACGCAGATGCCTCGTTTCACGAAGTTTCTAAAGGACTTGCTCACCAACCGAAGGAAGCTTGAAGATGTGTCCACTGTGTGCCTAAGAGGAGAATGTTCAGCCATCCTACAAAGCAAGATGCCGACAAAGCTTAAGGATCCAGGGAGTTTTACTATTCCTTGTCTTATTGGCGATGTTGTTATCGATCGCGCTTTTGCCGATCTAGGAGCTAGTATAAATTTAATGTCATACTCCATGTTTAAGATACTAGGTCTCGGAGAGCCCAGATCCACTAGGATGAGCCTCCAATTGGCCGATAGATCTTTAAAATACCTCGAGGTGTTATCGAGAATGTCCTAGTTAAGGTAGATAAGTTTATTTTTCCCGCCGATTTTGCCATCTTGGATATGGAGGAAGACGAAAATATTCCTCTTATCCTCGGTCGACCCTTTTAGCCACCGGTGAATCCATGATAGATGTCAGAAATGGCACTTTGACTCAAGCGATGGACGGTGAGAAAGTGACTTTTAATATGGCAGATTCTACAAAAAGCCCTAGCTCACACGATGATAAATGTTACTACGTGGATGTATTTGAGCACGATGTTCTCTTCTCTTTAGAGGACTTATTGCAGGTTATTGGTAGAAACGATAAGCAAATATCCACAATGATGGCCATTGATGAGTATGACGACGAAATTGATGAGCCCGTAACGACTGTTCATGAAAGTAAAGAGGGGGGATATGGAGAATAGCTCTATCGAAGAGCCACCGGACCTTGAACTCAAGCAATTGCCCTAGCATCTCGAATATGCTTTTTTTGACGGCGATTCAAAGTTACCGGTGATTATATACTCAAACCTCGATGATGGGCAAAAAGACTAACTATTAGAAGTGCTGCGAGAGCACAAGAAGGCCTTGGCGTGGAAGATATCAGACATTAGGGGGATTAGCCTGAGTTTTTGTACGCACAAGATTCTCATGGAGGATGACTTCAAACCCGTAGCCCAACGACAAAGGAGGTTAAATCCAAACATACAGGACGTTGTCAAAAAGAAAGTTATTAAGCTACTAGATACTGGAGTGATTTACCCGATCTCAGATAGTGCGTGGGTTAGTCTCGTTCTGCCATCGCTACTGCCATGGCTTCCCTTTCTCTTAGCGGAGCCGGATCTGCTGGTTCGCCGGCCGCTTCTTCAGATTTGGCCGTGCTCTCTGAGCCGCCGCCTCCCCCTAACCCTAAATATGTCTCGTCTTCCTCTGCTCGGGCTCTTCCCAGCGCTTTTAAGGCCTCTACGTGTTTGCCGGCGAGTCTGGATAGTTTGGTGGAGGGGGGCTTCACCTTTGCGGGTTTTACGGTGAGGGCGGCATCGCCGGATCAGAGGGCTGCGCTTTCCTGTCCCCCTCTTTCTCTCAGAAGTATCTAGGGCTTTCAAAGTCCCCTTAAACCAGTACCAGCCTTCTGCCATTCGCCTTCTCATAGCCTTTTTTGTGGCGGTGGGGGCCGCTGGAGGAGTCCCCTCACCTGACCTAGTGCTCTCCCAGTTTTCGCCTAAGCTCCATGGCGCCTTCTTCTATCTTTCATCCATCTCTTCTCGCATGGGAGGGGAAACCCACTTTTTTGGAAAGAACCACAAGATGGACAAGGATTGGCAAGGTCCCTACTTCTTCGTGGAGTCCCCGGGTGGTTTGTGGGACTTTCCTTGTGACAAATGGGTGACAGGTGCGCCTCTTCCCAGTTCGGGAAAGTGTGCGAAGAGGAATTCCAAAGCCTTAGCCTCTCTAAATGCCCATGCTGAGGAACATGGCCCTTTAAACCCTTTCTCCTTGGCCAAATTTCCCGGGGTTTTGTATCGTTTTGGGTTCTCGCCCTACCCTGCCAACTTTTCTCTTGAGGGTATTTTACGGTTCTTAGTGTATTTTTTTAGCAACTCTCTGGGATTGATGTTTTGCTGACTTCTTGTTTGTGGATTTTGGGTGCAGGGATGACAGGCTCGTGGCTCAATCTGCTGGCGAACATAGAGGAAAGGAATGCTCCCCCACCTCCTGGTACAGAGGGATCTGCCCCAGTTCCTGACCCTCCCTTGCTTTTGGGTGCTCAAGACATTCGCACTGAGGTTCGTCAGTCCCTTTCTAAGGATTCGGGGACCTTCGATCTGCCACCGGCTGGCCCAACTCCCAAGGCGAAGCGGAAGGCTGGTCCTGCGCGAAGCTGGCCAGAAAGTTCAAGAAGCGACTAGTCCTCTCTGAAAGCGAGGGTGGCGAGGCTCAGGTTGAAGTTCTACAGGAAGGGCTTCAGGGTGAGAGCCCACCTCCTTCTGGGGAATCTCAGACTGGAGCAGGGATGGAGGTATTAGGCCACCTGGTTCCCCCAGAAGACAGGGAGGTGTTTTCGGGTAGATCTGCCGCGGAAAACGAGGCGGAGCTTGCGCACCATCTTCTCAAGGTATGCTTCTTGCCATTTTCTAATGGGCGCTTTCTCTATTTGCATGACGGAGGTTCATACGAAGGCCGAGCAAGAGATTATGAATGCTGAGGGCGCCCAAATCTGCCAGCGCCACCTCCTGTCAACTGCGGCTGGTCAGAAGTTCCTGGGGGATCTAGCGGAAGATTGGCGCCTCGCATATCTGGAGGATCCCATTTCCCTCAGGGACTTCGTCCCTTTTATGCAGCACTATTTCTTGGGGGCCATCGCGCAGGGTCTGCCGGCATTGGAGCGGTTACCGACCTCAAGGACCTTCCTTTAAAGGGGATCCAATGGCTGAGGAGAACCCTTTATTTTGGCGCCCCTTCGCTGAGAAGCACATGGCAGTTCTTGCCCAGGCTGACATCTCCGACCTCCCCGGCATCACCTTCTATCCTCCTGAGGATTCTTCTGTTTAATTTTTCTTTTTTTTATTGTTGTAATGAACCCTTTTCTTTTCATGTTTTCGCGGATATTATTAGGCTTTTGCTCTTTTGGTGGGGGAGCTTAATTCCCCCATGTTTTTGTCGAGGTTCCCTTTTTGCCCTTGTAATATAGGACCTCCTTATTAAGCATCTTTTTCTCCGCCTGCCTTAATTTGTTAGGCTTAGTCATGCTTCGTTAGCACCTTATTAAATTCGTATGCCAAGTACGAATTGTACACGCCTTTGGTTGTAAGGGCCGTCGCCTTTATCCAAAAGTGTCATTTATGCGCTAGGCTCTCTTTGTCCTTAGCGAATTCAGTAATGTAGGCCCGAAGGTCCTAAGTATGAAGTGGGGATCTCTCCCACTGTTTTACCCTGGTTATAGCGCCAGCTACGCTTATGTACCTATACACGTCGCAGGCCTTACTGAGGACCTTTGATGTCCTGTACACCACAGCCCGTCGGCGGCGGCATCTTGTACGCCCTCATAGGCATCTTTCATGTCGCAGACATGTGGCCTTTGATGTCGGGTACACCGCTGACCCGTCGGTCTTTGGCATGAACTCATGTCGCAGGCTATCGGCCTTTGATGTCTTTGTACGCCGCAGGTCCGTCGACCCTTGGCATCAACTCACGTCGCAGGCGGTTAGCCTTTGATGTCTTTGTACGCCGCAGGTCTGTCGACCCTTGGCATTAAACATAAGTGCATCATTCGTTATAATAAAATGTTTATATTCCGCTGGGGAGGTACGCCTCGTTAAAACCTTATCTGGGCAAAACCTCCCTTTGAGGCAAAAATCCCTGATGAAGGAAAAAGAGTACGTCCCCTCCCTATCTTACATAGTGGTATTACACATAAAACTTTTTTAAGTTAGAAATGTTCCAAGGACGGGGCAGGGACCTTCCGTTGGTATCTTCTAGTTCGTAGGCTCCACCTCCTAGCACCTTCGTCACGCGATAGGGCCCCTCCCAGGGAGCTTTTCTTCAGGGGCCGTAGGACATTGGCTCTTCGGAGTACCAGATCCCCCTGTCAAAATCCCCTGGGCCGGATTCTTCGATCGTACATTGCCTTTACGCGGCTTTTGTATCCTTCCGTTCTCACATGGGCCTCTTCTCGCATTCCTTCAACAAGGTCCAGGTCCTCCCTTCTTAATTGTTCATTCTCCCGCTCGTCATACGCCATCATTCGGTGTGTCTCTATGCCAATTTCTGCAGGTATTAAGGCGGACGATCCATACACTAGTTCGAACGGCGTTTCTCCTGTTGCTTCACGGGGGCTAGTTCTGTACGCCCAAAAGACAGCATCCAGCGCCTCTACCCATTTGTTTTCATCTTGTTCGAGTCGGGCCTTGATCCCCCTGAGAATGGTTCGGTTGGAGACCTCGGCCTGCCCGTTCGCCTGGGGATGTCCCACCGTGACAAACCTCTGGGTTATCTTCATGCCTTCTAGAATTTTCGTGTCTTAGCTCTGCAGAATTGGGTTCCATTATCTGAAATGAGGATCCTGGGAGCTCCATAGCGGCAGCATATATTTTTCCACAGGAACTCAATCACCTTTTCTTCGTCTATTCGCGCCACTGCCTTGGCTTTAATCCATTTGCTAAAGTAGTCAACCGCTACAATAATGAACTTTTGCGCCTTTCCTCGAGGGAATGGGCCGACAATGTCAATTCCTCATTTATCGAAGGGACATGGAGAATGCATAGTCCCCAAGGCTTCAGCAGGAACATGGATTCTGGGACCATACATCTGGCAATATTGCACCTTCTGACCAGGTCCTTGGTGTCCTTAATGAGGTTGGGCCAGAAATATCCGGCTCTTACTACTTTCCTAGTAAGGGACTTATATCCCGCATGATCTTCCGCACATCCTTCGTGGATCTCCTCGAGTATTTTCTTGCCTTCTTCTTTGGAGAGACATCGGGCGTATGCGTGTACAAAAGATTTTTTGAACAGACATTCGCCTATCAGGCAGAATCTCTGCCGGTATCTCCTTCTGTCCTTCTGGTCGGAGTTCCTTAAGGTGGCTATGATGGGGGCCCTCCAATCGTCCCCCACTTCTATGTCCGCCACGAACTCCCCTATCTCTTCCTTGTCTACAGCTAGGTATGTAATACCTTCTTCCTTGAGAGTTGGTCCCGAACTTGCCGTCTTTGCTAAATAATCAGCCTTGTGGTTCTCCTCCCTGGGGACCTGCACAATCTCACAATAATCGAAAGCTTTCATTAGCCCATCAACTTTCTTACCATATTCGATCATCTTTTCGTCTCTAGCCTCATAGTTCCCTCTCACTTGTTGTACCACCAGCTGTGAGTCCGAGAACAAAGTGATGTCTCGGGCTCCCAGCTCCTTCGCAATTCGCAGGCCATGGATAAGGGCTTCGTATTCCGACTCGTTGTTTGAGGCTTGGAAGTGGAACGTGATGGCTTTACGGAGTTCCCCTCCCTCCGGGTCAATAATTAAGACCCCAGCTCCCGACCTTTGAGAAGTGGCGGATCCGTCCACATATACTTTCCACTGGCGTTTAGAAGGTCCCTTAGTGGTCTCAAGGACGAAGTCTGAGAGGGCCTGGGCCTTTATTGCTGTCCTTCGCTCGAATTCCACGTCATACTCCCCTAGTTCGATGGCCCATTTCACCATCCTCCCTGATAGATCTGGTCTGTCTAATGTCTGCTTCAACGGGAAGTTAGTCCGCATGCTCACTTTGTGCGACAAGAAATATGGCCGAAGTCGGCGAGCGGATGTCATCACTGCTAGGGCGGCCTTCTCAACCTCGGAGTTCCTAGTTTCCGCGTCCAGCAGTACCTTACTTACAAAGTAGATGGGCCTCTGGGAGGTCCCTTCTTCCTTCAACAGGACGGAGCTTACGGCGTGGTCCCCTATGGAGAAATATTGTACAGTACGTCCCCCATCAAGGGCTTAGTCAAAAGGGACGTGTTGTGGAGGTACTCCTTTAGTTCTTCGAAGGCTTGCTGGCATTCCTTGGTCCACTCGAATTGCTTGTTCTTTCGTAGCACCCTGAAGAAAGGTAGGCTCCTCTTTGCCGAGTGGGAGATGAATCGACTAAGGGCCGCCAACCACCCCGTGAGCCTCTGGACTTCCTTGACGCCCTGGGGAGGTTGCATCTCCAAGATAGCTTTTACTTTCGCGGGGCTGACCTCAATGCCTCGCTGGGTCACCATATAACCAAGGAACTTTCCCGATCTTACTCCGAATGCACATTTTTCAGGGTTTAACTTCATGCCGCTTCCTCTAATTGCTTCGAACGCCTCCTCCAGGTCCCTGGTATGATCGGCGAGGTGTATGGACTTTACAAGCATATCATCCACATACACCTCCATGTTCCGGCCTAGTTGCTGCTTGAAGACCTTATCCACCATTCGTTGGTATGTGGCTCCCGCATTTTTAAGTCCAAAGGGCATTCGAATGTATCCATATGTTCCCCCTGGTGTCACAAAACAAACTTTGTCAAAGTCACTTGAATCGAGACTTACATGGTGATAGCCCTGGTAGGCATCCATCATGCTGAGGACCTCACAGCCGGAGGTAGAGTCCACAAGCACAAGCTGATCTATTCTGGGCAGCGGGTAATGATCCTTAGGGCAGGCCTTATTGAGGTCCCTGAAATCGATGCACATCCTCCATTGCCCATTTCCTTTTTTCACCAGGACAGCATTGGCCAACCAGGTGGGGAACTGGATCTCCTGGATGTGGCCCGCTTGAAGTAATTTGTCGACCTCTTCCTTCAGGGTCTGCGCTCTCTCGGCCCCGCACAGTCGGAGCTTCTGCTTAACGGGCTTAGTACCAGGCAAGACGTTTAGGTGATGTTTGGCTATGTGGGGCGGATCCCTATCATATCCTTTGGAGAAAATGCGAACAAGTCCGCGTTCCTCTGTAGGCACCCTACTAGCTCCTTTGTGACTTGCTCCCCTAAGTGTGTTCCTATTTTGGTAGTCCTTCCCGGTTGGTCGGGGTACAGCTCTACGTTGACTAGCTCCTCATCCGGCTCAGGCTGCAAGCTCGTAGGTCCTCCTCCTTCTATCTTGACCCTCTTGTCCCGACCACTTCCCTCTCTGATAACCTCCTTTTCCTTAGTTACCGCCTTGACTTCATTGGCGTAGCATCGGCGGGAGCTCTGCTGGTCCCCCAAGATCTCCCCAACGTGTTCCCCCACTGGGAACTTGATTTTCAAGTGATAAGTAGAGGGGATTGCTCTGAATTCGTTGATGGCGGGTCGTCCCAGAATGACATTATAGGAGGAGGTGATGTCGACCACAAGGAAGTTGATCATTTTTACAACTCGAACTGGATCTCTTCCCATCCCGACGGGCAACGTTATCTCTCCCATGGGCTGTATCCCAGGTCCCCCGAATCCGTATAAGGCGGTGGAGACTAGCCGTAGTTCCGTTTCCAGGTCAATTTTTTTGAAACAGTCGAGGAGTATGATGTCGGCCAAGCTTCCCCCGTCTATGAAGACTCGGGACACATCGTATCCGGCGATATCGGTTGTGATGACCAGGGCATCGTTGTGCGGCTTAGTAATGTGCGCTTCGTCCTCTGGTCCAAACTGCACGTTTGCGACGGCCTCCGTGTGCCCCACTAATCCCCATGGTCGGAGTTTCCCCGTTGTCCTAGCATAAGACTTCCTGGCTCGGTTGGAATCTCCGCCACTTGGACCTCCAATAATAATCAGTATGGGGGCCCTAGGCGGTCCTGGGGGACCTTTGCTTGCTGGCGGGGGCAACGTCCTACCCTTGTTCAGCATAGGTCCCCCCTCTTCTCTTTCGTTCTTCCGGGGACTAGGCTCAGGTCCCTGTTTCACGAACTCCTTCAAGTGTCCTGCCTGTATGAGCCTCTCTATCTCATCTTTCAAATGATAGCAATTGTTAGTGTGGTGCCCGTATTCATTATGAAAACGACAATATAAATTAGAGTAGGGTCTAGAGGGTCCTGACGATCCGGCAAGGGTCTTCCTCAGGGCAGGATGTCGCCCCGCTACTGCTGGGTGGAGATCCCCAAGGTTCTTTGTGGGGCAGTCGCAGGGGTGGTCTTCCTTGTCCTTGGTTCTTCACGGCTCCTTCCTTTTTTGGCGTGGTTATCTGTTTCTCCTCTTGTGCTTTGGCCATCTTGCTCTCTTCTAAGTTAATGTACTTGTCTGCTCTCAACAGCAGGTCCTCGAAAGTCGGTGGTGGTCTTTTGGAGATGGATGCGAAGAAATCCCCGTCTCGGAGCCCATTTATCAGGGCGCTAACCTTGACAGAGGGCGTGGCTGTGGGTACCTCCAAAGCAGCGATGTTGAACCTGCTTATGTAAGCTCGGAGACTTTTGCTTTCCCCATGTCGCACCTGGAAGAGCGACATGTCGGACTTAGGTTGCTTTCTAGCACTAGCAAACTGGGTGATGAATATCAACTGGAATTCTTCGAAGGACTTGATGGATCCGGGCGCTAGCTGGCTAAACCATTGCTGCGCCGCCCTCACCAAGGTGGTTAGGAACACCCTACATTTGACCCCATCCGAGAAATCGTGAAGCAGGATGGTGTTTTGAAAACGTAGGACGTGTTCCACAGGGTCCGTCGTCCCATCATACTCGTACGGCAGCTGTTTGAAGTTAGATGAGACCTCCTCCACCAGTAGCTCTTTTGCAAAGGGCCTCCCAGCCACCAACCATTCTCCTATCATTGGCGGCATAGTCCTGCTTCTGACACCATCTATCACTTGCCTGAGGTCCGCAAGTTGATCTCGCAGCTTCTTCTCCTTTTTGGTCCAGTTTTCCTCCTTTCCATCTGGGAGCGGCGTGGCTTTTTTCCTTCTCTTGGAGCTCCCTACTTCTTTAGCCTGGTCCAGGGCCTTACTGACAGATTCGTCGGAGATCCACGTGGGGGTCCTAACGCCTTTCTCTGACTGACTGCCCTATTTTGCTCCTCATCCTTCCCCCGAGCCTGTTCCGCAGCTCCACCATGTCTCTCAGGATGCTCAGGGGGCTCTGCTCCCTTCCTCGACTCACTCTCAGATTCGGACAATCGCTTGCTGTGTTTAGAGGGTGTTGCCTGGGGTTGTGGCTGTGTTTCGTTTTCCCCAGTTACTTCTGTGAATTTACCGTCCGCTCGTTCGGTCTCGACACGTGGCTGGGTCTTTTTTCGCTGTCTTCGTTTCTTCCTTCTCTCGGCTAAGGTGCTGTTGATAGTGTTGCGCACCAGGAGGTCCAACTGCGCGGCAGTTAGGGTGATCGGCGTTTCTGGTGGTATTACACCCGGAGTAAGTGTCGGGGTTGCTGCTTGTCCTACAGGATCGCCCTCCGCGACCTCCTCAAACTGTGGGTCCAGGTTTTTTGGTATGGACGAATCTCCCTCCATCAGCGCCTCCGTGCTCCTTGTTTCGTCCCTATAACACAGAATGAAAGAAAACACACAAGAAATTTTTTCAACGCAGCCTCGTACCTTGCTTAACAACTTTCTCACGCCTTTAACTCCGATTTCTCACAGACGGCGCCATTTGATATGGGGCTATCCCAATCAACAATATTTATAAGTGTGGGGGCTCTGGATACTTAGTTAGCGGTAGATTAATCGTTATGCGGTTTTCTAGGTATGCGAGGTGTTGTCGATGCTGGACATAAACGGAAAGAACAAAGGGATTTACGTGGTTCGAATCCTATTGGATTCTACGTCCACGGGGCGCTGGGAACTGCCTTTCACTAAGTAACAACACTTTACACACTCAAACAATCCTCACCTTCGCTCCTAAAGTGTAGAAAACACGTTCAAGATATCTAAAGAGAGAATACTGTGTGAGTGCTTCTGTAGAAAGATGATTGTTTTGGAAAATATGGCCAAGTCTTGGTTTTATAGCAGCTCCTTGCCGTCTGTCTGATGCTAGGCCCCAGGATTTCTGGGCGACGTACCACCTAGGGTGCTCAGGACGGATGATTGACTGCTTGATGGAATGACTTCTGTGATAGCTACAGTGAGGTGCTCAGTGATATCTTCCTGTAATAAAGCGACACGCGTCCCTGCAGCTGCCTTCCTTCCTTTCTATTTTTCCTGCGCCTTTATACTCGAAGGTTCTTCCTCTTTTGTCCGGTCAAGGCTTGTGTCCGTCAGGTCCTTGCAGATCCTTCTTCCCAGATATGTACTTTACCGTGGGCTCTTCTTCTCGGTGGGCTTTGTTGGGCCTTTCTTTATTTTTTGTTTTTCTCGGCCCAGTTAATTGAGTCCACATCAAGTGTTATCTTGAAAACTTTAGTCACTAGAAAAACCTCTTCTCTAGTTTTCGTTACTTCCTCAAGGCTTTCCTATTGAAAACTTCTAATCAAGCAAATGTTTATTTTAAGCTAAAGCCCGAAAATATTCTACTTGATTATTTAATATTTTCGGGTGCATCTCTTATTAAAATTTGGATCTTAATTTTTTCCTATTTAATTTTTGAGATTTTCTAAAATTCGGAAATCTTTGCCATGTTTCTGGATTAATATTTTAATTTGGATAGTCACACTACTAAATTATATTAGTAACCCCGTATTAAATGTTACGAGTATTACAGCCATTTGGACTGTGCAGCGCCCCTGCCACAGTGCAGCGATGCATGATGGCCATCTTTGATGAATTGGTGGACTATGGAAGTGTTCATGGACGATTTCTCAATGTTCGGTAGCTCTTTCAATAATTGCTTAACTAATATAAGAGTGTGTTAGAACGTTGCGAAGAAATGAATTTAGCACGTAATTGGAAAAAATGTCACTTTATGGTTCGGGAGGCATAGTTTTGGGACACAAGATTTCCACTAAGGGGATTGCAGTGGATCGAGCTAAGCGAGACAATAGTCCCCTCGAACGTAAAGGCTGTTAGGAGTTTTCTAGGTCATGCGGGATTTTATCGTAGATTCATAAAAGATTTTTAGAAAATTGCTCGACCGATGTCTAAGTTATTAGAAAAAGATGCTCCGTTCGATTTTAATGATGAATGTGTTAATGCCTTCACGTTGCTTAAAGAGAGACTTGTTTCTGCACCCATTATGACCGCTCTGTTGGGGGCTACCTTTTGAACTAATGTTGGATGCTAGTGACTACACAGTGGGAGCTGTATTGGGGCAGCAGAAGGATAAGCATTTTCAACCAATATATTATGCGAGTAAGACGTTGGATGAAGCTCAAACCAAATACACTACCACCGAAAAGGAACTCCTAGCTGTCGTGTAAACCTTCGACAAATTCAGGTCATATCTTATTCTAACGGAAGTTATTGTTTTTGCTGACCATTCTTCACTTAAGTATTTGCTAGCGAAGCCGGATGCAAAGCCTCGACTCATCGGATGGATTTTATTCCTATTCATGAGTTTGACATCGAGAATCGGGACAAGAAAGGTGCAGAGAAAGTTGTCGCGGACCACCTCTCTCGACTAGAGGAGCATGAAATACAAGATACTGACAGATACATTTCCTAACGAGCATACGCGGTACGAAAAGTAAGCGAAGAAACCCCTTGGTTTGCATATTTAGCTAACTACCTTGTTGCGAGGACTTACCTAAGGAGTACACGAGTCAACAAAAGAAGAAACTCTTTTTTTACGTGAAGTACTACTTTTGGGAAGATCCTTTTCTTTGTACAGACCAAGTAATCCGAAGGTGCGTTGCTTTCCCCGTAACAATGAAGATTATCGAGCATTGCCACGGCGGACCAACCGGAGGGCATTATGCAGCTAATCGAACCACCCAAAAGGTACTTCAATGCGGCTTCTATTGGCCGAAAATTTTTAAGGATGCTATTTACGTCAACATATGTGAGCAATGTCAACCAACAGGTAACATCTCTAAACGTGATGAAATGCCTTAGAACTTTATCTTAGTTTGCGAAGTGTTCGACGTTTGGGGCATAGACTTTATGGGGCCATTTTCCCAGCTCGTACAACAACAAATATATTATTGTGGTTGTTGACTACGTGTCCAAGTGGGTGGAAGCTCAAGCTTTACCCACGAACGATGCTAGGGTTGTTGTTAGATATCTACGAGCATTGTTCTCACGGTTCGGGTCACCTAAATGCATTATTAGTGATATGGGTACTCATTTTTGCAACATCCAATTCGCACGTACCTTAGAAAGATATGGTGTTAAGCATAACACTTCTACCCCTTATCACCCACAAGCAAGTGGTCAAGTAGAAGTAGTAAACCGTTAGTTAAAGCGCATTCTAGAGAAAACCATAGATGGTAATCGACGGGAATGGGTGAATAGGCTTAACGACGCACTTTGGACTTATAGACTGCATATAAGACACCCATAGGCACTACCCCATATCGACTAGTTTACGGAAAGGCATGTCACCTTCCTGTTGAACTAGAACATAAAGCCTACTGGGCGATAAAGTCTTTAAACCTCGATTGGGTGCAAGGCGGTGAAAAACGTAAGCTCCAAATCAATGAGCTTGATGAATGGCATTTGTCGGCATATGACAATGCAAAAATGTATAAGGAACGCTCAAAAGCGTATCACGATAAGAGATCAAGCAACATAGAGAATTTCAAAAAAGGGGTTCAAGTCATCCTTTTCAATTCTCGTCTTAGACTTTTTCCCGGAAAGCTAAGATCTCGTTGGTCTGGACCATTTACGGTTACTCGCATTTTTCCCAATTTCAAATGTTGAGCAGGGAAATTTCAAGGTTAATGGCCAACGACTGAAGCACTATTACGGTGGAGGAGAAGGCACGGCCACAAAGGAGGTCATATAGCTCGATTTCAAGCTACCGTAGAACGAAAAGGTACGTTTGGCTCACGACGTTAAAGAAGCGCTTTTTGGGAGGCAACCTAGTTAATTACATTAATGTTTAAACTAAGTGTGTACCTTAAGATTTGTTGCATTTTAATATTTTAAAAAAAAAACCCCGAATTCAACACGGCCTCACAGATGGCCGTGTTGATCTTATGAAATGTCATGGCCGCTTCACACGGCCATTGACATGGCATTGTTATATCTTTCTATAAAAAATAAAATAGGAAAAAAAAACAAAAAAATATATATATAAAAAAACGATATCTACAAGGCCTTGCACATGGGCGTGTCGATCTTATAAAGTGTCACGGCCGCCTCACACGGTCGTTAACACGTGTATACTCAATCTCTCTGTTTAAAAAAAGAAAAAAGGAACAAGCCCGATTTCTACACGGCCTCATACATGAGCGTGTTGGGTTTATAAAAACTCACGGCCGCTTAACACGGCGTTAACACGGCCATGTTCGACTTCTCTATAAAAAAAATTTAACTTCATTCTTACGTCGAATTTTCAACACATCACACACACTTCACTCAAAATTTTCAACACAACTACCACACAAGATCAAACATCAAACCATCTCTTACCAAATACGCTTCTCCCAACCGGCGAAGAATTCCGGCGACGAGCTTCGGTGAAGCCTCTAACACCTATTATCATCGATTTAAGCAAGGATGGTAAATCATCTACACCGTCAATTTCATTCTTACACGCCAAGTCCGATTTTAGCTCGTTTCGATGCCCGTATCTTGTGTATTAGGGGTAGAACATGTAGTTCATGAATTGGGTCTTGCTAATTTCGCTACAACTGCATATGAAATTTCGTGTTTATCAAGAACCCTCATTTCAAAGATTTGAGAATGCATAATTTTCGTGTATGTTGTTGTTTAAATGCGGGTTTTCGGTTTGGGAGGCAATATTTCACTAGGCAAACATGATGGGTTAGCTAATTTCAACAATGTTGTTAGTTAATTTCATGTTCATTATTTGCGCATAGCACGTGTTCGATGAAATGCCTCACTTGGGTTGGGGTTGATTTGTTGCCTACTTAATTGGATATGCTCAAAGGCATGAAATTCATGCGCACCGATCGACTACACCGAGAGACCCTCGAACGCCTCGGCATATCGCACCAGGTCGACCTATATCTTTCAACGAGTAGTTGGGACACACTTTTCAGCATCGACGAGCCAGCGTACGTGGAACTTACACTGGAGTTCCTCGCCACCTTCTCATCGATGAGCACGACTACAATAGGGTCGTCCATTTCCGCGCCTTCAATAAAGGGCATGTGGTCAGTCTCGATAATTTGTGTAGAGCGCTCGGTCTCAAAGTCCCAGGATACGAACAAGGCGAACCCGACGCCACCGATCATTACAAATTCAAGCTCGACCGGACGGACGTGCAGAATGAAATTTGGTGCGAGATGATACGCCCCCAACTTTTAGGCCAGTCGGAAGCAGATTATAAAAGTACCCAATCGAAGGCTCGCTAATGATGCCGGGTCTACGATACATCCATCAGCTTTGCACCACCTCCGTCACCGCACGGGGCAATTCACACGGCGTGGTCACATTACGGGATCTCTTTTACCTCCACCACATACGCAATGGACACAAGGTCCATCTCGGACTAGCTATGGCCCACGAAGTCCGGCATCAGTCCGAGGGATGCGAGAAGGGAAAGATCACGGTGGGACCATTTATCACTAAGATCGTGAAAGGATTGGGTTACTAATCAGACAATGAGCCAAACATGACAATATTTAATGAGTGGAAGAACTTGGACGCCGCGACACCTTAACATGATGCAGATGATCGAAAAAGCTACCTGGGTGGAAAAAGGAGAACTATTTCTATCGATGGAACGAGGACTATCGTGCATACACTGATGTCCTGCAGCCCCTTCTCATGGAAAGACCGATACCGCATCCGATCGACGAGAGCACTGGTAGTCATACTGATTCTGCCGGCTTGTCCACATTTCATGTGGAGATTTCTCTGCTGTCACATCTTTCGTCGACAGCCGTGTCGCAGCCCTCCGCGAAGTACTAGCCCAACAGCGGGCCGCAGATCGGAAGGAGAATGCAGCTGCCCATCACCGATGCGAGGAGGCCGATCGGAAACTCCAGAATCGGATGGATCGTTAGCAGAAAGAGATGAAGAAAGCCCAAAATGCCATGAAGTTTCTTGCGAAGTCCCGCAAGCTGGTTGATCAAGGCGATGAGCCATCGTCCGTCGAGGATGACTCCTAGCGTCCTCACCGGACCCTGATTTCTAGTTTTTATTTTGTAGACTTTGATGGTTTGATATCCTACTATCTGTTTCTTGACTTACATTGTTTCGACGTCCTTTGTTTAAATCTCGGCTTACAAAGCAAACATGATTAAGTATGCAAAGCTCGTACGCCACATATTTACTTTGGAATCAACCACCCAATCACAGCTTCAAGTGTGGGGACGAGGACTTAACATTCATGCTTCAACCTCGTCACACTTCGCCATCATGCTCACCTAGTATAATCAGTGGAGTTCGCGCTTTTCAATAATTGTTTCCACTCCTTTCGTGCTTATAATTTTCCATTGGGGACAACGTCATTCTCAAGTATGGGGAGGGGGAATTTTGCGTGAACTGAATTTTTTGTTTCAAATGTGCGTGATCCGTTGAGAAAATGCATGTTCTTTTAATGTTTGGCATGGTCAGTTGTTCATTATTGCTAGGGAAATATGTGAGCAATTAGGACATGCACAATGATTGATTTCTTCCAACACGAACGAGTTTGGTGATATCATGAAAGGTTGGAAGGCATGACCCACTTTGTGAGATTTTTGAGTTGAAGAGCTTTTCGCTCACTTCTTTGGTTGTGTAAAGTGCATAGTTTAATTCTCTCTTAAACTTTCTCGTGGTGCATGTTGAAAATTACTAAGGTGAGACTCGTGAAAATGAGGGAGGCATTAGGAGATAAGTCCATAGCCAAAGTTTTCGACCACGCCTGATCACAATAGTGAGCCACTTTGAGCCTGAGCCTTTTATTTGAGAAAACCCAGGGAATCATAAGCCGCTGACCTGAGAAGCTTCCAGGTATACATATTGTAATACCCGCAACTTTTAAAGCGGGATTACGACAAGGAACTTAGATAATTATTGAATAAAATATTAAAGATAAATAATCCATAAGGAACTCCGGGTAAAAGCTGAATAGTTTTGGATTCCAATTAAACATTTATTGGATTTAATTTTAGAACTAAAGCCCAAATGAATAATTATTGGACCAAATTGTATTTAAAACCTAAGCTAATTACTAGTGAGGCTAAAAAGGTTATCAAAACAAAAAAAAAAAGAGAATAAAAACCCCAAACAATTTTAATAAGTAAGGAAAGAATTAGATTATTTAAGAGTAAGGGAAACCACGTATAGGTCTTGTCACCTCCCTATCAGTTGCTTAAAAGAATGATAATTAAATACATATGAACAAAGTGAGGGTGAAAGATTCTTATTGTTTAGTAAGCCACGTTAGTACTCTATCACTTATTTGCTATCATCTAAATACAATCATTTAATATAAGATAAAGTATTAGAGAATGAATCATAAATGAGAGGAAAGGTTGTTACTTAGCTCATGTAGTAGGTTTGTCACCTACTAATCAAACACAAACTAAAATCATTTGAAATCATTATATGCGAAATTCATTCACACGAAAATCAAATGTGGTCTGCATTAATTCACATAATTACAAGACTCACTACTAACACTTATATAATAAAGATAGTAACAACAAAAGCCTTAGATCTATGAATCCACTAACCACGTAAAACATCCACTAAATAAGCAAAAAGAAAAATAAACAAACATAAAGGAATCTTGTCATGCTATTTACTTTGATCTAAATCTCACCCAACCAAAAGTTTAATATATAAAATTATACCTACACATCATCATTAGGAAGAAAACAAAACAAGAAGAACTAAACCACGTTGGAATCATATGTGTAAAACACTAAGCAAAATCATTAAGGGAGAGAAAACTTTACAAAGGAATCTTTCACACTTAATCTACAACTCTTTATGACAAGACCCACGTTGCATATACCCACTATTCCATTGAACAACCCTAAAATCCCATTTAAATAAAAGACACAAAGAGAAGGGAGAGGAAACATTCGAACAAGGAAGAAGAAGAATTTATCAAATGAAAGCTTGGTCAAGTTAGGAATTCTCTAAACATCGAAGCTTGGAGGATAGGTAGGTGGAAATTTCACCTACGATATGTAAACCTTTATTTGAAATTCAGATTGGAGGTGAATAATTACACCCGATACGTTAATTTGTTGTGAATACTTGGTGTGTTTTTGAAAGTGGTAGATATCATAGTCAATAAAAAAATAAATATGAATGTTACATGTACTAAATGCTTAGACATGAATATCGATGCATGGAGATTTAATCTTCAATACCATAGTTAAATTCGTTGTTACATGTATAAAGTGTTTGAATGTTTTATGTGATGAAGGTTTTCAAGGTGATTTTGTATTTAGATGTTGTATGTATTTTATGGTAATTAAATGAGTTTTGGGAACATTCTTGCATTGCTGTGAGTTTCGAATATTGGTTAGAAAAGAAGAAAAATTAATTTTCTGCATATGTTATTTTCGAACATGTGTTAGGATGGTGAAGTTGGTTTTAGGTGTTAGAGCGTTTTGGTGACGTGAGGTTTTCGTTGTGTGTAAATATTTCCGGTATTTAGAGTTTTACGATATTTTTTGGGTTTTCGAGAATTAGGGTTGGAAAACGTTCATACTAATTTCATTACGCAGATATACTTATATGATAATATTTCTATGTCTAAAAGGTTCATAGGTCCCGAATACTAAGGATTTATCAGTTGCTAATTTAAGGACGACAGGTAGGTGAAACTCACCTACGGCACGTAAACGTTATGTGAATTATTGGGTGATATTACGTGATTATGTGCTTTGATGACGATATGCTTTACATAAATTTTAATAATTTTTTTATGTGGGTTGTGCATACATTGTCATATTCATTCACGTCTGCATGGTGAGAGAATTTACCGTGGTAACACGGTGGCACCTTACGGTGTTGATGTGTGGGGTAGGTTGTGCCGATATTGGCAGTTGACTTGTGGTAGAGTTTGAGGATAGTCTAGTGCACCTGACAGTTATACTGTCGAGATCTCTCTTAAGAGGGTCTTTTTGGCGGAAGAGGCGACCTGGTAGTGTTAGCTCAGGGAGGACACTAACAGCGTAGGCATCGCCGGGGCAGGTAGACGTCTCGGGAGAGAGCCGGGGGCTGCCCGAGATCTGTTCTCTTGACTCCTTCCTTAAATGGGTTGCGCGAGGTGCCTAGTCTAGCCTAGGGCCCTATTGTGTTGGATTATGATAGGATTGGGAAGAGTGGAGAAAGTCGAGCGTGCATTTATTGTCAGGTATTCGGGTTTGGGAGTGAGCGCACTTTGCATTCATGCATGTTTTACCTACTGGGCAAGGAGCTCAGTTTACGTGTTGTAGGTACATTCGAGTCCGACTTTGGAGTACGTCGCGACTAGGCGGGCTGACGGCGGTGACTCCGTGGACTTTTGAGGGCAGGGCGGTACATGGATGCGACCTGTGGAATGTCGTAGTTTGTGTTATATAATTCCAGTGTTGTGTGTTTTAATGATTTGAGACCAGACTTTTATATTATGTGGATTCCGTAACCGACTTTCGAGTGTTTGATATTCTAAACTGAGGAAAATATTTTATAAAATGGGCTTTCGCGGCTTTCGTTGCGAAAAATCTGAAACTATTTATTAGAAAATAAGGGTTGTTACACATATCTCCTTCATATAATCTGTCGTTAAGAACTCCTCCATCGATAATCTCTCACCCGCAAAGGGACTGAAAGAAGAGGGGCTTAACGACACGAGAAGAGGAGCTTAGATACGTGGGAAAGATGTTAAGAATCCTTCCTTCGATAATCTCTCATGCTCAAAAAAACAGTTAGAGAGAAGAAGGGCTTAGCTTAGGTTTACGAAGAAAAACATTCAGGATGGCAAGACCTAACCACGACGTATGCGGTGCGCTATCGAACAATGGCATGACAGCGACATGACCGCTTTGACATTTTCGATTGAAGTTTACTCTCCAATATAGTCAATTGAGCCCTACCATAACCCGGAAAAGACCTTCTGATTCACGCCTTATCACCGAGACTACCGCATGAACTGGGGGAATTCACCGACATTTAGCCCATACCCCGAGTTATTCGAGTGAATCCCTGCATAGTACGGATCTTGATTAATATTGCTAAAGAAGTTCATGTTGTTTCGAGGTAGTCATTGTGTCATGTTTCAATTTTCTTGATTAATTCTGTTTCATGTTTTTTATTTTAACGATGATGTGCAAAGGGACATGTATTACATGTTTTGATTTGTTAGCCTAAATTGCTTGAGGACAAGCAAAAGCTCAAGTATAGGGAGGTTTGGTAAGCGCATTTTCATTCGTTTATCTCCATCATATTTATGTTGAATATTTGGTATATGTGAGTTGTTTAGTGCACTTATTAATAATTTTTACATATTTCGATGTCAAAGGTACATGATACGATATTTGGGACGAACCACGTAAACATGGAGCACAAATCACAAGTTTTTAATCAAACACGACTTATTTTGGGGGCACATGACTGTGTTGGACTCCAGAGACGAGTTATATACTTGATGCCCTTCAACATGGCCTGACACACGACCATGTTTGTCAGCAGAAAGGAAAAACATACTTGCTGCCCTTCAACACGGCCTGATACACAACCATGTTTGTCAGCAGAAGGGAAAAACATACCTGCGGCCCTTGAACACGGCCGTGTTGGCCAACAGTGTTGGGCCTTAAACCCTAAGCCCGAACGATACATGGCTGCAATTTGAAGCCCTAAGAGAAGCTAAGTACTTTGGCAACTCCCTAGTGTTTTGAACCTCTAAACATGAAGATATTGTTATGTCAGTGTATTTGTTAAGTCAAGCACACGTAAAACTTTCGAACTATAAATATCGAAAATGGCCTAGTTCCGAAAATTTTGATTCGAAAACCATTGAGTTCGAAAATTAGTTTAAGTTTTGAACGTTGCTTTCGAAAATAAGGTGTTTCGAAAATCTGGTTCGAAAATCAGTTGATCTCGAGAATCTGCTAAGTATTGAAAATTCGACATGTTGCGAAAATTTTGTTTCGAAAATGGTAAGGTGCGAAAAAGATTTTCGAAAGGCCTTGTTTCGAAAATTGGACATGTTGCGAAAATTTTTGTGTTTCGAAAATAATTTTGACCTAATTTCATGAATTTCGTATTCAGGCCCACGAAAAGCCTGCGAAAAGCCCTCTCTCACACAAAATCTCTGCCCGCGAGAATTCTGGCCTGAAAAACTTGTCTCACATATGCGAAATCCTTCGGCCTGCAAAAATCAAATTTCGACCCGCGATTGCAAAAATCTTAAGTTAAAATGTTTCGAAAAAATTTAACCAAGTTGCGAAAATTATTTTCGCAGGCTTAGATTTTTCGAAAGCTTAGTACATTGCGAAAGTCATCACCTTTTTGAAAATAATTCTCGAACGTCAATATTTCAAAAATCTACCACCTTGCGAAAAACATCATTTCGTTTGAAAATTTCCTAACCTTGGATCAAAACACTGCGTTTTCAAGAACATGAAGATCTTCAAATCATCAAACACCTTCATTACAAACCCGAAAACATATTTTAAAGACCCGAAAATGGTAAACGCTTAACCACACCCGAATTTATTAAAGAACATGATAATTAAAACTACATTTGAAACCCTCATGATACCTGCGTTTCGAAAATCAAAATCTGTCTTTCGAAAATCTAATCTTCCACATGCACAAAGTTTTGCTAAGCATGAAAAACCTTCTATTTCAACTGAAAATTATTATATGATCTTCATACCTATCGAAAATCTCCCCTGCTCAAATTTCTCCTTCCCCTCCTATCTCCTTAGTTATTTTCGAATGATGTTCACGAAATGAAAAGTGTTTAACTAATGAATTAAGGATATACACTAAACTTCAAAAACTGTGATGATAAGACAAGGTGATGACGATAATTTCCCTTGATATTAAGTAACGTATTTTTACTAAGCTTATGGTGTTCGAAAATTGGTCAAGCGTTTGACCCAAAAAATTACCTTAACAAGCTTCCCGAAAATGAAGTTCCCACATTACCCAAAAATTTTAATTTCACTTGCCATTGCTATTGCTTGAAACTTTCTCTATTGCTGAATTATTTTTATTAGACTATTTCTTATTTTCGGGCACCTCTGCTTACTCTTCCATGGCTTTAAGCTAACGTGGTTTGAAGTTTGGTGTAGGTCCTTCCCTTGTCCTTCGTAGAACTCACGCTCTGATACCAGGTAGGACATTAGATTTAGGCTAAGTTGAGCGTCGATTGTCTCTGCCGTGTTTGTAAGTAGCAAGTTACGCGAGCTTAAGTTAGAGCGACTTGTACTTGTAGGAGAAAAAGCGAGATTGTACGTCCCATCTTTGGGACCCCCGTTTCTCAGTAATAAGAAATGGGCGGGAAGATGCGCCTCCCGTAATCGTTGTGTATTCTAGTTGTTCGTGTTCGTGTGAATTCGGAGCTAACTAAACACGAGGGCTTTAGCGAAAAATAACGAGAGTTTTGTTGGAAATTTTGAATGAATTAAATAAAGAGGTACAATTGAAAAGGGTACAGTCTAAAAGGCATGCCTCTCCAACTTAAGAGACACATCTAGAAAAGGCAACCTTTTGACTTATACCCTTTGATAATGTTCCTACATCTATAAATAGGTTCCCCCACAACATAGGAAATATATCGAATCATGTCGCATGCTAGAATTGCATCCTAAGTTCATAGCGCAAGAAGGCTTTCGATTTTCGAGTAAGTTCGTCGGACAACTTCGTCGAGTCGTAGTGCTGCGATTCCGAAGTTTTAGAAGTCGTTATATCTTGGGATGATCGCCGTAACCTGAGTGAGCACGTAATATTGAGGCGATATCGTCTTACGGAAAGCGTACGTAGTACATGCATCGACTTCACAAAAATCATGCATATATTATGTCAGATTTTAGCCATCGATCAAGACGCCGAGACTACCGAAACCAACAATCGTAAGACGATATCTTGTGTCTTTGTTCGATGGCTACCGTTACAATATCTGTGGTTGCAGTATTAAAGGAAGAAACGTTGTTTGGGGAAAGAAAGATAAGTTTTTTCTTATTATTATTAATATGACATCAAGTAACATGCTACAACCCACACGAATGTGTTTGTGTACACAGCAACTAAAACGTGATATATTTGCTCTTCTCAAACCGTGATCTTGCTGATGTGTTACTCGTATTCAGCAGTATAAATTTTAACACATGAATGGGCAACAAGAATTGCTGAAGTAAATTCTTACAAGGATCAGATAAGTCAAGAGGCGCAAGACAAAGTTCTGTAACATGGGACGGCAGCGATGAACACATCGCTTTGTGGGTGCGTAGGCGCACCATCGAACGTTGTCGGGCGCTGTGGCCGCTGCTACGACGCCTAAGAACTGATGTTGCATCTGCAAAAGTGGTCGGCGTTGCGAACTGATAACCTTCCAGAGACAGCGCCGAGACAGCGCGACGGACTAGAAATGATGCTCGACAGATCAAACGTCCACTGGTGTCGACAGGACGACATGGCGTGTGGCTGCTCGGCTATTACCTACGCAGCCGTTGAGCGCTGTGGGGGCTGCCTTGCTTTTTTTACACCAGGATCGCTACCGGGTTGCAAAACAGTGAAGATAGCTGCTAATTTTGAGGCTGTGTGGCGATTCACGGAGCAGCATCGTCAGGCATCGGCGAGAGCCTTGGGGTTGGGCGTTTTTCGCAGCTGTGCATGGAGAACGAACGCCAGGCGAGATGGTGGCTGCGTGACTGGTACAGCGGGAGCAGCATCGTAAGCAACTAATGATGCATGGGTTTGATTGCCATTGTAGGGCTGCCAACGCGGCGTTGCTGCAGCGACAGTAGGGCTGCACTGGAAACGCTGTCAAGCACTGCGATGGCTGCATAGTTATTGCAGTGGTTGTGCACGGAGCTACCCCGTGGAGTGTTGAGGGGCTGAGGGACTATAAAGGTCAAGTCCGCGGCTGTGCTAGAGTCCGTTGTGGGGGCTAAGCGTCGTTTGTACAGCTATCGAGTTTGTTGTGTGCACAGAGCAGCTCCTCAAGTGCCGTGCAATTGTGCACTGAGCACAGATCATCGGGCAATATGGGGGCGTGCAGCCTTTGAAAAAAAAGGGACAAATGAAACGATCGAATTTTTGGGTCTTGACGTTTTTGCATGCAAGCATATTGTGCCAAGACTATGTCTTTTGCTGAGCGTTGGGCTCTGGAAATCAGTGCCATCAGGCACGTGTATCGTTTTAAACGCCACAGGACAGTAGCGCCGATGGGCGTTGCATTGCTCTTCCAAATATAGTATTAATGGTTGTCTCAACAACCTTGCTTGAGCGTTATAGAGCCGAGCACGCTGCTCTACAAGCGGCATTTTAGAGAGCTCGACTATCGTGGCTGAAATTTTGGCTAATGAATCAGTGATTCTGCGCACAAAGCTATGGCTGAAAATCAGCGTGGCTAACGCACAAAGATGGGCCATATATACCCAAATTGAACGGTTTACTGAATCAAAGAAATTATATCTCTTAAAGAGAGATGATGAGGCGATGCTGATTAGTTAAATGCTACCCCAGAACGTATGGTGGAGCGATTCGCCCGGCATATCATATTTTAATATATTGCCAGATGAAAACAAAAAAAAGACAAGACGAAAAAGGGTTGACAAAAATTAAAACAAATAAAAAAATTAAGGGTTTTGCTACGGCAACTTCCGACGAATATACCGTCGCTAAATGAGGGACAATTAAAAAAACAAAATAAAATCAGCACCGGCGGCCTCCCGGTGTTTTGTACCCACCACGCGCCGCCACCCTCCATCGCAAGATCCGCCAGCAATGGCCCATCAACCTTCTCGCCACCGTCGCGACTTTCGCTGCCCAGATCCGCCATCGCCACAACTTTCACCGCCAAATCCGCCACCGCCGGGACCTTCCCTCCACAGATCCGCCGCTGCCTTCCCTAATCAGATCTGACCCCGAAGCCGAGCACCACCACAGATCTGGCCATCGCCGTCGCCATCGCCGCACCACAATGCCCAGATCTGAAGCAGCCCTTTGGCGCACAACTCCGCCACGCACAGATTCGGCTCAGCCCGACACCGTCACGTCCAGATCTGACGAAGTCCATCGCTGCCCAACACCGCCACGTCCAGATCTGACGCAGCTCGTCGCCGCCGCCCGGTCGTAGTCCATCGCCGAGCAGCCCCGCCGTCCACCCCACCACACCCATATCTGACTAAGCCCGTCGCCGCACCACAACAGATCTGGCAATCGCAGCTGAAATGAATAAGAAGAAAGGAGACGAAGAAAAGAAAGGAAGAAGGGAATATGAATAAATTAAACGAAGTGAACGATGGAGAAGTACAAAGTGATTCTATTATTTTGATTTTTAGTTTTTAATTTATTTATGAGCCACATCAGTATCCACGTCGTAAAATACGGTCGCGTGCGTCTCACGTGGGGAATTTTGGGGTAAAATGTCCCTATAATGTGTGATTTCGATAGTTAAAGTCCCTATATTGCCAACCCGTAAAATAATGGCCCCTATAACGCCACCACTCCTAACTTATGGGACTAAAAAGATAATTAAGCCTTTAATGTTATATCACGCAGCGAAGAAGCTAATGATGATGAACGCATGCCGCTCTTCGAAATATTAATATTCTGAACCGAGTTGTTATCGTCCTTCGAGCTCCGTCAATGCTATTATTGGTGTCTTTATATATTGAAGTTTTTTTGTGCTGATTGTATTAAATATGAATTTTTTAATGGTCGTAGATTCAATATGTTTGAACAAAAAAGAAATATATTTCCAAAGTTTGTTTCATGGGAAAACGTGGGCAAAAACCTAAAATGTTCCACAATCTTTACCCGGACCAATTTAGTCCCGATGTTTCGCAGGGACTAATTTAGTCCCCGAGGTTATCAAATTTGAACCAAATTGGTCACTGCCGTTAAATTTCGATGGAAGTTCACACGTGTCGACATGCGATTGGCCAGACTTAAAAATCGTAAATTAAACATTAAAAAAAGTGGGGAAATGCAAGAAAAAGGAAAAAATTCAAAAAATAGAGTAAAAAATTAAAAGAAAAAGAGAAAATTTCTAATCAATTAAAAAAAAAATAATAATAATAATAATAATAATAATAATAATAAAATTTAAGAATAATAAATTAAAATCAAATAAAAAAGAAAGAGATCATGAAAATATATTAAAAATAATAAATTAAACAAAATAAAAATACAAGAGAAAAATAAAAAATAAATAGAGAGAGCATATTAAAATAAAAATGATAAATAAATATTTAAGATTTTAGAAAAAAAAAAGTAAAAATAAAATATATCTATTTATTAAAAACTAAATATTAAGGAAAAACAAATTAAGGATAAAAAGTGCCTCTAAAAGTTTTATGTAGACCGTCCTTGTTAAGTTAATGAGGACATAATCGTCCCAGTTCTCGAATTATTTTTTAACAAATATACTGGGACGATTGCTTCCCCTTTAACTGGACTGAGACGAGATCGGGAATTCTCGTCAACTTTCATTATCGTTTTTATCCTATTTTATTTTTTACTTATTTGTATTTTTTAATAAACAAATATTTTTATTTTTGATTTTTCTTATTTATTATTTTTTTGTTTTAACATTTTCTCTCTCTTTTTTTGTTTATTTTTACTTCGATTATTTTAATTTTGTACTTTTTCTATTTTAATTTTTATTTTAATTCATTTTTATTATCATTTTATTTTTAATTGAATTTAATTTATTTGTAATTTAATTTAATCTCTTTATTTTTACTTTATTTTAATTTATTAGTTTTTCCTTATATTTGTTTTTTGAAATTTTTTCGTTTTTTTTATCTTTAATTTATTGGTTTTTTATTTTCTTTTCTTTTTGAATTTGTTTTCCTTATTTGGAATTTTCTCTTTTTAATGTTTAATTTATTTTAATATATCTTCATTCTCTCTTTCTTATTTATTTGATTTGTAAATTAATTTTCGGTTATTATGTATTTTTTATTTAATTTATTAGTAATTTTCTTTCTTTTTTTAAGTTTTACTCTATTTTGTGAAATTTTTTCCCCTTTTTGGAGTTACTGGCCAATTGCATGTCGACACGTGTCAACTTCTATTCAAATTAACGGCTACTTAACGGCGTGGACTACTTTGGTTCAAATTCGATAACATCGGGACTAAATTTGTCCTCGCGAAACATCGGGGACTAAATTTGGTTCAGAGGGTAAACATTGGGGAACATTTTAAGTTTTGCCTGGAAAAAGTCAATAACAATATATTCTATGCGTTGATGTCATCACCAATTTTATACTATGCCCCGTAAAAATGGTTCTAGATCCGCCCCTGGCGATATTGTTACCCTCGGGTTCTACCGACCCCGCGGCAAAATATCCGACCCACCGTAACTAACCCAATCACCTTCCGAAGAACGACCTGTGCCCTCAGTGTGAGCCCGAACCCCATTAAGCCGATCCGGGGGTAAATGCCTCGTGCCCACCGGGAAACGCACTGAGGCTCAATCTCCCAAGGGCGTGTACCTTCGAGCCACCTTTCAACAGCGCCCTTGGCGGGAAGGGAGCGCGACCTCCTCGGGGAGTTCTCCCGATGCCCGAGCCAGGCACATGCCTTAGGAACTCGGCCCTCCAGACGGGAACCACCACGATCTCTTCTCGCCGATGCCAATAGAACGTGCAGAAGGTAACCGCCCATAACTGAATGGGCCAAAGAGACGTGCTATCGTGGGGATAAGGGAGTTCGAGCCCGAGAAACACGGGAACCGGGCAAAACCGCTCGGAAAACCGCCTCAGACGAGGACCCTATAAATACCATGGGGCACGCCAAAATCAGATATCTAATTCTCACGTATCCTACCGTTACTCTGCCATTTTGATCACTCACATTTTCCTCAAGCACATACACACTATTTTCTATGCTATTTTGCGCCTGGAACACGGAAATCACCCTCTTGACCTAGGCAAGAGGGCAAACGACCCCCCACCCTCACCCTGTTTTTGAGTCTTTAGGCGCATTTCATGGCGGAGTTAAGGCGGGAAAGAGCTCGTTGGTCGTTTAGCGCGGTAGATCCATTTTCCGGCGGCATCAACTTGGCGCCGTCTGTGGGAACTTCTAGTTTCTCATAAATAGAAATTTAGTATGGTAGTTGTCGGAAATGATCGTGAGCCGCCACCCGACGGTAACGGGCCGTGTAATACCCGTAAAATTAATACGGGATTATTTTTGTAACGTTCGAAATTAATGAAGTTAATTTCGGACAAAATGGATTTTTTCAGAATTGAGCGAAAATAATAATTAGGCCCGAGAGTGAATAAAATAAGATGGGCCGAAAATGTTGGAAAGCCCGATCAATAAAATAGATCAAATAATAATAGGACCCAAATAAGTTAATAAAGGCCCAACTCGAAATAATAAATAAGAAAGGAAAGTTCCCAAGTAAAAAGAAAAAGAAAAAATTTTAAATGTTGGCCCAAATGGATCTTTTATTTTAGCCCAAATAACTTAAGATAGGAATGAGGTTGCTTAATGGCTAGGGAAATCACGTGAGTGTCATGTCATTCCCTTGATACTTAGCCTTAAAAACAATTATTGATAACTAAAGAAACAACGTGAAAGCAATAGAGAAAAAAATAAGAAAGAACCAAAGAGAAGAAAGAAGGTGACGAAGGTAAAAAGCTAAGGGCTAAAGAACAGTAGAAGATCGGCTAGTTCAACTTCCCAACAACCATTTAATTCAACTTGGAAGTGAGGTAGGTGGCTTATGACCCCTACAAACCTTTTTTAAAGCGTATTACATTCCGTAAAAGTGTTGGAATTCGACTGGAAGGCCATTCGAATTCATATTTTTAAGTTTTATGATTTTTATAAATTTTTATGGTATGTTACTCTGTGCTATAACGTGATTTTGAACTCAATATATGAGTTCTTGAGCTAGATGATTTAACTGATGTGTTTATGTGACGAAGAACTTGTTAAATTTCTGGAAAAATAGGGTTCGTTCATGATTCGCGAAGTATGTTGGCGAGTTGATTTCGCGAATTAGGTGGTTGGCGAATCGAGTGATGATTTGTTTCGCGGGTTGGATTAGTTCGCAAATTAGGTCGATTTCATTTGGCGAACTGTGAGAGTTAAAAAGAGTTTTGCGGGCCTAGTCTCTATTTTGCGAATCGTGAGAGAGAGAAAATATTTCGCGGGCCGTTCTTTAGTTTGCGAATTGAGGTAAATTAGGATTTTAAAATAAGTAGAAAAATCGGCCGAATTGAAGTTCGGGTCGCGAAAGTATTTTCGCGGGCCCAAGCATTTTGCGAACCGTGTGAGTGAGTAAAGATTTCGCGGGCCAGAATTCGAGTTTCGCGGGCTGGAGCTGTTTCGCGAATTTTGAGATAAGTCGCGGGCCGACTTTGAGTTTCGCGGGCCGACTTCAATTCGCGGGGTGATTCCTGTGAGTGACGTCGGGCTTTGGGCGGGCTTAAACCGAGCTTCGCGGGCTTGATCAAACGATTCGCGAATTCGGCGAAAACTTCGCGAATTCGAACGCTGACTTGAACTTTGGCGGGTTGACCAATTTTAAAACGGCGATTCGCGAAGCGCGAGTGATTTCGCGAAAGTCGGGCATTGACCCGATCATTTCGCGGGTTGACCAACCTTTAAAATGTGCGATCGGGCGAAATAAGGTTTGGGTTTTGACCAGAGTTGGCCAAGGGTTTTTGCCCTATTTTTAGGCCCAAATGGTTTAAATAAAATTATTTTAAGCCCAAATCAATTTTAACATAAAATATTTGCGTATTACGATATATAAGTAGGGTCAACACATATTTTAAATTATAAATATTATTTTTGGATTTTAAAACATTCGGCCTAGTATCGGATTTTAATATAGCATAATATTCTACGAGTTATGCTATTTACGATTTTATGATTATGCTATTTACGATTTTATGAAAATGTGCTTTATGTGATTTATGACGTGTGCATTTCACGACATGCACGTGTGAGAGATGTATACCGTATTTATACGGTGACGCCTTACGGTGTCGGATGAGTGGGGTAGAGTTACCGATTTACGGTAGTCAGGTCTAGACTCGATAGGGCACCTGGTGGGAGAGGGGGTTTGCGACACCCATCTACTCGGGATTGAGTCACCCGAGGTGTACACCACCGGATATTATTTGGCTCAGGGACGACTGACAGATGTGAGATTCCTGTCTACCCGGGTTAGTGGTATACTACCGGGGAAAACCGTCGGGTTGAGATTGTGTGCGGAAGGAGCGACCCGGCGCGGCCGGCGTGGGCTACCGCATGGTTTATGGCGTACCTTGCCATTGCGCGCATGGGTGCCGAGTCTAGCCTAGGGCCCTGTTATGTGTTGAGATGTGACGTAGGATCGAGCGTGCATTTTATTATGATGTGAGGTTTTGGGATTGGGTTGAGTGCACGCACGCATTGCATGTTTTTACTACCACCTACTGGGCAATTTTGCTCAAGGCTTTATTTTGTAGGTAAGACTGAGCCCGACACCGATACGTGTCCGGGTGAGCTGTAGGCTGGCTGGCAGCGGTGACTCCACGGAATTTTGAGGGCGGCGCAGTACATGGGACGCGACCTGTAGAGAGGTGTAGGATATCATAGTCGGGTTCTGATTTTTGGAGCTTCGGCCCGTTGTAGTTATATGACAATGTTTTGTAAACCCGACTTTAGATTGTATATGTATATTATTATCCTTAAAAGTTTTCGAAAAATCGGGTCCTCCGCGACTTTCGTCGCCACAGGCTGGTCCTGACCGACCCCGCTGCGATGTTCGCTGCTATCATGCAGGAAATCCAGAGGATCGGAACTGATGTGGGAGTGCTGATGGCTAAAAGGAATCAAAGAGGTAACAGGCCCGGACATGATAGAAGGCGTGACGCTGAATGGGAAGATGACCGGCGCGAGGCAAACAGGGAGCACGATGCTGAATCGGGAACCGGGGAACGCGAGGACGAAAACCGCACTTTAGCATCAGAACTTAGGAGAATACGCGCCAACAGGAGAAGACGCGCCGATCAACAGGCCGCCGAGTTAGAAAGAATGAGAGAAGAGATCCGCCAACTGCAGAACCTCACAAACCCGACGGAAGCACCAATCCTTCTTCGAGCCTCGCCCTTTTCGCCCGAAGTGCTCACAGCCCCACTGCCCGAACACTTCCGATCCTTTGAGATGGGAAAGCAAGATGGTTCCGGACCTCCCGAGGACCACCTGGCCGCTTTCGAAGGAAACGCGGCGCTGTACCAACTAAGCGACCCTGTTAAATGCCGGCTGACTACTCTGACGAAAGGAGCCCGACAATGGTTCACTTTTGTTGCCGCCAGGAGAAATCATTAGCTTTCAAGATCTCACTAGCCATTTTCTGAAGTACTTCTCGAGCAGTAGAAGACGCCCTTCCTTCGCAGTCAAGTTGTTAAATATAAGGCAGGCCGATAGGGAAAGCTTAAGAGACTACCTTCGGCGCTTTAACAATGGTCCCTAATATCGCGCCCGAATTACTTATCGGAGCATTCCATCATGGCTTGAGAGACGGAGACCTCTTCAGGTCGCTAGTGAAGAAGTATCCAACTACAGTGGAAGAACTGGTGATTCGGGTGGAAAAGTACGTCCGGGTCGAAGAGTCATAAGCCCGAGAACCCGAGGACAGGAAACGCAAGAGTCCTCCTCGAGAACGCCGAAAAAGCCCTCCGAGGTGTTGGGAAACCCCAGGTGACCCGAGGCCTTGCCCCGTACGCAGCGGAATTTAAATTTTTTCCCGAGTTCCCCATATGGTTTCCTCAGGATACTCGGTTAAATAAAGAAAACTGCATGATCGACACGTATAAAGGAATAAGGATCTTACCCTGGTAGCGAAGATCCTTAGCTCCCGTAGCTCACGAACTGTGCCGAAGAGAATCACGCCTACCCCGTGACGTGCCGTAAACCTACACCACCCCAAGGATGGCTAGAGATGGTGAGGAGTATTGTATAGAGATGTTTATATGTGTATGTGATTTCTAAAATTCACAAACACTTAGGGTTTTCTCAAGAACAACCCCAAATGCTCTAGCTTCTCTCTAAAATCTTTAAGTTTAGTGTGAGAAAGTTTATGAACTTGTTATGGACGAAAATCACAAGTCTCATAATTATAAAACCAAGTTTTAAATCATGAAATAGACTTTAGATTTGTTTAAATGAGATCATGTCCTACATGACTCATTTTTGTTTAATTCTTTTGTTATTTTATCATCTAATGACTAGATATTGTCCCACAAATCATAGCAAAAGAACAAGAAACGAAATTGGGTTAGGTTTGGATCAAACTTGACCAAAAACTGTCGGTTCACGGCCTCTTGCAAGACCCTTCACGGCCGTGACAAGTATTAGGCAGCTTCTGCCGCGCGTCAAGGCCTCCGTCACGGCCATAACTGTCTTCTGGAGGCCTTCACGGCCTTGACATGAAGTGTCACGGCCGTGACACTGTCGGGCAGCATTTTGGTCGCCTACTGCCTGTCGTCACGGCCACGTGCAAGGTTGTCACGGCCGTGATAGCCCTGACAGCTTTGCGACAGTTTCGTATTTCGATCCGATCGAGGGGTAAACGATTTCCGATTGACCTGAAATTTTAACCATAGTTAAAAGACTCACCAATCTTGATTCTGAACAAAGGGATTCTCAATCCGAGGTCTAGATTGTGAGATATGAATATTTGAAGCTACTGCTACTTTGCATACGGGCTTCATGACCATGATAAGCCTTGCTCATCATTGTGAACCCTATTTATGCTTCATTCATCACCATTTCCGTTCCATAAATTTCCGTCCATGTAAATATAGTTTCTAAAACATATATTTAACATTTGGTTAACGTCTCTAAGACCGTTAAATCATTTTACATCTCATATTAGTTAGGCACTATCACAGTGATCATTTTTAAGCCCGACTCTCTTGGTTCGTCTCAACCCGGCAAGGGAGGAATCCAAGAATTTGGTAAGCGCCTAGCCAATCCTACGGTACCAAATAGATCCCGTGTTGAGTACGATCTTCGATCTACGAACCGACTATAGATTATTGTCGTACGTATAGACCCTTCACAAATGTCCCGATCGAGTGAGAGTCATGGTTACGTCAAACTCACTAGACTCGACTCTATGACTAATTCGTGACTGGCGAAATTACTAAACTGCACTCCACGTCCCACATGAGTCATTTTTATTGCTTCGGCCGAAGACTTCGTAATTTCCCGTCCCCGAATATGCATAGGACACAAGTCTCGGTTACTAACGAGACAGTGAATCCCTAACGTTAGTCTAAGCACGGCAGTTACCCTTTGTTGTCAAGACCGCATGTCGCCGCCGACCCATTTTCGTCCCCGAACAAGGTGGGCCTAGCAAACTAGTGACATGTCAAGACCCCAAAGTCATCTCCGTCAAAAACCCTTCGGTCTAAGGTCCACGCACACTACTATAGTCAATCGATCGATCATTGACGCTACCCAGAGTAACGATAAGGCCCATGTGATCGTCGATTGCGAGTCGTGTCCAAGTACAAGTTAATTCCCTAATTCAACTTATACCAACGTTACGACCTCCCGCTTCCCAAGCGAATGGTTGGCACAACCATATAAGAGTCGTCAACAAATAAGTCGTGACGCTCAGTCACCCTACTGAGGTCTAAGACTTATGGACTAATTTAATATCGGAGGCTAATAGCTCACCGGTGCCCCTCTCTCATCCCATGAGAATCGGTGACTAAACTCACGATATATGGGATTTATTTATTTACCGTCTTACGGATGCCTAATAAGACTTGATAGGTAAATAAATAATATGCCTTTTAAAGAATGAATAATAAATATAAATTCTATTGATACATATAAGAATACATTATTCAAATACAGAGCGAATAATACATTGATTATTAAACACATGCCCTATTCATTAAATCCTCGAATGGCATTCCGAGGGCACATCCCCAACAATCTCCCACTTGCACTCAATGCCATGCGCTATGATATCGTAACCCCATTTTATGGAGGTGTCGATCAAGCACTGCCTGTGAGAGAGGCTTAGTGAATGGGTCCGCCACGTTATCCGCGGTGGCTATTTTCTGCACAGCTATGTAGCCATTCTCAACGAACCCACGCAGCATGTGGTATTTTCTTTCTATATGTTTGGACTTTGAGTGAGACCTAGGTTCCTTGGCTTGTGCAACTGCCCCACTATTGTCGCACTACAATGGTAGCGGGCGGTCCACTATGCCTGGAACAACTTGGAGTTCTTCTAAGAACTTCCTCATCCAAATACCTTCTTTTGCTGCCTCAGAGGCTGCAATATACTCCGCCTCAGTGGTGGAATCAGCAGTAGTGCTTTGCTTAGAACTTTTCCAAGACACTGCTCCTCCATTGAGCGTATAAACGAAACCAGAAGTGGATTTTCGGTCATCCACGTCCGACTGGAAATCCGAATCGGTATAACCGTCCACCTCTAATTCTCCATTTCCGTAAATCAGTATCATATCTTTAGTCCTTCTAAGGTACTTGAAGATATTCTTTACTGCATTCCAATGTTCCTTACCAGGATTTGACTGGTACCGACTTACTATGCTCAAAGCATACGCAATGTCAGGCCGCGTACATAGCATCGCATACATTAGGCTACCTATTGCTGATGCATAAGGGATTTCACTCATTTCCTTCCTTGCTTCCTCACTTTGAGGACACCTGGATTTCGAGAGATGAATCCCATGTCGCATTGGCAAGAACCCTTTCTTAGATTCATCCATACGAAACCGTTTCAGGATCTTTTCTAAGTAAAGGGCCTGAGATAAACCTATCATTCGATTCGCTCGATCTCTAAAAAGCCGAATTCCAAGAATATAGGTTGCTTCTCCCAGGTCTTTCATAGAGAACTCGGTCGAAAGCCAAGCTTTCACCTCCGAAAGCATTCCGATATCGTTTCCCATCAAAAGGATGTCATCCACGTACAATACGAGGAACGATATCTTACTCCCACTGACCTTCTTGTAAACGCAAGGCTCATCTTCATTCTTTAAGAATCCGTAGTTCCTAACTACATCAAATCGAAGATTCCAGCTCCTAGACGCTTGCTTAAGTCCATAAATAGACCTGTTAAGCTTGCACACTTTGTGAACATCTGCTTGCGATGTAAAACCCTTGGGCTGCTCCATATAGATTTCCTCCTGGAGGAATCCATTTAGGAAAGCGGTTTTCACATCCATCTGCCAGATCTCATAATCATAGTATGCTGCTATAGCAAGCAGAATCCGGATAGACTTAATCATTGCAACAGGTGAAAAGGTTTCCTCATAATCGATGCCCTCTTTTTGATAATACCCTTTCGCTACTAGCCTAGCTTTGTAGGTTTCAACCTGCCCATCAGATCCAATATTTCTCTTGTAGATCCATTTACACCCTATAGGTCTAAAACCTTCGGGCAGATCTACTAGAGTCCATACTTGGTTGGTATGCATCGAGTCCATCTCTGCTTTCATAGCTTCGACCCATTTCTTAGAGTCGACATCCATCATTGCTTGGTCAAAGGTAGCAGGGTCGTTACCAACGATCCCTTCAGTCGCAGCACCCCCGTGCTCGACATGTACCATACCATATCTCTCAGGCATGCGAGATATTCTACCCGACCTGCGCAATTCTGGGCGCGTCTCGGACTGCTCATCTGTGCCCTCAGGCACTGATGTCTCTGGAAGCATTTCATCTAACTCTCCAAGAGTCACTTCTCTGCCAGCTCCACCTTATCGAACGAACTGTTCCTCGAGAAAATGAGCGTGAATAGCTACGACGATCCTTTGATCATCATGGAAGTAAAAATAATATCCCATGCTATCATCGGGATATCCGACGAAACGTCCTTTCATGGACCTAGATTCGAGTTTGTCTGCTAATAGCTTTTTCACATAGGCGGGGCATCCCCAAACCCTTAAGTGATTCAAGCTGGGCTTCTTACCATTCCAAATTTCGTAAGGTACCCTATCTACAGACTTCGAAGGGGTTCTGTTCAAAACATAAACTGCAGTTTGCAAACATCCCCATAACGATATGGGAAGATCTGTATAGCTTAGCATAGATCGAACTTTATCTAATAATGTTCGATTTCTGCGTTCGGCAACCCCATTCAGTTGTGGTGTCCCGGGCGGTGTAAACTGCGAAATAATTCCATTTTCTTTCAAGAAATCATCGAACTCGAGACTCATATACTCGCCGCCTCGATCTGATCGTACGACTCTAATTTGTCTCCCAGTTTGATTTTCCACTAAAGTCTTGAATTCCTTGAACTTTTCAAGCGTTTCAGACTTGTGTTTCAACAGATACACCAAGCCGTAGCGAGAGTGATCATCTGTGAAAGTCACGAAATAATGGAAATTACCTCGGGCCGCTACACTAAACGGTCCACAAACGTCTGTATGGATCAAATCCAAAAGATTAGTGGCTCTTTGAAAAGTCCCTGTAAAAGGAGACTTAGTCATTTTGCCGAGGATACAAGACTCGCACGTTGGATAGGAATCTGATTCCGTAGGCTTAATAATGCCGTGTTTCTCCAACTCTTGAATCTTTCGAACTCCGGCATGACCAAGTCTAAGATGCCACAAATACTTTTTATTTAACTCTAAGTTACGTTTGTCGGTAACTACATTCGCATGTTCCTGGACGTTAACGTAATATAAACCATTTATTAACGTTGCATTTCCGACGCATTTATTTCCAAAATAAATATCACAAATATTATTCTTGAACCGAAATTCATAACCATTCTTACTCAAAGCAGGAATAGAAATAATATTTTTCAGCCCCTTGGGCAATACAAGTACATCGGATAAATATAATACATGTCCAGAACTTAATACAAGAGTCTTCGATCCAACATGACTAGCAGGTACACTATGTCCGCTACCAACGTTGATCAAGACTTCTTGTTCCACCAGCTTTCTACTTCGTTCCAGACCCTGGTTCAAAACACAAATGTGAGCACTAGCTCCCGAGTCAAGAATCCACGAAGTGGAAAATACAGTAAATGAACAATAAGTTTTCAAAACTCTACCTGATGCCCCAAAAAGCTCGAAGCTTGGGGCAGTCCCTTTTTCCAATGGCCCAGCTCTTGGCAGTGAAGGCACCTATCAGTCGCCTTCGGAACTTTAGGCACGTTCATTTTTGCTTTGCCCTTTTTCTTAATCCCTCCTTTTGGCTTATTAGGCTTGGGCTTGGGCTTGTTCGACTTAGATCTCTTAGACCTTGTAGTCGCAACAAGCGCAACCTCTTTTCCCTTTCCTTTCTTTAGCTCACGCTGAGTCTGAACCAGCGTGTTCATGAGTTCAGGAAGGGAAAATCGTCTATCGCTCAGATTATAGTTTATAATAAACTGAGCAAATGAAGCTGGGAGTGACTGAAGGATCAGGTCAATCTGAAGCTCGTTGTGAATGCGACAACCGAGAGAACTCAGTTCCTCAATGTACCCAATGAGCTTACGCACATGTGTCGCGACATCTGCGCCCTCAGACATCTTGGTATGAAAGAGATAGTCAGCTGCACGGTATCGAGACGATCTCGACTGCTCGCAATACAACTCCTTCAGATGAATCAATATCTCGCGCATTTGCATACCCTCATGCTGGCGCTGCAGATCATTATTCATCCCAGCCAACATATAAGCCTTGACACGGGCACTATCAGCCATCCATTTGGCATGATATTCCCTGTCAGCTTCACTCGCACCCTCTTGGGGTTCGAGTGGTATTGGTCCCTCAAGGACATACTCTAGGCGTTCCAGAGTGAGGACAATCCTCAAGTTACGGAGCCAGTCCGCAAGGTTTGGACCCTCCAAACGATTTTGCGTGATCAGTAAATTGAATGGTGACGTCATTTTGTATACAAACAAAAAAGAAAACAATCTGCAGAAAATAAAGAATTGAAGGGGTCAACGTATTATTCTACAAGCACAAATAAGGACTTTAACAATTTGGCTTGGCTCCCACTATTTTTCTCAAAACCTCATTCTCCCGATTGAGATTTCGGAAACCTCGTTGATGGTTTCATAGTGGAGTTGATTTCCCCGCTCCGCAGAAATGAGCCTCAACCTAACAGTTTGTTGGCCCATTACTCGGACGGCGCCGTGTCCCACACGAATCCATAGATGAACCCATGTCTTACACGAGTCCATCTCATGAGTGTTTCAACTACTTTGTCTCCGGTCAGGAACCCTCACCCTAACAGGAATAATTGGGAAATAACCGTCTAAGTGTGACCTATCAACGTCTGGCTCAATCCTAACATTTAGAAATTCCCGCCTGTAGGATAACTCTTTATAAGGCATGAATATGTTTCGGAGAGCAGCGTTTAGACAGTCACCCAAAATATCCACGTCAAGAGTAAAATGTTGGGCGCCGATAACTCGGAACAAACCGCACATACACTCAAGTCGTTTCAATAATGAGCTTGACTTTATTGTCTTAACGCACCCGGACCAACTACGCCAAGAGCGAGATGATTGGCGCCGATAACTCGGAACAAACCGCACACGACACTCAAGCCGCAATGGTTTCGAGCTTGATAGAAGATAGGAACCCCGTCCCCTTACCCACTTAGTATTTAGTCAAACCGGGAGAATACGTCTCACTCACGTAAACACTTAAACACGCACGTAACGTCAAACAAACATGCAAGTATTCGCGGTAAACCTAATTTGCCTATAAGACTGTCTGCGTGGACTATTTCTACTCTATTACATATATTTATAAAAATACATCTCTTCTCTTCTGCTTCACACTATGTTCTCGAACGACCTCCAATTCTTCGAACGGCCTTCTCGTGGACCCGTGTCGTACTCGTACGGCCATCGTACTGAAAATTTTCTAAAAATTAATTAAAGTACAAAACGGGGGGATCAGCTGTCCCAGACAACCCGTATAAGATCGAATAAAATACAAACCGGGGGGAACCTTGTCACCCTTAACATATCACCCGGAAATAGAGCCTAAGTCCACGCCGACGTCTTAATACGTGTCATACAAACATGCATACAACATAAACACGTTCACGACAACAAAACGCTCAAAGAAACCGAAACGAAATTTGGGCTAGTCCTAGACTTACGGACCCACAAGTTACGAACCGTGACGAGACTCCCACTAGGGTTTTCTCTCCACGTTGCTACGCTACGTCGGAAAGCTCGCAACTAAGCGACCTCCGACCAAGCGAGCGCACGGTTTACAAACTCGAACTAAGTACAACTCATGCTTTGACGCTTGAGCAACTTAGTGACTTGCACAACCGAGTTCGTTTCGGACTCGTTTATGTCGTTTCTTAGAACCGAGCCTGTGGCTCTGATACCACTGTTGGGAAACCCCGGGTGACCCGAGGCCTTGCCCCGGACGCAGCGGAATTTAAAATTTTTCCCGAGTTCCCCATATGGTTTCCTCAGGATACTCGGTTAAATAAAGAAAACTGCATGATCGACACGTATAAAGGAATAAGGATCTTACCCTTGTAGCGAAGATCCTTAGCTCCCGTAGCTCACGAACTGTGCCGAAGAGAATCACGCCGACCCCGTGACGTGCCGTAAACCTACACCACCCAAGGATGGCTAGAGATGGTGTGGAGTATTGTGTAGAGATGTTTATATGTGTATGTGATTTCTAAAACTCACAAACACTTAGGGTTTTCTCAAGAACAACACCAAATGCTCTAGCTTCTATCTAAAATCACTAAGTTTAGTGTGAGAAAGCTTATGAACTTGTTATGGACGAAAATCACAAGTCTCATAATTATAAAACCAAGTTTTAAATCATGAAATAGACTTTAGATTTGTTTAAATGAGATCATGTCCTACATGACTCATTTTTGTTTAATTCTTTTGTTATTTTATCATCTAATGACTAGATATTGTCCCACAAATCATAACAAAAGAACAAGGAACGAAATTGGGTTAGGTTTGGATCAAACTTGACCAAAAACTGTCGGTTCACGGCCTCTTGCAAGACCCTTCACGGCCGTGACAAGTATTAGGCAGCTTCTGCCGCGCGTCAAGGCCTCCGTCACGGCCATAACTGTGTTCTGGAGGCCTTCACGGCCTTGACATGAAGTGTCACGGCCGTGACACTGTCGGGCAGCATTTTGGTCGCCTACTGCCTGTCGTCACGGCCACGTGCAAGGTTGTCACGGCCGTGATAGCCCTGACAGCTTTGCGACAGTTTCGTATTTCGATCCGATCGAGGGGTAAACGATTTTCGATTGACCTGAAATTTTAACCATAGTTAAAAGACTCACCAATCTTGATTCTGAACAAAGGGATTCTCAATCCGAGGTCTAGATTGTGAGATATGAATTTTTGAATCTACTGCTACTTTGCATACGGGCTTCATGACCATGATAAGCCTTGCTCATCATTGTGAACCCTATTTATGCTTCATTCATCACCATTTCCGTTCCATAAATTTCCGTCCATGTAAATATAGTTTCTAAAACATATATTTAACATTTGGTTAACGTCTCTAAGACCGTTAAATCATTTTACATCTCATATTAGTTAGGCACTATCACAGTGATCATTTTTAAGCCCGACTCTCTTGGTTCGTCTCAACCCGGCAAGGGAGGAATCCAAGAATTTGGTAAGCGCCTAGCCAATCCTACGGTACCAAATAGATCCCGTGTTGAGTACGATCTTCGATCTACGAACCGACTAGATTATTGTCGTACGTATAGACCCTTCACAAATGTGCCGATCGAGTGAGAGTCATGGTTACGTCAAACTCACTAGACTCGACTCTATGACTAATTCGTGACTGGCAAAATTACTAAACAGCACTCCACGTTCCACATGAGTCAGTTTATTGCTTCGGCCGAAGACTTCGTAATTTCCCGTCCCCGAATATGCATAGGACACATGTCTCGGTTAGTAACGAGACAGTGAATCCCTAACGTAGTCTAAGCACGGCAGTTACCCTTTGTTGTCAAGACCGCATGTCGCCGCCGACCCATTTTCGTCCCCGAACAAGGTGGGCCTAGCAAACTAGTGACATGTCAAGACCCCAAAGTCAACTCCGTCAAAAACCCTTCGGTCTAAGGTCCACGCACACTACTATAGTCAATCGATCGATCATTGACGCTACCCAGAGTAACGATAAGGCCCATGTGATCGTCGATTGCGAGTCGTGTCCAAGTACAAGTTAATTCCCTAATTCAACTTATACCAACGTTACGACCTCCCGCTTCCCAAGCGAATGGTTGGCACAACCATATAAGAGTCGTCAACAAATAAGTCGTGACGCTCAGTCACCCTACTGAGGTCTAAGACTTATGGACTAATTTAATATCGGAGGCTAATAGCTCACCGGTGCCCCTCTCTCATCCCATGAGAATCGGTGACTAAACTCACGATATATGGGATTTATTTATTTACCGTCTTACGGATGCCTAATAAGACTTGATAGGTAAATAAATAATATGCCTTTTAAAGAATGAATAATAAATATAAATTCTATTGATACATATAAGAATACATTATTCAAATACAGAGCGAATAATACATTGATTATTAAACACATGCCCTATTCAGTAAATCCTCGAATGGCATTCCGAGGGCACATCCCCAACACGAGGAACCAGGATCGCAGAGTATTCCGCCGAAGAGATGACCGCCCTTACCCTCTCCCTACAAACCCTCAGACTGACTATCCGAGATTGCGGGTGAACAAACTTTGAGCACTGGAGATATGCGAAGAGAACGACTTCCTCCGCCGACCCCCGTACATTGATGGCAACCCGAAGCGACCGGTGTCTGACACCTACTGCAATTATCACCATGAGTATGGACATACTACTGAGGAATGCTTCCAATTGAATCGAGAGTTAGAAACGTTGATTGCAACAAATCCCGAGGCTCGAGCCAAACTTACTGGAGCGGACGGTGGTTTTGGGACCAGGCCCAGATATCCTGGGGCGGGGAATCGGTTTAACACCCGACAAGACCGCCAGCCTCACAACGAGAGAGAAACGATAAGGAGGACACCCGAAAGAGAAGACAGACGAGGCCCGAGGACAGGTGGAAATGGCGCCCAACGAAATCAGGACGACAGGGGAACAGGACGGCAAAAATCTCCGGGAGAACCGCACCGCAACAGATCAACATCATCTCGGGAGGGCCTACAGGAGGAGATTCCAATCGGGCAGGAAGGCAGGAGTTAGCCGATTAGAGAGCTTTGAAATCAAGGCGGGAAACAAGCGGTCGGGACCCACTATCAGCTTTGGTCCCGAGGACTTCCATGGAGGCGACGACTCGCACGAGGATGCCCTAGTTATACGGGCTGAAGTGGCTAACCACGATGTCGGGAGGGTGTTCGTCGACAACGGGAGCTATGTCAACATCATATACAAGAGGGCTCTTGATCAGATGGACTTGGGAGCCTACCCGATGGATAAGGTGGAAACAGCTCTCTTTGGCTTCACTGGACACTGCATCGAGGCAGTGGGAATCCTACACCTTCCACTCACCCTCGGGAAGGGAGAAACTAGGAAGACCCGAGTCGCACCATTTATGGTCATCAATGGGACAAGCCCCTACAATATCATCCTAGGGAGGCCCGCTCTGACTTCATTTGCAGCCATCGTCTCGGCACTACATCAGAAGATAAAGTTCCCTGTAGGAGACAAAGTCGGGGAAGTCTTAGGATACCGCAAAATGGCTAGGAAATGCTATGTGGAAGAGGTTCGAGTCGAAATCAAGTCCTCTAAAACTAGAAAGGAGGACAACCCGAGAGGAAGAGAAACGCTATACGCCATCGAAACTACTAAAAAGGAGAACAAGGAAGAAGAGACGGAGGAAGTGGTGATCGATCGGCCAGAGAGAACAGTCAAGATCGCCAAGGGTCTGCCTCGGGACTTACGAGAAGACTTAATCAAACTGCTGGAAAAGAACAAAGACGTATTCGCATGGACGTCTAAGGATATGGTCGGAATCCACAGAGAAATCATCGAGCACAAGCTGAACGTCTCCCGAACCACCCGACCCATCTTTCAGAAGAGGAGGCATCTTAGTGCTGAAAAGGACACCGAGGCGCGATGCCAGGTTAAGGAACTGTTAGAACATTAGGGAGGTCCAATTCTCCACTTGGCTCTCGAATGTGGTTCTGGTCCCGAAGGCTTCGGGCAAATGGCGCATGTGCATGGATTTTCGGAACCTAAATGAAGCATGCCCAAAGGATTGCTACCCTCTACCCCGAATAGACCAGCTGGTAGACTCCACTTCGGGACATGAACTACTCTGTTTCCTCGACGCTTTTCAGGGATACAACCTGATCCTACTTGCCAAGGAAGATGAGGAAAAGACAAGTTTCATAACCACCGGAGGGACTTACTACTACACCATGCCCTTCGGATAAAGAACGCCGGAGCCACTTACCAGAGGTTGATGGACAAGGTTTTCAAAGACCAGATTGGGAGGAACGTAGAGGTCTATGTGGACGACATCTTAATAAAATCTCGAGAACGAAGCTGCTTACTAGCTGACGTCCAGGAAACACTCTCGACCGCCCAAAGGTACGACTTGAAGATGAATCCGAGCAAGTGCACCTTTGGGGTCAACTCGGGAAAGTTCCTTGGATACATGGTCACAAGGAGAGGAATCGAACCCAACCCTGACAAAATCAAGGCCCTGATGGATATGACATCTCCCCGAAGTCTAAACGAGGTTCAGAGGCTCACAGGGAGGATAACGGCTCTTTCGCGATTCAATTCCCGATCTGCCGACCGTAGCTTACCCTTCTCCAAAGTGTTGCGCAAGGTCCAGAACTTCGAGTGGACTCCCGAGTGCAAGAAGGCTTTCCAAGACCTGAAGGAGTATTTGAAGGGGCTACTCGTGCTCAATAAGCCCCTACTCGGGGAGGAAATGATAATATATTTGGCAATATCTCCTCGGGCAATAAGCTCTGTGTTAATTCGGGAAGAGGAAAAAGTACAGAAGCAGATCTACTTTGTAAGCCACATCCTGAAGGGTCCCGAAATAAGGTACACCAACTCCGAAAAATTACTGCTAGCCCTTCTTATCACGGCCCGGAAGTTGCGACCTACGTTTTGTCACATCCCATTGTTGTGCTGACCAATCAACCGATCGGGAAGATTGCCACTCGACCGAACATCTCGGGGGGAGCTGTTAAGTGGTCAACAGAGTTAGGAGAGTATGACATCCAATACAAGCCTCAGGCCGCCATCAAAGCCCAGGCGCTAGCGGACCTCATGGTAGAAACGGTCGGGGATTGTCCCGAAGAGGTATGGAAGATGTTTGTGGATGGCTCATCCTGCAGCTCATGGAACGTGGGGAGAGGAGACAAATTTAGCATCAGGTTGTACTACAAAGCATCAAAAAATGAAACAGAGTACGAGGCACTGGTTGCTGGGCTACGAGCAGAGCGAAGGATGGGAATCACACGCCTGGTCGTGCACTCGGACTCCCAACTCGTGGTTCAACAGTTAGAAGGAAATTTTGTCATCAAGGGGCAGAACTTAGAGAAATACGTCAAGGCATTCGAGGAAATTAAGGGAGGTTTTGAAGAACTCAAGATCGTCCTAATCACCCGAGCCGAGAACGAAAAAGCGGATCAAATAGCTAAGTGGGCAAGCGCCATCGGCCCCCTCGAAGAAAAAGGAAAGATCCTATCCATCTGGCAGGTCGAGGACCGGAGCGAGCCCGAACCGGACATAGCCCGAGAAGATTGGAGGCACGAGATCTACCAGTACCTACGCCGTAAGCTCCTCCCGGAAGATAAGGCTCTGGCACGGAAACTCATACTGAGAGCCCAGCGGTTCACCTTGATCGACGCGATTCTATTCAAAAGATCCTTCGTAGGACCCCTCTTACGGTGCATATATAGGGAAGAGGGGGAATACGTCCTTCACGAAATTCATGAGGGAATCTGCGGAAGTCACATCGGGAGTCGGGCGTTAGTAAGAAAAGCACTCCTCGCAGGTTTCTTTTGGTCAACAATGAAAGGAGACGCCATGAAAATAGTGAGAAGTTGCATCAACTACCAAAAGCATGCCAGCCTGCAAAGAATGCCCGCGGAAGCTATGAAGTCCGTAACATCTCCCTGCCCCTTCGATCAGTGGGGGCTTGATATCGTCGGACCATTCTCTGGAAATGTCACCCAAAAGAAGTTCTTGCTGGTGGCTAGGATTGGGCAAACGGGTTCGGTTTCGGGTACCCGACTCGACCCGATCGGGTATTTATCCGAATCTGAAAAAAATTCGGATATTTTCGGGTATCGGGTTTAAACCCGATACCCTATTGATATTATCGGGTCGGGTTTCGGGTAGCTTTGAGCTACCCGAAATACCCGATCGGGTACCCGACTTTTTCGGCCCAACAAATTATAAATAGTTTGCAATTACTAATTAGTATTTGGCCCAACAGGAAAAATAATTATTAATACTTTAACAAAAAGGCCCAACCCAACCCAATAAACAAACAAAAGGAAAAAAAAATTAAAACTAACCCAACGCCCAACACACACACTCACACACTCCATTAGCACAGTCGCAGCTCACCATCACCACCCACAGTCCAGCCTTCGCAGCTCGCCGACCGCCGTCAGGTCCGCCGTCAACTAGCCGAGCGTAGCATCATCGGCCTCCATTCGTCCTTTAACCGCCAAAATTCGTCCAAAATAGGTATAAATTCTTATGAACCCTAATTTTTATTTTTGAAATTTTGTTGATTTTTTTCAATTTTTTGGTTTCAAAAGATGATGTTAAGTATTTATGAACGTTTTATGCATGTCTAAGATCATGGGTGGCCGATTTTGGTTGTTGATGTGCCATTTAGGTTTCGAATTTAAAAAAAAATCGGAAAAACCCGACCCGACCCGTGGGTACCCGATCTTCAATCGAGTCGGGATCGGGTTTAGGGTTCAATACTCGATTTTTTCGGGTACCCGACCCGAAAAACCCGAAACCCGATTTACCCGACCCGATCCCACCCCTACTGGTGGCTGTGGACTACTTCTCGAAGTGGGTTGAAGCCGAGGCCATGGCCAAGATCACCGAGGCCGCCATCACCGCGTTTATCTGGAAGAACATCATATGCCGCTATGGAATCCCGAGGAGGCTAGTGTCTGATAACGGGAGACAATTCAGAGGAAAGAAGCTAAAGGAATGGTGCGAGGAACTCGAGATAGAACAGATCTTCACCTCGGTGGCATATCCTCAGAGCAACAGCCAGGTGGAAGTGACCAATCGCACCATCGTGCAAGGGCTGAAGACCCGACTAGAGGGGCTCGAGAAGTCGTGGTTCAACGAGCTACAGACTGTCCTCTGGTCATACCGAACTACGCCTCGAGAGGGAACCAATGAGACTCCTTTCAGTCTGGTTTATGGAAGTGAAGCAGTTCTGCCCGCGGAGATAGGCATAGAAAGTGCCCGAATCCTCTCCTACCCTGAAGACAACGACCAACTCCGTACAGAGGACCTCGACCTCATCTAAGAGGGCAGGGAGAGAGCCGCCATCAGGATGACCGTTTACCAGAGAAGAATGACTAAGTTCTACAATCGCCGAGTCCGAAGCAAGAAATACGAGGAAGGAGACTTAGTGATGAAAGAGATCCTGAAAAAGAAGGAAGGAAGAAGTTAGAGCCTAAGTTTGAAGGACCTTATCGCATCGTCAAGAAAGTGGGAGAAGCCTCCTACTATCTCGAGGACGCCAGTGGAAAGCAGCTCGACCGCCCGTGGAACGCCCGCAAGCTGCGGAAGTATTATCCCTAGAGGGGGGTACCCTCATTATGCATGTGTTTTCCTTTGATTCTTACACACTATCTTTCTAGCTTGCTTCTATCGCTTTGAGATGTAAGCTACACCAAGTTATTAATGAAGTTTGCTTTCTTTCTGTACGAGGGACATGTGAGCAAAAACTTAAAACACTCAAAGAGACGAAGACCCAGGTAGAAGACACTCCACCTCTTAAAGAGACAATGGCATCGAGACCCGTCGGGACTATTCCCCTCGGGTAATGTTCTACGTGCACACTGAATTCCCTCTGCGAGAGGCTGAGACATTCCCTGAGGGGAAAGAATATCTTTGCGCACACTGACATCCCTCTACGCGAGGCAATGCCACCTCTATATAAGCTAGAGGCAAAGAAGGCCCCTGGGGACACTTCCCCTCAGGTAATATAATTCGCACACACTGAATTCCCTCTACGAGAGGCTGAAACATTCCCCTCCCTGAGGTGATAGAAGACTTCTTGCGCACACTATTATCCCTCTATGCGAGGTAGCGCCACCTCCATATAAGCTAGAGGCAAAGAAGAAATATTTCTAGAGATCGCCGAGGCTCTCCCTGGGTTCGAGGGGACGCCCTTGACCCGAGGCAAGAGACCTCACTTTGATTATTTTCACCAGGAGCCGTTAAATAAGGACAAAAACAGTGGGCATCGGGCAATCAAGCCAAAGACAACATTCAGGTAAGTAAAAATCCTTTATTCATATAATACTTCAAAGTTCATATCAGGCGAATAGGAGAACAAGGAAACAAAAACATCTACGAAAAGCAAGAAATAACAAAGGATGGAAAACAAGACTCCAAAGAAAAATCATCAAACTAATCCTTCTCGGCTGGGCCATCCCCTTGAGAAGCGTCGCTACTATCGTCTAAATCAGATGCATCCCAAAGGTCCTTCCCCTTCATCAGCTTCGGCGGGGATTGCCGAGGAGCCAGCGCCATAAAAGCTGCCTCGGGGTTCAGGAAGCTAAAGGGATGAGCACTTTCCGGGAAACCATTCGCCCTGATCTGAGACAGACACCCTTGGAACCCAAAGTTGAAATACATTTTGGCTGCCTCAGACACTTTTTCCACAGGGACCAGCTTCGGGTTGGGTTCATACTCTCAGCTACGACGAATCTCCCTCTCCGAGTGGAGTTCTTGACGAAGTTTTTCGACCTCAAACTGAGCCTTCGCCAACTGATTCTTCAAACGACCCACCTCCTGAGCTTCCTCACTGACCCGCATGGTCATCTCCACATTGCAAGATCGAGCCGAGTCGGTCATCCTTTGCTGAAGGCGGTATCGACGAGCCCATTCTCAAGATAAGGAGTAGGCCTGAAGGCAGAAGAAAACAGTTAGGACGAGTATTCAGCCCAGGATACAGAAAGATAAATTTACCTGGCTCAGAGCCAACGCCCATTCTTTCCAAAAGCGACCATCGGATAACTCCTTTGGCAAAAACTTTCTCCTCGAAAGTAAGGAAATTCATCATATAAGACAAAGAGGACTCCCCATCTTTCTCCAGCAGGAAGTGGGTATGAGGAGCGGGTCGGGACGAAGAAGGACCCTCACGCAAGGAAACAGGAGGAGTGGGCGGTGATGGCCTCACTCGTTTGGATCTCCCCACGTCCGAGCGAGGAGTTGCTGGCCTACCCTCGGGAGTACTTACCGAGGGCACATCTTGCAGATGATGAGCGCGCATCAAAGCACCTCAGGTATGGACAGTCATGACGGGCAAAATGCCCGATCCATCGCTTACTGAGAAAAGGAGGATAATCAAGGAAGAAAGAGCTAACAAGCAAAAATGAAGGAGAAACATACTTAAAACGCGAGGTGGAACAACCGCTTCAATAGGAACATCCGACACCAAGTCCCTCACCGAAAAACTTTGGCTGCCGACCCTGGCCAAGAACTCCAGCAGGAGGTCAGGCGTATCTCCCGAAGCATGACAATGATCTTGCCATCGAAGCAAGGAAAACCGCCGGCATGCTGGGGCAAAGGACTCGCGTAGAAGAACTTGTTCATCCATCCCTTGGTGGCAGTAAAATTGTCGTGGAGGACGTCAGTAGAAGGCACGAAGACGAACTTACCAGCATCCCACTCACACACCCGGAAGAAACAAAGGATCAGCTTGGTGGTAAGAGGAAAATTAATCCCGCGGGCAACGGCGGCCAGAGCTAGGAGCAAACTACAAGAATTGGGGAATATCTAACCAGGAGAGATGCCTAGGGCCTCACAGATGTCCAGAAGGAAAAAAGGTATGGGGAATCTCAGACCCATTTCTACTTGATCAGCGAAAAACGTCAGGAAGCCAAAAGGGGGGCCAAGACGCCACTTGCAAGGGACCGGGAAGTTGAACCTCGTTGTCGGAAGGGATCCAAGCCTTCTCAAGATACTCCCGAAGTGACTGGGGGCTGAAGGTCGATACTTTCGTCCGATACCACGGGAGGTTTGCCTTGGAACGAGCCTCTTCCACCTCGGCGGACCATCTGGCCAAGTTCCTGCGATAGCTCTTATCCTCACCATCGTGTTGGGGAATCGGCGTCTTCACACCAGAGGCAGGGTCTTCCTGAAGGCCCGAATCAGAGTAAAAGGCCGAAGGACCACCAAACTCAAAAGGGACACGCTCTGTCTTAGGAAAACAGGCAGCGGCACGCTTGCCTTTGGAAGAAGAAGATGAGGCCATGAAAATTTTAGGGAATGAAGAACACAAATATGACGTCGCAAAAGAGAAGGCAAGGAAATAGTGGGTTGTGAAAGTAAAAAGGAACTCATATTTATAGACAGGTTTTAGGCTTGTGCGAAAAGCTAGCTAGTCAAAAATTCGAGGGAAAAATAACTGGGTGATTCCGCAAGGACTTGACTCGGCCAGCGATCTTTTCGAAAATCTGGAGAGCAAACAGCTAAGTAAACTACTTAGGAACTTGACTCGGCCCGTGAAGTTCTCGGACGCTCATTGCCAGGCACTCTGAAATTAGCCGTTGCTAAATTTGCGGGTGGGAAGCCCCCGGGAGACCCGCTCTTAGTCAGACTAAGTCTTGCTATTTCCAAGGAGCTACGAAGGATTAAATTAACACAACCCTAAACAGCCCACGCCTCGGGAAATCTACTACCTCCGGATGAAGACCTGAGGGCCCCGTCGTTACTATCGGATAAAAGTCCCGGAGCTCAGAGTGATACCAACGAGAGGTGGAAATAAGAGAACAAAAACATACAAGCAAGAAGAAACAGTGCGAAGGAGAAAAGGCCCGAAGGCTATACATTGAAAATAATATGCCCCGAGAGGCTATGTTCGGATAACAGAACGAAGATATATGTATATATTAGGGTTCATTACAAACTTCCCAAATTGACAGAGAGAAAAGTGAAAAAAGGAAAAAACATTTAAGCGACCGGACCGGCCTGATCTTAAAACCCGGCAATTTCCCCGGGCTGCTCCACACCGACCTCGGCATTCCCCCCGATCTCGATCTCGACTTCAGCATGCTCTTCGTGAGCTTCTTCATCTGCTGGCTCCCTCGGCACCTCAACCTCCTGTGGCACCCCGCCATTTACAACTCTGTTCTTATACTAATTTACGTGACTAAAGAAAATATAAAATATATTACATACGAAAATCCCGATAAAATTTTTCATTTTACATGGCAAATCATACACTGCTAATTTACAATACAAACGCTGCTCAAATTTTGCATACAATACAAACATATCTTACAAAAGCACATCATAATTTAACATAGCGCCCGCCACACAGGTCCCATCCATGTACACACCACCCTCACCACCGGAAGTTCCAGAAGGACCAGCCTCGCCTTTTACAGGTTCACGTACCGTGTTCACTGCGTCTACAACACATAAAAACATGGGATGAGCTATAAAGCTCAGTAAGTGGAAATATGCATGTATGCACGTGTCAACTAGCAAAAGCATCCGCGCCAGTGCTTTCTAATACTCACATACTCATATTTCTTTTATCATTTTCTTTTCCATTTCCTTCTTATTTCTATCAGGCGCATAGCTAACTTACTACTTGCACCACCATAAAATGAGCTCAAATCCTATTCAGATACAATACGATAGTCAGCCCACTCTGGTTAAGATAAACTAGGGTTTATCTCCAGTTTTATCGTTCACCAGGTCGCCCCTCTATTTGGCGATCGTCCTTTTTCATTGCGGTTGCCTTTCCTGGCACTCTGGCTTACGCCATGTGTCTCGTCCAGGTGACCCTCGTCCGCTACCTAAATAATTTAGGTACATACATTCGACGGTTTACCCCCGTCATGGTGCCTTTGTAGAAGTAGCTATACTATGACTCTTCATGAGTCTACATCAAATACTAATGTCTTCAAACATATTTTGTTATCAAGACGATCATATACTGTGCATACTCATACTTCTAATCCTCACATCATTCATGTATGCACATGCTCATGTCACATAATAATGCAATAAATGTTTACTATGCAAAAGCATATCTAAACATTTCACTTCATCAATCATCACCACATATTCACATCAAAGCACATAGTCACATAAAACAAATACATATAACACAAATTATGTGTTGTAGGTGAGATTCCCACTTACCTGACGTCCTTAAGCTAATCGCTAACCGGTCTGTTGAGTTTCCTAAAATATCGTCCTTTAACCACGAAAAGAGAATAAAATCAGTTTAAATATTATGTTAGTTGACTACGTAAATTTTCGTTCGGAAATTCCATCAAAAAGGACGTTTGCCTATACCGTAAATTGACCCTGAAGACATCGAGAGGCAAATTATGATCGGGCGTTACGAGAGACTATGCCCATTAGAACTTAAAACGTTTTAATCGAAGTGACCCAATTCGCAAAGTACATTACATGAACCCGCAAAAGTCTACTGTTGACCAAGTTCGCGAAGTGTTACACAGATTCGCGAACCCACACACAACTCGCAAAGTCTCTACAATTCGCAAAATTGTTATAATTCGCAAAAGAAATTAGCGAAGTAATACTTCCAATTTGCAAAAACTCAATTCGCACTCCCCAACTTCACAAACTCTCATGGATTCGCATAGTTGAATCAACCCGCAAAACTAATTCGCACACCACAAGTTCGCAAAGTCTCATGGATTCGCAAACCTATATATACAGTTCGCGAAGTCTACTTTGCCTTATATATAATTCGCGAACTGACATACTTTGTAAAATTGTCTCAATTCGCAAATCTCGATTCGCGAACACGACCCGCGAACTCATTTAACTTATTAACTCCCAATTCGCAAACTACTTACAATTCGCGAACTAGAGTTCGTGAAACTCATATTTCACGACCCCATCATCACCAAAAACACTATTTAATACTTGAAATCTGAAAACCTTCGATTAACATTTATTTTTCTCAAGAACACAACGAACTTCTTTAAAACTTCAAATCACATTTGAACCTTCAAAATTAAAAACCTTTATAAAACTTACACAGATCTATCCTCTCGTATCTAACACACTTAAAACATACTAAATCAAAATAAAAACGTAAAGATGAAAGTAAGAAAGATATACCCTCTCCAAGCTTAAATTCAACCTCTACAGTTTGAGTTCTTCGTCTTCTCTCTAGATTTATTTTTCTTATGATTGAATAAAGGATTAATCTTACTTCTCCATTAGTGCTTTAGACAACAAAGGACAAAACCCAACGTTGATATTTACCTAATCCGAAAAACATTGTCTCCCACTTGTCTTTCCTACTTAATTATAATTAGTTTATTATAATATTTCCTAACTTCACAGGTTCAAAGTTCAATTCGTAAAAACACTTTGCACTTCCACACTTCACGAATCCTTATAATTCGCGAAGTATACTTCACATGCTCATAATCTTCTAAATTCGTGAAACTAAATCCCCCCTTAGTTCGCGAATTTCAAACCATGCAAGGTTCTAATTCCTCTCAATTCGCGAACCTATTCCACGAACTCATGATAACCAAACTTTCCTAACTCGCAAATTCACCCTCTCATACTCATCTCGAATTTCCTCTACTTCCATATCTAACTTACACATAATGTTAAATATCACATATGCATATAATTAAATAAATATCAAATGTGCAATCATATAAGCACATAATATGCATGCAAGTTTATTGGCCGGCTTACTTGTGGGACCCAGGTATTACATTCTCCCCCCTTAAAGAGGATTTCGCCCCCGAAATCAGGTTAGTTAAAACAGTTCTGGGTAGCGACTTCTCATATCATCTTCACGTTCCCATGTAGCTTCTTCCACCAGCTGATTCTGCCATAATACTTTCACTAATGGAATCTCTTTATTTCGTAGTCTCTTTACTTCATACATCAAAATTTCCACTGGCTTCTCTTCGTAACTCAAATCTGGCTGAAGTTGTTGATGCACAAATTCATTCTTTAATACATGATTCGGATCAGCAACATATTTTCTCAGCGTTGACACATGAAAAGACATCATGAAATTGTGCCAACGAAGCTGATAACTCTACCTCGCCAACTCTTTTGATTATCTTGAAAGGTCCAATGTATCTTGGGCTCAATTTACCCTTTCGCCCAAACTGTTTCACGCCTTTCATCGGAGATACTTTGATAAACACCCAGTCATCTATTTCAAATTCCAACGGTCTGCGTCTTTGGTCTGCATAACTCTTTTGTCGACTTTGAGCCGTTTGCATTCTTTCTCGTATTTTTGCTATTGCCTCAGTCATCTCTTGAACCATATCAGGTCCTAACATTGCACGTTCACCGACTTCATCCCAATGTATGGGAGATCGGCATTTGCGTCCATACAAAGCTTCATAAGGTGCCATCCCAATAGTTGAATGATAACTATTGTTATAAGAAAACTCAATCAATGGCAAATATTTGCTCCAGTTTCCTTTAAAATCCAAAACACATGCTCGCAACATGTCTTCTAAAGTCTGGATAGTTCGTTCTGATTGACCATCCGTTTGAGGATGATAAGCCGTACTGAAAGACAACTTAGTCCCCATTGCTTTCTGCAGACTCTTCCAAAAATTAAAGAACCGTGAATCTCGATCCGAAATAATTGATAATGGAATCCCGTGGAGTCGAACTATTTCTTGAATATACAGTTCTGCATAGCGCTCCATGGAGAATATTGAACTTATGGGTAGAAAATGAGCTGACTTGGTTAATCGATCGACTATAACCCAAATAGCGTCATAGCCTTTTACATTCTTTGGTAATCCAACAATGAAATCCATCGTAATATGATCCCACTTCCATTCAGGTATCGGCAAAGGCTGTAATGTCCCTGCCGGTCGTTGATGCTCCGCTTTTATTTGTTGACAAGTCAGACATTGGCTTACGAATGTCGCAATGTCTCTTTTCATTCCCGGCCTCCAATAATTTATTCGTAAGTCTCGATACATTTTTGTAGCCCCTGGATGTACCGAATAGGTTGTGGCATGTGCTTCCTTCATTATAGTTCTTCGAATTTCCGCATTGTCGGGTACGTATAAACGGTCTCTGTAATATAAACTTCCATCATCTTGTATCTTGAAATCCGATGCATGTTGTTCCATTTGAGTGTCCTTGATCTTTAAATAAAGTTCATCTTCTTCTTGTGCCTTCTTAATTTGTTCCAGTATTGTCGGTTGTAAAGTTAATGAAGCCAATCGTGCTTCGACTTCTCCCAATTGTACTACCTCCAGTTCCAGTAGATGTAACTCCGCACTTACAGTTTTTCGGCTTAACGCATCGGCCACCACATTTGCTTTGCCCGGGTGATAACTGATCACACAATCATAGTCTTTGACTAATTCTAGCCACCTTCTTTGCCTCATATTTAATTCCTTCTGAGTGAAGAAATATTTCAGACTCTTGTGATCCGTGTAAATTTCACACCGCTCCCCATATAAATATTGCCTCCAGATTTTTAGAGCAAATACCACTGCGGCTAACTCCAAATCATGAGTCGGATAATTCTTTTCATACTCCTTTAATTGTCGAGAAGCATAAGCTACCACATTTCCATGTTGCATTAATACACAACCTAGGCCATTTCTTGATGCATCGCTATAAACCGAAAATCCTCCAGTCCCAGATGGTATGGTAAGAACTGGAGCTGATGTGAGTCGTTTCTTCAATTCTTGAAAACTTTGCTCACACTCCTCACTCCAATAGAATGGAACATTCTTCCTTGTTAGCTTCGTCAATGTTGATGCAATCTTTGAGAAATCTTTGATGAACTTTCTGTAGTATCCAGCTAAGCCAAGAAAACTCCGTACTTCCGTGACATTGGTTGGTTGTGGTCAATTGTTGATAGCTTCAATTTTGCTAGGATCCACAGAAATTCCTTCTCCAGAAACAACGTGACCTAGAAATGCGACTTGACCCAACCAGAACTCGCATTTCTTAAACTTAGCATATAATTGATTTTCCCGTAATATTTCAAGAACAGTCTTCAAATGTTGTTCGTGTTCTTTCTTCGTCTTCGAATAAATAAGAATGTCATCAATAAACACAATGACAAACTTGTCCAGAAACTGCTTGAACACTCGATTCATTAAATCCATAAATGCCGCTGGCGCATTAGTCACTCCGAAAGGCATAACTAAGAATTCGTAGTGTCCATATCGAGTACTAAACGCCGTCTTTGGAATGTCTTCTTTTCGAACCTTCAATTGATGATACCCCGATCGTAAATCTATTTTTGAAAACACCGTGGCACCTTGAAGTTGATCGAACAAATCATCAATTCTTGGTAATGGATATTTGTTCTTAATTGTTATTTTGTTCAGCTCCCTGTAATCGATACATAGTCGCGTCGACCCATCCTTCTTTCGCACAAACAGAACTGGCGCTCCCCAAGGAGAAAAACTGGGTTGGATAAATCCCTTTACATCCAACTGCTCTTTTAACTCCTTTAATTCAGCTGGCGCTAACCGATCGGGAGTCTTTGAGATTGGAGCAGATCCTGGTATTAAATCAATCGTAAATTCAATCTCTCGATCTGGTGGCAGTCCTGGTAAATCTTCTGGAAAAACATCAGGAAAATCTCGTACCACAGTCACCTCTTCTAATTTTGGCATTGAACGATCCTCTAATTTTATTGCGAAAACTAAATAAGCTTCGCATCCCACCTTGATCAAACGTTGCGCATTTGTCGCTGAAATTCTAAAAATATTCTTTTCCTTGATTGTTCCCACAAAACTGAAAGGCTCGTTCTCTTCAATATTAAACGTAACTGTCTTGCGATTACAATCAATGACAGCTCCATATTTTGATAGCCAGTCCATTCCAAGAATCATCTCATAGTCGTTCATTGGAATAACTATTAAATCAACGGACAGTTCTCGTCCATTCACTAACACAGGACAATTTCTTAAAACCAAATTAGTTCGCATTGCAACTCCATGTGGAACAGTCACATCATATTCATAGTCAGACAGGTTAGGTGTAATCCCGAGTCTCGCCACATACTTAGTGGATGCAAATGAATGCGTGGCTCCTGAATCTACTAATATGCATGTTGGGACTTGGTGTATAAGTAGAATACCTGCAACCACGGACGGATTAGCCTCCGCTTCCTCTGAAGTCAGCGTATACACTCTAGCCGGTACAGCTGGTGGTCTCACTTGATTCATAACTTGACCTCCTGATGCATTCTCTGGACATGCTCTCGCAAAATGTCCCGTCTTTCCACACTTGTAACAAATAGCATTCTGTGAAAAACATATTTCCAAATGACGTCGTCCACATCTCGCGCAAATTGGTATTGGTGCTGGGGATCTCCCCTGGTTAAGATTTTGTTGTTGTAGTGGTCCAGGTCTGTTCTGAAAATTTTGCTTTCCGCCTTTAGGAACGAATTGCCGTTTCTGATTTCCACCCCTCCAGTTTGCTCCTTGTACAAACTTTCGCTTTGCATCCTGAGCACGAATAATTCGTGTCTCAGCCTGTTCTGCCACCATCGCTCGCTCCACCACTTGAGCATATGAAGCTCCTTGTATTCCAGCCATATTAACGTCGCGGTACAACTCTGGCTTCAGACCCTCAAGAAATCGTTCGACCTTCAAAGCATCAGTGCTCACCATATGAGTCGCGAACCTTGACAGTTGTTCAAACTTTCTGATATACTCAGCCACAGTCATCATCCCTTGCTTGAGATTGATGAACTCATTCATGCGCTGAGCTCGCACAGGTGCAGTAAAATATTTGTTCCTGAACAGCTCCTTGAAACGTTCCCAGTTCATTGTGGTAGGATTTTCAATGACTTGTATGGTGTCCCACCAGTGGCCTGCACTTCCTCGTAGTAAAAATGCAGCACTCAGAACCTTCTCATTCTCAGGAATTCTGCTGTATTGGAACATACTCTCTAAAGTTCTAATCCAATCCTCAGCAGATGTTGGGTCAATGGCATCTTCAAAGATAGGAGGGTTCAGTCTGCGAAATCTTTCGCCCACAACTTCAACTTGATTAGCCTGAGAGACTCCATTGTTTCTTGCCCCCTCAGAGTTTCGCTGCTGAATCAACTCTTGAATCTGTTGAGACTGCTGACGGACTAACTCGGTGAGCTGAAGAATAGTCGAGTCTCGATTATCAGTCTGGGTTGCATTTTCCCCATCGTAATTGTTTACCCCGCTGCCTTCTCCTCTGGTTCTAACCATCTTGTTTCTCTTACCCTAACAGTCCCTAAGGCAAATAAATCATGCTATGCAAGAAATTTATAATATCATATAACTTACGAGCAAGGCTGTCTTCCGCGCTTTTGAGTGTGTGTACATGGACAGTCTACAGAAACTGCAACCGAAGCTCTGATACCAACCTGTGGCACCCCGCCATTTACAACTCTGTTCTTATACTAATTTACGTGACAAAAGAAAATATAAAATATATTACATACGAAAATCCCGATAAAATTTTTCATTTTACATAGCAAATCATACACTGCTAATTTACAATACAAACGCTGCTCAAATTTTACATACAATACAAACATATCTTACAAAAGCACATCATAATTTAACATAGCGCCCGCCACACAGATCGCATCCATGTACACACCACCCTCAAAAATCACCGGAAGTTCCAGAAGGACCAGCCTCGCCTTTTACAGGTTCACGTACCGTGTTCACTGCGTCTACAACACATAAAAACATGGGATGAGCTATAAAGCTCAGTAAGTGGAAATATGCATGTATGCACGTGTCAACTAGCAAAAGCATCCGCGCCAGTGCTTTCTAATACTCACATACTCATATTTCTTTTATCATTTTCTTTTCCATTTCCTTCTTATTTCTATCAGGCGCATAGCTAACTTACTACTTGCACCACCATAAAATGAGCTCAAATCCTATTCAGATACAATACGATAGTCAGCCCACTCTGGTTAAGATAAACTAGGGTTTATCTCCAATTTTATCGTTCACCAGGTCGCCCCTCTATCTGGCGATCGTCCTTTTTCATTGCGGTTGCCTTTCCTGGCACTCTGGCTTACGCCATGTGTCTCGTCCAGGTGACCCTCGTCCGCTACCTAAATAATTTAGGTACATACATTCGACGGTTTACCCCCGTCATGGTGCCTTTGTAGAAGTAGCTATACTATGACTCTTCATGAGTCTACATCAAATACTAATGTCTTCAAACATATTTTGTTATCAAGACGATCATATACTGTGCATACTCATACTTCTAATCCTCACATCATTCATGTATGCACATGCTCATGTCACATAATAATGCAATAAATGTTTACTATGCAAAAGCATATCTAAACATTTCACTTCATCAATCATCACCACATATTCACATCAAAGCACATAGTCACATAAAACAAATACATATAACACAAATTATGTGTTGTAGGTGAGATTCCCACTTACCTGACGTCCTTAAGCTAATCGCTAACCGGTCTGTTGAGTTTCCTAAAATATCGTCCTTTAACCACGAAAAGACAATAAAATCAGTTTATATATTATATTAGTTGACTACTTAAATTTTCGTTCGGAAATTCCATCAAAAAGGACGTTTGCCTATACCGTAAATTGACCCTGAAGACACCGAGAGGCAAATTATGATCGGGCGTTACGAGAGACTATGCCCATTAGAACTTAAAACGTTTTAATCGAAGTGACCCAATTCGCAAAGTACATTACATGAACCCGCAAAAGTCTACTGTTGACCAAGTTCGCGAAGTGTTACACAGATTCGCGAACCCACACACAACTCGCAAAGTCTCTACAATTCGCAAAATTGTTATAATTCGCAAAAGAAATTAGCGAAGTAATACTCCCAATTCGCAAAAACTCAATTCGCACTCCCCAACTTCACAAACTCTCATGGATTCGCAAAGTTGAATCAACCCGCAAAACTAATTCGCACACCACAAGTTCGCAAAGTCTCATGGATTCGCAAACCTATATATACAGTTCGCGAAGTCTACTTTGCCTTACATATAATTCGCGAACTGACATACTTTGTAAAATTGTCTCAATTCGCAAATCTCGATTCGCGAACACGACCCGCGAACTCATTTAACTTATTAACTCCCAATTCGCAAACTACTTACAATTCGCGAACTAGAGTTCGTGAAACTCATATTTCACGACCCCATCATCACCAAAAACACTATTTAATACTTAAAATCTGAAAACCTTCGATTAACATTTATTTTTCTCAAGAACACAACGAACTTCTTTAAAACTTTAAATCACATTTGAACCTTCAAAAATTAAAAACCTTTATAAAACTTACACAGATCTATCATCTCGTATCTAGCACACTTAAAACATACTAAATCAAAATAAAAACGTAAAGATGAAAGTAAGAAAGATATACCCTCTCCAAGCTTAAATTCAACCTCTACAGTTTGAGTTCTTCGTCTTCTCTCTAGATTTATTTTTCTTATGATTGAATAAATGATTAATCTTACTTCTCCATTAGTGCTTTAGACAACAAAGGACAAAACCCAACGTTGATATTTACCTAATCCGAAAAACATTGTCTCCCACTTGTCCTTCCTACTTAATTATAATTAGTTTATTATAATATTTCCTAACTTCAAAGGTTCAAAGTTCAATTCGTAAAAACACTTTGCACTTCCACACTTCACGAATCCTTATAATTCGCGAAGTATACTTCACATGCTCATAATCTTCTCAATTCGTGAAACTAAATCCCCCCTAGTTTGCGAATTTCAAACCATGCAAGGTTCTAATTCCTTTCAATTCGCGAACCTATTCCACGAACTCATGATAACCAAACTTTCCTAACTCGCAAATTCACCCTCTCATACTCATCTCGAATTTCCTCTACTTCCATATCTAACTTACACATAATGTTAAATATCACATATGCACATAATTAAATAAATATCAAATGTGCAATCATATAAGCACATAATATGCATGCAAGTTTATTGGCCGGCTTACTTGTGGGACCCAGGTATTACACCTCCTCCGCGCCCCCCTCAGCTTCGTCCCCCGAAGCACCTCGCATCTCCTCACGCTCAGGCTGAGCCACCCTCGCCGCCGCCAACACGGTTGACGTCCTCGATGGACCGCTCTCGTTTCGGGGCTCGGGGAGGTAACCCCCTTTAGGGGCGTGCTTCAGGGTTCGGATGGCGTCCAGGAACGCAAGGGGATGATCCACTCGACTATACCCGTGCGCCCGAAGCTCAGCGATACAGCCATAGAAGCCCCACTTCAAGAAGGTCTTCATATCGTCCAGGTGGGTGCGTTTGGGACGAAATCCTCCGCCAGCTCTTTGTCCCGCTTCTGCTGCTCCTTGACTCGGGCGACCTCGGACCTGGATAGCTGACGCTGGAGCTCCTCGGCATCTTCCTTTAGCCCCTTCTCCCGCTTTTTGGCCTCCTCGGCCTCTTGCTCCATCTCCCCGATCTTCTTGTGCAGATCGGCCTGTGTTTGGGTCAACACTATTGCGTTCGGAAAGGTGGGAGACGCACTTCAGGGACTCAGCGGCAAGGGATAAACTCTGCCAAAAGTATATTAGGGAAGGATAGTTCGACAAACTCCTAAAAGACAGAAAGGAAGAGGGAATAACTACCTGCCCAATGGAGACGGAGAGAATACTCCTCAAATCAGCATATGGGAGGTCGCGAGCAAATTTCCGGTTGGCCACATTAGGAAATTCCCAAAGGAAATCCCAACTCTCTTCCCGGGAAGGCTCGTCGAAGAAGTCGGGTTGTTTACCCCGGCCCAAGGCAGTGAGGCCCCCAAGGGCCGGAGGATCAGCCCTTCCCGAGGCGGCCTTGGACCTTTTGGCCGACGACCCTCCCTGGGAGGGGGCAGCCCTTTTGGGTGCGGACTTTCTCACCCCCGGCGAAGAATTGTGGGCCTTGCCTTTACCCTTGGAGCGAGGGCTCGGAGTAGCTTGAGGCGGACTAGGCACCGTGTGATTTTCCTCTTCCTCTTCAGCAATAGCTATGACTTCGGCCAACGACATTCTTTCAGCTGCGAAAGAAATAAAAAATTAGGCACGTAACGTATTAAAAGGTCAGACCAAAGACACGGCGAATCGGGACTCATTGTATACCTAGGGTTCGGGAGAGGTAAACGGCTTTGGAGGAGAATCCGTGAGCGCAAAGGAGTTCTTCGCTGCGGAGTTTTGTGGCGAAGTAACGACGTTCGCCTACACTGGCCAGGAAGGCCTCTACCCGGGCAGATGGCTCAGGAGGTAAGGGATGAGAGATTGAGGTGTTGTCATTCCAGGAAAAAGGGATGAGTTCCCTCTCGGCGCTATCTGCCGAGGGTCGGACATAGAAATACTTACTCATCCAGCCCTTGTGAGAGGAAGGGTTACCTCGGATGAGAATAGGGACACGAGAGGGGGAAAAGAAGAACTTCCCTTCCTCTTTCTTGCTCAGCTTCAGGAAAGCTGAGATCATGGAAATCGAGGGGTCGAAGCGAAAATGAGAAAGAATGACGGCGAGGGAAAGGAGAAGACTAAAAGAATTAGGAGCTAGCTGAGCATGGGAAATTCCAAAGTATTTACAGACATTGACAATTAAGGGAGGCACGGGAAATGTAAGGCCCATCTCGACCTGGTCAAAAAAGTAGGTGCCAAAGCCCTCGGGAGGGGTACCGGCTAGGTCGGTGGGGGAAGGAATTCTAACTTCGAAATCTCGGGGCATACCCGAGAGCGATGCTAACCTAGGGAGATCTGAGGCCTTAAAAGTGGAGACCTTGATCTGATGCCATCGGACGACGCGGCGACCCGCCCGAAAGGCTTCAACTTCCCCAATCCAGGCATGGAAGGCCCGACGGAAAGCTTCTGGACCAGGAAATTCATCCTCACGGGGGGTGGGGGGTGCTGGCTCCCTCACAACAGAAGGCGGGGGAACAACATGGGCAGAAGGGGTGGGTTCGGAGTCTACAGAAGGTGCCCTAGAAGAACACTCGCCAAGACCTACAGAACCGGACCCGGGGAACTCTCCCAAGGGGCCTCGACACTCGCCCACGGGCTCCCCCCTACACTAACCACGGGTGTAGCGACCCTACTTTTCTAATTACGATTAGTGGCGGATTTCCGCAACGTAAGCCGCGGAAGGCCCGTCTAGTTAAAACTTTTTCCTAGAATAATATACATTACGACAAAATGTCGTCTACATAGTCAGTCTATACAAAGGCCGTAGCCCCAAAATAATAAAATCGCAAAGACCCTAACGCCGCTCCACAGGTCGCATCCATGTACCGCCCCGCCCTCAAAAGTCCGTGGAGCACCGCCACCAGCCGCCTCAGCCTTGACGCATAGCAGCGTCAGACTCAGTACCTACAACACGCAAACACTGAGCAATTTGCCCAGTAGGTGAATAAATGCATGTATGCAAGTGTGCACTCAATCCCAATCCCCATATCTCACAACATGATATAATGCACACTCTTTCTTTTCCCACATCCTATCTCATATTACAATATTGGGGCCCATGGTTAGGCTCACGCGCGCAATAAATATCATGGGTGGTCACGTGATTCCACCCGTAATCAGCGGTAAGCTACGCCGGTAGTGCACTGATCGATCACGTCAATGGCCACCTACCAGGTCGTCTCTTCCACAATAAATCATGGGCGATAAAGCCCGTATCCATATATATATATAATCATCTGGCGTTTTGCACCTCGAACCGACCACATCCGAGTAGACAGATCGATCACGTCTGTCTCGGCCAGGTAATCTGTGAGCCTAACAAGTCGTCTTAATAATCTCAATCTACCCCATACGTCAATATCTCATATCCTTACCGTCATCCTACGGTACAACCATATCTCCCCCTTCCGTGATATGCACATGCCATGCATGTTCACAAAATCTCATAAAAGCGTGATTTATAAAATGTCCGTAAAACATGTAAACACGTAAATCATATAAATCACGTAAATCACAGAATCTCATGGAAACACATAAATTCACATTCGTGTTTACGTATCGTAGATGGATGATCCACCTACCTGTCCTCCTGCTATCGCTAAATAAGAGGTCTGATGGAATCCCTATAAGTCGATCCTCTGAATAAATAAATATTATCATATCAGTATATTTGCTAAACTGCATAAGTTTTCAAGTTCCCAAACCTTAATTATAGAAAACCCTAAAATTTATGAAAACTTAAAAATAATGATATTCCTAAAAATAAATAAACCCTAAAATATTGAAAATCCTAGAATATAACAAAACCCTAAAATACTGAAAATTTATTAACTAAAACAAAATGTCGAAATCATCTAATAAAATGTCGAGGTTAATTTCTACAAAATGTCGAAGCTTTATAACTTCGAATTCTTACCAATACAAATGTCGAATCTTAAACAATATCGAGACCTATTAATAATGTCGAGACCTTGATTAAAACGAAATGTCGAGTTTTAGCATAATAGAAAATGTCGAGATGTGAGTGATAGGAAGATGTCGAATTTGCATAGCTTATAGAAGTCGAGACTTTCATTCTTTACCAAATGTCGAGACATATTATATTAAGAAATATCGAGAACTTAGCTTGTCGAAAGAGTTTAAATATCGAAACCTATAAAAATGTCGAGACATACTATCTATAACCTACCGAGATTTCCTTCGACATTTAACCTATAAAAATGTCGAGACATACTATAACCTACCGAGATTTCATTCGACGTTTTTCTTAAATACATCTCGAGTTTCTTCCTATGATATACATGTCGACATCTTTTGACTATTCATTTTGAAATATTTGTACTATATATATATATCGACTTCTATCTCGATATTTATTTACTATCCATCTCGACATTTATATATTACACATTACGAATTCCTTCTAAAATCATAATTCCACAGAAAACCCTAAATTCCTGAAAATTCTAAAATCATCGACATCCTAAAAGCGTCGAAGATCTTAATAGGTGCCGAAAACTTGACTATTGAAAACTCGAGTTATCTTATCGTAGGGTTTCAATATATGTTCTAATAGACTTTCCAACACCCATGAAAACCTTCGGCATATGAATGAACACAATTAGACCTAAGATTTAGATTTCCAAGCATATAAATACATCTCCTTTCGAAATTCATAATGGACACCTAATAGCACATAAATCACCTATTGAACAAGCACTAAACTCAAAAGTCTGATTCCTTAAATACATTTATTGCTACGTTCCCTCTGCCTAGTTTATCAATTAAATTAACAACACGTAAACACAAGGTATTGAAATACATAGTCACGTTAAACATAACGAATTTACATACTATAGATAGAATTCTCACCCTCTTTGAATTTCTGAATTTTCAGCTAGGTCGTTCTTTCATTTCGGTTCTGTTCTTGTAGCTTATGAAGATTTTTCATTCATAAACGTTTTTGGTTAATATGCACTTGATATATATGATAGCTAGGAAATCGTGTGAAGTGACTACTAGGTGACGAATGGTTTCCCTCTATGCTAAGTAATGTTTTTCCTTAGTTATTATCTTTCTTATCTATAAAATTATAATTATATATTATCTACTAATGCTAGTCCTTAAAACCCAAAAAAAAAAAAATGATATTTATTTAAATGCTCAAAGCCTTAGACGGAAATTCTAAGTTCAGTTAACACTCGAGAATTTTATCCAAACTCGCATAATACTTCATTATTTACTTATTTTTAGGTATTCTCTAAAGATATATATATTTGGTCTTTAGCTTATTTCTCTCAGCTTATGGAAATTTCATTCTTTACGAGTATCGTATTATTTATCTAATTAATACCAAAATCCCTAAATTAGCATTAAATTGTCTAATGACATTATGGATCCCGTATTATATTTTACGGGTAATACATCCTCCCCCCCTTAAAAGAATTTCGTCCCCGAAATTCAATGGAAGGGGACTCGAGTTAAGCTCTACGACTCAATTCGTCCATTTGTTTTCTATATTCTCTAGGCATATGTATTCCTAATCCTACCACGCTTCCGCTGCGCACTCTAGGCAATAAGGAGCTTTTAGAAATAGAGGCATAACCCAACATCAGATCTATCGTGAACTGTATTTCTCGATAAGGGAATAACCCCGAGAGGTCATCGAGAAATACATCGGCAAACTCGTTGATTATTTGTACGTCTTTCAGTTTTGGCTGAGGAAATTCCTCCGCCTTTACTGCGTATACGAGATAAGACTCACGACCGAACCTCAAAAGTCGCTGAGCCTTTAGAGCAGAAGTTCGTGGAACACGAGTCGAACTGGCTTTATCCGAAAAAGTGAACATCTCTTCTTCGGGCAATTGAAATTTTACGACCTTCTTGTTATTATCTATAGTGGCTCGTATTTCGAAAGCCAAACCATTCCAAAGATGACAACATAGTCATTCATTGGTATCACAATTAGGTCGACGCTCAATTCCTACCCTCAACGTTCACGGAGCATCCTTTTGGCACTTGGTTAGTGCCCGTCGGATTTCTATATGGCAGAGAAACTACATAGTTGCATTTAGGTAAGGTAGGAGAGATCCCACCTTTTCCACGTACTTGGACGACACGAACGAGTGTGTGGCCCCAGAGTCAATTAGCACGGAAGTGGGAACGTAATAGATAATCAACGTACCCGTTACTACATGAGGATTTGCTTCGGCCTCCTCATTTGTCAAAGTAAAAACTCGTGCTGGCACTGGAGGAGGTCGGATTAGGGGTTGATTTGGAACTTGAGGAATATTCACATGGCAAGTTCTGGCATAGTGCCCAATTTTTCCACATCGAAAACACTGTGGAGTTAGGTTCGGTCCTGTCCTACGACATACCCCATAGTGGTAGCGTCCGCACTGTTTACACTGCGGTACGGTGTTCGTGGGTCGGTTTGGAACATTACCGGTCCTTGGTTCGGCCTCGGTTGCCAGTTTTGTTGGCCTTGTGGATTCCCGTGATAGTCTGGCCCCTTACCGAATAACTGGCGCTTCTGGTTCCCTCCTCCCTGTTGTCCCTCAACTCTTCTCTTTGCTTCATGCGCCTTCGCAATCCTGGTCTCTGCCTGTTCTGCCACGATAGCTCGCTCGGCAATACGGGCGTATGTCTTTCCTTCCGTATCATACATACTCACGTTTCGGAAGAGCTCGGGTTTGAGACCCTCCAAGAAACGCTCAATCTTCAGCTCATCGGTTGCCACCATATGTGGCGCGAACCTTGATAAGTTTTGGAACTTGCGGATGTATTCCGCCACTGACATCCCTCCTTGCTTAAGGTTAATAAACTCATTCATCTTCTGTGTTCGATCTGGCGCTGTAAAATACTTTCCCCTGAAGATCGTCTTAAACCTCTCCCAGGTCATGGTGGCTGGGTCTTCAAGCACTTGCACTGTGTCCCACCAATATCCCGCATCTCCACGTAGCACGAATGCGGCGCACATCACCTTCTCAGTATCAGGTAGATGGCTAACGCGAAACATGCTTTCGATAGTTCTGAGCCAATCCTCTGCGTCAGTAGGATCGGCAGCTTCCTCGAAGGTAGGGGGATTTAGTCTGCGGAACCTCTCCCCGGCCGCTTCTATACGCTCTAATCCCGGGGATGCATGACGTTCAGAAGAGTTCTGACGGTGAATGAGATCATTGATCTGATCTGACTGTCGCCGGATCAGATCAGTCAACTGATGGATGGTAGAATTAGGTGGGGATTCAGATCCCGCCCTACGACTAGAACTGCCTACCTCTCTACGTCCCTTCGGCATTTTTAACTAATTCTACAGTCAGTCATAGAAAGCACACATATCAAATAACACGTAATCACATAATCAATCATTGAACTTACAGGCCAGGCTAGTTCTCGACATTCATCACTCGACATTTTATATCCCGACATTTATAGGATGTCGATATCAATTGATAACCTCGACATCCATTTCCTAACAAAAGATCTCGAGAAAGCCTATTAAGAATCCCGAGATTTTATGATGACATCGATATTTACTTTCAACAATAAGTCTCGACATTTATAATTGTTTTTGAGGGTTTCGACATTTTATAAGACGTCGACATTGTCCATGACTAGATTTCGACATTTAATAAATTTCGATATTTTAAGGGTATTATTTATTTATTGGGAATTTCATTATTTCTAGGTTTCTATAAATTTTAGGGTTTTCAAGAACTAGCTCATAAACTAATAATATTTATTTATTCCCTGTAACGACCCGTCCCATACCGGGTGTCACTATAGCATCGGTCCCTACCGGGACCAGTGGGATTGGGCCCACCACACTCCGACTGATAGTCTGGCCCCACTGTACCACCATTTAACCTTTTAGCGTGCTTCGTGCACTCGCTCACACGCACCCTGAGAAACTTCCCAGGGGGTCACCCATCCCTAGATTGCCCCAAGTCAAGCACGCTTAACTTCGGAGTTTCTATAGATGGACTCCCGAAAAGGTAGGTCGACCTTGGTGATATGAGTAGTACTATCAATTCTTTTATACGATTCTTAGCCTGACACGCCCATACATTGTCAGTCTCAGGATCCCCTCTCATTCTGGTGTTGGATCGGTTCGTTCATGTACCCCTTCGCCTAGAAGCCTGCCAGGAGCCGCTCATTGTCCGTGCACCCTGGCACCGGCGATCACTCCCCGCCCTCTTCGGCCCCGGGCGTCACATGCCCACCAGCTTCCGCCTGGTTCGTCCCCGAACCAGCACCGTACTGCGAGAGGTTGTGCTCTGATACCACCTGTAACGACCCGTCCCATACCGGGTGTCACTATAGCATCGGTCCCTACCGGGACCAGTGGGGTTGGGCCCACCACACTCCGACTGATAGTCTGGCCCCACTGTACCACCATTTAACCTTTTAGCGTGCTTCGTGCACTCGCTCACACGCACCCTGAGAAACTTCCCAGGGGGTCACCCATCCCTAGATTGCCCCAAGTCAAGCACGCTTAACTTCGGAGTTTCTATAGATGGACTCCCGAAAAGGTAGGTCGACCTTGGTGATATGAGTAGTACTATCAATTCTTTTATACGATTCTTAGCCTGATACGCCCATACATTGTCAGTCTCAGGATCCCCTCTCATTCTGGTGTTGGATCGGTTCGTTCATGTACCCCTTCGCCTAGAAGCCTGCCAGGAGCCGCTCATTGTCCGTGCACCCTGGCACCGGCGATCACTCCCCGCCCTCTTCGGCCCCGGGCGTCACATGCCCACCACGCTTCCGCTGCGCACTCCTATTTTCGTGGTCCGGTTCTAGTTCTACGACTAGAGATCGGAACAGCTCCAGATTATAGGATCAATAACGAATTCTGTTTCCCGACTCGGAGGTAATTCCGAGAGATCTTCGAGAAGTACATCGGGATTTTTATTACCAGTACCTCCTCTAGTTTTGGCTGGGAAAATATTCGACTTTTATCACAAATTCCAGGAATGTTTCGCGGAAGATTGAGCGTTTCTTGGAGGGTCTCAAACCCGAGCTCTTCCGAAACGTGAGTATGTATGATACGGAAGGAAAGACATACGCCCGTATTGCCGAGCGAGCTATCGTGGCAGAACAGGCAGAGACCAGGATTGCGAAGGCGCATGAAGCAAAGAGAAGAGTTGAGGGACAACAGGGAGGAGGGAACCAGAAGCGCCAGTTATTCGGTAAGGGGCCAGACTATCACGGGGAATCCACAAGGCCAACAAAACTGGCAACCGAGGCCGAACCAAGGACCGGGTAATGTTCCAAACCGACCCACGAACACCGTACCGCAGTGTAAACAGTGCGGACGCTACCACTATGGGGTATGTCGTCATGGGCGATAAAGCCCGTATCCATATATATATATATATAATCATCTGGCATTTTGCACCTCGAACCGACCACATCCGAGTAGACAGATCGATCACGTCTGTCTCGGCCAGGTAATCTGTGAGCCTAACAAGTCGTCTTAATAATCTCAATCTACCCCATACGTCAATATCTCATATCCTTACCGTCATCCTACGGTACAACCATATCTCCCCCTTCCGTGATATGCACATGCCACTGTGGCGACCCTCGTTTTCTAATTAGGGTTAGTGGCGGATTTCCGCAACGTAAGCCGCGGAAGGCCCGTCTAATTAAAACTTTTTCGTACAATAATATACATTACGACAAAATGTCGTCTACATAGTTAGTCTATACAAAGGCCGTAGCCCCAAAATAATAAAATAGCAAAAACCCTAACGCCGCTCCACAGGTCGCATCCATGTACCGCCCTGCCCTCAAAAGTCCGTGGAGCACCGCCACCAGCCGCCTCAGCCTTGACGCGTAGCAGCGTCAGACTCAGTACCTATAACACGTAAACACTGAGCGATTTGCCCAGTAGGTGAATACAATGCATGTATGCAAGTGTGCGCTCAATCCCAATCCCAATACCTCACATGCCATGCACACTCTTTTCTTTTCCCACATTCCTATCTCACATCACAATATGGGGCCCATGGTTAGGCTCACGCGCGCAACAAATATCATGGGTGGTCACGTGATTCCACCCGTAATCAGCGGTAAGCTACGCCGGTAGTGCACTGATCGATCACGTCAATGGCCACCTACCAGGTCGTCTCTTCCACAATAAATCATGGGCGATAAAGCCCGTATCCATATATATATATATATATATAATCATCTGGCGTTTTGCACCTCGAACCGACCACATCCGAGTAGACAGATCGATCACGTCTGTCTCGGCCAGGTAATCTGTGAGCCTAACAAGTCGTCTTAATAATCTCAATCTACCCCATACGTCAATATCTCATATCCTTACCGTCATCCTACGGTACAACCATATCTCCCCCTTCCGTGATATGCACATGCCATGCATGTTCACAAAATCTCATAAAAGCATGATTTATAAAACGTCCGTAAAACATGTAAACACATAAATCATATAAATCACGTAAATCACAGAAATCATCGAATCACATAAAAGCACATAATTCACATATGTGTTTACGTATCGTAGATGGATGATCCACCTACCTGTCCTCCCGCTAACGTTAGTCAAGAAATCAGGTGGAATTCCTATAAGTCGATCCTCTGAATACATAAATATTACCATATCAGTATATTTACTAAGCTACATAAGTTTTCAAGTTCCTAAACCCTATTTATAGAAAACCCTAAAATTTATGAAAACTTAAAAATAATAATATTCCTAAAAATAAATAAACCTAAAATATTGAAAACCTTCGAAATCGCAAAATTGTAAAATACTGAAAATTTATTAAGTAAAACATAATGTCGAAATACCAAATGTCGAAATCTACAAGCTTGCCGTTTGGTTAAAAATGAAAATGTCGAGTTCCTTGTACAAATAAATATCGAGACTTGAAATGTCGAAATCCTTAAAAATGTCGAGACCTTAACAAAATGTCGAGATCCCTTATAGTTAAGAAAAGAACAAATGTCGAAATCATTACTTCTTGAAAATATCGAAACCGTTGTAAAATGTCGAGACATCTAAACAAATATAAATGTCGAGAACTGTTCCATAAAATGTCGGGATCTGTTTGAAATGTCGAGAACTCTTCTATACATAAAGAAAGTAAATCAAATGTCGAGACATCTAAACAAATATAAATGTCGAGACATTCTAAAAATAAATGTCGATATCATTGCTATTATTATATAAATATATGCATCTCGACTTCTTTGATAACGACATCATATAAATGTCGATATCATTGCTATTATACCTCTCGACTTTTTACCGCTACATCTCGACATTTTCTACTATTATTATGTATCGACATATATTTCAAACATCTGCAAACAACAACCGCTCTTTGTCGGGACCATTCCAATCCTCATAAAGCAGCTATCGAACTTATTCCTCCTTACAATTTCATGTACTGAAAATATTTTAAATACTAAGGATATCGAAAGTTGATCGCGAGACTTTGCAAAATTCCTCAAGAACTATCGAACCCGTTATAACTCGCCACTCATCCAGCTATAATTGTAAATTGGATCTTTAAAGAACTAGGGTTTGCTTAGCATGGTAGTTTCGGTAAATCCTTAAAGCTTCATACGCTTGTGTAATCATATGTAGATACTAACACAAACTGAATATTAAGTATAAAGGAACTTACCGTGCTTCCAAACTATGAGTTGTGAATGATCAAGTCCCCGATATTAATTTGTTATTCTTTGTTGAAGATCTCGGCCTCCTTTCTTCCCTTTTTTTTTTAATTATGTTAACTTGGGTAATGATAATCATCAATTGTTGGATAAATATTAAGTATCGAAGCTATCAATGATGGGACAAGGCGGTATATGGTTTTTACCTCACCCGTAAGCAACCTTATGATTTATTATGTTTTTATGTCTTGGGCTTTAGTTCAGATATCATCCAAATCAATTTCAGTCCAATTCGAATTTATTTTATTTCATTTTTATGATTATTATTATTATTATTATTTTTCATTATAACTCTATTAACTCCTTGGACAATTTTCGACTTCAATCCGTGCTCTTAAGAATTCATTTATTTATTCTGGAATTTCTTTGTTAGCCGTTCTAATTCGTAAAGTTATATATTTAATCTACATCAAAATTCCGTACTAAATTTACGGTTATTACATCCTCCCCCTTAAAAGAATTTCGTCCCCGAAATTCAATGGTGGGGGACTCGAGTTTTAGTTCTACGACTAAACTCGTCTAATCTATTTTCTATGTTTTAGTCATTTCTATTTCCACTACGCTTCCGCTGCGCACTCCTATTTTCGTGGTCCGGTTCTAGTTCTACGACTAGAGATCGGAACAGCTCCAGATTATAGGATCAATAACGAATTCTGTTTCCCGACTCGGAGGTAATTCCGAGAGATCTTCGAGAAGTACATCGGGATTTTTATTACCAGTACCTCCTCTAGTTTTGGCTGGGAAAATATTCGACTTTTATCACAAATTCCAGGAATGTTTCGCAACCCGTATTTACGAGTCGATGAGCTTTCAAGGCAGAAATCCAAGGGATTAGTTTAGTATTTATCTTTATTATTAACCAAGTTATAGCAAAACATTACTATCGTATCGAAATTATATATTATATTTGACTATGGATAATTTCGAAATTTAGTTCTTTTCGAAAATAATTTTCGGAATAGATTTCGAACCAATCTTCGAATGGCCAGTTCGAAAATTCTTTCGAAAACTCTTTCGAAAATTCTTTCGAAAATCACTTCTTTTCAAAATAAATCTCAAACTTGCAAAACTTGCGACTTCTCCATCTTACGAAAACTTATTTCGAAAATCATCCCTTTGAAAATTTAGAACTAATGAAAGTCATAATTTTAACATTTCGAAAATCACCCTAAATTACCTATTATTAGGATCTTTGGAAAGTCGACTTTTGTCGACTTCTCACTGTAATTGTTCTTCGCTTTATGTTTCTTAAAAATCTCCACACGATCGGGCTGTGGGGAGGAACGATGCTCAGATGAGCTTCGACGATTGATCAGATCGTTAATTTGGTCTGACTGATGCTGGATCAGTTCAGTCAGACGATGGATCGTATCGCGTTCACGAGTCGGAGACTCAGGTTCGTCCCTACGACTTGATTCTCCTAAAAGCACTCGTCTCGGTCGTCCTCTCGACATTTGAAAATACCATACATAAAGCACATAAACGAGCACATAAGGTCATATAATCACATAAACACATAACGCTTACAGGCAAGACTGGTTCTCCAGGCTTTTGAGCGGCAGTACATGGACAGTCTGCAGAATCTAAAGCCAAAGCTCTGATACCACCTGTAGCGACCCTACTTTTCTAATTACGATTAGTGGCGGATTTCCGCAACGTAAGCCGTGGAAGGCCCGTCTAATTAAAACTTTTTCCTAGAATAATATACATTACGACAAAATGTCGTCTACATAGTCAGTCTATACAAAGGCCGTAGCCCCAAAATAATAAAATCGCAAAGACCCTAACGCCGCTCCACAGGTCGCATCCATGTACCGCCCCGCCCTCAAAAGTCCGTGGAGCACCGCCACCAGCCGCCTCAGCCTTGACGCATAGCAGCGTCAGACTCAGTACCTACAACACGCAAACACTGAGCAATTTGCCCAGTAGGTGAATAAATGCATGTATGCAAGTGTGCACTCAATCCCAATCCCCATATCTCACAACATGATATAATGCACACTCTTTCTTTTCCCACATCCTATCTCATATTACAATATTGGGGCCCATGGTTAGGCTCACGCGCGCAATAAATATCATGGGTGGTCACGTGATTCCACCCGTAATCAGCGGTAAGCTACGCCGGTAGTGCACTGATCGATCACGTCAATGGCCACCTACCAGGTCGTCTCTTCCACAATAAATCATGGGCGATAAAGCCCGTATCCATATATATATATATAATCATCTGGCGTTTTGCACCTCGAACCGACCACATCCGAGTAGACAGATCGATCACGTCTGTCTCGGCCAGGTAATCTGTGAGCCTAACAAGTCGTCTTAATAATCTCAATCTACCCCATACGTCAATATCTCATATCCTTACCGTCATCCTACGGTACAACCATATCTCCCCCTTCCGTGATATGCACATGCCATGCATGTTCACAAAATCTCATAAAAGCGTGATTTATAAAATGTCCGTAAAACATGTAAACACGTAAATCATATAAATCACGTAAATCACAGAATCTCATGGAAACACATAAATTCACATTCGTGTTTACGTATCGTAGATGGATGATCCACCTACCTGTCCTCCTGCTATCGCTAAATAAGAGGTCTGATGGAATCCCTATAAGTCGATCCTCTGAATAAATAAATATTATCATATCAGTATATTTGCTAAACTGCATAAGTTTTCAAGTTCCCAAACCTTAATTATAGAAAACCCTAAAATTTATGAAAACTTAAAAATAATGATATTCCTAAAAATAAATAAACCCTAAAATATTGAAAATCCTAGAATATAACAAAACCCTAAAATACTGAAAATTTATTAACTAAAACAAAATGTCGAAATCATCTAATAAATGTCGAGGTTAATTTCTACAAAATGTCGAAGCTTTATAACTTCGAATTCTTACCAATACAAATGTCGAATCTTAAACAATATCGAGACCTATTAATAATGTCGAGACCTTGATTAAAACGAAATGTCGAGTTTTAGCATAATAGAAAATGTCGAGATGTGAGTGATAGGAAGATGTCGAATTTGCATAGCTTATAGAAGTCGAGACTTTCATTCTTTACCAAATGTCGAGACATATTATATTAAGAAATATCGAGAACTTAGCTTGTCGAAAGAGTTTAAATATCGAAACCTATAAAAATGTCGAGACATACTATCTATAACCTACCGAGATTTCCTTCGACATTTAACCTATAAAAATGTCGAGACATACTATAACCTACCGAGATTTCATTCGACGTTTTTCTTAAATACATCTCGAGTTTCTTCCTATGATATACATGTCGATATCTTTTGACTATTCATTTTGAAATATTTGTACTATATATATAACGACTTCTATCTCGATATTTATTTACTATCCATCTCGACATTTATATATTACACATTACGAATTCCTTCTAAAATCATAATTCCACAGAAAACCCTAAATTCCTGAAAATTCTAAAATCATCGACATCCTAAAAGCGTCGAAGATCTTAATAGGTGCCGAAAACTTGACTATTGAAAACTCGAGTTATCTTATCGTAGGGTTTCAATATATGTTCTAATAGACTTTCCAACACCCATGAAAACCTTCGGCATATGAATGAACACAATTAGACCTAAGATTTAGATTTCCAAGCATATAAATACATCTCCTTTCGAAATTCATAATGGACACCTAATAGCACATAAATCACCTATTGAACAAGCACTAAACTCAAAAGTCTGATTCCTTAAATACATTTATTGCTACGTTCCCTCTGCCTAGTTTATCAATTAAATTAACAACACGTAAACACAAGGTATTGAAATACATAGTCACGTTAAACATAACGAATTTACATACTATAGATAGAATTCTCACCCTCTTTGAATTTCTGAATTTTCAGCTAGGTCGTTCTTTCATTTCGGTTCTGTTCTTGTAGCTTATGAAGATTTTTCATTCATAAACGTTTTTGGTTAATATGCACTTGATATATATGATAGCTAGGAAATCGTGTGAAGTGACTACTAGGTGACGAATGGTTTCCCTCTATGCTAAGTAATGTTTTTCCTTAGTTATTATCTTTCTTATCTATAAAATTATAATTATATATTATCTACTAATGCTAGTCCTTAAAACCCAAAAAAAAAAATGATATTTATTTAAATGCTCAAAGCCTTAGACGGAAATTCTAAGTTCAGTTAACACTCGAGAATTTTATCCAAACTCGCATAATACTTCATTATTTACTTATTTTTAGGTATTCTCTAAAGATATATATATTTGGTCTTTAGCTTATTTCTCTCAGCTTATGGAAATTTCATTCTTTACGAGTATCGTATTATTTATCTAATTAATACCAAAATCCCTAAATTAGCATTAAATTGTCTAATGACATTATGGATCCCGTATTATATTTTACGGGTATTACAACGGGGCTCCCCGAAACCCTCAAGGAATAACTACCGCTACTAGAAGAACTACTAGAACTACTGCTGCCACCCGACTTACCCGACCCCCCAGCAAAACTACCCGAAGCTACCCTAGAGCTATCTCTAGAATTAGAAGACATGACTAAAGAAGGAATGAGCTTGAGAAAAGAAGAACTTACAGGAACCTAAAAGCTCGGGGAAGGAAGGGAAGAGTCAGGAGATCGGGAACTTCAGGAAGAGAGAGAGTAGTGAGAGAAAGTGTAGAAGAGAGATGAAGGGCGCCAGTACCATCATGATCCGCGCCAGTACCATCATGATCCGCGTTAGCTCTGGAGAAGGGCGCCAAACCTCCCGCCTAAACGTCCCATCACAGCCAACCAATAGAAGGACGACACGTGGCAGGGAGGATCGAGCGGCTCCAAAACCTTGGACCGCTGAAGGATCCGCCTCGGGGAAACCGCCGCAACGGCCCTCGAGATCACCGGCGACTCGGATATTTTGCCGCAACCACACAAGACGTCCAAAATTCACTACACTCTTTTGGATTACTCGAAGGGGGGACTATTGTTACCCTCGGGTTCTACCGACCCGCGGCAAAATATCCGACCCACCGTAACTAACTCAATCACCTTCCGAAGAACGACCTGTGCCCTCAGTGTGAGCCCGAACCCATTAAGCCGATCCCGGGGTAAAGGCCTCGTTCCCACCGGGAAACGCACCGAGGCTCAGTCTCCCAAGGGCGTGTACCTTCGAGCCACTGTTCAACAGCGCCCTTGGCGGGAAGGGAGCGCGACCTCCTCGGGGAACCACCGCGATTTCTTCTCGTCGATGCCAATAGAACGTGCAGAAGGTCACCGCCCATAACTGAATGGGCCAAGGAGACGTGCTATCGTGGGGATAAGGGAGTTCGAGCCCGAGAAACACGGGAAGCGGGCAAAACCACTCGGAAAACCGCCTCAGACGAAGACCCTATAAGTACCATGGGGCACGCCTAAATCAGGTATCTAATTCTCACGTATCCTACCGTTACTCTGCCATTTTGATTACTCGCATTTTCCTCAAGCACAAACACACTATTTTCTATGCTATTTTGTGCCTGGAACACGGAAATCACCCTCTTGTCCTAGGCAAGAAGGAAAACGACCCCCAACCCTCACCCTATTTTTGAGTCTTTAGGCAAAATCCACGGCGGAGTTAAGGCGGGAAATAGCTCGTTGGCCGTTTAGCGCGGTAGATCCATTTTCCGACGGCATCAGATATATTTCCTTTAGATAGTGATTATTTATCTCTCAATAAACCTTTGTGTTTCGATGACTGCATCTTAGACGATCTGCTAGCAGATTGCAATAATTACTGTAATAATTCTTCTGAGGGCAGAAATACTTATGCGTTTCCAAATGAAGGGAGCAAGAAAACCATCATCTGTCGAAGTAAATATGGAGATACTATTCGTGTGAGAAATGACGAATCCAAGAAAGTTCGTCACAGACAGGGACGGATCTATGTTGGGGCATGGGGGGTCTGTTGCCCCCCAGCCAAATCCGTCATAAGGTATTAGTATATGTTCTAAAGTAAATAAAAATGTCTTTGGTCTAGTGGAGAATGCAGTTTTCTTAAGTGATATGCCGGTGGAAACATGGGTTCGAACCCTCTTAAGTATAATTTCTTTCTATTTTTCTGACACCTCAATAAATTTTCTCTTATTTATTTTTGACCTCCCAAACTTTGAATGTTTAATTTACTTTTGACCCTCCCCCCTATTTTTTGATTCGTGGATCCGTCACTGGCCACAGATAAACTGAGAGGCAAAGAAGGCTAGAAATGGCTTCCTTGTACGGTTCTCTTAGATCCCTTCTTCCTTTAGAATATGTCAAGGTAGTTTTTTTTCTTGTACTTCTTTCCTCCCAATTTTCCCTTTCTTCGTAATATTCTGTAGTATTTCTTTTTGTTTGGTCGATACAAACCCCAATGCAAATGATATGCAAAATATGTCTAGGCTAGTATTCAGTACTATCTCTTTTAAGACGTTATTGCTCCGCTCTTATTGCTGATGAAATATATTAATAGTTGTCAGCAAATGGTTTTCCGTAAAAACCACTTGCTCACCTGCTGCAAGAATGGGACACTGCCCAAGACCACCGCCCAAGGATGGGCTTTAACATATATAATATATATAATAATATTATATATAGTTATTAGTGGGAAAGCTTACCAATATAAAGGCAGCGAGAGGAAGCTTAATGAAAACACACCGTAGCGAGCAAAGCAGTAGAGAGCGAATGTGAGAAAGAGAGGTACAAGTGAGGATAGAGCGCTTGTCTTGTATTTTCTCCAACTATAAAGAGAGATAATGAGTGTTTTCTCCTTAATAGATTGAGAGTTTGTAAACCTCGTAATAAAATTTCTACCTCACTCGTGGTTTTTCACCCCGATCAAAAAGGAGTTTTCCACGTAAATTCTCGTGCTCCATTTATCCTCACAGTCATTTCCAATTTAGTCATTTCGAAACTGTACTGCTTAAATTTTTGAAATCGACACTTTTCAAATGCTTTTTTGTAGTCAAATGACTACTCAATGCTTTATTGCGGAAAACTTTTTTGATGATGCAAATGAGTACACCAGTGGCCCATTTATAAATGAGTTTTGTCTTCCCTACTCAATTGGGTATAATTCATCCACTCAATAAATGACACATAGCACAATAAATTTTAAAATGCACTTAATTAGGGTGGTTGAGTTTTTAACATACGTGGGGTAGTGTGTAGGAAATGACATTTGTCAAATTTTAAATGGAGCTTGGTTAATACCCAATTGGGTAGACAAGTCAAAACCTTATAGTTGGCGATGGATGTGCAGGAGAATTTTGTATGTTCGCTAAAGATTAAAGTTTTTTACTTGAATAGACACAAAATAATGAAACCTTGCTTCTCAGGACTCTTCATTTCGAAGAGTTACAACCTTCACAATATAATGATAATATTTAGATAAAAATTCCATTATTTTTAGAGAAGTTTACAATCAAATAGCCAAAAGTATTAAAAAAAAATATTAGATCAACCCATTGTCATTATCTTTTTTATATGTAGGTACTCGCTAGGCTGAATGTACATCATATAAGAAATTTAGGTACCATAGAGAAACGTAGTGTGGTTGGGTACGCCATCCTTGCAGAGATATCACATAACATATTTAAGAATTGTCTACCACATAAACACGTAGTATGGTACGTAATAAACAAAATAAAAAGATACGTAAACGATGGTAAAATAGTATTCTCAACCAATCGAGTACATAAAACCTTTAGTCTACTCGGTACATATTATATATATACATATATAATTTATCTTAAAGGGGGATTTTTTTATACTTTTGGATATTTACGTGCAGATACAACTTATTTTAATTTTTTCCATAGACGGGCTTGTGTGGGCCTAACAGTACTGGGCCGAATCATTTTTCAAGAAAACGAATTTATTATAGCCCACACTATTCACGGATCAAAATCTTCATTTGTTATGTTAATTCTAATCCCGTTTCTCTCTTGTTTTGTAGTTTCGGCAGGAATTCGCGGTGTCCAATAAAAACAAAAAAAAGGGGCCAAAAAAACAAAAAAAAACAAAACAAAAAAAGGAAAGCCCCAACAACAAAAAAAAATGACGACACCGGCCGATCACGTATATCCAACTTCAAAATGGATCGCAACCAAGGACAACAACCTCCAACTTGACCTGAACACCTTCAAGTGTCAGGACAAGATTCTCCTATCCATTTTGAGGAACCATCACCTCGGATATGCTTTCTCAGCATCAGTCCAAGTCCCCACAGTCTATTTAAAACAATTCTGGGGGACGATGAAGACCAAGATTGCTGCTGACAAAAGCATCTTTTACGAAGCCCATATTGCAAGTGAGACTGTTCAGATCACCAGGGAGTTCATTCGACAAATCCTTCGGCTGCCAAGTCAACCCGAATACGAACATGAGGCATCCGAGGATGAACTCATCGAGGACATGATGAAGATGGGATACTTCACTCCAGTCAAATACGTTTCCCATATTCAACAGTCCATGATCCCGCATCCCTGGCGGACACTCTTTACATTCGTTAACAAGTGCTTCTCACCAAAGCACTCAGGATGGGACAGATGCAACCTTACAATCCTTCACATCTTCCATGGGATCGCGTTCAGGAAAAATTACGACTAAGCCAAGCTCGTTACATTGGACTTGGACGACCAACTTCACCAGTGATCGAAGAAGATGATGGGTCAGAACTGCCCTATCTCTGGTTGTTCCCACTGATGATCCACCACTTCATGTCAACAAAGCCGGAGATACCGAGACGAAGTGAAGAGGAAAACTTCTCCCCACCCAAACTACGATATCTCCAGAAGGGGAAGACTGAGGAGAAGTACTCGCGAAAAGGCATGCCGATTCCACGCGATTCTATAGCCCTGGCCAGCTCAGACGACATCGAAGACTACTGCCACCGCTACAATGTCTCTAACCCCACGACTCAGGAAAACCCACATGAGTCCAACCCAGGGGTTAGTGAGAGTGAGAGGGAGAGAGAGAGCGAAGAACAGAGAGTGACCACCGAAATACAAACAGCCCCTCAACAACCCCAAACGACCCCTCAACAAACCATCACTGAACAACCAAGCGAGGAACGACAACAGGCTGAGCGGATCGAACAACCGCAAATAGTTGTTCCCGACGCAACAATGAGCGAAGCCTCTCAGTCAGAAATAGCTGGGTCTAATCCTAGGTTAGAAGACGCCGAACCCGACCCAACGGCGCACGCACAACCCGAACCCGACCATTCGCTTGCCTCCCAACACGCAAGTGTCTCAAAATCCTCAGAACCCCCCCCCCCCACAAGCACCTCGGGTCATGTGTCGGTTCAACCCGAAAACATCACTATTCCAACGACACAGCCCGAGTCTCCGCCTGTCCAACAGGCCTCAACGCCCATAGAAGAGGAAATTGAAGCTCTTTGAGGATTGGACGGAAGACTCGCGGATGATGATGACCTTAATAACTCATCATCCGAGAGCCACCGTAGAGGACCTAGTCCTGTACGTGCGCTAACGGGAAGTGGCCCCGGTGAAAGCTCCACACAAGCCCGTCTATGTGACGAGGTAGTAAATGATTCTCTCTCAATTGATTAGCGAATTCAAAGACTGCTCTCTCTTTTCCTCAGTCTTTTTTACCGGGATTGGAAGTGATTAGGTGATTAAAGAAGGGTTCAATGTGCTAAGCTGTACTTCTACAAGAGCAAATGAGCAGTTACTCCACATGATTCAGATCGTGGTAGTAAATTTCCTATGAACTTTTAATTAAATATATGCTTTTCCTTTCATGTATTTTGGTACCTACGGTGCGTGCATTTATGAGTTGGGTATAAGCTCTATGATATATTTGATGCTTTCAGGCTGATGATCACCTTGCGTGCATCGATCCATCTGAACTTCAAAAGGAGTTATTTGATTGATGTGATTAATCTTGCTTGATTATATATGGATTATAACTTGTGAAATAATGAAGATTATTGTAATCCAAGTAATTGGTTTTGTAGTAGCTTGGTCCTGATGTCTTGTCTTATATGTTGATTGAGATAAATATTTTATCTTGAATTTGAATTTATGAAGTTGAATCTACATTAGTTCTCTTCTTTTTTTTTTTCAAGACGTTGTTGAAGGCAATGTTGTAAAACGCGGCCTAAGCGCCCGTCTAGGCGCCGGCTAGGCGCTAGTCGGCCACCTACCGCGGCGAAAATAGCCTAATCGGCCTAATCGGCCCGCTAATCAGACTAATCGGCCCACTAATCAGACTAGTCTCGATTAGTCGGGCAATTAATTAATTTTTATAAAAAGCCCGCAATAAGCCCAATTAAATTTAAACCTTTAAATGGCCCATTATAAGCCCATGCGGGGCAATGCAGTAGATAGAATAGCATCTTGGTAGGCATATATGTAGTACATGTTTTAGCTTCAACTGTAGGATGTATCTGGTGTGGGACGCCGAATTCACACAACATAATCAATGTAATAAAAGAGGTTGTTATATATTAAAAAACATATAAATCTTTTTTATTTAACTAAAAGAGGTTGTTATATATGGCTAAAATATTAAATAAAATATTGATATAATAAAAATATTAGGATAACTTCGTGCAGCATCATTTTTAAACGTTATGTTTGTAGTAATATTTTATTGTTGCATTGTTGTGAGTGACATCATTATTAGAATTTCTAGAAAAATTTCATGTACATTTACTTTGATACAATTTTTGTATTAGATATATAAAAATAATTAAAAACATATATACCGTATAATTTCCGCCTAGAAAACGCCTAGGCCCCGCCTAGACCGCCTAGGCGCTACGCCCCCTTCGGGCCCCGACTAGCGCCTAGCGAATTTTACAACATTGATTGAAGGTAGACCTGGGTAATGGGCCTGGTCAACCCGGACCCGGCCCGAAACCGGCCCACGGAACCGATCCAGAACCGGAACTGGTAAATCCGGTTTTGGAACCGATAACCGGCCCATTATATATGGGCTGGGCCGGTTCTGGGAACCCGGAACCGTGGATTACCGGTTCCGGTCCCAGTTCCGACCCGGTTCTCGGTTTCGGTTCGGAACCGGAACCGGCCCAATGGCTATAGCCGTTGGGCAACGTTTCTTTAATTTTTTTTTTTAAGTTGAAAATACCCTAAAATGACCATTTCACACCCCCCCCCAAACCAAAAATCTATAAATACCCCCTCATTTTAATCATTTTAACTCACAATTACATTCAAATCTCTCCCTATCTCTCTTAAAATACTCTCTAAAAATCATCATCATCATAATATTATTTGCAATAATAATTATTTTATTTACACTACTACTACACACACTCACTTATTATTACAAAAAATATAATTATTATTTTTTATATTATACTAATGGCGTCGTCATCGAGAAATCCTAACCCGAGCGACGAAGATGTTTTTACGGTTTTAGGTCACGCCGATACGTTTCGGGGGAATGCCGACACCGATGTACCGGAACCGACGACGGCGACGGACGAGGGACCGAGCCAAGCTTCTACGGCGAGTACAAGAAGTAAGCACCAACCACGTGCTCGGTGGTCTAAGTGGAATTTTTTCGACTTAGAAATGGATAAAAATAATCCCGCCGTAGGAATCGCTTATTGTAAATTGTGTCGTCACCCCTACAAATTCCGGCCCGAATCAAGGTGGGACGGGCTCGATGAAAAAACACCTTGAGAGGGCGCATAATTTTGGACCAGATTTAGAGCCGGTAGGAACCGAACCTAGACAACAACAAATAAACATTAGTACGGTAGGAATTTTGTTATTATTAGGGAAATTTCTAAGAAAGCCTTAGTTAAATTCGTAGTAATGTGGGAAGAACCCTTTTGCATTGCGGAAAGTGAAGGTTTAGCCAATTCACGAGTACGATATAACCCGAATTCCATAACGTGACCCATAAAACCCTTAGGAAATATGTCATAGAATGTTTTAAGGAATATCAATCTAGCTTAATTAGTCATGTAGGATTAGTTTGACTACCGATATTTGGACAAATGTAACGTCGCAATCTTATTTAGTCGTCACCGCCCATTGGATAGATGAAACATGGACTATGCAAAAACGTATTCTTTCACTAGATCCCCTAGTTTCGCAACATAGTGCCACTACGATATCGAACTATGTCATGAATGTAATTAACAAATATGGTATTCAAGATAAAATTATGTCTACCACCTTAGATAATGCTAGTGCGAACAACGTAGCGATAGGGATCCTTCGTAGACATCTTAGGGTTACCCTTAGACGGCCGATTACTTCATGCTAGGTGCGCTTGCCACATAATTAACTTGTGTATGCAATGCGATTTTGACGAAATCTTAGGAGATATTGTAGAAAAATTCAAGGTGATAGGTAAGTTACTTCGGGAACGCCGCTACGGAACGTCGTGGAAGCAAACCTTCCTTGCCCCCGGCCTCACATACAAGAAGTTTCCTTTCCCAGTACTGTTAGGATATTATATTTATTATAATTATTATTTAATTAGTTTTAATATAATTAGTAGTTTGAATTTGAATTAGTAGAGAGAGTTATTAGGGATTTGACTAGTTAATAGTAGGGAGATTTATTAGGGGTTTGACTAAGTAGTAGAGAGATATTTTAGGGAGGTTTTCTCCTATAAAAGAAGGGGTATCTAATATCACTGGGACGTCTATGTTTTGGATAATTGAGGGCCGTGGTCTTTTGACTATCGGATTGTGAGGGCCGGAGTTCTTGGTTCTTGAACTCTTGGATTTAGTTATTAGTGTGTCTGTGTCGTCATTGTCGTCGTTTCACCCCTTTTTCGTAACTAATAAAAGTTATTTATTCCGTTATTATCGCCTACCGCCGTCTTTTCTCTAACAAGTACCGACTAGGCGGAACTCGTTGTACCACCTCCTCAGCACCTTCATGCGCTACAAGGGCTTGTTGACACCTTTTTGGAACGAGTTCGCAGTCGGCAGCAACTCCAGGTATGAATTACGACAAACTGATTGCGATATTGCAGGTTTGGTCGTGTCGATACTTGAAGTGTTCAGCGAGGCAACGGAGAAATTTTCCGGAGTTCACTACCCGACGTCCCCATTGTTCATCCCGAACCTCTTCGCCATGTGTTAAAAGTTCGTTGAATTCCGAAGTAATCCATACTTGGGGAGTTTCATCCAAAACATGGAGAAGAAGTTCAAGAAGTATTGGGAAAACATCCCAATAGTCCACGGTTTGTCTGCTTTACTCGACCCTAGTTGCGGTGTAGACACGTCCAATATTTTTTTCGATTATTACGAAAAATTTCTTGGAAAGAAAGTGGACGACCAAAAGGCGTCAATTCACGATTCTCTCCAAGAACTGTTTTCTGTTTATGCAGCTGAGCAGGGACACAGTGTTGAGCAGCCCATGCCAGCAAGCGAAGCCGGATCGTCGGAATGACTTGGCGGCGCAATGTGACTACTACGAAGATTGAAGGCTCAAAAGACAAAAACTAAAACGCGTGCGTCGGGGTCGAACACAAACGAGATCCAACACTACCTGAACCACAACTTCCAGACTCATGAAGACTTGACGTTTTGGCCTGGTGGAAGTCGAACGCGACTCTTTATCCGACCCTATCCGCCGTCGCTCGAGACGTTTTAGCTGTCCAAATGTCTAGTGTCGCCTCCGAGTCCGCCTTCTCTACATCCGGGCGAATAATCGGCGATCGACGTGTGAGCCTTAGTCCGACTTTCCTCGCAATGCTAACCTTGTTGAAGGATTGGTATTTGGCCGAATCGTAGAACCGAAGGGAGAACGCCATCGACGAGTTCCGTTCTTCCAGTTCGGACGAAGACGAAGAGGCCTTGAACATAGTTTTAGTTAATAGTCAAGTCGAATAAATTGTATTTTTTATGTTTTTTCTAATTTCGAATATTTTTTTTTTGTTTTTTGTAATTTTTAGGTACTTTATTTTTTCTTTTATGTTTTTTTATTTTTTAGGTAGTTTTTTTTTTATTTTTTTTGTAATATTCTTATCTTGTTTTGTTTTTTTTGGAATAAAATTTTCGGATTTTTTTTTAAAAATTGTCTCTAACTAAAAAAAAAAAATTAATGGACCGGTTCTGATTCTGGTCCGATCCCGGGAAAATGGTCCTGGAACCGGAACTGTTCCGGGACCGGTAGAACCGAAACCGGTAGAACCGGTCCGGAACCGGCCCAATCCGGCCCATTACGGAGGTCTAGTTGAAGGTACAAAATGTAGTAGACAAACTTAAAAGAGTGATGGGTTTTTCAATGTAAATTATCAATTGATTCTGTTATTACAAAACTTAAAGCAAAACATTTCGACGATCCATGCGAATGCTCGAATCTCATTTTTCCAAGATGGTTACATACTACCAAAATTTATATCAATTAGTAACTCCCCTCTAAATCTTTCTTTATCTTCTCTTCATCTTTTTCATTTTTTCAAGCGATATTTACAAGTGGCTAAGAATCCAAGATCAGTTCTCTAGAAACATTGAAATCCAGTATGGAAGAAATCTTTCATACCCAAAAGAAAAAAAAAAAAAAAGAACAAGTGAAAACGAAAGAAATTAAAGCTGAGTTCAAGTTTTAGAAGAAAGACCCAACTACGAATGGAGCATAAAACTCATCTATTTTTTTGTCTTAACTTCATAACACTCATCTTCTTTGGAAATGAAGCTCTACAACGAGAGAAGCAAAGTCCAAAGAGATGAAAGAAAGAATGAGGAGCTCCATATGTTAAGTTAGATGTTTCTCCGTGTAAGCATATCTATCAAATTGTTCTTTTCAGTTGTATCCGTGCATATCTAATGAGATGACGTGAATTTGACAGATGTAGAAAAATTGCAATTATGACAAGTATATAAGCTCACAGTTTAATTTTGTCCAGTGGGAAGCGATTGAGTCTTTAAGCTGTTACGAAAATTGTTTAATATAATATAAGTTGAGTATGATTATTAAATCCAAAAGTTTCTTCAGAACATATTTTATTGAGGGTTCAGTGGGGGACATGGATAGCTGCTGGGAAGAGTGGGGTAGTTTTAAGATCACATTATTTGATGGAAAATCTGGCAACATTTTTTTTTTTTTTTTTTCATTATATCAACGGCCTCTTTTTTTATTTATTTTGAGCATCATCTTTTTTTCTATAAAGTAAAAACAGAAACATAAATTAGGTAAGGCCTCTGTTATATAATCTTACCCCCATTCCATGTTTCAAAAAGGACCTGAATCACAACATTTCATCTTCATATATCCAAAGAAATCATGTCTCCCTTCGAACACATAGACGAAGACCTCTTCTTACAAAACCCTAAGATTTTCCAAAGTGATTCTGTCATAATGGGTATCACTTCATTGGAAGGTAGTGATCAGAAGAAGATTAACAACATAACAAAGGGACAAATATCAACAATGGTGCCTGAGCAAACCGAAGCTGTCAACATCAATTCCAAGCTAAAAAAAATGATTCATAGAGACGTTGAGAGGAAAAGAAGGCAGGAAATGGCTGATCTATGTGCCTCACTCCGCAATCTTCTTCCTCTTGAATATATCAAGGTAACTGCGAACATTAAAACTTGTAATTATTTCTAATGAATAGGGTTTTCACACGTTATACAAGGAGTGTTGTTTGTCAAGTACTTACAAGTAATACTTTAACGCCCATAGATGTTTATGTCTGCGTGGATATGTTAGCCACATAATTACGAAACCTAATTTTAATTTTCAGTTAGTCCCTTGCAAGGACTTAACGGGCTTCGGCTACGATTGTGAAAGCTTGTGGTCCAAAGATTCCAAATTATATGTTAATTCGCAGAAAGGATACAATTAAGTAATGACTTAAAAAAGGAAAATAAAAGAAAAAGGTAATGAGCTGATTGTGTGTGTGTGTGTGTGTGAATTTTTTAGGGTAAGAGGTCAACATCGGACCACATGCTCGAGGCTGTGAAGTACATAAAACACATTGAAGAGAAGATCGAAAGCTTGAAGATGGTGAGAGACAAGTACTTGGCTACGAACAGCTCTGAATCTGGACATAATGTGGGCAACATTCAAAGCAGGAGCTCAATAAGCAACAATAACAACGTTGGAAAAACTAAAACTGTAACGGTCAACTCCTGTCCTAATGGGATAGAGATCTTAATTACATGCGACGATGTTGAAGGGATTTGTCTCTCTATGGTTTTCATGGAACTGCTTGAGATTGGATTCGTTGACTTCGTAAGTTGCACTACTTGTAAGGCCGGTGATAAGTTTCTTTACAGAATTCAATACGAGGTATACTATGCAATACAGTTGGATAAAGAGTGCAATAATTCGTATTAATTCAGTTAATTAAACGATTTTTTTAGTTATATATATGTGAATTGTTATCGCAGATTTGTGATCTTGCATATATTGATATGCCTCGGCTGCAGAAACGGTTGGCCGATTTGATAAACTTAGGCTGAGAAAATAATACGCGACGAAGGAGTGTGTTGGTGTATGAAAATAACTATATATAGAGGCTGCGTTTAGTTGTCTGTATAAGATTATGTGATACAATTTTATCTCAAGATTATAATCTTGATACTTACATGGATTATATGTTCACTTTGTAATTTTAACATCACTATATATTATTATTATCTTGTTTAGTTTCCAACATAATAAAACTTTTGTCTCCATATTATTTGTAAATTTACAAAAGTAGCCTTTATTTCCTCGATATTGTTACCGTCGGCATTTCTAGCTAACGGTAAAATAACGTTAACGATAAAATAACCCGCGAGTATTAATGCGCGAAGGCGGCAATCGAAAAGGGGGAGTGTGTTCCTAAGAGCAAGTGGGAAGGATAGGAGTAGATTAGCTTGGGAGAGGCCCGAGGGAGTCCTACAAACGCTTGACGAGACCCTATCGGAGGGTAGAAGAGCAAGTGGGGACAAAGATCTCGAGAAGACCCCCGAGTAATGGAGGTGGCCGAGGGGGTAGATTTGAAGGGAGTATGAAGCCGTTAGAGAGGGGTCAAGGATAGGGTAAAACGCTCGCTCCCTGGGTCTGCTCGATTAGGCCTGCCCGAGGAGAGGTCGCCAGAGAACATAAGGGATAAAGAGGTAAAGCCGACTAATGATGAAATTCCCCGAACAAGGCCAAGACCCGAACAGGCGATAATGCCGAAGAGGGGGGCACCCGATCAGGGCAGTTGCGCCAGGTGGGGATGATGTCGCGAAGAAAACTGAAAGGAAGAAGAGGAGAAGAGAACGTGGGATCGTGGGGGAAAACACGTTCCCTCCGTGAGGTCCGCGAGAAACACAGGCCAGGGTGAAAGATTAGGTCAAGGCAAGGTGAAACGAGGTTAGTATAAATAACGACGGTTAGTTCATTTCCCAGGTACGCTCTCTAAAGAACAAAACTGATTTACAAGCTAAAACACCTATCTTCACCCATTCACTGACTTAAGCATCGGAGGGGCTACGCCGGCACCAACCCCGACCCCCTTCTGACGTGTTTTTGAGTTTGTGGGTGTTAGGCTCGACGGAGTTGGTCGACGGAAGCCGAAGAATTCGCACTAGTGAAGTTACGAGGGAAGAACGATCACGCCAACAGCCGTTTCCAAAGGTCGTTTTATGCGGTCCACATCATTGGCGCCGTCTGTGGGACGATATATTAACAACATGGTGGATGCCGCAAACGACGATCGATCGCCGCCGAGAGAGGAAGTGCTCACGCCGGAAGAGATGGAAAAAAGGCTGAGGGAAAGATTCAGCGCATAATTCGCCGAGATGGGAAGTCTCAGGGCGGAAGTGGAAATGTTGAGGGGGGAGCGGGCGCGGAAAACTCGCGTCGAGTCGCCGGAACGGCCTGAGACCGAGGAAGAAGAAGCAGAGAGATTAAGAAAGGAAAAGGAAATTCCGCTCGAGGAGGAACAAGACAAGTAGGCTGAGGAAAGAACGCCCAGGGTGGAGGTCAACACTCTGCGAACCAGAAAAAGGGGAAGAGTCACAGCGGACGGACAACGAGCAGAGTGGGAGCGAATGAAGGAGGAAATCCAAAGGCTAAAAGAGTTGGCCAATCCACAAATACCCCTCCCAGTACAACGGGGCTCCCCCTTTTCAGAGGAAGTCCTTCAGGCCCCCCTACCGAGCAACTTCAGATTTCCAGACATGAGCCGGTATGAAGGCTCGGGGCCTCCCGAAGATCATTTAGCCACTTTTGAGGGAAATGCCGCGCTCTACCAACTGGGAGACGTGATCAAATGCCGGGTGTTTGCTACCACCCTCGCGAAAGGAGCGCAGCAATGGTTCACTATGATGCCAGCAGGCGAGATTCACAGTTTTGCGGACTTCACCCGTGCCTTCTTAAGGCAGTTTTCCAGCAGCCGAAGAAGACCCTTCTCGGCAGTAAACCTGCTGAGCATGAAGCAAGGAGATAAGGAGAGTCTACGAGATTATCTGAAACGGTTCAATAAAACCATGATGGAGGTCCAGACCGCCACTCCAGACTTAATGATCGGGGCGTTCCATAACGGGTTGAAGGAAGGGGACTTATACCGATCGTTGGTAAAGAAATACCCGACCACCGTGGAAGAATTGATAATCAGGGTGGAGAAGTACGTAAGGGTGGAAGAAGTGCACAACTTCAAGAAGGGAGATAAAAAGAGAGCCATCGGGGCGGTAGATGTCGCCCGAGAACCGGCCCGTCCCATGGGCCGAAAGAGGAAAACCCCCGAGGGGAAACCCAAAGAGGAGCCAGGCCCAACGATACCCCATGGAAGGTGAGCAAAGCCCGGGCGTTGGAAATATGTGAGGAACAATACTTCATCAAGAGGCCAGCTAAAAGTAAGAATGGACCCAGGAATCCTGTGTCAAAGTCATACTGTGAGTTCCATCGGGAGTACGGCCACACGACTGAGGCCTGCTTTCATTTAAACGACGAGCTCGAAAGAATCATAGCGGCCAATCCTGAAGCCCGAGCAGAGTTAGTGGTTGGCGGGGACGCGAACACCCCGCGAAAGTATTTTAGAAAAGACTTCGAACAAAGATAGGAAGGAACCACCTGTATGCGAATGACAAACCGCTGGGAAGGCTCAACAGGTCTCCTGAACGGAGACAAGCCGGACATCGAAGGGAAGATAAGCCCAACCAAGAGCGAGAAAACGATCGGCGAACACCCGAACGCACTTGGGCTCCTGCGAAGCGTATGTGCCCCCACGTAGAATTAATATGATATCCAGAGGACCCGCGATCGGGGATTCAAACAGAGCCCGGAAGGCAGCGGCAAGAAAATTGGAAAATTGGGGAGTGACGTCGGTACAAAGACGCTCGGGACCCGTCATCTCATTTGGTCTCGAGGACTTCCACGGAGGAGATGACTCACATGAAGACGCCTTGGTGGTCCGAGCTGAAATAGCCAATCATGATGTGGGGAGAGTGTTTATTGATAATGGGAGCTCGGTGAATATCATCTTCAAGGAGACCAAGGATCAGATGGAGTTAGGAAAATACCAAATGGACCCTGTGGAAACGGCTTTGTTCGGGTTCACAGGACATGCCATCGAGGCTGCAGGCTTGATTCAACTACCTCTGACATTGGGATCGGGTGAAATGAAAAAGACCCGAATCACCCCCTTCTTGGTGGTTGACATGGAGTCGTCTTACAATGTCATACTGGGACGCCCAGCGCTAAGTTCATTTGCGGCCGTCGCCTCGGCCTTGCATCAAAAGATGAAGTTCCCGGTGGGAAATCAAGTAGGAGAGGTACTCGGGGATCGAAAAGTGGCACGCAAGTGTTACGTGGAGGAAGTAAGGGTCGAGCTAAAGTCCTTGAAGAGCCGACGAGATAATGCTCCGAAAAACCGAGGAGCCTTTTACGCAATACACGCTATTCAGGAAGTAGGAACCAAAGGGGAGATGGAGGAGGTCGTGATCAGGCCCCCCTCGGGAACCCGAGCTAAAAGCAGATCTTATCAAACAATTGAAGAAGAATGAGGACGTGTTCGCCTGGTCGGCGAACGAGCTGATAGTGATACCCCGTGATATAATGGAACACCGTCTGAACATTTCTCCTACGGTCCGGCCGATCTTCGAAAAGAAAAGGCATCTAGGAGCACAGAAGGACGCTATAATCAAAGAACGGGTCGGGGAACTCCTGAAGGCAGGATATATACACGAAGTCCAATTCCCGACCTGGTTATCAAATGTGGTGTTGGTTCCCAAATCGGCAGGGAAATGGCGGATGTGCGTCGACTTCAGGGATTTAAATAAGGCATGCCCGAAGGACTATTACCCCTTGCCGAGGATAGATCAATTGGTGGATTCCACCACCGGGTATGAATTGTTATGCTTCCTGGATGCCTTTCAGGGCTATCACCAGATTGGACTGGCCGAGGAAGACCAGCCTAAAGTCAGTTTCATTACGTCAGAAGGAACCTTTTGCTATGTGGTCATGCCCTTCGGGCTGAAAAACGCTGGGGCCACGCATCAGAGGCTGATGGATCGAGTTTTCGAAGCCCAGATCGGGAGGAACGTGGAAGTATACGTAGATGATATTCTGATTAAGTCCAAAACGGTGAATAGCTTCTCGAGCGACCTTCGGGTAGGGATGGCAATTTTTTTAGACCCTACACATACCCATAGGACCCTACCCATTAATTATTGGTATGGGTCCTTAAAAATTAAATTTAATGGTTATGGGCCAGACCCGGACCCAATTAAATTAATTGGGGTCTTAAATGGGTATTACCCATTTACCCAATTAAATTAACTTATCTTCATTCTCATCAATTCCACCCTACATCGTTCGAACTCGAAGAATGGAAAATTGCCAATAGCGTCCATTTCAATTTCAGACCTACTTTCGCACAAGAAATATACCGTGGAAACAGAATAAACGCAAGCAATTACATATCAATTGGAACAATTAACGGCATAGGAAATTCAATTCGATTCTTACCAGGGGCATTTGCCAGTAGGGTTGCAAATGAATCGAACTTTTTTTGTTCGATTCGCGATTCGATTCGAATTTTAATATTCGAATTCGAATATTTAAAATACGAATCCGAATAAAATATTTTTTTACTCAAGAAATATACGAGAATATGAAATCACAATATTCGATTCGAAAATTAATCGAATTATTCGATTCGAATAATATATTTTAAAATATAGTATAATTAATATATATTCACATATAATATGTGATAACTCACTAAAACATTTAAAAATAATATGTTATAATTCAATATATGTTTAAATATAATTTAATATAATTCAATATATATTTTAAATATAATATTGTTTATATATTTATTAAATAAAAAATGGAAGATGGCTTTGAATGCAAATATTCGATATTCGATTCGAATATTCGAGAAAATATTCGAATTCGAATAAGAATCGATTTTATGATTCGATTAAATATTCGAGTATTCGTATTCGTATTAGATTGTCATCCGAATACGAATAGATTATTGTGATATTCGACTCGATTCGATTCGTTTGCAACCCTATTTGCCATGTATCTGGTATCTCGAGCCTCGAAGCCGTGAAAATCTAGAACGAATCGAAATTACGTAAAACAAGCAAACGAACGTGGGACTTAACAGTGGGGAAAATGAATTGAAGGAACAAACCTTTTTAGCTGGGTTGATGAGACAAAATCCGACATTTCTTCTGTAACCTTGAGGTAGGTCTTCCATGGAAGAAGAGAGGGAAACGACTGCAAATCTGCGAAGATAGAAAGTACGATTAGTGAAAATTTTAAAATTTACTTTAATCTAATCATTTTTGAAATATTTTTTTTATTTATTTTAAGGATTCTCGTTTCGAAGATATATTTGAAGATTGGACATAGACTTGGAGCATGGATTTGCTACTCATGAAATGAATAGTTTTTTCGTTTTCGTAATTCTTAAACATCAAACTTTGTAATCATTTCTTATTTACAACTTAATGACTATTGCTATCATTGTTATTGTTATATCAATTGATATTACACGGTACTTATTGGCTCATTTAGTTAATTTTCTGTTAAAAGTTAAAGATTCGTTCAATATCTAATTAAGTGTTTACCCGTTAAAATTAATGGATTTGGGTCCATACCCAATTAATGGACCCATCAAAAAACTGGATAGGGTCCATACCCATATATTTAATTGGGTTTGGGTATGGGTCCAAGTGGGTCTACCCATACCCTACCCATTGCCATCTCTACCTTCGGGAGACTTTCGCCACGGCCAGAAGGTATGGTCTGAAATTGAACCCAACTAAGTGCACGTTTGGGGTACGATCCAGGAAGTTCTTAGGATACATGGTAACCCGATCGGGCATCGAAGCTAATCCCGACAAAGTGAAGGCCATCGCCGACATGGCTTCCCCGAAAAACCTAAATGAGGTCCAGAGGCTGACGGGAAGGATCACGGCCTTGTCCAGATTCATCTCACGGTCCGCTGAACGAAGTATGCCCTTTTTCAAGGGCTAAGGAAAGTGAAGGATTTCGAATGGACGCCCGAATGTGAGAAAGCCTTCCAAGAGTTGAAGGAATACTTGAAGGAACTGTCGGTACTAAACAAACCCAAGCCTGGGGAGTAGCTCACAGTTTACCTTTCGGCTACCACTCGAGCAGTCAGCTCTGTCATGGTCCGAGAGGAGGATAAAGTGCAGAAGCCTGTCTACTTCGTCAGTCATCTTCTGAAGGGAGCAGAAATTCGGTACACCTCTCAGGAAAAGTTACTGCTAACCTTAGTAATTACGGCCCGAAGATTAAGATCGTATTTTCTATCACATCCGATCGTAGTCATGACCGACAGCCCGCTAGGAGTTATTGTGACCCGCCCAGACCTCTCAGAAAGATCGATTAGATGGGTGACCGAGCTGGGGAACTATGATATCCAATTTCGGCCCGAGTCGCCATCAAGGCTCAAGCCCTGGCTGATTTCATCGTCGAGATGGCGCAGCCGAAATGTGGAAGATCTATGTGGACGGATCTTCTTGCCAGTTTGGGAATGGAGTCGGGCTAGTAATCATCTCACCCTGAGGCGAAGAGACTAGCTTAGGAGTAAGGCTGGAGTTTCAAGCTTCCAACAACAAAGTTGAGTACGAGGCCCTCTTACTCGGGATGAGGACGGCGATAGGGCTGGGGTTGACCCGAGTAACTTTCTATTCCGATTCACAGCTGGTGGTTCAACAAACTGAAGGAAATTTTGCCATCAAGGAAGATAGGCTGGCAGAATACGCGAAATCCTTTGAAACGTTGAAGGAAAAGTTTGAAGAGATCAAGTTGGAACTCATTAACAGAAAAGAGAACGAAAAGGCGGACAGAATCGCCAAAGGGGCCAGTGCGTTGAGTTCGCCCGAAGGAGGGATTAAGGTAGAAAGAGCGCCCCAGATCCATCAGATCGAGGAGGCAAGAGAACTAGAACCCGAAGATTGGCGGTACGACATCTACCGTTACCTCGAGAAGCAGATCCTGCCCGAGGACAAGATCCAGGCCCGAGTGACGCAGAAGAGGTCTGGCCGTTTCACTATCATAGACGGGATCCTATACAAAAGATCTTACTCGGGCCCTTTGCTAAGGTGCCTGCCAAGAGAAGAGGCCGAAGAAGCCATGATAGACATTCATGAAGGAAGTTGCAGAACCCACATTGGAGGAAGAGCCTTGGCGCGGAAAGCAATGCTAGCAGGCTTTCTGGCCAACCATGAGGACAGACTCGATCAAGGTGGTGCGAAGTTGCTTTAGATGCCAGAAGCACGCAAATTTGCAAAGGACACCCGCGGAGACGATGAAAGCGGTTGTATCGACTTGCCCGTTCGACCAATGGGGTTTGGATATAGTCGGGCCATTTGAGGGTAATGCCTTGCAGAAGAAAAATTTCTCCTGGTCGCAATCGATTATTTCTCCAAGTGGGTGGAAGCTGAGGCCTTGGCACGGATTACTGAAGCTGCGGTAATTGCTTTTCTGTGGAAGAATATCTTATGCCGGTTCGGGATCCCGAGGAGGCTGATAAGCGACAATGGGAGACAGTTCAGCGGACGCAAGCTAAAAGAATGGTGTGAAGGTTATGGATCGAGCAAATATTCACCTCCGTGGCCTACCCACAGAGCAATGGCCAGGTGGAAGTGACCAACCGAACGATTGTCCAGGCCTTGAAGATACGACTCGACGGGCTAAAGAGGGCCTGGTTCAATGAGCTACAAAGTGTACTTTGGTCCTATCGAACCACCCCGCGAGCTGGAACGAAGGAGACCCCATTCAGCTTGGTGTACGGAAGCGAAGCCGTGTTGCCTGTGGAAATAGGCCAGGAAAGTGCCCGAATAATAGGATACTCAGAGGAGAATGACCAGCTTCGTGCTGATGAACTGGATCTGATCGAGGAAGGAAGGCAAAGGGCTGCACTCAGGATGGCAGCCTATCTAAGAAAGATCACTCGAGCTTATAATCGGAAGGTATGCTTGAGAAGGTTCGAGGAAGGAGAGTTTGTCATGAAGGAAATACAACACAAAGGAGAAAGAGGGAAATTGGACCCGAAGTACGAAGGGCTGTATAAAGTGATCAAAAAGGCGGGGGAAGCTGTCTATTATTTAGAAGACTTGGAAGGAAAGAAGTTGGAAAGACCACACAACGCCCGACACTTGAAGAAATATTACCCGTGATGGACCCTCGGGCTCACACTTTATCCTCCCCTACCATACTTACGCTTTATTCACTTAATTAGGAAGTCTGCTTAGCACAAATTGTTTATTATTATTTCTGAACACTTGCATTTTTTAAATGAAGTTATTTATGTCCAAAAGAACGGGGAATACGAAAATGAAGAAAAGTCCTCGGATGAGGCCCAATCACCCGCGAGGGTGAAGAAAATCTCCAATCGAAAATGAAGAAAAGTCCTCGGATGAGGCCCGATCACCCGCGAGGGTGAAGAAAATCTCCAATCGAAAATGAAGAGAAGTCCTCGGATGAGGCCCAATCACCCGCGAGGGTGAAGAAAATCTCCAATCGAAAATGAAGAAAAGTCCTCGGATGAGGCCCGATCACCCACGAGGGTGAAGAAAATCTCCAATCGAAAATGAAGAAAAGTCCTTGGATGAGGCCCGATCACCCGCGAGGGTGAAGAAAATCTCCAATCGAAAATGAAGAAAAGTCCTCGGATGAGGCCCGATCAGCCGCGAGGGTGAAGAAAATCTCCAATCGAAAGGGTAGAAAAGTCCTCGGATGAGGCCCGATCAGCCGCGAGGGTGAAGAAAATCTCCAATTGAAAATGAAGAAAAGTCCTCGGATGAGGCCCGATCACCCGCGAGGGTCAAGAAAATCTCCGATTAAAAGGGAAGAAAAGTCCTCGGATGAGGCCCGATCACCCGCAAGGGCGTAGAAAGTCTCCAAATAAGAGCGCGATTATCGGTCAGGACGAAAACAATTAAAAATGCGCAAGGAGGCAAAAACAACATCTAACGATTAAAGGATATGAATGCAAATATACAAAAGAGCAAGGTCTGCGAAAAACTAGAAGTCCCGTGATTTATAGGGCCGAATAACAAAGCGACAGTATAAAAGGCAATACACAGAGAAATGTCTATCGCATCATCTCCCGAGTAAAAGGTGTTCCTAGATGTCGGATTCCAGAGGAAGTAAAGGCCTCCTCGTCGTGAGGAATCTCCTTACGTCTTAACTCCAAGATCCCGCCCGAGCAAGGGGAGAAAATGCGCCTCAGACGGTTAGGGAATTGAGCCCGATTATTTCTCGCTCGGAACTTCGAACGAGTACCTTGGTTCTCGGCACAGGAATCAGTCAGCGACTCCTTCAGCTCAGCGATTTGTCGATCTCTCTCACTCAAGGAAGTAGTCAGTCGGGTACAAGCATCCTGGTAATACTGCATCAGGGCACGTTGCTGGGTGCAGCATCGAAGTCCCTAGCAAGAGAGTGAGTAAGACTAATGAAAAGGGTTAGGAAAGAGGGGTACAAAATATGAAGGGCGGAGATTAGTGTAACTAACCCGACTCTCGCTTAAAGCCCACCAATCCCAGAAACTGGAGTCAGAAAATTTTGTCGGGCGCCGCTTTTCATCGGATTCTAAGAAACTATCCATGAATTGGCGAGAGGAGGTACCATCGGCCTCTAAAAAGAAGCGATGAGTTGGTCGAGACTTCCCGGGTAAGAGTTCCCTGCGGAAGGCAGGGGCTGTGATGACCTGGCCCTCCCTATGCGGAAAGTCCGCGTTCGCGTTCGAAGCAAAGCCTGTTGCCTCCTCCCATAGATCCCAAAGAGGATGCGTCGGAGGGTCTAGATTTGGGGCAGGCAAGTAGGGATTCCTCCTAGGTTGAGTGGGTGCTATTCTATGGTCCATCAAAAAAATTCGGCAGGGAGCGAAAGGAATGGTAAGGAACAGTCGTTTCATGTAACAAGGAAAAAGAAAATAGTCGCACTAAGGCGAAGATATGAACAAACCTGGAGCAGATGAGTTAAACTCAAGGAGGCGTGAATTCAATAAGATTTTGCAGAGTTTCGACTTAGTGTTTGCTGACTTTATAAGGGAAGGGTCTCGAGAATCTCGGGTTTTCAAAACTTGAAAATTCAGAAAAGAGAGACGTTAGGTGAAAGAATTTAGAGACCGTTGGCTCAAAGGGTCGATGTTCGGAAAGATTTGCGATTTACACGGTCGGCAAGCCCCGAAAAGTCGGGTCCCCTCAAGCCCATGATTTGTGAATTGTGAAGTACGCAAACAGCGGTAAAACGACTCTCTGTTAAATGTGAAGCCCGAGAGGGTCCCCCGAAAAGCTCGCGAAAATTAGCGTTAGACTCATCGAGAAGGCTGGGAAGAACCTCGTGATGGGTTAATCTCCTAGTCGTCGGGTATCTTGATTTTTAAGCTATAAAGTTTGAGAGATGGTAATGAACTTTGATTCCGCGAGAAGAAAACAAGCACGAAATGCCGAGGGAAAATGCCCGATTACACTAATATAATATGGTCTGAAATAAAAAGACATATTAGAGTCTGGAAAAAGAAAAGACAATGAAGGAAAAACAGCCTAGTTTTTCAAACAAGATAAAAATCTTCAGGATGGAGCGGCCGATCCGGCCTGATGGGACTCCATCATCATCTCCTCTACCCCGGTCACTACTGGTTCAACCTGGGGTGCTCTTTCCTCGTCGGGACGGGGATCTCTTCTTCTTCCTGAGTAGGAACCTCCGGGACTTCGGGGGACGCATGATCAACTTTCTCTAGCTCGGCAAGGGGCTCAGAGGCCTCAGCAGGTTGTTCGGGAGCTCGGAAGGGAGAGGGGAGGGCTTCTTCGGTTTCCTCGCTTGAGGAGGTGGCCACGATATCCTCCGAAACGGTGTCCTTGGAACCCCCCTGAGCTATCAACTCACGTTTATACCCCTCAGGAGGACACTCGGCGAGGGCCCGATCGGCGTCTAGGAAGTCAAACTTCCACTTGGGGCGCGCCCAGACCTTACGGAGTTGATGGAGGCATCCCCAGAAACCGTACTTGAAGTACGTGACGACCTGCCTCCCGTAAGCCTCCCGAGGTAGATAATCCCGATCGATGCACTCCTCCAGATTGCGGAAGTTCCTTTCCGCCTCCTTCCGAGCCCCTGTCTCCTTAGAAAGGGCTTTTATCGCCTTTTCCGACTCGGCGCGAGCAATTTTCACCTGCTTTTTCAGCTCGTCTTCTCTCAGTTTGGCGTCCTCCTTGACCTGAGCCAGTTCCTCATTCAATTTCTTCTCAGAGTTGGTAAGTGCGATGCAATCTTCATGCATGAAAAGCATCCTCTCCAAGGCCTCGGCACCACAAGCAAAACTCAGGTAGACAAAGGGGGAGTAATTAAGATTGAAGGAATATGACGCCTGAGGAGGAATAAAGAAGTGAAGGAAGAAAGTTGATACCTGACCCATGTGTTGAGCAAAGAGAGGGAAGAACTCCCGAGTGTTCATATTCGAGAGGTGAGATGGGTTGGCCTCGTTCCGGAAACCCCGGAGAAATTCCACGCAGTGAGCCCCACGAGGGCGATGGAAGTAGTCGGGCTGCTCGACAGGGTCCGTGGGGGAAGAAGTGCCCTCGGCGGCACCCGCGCTTGTCCGGGCGCCAGATTTAGTTTTCTTCGCCACGGAGCTGCTCGGGCAGCAGGCGCCTTCCTTTTTGGGGCCGATTTAGGGGATCCCGAGGAGGTGGCTGGAGCCTTACCCTTGCCTTTGTTGAGAGCCCGAGTAACGGAAGCAGGAGGAGGAGCCTGAGAAGAGCCTCCCTTTTTCATCTGTTCCTGAATTTTAAGCAGGTCGGCGAGGTCCATACATAGATCTGGAACGAAAAGATGAGAGACTTGGTCAGAGGCAAAGCTGAAGAAGAAAAGGGAAAGAACTCATAAGATGTACCTAAATTATCTATTATTATCCCCTTCGAGCAAAAACAAAAATGGCAGAGCAAGTCATCTTTAACGAGCTTGAGGGCGCTGAAACGTCGGCTCCCGAGGGTCTCTATGAATCTCTCAACCTCTGAGTCGGGGGTCGGAGAGAGAGGGGCAGACACAGAGGTAGCCTTAGGCCAAGTGTCGACGGTATCGTTTTTGGGGCACCCCTCGGGAGATCGAACATACAAGAACTTCCTCATCCATCATTTGTGGGAAGATGGGTTCCCGAGAAGGAATTCTTCACGTGCGGTGGAGGAAAAGAAAAATTTGCCGGTCTCCTTCTGATTTATTTTCAGAAAGGAAAGAAGAAGGGGAAGAGAGAACGGGATGTGGAAATATTCGATAAGGATAGCCATAGAGAGGAGAAGAATGTAAGAATTGGGAGTTAGTTGACTTGGGGACATTTGATAATGGTTGCAAAGTTCGGCTATGAAAGGAGCAAGGGGGAGACGAAGGCCCATGTCCAGTTGGTCCATAAAGAATGTATGAAAGCCTTCGGAAGGGCCGCTGACCACGTCCCGAGGCCCGGGAATTCTGACTTCATTCGGGGCTTAGTCCGGCCCGATCGATGATCACAGGGATATGCGATTCCCGAAGGGAGGAGACGTTCACTTCATGCCAGGAAAGTTTAACCTCCTTGCAAAATTCTTCCGTTTGTGAACACCAAACAGATAGAGCTTCAAGGTATGCTTTCTCGCTCAAGTGCCCTATAATATGGGGGGGGGGGGCGAAAAATATCGAGATCAGGGAAGTTCCTCAGAACTTCCATTGCGTTGAGAAATGAAGCGAAAATTGACGAAGAAGAAGAAGATGGAGATTCTGGGTGGCCTAGGGTTGAAAACGAAATCGAATGATTTGAGGAAGACGAAGTCGCGGGGCTGCTCATGCTGAAGGGGGTCCTAAAATAACTAATGGAATAAATACAGAGGGAAATAAAAGAGGAAAAGAAAGAAGAATGGGGTAAAACTAAGAACATCGCTAATGGCAACAACCGTGTGACTCAAAGGCGAAAATCAAAACAAAGATAATCAAAATCAACGAGAGAGGAGGAGAAAGAGGGGCAACTTACCAGTGGAGATAGCGAAGAAGACAACCGTAGGAGGGAAGATGAAACGCTGATTTGGGGAAGAAACTGACGCGGCGACGGAGTTTTCTGAGGGAGAAGAGTGAAAAGTGAAAGAAGAAAGACGAAATGGGGAAGACGAAGATCAAAAACCCTAAGAGAAGGGGAAAAGGCACGAAAAATAAGAAAAAGAAGAAAAATAAGGAAAAAGAAAAGAGAGAAGACGTCAAACCCTTGGACGAGAACCACGTGTCGAAATTGGTTTGATCATGATCTGATTGGGCGGCAATTTTCCCGCCGGATGGAAATCGCTACGTGGCTTAAGGAGGTATCGCTAAAAAAGGAAGGAAAAGCACGAGTAGCCTGAGAACGAAAGAGGAAGGGTATTAGGACGCCCGAGAAGGTCCATCGAGAGAGGTTGGGAGGCTTCGCGACCACTTATTTTACCGATAGCTGACGCCTAAATACTCGTTACACTCTTTTTGGACTATTTTAGGGGGGACAATTGTTACCCTCGGGATTTCTAGCTAACAGTAAAATAACGTTAACGATAAAATAACCCGCGAGTATTAATGCGCGAAGGCGGCAATCGAGAAGGGGGAGTGTGTTCCTAAGAGCAAGTGGGAAGGATAGGAGTAGATTAGCTTGGGAGAGGCACGAGGGAGTCCTACAAACGCTTGACGATACCCTATCGGGGGGTAGAAGAGCAAGTGGGGACAAAGATCTCGAGAAGACCCCCGAGTAATGGAGGTGGCCGAGGCGGTAGATTTGAAGGGAGTATGAAGCCGTTAGAGAGGGGTCAAGGATAGGGTAAAACGCTCGCTCCATGGGTCTGCTCGATGAGGCCTGCCCAAGGAGAGGTCGCCAGAGAACATATGGGATAAAGAGGTAAATCCGACTAATGATGAAATTCCCCGAACAAGGCCAAGACCCGAACAGGAGATAATGCCGAAGAGGGGGGGCACCCGATCAGGACAGTTGCGCCAGGTGTGGATAATGTCGCGAAGAAAACTGAAAGGAAGAAGAGGAGAAGAGAACATGGGATCGTGGGGGGAAACACGTTCCCTCCGTGAGGTCCGCGAGAAACACGTGCCAGGGTGAAAGATTAGGTCAAGGCAAGGTGAAACGAGGTTAGTATAAATAACGACGGTTAGTTCATTTCCAGGTACGCTCTCTAAAGAACAAAACTAATTTACAAGCTAAAACACCTATCTTCACCCATTCATTGACTTAAGCATCGGAGGGGCTACGCCGGCACCAACCCCCGGCCCCTTCTGACGTGTTTTTGAGTTTTTGGGTGTTAGGCTCGACGGAGTGGGTCGACGGAAGCCGAAGAATTCGCGCTAGAGAAGTTACGAGGGACTAACGGTCACGCCAACCGCCATTTCCAAATGTCGTTTTACGCGGTCCACATCAGATATATAGTTTACAAAATAATTATTCTTATGAATATCGAAAAATATAAGAGATGGATGTCAATTTGATCACCATGAAATAAGGAATAAATTAGTGTTGTTTATTTATTTTTACCATATAAACTACATGAAATAAAAATAATTTTATGATTGAGTGGAATAAGGGTATTTTGGTCTTTTTGCATTTAATAGGGGGTTGGATAACTTATCTTACCTCGGCCCATCGGATATATTGTATCGAGTTTGTTAGATAATAATAGCGGGTCGATGTATTATAGAGGGCTCTATACTGTTCAAATTTATTTGTAGTGAACACTATTAGCTATGATAATACTACATTATCTTGCTTTATCCAATCAAGTAAACGCACCCCTATATTGGGATTCTGTGTAATTCTGTATGGGATTAATTTGGTGATTACTGTATATGCTTGAGTAATTTTATTAATTGATAGCAGTCATGAATCACGGCAAATTATTGCATTTTTAGCGCAGGTGATTGGGCCGTTTAAACGCGTATAATTAGCCTAAATCTAATAATTACTAGAACTAGTACTTTTCGCAGTGCGTGTAAAAATATAAAATTAATTATTAGTGAATGATTTTAATAATTGATTTACATAAAATGAAATGACGTGGTTATTACCATTTCCGATATGGATTAACATGGATGGGCTGAAAAAGAAAAAAGATGGGAAGAGGCACGTCATGCCCATTATAAAGGTAAAAAGACAGATGGGACAAAAGCTATGACTAACGCGACTGAAAGGAAAGAAAAAGCTATGACTAACAGCCCAACACGTTGTCCCAGAAAGTCTTGTCACTAGGGGTGTTCGTTCGGTACATACCGTACCGAACGGAACCGAAATTTCGATATACCGAAATTTCGGTACACCGCTAGTAGATACCGAATACCGAACCAAATTTCTCAGTTCGGTATTCGGTTTTTACCGAAATTTTTTTCGTAAATTCGGTTAACCGAAATTAAAATAATAATAATAATAAATTCGGTAATAATTAAATTAATACGTATATTAATATAATTGTAATTTTATTTTCGATATTAATATAATAAAATATATTTTAATTTTTAAAATTTCGGTAATTCGGTATACCGAATTACCGAATTTTTTTTTGAAGAACCGAATACCGAACCGAATTTTTCTGTTCGGTTCGGTTTTGTACCGAAATTTTGGTATTTCGGTTTGTTCGGTCGGTATAACGAACAACAAACACCCCTACTTGTCACTAAGGAATCCGAGGGCCATTGGGAGCTCCTATAAAGGGAGGACTTGGTCATTTTCACAAGGCATTCTCATTCTAACACTTCTCCACATACGGAAAACCTCTCAGCTGCAAAAATACTTCAATGTTATTCATTTCTACATGTTCTTGTGAGAGAACAAGAGAGAAAGAAGGTGTTGTGAGTGCGTAATCTCCAAAGGTGATAAAGAAAACGCTGAATGCGCCCCGTGGACGCAAGATTCTAAAGAATCCGAACCACGTAATCTCCCATCTCTCTTTTTACGTCTTTATTATGCCCCGAGCCACTTATAAATTTTGTTGATTGGAATAGCCCCATATTAAATGGCGTCGTATATGGGAAAATTCAGAGTTGAATGCGCGAGTGATTTTGCATATATTGTGCGAAGCTGTGCTTAACTTTTATCCTTTCATCTTTCTTTTCTTTATTTTCGCTGGGACGAAATGAAACACGCGGAGAAAATCAACGGAGGAAAGTACGCCTGTGGAGAATAATTTAGATCCACAGTTCGCGGAAGCTGCTGAAGGTGACCACATCAGACCGCCATCCCAGTGCCCACCTCTGTGATGTTAGCACCCAAAACACCCAAAAGACAGTCAAAGTCAGAAGTGAACCGCGGAGGAGGACCTCCAGAAACTACCAAACGTGTTGAGGAACGGCCAGGACCTGAAACACAGGCCCGAGATGATGAAGATAAGCAAGACGGTACAGATAAGTCATAAAGGGATCTCAGAACACCCAGGCGGACCTCCACGAGTCCTGCTAGTGAGTCACCCGAAAAAGCGAAGGAAGCTGGGAGCTCCAGAAGAAGGAAAAGAATTGAGCCACGCTCGAAAAAAGGGAAGACACTAGGGCCGAAAAGGAGAGGGAACTTCGAGACCAACTCACGGACCTCAAATAGAGGAAAAGCGAGTTGTCACGCAAAGAAGGATGGAGCCTTCTCTTTCAAGGGCCCCGCAAAGGTTCATGCCACTACACTATAATCCAGAAGAGATCATGTCAGGAATCGAAAACTCACGTCATAAATTCATGCATTACACAAATTCATGCATACATATAAATAATTTCATAATACATGTATAGATAATAACAATATTTAATTAAGGTACCATAAGTTATTAGTACGCAAATAAGTGATCGAAGTAAATATTATTAACAAGAAGTTTTCGGCATGAGGTTGAAATAAAGGAAGTTTACGAAATCTACAAATAAAAGATAAAGGTCACTAGTGGAATTAAGGTTTCGGTATAAGCTCTAAGTAAATAAAGTTTTGGCCCTAGGTAAGTTTTGTGTTATCAAAAATGTGGATAAATATTATTGGTAGAAAACTATCTTAGGTGATAACTAAGTTTTCGATAGAATGTACAAACTTGAGAAAAGAAGTTCTCGACATAATATAATTAAGACATGAAAGTATTGGAAGACCAAATTTTCGACAATAAGAGATAACTATTGACACGCTCGAATACTAGCAAGTATACTAGATCGTGCAAGTAGTATAAAACGGACGTAAATCCGAGTATCGATCCACGAGGACAGCTTGATTAGTTCTAAGATATTAATCCAAAATTTAATTTAGACTGAAGCGGTTTTTTTTTAAATATATTTATATATGTTCATATATATTTTTTAGATTTGTTTAAGATGGTTTTAAGAAAAGCGCAAATAAAGATAACGGTTTTTATCAATTAACGACAAGCGTGGTTAAAGCACATATTCGGCACAGATTAATCCTACGTCTGCATGCAATCGTATATATTTAACCAATATTAATCTAGTTAAGGTAGAAATTCCTAACGTACGTGCTACCCGTTATTCACGTAACTAGCAACCCTATGCGAAAGTGAACCAATCAACTATATTCATATATGATTGTAGTTACCCCACACACATTCGGCTTTATGAATTTCCCCGAGCTTAAACGCTTTCGGCGCCTAAGATCTCGAAAACCACAAAAACCGAATTCCATCTCTGGTCGGTTTTACATCGTGGTGCACTATATTTATTGTTCTAACCGGTCTAATTACTTTTTCAGTCTCATAAACCAATCATGAATCAAACATATGTTGATCAGGCATACGCAAGCATTAACCTCAAATATAGAGCACGTAACTTAACTCATACGATTAAACAAAATACGAGTAACATCAATACGAAATCATAATCCGGCCTAATACGGCCTTAACCACAAAGAGACTTAAACACACATATTAATAAACGAAAAAGACAAAGTATTCAACATAAACATTATAGGATACACGAAAATAAAAACTTCTCTATCTCGATGAGGTAGTCGCGTCGTATTCCTTGGAGTCTTCAGTCGCACGCCGCCTGATTTGCTTCGTCAGTTAGCGGAAAGGATTTGTGAGGTGTGTGCGTAGTATGTTCGTGAGAGTAACCTTGCTTAGTGTGTGCGTGGGAGAAAATAATCAGAGCTCCTCTGTTTTGTCTAATGACTTAGCTATATATAGCCATCCTTCGTTCCCTCTCTCTGTGTGTGCATGAAGTACTTTAAATATTAAGAAATTAGTAAGTCAAAGAGTTAATTGGTAGTGTGAGGTGTGATATCATTTCTTCCTGGTTTTGATGCGTGAAATCCTACGCATGTTTCATAAAGTGCCAAGCAACATATGGGGTCCATGGAGCATGTAGCCTTGGTGAGAAGACATGTGAACAATACTTTCCTTTCTTTTTGTTACTTCTCCACGGGTGTCGTTTCCCTAAAAAAGAAAAAGTAGAGTTGTCCCTAATAATGCTAGAATATTGCAAAGAAATCCCTGAGGTTCATAGTGTTTCTAAAGTGATCATATTTTTCATTTTAAGTCCATTTGCTATGATATTTATAAAATATATAATCCAAACGTAAACGTAGTGTACTCTAAGCAATTCAGACAAATAGCAACCGAAAATGCAAGTTTACGGGTATATTATCGATGTAAAATCATAACTTATCAACAACCCCCAAACTAGCTTCGATCGTCCTCGATCATAAAAGCGGAATAAACTAAATCAAGTTAGGATTTTATAATGTCACTAAGTGAATGCTCATGTTTATCCTCAGAAAATGAAAAGCACAGTCAGTCGAGATCATCATCAACTAATGAATGATCCAGCTAAGCAGGAGAAATGAAATGATAGTTCACAATCATATCGTAGCATAAAAACATTTCCAGATCCTAGCACGTATCAAGTTACAACTCTCACATGGATCGCTCAGGTCGCTCGAAGTGTTTAATGGGATCTGTATAAGATCGCTCAACTCACAACATAGAATGATATTATTCTATGCTTGCAAATATATCACGTCATAATGCACTAGTGAATCTCATGCACGAATCAAAAGGTCTTTAAAAATGGTTGTAATGGGGCTCAGGGTAATAAGGGTGTGATATATGGGATGAGTGAGGTAATATGGTCAAGCATATTAGTTACTAAATCGCTTTCCCCGTCTATACTCTATAGCACAAAATACGACTCAAACAATGGAAAATCGTACTACTATAGAAACACACTCAAAAAATATTACTACTCAAGAAAAAATTTCTAAACATCTATTGTAAACCTCCTTTTTTTCAATTTTTTTTTCTTTGCATATTTTTTCTACTATATATTTTTTTTCGCTTTTTTTTTTCGATTTTTTTTTTTGTTTTTTACTCTTTTTTTTTTTCAATCTCTCTCTCTCTTTTTTTCAAATAAAAAAAAATAGACTACCACAATCATATATAGCATGACATAATCGTCTTTCCTCTAATATAATAGACTCAATATTCTAAAGCGATTAGTAAGTTAACATGCCGACAATGGTTCGAGGATGAATGATAAATTAAGGGATAATGTGGCTAAATATCGTGGCTCCAATCAATAAATAAGGCTAATAAGGCTCAAATGGGCTCACAAATTGATAGATATGTCGGGTACGGAGATATTTAGGCCAGTGACTCATCCTAAGCGCCTTTATCATTTTCGTACACAAAAATCCATAGTGATTTGGCATGCATAACAAAGCAAGTTCGAAAACAATCAGACTAAGCGTGGTACTCATGAAAAACAAATGGAGCAAGGAGTTGCTCTATAAATCTTTATCGGCTCAAAAACTCACTATTTTACTGGGTTTGTGTCTCATGATACGTACTATTTTTCTCAAGCAATCAATGTGATCAGATAATCAGGCTAATATCAAAACACGTAACATGCAAGGCTTTCACATACATTTAGCTAAATCTTAGCTCGACACCTGAAAAATTTTAAAAATTTTCATCATCGACATGAGATTTCACAAGTGACGTTCAAATCATAACCTTGATCAGTTAAACCAATTAATAAACCAAATATCGATATCATATAAACTCTAGCATGTGTCACCCCACCCCCAAACTAATTATCACATTGTCCTCAATGTATATAAATTAATGCAAAAAGAGAGTTTAAGTGACACTGCCCTGAATAATGTCTCGATCGATGTAGTGCGGGACATGAAGAAGTCATTGTTGGTCCACCGTAGATGAGCTACCCCTCTGCATGGACTACCCCCAAACTGATTTTGAGCCTGCGAGAAAACATAACTAGACGACACCGTGATACGATTTATTTTTTTTTAAATTCAAAATCAACACACACTTAATAAGATGCGGTATAATAAATATAATGCTCCAATACCAAAATAAGAATAGTGATGCGTAGATAATACTTGGGTTGTCTCCCAAGAAGCGCTGCTTTTATAGTCGTTAGCTCGACTCTTGATCCGATCAAGGTAGATCGGGATTTGGACTTGCTTCAGCGTACTGGAGGTCCTTCAGCTTGCTGGTATTGTCTCCAGACAAGGTGTCCCTGAAAGGCATAGAACGACTCAAAGCAATAGTGCTATCAACAACGGGTTCCACAAGATATACCAGGGTTGTTTCTCCAAAGTCTCGATTGTCGTATAACTTCAAGCGTTGTCCATTGACCGTTTGCGAGTCATTTTCGTTAATGCGGATCTTTACTGCTCCTGATGGAAACACTTTCTCTACTAAATAGGGTCCACACCACTTACTCCTTAGTTTCCCTGGAAATAATCGCAAACGTGAGTTAAATAGCAGAACTCGATCTCCTACTTTGAACTCCCTTTGTACAATTCGCTTATCATGCCATTTCTTCGTTCGCTCTTTGTAAAGTTTTGCGTTATCGTATGCATTTTGACGAAATTCTTCCATCTCATTCAGATGGAGTAACCTGTTTTTACCTGCCTCAATAGAGTCAAAATTTAGTTTTTTAACAGCCCAATATGCACGATGTTCTAGCTCAACGGGTAAATGACATGTTTTTCCGTAAACTAATTTAAAAGGTGAAGTTCCTATCGGAGTTTTAAATGCAGTGCGATATGCCCATAATGCATCATCTAACTTTAAAGACCAATCCTTCCTAGAGGCATTCACCGTTTTTTCTAAAATTTGCTTGAGCTCCCTGTTAGAAACTTCTACTTGTCCACTGGTCTGAGGATGATACGGGGTAGACACTTTATGCTTGACACCATACTTTGACAATAAATTAGCAAACAACTTGTTGCAAAAATGAGTACCCCCATCACTAATTATTGCACGTGGTGTACCAAAGCGAGTAAATATATTTTTCTTAAGAAAGCGAATAACAACGCGTGCATCATTAGTCCTACATGCTTCGGCCTCGACCCACTTAGACACATAATCTACTGCAACGAGAATATATTTATTAAAGCATGAAGTAGGAAATGGTCCCATAAAATCAATACCCCAAACATCAAATAGCTCAACTTCTAACATAATATTCAAAGGCATCTCATGTTTTCTAGAAATTGCACCAGTACGTTGACAACGATCACAAGAAATCACATAGGCATGAGCATCTTTAAATAAGGTGGGCCAGAATAAACCTGATTGAAGTACTTTAAATGCGGTTCTAGTTGGCCCGTGATGTCCACCCGTCAAACCAGAATGACAATGAGTTAGGACAGAATTTACCTCTTCGGCAGGAATGCATCGTCGGATTACCTGATCTGAGCAGATTTTGAACAAGAATGGATCATCCCATAGGTAATGCTTTGCATCAGAAAGAAATTTCTTCTTCTGATGAAAAGTCAAGCCCGTCGGAATATCACCCGTAGCAGCATAATTCGCAAAATCCGCATACCAAGGTAAAGACGTATCGAGTAATGCATACAATTGTTCATCAGGAAAACACTCGTCAATTGGTGTTTCATTATCCCGCTTAGGTGAAGTGTCTAACCTAGATAGATGATCAGCTATCACATTTTCGACACCTTTCTTATCACGTATCTCTAAGTCAAATTCTTGAAGTAGTAAAATCCAACGAATCAACCTAGGTTTAGCATCTTTCTTAGCGAATAAGTGCCTAAGTGCAGCATGATCAGTGTACACGATTACCTTATTCAACACAAGGTAAGAATGAAATTTATCAACAGCAAATACCACGGCTAGTAATTCCTTCTCGGTAGTAGCATAGTTTCTTTGTGCATCGTTTAGGGTTTTGCTGGCGTAGTAGATGGTTTGAAATATCTTATCCTTGCGTTGTCCCAAAACAGCGCCGACTGCACCATCGCTTGCGTCGCACATCAATATAAATGGTAAAGTCCAATCCGGTGCGACAATTACTGGGGCAGTGGTGAGTTTCTCCTTTAACGTTTGAAAAGCCTGCAAGCACTCATGAGTAAAATTGAAAACAACATCTTTAACAAGAAAATTAGATAAAGGCTTAGCTATTTTTGAGAAGTCCTTAATGAAACGTCGATAGAATCCTGCATGTCCCAAAAAACTTCGAACTGCCTTTACCGAAGTGGGTGGTGGTAATTGCTCGATAGCATCAATCTTGGCCCGATCTACCTCGATTCCCTTGTGCGATACCTTATGTCCGAGAACTATTCCTTCTTGTACCATAAAATGACACTTTTCCCAATTCAATACAAGGTTAGTCTCTTCACATCGTTTAAGCACAAATGCTAAGTTATCGAGGCATGCGTCAAAAGAGGAACCAAATACAGAAAAATCATCCATGAAAATTTCCATGAACTTCTCAACAACATCATGAAAAATAGCTAGCATGCATCTCTGAAAAGTAGCTGGAGCATTACATAATCCAAACGGCATACGTCTATAAGCAAAGGTACCATAAGGACAAGTAAAAGTAGTTTTTTCTTGATCCTCGGGTGCTACAGAAATTTGATTATAACCTGAATAACCATCTAAGAAGCAATAAAATTCATGTCCAGCTAGCCTTTCTAACATTTGATCAATAAAAGGAAGAGGAAAATGATCTTTACGGGTAGCATCATTTAATTTCCTATAGTCTATGCAAACACGCCATCCCGTAACAGTCCTAGTTGGAATCAATTCATTGAAGCATTCTTAATAACGGTCATACCACTTTTTTTAGGAACGACTTGTGTTGGACTAACCCATGCACTATCAGAAATTGGATAAATAATACCTGCGTCCAAAAGCTTGATTACTCCTTTTTCACCACTTCTTGCATAGTTGGATTCAGACGCCTTTGTGATTGTACGACTGGTTTATATGAATCCTCCATTAATATCTTGTGCATGCAGATTGTCGGGCTTATTCCTTTTATATCTGCTACCTTCCATGCAAACGCTCTCTTATGCTCTCTTAGCACTCTCAATAGTTTTTCTTCCATGAGACCTGTTAGTGAGGAAGAAATAATTACTGGTAAGGTATCAGCGGTGCCAAGAAAAACATATTTAAGATGATCTGGTAAGGGTTTTAAATCCAAAGTCGGAGGTTCTTCGATTGATGGTCGTGGTTGTTGTCCTAAAGATCGATTGAGTGGCTCAATTCTCGGTTTAATCGTCTTTCGGTGAGGAGGATTCGCGTTTAGGCTTGCCATGACATACTCCATATCTTCTCGATTATCCACGGATTCTCCGGTTAGACATGCTTCTAACTCATCCTTGTTCCTGAAAACTTTAAAATACTCAAAAGAATATGAGTCAATAATATCAATAAAGGAACATGAATGATCATCAGTAGGTGTTTCATTGCCTTGTAAACGTCAAACTCTACCTTCTCGTCCCCTACTTGTAGAATAAGTTTACCATTACCGACGTCAATTAAAGCTCTTGCCGTGTTTAAAAACGGTCTCCCAAGTATCAATGGCATATCTGTATCTTCCTCCATGTCTAATACTACAAAATCAGCTGGGAAGTAGTGTTCTCCCACCTTTACTAGCACATCCTCTACGATTCCTCGTGGGTATGTGATGGACCTATCCGCTAGCTGTAGTATTGTGGATGTAGGCTTCGGATCGCCGACACCTAGCTTCTTAAGAAGAGAAAAAGGTAACAGGTTAATGCTTGCACCTAAATCGCATAGAACATTAGTAAATGAAAGAGAGCCTATCGAGCAAGGGATAGAGAAACTCCCCCTATCTTTGATCTTTGGTGGCAGCTTCCTTTGTAGTACGGCCGAACATTCTTCATTGAGGGCTATCGTACCATGTTCTTCTAACTTGTTCCGATTTGATAATAGCTCCTTCATGAACTTTGCGTACTTCGGAATCTGCAAAAGAGCTTCAACAAAAGGAATATTTATCTCAAGTTTCTTAAAGATATTTATAAAACGCTCAAATTGCTTATCAGGTTTCCCCTTTCGTAGTGCGGCTGGAAATGGAGGTCGAATCTTTATTGGTGGTAGCGGTTCGACCTTCGTTTCGGACGACGAGACATCAGTGTCAGTGATTGTGGACGTGTTTTGATCACCATCTGTTTGGATTGCTTCATCCACCTTCTTAGTCTCTGGAACTGACTCGAGTGTCTTTCCATTCCTTAGCTTGATGGCTTTTGCATACTCTCTAGGATTCTTCTCGGTGTCGCTCGGGAGTGTGCCTTGTTTGCATTCGGACACCGTATTTGCAAGTTGTCCTACTGTTTTCACCAGATTCTGTATTGATGCATTTATATCCTGGAAATTTGTGTCAACTTTAGCTTCCAGCTTCTGAAATCGGTCATCCGTCCGACGACTCAAGTCGGCATGCAAATTGGTTTGCGTTGCTTGTAGCTCAGCTACTTTATCCAATGCTTCCTCCCAAGTTGCTTTTTGTTTTGATGGAATGACATCATGTTGCCCTTGATGTTTTTGAAATGGTACCTGTTCTTGATAATTTTGGGAATTTGATGGCTTTAAGTAATTTGAGTTACCATAAGATAGATTTGGATGATCTCTCCAGCTAGGATTGTATGTGTTAGAGTATGTGTTCCTTGATCTGTTTTGGATGTGATGAACCGTCTCGGGCTCTTTTCCTTTCATTGCGTCCAACATTCGGTAGATAGCCTCTACTTGTGCCTCCATCGATCCACTTAGCTCATGCACGCCAGCATTACGTCGATCCAAATCTTGCTCCGTGTATCTCGCCGGGTAGGCTGCAATCCGTTCTATGGCTTGGAGTGCGTCTTGGTCGGCTAACTCCATAAAATTCCTTGCGCACCCTCCATCGACGATCCGCTTGTTTTGTGTACTAAGCCCCAGAAAGAACGATTGCATTTGAACGCTCAAGGGTATGCTGTGGTTTGGGCACTGCCTTAGGAGACTCTTGTATCTAGCCCAAGCATCGCTTAGAGTTTCGCTACCCTCTTGCTTAAAGTTGACGAGTTGGCTTCGAATCTCGCTAGTTCTTGACAATGGGTAGTACTTACCCAGAAAACATTCCGTCAATTCTTCCCAACTGGTAATAGAAGCGTGTGGCAAGGATGAGAACCATTCTGATGCCTTTCCTGTCAAAGAGAATGGAAAAAACATTAGTCGTATCACTTCTTTGGAAACGCCAGTGTACTTAATAGTTTTGCAAATCTGAGAAAATTTCAAAAGATGTGAATTCGCATCCTCGTTCGTCAGCCCGTGGAATTGTACTGCGCCGTTCACCATTTGTATAGTAACCGGTTTTATCTCGAACTGGTTGTGTGGTCCTTCGGGAATGAGGATTGGATCGTTATCGTCAAAATAGCCTGGAAGTGCTCTACTTAGCAGACTGGGTCGTTGAGCAACCATCTCGCGATCGTGTTGCTCGTGGTGTTCTTGTTCTTGATCCTCCATCTTCCGTCTACGATTTCGGTTGTTACGTCGGCACGTCGCTTCTATTTCCGCGTCAAATAGCAGTGGTTCCTTATTTGAGCTTCGTGTCATGCACCGAACAATATTTCTGCAAAGGTTTTCAAATCAACGTAAATAAATGCCGTAAAAATAATAATAATAATAGTAATAATAATAATGATAATAATAATACTGTGATGACTTAAGAAAAAAAATTATAGTAATAAATACTAAAGTAATATATATATATATATATATAAATATATATATATATATAGTGATGATAATAATAGTAATGCTACTAATATTCTTAAAAAAAATAATATTTATATAAAAGAAGAAGAAGAAAAAAAAATAATACTTCTAAAATAAAAATAATAATAATAATAATAATAATAATAATGATAATAATAAAAAATTTTTATTAGAGATATATATATAAAGTAGTAGTGACGTAAGCAAAAATAATAATAATAACAGTGCTAAAATAAAAATAAAATAATGATATTATAATGAAAATAATGTTAATAACGCTTCTACTACGAGAGAAAAAATATATATATATAACAACAATAATAATGCGAATAAAGATTTATAAAATATAATAATAAATTAAACTCGGAATAAGCTTAAAATTAATGATACCGCTGTCCCCGGCAACGGCGCCAAAAACTTGACACGCTCGAATACTAGCAAGTATACTAGATCGTGCAAGTAGTATAAAACGGACGTAAATCCGAGTATCGATCCACGAGGACAGCTTGATTAGTTCGAAGATATTAATCCAAAATTTAATTTAGACTGAAGCGTTTTTTTTTTAAATATATTTATATATGTTCATATATATTTTTTAGATTTGTTTAAGATGGTTTTAAGAAAAGCGCAAATAAAGATAACGGTTTTTATCAATTAACGACAAGCGTGGTTAAAGCACATATTCGGCACAGATTAATCCTACGTCTGCATGCAATCGTATATATTTAACCAATATTAATCAAGTTAAGATAGAAATTCCTAACGTACGTGCTACCCGTTATTCACGTAACTAGCAACCCTATGCGAAAGTGAACCAATCAACTATATTCATATATGACTGTAGTTACCCCACACGCATTCGGCTTTATGAATTTCCCCGAGCTTAAACGCTTTCGGCGCCTAAGATCTCGGAAACCACACGGACGAAACCGAATTCCATCTCTGGTCGGTTTTACATCGTGGTGCACTATATTTATTGTTCTAACCGGTCTAATTACTTTTTCAGTCTCATAAACCAATCATGAATCAAACATATGTTGATCAGGCATACGCAAGCATTAACCTCAAATATAGAGCACGTAACTTAACTCATACGATTAAACAAAATACGAGTAACATCAATACGAAATCATAATCCGGCCTAATACGGCCTTAACCACAAAGAGACTTAAACACACATATTAATAAACGAAAACGACAAAGTATTCAACATAAACATTATAGGATACACGAAAATAAAAACTTCTCTATCTCGATGAGGTAGTCGCGTCGTATTCCTTGGAGTCTTCAGTCGCACGCCGCCTGATTTGCTTCGTCAGTTAGCGGAAAGGATTTGTGAGGTGTGTGCGTAGTATGTTCGTGAGAGTAACCTTGCTTAGTGTGTGCGTGGGAGAAAATAATCAGAGCTCCTCTGTTTTGTCTAATGACTTAGCTATATATAGCCATCCTTCGTTCCCTCTCTCTGTGTGTGCATGAAGTACTTTAAATATTAAGAAATTAGTAAGTCAAAGAGTTAATTGGTAGTGTGAGGTGTGATATCATTTCTTCCTGGTTTTGATGCGTGAAATCCTACGCATGTTTCATAAAGTGCCAAGCAACATATGGGGTCCATGGAGCATGTAGCCTTGGTGAGAAGACATGTGAACAATACTTTCCTTTCTTTTTGTTACTTCTCCACGGGTGTCGTTTCCCTACAAAAGAAAAAGTAGAGTTGTCCCTAATAATGATAGAATATTGCAAAGAAATCCCTGAGGTTCATAGTGTTTCTAAAGTGATCATATTTTTCATTTTAAGTCCATTTGCTATGATATTTATAAAATATATAATCCAAACGTAAACGTAGTGTACTCTAAGCAATTCAGACAAATAGCAACCGAAAATGCAAGTTTACGGGTATATTATCGATGTAAAATCATAACTTATCAACTATTAACTTTGCTTAACGTGGGAGGTAAAAATACTCACCACCCTATTTGTCAAATCATGTACTCTTAATATATACATCTAGTGTATCAAAAGAAACTTGAAATAATAGAAAGGAAGAACGAAGAAATAAAACCAAGAGAAAGGAGCAGAGTTCGATCAAGGATAGAATCAGCCAAGTTAGCAAAGTTCGACAAATTAGTTTCAAACGTTGAGTGGTAAATTCTTTTATTTACAACCTATAAATCTGTTTATATTCAACATAGCTTCGATATTTCATATGGAATACTTTATGATGGACATATATATGATTTTTATGATGTTAACGACTATTAAGAATTTTCAGAATGTTATAGGAGCTAGAGAACCGAATTTTGGACCTAAATAGGTGTTCTTATGTTTACTGTTAGGATTGGTTGACGCGTTTAGAGGGGGTGAATAAACGCTTGACTCTTTTTCAGTTTGTTTAGCTATTTTGTGCGGTGACTGGTATTCAATCAGTGACCGGTCAGTATTTGTGCGGAAAATGATACTGAGCGATTGTAACCGATATGAAATGAAATACGAGTGTGTTTGAGACCGAGTTGTTTCTGGAAGTTCGGAGTCAAGATCTCCTACGTCTCCCATTCTTCCTCGCAAGGAAGGTTCACTAGACCTTCAGTTATACAAATCACAGTACAACCTACCCAGCTGAACACAGCTCTAATCTAGTGAATCACTTAGGCAGTCATTTACAACAATCCACATACTTCAACAGCTTTTTGCAGTCCGTTGGAAAATAAAGAACATAAACCAAGAACAGTTATGTCTATAGACTTCACTCTTGATTTTCGCTTTTTCACAGTGTTTGAAGATCGTCGATAATCGCTTAGAATACGTGAGATGGTGAAGTACTTGTCTTCAACTTGTATTCCTCCTTTTATAGTTGATGTTTGAATTTGAAGCCGTTGTGAGATAAACTCTTCACTCTGAATAGTGCATTAATTGACTTTCCCAAAATGGGTCTGTCCGGTTTGTGCTGCAGTTTATCTTGTCACTTTGCTTTATTCCTTATTTGCGTTAGTTGACATCTGCTTCACTCTAGACATGCAGCTTGCGTTGAATGTCTGAAATTTCCTTTTTGTCTTAACAAGCTCTTGTCTCGAGTGTCCAGTCTGTATCAAGTCCGGTCTAGCATATTTTAGTGTTTTGTTTGAAATCTTGTCCGTGACCCGTATCCATAGTCGGTATGCAGTAGAATTCTTCGTACTTAGTTAAGACCGGTCACTTAAGTGTAGCGTTTGTTCCTTAGTATGGACCGGTGCGTTAGATCTCCGATTTCACATCTTTAGTCAGTTATGTCAACACCAAAACCATTAATCCGAATGTTTAAATTCGTATTACTAGCAATTTCCCTCTTTTTGGTGATTGACAAAACTTAGCAGCAGAAAACCAGTTTTCATTTATATCAAAAAGAATTTGATACAAACTACAACTACTTATAGCTCTTGCTTTTGAAAATCCGTTCCACCTCTTTCAGCTTGGCGTCGTCCTTGTATGCATGTTCCTTCATGTCATGCATTCTTGCAAGGTCAGCCAGTTGATCTTTCGTAAGCGTACAGGCCAAGTGCCTTAGACTGCTGCTATCATACTGCACTTCAACCGGACCGGCTTCGTCAACTGAAATAGCAGAGGCGTGTTCCTTTAAGGCTTCGTCCGGTATTAGTGCAGCTTCAATCACAACTCTTTTTGGATCATCGACCTTGAGAGATAGCTGGGAAATAAACTTCTCACACTAGAAGCTTGAGCTAGAGTGTTTTCTGCTGGTGCCACTTTCCCCCTTTTTGGCAATAACCGGAGTCACTAGTCGGGTCAGGGCAGTCAGTTGAGCTTTGATTACCTCCAAGTCTGCACAGACGTCAGCACGAAGACCGGTTATTGACACGCTCGAATACTAGCAAGTATACTAGGTCGTGCAAGTAGTATAAAATGGACGTAAGTCCAAGTATCGATCCACGAGGACAGCTCGATTAATTTTAAAATATTATTCTGAAATTTAATTTATACTAATGCAAATTTTTAATATGGTATTTTTATGAATTTTGATATTAAAAATAATCAAACCAGATAAAAGCGCAAATAAACAATTAAAGCAAATAGACGATTGATGATTTAAAATCAATTAACGACAATGTGATCAAGGCATATGCTCGGCACGAATTATTCCTACATCTACATGCAATCAATCATAAATAACCAAAATGAGTCCCAGTCAAGGTAGAGTTTCCTAAAAACATCGTTACTCGTTTGTCCCGCAATAACGATCCTATGCGACAGAGAACCAATCCCTATATATCTATATGACTGTAGTTTCTACGCACGCATTTAATATTTATGAAACTCCCCGAGTTAAATGCTTTCGGCGCCTAAGACCTCGGAAACCACACGAACGAAATCGAATTCCATTTCTGGTCACGTCGTGGTGCTTTATATTTATCGTTCTAACCAGTCTAATTACTTTGTCCGTCTCATAAACCAGTCAAATATCATGCATATGTTGATCAGACACACGCAAGCATTAAACTCAAATATAAAACACATAACTCGACTCATGCGATTAAATACGATGCGAATAACATTAAGACGAACTCATAATCCGGCCTCACATGGCCGTAATCACATAATATTTTACGCTAGCATATTAAAATACGAAAACAACGATGGTTCAAAAGAAAGCATCGCTGCGAACGTCTAAAAAAATATAAAGTTCGTCCCTTACGATACACGAGTCGTTAGTCTTCGCCCCGGTGTCTCCGTCGTGCGAGCGAGTAACAACTATCTACCGTCCTTTTTCTTTCAAAAATCGTCTAGAGTGGTGGCTCCTTCGTGGCTTAATGATGTGTGTGACTGAGGTATGGTTTTTTTTATGGTACGTGAAGTCTCCCCCCCCAGAGCTGTCTGATTCCTCCTTAATATATAGTCTTTTGCTCTCTTTTTTGGTGTGCGGATTTTGCTCCTTAATATATGGTCTTTGTTCTATTTTTTTTATGCAACTTCTCCTTTTTCTTTATTTCCAGCTTTCTTCGTTAAAACATGGCCCTTGTAAAATAAGTACTTGATGATAACACATGTTTATGAGGTGTAAAAATTATGTAAAATATTAACTCATCAACAACCCCCAAACTAGCTTCGATCGTCCTCGGTCGTAAAAGCGTAATAAAACTAAATCAAGTTAGTAGTTTATAACGTCACTAAGTGAATGCTCGTGTTTATCCTCAGAAAATGAAAAGCACAATCTATCAAGATCGTCGTTAGCTAAATAATGATCCAGCTAAACACGAGACTTGTAATGATAGTTCGCAATCATATCACTGCACAACAATATTTCCAGCTAACACGTACAAGTGACAACTCTCTCATGGATCGCTCAATTCGCTCGAAGTGTTTAATGGGATCTGTATAAAAGCGTTCAGCTCACGACATAGAATGATATTACTCTAAGCTTGCAAATATATCACATCATATTCACATAGTAGATATCATGAACGAATTAAAAGGTCTTTATCAAGGCTGTAATGGGGCTCAGGGTAATAAGGGTGTGACATATGGGATGAGTGATGTAATATGGTCAAGCATCTTAGTTACTAAATCGCTTTCCCCGTCTATACTCTATAGCACAAAATACGACTCAAACAATGGAGACTCATACTACTATAAAAACAACTCAAAAATACAAATAAGGCTAAATTTGAAGGATAAAATAATGGGATTGTGTGGCTAAATATCGTGGCTCCAAATCAATAAATAAGGCTAATAAGGCTCAAAGGGGCTCAATAACTGATAACTATGTCGGGTGCGGAGATATTTAGGCCAGTGACTCATACTAAGCGCCTTTATCATTTTCGTACACAAAAATCCACAGTGATATTGACATGCATAACAAAGCAAGTTCGAAAATATTCAGACCATGTGTGACACTCATGAAAAACACATCGAGCAAGTATTGTGTTGCTCTAAATTTTTTTTTCGGCTCAAAACTCACAATATTTTCTAGGTTTGTGTCTCATGATACGTACTATTTTCTGAAGCAATCAATGTGATCAGATAATCATGCTAATATCAAAACACGTAACATGCAAGACTTCCACACACAATTAGCTAAATCCTCTCTCGAAACCATAAAAATTTTAAAAATTTTCATCATCGACAGGAGATTTCACAAGTGACGTTCTAATCATAACATTGATTAGTTAAACCAACTAATAGACCAAAGGTCGAAATCAAATCTAGCATGTGTCACCCCACCCCCAAACTAATTATCACATTGTCCTCAATGTGTAAAAATTTAAAGCAAAGAAAGAGTTTAAGTGACACTACCCTGAATAATGCTTCGATGGATGCAAGGCGTGTCGTGAGAAGACTTTGGTTCGTTCATTGCATCGAGCTAGATCTTCGAACAAACCACCCCCAAACTAGTTATGAGCCTGCGAGAAAGCATAACTAAACAGCACCGTGATACGGATTTTTGAAAATAAATTCAAGAGGAAAACACACTTATGCAATAGATAAGAAAATGCGTAGATAGTACTTGGGTTGCCTCCCAAGAAGCGCTACTTTATAGTCGTTAGCTCGACTCCTGAACCGATCAAGGTAGATCGGTATTTGGACTTGCTTCGCTATGCTGGAGGTCCTTCAGCTTGCTGGTATTTTCTCCAGACAAGGTATTCCTGGACATAGAACAACTCAAAGCAGTTGTATTAGTATTATGGGGTTCTTCAAGAACTATTGAAGTTGCTTCTCCAAGACTCCCGTGGTCGTACAATTTCAGGCGTTGTCCATTAACTTTATAAGAGTCCTTTCCGTTTATTAGGATCTGTACGGCTCCAGATGGGAATACTTGCTCCACTACGTATGGGCCTGTCCATTTGCTCTTCAGTTTTCCGGGAAATAGACGCAGCCGCGAGTTGAATAGTAGCACACGATCCCCGACTTTGAACTCTCTTTGTGCAATTCTCTTATCATGGTATTTCTTCGTTCGCTCCTTTTACAGTTTTGCATTCTCGTATGCATTTTGGCGAAATTCCTCCATCTCATTCAGTTGAAGTAACCTATTTTTACCTGCCTCGACATAATCAAAGTTAAGTTTCTTAACAGCCCAATACGCGGGATGTTCTAACTCAACAGGTAAATGGCATGCTTTTCCGTAAACTAATTTAAAAGGTGAAGTTCCTATCGGTGTTTTAAATGCAGTGCGATATGCCCATAATGCATCATCTAGCTTCAAAGACCAATCTTTCCTAGAGGCATTCACTGTCTTTTCTAAAATTTGCTTAAGCTCTCTGTTGGAAACTTCTACCTGTCCACTGGTTTGAGGATGGTACGGGGTAGACACTTTATGCTTAACACCATATTTCGACAATAAATTAGCAAGTAACTTATTGCAAAAATGAGTACCCCCATCACTAATTATTGCACGTGGTGTACCAAAGCGAGTAAAGATATTTTTCTTAAGAAAGCGAATAACTACTCGTGCATCATTTGTTCTATATGCTTCAGCCTCGACCCACTTAGACACATAATCTACGGCAACGAGAATATACTTATTAGAGCATGAAGTAGGAAATGGTCCCATAAAGTCATACCCCAAACATCAAATAACTCGACTTCTAGCATAATATTTAAAGGCATCTCATGCTTTCTAGAAATACCACCAGTACGCTGACAACGATCACAAGAAACCACAAAAGCATGAGCATCCTTAAATAAAGTAGGCCAGAATAAACCTGATTGAAGCACTTTAAATGCTGTCTTTGTAGGCCCATGATGTCCACCCGTCAAACCAGAATGACAATGCGATAAAACAGAAGTTACCTCTTCGGTGGGAATACATCGTCGAATTACCTGATCGGAGCAGATGTTGTACAAGAGTGGATCGTCCACAGATAATGCTTTGCATCAGAAAGAAATTTTTTCTTCTGATGAAAAGTTAACCCTGTTGGAATATCACCTGTAGCAGCATAATTTGCAAAATCCGCGTACCAAGGTAAAGACGTATCTAGTAATGCATACAATTGTTCATCAGGAAAGCGCTCGTCAATAGGTATGAATTTTCTAGCCTAGATAAATGATCAGCTATCACATTTTCGACACCTTTCTTATCACGTATCTCTAGGTCGAATTCTTGAAGCAATAAAATCCAACGAATTAACCTAGGCTTAGTCTCTTTTTTAGCAAATAGGTATCTAAGTGCAGCATGATCAGCGTATACTATTACCTTATTCATCACAAGATACGAATGAAATTTATCTACCGCAAATACCACAGGTAGCTCTTTTTCGGTAGTAGCGTAATTTCTCTGTGCATCGTCCAAAGTCTTGCTAGCGTAGTAAATGGCCTGAAATATTTTATCCTTGCGTTGTCCAAGAACAGCACCTACCGCACCATCACTAGTGTCGCACATCAATATAAACGGCAAAGTCCAATCCGGTGCAACCATCACTGGCGCTGTGGTGTTTCTCCTTTAAAGTGCGAAAGGCTTGTAGACACTGGTCTGTAAAGTCAAACACAACATCTTTGACAAGTAAGTTTGATAATGGCTTAGCTATTTTCGAAAAATCTTTTATGAAGCGTCGGTAGTGTCAGGAACCGAAACCTCATGTCATAAATTCATGCATTTACACAAATTCATGTATACATATAAATAATTTCGTGATATATACATAAAATTAGATGATAAAAATATTTGACTAAGAAATTATGAGTTGTTGGTATGAAAATAAATAGGTAGGACTAAAAATAAATAAATAATTGTTTAGGTTTGAAGAATTATCGAATAAAAATAATGGTTAATATTAAAATTATGGTGGATTAATTTCGAGGAATAAATGCTCGAAAAAGAAGTTCGAAAGGAGGAGTAAATTACAAAATCGATTTTCATAATGTAGGTTGCGAGAAGTATAATTCTTAAGATAAAGGTCTTCGTTAATTAAAATCTTGAAGTGTCATATCAAAAACCTATTGTTCGCAATATTGTATTTCAAGAATTATATTCCTTGATAGATAGGTTTTCATAAATTAAAGTTTTCGTGGCCTACTTAGATGCGATATGTCTATACTAACACATGTATATAAATATAATTATTGTGGATAAGGTTTAAATAGTTTTTGGTGGAAGCATGCATGAAGTTATAAAAATCTTCGATAGAAAACTTAATCATGAAGCAACAGTTTTAATAGTAAAATAATATGTATTAGACAGACTTAAGATAAACATTAGTCAAGTGTTGATGTCATTTAATCAGTTACACACGCAAACTAGGACGAAGAGGAAAGAATAATAATTCATCATTTGGAAAAGAACTTGTGAAGCCAAGTAAAAGGAAAACTTACACAACGATTGGAACTATAGCTAAGGAAGGGTAAATTCTTATCATATCCTTTATATATTAATTCATGTTGTAAGCATGTTAGGAAGATTACTTTCATGAAAACTATGTTGCGTCTTCACAATTAATATATATGGTTAGTAAACTATGATCACGTGCATTTGAAGGATTATGGGATGTCTTCCTAGATCTTAGATATATAAACTTATCTCAGTTAGTATAAAGGGATCGCATATATATGTGCTAACTGGAATGAATTATGTTCGATCATATTAGGGTTTGGAAGAAGCCCAAACTTTAAAGAAAATATGGCTAAGTAGATTTCGAAGTATAATCTCGGGATGTATTAGGTTCAATCTCGAGACATTTCGACATTAGAAAGGAGGATCTCGATATCACATAAAGTTCTCAGACATAGGTATTGGTTAGGAGAATATCGAAGTGTATTTTGAAATTCAAAAATCTCGATGTCATGAAAATCTCGACATAGGTTTCGAAATTGATTAAATAAAGACTTCGAAGTGTTAAGGTTATTGTTTCGAAATTTTGGAAAGATTTCGAAAGGAACCAGATTAAATAAAGTGAGTATCATATAGAATCTCGAAGCTTAGATAGAAATAAGAATTCGACTATGGAAGATGTCGAAGCTTTAGGAAGTTCTTGTAATTATAATTGGTTGGCAATCAAAAGATAAATACACGTGGGAATTGTTAAAGAATGACTAATGAGAGTTTTCTTAGGCTTGAAGTAATCGACATCATCATTAATAAAATACTTATATATATATATATATAACATAATAGTACGATACATATATATATATATATATATAGAGTAATGTTATGGTGCTCACCTTGCGTGAGCACCTTCGTGAGCACCAACCACATCAACACGCCAAATCAGCATACAATGGAATTTTTTATTGATCTATAACCTACACATGGGATTAGTGAACCCGTCGGGGGTTGATTTGGCATGTTGACGTGGCACAAAAAAATGCCACACAACAGGTGCCCACGGATGGTGCTCACGCAAGGTGAGCACCATAACATTTCTGTATATATATATATATATATATATATATATATATAAATTTGGAGGAACCTTATATATATATATGTGTGTGTGTGTGTTATTTTCGTATAAGATTTTCGGTATGATACGTATTTTTAGAATTTAATAAGTTTCGATATTTTTAGGGTTTTCAACACAATAAGAATTAGAGTTTTCAATGATATTTTCGGTATAGTATAGTTACCAACTTTTAATGCAGGTTCGATATTGATTAAATATAAAACCTCTAAGCCAGGAATCTAATACATTACAACTGATAAACAGAAAGTAAACATTACGGATCAAAGTAATCATGCATATCACGCACGCATGTCGTTATAGGATTTCATATTTACGGATAAAATAATTGTATAGGTCAGGAGTCCGATAAGGGCAAGGACAAGGTCGCTTAAGCGAGCGGAGAAAATAGGCGAAACTTGTGAGTATGATTTGCAACATGTACCTTATGTGCTTTATGTGTTTATATGCCTTATATGAATTAATTGACTAATATGTGCTTTATATGCTATTCATGGATCGACGTGAATTATGTGACCGAAAGGTGCTTTTATATGATTTACGTGCCAGATAAGGTATTTTATATAGCATTGTATACATATAAAATAAGAGAGAAACCGTTATGACTGCTACGACTACAGATGGTATGATACGGATGCTACGGCATACATCCCTACAAATCGGGGGATTTTATAGAGTCCTGTACAGGCAATACGTATCCCTACAAATCGGGGGATTACGACATGGTTATAGAGTCCCATGCATGGGCGCCGACTGGGCGTACAGTATAGTCTAGCTAGTCTATAACGGGAGTATCAAAATAAATGGCATGTGATCTACGGATCGTGTGAACGACCATTAAATGAAAGATGATTATGTGATTTGAAATGGCATGGTTACGATATTGATGGAAAGGAATGGACTACTGTTTATTTTATTGTTACTTGTATTAATTAACATGTTGCGATCATACTCTGAATCGGTGTCTTCACAGTTGTTGTAGATAATTAGCAGGCTGCGTGAAAACATCTTCATAAGCATGGATTCAAGGTTGGCCGACTACGCTATCCTCCTGCTCCCCTCTGGTTCATCGTTAGCATATAGAATAGAAACGGATTTAGACTGTTGCATTTTGTAACTCATATGATAGGTACATATATGTACATTATTGTGAAAGGAACTAGACCGGATATACGCGCCTGTTTTGTTAAAGGAAATGGTCATGGGAATCGCGAAAAATTTTATATGAATATTTTATAGCTGCGTAAAAAGGTAATAGGAAACGGGGCGCTGCATGTAGTGGTATCAGAGCCTAGGCTTTAGGTTCTGTAGACATTTGCACAGTAGGTACATGTTATGAATTGCCCTTAAACTTTTCTTGCATATATAGGCAAAGGGCAATAGGTGATCCGATACCTATAGAACGTGACGAACCAACTATAGAGGGGGGAGGAAGAACGGCCGCACCTGAATCCTATTCATCGCATACAGTTAGACAGTATGAATCCGAACACCCCCTGACAACTCCCCGAGAACGACGATATGATAAGTTAAGAAAGATGGGTGCTGTGGATTTCATGGGTACGACCGATCCAACTGAAGCGGAAAATGGTTGAAAAGAACGGAAAGGGTGTTTAATATGATGCGATGCACCCCAGAAGAGAGATTCGACTATGCTGTCTCACTCTTACAGGGACATGCATATGAATGGTGGGAAATTGTCCCAGATAGTATGACTCAACCTCCAGTGCTGACTTGGGAAGATTTTCTGAGAGAATTTAATGACACCTATATGCCCGAGGTCTACAGAGATCAGAAAGAGAAGGAATTTTTAGAACTTAAACAGGGAAACAAGTTCGTGGGCGAATATGAAGTGATGTTTAATCAGCTATCTCGATACGCTCCACACATGGTTGTGATTGAAAGAAATAAGTGCCGAAGGTTTGAAGCTGGACTTCGTTACACGATTAGAAATCGTATTACGCCATCAGATATGGAGTCCTATGGAAAATTGAGGGCGGCGGCTATTCGCGCCGAAAGATTAGAAACTGAATCCAGAAATTTTCAGAGTAATAAAAGAAGGCCGGGGGAAGAATCGTCGAGTGGAAAGACGAAAAAGACGTATAGTACACCTAGACCAATGAATACGCAAAGTAGTTCCGCAAGGGGCAGTACGGGCGGAATGAGACCGGTCGGACGAGGAATTTCACAGACCATACCAGCATGTGAACATTGCGGGAAGAACCATCTGGGCGTCTGTAGATGGCTCACAGGCGAATGTTTTCAATGTGGACAACGAGGACACTTAGCAAGAAATTGCCCAACATTACAAACATAAACCACAGTAGATCAATCAAGAGTCAGTGGAACTTATGCAAATCGTGGAAGAGGAAGGGGCCGAGGATCATTTAGCACAAGTTCTGGAAGAGGAGGCTCAGGAGGCCAAGCTTATAGGCTGCCAGCACAAGCAAGAATTTTCACCATGACTCGTGACGAGGCAAAAGAAGGATCACACGTAATTACGGGTAAATTATCTATCTGTGATATTGATGCATATGTTTTATTCGATCCAGGTGCCACTCATTCATTCATATCACGAACATTTGCATCTTTATTACCTGATAAACCCGAACCCCTAGAAGAAAAATTGTATGTTCGACTTCCAACGGGCGAAGTAATTACAGTGAATACAGTATACTTAGAATGCAAAATGGTCAGTGAAGGGATAGAGATGCAAGCAACTCTGTTCGTTATTCCTTTAATGGATTTTGATGTAATATTGGGCATGGACTGGTTGTCAAAATACCGAGCGAAGCTTGACTGTTTCAAAAAGGAAATTGAATTGACCCCTATATATCCAACCCATATATTACTTAAGGGAGAAAAGAGCGTCCGGACGGCATACCAGATATCAAGTTTAGAAGCTTCAAAGATGATTAGTAAATGATGCGAAGGGTATATAGCCTATGTTATAGATGCGCAGTTAAGTTGATTAAAAATAGAAGATATTCCGGTAGTCAGTGAATATCCTGATGTCTTTCCTGAAGAGTTACCAGGACTACCACCCGATCGAGATACGGAGTTCACCATTGAACTTCAACCAGGCACGGCGCCAATATCTATTCCACCATATCGAATGGCACCGATAGAATTGAATGAATTGAAGGTACACTTGAAGGAATTACTCGATAAGGGCTATATACGACCGAGTGTATCACCTTGGGGAGCGCCTATTCTCTTCGTTAAAAAGAAGGATGGAACTCTTAGATTATGTATTGATTACAGACAATTAAATAAGGTAACCGTGAAAAATAAATATCCATTACCTCGGATTGACGATCTGTTTGACCAGTTACAAGGTTCTAGGGTCTTTTCAAAGATTGATTTAAGATCGGGATACCACCAATTGAAGATTGCGGATAGTGATATTCCAAAGACTGCCTTTAGAACAAGATATGGACATTACGAATTTCTAGTTATGCCCTTTGGATTGACGAATGCCCCTGCAGTGTTTATGGCATTGATGAATGATGTCTTCCGACCCTACTTAGACCAGTTCGTGATCGTCTTTATTGACGATATTCTAATATACTCCAAGTCAAAAGAGGAGCACGAACAACATTTGAAGATTGTACTCCAAACCCTACGGGAAAAGAAATTGTATGCGAAACTTTCAATGTGCGAGTTCTGGTTAGATCAAGTAGTATTTATGGGGCATGTAGTTTCTCGCAAAGGTATCCAAGTCGATCCCAGCAAAATTGAAGCAGTGATCAAGTGGGAGAGCCCTAAAAATGTAACAGAAGTTCGTAGTTTTCTGGGATTGGCCGGATATTACCGGCGGTTCGTCGAGAATTTCTCACTAATAGCAGCCCCAGAAACGAAGTTACTACGTAAAGGAACTATATTTAAGTGGACTGACGAATGCCAAAGGAGTTTTGAAGAATTAAAAGAACGACTAACGACAGCTCCGGTACTAACTATTCCAGCAGGTACTGAAGGTTTTGTGATCTACAGTGATGCATCCTATAAAGGATTGGGGTGTGTACTAATGCGACACGTAAAAGTAGTAGCGTATGCATCTCGACAGCTAAAACCCTACGAAACATCTTACCCAACTCATGACTTAGATTTAGCGGCCGTGGTGTTCGCACTAAAGATATGGCGACACTACTTATACGGTACGACATTTAAGATATTTACTGACCATAAAAGTCTGAAATATCTGTTAAGCCAGAAGGAATTGAATATGAGACAGAGGCGGTGGATCGAGCTGTTAAAGGATTATGACTGTACTATAGAGTATCATCCTGGAAAGGCTAACGTCGTTGCTGATGCTTTGAGTCGGAAATCGTATGGTTCCGTCTCTTATTTATCAATTTGCTCTTTCTCAAGTTTGATTGATCTCAGGAAGATGAATACGAAGATGAAAGTAGACGATACTGGTGCTATCTGCACCTCGATAGTGGTTCGACCTATTATGATAGATCGGATTAGACAAGTACAGTTTAAAGACGAAAAGCTAGCTAAGATTGCTGATAAAGTGAAACAAGGGTTAGGGAAGTCTTCTGTAATAGACGATAATGGAACTTTGACAATAAATGGCCGCATATGTGTTCCTGATATCGATAATCTTCGACAAGAAATAATGGAAGAGGCACACACTGCTCCTTATGCTATGCATCCAGGCAGTACGAAGATGTATCGAACTCTTAAATCCCATTATTGGTGGCCGAGAATGAAAAAGGATGTGGCTGAATATGTACTAAACGTGTCAGCAAATCAAAGCTGAACATCAAGCGCCAGTGGGTAAATTACATCCTTTACCCATACCTGTTTGGAAATGGGAGCGTATAACGATGGATTTCCTATATGGTCTTCCTCCTACGGCCAAGAAAAATGATGCCGTTTGGGTAATAGTCGACAGGCTCACAAAGTTAGCTCATTTTCTACCATTTAGATGGGGTTCTACGTTGGAATATTTGGCGAAAAGATACGTTAATGAGATAGTTCGGCTTGTTAGGAATATTTTATTGTGTTCAAATAATTATTTTATCTTAGTCTTGTATTTTATTTAAGTGAACTGGGCTTTAATGTTTTAGAGCCCAGTAAGCTTTTATTTGTAATGGGCTTACAAGGGCCCAAGTACAATATACCAACATGTGGTATAAGTACTAAAACCCTAACACATAGTTAAGGGTCTTGTGTGTGTGAGAAATACAGAGAAATAATTTTTGTGAGAGAAGCTCCAAACCCCTCTCAAGAACACGCACGCACGCCCCCACGATAAGTTAAATTCTTCCCATTATTTTCGTGGTTAAAATGCTAGAAATGTTGTTGGATATACTAGGACCAACAAGTGGTATCAGAGACAGGTTAGGATTTGAGCAAGTTTTTGAATTTTTTGGGTTTTATTTTTCAGTTCGAATTTCTGCCATTTCTTGAGTTTTCAAGTTGATTTTACGGATTTTGCAAGCTCAAGAGCTAATTAGGTTGTTTTCGAGTGTTTTGAAGTGATTACCCAACATTTTTCAGATGATTTGAGTGAGTTTTGGGTAGAAATCGGATCTGCTTTTCGTCAGTTACAGTCCAGAATTGGGTAGATGAACAAATCGCCCGATTTGCTACAGTACCCGTTTTTGTAACCACAGTTTTTAAAGCTACAATTCGCCCTATTACTGTAGCAAATCACCCGATTTCACTGTAGCGATTTCATATTTCGCCCGATTACTGTAGCAATTCGCCCGATTACTGTAGCAAATCACCCGATTTCACTGTAGCGATTTCAAATTTCACCGATTACTGTAGCAATTCGCCCGATTACTGTAGCACCGATTTCACTGTAGCGATTTCAAATTTCACCGATTACTGTAGCAATTCGCCCGATTACTGTAGCAAATCACCCGATTTCACTGTAGCGAATTCAGTGTAGCTAATCAAATGTAGCAAGTTAAATTCCACGCACTAAATCGCATGATTTTAATAAATAGTTCACTTGTTCCTCACATAGCAAATCGGCCGATTTCAATAAATTCATTGTAGGAATATAAATCGCTGAATCACACGATTTGGTACTGTAGCTAGAATTTGAAAATCGCCCGATTTGAAATTCTCAGCGAATTTCAGTCATTTGACAAACAATCGCCCGATTCTGATACTCTTTGAACAGCAATTCGCCCGAATTAAATTCGGTGAATCTTCACTTTGCAAATTCGCCTGATTTTTGCTATCGATTTCAAAACTTAGAATTATTTTTGTGAAAAAAAAAAAGGAAAGAAAATTTGAACCCAACAGTTACAGTCTGTTTTAGGCCTTTTTCGAAAATTTCAAAATATATTTTCGGGGTCCAAATTTATCGGTGAAACGACGTTTTTTTGTAAAATTTTGAAAGCAAATCCATAAACGTGTCAACGATCACATATCCAACGATCTACTTAGAACATTCAAGCATATTATAGAAAAAGACTTGGCATTTTCTCGAAGTTTCGAAATCATCACACAGTCTTTGGGTGTACACCAAAAGTTTTCAACGCTTAAATTCTGAAAACTTCGAATCAATGGCACCCTTCCACAACTCCCATAGTAAGAAAAGGGCAAAGCCAATCAAATGCTATAATTGCAGCAAACCTGGGCACACGGCTATAGACTGCTTTCTAACCAAAAAGAAGGGTGAGGAGTACTACTCTAGAAAATTACGACGGATTAAGCAAACAAAAGCTGGAGTAGCTTTGATGGCAGAACAAGACAGCTGGCTCGATGAAACATCTGAAGCGAGCAAGAAAATGTAGCCAACATAGCCCTAGTGAAAGGAGCTAAATCAGAGCAAAAGGAAATGGAAGCAGTCGATGGTGGTAAAAACGAGGAAGCGTCTTCAGAAAGGGAGGTAGAATCTATTGACCCCCTTTTGTATTTCGAACTCCAAGAAAAATTTACGGCTCTTCATAGCAAGTTTAGGTCAGTAGAAAATGAACTAGCTAAGACTATAGTCGATCTAGATATGACACGTGAAAACGTAGATAGACTAGAAACTAGCTTAGCTAATTTTGAAGCCAATTTAGCTGAATCAGCGTCAAAAGTCATTGATTTAACTAGCAAAGTCTCAAACTACGAGCAAACAACAAGCAAATGTGTTGATCACGAGAGGACAATCAACGACTTGCAGACTCGGTTTGATAACAATTATCAATGTCTGCTCAGGCAGCTTCAAGAGATGAGTAATCTTGATTGCCAGCTGGAAGTAGCGCAATCAAAAATTGACAGTCGCGACGCTGAAATAGTAAAGTTGAAGACACAGGTTAGCGAGCTAAACGTTAAATTGACAACTTGCATCGATGAGCGAATCAATAAAACATGCGAGTTCGATCTCCTGAATAAAGAACGTGTAAAACTGTATGCTAGGATTAAAAAGCTAGAGGACCTCCTAACAAAAAGAGGACAAACAGATCGAACGATCTTCTTGAACCAGCCTAAGGACACAAAATTTTACGATCCACGTGCAGGTCTAGGCTTTGTTCCAAACCCTACTCTAGCTGTGAAGAAATCCCTAAACCCATATGATCCGTATGATATTAGCTATTTAGGGATTAACATGCCTAAATTAATGGCCTTCACACCAGAAAGTGATGGAGATAGGAAGACAGGAGTAGAAATTCCACTAGACTATGAAGCTATGAATAATAGCTACAAAACAAGGGAAGTACCTTTGTCTGATGACTACTTAGATGCTCTTATTCCACCTTCAACACCAATCATCCTCGAGAACACGTCCCGTGACTTAGCACAGTCCAGCCCCTCTAGTGCATATATCCCACCAGCAATTAAGGAAATATCTGACTTGCGCTCGATCCTAGAGTCCGAAAAGATTGTTTTTCAGGTAGAAAATGACGTGCTATTGACAATAATTTCCTCACTCGAAAAACAAATCAATAACATTATAGTTTCAACGTCTCCACAAATGTCTCTAGCTGAGTCTAAAATGGAAACTCTAACCAAGCCTAGGACACTAAGGAAGCAGAATGCATCGAGAAAATCAATGCGTACCAACTTATCCTCGCATGCACCTACAGGTAAAATTTTAAATAGAATGAAAGGAAAGGAGATAGCCACAGGCTACGACCTATTATTTGATTGTGCTCCTTCTTTTAAAAAGAAGGAGGCAATTAAATTTAGAGCATCATGTTCAAATTCGCATAGTAGGCATCAGTCACAAGCTAAATCTAACATTGCCACATCTCCATCCATGATTTCATTTTCTGAACCTGTACGAACATCTATGCTCTCTAATTTTCACTATTCTTATGATGATGCACTAGCCTTAAATTCTCGTTTTAGATTAGCAAATGCACGTACAACCAAGAACGATGAACGCTTCTTTTCTAAGTTAGGCTCGCAAACTCAAAAGGAGATGATTCAAACGAACAGAAAGATAAAGTCTACACATTCGTCTCCCAAGTCCAGTTCTAAACTTGACAAACGAGAAGATCACAAAAGCATCCGATCAAAGCACCCTAAGACTGAAGCTAAAGCTAAAGTTTTGGGAATTAAGAAAATCTGGATTACAAAACAAGAACTTAGGGCAAGCACTAGCCTTTGTTATCCCTTAGGAATTAGAAAGATTTGGGTTCCTAAATCAACAATTAACGCTATAGATAAACCTAAAGTTGACGTAGGACATAAATCTATGAAAGACGCATGCATAAACTCTAGATCTAATACGAAAGGACCCATTCTTAGATGGGTACCAAATCTGCTTGAGATGTTTTGCAGTTTCCAGCATGGGTAGGTATATAGAGATGGTTACTCCACACCTGTGACTGGTTGGCGACGCGAGTAACCACAATTATCCCTCACGTATAGTACCTGAAGCAGCCCCACATACGTGATTAAGGGATCGGATGCGGACAGCTAAAACCACAGTGACAAATTTGGTAAATTCTAAATATGCATAAAATTACATGTTCGTAGTTCACTGTAATTTCAATATACATATGTGCTCAAATGAATAACATACCTACTATGTTAGTAAAATCTAGGAAGAACTGCATTATATTTTGAAAACCATTTTCCATACTAGTATACAAGTAAGGTTCCTCGAAATTCGTAAAATGCTTATATTTAGGGGAAGCTTTATTTGTTAAGGGGGAGAAATTTTACAAATGGAATTAAAATTGCGAAAATTATTTGATTTTTTGTGAAATAACTTTTACAAAATCAATTAATTTAGGGGGAGTTTTTGAAATATTTCGTCAATTTTACCTTTATGAATTTTTTTTATCTGAATTTCACATTAATTTATGTTTTTCTCGGAGAACTAAGAATCGCTCGGAACTGCTTTGGATTTTTTTTTAAATTAATTGACCGAGCCTATGAATCGCCCGAAACTGAGCATCACTCGAAACTTCCTTTGCAACTTTTGAATCGCCCGAACTTAAGAATCGGGGAAATATTTTTATTTATTAAAATATTTCTTTGCTTTAAGTTTTTATCTTTGAGGTTCAAATTCCCAAAACTTTAAATATTGAGGGGAGTAGCCGTGTTTCGCGAACTAATCTTTAAACGATTCGTACATCCTTTCAAATGAAAAAAAAAACACTTACAACTCAAATACGCAAACACCTTCAAAATGCGAAAACCACTTTCATAACGCGAACTAGGAAAATTACATTATCAAAATACCCAAAACAGCCTCAAAAACCAGTACGCATTGTCAGGACCCAAAACAGCACATCCATTAAAACGACAAACAAGCACATGAGAAGCCAAATCTCGAGCACTAACATCTCCAAATTGCGGTTAAAACGACGCCGTAACTTGGCATATTCATCGTTCTCTTCATGATCTTGCTGCTGATTCCAGTTCATCTATGTGAGGTTGATTCTGTTTAGTATGAGTGATTAATGGTATGACCGTGTTCTTCGAATCATCTCTATTTATAGGCATGAATCGAACAACGAAATCATTATTTTCCCGACAAAAATGATAAATGATACCGACGAATTTTTGACTTGAGGGTTCAGCGCCGCGAACGAAAGCGATGCTATCTTTGTCGATTATCGGATTCTGCCTCACAGAAATCGATCTAGGAAGACTCGTTGATTCGATATTAATTTTGGGGACTATTTTTCTTTGAAGTCAGTATATCATTGTTAGTTGAAAATCTTATATTTGACAGTTCTAGGTGATTCCCTTAAACTTTCCATTAATCGATTTTTGGGTCCAAGTTTTTTTTTAAGTTAGAAGTTGCTAAAATCTTTAAACTACAAACTAAATCGCTCGATTTTTCAAAATTTATCTCTCGGCGAATCTCAGAAACGCCCGATTTCGAAATCGGCCGATACAACGACTTGTTTGAAAATACCTATCGTCGATTCTTGAAATCGGCCGACTCATCATCGCCCGATTCTTCAAATCGCTGAATTCTAGAAATCGCCCGATTCAACATACACTAAGCGATTCCATGAATCGCACAATTCTAGAATCGATCGAACCTAGGTCCTTATTATAAGTTTTCTTGGCGATTCCTCCAATCACCCGATTCCTCAAATCGCCCAATTCCTGCAATTGCCTGATTCCTCCATCAATCGAAAGCGCGACAGTAAATCATTTTCTCGGCGATTCTTAAAATCGCCCGACACCTCAATGGATCGAACGTGCTACAATGCATCTTATATATATATATATGTATATATATATATATGTATATATATATATATATGTATATATATATACATATATATACCAAATTGCCCGATTTTTGTCACTTTTCCCAAAATTGTATACACGAATCAGCCTCATGAGGTCATCAAGTTTCGCGGGTCAGCTTAAGAACTAGAGTTTCGCGAGTTCAGTTCCCGTGTTATTGAAACTCAAATTTCGCGAACCCTCTTCTGTTTCGCGAACAACTTTGAATTCGCGGATCATTCAGTTCGCAAACCAAAACTCAATTCGCGATCCAAGCCAAATTCCAATTTGCGACTCAAAGACTTCAAATTCTTTCGAAGACATACATCTTAGAAAATCATTTTCGCATACGGAATTTTTGGCACCACACTTTGAAATCTTCGAAACTAACAGCACCACACATCTTCGAACTCCTCATTTTATAAACTCGGTATCCTACTTTGAAAATTCTTCAAAAACACCTAGTGAACAACGACACACCTCTCAGCATGCATGGTATCTCGGGTTGCTCCACATGCATGACTGGTAAGAGATGCGAGCAACCACACCTTCCAGCGTGTATGGTATCTTGGGCTGCTGCACAGACACGACTGGTTAGCGATGCGAGCAACCAAACGTAGGTAAATTTTATATGCATCCTTTTGTAATTTTTGCATGCATATCAAGTTGTAACTTCAAATTGCCTACCTTGAAAACAATAGGGTACATTATAGTTACGCATGCTTCAAAAAGACTTTAAATTCCAAATTTTTGCATGCAAACATGATGTGAAATGCATAAATACCCTATAATAGGCATATTCTCATTATGCATACAACTTATAGAACTTTCGAGCTTAACTTTTACATATGCATATAAGCTGAATTGATAAATGCTATATCATTTAAATGGTACATTTTGAATATGCATGTTCTTGCAAGATTTTGAAATAGACAACGCATATTCCGTGGCCAACTGATAAATACCATTTTTTTTAATTGAGCAAAATTTGAGGGGGATCAGCTCTTTAATTTTAAAGAGAAGCAACTCCTATTGCGTTAAAGGGAGAGATAATTAAATATTTCTTGGGGGAGCGAACTTAAATACGTGAACTTAGGGAAAGAGATTAGAAAGATAAACTTGATACGTATTTTCATCTATTGAGGGGGAGTAGTTCAGTCCTAAGAAGTATGATTTGAGGGGGAGGAACAATATATATATATATATATATATATACACACACACACCTATATATACGTGGTATAATATATAGTATACAACTACATTATTAATACGATAATACAAATATATATAAATAAACAAAATATATATATAAACAAAAAATATAAATAATATATATATAATATATATATATACACACATATATACGTAGTATACGATAATACAAATATATATATATATATATATATATATATAAGAGAGTATATAAAAAAAAAAAAGGAAATGACCACTCAAGGAGCTCGACCTTCAAGAGGGACTCCAACCAAAAAACAAGCAACTCTCGAGAGCTCAAGAATCTTGACAATCTCAAACTCATAAAGCTACCCATATGTCAAGCTACCCATATGTGGAAAATCTTGACAAGACCGAAGAGAGGAAGATACAAAATTCCCTTAGCTCACAAATTACTCGGACAAACCCCCATAGGTACCGGTGCTAATTTTATTAGCTCACGGATAGCAGTCGCCTCATTTAGTCCAATGGCGCATGCACAACCAAGCCTTACCCACTCATCGTGGTCTCCCATAAGATCGATGTTTCATCAAATCACGGGGAGCCACATATGCTATCACCGCTTCACTTGGAAGCGGGAGATATTGAATTTAGTGGTAGTTAGCCCCAGACCACTGAACTTTCTTGAACACATCGAGTCTAGGTGTCTGCACTATCTCAATGTTTTATATATTTTTAGGACACATACACCTTTTTCTCATCTGGACTTCGTGACCAGATCTGAACTTCCGTAGATATGTCATTGCAAGCCATGCTTCGATGATCGGAAGGAAGTCCTGCCGTGGCACCATCAAAACAACTACGGAATTAGGCCATCGTCTACGAGCTACGCTCCTAGATAGATGTTAACGGGATGCCTAAGTGGCCCCGGTTATCAAGCCCTATTCTTACAGGCTGCGTCTCAGAGTTTAACTCTGAACTCGTGTCGACGGATTGCCTTAGTGGCTCCGTCTGGTTATTACCCGCACCGACCTGTCGTGTATGTCCTCCTTCGCCTCCTATACAAGCATGTCGATCTCGTTGATACGAATCGCCATGAGGGGGAGAAGGGGATACGTATAAACAAATAGGTCGGACCACCCACCAAATTTCCGCCGAGCGTACCACTCTGAAGCCAGGCTCTACAACACTTAAAATATATATATTCCAAAGGAGCCTCGGTACAACTTAAAACACACTCCACGCCTACCTTCTTCTAGAGCCAGATAAGCTTCTTCGAGGCCGAACCAGACAACTTCCTTCGAAGATGACGAATCTGACACCAAGAAGTAGAGTAATCGTGACCACCAAGCAACTCCATTATCTTGTCCCGACAACACAATGTTCTTGCCAAAGATGATGCCCCATTTTCCAACACATGACGATCGCCCTAGCTCGATCTTGAGGGGGATGGTTACCAAAGCAAAATGGGAGCAACACTACGACAAAGTGCAATACCGATTAGAAAATGCCAAATATCAAGCGTTGTCAAAGAATCAAGCGAAGACCATAGAGTCCAACGACTGATGTTAACGCCTCAATCGAACGAAGAGATCAGACTCAAATAACAAGATACGACCAACAAGTTCAGCATGGATTTCAAGCATCAAAGCTGCCGACTCGTGTACAGCTCTTCGAGTTTAAAGAAAACTCTCAATCCCAATACAAGGTTGAACAAATGTAGGGGGAGTTGCGACAAGTGAAGGGAGAGCTGGAACACCTAAAGAGAATATTCGACTAGTGTACGTCTCTCCAAATTTATAGAGAATTCTCCGATCCCAACGAAAGGTCGAACAAACATAGGGGGAGTGGTGACTATCCACGGAGAGATCGAACACAAAAAGAGACGATCCATCGAGCAGCTTTGAACACATAAGAGAAGAGAAGCTCAAGAGACGGTGAGCTTGAAGATCTTTTAAGGAAGAGGTCACAAGACAAGACAAAGGATGATGTGATTGAAGAAGAACACGCATGCACAAACTTTCGCGTATGCAACTCTGGTACGTGTTCTTTGATGACTCAGGACTATTACAAGACCAAGATAACCAGCGCTTAACTGTAAATTGCACACAAAGGGGGAGATTGTTAGGAATATTTTATTGTGTTCAAATAATTATTTTATCTTAGTCTTGTATTTTATTTAAGTGAACTGGGCTTTAATGTTTTAGAGCCCAGTAAGCTTTTATTTGTAATGGGCTTACAAGGGCCCAAGTACAATATACCAACATGTGGTATAAGTACTAAAACCCTAACACATAGTTAAGGGTCTTGTGTGTGTGAGAAATACAGAGAAATAATTTTTGTGAGAGAAGCTCCAAACCCCTCTCAAGAACACGCACGCACGCCCCCACGATAAGTTAAATTCTTCCCATTATTTTCGTGGTTAAAATGCTAGAAATGTGTTTTAGTTGGATATACTAGGACCAACACGGCTACATGGGGTACCCATCTCTATTGTATCTGATCGTGATCCCCGATTTACTTCCAGATTTTGGGGAAGTTTACAGGAAGCGCTCGGAACTAAATTACATTTTAGTTCGGCGTTTGATCCACAAACCGACGGTCAGTCAGAAAGAACGATACAGACATTGGAAGATATGCTTCGAGCATGCGTAATCGAGTTCAAAGGCTCATGGGATGATTATATAGCGCTAATGGAATTTTTTTATAATAATCAGTACCATTCGAGTATCGGAATGGCACCGTACGAAGCTCTATATGGCCGGAAATGTCGAAACCCAATTTGTTGGGACATGGAAGGAGAACAAGTATTGGAAGGGCCAGATTTGATTCAAAATACAATGGAAAAGATTAAAGTAGTAAAGAGTCGACTTAAAGCGGCCCAAGATAGACAAAAGAGTTATATAGACCAACATCGACGAGAAATGGAATATGAAGTTGGGGAGAAAGTATTTTTGCGAGTATCTCCTTGGAAAGGTGTGTTGCGATTTGGAAAGAAAGGAAAGTTAAGTCCACGTTATATCGGGCCGTACGAGATACTTGAACAAATTGGACCGTTAGCATACCAATTAGCCCTACCACCTGAATTATCACAGATACATAACGTGTTCCACGTTAGTATGTTGCGACGACACAGATCAGATCCTATTCATATTTTGCGTGATGAACCGATAAATATTTCTGAGGATCTTAATTATGTAGAAGAACCGGCAGAAGTACTTGAATATGCTGACAAGCAGTTACGAAATAAAATGATTCCAATGGTAAAGGTACGGTGGAAAAATCATTCAGCTCGTGAAGCTACGTGGGAGACAGTAGAATAAAGACCCAGTACCCATGGTTATTGACCGAGACAGGTACGAAATTTCGAGGTCGAAATTTTTAAAAGGGGGGGAGAATTGTCAGGAACCGAAACCTCATGTCATAAATTCATGCATTTACACAAATTCATGTATACATATAAATAATTTCGTGATATATACATATAATTAGATGATAAAATATTTGACTAAGAAATTATGAGTTGTTGGTATGAAAATAAATAGGTAGGACTAAAAATAAATAAATAATTGTTTACGTTTGAAGAATTATCGAATAAAAATAATGGTTAATATTAAAATTATGGTGGATTAATTTCGAGGAATAAATGCTCGAAAAAGAAGAGTTCGAAAGGAGGAGTAAATTACAAAATCGATTTTCATAATGTAGGTTGCGAGAAGTATAATTCTTAAGATAAAGGTCTTCGTTAATTAAAATCTTGAAGTGTCATATCAAAAACCTAATGTTCGCAATATTGTATTTCAAGAATTATATTCCTTGATAGATAGGTTTTCATAAATTGAAGTTTTCGTGGCCTACTTAGATGCGATATGTCTATACTAACACATGTATATAAATATAATTATTGCGGATAAGGTTTAAATAGTTTTTGGTGGAAGCATGAAGTTATAAAAGTCTTCGATAGAAAACTTAATCATGAAGGCAACAGTTTTAATAGTAAAATAATATGTATTAGACAGACTTAAGATAAACATTAGTCAAGTGTTGATGTCATTTAATCAGTTACACACACAAACTAGGACGAAGAGGAAAGAATAATAATTCATCATTTGGAAAAGAACTTGTGAAGCCAAGTAAAAGGAAAACTTACACAACGATTGGAACTATAGCTAAGGAAGGGTAAATTCTTATCATATCCTTTATATATTAATTCATGTTGTAAGCATGTTAGGAAGATTACTTTCATGAAAACTATGTTGCGTCTTCACAATTAATATATATGGTTAGTAAACTATGATCACGTGCATTTGAAGGATTATGGGATGTCTTCCTAGATCTTAGATATATAAACTTATCTCAGTTAGTATAAAGGGATCGCATATATATGTGCTAACTGGAATGAATTATGTTCGATCATATTAGGGTTTGGAAGAAGCCCAAACTTTAAAGAAAATATGGCTAAGTAGATTTCGAAGTATAATCTCGGGATGTATTAGGTTCAATCTCGAGACATTTCGACATTAGAAAGGAGGATCTCGATATCACATAAAGTTCTCGACATAGGTATTGGTTAGGAGAATATCGAAGTGTATTTTGAAATTCAAAGATCTCGATGTCATGAAAATCTCGACGTAGGTTTTGAAATTGATTAAATAAAGACTTCGAAGTGTTAAGGTTATTGTTTCGAAATTTTGGAAAGATTTCGAAAGGAACCAGACAAAATAAAGTGAGTATCATATAGAATCTCGAAGCTTAGATAGAAATAAGAATTCGACTATGTAAGATGTCGAAGCTTTAGGAAGTTCTTGTAATTATAATTGGTTGGCAATCAAAAGATAAATACACGTGGGAATTGTTAAAGAATGACTAATGAGAGTTTTCTTAGGCTTGAAGTAATCGACATCATCATTAATAAAATACTTATATATATATAACATAATAGTACGATACATATAATATATTATATATATATATAGAAATTAGGGTTTTCTAAATTTGGAGGAACCTTATATATATATGTGTGCGTGTGTGTTATTTTCGTATAAGATTTTCGGTATGATACGGATTTTTAGAATTTAATAAGTTTCGATATTTTTAGGGTTTTCAACACAATAAGAATTAGAGTTTTCAATGATATTTTCGGTATAGTATAGTTACCAACTTTTAATGCAGGTTCGATATTGATTAAATATAAAACCTCTAAGCCAGGAATCTAATACATTACAACTGATAAACAGAAAGTAAACATTACGGATCAAAGTAATCATGCATATCACGCACGCATGTCGTTATAGGATTTCATATTTACGGATAAAATAATTGTATAGGTCAGGAGTCCGATAAGGGCAAGGACAAGGTCGCTTAAGCGAGCGGAGGCGAAACTTGTGAGTATGATTTGCAACATGTACCTTATGTGCTTTATGTGTTTATACGCCTTATATGAATTAATTGACTAATATGTGCTTTATATGCTATTCATGGATCGACGTGAATTATGTGACCGAAAGGTGCTTTTATATGATTTACGTGCCAGATAAGGTATTTTATATAGCATTGTATACATATAAAATAAAAGAGAAATTGTTATGACTGCTACGACTACAGATGGTATGATACGGATGCTACGGCATACATCCCTACAAATCGGGGGATTTTATAGAGTCCTGTACAGGCAATACGTATCCCTACAAATCGGAGGATTACGACATGGTTATAGAGTCCCATGCATGGGCGCCGACTGGGCGTACAGTACAGTCTAGCTAGTCTATAACGGGAGTATCAAAATAAATGGCATGTGATCTACGGATCGTGTGAATGACCGTTATATGAAAGATGATTATGTGATTTGAAATGGCATGGTTACGATATTGATGGAAAGGAATGGACTACTGTGTATTTTATTGTTACTTGTATTAATTAACATGTTGCGATCATACTCTGAATCGGTGTCTTCACAGTTGTTGTAGATAATTAGCAGGCTGCGTAGAAAGCATCTTCATAAGCATGGATTCAAGGTTGGCCGACTACGCTCTCCTCCTGCTCCCCTCTGGTTCATCGTTAGCATATAGAATAGAAACGGATATAGACTGTTGCATTTTGTAACTCATATGATAGGTACATATATGTACATTATTGTGAAAGGAACTAGACCGGATGTACGCGCCTGTTTTGTTAAAGGAAATGGTCATGGGAATTGCGAAAAATTTTATATGAATATTTTATAGCTGCGTAAAAAGGTAATAGGAAACGGGGCGCTACAGGTAGATTCCTGCATGTCCCAAAAAGTTCCTAACCGCCTTCACCGACGTGGGTGGTGGCAGCTGCTCAATTACGTCGACCTTCGCTCGATCTACCTCAATGCCCTTGTGTGATACCTTGTGGCCAAGAACTATGCCTTCCTGTACCAATTTAAAACAAGGTTAGTCTCTTCGCAACGTTTAAGAACAAATTATCGAGGCATGTATCGAACGTAGATCCAAACACAGAAAAATCATCCATAAAGATCTCCATAAATTTCTCAACTACATCATGGAAAATAGCAAGCATGAATCTTTGAAATGTAGCTGGGGCATTACATAATCCAAATGGCATACGTCTATACGCAAAAGTACCGTAAGGACAAGTAAAAGTAGTTTTTTCTTGATCCTCAGGTGCTATAGAAATCTGATTATACCCTGAATAGCCATCTAGAAAACAATAAAATTCATGTCCAGCTAATCGCTCTAACATTTGATCGATAAAGGGAAGTGGAAAGTGATCTTTACGTGTGGCATCATTTAATTTTCTATAATCTATGCATACACGCCATCCCGTAACTGTCCTAGTGGGAATTAATTCATTTGAATTATTTTTAATCACAGTTATACCTCCCTTTTTAGGTACAACTTGCGTCGGACTAACCCATGCGCTATCGGAGATAGGATAAATAATAACTGCGTCCAAAAGCTTGATTACCTCCTTCTTCACAACTTCCTGCATAGTTGGGTTTAAACGCCTCTGTGGTTGTACGACAGGCTTGTATGAGTCCTCCATCAAAATCTTGTGCATGCAAACGGTCGGACTTACTCCTTTTATATCGGCAACTTTCCATGCGAATGCCCGCTTGTGTTCCCTTAGCACTCTTAATAGCTTTTCTTCCATGAGACTTGTCAATAAGGAAGAAATAATCACAGGTAAAGTGTCAGAGGTGCAAAGATAAACATATTTAAGATGGCTAGGTAAAGGCTTTAAATATAGAATTGGAGGATCCTCGATTGATGGCCGTGGTTGCGGTCCTAATGTCCGATCGAGTTGCTCAAATTTTGATTTAAATGACTTTCTGTGAGGTGTATTTGCCTCTAGACTTGCCACGATATACTCCAACTCATTATTGATATTTTCTCCCGTTAAGCATGCTTCCAACTCATCTTTGTTCCTGAAAGCCTTAAGATACTCAAAAGCGCATGAGTCAATACTATCAATAAACGAGCATGAATCATCATCAATGGGATGTTTCATTGATTTATAAACATCAAATACTACTTTTTCATCCCCTATTTGTAAGATGAGTTTACCATTACCGACGTCGATGAGTGCTCTTGCCGTATTTAGAAATGGTCTTCCAAGTATCAGTGGCATATCGGTATCTACCTCCATGTCTAGTACCACAAAATCCGCTGGAAAGTAGTGTTCTCCAACCTTCACGAGTACATCCTCGATGATTCCTCGCGGGTATGTGATCGACCTATCCGCTAGTTGGAGAATCGTAGATGTGGGTTTTGGCTAACCAACTCCTAATTTCTTAAGAAGAGAAAAAGGTAATAAATTGATGATTGCACCTAAATCACACAACACATTAGTAAATGAAAGCGAGCCTATAGAGCATGGGATTGAGAAACTCCCTCTATCTTTAATTTTTGGAGGTAACTTCATTTGTAGCACGGCTGAACATTCTTCATTGAGCGCTATCGTACCATGTTCCTCCAACTTATTCCGATTCGACAATAGCTCCTTCAAGAATTTTGCATGCTTCGGTATCTGCAAAAGCGCTTCAACAATAGGAATATTAATTTCAAGCTTCTTAAAAATATTAATAAAGCGTTCAAATTGCTTATCAGGTTTTCCCCGTCGTAGTGCAGCTGGAAATGGAGGTCGAATCCTTATCGGTGGTAGTGGTTCGGCCTTCTTTTCGGATGGTGGAGAGTCCAACGTCTTCGTGATTGAAGTACTTTGGTCAGCATCTTTTGTTTCGATCTCTTCCACCGCCTTTTGGGTTTCTGGAGCTGGCTCGAGCGTCTTTCCATTCCGTAGTTGAATGGCCTTCGCGTACTCTCTAGGGTTTTTCTCGGTGTCGCTTGGGAGTGCGCCTTGTTTGCGTTCGGATACCGTGCTCGCAAGTTGTCCAACTGTTGTTGCTAGGTTGTGTATTGTGGCCTGTAGATCTTGAAAATTGGTGTTGACCCTTGTCTCTAGACTTTGGAAGCGTTCCTCTGCCTTGCGATTCTCATTGCATTGTATCGCTACCAATTTGTCGAGCGCTTCCTCCCAACTTGCTTTTGGTTGTTGTTGTTGTGTGTTTTGTTGCCCTTGATGCTTCTGAAAAGGTGGTCGCTCTTGTTGACTTGGGAATCCCGGAGGCTTCTCGTAGTGTGAATTGCCATACGATAGGTTTGGATGATTTCTCCAACTCGGATCGTATGTGTTAGAGTACACGTTCTTTGATTTGTTGTGGATGAAGTTGGCCAACTCCGGATCCTTGACTTGGATCGCATCTAGCATCCGGTGAATAGCCTCAAATTGTGCTTCCATTGAACTATTTATCTCATGCACGCCAGCTGTTCGTCGGTCTAGATCTTGTACCGTATATCTCGCCGGGTAGGCTGCAACCCTCTCTATGGTTGCGAGTGCGTCAATATCTCCTAACTCCATGAAACTTCGCCCTCACCCTCCATCAACGATCCGCTTATTTGTGTGCTTAAGCCTAGAAAGAACGACTGCATTTGTTCGATCAATGGGATGTTGTGATTTGGGCATTGTCGGAGGAGATTCTTGTATCTGTTCCATGCATCGCTTAGTGTTTCTCCTCCTTGTTATTTGAAGTTCACGAGTTCAGCCCTAATTTCGCTCGTTCTTGATAACGGGTAGTATTTGCCCAGAAAACATTCTACCAATTCATCCCAACTATGTATGGATGCATGCGGCAGTGACGAAAACCATTCGGACGCATTTCCTGCTAAAGAAAATGGAAAGAATGTCAGCTTTATGACTTCTCGAGAAACACCCGGATATTTAATAGTTTTGCAAATTTGTGAGAATTTGGTAATGTGGGCATTTGTGTCCTCGTTAGTCAGGCCGCTGAATGTTGAACCGGCAATCGGGTCGTTGTCATCGAAGTGCCCCGGAAGTGCTTGGCTTAGCAAAGTGGGCCGTAAAGCAACCATCTCGTGATTGTGTTGTTCCTCGCGATTCTCTTCTCGTTCTTGATCCTCCATCATTTGTCTACGGTTTCGGTTCTTGCGTCGGCACGTAGTTTCGATTTCAGCGTCGAACATTAATTGTCCCTTATTTGAGCGTCGTGTCATGCACCGAATAATATTTCTGCAAAAAGATTTAAAATCAACGTAAATAAGTCGGTAAAAAAAAAAGATAATAATAATAATAATAGTAATAATAATAATAATAATAATAAAGTAGTGATAACTTAGATAAATAATAATAATAAATATAAGTAAAAAAATAGAAATGATGATTATAATAATACTAATGCTAATTATAATATACTAAAATAATAATATTTATATAGGAAAAAGAAATAATACTTCTACTGCAATAAATAAAAATAATAATAAAGATAATAATAAAAATAATAATATTTTTTTTAGAAATATATAATTGGTAGTGATGTACGGAAAAATAATAATAATAGAACTAAAATAAAAATAAAATGATGATGATATAATAAAAATAATATTAATATTATTAATAATAACGCTTCTACTAGAAGAAAAACATATATATTATAATAATACTAATAAAAATTTATAAAAATAGAATATCTAAATTAAACTCGGAATTAAACTTAAAATTAATGATACCGCTGTCCCGGCAACGGCGTCAGAAACTTGACACGCTCGAATACTAGCAAGTATACTAGGTCGTGCAAGTAGTATAAAATGGACGTAAGTCCAAGTATCGATCCACGAGGACAGCTCGATTAATTTTAAAATATTATTCTGAAATTTAATTTAGACTAATGCAAATTTTAAATATGGTATTTTTATGAATTTTGATATTAAAAATAATCAAACCAGATAAAAGCGCAAATAAACAATTAAAGCAAATAGACGATTGATGACTTAAAATCAATTAACGACAATGTGATCAAGGCGTATGCTCAGCACGAATTATTCCTACATCTACATGCAATCAATCATAAATAACCAAAATGAGTCTCAGTCAAGGTAGAATTTCTTAAAATAATAGCTACTCGTTTGTCCCGCAATAACGATCCTATGCGATAGAGAACCAATCCCTATATATCTATATGACTGTAGTTTCTACGCACGCATTTAATATTTATGAAACTCCCCGAGTTAAACGCTTTTGGCGCCTAAGACCTCGGAAACCACATGAACGTAACCGAATTCCATTTCTGGTCAGTTTTACGTCGTGGTGCTTTATATTTATCGTTCTAACCGGTCTAATTACTTTGTCCGTCTCATAAACCAGTCAAATATCATGCATATGTTGATCAGACACACGCAAGCATTAACTCAAATATAAAACACATAACTCGACTCATGCGATTAAATACGATGCGAATAACATTAAGACGAACTCATAATCCGGCCTTACATGGCCTTAATCACATAATATTTTACGCTAGCATATTAAAATACGAAAACAACGACGGTTCAAAAGAAAGCATCGCTGCGAACGTCTAAATAAAATATAAAGTTCGTCCCTTACGATACACGAGTCGTTAGTCTTCGCCCCGGTGTCTCTGTCGTGCGAGCGAGTAACAACTATCTACCGTCCTTTTGGCTTCAAAAATCGTCTAGAGTGGTGGCTCTTTCGTGGCTTAATGATGTGTGTGAGTAAGGTATGGTTTTTTTTTTTTTTTATGTACGTGAAGTCTCCCCCCCAGAGCTGTCTGATTCCTCCTTAATATATAGTCTTTTGCTCTCTTTTTTGGTGTGCGGATTTTGCTCCTTAATATATGGTCTTTGTTCTATTTTTTTTATGCAACTTCTCCCTTTTCTTTATTTCCAGCTTTCTTCCTTAAAACATGGCCCTTGTCATCGCATGTGTATTTGAATTGCATGCCACTTGTGTCTTGATTTGTATGGAACCAAGCACCTAAACTTCCTCCTTTATGTCTCAATTTGTTTTTGTCCTATTTGACATAAATTAATTTAAGGAAGGTAAGGCAACGTGGCTTTTAGGTTCATTTCACTCTAATATATATCAAATATAAAATGTGAATATAAACCTACCATGTCATGGAAATCTAAATAAGTACTTGATGATAACACATGTTTATGAGGTGTAAAAATTATGTAAAATATTAACTCATCAGTTATATCTTCTGTGAGGGCACGAAACCTTTCATTGGTGTGCTGCCGGTCACCATTGATTGTCTTGCTGAGAATAGACATCGTTCTGTAAGTCTGTTTTACTAAAGAGATCTCCTTCGTTCCACTCATGATCTCAACCGGTATTGATGCGGTTTTGGGAGGATCACCCGGTAGTTGAGAAGACTGTGGAGCCGTCTGCGGATGGGCTGGTGTCTGAACTTGCACCGGTTGAGGATCGGTGAAGACAATAACTGACTCAGTTGTTATAGAAGGAACTGAGGTGCCCGATCCAGTTGCTGCATCAGCAGTATGGGAGTTGTCGGTCTCGCAGACATCATCGGTTTCGTGCTCCAACTGAACTTCGATCGGTTGGGGATTTGCGGTGGTGACTGAAATGCCTTGACCATCTTCAGCATCGATTGGAACTTCTACCGTCGCAGAGACCCCATCAAAGGTGAGAGGCAGGGACCACGGATTGAATGCCGGAATCTGAATAGGTATCTGAGGCAGTGAGTAGAGAGATGGGATCTGAATCGGTATCTGCAAATTTGCCAAAGATGGCATAGAGAAATTCGAAGCCGGTTGGCGGAAAAGCTGTGGTCCGCCATACGGATGATGAAGCCGGTATTGAAGGACCCGATTCAGACGTTGAAATAGGAACTGGTCTGAATACCAGTTGGAGAGAAGCAGCTTCTTCTGGAGCTGATGAAGAGGGCATTGGTGCGAGGACTAGGGTTGTGGTCATGGTGGAGGCAACCAGTGTTTTGCAGGTAGCAGAGGTAGATGCAGTCGGCGTAGTGGAAGCAACTGATGAGGAGGAGACATCCGGTTGAAGCCTGTTGACAGCAGTAGCATAGTAGGCCTGCATGCTCTGCATCTCTGCCTCCAGTCTAGTCAGAACTTGAAGGTCGTGAACTGCATCAAGTCCTTCCGGTTGAAAGTTCTGCCTTCGCTGCTCGATGTAGTGCTGCAACTGATTTATCATGAGACGAAGGCGGTACAGCTCCTGAGCGCTCATCAAGATCTTGACCGACTGAATGTCCAGTAGCTTGCTGATTTTGGCCTCAGTCTTTCTTGCACTCTTTAGTCGATCAGAAGTGACCTTAGAGTTCCAGATCGTTCTGTTGACCGGAGTATACCGCAGGTCTAGCCAGTCATCATAGGCTTGAAGATCGGCCGCAATGATCTCGTCAATCTCCACACTGATAAGACGCCAGGCTGTGTCGTCAACTGACTCAGGGCTTTCTGCGACAATGATGGCTTTGCCCTTTCCTCTGTCAGTTGGAGGTGTTCGGACTGCTTCCGTATCACCACACCGCCTTGTGGTGGAGCAGTCCTAATCACCAAACCAGTTGTCCCTGAGACTGGAGGGACAGTGATGGTTGGTGCAATCAGGGAAACCGACAGTAGTGGTTGTGTAGAGTGAGTCGGTTCCTGAGAAGGTACTGATCCGGTCATCGCCTTCTTTTTGGGCGCTTGACTTCTCGATTTTGTAAAAACTTTCTGAAGTGGCTGAGTGTCTTCAGAGGAGGAGGAGGGCGCCAGAACTAGTTTCTTTTTGGCCGATTTTGGAGAGTGGTTTGGGAGTAGCGACTTTCTTCTTTGTGGGAGTCTCCGGTCTGCCAGTCGATTTCTTCTTTGTTGACACACAGCAACCAGTTTAGCTGAGCGATCACCAGTGGGTTTCTTCGTCAGCTGGGAGATGGCGAGATCCTTACTAGCCTTCCGTTTGGTCGGTTTCTTGGTGGGTGAAGCCACTGCGACCATGTGACGGATGACATCCGCCGATATGATTTGGGCAAACCCCAATGGGTGAACTGTTCCTACGTCAGCAGTCTTGTGCTTGAAAAGAAAAGAGAGTTGAGGGGAGAAATTCTTGAACTGCCTTTCACGAATTGGCAGTATCCCTTTCAGTACTGAGAAAATTACAGCAGACCAGTTGATCTCCATTCTAGTCAAGATGGCCACCATGGCTTGAACCTTGTCACTGGTAAGCATATCGAACGAACCAGCCTTGCCCAGAACTGACTTGGCCACAACATCATGGAGCAAACGATACTCTGGCTTCAACACGACTCGCTTGTCAGAGTCTTTGAATGATGTTCCGGTCAGAGACATTGAGGGCTTCATTTGTTCCTTTACGTCATCTGGAACATTTATGACGGTTGCTCCAGAGGTTGGCAGATTGAAGAGATCTGCGAAATATTCTTCTGTGATATCGAACTGATGCCCGTTGATTAGGCACTGTAGGCGGTCTCCAACAATAACGACTGTGTCGAAGAATTGATGCAGAGCATCTGGGTAGTACTCGTTGGTGCACTGAAGAAAGGTCTGAAGACCGGTTGCAATTAAGGCTTCGAGAACAGGGCGGAAACCGTCATGCTCGGTTTCCATGCTGTTGGCGAAGTAAATCTGGAGCGCAGTCCTTGTGAGGTCGTTGTTTATTGGGGCCATTTTTCTGAGAATGTGGTAGGGTTTTGATGAGAGATTTGTGGAAATTTGAGAGAGAGAGACGATTCTGCTTGTGAGTTGAGGATAATGATGAAACTTCTCCAATTGATCACGAAACCAAGTCTTTTGAGCGGGTAAAGCGTGTTTTCGCATTAAATGCACAAGACGTCTTGTCGCTTAGCCTTCCTCTCACATCGTAACTGCTGGGTAGTACAGGGTCTGTTGTCAGTTTTCCTGAAAAGGTACTATGACGGAATGTGTGCAATTGATGACGTGTATTAAATAAAAACGATTTCAGTCAGTCATTGGTCAAGAGGGAGAGAGGAATATTTCGGTATCTATACCATTCTTTAGGAGGAATTACCGATTTCATAATAAAAGAAGATAACCGGATTTAGGGGGTAGCAACAAAAAGTTGAGGTTTTTGAGAGACATATTTGTAACGAAGGTCAATTTTAGACGAAACTGACAGGAGTAATGTATTTTGACCAATATGAAGAAAGTGACTGTTTAAGAAGGAAGGCTTACACGATCATCAATTTGCACGGTTTGTTGTAGTGTCTAGGCAACCAGTTATATTAATCAATTTAATATAACGATGTTCCCCCTGACTCTATGCTTAGGATGCGAGCATGCCAAGATGCAGCTAACGAGCCCAACCATTCCGAATCCGATGAGGAATGGAATATGGGCTCTACCATTCCAGCGGCTGTAAGCCAAGATGTAGCTACGGCTGATAAGCCACGACAGCGGCTGAAGGACAGCTAACAGCTTTCCGAAAGCCAAGAGAGTTACTGAGCTAGATGTCTTATGGAGCTATATGACTCTTAGATTTATCCTATATTGGCTTTATATGTCTTTTTAGGGCTTCTTAAAGGGTTCTATTAGGATAAATCTAATAAACCTAACGCATTTCGAAAGAAAAGGAACTTAGCTTCTGGTAGCGGCTTGGTCAGTATGTCAGCGACTTGTAGATCGGTTGAGATGTGTTCCAAGCGTACATTCTTCTTCAGCACATGATCTCGTATGAAGTGATGTCTTATCTCAATGTGCTTCGTCCTTGAATGAAATACCGAATTCTATGTGATGGCAATTGCGCTCGTATTGTCACAGAAAATAGGGGTATCGGTTTCCCTGATCCCATAATCTTCCAGTTGATGCTGTATCCATAGGATCTGTGAACAGCAACTTCCAGCCGCCAAGTATTCTGCTTCAGCTGTAGATGTGGCTATGGATGTTTGTTTCTTGCTGAACCAAGAGATTAGCCGGTCACCAAGGAACTGACATGTTCCACTGGTGCTTCGCCCGTCTATCTTGCAACCGGCATAGTCAGCATCGGTATAGCCATGCAACGACATGCTTGAGTCTTTAGGGTACCACAATCCTACATTGATGGTCCCTTTGAGATATTTCAAGATGCATTTTGCAGCTGTGAAGTGGCTTTCCTTTGGATCAGACTGAAACCGGGCGCACAGACAGACGCTATACATAATATCCGGTCTGCTGCCAGTGAGATAGAGTAATGATCCAATTAGCCCCCAGTATTTAGTAACTTCAACTGGAGTTCCATTTTCATCATTGTCTAATTTGATTGATGAACTCATAGGTGTTGTGGCTTGAGAACAGTTTTCCATGCCGAACTTCTTGAGCAACTCCTTTGTGTATTTGGCTTGATTTATGAATATACCCTGCTCCATCTGCCTTACTTGAAGTCCCAAGAAGAAGGTAAGTTCATCCATCATACTCATCTCAAACTGATCCTGCATCATTTTAGAAAACCGCTTGCACAACTTAGGATCAGTTGACCCAAATATGATGTCATCGACATAGATATGAACAATCAGTAGATGGTTGCCCTTCGTAAATCTGAATAGTGTTTTGTCAACACTCCCGATGGTGAACTGGTGACCAGTTACGAACTTTGATAGCGTTTCATACCAAGCTCTTGGTGCTTGCTTTAGTCCATATAGAGCTTTTTTCAACCGGTAGACGTGATCAGGGTGCTCATGGCTTTCAAAGCCGGGTGGTTGAGCAACATACACTTCTTCAGAAATTGTACCGTTCAGAAACGCACTCTTAAAATCCATTTAAATCACCTTGAAGTCCTTGTGAGCTGCATACGCTAAGAATATCCGAATGGCCTCAAGTCTTGCTACTGGTGCGAAGGTCTCATCATAGTCAATTCCTTCTTCTTGTCTATAACCTTGAGCAACCATTCTTGCCTTATTCCTAGTTACAAGTCCATCCTCATTGAGCTTGTTCTTGAATACCCATTTTGTACCAATTACAGTTTGGGTTGGCCTGGGAACGAGAGTCCAAACTTGATTTCGCTCAAACTGGTTTTCTTGCATAGCTTCTACCCAGTTGTCATCCTTGAGTGCTTCATCGACCTTTGTTGGTTGAACCTGAGATATGAACGCATAACTGAATAAGTTTTGATTCATCTGTCGCCTTGTTTTCATAGGTGCAGTAAGATCTTCTATGATCAATTACTGGGAATGATTCAGCTTTGTACGATTCCATTTGATGCGTTCCCCCTTAATTGATTCCTCCGGTATTCCTTGAGTACCATCATTGGTTGCGTTTTCTGGGACAACTTCATGACCAGTATTACATGAACTGGTTGGTTCCACCGGTATCTCAGTAGTAGTATTTTGAGCACCGGTTTCTTCTGTGATGGGTAGTTCAGTAAGTTCTAAGACCGATTGATCCCGTTCTTCATCACTCTCGTCTTTGAAATGAGATTTCTCCAGTTGACTGCTTAAGCGACCAATGTTACTGGGAGTTTGATCATCGGTCTCTGATTCTTCAAAGACAACATGTGCTGATTCTTCAATAGATAGAGTTTTAGTGTTGAAGACCCGATAGGCTTTGCTAACTGAGGAGTAACCGAGAAAGATCCCCTTTTCTGCCCTTATATCGAAGGTTGAGAGTTGATTTTTCCCATTGATGTGAATGAAACACTTGCTCCCAAATGTTTTGAAGTAGCCTACTGAAGGGACATTTCCGGTCCATACTTCGTATGGTGTTTTGCCCTGTTTCTTGCAAATCATTGACCGGATCTGTGTATAGCACGCAGTATTGATGGCTTCTGCCCAGAACTTATGAGAAATGTCTGCATCTACCAACATTGTTCTGGCCGCTTCCTTGAGAGTTCTGTTTCTTCTTTCCGCAACCCCATTCTGCTGCGGTGTCCTGGCAGCAGATAACTCATGGCGTATACCATGGTTCTCAAGAAATTCGGTTAGCATAAAATTCACAAATGAAGTACCTCGATCACTACGAATTCGGTTTATGTTACCATTTTGTTCATTCTGCATTCTTTTGAAGAGTTTCATTAGGCTGACCGAGGTCTGGTCTTTAGATTTTAAAAATACAACCCAAGTAAACCTGGAAAAATCATCTACAACTACGAGAGTGTACTTAGCACCACCAAGACTGACCACCGGTATGGGTCCAAAGAGATCCATGTGAAATAAGTCTAAACACCGGTTTGACTCTATATTCCCTTTACTTTTGAAAGTTGACCTAATTTGTTTACCTAACTGACACGCAGTGCAATGTTTATCTTTTGAAAACTTTAGATTAGGTAGACCTCTAACTAGACTGTTCTTCTTAAGGGCTGAAATGGTCTTAAAATTTAGATGGTTGAGGCGTTTGTGCCATAACCAACTTTTGGAGTTATGAGCTATAAGACAAGTTTGTGTGGATACCGACTGATCTCCCCACTGGACTCTATATGTGCCACCAACTCTATAATCGGATATCAGTTTATGTTCCGTTTTATCCTTAACAAAGCATTTATCCTTTTCGAAAGATATTAGAAAGTTATTTCTACATAGTTGGCTGACACTTATTAAGTTATAGTGAAGTTTTTGTACTAAATGTACATCCTTTAGGGTAAAGTTCCTCTGAGTAATTACTCCCTTCCCTATTGTTTTACCTTTACCGTTGTCTCCAAAGGTGATGATAGGTCCGGTATGTGGTTTAAGCTTTTTCAGCAGCCTTTCGTCTCCCGTCATATGTTGACAGCATCCACTGTCCAGATACCATACCGACCGGTTTAGCTCCTCAATGTACTGAAAAAGAAATATATGTATCTATATACATATATATGTATATTGGTACCCAGTTTTACTTGGGTCCAGATAGATTAGGTTCTTAGGTACCCAAATCTGAATGACTTTGAAAGTCCGTCCAGTACTTGGGTCTATAAGATATTTAACATTTCTAGACCTAGTCATTCCTAGTCTTGGTGCCCGGTATTGCCTACCCCTGTTTTTATACTCATAATAACACCCCTGATTCCCCCTATGTTCATGCCTATTAAATATTGGTTTAGTTCGTGTGGGAACAGTTCTTGGCAGCCTCTAATTTGATTGATATTCTTTCCCTGTCCTGACTGAGGGCTCGGGTGTGTTGCCTGTATCATTTGCTTGTGAGGAGCTAGCTGAGACAAACTTGATCCATCCGGTATTCTTCGCGTGTGATGAAGATTCACCTGGTCCAGTATCTTTAAATCCTAGCCCGGTCTTATCATTGCTATCCTTCAGGTTGCTCTGAATGCTTTCTGCTTTCTTCTTGGACTGATTCCAGGTCTGTATAATGGTGTTTAACCTAGATTTTTCGGATTTTAGCTGCACTATCTCCTTTCTAAGTTCCCTAACCTCCTCAGTCAGAACCCCTGTTTGACTGAGATCACTATCGGTTTGTTCAACCGGTGTGATTTTTCCCTTTTGTTTAATTCTAGCAGATATCTTCTGATATTCATCAGCCATTTCTTGAAGAGCTTGAAGTAGCTCTTCCTTTGTAAAGTCATTCGAGGCATATTCACATACCTCATCGTCGGTCATGTTGGCCATAAGACACTCATGAGTTTCCTGGTCACTACTGGTATCTGACTCATCACTGTCTGATTCTTCTGAGTCAGAGTCATCCCAGGTTCTTCCATTTTTGGCTACCAGTGCCTTTTGATACTTCTTGGACTTGGTACTGGCTTTCTCCTTTTCTTTCTTAGAGACTCGGCAGTCAATAGCGTAATGTCCTTTCCTGCCACATTTAAAACAAGAAACATCAGTTCTTTCAGTTTTGTTTTTCGAAGAGTTCTTACCTTACGTAGTATTGCTTCGGTTTTTCTTCATGAACTTTCCGAATCTCTTTACAAAGAGCGCATGACTTCGTCGGTCAGTTTCTCAGATGTTTTTGAAGTTGAGGCTTCTGGGGCTACAAGTGCTTTGACCGGTTGTTCTGTAACTGCTTCTTCCATCCTCGTTTGTAGCTCGAACTAATAGGCCTTGAGATCTGCAAATAGATCGTGAACCTGTATCTTGCTGAGATCCTTTGATTCTCTCATGGCCATGGTCTTTACATCCCATTCACGAGGAAGTGCTTTCATTAGTTTGATGGCCACATCTCGGTTTTCCAACGTCCTTCCAAGATCAATGAGATCGTTGATGATGTTCATGAACCTGCTCTCGAAATCGATCGTTGATTCTCCCGGTTTCATCTTTGCGCCATCATACTTTTGAATGGCAACTATCAGTTTTTTTCCCTTGTAGATTCATTCCCTTCACAGATTTGGCAGAGTTTCGTCCAGACCTCCTTAGTGGCTTTACACAGCATGACTTGTCTGAATGTTCCGGTATCGAGTGTTTTCAACAGGATGTCTTTGGCTACATTGTCCATATTCATCAGTTTCTTTTCGCCCTCTATCCAATCACTTTTTACCTTTGGAACTGTTTGTGGTTGTGTCTTATCTTGTGTGTGTTGTGGGTTGATCTTTGTCAGCGAGGGAGGTCCATCAGTGATGACGTCCCACATATCTTCGTTCTGGGCCGCTAGATGAGTCATCATACGAACTTTCCATTCCATGAAGTTTTCTCGGGAGAACATCGGCAGCTTGCTTGATGTATTCATTTTTATCGGTTGATGATTGAATAAACCCTCTCTGATACCACTTGTTAGGATCGGTTTACGCGTTTAGAGGGGGTGAATAAACGCTTGACTCTTTTTCAGTTTGTTTAGCTATTTTGTGCGGTGACTGGTATTCAATCAGTGACCGGTCAGTATTTGTGCGGAAAATGATACTGAGCGATTGTAATCGATACGCAATAAAATACGAGTGTCTTTGAGACCGAGTTGTTTCTGGAAGTTCGGAGTCAAGATCTCCTACGTCTCCCCTTCTTCCTCGCAAGGAAGGTTCACTAGATCTTCAGTTATACAAATCACAGTACAACCTACCCAGCTGAACACAGCTCAATCTAGTGAATCACTTAGGCAGACGTTTACAACAATCTACCTACTTCAACAGCTTTTTACAGTCCGTTGGAAAATAAAGAACATAAACCAAGAACAGTTATGTCTTTAGACTTCACTCTTGATTTTTGCTTTTTCACAGTGTTTGAAGATCGTCGATAATCGCTTAGAATACGTGAGATGGTGAAGTACTTGCTTCAACTTGTATTCCTCCTTTTATAGCTGAGGTTTGAATTTAAAGCCGTTGTGAGATAAACTGTTCACTCTGAACAGTGCATTAATTGACTTTCCCAAAATGGGTCTGTCCGGTTTGTGCTGCAGTTTATCCTGTCACTTTGCTTTATTCCTTATTTGCGTTAGTTGACCTCTGCTTCACTCTGGACATGCAGCTTGCATTGAATGTCTGAAATTTCCTTTTTGTCTTAACAAGCTCTTGTCTCGAGTGTCCAGTCTGTATCAAGTCCGGTCTAGCATATTTTAGTGTTCTGTTTGAAATCTTGTCCGTGACCGGTATCCATAGTCGGTATGCAGTAGAATTCTTCGTACTTAGTTCAGATCGGTCACTTAAGTGTGGCGTTTGTTCGTTAGTATGGATCGGTGCGTTAGATCTCCGATTTCACATCTTTAGTCAGTTATCTCAACACCAAAACTATTAATCCGAATGTTTAAATTCGTATTACTAGCATTTACACTAAGAGTTGTGTAGGAGTTAAGAGTTTCGATACTAGAACACATTGATTTTTGAGGGTTTCGAATCTTTGAAGATAAGATCATGAATTTCGAAAGAATGAGTTTTTCAATTATAAGATTTCGAAAAAAGAACTAATATTTATTTTAAGAGTTCGAAAGAATGATTTCGTAAAATGATTTCGTAAAATACTTCTAGAATTTTAATTTCTGAGATGTATTTCAAGTAGGATTCGAAAGTACTATTGGCAAGTAAAAAAAAATTTGAACAAAAAGTTCGAAACAAAGTTCGAACTAAAGTTCGAAATCAGTTCCCAACAAGAGTTCGAAATCAGTTTCTAACTATTTCAATAAAGAGATGAAGAAGTATTAGAAAAAGACTTACATATAATAACAATGTTAGGTAAAGGTCACAATCCATAGTAACCCTGTCAATTTCGAACAACTCCAATAACAAATAAGGAATGAATAAAAAATGATTAAGATGATATTAATATAAGCCAAGGGTCAGGGTAACGATTACATGTTTGGATGGGAATGAGATTTCGAAACCATTGATTAGGTGGAGATTTGAAATTGAGATAGGAAAGTTCGAAAGTAAGGTTTTTATAGTAAAAAGATTTCGACATACCTAAGCTTGGAAGCATTTGAAATTTGATTATATTCTTGAGGTTCTTGAGAATTTCAAGAGTTTCGAAAGATTAGAAATAAAGATTTTTCGAAAGAATAAGGTTTCGCAATTGCGTAATTTCGAAAGAAAATGATTCTGAAAATTAAATTTCGAAAGATTAAGTTAATAATATTTTAAAGATTTTCGAAAGATTTGAGTTATGAATCTCGAAAAAAAATTAATAAATAAATAGGATTTCGAACAAATATTTCGAAAGGTTTAATTTCGAGAAAGGTTCAATTTCCGTAATAGTATTTTGAAATTTTCGAAAGATAGTTTGATAATATTTTAAGAATTTCGAACGAAATTTCGAAAGGATTTCTTGAAAGGAATTGAAAAAGGTTTGTAGAAGATTTCGCAAAAAGCTTTCGCAAATTGGGTACGCGGGCCAATTTTTAAATATCGGGCCAAACGTCTTTCGCGGGCCGATGAGTTCGCGAGTTGTGCGAAGAAGCTCGGGCTGAAATCAGGTTCTAGCGGGCCGAAAGTCGGGCTGCGAATTCTTTTGCGGGCTGAAACAGACTTCGCGAATCCTTAAGGATTTCGCGAAGTTGAAATTTTCACGGGTCAAATAAAATTTAGGCTAATTAAAATAATGTCACAAATTGAAAATCGACTTTGCAAATTTTAAGGATCTCACGAAAAATGGAGTTCGCGGGTCAGGTGATAGTTCGCGAATTATGAGATGAATTCGCAAAATCGATAGGTCAAAATCAATTTTGATATTTAACAAATTTTCACTAATTTTAACTGATTTATCAATAGTATATTTTCAAAAATATAATTACAGACAGAGAGTTAAATACAGGTGAAGACTATAAATAGGAATTAGTCTTGCATAACAAAGCATGCATATCACTCATGCATATCATATAGGGATTTTATATTTACCAGGTAAAATAATTATATAGGTCACGAATCTGACAAGGGCAAGGACAAAGTCCGATAAGCGAAAGGGAAAAATAGGCGAAACTTGTGAGTATGATTTGCAACATGTATTTTGTGTGCCTTATGTGTTTATATGCTTTATATGAATTAATTGATTAATACGTGATATATGTGCTATATATTATCGACGTGAACCATGTGACCGTAATGTGCTCTTATATGATTTATGTGTCATATAAGGTATTTTATATAGCATTGCATACATGTAAAATAAGGGAGAAATCGTTATGACTGCTACGACTACAGATGGTATGATACGGATGCAACGGCATATAGCCCTACAAATCGGGGATTTTAAAGAGTCCTGTACAGGCAATATGTATCCCTACAAATTGGGGGACTACAGAATGGTTACAGAGTGTAATACCCGTAAAAATTTAATACGGGATTATTTCAATAATTTTCGAAATTACAAACTTTATTTTCGAACAAGATCAAATTTCTTTTTGAATTGGGCCAAGAATTTACAATTCGGCCCAAATTTTTAAATGGGCTGAAAATGAGAAATTAAAGCCCAAATCTATAAAAATAAAAATAGAAAAAGATAAAAATAAAAAGAGGGAGAGAACGAAAATAATTGAGATGGGTAGAAAGATTCTTTCATGATGACTAAGAACCCACATGGCATGTTCAATGTTTCCTCCATGCATGTGAGGTAGGGTCTCTTTGAAATAAACAAGTACTCTACAACAACTAATACACATGGAGCAAAATAAATAAATAAGAGAGAGTTGAAAAGAGAAGGGGAGGGTGGCCGAGAGAAAGAAGAGAAGAAAGAGAAAGAAAGAAAAAAAAAAAGAAAGGAAAGAAAGAAGGGGAAGAGGCCGAGAGAGAGAGGGAGAGAAGAAGAAGAAGAAGAGAAAAGGAAGGAAAGGAAAAGGAGGAGGAGAAGAAAACTCTCCGAAAGCACGGGATCGAAGCTCTCGGGTCGGGATCACACGACACAACCCGTTACGTAGCTCTTTACGGATTAAGGTAGGTGAAGATCACCTACATACGTAAACAAAATAGGAGTTGTGAATTTTTACGTGATACATGATCTTTTGAATTGTTCACGTTTATATGCTAATAATTTATTTGTATGATCTTTTTGATATATGATTTACGTGTGATTTCGGCCATCTCTACAAAATTGAGAGGTTTAGGGAGATAAAATATATCAGGGTTAGAAAAGTAGAATAGAAATTTTAAGGGTGAATTTGATTAGATTTGGAGAATTTGAGTATTAGTGCAAATTAGGGTTTTCTAGGGTTTCTTTAAAATTTAAGAATCTAAAATAAATATTCTATCGATTGGTGTGATTGTGTAATTTTCGAAAGATATGGTGTCAAATAAACAATTAAATCTCGACTACGGGCCTCTATGTAATTTTCAAAATTTCCGAGGAGTTAAATAAATATTTCTAAAGTGGATTGGGGCCGTGAAACAATTTTCAGAATTTCCGAGGAGTTAAATAAATATTTTTAAAGTCGATTGGGGCCTTGGACAAATATTCAGAAATTCCGAAGTGTTAAATAAATATTTTTTAGTCGATTGGGACCTTTGTGAAATTTTCTGAAATTCTGAGGGGTTAAATGAATATTAAATATTTTGGTTGGAGTTAACTATAAATTTTCGAAATCATTTTGGGACTAAACTGAAAATTATAAAACTTGGGGCAGATCTGAAAATTCAGAAATTTTCGGGACTAAACTCAAAATTCTGAAACTTTGGGCAGTTCTGAAAATTCTGAAAATTTTCTGGACTAAACTGAAAATTTTGGAATTTGGGGCAGATTTGAAAATTCTGAAATCTTTTGGGACTAAACTAAAATTTTAAAATTCATGGGGATTCTAAATACAAGTTTGAAATATATATATTTATATATATATATATATATATATATATAAATAAGGAATTTATGAGATATTTTGAAACTCGAGCGTTAGTGTTTTAAAATATATTTTTTTAAAAAATTATGAACCAATTGTGAAATTAGGGTCTTAAAAAAAAAAATTTAAATCTTAGAACTTTTAGTATAAATTCGGGGGAGAGTTCGGTGGTTAAGGTTTCGGGCCGATCAAATCGGAACGTAGGTTTCGGGCCCGAATAATTTTAGTGTATGAGGATTTTTTTTAGATCGGGCCGAGCTAATACATCGGTCCGATACATTGCAATTTATATGTTGCGTTGTGATATGTTGCATTTTACTTGCATTTCATTTGCATACATGTATTTCGAGGGGAGTTATAACCGTGCGGGGTTACGGTAGCACTGTATAGTGTTGATGAGCGGGGTAAAGTGATCGATGTTAGTTGTCAGGCTACGACTCGATGAAGCGCTTGCGGTTGAGACCGAGATGGGGCCGCTTGTTACTATTTCAGGTGCGGTTGAGACCGAGATGGGGCCGTTACCACATGTCATTGTTATAGTTACGGTTGAGACCGAGATGGGGCCGTACTATCATGGTATTATATGTCATTTATGCGTGGATTCCGAGTCTAGCCTAGGGCCCTGTTTTAGGAGTTGAGAGTTGTTGTAGGAACGAGCGTATGCTCGAAAGTTGTCGAGAGTGCATTGGTGAGGTGTCATGTTTGGGATGTGAGAGCATTTGCATTCATGCATATTTTCATCTACTGGGCAAAAGCTCAGGGTTTACGTGTGTAGGTAAGGCGGCTGATGGCGGTGACTCCACGGACTTTTGAGCGCGGTGCAGTACATGAGACGCGACCTGTGGAATGAGTTTATGTTTCGTGTTTTTAAATTTGGATTTGGACTTCTTGGGCTTCGGCCCAATAAATAATGTGTTTGGGTTGGACTTATGGATTTAAACATTGAACGTATTTGTATTATAATGTTTTAAAAGTTTATAATTAAATGGGCTTTCCGCTGCTTACGCTGCGAAAAAAAAAAAAAATCCGCCAAAATACGTATCTAGGAAGTCGGGTCGTTACAGTTGGTATCAGAGCCTTAGGTTATAGGTTCTGAAGACTGTCCATGTACTGCCGCTCAAAAGCCGGGAGGACCAGCCGCGCCTGTAAGTTTTACGCTATTATATGATTATATGTTAAATACTTATGTGCTTTCCTGCCTATGTTACGTGAATATAGATAACTAAGAAAATGGTTAGAGGACGAGGAAACAATCATCATGGAGAATCGAGTCGAAGGAGCGGATCTGAGTCCCCGACTAGGGAGCAACATACTATTGACCGTTTGACCGAGCTGATTCAACAACAAACAACTCAAATCCAGGACTTGATAAATCATCGGAGCTCATCTGAGCACCGTCCACCTCCACAGCCTGATCGTGTGGAGATTATTGGGGAACGATTTCGAAAACTCAATCCCCCGACCTTTTCTGATGCTACTAATTCGGCGGAGGCGGAAGACTGGATTGGTACCATCGAAGACCTCTTTGTTTACAGCCGAGTTCCGAACAACGAGAAAGCGTTATGCGCCGTTTCCCTACTTCGGGGAAACGCTCGTTTTTGGTGGAACACCGTCAAGGTGTTGGAGGATCCGGCCAACATGACATGGGAGCGCTTTCGGGAACTCTTCCATGATAAATATTTCACTGCTCACGACCAGGAGCAGAGGATGTATGAATTCATGAACCTGAAGCAGGGGAGTATGTCAGTGCCCGAGTACATCCGCAAATTCGAGGAGTTATCTCGGTTTGCTCCTCACCTCATAGCCACCAATGCTCTGAAGGTGACGCGTTTTCTTCGGGGGCTGAAACCCGAATTCTATCGGGATCTAAGCGTGGCGGGAGTGCGCCAGTTAGAGTTTCGACAGGCGACGGAACGGGCATTGATTGCGGAGCAGGCGGAGGGAGTTGTGAGGGAGGCCCAGGAGTCTAGTCGGAAGAGGGAAGCTCCACAAGGAGGCGGAAGTTCCAAACGGCCATTCTTTGGAAGGAGTCCAAACAACAGCGGCAACCGACCCAATCAACAGAACTGGCGTCCGACGTTCAACCAAGGAGCGAATATGAGGCCACCAAATCCAGCACCACGATGCCCACAGTGTGGAAGAAATCATGTCGGAGTCTGTTTCGGACAACGACCGGTGCATTGCTACCAATGCGAGCAGCCCGGACATTACACTCGAGATTGTCCCAGAACTCAACAGCTATTTCCGCACCCGCCACAGAACCAACCACAGAATCAAGTCCGACCACCGCTGGTGCCAGCTCGTGTCTTCGCACTTACGAACGAGGAGGCGGAGGCCTTACCGCCGGTGCCAGCTCGTGTCTTCACATTTACGAATGAGGAGGCGGTGACCAATCCGAACGTGGTCACGGGTATGCTGAACATATTTCATGTACCTTCAACAATTTTATTTGACTCTGGGGCCACACACTCGTTCGTGTCGTCTAATTTTGTGGCTAGAGCAGGAATTTATCCCACTCGTTCTATGTGCAATTTCGTGGTGTCTCTACCCCACGGAGATCCGACACGGACGAATCTAGTTGTGGAAGATTGTCCTGTTAGAATCGAGGGAAGAGATTTGAACGTAGATCTGATCGTAATCCCGATGAATGATTACGATATCATTTTCGGAATGGATTGGCTTTCTAGATATGGAGCTATTATCGACTGCTCGAAGAAAGTAGTCAAATTCTGCTTGCCCGAGGGAGAGGAATTTGAATTTTCGAGAAAGGCGAATGGTAATCCAATTCCTCAGATATCTTCTTTGAAGGCTCAGCGACTCGTAAATTCGGGTTGTGAAGCTTTCTTCGTCTTTGCGGTGAAAGCCGAAGAATCCTCTCAGCCGAAGCTTGAAGATGTTCCGATCGTAAATAAATATCCCGACGTGTTCCCCGATCACCTTCCAGGACTACCACCGAATCGAGAAATCGAATTCTCCATCGATCTCATGCCAGGAGCTGCCCCGATCTCTAAAGCTCCATATCGGTTAGCACGAAATGAATTACGAGAGCTCAAGGAGCAGCTTGACGAACCATTACAGAAGGGCTTCATTCAACCTAGCTTCTCACCATGAGGAGCTCCGGTATTGTTCGTACGGAAGAAAGATGGGTCAATGCGACTTTGTATCGATTATCGCAAACTTAACAAAATCAATAAAGAACAAATATCCATTACCGAGGATCGATGATCTATTCGATCAGATACAAGGGGCTACAGTATTCTCAAAGATTGATTTGCGTTCCGGCTATCATCAGTTAAAGATTCGTGAGGCAGATATTCCTAAAACAGCGTTCAGCACGAGGTACGGCCATTACGAATTCTTGGTCATGCCTTTCGGGCTAACGAATGCTCCAGCAGCTTTCATGGATCTAATGAATCGGGTCTTCAAAGAGTTTCTGGACCGATTTGTAATCGTATTTATTGACGATATTCTCATCTACTCGAAGATGAGAGAGGAACACGAAGAACATCTGAGGACGGTCCTTCAAATTCTTCGAGAAAAGCAGTTATTCGCCAAGTTCAAAAAGTGCTAATTTTGGTTGGAGCAAGTGGTCTTCTTGGGGCACATCATTTCAGGAAACGGACTTTCGGTGGATCCCAACAAGATAGAAGCCGTGAATAATTGGCCACGACCGACCACTCCTACGGAGATCAGGAGCTTTCTCGGGCTTGCTGGATACTATCGAAAGTTCATTAAGGACTTTTCCAGCATCGCCTCGACACTCACGAACCTGACGAAGAAGAATGTCCCATTCAAGTGGACGGAAGCTTGCGAGCAAATCTTCCAGGAGTTGAAGAAGCGATTAACGACGGCTCCTGTTCTTACGATTCCCTCCGGTACCGAAGACTTTTCGGTGTACAGTGATGCCTCGAAGAATGGCTTGGGGTGCGTATTGATGCAGAACGGGAAGGTAATCGCATATGCCTCCCGACAACTGAAACCGTACGAGAAGAACTACCCCACGCATGATCTAGAACTCGCAGCCGTGGTGTTTGCCCTAAAAATCTGGCGACACTATTTATACGGGGAACGATGCGAAATCTTTACCGATCATAAAAGCCTAAAGTACTTCTTCACACAGAAGGAGTTAAACATGAGGCAAAGGCGATGGCTCGAGTTGGTGAAAGATTACGACTGCGTGATTAATTATCACCCAGGAAAGGCGAACGTAGTCGCAGATGCTCTGAGCCGTAAATCGGTGAATGCAGAATTGTGCCAACTCGAAGTTGAAGTGATCAACTTCGGGGAGATCGAAGCGAGACTGGTAGCATTAACCTTGAAGCCGACGTTGTTGGACCAAATTCTAGAGGCACAAAAAGATGACGAATTATATCTGAAGATCCGAGCGGAACAAGACAAAAGTGTTCAATCGGAGGTCGAATTTCGAGACGACGGAAGTTTACGGTTCCGAGGTCGTTTATATGTGCCACACGATGAAGAAATCCGACGAACCATACTGACAGAGTCGCATACGACGATCTATTCGATACATCCCGGTGCAACAAAAATGTATCGAGACCTGCAAAGAAATTACTGGTGGCCGGGAATGAAGAAAGATGTGGCCGCTTTCGTGCAACGATGCTTGACATGCCAGCAAATCAAGGCAGAACATCAAAGACCGGCGGGAACGTTGCAGCCCTTGATGACTCCTGAGTGGAAGTGGGACCACATCACGATGGATTTCGTTGTGGGATTACCAAAGACGATGAAGGGCCACGATGCAATCTGGGTGATCGTGGACAGATTGACGAAATCGGCCCATTTCCTGCCAATTAGTCAAACATACTCCATGGAGAAGTACGCCGAGCTGTACATACAGGAAATCGTAAGGCTCCATGGGATTCCAATTTCGATTGTCTCGGATCGGGATTCGAGATTTCTGTCTCAATTCTGGGTGGGTTTACAGAAAGCCATGGGAACCAAATTGTCCTTCAGCACGGCTTATCACCCGCAGACTGACGGGCAATCGGAGAGAACAATTCAGACACTTGAAGATATGTTGCGAGCATGCGTTCTGGATTTCCGAGGGAGCTGGAGCAAATACCTCCCGTTGATTGAATTTTCATACAACAACAGCTACCAAGCCACAATTGGAATGGCGCCGTACGAAGCCTTGTACGGACGCAAATGTCGGTCCCCAGTTCACTGGGATGAACTAGGCGAGAAGGCGTTGTTAGGTCCTGAGATGGTACGCGAAATGACCGAAGCTGTTGAAAAGATTCGGGAGAGGATGCAAACGGCCCAGACTCGTCAGAAAAGTTACGCTGATAAGAGCGGAGGCCGTTGGAGTTTGAAGAACGCGACCGGGTCTTTTTGAAGATATCGCCTATGAAAGGTGTGAAGCGTTTTGGGAAAAAAGGGAAACTCAGTCCGAGATATATCGGGCCATTCCCAATTTTGAAAAGAGTTGGAGAAGTAGCGTATCAACTCGGACTCCCTCAATCGCTCGCTCAAGTCCATGATGTCTTCCATGTATCCACGCTACGGAAGTACGTCCCGGATCCAAGTCATGTTGTGCAGGGCGAATCGCTACATCAACAATTGAAGCCGGACTTGAGCTACGAAGAAAGGCCGGTGGAGATCTTGATGTACGAGGTAAAACGCCTTCGGAATAAAAACATTCCCCTTGTGAAGGTCTTGTGGCGGAACCAAGTACTGGAAGAAGCCACATGAGAACGAGAAGACGAGATGAGAGAAAGATACCCCGAGTTATTTTCCGTACTGTAATTTCGGGGACGAAATTCTTGTAAGGGGGGAAGGATGTAATACCCGTAAAAATTTAATACGGGATTATTTCAATAATTTTCGAAATTACAAACTTTATTTTCGAACAAGATCAAATTTCTTTTTGAATTGGGCCAAGAATTTACAATTCGGCCCAAATTTTTAAATGGGCTGAAAATGATAAAGTAAAGCCCAAATCTATAAAAATAAAATAAAATAAAAATAAAAATAAAAAGAGGGAGAGAACGAAAATAATTGAGGTGGGTAGAAAGATTCTTTCATGATGACTAAGAACCCACATGGCATGTTCAATGTTTCCTCCATGCATGTGAGGTAGGGTCTCTTTGAAATAAACAAGTACTCTACAACAACTAATACACATGGAGCAAAATAAATAAATAAGAGAGAGTTGAAAAGAGAAGGGGAGGGTGGCCGAGAGAAGGAAGAGAAGAAAGAGAAAGAAAGAAAAAAAAAAGAAAGGAAAGAAAGAAGGGGAAGAGGCCGAGAGAGAGAGGGAGAGAAGAAAAAGAAGAGAAAAGGAAGGAAAGGAAAAGGAGGAGGAGAAGAAAACTCTCCGAAAGCACGGGATCGAAGCTCTCGGGTCGGGATCACACGACACAACCCGTTACGTAGCTCTTTACGGATTAAGGTAGGTGAAGATCACCTACATACGTAAACAAAATAGGAGTTGTGAATTTTTACGTGATACTTGATCTTTTGAATTGTTCACGTTTATATGCTAATAATTTATTTGTATGATCTTTTTGATATATGATTTACGTGTGATTTCGGCCATCTCTACAAAATTGAGAGGTTTAGGGAGATAAAATACATTAGGGTTAGAAAAGTAGAATAGAAATTTTAAGGGTGAATTTGATTAGATTTGGAGAATTTGAGTATTAGTGCAAATTAGGGTTTTCTAGGGTTTTTTTAAAATTTAAGAATCTAAAATAAATATTCTATCGATTGGTGTGATTGTGTAATTTTCGAAAGATATGGTGTCAAATAAACAATTAAATCCCGACTACGGGCCTCTATGTAATTTTCAAAATTTCCGAGGAGTTAAATAAATATTTCTAAAGTCGATTGGGGCCGTGAAACAATTTTCAGAATTTCCGAGGAGTTAAATAAATATTTTTAAAGTCGATTGGGGCCTTGGACAAATATTCAGAAATTCCGAAGTGTTAAATAAATATTTTTTAGTCGATTGGGACCTTTGTGAAATTTTCTGAAATTCTGAGGGGTTAAATGAATATTAAATATTTTGGTTGGAGTTAACTATAAATTTTCGAAATCATTTTGGACTAAACTGAAAATTATAAAACTTGGGGCAGATCTGAAAATTCAGAAATTTTCGGGACTAAACTCAAAATTCTGAAACTTTGGGCAGTTCTGAAAATTCTGAAAATTTTCTGGACTAAACTGAAAATTTTGGAATTTGGGGCAGATTTGAAAATTCTGAAATCTTTTGGGACTAAACTAAATTTTAAAATTCATGGGGATTCTAAATACATGTTTGAAATATATATATATATATATATATATAAATAAGGAATTTATGAGATATTTTGAAACTCGAGCGTTAGTGTTTTAAAATATATTTTTTAAAAAATTATGAACCAATTGTGAAAATAGGGTCTTAAAAAAAATATTTAAATCTTGGAACTTTTAGTATAAATTCGGGGGAGAGTTTGGTGGTTAAGGTTTCGGGCCGATCAAATCGGAACGTAGGTTTCGGGCCCGAATTATTTTAGTGTATGAGGATTTTTTTTAGATCGGGCCGAGCTAATACATCGGTCCGATACATTGCAATTTATATGTTGCGTTGTGATATGTTGCATTTTAGTTGCATTTCATTTGCATACATGTATTTCGAGGGGAGTTATAACCGTGCGGGGTTACGGTAGCACTGTATAGTGTTGATGAGCGGGGTAAAGTGATCGATGTTAGTTGTCAGGCTACGACTCGATGAAGCGCTTGCGGTTGAGACCGAGATGGGGCCGTTACCACATGTCATTGTTATAGTTACGGTTGAGACCGAGATGGGGCCGTACTATCATGGTATTATATGTCATTTATGCGTGGATTCCGAGTCTAGCCTAGGGCCCTGTTTTAGGAGTTGAGAGTTGTTGTAGGAACGAGCGTATGCTCGAAAGTTGTCGAGAGTGCATTGGTGAGGTGTCAGGTTTGGGATGTGAGAGCATTTGCATTCATGCATATTTTCATCTACTGGGCAAAAGCTCAGGGTTTACGTGTGTAGGTAAGGCGGCTGATGGCGGTGACTCCACGGACTTTTGAGGGCGGTGCAGTACATGAGACGCGACCTGTGGAATGAGTTTATGTTTCGTGTTTTTAAATTTGGATTTGGACTTCTTGGCTTCGGCCCAATAAATAATGTGTTTGGGTTGGACTTATGGATTTAAACATTGAACGTATTTGTATTATAATGTTTTAAAAGTTTATAATTAAATGGGCTTTCCGCTGCTTACGCTGCGAAAAAAAAAATCCGCCAAAATACGTATCTAGGAAGTCGGGTCGTTACACAGAGTCCCATGCATCGGCGCCGACTGGGCGTACACTACAGTCTAGTTAGTCTATAACGGAAGTATCAAAATAAATGGACAGATAGAATGACATGTCATCTACGGATCTTATGAACGACAGTTATATGCACGAAATTTTATGATGACATGGTTATGATATTGACAGGAATGAATGGACTACTGTTTATTTTATTGCTATTTGTTATTAGTTCACATGTTGCGATCATACTCTGAATAGTTGTCTTCAAAGTTATTGTAGGTAATTAGCAGGCTGCGTCGAACGCATCATCATACAAAACATGGATTCAAGGTTAGTCGGCTACGCTCTCCTCATGCTCCCCTCTGTTCATCGTTAGCATATAAAATAGAAATGAATTAGACTGTTGCATTTTGTAACCCGTATGATAGGTACATATATGTACATTATTGTGAAAGGAACTAGATCGGATGTACGCACCCGTTTTTGTTAAAGGAAATGGTTATTGAAATCGCGAAAAATTTTATATGAATATTGTATAGATGCGTAAAAAGGAAATAGGAAACGGGGCGCTACAGATCATGACCTTAGCGCGGAGGCATCCGGCGATGAGAAGGCCCGCGACCAGAACTTCAGGGCCTTCTAAACCTCATTTTACTTTATATTGTCGTTATCATAATAAATATGGGCACCATACTAACAATTGCTAGAAGGATGAAATAGAGAGGCTCATCCAGGCAGTTGCCTTAAAGGCGTTTGTCCGAGGTCCCATTCTAGATCCCAGAGCAAAATCTGTAGGTCCCTCGAACGAGGGAAGACCATCTCGACCACCTCCAAACAAAAGAGCTTCACCACCACTTAAGGCCTGTATGCTCATTATAGTGGGAGGCCCTAGTGGAGAAGATTCCAAGCGTGCTAGGAAGACACGCGCTAGATCGAAGTAAGACCTCAGTTCCGCGTCGGCGTACAAAGATCCGCAGGAGGTCAAAGTCCACCTCCGCGCTGGCATATGAAGATCCACGGGAATTTGAAAATCCAGCTCCGCGCTGGCAAGAAGACCCGAAGCTCCGCATTAGGGACCTAAAGCCCAGCTCCGCGCTGGCAAGAAGACCCGGAGCTCCGCCTTCGGGACCTAAAAGCCCAGCTCCGTGCTGGCAGAAGACCTAAAGGTCCAGCTCGCGCTGGCAGAAGGCTTAAAAAGCCTAGCTCCATGAAGACCCGAGCTCCTATATTTGGTATTTAAGAGCCAAGCTCCACGTTGATCCTTAAAGCTCAACTCCTTGGTGGAAAACCACTGGGATTTACAAAGACCAACTCCGTGCAGGAAATGAAGATACGATCTATGTGTTTGAGATCTTCATGCCGAGCTCCTCGCTAGCATGCGAAGTCCGTTATAGGGGACCTCCAAACCGGCTGAACCCAGCTCTATGATGTAATGAAGGTGGCGCTATAACTAGGATAAGCTAATGATGTCCCAAGGAAATACCTCCTTGCCGAAATATAAATATGTTATTATATAATAAAAGGTGCACCATATAATAAAATCGATGCCAAGGTCGACGGACCTAAGGTGTACCCGACATCAAACACCGATAGTCTGCGACGTGTGATACCAAAGGCTGACGAGCCCGCGGCGTACCCGACATCAAAGATAATAAATCTGCAACGTCATGATGCCCATAACGGTGTACAAGATACCGCCGCTGACGGACTGCGGTGTACAGGACATCAAAGGCTCTCAGTAAGCATGTGACGTGAATGGTAGCTAAAGCGAAGCTGGCACTATAACCAGGGTAAATAGATTAAGGGGATCCCCGGGGTTTCAAAATTCATAGACCTAAGTGTTTATCCAAATACTGAACTCGCTAAGCTGGCGCTATAACCAGGGCAAAAATGACACCGGAGGACAAGGACGACGGTCCTTGCAACCAAGGGCCTGGGTATTTCGTACATAGTTTACGAAATACGAAGAAGGCGCTATAATCAGGGTAAGTTGATGATGTCCCTAAGGAAACTTAGGGGTCCTAAGGACGATGGATATTTCGACAGTATGTCCAAAAATAAAGAAGACAAAAATATAAAGAGATTCGTTACAGCACCAAAAGCACTTAAGAAATATCAGGAACAGAGTTCCCTGAGGAGCTAGAAATGACGTCTTGGAGATCAGAGATATCAGCATAGGTCAGGACCTCTACGTGCTTCTCAACAGCGAGAAGCCAGAAGTGAGGACTCTCAGGGACCTGGGGACCTCACTGAAGTGGGTAGTCCCTAAAAGTGCGGCCATGGTCTCAGATCCTGCCACACACGCGTTGTGGCCACCAATGAAGTAGTAATGCATCAATGGCACGATGTCTTTTAGGGAAAGAAGATCTTTCAAGTACGCTTGACAACAATCTTCGATCAGGTCCCTCACCCAGCAGCCACGAACGGAAGGCGCTGTTGGCAAAGGCACGTAGTTTCAGCCTTCACGCCCTCCAACTGGGAAGCTACATTCTCCTTCACCATGACGGCGTCCCATTCCTCACTTTCTCGGCAAAGGAGCTCTGCAGCTCCTCTCATGATGCTCCATGAGTGTGACGCTCTCATACTTCTCTTTTTTAATGAAGCTCCACAGCTCCTTCTCACGATGATCTACGGACTCAGCATTCTCATTCTCCAGCCTTTTCATCCCAACTTCGAACCTCGCTTCAAGTCTCCTCCTCCTTAGCGGCCGATAAATTGGTGAATTTGGCCGTACCGATCTCAGAGAGATCGATTAGCCGTCTCCGATTCAGAGATAGCGGATGGCCGAAGGACCACGTAATTTATCACCTAAAAAGAAATGAACATTCCGAAAAGACAAACCAGAGAAGACGACCAAGAGAAATCAAGTCGAGAAATTACCTCGAGAAGATGGTAGGCTAGCTCCGCCTCGAGTTCCTCAGATCCTACGCCTGTCGATCCAAGAACATTGTGTTTTACTATTCCAATATGCTTTATCCGGCCTCGATCCTCGCTTTTAAGTCTCCTCGCCATCTCCAATTTTTCGGCCGTCAAATTCGCCTTAACGGGCTCTTCAAGGCGCGATCAATCTCCTCCAAATGGCGGATCGAGGAATCAACAGTGATCTAAAAGCACCTTGGACAACCATCCACCTCACCACCGGCGGAATAAAAGAAATTGGCAGCAGGACAATAAGGAGGTAGGGAGCTGCGATGGCCTAAAGAGATGAGGAAGTGATAAGCCAGTTGTGCCTCATTCTCCAGAGCATATCCCCGTAGAATGACCTTTTCAATCATCAGGGAGCACCAATCGACTAAACTAGCCTATTTCCTCGCTAAATGATCCATAGAGGAAGGGAGGCCCCCACCCAAGCTCTTTTCCCGATCAAGACCCGTGATTGCGTCCTTTATCTTTCATCCCAACGAATAAAGAGACAACTCCTTGATTCCCCTCTCTAATCATTTGGAGGGAGCAAACTCCCTCTTGATTGCCGTAAAGGGGTCAACCTGGGATCTTCAAAACCTCCTCAATAGCATATGCTTTCTCCGCTCCATAAATGGCAGAAGTAAAGAGCAAGTGACATCATATCACATGCAAAAATGGGCCCGCACCGTTTACATCCGAGGGCCATTGGGAGCTCCTATAAAGGGAGGACTTGGTCATTTTCACAAGGCATTCTCATTCTAACACTTCTCCACACACGGCATTCTCATTCTAACACTTGGTCATTGGGAGCTCCACTAATGAATTCGAGGGCCATCGGGAGCTCTTATAAAGGGAGGACTTGGTCATTTTCACAACGCATTCTCATTCTAACACTTCTCCACACACGAAAAACCTCTCAGCTGCAAAAATACTTCAATGTTATTCTTTTTTACATGTTCTTGTGAGAGAACAAGAGAGTTGTGAGTGTGTAATCTCCAAAGGCGATAAAGAAACGTTAAATGCGCCCTGTGGACGTAGGATTCTAAAGAATACGAACCACGTAATCTCCCGGCTCTCTTTTTACGTCTTTATTATGCCCCGTTTACATCATATCACATGCAAAAATGGGCCCGCACCGCTCGCGGACCTGCAAAATATCCTTACCTTCCACTTTCTGTTATGTCCCTTTCGCGTCCCGAACACGTCCCTTTCAGTTTCCTTACCATAAGCACCTTATGCACGTCCCAAAACTTTGTAATACGAAATCTACCGTTATATAAATTTCCCGAGCCACTTATAAATTGTTGATTGGGATAGCCCCATATCAATTTCGTAGGTTTTAGTAATTAAAGAGAAAAAAATTGATTTATCAATTTTTACAAACCAATTTACAGTTTTTATCCCCCTAGGCTCTTTATATAAGAGTATACATAATAATTTAATGAGGTACTCCAGCAATTGAAACTAGTCAATAGAGCTGTCAACGGTTCGGCCCACCCCGCCCCGCCTTTACCCGCCATCGGGGCGGGCCAGCCCGCCAACATAACGAGCTACTAAACTAGTAGCCCTATCCGCCTCACAGCGGGTTGGCGGGCTAGCGGGCCAACCCGCTAACTCTTTATTTTTTAAAAAAAAATTGTGTTTTTTTTTTGCGAATAACAGTTTTATTAATAATGGATGGTAATCAACAGAAATCCACTGAATTATATAAGTCGATAGCTAAATCAATTATAATTAATTACTAATAAATATTATTTATTAATATTTAGCATACAAAAATGTATATAATATATATACATAATAAATAAATATACTACCTCCGTCCCAAACCGTTTTGGACATTTTACTATATCGGGCGTCCCAAACCATTTTGGACATTTCCTTTTATAGCAAAAAACTACCATACTATTATATATTCTTAAAAGACGTGTCAAAATATACACTTTTTCACCTTTTAATTGTACTATATTATTAAAATATTCAATTTCTTAAAAACCGTGCCATACCCCAAATGTCCATAACCGTTTGGGACGGAGGGAGTAATATATTTACTGGCGGGCCAGCCCGCCCCGACCCACCTCAACCCGCGGCCCAAACGGGCTGGCCCGTTTTGGCCCACTTTAAACGGGCCAGGAATTGAGCAACCCACCTCGCCTATTTTTCATGGCGGGGCGGGCCAACCCGACGGGCTCGGCCCATTTTGACAGCTCTACTAGTCAACCTTCACACTTAATGTGTGCAACTAATACAAATATCGCGGGTTATTGTTTTTAACAAATTATATATTGTTTATAAATAAATTGAGAAATATATATTTATTGTATTTAAGTGGGGATGAGAGAATATTAATTTAAATAAAAATTGAAACTAACTGACGGGTATAAAGGTAGTTATCCTATAAAATCTATACTATTTATTAATGGTGAGGACCATTTAAAAACTGCCAATTTTCTACAATTTGGTGTATCAATTACACCAAAATTTCTAGCCAAATTGTCAGTTATTTGGTGTATCAATAACTCCCCACTACACTACATATAAGAACTGCCGGGAAACTGTCATATTTTACCACTAAAACTGCCATATAATACACTAAAAATTGAATATGGGATTGAACGAGCATTTTGCTCATCGTTTTTGCAGCATTACCTTTTATATAATATTATGATTTTGTTGCTAAAATTTTGATATGTAGGTTGCACACGCATCGGGGTGTGCAGCTGTGACTAGTAAAAATTGACGACCCGAGCCTTAATATAGATATTTTAACACATTAAAAAATAGTATATTAAGCACATCCATTGCACGTTCCCTAATGGATAAATATAACTTATATTTAAAAAGTTGATATAGAATATATGATATTCTAATTAAATTTTAAAAGAAGATAAATTTAAAATAATATAGATATAATTACAGTAAATTAAAAATTAAAGGAACATATTATAAATGATTCAACAAAACTGATAGCAAAATGGACGAGCAATTATTCTAAGGTGTTCTCCGATAGATAATTGTTTAGACTTTCATTTTACTCACAATTGGGGATGAGCAGGCCTCCATTTCGTAGGTCATCCATTTTGGCGGCCCGGCCCGGCCCGGCAAATGGTGGATTTTAGTGGACTTTGGGGGCAGCCCCCCCGGTCAGCTGCTCCATCCATATTGGTTATGATTTTTAAAATTTTGGTTCCGAGTTTTTTTTATTTCTTTGCCAACTTATCGTTATATGATCATGTGGGGAAGAATAAAATAAGGGTCATGAAAGAGCATGTGAACAAACAGTTTTAAAGATTTGTATGATTTATTGATCAATATAAGAGAAAAAAAAGGGTAAATTGTTGTTACCAATTGCGAGTTATTAAAATCTAACTCCTAAGTTCGCCGGTATTGTCTTTGTGCTTTGCTTTCAACACATATAAACACGTGTTTCTTTCACCTTCAAATCTAAAATGGTTTTGTCTTTCCTACCCAATTGGGTATAACCCAACTCCGCTCAGAAAATGACATGTGTCACATTACATTTTACCCCACTATGTTAAAACACCACAAACGTGTTTCACTAAATAAAAGTTACATTACACCCTACCCCACTATGTTAAAACATCACATACGTGTTTGACAAAATAAAAATTAAACATGTTAATTTTTTAATAGGAGTTGGGTTATACCCACTTTGGTAGGTAAGTCAAGGCCATCTAAAATAATCAACGAACGCCACTTGCATAGCCGCGTTGCAATTTGGAAAAAAAAAAATATATAGCTGCATTGCAATATATATTATTATCATTTTTCTATATAATAAATTGAACAAAGAAAACACGAAAATAGTACATAAAAAAAGGTTAAATGGACCCCACCCAACGGCACCACTTGATTATTGAGGATTGAATTGAATGAAGTACAGTCACATATTCCACGTGCTTTTTATCACCTCTCGGATCACATTTTAATTAGCCCACACGCAACGTAGCAGTTAAACCTTTCTTCATCATTTTCATCTGCATAAATAAATGAACATTCATTCACTTCAATCCATCATCTATCTTCTTCATTTCTCTAGCCGACAAAAAGAAGAGAAACCTCAAAAATCGACAGAGAGAACTTATGGCGTCGAAATTAGAATCTTCAGGCATATCTTACGGTGGGAGGTCTTCTACTAGCTTCGCTCAGACTTGCAGCCGTTTGAGTCGGTATCTGAAGGAAAATGGTAGCTTCGGCGATCTAAGCCTTGGCTTGGCGACCGCCATTTCTGCCGAGCCTAAGGGTTCGTCGATATGTCTTCTTCTCGCGTTTTTGTATGATTGGCCGAGTGATTTGGTGTTATTGGATTTCCTTGGTACTGAATTTGCTTTTGATTTTGCGAATTTAGGGACTTTGAATTTGTTTCCCAAGTCGGATATCAGCAGGTACTGTGTTGTTCGTCGTCCTTTTTTCCTTTGTATGCTATTGGAATCTAAGATCTATGACGAGATACAGCTTCGAAATCGAAAGCTTAATTATGTGTTTTGTTTTCTGTCTTTGTAGTGCTGCTAAGAAAATGGATAATAAGACTCTGACAATATTCTACGGCGGACAAGTGATGGTATTTCCCAACTTTCCGGCGGACAAGGCTGAGGAAATCCTAGATCTGGCCCGCACATCCTCCGCTCCGACGTGCCCCGCCGCAGCCGCCGCCACTCCCCGACGCCCTCAGCCGCCGGCAGGCGTACCACTTTCCGATTTACCGATTGCTAGGAATAAATCGCTGGCTCGGTTCTTGGAGAAGAGAAAAGATAGGATCGTTGGTAGCGCACCTTACCAATTGGTGACCAAGCCTGCGACCGAGCCTATGGTTAAGTCTGAGCAAGGTTCGTGGCTCGGCTTGGCTTCTGACTTCTGAGTTTCCAATGTGAGAGAAAGATAATTAATTAGTTGACATTATTAATTAATTAAAATTACATAAGTAGTTGCCTAGAAGTGTATCGTCTAGGAGATGTGATACCGTTGTATTTTCTGGATTACTATTCACCGCCCCTAAAGGACGATAAAAAGACGATTTTGCCCTTCTGAATATAAATTTCTATTTAAAGTCCTTTTTCAGACAACACTTTCCTATCGCAATCATATATCCAAATCACACTAAAAAAAACAAAAAAAACTCAAATCGCAATGGATCGACGATAGGGACAGGGGAAAGGTAAGGGACTATTCGCACGACTGGTAAGCAAATTCTCATAAAAATCATTCGTACGCAGATAAATTATCGAACACGGGTGGGAATCGTTTGAAAAAAGTCCCGATCGAACGATTTTTCGGGCCGGCCAACGGCACGGCCAAAAATATTTTCGGCCGGCACAAGGCACGCCGAAAAACATTATCGGCCGTGCCAGAGCAGGCCGAAATTCTTGTTCGGCTTGTGCTGTGCCGGCAGAAAATACCGTTCGGCCGGCACTGCACAGGCCAAAAATGTTGTTCGACCTAATATTTTTTTTTAATAAATATTTAATTGCAAACCAGGGGTGGGAAGTCCCTACCCGGAGATAGCAGTAGATCCCCCCCCCCCCTCGTTGGAGGGATCTAGAGAGCGCCACACGAGGACGTGCGGCGTTGATGCATCCGTTTGTAGAGAACGGGAGGAGGAGAGGCGGCAGCGAGTTGCTGCTTCTTAGTCCGTATATGCGGATTACGATCCGCATGCGGGGTGGTCTGGAGCAGGCAATGATGACGTACCGGATGATGGAGCATCGTTTCAGTCATCCGATGACGATGTGCCACCGGCCTCCTCAGGTAAGTATTTTTCTCCGATGTCGTGTCTTAATATACGTAAAAGAAATTAAATTTATTTTTGCGTTATTCGTAAAAATGAAATAGGGAGCAAGCCTCCAGGGTCGTAGATGACAATTCCTGGAGGGTGCAGGGGCCACAGCCCGGTGGTCCAGATGATGACGAGGTGATCCCTAGTTATATGGGGCACATCGCGCCCCGCATCTGGATGGGTGAGCAGGAGAGGCCCCTGCTGAAGTGCGAGCAGCCGGCGTTAGTGCTTGGAAAGCTTAAGAATTGGTACTCCCGATTCCCGCCGGAGACGCAGCGCCAGATCGATGGCACGAGGCTTGGGCACCTCACAGATGCCATGGTGGGTAACTTGGACCAGCCTCTACTGTGCGCTTTTGTAGAGCGTTGTGTCACGGACCTAGACTTTGGCTTGCTAGCTCCCGTGCGGCACCTAGTCCTTAAAGCAGTCCCTTGCGTGCTTTACTAGGTCAGCCTCCCAAAACGCTCACGAAAGAAAGCAAAGTGTCGGACAACCTTCGAATTGAACGTGCCTAAGTGCAAGAGGAAAACCCACACAAGTGTTGTAGAGAGAGAACTCGACTCTTTCTCACACTAAAGTGAATACCGTGAAGGCATTTACCACTTGATGCAAATGAACTACTCTAAGCCCATATATATACAAGTTGCCCAACTCGATGGACGGCTAAGATCTACTCGATCTAACGGTTATTATTTACAATCTAGATTATTCCAGGAATATCCAAAGGCATATTCCTCTCTAGAGAGTTCCATAGCATTCTCCACAGTTGGACTCTTGACTCTCTAGAATGATTCGCATTGTTCCGCATGGTTCCGCGATCTTCCGGAAGGTTCCACACGAATCCGGATGGGCCAACTATCGTGGATAACCTCCTTAGCCCCGTCCCCCTGCCTAACGGGTGCTACGTGCCTCGGCCTTGCTTGGTTAGATCGACGTCCTACACGACAAGCTTGGCCGGTCCCGAAAGTCTTGTTCCCGGGCGCCTCGACACTCTTGGCTTGAAAGTTCATCGCCCGATTTGCCCCGACTCTTGGCCAAATTTGTGAGGGCGTGACAGTTGGCATCCCGACACGAACACCTTCCACATGCCATTCGGGGATATGACGATCATGCTCCACGATGTCGAGTAGATCCTGGGTATCCCGATCGACGGGGAGACGGTATCGGGCAACCCAGACATCACCGATGGGCAGATCGTGGCGAGGGAGATAATGGGCAGCTCCGACGACGCGCTGAGGAGTTCTTGGAGAAGCGGTGGGGTTTTGACGAAAGGCGTGATGCAGAGGATGCGGGGTTCCAGGCCATCGCTTGGTTGTGGACTCTTTTGGTTCGACGTTGTTCGTCGATAAGAGCGGGATCCGTTTGAAGCCCGACATCATGCACGAGTTCTACCGCTCGTTGGCCTCTGCCAGGCAGTACTCGTGGGGATCGGCCGCACTTGCGTACCTTTATCGCCAGCTTGGCCTCGCAAGCAGGGCGGATGCGAGGGGTGTAGCTGGGTGCCTCTCGTTACTACAGGCGTGGATCTGGACAGCTCGATGTACACCTTGACTAGCGATATGCTAGCTAGGATGCATCTGGACAGCTATCCGCCCACGGACGAGTTCAGAGAGAAGCTCGACGAGCTCAACGACCGGTGGCGCCAGGCCCCATGATTTATTATTTTGTTTATGTTTCATTTATGTATCAGACGCGTACTGTTTATGTTTGAAATATTTTTTTGCATCTTTATTCCGTTTCGAATTACTAATACAATAGATAGTCACAAATTATAACTAAAACATTACTAATACAAATAATTATTCCCAAAAGAACTTAGGAAAAAAATACGGTCGATCGATATTTTCGGCCCTGCAGTGTACGGGCCGAACGAAATTTTCGGCCCTGCAGTGTACCGACCGATCGATTTTTTCGGCCTTACCTGCCAGGGCCAAAAATTTCGTGCAGGGCCGAAAATCTCGATCGATCGGTCCTAAAATGTTAAATCGAATTTTTTTTCCGTATCGATCGATCGTTCGAATTTATTTTGCGTATGTAGTTTTCAGTATTTCGTACCGGAATTATATATTAGTTAGTTTTTCTTTTTAAATTAATTTAAATATCATAAGGGCAAAATCGTCTTTTTATAATCCTTTAGGGGGCGATAACTAGGAAAAAGGGGCGGTAAATAGTAATTCTCTTGTATTTTATGTTACCTTTGTGCCTCCTCTATGATCATTTCATTTGCATATCTAATTCAATGAATTGCCAAAATACCACGGGTCATTTACATTGGGCACTAGTGCTCGCTAACTTTTGTGGGTCCACTGCTCACCTGCCAATTTAGTTGTTCGATTTCCTTCATTATTTAATTTTAGTTAATTTATGGTGTTAAACGTAATTGAGTTTTTTCACGAGAGGGAGGAGAATGATAGTAATGTGTTGGGTTGTAAAAATAATAAATATTTTATTAATTTAATATTAATTAAAATAGTTAATAAGAAAAAGTTGAAACAATTTCTAAAATTAAAATATGAATTTCTAGTTGTTGATCAATGAGCTCCAATAGGAAGCTCGATCGAATCGAAAATGCAGTTGAAAAATAGAAAAAAAAAATATAAACAAAGATTTACGTGGTTCGGTCTCGACTTCAGGCCTACTCCATGGACTAAGGGCGATTTTATTCAACCGAACCATGGTTTATAAGATCTCCATATCTACTATAAAACCCCAATTGACACCTTCCGCTAATTCTCACCCTAGCGAAAAGCAGGCTCGTGAAAATGACACGCTTGTGCAATGACACGCTTGTAATTCATGCTCCTCAAGTTGTACCATCGCATTTCTCACTAGCAAAAGTGCTGTAACGTTCCTGTAAGTGAGAGCCTGACTTGATCTTGGCCATCTGATCAACAACCCACCAAATCTGACGTCTCACGTTTAAATGACGAGATTTAACATTAGCCATTAGATCTAGCGGAAAGCATCCGACGGCTCCGATTTTTTAATCTGGGATATATTTAGTTTCTCAGTCTAATTTGATTCTTCACAGGCTGTGATCGTCCTGCCAACTTTCCGACGGTCTCCAGGCCTAATTCGACGAGTTTAGGCTCACAAACTAGTTTTATGTAATAAAGTTTTGATAATTATATTTTGAATTGCTTTAAGTAATTTAATTATTAAAAGTGGTTTTCTCTCAACATAATGTATTAAAAATAAATCATCATTTTTTTTAGATAAAGTATACATTTGAATATATTGAGAATACAGTAAAATTATAAAGAATATATTTGAAGTTTACTTATATTGTTCAAACATGGAGAATATATAGGAATGATTGGGATGGCAAAATATTTGGTTTTACGAGGATGCCTTATTTTCCAACATTAAATTAGTGGCTCATACATGACAAAATCAAATGAAAACGTTTTTTTTTGTCAAAGTTATTGCATGTATTATTAGATTCACATTACTAAGATATATTCCCCAAAGATTGGTCAAGTGGTCAAAGCGTGATGAAGGTCAGAGTCTGAATCACTTGATCCCCTTATCTCTGCGAACATAGTACGAAAAGTATAAATGGGGAAAATTGGTCGTGCAGAAAGTTTGTGGTTGTCGAACATAGTACGAAAAGTATAAATGGGGAAAACTGGTCGTGCTGAAAGTTCGTGGTTGTCCCTTAATCGACATTGTCGTGAGAACTACAATGTGTTATTTTGAGCCCGATAGTTCGTGGTCGACCCGATCGGGTTTTACCCGATCGTGGGTGAAAAGTCGGGTTTAATTGGGTATAAACCCGATACCCGATATAATACTTCAGGTCGGGTTTCGGGTGGCAATATGCTACCCGATGGGGTTTATCGGGTACCCAACCCGATTAAAACAAAAACTGCACTTTTTATTAAAATTCGGCCCAAATAAAAAAGTCCAGTCCAATAAGCAAAAAAATAACAAAAAAAGAAAAATAAGAACTTAAAACTCCTATGCCATCGATTGCAGCCATTGAGAAGAACGTATACAAAAAAAATTTCTTCTTCTTTGGGCCGTGAAATACCTTCAGAGCTCGGCGAATCGCAGCCATCGAGATACCTTCAGAGCTCGGCGATCTTCAACATCTCGACCCTCCGAACCCTCTTGGTGCGAGAGAATCGCATCGCGTCCCTGACTTCACAGGCGAGTCCTCGGAGGAGATGAGCTCCCTCGCCTCCCTGACTTGTGAAAAACAAAAGGAAGAAAAGAAAATCGAACATTTGAATCTTTGACAGACGTTGTTTTACTGAGAAGATTTGTTTTGGGGCGATGAATGAAATAAAACCCTTGGCAGAATGGTAGGTATGTATTGAAGTAAACGATTGGTTTAATTGTAAAAAAAAAATAGAAAAACCCGATAATCGGGTTTCGGGTACCCGATTTTCATCGGGTCGGGGTCGGGTTTCAATTTTGATACCCGCAAATGTCAGGAAGCCGACTCGAAAAACCCGAAATCCGACAAACCCGACCCGATCCCACCCCTAGTTATTTGGGTACCTATGTTTTGTATACGACGAAAAAAATATTATTAAGCCTTTTAAAAAACTAATATTTTTAGTTTACGTGTTTGTACGTGTGTCCTCTTTTTTCCCAACGATAACTTGCTATCTGATTAACAAAAGGATAAATACATGGGTTAAACAACCCAAAAGGCCCTTGCGGCAACATTGAATAAACCAGTAAAAACAAGGCTCACGAAATGAGCAAGCTAACCAACCAAATCTAATCATAGGCTAAGCAAACACAAATAAAAAGACAAATCAACTATTCAACAGTTAGAAATTGAACTTCTGTTTCATCATATGAACTTAAAAGTCCACTAAGATGACTATTAAATCCACATCTATAATAGACTACGCGAAATCACTAATGCATAATGGAATACCCAATGAGTAGCTACTTTTGGTTGAAGATGGTGTTCAAGCTTCACAAGAACTAAAAAATCCCAAAAGTTTTCACCATTGATGTAAATGAATCTGAAGGGAAACCACAACCCCATAAAGGATGAGAAAAGCCCCAAAATGGGGAAGGCGCCCCATAAAAGGGAAAATACTTCCATAATGGAAGAGAAAGCTCCCTCCCACATTAGATTGGATCCTCTGTTCCATATTGGTGTTCCAATCTCGTGTTCCACCAACCGAATTGCGACAAGTGTACAGTTGGCCAACTGAGTTTAACACTTGTCGGAAAATGGTTGGTGGAACAAAGAGGTGGAACACCGTTGTGGCACAGACAATCCGAAACGCACCCACATGAGGAGACTAAAGAGGAAAAAAGAGCTAGAAACAAAAATTAAAAGGAAAGCATGAAAGTATACCTCCCCTAACCTCCTTTAATGGGGGAAAGGGGAGAAGGAAGAATTTTTTTGGTAGGGGTTTTAGTTAGCGAAGGCGAGGAATGTTTAAGAGATTTTTTTTTTTTTACGTATGTATGTCCTTAGATACCGAATCTTGAGTTGATGTTTCACTCATCACGAGATATTTCGTTCTTATTAAATAAACATGAAATTTATACCAAACGCAACATGGCTTTCAATGTTCGAACACGTAGATGATAAGTGTTGTCTAAAAGAGAGAATACTAATAAAAAATAATGGCGTCGCGACCGCTGCAATATTTTCACACAGATATCTATTATATTGGACACACAAAATTAATAGGAAATAAACAGCTCCGAGCTAGGGCCGTAAATGAGCCGAGCTCGACTTATTCTCAAGCCCTTGCAGCTGAGCTCGAGCTCGAGCTCGTCGAGCTTTTCAGCTCAGCTCGAGCACGAGCTCATTTGCTGCCTGATGAGCTCGAACTCGATCCCATGAAGCTCATCGAACTCGATCTAAAAAATAATAAAAAATTCATAAAAAATTAAAAATTTTAAAAAATTAATAAAAAAGCTCGCGAGCCTGTTCGCGGGCTTTCGAGCTCACATGAGTGAGCTCAAATCGAGCTTACATAAATGAGCTCGAGAAAAGCTCGAGCCAAGCTCTTGTCGAGCCGGTTCATCGAGCTCACGAGTCGGCTCGACTCTTCTTTCACATTTACTCTGAACGAGAAAGAACATGGAGATGGTTCAAAAGTAGATATCTTATCTAATACAGATAGAGCTCTATAAATATATTTTATTTTTGGTCCCAACCCAACGGAGATAGGTGAGGTGTCATAATATGACTTGTTATGCTGGCGTACCAATGAAGCCGCATTTAGTGAACGGTGTTTTTGTTGCATGCTATAGTCTAAGGAAAATGAAGGAAGATGAGTGTGTGCCCTATTACATATTCATTGATTCTCGCTTTAATTAGCAGGAAAAGATGGCATGAACTATATGATACAAACTTTATATTACTTCATACAAACATGTCAGATGTCTTGTGTTGTGTAGGTTGGCTTGCCTCAAACTATTTTCCTAAGAAATCATATTACTGAATTAAGTCACATGACTGAGTCATCTTGCTACCAATATCTCGAGTGTGGAATACGTGGTTGGCATAGCTAACAAGCTATTGGGCTGATCCTCGAGGATTTGCCTAGTCCAAGGGTTTGGATTTTCCGAATACCGAGCAAAAAAGGAGTCTTATTCAATGAGTTTTGGTCGCGTAGTTAACGGCCAAAAATATTTATAACCATACTAAAACGTGTATAACGAAAGTAAGGGTCGACTCCACAGGGAAGGTGGTTGATTTACTTTTATATCAAAATTCGACTAAATATTATAATATAATAAGGGGGTTTTGTTGTTTACGGTTCAAATACAAACGAAATTAAACTAATGATAGACGAAGGAAAAAAATAAATACTAACGAACATAAATAATAGTTGAAGTAATTGTTCTCCACCTTGATTTATATAATTGATAATTGATTCCTAAATAACGTGTATACGTAAGCATAATCGGTTATATTTATCGAAGAATGCCTAACAACCAATCTCTTCTTAGTTTCTTGATAATTAAGAGACGCTCTAAAATAACCTTCCTAATCAAAAGATAACCTCCGGGATGCCCTGCAAGGCTTAAGATTCCGACAGCATTAAAAACGAAAGAGATCCGATTTTGACTAACTCACTCGGACGACGCTCTCTCAGAAGCGACGCTGGTCTGTTAAAATCAAATGGCGTAAACTACAATATAACTTACACTCATTTAAGGTAGAGAAGTTGAATATTGTTCGCTAGTTATTGAAACAATAGACAATTACGGATTTGTAGTTTCAATTAGCCATGGACTCACCTAGTTAATTAAACATTTGCAACTATTAATCAAAGTACGTTCATCAACTAAAATAATTTAAAGCTTAAACAAATACTCACGCGCTCTCGAATAAGCACAATAATCTCACAATATTATAATCAAGGTTTCGATAGCACTTCAACTATAATAAACCTAACTACGATACATACCAATTAAAAAGCAATTGATATGAAACGGCATATATTGAGAATTGATTTAGCTTAAAACCATTTGAATTGCCGAATTTTATTCCCGGTTCCGCACGTCTGATGTCCCGGTTGCTCCTCCGTGTTCGCTGCCCTCCACCAAGACATTTCAGCCCAAGTCCACCAAGGAATTCAGCCCAAGAAACAGCCTTGCTACAATGTTCTTCTCAGCAATTAATTAAGCAAATCGTTCAGTTCTTCGTAGCCCAATGCCAATTAATTATTTTTTCTAAACCTAAAACCGGATACCGAATATCCTCGTCCAACGACTATCCGTATCCGATTCGCCTTTTTAAACCGATTATCTAATTTCTCGGATTTTTAGTATCGGATAGCGGATCGAAATCCGATTTTCGAGTTTTTTTGCACGCCCCTACCTAGGTAAACCCAAAGATGAGTTCGATTTTAATCCAAAAAACGACAAAAAGCTCGACCGATCTTCTTCAACAGCTTCTTCAACTCCGGTTCTTCTTGGTACGACGGGGGGATTTTTCTTTGGTCTTACCTTTTTTGTTATTCGATTTCGAAAAAACTCGATTCGTCTCTTACTTCGTTTCGAATACTATCGAATATTTGTCTTTCGAATAGTATCGAGTATTGATAATGGGATTCGAGTATTGAAGTTCATAAAGTTCTATTGAGGGTACTTTTGTAATTTACTTTTTTTTAATTTTCGAGCCAATTTGAGTTTGTTGTATACATTCGATCATGTAATTATCCAAATTAATTAGCTTTTACTTTGAATGAGCGCGTTAATTATAATTAAAGTATTTTTTACTTGGGGGTATTTTAGTAAAAGTGAGGCCGAACCCCAGTTCTTTAAATAAAATAGAGGCCAAATTACTAAATTAGGTCGCTAACTATGAGTCTCGTGTTTTTTGGGTCACTAAGTAATGTAACTGATTTTTTTTGTCACTCCGCCAGATAATGCCGGAAATCCGTCGTGGCCGCCCTTGTGGTTGCTGACGTGTCATCGGCCAACTCGAATTTCCGGTGAGTTTCGCCGGAAAAATTCGCCAGTGACCTCAAAAAATCAGACACGTTACTTAGTGACCTAAGTTTGCAATTATAAAACATAGTGACCCAAAAACGAAAACGGCTAAAGTTAGTGACCTAATTTAGTTATTTGGCCTAAAATAGATTCCAATCCCTTTCAGAATAATCCTGGATATAGATCACTCACAGTGAGAAACAGCCTCTTTAGTATCATATATAGCTGCTATGTTTTTCAGCAGTTATAATTCATTCAGTTGGCCTATCAACTTTTGTGTCGAATAAATTTGCTAGGGTAGCAAAGCCTGAAATTCATTTTCCAAATCCTGATTCACAATTGCACAAAAGAACACTACTCTAGTATTAGGGGATTGTGAGATAAATAATGTTACACTATATTTTACTTGTTATTAATGATTTCAAAAATTTGATTGATGAATTAATATATTTAATTTTAATAATATATTATTTGTAGGCTCACGCTTAATATAATAGATAATTCAGATTTTGGTATGGTTTTAAATATCTGATAATAGTTAATACTTACATGGGTTTACGAATGGGTCAAGCCCATTAAGTATAGGAATTTTTCTATTTGTCAATCCCATTAGTATTTAAAACATGTGTCCTATTTGTCAAGCCCATTAGGTATAGAGATTGTTCTATTTGTTAAGTCTATTAGTGCTTAAATACACGACACACTTCCTCTTTTAGAAAACTCTATTTTTTGAGCATGTTTATTGTCTCCTATTAGACCAACTTCAAGGCAGTGGCCGAGCTAGATTTATAAATCAGTGGGGTCCAAATTTAAATACAAAAATATTGTTAGTAGGGTCTGTTTTCTATATAATACTTTTGTGGGGTTTTAATTTTGAATATAATTCTTCACTGGGTCATCTTTGCAAATATTAGTTATATTATATAATTTTAATTTGTTCTATTAAAATTTATAAGGAAATTTTTTTGTGAGTGGGGTCCATGCACCCCATTGGTTCTGGGTAGTTCCGCCACTGCTTCAACGAAAAACTCAATCTTAAAACTAAAACTCATTCTCAAACTCAACTGCATTAATTCTTCTCCAACAATCAAAATCAAAACACTGATATTGTAATATTCTCTTCCACTCAACTTTTCAATATTGTTCATATATTTGACAAATTTACATATTATACAACATCATTAGATCTATAAAATTAATAATAAAAACATATTTTTCATATAAAAAGCCATCGGAAAATATTTATTAATAACACGAGTCCATTTATATATTTTACTTCCTTATTATTTTTTCTATGTGAATTTTAATTATTAAATAAATAAAGGGTTGTGTATTGTAATTTTGCAAAAAGATAAACTAATTTCTTGAGAAAACTCATTTGAAAACTCATAATTGCGTCTAAAATGGGAGAGAGAAGACAAAAAACTCATTTTGAGTTTGTGTTTGGGGTATGATTGGGTGATATTACCCTTTTTTGGGTTTTTCCGTATCGATTGGAGACAATCTTAGCCCCAATTACACAAATAATATGCTGTTATATTTTGTTTGGTTCAGACATTTAAATCACGAATTAATATACAAGCTTGATATTTATACGGCCCACTATAAATTGAGTTATTGAGACCAGATTAATCATAATGGTCTTATTAACTTCAGTTGGGCCTTCATGTTGAGCTTATAACTAAACATGTTGAGCTTATTAACTACCCAACAATTCTAAACTTTTCTAATAATACGTGGGTCTGCTCGCTCATTTGCGGGCCTAAAAAGTCGTGGTCCAACCCCATCCCTTAACACGGCCTTTTTTGACGGCTCTACTAATACATTCATATAACGGGGAGGAAATGAAGTGGGGCAACGCTCAAAATTCCATCCCATATGCTTGAATTGGTAAAATATGGTGTTGCGTCACTATCTATCTACTCTACTTTTACTTGTAATGAACAAGACTTCACATAAACATGCGAATCTTTATGGTTAGAAACTTTCGCAGGGAAGTTAAGAATTGAGATATTATTGGTTCGTGTTGGTGGTTAGATTTGTTGGAAATTTTCTTTTGTTAATCCTAGTGAAGAAGCTTGAGCGAATATAAGCATGTATTTGCCTAAAGAGATGGGCATGTTCAAGGTGAAATATCGTCGCCAACCATGACTAGACATAACTCTTCAATAAATCATATACTATTTCTTCTTTTTCTCATCGTGAGATATTATTCGTGTATTTCATATTCAAAACTCTTGTGTAAATTCGGAAAAGCATCGAGTAAAGTCACTGCTTCCAGTAAGCGTTATTCGTCGTAGCTTGGGAATACAATTCTATTACTATATACTAGGAGGGAATCAACTGGTTATCAGCCAGTCTCCCACAAGTTTCCAGTCAGCTTTTCTCACACGTTTCCAGTCCATTTTAATAGTCTATTGATAAGATATTAATAAACGATACTTGTTTCTTCTATAATTATTGTCATAAAAGAAAAACAAATATTCATCTACTGACACGTGGATGGAAATTGTATATTACACCATTTCTAATTACTAATATTACAAAAGATTGACTGTTGATATTCTCGAGGACCGCACACTAGCTATTACACCTTCAAACGGTGATAGCCTCGTATGAACTACCCAGTTTTCATCTTACACTTTACAGCCCTTCCACACCCCTCTTCCAACAGAGCTTATTCCGCTCAGGTAATTCTCTTATCAGCTACGCTCCTTAACTGTAATATTTGTTACCGTGATTTTGTCGATATTCTCTTGACTTCCTCCACTTTCGTTCTTTTGTTGTTCGCCTCCTTGGTTCAATTTGTTTGTGTAAGTTCCATAGAAGCTTACGGTGTACCCTTGCTCTGCCTTTTCTGTCGTTGCATCTGCCCTGTGTGTGTCCGTAAGAGTAGTGACCTTGGTTCGCCTTTGGCTTAGAGATTTCACGCCGGGCTTTGTTGCCTTCGCCTCTCTCGGCATCGGCCGTGTGGTTTCAGCCACCTTGGCCTCGGCGACATCGGCCTTGGTTCAGTCTTCGCTGCGACAGGCTTGGCCTCAGCCTTGATTCGTCCTTAGCCGTGACAGGCCTTGCCTCGGCCATGTTTTCCCTTAGCCCTCTTTGCATCGGGTGTTTGGTTTTAGCCACGTTGGCCTTGAACTTAGGCTCGTCTGTTCGGCGAGGTTGAGCTGGATTTGTCGTTGGCGTGTCGGCCTTCTTCCGTACTTGGCTGCGACACTCCATGCCTCGGCCATTGTCGCCCTTAGTCCTCTCAGCATCCGGTGTGTGGTTTTAGCCACCTTGGCCGCGAACTGGGACATGAGCTCAGCCTGGCCAGCTCGGTTTCAGCTGTGTTGCCTTCGTCTTGGCCCTCAGCATTTCGGCCTTGGCTTCGATGCCTCATTCTCAGCTGTCGATGTGTCGGACTCGACCGTGTTTGCTCAGTCTCGGCCTCGGCCTATGGTTATTTAGTGTTTGGATATGGTTCAGGAAACAACACCGATGGTTTTGGGCGAAGTGAGCTGTGCTTTGTTTTGCTGAACCTACGAGCCCCTTCTACATCAGTGTTGCAGATGCGTAGCAAACACGTCCGAATTACTGCCAAGAGTAGCAAGCTCTGAGTTTTGTAACGCAACACAAATATATTTAGAACCACCTTCGCTTCGTTCTGTTGTTCGTTAGGAAAGATAGAAGCTTCCAACTTAAAAGAAAAAAACCTCCAAACCCAGATGTAATAAATTTCTTTATACATATGTTATGTTATACACTTGCTTGTGCGTATTTCTATTTTTGTAGGATTCATACTCCGGGCTACAACCTCCTCAAAGCCGCACAACGTGCGGCAGTCGTCACCTATTGTAGTACTATGTAAGCATCGTGAGTGAAACCAGTATCATTTTTAATGGATTATTGATAAAATCAGTTTTATAACTTGCCCCTACTATCGATATATTATATTATTTATATAAATATATTTAAACATGTAATTATCTAGAAACTTAACTTTGCAAATTAATATTAAGCATCATATACTTCATTTAGTAGGTCATTGTATTGTGCATGCGCACACACACCTGCAGATATTCTAAGGTAAATAGGACTAATATATAGATATGATAAGGAATCATCTAGGAAACTAACCATGGTTGTTAAATATAGGCATTAATTGGAGATATGAATGGTGTTTATAATAATTATTACCAAATACGACAAAATCTAAAGGTGGTCATCAGGGACGGAACTACAGTGGGGCTCGGGGGGTCAGCTGCCCCCCCCGGCCGGCCGGATTACTCCGTAGGGGTATCTCGGCGACAACCCCACCGTCGCAGCTCTTTTCCTTCTGCAGCTTCAGAGCCCCCCATGGAAGAAGACGAATTAGGGCAAGAGAGGGCTGATTAAAAAGGCCCAACAACTGACTTTTAGGTCACTGAATATCTGTGCTTGCTAGAGACGCCGTGTCTGTGTGACATGAAGGCTGAGTGAGGAAGACGATGTTAAAAAAACCTAATTTTATTTGGGCTTGTTATTAATTTTATGTTTAATGGGTCATGTTTTAATGCATTTGAAACCCACCCATTGGGCTTTAAAAGGGGGAATAATCATGTTATATTTTATAATGCCGCCATTTAACTTATTATTTTTACCAACACAAATATATTCCACCTTCTCTTATGAAACAATGGGTGAAGAGCTCCTTTTTCTACGTAAAACTAACATATAATGACTTAATTTCCTATATTATTGTTTTTAGGCTTTTTGTTTTCTTATATTATTGAGGACTTCACATCTCTTAATTAAGTTTCTATAATGAATTATTAAGGTAAATAATATAATATTACTATAACATGATAACTTATTATTTTCAAATAAATGAAATTGTATAATATTCAATACTATATCTCATAATTTATATTTTATGAGGCACACATTTAAGTTTTTTAAGTTATGGCAATTTTATTATGTTAATTATAATTTTATAGTCAATTATTAAATAATTTATATATTTTTAAATAAAAATACTGGAATGCCCGTTACCATCCGCGGAACTGGAACGCTCGTGTCCGTTCCCGTTCCTGCGAACCATGCATGTGATTGAACCCCCGATCAAAAATCCTGGGTCCGTCCCTGGTGGTCATGGTCCCCAACTCCACATATCATTTCTCATTTCCAGTCGTTTCGATTTCCACTTTAAACAAACTTGTATTGTAATACATGACAAGGTTTTGTGGACTTTTCTATTCAATATCTCGTCGCTCGTCATCATGGACTCCGTTTCTTTTATAAGTTGCCTGCTTTTGGTTGTCATAAATTGACTAAATCAATGCCATTGAGATTCTTTTACTAAAGCATATTACATAAAGTTGCAAAAATGATGAACAGTGAAGATCGACGACTAATATTCACAAACGGATTATCACGCAATCAACCACATTTATTTTGCAGAATTTAATAACTGATATGATGGAAAAAGCACAGCGGGAGTAATTTATTCAGTATATAGTATATTATCCAACAACAATTAATAATGTATTATCAAGCAACATGTCACTTTCTTATGCCCAAACAAATTAGGGAATTATTATGAAATATTAAAATAAATTTGTAGATGTATATTATTTACAATGATGGTCAAGTAAAATATAGGTGGTTTTAAGAATGGGGTTGACAAAGTTAGATGTGGTTATTTTATTGATTAGAATGGTAGATATGGTTATTATCTCTCAAATCTCTCAAATTAAAGTATTTAACCTATGGTAGATAAAACGTTAAGTATTTTACTAATTACAATTATAGTAATATTAGAGAGAGGAACTGTATTAAGAAGTAATTACAATTATGAAGAAGTTATTATCTCTCTAATATACGTTAGTATAACACGTTATCAGCACGACCATGCTCCGTCGTCAAGATACCTCCACTGTCGAGCTTCGTCGAAGTTATTCAACGAGTTTGGCCAAGGTACCATAATTTTCGTTTGTGCTTAATGTTGGCTTAATAGTGGTATACGTATTTCTTTGTTACGTTTTACTACTTTTAAAACTTATATAATCAAAGTGTAACGCAACGCCATAGCGCGGGTGGTTTTGCGGATTATCGTCACTAAACGTGATGTGAGGTCCAGATTTCGATTCCCCGTCGTGGCATGTGAAAATATTTTTGACAAGTTTTACGAAAAATATATTAACATAATTTTATTTATATTCTTTAATATATTTCGTTATATGTTGATTTTACCAATTAACTTATTATGATTTTAAATTTTATAGAATCATCTCATTCAATACAACGATGGTTCTCCTTCTCCTAACTTTATTATGGTGATCGTTACCGCTACGTGGATTGTATTTTTACGGAATTTCCAAATATTATTATTAATTGTAATTTTCCTAAATGTAATTTTTCTATATTATTGTTCCCAAAATAAATTTTATTTGGAAGAATGTTGATCTCTCCGATGTTTGAACTATTTGCTTATGTTTTTTACGGGAGCACCTATCTGGATGTGGAAAATGTTTTTCATAAATTTTTTGAAAGAAGATTATATAGAAGATACTAAAGAGGATTAGTTCTACGTTTCTTTTATACTACTTTTTTATGTTTTGATTGTTAACATATGTTTTACTCATGATCTTATGTTTTTGAAATATACACGTGAAAATAAAAGCTTAACTATGGTCAATATTTTGATTGAACGATTGTACGAGATTCTGCGAAGTGAATGTACGAAATTCCCTACAGTGAATGTATTTGCATATAATACAAATGATTACATTTGTTTATCATTGTGAATATTTAAAAGATTTTCCCCGAAGTGGAAGAGGTGATAAATAAACGAGAACGAAACGTTGAGCAAAGACCATCGAGAATAATAATATCGTCGCGATTGTTGAATCGTTATTGGCACCAAAAGACCCCGTAGATCTTTGTAATTCAAGGTGAAGATAGTTTGAAATAAGTCGTTGCTTAAAAATTGCGGTATCCAAGAAAATTTATGTAGGAGCTGATATTTATCAAACGATCATTCGAATATTATGGAGGAAATTTGTCCATCGGGATGAAACTTTATGCATGCAAATATGTTACATTTATTTATTTTTATCTATATTAATATTTGTACGTTTTTATTGTACATGCATTTAAATTGTGTTGCTTTATTCATTAATGATATAACATTTTATATTTGTTAATGATATTCATACAATGGATACGAGCAGTTGCAATGGAGAATTTCGTCTTGCACACTGTGCAACGAACTCATACTATAAGAAAATAAGAAATATTTGATACGAAAGAAGAAAGTGTTATTACTATATCGGGTAGTCCAAATATAATTGAAGGCTCCGAAAGAGCTAGCGTTTTACTACCCAAAGGGACAAGGTTGATAATTACCATGCCTTATATCTCCTAAGTCTCAAAGAAATTTATTAAGCTTTAAAGCTGTTTGAAATAACGGGTATCATATTGAAACAGCAGAAAAGGGAGACATCATATATCTCACATGACAAAAGTGATTTCAAATGATAAAAGAATTGTGGAAATATTACTCTCATTTGACTCTGGGCTATCTGAGAAGAATTGGATCATATGCTATTGTAATCCAGAAGTTTACTGATGAAAGTACGTTTAATGTTTGGCATGACCGGTTGGGCCATCCCGGTTCAATTATAATGCGAAAAAAATTGAAGATTCCGTGACATTTGATAAAGAACTAGAGGATTCTTCAACCTAATGAATTATCATGTGCCGCTTGCTTAAAGGGAGTTAACTGTTCGGCCATCATCAATGAAAGTAAAGAATGAATCTATTGTATTTTTGGAACGTATACATGGTGATATCTGTGGGCCGATACATCCATGACGTTGACCATTTAAATATTCCGTGGTATTAATTGATGCTTCAAGTAGTTTGTCCCATGTATGTTTATTATCTACGAGGAACATGACATTTGCGAGATTACTTGCTCAGTTGATTCGTTTAAGAGCTCATTTTCCAAATTATCTGATAAAGACAATACGCTTTGATATTGCTGGTGAATTTACTTCCAATGCATTTAATGATTATTGTATGTCTATCTGTATTGATGTTAAGCACCATGTGCCACATGTTCATAAGAAAAACGGTCTTGTAGGATCGTTGATTAAACGCCTGCAATTAATGGCAAGGCCATTATTGATGAAGTTGAAACTTCCTTTGCCTTGTTGTGGACATGCTATATTACATGCAGCGGCACTAACTTGCCTCAGGCCAACAAATTATCATGATATCTCCCCTATGCAAATGGTGTATGGTCAGGAACTAGATATTTCTCATCTAAGAGTTATTGGATGTGCGGTATATGTTCCAATTGCACCATCACAACACACAAAGATGAGACCTCAAATGAGGTTGGGAATCGGATTTGAATCTCCATCGATAATAAGATATTTAGAACCATTTACTGAAGATTTATTCACGGCAAGCGGACTGTCACTTCGATGAAACAAGTTTTCCGACATTATGGGGAGGAAAGAAACAGCTGGAAAGAAATATTAGTTGGAATGAATTAATCGCTAAATCATTATGATTCTCGAACGAAAGAACGTGAACTGGAAATTCAAAAGATAATCCATTTACAATGCTTAGCGAACCAATTACCAGACAGCTTCACTGACCCAAAGAGAGTGACTAAGTCATATATTCCAGCTGTTAATGCTCCTGTAAAAATTGATTGTTCCCGCAGAATAAACACGAAATAGTATTGAGCCTAAACCATCAAGTCGGAAAATCATGTCCCACTACATTTTTTTCGACTTATTTGAAAAAACTTTTAGAGGCCCAAGTTTCTTTTTAAGTTGATGACCTTTTTTTCTCCAATAACCAAAAAATCGAAAAGCCGCTGTATTTCGTCACTAGTGTAGAAAAGCACATGGGCGACGATTCTTATAGGTCATGGGCGACGGTTTCGAGGCGTCGCCCAGAGCCCCGTTGCCCATGTGCAGGATTATGGGCGATGGTTTCAGAACCGTCTCCCATATATAACCATGGGCGACGGTTTCTCCCCAGAACCGTCGGCAAACGTCTTTTTTTTTTGTTCGGGTCTTGGGCCACGGTTCTTATCTAGGAACTGTCACTCATGCTTATTTTTTTATTTTTTTTATTTCTTTCCGATTCTACTATGCCCCAACATCGATCCAAAACAACCCAAAGAAATCAAAAGATCAATCCCCAACAACAATCAATCCACAATCAATAACTAATAATCAATAAAAAGATCATTAATTACATCATCCAACAAAATCTCATAACATAGATACAAACATATTAAAAGACTAGTAAAGTACCTACATAAAAAAAGGCCTCATAAAATCGAAAGAAACTCGGTATAGCACATATACAATACCGTTGGCAACTCACTCCCGCTCGGTTGTCTAAGAACGGTCCCAAACAAGGACCATTCAATGTTTCTCCTTGAACGTGTACCTAAGTTTAAATAAAATAAGCAAGTAAAGCACCCAATAAATCGAAAGAAACTCGGTATAGCACATACACACAATGAGAAAAGAGTATAAAATTTACCTTTTAATTCGTCCGATATCACGTCCAAACACACCACAAAGCTGTCCCAAGGATTATTCACCTCCAAAATCGTCCAAAAGGCCAAAACCGATAACCTAATTTTTTTTCCGTAAAAAATGTTAAAATCAACTTTTGGATTTCAAAAACACCCACAAATCATCAAAATAATCTCAATCGTAGATATATCAATCCAAATCCACGAAATCGCAAAAATTTATTCCAAAATCGTGGATAGAGCTCAAAATCAAGAATTTTCGAAATTTTGCAAGTCACCTTTTTCGCACAATCAAGCTCAAAGCCAATCTCAAATCGCATATAAAACAAGTCTAAGCCATGAAATCGCACAAATTTACCTCAAAATCGCGAATCGAGCTCAAAATAAAAAATCTCGAAAATTTTCGCAAATCAACTTTTTTCGCATTAGTCAAGCTCAAAACCAACCTAGAATATAACACAAGTCTAAGCCATGAAATCGATGAAATTGAGCAAAAAAACCGCGGAAAAACGAAACCCATATTTTCTAAAATTTCGAATTTTAAAAAATTTCAAGCACTAAATTGACAAAATAGTAGAGGAAAATGGATTGTGAGTGTCTTACCGTGTTCTCTAAGCTCGAAAAGGTCGGAAAATTGCTAGTAGTTCGCCGAAAAATCGCCTAGACAGGGGAGTAGCCGCACGGTTCTTTTAAGAGTGGGGTGCGTTTTTTTTAAGAGTGGGGAGTGCCGATACTCCAAAATATTTAGTTAAAAAAATAAAATAAAACATATGGGCGACGGTTTCTTTACCATAATCGTCTGTCGCCCATAGTGCCGTGGCCTATTTCTTATTCTCCACTAGTGGGTATGGGCGACGGTTCTTAACCAAAAATCCCGTAACCGTTGCCCAAAATGAAGATTAAAAAAAATTACACGGTTTCGCGCAAGAAACCGTCGCCCAAACTTAACGTTTAAAAAAATATTTAAAAACCTTGGGCGACGGTTCTTAGCCATGAACCGTCACCCATGCTTATTTTGGTTTTCTTGATAGGCTTTAGGCGACGGTTTTTTGTATCAACGTAGAAACCGTCGCCCAAGTTCATATTTTTTTTAAAAATAAAATAAAATGAAAAAGTATATAGGCGATGGTTTTCAGAGAGGAAACCGTCGCCGGAGGCTCTCGACAATTATCGGCGACGGTTTTAGACTAGAAACCGACGCCTATGACGAACAAAAATTACGAAAGTTTACGAAAGTGCCACCACGTGAACGATAGGCGACGGTTCTTGAGGAACCGTTGGCGAAAGTGCAGTCGCCTAATTTTCATTTTCTACTAGTGCGTGATAAGAATTTTATTATTTTACCTACTAAATTAGAGCCTATAGAGAAATCCCACAAATATCAGTAACTTGGACCGCTTTGCAGATCTGTATCCCATCAAGTCTTAGTCATTATGAAAAAGCCAAGAAAAGGAAAGTAAGTACATACAAATTGTTGGCGCCATATATTGTTAATTAAGTGACATCAGTATACGCAGTTATCCTAATATATTGAATTCATATATGCGTTTGATAACATTACACCATTTTGTAATAATGAAGCAAGAGAATATTGGGATCTGTGGTCTTGGGTTTTGACAGCATTAATAAGACAAAACATTATTGCTATTTTTCCTGCTTTGTGCTGTCAAAAAAACCCTAGTTTTCACGAAACCCTCTCACGGAAAAAAGTTCTGACTTGTTCCTTTCTCTTTTCCCAATGTGAAAGAAAAAGTAAGAAACAAAAGTACTAAAAGCCCAGTTTAGATCGCTGCTGTTTTCACAGTCCCTTGAAAGAGGAGTTAAAATTGTGTCATTCATATCTATCTATGTCTATATTTATAAATATATATACTGTATATAGCAGAAAGGAACTGAACGTGATAACGTGGTCCATTACATCACTACCACTCCGTCTAAATAAAGTCATCTCATCTAACCATAGAAGTATAGATGAATGAAAATTATCGCTTTTTCATCTCCAGCTAATTGTTTTATAATGGATTGATTCGTTCCAAGTTCCAACCATAGAAAGTATGGATTGATTGTTAATTTTATACATAGTAAACTTTCATAGTTATATATATATATATATATAAGCTGGAAAGAGAAGACACTAACTTTAGATCTGCAGCTACATACCATACACATTTCATACAATAACAAGAAAATTACATATTGTTTAGTCCCCACCATTTATGTTCACTTGCCCAAAGCAAACATTTCTTCCATATGGGAGCTGTATCGTCTTTCTGAAATCGTACCACATTGTAGAGAGTCATATTTCAAACTGAAATGACAAATTGGCATATATATAGAGAGAGGGGGGGGGGGGGGGGGAGATATAGATGTGGAAGAGATGTGTGTGGAGGAAAAACTAACTAGAAATCATAATATATTGAGGCCAGATGCATATATAACCATCAGATGCAGATCTAATAAGTTATACATCATGGAATTTTGGAAAGATTTAAGTATATGGACTAATCATTCATATCGCAACAAATCCACAACGATCGATGAGGAAGCGAATCAAAGACGAAACATTGACTTCTATCATAATAGTTTTACCAGATCCACTTTATTAAGGAGTGATCCTTTGAAAGGAAAGAAGTTCACAGAAACGTTTAATTTATTACCAGCAGAGAAATTAAGCGTTGGATCTTTGAATCTGCACTTATCTTCCCACAGCTTTATTGAACTGGTGAGAAGAACACTGTCTGAGAATTGAATATCTGCAGTTTCTACGTTACAGTTCAAGAAAGCTGTGGAAGAATAAGAAGAGACTCCGCACATGAGATGCGTAACGCAGGCTAGCTAGGGTTTTCTGAAACAAAAGGTTGTTAAAACCTTCAACATACATATATCATATATAAATGAATATGAATATATATAAATGTAGATATATTAATCTATCAGCGCTGTGTTGTGTGCGTATGTTAAGGGTTAGCTTAGGAGTACATGCAGAGGAGGAGAAGGGTCTTATTTATAGGAGAAATCGAAGGTTTTCCACCAATCCCAAGAAGAATATTGCCCTATTCGAAAGCCAGTCATCAATCATTCACATACATGTGTGATACATATACCATATACATTATATTTGTTTTAAGTATTTTATTATTATTATTATTATTATTATTCTTATATTATTATTATTGTTATTATTATTATTATTATTATTATTATTATTATTTCAACAGCCAATATATCTCCTACGTGCATGTCACCATACCATCGTATGTGCGGTCGGGATGAAACCTACCTGGTAGATATCGAACGGTTGATTATGCATCCACAATTATCATATATTTTTTTTATTATCATAATTAAATGTTCATTTTTCTACGTACATTGTTGAGAGAAAACTCACCCTCTTTTGGTAAGTAATTCGGCCTCTTAGTGGCAGGACCACAATTAATGAACGATAAATAACAAAAGCTATTGTCATTGGGTGATGTACAAATATATCATTATTTTTCACGCGTAATTTTGCTATTTATTTCAGTTCTATATATAATCTTGTAAATTGCGACATCCATACATACATAAAAAAGGTTCCAAGTGGCGTGTGCGTGGATCAATCCACAAATGACAGCTGGTCAGTTTGTTTTCTTTTCGGTAAGCAATGACAGCCAATATTAATTAATTTATAATGCCAACAAATTATAAAGAAAAAATTAGATAAGTTAATTAAGTTAGGTGCGAGTGTTGGTAATAAGTTCACATGGTGGCATGTGAGTGGGTCCCACTGTGATGACATGAACCCCGTTTTTGCCGGACAGAGGTGTCTCTGTCGGGAATGGGTCGTTAGGTTTGTCTTTGTTGTGTGTGTGTGTGTGGACGTTTATAATATCGGGAAATTATATTTAATAAATATCTCGAACTTCACAGTACGAGGGCAGTAGCTAATTCCCAAGTACAGCAACATACTGTACATAAATATAATTGAATAATAGTTATTTGTAAGAAATATAATATATATCATGTTGGGATAGGGTGATGTATGTACGTGTTTCGGTACGAAAACTGCCTTACAGAAATTACGGGGAAAAAGGTTTTGTAAATTGTAATGCGAAGGCCGATGGCGTGTGCGTGGATCTCAATTACGCGTGAAGAACGAAAGCAAAATATTTACTCGGCAATTAGAAAACAAAACAAAAAGTTCGCTTGTTGTAATAACAAATGGGTGCGTATTATCACGTTATATAATGAATTTGTGATGTTATGCTAATGGAGTTGCATCCCATGTACCGACTTTACTATTTCCAATGTCGATTTATATGATACTCAGAGACGTCATCTATTCACATCGGAGGATAATTTGGAATTAACAAGAAAGAGCCATAAAAATTGACTTACAATATTGAATACGTTAGAGACTTTCCTCAATTAATTTTTATGCGGAAGTCAAACCCTCATGTTATTTATGTCTCAGTGAATTTGCCTTGAATCTAGTTTGCTAGTCCCCAAGTGCTTCATATTTCCAATTCTCTGACTAACAGTGTCTTGATTTTTTGAAGAAATCTGTTGTTAAGTGTTACCCTCGGATTTTACGGATCCCACGCCAAAATACTCGATCCGTTATAACGAACTAAACCCCCTCATGTGGAGGGGTGCGGTACTGAAGGCACGAAGGGGTCCCTCGGGCAGATAGCTTCCTCGAAAGGGTATTCGATGCAGGAAGCGGTTGCTCGTGGTTCTCGGACAGATAACGAAAGGAGCGAAGCCCCTGGTGATGGTTTATCACCTTTAGGAAAGGCCCCTCGGGCACCTTACCCGAGGAATGCATAAGGAGAATCCATGGGGTTCCTCGGGTAGGGGAAGGACGAGAGTCCGAGCATCCCAAGTTAAAGGATGACACGTTCCTGAAGTATATTCGCTCGAGACATGGAGGAGGAGTTTCTTCCAGCAGAAGATAGCTGAACGATGTGAGATCGTGGGCACGCACGATCTACCACTCTGGGGCATAACCGGTCGAATGTGGAGCTGGAAGAAACGGGCGAGGCGAACATGGACAAGTGAGGAGGACATGGAAGCAGGAACTACCGAGAACCGCCAAGACCAGGTACTCACTTAGGGAAATTAAAAATATCGTGAGACAACGCTAAGGTGCGCCATTCATCGACACCGTCATTCTACCACTTTTTCTAATCACTTAATCACTTTTTCATACATTCTCGTCACTATTTCCATATCGTATTTTTTACTGCTTATACCACCTGAAAACGGAACTACCATCTTGACCGAGGCAAGAGGGAACATGCCCCCCTCCCCCACCCCTAACCTCGTTTTCAACAATTTTTCGATCAAGTTCTAGGCGAAAGTAAGGAGGGTAGATGCTCGGTAGTCAATTTTAATGGTAGGTAACTTTTTGACGGTATCATTAAGGAATCAAGAATTTTAGTTTAACTCAAAAGTTTCGGTGAATAATTAACTAAAACTTAAACTATTAAATAACCAACCAAAGACATCTACTGAGGATACTCACTGGAACAACCGGTATCTAGTAAAGGCTACGACTAAAAGCTAATCAAGACCAACCGACTCGCCAGCAATCAGTATATACCTGGCCGATTTAATCGTTTGAGAGTTAACGATAAACTGATATCTGACGAGACAAATAATTTAAAACCTAAGACTGAAATTCGAATGTATCTCAAATTAATCTTAGGGTACAACGGCTCTTAGGACAAATGCAGAACATTTAATTCAAGGCTGCACAAAGGAGTACAGACCATCAGTTTTAGCCTGTTTTGGTGCTAGCGCGCAGCAAACCAACCGATGCTCAGAATCAGAAGACAGGCCCATTTTGGGAAAGCACATTAAATGCAATTGCTGAGTAAAGTCTTCTCAGAAGAACGACTACTTTTTCAAGACACAAGTATATATAGCCAAAACTCAAGAAGAGATGATAACTTTCTCGACACAAACTCAAAATGATTGACAACTTCGAAAGTTCACTTCACCAAATAGAGAGATAGAAATCTTCTGAGTGAAGTAGAGTGATTGTAATCCGACGGACTGTAAAAAGTTGTCGAAGTAGGTGGTTTGTCTTAGCACACTGCCTAATGAATCACTGGAATAGCTAAGTAGATCTTAGAGGGTATGTTACGCGATTGTACTGCTGTAACTAAAGTTCTAGTGATTTTTCCTTGTGGGGAAGAAAGGGAACGTATGAGAGTTAGCTTCGAACTTCCATAAACATCTGTTCCACATATACACAGCCGAATCTATTCACCAGCCGGTTGATCATTTATTCCGCACAGAACAACCGGTTGCATGATTGGTCTGTCAGTTAACGCATATACCGACAAAAATTGAAAAAGAGGCGGAGTGTTTGTTCAACCCCTCTAAACATGTTAACCAATCCTAACATCTTTATTGGTGCCTCCTACCAATATATCATCAACATACAACAGTAATATGATAAAATCATTTATAACAAACCTTTTGAACTATGTACAAGGATCTGCAAGAACTTTGTTGTATTTTAAGTGTTGAAAATACGAAAGGGTATTTGTACGTCTTTGATTGATTTTCTTGTACATGATATGATATTATTTAGTCTACAAATAAAACTAGCCGTTGGAACAATTATGACTAAATCATATCCCATAATATATTCCTATTTATTATAGGAATAATTTATTTCTTTCTTGACTTGCTTGATTTGATCTTTACCATCAAGCTTATCCGAGTTTGGTATCTTCCATTGTTACGCCTTAATTGTTGTTGATTAAGATTTGATTGTGATCTTCAACACTAAGGCTCATAATGAAGGAATCAAGTATCTTGTATCAACACGTTACCATGTAAGAGCCTGTTTGAGAACGTCTCAATTATGCTTTTTGGTGGTTGTGATTATCTAGCCTTTTTACAACATGTTGTTACGAACCACTTTAGCTTCCCAAGTAGGGTTAAGTCTTCCTATACTATGATTGTAATTATCTAGCCTTTTTACAATATTTTATTTTTGTCTAAATCATGAGAGACTGACCAGGCTTAATTCTTAACTGTGTATGGTTAAGAGAAATCAAATGGAGCATTATGATTGTGATTCTCGATTCATGATCAAACATTAGTTTTAGAGCATCTCCAACGGTATTCCAAAACCCAAAATATGGAGTAAAATTACTCTTGTCGAATCCAAAAACAAACCCAAAATAGGTTTCACAGTTTCTCATTCCTAAATTAATCGCATGTTTGTATTGACATTTTGCGTTTGATATTTAATAATTGCAAAAAGTCCCTTTTTGTTTTGGGTTTTCCAAAGAAGAGCACATATGAACATAACGTGGGATGCTTGGGCTTGTCAAAGACTTACGACCACCTCGGCCAACGCTGTCCAAGACTGGGATTGGGACGGGCTGCTGGAGAGGCATCGTCACCCCTTCGCTGATGGCGGAAAGCTGTGAGTCGCTTTCTAAGGATTCGTAGATCTCCTTGCGATATTCCAGTCTCTTGACTTGGATAGGATCTCTGAACCAACAGAGAACTTCGGAGATTTGCTTGCTCATTCATGGGATATTTATCTTCGATCTGCCCGAGCAAGAAAATGGGCTGCCCTTTTCTTGGGATAGGTTTAGCCAGGATTGCTCCTCTTGGTTGGGGCTTTATTCGATTAAGACGCCTAGCCACTGAAAGATGGCTGCCAGCGACATCAGTAGATGTGAGGATGATAGTTTGTTTGCTTTTCTTTCATGGTATTGGTGTTAGCTCCTTGAATTGCAGGTGTCAGTTTCAATGTTGAAGATAACCGTTACTATGACAACATTTGCTGTTCTTGTTTCTCGTCAATTGCACTAGTGTTCAATGTTGTTGCTGGTCAAGATTGCAATTTTTCATATGCAAAATGTGGCTCAACGATTGACTGTATAAATCGTCTTTCAGTTCTATGTTGATCACTTTAATGATAAACAAAAAGGATATTCATGTTTTTATATACTCGGTCTTTGGGAGTTTACTTAGCAGTTTGTCTCTTCTCAATAAAATTTAAGATAATATTATGGTCTAATTTGTTAAGATGTATAATATATGGGTAGAATTGAAAAATTATTAAAATTGGTGTGCATGTGAATATTTCGAGAATATTCTTTTGAGTTTGCGAATGAGTTTAATGGTTGGAGATAAATTACTGCATTTTGAGTTTGGGAATGGGTTGGTCGGTTGGAGATGGTCTTAGGACCTAAACGCCCCATTTATTATTTCGAATCCTAAAATAAAACATTCGTTCCAAAAAGAGTCGATTTTATTAATTTTAGTCACCTTAGCATGTAATTCTAGTAATACCATCTTAGCGTATCGCATATACTAAACAGTTGTACTATTAAATTTCATTATTATCTATTATATTATATAAAGGGTGTGGGGTGGCTATAAACTGCCACATTTGATCTTTCACTTATTTGCAATTTAGTCATCTCTTTGTTAATTAATTAATAATTTTATATTACTTTTACATATTTTTTTATACTTATATCCCCACATATTATTTTTGTTATATAGTTAAAAATTCTAAGCTATATATTAAACATACAAATAATGGATCTCAAAATTAGAAATAACTTAAATAAAATTATATTCTAAGCACACGCATAGAGCGTGCGAAAACGTACTAGTTCTAGTTATAGCACAGCTATCATTACAATACCTGAACTTTGTAGTATTCCTAAAATTGTTTTGTCTTCGTAATAGATGCGGTGAAAATCCTGAACTGATTTCAAGATATTATATAAAAAGGAAAATGGATTGGGACTTAAAATGAAGCCTATCTAGTTAGTACATTTTTTGGCAGTGAAATCCAAATGGGTATTGGGCTTTTTACTTCTAACGACCCACGCCCCCACTTTCAACGCACTATTCTTAACATATATTGTCATCAGTGTATTAGTTAAAAATTCTGTTTGGTCTCGATTTCCTCGCATGTATTCATCAGTGTATTAATTAAAGGGGAAATTTTATGTCAAACCCCAGCCACTTTTAAAATTAGGGATCAGACCCTGTCAGATTTTTTTTTAGTTTTAAGGACCTATTTTTTGAAAAATTAAGTGAAAAGGACCCAAAACTATGTTTTGACGAAAATACCCTTAATAAAGGGATTTCTGAATGGGTATTTGACGTCAGTTTTATGTTACACAATTATGCTGATTTGTTACCATAAAAACCATAAGTGTTACTTTAACGTCATAAGACGTTACTTATCGATAGGAAAATGTTATTAACAGACATATTTATTATATCGGACTATCGAACCCCATTTTTCACACCGATCGAGCACAGTCAATTGTTAACACCTTGTTTTGTTTTTCATAAGTATTGATGTGGTATTTTGTATAGCAGATCTGTTTCGATAATTTTTGGCATCAAACTGTTTTTTACTAAATAAAATCGAAGCGTTACTTAGATTATCTAAAGTGGTACTAAAAATACAGTATCTGTTACTAAATATACAATAAAAGTTACTCTATTTTCCATCATGTGGTATTACACCCTAAACCGTAAACCGTAAAACGTAAACCCTAAACCTAAACCTTGCGTGACGACCATTAGTGTTCTCCTATAAAAGATCGAATCATTAGCATTTCGATCTTATTACGCATTTCGAAATCGAAAATTGGTATTTATTATAGGAGCGTTGCTCCCTATAATGATGAATTTTCTGTCTAGGGAAACAGGGGTGATGGTCGGGTGGAGAGTTCAAGAAGGGTTCAAGAAGGAAGTGTCAAAAGTTACTCTGTTTTTCATCATGTAGGATTAAACCCTAAACCCTAAATCCTATATGACAATTATAACAGTTTTGCGCTGAAAAAAACACTTTCTTTCATTTGGATAACAAACAGTCTTGTATTGAGTACCATATGGTGTCTCTTTAATAACAAATGATGTCGCAGAAGTAACACATCATTCAAAAAGAATACCGAACCCTAAACCCTATGTGACAATTATAACAGTTTTGCACTGAACACTTCCTTTTCATTGGATAACAACAGTCTTGTATTGAGTATCACATGATGGCTATTTAGTAACAAATGATATCGCAGAAGTAACACATCATTCATAAATAATACCGCTTCCTGCAATAACACATTAACAAATGATGTTGCAAGAAGAGGTATTATTTTTGAATGATGTGTTACTTCTACGACATCATTTGTTACTAAATAGACACCATATGGTAGTTAATACAAGACTGTTGTTATCCAAATGAAAGGAAGTGTTCTTTTTCAGCGCACAACTGTTATAATTGTTTGGAAACTTGTTATCGGATCATTTAGGTATCAGACGTAAATTTGGCATATGTCAGGGCTAAATATGTCTTTTCGCGTATTTTAGGGCCTGACCTCTTAATTTTTCGAAAATCAGGTCCTTAATCATAAAGCAAAGTCTAGAGGGGCCTGAACCCAAATTCAAAATACTTAATGGGGCCTGAAGTTGAATTTACCCTTAATTAAATACTAGATAGTTCGGCACAGTCTACACCTGTGCACAGTTATTTTTTAAAAACTGTAGAACAGTTTTTTTTTTTCGCACGTCAAATAAAATAATCAAAATTCGCTACAGAGGTAGTGGGGTAGTTTTCTTCGATAGGTCTTATTCTCTATTAAATAACTGTCAAATTGGCTAGGAATTTTGGTGTAATTGATACACCAAATTAGAATAAAAAAGCAGTTTTTAAGTGTCCCTGACAATTAATAAAAGAGTATATATATATATATATATTTGTATATATATATATATAATATATTATTTCCAGAGTCATAGTTTGACTAGTATTTTATTCCGATTATACCACTAAACCAGTAAATTTTTTAAATCAACTCGAAACTTGATTGGAAAACCTTACTCAAGCCTCTATCCCAAGATAACAATTCTTTTTTATTTGTTTTATTCTTTATAATTAAGATTGAGTTTTTGAAAAGTCATATTTGATGTTCATTCTGAAACCATTGAGTAAAGTTGTCGATACACGTGATACAAGAGTCAGTTTATATATTTTGGCCAAAGATTTCGTAATCATTCGGTTCGCGCTTTCATGGGACGCATATCTCAACCGTCAAGCTAGATATTTGCGATAGGTTATTGTTGACACTCGAACTCATTCCTTATGATCGGTACTCGAATATTCACTTGAACTACACTATAAACGGTAGGTGCATTGTCTATCACGCATCTGTGTTGGTTATCAATATAATTATAATATTACTTGTCGCTTTGCATACATGATCGCACGGAGCACTAGGGGTGGGCGTTCGGGTTCGGGTATTCGGGTTTTACCCGAACCCGATCGGGTTCGGGTAGTTCGGGTCGGGTAATTCGGGTTATTTGTCGGGTATTGGGTTACCCGATACCCGAATTTATTAATCGGGTCGGGTATCGGGTAGTAATTTATTACCCGAATAACCCGATCGGGTACCCGACAATTTTTTTTTAAAAAAAATTATTAATTTTGTACATACATTAAAAATATATATAATTACATATTTAGATATCAATATATAACTTGAGTGATGTTAAAGTTTAAATAATATTTCGACTAATTTCTTATTTTAAGTGTATAATTAACAACTGATATTTTATATAAATGCATAGATCATCATAAAAATTTAAAATATATTCTCAAAATTTTATAAATAAACATATAAAATATGTATATATTACATTTATTGAAAACAAAATATCCAAATATTGTAAGCGATATTAATATATAACATTGATATTTTAATATTATTGAATTATAATATTTTTAGTCATCCCAATTAAAAAATCGGGTACCCGACTACCCGATGTCGGGTACCCGAACCCGATATATACCCGACAAGCGGGTACCCGCCGTAAATCGGGTCGGGTTCGGGTAGTGAAAATCTTAATCCGAACCCGAACTACCCGAACCCGAACTACCCGATACCCGACTACCCGATCCGATGCCCACCCCTACGGAGCACCCACGCTAGTTATCAATATGTCTAGTTATAAAAATATATTGTCATTATAAGTCGAAGACGTCGGAAGTCTTTGTCCTGTCCGCATTATCCAAACAAGTGCAATTGTTGGGAAAATCAGCTATACCGGAAGTCCATTTCGATATCCTGATATTCGAATCACCATAATTTGAGTATCACCCGAATGTGGATCAAGATGCTATGTCATCACTGTGTTTGTTTTGAGTTAATATTTTTCTCAGATCAACGTGATATTGAAGTATTCAATTTGTCTATTCACTGTAATGTGTAGGGTGATGTTGTATATCTCATATTTGAAAAAAGATATAAATAATTTGTTAAATTTTTTAAGGTGATATTTTACGTGATAATGTAGCGCCCCGTTTCCTATTACCTTTTTGAAGCAGCTATAAAATATTCATATAAAATTTTTCGCGATTCCCGTAACCATTTCCTTTAACAAAAACGGGCACGTACATCCGATCTAGTTCCTTACACAATAATGTACATATATGTACATATCATATGAGTTACAAAATGTAACAGTCTAAATCTGTTTCTATTCTATATGCCAACGATGAACCAGAGGGGAGCAGGAGGAGAGCGTAGTCAGCCAACCTTGAATCCATGCTTTACGATGATGCTTTCTACGTAGCCTGCTAATTATCTACAACAACTGTGAAGACACCGATTCAGAGTATGATCGCAACATATTAATTAAATACAAGTAACAACAAAATAATCAGTAATCCGTTCCTTTCCATCAATATCGTAACGATGCCATATCAAATAACATAATCATCGTTCATATAACGGTCATTCATAAGATCCGTAGATCACATGCCATTTCTATATGTCCATTTATTTTGATACTCCCGTTATAGACTAGCTAGACTGTACTGTACGCCCAGTCAGCGCCCATGCATGGGACTCTGTAACCATGTCGTAATCCCCCGATTTGTAGGGATACGTATTGCCTGTACAGGACTCTATAAAATCCCCCGATTTGTAGGGATATATGTCATAGCATCCGTATCATACCATCTGTAGTCGTAGCAGTCATAACGGTTTCTCCCTTATTTTATATGTATGCAATGCTATATAAAACACCTTATATGACACATTAATCACATGAAAGCACTTTACGGTCACGTAATTCACATCGATCCGTAAATAACATATAAAGCACATATTAGTCAATTAATTCACATAAAGCATGTAAGCACATAAGGCACATAAGGTACATGTTGCAAATCATACTCACAAGTTTCGCCTATTTTCTCCGCTCGCTTAAGCGACCTTGTCCTTGCCCTTATTGGACTCCTGACCTATACAATTATTTTATCCGTAAATATGAAATTTCTATAATGATATGCGTATGTGATATGCATGCTTTATTATTATGCATGATCGTTCCTTATCCATAGCCTTTACCAGAAACCCTAACTTATCTTATATCAAAACCCTTGAATACTTTATGTGATATTAAAATTCCTTTTATATATATATCACACTTCTCTTTATTTCTCAATTCTAATTAATTGCATTTCTAAATATCGAGTTATACCTCGAAATCAATAATTATCAAAAACTTGGTGGTATATATATCGAGATTTTTAAGTTATCACATGTCGAGATTTTTAATATATAACATGTCGAAATCTATGTATCTCGAGATCTCTAATTGGAAAATGTCAAAGTTTTTAATGAAGCAATCTCGAGATCATTATTTGAGGATCTTTAATTTGATATCAAAATCACATCTCGAAATCTAGGAAATCATCTTTATACATCTCAAAATTATATTTCGACAACACCCTCAACATCATAACTCACTATTCGATATTCCATTTAATTAAGTTTCAAAATCTCGACATCCTAATTTGAAATCATAACTCGAGATCCCATTTAAAGAAATTCCTAAATCTCGACATTATAATACAATTCGACATTCTATGTAAATAAATCCTTAGATCTCGAAATCCATGACTCGACATTATAATTCTTAGCGAAATCTTAGTAGTATATATCGAGGTCTTCAAGTATAACACATGTCGAGGTTTTCAAGTGATATCGAGATCTCATCTAATTGAGTAACCCTAACTCGACATTTTCCTATTTAAATATATCTCGAGAACTTTTATCAAAGGCACAATATACAACGAAAGCTTCTTAATTAAATCTCTAAATATCGAAGCACACTTCGACATTCTTCTAGCAAATCTCAAAATCAATGTCGAGATTTGTCTAATTCATATGATCGAATTCTTAAGAACATGATAGAATTCCATCGAACTTCTTACATATTCATCAAATCAAAACACTTAAAAGACTTGAACATTTGTAAATCTTTAGCATATTTCAGTATCGAACTCATCTCAAGAATTAACCCTACACAAAGTCTAAAAACCCTAATTCTGTCAAATCACGAAAATTTCTTCAAATTTGACATAAATTGATTTCTTAAGAAGTTGGAAAATTTCTTTGAAGTCTCAATTGCTGTTCGAATCTCAGTCTTCAATATATAGCATGAAAAAGTCTATACACGTTAACACTTGAATCATGTTAAGTTATAATTAAAGACGCTAAAATAAATTCATACCTTTTTCCTTAAGCTCAACTTGGAATTAGTTCTTGTATTCTCGGTTTTCAACTTCACGAGTTCTCTAAACTGATATGGGTTTTCATTTTCTCCTTATCTTAAGTTTTCGTATGTTAGTAGTTAAATGACATCGACACCTTTGTCCATGCTTATCATAAGTTCCTTTCATTCATGTTGTATTATTATTATTATTATTATTATTATTATTATTATTATTATTATTATTATTATTATTACAATGTTTCCTTTAGAACTAAGTTTTCAATATCTGTTACTAAGAATAATTTAAATTGTCGCATGTTATATATCGGAGAACTCAATCTCGAGATTTCAATGTTAAGTAATATCGAGTCTTTGATTAAAAGATTCCGATATCCTTATTCAAATATTTCGAGTTCTTGCAATATATCTTATATTAAAAATCTCGAAATTCTTAATTTGAAGAATTTCGAAGTCCCTTTTTAAACAAATTTCGAAACCCTTATTCCAATGGTTTCGACATTATAACTAGGGTTTTCGAATGATCCTTAGTTATACTTTAATATTGTTGAAATATTTCCTTTTACTTGAAGAATCTCAAGAATATCATCAAACTCCTTAATTTATTTAATTACTTCAATTAATATATATAAAGTTCCTCAAAATCTGAGAAAACCCTAGAAATTTCTAATTCCGTAACATTAACTTCTATCTCTTTAAGGACCTAGAACTATAATACTTTAAATACCTTATTCTATCTATATGTCTATTTTAAAATAACTTATATGCATGCATGAATTTATGTAAATGCATGAAATTGTGATATGAGGTTTTCGGTTCCTGACAGATAATGATTAATATTTTATGCGTTTTATTTATAATTCTATAAATTTTTTAATATAAGTATTTTAAATATTGAAATATATTAAATTATATAATTAAAATATTTATAATAGCATATTAGGTAATAATGTTAAAATATGAGGGGTATGTTTTTCATTAAAAATTAGGTAGATCACCTCATCATCGTGATGGATCACTTAGCTTTTTTGGGATGATCCAAAACATGAAGTATCACCCCATTTTCATCACTAGGTTATCCTTCATTCCGGCAATGACTCATCACCTAGACTAACAAACACAATGATAAGTCATAGGCATGTAGGGTTGCAAATGAATAGATCTTTTTGTTCGATTCGAAATTTAAGATTCGGATTCGAAATATTAGAATATCAAATCCGAATAAGAATATTTTTTTTCAATTCGAATAATTTTAGAATACGAATACAATATGACAATATTCGATTCGAATAATATAATATATATTAAATAATATATATTTCTAAATACTTGCAGTTACACTAACATATTAATATGAAGCAAGCTAAGAAAAATAATTATTGTTGGAATTTATCGATGAAAGATTTTTTGTGCTTTCGTATGATGTATTGGATAAACTAATGATATGTTTTGCTATATTTTTCTTTTTATGTCGTAAACTGCATATTTCATCCACTACGTATTTTTTTTTCGCTTTATATGTTTTGTAAAAATAGGTTCCTGAAAAAAAATTTATTCGTATCAGAATATTCGAATATTCGCAATTATATTCGAATATATTATCAAATAGAATATGAATATTCGAAAAATAAAACAATACAAATAGAATAAGGTGGTATTCGACTCGATCGATTCGTTTGCAACCCTAGGCATGAGGATTACAGTGATGTTTTGGAAGATCACCCCGAAACAAACAGCAGGACACGAAAGAAGCAAGATTTATGTGAATCTTCCAATTATGTGTATTTCGACCCAATGACATAATTTTAATATGTTGAGATATTACACGGTCAAAATAACGATCGTATTTAACCCAACCGAAGACCTCGTATCTATCCAAAAAAAATGAATTTTGTACGTACCCTCAATATCTTAGTAAAATCAAGGTTTTGAAGACCGGACCGGACCGGCCGGTTCCGACCGAAAACCACCGAACCGGCCAGAAATTCGGTCCGATTCCGGTCCGGTCTAAGCTATTTAAAAAAAAAGAAAAAACGGAAAATCACGATATAACTAGTAAAAATGGAGAAAGTCGTTGTTATTTCATTAGGTCTGGTGGGTAGAGTTTTCGCTCAGACCACATTTATTTTTGTTTCATAATTAACTAATGTACCAAATTTTTTATTTCTTTTGTTTTGACCCCAAATTTCATAGATATAATTTCTGGAGCCCCTGGTAAATTAATCTCAACTATCAACATAATTTACTTTATTTAATTTTGACCATCAATATTATAAAATTCTAATATATCTATAAAAAACTTACTAAATAACATCTATATAATCTAATTCAATCACAAAATATTTATTAATTATATTTAAAGATTCCGGTTTGACTCCGGTTTTATACCGGTTAAACCACTAAACCTTAAACCACTAAAATTTTCGGTCCGGTTCGAAAACCCGGTTTCAGAACCATGAGTAAAATCAACTTTCCTCACCATTATGCGCGCATATTAGATTTATTTCTTCTCATCTCTATTTCTCTCCATCTTTCTCTTATATTGAATGAACTAACTTGAAAGCATATTATTGGAAAAAGCACACACACCAAACCAAAGCTAAATACATTGAAAATAATAAAAAGATATACAGTGAGAAAAATAAAAAAATTTATAAAATGAACTATGCTACACAATCGTTATTAGTTAATACATTTTTCTCGTTCCTTCGTCAAAGTTGGAGTGTGATGTTTCGAACTCGTCAATCACATTCTCCTTCCGGTTCTTCGATTCAGCCGAAAACCAATCCTGCAACAAAGTGTAAGTAGTCAAACTAATCCGACATGATATGTTGGACAAATGCAAAATTAAGTTCTTTTGATATTCTCCAAAAATTTCTCGGATATGCCTCATAAGTGTCTTACGATTTACGTTATGGAATCTAGGTTCTATCGTACTAGTGAATTCGATAAACTTTTAACTTTCCGCAATGTAAAAAGGTTCTTCGCAATTTATTTCAAATTTGATTGTTGCCATCATAGAAATTTCCCTAGTTATAACAAAATTTCTACCAGTACTAGCAATTAGTTAGTTGTTGCCTAGGTTCAGTGCATATCGACTCAAACAACTGCTTGTCTAGCTCCTTCCAGATGTTTTAACATTGAAACCGTCCCACCATGTCCGGGTCTAATACTGTACGCATAAGACTGACGACATGACTTACAGAATATATGTCCATTTTTTGGTAATCTTTATTTAAAACGATATCGGAAATTCATACCTTAGTGTCGTTTTCCCGCAGAGGTTTTTCTCTTTTCCGTTGCCGGAAGATTGGATATGTACCTCTCCCATCGAAACCGCCGTCGGTTACTCGTCCTTGTTGTGCGCTCCACGTCCTTGAAAAACATCCTCGGCACCAAAAGCACCTACAAAATCAAAATTATCGTCATTCTTATTTCTCGATGACGATGCCATTAGTAGAAAAAATTCACGCGAGGTGCGTGTATTTTATGTATGTAATTGTGTGATTTGTGTATAAAAGTGTATGCAATGTTCAAGTAAAATAATTCGCCGACTCGTAATTGAGAGATTCTGTTTTGAGAATGTATGATAGACATTGGTATGAAAAAATGATGAAAATGAACCTCTATTTATAGAATTTTTTAGTAGGGTTCTGGAGCGGTTCTGGTTCTGGTTCCGGAGCTGGTTTCTGCCGAAACGCATCGAAACCGCAGTTTCGTGGTTTGAAAAAATCAAGAACCGACACATCCTACCCAAGCATGCCGAGCTGGACAGGGTCCCGCCGCGGTTCTGGGGAGGGTTCGGGGTCGAACCACCCTATTGCATCTTAAATCTAGTGATTGTTACGACTGGAATTCCTCCTTTTTCCGATCTAGTTCCTCCACCACCGCTGACGGTGCCAAGTGGAAGGTCGTCCTTGTTCAGGGAGGAATATCTTCTCATCATATTGCAGCAGGTACATTCCAACGCCCGCTTCATCGGATCCAAGTTGACAGAGAAAACTAACCCAATAACGAAAGTTTTGTAATTTCATAGTCATTCGTTTTGGGAAATGAATTTGTCCATTTTTCCGGGGCTCAAAGAGAGCAGAAGATCCGTTTTCAAATAGTCTTGGGGATGAAACAAAACTGCAGGTTTGTGATTTAAGCAACCAAATTTTATACCATAATATTTGTGGATTCACCATCTGAAACAAGAATGAGTTTTTTTTATTTGTATTTGAGACGTTGCCTAGGTCTAGAGAAGGCAACACTTGCTATTTTATGTGAATATTAAATTAACTTATTTTACTGCGATTAAGTAAGGGGCATTTTCATTTAAGTCCCCTCTATAAGTATCATTTATGATTCAGACCCTCTTGACAAAAAATTTAGTTCTAAGGACCCATTTTCTGCAGTACCAATTCATTGCTCTGACATACCAGTATGTTGAAATTTTGTAACACAAAACGATAATCCGTTACCAGTTTATGATCATCTGATACCAGTTCATTTTCTGCAGTAGCACTTCATTGCTCTGACATACCAATATGTTAAAAGTTTGTAACACAAAATGATCATTCTATACCAATTTTTTATACCACACAAAATTGGTCATTTAACCTAAAAAATTCTCAAATAGAGCCTTTCGAAATCAAACCCCTTAACGAGGCTTGATTTCGAATTGACCCATTAAGTAATCTCTTTAAGTTTCGAAAGTGTCGGCCGAAGTAAGTTCTCCACTGACACTTCTAGTATCATATCAGCAATAATGAGAAGATGCGACAAAAAACATTTAAACAATCTTAACAACAATTCCCCTGTACCCATAAACTGAACTGGAACCACAAAATCACAAGAAGGAAAATAAATTCAGAAAGGAAAAAGGAAAAAAGAAAAACACGCATACACGCAGTCGACACTAACAGTCGGCGCCAGTACACAAACGTAGAGATAGACAGATAGATACTCAAGCCTGAGTTTATCCACTCTTCCCTAATCTCTACGCCAAGTAAATCGCCAAGTCGATCCTCGGTAAGCTCAGGTGAAAGGGAGTAATCGTAAAGAGTAGATGGGTTTCATCGCAGGTCTAGTACTTGGCGTGGTTTTTGGTCTTGGTATTATAGTAGCTTTTGTCCGCTCTGAGAATGCTCGATCTAAGCAAAGGACAGACCTTGTAAGTTCTATTTATCTATGTATTTACTGTTCTTCTTTCGGTCCTACTCACAGAATTTTTGAAAGTTTGTTGCTTTTTCTTTTCTTTTTGTTGGGGTAAAAATTAAATTACAAGGCGGCTGCAATCGCGGCTCTTGCTAGGATGACTGTGGAGGATTCGAGGAAGTTGCTTTCGCCGGAGTTTTATCCCACTTGGGTCGTCTTCTCACAGCGTCAAAAGGTTTGCTTTTCTTCTCTGTTTGTGGTTAATTTTGTGTTGAGTAAACTTCTAAGGCTCACATATCATCTATGTTTCACTGATGTTGAAATTCTGTTGCTTTTTTTTTTTTCAGTTGATTTGGCTTAATCATCACTTGGATAAGATCTGGCCTTACGTCGATGAGGTAAGGGCTTGTGATAATTTGTTTGAGTCTTTTTTTTTTAGCTTTTTTTTATGTCTTGGAATGGTTATTGGGTGGTTTAAAAGGCTGCATCAGAGCTGATAAGGGCAAACGTTGAGCCAATCTTGGAGCAGTATAGGCCGATGATATTGGCTTCTTTAAAGTTCTCAAAGTTCACTCTTGGAACTGTGGCGCCCCAATTCACAGGTTTGGTTACGACTTTCTGGAATGTGTTTGTAAAATTATGGGTTGAAAAGATTGGGTTTAATCTCTTTTTTACATGCAAGTAAATCCTTGTATAAGCTATGTTTCGTTACGTTCTTGAAACTAAAGAAAAACTCAAAACCGAATTCAAGATGGAAGTGAAGTAAATCCTTAAATCTGCTTTGACTTGCTTCAATTTTCGTGTACTATAGCAACTGGTGTATAATGTATAAGATCAATGCCGTTGAGCTAATTAGTTTCACAGTTTTTCAGGAGTTTCAATTATCGAAGATGGAAACGAAGGAATAACCATGGAGTTGGAGATGCAATGGGATGGAAACCCAAGTATTATACTTGATATCAAAACTTATTTAGGTGTTGCTCTCCCTGTTCAAGTAACACCTCTCTCTCTCTCTCTCTCTCTCTCTCTCTCTCTCACACACACACACACACATACATACACATTTTAGTTGTATGCTTACATTGATCCACCACACTGTTGTATATAATCTCTTTCACTGAGCTGTTGAGTTCCAATAGACATGTTAATGTTGTCATTAATGGACTGCATTGACTGCGAAGTCCTAAACTCACTCCTATATATTCTTTCTGCTGTCAATAAATGTTTCGGTAAGGAAAAAAAACTAGGAACAAGTAACTATATAGACAGAGACCTAGATGAGAAGCTTGTTCTTTGTTGGTAAGCCATCTGATAATGTTATTGCCCATTTTCTTGGGACCTCTCTACCCTTTATCAGTAAGAGGCCATGAATATTCTACTACTAAAGAAATTCCTGCTTGCCAGTATTTTCATCTTAGCAATCAATGTGACCATTACCTTATCGTGTTGCTTAATGTATTAGTTCCTGTTATATGCCTCCTCTGCAACTAGCTATCATGTTTTGTTTTCTTTTTCTTTTAAAAAAATAATATATATGTAGGTTAAAAATATCGGCTTTACTGGGGTCTTCAGGCTGATATTCAGACCACTGGTCGACGAACTCCCTTGTTTTGGAGCTGTTTGTTTTTCATTACGACAGCGAGTATGGTATTTATGTACCCATTTCACCTTCAATCACGACTTAGATAATACAAATATGTTTGTGGAAGTGTTTAACTTTTGCTCTTCGCAAAAATATTTTGTAGTTGTATACCTTAATTTTAAGTCAGTCCTTTCTTTTAACACCAGAAAAAACTTGATTTCACCCTTAAAGTTATTGGAGGAGACATGTCAACAATCCCAGGCCTCTCCGATGCGCTGGAGGTCAGTTTTCTTATTACACTGTTCAGTTAAGGCACGGTTTATTTGTTTCTTTCGTGTGTAATACGTTGGAGTAGTTTAGTTACTTTTCTGCCAATAAGATTTCGCAGAATAAATCGTATTGCTGCTCTCCTTGGCCTTTTTTATTACTACTATTTTTTAAGTATCGTCTACCAATTATGCAGAGTACAATTAGGGATGCTGTTGAAGACTCTATTACATGGCCAGTTAGGAAAGTTATCCCTATATTACCTGGCGATTACAGGTGTCATAATAAAAAAGACTCTAACCGATTGCCAATTCATTGAGTGCAAAATCATCTTAGTTTTATCATACGACTTCAAATGAAATGAAACATAATTCCAATTTGTCTCAGCGACCTTGAACTGAAGCCCGTTGGAATTTTAGAAGTGAAGCTCGTGCAAGCGAAAGAGCTAACAAACAAAGACATCATAGGAAAATCAGACCCTTTCGCAGTGCTTCACGTACGCCCTTTACGCGATAGGACGAAGAAAAGCAAGACAATCGTGAGTTACCTTTTTCACTTAGCTTTTCCTTCACATTATAGATTAAACCGAGCAGGCATGCAAACTTTTCTTTTTTTTCAAAAAAAATTTCTTTTCTATTTTCCCCAGAACAACCAGCTGAATCCCGTGTGGAACGAACACTACGAATTTATAGTCGAAGATGCTTCGACCCAAAATTTGGTGGTGAAAATTTACGACGACGAAGGGATTCAAGCGTCTGAACTGATCGGTTGTGCTCAGTTCCACCTTTGCGACCTTCAGCCTGGAAAAGTGAAGGACGTATGGCTCCCATTGGTAAAAGATTTAGATGTTCAAAGAGACACAAAAAATAGGGGACAGGTAAAAATCACTTCTTTTTCTTTTCTTTCATTACAGCGTAAACTAAATTCTCCATTTTAGGTTCACTTGGAGCTTCTGTATATCCCAAATGGAATGCAAAACACCTTCACGAATCCCTTTTCCGAGAAGTTCTCAATGACTTCGTTAGAGAAGGTCTTCAAAAACGAAGCTAACGGGAAAGATGATGGCGGTGAACTGAACAAAAGGAGGGATATCATCATCAGAGGCGTTCTTTCAGTTACTGCGTTATCTGCTGAAGATTTGGCCTCAACTGAAATGATGGGTAAATCAGATCCTTACGCTGTGCTTACGATGAAAAAAAGTGGATCGAAAAACAAAACCAGGGTAAATCTCTTACACACATAATCTTTATATATATATTTCTGGCTTCGAACATATGATTCCTACATACATACGCAGGTTGTGAACGACAGTCTAAATCCAGTTTGGAATCAGACGTTTGACTTCGTCGTGGAAGATGGATTGCACGATATGTTGACTGTTGAACTATGGGACCACGACACATTTGGGAAGGTAAACATTGTTCATATATGTGTATATATATGTATGTTTACGTATAATTGGGATTCGATTCTTGATTATTTGCAGGATTTTATGGGAAGGTGTATATTAACGTTGACTAGGGTTCTAATGGAAGGCGAATATGAAGATAAGTTTGCACTCGATGGCGCGAAATCGGGGAAGATCAGCTTGAATCTCAAATGGACTCCACAACCTATTTACAGGGACACCTAAACAAAGACTGTTGTTTTATCCCTTCATATTGTGTGTGTGTGTGTGTGTGTGTGTGTGTGCGTATGATGTGTGTATATTTGATGCAAGCTGAGGACATGAATTGTGGAGATGCTGGTAAAATCATATCATATGTTTAGTAGGTTATAATTTGGTTAAATTCATATGGTTGATTATTTTCCTCTTCAAGATTAAATCACAAAGTTGATAATTAGTACTTCATACATTATCATACTTTGAGGCCGAGGCGCTGTGTGTAATTGCTGAACCTTATATTATATATTGATGAGACTGGGTAACGTTAATGTTGTGCCACTTTCTGATTAGATACGATAAATTTCTTATGCATTCTTAATATATAAGGATCGTGCCACGATGAAGTGAAACTAATATATATATATATATATATATATATATATATATATATGCATTCGAAACTGTAAAAACTTATGCATTTTATCAGCTCTCCATTAATATATACCATGCGTTAATATATTAGAACGTTGTTTTTCGAAGAGATCCAAAATTCCTCTCCTCTATCACTGTGTTTGTTTCAGAGAAATGAGAGGTATGTAAGTGATGAAAGTGGTGTGATATTTTAAATTTTGGAAACCCCAGAACAGAAAAGCTAAGTGATTTTACATCACAGTGACGAGTGACGTAATAATCGTTCAAAATTTTTAATGGAACAAATAGACCCCTTATACTATTAAATTACTACGATAAATGTGATTATCCCAATTTTTTAAATACATAAATAACGTGACTAAATGTTATTTCAAAATATTTAATACTTATATGAAAGGCGTATATAAAAGAGTTGTAATTAATGCTTATAAACTAATTTAAGTATTGACATATTAATCATTATCACGTAAATTAATCACATTAAAATGAATATTTAATCCACAGTATTTAACCATATCTACGATTAAATATGACATTTATAAAACATCATCTTACACATCTCGTGATTAAACATATATAATATTTCAATATCACCATGAAAGCACAATCACTTTATCCTCCTCGATAACCTAACTTTCAATCCATTCTTCGCCGCAAGTGTAATGGAAGAATTAGGACAAACCTCGTGACCCTCGACAAGCTTAACTTCATAATGGTATATAATAAATGCAGCCAACATCTTCATCTCAATGTAAGCCATTTCCTTCCCAAGACAAGCCCGAGGCCCGAGGTTAAACACTGGAAATTTATACGACGGCTCGTGCACAAGCCCACCTTTAGCCGAAACCCACCTCTCGGGCTTAAACTCTAAGCAATCTTTGCCCCACACGGACTCCATTCTCCCAACCGCATAAATCGAGAATATGACCTTCGAATTTGCACGCAAATAATGGCCGCTCGGCAAAACGTCGTCCTTGATTGGAGATTTGCGCTCCAAAGCCACGGGCGGGAATAACCTAAGCGACTCTCTTATGGCCCCTTGAAGGTTTATCAGCTCGTTCGACTCCTCAGCACTGAAGAATCTCCATTTTTTTAAGTTCAACTTTGACTCGATTTCTCTCAGTATCTCGATTTCGGACAAGGGGTTGTTTGCGATTAGCCAGAAGAGCCACGTCAAGCAATAACTCGTGGTGTCCTGACCCGCAAACATGATATTCAGACAGTTATCCCTCAAGAAACCCCGAAAGCTACCTAAAGAAACTGCCTTTATCTCCTCCTTATTACGACGATAAGCCTCCTTGAAGGCGTTCGATAGGTTAAAACCGTTCGTTTTCGAGCGCTCTTCATCGTCTATGATTGGATATATGAACTCGTCGATGACCCTCCAAGCTTCCCTCAACCTCTTCTCCGTCCCCACGTTGAACCTCTTCATCAGCCTCCAAACTCTCTGCGGTATTATATGCCTACACAGAACCATCTGCACCGCCTCACCAAAGGCCCTCTCGCAAGGAATGTTAGGCATGTCCACTGACAAGGACATGGGATCATAGTCCAACACGATCTTACAAATGGTGTCGAAACCGAACCTTCGAAACACGTCTTGCAAGTCGACTTCCCCTCTGTTTGTCGTAATAAAATGATCGAAGGTGGGGACGAGGCTACGCTCCACCTTGTCCCAAATCGTTCTTTCCAATAGCCCGTTGCACTCTTCGTGGCGCAAGAAGGAATGCGTCGCGCTCCTGAGAAACTCCCACGTTTCGCCGTCCACGTTGAAAATCCCATCCCCCAAGATGTCGAACACGACCTTGAAGTCATTGCCTTTGGGGTAGTTTGAGAAGTTACGGCTAAAGACGTGGTGGAAGTTGGCGGGGTCGCTCGTGACGACCATGTCTATGCTGCAGAGCCACGGGCCTTTCAGGTCGAACGTGCCTCCCATTTGCGATAGAACTTCGAATATGAATTCATGGAGTCGATTTAAGTTCGCCACGACTAAAGGGATCATTCCGAAGATTGGGAAGTTGGTGGGCTCCGAGGGTTTCTTGCCACGTCGGTATATCTTGTAGAGTATGTAAATTAGGGCAAACAAGGAAAACCCTAATGACAAGTGTTGAGAGATTTCTAACATTGTGAGATTACTAGTGTGATGCAATATTTGCTTCTATCTCTATGCTTTTCCTTGTTATGTTTGAAGTGTTAGTATATATAGGTATAATTTTATGTGTGCATATACCTTAGGTTGTATGATTGAACGAACCCTTTGGCAGCCTACAATTACGGCATCATTGTTCATTTAACATTTTGTTATATCCAGCCGAGAGGGGAAAGAAAGCCTGCCTATTTCGTTGCCTAATTGATTGATCTTGCAATTATAGACATTTTTTTTCCTTTTTCTCTGGCTGATATGTCTATAACATGCATACGAACTTTATGATAAATATGAAAATTTGAATTTATATATTTAATGAGACCCATATATGTATAAATAGTTAGGTGGATGTAGTGAAAATTAAATATGAACTTGATATGAAAAGGGGAAAGGCAGAGGCACGTGAAAGCAAGAGTTCGCGCACATCAACAACGTAATAATGAAACACTTTAGAGTTGCTTTTGAATGGGCGTTGGCATGGTATTAGGGTCTTGGAAACAAATTCTCGCTACCAACCCATCAAATACAAAAAGCACCTGTAACGTTATATATAAGAGAATATAAAAATCAACCTCATATATGTATGTATATGTATATATATATATATATATATATATATATTGATTTGCTATGTGCTCACCTACCGCGAGCAATCACCGTGGGCACCATAAGTAAATCTCTCATTTTATTTGCGTTTTTTCGATTCTCCAACGCCGCCAACACCTCCGTAGACCCTCTCATATCCATTGCTAATCTTAATCGCCCTCTCCAACGCGTTAATTTTTAAGAAAATTCATTAGTTATTATTCACATGTGGACGACGTACCGATGTGGTGATTTTCTTAAAAATTAACGTGTTGGAGAGGGCGATTAAGTTAGCATTGGATATGAGAGCGTATACGGGAGGTGTTTGCGACGTTGGGAATCGAAAAACACGCAAAAAATCGAGAGATTTGCTTATGGTGCTCACGGTGGTTGCTCACGATAGGTGGGCACCATAGCAAATCTCATATATATATATATATATATATATATGCACATTTAATAAATCGGATGAAGCGGTCATTCCACTTCCACAGTTTCTTCGTCTTTCTTATCTCGATATGCCGTCGAGAATGATAAACGGAGAATAATGCGTTTTACACATCTAATTGTTATCAAGCCAACATACCTAATGTTTGCAATGCACAAACGTATTTAATACCCCTGTGATTTAATGTAATCACTTAGCTAGGTTGGACATCCCATTCAAGAGAAGTTATAATATGTTATCATATACATTATATATAAAGATTTGGTTTTTCTGTAATTATTAATATTATAGGTAGTATGTAGTAGGGTTTCATATTCAATTTTGCAAAATTTAAAGATATGAATGTGCTCTGCCGTAGATTTTTCTTGTTGCGTATGTTAGAAAATGTGCACTTAGACATCTCCATAATATATATACTCCCTTATCCTCCTTGTACCCTTAACTGTAATCGCCAGCCATAGTACCTCAAATGCCTCTAGGATGACTGTTAGATTATGTAGATGAATTAAACGAAAAGATACATGTGAAAAGGGTAGATTTATTAAGTCTAAAAGACATATATGAAAATGTGGTTTTTTAATCGATTGGACGGCTATCTTCTATAAGAGATACTTAAAAAAAATGTACATCTTAGACTTGATAGCCTCTTAAACAGGTTTCCAACAGCATGGAAAATCTCATTCTATCAAATCGTTGTGTTCATAGCATGCTAGAATTAAATCCTAAGCTCAGAGCGTAAGAAAGCTCTTGAGTTTCGAATAGTTTGCTGGAAAAGCTTCGCCGAATCGTAGTGTTGCCATTCCGAAGTTCAAAAGTTGTTGTATCTTGGGACGATATTGTTCTACGGACAGTGTACAATAACCGATTGAAAATGTAATATTGTAGTGCTGCAATTCTCAATGCATGATTAAAACCGTCCGTATGTCAATTTTGATTTCATTGGATAAATGCAAATTTTCCTTCCATAATTTTATTTATTTCAATTATAACCCTATCATTTTCTTTATTTAAAACTAAGCTTCGTCTATTAAAATCTCAAATTACAATAACTCTAAAAATGTAAAATAAGTATTAATTCGATATATGCACACAGATAGTTTTTCTTTCTTTTTTTAATTAGTTATCGTGTTAGTTTTATTTATTTGTATTTCTCTATTTCAATTGTGATTCTTGGTACGTACACGGTTTGTTTCCCCTTTTTTATCGGCCTATTTCTTCAATGCGTCTCTTTGCAATTATCTGAAATTACGACATTACTCTCACTCAACGAGGCAGTAAGCCAAAAAAATATGGATGAAAATCGTCATCAGACATTCAGGGGCGGACCCAGCCTGATATGACTGGGGGGTCAAGCCCAGCCAGAGTCCCAGCCCACAGCCCATCTAAATATATAAAAATGAAACAAAAAAGCTCCAGCAGATTCGAACTCAGGCCATTTAGACGTGATGACTTCACAGCAACTGCAGTAACCACTGGACTAGAGGCGATTTTCGAAAATTTTAATGCATATAATATACTTAAGTGGACAATGGCGGGGGGTCAACGGCACCCCCGAGCCCCTACGTGGGTCCGCCCCTGAGACATTGTATGAATGAACGATCTTCATCTTTCTGATGAGAACCTAGCTGGCAAAATGAACAAATAATACGTTCAATCAAAATGCATATGTTGAAATGCAACGAATGTATTGAATGTGTCTTTGAATCTATTGGAAGATCACATGAAATTTGAAACAACAACAACCAAGATGGAACAAGTGGAAGATACCAAAATCTATTCAAGCCTGAAATAGAAAAGATCAAATCAAGCAAATCGAAAATTAAATCAAGAAGAATATAATCTTTCCATCATGGAAATTAGAATACAATATTCGATGTGATTCAGTCAATGCTCCTTCATTTGTAGCCTATGTATTGGCATATCTTGCGCAAGAAAATTAATCAAGAAATACCAATGTATCTTTTTTTTTTTACCAACGAAAATCATTTTATACTAACTTCAAGCCTCAAGGCTTTCTTATTCAGCATAGAAACGTGCCACAATGAAAGCATAACATAAGAGATGAATTCATTACTAAAAAAACAGGCGAAGAACCATAAATATCCATTGAGTTGTCACTCTTTAATAAGGGGCTTTGATCCATCCAAATCCATCAAACTAGACTTGCTTGAAAATTTCACTCCGGGCGTTTTCGGTTCACCGGCGAGGCTTGTAGCGACTTTCGCTATGTAATCGAATGTTAAGCGTCTTTCCCACTTGCAATGCATCCAAAGCTTCTTTCCAGAAAAATGATAAGGAGCGTAAGCGTCGTTCAAAAACGCCAAGTCTACGATAATCTTCTCTTGAGCCCATTTCTGCGTTTTATAATCTTCCACCAACCTAACATCAAGCTTACCATTCTCCAATTTCCTAGCAAGCGCTATCTTTCCGTCCCAATTAAGAATTGAAATATTATTACAGTTCATCCCATTCGAGGCGGTAATAATGAAGTCCCGAGGAACATCCATAGTCCATAGATTCTCGCTTTCAGCTTCGAAGAAGAAAACAACAGCAGTCGCCCCATCAGTTTCGGGTAATACGAAGAGAACGTAGACATCTCCAATGCCATTGGTGAGCCACTTGGCTTTCGTCAGGTTACAAGTTGATGCAGAGGTTTTATTAAGTGTTGTCCATTTGTGGTCTTCGCCGATGGTAAGAACCTTGAAGCTAAGCAAGTGACCATTTTCGTCGTTTGAGAAAGGAAGAACCATCTTGAATGTTTTCCTACTCTGAATATAAATGTGCAACATATGCGACGGGTTTTCTACCTTAGGGTCGGGCAAATCTAAGACTCTTTCAATCGTTGGATTTCTTAGTCGATAGTTTGAATTCCAACCTGTCCTCTCCAATAACCAGCCTTTGCTAAAATATCTGATAAAATGCCCATCACCTTTTTGAATCTCCCAAATGAGTTGGGATTTAGGTTCTTTTGAAATATTCTTATTCATCTTCTTTGGCTTTGCTTTCGGCACATTCGTCTGCGTCGAACAAGCTTTGGGTGCAATCTTTCTTGTAAGATTTCTGAACATTAAATCGAAAGTGAAAAATGTTAATAAGATCAAACTTTTACGACACCAAAATATCTATACTATGAGGATTCAGAGAGGCTAGAATTAGGTCTAGATGAATAATTGTGTATGGAAATCAATGAAGAGATACAAACGTGTACGAGGACTATGTTAGCACTTGAGTATGGCATATAAGGATAATTATAGTGCGTTCAAAAAAGTGTAAGAGATTGATCTAACCTGCAGATCGACCTGAATATGGAACCAACGATTCCATTTCCATTTTGCTTGTCATTGGAATCAACCTTGCTGCAAAATTCCCATACAAAAAAAAAAAAAAACCAAGATTTATGATAATTAAGAGTTCCGTTGATATATAATAAATTATCGAGTTAAAGAACAAAGGTGTGCACGTCTTACAGGGAGCAGTGATGGGGAGACATGTCACAAACTTTATAATGAAAAGTATGTATCAATAAGACTGAGAATTAGCTTTATAATGATAACCTCACTTCACAAAACCGCAGACACATATATAGGGCTAATTTTCTGATATGTCTAAAATTTCGTGGTATATTTTTGGGATATTCGCCTTGATTTAGTCTTTTGACGAGAAATGAGGAATCGATTTCTCGAGACCGTGTCTTTTTTTCCATTATTGCACTACAAACTTCGTTAAATCGTTAGCCTTAAAAGACAGTTTCCTTTTGCATGTGCGTGTGATTGGTGTATTCCTAGCAAATCCTAATGGGAGGAATTTTTACCTTTTTTAAATGCAATACATTATATGTGGTAAGTATATGATTGCAAACGAATAGAATTGAGTCTTACCAATATTCTATTGTTATTGGTTTTTTATACTATTTGTTTTGTATTGAAATATTAAAATTGAGTCATATTTGATATTCGGTAATATATTCGAATAAATTCATGAATATTTGGATTTGAATAAATTCTTTTTTCATAAAACCCATTTAAAAAAAAATAATAAATAATATACATAGGCAAAAAAGTTAGCTAGTGAATTGAATTTAAGTTTGCGCCATGTATTTCTTTTTGAGCATTTTAGATTAATATGTGGCATTAATTACAAGTATTCATAATATATTAGGTTATTTAAATGTACATATTACATTCGAATATTGTCATATTTGTATTCGTATTCGAAAATTATTCCAATAAAACAAATTCTTATTCGAATTTGATATTCTAATATTTCGAATTCGAAATAGAACAAAAAAATCTTTTGCAATCCTGGTTAACACTAATTTTCTCTTGCATTGAAGCCCCAACTGATCCTCTCATTTTGCCTATAAAATGGGCAATATGACGAAGACAGAGCAACCACCCCACCATACATAAATCTTATCTTCTTCGTTCATTCTTTGTAGCCTTTTTAGAAAAATATATTGGATAAAATATTTGTCGAACCATTTATATTTGGTTCTTACTCCTACTTGTCTGAGCTGTTATTGTGTATCACATCTTTACGTGACATACGTGTATGCGATGTTGTAAATATACGCTAGGCGCTAGTCGGGCGCCCGGAGGCGCCTAGACGATCTAGGTGAGACCTAGGCAGTTTCTAAGGGTAAATTAGGCGGTATTCATATTTTTTTTATTATTTTTCTATATATCAAATATGCAAATACTTTATCAAAGTCAAGGTTTATCAAATTTATCCAAATATTTTAAATGAGTAATATCAATCACAACAATGCAACAAAATAATATACTAGTACAAAAATGCTGTTTTACGGAGAATGTCGGGCGAAGTTATCCTACTTTTTTTTTTATTTCATTTTATATATTTTTTTATACTTCCAATTATATATTTTTATATATTTTAATTCCTGTTTATCTGTATTTTCGCATTTCCATTTATATAGGCTTAAATAGTAGTAGTATTTTCTCTGGTCCCACGCCGGCTATTTGGTCGAGTGAAACTTGAAAGATTTCTATATGAAGGGATAACCTCACCTTACAACTCCTGTGCTTGCCATTTCATTGCCTTTATCTGATTAATTAGGCGTATTGGAATTTTTTCGCCTCAGTGGTGGGCCAATTAGCGCTAGGCCAAATTTTACAACAATGCATGTATTGTGTAATCCTACATAATTCATATTGACTGTGGATGTAAGTTATATTGACAGTGTTCACAGTCCACTTTGTTATTTTTTCCTTGTATTCTGGGATAGATTAAGTATCCAATTTATTTTTCTTCCTTGTATCGTGGGATCGTGACAAGACCCGAGTTATTTATAACGTGAATAAACATGTAAGAGGTTATTTATTGAAAATGATATAACTTGGTTAATGGGCGTAAATATTGTTAAAAGTTTTGTACTTTTGAAAGGTGAATGGAAAGCGCAAAGATTGAGACAATATCGCGACCATTCGTCGTTATTACTCCAACAAACTTTATTATCACATTGCATGTTTTATTCGATTGTACGTTATATATATAATATAGAGAGAAACATACATACTCGGTGCAGATTTATTTATTTATTTATTTATATTCATGGTCGATATGCATTTTGCATGTAGGCCAAAGCTTCTTGAGCACTATAGCAACACCTGCAACGACCGTACCAACCGCTGCAGCACCTCCCATAACGACAATACCCTCCACCGTTTCCACCACCATTGTTGCCTCCATAACCACCACCACTGCCACCACCATAACCACCACCGCCGCCACCTCCACCACCACCTCCACCTCCGCCTCCGCCGCCACCACCGTAACCACCCCCATCTGCTAATGTGTACTCTCCGAGGGCTACACAAACAGATACATAATATATATATATATATATATATATATATTTGTTAGACTTATTAGTTATATTTTTAATGTATCTCAGGTTGGGTGGTGTTTTAAGGGCGGTTAAGTTAAGGGTAGCAATCTGTAAGTATGTAAATTGAAGCAATTTTAGGACCGTTAAACTTGGAAACCTAATTTCACCACGGAATTTCGGTCATTTTATTTTATTGAAATAGAAAGGACGAAATCGTTTTCTATAATACGCATGCAGAAGAACTATCGTTAATTCCACGAGTAACGTGTAAGTTCTTGACCTCATTTCCCGACGGCGGAGGTTAATGCGCGAAAATTAATTCCATTTTTTGTTGGACGTGCTCGAATTTAATTAACATAAAGACAAGGCTATGCTTACTCTTTTTCTCTTTTTGAGCGGTGACGACGTCATTTGCCTTAACATAGCTGGAGATGAGAAACAGAACTGCAATAACACTAAGGACCGCAAAAGGTTTGGCTTTGGCCTCCATTTCTCTAAGTGAGAAGTTTTAGTAGTGATTCGTGGTACTTGTTACAGCTCTACGTTGTATTTATAGGTGAAATTTAGCGTTCTGAGTCCGAATTATGACACTATCAACAGAGAAATATAAAATGTCTCTTTATCAAAAATTCAATGTGTTGGTTGGATGTTGAGTTTGAGAGTTTTCAAATGGATTATTTGATGCATCTATCTGCATCTTAAATCTTTTATTTGGAATGCATTGACATTCTGCTTTCATGAGAATTCAACGTAGCACCACATTCTTGACAAAAAATTGAGCTTAGTTCAGCACAAATTTGTTAGAAGTCAACCGTTTGCTAATTTTGGCGTGTGATTATGCTTTCATAGTGGTGAAGTGTATACTTCAAACACTTGATTGCACTTGGGCCATAAAATAAGTTCTAGTTCGATATATTAAATGATAGATTTTGTTTTTCCAGAATAAAAAAATTAACCTAATATTTTATTCTTACCCATGTGGCAAAATTTTCGAGTTTAAAATGTAAAAAAAAACCCCTAAATTTCTGTGCGCAGAAATGTCGAATACTAAGGCTTTGTCATGGTAAATCACTGGGATGTTTGTTTTGGGGCGATCCTCCAAGTCCAATACATTACCGTATCTTCTCGCCACCTTACTTGGACAATATTAATCTTAGTTAAGCATTTATACATAATATATCCTAATAGTAAAGTATTTTAAATCTTAAAATAATATATTTAATAATAATAATTATATTGAATAACTATACAATAAACTAAGTATTAATTCTTAAAAAAATTTTAACCTCGATATTAAAATAGTAATCATTATAAGCTACATAATCTGTATAATATTCGTAGGGTTACATATGACATTTACGCAATATCACCCCACACATCACCTGATTAGACAAAAACAATATTCTAATATCACATTGATATGCAAAATAAAATATCCCCAAAACAAACACGGTGACGATATATCACCTTATTCCACATCTCGATATTCACATTACGGTGTGTGAGTATCACCGTAATGTTGGATCACTACAAACAAATACCCCCTTAAAGTGTTTTTGGTTGTGGTCTTAGAGGGATTAGATGGGTTAACATTAGTTAAAGAAACTTTTGGTTGGAAGGTGTATTTAAAGGGGAGATTTAAGTAATACCCTATTAATACATTCCCTAAGGTATTAAATAAATCAGCCCCCGCCTTACTTTTATCTAATCCCAAGCTCTTTGGACAACTTTGTCCTTAATTTCAAATTTATTCCTAGTTTACCCTTTTTATGAATAAGACCTCGTTAACCTTTTTTTCCCTTTCATCTTCATCGAACAAATAATTCACTCACCAACTAATACATCCATTCTCCAGCGACCGTTTTCTGGCGACATCCAACCACCGAAGTCTGTCCTAGTGAGGAGAAAAGCCCACACCAACATAATATGTAAACATTGATTAAGCTTAAAAGGTATGCTATCTTAAACCCAATTATTATTATTCCTAGATTGTTTTTGTTGCGTGTTTCCATTTTTTATTCTCAGTATTGTGTTGTTCGAATTGCTTGAAAAATAGCTCGAGCAGATTGTTTATTAATTGGCGTATGATGGTCCGGCCGGACAGACTATATTGTTTTTGTTCTTGACAAGATTGAGTTCCCCGTATTCTTTTGTCGAACTAGTGATTGCAATAACGGGGTTATCTGTTAAAAGTCAATCTTGTTTATTATTTAATAAATGATAGTACGGCAAAATCTTGTTTGTATACAACTTTGCTGCTTAGACTATCTTTATCCATGACCTCCACAACCGGTCATGAGAATAAAATATTAATTTCTCTCTCCTCCAATACACAACCTACACCTCAACCTAACCTTACAATTTTAATACTTTATCAACAACCCATCACAACCTATAGTGTTTATATTTTATAATTATTAGTAGTATTTGAATGTTTGAAAAATAAATTACATTATATGATATAAAATTTAGATACTTTGGTCATTGGAGAAAGAAAAATAATATGAATTATGAAAGAATATAGAATGTAATAGAGAAATAAATAATTTGAAATTGTGATTCAAAATGTATCAATGTTAGTCTCTATTTGTGGAGAAAAAAATCATACATTTTGGTAAAAAAATAAAAATAAAATTTTAATAGATAATTAAATGTATCATAAAAATCAATAAAAACCACAAAAACAGTTTAATGGAAACTGTGCACAACCGGTTGGTGAACCAGGTTGGTCCACCAATTGGATTGTGGGAGATTGTGGGATTCTTTTATTTTTTTGATTTATTTTTCTCATTTCTCTATTTATTTCCACACGACCGGTTGCCGATAAAGATAGTCTTATGTTGAATTTTTTTATTAAAGGTTATGCTATTCTTGGTTTTGCAATGAAAGCTATTTGATTCCTTGCTTACACAAAAAATTGATATGAGATGAGGATGAACTTGCGCAGATGGAGAACGAACCGTGCAGACGAAAAAAAACCATAATCGGAGTTTATACTTTAAATTCAAACTAAGGGTAAAATTGTAATTGAAATTAATTAAACCTTATACCATCTAATTAATCTACCAAATCACATTAGAAATTATTATTTAAGCCCATCAATCAAACACCTCAAATAACCCATACCATCATTATTTAAACACAACTAAATCTAATACCGTCTAAACTCATCCTCCCAACCAAACGGGCTCGGGTTAAACTTACAAATAGCCGGCATAGCCGGATCAGCAAAAAAGGTTAAAATAATATAGTTTATGCCATTAGACATATTTGTCCTCAAGACATCAGCTAATGGTTTAGACCAAGCATTTCAGGAGATAGGTCATAGAATCTACTTGAAAGTTTGGGTATCTTTTTTGGGAGAGAAATGAGACATTCTCATCTAGCACGGGGGGACTAGTTCCATGTGTTGGTTTTCTGCGGGATGAAATTTGATTTTGTTGTCGGGGTAGCTGTGGATGTTGTGTCCTCAAAATGATATTTCTCCGCTAAAACTGCTTACAGAATCAATCGTTTTTGAAGATAAAACGACAATTACTTCAAATTTCGAGAAAACAAATTTCTTGATGTTTTTAAGACTCTCATATGAGTTTTAAATATAAAATGTACGAAATATAGCTCATGATGAGAGATGGATGTAGTTGACATAAACTCAAACTTTCCAGGATTTCAGAGGATGTTCACGCTGTAGAAATGAGCAAATGAGACATCTATTTATAGGTAATAAGATAGTGTCGAAGAGTTGTATCTAATTCATGGTTTTAGTAGGGTTGTCAACAGGGCGGGGGCGGGGGCGGGGATCTAATCCCGTCCCCGTCCCCACGGCGATCCCCGCCCCGTCACTATTTAATTTCAATTTATATTATTTTAATATTATTTAAACTATATTTTAATATTATTATATTATTTAACCTACATTTAATCATATTTAATTATTTTAATATTATCCAAAGTATATTTTACTATTATTTATCTGATAATAATATTAGTTGAATATAATAATTGTAATTTTTTAATTATCGGGGACGGGGCGGGATATCCACGGGGAAAAATATTCCCCCATCCCCACCCCGCGGGGGTAGAATAGCGGGGATTCCCCATTCTATTTGGGGCGGATCCCCATTGACAACCCTAGTTTTTTATGACATTGTAATCCATAAGATACTTCATTTGACCTAATACGTCACTTTCTAAATAGATAGAGCTCTCTCAGAATTGTCATACCCTATTCCTAATATATATGCAGTAAGACCATGCATGAGAAGATCATGGTTTCGTGACATATTTCAACACAAAGGTCCAAGATACTAATTTCTTCGTTGTGGCGTGGACTCTCTTTTCCATTAGCCCTAAGCATAGGGTTAGAGCAATCAAATCGTATGTTTGAAGTTTGATCTTCCCAACCATATTATCACTCGTAATATGGTTTAGTTTCTATTGAGAAGTATAGCTATACTCATGATAGGACCAATTTGTAAGTATATAAAGTATTCTTAGGCTGGTATGCGAATATGACATAAGTATGAACTGAAATGTAAAGTAGCAGTAGCAAGACTGTATATATACACGACTTCAGTTTAAATGTAATTATCAAAAGTCAACATCAAGATTCAATTTCTGAAACAAGATTGGTAGTCTCTAAATGGCTGAATCAAATACATCGAATGATACCGATCAAGAAGATAACAATCAAGAAGACAGCAACCCATAAGACAACAATCAAGAAGAAACCAGTTCTACTAACCAAGGCAATCGCAGGCTGCCAAACATGGATTTCAACCATCCACTCTATCTATACCCCTCTCATGCTCATTGCACTTGAAGTGAAGAACAAGTTAGACTTATCGACGGCTCGTGGTGCGACCTGAGAAGGATTCTGCCTTGGATCAACAGTGGAGATGTAACACGCTAGTACAGTCATGGATTCATCGATCATTGTCGCAAGAGTTAGTCGAAGGAGTTATCTACTATGAATCGGTTCAGCTGATTTGGAAAGACTTGAAGGAAAGATTCGATATTGTTAATGGATCTAGGTTGTTTGCTTTATATAGGGAAATCAATACAAACAAGGTATAACCTCATTAAGAAAATATTATTCGAATGTAAGGCATCTACGGCACAGATATGACACGATTCCATCTCCTGCCACTAAGATATCAAAAGAATATCAACAATTTTGAAATAAACTCAATATGATGCAGTTCTTGATGGTACTCAATGAAGGATATAACCATATGAGGTCGCAGATTTTCATGATTTCACCACTACCTTCCCGGCAGGCAAACATATTCCATGATCTGCAATGAAGAAGCTCAGAGGAAGATAATGATACCTAGCTCTAATTTTGAATCTGCATCTATGGCTCTACATAGTAATGCATATCTACAGAAATCTTCGAACATACAAGGTGATAAGAATGCTGCTTAGTGTGACCATTGCAAGACTGGATGACACACTAAAGATAGCTGCTTCAAGATTCATGGATACCCTCAGAGTTGGAATAGAGGTGGCAGAAGACGTGGAAAAGGTAGAACTGGATCAAGAGGAGGAAGATATACTAATCAGGGACAGGGAAGATCTTCTGGATAATGGCATGAAATATTTTTGGTGGCAATTCAGTCTCGGTCAATCCACCACCAGATAATCAGCACCATCACCTACTGGAATGGTAAGAATTGGAGATCTAATACGGCCACACTTAACTGAGCATCAATATCAACATATACTAGATTAGGGGATCTAAAAACCAGGAGCAGTTTGCTGCTGTAGTATCTTCTTCTAATCAAGCAGGTAAAAGCTCATGTGACTTCCCACATTCTCTAAGTATAAAAGCTGGATAATAGATACAGAGGCTAATAAGCATATGAGCTCTGATAAGTGTTGTTATGCTGGATCAATGATTGATAGATCTGATAGCTTTGTTAAATTGCCTAATGATGGGACTTTTAAGTAAATGGCCTTTGACGTGGTCAACGTTAAAAAAGTAACCTTCAGATGAAAAATGACTTAAATGCCCTTAGGGGGGCTCATGCGCCCATGTTGTGCAGCAATGGGCGAGACCTCTGCTATATAGCACAGGTCTCATGCCCAATATGGGGGGTCTCATGTGCCCATGTGGGCGGGACCTCTGCTATATAGCACAGAGTCCCATGCCCAATATGGGGGGTCTCATGTGCCCATGTGGGCAGGACCTCTGCTGTATAGCACAGGTCCCATGCCCAATATGGTAGGGTCTCATGTGCCCATGTGGGCGGGACCTCTGCTTTGCATGGGCGGGACCTCTGCTATATAGCACAGGTCCCATGCCCAATGTGGGCGGGTCTCATGTGCCCATCATGTGCAGCATAGGGCGGGACCTCTGCTTCCATGGGCGGGACCTCTGCTATATAGCACAGGTCCCATGCCCAATGTGGGGGGGTCTCATGTGCCCATGTGGGCGGGACCTCTGCTTCGCATGGGCGGGACCTCTGCTATATAGCACAGGTCCATGCCCAATGTGGGGGGGTCTCATGTGCCCATCCTGTGCAGCATAGGGCGGGACCTCTGCTTGCATGGACGGGACCTCTGTTATATAGCACAGGTCCCATGCCCAATATGGGGGGGGGGGGTCTTATATAAAAAAAATATGTGTTGGGGATTTGAACCCACGACCTATTACTTGAATGTCAGACTACACAACAACTAGACTACGGCCCAACCACCCGCCCTTGGGCGGTCTCGATTTAACATATTGGGTTTTACTATGGAAAAAAAGACACCCTGTAAAAAGACAAAAATACCCTTAAATTGAAGGCTACTTTTTAAAAGTTAGAATCGACGGGGCTATTTTTTTAAAGCTGACCGAGTCAAAGGCTATTTTTTAAAAAGACCCGCCTAATGATAACCTAGTATTAGCTGCCAACTCTGGCTCTGTGACTTTGACTGGGAGTTTGTAGTTGTTTGATGTGCTATTTGTGCCTGAATTTCATTTAAATCTGCTATCTGTATCTAGGTTATCTAGGGATGCTAATGTATATGTTACCTTTTACCTCCTTTTTGGAACTTGGGACTGGCATGATAAAGGGGACTGGTAGGAACTGGAGTGGCTTATACTACTTGGACAAAGTTTATAGTAGACGTGAGAATGTTAAGAATGTTTGCAGTGAGCTAAATCATTCTGTTATAGTCAATAATGCTCATTGTAATAAAGTGTTGCTAGTGATTTGGTCATATTTCTTTTAGCAAACTTGGTTTTCTATCTGGTATGCATTTGAAAGTAGATGGAAATCATAAATATTGTTCCACATGCACATTGGCAAAGCACACTAGGACCAAATTTCCAGAAAGAATCAATATAACTAGTTCTATAAAGAATTAGTCCATATGGATGTGGGACCATATAGAGAGCCAACATATAAAGGTGAGAGGTATTTCTTGACTGTAGTTGATGATTACTCACGGGCTACGTGGGCATTCTTGATGAATAATAAGTCAGAAGTGCTTGGTATTATTAGAAATTTCATATTCTATGTGCAAAATCAGTTTTCAGCCAAAATCAGAATCAATAGACCTGATAATGCCTAAGAAATTTTTAGCACATAATGCACTAAGATGTTTGAAGCTCTAGGTATCATTCATCAAAGCACATGCTCTTATACACCACAACAAAATGGTGTTGTAGATAGGAAACATGATCGAGCTTTGAAATTTCAACCTCATGTTCCTATTAAGTATTGGGGATAATGCATAAAAACAGCAATATATCTGATTAATAGGACTCCAACTTCGCTTGCTTATAGGGAAACTCCCTTTTATGTGCTCTATGAGAAAGAACCAAGTTTCCATGACTTAAGAATATTTGGATGTTTATGTTTTGCAAAGGTTCTGCCTTATCATGATAGTTTATAGAAAAATCAAGACAATGTGTTTTTATGGGCTATGCTATAAATCAGAAGGCATATAAGTTACTTGATCTCAACACAAATAACTTCATTGCTTCAACGGATGTGCTTTTTATGAAACCGAGTTCACTTTTGCTCAAAACAGTGACAGTGATAGTAAGACTGCAAGGGTAAAGAATACAGATGACCATGTGTTCAAGGAACCTTACAGTGACATTTGGTCAACAAACCATGGTGATAATTCTGGTATACATAACAATGATTCATCTATAAGTGATGCAGGTGAAGGTGAATCAAGGGGAAATGAGATAGAACCTGATCCCTCTGGAGATCAGGAAGACCCTGCCCAATGTGGGGGAGGAATGTTTTCTCTAATAAGAACCAGTAGAGCTAGCAACCTCCTAATTTGCTCAAAGATTACGTAACTCCATTTTCTAATACTGCTAACCAGTCACACTCTTGCAAGTATCCTCTGCCTCGGGAGATCGCGGTTAATTCGAATTATCAAAATTCGAATTTATTTCCAATTTATTCGAATTAATAATTTAGATCCAAATTAATCGAACAAAGCGGCAACCAGACGTTTTTCGATTATTTGGAGACCGAAATGATTTTTGATCAATACCAAACTTTCCAGAATAATTCTACACTTCCTAACGTTCGCAACGATAGGTCTTTCGAAATGTATGAAACCTATAGGATGTAGATGGGTATATTCAACTACGTATAAGGCTGATGGGTCAATTGAAAGTTATAAAGCAAGGTTAGTTGCTAAGGGTTTAAATCATATTGAGGGAGTAGACTTTAGTGAGACTTTTGCCCCTGTAGCCAATCATGTTAGTATTAGGCCGATAATATCCCTTGCTGCTATTTATGATTGGCCACTTTGGCACATGGATGTTACTAATGCATTTTTGCAGGGAGAATTACTTGAGGAAGTGTATATGAATATGCCACCAAAATTGAAGGCACTAGGTTATAGTATTAAGCTTTGTAAGCTTGAAAAGTCACTATATGGCTTAAGACTGTCCCTTCGGCAATGGAATAGTAAATTTACTATGACATTACATACTTTTGGTTTTGAACAATCAAAGAATGATTATACTTTGTTTGTTAAATCCAGGGGGAGAGATTCGACTGCATTATTAGTCTATGTGGATGATATTGTGATAACTGGGAATAATGTGCATATGATCTTCTGTGAAGTGGTAGAGAGCAATGAAGGAATAATTTGATGCTTTAGAAGAAAACACTTAGGAGAACTAAAGTATTTTTTGGAAATAGAGGTTGCAAGGTCTGGGAAAGGAATTGTTCTTAATCAAAGGAAGTATGTGTTGGAATTGTTAGGAGAAACTAGGATGTTAGGTTCAAACCTCTTAGCATACCACTTGAGCAGAATGTTAGACTTGATGATACATTTGAAGCTCATAGTTTTAATACTATAAGTTCTTCTGCTCAAAATGATGTGGTCAATGCTGTTGAGAATAATGGGTACATGATAAACTTCATGCTACTGCTAATACTATTATTGATAAATTTTCTGCTTTAAATAATTGCTATTATTTGCTCTACTGATACAAGTATGGTATGCACAGATGATGATAAGCGGCTATATCAAAGGATAGTTGGTAAGTTGATTTATTTCTGTTTGACTAAACCTGATATATCATATGCAGTTCATATTCTGACACAATACATTCATAAACCAAGGAAAGTTCACTTTGATGTTCTACATAGAGTACTGAGGTACTTAAAGGAAAAACCAGGTCTGGGATTATCCCTTAAAGCTGATAATTAAAAATGTCTAAAGGCCTATTGTGATGCAGATTGGGCAGCTTGTCCAAACACAAGAAGGTCATTGACATGATACCTAGTCTTCCTCGGAGACTTATTGATATCATGAAAAGCAAAAAAGCAGAAGACTTTTGATAGGAGTTCAGCCAAGACAGAATATCGAGCCATGGCAATGGTCATCAAATATGTGCTATGGCTGATAAGCTTAATGACTTGGGAATTCAATGAGGCAAACAAGTCACTATTTTCTCAGATATCAAGTCTGTCATACAAATAGTTGCGAACCCTGTGTTTCACGAGAGAACAAAGCATATAAAGTGGATTGTCACCTCATAAGAGAGAAGATTCAAGAGAATGTGGTGATCAAGAGTGAATACTCGTCCTCTGAGGAAAACACTTGTAATGGATCAGTTTGAGTATTTGTTGTCCAAATTCGGTGTTTTAAACTTGTATGGACACCAAATTTGAGTGGGGGTGTCTATACTCCTCTTAGGACCAGTTTGTGATAAGTGTTCTTAGGTAGGTGTGTGAATTGGACATAAGTATGATTGAAATGTAACGTAGCAGTAGCAGGACTGTATACATACACGACTTCATTGTAAATGTAATTATCACAATTCATTATTTACAAAATACGTTTATAATTTTAATCTGATCTAGTTGACAGTATCGATCTCATGATCTTGTCAATGCTCATCATAACACTGTTTTGATTATGGTAATTAAATCAATATGTTGATAAAAAAAATCAGCTTTAAAACAATTATAAAAACAATAAAACCGTGTAATCTACACATAAATACCTACTTGAATAAAAACTTACAAATCATTACCTATGTCAGAAATTTTTACAGATAGGTACCCGACTTACTGTTTGTACCAGTTTATGTGACCATGTCACGCCTTTATATGGTACCCTATACGGTTTCTATATGGTACCTAAATGTGCTAATACGGCGTACCATTTTCTAAACGTATTACGTACCACAATATGTTGCTATAGGGTACCTAAATGTGCTAATACGGCGTACCTGCGGCGGGATCGGGTACCTATATGCAAAAAATTTATTCTGTTAGGTACCTACATATAAATAATGCTGACATGGTACTAAATTACAAGTTTTTTTTGCAGAGGGGGTATTTATGTGTAAAGTCCCCAAAATCCAATAAAACCCTATATAATAATGACAATAATCCTGCGTTCTCCTGAGTTCAAGGAAAACATGTGATGGAAGATGATAACTAAAAATATGATAGAAACATTAAAATCAATCAATACCAAATATCTATGGACGATTCAAAAGAAACTAACCCTCATTCTTTTCTGCTCTCTATCTCTCTGAAACAACGCATTCCTGGACATTATCTTCTCATAACGTTTAGATCTAAAGAGAAGACAATGTCTTTGAACGATAACCCATGGACCCCAACCACTCCTAAATCGAAGCCTGCGTCCGAACCAAAGAGGCTCGGCGGTCCTAAGCCGAAGCTAACGAAGAGAATGAGCGAAAAGTTCGAGCGAACAAAGGAAGTTGCCTCGGAGAAGACCAAAGATGCTGCGAAGAAGGTTAAGGAAGGCGCGTCTGCAAGCCTGCATTGGATCAAACTCAAGTGTAATAAGAATAAGCTTTTCCAGAAATGATTTAACTCACCGATACGTCTATGAATGTGTTGTGTGCGTGTGTAAAAGAACACGTATTAATTGCAGGCAAGACATTTGTGTTAGTCTTGCGGCGTTGCATCAATGAACATTCTTTTAATTTAATATATATAAATATATATATATATATATATATACGTGCCTTGTTATAATACATTAATATTCATCTCTATGCTCGTAGTAATATGTGCGTGTGTGTGTGTGTTATTATTCAAGATTAACTATTGGATATCTCTTACGAACACCCTCTGATCTGGAAAACATTGAAGATAGAAATGCATGCCGATTTTCGAGTTTCGGAGATGATTTAAATTCCTAGATTATTTGTGATTGAGGAATTTCCTTTTTTTTTAAATACAACAACTACATATGACTGGAGAAGATAATGAAAATTGAATTCTTGATAGATATCTTCATCTAACTAGATATCGTTGACACAATGATATGTGAGAACTGTCTAATTCAGGAACGGAAAAGAATATGAAGTAGAACTTTGGAGATAAAATATATAAATTAAATTATGATACATTGTCATCGAATTTCATTTTTTTAGGCATATACTCATTTAGCATGGTATAAAGCGCACAAACCACTAAGTCATTTGTAAGACTCCCCATGATGACCCATAAAGAGAAAAATTTACGCTTCTAAGTTTAGATATGAAAGAAATCAGTCTAAATATATGGTCGTGTTGAACTTCCCCTTATATTTTATGTTGACCTTTTTGGTCCATGAGCGTTAGAGAGTTTTGATGAACTGTAATTGTAATTACGTTACATCTATAAATTAAACAATTCGGTGAATGATTAATATAATGTCTAAGTGCATGATAATATTTGACCATGCATGAATTATGAGTTATAAAATAGTTAAAGTTTCATATTTGATTGGCATGTGATTCTATGATTTATTGATGAAACTATGTGATCGCATGTTATAGACGTTTCATATGATAGGATATATCGTTCTGTGCTATTTATGAAAAAAACGTGTGAGATATACTACCGGATTATATAAGAAAAATATGTTGTCTAAATATGAAAAGTGATATATCCGTTGAGAATCGTTTATTCCTGAGTGAAACTTGCATCTACGACTTTTTAAATACATCCCACTGAATTAATTGTGCGAAATCGGTTTGATATCTTTCCTTAAGCTGATTAGGATATTATAATTAGGGAAGGTTTGATTGATTGACTTTGTGGATAAGATGGAAACATATGGTATGTGCTAAAAGAGATATGATCTTTAGGAAGTTAAGCAATTCGGATATATATGTTCTGATCTGATTTATGTGCTAAACATGATAAATATATTGATTTGATACTATGTGCTAAACATGGAAAATGTTTGATATGTTGCTATCTCGTGTGCTAAACATGGAAAGTAAATCTGGATTGACTTATTCTATAAATTGATAGTAGGGAATCACATATGGAAAGTTCTGTTATGGTAAATATAATTCAAAATAATTGAATATGCCTTGAGAATGAATCTGCGCTTTTATATGGATTATAATCATGCTTTAATGAGCTTATGACCGTTGTGAACTTTTATTGTGAGCATGATCTACATGGCATATTGACTACTCGAAAATTACATGAATTATATGCTTGATTTTGTGATTAATATTATGATCTGATTTTCCATGTAGAGTGTTGAATGAAAAGGTTTATATATGAGCAACACTTCATATTTTCGAGTCACTTAGAATTTGCGAACATACGACTACGAGAGTTTTGAGCAGAAACATCATTGAGAGATTCATGAGCATTCATTTGCGATAGCTTTTTGCCTACCTGAGCGATCACTTGCGAAGTACTGACTGTAATGAGATATTCCAACCTCCAACCATTCTGTCTTCCGACGTGTTGTCTTCGGACGTGAGCAATACCAAGAAGGCAAGGTCGACGTTATGCACACGTGAAGGGAAGGACGAGTTCCAGGCTTTGGTGGCGAGCTGTGTTCTGACAGGAATTGGAGATTCCCATAAACGAAACTCGGTGTGTGGTAACCAAGTGTATCTAGTGTTCGACTTGTTTCGGTTGTGTATTGGGCTAATCAATCAGTTTTGTATCCAGCTACGGTGTATTATAGTGATTGGTTAAACTCTTGAGGAGCAAACCTCTAGGAGAGGAGTAAACCCCAGTTGGGGATATAACTCTACAAAAATCCTGTCTTGCATTGACTTTACAGTTATTTCCTTTTTGCAGTGAGACAGACCCGACACACATCGGACGTAACTAGGATATATCAGGCATTCATCACAAGCATTAGTAGGCATCTCTAAGTCACTACATCTTAGAATTTGTGAAAAGAAGAATCATAAATTTTCATAAGCCTAATTCAACCCCCCTCTTAGGCACATTTTTATTTTAATTTTAGTTGAAACATTGATTCAAAATTGTGAAGAATTAATTTAATTAATGGAGCTTATCCTCTGAGACAATGGTTAATAATCTACGTGGATTCGAGGCAACCTATGGCCGTGTGATAACAATTCTCTAAACTTTCTTCCCTTTGACCATCACTGCCAACTCTTCATGTGTCTCAAAAAAGAAACCATTTTCTCAAACATTCGAATTGAGCGAGAATAACATATCATTACTTACCTCGACATTCGTTAATCAGACTTGACACAAGAAGTAAAGCTATAATCATCTTCATCTAATCTAAGACATCTTGCGTATATCGGTGCTCAATGAACCACAACTTTAACGATAATGGAACTGATTCCACGCATTTAATAACAAAAACACGTACATATGTACAAAACTACATAGTTCTAATCACATATATCTTTTCAATTATGTACAGATCATGATCAGGTCCCCCAACCAAATCATGGTTAGTGTTATTAAAAAATACACCCCCAATCAAAATTTAGTCCTTAAGGTTTTCGGAATATGCAGCGACCCATGATTTAGATTTGAGGGACACAATCACGGTATATACAAACCCGCTCGTTGACCCGCCACAGAAATCTCGTCCGTTCACCCGCCAAATTATCTCAACTCATATTAACCTTTATCGTGAATGTTAGTCCTTAAAGGAAGCTTTATTCTTTAAAGGATTTAAAATACGCCTTTTACATCTAAGTTGTTATTCCACTTATAGAGTTGCATCGGGTATCGCGACTTCTGTACATTAGCAAGGGCGTTGGTGGTTGTGATCGTTGGTGAAGAGCTGGCGACAACTTCATTATAAATAGCAGATTTGATTGTTTTTTTCTTTTTAAGTTCTTTTCTCCATCATTATCATCTTAGGATCTTCTTCACCAATAATCAATAAAAGGAATTATCTTTTGATTATGGATGCAGGATTCAAATCCTAACTATGACTACATTAAATATCTGCGTTTAAATTCTTTTCGATACAAATTTTATTATGGTATCAGAGCTATAAGCTCCTTCCAAGCTGCGAACATCAACATTCAATTTCATCTTCGTCTTAGCTGCGCTAACCCTTCGATTGTTGTAGCAATGTCATCTTCATCAGCCGCAATTGGAACAAGCTCAAACGTGGTAATCAGTGATCGTTGTTTTTGAACAACAACAATACCTCTGGGCATATTCTCGTTCACGAGCAGCTAAACGGGGACAATTATGCCACTTGAAGCAGAGCTGCGATGATCGCCGTCATAGGAAAAAATAAGGAGGGATTTGTTAATGGAGACTTGAAGGCGCTAATCGCTGATGATCAAAATCCTGTAGGAACGCAAGATCAGATAAGCGCATGGAAAAGGAACAATAATGTGGTCATTTCTTAGAGAAATTTGGTTATATCTCGAAGAAATATTTAAGCAGATAAACAAACCTCAAATCTTTCAATTGAAAAGGGAGCTGATCAATCTAACCCAGGGATCCAATAATATTGCAGTCTATTTCAATAAGCTCAAGACCTTACGGGACGAATTGGCTAATATAGACCAACATGTGTGTGTACCTGTGGAGGTGGTATCAAAGAGATGAATGCTCACATCGATGAAGAATATGTTTTTAACTTTCTTGATGGGGCATAATGATACTTTTGCACAGGTAAGAAGGCAAGTTTTACTTATGGATCCTTTGCCCTCAATTAACAAGGTATTCTCCTTGTTGATCCAAGAATAGAAGCAGAGATCAATGGGTCCCGGGCTGACTCAAAGGCCCGATGATCAACATCATGGAAATGATGGCAGCCAGGAATGAGCAAGAGTTGGTCAAGCAAGGAACCTCTGTTCAGAGAAGGGATGTAGGAAGGTCTCTATGTACTCATTGTAATAAAAGGGACCACACCATTGAAACATGTTTTAGATTCATGGTTATCCACCAGGTTTCAGGCATAAGCAAAGGCCTAAAGCTGCAAGAGTGAACCAATGTATGACTGATGAGACTTGCAAGACAACATCAGACGAGTACATGCATTGCATACAAAAGGGAAGAACTGCTTCCGTTGCAAATGACATCCTCTCAATTGAAAAGTTTGAAGGCCTTACTTAACCAGTCAGTAGCCAATCAGCCACTGGATAATGGAGAATCAATACAATAGTTCGAGAATGATGAAGGTATTTGTTTATATATAATTTGCACAGGTTAGGATATAAGAAAGTCTGTTATTAGACTCACGGGCAACTATGTATTTTGTGATGACAAGAACCCTTTTCAGATTTACATGACACGGAAGAATCAAATTGTAGTATTGCCTAATAATACTATCTTAAGGTGAATAATGTAGCACCCGAGCCCCGTAGGCCAGTTAGCCGATAAATTTGCACGCGTATTTTATGCCTACGTGATTTCATAAATTGCGTAGCACGTTTTATGTTTATATGACTACATGAATTTCGTGAATTAATTATGTGCCTGTGCGATTGTGTGATATTGGTGCATTGATTATGTGTCTACGTGGATTTTATGAAATTATGTGCTTAGTGATTTTAATTATTTCATGAAACTAGTTATTTGCTTAGACAATATCTAACTTAGGAGAAATACTCGAAAATAGAGATAATAATATATGTTGGGATAGGAATGGGCTAAGATTGTAATTGGACTAAGGAATTAAAATTTAACATTTGAGCTCAAACCATTAGAGATAGATTTTTTGAGACAAAGTTCCTCAAATCAAGTAAAATCACGTCAAGATAGGTTTCATCTCCCATACCTCATTAGCTTAAGATATTTTCTAACATTACAACCCACGTCTCACACTAAAAGAACGAATTAACAAAGGAAGAGAGATGGGAGAGAATCGAGCTTGAGCTTTGGGAAGAAGGTATAATTTCTACTATGTGGTTTACGGTTTTAGCTTATGATTTAGATTCTATATGCTAATATGACGTGTTTAAGAAGTTAAAAAAAAAAAACTAGAAATAAGCATAAACTCGTGTTCTATGATAATCGAGATTTTAGGGTTCTTGAGGTTCTTAGGGAGTTCATCGTGTTTTAGAAAAGTGGACATTTAAGTTGAAAGGTTTTGAGGTTTCGTGAATTGCAAGGTGTTTTGGCACGTTAAGGGTCGTGAAACGGGGACTCCGCGAACCCAAGTCGCGAGCCCTAACACTTCGCGAACCCTTAGTTTAGGGTAGCTTTGCGAATTGATCATGGTTGGCGAACCATGGGGTTTCGCGATATGGACCGAGGGATGTACTTCACGAATTGATCATGGTTGGCGAACCATGGGGTTTCGCGATATGGACCGAGGGATGTACTTCACGAATTGAGGGTAAGAAAATGAGCTTGGCGAATTGGATGGGCTTCACGAATGATCACATTTGGCGAATCATATGAGTTTCACGAATCCATAAGGTGCAATAGACTTCACGAACCCTTGGCTAAGTAATTTGGCGAACTATGAGGAGGATCGCGAATCCAAGGTGGCCGCTTGCATGGATTTGCGAAGTAGGAATTTCGTGGGTTCAACAAGTCACGAATCAATTTGAAGCCTCTAAAGTTCGCGAAGTGGGCATGCATGGGTCTAACTTGGCGAATCCAAGAGTTTCGCGAATTGGGTGAAGTTCTAGACTTCGCGAACCACAGCTTGGCGAACTCGGTTGGCGAACTTGGCAACTTCGCGAACCGAGCTTAATTGGCGAATCCATGCAAAATCTTGCGAAATAGGTTGGCGAATCCACAGGAACCCGAGTTCGCGAAATCGGAACTTCACATGCCACGGCTACTTCACGAACTCTACTTGGCGAACCGCTCACGGCCTTGGTAGTTCACGAAGTCGGAGCGATTCGCGAAATGGCAGTTCGCGAGCTCGGAGAGGGAATTCGTCGCGAACTCCATGAGACACGTGAGTTGAACGGATTCGCGAAATAAGGATTTGGCGAATTGAGAGGGAGGAACTAGGAGGAGAATTCGCGAAGTAGGAATTTCACGGGTTGGAAAAATTTGGCGAATTGAACCCCTCAGATAAAAACATTTTCAGTTATAAAAAACAAAAACAAAAACCGCCTTTTTAGGAAAAATATTTTTACACCAATTAAAGAGAAAAATATTCTGAGTCATGCAACGAAATGTGTAAATTGATTTCACCAACACATTCACAACTTTTCTGATTTCATGAAAAACTATAATGATTGGGACTACACGTTCACACGTGGTCTGCCACGAAATGTAGTCGTGTTTATTAAGCACGATAAATTCCATTTTATAACGAATGCATATTCTACTTCTTATTTTCCAAGGTAAGTTTGAATGGAAATCAGAATATTCTCCAAAATTCTCAATATGATCTCTCATAAAATTCAATTATCTTTGTATTTTTTGGAGAAATCTTATACAATGATACAGTTCAGCCCATTCGTTCGGCAAATTCATCGTGATAGCAATTTAGATCATTTTTTGACATTTTCGTTAGGGGTGTGCCTTCGGAATGCCATTCCCGGATAAAATGAATAGGGCACACAATTATTGATGTATTATTCGCCGTATATGAGAATATTGTATTGGAATATTTCTTTGTGGAATAACTGTTTGACATTGCATTCTATCTAGGCATATTATTTATTTACCATCAGTTCTTACTTGGCATCCGGTTAGGCGGTAACTAAATAAAACCAAATATAGCGAGTTTAGTCACCGATTCTCATGGGATGAGAGAGAGGGCACCGCTGAGCTATTATTCTCTGATAGTAAATACGTCCATAAGTCTTAGACTTCAATGGGTGACTTAATGGAGATCATTACTTATTTCATAGTTACTCCTAAATGATTGTGCCCATCATTCACTTGGATAGTGGAAGGTCGTAACATTGTATAAGTTGAGTTGGTGATTAACTTGTATTTGGACACGAATCGTAATCGACGATCACATGACCTATTACTCTGGGAAGCGTCAGTGATCGATAGGTTGACTACAGTAGTGGATCTTGGACAAAAGGGTCTTTGACAAAGTTGATTTCAGGGTCTTGATTGGCACTAGTTTGCTAGGCCCGCATTGTTCGGGGTCGAACATGGGTCAGTGGCAACATGTGGTCTAGACAACGAAGGGTAGCTGCTGGGCACTGGCAGTCGTGAGGGATTCACAGTCTCGTTAGTAATCGAGAAATATGTCCTATGCATATTCGCGGATGAGAAATTACAAAGCCTCTGGCCAGAGCAATAAACTGACTCACGTGCGACGTGTAGTGCAGTTTAGTAATTTCGTCAGTCACGAATCAGTCACAGAGTCAAGTACCTGAGTTTTACGTAACCATGACTCTCACTCGACCGGGACATATGTGAAGGGTCTATACGTACGATGGCAATCTATAGTCGGTTCGTTGATTATGATTATATCAAATTCGAACTCAACACGAATCTGTTCAGTACCACGAGATTGGCTAGGTGAATACCGAACTCTTGGATTCCTCCCAGTGCCGGGTTGAGACGAACCAAGAGAGTCGGGCTTAAAAAGGATCACTGAGACAATGTCAAACAAATAGAGATGTATATTTGTTTAACGGGCTTGGAGATATTAATAAAATGTCAAAATGTGAGTTTTAGAAACTGTATTTACATGGACTTTCTAGATTCCCGGAATGAAACGCTAGGGTTGTAAGAAACGACATAAACGAACCCGAAATGATCTCGGTTGTGCAAATCACTGAGTCGATCGTAGCGTAAAAGCACGAGTCACTCTTGGTTCGAGTTTGCAAACTGAGCGCATGCACGGTCGGAACACCGTCTCATTGCGAGCAGTCCGGCGTAGTGCAGCGCCGTGGTGAGAAATCGCATCAGTTGTCTCCCCGCGGTTCATAACTTCACGCTTGAACGTGAGTTTACAGTATACTTTACATAGATGGCATGGATCTAGTGATCTTTGGATGATCCGCGTATCTATTTGAACGGAAAATTTCAGCAACACATCAAACGAGAACAGCAAGGTTCGTCGGGTCGGGACTAAACCTTGATGCCAACGATTCCCGGTTCGAGTTTGGTGGACTATTTGAGTAGTAGTTGTTCGCCGAAAGCTAGAAAACGAGTTGCTGCCCCTTGTCGTGGGTTAGATTACGTGTTACTTTACCGTGGTGTTCAGCGGATCCGGGTTTTAACTCCGGTGATTGCGAAGTCCGACTAAAGTGGAGTAGCGATGAGGGCAATCGGCCAAAATAACCATGAGCAGCTACGATAGCCGGTGGCGTTGTTTTTGTGCTCCGGGATATTTTGAAAACCCCGATGGGCCGAGAGGATGTGGTCCAATTCCATTCATAAATGGATCTAAAAGGTTTGGCCCAAAATATAGTATGATGGGCTTGACTAGTTTAGGCCCAACTAAATACTCTATTGGGCTCGTGGGTCTAGGACAAATATAAGCCCAAATTTCATTTCGGATTCTTGGAGCGTTTTGTTGTCACATACGTGTTTATGTGAATGTATGATACATTTAAGGCATTACCGTGGAATTAGGCTCGATTTTTCGGGTGATATGTTAAGGGTGACAAGGTTCCCCCGGTTTGTATTTTATTGGATACGGGTTGTTTGGGAGTACTAATCCCTCGTGTCGTACTTTATTAGTTTATTAGATAAATAGTTTAAGTATGGTGGCCGTACGAGAAAAATGTTCAAACACATGAAGGAAGTTCGATGATGAAGGCCGATCGAGGACTTGCAGTCGCCCCAAAGACTTTTACATTTTTTATGTAATATAAAATGTAGTAGAGTAGAAATAGTCCACGCCCGTCTTATAGGAAAACTAGGTTTACCGCGATTGCATGCGTGTTGGTTTGACGTGATATGCATGTTTATGTGCTTATGTGTGAGACGTATTCTCCCATTGGACAAATACTAAGTAGGAAAATGGACTTGGTTCCTGTCTTCTATCAAGCTCGAACCTGCTGCGGCTTGAGTGTGTGTGCGGTTTCTTCCGAGTTATCGGTGCCGAACATTTTGCTCTTAATGTAGGTGGTTCGGATGTGTTTGACTCCGCTCTCCGAAATATATTCTCGCCTAGGGGTGTGCATAATTCGCTTTACTAAACCGAAAAACTGAAATTTCGGTACAAACCGAACCGAATCGGTTTGGTTTGGTATTCGGTTCTTAAAAAAATTCCGTAATTCGGTTCGGTATAGATTTTTTATTTTGATAAATTCGGTATACCGAATTACCTAAATTTTTAAATTAAAATATGTTATATTTTATTAATAGTGAATGTAAATGTAATTATATTAAAATATATATTAATTTAAATATTACTGAAATTCTTTTTTTTATTGAAAATTCGGTTATTTCAGTAAAAACCGAATTTACCGAAAAACATTTGGTACCGGTATTCGGTTCTTAATATGAATTCCTTATTTGCGTATTCTATTTGTCATAGCAGCACACTATGATTATGAGATCTGACAGATGGATTTGAAAACCGCTTTCCTAAATGGATTCCTCCAGGAGGAGATCTATATAGAGCAGCCCAAGGGTTTCACATCGCAAGCAGATGCTCACAAAGTGTGCAAGCTTAATAGTTAGGAACTACAAATTCGTAAAGAACGAAAACGAGCCTTGCGTTTACAAAAGATCAGTGGGAGTAAGATATCGTTTCTCGTATTGTACTTTGACGACATCTTTTTGATAGGAAACGATATTGGAATGCTCTCTGAGGTGAAAGCTTAGCTTTCGACCGAATTCTCCATGAAAGACCTGGGGGAAGCAACATATTCTTGGTATTCGCCTTTCTAGAGATCGTGCGAATAGAATGATAGGTTTATCCCAGGCCCTTTACTATGAAAAGATCCTGATACGGTATCGGATGGACGAATCTAAGAAAGGTTCTTGCCTATGCGGCAGGGGATTCATCTCTCAAAATCCATGTGTCTTCAAAGTGAGGATGAGAGGAAGGGAATGAATGGAATCCCTTATGCATCTAGAGTGGGTGGCTGGCCACGACCTGTAAGCCAAGCAGAAGCTTGCCAAGCTCTCTGCCAAGATCGTGGGCCCGGGCAGGGGCTGGCCAAGCCCTCTGCCAGGTGCTCATGGCCGTGGGCTTCATGTCCTCGGCCGTGGGGCTCCTCTCACCGCCGTGGACCGATGGTTTTTGGGTCAATTTTGAGTCAAATTTGATCCAAATTCGTATCTTGTTTTTATGTGAGACATGTGGGATATTGTCTAGTCATTTGATGACCAGGGGCGGAGCCGCCTGAGGTCCTGTAGGGTCAGTGGATACAAGGAAATCAAACAAGAATTATGTCATTTAGGACATGATTTAATTTAGTTATGTTTAAAATCATTTTCAATGGTTGAAAGTTGATTTTTATGTATAAGCCTTGATCAATTTCGTGGATAATTCATTGTAAGTCTTTTCATTGTGAAAAAAGGTCATTTCTCACTCTAAGAATTAGATTCAAGAGAGGGTTGAGAGAAAAAGGATCTTTGAGAGAAACACTTGCGAGTTTGAGTTTTTGGGAAAATCAAGCGCGCACACACACACACACACACATCTCTAGAAAGCATTCCCTTCCCTCTCTTGCCATCCTTAGGAGGGTTTGATATGTGGCACGTCTCGGGGTGGCGTGACTCTCTTCGGCGCTGTTTGTGGAAGCGTAGGACGGCTTACGACAACCGGGGATCTTCGCTACGAGGGTAACATGCTAAACCCTATTACGTGTCTACATGTCGTACTTGATTTCTTTTATATATTCGAGCGATCCGGGCGTAATGGGGATCTCGAAGAAAACTTTAAATTCCGCACTGCCCCGGGTATATTACTCGGAGCACCCGAGGTTCCCCAACAATTTTCTACGAGATGACTTGCCTCGACATCACCTCTTTCTCTTGAACAGTTCGTGGAAGTATAAATACTTTAAACATTCTCGACTTCCAACGGCAGTCACAACGCGGGTAGACCGCGTCGTTAACAAAATCGAGGAGATGAGAAGAATAGAGAAAGAAATTGAAAGAAGAAAGAGGGGGGCCCTCATAAAAACGATCGATTAGAACGATGACACGTCCGTTAGGCGCGACGAAATTTATATTGGGCCAAAACCCTTGGCCGTAAATATAACAGCCCATAAACTGCAAATCATCGCATCCTATCTAGCTTTCATTACCGGTTAAATTTGTCCTATTTTGTTAAGACTTTTCCAATTAAACCTATTTTATTAATAGGAAAAATAAAATAATTTAGTCATAAGAAAGCCGTAAGAGATAAATATAAAAAATAGTTCAACGTTTTTTATTGGATTAGTTTTCAGTTACAAACCGTGGCATGTCGAAATTAGGAAAAGTCGCTCTAGATGGCTGCTGATGGATGGCACACAATTTATATTTTGTTGACCTAGTTTTTCTTACGTTATCATGTAATCATCTCATCGCAACATAATAATAGAATAAAAACGAGAATCGACAGCTGCACGTGCAAGTAGTTACCTATTTCTTAGATGGGTGGTCCTTATGAAAGCGATAGAAATATGTTTTAACAGTTTATTACTTCATAGTATTATGATTATTATCTGAATCTGTAGGTCAAAAACGCGTGAAACCGGAGAGATTACAAATATAGTAATACTCTAACAATAAATTTAAGTTCGAAAGTCGATAGAGAAAAGAAATAAAAGCATCACTCAGCGAAACCAATCGTTGTTCAATCTAAGCGGGTCCGGCCGTTTCGCGTCTCTATCTCAATAATATTACGTGATGTGTCATTAAATGCCATGCCGACTTTGACTAACTTAGATTTTGGTTCTAGTGTGTTTCGGTAAACATTTTCTTCTAGAAATAAAATAGATGAGACGTGACAGCCCACTATGACTCATTTTCCACACAAACTGTCATCTATCATTATTATTATTAGGGTCAATTCGAAATCAGGCCCCATTAAGGTGTGGATTTCGAATTCAGGCCCAGTTTGATAATTTTTTAGGTTAAAGGACCCATTTTGTGTGGTGTAAAAAGTGGTATGAAAGATATATGAACTGGTATAGAATGATCGTTTTGCGTTACAAACTTTCAACATACTAGTATGTAAGATCAATAAAGTGGTACTGCAGAAATAAACTGGTATCAGATGATCATAAACTGATATCTAATTATGGTTTTGTGTTATAAAATTTCAACAACTGGTATGTAAGAGCAATGAAGTGGTACGGCAGAAAATGGGTCCTTAAAACTAAATATTTTGCCAAGAGGGCCTAAATCCTAAATGATAATTATGGTGAGGCCTGAAATGAAAATGCCCCTTATTATTATTATCAGTGTTATTATTATTTTGTTGCCTAATGAATAACTCTTTCCCAAGAAGAATAACCACTTGTCTATGCGCGTGAAAAGGTCTAATTTATATCCAACCCATCTTCGAATTTAATATGCTATTCAACCATTGCTACATGCACAAATTTGTAAGTCAATTACGTGTACCAAATTTCAATAATTTGATGTACTGTATACATTTCGGTAATACGCTCTAACGCAATCCATCATAATTAAGGCCAATACAGCTTATCTTATGAATAGAAGAAAGTGAATTAATTAATGATGGGTATCAACTCTCCCCAAAGATAATTAATTAGTTGTCGCGCTTCAGACGAGGATATGTGACATAGAATCGACTTTGTCCTAAGATAATAACTAATTATTTTTTTTTTCGGAGGAAATAATAACTAATTATTAATGAAGTCAATTAGTCTAAAGATGGCCGTTCTCTTCCTATATGCATTCACATTCAAGAAGTTGGTGATAAAATAAAAAATATATTTCAGTTATACATATACATATATATATAAGATTCCCTCCGAAAAAGAAATTATTGTTAGGGATTACTTGTAATAGTAGACTACCAGCCACACAGGGACACAAGTATACTGCCGCCGTTGAATTGAACTCCCAAGTCTTTCTTTCTCCTCAATGGCGTGGACAAATTTTCTATAAAGCAAGTGAAATGCAAACTAAGTCATATCTTTACAAGGAATATCTGCTCTTGGAAAAATCATAGTCACATATCAATTCCTCAGATTATCCAATTGATATATACATATAGATTTGTATTGTAAACGAGTACTTCCATTTCGTTTGTTGGCATTTCAAGGAATCATGGTGGGCAAATGCTTGTTTCTCATTGCGGTGATTGGAATCATATATTGTAAGTGCGGTCACATTCCCTTATCTATTTTTTTTATTGAGATGGGTCCGTCCGTTCTTGGATTTTGCGACGCAAATGCCAGATTATTACTTTTGCGGGGAAGTTGCTATATATTTCTGGAAGAAACAAAGAGTATATAGAAAAAGCGCAAAACAGATCGGCCTTTTTGGCATAGAGTTGTATAGGTGTAAAAAATAGTACCTCCACCAGTTTATAGATTCATCTATATAGTAATCGTAATAATTTATTAATTTGAAATTTTCCCCTCCGACAACCAAACTCAGGGTAGGTGTTTACCAAACTATCCATCTGTTCATCTCCCAACCTACGCAACCCTTTCCTCTTGTCTGGTTTCAATTTCTTCCTTTTTTGTAATTCTTGGATCTGTTAAGGTTAAGATTGGCTTCGCAATCTCTCTCTCTCTCTCTCTCTCTCTCTCTGTCTGTACAGAGATGAAAGAGAGGGACGAAGAGGGAGAAGAACAAGAAAGCGAAGTACAAATTGTGAAAAAAAAAAATTAAAAAATGAAAAATTGAAGCTTGGATCGATTCGATTGCAGGCGTGGGTATAGTGGGGGCTAAACAGGACGAGAACCCATGGACGAGCAAGCCCAAATCCCCCAAAGTGATTGGTTAGTTTTCTGACCAAGCCCATCTTCAACCCTTGTTCATTGATCTCTAGTTTGTGTTTTTCTACCGATACGGTAAGATTGAAGTTGATTTCCACGACAGAGTGTGTATGTGCGTGTCTTTTGAGAGCGAAGTTGTGTATGTGCGTGTCTGTGTGTAAGAGAGAATTGACCCATCAATCATCGACGGAGTTTAAGATTGATTTAACCGCAGGCGCAGCTTCTGAGGCTAAAGAATACTACAAGAAAGAAGCAGCGAACCCATGGAAGATGAAGCCCAAATCCGTGGAGTCAAGACACGGCGTAGTAGCCGCCGACGATGGGCGGTGTTCGGCGGTTGGCGTCGCCTTCCTCGCAAATGGCGGGCACGCCGTCGATTCTGCGGTTGCAACCGCCCTCTGCCTCGGCGTTGTGAGCCCCACATCGAGCGGCATAGGCGGCGGTGGCTTTATGGTCGTCAGAGATTCCGAATCGCAAGAATCCACTGCCTTCAACATGAGAGAGAAAGCACCTTCAGCTTCTTCAAGAGTAAGTGACCTTACTCCCTTCAATTTATTTCGTCGATACATACGAAATTGCCAAATTCACCCCAAATTTGCAAAAGGATATGTATGCCAACCATCCAAAGACAAAGTCCATGGGACCCATGTCTTTGGGCGTGCCAGGCGAGCTAGCGGGGCTTCGCTCCGCGTGGGAAATGCACGGACGCATTCCTTGGAGGGATTTATTCCAGCCCGCGATTAAATTCGCCAAAGAAGGGTTCGAAATAAGCCCTTTTACGGGATATTACTTGGAAGATTCGAGGAAGAGTATAATGGACGACCCTGGCTTACGACAAGTATTTACGAGGGACAGGAAGGAGCTTTTGAAGGCCGGCGATCTATGCTTCAACGTTGAACTTGGCAATACTTTAGAGGACATTGCAGAGCACGGGCCCGAGGCGCTGTACGGCGGACCTATTGGCAAAAAACTCGTCGAAGAGGTGCAAAAAGCAGGTGGGATCTTGACCATGTCCGACTTGGAAAACTATGGAGCTGAAGTAAGTGAAGCTATACGGACGCGAGCTTTTGGATACGAGATATTAACCGTGCCGCCTCCATCTAGCGGAGGATTAAGCGTCGGTTTGGTGAGTCTTTTTTATGCGCAGTGTCTCCCATTTAGGCTTGGCAATGGGGTGGTTTTCCCCGTTCCCTGTGGGGTTCCGCCCCGAATGGGATGGGGATTACCCGCTTTTCACTACCCGTGGTGAATAATGGGGAAATTTTGCTCCCCGAACAGGGATGGGGGCGGGGACGGGGATCATACTCCCCGCCCCGTTCCCCGTGGTTCACCAATATATAAATTATAATATTATCCTTCTAATACCATTAATTCTTATTCCTTTTATTTTTCTTCCCTTTATCTCGTAGCGTCACAATTCTTTGAAATTATATCTCATAATTTCTCTTCACTCACACGGTATATTTGTACCAATGTTTTTCATTGGTGCACACAATATTGGAAAATAAATAAAAATTACATTAAAAATATGCATGTGGGGATTTCCCGTGGGGAAAAAAACTCTGAAAATCCCCGTGGGGATGGGGACGGGGAGAATTTTTTCCCCGTTTGCTAATGGTGATGGGGGATGGGGATTAGTCCCTGCCCGCCACATTGCCAAGCCTACTCCCATTTAACGGCCATCGATTCATTCTCATGCGTTGCTTAATTGTCATTGTTTGGGTACAGGTCTTAAATGTGTTGGATGGTTATAAAAGCAAAGACGACGCAGTGGGCTTGCATCGTTTTTGGCAGAAGCGATGAAGCACTCGTTTGCCAAGAGGATGAACTTGGGCGACCCAGCTTTCGAAGATATTGACGGAACCGTTTCCGACATGCTTAGCCCTTTTTTTGCCGCCGAAATCAGACAAAAGATAGACGACAACGCCACGTTTGATGCCCAACACTACAAGGCCGGGTTAGTTAGTTAGTTAGACTGGTTTTAGTAATGGCCATGGATTTGATGATGGTTTAGCTTTACGTTATTTCTAGGTGGAGTCAATTCGTGGATCATGGTACGAGCCACGTTGTAGTAGTCGACAGCGATCGAAATGCTGTGTCGATGACGACTACGCTGAACCATCGCTTCGGTGGTGGAATGCGCTCGGTTTCGACTGGGATCATCCTGAACAACCAAATGGATGATTTCTCGACGCCGACAGATGAAACCCTCGACGGTCTACCTCCTGCTGAAACTAATTTTATCGAACCGAAGAAAAGACCTCTCTCTTCTATCGTCCCAATCATCGTCCTCAAGGTACTTAAAAATCGATGTACTGCTTACATTTTTGGTTTGGAAGAATCAATGTTTTACTTTCGTTTGTAGGATAACCAATTTGCCGGAGCTATTGGATGTGGCGGTGGTTCGAACATTATCCCGGCCGTGGCCCAAATCTTCATATACCACTTCGTCATGGGGATGGAACCTTTGGAAGCTGTTCAAAGTCCGAGGATCTATCACTCGGTATGGATTTATCATTCTAAAGTGTTAGGGTATCATATTCGGTCCCACATCGAATAATCAAAACAAGTATAATGCGTATAAGTATGTTGGTATCCCTCTGTTGCCAAGTGGCTTTAGAGTGGAAACCCCACAAGGCTTTTTGGGTCTGAACTAGACGTGATCGAAAATCACCAAACATGAAGCTCTTAAGTGAAACAATCAGTCAACATGGTATCACAGCTCGGGTGGTTCGGTACGGTATACCGTATCGAAACTGTGATACCGTATACCGTACCGAAATTTTGGTATTGAAAAAAATCATACCAATACCATACCAAAATTTCGGTATATCTTAAATTTCGATACGGTATGATACCGAAATTTCGGTATGGTATCGGTATCATACCTTCTATACCATTCACATGAAGGGTTTTTTACCATGCGTATCTCGTAACTCGTTAATTCGTTGTTTTTGACTTTTTTAGTCAATTCGAACTCCTTAGGCCGCAATAAGATGGATTATTAATACAAAATTTTCTAAAATAAAAAAATTTTTAATTCATAAAATAACCTTAAATAATTTACATACTTTAGTCAGTCTCCTTAGTAAGAAAGAACATTACATTTATGGGCCTCAATAATCTTAGAAAGTTGGTATAGTTAATAATTTATGGGCTAAATAAATTTATGTAGTTCCTTATAATATTTTTATCCATTTTATGTTTTTTGAAATAATAGTATATGTACGTGTGTGTGTATATATATATATATATATATATATATTATGAATTTTAGTAATTCGGTATAATCGGTATACCTAAATTTTAAAATTTTCGTACCATTACCGTACCGAAAATTTTCGGTACGGTATCATACCTTACCAAAAACTTTGGTATACCAAAATTTTCGATATTTTCGGTACGTTTCGATACGATAAGGACGGTATATCCGTATTTCGGTATATTTCCCCACCCCTAATCACAGCCTAAGAACTAAAGATGTATTGGGTCGAATCGAATTCCCACAATGACCCATTTAAGAAAATTATACGTCTAATGCAATACTAGATTATAAAGAAAAATCAGCATAGACGTCTGGGGCGTGTTGGAAATATAATTAAAAAGTAAAATACGATTAACTCCCTATATTATAATTTAACTAGATTTGATATGTCTACATATAGGTGGATCCTAGGGTTGTGTTGTATGAGAACTGGACAGTATACGACACGAGTCGTTTCGAACTTCCAGAAGAAAAGATACATTCCCTTGTGAGAAGAGGACACACGCTTGAAGCCGTAGATGGTGGAGCGATATGTCAATTGGCAGTTCATAACCTTACGGAGTCGGCGGGTTTTGACAGGGCATTTCGAGGAATACTTACAGCGGTGAGCGATCCGAGGAAAAGTGGGTGGCCAGAAGCTGTATGGGTTGGTAAGAATAATAACCCACCAGGGTTGAGCTTGGCAATCAACTTAGCATTCCTCTTATCAGTCTTTATGGGAACATGGACATTGGCAGTGGTTATTTTGTCGATGATATACGAGTGATAAGTATACGGATGGTAGGGTATATGATTTGGGCAATAATATATTCATATAAGTGACGCATTTTTGTTGAATAATTATATGCTATTCTTAAACAGCAAATTCTGGCAGCCTTGAATGGATAAACAAATACTGAGAAACTATGAAGAAATATGATCTAATAATATTCCATATGTGAATCAACACATAGCATTATAACAAATATGAAAAACTATGAAGAATGGATCGGTTTTTCATCTCGGAATACTTTCTATGACGCACGCATCATCATTGACATAGTTTACTTGATATTATAATAAATGGAAATTGTTCTGTGATTTAAAAGATAATTTGACGCCACGATTTTTTTAATTCGTTTAGATCATAACAAAAAATATTTCATATTATTGATATTGAGCTTTGTATGATGAAGAAGAGAATAACTGCTTCTATATTAATGACACCTATAGAATACATATTAATATTATATACATAGAAAGATCAAGAAAGAACAAAGATTCGGGTCTTTAAAAAAAATAGCCTTGAACTCGGTTAATGTTAAAAAAGTAGCCTTATAAGGGTATTTTCGTCATTTTACAGGGTCTCTTTCCAAAATAGCAAGCCCCCCTGTTGTACAGCATGGATCTCTTGCTGAAGGGGACCGTGCTATACAGCAGTGGACTCGTGCTGGCAGCATCGGGGTCCCCTGCTATGTGGCACGGGTCGGGGTCCAGTGCTATACAGCAGGGGAACCAGACGCTGCCAGCACGGATCCACTGCTATACGGCACCGGTCCCCTATTATATAGCACGGGTCCCCTGTCGTGGTCCCCTGCGTCTGGCCACCTTATATAAATATATGTGTTGGGGATTTGAAACAAGACCTATTACATTCTATCCCCTTTTTTGTTTCTAACGGTGTTTCCTTTTTCGTCGAAAATTTTGCATCGATGGTAATTTCTCAAGTGAATAGGATATCCTTCACTATGGCCATCGACGAACTGCAGAGATCTGCTTGACGTGAGACGCGAGTTTACTCTCAGATTGATAGATAGATTCCTTCCGGTCTCTTTTTTTTCTTTTCCTATAAACTTATCTTTATCGCTTCACTCTCGGACGCTGGCTAACTAAATAGCTTCGTTTGTCAATTTCAGTAAGGTCTTCAAGTACAAGTTCGTCCATTTGGGTGGCGATGAAGTTAATACTGGTTTAGGCTTTCGTCTTTTGTTGATTTTGTTTACCTCCTCAAAAAGATAACGACCTGTCAAAATCAAGATTAAAGAAGCTTCAATCTTTGGTTAAAATTTCAGGTCTATCGGACAAAGTTTACCCCGTGATCTCGGAGGAATTCGAACCTGCCAGTAAAAGTTTGATATCGCCGTATTTAAGTGCTAGAATTTTCGAAACGACTTCATTAATCACGCACCTAAAATTAACAAATATAAACGAAGAAAATACGTTTATCACCCCTCGAAACTGGTGAGTTGAAGCTAGCCTCGCAATCGAATGATCCGTTACCCAGGTCTAGTTTAGCAATTATTTACATCTTCTTCCATACACCAAGTTAGATTTTTAAGTCATTGTCTTCGATACATATGTATTGTAAAGGACATTATTATACAGAAGTAATTATTTACTTCTTCAATTCAAATCTCAATCAATAGGTATTTTAGCAAATCGAGTTTTTCATGGAAAAAGTTGACTCTCCAATAAAGGTAATTTTCAAATGCAATGGATGTACCCAAAAAAAAAATCGAGTCTCAGCTCTGAAATCTTACTCTTCGTCGCCGGATTCCTGAACTGTCACAAAAACGACGATAGAGGGGGGGGGGGGGGGGGGGGGGGCGTTGCTGGTGACGCCCCTCAATGTTCACTTCAATTTCGTCGGGTTTCGTTCTCTTGGTAAATGCTAGGAAAATGTTTCAAGGAGAGTTCTGATCTAATATCCTAAAGCGTCGTAGGAGGATCATTCCACTTCCATAATGTAGCAAAATTTCATCCCACAATGGGGAACACTTAGTGCTTGTTTGGTAACTTAATGGAGATATAAAATTAGTAAGGTTTATATAAAACGAGAATGTGTGTTTTATTTAAATCTCTATACATGAGTTTAAACTTGTGATAAATAAACATACGCTTTGTATAAACCCGTGAACAAACGCTTTAAAATGATCTAAACTAACATTAAATTTTTAACATCCCATGTTACATCCCATTATGGGAAACATGGGGACTAACGATTCCATGACTGAATGTGCCTTCACTCTGTCCGGCTGGTTTGATTGGATTTGCCTTATAAAATCCATGTCAAACTATAGTATCGCCGCAAATAGTCCAAAAAGGGTGTTAAGAATTTTATGGATGCACCAATAGGTAAATATTTGTGTTTGTTCGATGTAACTCCCTTGAGAATTATTCGAGCGGAGAAATTTTTTTAACAAGCCAATTTAGTTTTCTAAATGCCTTGATTTAGATTAGGACAGAACAGGAGATTCACAGTTACCTCGTACGGCCCACACTACAAAAATAATCTCAAATAGTGATGGAACGAGCGAGTAAAAAGTCGTCGCAACGTTAGCGACGGTTATTTGTGACAAGAAATCCGTCGCTAAAATTTCCGATGGAAATGACGTCGACAATTCGTCGCTAAAGTTTCCGACTGAAAATCAGATGCAAAATTGCAACGGAAAAACAGCGCAAAAGTGTGAGACGATCTATCCGTGGGAAAAGTTTGTGATTGAGTCTCCGTCGCAACTTTGCGACCGCGATGCTGTCGGCAAATTTAGCGACGTGTCCATCGCTTAATGTGAAATGTACAGTACGACTAAATTGGCGACGGAATTTCCATCGCTAATTTAAAGCCAATATCGCGGGTTATGGATGGCTACCTTATCGCTTCTGACAGGCAAAATAAAGTTGCATTTTTGTAAGCTTTGTCAAACGCAATATTCACGGATATTGTTTAATTTTCTTTTGCCTATGGGAAATTATACTATATATGCTTCTAGTTGTGTAGTTGGGCAGATTATATGATATTTTTCGCATACACATTCTTAATATTTCTCTTATAGATTATACATATATTATCCGGCTCATATATACATGCAGAAGCATTACATTATATTTATCAACATAAAAAATGAATAATGAGAGGTATGAATGGTTAGTCAACACTCGCCAGTGGATGTATCGAAGGAAAGATATCGCAGCCTTTCACGGGGATTTAAGGTTTTTTACAATTTGCAACATCTCAAAATCCGGGGAATCGGATACGTTGTCCTTGCAAGAAGTGTGAGAATTGCAACTTTCTACCACCTTCGAATGTACATGTTCATTTGTTGAAAATGGGTTTCATGTCACATTATTACAATTGGATCGCGCATGGCGAGTCTATTCATCGTCTCAACCAACTGAAAGAGGTACAAGTTCATGTATAAATATCGACCTGTCTTGGATTGTAATGTAAATAATGTCGGTTCAAATCAAGAATTCGACTACGATCAAAATTATATGGCACCTAGCAATTTTGATGTGTGGGGAGTAGTTCGACGATGCCAACTGAAGAGACGATATTTTGTTATCGCTTTGTGGAACAATTACAGACCAATGACACTCCACTGTTTGAGGGCTCCAGTTGATCCACACTGGATGCAACTGCAGGTCGAATATAAAGTCCGAAACTAATATGTATGCGTCTACATTTGATACCGTATCCGGTTTTGTTAATAGGATTTTGCCAGGAAAAAATTTATTGCCCCAAAGCTATTACGTTACGAGACGAAAAAGGTGATGATGGATTTTTCATTACCGATGGAGCATATTGATTGTTGTAGAATGAGATTTATGTTGTTTTGGAAGATAGATGCTCAACTGAACCGTTGTAAGGTATGTAATCAAGCACGCTATAAATATCTGATAGTTCTAAGTCTCATGTTGCAGTATTATGTTATTTGCCACTTGGTCAAAAGTTTCAAAGATTATACGCGTGTAAGATGACTGCGGAGATGATGACATGGCACGCTATACATGTACCCGATGAAGGTGTCACGTCTCACCTTCTGATGGTGCAGTTTGGAAGTATTTTGATAGTAAGTATCCTGAATTTGCCAAGGAACCAAGACATGTTCGATTTGGTTTGTGCACTGACGCTTTCACTGTCCACGGACAGTTTGGTAAACAATATTCGTGTTGGCCGGTAATTACGACTCCCTACAATCTTCCGTCTGGTGATTGTTTGAGTATAAAATATATGTTTTATCCCTTATGATCCCGGGTCCAAATATCCAAAGAATAAATTAGATATCTACCTTCAACCTTTGATCGAAGAGTTAAAGATGTCGTGGAACATAGGGATCCCGACTTATGATGTGTGACGAGAAGAAATTTACGATACGGGCTGCACTATCTTGAACCACGTGCAATATTTTCACAACGTAATGGAGGATCCTCAAGGAAAGCCCGATGGATATGGATACACCCACCACTGGTCGAAAAATAGTATATTTTAGAACTTTCCTTATTGGTCATCGCTCGTTATTCGTCATAATCTTGATGTTATGCATATAGAGAAGAACGTCTTTGAAATATCTTCAACACGGCGATGGATGTTAGGAATAAATCAAAAGCTAATGTAAATGCTCGCAAGGACATTGGTCTTCATTGCGACCGCCCTAAACTCGCAATTCCTGAACATTTGTCGGGACCTAAGACGATGGTTGCTTACACATTAAGTAAGGAAATGAAATATAAGGTTTGCGATTGGATAAAAACTCTTCATTTTCCAATTGGATGTGCCTCTAATATAAGTAGGTGTGTTGACGTAGAAAATTGCAAGATACAGAGTATGAAGTCTCACGACTGTCACATTTTCATGGAGCGACTACTTCCAATCGCCTTTCCCGAAGTGTTACCGGAATTTGTTTGGAGCCCTTTAAACGAACTCATTGGTTTCTTTCAATCATTATGCTCTACGGTGTTGGATGTTTCTAAAATGCAATAGCTCGACAAACAAATTGTTGTCATTATTTGTAAGATGGAAAGAATATTTCCACCTACTTTTTTTTTATTCGATGAAACATGTGATCGTTCATCTTCCGTATGAGGCACTAGTCGGCGGTCCAGTACATTATTGATGGATGTATCCATTCGAACGGTACGATTACTTTATTTTAATTTTAAGTTCATTGTATTGTATTTTACTTACTAGTTTATTATTTCGATGTGCAGGTTTTTGCAGAGTTTAAAGAAAAGGAATATGAATTTGGCCCCATGTGGAGAATCAATGTGCAACCAGTATATAATGGAAGAAGTATCAAACTTTACAGAACTTTTTTTTTTCTTGATCAACCGAATAAAGGAAAATCGTTGAGAAACCTACAAAATATTTCTGAAGAGGGTTACAAGCCATTCTCGATTTTAACTACCCAGGTAGGCCGACAGGTAAACTCACAAACAAATACTTCACGGGTCTTGATTTGCATGTCGCACACAGAGTTGTCCTATTGAACTGTCCAGAAGTTGATCCATTTCTTACGTAAGTTTTAACTATTATTTCGATTGTAAAAAAGATATATTTAATATGTGGACCTGATTTAGTTTCTACGCAGGGAATCATTTCCAAATTACGATGTGCAGGATGTAATGAATATTTAATTAACAACAGTTGACGAAGAATTCGTAAACTGGTTTCGATATCGTGTAAGTTAATAAAATTTGGAGTATTTACTATATACCGTCATTATTTAATTTCATTTTCTTATGTGGTTAGGTTCAAGACCCTTCTCATAATGTCCAGGATGATTTTTTACGTGGACTCGCTTTAGGATTATATTCGGAGGTTCAATCGTACTCGGGCTACGTAATCAGCGGTTATAATTTTCATAGTGATTCACGTAGTCGGGATAAAGTTACGATAAACAGTGGTGTTTCTGTTCCATCCTTAGATTTTGGTGATCGTTCAAGTGATTTTTACGGAATATTGGAAGATATTTTGCGACGGACTGTCCGTCGCTAAATTTAGCGACGGATTTGCGACCATTTCTTTATTTCTGACATCGAGTTAGCGGCGGAATTTCTTCTTCGCTATTCCGTCGCAAAATCGTTTTAGCGATGGAAAAACTACGGCTTTGTGTGTCGCTAATCCGGCGGATTTTTGTGGTGCCACGAATAACCACTTGTACACTCGATGATCATTCGCCTTTTTACTCAATTTCAGAGAAAAAAGTGTTGAATTATCTGCGCGATCGGCCGATCAACTCACTAATCTCCCTTCGTCAACAAAATTGAGCATAAGGTTACATTCGCGAATTTACAACACTACCCTACTATGTTACCACGGGAATTAATACAAAATTTTCTTCCACATAGAAGGGATAGATTTTTTGCCACATTTGTGAACTTAATGTAACGACCTTAACTTTCAATAAAAATAGTTGGCGGATTTCCGCAACCAAAGCCGCGGAAACCCTATTTTACAAAAACTTTTTAACTAAAATAAAATACATATTATAATATATTGTTTTACAAAAGGTAGTACATGGGCCAAAGCCCAAAAATATCAAAATGTACTGAGCCGCTCCACAGGTCGCATCCATGTACCGCTCTCGCCTCAAAAGCCCGTGGAGTCACCGCCACCAGCCGCTACTTAGTCCTGACGTCCATCAACGTCGGACTCATCAATTACCTACAACACACAAAAACCTGAGCTATTGCCAGTAGGTGAATCCGTGCAATACAACGGGCACTCCTTCCCAATCCCAACACCTCACTACATGATAAGGTGCAATGCACGCTCGTTCCCACATTCCTAAATATCAGGGCCCTAGGCTAGACTCGACAACCCCGCGCGCAAATGGAAATCACGCCATAACCAGCGGTAGCCTACGCTGACAGTGTTTTGACGATCTCGCAACTGCCCTGTCAGATCGCTCCTTTCGCAATCACAATCACGTCACCGACGGTTTTGCACCTCGAGTTGCGCTACCACACTCTCCCCGAGTAGACAGATCGATCACGCCTGTCTGCCGCTCCGAGCAAAATAATATATCAGGTGGTTTGCACCTCGGGCTGCTCACACCCAAGTAGACAAATCGATCACGCCTGTCTTCCACCAGGTGCCCTGCGAGTCTAACCTCAACTCCTCTACGAGTCTGACTGCCATAAATGGCACACGCTACCCCGCTCAACCGACACTTTAAGGTGTCACCGCCCACGCGGTCATCATCTCCCAAAATATCGCGATATGTCGTGCTATGCAATGCATATTATACAAATCACAAAAAATAATAATCACATATTGTACAACTTGAGGATTTGAAACTCTTTTTAAAGCACTTGAAAATGATTCTTCAAGTTAAAAATAGGCTAATGGGAGGAATGGGCCTAAATTTGAACTAAAGCCCAAAATGTACTTAATTGGTTCAACGCGCTAAAATAGTTCACTCTCACAATTTGGAATTCGCCAAACTTAAGGTTAAAAGATCGGTCAACACGTGAAACCCTTGGTCAATTCGCAACAACTACTTGGGCCCGCGAAAGCACACACTTCACGACTCACTAAGGCTCGCGAATTCTCCATTTGCGATGTAAGATTTGCAAACTTAATTTTGGCCCGCGATTTCACGAACCATTAAGACCCGCGAAACTCTCCTCTCACAAACTACACTTCGCGAACTACCTCTTGGCCCACGACTTCACGAATCATTAGAGTTTGCGAAACTCCCCTCTCACCGGATAGATTCGCGAACCATACTTCGTCCCGCGACTTCGTGAATTGCTAGGACTCGCGAAACCCTCCTCTCACAAAAAGGAACTCGCGAAGTAAATTTCGGCCCGCGAATAAAGTTTGTGACCCGGTCTCTCTCTCTCTCTCTCTCTATCTCTCTCTCTCTCTCTCTCTCTCTCTCTCTCTCTCTCATTCGAGATCTCGGCGACCCGCGAGAAGCCCGAATCCTGACCCGCGAAAATATCTCTCCCTCCCAATTCGTGAACTCTTGATCCGCAAAAGCATTCACTCTCTCACATTTAGTAAGCCTCTAGCCCGCGAAACTATTCTGCGGCCCGAAATCGTCTCCCAATTCGTGAAGTACCCCAACCCGCGAAACTACAATTCTGTATTTCACTTAAAAATTTCTTATTCTACTCGCAAACATCTACGGCTGCGGAACTAGACTTAAAACCCTATTTTCTGGAAATTTTCGTCACACATTCAACACTGACCGAATGTTCTCCTAAGCACATAAGCATGTATATTCATACAAAACCCATATACTGGGTCTAAGACGAATCACATAACATCAAACAATAATTATTACAACCATATAGTAAAAGAAATTCATCATTTTCGAACTTGAATGATCGATCACCCAAGTTCGAATATTTTCAAGCATAATTTATGTGTTGTAGGTGAAAAAAAAATCCACCTACCCCTCTTCCTAGCTGTTTTCGATGATTTGGTTGAGGTGAGCTTGCCAAAAATTTCTTGTTCTTGATCGTCCCCCCCTTTTTTTTCTTCTCCCTTTTTTCTATCTTTTCTCTGTGTTTAATAATGATTGTTTCTGCATAAGACTAGCAATAGGGTGAGGAAGCCCATATGTGTACTTACCTTGCCATTAAGTAATGTCCCATTCTTTTCTCTTTTGCGCTCAAGTTTGGGCCTTATTGTATTCTCCACCCATTTATAATCATTTGGCCCTTTTAATTATTATTTAGTCACTTCTATTTGGACCTTTAGTTACTTTAGTTGGGCTCTAATATTAATTTGATCTTTATTATTTATTGGATTCTATCGAGTTGGGCCAAAATTATTTGGGTCGAATACTATTTGGACGAGTTTTTTATCCGGCTTTTGATCCGTTCGGATGCCAACTCCATTAACTTGAACGGGTACAAAATTAATTACGTTCTAATCCCGTATTAAATTTACTGGTGTTACAAATTTCCCCGCTTTTCATCGACTTAAGTCAAAAAATAATAATAATAATAATAATAATAATAATAATAATAATAATAATAATGAAGTCAAATAATAATTATCCAGCGATTCAAGCAGGAATATCGAATTTGAGCACAAACATCAAATATTTAGTTATTGCTAAATCTCTAAAAGTATCCGCGTATACGACATGACTTCAACACATATAATAAGATTGTATCAATGGGTATTCCGAAAAAAAAAAAGAACTAAACCGCGGGCCTTAAGCATGCCTTTATAATCCCATGAAGTGATTGCGTAATAAAAATCTTCTTTTTTGTCGCCTCGAATTCGGGCAAGACGATGTGATGAATAACCAGACACTAATCCCGGATTTGTATTGTTGGTTTTGAGGGAACGGAAAAATAATTATAATTATCAATATAATATTGTCATTTGCTAAAATTACCATTAATAAGTGAACAAAAATCATCGTCATCAGATCTAAATAACCCAAACTGATAAATATAGCACGTACGGTTTGGAACTCAGTAGACGTTGTTTCAAATCTTAATCTCGATTGTATATGAACACAATTTTGCGTTGCCAGATCTGAATTTCGCCAATACATAACATTGTTCTTTGTTAAAATACATGCAGCACAAGGACAACCTTCTAAAATCAGATCTAAACTACAGATCTAGTAAGTCCTTGCAATCGTACACAGAATGTGTTATTTTGCGGAAGCGTTGATCTGAAACTATTTTGTTATTTTCTCGACCGCTTTAATATTTACCGCTCACCACCTCGCTTATCCTCTCATGCACATTCGGTGCTCGATTTTACATGAGGAATTATAGCCGCTCAAACTATATTTTTATGGAGGAAGAGATATATTTGCTTGCATTTCGAGAATGACCAAGCTCTTTTTATTTCTCCACTTCATCGATTACAATTACAAAACATACATATATATAGAAATAGTCTAGCAATCCATCTTTGACTACTTTTTCATTTTCTTCCATACGTTTTTTTCTTTCCCATAGCATGCCATCATGGGTCATGCTTTTCTAGATTAATCATCTTAGACTTCTCTTCCTTTACCATAGCATGCATCATCACATTGGATGCTTTTCTTTTCTATTTTTTTATTCTATTTTATATTGCTTTGAGATTATATCCAACAGAATGCTCAAGAAAACTTATCTGAGATTTAAACAAATCTTGAAAATGTCGCAGCTAGGGTTTCGGCCGAAAACAGGGACTATCGGCGCACGAAGACGACAAGATGTCGGCTTCGAGCTTCAACAAGAAAGAACTGTGAATCAACCCCCTGAACAAAGTGGAAAATGTTGTGTACTACACCCGCAGACTCAAAGATTCAAGTGAAGGTGAAGAGAAAAAAAGTAGGGTTTTCTGTAGTGAGAGAATGGATAGTTTCGAGAGAGTAGCCAGAGAAAGGTTCTGTGATTTTCATAAAGTGGGAGAGAGTTTAAAAATATCTAGATAGTCCCTGGTATATTACAGCGGCACCCAAAACCCTAGTGCTTTTTGTTTTAGTCCACAATTTTATATTATTGATCATTTGCACCCCAGTTATATAGAACTGGGCCGCAAATAGATCTATGGGCCAAGTAAACATTTTAGGCCCATTATCGTGATGGCCCATTTAGGACTTGAATTTTAACAGCCCACCTCACGATGATGGGCCAAAAATGTTTACCATCGAAAGTCCGCTGTGAGCTTACATTGGTTTTCTTTCCCGAGCGCCTTCGTTAGAATATCTGCGACTTGGTCCTGCGATTTGACAAACTCAGTTTTAATTATATGTTTAGATATATATTCACGAATAAAATGGCACTCTATTTCGATATGTTTAGTCCGCTCATGAAAGACCGGATTATTAGCAATTTGAATAGCTGTATTATTATCGCAATATACTTTTGCAGGAAGAAGTGTAAAGCAAATTGTGCAAAAGCTTCTAACTCTGCAAATTGTGGAGACTTTCAAGTCCTTTAATAACGCAATTATCCAAATTAGCTCGCACGTTGCTTGAGCCATAGCCCGATACTCGGCTTCGGCTGAAGAACGTGAAATTGTTTTTTGTTTCTTGCTTTTCCATGATATAGTTGTGTTCCCCAAAGTTACCCAAAAGCCCGACACTGATTTTCTCGCAATTGAGCACGAAACCCAATCTGAGTCACAAAAACAGTTAACTGACTATTTGACTTATTCGAAACTAATATTCCATAATCAGGAGCAGGTTTCAAATATCGCAAAATCCTAAATGCACCAGTAACATGTGAAGTTTTTGGATTATGCATGTGTTGGCTAAGAGTTTGAACAACATAAGAGGTGTTTGGTCTGGTGTTGCAAAGATAAATCAGGCGCCCCATGCGGCGCTGGAAAAAGGTTATATCAGCAAAATTAGATTCAGCATGGGCTGTAAATTTCAGATTTTGCTGCATGGGTGTATCTTTGGGCTTGAAGCCCAAGACACCAAATTCATCTAACAGATCAAGAGTATATTTTCTTTGATTAAGTACCAAACCGTGATCACATTTATTCACTTCTATTCCTAAAAAATACTTTAACCTGCCTAAATCTTTTATTCCAAACAAGTCATTGAACACAAATTTGATTCTAACAATTTCAGCCATGTAATTTCCAGAAATTAAGATATCATCAACATAGACAAGCAGAAACACACAGAAATCATTCTCAAATTTACATAATAATGAATAGTCCCTCAAGCTTCTATACCCGTTTGAAGTCAACACCTCAGTCAACTTTTCACTCCACTTTCGTGGGGCTTGTTTCAAGCCATAAATGGGTTTCCTTAACCTACACACTCTATGATCATTGGCATAAAAACCATCAGGTAGACACTATACACTTCTTCTTCAAGTTCTCCATGTAAAAAAGCATTATCAATATCAAGTTGATATACATTCCAATCATTCGTAACAGAAACTGCCAGCAAGGTTCGAATGGTGACCATTTTAACTACAGGAGCAAAAATCTCATTAAAGTGTACCCCCCTCTTTGACTATAGCCCTTACCTAGCTTTAAATCTCTCTGCCTCACCATTTGACTTATACTCAACCTTGAAAATCCACTTACTACCTACGGGTTTCCTATTCTTAGGCAGCTCTACTAAATCCCATGTCCCATTTCCAATTAAAGCCCTCATTAAGTCTATAGCTTCTTTCCAAGCAGGAATATCTAAAGCTTCAGTTACTGTCTTAGGGATTACAACTCTTTCTATGTTGCTGCAAAATTCTCTATCTCCTATTTCAACTTTTGAAAAATTCATAAGACTAGCTAAAGGATACAATAATTTATACTTGGAAGCCTGCATGGTACATTCATAATCATTCAAGTAAGTTGGTCACCTAATATTCCTCTTAGGCCTATTCACATTAATATCATTCAAAAAAGGAAGTGAGACAGCAAAAGAATCATGCCCGGAGTCAAATACTTAATCAGCATTTTTGGAACCAGAAGCATTACTATTCTGATAAAAGGATCTAGCAGCAGTATCAATATTTGGGTAATCATAATGATTATGCACATCAGCATGCAAATTTTCATTAGGCACATCTCTATAAGAGTATTCTAACCCTACATCATTATTTTCAAACAGTTCATCAAACAAGACATATGAATCATGAGGTTTGTCACTAACATCATTCACATTGGTTTTAAAAGGAAAAACAGTTTCATAAAACTTCACATCTCTAGCTGCAAATATGGTTTTGCTGTCTAAATCTAGTAACTTGTATGCCTTCTTATTTTCATAGTATCCTAGAATGACACATTGGTTTGCACGAGCATCAAATTTAGAACTAGTATTTAACACAATTGCATAGCAGAGACAACCAAATGATTTTCACATATTTTCCATATATAAGTCCATAAGGTGATCTACCCTTAAGAACATCAGTAGGAGTTCTATTAACCAAGAAAACAGCACTCAGAATACATTCAGGCCAGTAAATCAAAGGAATACTAGATTGAAATAACAAAGCTCTAGCAACATTCAATAAGTGCCTATGTTTTCTTTCTACTATCCCATTCTGCTGTGGTGTAGTATTCCTTCTACCCTACTAAATTCTTTGAACTGATTATTTACAAATTAAGTGCCATTGTCGGACCTAAAGGTTTTAATTGTTTTCTCAAACTGAGTCCTAACCATGCTGACAAAAAATTTAACATGTATGAATACTTAAGATTTTGCTTGTAGTAAAAATATCCAAGTTGCCCTTGAAAAATCATCAACTATAGTAAGAAAGAATTTGCAGTTATTAAGACTGACTTGTTTAAAAGGCCCCACACATCAAGATGGACAAGCTCAAAGATAGATGCAGATTTATGATCACTCAGAGGAAAAGGTTCACTAGTCAGCTTTGCCTTGTGACAGATGTCACAAGGCTCGAGGATCTTGAGGAGGAAGTCTTTGCTCCTTGCCCAAGTTGCACAACTTAGTTGTCCAATCTATCAAATGGACGTGAAGTCCGCTTTTCTGAACGGGGAGCTTGAGGAGGAAGTCTACGTGGAGCAGCCATCGGGATATTCAAAATCGGGAGAAGAAGACAAAGTGTTAAAGTTAAAGAAAGTGCTTTACGGGCTGAAGCAAGCGCCTCGAGCTTGGAACACTCGGATAGATGTATACTTCAAAAGGAACAAGTTCGAGCAATGTCCGTTCGAGCATGCATTATACGTCAAAAGAGAAGGAGGTGAAATGATCATCTTCACTCTCTATGTTGATGATCTCATTTTCACGGTGAGCAGCGAGAATATAATCAACGACTTCAAGAAGGTGATGACGAAGGAGTTCGAGATGGCGAACTTGGGACTAATGAAATATTTTCTTGGTCTCTAAGTCGAGCAAAGAAGCACGGGAATCTTCATGACAAGAAGCATATGCGAAGGACATATTAAAGAAAAATAAAATGGAGGAAAGCAAGCCGGTAGCTACACAAAATTATCCATGTTTGAGGGATGACAAGGAGTAAACGCAACCGAATATCGAGGTCTCGTGGGAAGTCTCCGATACTTTACTTGCACTAGATCCAATATCGCTTATAGTGTTGGAGTCGTTGTCCGCTATATGGAAGAACCAAGGTAGTCACACCTCAGAGCGATCAAAGGAACACAATCACTAGGTCTATTTTATTCAAAAGAGAGTAACGGCAAACTTATCGGATACTCGGACATTGATTGGTGTGGATGTATCGATGATCGAAGAAGCACGGGAGGCTAATTATTTTATCTAGGAAGCACATCATTTCACATGGCTATCAAAGAAGCAATCGATCGTGACTCTGTCAACATTGAAGCGGAATATGTGGCAGCATCGTGGTGTGTCTGTCACGCTATCTGGTTGAGAAATTTGTTGCTCGAGTCAAATCTTCGACAAGTCAAGCCAACCAAAATTAGAGTGGGATGAAAAGTCGGCGATCGAGTTGGCGAAAAATCCAGTCCATCATGAGAGAAGCAAGCATATTGATGCTCGATTTCATTTTATTAGAGAGCACGTAAAAATGGAGAAGTGGAGATGGTGCACGTAGCAAGTCTCGAACAGGTTGCAAATATTTTCACGAAGCCGTTTCCAACAGGTACGTTTGAAAATCTGAAGCAAATGCTCGGAATGAAAAACAGGAAGGCATTGAGCTTAAGTATGGAATTTGTTGAATAAGCTCAATACTCCACAAAGATATGCAAAAGTGAAAAAAAAAATAAAAAAAATAATAAAAAAAGAGACACGGATGAAGTAGCAGCCAGCCAAGGAAGACCAAGGATGAAAAAGAAAGTCATGACAAGGATGCTACAGCCGAAAATATAAGATACACATGATTTAGTTAGATTATGTGCGTTTATCTCATTTGTCTTCTCTTATCATATATATATATATATATATATGTATATATATATATGTATGCATGCATTGTATAATATGAGTGTGAGAGAAAAAGAAGAGCATGTGTATTAACGTGTGAGAAAATAAAAGAAATTTTGCCAAGAAATAAGTCGTCCTCCTGCATAGGGTCGCAAACGAATCGAATCGAGTCGAATACGGATGGCAATCGAATACGAATACGAATATTCGAATATTTAAACGAATCATAAAATCGATTCGTATTCATATTCGGAAATATTCGAACCGAATATTCGAATATGGATTATATTTGAGTATTTATCTTTATATTTAAAAAAATATAACTACTATTATATTTAACATATATATTTTTTAAATATTGAATTGTAATATTGGCGCCCCTCTAAGGGTGGAAAAAAACTTGGAAATTGTACAATTTGTTGAAATTTTGTTCTCCATCAATAATAATGTTTTAATTTATTACATTTTATTTCATGAATGCAGTTATTCAACGGAAATATATTTACACATAAATATTAATTTTCTAATATATTGTAGAAGTTAATTCTACACTTTACCATTAGAAATAAACAAAACTTCTATCTTCGATTTATTTTTTTAAAAATCTTCTCATACCATAAATATTTCATATTAACCTAGACAAATATGTTGAAGTAACATAAAAACAAAGATTAAAAAACCTAGACATAAATTTATTTAATAAATGTGTAGAATTAAATAATAGTTATAAGGTGATAATTTAATTGCGTGAAAGAAGTAATTTAATAACTAGTTATAAAACCTTCAAAAGTATCTTCAAATAATTGAGGAGAGGGGTAGTTAGCATAATAATTAATAATTATCAGTAATAAAGATTGGATTGAAAGAACAGCATTTGCTGATACTGAAAGTTGAAAATTTTACTTATTGTAATAAGTTTAGTGTTATAATTAATTAGGGGGTTTATATAGTAATCTGGGGGGTGCGTATAGAATTTCCAATAATATATTTATCTTTTGTATTCGTATTCGAAAATTATTCGAATCAAGAAAACTATTTTTATTCGTATTCATATACTAAATATTTGAATTCGAATCTTAAATTTTCGAATCGAATATTGAATCGAACAAAACGATTCGATTCGTTTGCAACCCTACTCATGTGGTCCATATAACAACATTACAAGCTCTCACTACCAATTTTGTTCTTTCTCGTGATTCGATCTTGCACAATAAATAACATACATTAGAACTCCAAAACAACTCATCTCAAAGCGAAAATTGGGATACTTGAATCAACTGATCTGGCATCAAGGATAATTGTTCTGGCAATATGGCCACCACCCATGTCCAGTTTACAACCAATAATCAAAAGTCAAACTAAATCCAAATGATGGCACGCATTTGCATATGATCGTCAAACAAATGTATGTAATAAAAGTGATCATCATCATCCGAAACTAATAACCCTCAAACTCCAAACGAACAACACAAATACGAACCGAGTTAATTGTGTTGGGAAATCCGGCTGTACCGAAATTCCGCCCAAGATCCGCCGGAAATAATAAAACTGGATAACACAAAGATTTAACGTGGAAAACCCTCTGTTAACGAAGAGGGAAAAACCACCCGGGCAACAAGGCCGCAGAAAATCCACTATGTGAATATTACAATCACGCAATTCTTCTACGCTCGCCTACACCCAAAACCCAACAACAACAACCGAAAAGTAACTCTACGCGCTAACCCAAACTCTCACCCAAAGGGAATTTTCCTAGAGTTAATTGTTAACACAAATAACTTTCTAGTTTCTTGGTGTACATATAATTCAGGGTATAGCCCTCCTTATATAGGAGGAGAAACCCCCATTCCTTATTGTTATATACGGTGTGGGATAAATAACAAGTGCACAAAAATGGGCCTAAGCCCAACAACCTTAACCTTTTGACTTTGTCCGTCTTGACACCTTCACTTAGCGAAGATCTGCATGGCTTCCGCCATCATGCTCCACCATAAAAGCATATCCACTTGGAATCGCATCCAATCATTTCTTCGGCCCATGTCGAAATAACCTTGCTGAATTCTATGGTGCAACTTCCACGTTTGGCTTGCCAGGAAGTTCATCAGCCCCCAACACGAAATTTTTACCACACAACTTGCATCACCGCCAAACCAATGCTCGTGTGTAAAATGTAGACCCGCTTATAGTAACACGCCCTCTCTCATGACACTTAGCGACATGCCATATGCACGCCATTCTATCTCTTAGAAAAACTCGTCCGTTGAAAGAGAGACAAAATTAGCGTCTTTCTCAGTTCCACTTACCCGACTTGGAGCTGCTTGCAGAACCCTGCTCAGATTTTCCGCACGTCCAGCAAATCGCACCAGCTATTTCCTCAGTGCTGCTGGTAGCACCGCCTTTGAGAACTTCATTGCCCTTCAAGCCTTGTGTAACCCCAACGAAATCAATACATCCTTGACTTGCACTTGCCACAAGCCAAAATTGATTCTTCCGTCGAATTTCTCAACATCAAATCTCGATAGATTCGAAAACCTATTTCCAGACATCTTCGTGGATTAGTGAAACTGAACTTCGCAGAACGAACAACAACTTGTTTGCCGAAAACCCTTTTGCGCTCAAGCTCCACCCGTCGCTATCTCCACTGCACGAACAAACCTCTTTGGTATCTTTTCTGTTGTGAAAGATTAGACAACGTTGCAACCATAGAGCCTACTCAAAACGCCAATTAGGTTTAACCTCGTTGTGATACCACTTGTTGGGGTATCCGGCTGTACCGAAATTCCGCCCAAGATCCACCGAAAATAATAAAACTGGAGAACACAAAGATTTAACGTGGAAAACCCTCTGTTAACGAAGATGGAAAAACCACCCGGGCAACAAGGCCGTAGAAAATCCACTATGCGAATATTACATTCACACAATTTACGCTCGCCTGCACCCAAAACCCGACAACAACAACCCGAAAGTAATTCTACCCGCTAACGCAAACTCTCACCCAAAGGGAATTTTCCTAGATTTAATTGTTAACACAAATAACTTTCTAATTTCTTGGTGTACATATAATTCAGGGTATAGCCTCCCTTATATAGGAGAGGAAACCACTATGCCTTATTGCTATATCCGGTGTGGGATAAATAACAAAGGCACAAAAATGGGCCTAAGCCCAACAAATTGGATAATGCAAATGCAATTTCAGCGAAGGGTATGTGATATAATGTCAGATTTGGATTCTCTTGTAATAACATTAGAAACTATCGCCATCTATCTATCCTTATTCCTTCCTTTTATATATATATATATATATAATATATATATATATATATATATATATATATATATAAGGATTGGGTTCATGAGTTTCTAGCATCATCAACGCATCCTAAACACAATCCCCTCCCAGTAATAAAATCTTCCTTTATTTATTGCTGGAAGGGCTGAGAGGGAATAACAGTTTTATTAGATCTAATGGAGTGTATCATGTTAAATCTGCTTACTCCTGGTTGCTTGGTGACGTTAGAAGATTCCCATACTGTGGATTTACTTGGAATCGCCTAAATGTTCCCAAACATGCTTTCATTGTTTGGACCATGTTTAACAGGAAGTTACTTACTTGTCATAGACTGATTGTGTGGGGGATCCCGGTTGTATGCTCTACCTGTAGATTGTGCCAATGCTCTCAGGAATCAATTAATCATATCTTCTTTGAATGCTCTTATAGTTGAGAAGTGCTCAGGGGGGTTACTGGCTGGCTGCAAATTATTAATGTTCCTGAATAGTTTGAGAAGTGGTGCTCCTGGGCCATAAGGGCTGTAAAAGGGTTAGGTGGCTGGAAGAAAATCTCAGTTGCTGTGATGGTCGCAGTGGTTTACTTCCTATGGGGAAAAGGAATAGCGGAGTGTATGGATCTGACCATTCTTCTTCAACCGAGTTAATTCACAGAATCAAGCAGGAGATGACTTGGAGGCTGGAAGGATGCTTACTATCTACCAGGCTAAGAAGTACAAGGAGCTAATAACTAGACTTATCTGTCATTAAGATGAAGTTGATGTTGCTGTGTCATTCAAGTTAGTTTAAATTGTTTTGTGATGTAATCTGACATTTGGATCTGTAGGTAATGAAGGTTATTTCATACCAAAAAGAAAATCTTTCTTTATTCTGTGTAATAATTTCTAATCACCGTTGTTCTCTTTACGCATACTAAAATGAATAAGATCAAAACAACTACCTTATTTTCCCTCTTACTTATCGCGGCTCTACTGATCATGGTCATTTCTTACGTCGCAGCCATCGATCAAGCGAACGCCAAGGATGAGAAACAAAGTAAATATGTCTTTCACCAATACACGATTCCGACCATATTGAACAAACATATACTATTCATGTCATTACATTCTTCGTGTATCTATATTATATATAATGTGAAATTATGCAGCTGAGGGAGAGGATGAGTATGGTGGTGGCTATGGTGGTGGTTGGGGTAGACGTGGTGGTGGAGGGTGGGGCGGTGGTGGTTGGGGTGGCCGGAGATGCTATTATGGGTGCTGTGGATGGAATTATTACTGTGGTTGTAGATGCTGTTATAATGCCCAAGAAGCCTTAGCATACATGCAAACCCTAACCACTACGACTCATGGTGTCGAGATGACTTGGAGGCTGGAAGGATGCTTACTATCTACCGGGCTAAGAAGTACAAGGAGCTAATAACTAGACTTATCTGTCATTAAGATGAAGTTGATGTTGCTGGGTCATTCAAGTTAGTTTAAATTGTTTTGTGATGTAATCTGACATTTGGATCTGTTGGTAATGAAGGTTATTTCATACCAAAAAAAAAATTCTTTATTCTCTGTAATAATCACTAATCACCAGTTGCTCTCTTTACGCATACCAAAATGAATAAGATCAAAACAATTACCTTATTTTCCCTCTTACTTATCGCGGCTCTGCTGATCATGGTCATTTCTTACGTCGCAGCCATCGATCAAGCGAACGCCACGGTGAGAAACAAAGTAATATGTATTTCATTAATACACGATTCCGACCATATTGAACAAACATTTACTATTCATGTCAATTCTTCGTGTATCTATATGTATATATAATGTGGAATTATGCAGCTGAGGGAGAAGATGAGTATGGTGGTGGCTATGGTGGTGGTTGGCGTGGACGTGGTGGTGGAGGGTGGGGCGGTGGTGGTTGGGGTGGCCGGAGATGCTATTATGGGTGCTGTGGATGGAACTATTATGGTGGTTGTAGATGCTGTTATAATGCCCAAGAAGCCTTAGCATACATGCAAACCCTAACAACTACGACTCATGGTGTTGTCACTGGTAGAAAATGATACATAGGCGACGGCACTTTCGGCGATGGTTCCACAAAAACCGTCGCCTATAGTGGACGCGGTGGCACTTTCGTAATTCTTTTTTAGTTGTTCGTGATAGGCGACGGTTGCTTCAAGAAAACCGTCGCCTATAATTGACGAAAGCCTCCGGCGACGGTTTCCTACACAATAACCGTCGCCCATATAATTTATTAATTTATTATTTTTTAAATATGATCATGGGCGACGGTTTCTACGTTGAAAAAAAAACCGTCGCCTATATATTTATTCTTGTTATAAAATATAAGTTTGGGCGACGGTTGTTACGCAATAACCGTCGCCCAAGACATTTTATTTGTTTTTTAAATCTTTTTATTTTTTTATAATGAGTTTGGACGACGGTTGTTTAGTACAACCATCGCCCAAGGTGTTACACAATTTATTTTATTTTTTATTTTTTTTAAGCATGAGTTTGGGCGACGGTTGTTAAGTAATAACCGTCGCCCATGGTGTTACCCATTTTTTTATATTTTTTTTACTTTTTTAAGCATGAGTTTGGCAACGTTACGGAATTTTTGGCTAACAACCGTCGCCCAGAAGTGTTTAAAATCCCCTCTTCTTCCCCACTTAGCAAAATTGAAGAGAAACTAAAAAATAAAACCGCGCGGCGGTCTTCGAACGATTTCCAACCTTTCCGAGCTTGGAGAACACGGTAAGAAGTCCATTAAGCAATTATCCTCTTTGTATTTCGCGATTTACGGCTTTAAATTTTCGAAAGTCGTAGTTTTGTGAAATTTTGGGTTGCGATTTTTGGGATTTCCAATCTCGATTTATGCTATTTCATAGCTTATGCTTGTGTTATATTTGATATAAGGTTGTTATTGAGCTTGATCTTTGCGAAAATTAGGTTTTTGGGTGAAGCTTGGATAATATGGGATATTGGGTCGAATTTGGCTGCGACCTCTTCTCTCTCGGCGACTTTTTCCGGCGACCACGGGCTACGACAACAAGGTAAACCTCTCATAACTATTTTCCTCACTGTATTTCGCGATTAATGAAAGATCCATTTATAGATTTGGGAAGGTAAATTAATTACCCTTTTGTGCTTCGATGTCTATTACTTTCTTCATTTCATCAATATAAAGTTTGGTCCTTTTTCTTCTTTTTACTAGTGGTTGAAGAAGACAAAGAGGAAAGCCATGTTTGCTTCTCTGGAGAAAATCAAAGAAGGTAAGAGTTTTGTGATCTTTCTTAACTAGCCTTGTGTATATTACTATTCATCATAGCGATATATTTTTAAGCGGCGCTGAGATTACATGACTGAGATTAGGTTTCATCGTTGTGGGTGTTTGTCTCTTTTTGGACTAGTTTCATTGGTTTTAACTGTATTTCTAATGCTTGGTTTATTTGGTAAATGCAGAACCATAAGCTACTACATTCTTGCAACTTTCACAAGTATGTGATGCGTATCTTCGGCGATGAATTCAATGGCATTGTAGGAATAAGGTATACTGATAATTGACCTAAATGTCATTCGAATAGAACTTAAGACCTCTTGATGTAACTCTTGATTTTATTGATGTAACTCTTGGATGATGTAACTCTTTATTATATTGATGATTATTTGTTATTGTTGATGATTGATTGTTGTGTTGATTTGGTTGTTTGGGATTTGATTTTGGGCACATGAAAAATAAAAAAAAATTAAAAATATATACACATAGACGACGGTTGTTTGGGATTTTGTTCCTAACAACCGTCGCCCATAACCTAAGGCGACGGCTACTACGCCAGAAACCGTCGCCCATTCTCTCAAAACAGCACCCTACGAGGTACTTTGTGCGACGGTTGTGCCTAACAACTGTCGCCCATAACCTATCTTCGGCGACGGCTGCACAACGTCGCCCAAAATCGCGCACATGGGCGACGGGGCTCTGAGCGACGCACAATAACCGTCGCCCATGGCCAATAACAACCGTCGCCCATGTATATTTCTGTACTAGTGTGTGTCTCACCCCCGTCACCCGTGATCATCATCATCGTCATCATCATTAAAATAGTATAATCTTTTATGTAGCTAGCTATGAAGAACTTGTATGAGGCATGAATAAAATGTGTGCAAGATGCTCTTTTTTTTTGTAATAAAGAATAAAGGATGATATTATGGAGACCATATCAAGAAATAGCCTTGTACGTGAGGACTTTTGTGTGTGTGTGCTAGTATGATGATTGGCGTCAATAAACGGGGTTTTTGAGTTCTTTTTTTTTTTTTTTTCTTTTTTCGATTACATGAGACCGTCTAATTTCTGAAAATTACATGCATTAAAATTTACAAAATGTCTTTCCCTGTTGCTTTGTTCTAATACATAGTTCTAGTACACATGATCTGCTCGTAGGAAATATACTGGTTTATTATATTTGACGAATCTCGTGAATTTTCGATATGTACACCTTTGGGCAAATTAGCTTTTTATGTGTCACCAATCCACTAATAAATATTTCTTCTGTTTGGAATGAGGAAAAATTTCATGAACATTTAACTATATAGTAGGACTAAAATAGTAGTATCTTTCAAACATCACATAGTTGCTACTAACTATTAAATTACTTCGTGACAAGGTAGTGAAGAAGCAAGCACCAAATGTTTGAAATTCTTGATGCCTTGCGTTATATAACATCATCATAGATGACACACTTTTGGAAATTGGCTCATAGCCAAGTTATGTTGTGACCAAATCTCAGTTTTGTCAAGAAAGAGCTGCTAATACTTGGAATTATTAAATCCCAAAAGTTAATATGCATGTTAAACAGACGTGCATGAGATGATCGATGCAAAACCCTCAAACTCAACCAACCGACATATTGAATTTTTTATTAAAAAAAAAAGACTATTTCTCTATTGATAATTTCATACATATTAGGATTCGCGCTTTCAAAATTCATGTATAAATAGACCGTAGACTATAATACTAATCAACTGAAGTAAAAACTCCAGTTCCAAAAATGGAGGTCAAATCCACAAACCTTTTGCAGTCCTTACTGTTATTTCAGTTCTATTTCTCATATCAGCTGTAAGAAGAAGATTGAGCCTTAACTGCAGAGTTTTCTTCTCAGCACTTTGCTGCATAAATACTAATAAGTCGCGATACTACCTCTTTCCTTTTCCTGCGCAACCCATATTCAGCCATTTGCCTCATAAGATCCATCCTTTTGCTCAGCATCTTATGATCATCGTATACTTTTAGCAAAGAAGCGTAATGCTTCGACGAAGGTTTCTTCACAATCTTCATCATTCCTTCAAAAACCCCTTCTGCTTCATCTACTCTGCCCAGAATTCCCCAAGCTTCAATGGCAGATCTGCGCTCGTCAAATGATGCGTTCGACTCGCAAAATTTCCAGATTCTCTCGACGTCCTTCTCGCTTCCAATCGATGCGTAAATAGGAATAAGCGATTTGCAAAAACGCCTTCTTTTTCCCAAATCATCGCCTTCGACCTCTCTCAGCACTTCCATGGCTTTGTCTCTTAGCCCAGCAGCTGCATAGTGACGAGCCAGCAGTACCTTAAAATCAAGGTTAGGCTCAATGAGTTCAGACTTCATCGTCTGGACAATTTGTTCCATCCCATTAATCTCCTTGTTCAGCCCTTTCACATTGACTAAGATGTGGTAAGTCAAAAGGGATGGGTTTACGTTTTCTTCCTCCATTAGCGAGAGTATATTGGGGATTCTTTCAATGTCGACTTTCTGGTAAAGAAGCAGCATTTGGTTGAAAGTAGAGCATGTCCTAAGCAAGCCCAAGTCCTTCATTCGATTGCAAACCTCCTCTGATTTCTTCGTATCAGTTACTGAAACGCAATTTGCTAACAGCGTATGATAGACTAATTCGCCTCGAAAAGACTCCGGGATACTCTTGAGATATTCTTCTGCCTCTGTAATTCCGCGTGCCCTGGCAATTAAGTCGATGCGAGCTGCGTAGTGGCTCTCGGTGAATTCCAACCTCTTCGTTGCTTCTAACCATTCTGATAGCTGCAAAAACATGAAATTGAAATCTCACACTCTTAGAGACAGTTTTCTTGTATGCGAATCTATCTCCATTTGCAAAAACTGTGCAGTGTAAGAAGAAGACACAGCATAAAGATTCGAAAAAGACACGTTGGGCCCATAGATAGATATTCAAAACTTAACCTTGAATGCCCTGACGAACAACTTCCGCTTACGAAGATAGATCATGGCTAACGAGGCTTCTATTTGTGACACCTCATTTCCTTCCCTAACCCATCGATCCATAATCTTGGGCACGGATTGAGTAGGAGCATTGCATATGGCCTTGGAAATGGATGAAACGCCTGCTGAAGGTTTAGGAGATTTGTCTTCAGATTCCAAGCTGTCGTCCAACTCGGATTCAGAGGTTTTATTCTGAATCACATCTCCGAGCTCAGAAAAGGGATCTGCTGCGTCAGCACCAGCTTGAGAGGAGAAAGTGTTGACTGTCGTCTTGTGAAACTTTGAAGAACTAATGCATGTATTGTAGAACCTAGTCGAGAGCGCAAACTCAGTAAGCAATTGAATAGTTGTTATGTTGTGATTTTCAGAGAAAGATCTTCCTATAACTGAGCTCACAAAGATGATTTTAGTGGCAGGGGAACTTAATCCTCGGTTCCTGAAAGAGGAAGGATAGAAAGCAAACACTTATGACAAGAGAGGGATCATAAGAAACAAACGAAATTGAGAAAGAGCAACAATTATGCCAGACTGAGGCATACACAGAGCAAGAACGTGAACAAACGAGAGAAGTGACATATAATTAATGATGCCTGGAAACTCACCATATGCAGACAAAACCTACTTCAATCATTTGATTCCACGGTAAAATGAATGCTAGAACTAAAATGCAACACAACATATTGTAAGAAACATCCTAGTATCTTGTACTAATCGCATAACCCTCCAACAAAACAAATCGACCCACAGAAACTTAAGCAGCCAAATTCGGAAGGGACCAACAAACCCACACAAATCTACGTAAAGATAACAATTTTTCAGGAGGCACGTTTTATCGGGAACTGTGGGCGGGAAAGGAAAGCCAAAATCGCTGCTTTCACACAAATAATAAGAGAGAACCGTGCGAATACTTAAACGCAATCGAAGCTCTTCGAAGCGCCCACATAACCGATCGCAGCTACAGAATGCTTTTCCGAACGATGGCACGGCGTTTAGCAATTAACAAATGGAATGGGAAACACTGACATAGATAGGGAGTCAGAGTCAATTCCGCCGATGGGATTGAGACCGTAAAACCCTGATAGCACTGTGAAGGTTTCAGAGTTCAATTTCTGAACTTTTTTTTTTTTTTGGGTACGATAGTTAAATAGACTTTGCTATATTGTACTTCCTCCGTCCCAGCTAAATCTTCCCAAAGATTAGCGGACACGGAGATTAAGAAATCACATTATTTTAATATTATAGTACACCTTTTGAGGTATGGAGAAAGAAAAGTTATTAGTAGACACGCAAATCAAGAAGACCTTTTTTAATATTAATGGTGTAATTAGTTTAATTAGTGGGATAATTTTTTACCAAAAATGGAAATGGGAAGAATTATGTGGGACGCCCGAAATAGAAAGATGGGAAGAAATAAGTGGGACTGAGGTAGTATTAGGTTTTAAATCCATTGTTCTCTATGTATGCTGCGTTTGCTTTAAAAGCAAAGCCCAGAAAATGGACTGCAATATTATTAATAATATATTATATCTCGTTTGCTTTTATTACTGAAGCCCGAGAAAAGATATACAGCCCGCACTATATTAACGGGCTCCTTTATTATTTATCCAATACCAACACCTAATATTATTTCAACCTGTATTTTTAGATAAATTAGCCCGATACATATTAGCGGGCTTACTCCATTATATTAGCCCATCTAAAAAGCAAACGCAGCCGTACTCTATTAAATTCGGTCTGAAGCAAATTTGAATCAACTATCACGTGTAGAGATGTTAATCTTTGATTACGATTACGGTTCGCGTTTATTAAACTCCAGTAAAATCTCTTACCTTTAATTTAACCGTGGTAATCAGTGTTATAGTTAGAGTTTGAAACTCCCGTCTAACGGTTTAATTTTTTGTTGAATTTTCCTTCATTAAATAATTGGAACAAATTGACGAATTTTGAGTTTTTATTAAAAATGTACAAAAAAAAAACATTCCATTCCAACTTCGAAATATATATATACTAGTTTTCTGCTGCACGGGAAATAATTATCTATAGTTATTTTAAGTCGATTATACAACTTAATTATACTTTTAAAAAATAGTATCATGATTACAAATCTATAATCATATTAATAATGATTGATAGACATAAGGAATGTACTTTGTTTGCATACCAATTATAATATAAATTTTAAAACATCAAAACTAAAATATAAACTAAGTAAATTATATAGAAACTATTATAAAAAATAGGTACAGTATAAAATGATGTGATAAATAATAGTCATTTTTAGTACAAATAATTATACTCTTCCACTCATTCGACTCGAAAAACGTAACACTTTAATTTCATCATCGTTTGTGTCGGGGGCACGGATAATCAAAACGAGGTCTTCCACTAAATACTATATAATGGGATAATTGAACGAACGATAAGTTGAAAGATTTAAAAGAAAGCGATAAGGATTTTCATACCTCGACATCAATGAAGATCAAGTTTTGTACCCGATACTCTATATATGATCGTACTGTACCATGAAGATCGTACCGCCACATTAAACGTCCTCTCAGACTCCACTCATAATTATGAGGGCATATTTGTTAAAATGGTTTGTATCTTAAATGATCCATCTACATGAACTCATCCAAATTATATACTCCCTCCGTCCCATTAGTTTTTGGACCTTTGGGGTATGATACAATTTTAAAGAAACTGGATATTTGAATAATATAATACAATTAAAAGGTAAAAAAGTGTATATTTTGACACATCTTTTAAGAATATTTAATATTATTATATTGATTGTTTAAAGGAAATGTACAAAAACTAGTGGGATGCCTGATATAGTAAAATGTACAAAAACTAATGGGACGGAGGGAGTATAAGGTAATGCTAAATATTAAAGAGAATCAAGGTACATCTGAAACTAGAGAAACAATTAAAGAGAATCAAGGTAAATGTGAAATTAAAGAAACAAAAGAACCAAATAATAAAAACGTATTGGAACACCATAGAAATTAAACTAGGAAAAATATTATCACTACATATTGGATAAAACTTCACTATACACGACATTCTTTGTAACACTTTAAGGCAAATCACTCCTGTTGCGTATGAGAATCTTGAGCTCATTGGGTGATGTGACACGGGAGAGTGCAACATATAGTTGTCCATGGTCCTGAAGACAAGATTCGGAAGATATAAACCAAACGAATTCAATGTTTGGCCTTGACTTTATTAATTTTCATCGCAAAGGCCAGTTTAAGAGGAGATTGTCTCCTTCTTATGGAAAAACCCGCCTCTTGATTGGAGGGTGATAAATCAATGCGCGGAATGAGAACATTATCACCCGTCTTCGGCCCTGAAATTACTGTAGCTTCAATAACCTTATCCCCAAGCTTCAATCATGTTCCATTACACAATCCAATTGCTTGGTTCATGTTGCGCAATAAAATGATTGATGCTCCTACTTTTAGTTCGACACAATGGTTGGGAAGACCAGCATAATTCGTGGAATGTAGCAACTCAATGATTGATTTCTTCCATCCATTCACCAGCTTCCGACGATCATATTCTATCCGAACTCAAGTAGATTTGAGAAATTCAGGGAAGAATCGATAAGATTTTTGAATTGAGAATGTCAACATCACTATTAGTTGGCGCTAGTATTGCTCCTTCCTTAAGATAAAGCAAATCAGAATATCGTGCCGTTAGGTTTTCTTCATAAGTTCAAGCAATTAAATTATCAATGTAAGGAATTATGAGAAGTGATTTTTCTATTAATATATTCAGCCTTATAAATAGGCAAATACAACAAAGAATCAAAACAAACGTTACAAGAAATTATATGCAATAATAAAGAATAATATGCAATTATATAAGAGATGATTTTGTGGAAGAGTTATGGAGAATGATTCTCTCGTAATTGATCCTCCTCATTGATATCATTTGATTTGTAACTGATATCTTCAACATTCCCCCGCAAGATGGACGGTCTTTGAGCAAGTCCAATCTTGATAAATAAGACATGAAGACGAGACCTAGCTAGAGGTTTCGTGAGACTATCCGCTAGCTGATCACGGCCAAAAATATGTTGCACACGAAGTGTGCCTTTTTTGAACTTGTTCCCGTACGAAGTGGAAAGCTAGTGCGAGGTGCTTCATCCGAGAATGAAAAATTGGATTTACCGTATAATGAGTAGCTCCAAGGTTATCGCAGTAAATAGTAGGAACTTGTTGGAGATTAATATCTAACTCTTGTAGAAGAGACTGAAGTCATATGATCTCAGCACTTGTAGTTGCAACAGCTCTAATTCCGCTTCTGTCGAGGATCGAGCAAGGCTCCTTTTTGTTTTTTGGAGCTCCAAGAGAGGGGATTTCTTCCCAAATAAACTATGTATCCAGTTGTATATAAATAGTTATCACCATCACTGGCCCAATCCGCATCACAAAAAGCATGAAGTTGTGTTGGAGAGTCACAATGAATGATAATACCATGATGGGAAGTACCATTAAGATAGCGAAGTAGTCTTTTGAGGGCCGCATAGTGTAGATCTGTAGGTTTGTGCATATATTGAGAGAGCTTGTTAACTGCGAACGCAACATCCGGCCTTGTCAAAGATAGATATTGTAGACTTCCAAATAATGCACGATAGTCAGTTAGATTGGTTAAATGAGAGCCATCAGTGAGGTTAAGAGGAGGATAAGCGACTATAGGAGTATGTACTGGTTTAGCATCCGACATCTTGGCACGATGCAGTATATCTTGAATATACTTCTTCTGGCTCAAGAACAATCCATGCTCATGAGAGAGCACCTCAACTCCAAGAAACTAAGATAGTGGCCCCAAATCTTTTAAAGAAAACTGAGAAGCCAACTTAGTAACGAACACCTGTAAAGCTGAAGAAAGGACCCATAATAATTAGTCATCGACATATACCAAGAGATAAAAAAAGTAACATTATTATTCTTGTATATGAATAATGATGAACCAACAATGGAATTGTGAAATCCGTAAGAGATAAGATATGTGCGAAGCTTTTGATACCAAGCTCTCGGAGCTTGTTTGAGACCGTAAATAGCCTTCTTGAGTTTTCATACATGAGTGGGATTATCTTTATCCAGGAAACCCATGGACTCCGACATGAAGACATTCTCGTGAAGATTGCCCCTGAAGAAAGGCGTTACTAATATCAAGCTGTCGAATATTCCATTTATTTGTGACTGCAAGAGATAGCATGAGTCTAACTATTGTAGGCTTGATAATCGGGCTAAAAGTGTCCGAATAATCAATTCCAGGCCGTTGAAGAAAACCCTTAGCAACAAGGCGGGCCTACAAAGACTTATATTTAATACGATATACCCATTTGCAGCCAATAACATTTTGAGACGGTTGCGAAGGAACAAGCTCCCATGTACCATTACGCAATAATGCATTATATTCCTCCATCATTGCATGCTGCCATTGAGGATCTTTTAGCGCTTGACTAATATTACGAGGTTCAACTAACCGAGATTGGGTCGTGGTTGGGTTGGCAAACTTGGGTTTTGGCGTCACAATTGAAGGCGAGTGATGATGGTTCTAGTTGAAGGGTGTGGTGGATGTGGGCTGGTTGATGACTCTTGTAGAGGTGAGATAGTGACAGTAGGCGGGTTTTGAGGGTCGATCGTGGGCTGGACCATGGGCTGTACATGAGTTTCTGTATCAACGGAAAGTGACACTATGCACCATTCTGTAACATTAATAGAAGATATAGGAGTAGACGAAGGACTAGGGGTGTGCGTTTTTCGGTTAACCGAACCGATTAACCGAAAAACCGAAAATTCGGTACAAAACCGAACCGAACCGAAAAATTCGGTTCGGTATTCGGTTATTAAAAAAAAAATTTCGGTAATTCGGTTCGGTATAGGTTTTGGATTTTCGGTATTTCGGTATACCGAATTACCGAAATTTTAAAATTAAAATATATTATATTTTATTAATAATGAAAATATAACTATATTTTATTAATTTATATATTAAAAAACGAATTTTCAGTAATATTTAAATTAATATATATAATTTAATATAACTTTTTTTATAAACCCAAAAAAATTATATTAAATTATATATATTAATTTAAATATAATTAAAATTCTTTTTTTTTATTGAAAATTCGGTTAATTCGGTAAAAAAACCGAATTAACCGAAAAAATTTCGGTAATAACCGTATACCGAACCGAGAAATTCGGTTCGGTATTCGGTTTTGGAAATGGGGGAACCGAAATTTCGGTTCGGTTCGGTTCGGTTTGTACCGAACGAACACCCCTACGAAGGACTAAAACTCTGAAATGGAAAATGTTATCGACAAATCTAACGTGTCGAGAAACATAAACCCTGTTTGACGGAACATGTAAGCAATAATAGGCACTTTGTGTTGGTGAGTAACCTACAAAGATGCATGGAAGGGACCGATTATCAAGCTTATGACGAGCATACGGCCGCAACCATGGGTAGCACAAACTGTCGAAGTTTCACAGTTTTGAGTAATTAGGCACAATCCCAAATAGACGAAGATAAGGAGAATCATTATTAAGTGTTTGGAGGCGATTAATCAAATATGTGGCTGTAGTAAAAGCACATGGCTAATAATCTAATGACATTTGAGCATGAGAAAGAAGGGATAAACCTGTCTCATCAATGTGCTTATGACGACGTTCCGCAAACCCATTATGCTCCGGAGTGTGAGGAGTAGTGAGGTGGGAAATGCCATGACAAGTAAAGTAAGGTTGAGCTTCTCATATTCTCCGCCATTATCACTAAAACTTGTACTATTGTCTTCTAAAAATATTTCTCAACAAGGGCTCGAAAATAATGAAAAGTTTGCTCAATGTCAGACTTTTATGAGTGGGTATAACCATGTGTATTTTTGTAAATGATCGACGAAAATAATATAATATTTGTAATTATCATGTGATAATATGGGACTTGACCATGTGTCAGTAAAGATTAAATCAAGAGGGGCACGAGAGGTAAGAGTATAGCAATAAAAAGGTAATCTGTGGCATTTATTTATATTGCTGAGTGACAATGCGTCATAGAAAAATCAGAGATAGACCTAGATGGGTGCCCACTGGTGCCAATTGGGAACGGACTTTTTGGAAGTAGTGTAGACTCGAGGAGCTTGCAGACGCCATTCATAAGTACCCGCTTTAGAAGGTCCCTGTAGAAGAATTGTGCCTTTTGACAGATCCTTGACACGAAAAGGAGGATAAGAATTCAAGTGATATCTTATCCTCACAAAACCTAGATACGGATAAGATATCACTTGATTTAGAAGGGACATGTAAGACATTAGAGAAGATGAATATTTTAGGAGTATTAAGAGAAAAAGTACCTGTATTTGCTATCGGAAGAGTTGAACCATCGCAAATTACAATTTCATCTGACCCATCATATGGTGCATGCAATGAGAGGTTATTGAGATCATTTGTGACATGATGAGAGGCTCCACTGTCCATGAGCCAACCATTGGAGGCGATGCCAGAATGAAGACCTTGTGCCATGTGAGCTTGAGGTACAGATGACGTATGTGGACGCATCTGAGCAGCATGAGCATACGCCGGAGCTGGAACTTCAATTGTGGGATACGAACGTTTGAGTGTATTGCATTTGTCGAGAGCATGGCCTGTGAGTCGACACCATTGGCACTTACCCAAATACGGTCGTTGTGGCTTGACTGAAGAAGAGGGTCGAGGCGTGGGAAGAAGAGCCGATGGTCGATAGCTTGATTGTTGTCCTTTAAAATTATTTTTCTTGTATTGCATAGCATGAACAGTAGTCAGAAAAGAAGTCGGAGGAGGTGTGTTTGTAGCTTCAACCTCTTTGGTAATTAACTTCTCGTGGAGTTCTTCAAAGGAAATAGGGACGTCTCGAGCATTAACAGCATTGATAACAGATTTGTATACCTCGTAATCAAGACCTTTGAGCACCTTGTCTATGATGTCCTCGTGTAGGTTTCCCATAGCAGCCAAACGATTCCTGCACTTTTTGATGGCTTGGATGTACTCATGAATCGATTGATTGGTGTGAGTAATTCTGGAGAGCTGCACTTTTATTTGTTCGAAATGGGCGCAAGACGTACTAGCATATGTGGATGAAAGAATATCCCATGCTTCCTTGGTAGTGCCACTATGAGACACAAGAGGTACAAGATCTTGAGAGAAAGATCCGACGAGAGCACCAAAAACCAACCGATCTTGGCGAAACCAAGTCGACGCAGCAAGTTTTGGGACAGTATTATTACCTTCAAGGAGGAATTTTGGAGGAGAAGGAAAAGAGCCATCAATATATTTCCACAGATCATAACCGAGAAGTGTTGCTTCTATCTGAGTTTTCCAGGCTATGTAATTGGTGGGTGTTAATTTGATGGTATTCTGCAATTGAATAATAGTGAATGGCCTAGTAGGCACATTGACATTAGGAATGGTGGATTGCTCATTTTCCATGGTACGAGAAGAAAAGAAAAATTAAGATAGAAACTTTCAATAGCTCTGATACCATGTAAGGAATTATGAGTGATTTTTCTATTAACATATTCAGCCTTATAAATAGGCAAATACAACAAAGAATAAAAACAAACGTTACAAGAAATTATATGCAATAATAAAGAATAATATGCAATTATGTAAGAGATGATTTTGTGGAAGAGTTATGGAGAATGATTCTCTCGTAATTGATTCTCCCCATTGATATCATTTGATTTGCAACTGATATCTTCAACAATCCCATGTGCATCGTCTATTATCAAGAAATCCATCAGAATATCAATCCAATTCGGTTCACCGGTGCTTGTTAGAGATCTTCCAGGCAATATGTCGTCCCCTACATCAAAGATCCATTTACCGAATTGTGTAAGTCTTCGTTACTTCTCACTCAAAAAATCACTGCCACGAAGTCGCATGTTTATTTGTAACTTCATGAGTTGACAGTCACTCCAAAAAGTAGAACGGTGCAAAGTAGATGCGACAACTGCTTCTCGACCACCATTTGCAACAACCGGTAATATTTGTCTGAAGTCACCCCCTAATACAAATAATTTGCCCCCGAAAGGAAAATCATTGTCACAAATATCCCTGAAATGATGTAGACGACCTCAAATGCAAGTCGGGTAGTCATAGGAGCCTCATCCCAAATTATCAATGATGCCAATCGAATTAGTTCCGCTCGTGATGACGATTTATCAACAAACACACAGAATTTTCAGTAGGATTTAGCTGTATCTTAAACGTAGTGTGAGCAGTTTTCCACCAGACAGTCATAAGGCAGCAATCCTGAAGATGCGACTGAAATAACGATAGGTCTTTCTGACCTAAATTTAGATACCAATGTATTCCACAATTAGGTCTTTCCAGTTCCGCCACTACCATAAACAAAGAATAATCCACCTCTGTTTTGATCATGAGCTCTCATGATTGCAGAAAATAGTCTATACTGGTTTGAATTAAGCCCCCAAGCAAGATGTTCGTAATTTTTTCCAACTCTAACGATGCATCGTAATCAAGTTCGTCCATTATGAATCGATTGGTTGCGTGGTACGCATCCCGTAATAATGGTTGTGGCATTAGTGGATAATCTTTCAATGACCTCCCATTTTTGTTGAGGATGTGCTCAATCTCAAGGATATCTAAATTACGATGTTCTTCATCTCTAAGGCGTACGATCGACGTTGAATCATATATTCAAGATCGTCAGTCATGTTTTCCCAATGTGTTTCCCATAGTCTTGTTGGATCGTTTACTCAGCGAACATCAAAAACATATTTATTAGTTGTGCACCTATATCGATGCTTCTCTTAAACCATCATTCCGTTCATTATTGTCATCGAGCAATCCTAATTCAAGGCACGCTGCCTGAAATGTCGGTTGAATAACTCGTCTTACTGAGCGTATGTCCTCATACGACATTGCACCATGAACCTTCGTAAGGAGCATCCTGAGATAGTAGCGTTCACCAGAATTTGGATGCGCAAAAGGTAGTCTCCATTAGAAATTCTTTGTTGACGCTTTCCCAATGTTTTACTTTGACGATTCCATAACCATTCCGTTGGAAAATCCAAATATGTCAAAGTTCGAGCTTCATGAGACCCCGTCTGTTTGTTTCGAATCACATTGTCAACATTGTGTTTTGTGGCTGATTAACTTCATGTAGATCATCGCTGTCATGAAAGACAATGTTTTGGTCGCCCGGTAAATGAAAGTGCATTCTCTCAACAGATGGGTATTGATGTTGTAGGGCGAAATCAAAAATCCTCCAACACGCTTCTATAGCAGACATAACGACAGTCTAAATATTGCTTTACCTCATCAACACGATGTGGTTGTGCTGCATCAATGATATTCCTAGGTTGAACATCTTCAATGACAAACGTTGCTTGATCATGACCTTTGTGGATATACTTGTATAGATACTTAATCACGCTTCGAACTGCTACACGTTCAACATTTATGTGAGCATCAAATTTGACACACAAATCCCTATTGTAGGGTACTATCCACATATTATCTACTTCTCGACCATTCGCTAAAGTTGTCGCGACTGTTCTTCTACGCATGTAATGCACAAAGCTTCGATCATCAACAATGGTCTCATGACAAAATTTCTTCGAATATCGCTTTGAACACTTTCCATCAACTAAGCATGGACCACATGGTCCATGAATCATAAAATTAGTTACTGTTTCATACGCAAGGGGGTCATCGTCTTTATCAAAAATCTCAGCACTGATGAATTTGTCTACATCCTACATGCAGGCTTATCATTTGGGGGTCACGGTAAGAAGTATATGTGCATGTGGAAGTCCATGTTTTTGGAATTCAACAACGTATAAATCTGCAATTATTTAGCTTGGTTAGCTACACATATTCTAAGAATAATAATTAATATAATAATAAAAGTAAAAAATTTTAAATTGAAATAATACAATTATCTAGAATTACCAGCAACTACCGTTCCAAACATCCATTTTCAACGCGTTCATAATGAAGCAGTTCTCTAGTTATTTCGGGCCAACTCGGATTACACGTGAAAGTGATGACATAATCAGGAGGGCCCATATTACGACATATTGCGACTTCATCCTGATAATGTTGAATAACATTGCGTGGGCCACCTGTATATGATGAAGGCAAGCATATATACGTCGACAATAAATTGTTGGTACAGGCGACCACCTCGAACCAAACTATCACCATCATCTTGCCTATCTTGGATTCGATAGGCATATAATTGTATCATCCTAACTCTATCGCTTGAGGTACTGGAAGAGTTTATTGGTATGTTGACTGACCAACCATCTGTTTCATAAGAGAACAACAATGCATATTGGAGAGGGATATAAGATGGATGAGTTTCATTTATGCTTTGTAAAGTTCCACTCATTGTTTCTAAAATGACGTCTCTATTCCCCAAATCTTCCGTGCAATCACCTACCAATAAAGCCGCTACTTCACTTGACGTTGGACGGGTGTATTGTCTACCTTCTCTTGCTTGAATGATACGAATACGTAGATTTATATTGTTTTCTTGTCGTGCCAACATATCGCAAGCGCTTCGGAAAACTGAAACATATGGGTTTACTTGATCAAGGATATGTTGTAGGCCACGAAGAATATCACCGTTTATGTCCGTAGAACTCGATGATCTCATTGCATTTAACCGATTGAAAACCTCATTTTCAGTGTCGTAAATGTATAGTTGCTCAAATTTCGGTCCATTACCAGGTTCGGGAAGCAATGACCCAATTCGATGGTAGTTGCTTCCACTAATTCGAAACATATAAGGTCCCCTACCATCATTAACACTGTTGTCGATTCGTCCTCCCATTGAAGTGAATGCCATTAATGAATTGTACATTCGGATCTTGTCTTTGAAGACTGACTATGATAGCAACGACTGAATGAACAGTGGTGATATAGGAATATTTGGTAGACGAACTTGACCATTCCCCCAGCATAATTGAAATCTTGGATTCCTCAAGCTACTTTCTCGAACTTTTTTGGTAACCCACATGAGGGCATTACAACTGGGGCATCTTATCATTCTCGCTCCAATATCTAAGCGTTGTGGGATAAGACGCCTTCTATTTGTAGTCGATGTTTCTACAAATATTATTATAATGAATGATTAAATATTGACGGGTTCACGACTCACAGACATATATGTAAATTGGTATAAGGTATTACCAGCTTGATAGCGAGTAGGCTGACTATTTCTAAAATGTCTTGAACTATTACTGGGAAGATTTGTTATCCGCACAGATCAAGCTTCCCGTTGTAATGACAATTGGCACAGATTTCTTGTTTGCATGTTTTGATTTGAAGGGAAATTGGATCGACAATTATGTGCGTCCATAGTTGTTTTAATGTAATAGATGATTCCTAAAATAGTATGATTAATAGTAGAAAATACGTTGGAGAGTTATTTTTTGGGGGAATTTTTTTGTAAACTATTAAAATTCGATATAACAGAAGATTAATAAATAAAACCTAGGTAATCGCAAACATATTCGTATTCATGGTACAGATCAAGACTAATGCAAATCTTCGGAAGAAAACAAACATATGTGTCCTACAATAAATATATCTTTGTGCATGTCTGATCAATGCCATCGATTTCAACAACTATACACAAAAGTGATGTATGAAAACATCTCATAATATAGTCATGCAACAAAAACAAAAAATTGGACTAATGCAAATCTTCAGAAGAAAACAAATATATATGTCCTACAACAAATATATCTTTGTGCAGGTCTGATCAATGCCATCGATTTCAACAACCATACATAAAAATGACGTATGAAAACATCTTATAATATAATCATGCAACAAAAACAAAAAATTGGCTAATGCATATCTTCAGAAGAAAACAAATATATATGTCCTACAACAAATATATCTTTGTGCAGGTCTGATCAATGCCCTCGATTTTAACAACCATACACAAAAATGATGCATGAAAAGATTTCATAATATAGTCACGCAACAAAAACAAAAAATTGCATGTACGATGAATGCATTCGATTTATTCCAAAATACTATCGTAAAACTCATAAAAAACACAGCAGATGTAAAATAAACTCGTAAAAATTGTAAGTACTTTACCAATTCATTCCATGTCTATTAAACAATTTAATACGGTGAAAAAAATTAGAAGGTACTTACCGGTCGAGCTCCTCTTAAGCACCTATTCGCAAAGTCTCAAGTGGAATTCTCTTCGTAGATTCCAAAGGTCTGTCCTATGGAATAATTATTGAACGATAATAAACAATAAATATATGTATGAAAATATCTCTAATATTTCAACAAAAAACTCTATAACTTAAAAATTAAATTAAGTTGAGATATTTTCGACATGTGAAACTACAAAAAAAAAATATTATTTATATATGTAAGGTACCAAAATAGAATATTACAATGACAACTGTGTAAGATATTTGCCAAAATTAATACATATTATTAACGAACTAAATTATGGTATTAAAATGATGTTGTTTCAGTTTTCGGTTGCAATATAAATTATGTTTGACATGAAAAAATACGTTTTATAGGATATATATATATATATATATATATATATAAAATGATTTTACAATATTCGAAAAAAGATTAACGACTACAATTGTCGCTTATTCTTCGGTGTATGTAATTGTCAACGAACACTCATCATGCATCACCTTTCTTCGATGTATGTAATTGTCAACCACTCGCCATGCATCACCTTCTAATGGTCAAGTTTATCACGCAATATTCGCCGAATTTCTTGTAAAAATCATATTATATTCATTTTAAAAAAGCAAAAAAATAAAAAATAAAAAGTGATGAATAACCTATCATTCGTTACCGTAATAACTTACGCTGGGAGAGTCCACTTGATCAAATCGGTTCTCTCAGGCATGGCGAGATACTGGTCCGGGGTGTTCATCCTCCCCAAAGGAGTTATTACTGATATTAAGATGTGATTTAGACAATTTCTGTGGGGTGGCCGCTCGTCGATGGTCGCTTGGGCTGATGTTTGTATGCCGAGAAGGGAGGGAGGTCTCGGGATATGCTCGATCCAACTCGATAACCGGGCTCTTATGATGAAACACTTGTGGCAATTGGTTCATCGTGAGTAGGATTCTATCTGGGTTGCTTGTATATTTGGCACAAAGCTGCGGGCGAAATCAATTTGGGACATTAAACCGTCGTCTAACGATTCTTGGAGCTGGAGGAAGCTACTTAGCTTGCGCCCGGTCCTTCGTTCCCTTCTCATTTCGCATTGGGGATGGGCTGATATTTGGCTCGGGAGGGACCCTTGGCTAACCCCTCAACCACTTCTGGAGCGATTCCCCCGCAAACCGATGGTTATGGGCTTACCTAATGATGCTCGGCTCAGCTCGGTTATCTCGGCAGCGGGCTGGTCTTGGCCGGGGCAATCGACGGATGAGTTTCGTGAAATCCAACCTAGCTGTTAGGACCGTAGATATCCAACCTAGATCGAATCTACGAAGACCGGAATAGCAAATCTAAGAAAATCGAAGTTAGGGCTTGAGATTTGCTTACGAAGATAGCTTGGGAGAGAAGTTACTTTGAGAGCAAGCAAGGTAGCGAATTTTCTCTCTCTAAAATTCCAACTTCTATTCGATTATGATTCCTTGCTACAACGCACTCCTTAATTTCTAAGTTCACTTTATATATCATCCATCGTGGTATATTTACATAAGTAGCCCTATAATGTGAGTAATTACAATTAAGCCCTAGACTACTTATTTACATAGCAAGACTAAGATAACTATATTAATTGAATACAATAAAATAGTTCCAACAATCTCCCCCTTTGTATTCAATTTTCAATATAGCGCGGGTTATCTTTGTCTTGCAAGTGGGGTTGTCCGAAGTTCTCGAGCCACTTCATAATGTCTTGAATACAATAAAATTGTCTCTTCAATCTCTCCTTTTTGTATTCATTCTTTGGTCGCTCATGTGGCTGTCTCGAATTGACCTTCGATCTTTTCTTTCGTTCGCTAAATCTTCGAGAGCAAAGTTTGAAGTATCCACTTCATATACTTGAAATCATTAAAAATAATCCCCCGATGATTTAGTTGTACAAAATGTCTTAAAAAGACACAAAGGAGGGTTATGAGTCAAGAGTAACCTTTAAAGTTAAATGTAAACATGAATTATAAAAGTAAAAATTAATCCCCCTTAAGTGCATATTACTCCCCCCAATTCATGCTCAGCGGAAACATATAACGGAGTAATTCAAAATACTAGAGTAGTTTTTCATTCTCCCCCTTAATCATGCTCAGCGGAAACATATAGCGGAGTACTTTCAAAATAATAGAGTAATTTTTCATTCTCCCCCTTAATTCATGTTTTCGCACACTAAGAATCTTGACTAAACGTCAAAAAATGCGCATATAGTGTTTAACAATTTTGCAAAGTAAATATTCACCAAGATATGTATATGAGAATTTAACACATATGACACAACGAGTAGAAGCATATAATCATTTCAGCATATATGCATGAACCCCGAAGCATGCATTAAAGAATTTGAGTAAGCATATAAGCAAGTAATATTTCGCTTTTAAACAATTCCGTGCCAAAGCATGTGCAAATGCATTTGAAAATGTGCAAAATTTTACATGCGAAAGAAAATGCAAGTACAAAAAAAATGCATGAAAATATGTAAAAAAATAATGCAAAGAAAAATAAATACTTTAAGATTTTTATTAATATTATTTTTATTATATTTATTATTATTATTATTATTATTTCTTTATTATTATTTTCTTTTTATTATTTTGGGGTTAGATTATGCCACTTTGATCAATATCACGCAAAAAATTTCACATGACACATAGACAAATAATTTGCCGTCAAATCATGTCATCAGTCTAAAGTCCTAAGATCATAGTATGACCCATTTCGACAACTCTCACTAGGGTCGCTCATAGCGCTCAATTATTTATTTTTTTATGGGATTTTATACTTGATATATCACTCATGTCAACACATTCAAAGTTATATCAATTAACCTGTTATCAATGCGCATTTAATCAACTCACCGAGCGAAAGTCCGTCGATTTTGAATCATAGGAACTTTGAGGGAATTTTTGCTTTGGCTCTGACTTAGAAGGGAAGGATAAATTTGGAATTAGTGAGCTTTAGTCTTCTTCCATTCCAAGAGCGCTTTTGCTTCTTTTGCTTTTGATTCTTCACATTTTTTATCATTTGAATTTCTTTGTAATTTTCCACACTTGCTCAAGCTGAAGCTCCTCTTCTCTATACGAGGCTGAGAGATTATCTAAGGAGAAGTTCTTCTTTTTCGTTCTGGGGCCGATACCGTGCTCCTCTTCTTTTAATCCCTAAGAAGGTTTCAAAGATTATCGTTGGAGAAGCTCACAGCTATGGAATTCGAACCCAAGGCCGTGCTCCTCTTCTCGTTGTCTCGATATAAGACCAGATTATCGTTGGAGAAATTCACTTCGTAGTGCTCCTCTTCCAGCCGTTCTGACGAGTATACGAGATTATCGAAGGAGAAGTTCACAGCAAGATTCATGCCCTCTTCTTACAATTTCTAGAAGATTTCAATAATTGGGAAGGCAGGTTCTTTCGGACTGTTTATTGTGCGTTGAGCATGTTGGGGTGGGCCCGATTAATCGACGCCGGCCCCCGAACAGCGCAACGTGGCGATAGCGGAAGCGCGTTTTGAACCGAGCGGCGTCCGAATTTTCGATTTTCAACATCTAAATTCGACCTAGCGCCCTTCGGCTTCTCCCGAGGGTCCAAGATACTGCCCTAAGCCTCAGGAGACCACGTCTAATTCGAATTTCCCAAATCGAATTTAATACAAATTTATTCGAATTAATAATTTCGTTCCAAACTAGTTCGAACAAAGCGGCAGCCGACAGCTTTTCGACTATTTGGCAACCGAAACGATTTCCGATTGATACCAATTTTCCAGAATGATTCTATACTTCCCAACGATCGCGACGAGGGGTCTTTCGAATCATTCCGATGTTGTTTGATATTTTTCGCAAAATCAAATCAGTGGTTCGAAATTATCAATTCGACTAAAGCGACAGTTGCCGTCTTTCGACAGTTTGACAACCGAAATGATTTCCAACCAATACCAAATTTTCCAGATTGTATCTACTTCTCGACGATCGCAACGAGGGATCTTTCGAATCATTCCGATGTCGTTTTGGTATTTTTCGTAAAAACAAATCAGTAGGGTTCGAAATATACCTTCGGCGTACGTGATTACACCTCGGATGAGCGTCGCAGTCCCTCGTCTGATTCCTGGGGCCTTCGGGCAAGATTTTCACGCTGGTATGTCCTTGATCGAACCTCCGAGACTGCTCCCGATGGCTAGACGCAGCTCGGTTCGGGCGTCGGGCTTCGTCGAACGATCCCGTGGCTAGAATTACATAGCTTAAGAATTTTCAAAACCTCAACCACGTTATCTTCTTTCTTTTTATCTAGATATTTGTTGAGAGTAAAGTACCAAGTACTTAGGCTTAGAAACCCCTCACGTTGGATATCTCTGTTCTCATTTTTGCATGCTCTCATTTGTAGTAAAATTCCACTAAGGTTTGTTTATAATATTTCTATAACACTTGTCATGCACCTTCAAAGTGAGTCACTTGCCACCTCAAGCTATGTGGCAAGCCATGGAATTCTCCACCTGTCTAAGACCATGCAAAATTTCAAGCAATTCCAATTTGGCTCCCGAGGTTTTTAAATTCTTAATTTAGTCCATCAATTTTAAGTAATAAAATAATTGAATCCAATCTAATTATTTATTTACAATTGACCCTCATTTAGTTAATTAATTAATCACTTAAGACATTCTTAAATCCTAATTATTTCCATGACCGTCTCGAAATTTAACTAAATCATCGACACCTCGTGTCAACTTTGCCACTACTCCAATGAATCCCATTCCTTAGGTTCTAGAGAAAAGCCTGCCGTTTTCGTTCAAGTTCATTACCATTTTTAAGCGCGACTCTCTAGGTTCGTCTCAACTGGCATGGGAGGAATCCACGAGTCCCGGTACTCGCCTAGCCTACCCCGCGGTACCGGACAGATCCCAGTTGAGAACGAATTTTGATCTAATCGAAATTCGGGCGAACCGACTATAGTGTATACATTTAAATAACTCTTACGCCTTTCACTTGCGTCCCCGTTAGGTGAGAGCCATGTAAATGTCAAACTCACTAACCGAACACTATGTTATAATTGAGACCCAACCGATTATTTAAACTCCGCTACGTATCTAATACGAGCGAGCTTTCCAAGCTTCGGCCGAAGGCTTTACAATCGTCGTTCTCCAATTACGTCATAAGACGTTAACCTATACGAATATAGGTAAAGAATCCCGATAGCAGTTAAAGCCCGGCAATCACCTCCGTAAAGTCAGTTGCGTTTCGCCGCTGGCCCGTGTTCCATTTCCGAACACTTGCGAGCCTAACCAACTAGCGACAAACTGAAATCACGAAAGCAAATCCGTCAATGACCCTATCAGTCTGAGGCTGTTATAGTCATTCGTTCAATCATTGACAACATCCTAGTCATGTGATCGAGTCGAATACGAGCCGAATGTCCGAATACGCGATCTCTCCGATCACCAATGTCTCCATCACGACCCACAACCTCTCAATGGATAGGTCATATTCGGATATCTAGTCACCCACCTAGAATCCTTAGACTTACGGACTTTTTATTTAATGCTGAGATTAAGGACCGTCCGGTGTCTCCTCCCTCGTCTCCACGAGAATCAGACGTCCAACTCAAACATTCGGGTGTTATTTTCGCACCGCCAGATGCCAAGCAGACTTTAAATTCGATAAATAAATAATAATGCCTTTATTATAATGAAAATAATATTCCCTACTTTATTTTGACAATATATACAATAAAACTGTCTATCGACCTATACATCATTGTGCGTCCTATACTATTCCTAGTCCTCGTATGGCATTCCGAGGGCACACTCCCTAACAGAGCATTCCTCGTGTGCGTTTTCCACCTCTTTTTGTCTTCATCTTCTTTTTCGTTCATTGCCTTTTCTCCCCCTCCTTTTCTCATTTGAGCAACCCCCGAAACTTATGGAATAAGGTTGAAGGCTTGAAGGGTTTCAATGAAAGAAAGGATATTTGGAGAAGGCACAAAATGGATGACTAAAGGAATAATTCAAGGAGCATTATTTTTCAAAATGTGGCGAAGTGGGGAATTTCCTAAGTTTCCTAATCATTTTAGAGACGATCTAACGCAAAACGAGTACGAGGCCAAGAAAAACGCAAGTCAAGACAAGCATTCGATGTGTGACTCGCTCATAAATCAAAAAAATAATAAGGCTCAAAATCTCACATATATGATGTGCCTTTGTGTCTAGTGGAGCATACTATTCACTTTAGACAAAGGAATGTGACGAGACAATTAAGGAAAAAAATCAATCATATATCAGGAAATATTTTTGTGAGCGAATTAAAGTAGATTGAGCGATTGTCATTCCCCAATTTTTTTCGTTGTTTTGGTTTTTGTTTAATTTTGTTTTTCAAAACAATGCATAAAAAGAAAAACTTTGCGTGTTTTTTTATTGTTGTTATTATTATATATATTTTGTTTTTTTTTGGTTATATTGCGGTTTTTTTATTGTTTTTTTCTTATTGTTTTTTTCTATATTTTTTGTTGTTGTTTTTTTTCTATATATTTTTTTTGTTGTTTTTTTAAAGAAAAAAATATGAACATGATATGAAAACAAAGAAAGAAAAAAAATTAAGTAAAAATGCATGTATTTTTTTATATGTTTATTTTAATAGAACTAAATGCGGAAAAATGCATGATAGACTTTTTTAAAACATTTGGCATTTAACATTTCAGCTCAGATGCATAATATACCAAATTGGAATCCCTAAAAAATTAATAGCAACTCATCCTAAAAATTTAGCACTTAAAAGAAAAGAGTAAGGAATTTCGTCACCGAGTTTGTCGCTTAGGTAGGGAATTGTTGTAGTTGCTCTGTCGCTCGCCATTGACCATGTATGTGGAGCAACTATCATCGGAGTACCATACATGAGGGAAATCTGCAAAACTATCGGGATTTTGGTACCCATTGTTGTGTGGGTACATTATGAGTTAGGCGCAAATCGTGTAAAATTAGAGTGTGATTCTAAGTCGGTCGATGATGTAGTCTTAGTAATCCACTTTTGATTTGGACTATGTGACTTGATATCTAACTTAGGAATCTTGCATGATTTGACATGGATAAGAAAATTCAGCTTTTGAAAACGTGCTCCTAGAATGTGTATTTTTTAAAGATCTTCTCATTACCTAGCCGTAATAAATGTTTTTCGGAACGAACTTTGACTGGATACTTCTTGTACGAACAAATAGAATGATAAGCATGTAAAGTAGAAGTGTCGTATTTCCTACGTGGAGAATGCACATTTTTCACATAATGAGAAGAAGGAAAATGCATTTGAGAATTATTAATATCATTATAAGAATAGTAAGCATTTCCTTGATCACGATTTTTAAAAGAATGATTAATTTTCTTTTTAGAAGAAGAGCCACTTTCAAAATTTGTACTTCTAAAATTGATAGGCTTTAACGAACAAGTAGAACTAACGGCTTTAAGTGTAAGAAAATTTGAATTATTGGTGCTCAATGGCTCTTTTTCTTTCTTAACCTGCTTTAAATGCGTCTTGTCCTCGTTAAACTATTTTTCTTTTAAAGCCGAATTGGGACGAGGTTTTGAAATATCTTTTTCAATCGAGGAAGCTTTGAGATTAGATATCTCCAATAAAAGCGCATTCTTTTCCGCTTCAAAATTCTTTCATTCCATTTCTAATGTAGAAGTTAAATCCGCTATTTTTCTTTAATAATAGGAGGTATATCAACGGAAGAATAATTTTTAGAATGACGAGATTTTGATTCCTCAGTTTTAGAAGTCGCAAGAAGATTTTCTAAATTTTTAATCTTAGAATAGAGCTTCTTGCGTTCTTCACCTAAGAAAGCATAGTTATTTTGAGCTGTGCTCTTTTCGATTTCACAGGCATTTAAACTCTTGGTTAGTTCACTAATCTTAGCGTTTGATATTTCTAATTTAGATTCTAGACTAGTGATCTTAGCGTTGGCATTTGTTAATCTACAATTGAGGCTAGCTTTCCCGTCGAGGTTCCTCACCAAACAATTGTAGTTATTTTCTAGCCTTCTAATTCTTTAATTTTTGAGCTATGCGTCTCTAACTGTGGCGTCTTAGTCTCACTAATTTTCAAGCTCTTAGTTAGTTCATTTATTTTCGCATTAGAGCTTCTATGCTCTAATTCGAGACTAGCTATTTTCTCGTGGGACTTAGTTAATTTGTCATCTAACTCTCTTGTAGTTTTCCGCTCATTTTTCATGTTAGCGTACATAGTTTGTAAGGATTCTAACATGTCAAATAATGTAGAGTTGGGGATCACTGCCTTCTTAGAAGTTGTATTAGATTCATTTTCGTGGTATGCCATCAAAGCCAAGTGCGTCTTTTGTTCGGAGTTTGTAGTCTTTTGCTTCTTTGAACTTGACTTGGTCTTTGTGGACTTCTTATGTAACACCTTCTCAATTAACCGTAATTGACGCCCAAGCTTCTTCAGCGCTTCACCAGTGTCGGAGCTAGAGTCGTCGGATCGAGTAATCGAGTAGGTGTCCATTTTGTTATTATTTAATTTTAACTAATTTTTTTTGGTTAAATTCTGTTTGGATATTTTGATCTTTGACGTGTTTTATGGATTTGAATTTTTTTTAATACTGATTAAAATATTTGGCTTTTAAAATTTCAGTTTCGAAAAGGTTTTGGTTTATAAGATTTGATTTAAAATTCAATAGTATATACCAAAAGCTTTTTCTATAATGTGCCGTTTGAAGGTTACTGTTTTCGATTTTTTTTATTAAGTTTTTCTAGTGACAATATAAGGCACTATTCTCGACCGAAAATTATTTTGGAACAGAAGTCCTTCGAGTGAAAATGTGGAGCACTGTTTTCGATTGTTATGTTTTTCGATGAGGTACTATTTTTACAAAATAGTTTTGAATTTCAAACAGTTACGTATAGATTTACGATCGTGAAAGTTTTGCAATCGTAAAACTAGTTTTCGTTGGCTGATTACGTTGACCGCAAAAGAATTGTAGACTTTCAGGACTGAATTGAAAACTATTTGGGACCAAAATGTATCTAGAGGGACTAAAATAATATTTCTGACCGAAGAAATATGTGTATATGTGTAAGTATATGTGTATTATAGGTAGACGCGAAGAAGATGAAGCTGGCTTTCACGATCGAAAAAAATTTCAGACGATTTTTCGATCGTAAACCTTTCTCGAATGGATTTTGCGAGCGTTGACCGATGTTTCTCGCGTTGACCCGATTTATTTATTTTTTATATCGTGAAGAACAGGCTGTGCGGTCAAAGAAGTATTTCAATCGAAAACTGGCTTGTGACGGCTATGCGGTCGAAGAAGTATTTCGATCAAAAAAAATTTGCGACGACAGAGATTTTTGGTGATGAATGCGACGAACAGAGAAGTGAAAGCCGCAAGCGAAGAAAAACGAAGACTTGAAGATCCAACCACAAAATTGTTCGAATTCACTCCGGGTTATTGATCGAAATCATGCACTTAACAAGAACAAACACTCGATTTAGAACAATCAAAGCAAAATCAGTCGATTTTAAGAAAATTGAAGAACAATGCAAAGAAAAGATTTCACTCAATCTTCAAAAATTCGCAGAAACAATGGTTCGATCGATCAGAAATAAGCTCATATCAAAGAGAAACACACAATCGATCAACAAAAACAGCAAAACTAGTCGAATCATGAAGAGTCAGACCGAAATTTTGAAGAACAGTTTGAAGAACAAATTAGCTCAAATCTTCAACACTAAAAATCATGTTTCGATTAATCAAAATTCCGCTAAGACATGTATAAACGAATCGATCGAAGCCTAAAAACAGCAAATTATATCAAATTTTGAAGAATCAGTCCTAATTCTATCGAAGAACAGTAGCGCGAAAATTAGGAAAAAAAACAGTTTAAAAAATTCATAATTCAATCCAAATCCTAACACGCTCAGCTATGGGCTATGCCAGCACCAACCCCGGCCCCCTTCTGACGTGTTTTTGAGTTTTGGGTGTTAGGCTTGACGGAAACGATCGAAGGAGGATGAAGAACTCGTGCCAGAGAAGTCACGAGGGAAGAACAGCTACACCAACCGCCGCTTCAAAACCTCATTTTACGCGGTCCACAACAATTCTTCTATGATACCAGTTGTTAGGACCCCGGATATCCAACCTAGATCGAATCTACGAAGAACGGAATAGCAAATCTAAGAAAATCGAAATTAGAGCTTGAGATTTGCTTACAAAGATAGCTTGGGAGAGAAGTTACTTTGAGAACAAGCAAGGTAGCGAATTTTCTCTCTCTAAAATTCCAATTCTTCTATTCGATTATGATTCCTTGCTACAACGCACTCTTTAATTTCTAAGGAGTTCACTTATATATATACCATCCATCGTGGTATATTTACATAAGTTGCCCTGTAATATGACTAAATACAATTAAGCCCTAGACTACTTATTTACATAGCAAGACTAAGACAACTATATCAATTGAAAGCAATAAAATAGTTCCAACGCTAGCCTCCCTCTTGTGCATCCTATGGAACGAGATAGAATCTGTTGGCTGGGCTCGGACACCGGAAAGTTCTCTACGATGTCGGCTAGGGCTGCTTTGCGTACCCAACATCGACAGGTAACTTGGGTAGCTTTATTGGGGGCGCTCTTAAAGTGCCACATTTTGAGTTCATCATGTGGTTAGCCATCAGAGATCCCCTTGCTACACGTGATAAGACTTGGGTGGCCCAGAAGGCCGGCACGGCTGAGTGGATTCGTAGCGATCTGAACTGTGTTGAGACGACGGCGCACTTACTCTTTCAGTGTCCTTTCGCGAAGCGTTGTGTTGTCTTACTTCGGCGTACGCGGTGGACCTAGCCGGTTCTTTTTGTTAATGCATGGGACATCTCTCCATAAAAAAACTATCTACAAAATCATAGATCTAATTGTTATATGAAGACAGTAATATCAGCCTTCATTTTACGGTTAAGAATATGGATAATTGTAACCGGACCATTATAACGGTCCGACTACAGTTTCCAAAACCGTTGAGCACGATTAACGAAACCGTTAGCCGGTTTAGTTGCAGTTTTTCAAACCTTACAAACACCTCTAATCACGATTTCATCCTTTGACTACGTTCAAGCCAGCAGACATCCTCATGGTATGCCACCTTCCAAATCCACACAAACATCGAAAAGTCAAGGAATCAACTAATTGTCTTTTTGGACAGTAAAGCGACAAATATAAACATACAACCGATTATTATGTGACCGTCGTCAACGGGTTTATTATTTAAGAAGGAAATTAAACATAGTCGGAACACATATCATACGGCGGCCACTGCTTCTTTTCGAGCGGCTCCATTCGCCGAACTGCCGATTGAAGCTTCCAACTCCTCGCCGCTTTTGACCAAATGTTTCTTCATCTGATTGGTTTTCGAATTTTCTTTAGAAGAATTAGGCCACGATCTTCCGCTTCCACGGACTAGATCTTTAATGGCCGACGTGAGCTCTGTATCCTCGAGCAAAGACTCCATTGTCACATGCGCTCCTAAGTTAGTTGTCAACATCGAACAAAAAGGAACGATGAGAAGTAGAATTCGATCGAGTTTTCAGGAAAAATGTCCTATAGGGTTAGAAAAAAGGTGCATAAGAAATAAAGAACATACGATAACGCCAATAGTGCTTAGGGTTGGTCGGATCGTTGATCGTCTCTTCCTTAGCTGGTCGAGTGGTGTACTCTTCTTTCAGAGCAAGCAAATCCTGCCATATAACACAAAACAAACTGTTAAATTTTTTTCTCTTTCATATCGTCTTTCTTCTAGTAAAGTCGAGACCCCCACCAGAATGGGCAACCTAGCCCGCTGTAATAGTCTGCAAACCACATTGGGAGGTAGGGTTGCAAAGCGATTCGATTCAAAATTCGAATTTGAATTTTTCAAATACGAATACGAATAAAAATAGTTTTTCTTATTCGAATAATATTTGAATACAAATGAAATATCATAATATTCGATTCAAATATTTATCGAATAATTCGATTCGAATAATTTAATATGAAATATAGACTAATTCAATATATATTTAAATATAATATATGATAATTTAATAAAACATATTATAATTAAATATATGTTTAAATATAATTTATTATAATTTAATATATATTTGAAATATAATATTGTTTATAACTTCTAAAAAGAAAATAAAAGATTGCTTTGTATATAAATAATCGATATTCGATTCGAATATTTGAGAAAATTTTCGAATTCAAATAAGAATCGATTTTATGATTCGATTAAATATTCGAATATTCGTATTCGATTGTCATTCGAATATGAATAATATATATTGTTGTATTCGACTCGATTTGATTCGTTTGCAACCCTAGTGGGAGGTAAGCCTCCCATCCCAAGGCAAGCATTGAGTGATAGGCTCATGTGAAATCAGATTCTCTTTTTATGTACAATTTTGCTTGAGCTTAACATTCGCTGCAAAAATAAAAAATAAAAAAATTTAAGTACCTGAAGTGGAAATATAGCCCACATCGACGGCGACTCGACGTGCTGGCGCAAGACAAAGTATGCAATTTCGGGCGTGCAAGTGTCGGGCGGTAAGGCGTCAGAGCCAACCACGGCTTTGAAGAATCTGCGCCTTCTCTCTTCATCTTCTTCCCACCAAGCTCGTAGTGTCGAGCAGTCATGGCACGACGGTGCACATACCTAAAACAACGGAAAGATTGTAACTTTTCCTCTTTCTGGAAAATTTTTTTGAAACTCGCCGAAGGTGCTTACTGTCATATAACTGTATTGTGAAGGAATCCCGAATTCGAGGCCGGGTTCGTTGGGCATGCGTTGGATACGCAAACCGATCAAGCCCAGTTCTTGCATCACCTATACATAGAATTACCGTAAATATTATATGAATAGTTAGATATTTAAAGGGTTAAACATCTCCATTCTTGCAATTTAGAGGGGTTGCATTATAGGGCAACGAACTTGGGGGGTAGCATTATACGGACGATAACTTTTAAGATTACGAAATTTAGGAAACATTATAAGTCGGAAACCCCAAATTTCGCCCAATTCTAGGGTTCCGACATATAATCTATGGTTTTAGCACATTTATGAGGTGACATTACAATAGCTTTCAAAATTAAGCAATTCAGGGACAAAATCTAGGATTCCAGCGTTTTAAAAGTTAGTGTCCGTCTAATACCACCCCCTAAATTCTATGTCTGTATTGCCACCTCCCTAATCTACAGGACCGAAAAAATAATTAACCCTGTTAAAGAGGTAAGAAAAAGCAAGAGAGGTCTTACGGGGTGAACGCAAGAAGGGATTAGGCCGAGATCTTCACCACAAGCAAGCATGTCCGAAGAGTTCAATAGGACGGGCAGCGTCTTAAGTGCGTTCTGGCGCCACAAATTCTCTTGCCTCTGAAAATAATAGTCGTAATAAAGCCTTTTTAGGATGTTTTTGCTGTGCTCGTCTAAATCAGTAAAGCTCGAAGTGTCTTCGAGGTTGAAGCGCGGATAGAATTTACGAGAATCTTCTGCATCTCTGATGAGGACTACGTTCTGCAAAAAGAGGTAAGTTGATTCTGAAATGTTTTAAAACTCTTATTGCTTAAATGAAAGTTCTAAATGTTTGTTTACTAGCCTGGATGAGATCGAAAAGGTTGCGCCTCAGTTTATCTTCGTTCTCCAAAAGTAAGGATCTTTCTAGGCACGATTTCAGCTTGGACGCTATTTTCTTTTCGGTATTACAGTCCTCCTTGAACTATTATTGATCAATAACAAATTGTCAAACATTTGAAACTGCTAATTGATACACATTTGTAGGATTACCTCGTAATGCCCCTTTTGAACTTCGTCCAGGAAATTGGCAGCAATTATGGGCCAAGAGGCTCCAAGCTTTTCCTGACACAGATTAACGAATGGGATTTAATAAAAATATATTGAAATAAACAAAAAATGAATTTCATTTTGGGAAAAAGTTGATGAAGTTGTTGTACTAAAAGAAGCTTGGAACCTCTAACATTGGTTGCCTGATGTATGGTCGGCTCAAGCGATCAAAGTCCCATAATCCTTCCTTTTCAAGTTCCTCCTATATAAATAAATAGAAAATCAATTAACATAAACATTTCAAGGGCATGATAATAACCCCTCATTATCAGCGTAGTGCAAAATAAGAAAGGCAAAAGGCACATTAGGTACATTAAGAACACACCTGGCTTAAAGGTATCGACGGTCTGAATTTTCCACAAAGTCCCGTCATAGAATGGTCGGGAAGCTCCCAAATTCTAAAGAAACCTAATATATGGTCGATCCTATAAGCCGTAAAATACTTTGCCATCTGTAAAACAAGATCATATGGCCCACCATTTAAAAAAAAAAGTGTTAAAGAATTCGAAATAGTTAAGTAGTCCGATGTGTTTTAACCTGAGTTAAACGAGCACGCCACCATCGATAGTTATCCTTCGACATTTCTTCCCAATTATAGGTTGGAAAACCCCAATTCTGTCCATTTTTGTCGAAATAGTCTGGCGGGGCCCCCGTCGAAGTGTTCATGCGAAAGAGGTTAGGGTAAACCCAAGTGTCTACGCTGTTACGGTCGACTCCTATTGGAAGATCGCCTTTTAACACGACTCCATTGGTTCTTGCATATTCGGAAGCTTCAGACAGCTGTTTGTCATAGATTAAAGAGATTTATCAAAAAAATGACCAAAATCGGGGGATAAAAGAGATACGAAAAGATAGGTTTCTGTTACAAACTAACGCACTTGTTTGTGCAAGTGGAACTGTATGTAGTAATGGAAGCGAATCGTATCGTAGTGAGAGCTGTCTTTCGAGACAAGTTTCCCAAGCTGAGAAAAATCCATAGAAACAGATGTTAGAAAGAGGGAATTACGTTGTCAGTTAAAGATGAAAGATTTGAGGTAAAACCTTTTTCTTCAGAAAATTGCGAGAATCGACCCCATTGACTGTGGTCAGAAGTTTCGAAGAAGTCTCTGAGGAAACAGAAGGCAGAGTAGGGTTTTAACCATTCCTATAGACATAAAAAGAAAAAGATATAACAGTAAGAGATTTTATAAAACCGTTATAACCAAATTCATGGTGTAACTAATATATATCTGAAAGACCTCATTCTCAGAAAAGAATTTTTGGAATGCATCTGAAGTAAATATAATTTCTTTCTCCTGAGAATAAATCTTCTTCGCAATCGAAAGTTTGGCAGCCATGGTAGCCTCATAATCTACGGCCTGTAATAACAAGACACAGATATAGCTCAGTTTTATTCTCTTCAGCATAAATAAACTCATTAGCTCTTCATTCATCTTATTAATATTACCTTCTGATCCAGCTTTATTCTTGCATCGTCTATCTCTTTCTGCAGAAGGAAAAGGTAATGAAAACTCTCTAAAGACATAAAAATACGCACGTCAAAGTAAAAAACTCACTATCGTATCTTCGGAAAGTTTATCCGAAAGAGCTTGAACTCTTAGGTACAATGGATGCAGTGCAAATACTGAGAGAGAGCTGCAAGACAAGAACAAGAAACATTGGATGGTAATGACACGTAATGTGATAATAAGTTTAAACTGAAAAATATATGAAGCGCGGCTCTTATTATTATTCAAAATATTTACCTATAGGGATATGAATCCCACCACATTCCGTTTACCGACGTGTCGTTGATGGGCAAAAGCTGAACCAAGTGAAAACCCGACCGAACTGCCCAATCGACGAGCAGTTTCAAATCAAGAAACTCCCCAACTCCCAAATCAGACTCTGATCTTACAGAGAACATAGGAATTGCTACGCCAGCACCTCTCCAAGGCATTTCCTGACATTTAAAAAGGTAAAAAAAAATAAAATTGGAATTTGATCCAAGTTCAGAAACTTAAGAGTGAAAAGAACAGTTTTTTGAACAGATGATATACGCAGCTTACTCGCATTAAACCGTCCGAGAGAACAATGTAATTGGGGCGATTAAATGAAAAATCAACTGAAAGCTCACGATTTCCACCAGTTTCTACGCCAATGTTTTTTGCACTATCGTATTTGCAGTATCTGTACGTAAACTGTTGTTAAGGAGAGTGAAAAAAATGGAGTTATATGTAGAAATTCACAGAAGACTCAAACGCAGAATCTTTCTATTCGGTGTCTTGTTTAAAGGATATGATAGTGGGAAATCATCCTTTTGCATAAGAGATTCAGCTACCCAAACTGATTCGCCCGCGTAACTGAGTTTAAGTCCTTCCTCAAGCTTCCATTTACCCAATCTCTGGGAGCTACCAATGACGTAAATCTACAAAGTATTCATGAAATGAAATTAAACGAAACGAATTTCGATAAGGTGATTGCTGAATGTGTCTAGTAAAAGGAATTAAGCTCATACCGATGTGTCTCCTTTGATATTTGGGCAGCAAATTCTGAACTGTACTACCACCGAATCTGTTCATCGCCAGTTTTAGTGCCAACGAATTTCTTCTAGAGATAATAAAGTCAATCTTTTCATATCAAACTTTAAAAGAAATAAAAACTGCACCTCCTTGATCTGAACGATTTTGATCTGCATAGAGTTGCCTTTCGACTGCCATATTCTGAGTGTTTCGAAATATGACATTCTTAAACGCACTTCTGAAAGGAAGATCATCAGAACCAATCTGCATATAAGTTACAACGAAACGTCATTAAACACCTTTACGACTGAAGAAAACTCAACAATTCAGATAGAGGAAAGTGGTATAACCTGCCAAAGATCACGAAGCTCAATCAAATGCCCTTTTCCTACGCCGTTAGGCAGCGTAAGTTCTCTCTTTTTCCCAGTTTCCCATCTCAACACGTTCTTATCATCATCCACCACATAATAACTGTACTCACAGCTAAACGAAGTGGGCACAGTCAAATTACCAGACCATATCAGTTCGTCCCCTTGATGAGATGGCTTCAATAGAAGGCCTTTCTTAACGTTCCATGAGCCAAGAATAGGCTCAGAGCCACAGACAAGAATGTTCTGTCCCCAATGAGTGTAATAAGGTATTCTAAAACTCAAAATCACTGAACTCGATGCCTTGCTTGCAGAGAACAACCCTAAGTTCACCATCTGTATTGGAAGGGTGCTGATCAATGTTGGGATTTCTTACAACTTAGCAAAAAACCCGATTGTCGAAAACAATTCCTTTTTTTTTTTTCTTCTTCTTCAGTTTTGCATCTCATGCTACTGAAGCCTACTATCACTTCACACCCAGCAAGTAACTCACAGAATTTGGCATCTAATCTAACATGAAGATCGAATATAAGATTTGGAATTTTGACTAAGAAGACCCAAAAATTCCAAACACTACGAAATAGAGATTGAGCAAAAAGCCTAACCCACGGTTTCCTCGCCGCTCAAAGCGACGAAAAGGTCCAAAACGAAGTCTAAATCTTCGAAAGAATCAATCCAGATAAAAATGCGCTTCAATTCAAAGGGATTTCAGAATAAAGATTCATAAAACGAAAAGGGAACAGAGCGAATCAACTCAATCAATTAAAAGAAGCCACGCATACATGTCTGCTAACCCAGAAATGGATTAAAAGGCGTACCTTTGCTTGAAGAACGGACACAGTTAAAGCTAAGATTTGAACTGTAGTAGACGTATAAATTAACTTTTGCCACTGCCTTGTATGGGTTATAAAGCTCACTCAACTATCGTAAAGGTTCACTTTTTAGTAGATATTTTCACTCAGCGGTGTTGGGATCGTGACAGCAACGGATGTAATAAATAGTTTGGCACGAGAGATCAAACAAAGCTCGAAGCGGACTGAAAATAACTCAAGGCTAATCATATTTTAATATTTTATTTGCCCAATAATTGTTATTGCTTTATATTTACAGAAAGCTAGAAGGTGACGGATGGGCACATCTTATCTCTTCCATGAGCTACTTAGAGACTTTATATATATATTAGATATTTCGTTTCTGTATCTTCGATTCACGTGCATATCTCGGAAGTTGTGATTATTGGGAATATCTTTTTAATTGTAATATATATTAAGCACGAGATCATCTAATAAAATATTGGATTTTCCACTACCTCCAAGTCTATATAATATTCCTACTTCACTGGTCGCCTTATTTAAATGGGGCTTTTATGAATCAGACCCTCTTTAAGTTTTAAAACATGATCAGCCCCTGTCAGTAGAAATTTCGGTTTTAAGGACCCAATATCTTTTAAGTTTAGAGAAAAGGACCAAATATTTGATCTGACCAAAATACCCCTACAAAGTTTATAATAAGTGGTATCCAGAACCAGTTTTTTGTTACCACGTTACCATATTAATAAGTAATAAAATATTCTTTTGATGATAAAAACAAACTCGCAGATCTTTCGAACGATCCTCGGAAACAAAACGCGATCTATCCACGAAGGTTTATTTGGATATTCAGGTCTCGAAATGTTCGATTTTACGGGTATATTTTTCGAACTCTTTAGACGCAAATAATAAAAACACGATGAAATTGAATCACGATTCAGTCGAAATTGAAGATATTTTGTACAAATTCGAGAGACCCATAACCTAAACAAATCTTTGAAACACAGTATTGGCTCTATTGTTTGTCGCTCGTGGTTTGCCGAAACTTAAAATCGTCGTATTGTTGGCTAAACATCTGTTCCCGAAACGTGGTATGGATCGTCATGCATCTGTTATCCGAAAACAGTTAACTGGTATTTTTGAGCTGGCATATGGTATATATACTGATTTAAAGGTATCTTTAAGCTGGATTTGGTATCGAATGCCAATTATCTGGTATCATTACAACAGTGGAAATTCGATCGAAACAATCGATCGTATATATTATTTCCATCTGCACGAACGCACGTCCTGCACCAAACCAAGTTGGGTGTGTCCTAGACGGTTTATCATGTTATTCAGATCTCGAATGTTCGACTTTTACGGGTAAATTTTTGAATTCTTTTGACGCAAAGAATTAAAACACGGCGAAAATCAAATCCCGATTCGGTCGAAATTGAAGATATTTTGTACAAATTCGAGAGACCCATATCCTGAACAAATCGCTGAAGCACAGTACTGGCTCTATCCTTCGTCGCTCATGGTTTGCCGAAATTTAAAATCGCCGATTGTTGCCTAAACAACTGTTCTCGAAAGGGGTATGGATTGTCAGGTATCAGTCACCTCACCGTAATACAGTTAACTGGTATTGGTAAGCTAGTGTATGGTGTATATACTGATTAAAAGGTTCGAGTAAGCTGGATTTGGTACCCTTTGCCAAATATCTGGTATCACCGTAACAGTGGAAACTCGATCGAAACAATCGATCGTATATATTATTTCCATCTGCACGACCTGCACCAAACCAAGTTGGGTGTGTCCTAGATGGTTATCATGTTATTCAGGTCTCGAATGTTCGATTTTACGGGTAAATTTCTCGAATTCTTTTGACGCAAATAATTAAAACACGGTGAAAATCGAATCCCGATTCGATCGAAATTGAAGATATTTCGTACAAATTCGAGAGACCCATATCCTGAAAAGTCATTGAAGCACAGTACTGGCTCTATTGTTCGTCGCTCATGGTTGCCGAAATTATACAATCGTCGGATTTGCCCAATTTTCTGAAACAAGAAAGTGGTACCAGTAAGTTATTAATTGTTATTCTTTGTGTAACTTGTGTTATCCACTTTAGGCGGGATCTCAATAATTTAGGCGGGAATTGCATTATCCGGAATGTTCTATATTGTCAAGGGATATTACCACATTACTCGCCAATAATACCAAATATTCGATATAAAAGAACAATACAAATCCAATTTCTAACACTATTGTAGATATTGATATTGCATAATAGGTTTTTCATACCACACTACTAATATCATTAATTTCGCTCACAAATCCATTTTCTTCGATTGTTTAGGGCTTGAGGTCTCGAATTTTGAGTTTATGGTCTATTAAATGTTGTTCGTGCTTTAATGTTGAACTTTGAATACGTTTGTGATTGAATTCATAACGTTATGTCTCATCAAAAAGAGATACTAGTATATTTTGTGAAACAAGAGCTATGTGTTTACATGACTTTTGATCTCAACTTTCACATACTGATATCAACATCGCATAACATGTCTTTAAGGGAATTTAGTTTGTTAACTTAGTAAAATCACATACTTACATGAACATAAATCTTATACATTCGAGAAAAAGTGAATTTACGAACAAATAAGTCTAATTAATGATGTTATACTGAAAAGCGTATTATGTGGTATCTGTACCAAACAATGTGTCATAAATTTGGTTGGTATTGTTTCTTTATATCAGGCATCTGGTATTATTTGCAGGTAATGTGGTAATATTCTAAAACATTTCATTAATTACGCTCAAAAATGCATTTTGCTTCGATTGTTTAGTTTGAGGTTTCGAATGTTGAGTTTATGGTCTATTAAATGTTGTTCGTGCTTTAATGTTGAACTTTGAATACGTGATGGAATTCATAACGTTATGTATCATCAAAAGAGATACTAGTATATTTTGTGAATGAAGAGCTATGTGTTTACATGACTTTTGATCTCAACTTCCACATATTGATATCAACATTCGCAAAATGTGACTTTTAATGAAATTTTGTGATTTAGCTTCATCATATCATCTATTTTCATGAATGTCAATCTTATACATCCCAAGGAAATGAATTTATGAATGAAATTAATCGAAATAGTAATGTGGTATTTATTAGCTATTTTGTGGTTCTTGTAGCTACAAATGTGTTATAACCTTTGTTTATATTATTATTTTTTATGAGACATGTGGTACTATTTGCAGGCAATGTGGTAATATTAAGTTATTGTACTATTAATATCTCTGACAATCTAGAACCTTCTAGAATGTTCTTAGTGATGTGTTACCCAGAATGCAAGAATTGTTATTCAGAGTAAATGAAGTGTTACCAACCAGCTTTTTAATTGACAGACGTTCCAATATTTCCCATCAAAATTCTTCGTTATTCCATTATCAAACTAATAACCTCAACATTCGATCTTAGGTCGCCAATAAAGTAGAACGATCTGTTACAGAAATTGAAAATGTTTCGATCTTAGGTCGCCTCAAAATTCGTCGTTATTCCATGCTAGCATCGATTGTCGATTAGTAAGACCCACACCCGAATTGGTGTGAATCCACATTATTCGAGCATAAAAGTCGAGATTTCACTAGTTTTTTTACCAAAATTTTGAATTGGGTTTGAAGCATTATTCCAACATAACATCGACAATTTTCCTTGTTTATGAGGACCCATGAAAAATTGAATCTTTTTCACCTTTGTTGATTACTAATGTTGAAGATTTCTTCAATTTCGGGAAGTTTTGGTTAGTATACGAATTTTGATCTTTCTCTTGACACCTTAGTCCGAACTAGTTGCATGTAGTTATTATAGGAAACAAACCGTTATTGTTTTTTATTATGTGTTATACGTGAGGCAAGACTTGTTACCATTTATTAGTAATCTGTTACAATATTTGAAGGTAAAGTTCTGGAACTTGCAGAAAATGATATCCAGATAAAGTGATGTGTTACTAAATTGAAAACGTTTCGATATTAGTTCGTAGCAAAATTCGTTGTTATTTCATGTCGATTACGAAGACCCACACCCGAATTGCTGTGAAACTCATTATTCGAGCATTAAAGTCGAGATTTCACTCGTTTTTACCAAAAATTTTTAATTGTGTTTGAAGCATTATTCCAACTTAACATCGAAAATTCTCCTTGTTTATGAGGACCCATGAGAAATTGAGATCGGTTTTAGCTTTTCCTATTACTAACGTTGAAGATTTGTGTGATTTCAGAGAGTTTTGGGTGTCGTACGAATTTTTGATCTTCCTCTTGACGCCCTATTTTGTACTAGTTGCATGTAGTTATTATAAGAAACATATCGTTATTGTCTTCTCGTTATATGTTATAAATGATGCAACTTTTATTCCCTAATGTTAGGAATCTGTTATTGTTTTTAGGGTAGGGTTTCCAAAATAGTAAAAAGTGGTACCTAGATAAAGTGACGTGCTAACTGAACTGATTGTTATTAGTGAGGCAACATTTATTCGCCAATGTTAAGAATCTGGTATAGTTTTTTATTGTAGTGTTTCCAAACGAGCATAAAGTGGTACCCAGATCAGGTGATTTGTTACTGAAATTGAAAATGTTCGGATCTTAGGTCGCGGCTAGATTCGTTGTAATTTCGTGTCGATTACTAAGACCTACATCCGAATTGGTGTGAATCCACATTATTCGAGCACAAACGTTAAGATTTCGCTCGTGTTTGTACCAAAATTTTCGATTTGAGTTTGAAGCATTATTCCAACATAACATCGAAATTTTCCTTGGTTACGAGAACCCATGAGAAATTGAGCTCGATTTTACCTTTTCCGCTCAATAACGTCGGAGATTTCGGAGATTTCAAGGCATTTGGGTGTTGTAATAAATCAACATATGGCAATTGGGGCTGATGGTTCGCAGGAGAGGGATGATGGCATTCTTTGTAAATTTTCGCAACAGATGAGGACATATGGGTCTTTTTAGCACATTTGGGTCTTTAACTCTAAGGCAAACTTGAGATGGGTGTTTTAAACTGAAATTTAAAGCAATTGGGGCTGAATCCAAATGAAAATTGCTTATGTGGGGCTGAAACGAAATTAACTCTATTTAAATTGATGCCGAGTGTTTTCCATATTCGACGATTGAACTTTTGGAATTGTGATGATATGATGTGTAACATTCAGAAGAGAATTATATTTGAGTAAATGTCAATTATGATTTAAATGTCATCTCATAATCTCCTTTTCCACCCCTTACCTCATTTCTTTATTAATATTTATCACTATCATCTCATTTTATGATTTTGTCTAGTGAATGCAAAGGCTCTATCTCAAATTTATATAAATAGAAGTACTAGTGAACGAGATGATGAAGTGAGGTAACAAGAATTTTCTCATGTCGTTATCTACTCTCTTAATTATCTACTCTTTTAGTTTATATAATAAAAGCAGTAAAAACCTGAACATACGAACCTCGAGTTGTATTTCTATTTAATTAATTATTAAGCTGACCCACATGTGGAATGAAGGACAATTTGGTAATTTTGTCAATTACGATTCCATCATAATCGAGTTACTGAGTTTGACGTATTCATGACTCAACCTAGACATATGTTAAGGACTGATTATCGTATCATGTTAATTTAGTACAGGCTGACCTAGCCTATGGAGATTAGTCTCATCTCTAAAGTGTGTGACGCAAGCTCATAGCCGGTTAGGTGAAAATACTCTAAGGGTCCGTTTGGTTGGGGGTAATAAGGGGGTTTAGGGGGTTAGCTTTAATTGATTTTGTGTTTGGTTGGAGTAGGGTTGCAAACGAATCGAATCGAGTCGAATACCGCAATATTCTATTCGTATTCGGATGACAATCGAATACGAATACGAATACTCGAATATTTAATCGAATCAGAAAATCGATTCTTATTCGAATTCGAATATATTCTCGAATATTCGAATCGAATATCGAATATCTGTATTCAAAGTCATCTTTCATTTTTTATTTAATAAAATATAAACAATATTATATTTAAAATATATATTGAATTATGATAAATTATATTTAAACATATATTGAATTATAACATATTATTTTTAAATGTTTTAGTGAGTTATCATATATTTTATGTGAATATATATTAATTATACTATATTTTATGTTATATTATTCGAATCGAATAATTCGATTAATTTTCGAATCGAATATTGTGATTTCATATTCGTATTCGTTTATTTCTCGAATCAAAAAAGATATTCTTATTCGGATTCGTATTCTAAATATTCGAATTCGAATCTTAAAATTTCGAATCGAATCGCGAATCGAACCAAAAAAGTTCGATTCGTTTGCAACCCTAGGTTGGAGGGATTTTTTAAAGGTAAGCTTTAATTAATAACCTCTTTTAATATCTCTAATAAGGTGTTAATTAAATCAGCCTACCCCCTCACTTTATCTAATACTTTCATTTTATGAATAAATTATCCCTTACAAAAATTTCTATTTCCTATACTAGCCTTGTCAATTATTTGTCTACAATCATCATCGACAACTCTCTCCTCACCTCACGTCTGTTTCAAAATATATAAAAAAAAAACCAACATCATCCTACGCAATCAACGAACGAAAACCGGCGACAATTTTCCGGCGAATTCAACCACCGGCGAGCATCCCGTGACGAGAAGAAGATTCCATACCACAATATCACTAAGCTTGAAAGGTGTAATTCTTTTTTAAACCTAAATATTCGAATTTGGGGAATTGATTGAGGTTTTATGGTCTTCCACACCTCATATTACCAATGGAGACTAAGTCGAAGGTTATTTGCATTGTGGGCATCACCCATCAGCCTTCCCCTGCCCAATTGTGCTGCTCAGTGTTTCTCTTTGTTTCGATCGCTTCATGTCTGTGTCTCTGTTTTGTTCTGTACTTCATCTATGTGCGTTTATTGTGTTGTGGTACGGTGCTTTCTGCGATGAATATTATACATCTTGAATGATGTTTTATATTTATCAGTCTCGTCTATTTGTGGTTCATGCTATTAATCGATGTAAGTGTTCCTATATTTTTCGTTGCTGTCGTGAGTTGATTAGTAATTCGGTGGTGTGAGTGAGGTCTTTCCCTACGAGATTCTGAGAGTTCTTCTCAGCTTTGTATTGGCCGATTTGTTGCTACGTTTCTAATATTTTGTTCATTCTTGCACTTTGGTGTTTCTGTATGTTGATTGTATTAGGATTTATCTTCTCTTTCTCATATGGTTGACGATTTCCTTGATGCGATGCGAATATTAAAACAGTATTTCGATTATCAAATCAACAACGAAGAGAAAAAAAATCGGTAATTGAATAATATTATGAATACAGTTGGTTGTTAGCAGATGTATTTAATGCATTTAATAGGGTTAGTTGTATTTCAATCTATAAATAGGTGCAATTTCGTTCAATGTAATACTGCGAAAAGAAATTAATAAAATTCTCTTGTGCGTTTGATATTCTATTTCTGTTCCATATTATATAGTAATAATAAAGCTTCATTAAATAAAATATTATATAACACGTTATCAGCACGAGACTCTACCTATCTGAAGACTATCAGGAACACAATCCGAAGGTATAAATTATTTATTTATATACATATAAATTGTTTATCATATATATGTTACATAATATATATATATATTATATATGCACACGTGTTTTGGTTCATATACATATACCTACATACATAAGTTATATATATACTACATAAATGTGTGTGTTGTGTTTATATTATATATATATATATATATATATATATTAACCGTATAACAAAGCGTCATAGTGCGAGTGGTTTCGCGGAATATCGTCACTAAAAGTGGTGAGAGGTCCAGATTTCGAATCCCCGTCGGGGCAAGTGAAGATATTTTTAATGACTTACGAAAATATATTAACATATTTTTTATTTATATTTCGTTAAACTGATATATTATTTTATATGACATTAATTTTTATAGAATAATGTCGTTTTATTAACGGTGATCGTTACCACTATGTGGATAATATTTTTACTAAATTTTCCAAAATATTATTATTAATTGTAATGTTTTGTTAATATTACTAATTATTTTATTTTGAAGGATGTTGTCCGATCTGATCGATGAACATTTGCTTATGAGTATTATTATTACATGGGCACTTCTTTTGACGTTGGCAATGTTTTTCATAAGAATTTTTTCAAAAGAAGATACTGAAGAAGATACTGACAACGATACTAAAGAAGATTAGTTATGCATGTAATATTTTGTTATATTATCATTGTTAAAATTTTGCTTTTGTATTTTATAGTAATATGACGAATTTGGCGAGCCTTGAGTTTGTTGCACTTGATATCACTGGCCGAAATTATTTATCTTGGGCACTAGATGCCGAGATTCATTTGAAAGCGAAAGGTCTGGGTGATACCATCAAACCGACCAATACGACATCCGAGCAGGACAAGGCGAAGGCAATGATTTTTCTTCGCCAATCGCCACCACATTCATGAAAGTCTAAAGATTGAATACTTAACGGTGAAAGACCCGAAAGACTTGTGGAAAAACTTGGAAGATCGATATAACCACCTTAAAACTGTTATCCTCCCAAATGCAAGGTATGAATGGGTGAATTTACGCTTGCAAGATTTTAAATCGGTAAGCGAATACAATTCTGCTGTTTATAGAATTACTTCTACACTGAAATTATGTGGAGAAACTATTACCGATGCAATTATGTTGGAGAAAACGTTCACCACGTTTCATCCGTCAAATGTTATTCTACAACAGCAATATCGAGAGAGAAAATTTGAAAAGTACTCAGATCTTATTTCTTGCTTACTGTTGGCTGAGCAAAACAATGAGTTGCTGATGAAAAATCATGAGTCCCGACCGACTGGTGCTGCTGCAATCCCTGAAGCGAATGCAGTCAATGCTAATAATGATAATAGTCGAGGTAATGATCGTGGACGTGGTCGTGGTGGATATCGCGGCCGCGGACGTGGCCGTGGTCAAGGTCGTGGTCGTGGCCGAAGTTATCATGGTTATCAATACTTCCGTGGTGGTTATCATAATTATCGTGGTGGTCATCAAAATTTCCAGAAGAAGAAAGACAGTAAAAATGAGAAGAAGCAAACTGAACAAAAAGTGAACGACGAACAATGTTATCGATGCGGTGGTTTGGGCCATTGGTCCCGCAGTTGCCGTACGCCTAAACACCTTGTTGAGCTGTATCAAGAATCAAAGGGCAAAGGAAAGAAAATTGAAACGAATTTCGTTCAGGGAGAAATTGCTTCAGCTTCTGGTGTTAATGATGAAGGTGTTAATTTCGATGTCGACGATTTCCTGAACCTCTCAAATGAAGAAGTTTGACCTGCTATCGTTTTGTAAATTATATGCATAATTATTGTGTGCTTTGGTGTGTATCATTGAATGCTATGTTTGCTATAATTATTATCGTGTGAATGTTATTCCTGTGTTTGCTATGTACCGTTTGTTTTCAATAATATATATTAATAATTATGTGTTTGTTTATAAAGGATTTTATATGATGGACACGAGCATGTGGAATGGAGAATTGTGTCTTGCAGACTGTGCAACCACTAATACAATTCTGAAAAATAAGAAATATTTTGAGCATATCGATATGAAAGAAGCCAGTGTCATAACTATGTCGGGGAGTACAAATATAATTGAAGGCTCCGGAAGAGCTAATATATTGTTGCCCAAAGGAACATGGCTGATTATTGAAAATGCCTTATATTCCCCTAAGTCTCAAAGGAATTTATTAAGTTTTAAAGCGATTCGAAATAACGGATATCATGTTGAGACTGCACAAAAGGGAGATATTGAATATTTGCACATTACAAAAGTGATTTTGAATAAAAGGATAATTCTGGAAATATTACCGTCTTTTGATTCCGGGCTATACTACACATATCTTAGAACAACTGAATCATATGCTATCCAAAAGTTTAACAATGACAGTACATTTAATGTTTGGCATAACCGGTTGGGCCATCCCGGTACAATTATGATGCGAAAAATAATTGAAAATTCACGCGGACATTTATTGAGAACCAGAAGATTCTTCAATCGAATGAATTAGCATGTGTTGCTTGCTCTAAAGGGAAGTTAATTATTTGACCATCACAAATGAAAGTAAAGACTGAATCTATTTCATTTTTGGAGCGTATACATGGAGATATTTGTGGGCCGATACATCCATCATGTGGACCATTTAAATATTTCATGGTATTAATTGATGCATCAAGTAAATGGTCCCATGTATGTTTGTTATCTACAAGAAACGTGGCATTTGCGAGATTACTTGCTCAGCTGATTAGATTAAGAGCACACTTCCCAGATTATCCGATAAAGAAAATACGTCTTGATAATGCTGGCGAATTTACTTCCAAGGCATTCAATGATTATTGTATGTCTATTGGTATTGATGTCGAACACCCTGTGCCACATGTTCATACGCAAAACGGTCTTGCAGAATCGTTGATTAAACGCCTGCAATTAATTGCAAGGCCATTATTAATGAAGTCGAAACTTCCATCGTCTTGTTGGGGACATGCTATATTACATGCAGCGGCACTAATTCGCATCAGGCCAACAAGTTATCACGATATCTCCCCGTTGCAAATGGTTTATGGTCAAGAACCAGATATTTCCCATCTAAGAATTTTTGGATGTGCGGTATATGTTCCAATTGCGCCACACAACGCACAAAGATGGGACCTCAAAGGAGGTCGGCAATATATGTCGGATTTGAATCTCCATCAATTATAAAATATTTAGAACCCTTGACTGGAGATCGATTTACGGCCAGATTTGCCGACTGTCACTTTGATGAAACAAATTTTCCGACATTAGGGGGAGAAAAGAGACAGCTGGAAACAAATATTAGTTGGAATGAATTATCACTAAATCATTACGATCCTCGAACTAAAGAATGTGAACTGGAAGTTCAGAAAATAATTCATCTACAAAGCTTAGCGAACCAATTGCCAGACAGTTTTGCTGACCCAAAAAGAGTGACAAAGTCACATATTCCAGCTGTTAATGCTCCTATTAGAATTGATGTTCCTATAGAACAAACAAATAATAGTATTGAGCCTAAACCACAGCTGAAGCGTGGTAGGCCCTCGGGTTCAAAAATAAAAATCCTCGGAAAAGAAAAGGAGCAAATAATAATAATGGTCCAATCGAGGATTTATCGACTAGAGAAGAGTCGATGGGCATAAATGATGATAAGAATAAAAGTCAGGTACCTGAACAAACTGAAAATAATGATAATGAAGAGATATCGATCAATTATGCCCAAAATGGAATTAGATGGAACCGAGATGAAGTCAACGTTGACGATAAGTTCTCATTTAACGTAGCGCTACATGAAATGAATGAGATTAATGAGAATGAGGATCATGAACCAAGATCTGTGAACGAATGCAGACAAAAAAATGATTGGCCAAAATGGAAAGATGAAATCGAGGCAGAATTAAAATCACTTGAGAAGCGAAAAGTTTTCGGACCTATAGTCCGCATCCCAGAAAATGTAAAGCCGGTTGGATATAAATGGGTTTTCATCAGAAAGAAAAATGAAAACGGTGAAATTATGAGATATAAAGCACGGCTTGTTGCACAAGGTTTCTCGCAGAGACCCGGTATTGATTATGAGGAGACGTATTCTCCCGTGGTGGACGCAACGACTTTTCGTTACATAATTAGTCTGGCAGTACGTGAAGGACTCGATATGCGTCTAATGGATGTCGTCACTGCTTATTTATATGGCGCGCTTGACAGTGACATTTATATGAAGCTTCCAGAGGGTTTTCAACTACCTGAAAATTCAGGGCCGCGATATGAGTACTCAATTAAACTAAATAAATTGCTTTATGGATTAAAGCAATCTGGACGTATGTGGTATAATCGACTAAGTGAATACTTATTGAAAGAGGGGTATAGAAATGATCAAATTTGCCCCTGCATATTTACGAGAAGATTAAAAATGAGTTTGTTATCATTGCAGTATATGTTGATGATATCAATATAATTGGAACTCCTGAAGAGTTATCAAAAGCCGTTGGTTGTTTGAAAAGGGAATTCGAAATGAAGGATCTCGGTAAAACTAAATTTTGTCTCGGACTGCAAATAGAATATTTAAACAATGGAATATTTGTACATCAGGAAACTTATACGAAAAGAGTACTGTAAAGATTTTATATGGATGAAGCTCATCCGTTAGATACTCCAATGATTGTTCGATCTTTAGACGTGAATAAAGACCCATTTAGACCATGTGAATATAATGAAGAAGTACTTGGTCCTGAAGTACCATATCTCAGTGCTATTGGAGCACTAATGTATCTTACGGGTCATACTCGACCAGATATAGCATTTGCTGTAAATTTATTGGCAAGATACAGTTCTTCGCCGACTCATAGACATTGGAATGGAGTTAAACGAATTTTTCGATACCTTCGGGGATCAACTGATATGGGATTATTCTATTCTAATGAGATGAAAGAAGACTTAATTGGTTATGCAGATGCCGGATATCTATCCGATCCACATAATGCTCGATCGCAAACCGGTTATTTATTTACATACGGTGGAACTGCCATTTCATGGCGATCAGTTAAGCAAAGTTTAACGGCTACGTCATCTAATCATGCCGAAATTCTAGCTATTCATGAAGCTAGCCGAGAATGTGTTTGGTTGCGATCGGTGATTCAGCATATACAACAAACTTGCGGTTTCTTATCGGAAAAATTACCTCCGACAACATTATATGAAGATAATGCGGCATGCATCGCCCAATTAAAGGACGGATATATCAAAGGAGATAGAACAAAACATATTTCACCAAAATTTTTCTTTACACACGATTTAGAGAAAAATGGTGATATTGATGTACAACAAGTGAGATCTAGTGAAAATCTCGCTTATTTACTAAAGCACTTCCTCCTATAATTTTTAGAAAACTGGTACATTTAATTGGAGTTCGAAGACTTCGAGATTTGAAATAATTTTATTATCAGGGGGAGGAAATATGGTTGCACTCTTTTTCCCTTCACTTAGTACTATAATATAGTACGTACTATGTGTGAAAGATGAGTTGAGCCAACTCGTGAGCTCGACGAGCAGGCTCAAAGCTCGAGCTCGTGAAACTTGAGGTTGAGCTTGAACTTGAGCTTGGACATTAAAGCTCGCGAACAGGCTCGCGAGGCTTTTTTTTAAAAATTTTTTATTTTTTCAATATATTTTTTCTAAGTTTAAGGCTTTTCCAATTTATGTCCGAAGTGTTTCCAAGGCAGGCATCCTTAACATATAAATGTGAATTTTAGAGAGAATTGCAAAAATAGTTGAGTTTTAAAACAAGAATTGCAAAACTAGTTAACTTTTTAAAACTAGTGCAAAACTAATCCAAATTTTTAATTTTAATTATTGCTATTACCTCTTTTCACCCCAACACTATCTAAAATTACAAATTTTCATTATTATTATCTCACATTAGCCTATAAATTATTAATAACTTTATGTTTAACCCCAATTCATTTTTATTAAGTTTATATCGCTATAACATATCTAATATTATTTATTTTTCTGAAAATCAATATTTTATTATATGTATGGAATTAAGCATTTCAAGCTTCATCGTCCATCTCACATGTCAAATTCAATTTTATTTTACGTTCGACTAATTATTGCATATGCGTGGACGTATTCATTCGGTTTAAAATATCATAAACAAACTGACGCACAATGATTTCAGTTCAAATCAAAATTGAACCGTTGTTTAATACGGTTGTCTTTTTAATTACCTACATATATTTTATAACATGTAGGGAATTTGTTCATTTGTTGACTTTTAACTCAACGATCATATAACTGTTTTTTTTTTTGCTTGTAAATATTGGGGACTTTTTGGTTTTTCACACTTTTTCCTCATCCGATCTCTCTCGAATTTCCCTCAATTTTCTAAGTTCGAATTAAAATTTTGTACATTATTAAGAAATTCAAATTTATTTTTCAATTAGAAATGTAAAAATAAACAGTCGTAACCGACACCAGCTCCAACCATTCCAAATAATAATTGAAACAGTGTTACCACATCGCGATTAACGCGAGGTTTTGGTTCAATAGAAATGTCAATTTCACATTGGGAACTGGAACTGTTTAAATACACATACCTAGGTTTACATATTTTGAGGGCTTAAAATTTTTTAAATTGAATAGTGGTCAAAATATAATTTGTTGTGAATAGAGAAAATAAAAATAATTAAAGTTTAAAAAGTTAACTAGTTTGCAATTCAAGTTTTAAAACTTAACTATTTTTGCAATTCTCTCGTGAATTTTAGGTGTAAGAACAACTTTTAATCATTTCTAGAATTCTATTAGCAATTAACGAGGCTTACGCCTAGAAAATCTCGTTTTTGCTCATTTTAAATCACGACGTCATACATTATGGGTATATACTTTCCAAGGCAGGTATCCTTAACATATAATTGTTTTCTTACCAAATAAAAACACGACAAACAAATGAATGTAGAATGATAACTTTGCCTTACGAAATTATCAACGACAAATATGATTAAAGCACATATTTGGCACGGATTAATCCTATGTATTCATGCGACCAATTATACCTAATCAATATGAACTAGTTAAGGTAAAAATTCCTAACGTATGCGCTACCCCTTATTCACGTATTTAGCAACCCTCTGCAGAGTGCAACCAATCAACTATATTTATATATGACTGTAGTTCCTCCACATGCATTCGCTCCATGAATTTCTCCGAGTTTCTAGAATCTCATAAACCAATCAAGGATCATTCATATGATGATCAAGCACATGCAAGCAAGTACAAACAAGAAAACGTAACTAGACTCATACAATTGAATAAAATACGAACATCGATTATAGGAATTCATAATCCGGCCTAGTACGACCTTAATCACATAATAAACTTAAGCACACATATTAATAAACAAAATCAACAATGATAATAAACTTAAGCACACATAGACGAAATCAACAATGAATCATAGAAAAACATTGTTGAAAATGAAATGTTATAGATAAAACACCCCTTCTTGATGCACGAGACTGTGTTATTGGGCCTTATTGGGCCGGTCCACTTAGGAGGAGAGTTGGCCCATATAAGAGATGAGCTTCCATCCTAAAACCAATTGGTGATAGGTGGAGTGGACTCATCTGCTTATATACCAATCAAACTCTCCTCAATTATCCGATGTGGGACACATGTGACTTGAGTTTCTAATTCTTAATAGTCACGCGTCGTCCGGACGATGGTGTGAGCGAATAGGAAACGCCTTGGACCCTTGGGATCGTTTCTCGACTCCCTATAGCTTCGTTACCAGCCGCGCCGCCAAGAGTGTCACCCTCGCAGGTGTATGCTCGTGTGCAGATGACGAGAGCTTAGCCGCTTGACGAGAGCTAGCCTACTTCGTGTTGAGAGGTGTCTGCTTGATTGAGCTCTTAGCTTTGTCGTGTGTTCAGTGCTTGAATTTGAGGTGTTTGCTTAATATCCTCAGCTATATATGATCTTTATGCCGGCCTTTTTTGATGATTTTCATATGCAAACTGAGAGCTGTGAGTGGGTTCTTTATGTAAATGTAAGCTACCCCCTCCTTTCTTGTATGTGTGAGACGGATTGAATAAAGGGAGTTTTACGTGTCAGAACCCTCCATAGTTTTTTATTAGGATTCAGGACCCTGTCAGAAAAAGTATAGTTTTAGGGACCCATTTTTTAATTTAACTTAAAGTAAAGGACCTCTTACCAAAATATCATTATAAAGAGTAATGAGAAGTGGTATCCATCGCCCTTGTTGTGTTATTAAATTGCAATATATTGTTATCGCATAACAAACAGTATTACCACGCACAAATATATAGCTAATAAGTGGTATCGACAGAATAAAATGTAGTTTTTGAAGCATATGCAATAACATGCTTGCTTGGTAACACTTCATGCTTTTCGGGTGACACTTCCTTGTATCTGGCTAACACTTCTTGCTGGGTAACACTTCGTGCTTTCCGGATAACACTTCCTTATTAACATATGCGATTAACATGCTGGGTAACACTTCATGCTTTCCGGGAAACACTTCCTTGTTTCTGGCTAACACTTTCTTATAATTCATTTTTTTGTAAGAGAATGCAGTTAACCCAAGAAGTGTTATGCAGAATTCATGAAGTGTTACTCTATAGCTAATAAGTGGTATCAACAGAATAAAATGTAGTTTTTGAAGCATGTGCGCTTAACGTGCTTGCTGGGTAACACTTCATGGTTTTTCGGTAACACTTCATGCTTTTCGGGTAACACTTCCTTATTTCTGACTAACACTTTCCTGTAATTCATGAAGTGTTATCCATAATGCACAAAGTGGTACCCCATCGAGTGTTTGAAAGAGATGACGGCAAACATTTGTAATTTCCGCAATAAGAAGGGGCAAATGAGTCTTTTTGCTCAAAATAGATCCTTAACTTTAAGACAAAACTTCAAATAGATCCCTATCTCTATTTTAAACGTTATTGGGACCTGAATTCTAATGAAACTATGTTTGGGCCTGAAACGTAGTTAAGTCTTGAATAAAATCATGGCCCGACACAAATATTTAATACCCGTCTAATTTGGTCTTTAGTTTTGACCATTGCATGAGTCATCCGTTCTTGCCTTGGTTGAGTTTTTCCTTCATTGTTGGCTTTTGTTTTCATATAAGATGTTAGCTTTGACTTAAGAGCCACGTGGGTATATTGGTCGAGCCAATACTAATTGAGCAAGTAATCTATACGTGGCCTTAATTTTCTTGGTGTTTTTTTCACGATCGAAACTTCCCGTTTTCGGAAATTTCAGGTCATCGATTTTTTTTCCTGTCATCGGAAATTTCTGAGAGCGATCGCGTTGGACTGACCAAACCCACTATCAGGGTGTATCCAGACTGTTGCACATGACCCCAAAATTTCGGGGCCGGCCCCCATCTAAGGTCCAAAGTTCTTTAGTTAGATTTTTATAATCACTTTTTCTATGGCTCATATTGCATAATTCATAAATATGGACTATAAAAAACTATAATAACTATTAAATTTGTAGTAATGTTGGGCCTTCTTATACTATGTGAACGAGGCCTAAAAATTTGAAAAAACGGCCCTGTCCACTATTCTGTAACATCTGTAACTTTTTAAAAACAAAAAAATGCTAACGAAAAATCAATGAAGCGCTCTGCCATTCACAGAGTAGCAACAAAAAAAATAGCGTTTTCCTAACATGAATTATCATTACTCATTAGAGCACTAGTAAACAACAACATTGATTTATCAAGTTCAAGTAGATTTTTCGATAGTTGCTTTGCTAAATGCCAAATGAGAAAGCACATCAAGAACAAGCAACTATAACAATAGTTGTTTGAGGTTTGAACTCTCTTGACACTGATCAATAGGTTAAGTATCTCTCGCCTTCTACTTGGAGCGTAGAGAGGAGAGAAGTACGTCTTGAAGCGCGCTGTCTCGTTTCATTGCAGCCTTAAACTCCTCAAAGGTGACTTTCCCATCGTTGTTCGAGTCCATCAGATCAAATATCTCGTCTAATTTCCCAGGCTCTGTGATATCCGTCGGAAGGCAGTCGTCGGGCAATGCCTTCCAAGTAAAAAAAAAAATAACAAAAAAGACGTAAGCACTAATCATATAGACGAATTTTAATCTGTATAGCACAATTAACCTATCATTTTTACCCTCAACAAAGACGACAATTCTTCCTTGCTGATGCATCCCGACCGGTCAGTATCATACATCTGATTAGCAAAGGGGAACGTTGAATGATCAGTCCACCTAAAAGTTTAGGCTCGAAGGAACTGTAACTCATTGCAGATTTACATATTTTATTTTACGTTTAGGCTGATTCCTTATTATCGTGACTCAAACATGTAATTTTTTTTATAATGAGTTTGTTGTGAGCCAGACTTTGATACTATGTTAAATGATCACTTCACCTGAAAGCTTAAACTTGAGAAGAGCGTCTTAGAGAAACTTATGCTCACCTTATATGAGCACCTTATGTGGCACCTTTGATGTGTTATTGATCGGTGTCACATCAACATGCCAAATCAGCATACGAGGTGATATAGCATTGATCGACATCTTTTACGTGTAATTAATTGACAACCTCTATGGCATGTTGATGTGGCACCGATCAATGCCACATCAAAGGTGCCCATATAAGGTGGGCATCATAAGATTTCTGAGTATCTCATTTTATATATCTCATTTCCAACAACTGTGATTATTTTGAACACGTGAAGCAAAAATGAGATGAAAATTGTGGTTGCGAATGCGCACCTGAAAACATAGACGGAGCGCGTCGTCCCCTTGCGAATATTTGAGGCTCGAAAACCCTCCGATTATTTCCCTCATGTCGACCGTCCCGTCCCTGTTGTCGTCGAACAGATCGAATATTCTCGGCGCTAAGGGAACTAACGGCAGCATTTCCATCGCCTTTAGTACCTCCTCGAATTCGGGCAGTGTAGCATTGTCACCCTTACATCTGCAAATTCTTAGTCACTCACTCATCGGAAGAAAAAAAAAAGGAAGATCGAAAAGACACTACCGTAACTTCTTACACACTCACATTTTCTTGAAATTCGTACTGAGATTTTCGAGCTCCCCCGGCCTGAGATCGTAAGCTCCCCCCACCATATTTTTCAATTTCTTCGTTTTCAGAGAAAATCTGCTGCTTAATATGCTCGCCATGGCGGCCGCGCGAAACTTGCGCCTGGCGGTTAGTTTCTGTAGCCCAACAACTACCTCTGAGTCCAACTGCTCTTTCTTCGCAAGCTTCCCCGTGACCCAAGGATGGCCGAGTATCTGCATTTTCGTCTCACGTTTATTTTTCACGAATATTTTACGTTCTATATATCGATGTTAAATCGACGCAAAAGGTACCTCTTCGGCGCTTGGCCTCATGCTGGGATCGACTTTCAAAAGGCTTCGAATCAGTTCTTGCGCTGAAGAAGACGTTGTCTTCCATGTCTTTTCGTAGAAGCTGAAGTTTCCCTGCAGCTCAAAGTACACAGACAAACATTGAGTAGGGAGAAAAAACAACTTGATTGGACTCGTTAGAAAAAGCGAGGAAGAAATCATTTACGTTGATGATCATTTGCTGCTTTTCCAGGTTCGATTGTGCAATAAAAGGAGGATACCTGTGTACAAGAAAGAATCCCTTAATACATCAAAACCCCGCCGTACGAAAATACTTGATAAGGATGTGTTTGGATCGAATAACAAGGCGACGAAAGGAACATTCAAAAGAAAAAAATGTTATTCACTCGGGTTGCATCTGGTACGCGGAGTTCAACGTGGAAAGGAAAAGAAAATATGTTATAACACGATACACGAAGCACAACGTACAATCCTATGCGTTCTATGCGTTCCGCATAACAAATGCATTGCACCTTGTTTTCCTCCCCATTATTTGTTGAAGAAATTAGTTTTCATAATTGTGGTTTTATGCTGCATTTGTTATGGGAAATTCGGTTAGGAAAAAAAGAGAAGGAATGCCATGAGAGGTATGCGATCGAAGCGCAAAGTACCATCGTTCAATGCGCTAGCTTAGTTCCAAGTCATGATTTCCACACACAAATTCCATATACCAAATGCAGGTCAAAACATACTTCAAATTCTCTTCTATTTTCTTTTTTTTTTCCGTGTACTTTCCTATTCAACCAAACAAAAAACTTCGGTTTTCTATCACATTTTTTTTCTTTCATCACTACATTCCTTAAACCAAACTGAGCGTAATAAATCTTACCCTGAAAGAAGAATGTAAAGAATCACACCGAGCGACCAAATATCGCTCTTGGGCGTAATCCTATCCCGCCTCAACGCCTCGGGCGAAACGTAATCGATCGAACCAAACAACCCCACGAACGGATCCGTAAAACCCTCCACGGAACTCAATCCAAAATCCGTAATCTTCAAAGGAGAGCTCTCATCTTCGCTCAAGAACAAGCAATTCTCAGGCTTCAAATCCCCGTGTACGATTTCGGCCCTGTGCAGAGCCGCCAAACCCGAAGCAATCTGCCTTATTACAGCAGCAGCTTCAGCTTCGTTGTACCTTTCTTGCGCCACAATTCTGTCGAAAAGCTCGCCGCCCGAACAAAGTTCGAGGATCAAATGTACGCCTGCGCCGTCCTCGTATACGTCGTGGAGGTGTATTACGTTGGGATGGGGAGAGACGTCTTCGACTATCTTTTGCATGACTATGAGTTCGTTCGTCAGCAAAGCGTCTGATATTAGAGATTGTTTTATACCTGCTGGGATTTTCGAGTTTTGATTGTTTCTTGGATTTGAAGAAGGGGCGAATCTTCGAAGGGTTTTGATGGCTACGTACTTGTTTGGTCGTCGTCCATCGTCGGACTTGTGTGTGCCTTTTCTTACAACTGAGAAGCCTCCTCTGCCTAAGACATCGGAGATTTCATAGTCGTCTGCTAATGATCTCATTGTGTCTTTGTGTTCTCCCATTTGATTATTTTTTGTTGAAGAAAAAAAATGGAGAGGTGTTGAGTTTTTAGTTTAGGGGTTGTTTTATGAGTAATTAAGATGCTCTAATAAGTGAGGTGGTTAGACGCGGATTTACGTCAGCTAAATAAAAAATTAGGCCTTTTATAATCTAATCCGCCGGTTCTTTATTTTTTTTTTGTTGATGATGACTTGCAGGGAAATATGCAAGGACAAAAGGGATGGACGACCAAGTCAAGAAGAAATATATTCTTGACATTCATTATTATTATTATTATTATTATTATTATTATCTCTTTCTTTTTTAACAGCTTTCCTACTGGTCAATCTGCTGTTACTCCGTGATAAAAAATGACATTTATCTTCATCAATTATTTAATTCCTAATCAACTATAGCAGTGGATGATGGTGGCAATCAAGAATCGTACTTGGTATATGTTAGTTGTTGCTAAAGAAGACACACAAGACCTTCTTTGGCCAAGTTTGTCTCCAAAGTCGTCTTCTGTTGCGGTGAAATGACAACTACATTCCTTACAGTTTCAAACATAAGCATCGAATTCTGTAACATTTTGGTTTGAAGAATCTGTTCTATCAGTTTATTTGATTACGCAGAATACTGATTGTTAAACATAAACCAATATATATATATATATATATATATATATTATATAAGGATGGATACAGTATATGAAACCTGCTGCATCATCTTCTCAGTAAGTTATAAGCTGGTAAATCTTTCACGGTCAGTACATCCTCGAGAGCCATCTCTCGTTCGAGCTGTGATCTTGTCGACTTCAATACGTCCTACAAATAGTTAATGGCAGGAGAAGAAAAATAAAATGAACAGAAAATTAGATAATATCTGAGGCTCAATAAAGATACATAGTATAGTAACCATGATGATGCTTACATTAAATTCCATATATGAAGCGCGTTTTGCTAGCCACTGGGCGTCCAACAACTTGAAAGCGACGCAGAAAAGGTTGTCAAAAGCCATCTCATCGTCTGTTAGAAGTTCCACAAAGCGTTGACCGGCAACAGTGCTCGGATTTCCTACATGATATTCCATGTCCGATTTTGAGACATTGAAGTTTGTATGTAGGTTCAGAAACAGTAGTGTAGTGAGTCTTCTCACATGATTGCCGAGGAGAAATGGAGGAGGGGGGGCACACAAAGATTAGTAGAATTAGAATTAGCCCCGATAAAGTATATGATAGGAAAAAAGTACCTGATTGAAGATCTAACATCTGCACCAGCATAAAAGAAATGTTTATTCCAGCCACAGCAAATGGATATTCCCAATCAGACCTGATTCCATCTCTCTTGTGCAACAGATTCTGAAATGCATCCTATTGAAGGTGGGATGAAACATTGAATAGCGGTTCAATTCATCATATAAGAACACAAAGTAAACCACATGGTATATATTTCAGTAAGGGCCAAGTCGAGGATATTAATGTAGAACGACAACTTGAATAAACCTATCAATGGAAGACGTTAATATGAGGATATACAGACCGGATATGTCTTGGCAAAGAAGATAAGGTTCTCCAATGATATGAATCCTCCACCCCTGAAAATTTTGATAAGAAAAAAATCTATCTACGTAACAAGTCAGAGAACTTAATCATTTGTCTTGAAATTAATTGTTCAATGCACACCTAAAATCCGTCGATGGATCAGATCCCTGCCAACCCATATCTTTCCAAACTTCTGATTTAAGAGCAGGGAGTGGTCTATCATGGTAGGATAACTTCCACAGTTGTCTAAGGGCATCCTGCCAACAGAATAAGGCATGTTCAATCTGTCTTCATTTAAACAATCACTCAGAACATACGACTAAGAAGAATAAGCACCCGTCATAGAGATAGTAAGGCTTATTAGATGGAAAAAACTGTTGCATGCATACCAGGCTTATTAGATGGAAAAAACTGTTGCATGCATACCTGATGTTCCGAGAATGTGCCATCAAAGGGAACAGCAAGCCTTGTCTTTAGGTGTTTGAGCCTTTCTTCCTATAGTGGAAAAAACATGTAAAATATTTAACCATGTCAGAGATGAAAAAAAAAAAAGAAGCAAAAGCTACGTCTTATAACTTGGATATATAAGAGTGTAAAACACGGCATCCGCATGACATAAAACACAAGATCACCGCTCTTGCTTCCGCAGCTAAGGTTGGAAATGGTCAATCAATACCTGCAAGGGACTAATTAAAAGAGGTCTGAAATTTTTGTTTGCGCCATTTTGGAGTCCTGAGGTAAATGGTAAAAGTCGCCCGAATCCCATGACGACATTTGCTGTTGTGAAAAACGAAATACACATAAGGACAAACACACCATATCTCATGAATCATATACAATGCATACATACAAAACTTATGGTCTGGAAACCTAACCAACACTACCGATTGCTTCTGTTACTGTCTGGATCATAAAATGCAGAGCACAAAGTACTTATCCATGGCAGCACAAGTGATATTTAGTTACTAACACGCACAAAAAGTTTGAACCATCCAAAACCATGCCCTTGAAAGTTTACATGCCACAATCAAATTAATTCCCAGCTCGAGAGCATAGCTCAAACAAAACAACAACAACAAAAACATATATAATCAATTCCGTGGTACAAGAATGTTAGATAGATTGATAGAACTAAATGCATACCTAACCATTGTGCCCACTGGCTGATTATATGAGAAAACAGCAGTGTCCAATGCAACTTCACCTTACTTTGCTCATCTTCCAAACTATTCACTAGTGCACCCCCCTTTGACCAATAAAAACAGGGACAAGAAACGCTTTTTATCACTCAAATGAAAAGGAAAATGGCTTCAAAATGAAACAGTAACCTCTCGGCTCTCGCACAACTTATCAATAACATTAGAGACAGAGACAAGGACAACTCCATATAAATCATAAAATTCAGACCTCAGAGCGCTTATAATCACCATCACCATCCCGATCATCGTAATCTTCATTCGCAAGCAATGGCTCGTTCAGAGAAGAATCCAATCTTGAACCAGCTTCGTACCGATCATACCTCCCACCGTCCACGTCACCGTGGTGTAGCCTTCTCCTCAACGTTCTCGAACTCATTTTAACAATTCGGCGTGGTTTTCACAGAGATTCCGTGCAAGATAGCAATCGAATCCGTTCGATAAACAACAAGGACCAAAATCGATGAAACTGGAAAGGAATTCGACGTCAACGTACCTGGAGAGACGCCGCCAAAGCTGCAAATAATTGCAGGCAAAATTCATAAACCTAACAAAAATGCCAAAGTCTTCCGATTCTCTTCAATCTCGGAAAGCAAATAAATCTGAGATATTGGGCATCCAGGTTTTCTTGCTATTTAAGGATCCCAAGACATCGGCGTCGATTAATTAAAGACAACTTTTGGGTTTATCCTCTACAATTCGTTGCTTTTGCTTTGACTTAAGATTTGATATTGACATACAAATACAACAAGAGTACGGAGTTTATGGGCTTTCAGTAAGATCAATGGCCCATTTAGTAATGAATTGGGCCCATCATGGGTCGTTATTCTTGTGTATGATTTCTACTTTCTAGGTTTGTGGTTAAGATTTCTCGCTCTAATGTTTTAGAATTTAATGAAAATCCTCAAACACTAAAAAAAAAACTCATAATCAACTCTTACTGATAATTGAATTTAGCAGATGATCTCATTTTTGAATGGGTCATCTGCTCTTTTTTATCAGAAAATGTATTCTAGATACAAATTTGTCACGATAAATGAACTTGACAGATATTGGAAAAGATGGGACAAAATTATCTTTGAATTATTTAATCATAGGGCTATACGGATTACTTGTTTACTTTGTCATATAAGTGATGAGCTAAGTTCGGTATAATTTGTAAATTACTAAAGTAACCTTAACCTATCAATACATAGCTTTTTAAAAAAGTTATTCTTATGAATATCGAAAAATATAAGATATGCATTTCATTTTGATCACCATGAAACAAAGAATAAATTGGTGTTGTTTATTTATTTTTATCATATAAATCATATTAAATAAAGATGATTTTATGATATGATGGAATAAAGATATTATAGCCTTTTCCTAATAATAAAGACCGGATTAATTGCATTGTCCCATGATAAGTTAATATTTTACATCATTTTTACATCTATTAAATATGTGTTATCATCGGTTACTTATTTAAATTTCCGTGATATTTTAGGTTTATGTTCACATTTATATTTGACATATATAGAGTGAAATGAACATAAAAGCCACGTTTCATGCAAAAATGTATTTCATGCCCAAGCATGTAGTCCTAGTCATTGTTGACTAACACTTGTTTTTGTAAAAGCCACGTTACCTTTCCTTCTTATCTTAATTTATATCAAATAGAAGAAAAGCAAATTGAGACCATAAAGAAGAAAGTTAGGTGCTTGGTTAATTATTCCATACAAAACGAGACACAATGGCATACAATTCAAACACACATGCGATGATAAGGGCCATATATTAAGGAAAAAGGAGAAGGTGCACACCAAAATGAGAGCAAAGGCCATATATTAAGGAGGAAAAGCTGGCAACTCTGAAGATATATACCTCACGCACCATATAAAAAGGGAAGACACCTCACTCACACACATCACTAAGCCACGAAGGAGGCACCACTCGGACAAAATTTTGCAGCCAAGAGGACGGTAGAATGGCGTTCGTTTACAACACGGAAGACACTGGGCCAGTGCTTGACAACTTGTGTATCGTAAGGGGCGGTTTTATGTTTTTATTGAGATGATTGCAACGATGTTTTCCTTTGAACCGCGTTGTTTTTATCTTTTAATATGCTAGCGTAAAATATTGTGTGATTGAGGCCGTGTTAGGCCGTATTATGACAACGTGATAATGCTGTTTTTCTATTTAATCGTATGAGTCGAGTTATGCGTCTTATGTTTGGGTTTAATGCTTGCGTGTGTCTGATCAACATATGCACGACACTTGATTGGTTTATGAGACGGACAAAGTGATTACACCGGTTAAAACAATAAACATAAAGCATCATGACGTAAAACCGACCAGAGATGGAATTCGATTTCGTACGTGTGGTTTCCAAGATCTTAGGCACCGAAAGCGCTTAAACTTGGGGAATCTCGCAAACTTTAAATACGTGCGTAGAAACTACAGTCATATAGACATATAGAGATTGGTTCTCCATCGCATAGGTTCGTTATTGCGGGACAAAGGAGTAGCGATTATTTTAGGAAGTTCTACCTTGACTGAGCTCATATTGATTATTTATGATTAATTGCCTGAAACGTATGAATAACGCGTGCCGAGCATGCGCCTCGATCACCTTGTCGTCAATCATCTATTTGCTTTAGTTGTTGATTTGCGCTTTTATCTGGTCTGATTATTATTAATATCAAAAATCATAAAAATACTTTATTTAAAAATCGCTTCAGTCTAAATCAAATTTCAAAATAATATTTAAAATTAATTGAGCTGTCCTCGTGGATCGATACTTGGACTGACGTCCATTTTATACTACTTGCACGACCTAGTACACTTGCTAGTATTCGAGCGTGTCAAGTTTTTGGCGCCGTTGCCGAGGACAGCGGTATCATTAATTTTAAGTTTAATTCCAAGTTTAATTTTTAGATATTCTATTTTTATAAATTTTAATTAGTAATATTATAATATATATATTTTTTTCTTCTAGTAGAAGCGTTATTATTAATAATATTAATATTATTTTCATTATATCATCATCGTTTTATTTTTAATTTAGTACTATTATTATTATTTTTCCGTACGTCACTACCAGTTTATATATATATCTAAAAAAATTATTATTATTATTATTGTTATTATTATTATTATTATTATTATTTTTTGCAGTAGAAGTATTATTTTTTTCTATATAAATATTATTACATTAGTATATTATATTAGCATTACTATTATTGTAATCATCATTATATATATATATATATTTTACTTATATTTATTATTATTATTTATTTAAGTCATCACTACTTTATTATCATTATTACTATTATTAATGTTATTTTTACCGTACTTATTTACGTTGATTTTATATCGTTTGCAAAAATATTATTCGGTCAATGACACGAAGCTCAAATAAGGGACCATTACTATTCGACGCGGAAATAGAAGCGACGTGCCGACGCAACAATCGAAACCGTAGACAAATGATGGAGGATCAAGAATGAGAGGAGAATCGCGAGGAACACTACAATCACGAGATGGTTGCTCTACGGCCCACTTTGCTAAGCCAAGCACTTCCTGGGCACTTCGATGACAATGATCCGATTGCCATTCCTCAGGGACCAAATAACCAATTCGAGATCAAACCTGTTACCATACAGATGGTGACTGGTTCAACATTCAGTGGCCTGACGAACGAGGACGCAAATGCCCACATTACCAAATTCTCACAAATTTGCAAAACTATTAAATATCCAGGTGTTTCTCGAGAAGTGATAAAACTGACATTCTTTCAGTTTTCTTTAGTAGGGAACGCGTCCGAATGGTTTTCGTCACTGCCGCATGCATCCATACATAGTTGGGATGAATTGGTAGAGTGTTTTCTGGGCAAATACTACCCGTTATCGAGAACGAGCGAAATTAGGGCTGAACTCGTGAACTTCAAACAAAAAGGAGGAGAAACACTAAGCGATGCATGGAACAGATATGAGAATCTCCTCAGACAATGTCCAAATCACAACATCCCATTGATCGTACAAATGCAGTCGTTCTTTCTAGGATTAAGCACACAAAATAATCGAATCGTTGATGGAGGGTGTGGGCGAAGTTTCATGTAGTTAGGAGATATTGACGCACTCGCAACCATAGAGAGGGTTGCAGCCTACCGGCGAGATATACGGTACAAGATCTAGACCGACGGACAGCTGGCGTGCATGAGATAAATAGTTCAATGGAAGCGCAATTTGAGGCTATTCACCGGAGGCTAGATAAGATGCAAGCCAAGGATCCGGAGTCAGCCAACTTCGTGCACAACAAATCAAAGACATGTACTCAAACACATACGATCCGAGCTGGAGAAATCATCCGAACCTATCATATGGCAATTCACACTACGAGAAGCCTCCGGGATTCCCGATCCAACAAGAGCGACCACCTTTTCAGAAGCATCAAGGACAACAAAATACACAACCACAACAACCAAAAGCAAGTTAGAAAGAAGCGTGTTGGTCCCTATTTGATCCAACAATACTGACCTATTTGTTTATACGTATTCCTTCTCCCCCTCATGGCGATTCGTGTTAACGAGATCGGCATGCTTGTATAACAAATAAGCGTTCTCACGAATTCTGCAAGTTAGAAAGAAGCGTGTTGGTCCCTATTTGATCCAACAATACTGACCTATTTGTTTGATCCAACTATTTGGTCCAGCAAGTTGTTGCTTTATGGCCAATTTTACCGCATTTGCGACAAATAATTGGAGGAAATTTACTTCTATATTGATAATTCTTGTTATCTTTTGAGAACTTTTGTTCTTTTCTTTTAGATTTTCGATATTTTCTTTTTTCATATTGTTTAGGAGAGTATTTTTTGGGTTTATACTCTTTACGAGGTTTGCTCCTAGGGGGGTTTTCTAAACCAAATTGACTACAGAATTCTCCTAGTTGTTTTTCTCGTCAAGAGAATATCTCTTAAGTTGTTTGTTAAGCTTTATTTCGTTGCATAAAGCTAAACCTTCTTGTATACAAGTTCCTATTAATCTTCCGTAAGTATAGGAATTATAATCTATATTAGATTCTCCATTTCTAAGAGTTTTCTTAACCCTTTCGGCAAATAGGAAAGGAAGACCATCAATGAATTTGGATTTCCAATGAGTACTATTTGACTCAGGAAGTTCCATAACTCTACTAAGGAATGTATCTGTTAGGAATATTTTATAGTGTTCAATTTCAATGTGTTTATCTTAGTTGGTTTGTATTTAATTAACTTTGGGCTAGTTTGTAATATTCTAGTTCTTAGTTACTAGGGATATAATATACCAACTAATGTGGTATATACACCCCAAACCCTAATTCATTAGGGTGTGTGTTTTTGGTGTAGTATGTGTGAGTGCGTGTGTGTTGAATAGTAAACAAACCATTTTCAAAGCATTCATCGTCTTCACTGTCACACCCCACGTTCGATCTTTAAATCTTTCATCATTAGCGTGGTAAATCGTCCTAGATTAGTATTGTTGGATTAAAAGGGACCAACAAAGCGCTCGACAAATTGGTAGCGATACAAGGCAATGAGAATCGCAAGGCAGAGGAGCGGTTCCAAAGTCTAGAGACGAGGGTCAACACCAATTTTCAAGATCTACAGGCCACGATACACAACCTAGCAACAACAGTGGGGCAACTTGCGAGCACGGTATTCGAACGCAAACAAGGCGCACTCCCGAGCGACACCGAGAAGAATCCTAGAGAGTACGCAAAAGCAGTTCAACTACGGAATGGAAAGACGCTCGAGCCAGCTCCAGAAACTCAAAAGGCGGTGGAAGAAATCAAAACAGAAGATGCCGACCAGAGTACTTCGATCACGAAGACGTTGGGCTCTCCACCATCTGAAAAGAAGGTTGAGCCACTACCACCTATAAAGTTCCACCTCCATTTCTAGCTGCACTACGAAGGGGAAAACCTGATAAGCAATTTGAACGCTTTATTAATATTTTTAAGAAGCTTGAAATTAATATTCCTTTTGTTGAATCGCTTTTGCAGATACCAAAGTATGCAAAAATTCTTAAGGAGCTATTGTCGAACAGGAATAAGTTGGAGGAACATGGTACGATAGCGCTCAATGAAGAATGTTCAACCATGCTACAAAAGAAGTTACCACCAAAAATCGAAGACAGAGGGAGTTTCTCAATCCCTTGTTCTATAGGCTCGCTCTCATTTACTAATGTATTGTGTGTTTAGGTGCGAGCATCAATTTATTGCCTTTTTCCCTTCTTAAGAAATTAGGAGTCGGTGAGCCAAAACCCACATCTACGATTCTCCAACTAGCGGATAGGTCGATCACATACCCACGAGGAATCGTCGAGGATGTATTAGTAAAGGTTGGATGGAGAACACTACTTCCCAGCGGATTTTGTGGTACTAGACATGGAGGAAGATACAAATATGCCATTGATACTTGGAAGACCATTTCTAAATACGGCAAGAGCGCTCATTGACGTCGGTAATGGTAAACTCATCCTACAAATAGGGAACGAAAAAGTAGTATTCGATGTTTATAAATCAATGAAACACCCCACTGATGATGATTCATGCTCCTTTATTGATAGTATTGACTCATGCGCTTTTGAGTATTTTAAGGCTTTCAGGAACAAAGATGAGTTGGAAGCATTCTTAACAGGAGAAAATATCGATAACGAAAATGAGTTGGAGTATATCATGGCGAGTTTAGAGGCGAATACACCTCATCGAAAGTCATTAAAATCAAAATTTGAGCAACTCGACCGGACATTGGGACCACAACCACGACCATCGATTGAGGATCCTCCGACTCTGGATTTAAAGCCTTTACCTAGCCATCTTAAAAATGTTTATCTTGGCGCATCGGACACTTTACCTGTGATTATTTCTTCTTCATTGACAGGTCTTATGGAAGAAAAGCTTTTGAGAGTGCTAAGGGAACACAAGCGGGCATTCACATGGAAGGTTGCCGATATAAAAGGAGTAACCCCGACCATTTGCATGCACAAAATTTTAATGGAGGACTCGTACAAGCCATTCGTACAACCACAAAGGCGTTTGAACCCATGCAAGAAGTCGTGAAGAATGAGGTAATCGAGCTTTTGGACGCATGTATTATTTATCCTATCTCTGATAGCGCATGGGTTAGTCCGACGCAGGTTGTGCCAAAAAAGGGAGGTATAACTGTGATTAAAAATAATTCAAATGAATTAATTCCCACTAGGACAGTTACGGGATGGCGTGTATGCATAGATTATAGAAAATTAAATGATGCCACACGTAAAGATCACTTCCCACTTTCATTTATTGATCAAATGTTAGAGAGATTAGCTGGACATGAATTTTATTGTTTTCTAGATGGTTATTCAGGGTATAATCAGATTTCTATAGCACCTTAGGATCAAGAAAAAACTACTTTTACTTGCCCTTACGGTACCTTTGCGTATAGACGTATGCCATTTGGATTATGTAATGCCCCAGCTACATTTCAAAGATGCATGCTTGCTATTTTCCATAATGTAGTAGAGAAATTTATGGAGATCTTTATGGATGATTTTTCTATGTTTGGATCTACGTTCGATACATGCCTTGATAATTTAAATTTTGTTCTTAAACGTTGTGAAGAGACTAACCTTGTTTTGAATTGGGAGAAGTGCCATTTTATGGTACATGAAGGCATAGTTCTTGGTCACAAGGTATCACACAAGGGAATTGAGGTGGATCGAGCGAAGGTCGACGTAATTGAGCAGCTGCCACCACCCACGTCGGTGAAGGAGGTTAGGCGCTTTTTGGGACACGTAGGATTCTACCGACGCTTCATAAAAGATTTTTCGAAAATAGCTAAGCCATTATCAAACTTACTCGTTAAAGGTGTTGTTTTTGACTTTACAGATGAGTGTTTACAAGCCTTTCGCACTTTAAAGGAAAAACTCACCACAAAGCCCAGTGATGGTTGCACCGGATTGGGCTTTGCCGTTTATTGATGTGTGACGCTAGTGATGGTGCAGTAGGTGCTGTTTTGGGACAACGTAACGATAAAGTATTTCAGGCAATTTACTACGCTAACAAGACTTTGGACGACGCACAGAGAAATTAAGCCACAACAGAAAAAGAGCTACTAGTTGTGGTATTTGCCGTAGATAAATTCAATTCGTATCTTGTGATGAATAAGGTAATAGTATACACTGATCATGCTGCACTTAAATACCTATTTGCTAAAAAGGATGCTAAGCCTAGGTTGATTCGTTGGATTTTATTACTTCAAGAATTCGACTTAGAGATACGTGACAAGAAAGGTGTCGAAAATGTGATAGCTGATTATTTGTCTAGGCTAGAAAATTCACATGAGCAAGATAGGGAATTACCTATTGACGAGCGCTTTCCTGATGAAGAATTATATGCATTACTTGATACATCTTTACCTTGGTACGCGAATTTTGCAAATTATGCTACTACAGGTGATATTCCAACTGGGTTAACATTTCATTAGAAGAAGAAATTTCTTTCTGATGCAAAGCATTATCTGTGGGTTGATCCATTCTTGTACAAAATCTGCTCCGATCAGGTAATTCGACGATGTATTCCCGCCGAAGAGGTAAATTCTGTTCTATCTCATTGTCATTCTGGTTTGACGGGTGGACATCATGGGCCTACAAAGACAGCATTTAAGGTGTTTCAATCATGTTTATTCTGGCCTACTTTATTTAAGGATGCTCATGCTTATGTGATTTCTTGTGATCGTTGTCAGCGACTGGTGGTATTTCTAGAAAACATGAGATGCCTTTAAATATTATGCTAGAAGTTGAGTTATTTGATGTTTGGGATATTGACTTTATGGGACCATTTCCTACTTCATGCTCTAATAAATATATTCTTGTTGGAGTAGATTATGTGTCTAAGCGGGTTGAGGCTGGAGCATGTAGAACAAATGATGCACGCATTGTTATTCGCTTTCTTAAGAAAAATATCTTCACTCGCTTTGGTACACTACGTGCAATAATTAGTGATTGGGGTACTCATTTTTGCAATAAGTTGTTTGCTAATTTATTATCAAAGTATGGTGTCAAACATAAAGTGTCAACCCCGTATCACCCCCAAACCAGTGGACAGTGAAACAAATTTTAAAAAAGACAGTGAATGCCTCTAGGAAAGGTTGGTCTTTGAAGCTAGATGATGCATTATGTGCATATCGCACCGCAATTAAAACACCGATAGGAACTTCACCTTTTAAATTAGTTTGCGGAAAAGCATGTCATTTACCTGTTGAGTTAGAACATCGTGTATATTGGGCTGTTAAGAAACTTAACTTTGATTATGTCGAGGCAGGTAAAAACAGGTTACTCCAACTGAATGAGATAGAAGAATTTTGCCAAAATGCATACGAGAATGCAAAACTGTATAAGGAGCGAACGAAGAAATACCATGATAAGAGAATTGTTCAGAGAGAGTTCAAAGTCGGGGATCGTGTACTACTATTCAACTCGTGGCTGCGCCTATTTCCCGGAAAACTAAAGAGTAAATGGACAGGCCCATATGTAGTGGAGCAAGTATTCCCATCTGCAGATCCTCATAAACGGGAAAGATTCATACAAGGTCAATGGACAGCGCCTGAAATTATACGACGACGGGAGTCTTGGAGAAGCAACTTCAATAGTTCTTGAAGAACCATGTAATACTAATACGACTGCTTTGAGTTGTTCTATGTCTTTTAGGGATGCCTTGTCTGGAGAAAATACCAGCAAGCTGAAGGACCTCCAGCACACCAAAGCAAGTCCAAATACCGATCTACCTTGATCGGTTCGAGAGTTGAGCTAAACGACTATAAAAGCAGCGCTTCTTGGGAGGCAACCCAAGTACTATCTATGCATTACTATTTTTATTTCGTATTGAAGTCTTATATTAATTGTATTGCATCTTATAAGTGTGTCTTGCTTTTGAATTTATTTTCGCAAATTCGTATCACGGTGCCGTCTAGCTATGTTTCCTCGCAGGCTCAAACTTAGTTTGGGTGTGGTGTGTTCCAGAGCTAGCTCGATCTTATGAAGGAACCAAAGTCTTCTCACGACACGTCCCCCATCGATCAACGCATTATTCAGGGCAGTGTCACTTAAACTCTCTCTTTGCTTTAATTTATACACATTGAGGACAATGTGATAATTAGTTTGGGGGTGGGGTGACACATGCTACATTTTAAATGATATCGACCGATTTGGTTTCTTGGTTTAGTTGATCAAGGTTATGATTTGAACGTCACTTGTGAAATCTCCTGTCGATGATGAAAATTTTTAAAATTTTGCATGTGTCGAGATATGATTTAGCTAATTGTGTGTGAAAGTCTTGCATGTTACGTGTTGTGATATTAGCATAATTATCTGATCACATTGATTGCTTCAGAAAATAGTACGTATCATGAGACACAAACCCAGAACTATTGTGAGTTTTGAGCCAAAAAAAAAGAAGAAGAAAATTAGAGCAACACAATACTTGCTCGATGTGTTTTTCATGAACGCATGGTCTGAGTATTTTCGAGCTTGCTTTGTTATGCATGTCAAAATCACTTTGTGGATTTTTGTGTACGAATATGATAAAGGCGCTTAGGATGAGTCATTGGCCTAAATATCTCCATACCCAACATATCTATCAGTTAGTGAGCCCCTTTTAGCATTATTAGCCTTATTTATTGATTTGGAGCCACGATATTTAGCCGCTTATCCCGTTTTTTTTTTTTACCCTTCATCCTCGAACCATTGTCAGGATGTTAGCTTACTAGTCGCTTCAGAGTATTGAGTCTGTTAATTTAGAGGAAAGACTATTACGGGATGTATCTGGTTGTGGTATTTTATTTTAGTTATTTGAAAAAAATAATCGAATAGAAGAAAAGAGACATTGAAAAAAAATCGATGTGAAAAAAAAAAGAAGTAGCGAAAAAAAAAGAGAAAAAGAAAGAAAAGAAAAAAAAGAAGAAAAAAATAATATATATATATATATTATATATAAAATTTATCTAGTAAAAAAAAGTACCGTGATTATTTTTTTTTTCGAGACTTAGATTCTCGATTTCTTAGTAATAGTGTCGAGTATGTTTATTAGTACGAGTTTCCGTTATTTGATGTCGTAGAGAGTATAGACGGGTAAAGCGATTTGGTGACGAACATGCTTGACTTTATTAGCCCACTTCCCATATGTCACACCCTTATTACCCCGAGCCCCATTACAACCATTTTAAAGACCTTTTGATTCGTGCATGAGATTCGTTATGCAATTATGACACGATACATTTGCAAGCTTAGAATAGTGTCATTCTATGTTGTGATTTGAGCGTTTTTATACAGATCCCATTAAATACTTCGAGCAACTTGAGTGATCCATGTGAGAGTTGTTACATGATACGTAGTAGGATTCTGGAAATATTTTTGTGTTATGATATGATTCAAAATATTGCTTCATGTCTCGTACATGGCTAAATCATTCATTAGTTGATGAGATCTCGACTTGCTTTGCTTTCATTTTCTGAGAATAAACAAGAGCATTCACCTAGTGATGTTGTAAAATCCTAACTTGATTTAGTTTTATTCCGCTTTTACGATCGAGGTCGATCGAAGCTAGTTTAGGGGTTCTTGATAAGTTAATATTTTACATCATTTTTACACCTCATAAACATGTGTTATCATCGGTTGCTTATTTAAATTTCCATGATATTTTAGGCTTATATGTTCACATTTATATTTGACATATATTAGAGTGAAATGAACATAAAAGCCACGTTTCATGCAAAAATGTATTTCATGCCAAAGCATGTAGTCCTAGTCATTGTTGACTAACACTTTTTTTTGTAAAAGCCACGTTACCTTTCCTTCTTATCTTAATTTATATCAAATAGGACAAAAGCAAATTGGGACCATAAAGAAGAAGGTTAAGTGCTTGGTTAATTATTCCATACAAAACGAGACACAGTGGCATACAATTCAAGCACACATGCGATGATAAGGGCCATATATTAAGGAAAAAGGAGAAGGTGCACACCAAAAAGAGAGCAAATGCCATATATTAAGGAGGAAAAGCTGGCAGCTCTGAAGATATAAACCTCACGCACCATATAAAAAGGGAAGACACCTCACTCACACACATCACTAAGCCACGAAGGAGTCACCACTCTGGACAAGTTTTTGCAGCCAAGAGGACGGTAGAAAGGCGTTGTTCGTTTACAACACGAAAGACACCGGGCCGGTGCGTGACAACTTGTGTATCGTAAGGGGCGGTTTTATATTTTTATTGAGTTGATTGCAACGATGTTTTCCTTTGAACCGCGGTGTTTTTATCTTTTAATATGCTAGCGTAAAATATTGTGTGATTGAGGCCATGTTAGGCCGTATTATGACTACGTGATAATGCTGTTTTTCTATTTAATCGTATGAGTCGAGTTATGTGTCTTATATTTGGGTTTAATGCTTGCGTGTGTCTGATCAACATATGCACGACAGTTGATTGGTTTATGAGACGGACAATTAGGGATTGGTTCTCTATCGCATAGGATCGTTATTGCGGGACAAACGAGTAGCGATTATTTTAGGAAATTTTACCTTGACTGAGCTCATATTTATTATTTATGATTAATTGCGTGAAACGTATGACTAACGCGTGCCGAGCATGCGCCTCGATCACCTTGTCGTTAATCGTCTATTTGCTTTAGTTGTTGATTTGCGCTTTTATCTGGTTTGATTATTATTAATATCAAAAATCATAAAAATACTTCATTTAAAAATCGCTCCTGTCTAAATTAAATTTCAGAATAATATTTAAAATTAATCGAGCTGTCCTCGTGGATCGATACTTGGACTGACGTTCATTTTATACTACTTGCACGACCTAGTACACTTGCTAATTTTCGAGTTGCCCAGCACATCGGATAAGTTATATCGAGCTTGCATGATTATACGAGCGGGCCGATGTTTTATTACGGGCTTTAATACGTGGACTTTATTCATAGTGAATGGTATTACGTTAGATATCTTGGTCTAATCCTACCTTATCCATCATAGTAAACGCGACATTAGTGACATGTTTTTATAGTGATCCAAAATCGAAAATCGTTATACTTGACGGAACCAATTTTATAATTTTGCCATCTCTTTCATGTATTAAATTATATTAAAGGGAATGCATAAAATTAACTAAAAGAACCGTTCTTCTCATTGCAGTGATGAGATAATTATTCATTATGGATAATTATATAATCCAGGGAACTAATTATAGTTTCAATCATATATCTCTTTTTGCATCTTAGAACTTTCGGTTTCTTCTCATCATTCAGATTCCTTCTTATATGATTTATAGAGTATAAAGACTAAGGGGGTGTTTGTTTTGGGGTGATATTCCAAAACATCACCGTGATCCTCTCGTTTACCACTTATCACTGTGTTTTTTTAGTCTATGAGTCATCACCGAAATGACGGATCACCTAGGTGATGAAAATGGGGTGATATTTCGTATTTCAGATCACCCCAAAAAACCTAGGTGATCCAACATCACGGTGATGAGGTGATCTATCTAATTTTTGATGGACGAGAATACCCCTCATATTTTAACATTATTACGTTATATGCCATTATAAATATAATTACATGGTTAACATAATTAAATCTTAAAAATATTTCAGTTATTTAAAAATATTAAAACTTATATTTAAAAAACATATAAATATAAATAATGCTTATAAATTAAATGTATATTTTAATATATTAATGCTTATCACATAAAATATCACCTTAAAAAAATTTAACACATTATTTAAGTCATATGTATAGGGTCAAATATGACATTTGTACAACGTCACCCTACACATCATAGTGATTAAACAAACAGAATACTTCAATATCACGTTGCTCTGCAAAATGAAATATCACCATAAAACAAACACACTGATGACCTATCACCTTAATCCACATTCCGGTGATACCCACATCACCGTAATGTGCGTATCACCGTAATATTGGATCACCTGAAACAAACACCCCCTAAGGGGGTTTTGTTTTGGAGTGATCCTCCAAAATATCATTGTAATCTTCTCGCCTCCTTATCATCACAATGTTTGTTTAGCCTAGGTGATGAGTTATCACCATAATAACGGATCACCTAGGGGGCGAAAATGGGGTGATATTCTAACTTTTGGATCATCCCGACTCGGTGATCTTACATCACGATGATGTGGTGATCTTTCAATTTATTTACACAATATCACCCCTTAGTTAAGCATTTATACCAAACTAATAGTTTTGCACACCCATATGTGTGTGCTAAATAATATTATGTATATTTAATTATGAAATAATAATACTAAAAATAGAAGGAAAAATATAGTGGGTGGTTATGTTTGATTTAGTAATTTTATTAATTTTTTTTTTTAATAAAAAAAAAGACATAACACTTGTCAAATTATGGTGGTTAATAGATAAACCAAAAAACAGTTTTTAACTCACCCTCACAATCAATATAAGAGTATAGATATATCCTTATGCATATTGTAAATTATATAATTAAAGCATTTAAGTCTTAAAATAATATATTTAATAATAAATAATTCTATTGAATAACTATACAGAAAAATTATTATTAATTCTTACTCGATATTAAAATAGTAATCATTATTTACGTAAATATCATCCATATATATATAAAGAAAGTTAAACTACACCTTGAAATCTTAATACTCCCACCATGGCTCTGATACCATACGGATAGGATCTTTTCACAAAAATTAAAACTTTACAAAAAGTGATGAAAAATTAAAACTTTACAAAAAGTGATGATGGTACGTGGCAAAATCCACCTAACAAACCATGATAATGGTACTTAGTCAAACAAAACCTATTGGGTCTAGTGATTAAACTGAGAAACAGTTTTACTCACTTTGAACCAAAGGTAGTCACACTTTCATACCATAATCGGTGTCTCGTTTGAAGGCAGTTCAACCGATATACCAAACATCAAAATAAAAGAGGAATAATGGTACGTGGCGTTGTTAAACCTATTATTCCAGTTATCAAGCTGTAAACAGTTTGATCCCGTTCGGACCCAAGGTATTCCAGCCTATATACCATTAATCCAAAAACAACATAAAATAAAAATTATTTTTGTGATCACAAGAATTATATTGTCGAATACAAGGACTTTTACATAATAAAATTTTTCATTCAATTAATTCAATCGGTAACAGCCTTACCCTTCAAACGCCTTAACTGCGGCAACACGGGCTAGCCAAGAGCCGACACAGAATTAATCAAAATCAAATTTTATTATAACCTTTATTCAAAATTTAATTCTTTCATTTTTAAAAGTTTTTTATAAAGAAAAATATTACATCATATTAATATATGTGTATATATATATATATGATATAAAACCATGATTAAAGTATCAAGGCATCTTGGTGTAGTTTAACGTTAAGGTTTAGCCTTCCATTAAGGCTTGATTAAACAAAATTATAGAAAAGGATTAAAACTTACTTGAAGAGAAGAAGTAGATGCAAACCAGAACTTTTATTTCTTCAACGTAATTTACAAAGAGGGAGAGAGAGTACAAGAGTGGAAAGTAAAAATTGCGTACACAACATATGGCGAAAGGCCATATTTAAAGACACACAAAAAGAAAAGAAGACAAAGGAATTATGATTCCAGCTGGCCTCCATCTTGATCTTGTTCTTGTTCATGATACCTCTTGTCGGCCATTTACTTTATAAAAGTAGAAGATTATGTTGTCGCCATGCCAAATTTTTAGCCGCCTAGTGGATGCTGCCTTGTCATTCTTTGACCTTTTCTTTCATTTTTTTGAAAGTTTCTTTAGTGATATTATCGATAGCATCTTCAAATGATAATAAGTCGTCATCCTCAAAGGGGTCTTGAGCTTCTCCTGCTTGGCAGAAGTCTTCATCTTTTGATGAAGTCCGCATAGACACATCGGAAATATCAATACCAAAATTCTTTCCGATATCTTTCTTTATTTCTTCCATATATTCGACCAAAATTTGTACTTTAGACAAATTTCCTTTCTGAATATTTAATCTTCTAGAAAGGACTTCAAATGGGCTAGGAGATTCTCGTTGCTGTCTTTTTTCAATTTGTTCTTTATAATAAGCAACCTTTTCTTTGATCTTATCAATGGTTTGCTGTCCTTCAAATTCCCCTTGTCCGTCTATTCGGATCATTTTCTTCCAGAACTTTGTATAAAATGTTCTCCATAAACAGGGAATATTTTGTTGGTTATGACCAACTTCAGGAGCCCATTTCCAAATCCGTGGAATGCTGTACTCAATATAAAAATGCATTGAAGCCATTCCTTCAATCCATTTATTATCATGTTGGGCTTCTATTAGAGCCGGCGAAACTTTAACCCACTCAGTATATAATCCTGAGAACGGTTCTTTAAGAATATTAATCGTGGCTCCGTAGGATAACCACCAATTATAAAACCAAGTAGGAATTTCCTGCTTGTACACATCAGCACAAATCTTGATCCACCAAGAATGTTTTCTTTTGACGTTTTCATATAAGAAAACTCTATGAAAAGCTTGGATATAATCCCAATAGTTAAATTTAACGGGAACCTTTAATTCCGGATGGAAATATTCCTTATCTTTCATTGGGTGAATAGCCCATGATTCAGGAGATATGATCCTTTTAATAATAATCTTACTGAAGTTATAAACTTTCTGGTTGCCAGTGACAAAGTGATCAAATTCACAAGATTCTGTGAACTTAAGAATATTTTCGTAGTTCATCCTGTTTTTATAATATCCTCCAGCATATGATGCTGTATCCAAATACCTTTGCATTAAGGTCCATGGTTGATCTTTCCATTTTAAATCATTTTCACTTAAGAGAAGTATAACTTCTTTATGAGGATTTTGATCATAAATAAAATCTTGATCTTCAATTTCGTCATCTGCTACAATTTTAGCATAAGAGGTCGTACCTTGAGTCTTTTGTTCCTTATATTTAAGGAATTCTTTAAACATCTGCTGATCTTGAGCACTCATGTTGCTCGAAGACGAAGAGAGATTTTCTCTGAATAATTTTCTATTGCCATGTTGAGCAATAGGCTTGCCACCTCTACCACCTCTATTAGAGGGATAGTTTTTCCCATATTGGGACATACCTGCAAAATTGTTCATTGAATAAATTCTCGGGTAAGAAAATCTGGAAGGCTATTATCTGATGCTATTATATTTTCAAAATTTGATTTAAAATCAGGTTTTTGGCAAATTCAAATTGCCGAACAAGATAGATATAAAACAGCTTTTACAGTCCCAATTGGACAGTTTGAATGGAACGTTATGCCTTTTGGTTTGAAAAACGCTCCGTCTGAATTTCAAAATATTATGAACGATATTTTTATTCCTTATAGTAATTTTATTATCATCTAACTAAATATTCTTTCTTTTCATCTGGAGAGAATTGTTTTAAAATTCCTCCATATCCTAAATCAGAGGCATCGGTTTCAATAACCTTTTGCCAATTGGAATTAGCAAGCATAAGGCAAGGTAAATGAGTAACCTTATTTTTAATTTTTTTAACTGCTTCAGTGTGACTATTTGTCCACTGACAAGGAATTTTTTTAAGTCTATCGTATAAAATAGATGTATCAATAGCAAGATTTTTGTAATAGGGAGAAATATAATTTAAACTTCCTAAAAATCTTTGAAGTTGAGTTTTATCTAAAATTTGATCTGGGAATTTTGATGCAAACTCAATACTTCTATTAATTGGATTAATATTTCCTTTTTCAATATTATGACCTAAAAAACGAATTTTTGTTTGAAACAAAACCATTTTGGGACTAGATATAACCAATCCATTTTGAATAACGATTTTCTTGAATATATCAAGATGTTTAAAATGTGTTTCAATATCTTTTGAAAAGATTAAAATATCATCAATATAAACGATAATAAAATTACTATAAGGAATAAAAATATCGTTCATAATATTTTGAAATTCAGACGGAGCGTTTTTCAAACCAAAAGGCATAACGTTCCATTCAAACTGTCCAATTGGGACTGTAAAAGCTGTTTTATATCTATCTTGTTCGGCAATTTGAATTTGCCAAAAACCTGATTTTAAATCAAATTTTGAAAATATAATAGCATCAAATAAACGATCTAAAAGATCCTTTTTATTGGGAATAGGATACCTAATCCATTTCAAGACTTTATTAAGGGGTTTATAATTAATAACTAACCTAGGTGCTCCCCTTTCCTTTTCTGCCGCATTATTGACATAAAAGGCTGTACACGACCAAGGTGATTTCGAAGGTTTTATTAACCCTTTCTGTAAAAGAGAAGCTATTTCTTTTTTACATAATTCTAATAATTCAGAATTCATTTGACAGGGACGAGCTTTAGTGGGAATATTTTTCTCACTAAAATCTTCTTCATAAGGTAAAGAAACAATATGTTTTTTCCTATTCCAAAAAGCATTTGGAAGATCGTTACATATTTGCAACGTAAATTCATTATATAATAATTTAATTTTTTCTTGTAACTTAGGATTTTGGATTTTATCCTCAATCGTAAGTATATTAATTTCCTGCTTAAGGTAATTTACCTGATTTTCTTTTGCTTTAATAAGAATAGAATCCTTAATTTCATTAAAAATCCTAGAGAAGGGTTCGGTAATAAATTCAAAGTAAACTTCTTTGTTTTCGAAGTTACCTTTAAATCCATATTCATTAATATTTTGGATAGGAAATATTTTCCTAAGGAACGGAGTACCAAGGATTACTTGGTTAGTAATATTCTTGACTAGCAAGAATGAGGTAGAAATACAGACCTTATTTTTACAAATAAAAGCCTTGGGAATTTTATAATTAATTTGCAACTTTTCTCCGCTTGCAGAGCTAAGAGAATGAGTTGTTTTGTGGAAATATTGGGTAGGAATTATTCCTTCCTGGATGCAGTTTAAATCTGCACCACTATCTATTAAAGCGATAAGATTTTTTTGAAAATTTCCGTCAATAAGTAGTGAAATTTTCACCAACCATTTTTGAGAAGTAATAACTTCTAATATTGAAAGATAATTGTCTTCATGAAAATTTTTTGAAGTACTAGCAAAGTCTTCTCTATTTATTTTAAATTCATTAACAATTTCTTTCCCTTTTCTAATTTAGAAAATCTTCTTTCTAAATCTATATGACTTAATTTTAAGTGTTTTATTTCATTTTTTAAATTCGAGATTTCATTTGTTAAATCTTTGATATTAACTTTTGATTCATTTTTATTTAATTGATTCTTATTACGAAGTAATCTCATAACTTCGGACATACTATAAGGTTCAGATTTAATGATTTTAGGAATAACTTCTTTTGAAGTTTCTTCCTCTTTTTGGATTATTTTTTTAATAATTAGATTTTTTAAATCCGGATCTTCTGTATCTTTTAACATTTCAAGAAGATTATTATCAAGAACATTTAATTCTTGAAATTGAGATATAATTTGATATAAATTATCTTCTGGTTCAGATTCTGAACTTTTAATATTTTTAGAACAAGACTGACCTATTTGACAGTTTTGACATTCTTCGGATTCTGAAGATGATATATCTTCTTCAATAATATTGTTTTCCTCGTTTGAGGAAGAATCTGTTTCGCTGTCAGATTCAAGAAGGATTTTAGATAATGTTTCCTTTAAATCATTATCAATGTTTAAATTATTAATTTTCTTCTTGGTCCAGCAAGTGTTGCTTTATGGCCAATTTTACCGCATTTGCGACAAATAATTGGAGGAAATTTACTTCTATATTGATAATTCTTGTTATCTTTTGAGAACTTTTGTTCTTTTCTTTTAGATTTTCGATATTTTCTTTTTTCATATTGTTTAGGAGAGTATTTTTTGGGTTTATACTCTTTACGAGGTTTGCTCCTAGGGGGGTTTTCTAAACCAAATTGACTACAGAATTCTCCTAGTTGTTTTTTCTCGTCAAGAGAATATCTCTTAAGTTGTTTGTTAAGCTTTATTTCGTTGCATAAAGCTAAACCTTCTTGTATACAAGTTCCTATTAATCTTCCGTAAGTATAGGAATTAAAATCTATATTAGATTCTCCATTTCTAAGAGTTTTCTTAACCCTTTCGGCAAATAGGAAAGGAAGACCATCAATGAATTTGGATTTCCAATGAGTACTATTTGACTCAGGAAGTTCCATAACTCTACTAAGGAATGTATCCTTATACCATCTAAATGATGTAAGAGTTTTACATCTAAGATTTTGGAGCAGAGTTCTGACATTTTCAGAATTATCAGACCATCGGCCTGTAAAATGTTCTACAATGTTTATACATAATGTATAACCAGCATTTTCAATTATTGCATTATCTTCCTCCTTTACAGTGAGGAAAATACTTTCTCGGTCTGGCTGAGATAAATAATTATCCCACCAACCTTTCAATTGATCAGTAAAGCCAGCGACAAGCATTTGAGCTATAGTTTTGTCTGTATTACCTTGAGTTTTACAGACTGTACTATACATCATCATCCTATGAACCATACCGAAAGTTTGTCTTTCCGTATAGCCATCTAAATTCCATTCATAAATGCAATGACCATTATATGAATTATTAATAGTAAGATCATGTTCTTCAATTAGAACATCTTGAGGAGTTGGCCTCGGGTAATAATATTTAGTCTGAATTGGTTTACTAGCAAATTTCGAAGAATTTCTTAATTTATTGATTTCTTCAGTAAAAGTATTTTGTAAATTATCAGAATTTTCAAGTTGATTTTCAAAATCTTCACTTAAAGTGTTAAGCTTTAAATTCTTAAGCTTATTTTCAATTAAATCTTCAATTTGAGAAATTGATTTTAATTTAAAATTAACAATCTCGGGAGGAGGTTGAATACTAGTAGAAGCTGTATTAGCTGTTTTAATTTCATTTATATTTTTTTCTTTATTCATTAAAAGATGATTTTTAATATCTTTTATCGAAGATAAAATTTCTTCAATATTATTTTTAAGTAAAGAAATTGTTCTCCTAGAACAATAACATACATATTTGTATAATTCTGTTGTTTTAAAAGACCATTTATATGGTTTATAGTAACAGTAATAGTTTCGTTTTCAAATAATTTTTGAAAAGCATTATAATAGCGAATTTCATTATCCTTTTCAATTTGAAAACTGCTTTGAGGAGGATAAATTGATTTCATATTTTTCCCCGTTGATAGCTTATAACTCCTTTCAAGAACAGAAACCATATTTTTAAAATATGTTGTCAAAAACCAAGGAATAAAAGGTAATTTTTCATTACGTTTTGACAAATCGTTATAAAATTTTTCTCAGATAATAATTTTATCTTCAATATTAAAACTCTCAAAAAACCATTTTCGAAAGAGCTCCCATTTGGGTAAATTAAATTCTCTTTGAATTTCTTTTCTTGCCGGTGATCCCGGACTAAAATCAATTTTTTGTTTTAAATCCATTAAACACAAAAATCCATTTCTGACTCGGTTATTTCCTCATCTTTATTTTGGAAATTCCATGAACAATATTATCAGAATTAATTCTTAATTCTTGTACCCTATTTTGTAGATAATCGCTAGAGGTTGATTCTCTGACTTGAGAAGTCGAAGCTCTAGAAGGAGATTTTATCATATAATCACATGGTGATATATGATAATGAGAAGAGGCTGATCTAGTCATTCTAGATCTAGGAGTTCTGTCATCAATAGATCTACGACTTTGATCAAACTGTATTTGAACAGTTCCATCTGTAGATTGTATTATTTGAGTAGGGTTGTTTTTTATTTTAGGTTGAAGAGGCATAGCTCTTTCTATTGTCCAGTTTTCTGGAAATTGTATTTCTTCCCATTTTATAGATCTACGAGTTGTAATATTAGATCTACTAAAATTGGTTTCTATAAGAACAGTTTCGTTGATCGGTTTATCAACGATTTTACACTGAGGATTCAGCGTATATAAAGGCTTATAATAAATTCTATAACAGATACATATTACTTCCGATCCCGGAGCGTAATTATATCCATGAGTTTTGACATTTAATGTCAGAGCATCCAATATATTGACATCGGTCAATGATAATTGGAGATTTGGATAAACATTAAAATAAACTGGACCATGTGCCAGACTAGACTGAATTATTCCCATAAGGGATTGTTTCCAGTCGAGATTTCTACCATCTCTAAGAGCTGCTATAAAACTCTCAGGTAAACCTTCTGATAAACGTATTTTAATACGTTTAATGTTATGTTTATTTGAGTTATAATAGGAAAGTTTTGATCATTCTATGCATTTATTGGCTCTATTTACACTCATTTAAATATTGTAGGACCTTCGAAGGATTATCGAGAGAAAAGGAACGAAAACGAGGCGAAAACGACGCGAAAATGGCAAAGTTTGAAGCTGCCAGTAAACAGTCACGGCCGTGAACGATCTTGCAAGAGGCCGTGAACGTGGGCAGTGAGAGTAAGAAGAAGAAAGCCTCCAGTGTCACGGCCGTGAGCTCCCTTGCAAGAGGCCGTGAACGACGGCAGAGAGTTGGAGAAGCTACACTCACGGCCGTGACTCATCTCGCACGAGGCCGTGAAGCTGGACAGAGAACTCTAAGAAGAAACTACCACCTCTTCACGGCCGTGAGGGCTTATGCAACAAGCCGTGAATCAAGGCAGAGAGTTCAACGAATGGAAATTCAACATCTTCACGGCCGTGACTGCCGATGCAAGACGCCGTTACTCTCACCAGAGAGTCAATATTTAGGGTTTAAGCCGCCGTCACGGCCGTGAAGCGTGTTGCACGAGGCCGTGACTCATGCCAGAAAGTCAAGAAATAGGGTTTTTAGCCGCCTTCACGGCCGTGAAGGCCCGTTAAGAGGCCGTGAACGTGCCAAAATTCAGGGTTTTAGCCCATTTTCGAAGCATAAAAGGAGGGCACTACTCAGAACTCAATACAACTTCATAGGGACGAAAATTTAGAGAAAAGGAAGGAGGAAGAACACTAGAAGCGACCTCGTGATTCGGAGAAGCTCAAGGGACGATCCAACAACGAAGCTACGCTCATACGATCGAGGAACAAGAGCTCCACCTCAGAAACGCCATATTCACTTCTTAGGGAAGTTTTTATGAATTCTCTATCCTCGTTGCCCTTAAATCTCGTTGTTGTGACGTTCAATATGAGTAGCTAATCCTCTTGTGTGTTTGGGAATAGATGAACGTTGGGTTATGTTGTAGTTAAGGCGTAGGATAATCGTGAACACGTGTATTCGACTATTTATCGATCTATGACATTGTTTCTTCGTATCAATATGTCTATGTGTTGATGTGCATGTGTGGTATATCGTTTAGGGCGACAGCTAAATAACGATTAGGCCGTTCGTAGACGTTAGGAATCGAGTATAGGGCGACAGCAAATTCTCGATCCTCGCCGTCTAGTAATCGCTAAACTTAGATCCCCACGAACGTTTAGGGCGACAGCAAATCCGTGAGTGGGTAGGAAATTACTGCGATTTAGTCGATTTTCACGTAGGAACGATATTCTGTAGCCTTAGCCGACATCACCCAGCGGGATTCGAATCCCGAACACATATTTGTCATCTTAAGTCACACTTATTACTGCTAGTTGTGTTCCTTAGTCTTTCGATCCTTTAAGTTGCTCTGTTAAGTTAGTTCGTAATATAAACAAATTCTGTTATTTTATTTAGGTTAAATATCGAGTCGATAGGTTAATACTAGTACTCAATTTATTCCTCGTGTTCGATACTCGGATATTCGCTATAGCTATATTACAAACGATAGGTACACTGCCTATCGCGCGTGATTCTAGTTATAATATATTCGTTTTAATTATTACTTGACGTATTCGCACGACCTTTTATTTAAATATACACGCACGCGATCAAGTTTTTGGCGCCGTTGCCGGGGAATAGATTGATATTAGGAACACCCTAGTTCGGTAATTTAGCCATTTTATTTTACATTTTCTCAATCGTTCGTTAATTGCATTATTTGTTTCCTACATCATTATTAGTCCGTTACCTTTCCAACGTATTTATCTAGATCTTCGCTAATTTTCAGTTTCGCTAATTGAAGGTACTGTTTGACGGTGGATGACCCGAAGCCACCCATCAGGTCCAATTGTTGAAGGAGATCCAGATTTCGAGCGGAAATTGCGAAGGCAGCTCAGATACAATTCAGAAGGCACGGCTAGTAACTATCAAGAAGCGTTAGTAAGCTACTCAGAGGACAACTCTCAGGAGTCGGCAGAGAATTCTCGAACAGAGGCATCTGTAGACGGTCGAGAGACAGAAGTCGAGATGGCTGAACGCAGAGTACCGGTCCACCAGGACCAAGAAGAGGAACAATCTCTACAAGACCTACTCAAGAGTGCCTCCCTCGGCGGAACTGAATCGGCAATCGTTATTCCGCCGATCGAGAACAACAATTTCGAGCTGAAGCACGCCTGGCTTCAGATGATCTTTCAGACGGCCCAGTTTGAAGGAAATCCCGATGATGATCCGTACTCCCACCTGAAGGCTTTTCTTACAGTAACAGACACCATTAAGATTAATGGGGTCCCGAGTGATGCGATTAAACTAATGTTGTTTCCATTCTCACTCAAGTACAGGGCGAAGGATTGGTTGGAGATGTTACCGCCCAGATCGATCACTACGTGGGAAGAACTACGAGCAGCATTCATCGGCCATTACTTCCCACTGCAAAAGGTATTACGGTTGAAGACGGAGATTTCCCTTTTTCACCAGAAGGATTCAGAGAATCTTTACGAAGTGTGGGAGCGATACAAATCCTTATTGAAGAAATGCCCACAACACGGGATGTCGAAAGCTGCTATGATCAACCGATTCCACGAGGGCCTCAATGATCAGACTGTCCATATGCTAGACGGAGCTGCAGGAGGAGGACTCGTGAAGCTCAATGCCACGGACGCGTGGAATTTGATTGAGGATTACTCGAGGAACAGTTTCATGAGGGGCAATACCAGGATGAAGACACCCGGTGTGTTCGGAGTCAGCGAGGAGACGGCCACTAGTGCCAAGATCGAGGCACTCCAGCAACAAATCGCCTCGACGAACTCCCAGTTGCAGACGGTGATAGGTGCATTACTTCCCAAGTCCGGGCAGATACAGCCCGTGAACGCCGTAGCGACCACCACACCGACGCAGCATACATACATACCCTTGTGCGGAATTTGTGGCGCAGCCCACGAGACCTCAGAATGCCAACTTGGGCAGCCGCTGGAGCACGTAGACTATATGGGCAATTACCAAGGTGGCCAGCGAAGTTTCCAGCCTCGGGCGCATCCAAACTTGGCATACGGAAATCAGAACCATCAGGGCCAAGGACCGCCAGGATTTCAGCCCAGACCGTCCGGATTCCAAAACGGGCCGCCACGACAGTACCAGAACGCACCCGCAGGAGGATCTGATGACATGAGGGAGATGAAGGACATGATGAAGACTCTCCTCACAAATTTCAGCAACACCACTCAAGCCCACGAGAGTCGAATGAATAAGATGGAGGAGTACATAGAGGTACGTGCCCAGAACACAGACGCCTCTATCAAGAAATTGGAGCAACAAGTGGGCCAGATGGCGAAGCAGTTGGCTGAGCGAACTCAGGGATCACTCCCAAGTTATACCGAACCAAATCCTAAGGAGTATTGCAAGGCGGTCACCCTGAGAAACGGAAGAGAGTTGCAAGAGGTACCTCCCAAGAAGAAATCAAATGATAAAGCTGAGGTCGAGGTCCACGACGAGCCAGAAGTGGAAGTAGGCAAAGGCGACAATATTGAGAAAGCCGAAGCTGAGAATGAAAACGCTGAAGCTGAAAAGGAAAAGGTCGAGCCTCAGAAAGAAAAGGCAAAGGAGATCGAGCGGCCACCGGTGAAGCCATACCAGCCAAAAATTCCTTACCCAGCTCGACTAAAGAAGGACAAAGACGAGGCACAATTTGGTAAATTTATGGGTATGTGTAAGGAATTGCATATTAACTTACCTTTTGTTGAAGCTATTACACAGATGCCCAGCTTCGCCAAGTTCTTGAAGGACTTACTGACGAACAGAAGGAAGCTCGAACACGTCTCCACTGTATGTCTGCGAGGAGAGTGCTCGGCGATACTCCAAAACAAGATCCCTAAGAAGCTTAAGGACCCAGGGAGTTTTACTATTCCCTGTCTTATAGGAGACTTAGTTGTTGAGCGTGCGTTAGCTGACCTAGGTGCTAGCATTAATTTAATGCCATATTCAATGTTTAAGCGCTTAGGATTAGGTGAGCCACGACCTACTAGGATGAGCTTGCAATTAGCCGATAGATCGTTGAAGTATCCTCGAGGTGTTATCGAGGACGTTCTAGTTAAAGTGGATAAGTTCGTAATTCCTGCTGATTTCGTTATCTTAGACATGGAGGAGGATGATAATGTCCCGTTGATATTAGGCAGACCGTTCTTAGCCACAGGAGAAACCATGATAGACGTTAGGAATGGTACATTGACGTTGACAGTAGATGGAGAAAAGGTTACATTTAGTATGACGGATTCGATGAAAAAGAGCGGCGAGCAAGATGATAAATGCTATTTCTTAGACGTATTTGAGCACGACTTTCTTTTTTCCGTGCAAGGTCTGTCACAGGTCGGCGAGCAGGACATGCATACACTTATGGCAATCGACGAGTGTGGGGAGGAGGTCGACGAGCCTATCATAGCCATCGATGAGAGCAGCGAAGAGGACAAAGAAAAGAGCTCGGTCGAGGAGCCACCATTCCTAGAGTTAAAGCCGCTGCCCGACCACCTCGAGTACGCATTCCTTAGCAGCAATGGAGGGCTACCAGTCATCATCTCGTCGAGCCTAGACAACGGACAGAAGGGCCAGCTCTTGGATGTGTTGAAAGCGCACAAGAAGGCCTTGGCATGGAAGATATCCGACATAAGGGGTATCAACCCGAGCTACTGCACGCATAAGATCCTCATGGAGGACGATTTCAAGCCGGTCGCTCAACGCCAAAGGCGGCTCAACCCAAATATGAAGGACGTGGTAAAGAAGGAAGTGATCAAACTGCTAGACGCAGGGATGATCTATCCCATTTCAGACAGCGCATGGGTCAGCCCGGTCCAAGTAGTCCCAAAGAAGGGAGGCATGACGGTCGTCACCAATGACAAGAACGAGCTGATTCCGACGAGGACGGTGACTGGATGGCGCGTCTGCATTGACTACAGGAAGTTGAACGATGCGACGAGAAAGGATCATTTTCCTTTACCGTTTATTGATCAGATGTTAGAAAAACTCGCCGGTCATTCATTTTATTGCTTCCTTGATGGTTTGTCAGGTTATCTGCAGATCCCCATAGCACCCGAGGACCAGGAAAAGACGACGTTTACGTGCCCGTTCGGAACGTTCGCGTACCGAAGGATGCCATTTGGCTTATGCAATGCCCCAGCCACCTTCCAGCGATGCATGATGGCCATATTCGACGAACTGGTAGGTGAGGTAATGGAGGTATTTATGGACGACTTTTCTGTGTTCGGTTCCTCATTTGATGCATGTTTGTCAAATCTGAAACTCGTACTCACACGATGCGAGGAAACTAACTTGGCACTTAATTGGGAAAAGTGTCACTTCATGGTTCGAGAGGGTATAGTTCTCGGTCATAAGATCTCCTCTAAGGGAATCGAAGTGGACCGAGCTAAGTTAGAGACGATAGAAAAATTGCCTGTTCCCTCGAACGTGAAGTCCATTAGGAGCTTTCTAGGACATGCGGGGTTTTATCGTAGGTTTATCAAGGATTTTTCTAAGATCGCACGTCCCATGTCTAGATTGTTAGAAAAAGATGCTCCGTTTGATTTTAATGACGAGTGCTTGCATGCTTTCAATTTACTTAAGGAACGAATTATCGCAGCACCTATTATGGTCGCCCCCGACTGGGGGATGCCCTTTGAACTAATGTGCGATGCTAGTGACTATGCAGTTGGGGCCGTGCTAGGGCAGCGTAAGGATAACCACTTCAGACCGATCTACTATGCGAGTAAGACGTTAGACGCAGCCCAGGCCAATTACACGACCACTGAAAAGGAGCTGTTGGCCGTCGTGTTTGCTTTCGACAAGTTCAGGTCATATCTTATCCTATCCAAAGTTATTGTTTTTACTGACCATTCTGCTCTTAAGTACTTGTTAGCAAAACCCGACGCCAAACCACGGCTAATCAGATGGATCCTACTACTGCAAGAGTTCGATATAGAGATCCGGGACAAGAAGGGTGCAGAGAACCTAGCGGCGGATCATCTCTCTCGACTGGAGGAGTCCGAAATATACCACAGGGACGGAAGGCCGATACAAGATAGGTTCCCAGACGAGCATCTTTACTCGATACAGGTGGTAAGTGACGACACTCCCTGGTTTGCAGATTACGCTAACTATCTTGTTGCGAGGGTCCTACCAAAGGAGTACACCAGTCAGCAAAAGAAGAAATTCTTTTCTGACTTGAAGTATTACTTTTGGAAAGATCCATATCTTTTCAGGCGATGTGCAGACCAGGTGATACGACGATGTGTTGCTTCCCCTGAAACGACGAAGATTCTAGGGCATTGCCATAGCGGACCAACTGGAGGGCATTATGCAGCCAATCGAACAGCTCAGAAGGTACTGGAAAGCGGGTTTTATTGGCCAACGATTTTCAAAGACGCCCAACGGTACGTTGACATTTGTGATCAATGTCAGCGCACAGGTAATATCTCAAAACGTGATGAAATGCCTCAAAATTTTATTCTAGTTTCTGAGATTTTCGATGTTTGGGGTATAGATTTCATGGGCCCATTTCCCAGTTCGTATAATAATAAGTACGTTCTGGTTGCTGTAGACTATGTGTCTAAGTGGGCCGAGGCGCAGGCTTTACCCACGAACGATGCTAGGGTTGTTGTTCGATTTTTACGAACACTGTTTTCACGATTTGGGGCACCTAGATGCATCATTAGTGATAGAGGCACCCATTTCTGTAACACCCAATTTGCACGTACCTTAGATCGTTATGGTGTTAGGCACAGCCTGTCCACCCCATACCACCCTCAGGCTAGCGGTCAGGTAGAAGTCGTGAACCGCGAGTTAAAACGTATTCTTGAGAAAACTATAGATGGGAACCGTAAGGAGTGGGCTAATAAGCTTAATGACGCACTTTGGGCGTATAGGACCGCGTATAAGACACCGATAGGTACTACACCATATAGATTGGTTTACGGGAAGGCATGCCACCTCCCCGTAGAAATCGAACATAAAGCCTATTGGGCAATTAAGTCATTGGATATGAATTTGGGGAAAGCCAGTGAAAAGCGGCAGCTCCAAATTAATGAGCTTGACGAGTGGCGTTTATCAGCTTATGATAACGCCAGAATGTATAAGGAGCGTTCAAAAGCCTACCATGATAACAAAATTAGGCACAGACGAGAATTTCAAGAAGGGGACCAAGTCCTCCTCTTTAATTCTCGACTTAGGCTTTTTCCTGGTAAGCTTAGGTCACGTTGGTCAGGACCATTCACTGTTACTCGTGTTTTCTCATACGGTACTGTTGAGATTTCAGGTATGGGGCAGGGTACTTTCAAAGTGAACGGGCATCGATTGAAGCATTATCATGGAGGCGAGGAAGATATGAGTGATAAGGAGGTATTATACCTCGATTTCAAGCCAGCATAAGAGCCTAGGAAGGACGTCAGGCTGAGACGTTAAAAGAAGCGCTCCTTGGGAGGCAACCCAGGTATTTTTATTTTATGTTTTATGTAAAAAAAAAAAAAATCAAAAATAAAAAAAAATCTATCTAAAACTATATATATATATTAAATTAAATAAAACAACAACAATAATAATAACAATAACATTTTAATTAATAATAAGTTTATTACAAACATTGAAGATGGGTACAACGCAGAGTCTAAAGATGAGATCGAACGATAGTTTTACATCAAAAGATGGTTACAATACCATTACAACGTGCGAAAGACCAACACAAAAGCAAATCAAAAACTACGAATAACATAAAAGACAGAACAATAGTTTATTTTGCTCCATAAGGGCGGGTTACACACAAGTGCACCTTGTGATAACCCAACACACGAAAGCAAGTAAAACTCCAAACAAGCCCAAAAGAAGAGCAAGGTAGAGTGATACCATATCTAAATTACGACGAATCCTTGCATATTCCTCACTCTCATCCTCACGACCTTGCTGCTGTCCCCAATTCATAGTGACTAGCTAACTCAGAAATTTCAAAAATAAGATTGTAAAGACGTGGGATGTATGGTAGATGATGTTATTGTGTTGTTCTACCAATGTCTATTTATAGGCATGAATGGCACAAAAATATCATTATCATACCCGACAATCCATTAAATGATACAGACGAATTTTTGACTTGGAAGATTTGACGCCGCGCGAGAAAGTGATATTTCTCTTGTCGATTACAAGATTTTTCCTCGCTCAAATAGTCCTCGAAAAAATTCGTCGATTGCGTGTCAATCATATTTCAAATTTATATTAAATAAAAATACTAAAAAAAAAAAAAAAAAAAGCAAATGGCCACTGCCGCACCTCACGGCCAAGTGCTCAGCCATTCACGGCCGTGAGAGTGTGATATGTCGCACACTGCCTGCGTTCACGGCCTTTGACCTACTGAGTCACGGCCGTGAACGCCGCATTAGTCATACACTGCTAGTAGTCACGGCTTGTGGATACCAATTCACGGCCGTGACTCTGACGGATTATATATATAATAAACTATATATAAAAAAAAAACATAAAATAATTTAAAAAAAAATAATAATAATAAATAAAAATAAAAAAATATAATAAAAAAAAAAATTGGTTGTCACGGCCCGTGTCTCAGGTATCACGGCCGTGACATAGTCGGGCTAAACTCACTGCCCGTATTCACGGCCCATGACATATTCGTCACGGCCGTGAATACGACGAATGTTCTTTTCTGCCCTCATTCACGGCCTGTGAATTATTATTCACGGCCGTGAACCTATCGTTTTCAGTCTTAAAAATCCCATTTCATCACTATTCATCTTCTTTGCTTCCTATTCAACGACCGATCGAAAATCCTCATCTCTTTCACTCAAAAATCACCCCATCTCGGGCCCTTTCAGCTGCTCGAATTTCCGGCGACACCGCACAAATCGTTTCACATCTAATTCAACGGGCCAAATCAACAAGGTATGTGTTTTTGTCTCCAAAACTCTTTCTTTGCGAAATTTGGGGAATCTTCGAAGGTGCGATCTATTTTTCATGTTTCCGTTGCTACATTTAGGCTATAAACGTGTTGGGCTTGACGGATTTGTAGTTTTTGTGCGTTAATTTCAACTTTGGATGAGGAACCCTAATTTTAAAATTTGGGGCTTTTCGAATTTAGGCCAATTTGTTATGTGTCTTGCTCGTTTTAGTTAAATCTATGCTATAAACACGATGGGTTTGCTCAATTGGTTCAATTCGTCCGTCAATTTTCAATTTGAAGACCATAAACCCTAATTGAATAATTTGGGGATTTTTGAAAATTGTTGACGAAATTGGTTGCGTTCGTGTTTTCATTAGCATCGTTGCATCGTTTGAAGCCGTGGAATGCGCTTGATTGACCGATTATTGGAATTAGAAAGAGTATTTTAGTACGTCTATTATGTGTTCGACAAAATGCCGCTGTGAATGTTTATATGTTCTTGCTTTGGAATTGTGAATTTTGTCGCTACGTTGGTCGAGTCGAGCTGTGTTGATTATCGTTTTCTCGCCAACTAACATTCGGACTTCTAGGTACTATGGGTCGAAGCCGCTCATCTGCATCAACGAGTCGTCAACCGGCTAAAGGGCACGGAATTCATTCTGACTGATCAGATTGATCAAGAGACGCTGGCGAAACATCATATTGACCAGCAAGTGGCGGGGTACATGTCCCTGAGCGGCTGGCTCGAATTCTTTCAAATCGACGAGCCAGCATACAAGGAGCTGACCTTAGAGTTCCTCTCCACCTTCTCCTTCGAGGACGGGCGCAATGGAGTTAAGTTCCGGGCGTTTAATGAGGAGCATGCCGTAGATATCGACGATATTTGTCGGGCGCTTGGATTGAGGGTACCATATTTTGGGCGCCAGGGGCCATTCCCAGACGGATATTACAAGGAGTACCTTCAGCATCCGGCAGAGCGCCAGAACTGTTGGGCTGAACTTGCGAGACCCGTCGAACCTGCCTTCAGTGTGAAGACCTCGAAGGCGTCCTCACTCAGGAGCCCCGGCCTGCGCTACATCCACCGATTACTATCGACATCGCTCACCCCTAGGGGCGACTCGCACGGCGCAATTGGCCTGCGTGATTTGTTCTATTTGGCCAAGATGCAGCGTGGTCAACTGGTGCATCTAGGGTTGGGGATGGCCTACGCCTTCAGCACCCAAGCTGATGTTCGTAGTCACGGGAAGCTCGCTGTAGGGCCCTTTGTTACGAAGGTTGTCAGGGGACTCAACCTGTGGCCAGAGGATCCACCAGAGATGGCGATAGTGGGTGGCCGAAATCTGGTGAACGAGGAGATGATGCTGAAAATGAAGATGCTGATCAAAGCGCCAAATTGGTCCCGCTCAAACAAGGTTTACGTCTGGCACGAGGTTTATCGTGGGCAGACGGACCTGGGCGAAGAATTCCCCGAGCCACTAGAAATTGAGGGTGTGGGGCCAGTTCCGGTTCACTCAGACACTGCCGGACCTTCCCATTCCTCCGGCTATCACGAGGGCGAGTCATCAGGGGTCGGTCATTACGCGTCAGTCGCAGACTTTCAATCATTGCGCCAAGAAATGCTACGCTACAACGAGGATGCCATTCGACGCGATGAGGAGACACGACGGCGCCAGGAAGAGTATGAGCGCCGAAACGAAGAAGCCCACCGGCGCTATCGCGAAGAGCAACACCGATACGAGCTGGCTCTTCAGGCCATGGAGAACACGATGAAGCATACACAGGAGTCGGTCCGGCTTGCTCAAGAATCGATGGCTCACCTTCGGCCGCGGCCACCATCACCCCCACCACCACTTTAGTGTTATTTATTTTGTTATGTTTTTCTATTCGTACTCTTTTCTGTTGGTCTAGTACTTAAGTCACTTGTGATGACTAAGACTTAATTTGTTATGTTTTAATATTTTCTATGTGCGCTTAATTTTCTTTTGAGTATTTTCAGGAAACGTGACACGACTTCGAACTACGACACAAAATATGTCCAACTCAGAAGCAACAACCATGTTCAACTACATCAAATGCTCGAGGCAGGACCACGCCAAATTTTTTTTCAGGGAAGTCACGTTCTTTTCAACTTCTTTTACCTTCTTCTTCTTGATTTTACACGTTGAGGACAACGTGCATCTCAAGTGTGGGGAGGGGGAATTTTGTTAAGGAATATTGTTGAAAAGTTACGTGAAAAAATTTTTATGACGTGTTTTGGTTTTTAAATCTATAGAAGTTTGGCATGATTGTTTGCGTTCATCTCGAATTTAGATTGCACATTAGGGAGTCTAGTGAGCGATAAAGACATGCATCAGTGATTTAATCTTTTCAACATGAATAGATATAGTGTTACTTTGAGAGATTCACACACATAACCCATGTTCCGTTGTGAGAGTTTGAGCTGACGAGCTTTTGCTCATTTTTCTTGGTTGTGTGAGTAGTGCATAATTTACGTCTCTCTAGAACTTGCTTGTTTGATACGCATTGAAATTGCTTATAGTATGTTTTGATGAATATGACGAAGGCATTAGGAAATAAGCCCACGGCCAAAGTTCCCAACCACGACTGATCACCGTAGTTAACCACTTTGTGCCTAAGCCTTTTTATTTCTTAAACCTCATATATCATAACCCTCTGACCTAAACAAGCCTCCAGAGATCATCTGAACCCGAGTTAAGCAGGAAGTGAAAGTTGAATGTCAAAGTCGAAAAGCGAGTCGGATGACCCGACAACTCCGAGACAACGCCGAAAGCAGTGGAGAACGCCTCAATATGAAAAAAAAAAAAAGAAGAAGAATGAAAAAAAAAAAAGAAAGAAAGAGTAAAAGCGAAGTGGAACGAGGATGAGCTATTGCGAAAAGAAAGAAAAAGAACCTTTCCTTTGATAATCTTCCGGTCTCGTGAATTCCACATCATTCCCTCATTTCGAGACTTGGAAGAAGAAAGGCTTAGTGGAACGCAGCAGAAATAAGAGAATATGAAGACAGCGTAATCAGAAGGGTTGATCCTGGCGTGCTTTAGACAATGACATGAAGACCGACACGACTGCTACTCATTTGTGATTTCACTACCACCTCATCACTATCTGAACCCATTTAACCCGAAAAGACCTTCTGATTCACGCTAACTGCTTTAAGTAGTAGACGTGCGATTGACTTGCAAGCATATGGTATAGACTAGATTATTGCATGAATTGAGTGATTCACCGATTTATTAGCCTATACACTGAGTGATTTGAGTGAATCCCTGCAAGGTGTGGATCTCGATTAGTAGTGCTAGGGAAATTCGTGTCGAATAGTGCTGATTATTGTTGCAGTGTCCGTAATTGCTTGCTTGATTTCATCTTGTGTTTTCCATCCGCGTTGGTGAATTGTGAATGGTCATTCCACTATGTTGTTACCTTTTCTTGCTTCTAATTTGCTTGAGGACAAGCAAAAACTTAAGTGTGGGGAGGTTTGATAAACGTATTTTAATACGTTTAATGTTATGTTTATTTGAGTTATAATAGGAAAGTTTTGATCATTCTATGCATTTATTGGCTCTATTTACACTCATTTAAATATTGTAGGACCTTCGAAGGATTATCGAGAGAAAAGGAACGAAAACGAGGCGAAAACGACGCGAAAATGGCAAAGTTTGAAGCTGCCAGTAAACAGTCACGGCCGTGAACGATCTTGCAAGAGGCCGTGAACGTGGGCAGTGAGAGTAAGAAGAAGAAAGCCTCCAGTGTCACGGCCGTGAGCTCCCTTGCAAGAGGCCGTGAACGACGGCAGAGAGTTGGAGAAGCTACACTCACGGCCGTGACTCATCTCGCATGAGGCCGTGAAGCTGGACAGAGAACTCTAAGAAGAAACTACCACCTCTTCACGGCCGTGAGGGCTTATGCAACAAGCCGTGAATCAAGGCAGAGAGTTCAACGAATGGAAATTCAACATCTTCACGGCCGTGACTGCCGATGCAAGACGCCGTGACTCTCACCAGAGAGTCAATATTTAGGGTTTAAGCCGCCGTCACGGCCGTGAAGCGTGTTGCACGAGGCCGTGACTCATGCCAGAAAGTCAAGAAATAGGGTTTTTAGCCGCCTTCACGGCCGTGAAGGCCCGTTAAGAGGCCGTGAACGTGCCAAAATTCAGGGTTTTAGCCCATTTTCGAAGCATAAAAGGAGGGCACTACTCAGAACTCAATACAACTTCATAGGGACGAAAATTTAGAGAAAAGGAAGGAGGAAGAACACTAGAAGCGACCTCGTGATTCGGAGAAGCTCAAGGGACGATCCAACAACGAAGCTACGCTCATACGATCGAGGAACAAGAGCTCCACCTCAGAAACGCCATATTCACTTCTTAGGGAAGTTTTTATGAGTTCTCTATCCTCGTTGCCCTTAAATCTCGTTGTTGTGACGTTCAATATGAGTAGCTAATCCTCTTGTGTGTTTGGGAATAGATGAACGTTGGGTTATGTTGTAGTTAAGGCGTAGGATAATCGTGAACACGTGTATTCGACTATTTATCGATCTATGACATTGTTTCTTCGTATCAATATGTCTATGTGTTGATGTGCATGTGTGGTATATCGTTTAGGGCGACAGCTAAATAACGATTAGGCCGTTCGTAGACGTTAGGAATCGAGTATAGGGCGACAGCAAATACTCGATCCTCGCCGTCTAGTAATCGCTAAACTTAGATCCCCACGAACGTTTAGGGCGACAGCAAATCCGTGAGTGGGTAGGAAATTACTGCGATTTAGTCGATTTTCACGTAGGAACGATATTCTGTAGCCTTAGCCGACATCACCCAGCGGGATTCGAATCCCGAACACATATTTGTCATCTTAAGTCACTCTTATTACTGCTAGTTGTGTTCCTTAGTCTTCCGATCCTTTAAGTTGCTCTGTTAAGTTAGTTCGTAATATAAACAAATTCTGTTATTTTATTTAGGTTAAATATCGAGTCGATAGGTTAATACTAGTACTCAATTTATTCCTCGTGTTCGATACTCGGATATTCGCTATAGCTATATTACAAACGATAGGTACACTGCCTATCGCGCGTGATTCTAGTTATAATATATTCGTTTTAATTATTACTTGACGTATTCGCACGACCTTTTATTTAAATATACACGCACGCGATCACCTTCTAACCGATGTTAAAGAACGTTAAACTACACCTTGAAATCTTAATACTCCCACCATGGCTCTGATACCATACGGATAGGATCTTTTCACAAAAATTAAAATTTTACAAAAAGTGATGAAAAATTAAAACTTTACAAAAAGTGATGATGGTACGTGGCAAAGATTTTAAGCCTTTGACTTTAGAAGGTTTACCTGAGAGTTTTATAGCAGCTCTTAGAGATGGTAGAAATCTCGACTGGAAACAATCCCTTATGGGAATAATTCAGTCTAGTCTGGCACATGGTCCAGTTTATTTTAATGTTTATCCAAATCTCCAATTATCATTGACCGATGTCAATATATTGGATGCTCTGACATTAAATGTCAAAACTCATGGATATAATTACGCTCCGGGATCGGAAGTAATATGTATCTGTTATAGAATTTATTATAAGCCTTTATATACGCTGAATCCTCAGTGTAAAATCGTTGATAAACCGATCAACGAAACTGTTCTTATAGAAACCAATTTTAGTAGATCTAATATTACAACTCGTAGATCTATAAAATGGGAAGAAATACAATTTCCAGAAAACTGGACAATAGAAAGAGCTATGCCTCTTCAACCTAAAATAAAAAACAACCCTACTCAAATAATACAATCTACAGATGGAACTGTTCAAATACAGTTTGATCAAAGTCGTAGATCTATTGATGACAGAACTCCTAGATCTAGAATGACTAGATCAGCCTCTTCTCATTATCATATATCACCATGTGATTATATGATAAAATCTCCTTCTAGAGCTTCGACTTCTCAAGTCAGAGAATCAACCTCTAGCGATTATCTACAAAATAGGGTAGAAGAATTAAGAATTAATTCTGATAATATTGTTCATGGAATTTCCAAAAATAAAGACGAGGAAATAACCGAGTCAGAAATGGATTTTTGTGTTTAATGGATTTAAAACAAAAAATTGATTGTAGTCCGGGATCACCGGCAAGAAAAGAAATTCAAAGAGAATTTAATTTACCCAAATGGGAGCTCTTTCGAAAATGGTTTTTTGAGAGTTTTAATATTGAAGATAAAATTATTATCCGAGAAAAATTTTATAACGATTTGTCAAAACGTAATGAAAAATTACCTTTTATTCCTTGGTTTTTGACAACATATTTTAAAAATATGGTTTCTGTTCTTGAAAGGAGTTATAAGCTATCAACGGGGAAAAATATGAAATCAATTTATCCTCCTCAAAGCAGTTTTCAAATTGAAAAGGATAATGAAATTCGCTATTATAATGCTTTTCAAAAATTATTTGAAAACGAAACTATTACTGTTACTATAAACCATATAAATGGTCTTTTAAAACAACAGAATTATACAAATATGTATGTTATTGTTCTAGGAGAACAAATTTCTTTACTTAAAAATAATATTGAAGAAATTTTATCTTCGATAAAAGATATTAAAAATCATCTTTTAATGAATAAAGAAAAAAATATAAATGAAATTAAAACAGCTAATACAGCTTCTACTAGTATTCAACCTCCTCCCGAGATTGTTAATTTTAAATTAAAATCAATTTCTCAAATTGAAGATTTAATTGAAAATAAGCTTAAGAATTTAAAGCTTAACACTTTAAGTGAAGATTTTGAAAATCAACTTGAAAATTCTGAAAATTTACATACTACTTTTACTGAAGAAATCAATAAATTAAGAAATTCTTCGAAATTTGCTAGTAAACCAATTCAGACTAAATATTATTACCCGAGGCCAACTCCTCAAGATGTTCTAATTGAAGAACATGATCTTACTATTAATAATTCATATAATGGTCATTGCATTTATGAATGGAATTTAGATGGCTATACGGAAACACAAACTTTCGGTATGGTTCATAGGATGATGATGTATAGTACAGTCTGTAAAACTCAAGGTAATACAGACAAAACTATAGCTCAAATGCTTGTCGCTGGCTTTACTGGTCAATTGAAAGGTTGGTGGGATAATTATTTATCTCAGCCAGACCGAGAAAGTATTTTCCTCACTGTAAAGGAGGAAGATAATGCAATAATTGAAAATGCTGTTTATACATTATGTATAAACATTGTAGAACATTTTACAGGCCGATGGTCTGATAATTCTGAAAATGTCAGAACTCTGCTCCAAAATCTTAGATGTAAAACTCTTACATCATTTAGATGGTATAAGGATACTGTTGGTCCCTTTTAATCCAACAATACTAATCTAGGACGATTTACCACGCTAATGATGAAAGATTTAAAGATCGAACGTGGGGTGTGACAGTGAAGACGATGAATGCTTTGAAAATGGTTTGTTTACTATTCAACACACACGCACTCACACATACTACACCAAAAACACACACCCTAATGAATTAGGGTTTGGGGTGTATATACCACATTAGTTGGTATATTATATCCCTAGTAACTAAGAACTAGAATATTACAAACTAGCCCAAAGTTAATTAAATACAAACCAACTAAGATAAACACATTGAAATTGAACACTATAAAATATTCCTAACAGATACATTCCTTAGTAGAGTTATGGAACTTCCTGAGTCAAATAGTACTCATTGGAAATCCAAATTCATTGATGGTCTTCCTTTCCTATTTGCCGAAAGGGTTAAGAAAACTCTTAGAAATGGAGAATCTAATATAGATTATAATTCCTATACTTACGGAAGATTAATAAGAACTTGTATACAAGAAGGTTTAGCTTTATGCAACGAAATAAAGCTTAACAAACAACTTAAGAGATATTCTCTTGACGAGAAAAACAACTAGGAGAATTCTGTAGTCAATTTGGTTTAGAAAACCCCCCTAGGAGCAAACCTCGTAAAGAGTATAAACCCAAAAAATACTCTCCTAAACAATATGAAAAAAGAAAATATCGAAAATCTAAAAGAAAAGAACAAAAGTTCTCAAAAGATAACAAGAATTATCAATATAGAAGTAAATTTCCTCCAATTATTTGTCGCAAATGCGGTAAAATTGGCCATAAAGCAACAACTTGCTGGACCAAGAAGAAAATTAATAATTTAAACATTGATAATGATTTAAAGGAAACATTATCTAAAATCCTTCTTGAATCTGACAGCGAAACAGATTCTTCCTCAAACGAGGAAAACAATATTATTGAAGAAGATATATCATCTTCAGAATCCGAAGAATGTCAAAACTGTCAAATAGGTCAGTCTTGTTCTAAAATATTAAAAGTTCAGAATCTGAACCAGAAGATAATTTATATCAAATTATATCTCAATTTCAAGAATTAAATGTTCTTGATAATAATCTTCTTGAAATGTTAAAAGATACAGAAGATCCGGATTTAAAAAATCTAATTATTAAAAAAATAATCCAAAAAGAGGAAGAAACTTCAAAAGAAGTTATTCCTAAAATCATTAAATCTGAACCTTATAGTATGTCCGAAGTTATGAGATTACTTCGTAATAAGAATCAATTAAATAAAAATGAATCAAAAGTTAATATCAAAGATTTAACAAATGAAATCTCGAATTTAAAAAATGAAATAAAACACTTAAAATTAAGTCATATAGATTTAGAAAGAAGATTTTCTAAATTAGAAAAAGGGAAAGAAATTGTTAATGAATTTAAAATAAATAGAGAAGACTTTGCTAGTACTTCAAAAAATTTTCATGAAGACAATTATCTTTCAATATTAGAAGTTATTACTTCTCAAAAATGGTTGGTGAAAATTTCACTACTTATTGACGGAAATTTTCAAAAAAATCTTATCGCTTTAATAGATAGTGGTGCAGATTTAAACTGCATCCAGGAAGGAATAATTCCTACCCAATATTTCCACAAAACAACTCATTCTCTTAGCTCTGCAAGCGGAGAAAAGTTGCAAATTAATTATAAAATTCCCAAGGCTTTTATTTGTAAAAATAAGGTCTGTATTCCTACCTCATTCTTGCTAGTCAAGAATATTACTAACCAAGTAATCCTTGGTACTCCGTTCCTTAGGAAAATATTTCCTATCCAAAATATTAATGAATATGGATTTAAAGGTAACTTCGAAAACAAAGAAGTTTACTTTGAATTTATTACCGAACCCTTCTCTAGGATTCTTAATGAAATTAAGGATTCTATTCTTATTAAAGCAAAAGAAAATCAGGTAAATTACCTTAAGCAGGAAATTAATATACTTACGATTGAGGATAAAATCCAAAATCCTAAGTTACAAGAAAAAATTAAATTATTATATAATGAATTTACGTTGCAAATATGTAACGATCTTCCAAATGCTTTTTGGAATAGGAAAAAACATATTGTTTCTTTACCTTATGAAGAAGATTTTAGTGAGAAAAATATTCCCACTAAAGCTCGTCCCTGTCAAATGAATTCTGAATTATTAGAATTATGTAAAAAAGAAATAGCTTCTCTTTTACAGAAAGGGTTAATAAAACCTTCGAAATCACCTTGGTCGTGTACAGCCTTTTATGTCAATAATGCGGCAGAAAAGGAAAGGGGAGCACCTAGGTTAGTTATTAATTATAAACCCCTTAATAAAGTCTTGAAATGGATTAGGTATCCTATTCCCAATAAAAAGGATCTTTTAGATCGTTTATTTGATGCTATTATATTTTCAAAATTTGATTTAAAATCAGGTTTTTGGCAAATTCAAATTGCCGAACAAGATAGATATAAAACAGCTTTTACAGTCCCAATTGGACAGTTTGAATGGAACGTTATGCCTTTTGGTTTGAAAAACGCTCCGTCTGAATTTCAAAATATTATGAACGATATTTTTATTCCTTATAGTAATTTTATTATCGTTTATATTGATGATATTTTAATCTTTTCAAAAGATATTGAAACACATTTTAAACATCTTGATATATTCAAGAAAATCGTTATTCAAAATGGATTGGTTATATCTAGTCCCAAAATGGTTTTGTTTCAAACAAAAATTCATTTTTTAGGTCATAATATTGAAAAAGGAAATATTAATCCAATTAATAGAAGTATTGAGTTTGCATCAAAATTCCCAGATCAAATTTTAGATAAAACTCAACTTCAAAGATTTTTAGGAAGTTTAAATTATATTTCTCCCTATTACAAAAATCTTGCTATTGATACATCTATTTTATACGATAGACTTAAAAAAATTCCTTGTCAGTGGACAAATAGTCACACAGAAGCAGTTAAAAAAATTAAAAATAAGGTTACTCATTTACCTTGCCTCATGCTTGCTAATTCCAATTGGCAAAAGGTTATTGAAACCGATGCCTCTGATTTAGGATATGGAGGAATTTTAAAACAATTCTCTCCAGATGAAAAGAAAGAATATTTAGTTAGATTCCATTCGGGGAAATGGAATAATGCTCAGAAAAATTATGCTACTATAGCTAGAGAAGTACTTGCTATAGTTAAGTGCGTTCTTAAATTTCAGGATGATTTATATAATCAAAAGTTTTTAATAAAAACTGACTGCCAAGCTGCAAAATTTATGTTTCAAAAAGATTTTAAACATGATGTTTCCAAGCAAATGTTTGCGAGATGGCAGGCTCATTTAGCTCCATTTGATTTTGAAATAATTTATAAAAAGGGAAGTGATAATAGCCTTCCAGATTTTCTTACCCGAGAATTTATTCAATGAACAATTTTGCAGGTATGTCCCAATATGGGAAAAACTATCCCTCTAATAGAGGTGGTAGAGGTGGCAAGCCTATTGCTCAACATGGCAATAGAAAATTATTCAGAGAAAATCTCTCTTCGTCTTCGAGCAACATGAGTGCTCAAGATCAGCAGATGTTTAAAGAATTCCTTAAATATAAGGAACAAAAGACGCAAGGTACGACCTCTTATGCTAAAATTGTAGCAGATGACGAAATTGAAGATCAAGATTTTATTTATGATCAAAATCCTCATAAAGAAGTTATACTTCTCTTAAGTGAAAATGATTTAAAATGGAAAGATCAACCATGGACCTTAATGCAAAGGTATTTGGATACAGCATCATATGCTGGAGGATATTATAAAAACAGGATGAACTACGAAAATATTCTTAAGTTCACAGAATCTTGTGAATTTGATCACTTTGTCACTGGCAACCAGAAAGTTTATAACTTCAGTAAGATTATTATTAAAAGGATCATATCTCCTGAATCATGGGCTATTCACCCAATGAAAGATAAGGAATATTTCCATCCGGAATTAAAGGTTCCCGTTAAATTTAACTATTGGGATTATATCCAAGCTTTTCATAGAGTTTTCTTATATGAAAACGTCAAAAGAAAACATTCTTGGTGGATCAAGATTTGTGCTGATGTGTACAAGCAGGAAATTCCTACTTGGTTTTATAATTGGTGGTTATCCTACGGAGCCACGATTAATATTCTTAAAGAACCGTTCTCAGGATTATATACTGAGTGGGTTAAAGTTTCGCCGGCTCTAATAGAAGCCCAACATGATAATAAATAGATTGAAGGAATGGCTTCAATGCATTTTTATATTGAGTACAGCATTCCATGGATTTGGAAATGGGCTCCTGAAGTTGGTCATAACCAACAAAATATTCCCTGTTTATGGAGAACATTTTATACAAAGTTCTGGAAGAAAATGATCCGAATAGACGGACAAGGGGAATTTGAAGGACAACAAACCATTGATAAGATCAAAGAAAAGGTTGCTTATTATAAAGAACAAATTGAAAAAAGACAGCAACGAGAATCTCCTAGCCCATTTGAAGTCCTTTCTAGAAGATTAAATATTCAGAAAGGAAATTTGTCTAAAGTACAAATTTTGGTCGAATATATGGAAGAAATAAAGAAAGATATCGGAAAGAATTTTGGTATTGATATTTCCGATGTGTCTATGCGGACTTCATCAAAAGATGAAGACTTCTGCCAAGCAGGAGAAGCTCAAGACCCCTTTGAGGATGACGACTTATTATCATTTGAAGATGCTATCGATAATATCACTAAAGAAACTTTCAAAAAAATGAAAGAAAAGGTCAAAGAATGACAAGGCAGCATCCACTAGGCGGCTAAAAATTTGGCATGGCGACAACATAATCTTCTACTTTTATAAAGTAAATGGCCGACAAGAGGTATCATGAACAAGAACAAGATCAAGATGGAGGCCAGCTGGAATCATAATTCCTTTGTCTTCTTTTCTTTTTGTGTGTCTTTAAATATGGCCTTTCGCCATATGTTGTGTACGCAATTTTTACTTTCCACTCTTGTACTCTCTCTCCCTCTTTGTAAATTACGTTGAAGAAATAAAAGTTCTGGTTTGCATCTACTTCTTCTCTTCAAGTAAGTTTTAATCCTTTTCTATAATTTTGTTTAATCAAGCCTTAATGGAAGGCTAAACCTTAACGTTAAACTACACCAAGATGCCTTGATACTTTAATCATGGTTTTATATCATATATATATATATACACATATATTAATATGATGTAATATTTTTCTTTATAAAAAACTTTTAAAAATCGATTGAAAGAATTAAATTTTGAATAAAGGTTATAATAAAATTTGATTTTGATTAATTCTGTGTCGGCTCTTGGCTAGCCCGTGTTGCCGCAGTTAAGGCGTTTGAAGGGTAAGGCTGTTACCGATTGAATTAATTGAATGAAAAATTTTATTATGTAAAAGTCCTTGTATTCGACAATATAATTCTTATGGTCACAAAAATAATTTTTATTTTATGTTGTTTTTGGATTAATGGTATATAGGCTGGAATACCTTGGGTCCGAACGGGATCAAACTGTTTACAGCTTGATAACTGGACTAATAGGTTTAACAACGCCACGTACCATTATTCCTCTTTTATTTTGATGTTTGGTATATCGGTTGAACTGCCTTCAAACGAGACACCGATTATGGTATGAAAGTGTGACTACCTTTGGTTCAAAGTGAGTAAAACTGTTTCTCAGTTTAATCACTAGACCCAATAGGTTTTGTTTGACTAAGTACCATTATCATGGTTTGTTAGGTGGATTTTGCCACGTACCATCATCACTTTTTGTAAAGTTTTAATTTTTCATCACTTTTTGTAAAATTTTAATTTTTGTGAAAAGATCCTATCCGTATGGTATATATATATATATATATATATATAATCTATGTAATATTTGTAGGGTTAAATATGATATGTAATATCACCTCACACATCACCGTGATTAGACAAACATAATATTCTAATATCACATTGATATGCAAAATAAAATATCACCCCAAAACAAACAAGGTAAATGATTTACATCTTGATCACAACACGGTGATATGCACATTACCCACTTATGCAAATTTGGTAATACGATTCCTTGTTTACAGCACAACTTAGCCTAACTTACACTACAGCATAATATTTCATCAACGTACTTATTACAGGATTTTCGTAACCTAATTGAATCCAAAAAGTGAATCCGTTTATGCATTAAAACTATAAGCTACAGCACGACAATTATTTGGGTACCACACAACGATGTCCACACAAGCCTATTCCTGTATTGGCACCTGAGAGAAATTAACAATAACAAATAATGTATAAACTTACGATTTACGAACACACACATTTATTGCACATGTATAAAATAATAATTATATCTCATTGCTGAATCATTATTACAAAGTCACCGCGTGACGACCACTGCTGCGGCTGAATTTCAGTGCATAAGAATTTAATACATATAACTGGCTGACGTTCAATCATGCATTTCCCCATGCACTTTAGCATTCATTAATATCAAACGTGACGAAATTTATGTAAGAAAACAAATAATTATTACCAGAAAATAGCTTCGACCATGTTCAAGACTTTGCATCAGAAATCCATGCTCGTTAACCTCAAGTGGCATTATCCCTGAGGAATCAAACAACACATAACCTCCGCCAAACATATCCCATACGTTCAACGGCGAACCCATTACAATCTCCGTGGCTACTCCATTTATAAACACCGTCATTGTTCCTATATTTTATCATAGAAAATAATACATATGCATGAACTGCAATGTATATTCGTCAAACACACACACACACACACACATATTTGTTTTTAGTCTGTAAAAAAGGCAAAAAAAAAAAAAAAAAAAACTAACCAAATTGGCGATGAAGGTGATCACCAGAAACACCACCATAGCCATCATATATTTGATGACCATGATGATGATTATTAATATTAATACATCCATTACAGTCTCCGTTATTATCGCCGGAACTACTAGAGCCGCCGCCCATGTTGAACAAGCCATGATCAAAATGTTCGTTGTTTTTACGATAATGATATTGTTTGTCGTCGTAACTACGACCATTTTCGCCAATAAGGACACCATTATCGTTGCTTTTGGCGATCGTCGTTGAGTAGTAATTATTATTATTATTACTAACTTTTTGTTGTTGCTGATTCATCATGAATTGCGCCCTTAGCTTACGGCGCGCCCTCGAGCGGCGATTTTGAAACCAATAGAAGACGTTGTTGTCGTGTGCGGGCCCCAGTGCTTCGAGCATTTTGCGGATTGCAACGGTGTCTTTCTTGGACGGGTTGACCATACCGCCGTTGAATATGGACTCGAGGAGCTGCACTTGCTCCGGCGTGGGGCTCCATCGAGACCGAACCGGCCCGAGCTCGACGGGCTTTGGGTCGAGATCGTCGGCTGGACTGCCGTCGCTTTGGTTCTGATTGTCGGCCATTTGGAGAGAAATAGAGAGAGAGAGAGAGAGAGAGAGAGAGAGAGAGAGAGAGAGAGGGAGAGAGAGAGAGTATTTTTGTGGTGGTGATGTGTAAGAACATGGAGAAGAAAGGTTGAAGTTGGTCCCAAACTTTATTTATAGGGCTTTTGTTTGGTGACCATTTAGCCATTCGGGGGAACGTATATAGGTGGTTTGCGAGAGCCGTTCATGATTAAAAACGCTAGTTTTGAGCCACTTTGGTATTTTATTTTTATGATGTGCAATAAGTACCCCTCCACTACATGTCGTTATTATTTACATCGATCTCCTGCATTTTCTTCAAAGAATTTACAATTTTTCGCATTGAAATGAAATGGGTGTTTGTGCGAGATCCGAAGATATATGTGGGCTTGATCAAATTTGTCAAGATGGGAACATTACATTCACAGACCAAATACCTTGCTTTTACATTTTAAAGCTAAATCATCCTTATAGGCGCAGGAATTTAGTAGGGTTTTTAGAGCAACATTCGATCAATATCCCTCTCTTCAATTCTCAATCATTCTACCTCCTACTTCAGTTTCACAGTGAACTCCAACTAACATTACTCAATCATTACGATTAGTTGCTTCATTACCGAGCTAAACGAAAAAAAGGTGACAATAATATTCTTATTAATTATGTGTCGGCAATTGGCGTTGCCCGTTACTAAAAAACTAGATGTATAAAAGAATATCACTTCAGTCCCTAGGCTTTGAATACCATTTTGAATTCGTTTACGTACATTTTTATATGCATATTACGCACATCACAGATATATGTTATCTAAATATCTTATATGCTAAGTCTAAAACTATATGTATGATTTACCCTTTTTCATCGTATTATGTACCACGATACATTTTTTTTAAGGTACATTAAATTTTTATATGATATCCTTAAGCTAAAAGGGTACCATATATAAAATTCTGCCATGTACATATATGTAAAAAAGTTCCGATAAAGGACCGATCTAATACCATTTAATATGGTCTTTAAATGTAAACTTGTCATAATAATAATTAAAATAATATAACAAAACAAAATAATAATAACTAATAATAATGATAATAATAATAATAACAATAATAATAATAATAATAATAATAATAATAATAATAATAATAATATGATGATGATGATGATAAAGGGTGAATGATGAGTCGGTCGATGAGCCGACTCGAGCTCGTCGTCGGCTCACGAGTTCGATGAGCCGGCTCAAGCTCGACGAGCTGGAGCTCACTTGTGGGTGCTCTAAAGCTCGCAAGCCGAGCGCGAGCTTGTTTTATTTTATTACTTCTTATTTATTTTTTATTACTTTTTAATAAAAACACAGAGGTGGAGCTCAACGAGCTTTATGGGCTCGAGCTCCATTTTGAAATTCATAACTTAAAATCATGCGATTCCATCAAATATGCGAACTCAAATGCCTCCTAAGAAGTTTCGATTTTAGGAGAAGAGAAATCTAGTTACAAATTATTGTATCGATTGATGGTTTCGGGTTTTGGCTCTCCCTGTGGGGAATCCCCGTCCCCGTCAAGTAAAAAGATACGTAATAGGCCCGGCCCGAGGGGATTTTCGGCGCCATAATTAATTTTTCAAAACTTCTATATATTATAATATATTAAGTGAATACATTAGTTATATTATATTATATTATACATTATATTAATAATAATAATATAACTAATGAAAACCTCTTTTAAAATGATTGATAGAATTAAACTTTGGATAAAGGTTGTGATAAAATTTGACTAAGATTAATTATACACAAGTGGTTGCTTCATTTCATTACCGAGCTAAACGAAGAAAAGGTGACTAATATTCTTATTGATATTACATTCACCACATAAAAAGGTCGCATCTTTTAACAAACAAGGAAATTCATTCATTCGCATAGTGAATAATGATGGAAAAGGCATTCCATTTCTTCACACACTAGTTCATAATCATATTATATGTTTGATCAAACCCTAATAATAAGGTGGAATAGTCAACGTTTAGGAACGCATACATAATCAACGAATATTTTGTCTATATAAGAAGATTCATGCAACAAGTAAAGTTAGCTCTAAAATATTCTGATCACCTCTATACCAATAGACAGTAGACGCCTGTTAGAAGGACTAGGGGTGACCACAGTTCGGTAAACCGACTGAACTGACCGAATTACCGAAATTTCGGTACGTACGAAATACCGTACAAACAATTCGGTTCGATATTCGGTTTTAAAATTCTGAAATTTCGGTAATTCGGTTCGGTTTGGTTCGGTTTTTTATTTCGGTATACCGAATATACCGAATTACTGATCGAGCGGATCGAGTAATAAAATAAAACGAACACTAACGAAATATCCTACGCTCAACAGGCAAGTGTACCTATCGAAATAGCATAGACGTAGCAAGTATTCGAGTATCGAATCCCAAAAGAACTATGTACCTTAGAAAAACGTTTGCTTAAATATCCTAGTACGAACGTTTGATTGTTGAAACGGTAAATAACGATACTTAGAAAATACAACTTAATCTTAAGTAGCACGAAGAAGAAAACCCTTATGTAAACAGACGTATTTGAGACTTCGAATCCCCCTAGCTCGACCAATACATATATCGAGTACACGTAAGCAACACTATCATTAGACCGTGAAGATTCCTACAACATGCGTACGAATTCATATGACTGACGAAACTGCGCCTTATCATACGAGACTCGCAAACAACTAATCAACCAATTAAATAGCCGGGCAAGCTTCCCTAAATACTTAACCGAAGATTGCATTAAAAACACGGTGAATCACACTATCAGATTTGACTCAAATCCGGCGGGGTAGTTCAACCTATCTCTAGCGATGAGTTTATTCCGCTTGTTTACGAGTGGTTTAATCGTTCGCCCCTCTCTCGAGCGTAGCGTACGATTTCCCGGACTACGTTAACTTAAACACATAGACATGATCAAGCTAACTAGATGATTTTAATCACATAGACATAATCAAAATCATATGCTTCATAAACGAGTCGTAACAATAGTAATACATCAAATACACGTAAACATACGATCGATTTCGCTAGGGTTCATCTCATCTCAAATACAATAAATTTAGCTACTCATTGTCATGACAACAAAGAACGTAATTAACATCGAATACGTCATAAATACTTCCCTGAATTCGACTTCGAAGTTAATCTCGTTCTTCGTTTAGGACTTTTATCGAGCACTTGGTGAGCAACTAATGTTGTGTTCTTGGGGCTTAGAATGGTAACGTGTATGTGACTATGTGTATGTATATGTGAGCTTAGATTGGTCTTTCACGTACCTTCCCCTTCTCTTCTTAATACCTTCGCTCTTTTTCACGTTGGCTCCTTATATAGAGTTTTCATCACCTCTTTTGCTCTTCTTTTCAACGTCAGTTCCAAGGAGTTGCCAAAATCAGATTTCTTGTCTCCCATGCTTGAAAGATTATAGCCTCCAAAGTCATGATTTGCAGCCATTGAGCCGCCAAAAGAGATTTCTTATCCCTAGTTTCATTTCCAAGATGATAAGATAAGTTGAAGTCGCTTTCTGTTCATGTTCTTGACTTTAAAGTCATGATTTGCAGCCATTGAAGTCGATTTCTTGACTCTAGCACCTCCTTTCACGGCCATGAAGCACCCTTCACGGCCTTGTTGATCAATGTTCACGGCCGTGACACAATCGGGTAAGAAAACAGCTCTCTGGTGCTCTTCACGGCCTCTTACAAACCATTCACGGCCGTGACTAATTTTCTGTAAAACAGCAGCACATTCAAAAATTCATATCTTCCATTATAGACCTCGGATTAAAAATCCTTTGGACAGAATCAAGATTAACAAGTCCTCTATCTATGGTTAAAATTTCAGGTCCATCGGACGTCATTTACCCCGTGATCATTGAGAAATAAGAAACTGTCGCAAAACTACCGTAAAACGTTTGATTTTGTTGTGAAACCATATTATAGCACAAAAATAATCCAAACGGCTTCACCTATCATGCAAACGACTTGAATGTAACATATATAAACGTAAGAAAATACGTTTATCAATTACCGAATTATATTTTTTAATAATTAAATATATTAATAACAATAATATTGAAAAGTCACATAGCTTTACATCGACCTTTTACTTTCAAAATCCCAATTAGAAATCTTGAAAGCCCTAACTCGTCAAGATCGAAGAAGGCATAAACTCCATCTCAAAATCTGCCCGTCATCGCATCATCTCTCCTTCCTTTAAGTTCGTCAGTTCGATCATCAAGTCTCTTTATGCACTCGTAGAAGCTCACCAATTTCGTTCAAGAGAAGTTGTCTAAATCGTCGTTACGGTAACCCAATTCAGTTCAGACCATTTTCTTCGTCTTCTTCTTCCGTCGGAGTTAATTGTTGTTACGGTGATGCATACGGCGGAGATACGAGTGATGAACAGCCTCTGACCTTATCTCGTGCTTATGATGTTCTTGGCGTCGATCCTCAGTGCTCCTCCGAGCAGCTGAAGTCTGCTTTTCGAGCCAAAGTGTGTATGGTTATCAATTTCTTGCGGGCAATTGTTTCTTACTCTTATTGATTGGTTTTTGCATTTGCTTTCTCTTTTCCCTTCTGCGAAATTGTTGTGCTCACAGGTTAAGCAGTTTCCCTTTTTGCATTTTTATTTTTCTCTTTTTCCTTTTGCAGTTTCTTACTCTTATTGATCCAGTGCGATTCTTTTTAACAGGAATTTTCGTTAACCATTCGGTAAAACGAAATAACCGAAAACCGAACTGACTAATTCGGTTCGGTAGTCGATTTAAAAAAATCAAATATTTCAGTTCGGTTAACCGAAAATTCGGTTCGGTTTAGTTCGGTACGTACCGAATGCCCACCCCTAAGAAGGACACCTTGATTCAATACATACTCTTTGGGCTCAAGAAATAATTTGGGCCATTAGCAGATTAAAGGGAAGATCCAAAGTCAATGTTCTGGAAGGCTTAAAAACTAGAAGGCGGGATGAAATGCAGGGATGCAATTTCTTTGGCTAAATATGATGGAATTTGTGGGCCTCGGTCACGATAGCCGTTACGTATTCTCGATCCCATGCTCGAGTTGCTACCGTAACCAGTGGCGGAGGCAGGATGTCCAATTAGTGGGGTCCAGTTATACTGGACCCCAAACCCAATATTGAAAAAATTTCAGTGGGGTCCTAATAGTGTGATTTTTTTCAATTTTTGACCTATCATTAAAAAATCATTAACAAATTTTTTTCTTCCAGTGGGGTCCAGTGACCCCACTGGACCTAATGTGGCTCCGCCACTGACCGTAATCGTTAGTACCCTAACACATTAGTACCCTAAAACGACGTCATAACGTAATCTCGTTTTTCGTAAGCGAGATTACGGTCGTTATGCGGAAGCTCACGGTGTGTCGTAACGCGGTCTCGTTATCGTTAGCGAGATCACTACCGTGAAGCAGATCATCTCGAGTACATGAACCGAAATGAGTTTGAAACTAATGAGTTACATGTGTTGATTGCAGACATCGTCGTAGGCGTCGGGACACGATCTTCGCCTCTTTCGCTCTACGGAGGTTGATGGAGACCCGTGTACTTCTTTAAGGGCTCCCACGCGTTATAGTGTATTTCAACGTACCGTTCGATCGTAATGAAGATTTTTATGTACGTTGTAAGTCTTTGTACGAGAGCATAATGTAAAAGACGTTTCTGTAAAGTGTTATGAGTGATAATGTAAAAAGGCTGAAATAAGACCTTTATATAGAAGCATTAGGAAGCCGGGCTTTAATTATGTAGAGCAAGCGACGACAAGCCCAATAAGTGTAAAGGTTATTAGTCCGTTCATCAAAGATTAATAACTGACAATAAATAATAAATTATTAAGGATCAAATACCCGAACTAATTATTTTTGTAGGCCTAAATAACGTGAATGGATTTAATCATTCCAACATTTTCTCACTTGGCCAAAGAACATAATTAATTAGTGTTTTTTTGGGAAAATACCGGTAACGTTATATCTTAATAATGACCATATATATCTAAACATCGAATTGGATATAGGCCAAATCTAAATTCGCATGAAATAGATTCGTTCCTAAGTCACAAACTCGACATCGTCGATATTAGGTCCATAACATAAGTGGTCCTCGATGTGATTTAGACCGTAATGGTTAACATAAGTGCGCAAGTCATAAGCAATAAAAATCACATCGACAAACATAAGTAGTATCCAAATTATTACATAATGTGATCACATATAATATATCCATTTAAATTAATAATCCAATCGAAATTTGCATAAAGTCCCAAGTTACATATGTGCTCGCAAAGCACTTTTGGGAGGTCAGGCTTTTGTCAATGGGTCAGCTACCATAGCACTAGTACAGATGTGCTCAATGGATATTTGCTCATTTGGATCCTTTCTTACACAACAAGATACTTAATATCAATGTTCTTCGAAGCACTACTTGACTTGTTGTTCTTTGAAAAGAATACTACAGCCTGATTATCGCAGCAGACTTTTAGTGGTTTTGTATAGAGTTCACTATTTGGAGCCTAGCGATGAAGCTCCTGACCCATATCGCATGGCATGATGCTTCATAACAGGCAACGAACTCTGTTTCCATGGTGGAAGAAGCAGTCATCATTTGCTTTTTGCTTTTCCAAGAAACATGTGCACCAGATAACATAAACAAATATTCCAGATGTTGATTTTCCGGTGTCAAGGCATTCTGCATAATCGGAATAAGAGTCTCTGATTTCCTATAAACCTTTGGTAAGCTGTAAGTGTCGCAAAACCTTTTTGACATTCTTCCAGTGATCCATTTGTGGATTAATCTGGTATCGTCCAAGCATGCCAACAATATAGACGATATCTGGGCGCTTGCATACTTGAACGTACATAAGGCTACTGACACCAGATGCATAAGGGATATTAACCATTTCTGGTAGCGCCAATTGGGTCATGAGACACTGTGATAAGCTGAATTTTTCGCCTTTACAGACCGGTGCTACCATGGGAGAGCAATTATGCATGTTGTATCTTTTAAGGACCTTTTCATATGAGCATTCTGAGAAAGGCCTAACATGCCACGAGTCCTGTCTCGGTGAATTTCTATGCCTATGATGTAAGAGGCTTCACCAAGATCATTCCTATCAAATTAACTCGATAAATTTTCTAGTCTTGCGTAATATGCCTAAATCGTTACAGGCAAGTAATATATCATTCACGTACAATACAAGGATGATAAATTTGCACATGGATTTTCATAAATATGCATTGGTCGACCAAATTTTCTTTGAAATCGAATTCACTAATCACCTCTAAAAATTTTAATTACCACTTACGAGATGACTGTTTGAGGCCATAATGGACTTCTTAAGCTTGCTTACCATGTGTTCCTTACCCTCAACTAGAACACCTTTTGGTTGCATCATAAGACATCCTCATGCAAGTCACCGTTAACAGTGGCGGAGCTAGACATTCACCCCAGTGGTACAACAAAAAATTAAAATCTGTACAAATACCAACAGTGGCATTACTATAGAATGATTTCATTTCTATTTATCACAACCATCTTAACAGAAGGTACAAGATTGTTCTAAGCCAAAATCTTGTATACATACTACATCAAAAGCAGTAGAACAAGGCATCCCTGGCCAAGAAACTTCGCCAAAATACCTGAAGCTTGTACCATCAAAATCATATATACATCAAAAGCAGTGGAATACAAGGCATCCCATGGTCAAGAAACGTCGCCAAAATACCCGAAGCTTGTACCATCAAAACATTCACAAAACAGCCTGCATAATAGCTTCACAGTTTTATACGTCGATCTCCCATTTGAAACCTTTTTATGATTGCTTAATAGTAATAAATACATCCCTCTCAACATATGCCATCATGCAGTCAGTCATTCAAAAAATTATTCCCCATTCGATTCCTGAGTCGACACTTTATATAGCAGAAAAAGCCCGTTCAACTGTAGCTGTAGCATGGTAGATCAATGCCAACTTCAACAACAACTGCACAAGTGGATACATCGTATGTCTCCTTGTTTGGACTAGTTTTCGAGCAGGACTACCAATTACATTCAAATCTGAAAATTCTCCAGACTTCATATCCACAATATAATTCTCCAACTGCGATCAAGCGTCAAAATATCCACACTAGAGAAATCAGACGGATAAAATTTTGCCAACTCATTCAATTTCTCTTTATCGACAGCAGAAAATGAATTACCGGGACTCAAAGAACTGATACAGATAAACAACTTCGTATTTACCTCTGTAAATCGGCTATGCATTACTTGAAGCTGTAAGTCGAGCACTTGATTAAATATTCCTATTCGAAAATGATGGTCATTGTAACTTTTTGGGTTACACGCTTGGGCCTCCCTAGAGCTTTATAGTCATAATTCATGTTCGGACTATGTATATTCTGAACACTGTAGAATGTCGAAACTTCACTCACCAAAGAACTCCATCCTTCATCTCGCATATTCTGCAATTGATAAACCTATATCAACATATTTATTGCAGTATTTATTTGGGTTATAATAGAGTTTTAGTAATCATTTTATGCATTTATCCGCTCTATTTACCCCTATTTTGATATTGAAGGACCTTAGGACGGCTATCGGACGAAAATGAGCGAAAACGAGGCAAAACGGAGCAAGTACGACGAAAACAGGAAGTGTATTACACTAGGCCGTGACTATGAGCAGTGTTCACCTCCGCCCAGGCAAAGATGTTCACGGCCGTGAATGCAAGTGCACCAGGCCGTGAACCACGGTAGAGAGCCAAGTCAAAGAGGTTGTCACGACCGTGACACCTCGTGCACCAGGCCGTGACAGAAGTGCGAGAGCTATACCAGAGAGAGTCACGGCCGTGAAGCCCGCCTGAAAAGTAGCAACGGATTAGAAAATTCATATCTCTCAATCTAGACCTCAGATGTGCTGTCCTAGGCCGTGAAGTCACGGCCGTGACGCAAACCTCCCGAAAGCATCACGGCTGTGAATGTGCTGTCCTAGGCCGTGAAGCATGGCAGTGAGCTCATTCCATGCCCCGACAGCGTCACGGCCGTGAAGGCCCATGTCCCAGGCCGTGAAGGTGTCGAATTTCACTATAAAAGCCCAATTTCGATTCAAATAAGGGGAACTCCTTTCAGAACTCAACCCTAATATATCAGAGACGAAAGAGAGCCGTCAACAGAGAAACACCCCCAGAAGCGCAAGAGACGGATAAACAACGCTTTCACGCCGAATTGATCAAGGAAAGAGAATCTTCCCCCGACACCATCCCAGATCAATCAGAAGGGAAGATTATGAGTCCTCTGCCCTTGTTCTCTATTTCTTTCGTTGTTTTTCCATTGATTACGAGTAGCTAAATTCCCTATGTGTTTGGGAGTAGATGAACGCTAGGTTGATTCGTGCTTAAGACATATATTTATCGTGACTCGTGTATACTGACTATTTATCTATCTATGAAAGTGTTTCTTCGCTTTAATATGTCTATGTGTTATAGTGAATATGTGGTAAATCGTTTAGGGCGACAGCTAAACAACGATTAGGCTGTTCGTAGATGATATGACTCGAGTATAGGGCGACATCAAATACTCGATCGTTGCCGTTAGTAATTGTCGAATCTCAGATCCCCGCAAGCGTCTAGGGCGATAGCAAATTCGTGAGTGGGTAGGAAATTACTGCGATATAGTCAAGAATAACATATGAGTAATATATTAGTGTCTTAGACGATAGTACCTAGCGGGATTCAAATCCCGAGCACATTATTCTTATCTGAAAACTCTCTTGTCAGTTTTAGTCGTGTTCTCTTACTCTCTCATTGCTTTAGGATTGGTTTGTTAGGTTAGTTCTTAGTATAAACAATTTGCACACTTTATTTAGACTAGCTATCGAGTCGATACGTTATTACTAGTAATCAGTTTATTCTAGTAATCAGTTTATTCATCGTGTTCGATACTCGTTTACTCACTTTACTGCACTACAAATGATAGGTCCACTGCCTATCGCACGTCGGTAATAGTAATCAAGTATTCGTTTTATTTATCACTTGTCGCACTTGCACATTATATTAGCCACCACGTGTCGATCAAGTTTTTGGCGCCGTTGCCGGGGAGTAGATTGATATTAGGAACACCGTAGTTCGGTACTTTAGCCATTTTATTTGACGTTTTCTTTGCCTTTTACCATTTGCGTTATTTGTTCTTTTAGTCATTATTATTTTCGTTATTTCTTTTATGTGTTGATTTGTTCTTCGCTGATCTTTTGATTTCTGTCTAATGAAGGTACAATTCAACCGTGATGACCCGAAGCCATCCATCGGGTCCCATTGTTGAAGGAGATCCAGACTTCGAACGTTAGCTACCAAGACAGCTCAGATACGATTCCGAAGCCACTACTAGTAACTCGCAAGAAGCTTTAGTCAGCTATTCAGACGATAATTCTCAGGAGTCAGCAGAAAATTCCCGAGAGGAGACGTCCGTAGATGGATCGGAGATAGAAGGAATATGGCGGACCATAGAGTACCTGTCCACAATGTTCCAGAGGAGGAGCAATCACTACAAGATCTGCTCAAGAACGCCACACTAGGCGGTGCGGAGTCGGCGATCGTTATTCCGTCGATCGAGAACAACAACTTCGAACTGAAGCATTCTTTGGTTCAGATGATCTCTCAGACGGCTCAGCTTGAGCGAAATCCAGACGACGATCCCTACTCACATCTGAAGGCCTTTCTGATGGTGACCGACACCATTAAGATCAACGGGGTCACGGGCGATGCAATCAAATTGATGTTATCCCATTCTCGCTGAAGTTCAGGGCGAAGGATTGGCTTGAGATGTTGCCACCCCGATCGATCACCACATGGGAGGAGCTGTGAGCCGTATTCATCGGGCACTACTTCCCATTATCAAAGGTGCTAAAGCTGAAGATGCAGATATCGCTCCTCCACTAGAAGGACTCAGAAAATCTCTGGGGTGTGGGAGCGATAGAAGTCGCTAGTGAAGAAATGCCCCCAGCACGGAATGTCGAAGGCAGCCGAGATCAATCGATTCCACGAGGGACTCAATGATCAGACTGTTCACATGTTAGATGGGGCCGCAGGATGAGGACTCGTGAAGCTTAGTGCGACCGATGCTTGGAGCCTGATCGAGGACTATTCGAGGAACAGTTTCATGAGGGGCAATACGAGAATTAAAACGCCAGGCATATTCGGAGTGAGCGAGGAGACGGCCACGAATGCCAAATTTGAGGCGCTCCAGCAACAAATCGCGGCGACGAACTCTCAGCTGCAGACGGTGATTGGCGCACTACTTCCAAAATCCGGGCAGACACAGCCCGTGAACGCCGTGACGACCACCGCACCATCGCAGCAAACACCGTACCTACCAATGTGCGGGATCTATGGCGCAGCCCATGAGATGTCCGAGTGCCAACTTGGGCAGCCGCTGGAGCACGTAGATTACATTGGCAACTATCAGGGGCAGCGAGGTTTCCAACCTCGAGCGCACCCAAATCTGGTGTACGGGAATCCAAACCACCAACAAGGACCGCCGGGATTTTAGCCCAGACCGTTCGGTTTCCAAAGGGGGCACCATGATAGTATCAGAGTGCGCCCGCGGGGTCAGGATCTGACGATATGAAGGAGATGAAGGACATGATGAAGATGCTCCTCACTAATTTCGGCCAAACCACAACAGCTCATGAGAGTCGAATGATGAAATTGAAGGAGTATATGGAAGCAAACGACATATGTGCTCAAAATACATATGCATCGATTAAGAAGTTGGAGCAACAAGTGGGCCAATTAGCAAAGCAACTGGCGCGACGAAATCAATGATCACTCCCGAGCTACACCGAGACAAACCGTAAGGAGTACTGCAACATGGTAACCTTGAGGAGCGGGAGAGGATTGCAAGAAGTTCCCGCCAAGCAGAATTCAAAGGAGAAAGTCGATTTCGAGGGCCACGACGAGCCAGAAGTGGAGGAAAGCAAGGGCGACGGAGTCGAGAAGGTCAAGGATGACAAGAGAAAGGCACGACCATTCGTGAAGTCGTACCAGCCGAAGATTCTGTACCCATCTCGGTTGAGGGAAGCCGAACCTGAAAAAGAGAAGGTCGAACCTAAAAAGGAGGAAGTCGCGCTTGAAAAAGAAAAGGCAGAGGAGAATGCGCGACCACCAGTGAGGCCGTATTAGCCGAAGGTTCCCTACCCAGCACGTTTGAAGAAGGACAAAGACGAGGCACTATTTAGCAGATTTATGGGTATGTGTAAAGAATAACATATTAACTTACCGTTTGTTGAAGCTATTACGTAGATGCCCAGTTTCGTGAAGTTCCTGAAGGACTTGCTGACAAATCGACGGAAGCTCGAACACGTCTCCACTGTATACCTACGAGGAGAGTGCTCGGCGATACTCCAGAGCAAGATACCGAAAAAGCTAAGGACCCAGGGAGTTTTACTATTCCTTGTCATATATGTGACTTAGTAGCTGAGCATGCTTTAGCTGATCTAGGCGCTAGTATAAATTTGATGCCGTACTCCATGTTTAAGCGCTTAGGATTAGGTGAACCACGACCCACTAGGATGAGTATTCAATTGGCAGATAGATCGTTAAGTTACCCCCTAGGTGTTATCGAGGATGTTCTAGTTAAGGTTGATAAGTTCGTTATCCCTGCTGATTTTGTTATTCTAGAGATGGACGAGGATGAAAATATTCCATTAATTCTAGGTAGACCATTCTTAGCTACAGGCGAGACTCTGATAGATGTTAGGAATGGAACATTGACTTTGACTGCAGACGGCGAGAAAATTACGTTTAATATGTCTGATTCGACGAAAAAGAGTAGCGAGCACGATAATAAATGCTATTACTTGGATGCTTGTGAGCACGATTTCTCGTCTTCTGTGCAAGGTTTATCACATGTTTTGAGCGAGGAGGAAGACGACGAGCCTATTATAGCCGTTGATGGGAGCAGCGAAGAGGTTAAGGACAAAAGCCCAGTCAAGGAGCAACTGACACTAGAGTTGAAACTGCTGCCCGGCGGAGAGCGACAACTCCAAAAGTTGAATGGAGGCGAGGGAGGTTTAAGCGAAAAGGAGATATTATACGTACAATTCCAGCCATCCTAAGAAACAAAAAAGGGAGTTATGTCCAGCTAAAGACGTTAAAAGAAGCGCTCCTTGGGAGGCAACCCAGGTTTTATCTATCTATTATTTTTTATTTTTTATTTGTCTATAACTATGATGCATATGAATATGAATATTATTATTATTATTATTATTATTATTATTATCTATGCCTATTTCTTTTTTACGTTTAATTTTTCTTTTAGTTATGTTAGGATACGTATCACGAGTCACGATACGATGACCTTCACGCGTTCAGTCACGACTACGTCACGACCACGTCACTTATTCGTCAGGGGAATCCCGTTCTTTTTAACCTTATTTTCCCCTTCCGTTTATCCTTTTTACGTTGAGGACAACGTCAGTCTTAAGTGTGGGAGGGGAATTTAGGTTGAGAATGTACGTGAAATTTTTTTATGTCGTGTCCGTAAGCTATTAATTTCGTTGGAAAGGCATGAATTCTTTGAAATCAGGCATAATTATTTGCGTTTATCTCGAGTTAGTTTGAAAATTAAGGAGTCTTGTGGGCGATTAGGACTTGTATGATTGATTGAATCGTGTCTGCTTGGATAGACATAGCGCTACTTTGAGGGATTCGTGCACATAACCCGTTTACGTTGCGAGAGTTTGAGCCTGACGAGCTTATGCTCAATTTTTTTCTTGGTTGTGTGACGTGCCTATATCTCTCTAGAATTTGCCTGTTTGATACGCGTTGAAAATGTTTGGGTTGCGTTCGTGTGGAAATGACGAGGGCATTAGGAAATAAGTCCAGAGCCAAATTTCCCAACCCACGACTGATCCCCATAGTTAGCCACTTTGAGCCGAACCTATTCATTTCTCCCCTCGTAAATTATAAAAGCCGCTAGCCCGAATAAGCCTCCAGAGATCATCTGAACATGAGTTGATTAGAATAGAGCAGAAGTCAAACTTGAGGGTTACTGCTTTAATGTCTGATTTAATGTTACTTCTCTGTTATTCGGTGAAATGACTCGATGCTATTTGACCGTTTTCTGAAATGACCCGATCCCTTGCATAAGCCTGCCCATAAACCTTTTGTAAGATATAGGTTTTGGTAATAAGTATCCCTAGGTACACGGCAATTCGCTGTGACGATGTATTCTTTGCGACAAAAGGCCAAACCTTGATGTTTAGGAAATAAGGGCAGTGCACAAAATCAGATCGTAAATAAGGTGGAGGGGCAGAAAATGAAAGGAAACTGAGTTGAGAGGGTCGGGCAGAAAAGTCTAGGATTTCAGAGCGAGAATGTTGAGTCTTATGTTGGGGCATGTGACTGTCAGTTTGATCATGCTAAATTCTTTGAGTTTTTGCTTATGTGTCTTAGCTTTAGGATTACGTTTGTCAGTGTCTATGCTTGTCATCTCATTATTATTGACCACGTTTCGACCCAAAAAACCCTCAGATTTACGCTTACCACCTTAAGTAGAAGATATGCGATTAACTTGCAAGCCTATGTTAATTTGAGCGATTTACTGATATAACTAGCCTATACACTGAGCGATTTGAGTGAATCATTGTGAGGTGTTGGTCTTGATTTGTAGTGCTAAGGAAATTCAGGTTGATAGGTGCGAATCAATAGTGTACTGTCTATGATTGTTTGCTTGATTACATTTTGTGCTTTCTAGCTATGATGATAAGTTGCGAACAATTATGCCGTCACCTTGATTTGATGCCTTTTCCGATTTCTAATTTACTTGAGGACAAGCAAATACTTAAGTGTGAGGGGGTTTGATAAACGTATATCAACACATTTGTTTTAGTATTTATTTGGGTTATAATAGAATTTTAGTAATCATTTTATGCATTTATCCGCTCTATTTACACCTATTTTGATATTGAAGGACCTTAAGACGGCTATCGGGCGAAAAGGAACAAAAACGAGGCAAAACGGAGCAAGTACGATGAAAACAGGAAGTGTATTACACTAGGCCGTGACTATGAGCAGTGTTCACCTCCGCCCAAGCAAAGATGTTCACGGCTGTGAATACAAGTGCTCCGGGCTGTGAACCACGGCTGAGAGTCAAGTCAAAGAGGCTGTCACGGCCGCGACACCTCGTGCACCAGGCCGTGACAGAAGTACGATAGCTAAACCAGAGAGAGTCACGGCCGTGAAGCCCGCCTGAAAAGTAGCAACGGATTAGAAAATTCATATCTCTCAATCTAGACCTTGGATTGAGAATCCCTTTTGTCAAAGTTAAGGTTGGCGAGTATACTTCTGTCGTTTAACTTTCAGGTCAATCGGACATTTTTTACCCCTTGATCTGAGTGAAATAAAGAACTGCTGCAAACCTGCCGAATGCGTCATGGCCGTGAATGTGCTGTCCTAGGCCGTGAAGCACGGCAGTGAGCTCATTTTGTGCCCCGACAGTGTCACGACTGTGAAGGCCCGTGTCCCAGGCTCGATATTTTAGTGTCTTAGACGATAGTACCTAGCGGAATTCGAATCCCGAGCACATTATTCTTATCGGAAAACACTCTTATCAGTTTTAGTCGTGTTCTCTTACTCTCTCTCATTGCTTTAGGATTGATTTGTTAGGTTAGTTCTTAGTATAAACAATTTGCGCACTTTATTTAGGCTAGATATCGAGTCCCATAGGTTATTACTAGTAATCAGTTTATTCCTCATGTTCGATAATCGTTTACTCACTTTACTACACTACAAACGATAGGTCCACTGCCTATCGCACGTCGGTGATAGTAATCAAGTATTCGTTTTATTTATCACTTGTCGCACTTGCACACTATATTAGCACACCACGTGTCGATCAGCAATCTCAACTTGCACACTTTTACTTGCTTCATAGCGTTAAGAATCTCTTGATCTTTCTTCTGCAGAAGTACTGATAAGTCATTTGTTATGCCCAATATATTTTTCATTAGATAAAGACTAAAGGCAAACTCAAAAGAATGCAAATAACCCAGCAAAACATGTGTCTTCTTTAATCATCTCAAGGACATTGATTGTCGTAGAGTACATATTCAACAAGTTTAGAATTGAAACATAATGCGAACCCCAACGCGTATCTCTAGCTTTTTTGAGATTAGTTTCTTGGTTTAAACCACGACCACTAGGAATTTCTCCATTTGCTAATGCATGAGCTAGTTTTGCTGCTTGTGTATCACGAACAAGATCTTGACGTTTGCTAGAGCCTCCAAGAATAAACCATGATAAAGAATAAGGCTTAATTATTTTTTTAGTCCCGTAACTTAGGGGGTGTGGCATTATAGGGACACATAACTTAGGTGGTGCATTATAGGGACAATAACTTTCGAAAAGTACGCATTATTAGGACATTATACGGCCCGACCCGTATTTTGGCCCAAATCTGCTGAGGTGGCATAATATTTTTACCATCTCTCATCCAAATTGTCAGCCACGTCAAAAAAAACGCCACAATCTATAAAGCATATAAAAACTAAAATTTCGAGAAAAAAAAAAGTAAAAATGATAAAGCCGAGCCAGCTCTCCACCATCGCCGACCTCGTCGTGCCACCACTGTCGGAATCCGTCATCACCCGAAGTCGAGCAAACCCAGCCCTCGCCCGACCTTGCACCACCGGCACACTTCAAAAGCCGACGGCCTCACACCTCCCAGCAGTCGCACGCCGCCGTTAGCCGGAATCCGTCGCCATCGGATGCCAATCAAACCCAGACATCTCGTGACCCTTGCACATCCACCACACCTCTCCGAAGCCACCACCACCAGACACCAGATCCGCCACCGTCTCTCCACACCAGATCCGCCACCCACTCTCGCACCACTGCCACCAGCCACCGTCTCCTGCTCTCATAATCGACCACCACCGCCAGATCTGAAGTCGCCCGCCACCTCTCGCAGCCGCCACCCCTCGATTCCGTCGCCGACCTCGCCGGATGCCTCGAAGTTCGCCGGAATCCAGCTCGTAGAAGCCCGTCTCCACCGCCAGAGTCGCCGATCGGCTCTCCACGTTGCCCGTCCAGTCTTCCGTCGCCGCCCAGCACGCACACACACAGAGATAGAGAGAGAGAGAGAGAGAGAGAGAGAGAGAGAGAGAGGAGGAGACGAGAGGAGAGAGATGAAGTGAAATCGAATTTATCTTTTTTAATTTTTAATTTCAATCTTTTTTTTAATTTCCATTGTGGCGTTTTTGTTGACGTGGCTGAAAACTTGGATGAGAGATGGTAAATATATTATGCCACCTCAGCGGATTTGGGCCAAAATACGGGTCGGGGCGTATAATGTCCTAAAAATGCTTACTTTTCGAAAGTTATTGTCCCTATAATGCACCACCTAAGTTATGTGTCCCTATAATGCCACACCCCCTAAGTTACGGGACTGAAAAAATAATTCAGCCTAAAGAATTTTGCCAAGATGGTTCTTCACAACAGCTACTAGAGTCAACTGAAGTTGATGCAAAAATCAGTGAACATAATACGCTTCTTTATGTTCTTTTATGATCAAACCCTTAAGACCAATAAATTCACCTTTCATATTGCTTGCACCATTATAACATTGTCCACGCACTCGAGATAAACTAAATTGTGCTTTAACAGTAAGTTCTCCACTGCACCTTTGACATGAACAAACCCAAGCAATCTTTCCACTATAAATCCATTTTTATCAGCATACCCCAATGCAAGTGCCAACTGCTCTTTGCCAGATGCATCACGAGATTCATCAACTAATATGGCAAATAAATCATCACGGAGCTCACATATGATAGAATTAAGTGTTCCAGTAGCGATTGTATTCACAATTTCTTTCTGTATATCAGGAGAAGTCAACTTAACGTTCTTCTTAATTTTTCCAACAACAACTTCTTTGATCTCCTCATTATGATCTGCAAGAAAGCGTAACAGTTCTAAGAAGTTACCCCTATTGATTTAGTCTTCAGATTCATCGTGACCCCGAAAAGTTAGACCTTGTCGCAACAGAAACCTTATGCAATCAATCATTGCAACCAATTTGATATGATACTCCTTTTGTTTGTCACTTTGCTTATGGAAAGCAAGAACGATCTGTTGGTCCCCATTCATTAAATCAAGACATTTTTTCAAAGCTTGATTGTGCAAGCTATTAGAATCGCCAACATGAGCATCAAGTCTTCTTTTATTCCATGCTGTAAACCCCGTAGTAACAAAAGCATCACCTCCACCTTGATTTCGATGATATGGTTTGAATAAGTAGCAACAAAGACAAAAGGCCGCATCCTTGCTTATACTATATTCTAGCCATGTAGGATTGAAACAACGTAAACGACTACCAATACTTCTTTTCGGAAAATTGTGATTATGAGGTTGACAAGGACCTTTCATTAGAAAATGTCTTCTTACTTCTCGTTGCTTTGCACCAAGTTCTAAATTTTTTTCCGTAAACCAGTGTCTGATTGAAGCACGTCTGGCTCTATTCCAGCACTACCTCGAATCTCTAAATTACTACTCGGAGTATTCACTGTCGAAGCCGGCGAAAACGAAGTAGATGATTCTTTTGATAGTTTCGGTCCTCTTATCACAAATTTATCCATCAATTTGCATGAATATTTGATTAAATCTAAACATTACATACATCTTCAAGAATGAAAATTAATTTCTAAAATAAGTGGAACCGAAACCCTAGCCTCAGAAAAATGAAATAAAATACCTTAATTACCACAAATCAAATGAAGTTGAGGAGATTGAGAAGTCTGCTGTTGTTGATTGGGGTACTTCAGGAGTCGATTTAGTTCTCTATTGATGATGGTAAAAATTCCCAGCGAAGGAAATTTGAAATTGGATTGAATAATTTTCTTCTTCTTTAAATTATTATTTGTGAGTGGGGTCGATTTGCCCAAATTAAGTAAATTAAGTATAATATTATTTTTCTATTGTTAATAATAAAAGGAAAAAATATCCAATCGAGTCCATGGACCCCACTAGCCCAATAGTGCCTCCGCCATTGACCGTTAAAGAATGATGTTTTTAACGTCCATTTGATGCAGCTCTAACGTAATGAGCTACAAGGGCCATAATTATATGGAATGAATCCTTTGTAGATACGGGAGAGAAGGTTTCATTATAATCAACACATTCTCTTTGCGTAAACCCTTTAGCAAACATCGGGCCTTGTACCGTTCGACATTGCCTTGAGGATTCATTTTGGTTTTGAATACCCATTTACAACCTATCGGTTTGAATTCTTTAGGCAAGTCCACAGAGTCCCAGACGTTATTCAATTTAATTGAGTTTAACTCTTCGTTAGTAGCTTCAAGCCAATGAGTTCTTTGGTCGCATGTCATAGCAACGTTAAATGACACATGATCATTCCTAATAGAATTATCACAGTCATCTAAATAGACATAATCATCATGAAAAGTCAGTTTTCTCACTCGTTCAAATCTCCTTTGAGAATCTTGAACAACTAATGGAGAAGGATCATCATTAGGCCTATTCTCATTATATAGCAATCCTCCCACTGATTTAGGGATTGCTAAATCTCTTGACATAATGGGAAAATTTAAGAATTCACGTTCGTTTTCAAGAGTTATTACGAGATATGTTTTGATCACAAGTGCCGACATTTTCTAAAATACTGCATGTCTAGTTTTGACAATTCTTGTGGTATAACATGGTCAATAAAATCGAAAACCCTTAGATCGTTCAGGGATCGATAAAATAGCAACTTATAGTTTTAGAATCAAGCTTTCATACGTTTGGGTTGTAAATTTTAGCTTCGGCAGGACAGCCCCATGCACGCAAGTACTGAATACTCGGTTTCCTTTTCGCCCATAATTCATAAGGGGTTTTAGGTGTTGCCTTAGTAGGAACCCGATTAAGTATGTGCATGGGTGTTTTGAGTGCCTCAACACAAAGGTATTCAGGTAAAGAAGTTTGAATGCTTCGTACCATAGGTACGGTTTCGCCTCTCAGCAACACCGTTCGGCTGAGGTGTCCCTGGCATTGAAACCTGATGGACAATGCCACATTTTGTAAGAACAAGGCAAAGGCTCGAGGGTTGTGACCTGAGTCGGAGAATTTCCCGTAATATTGTCCTTCTCTATCAGATCTCATAACTTTGATTTGCAATCGCTTTGGTTTTCGACTTCGACTTTATAAGTCTTGAAAACCTGGAGTGCTTCGAATTTTTCATGAATGAGATAAATATGTCCGTTAAGAGAGTGGTCATCAATAAACGTAATGAAGTATCGATGGCCATTAATTCCAGCAATGTATGGACCACTGATATCAGTGTGACTCAGTTCTAATAGTCCATTACTTCTCGTGGTGCTACGTTCATCTCCATGGATAAATTTTCCTTTGATACACTTAATACAAGTGTCGAAATTAAAGAAATCTAATTGATGGAGAATTCCATCTCTAGTGAGACGTTGCATTCTATCTTGAGATATATGGCCTAAGCGCTCGTGCCATAATATCGCAGAATTCTAATCGATTAGCTTCTTTTGCCACTTGTTTGACTTGTGCTAATTTCATATGCAGATTCTATTAAATAAGCGGAGGAAGCGTTCAGACATAATCTATAGAGGTTTCCCTCCATCCGGAGCCAACAACGTGTGAATTTAATGAAATGGTAAAACATTTATTCTCAAACTTAAACGAGAAGCCATAAGCGTCAAGTTGAGATACAGAGATAAGGTTCTCGTAATACTGGTACATAAGCAGTATTAAACAAGTCCAAAATAAAACCACCTTCCAAAATTAATCGGAGAGTTCCTACGGCTTCAATTGGAACATTATTTCATTTCCAACCACGATGTTGCTTCTCCTTTATTTAGCTTCCTCATGGAACAAAATCGCTGCAATGAACAAGTTATATGCATAGAAGCACCAGTGTCAATCCACCATGTATTTAGTAGAAACATTAGCAAGGAAAGATTCATAACACACGTAGCTAGATACTTTACCCTTTTTAGCCAACCACACCTTGAATTTTGGACACTCCTTTTGAAAATGAGTAGTCTCACGGCTAAACTTACTAGGGGTGCTAAAAACCAACCCGAACCGCCAACCCGACACGAACCGTACCCGAAAATAGCAAGTTTGGGTTAGCATTTTCGGTCTGTTTAAGTAAATAGGTAAACCCGAATCCAACCCGAATATTAAGTGGGTCAGGTTAGGGTTCGAGTTTTCAACACGAAATCAATCGGAAATCAACCCATTTACCCGGATAATATAAATTATTAAAACTATCCTTAATATAAATAAAATAAACTGCAATGACTTGTATTCTTTGGAATTTTAATTATTGTTGATTTTTAGAAAACACAAAGTTTCTCTATTATTTTATTTAATTTGGGTTTATAATTCTAATTATTTAGTTGTTTTTTCTTTTTTTCTTTTAATTTTAAACGGGTTGGCGGGTTAATGAGTTATATTTGGATTAAAGCAGGTAGGGTTAGGGTTCGATATTTCACTACAAAAAAAAAGGCTTTTAGAGACTACAAGTATTAGTCGCTACACACCCAAAATTAGTCGCTAAACAGATTTAGCGACTACATTGGCGACTACAAGCTGTAGTCGCTATATGGCTTGTCGCTAAATTTGCGTAGTCGCCATTTAGTCGGCGTCTAGCGACTGCGACTACACTATTGTAGTCGCTAAATTACGTTGCGACTACATTAGCGACTACATTTATACGCTATTTTTAATTTGTTTTTTTATTTTTTTATTCTTATATTTTATTGTAATTGGTAATTAGATTAAATAGTTAATAAAAATAAAAATTAATAAAACTGGAAGTATAGAATAAAATTTAAAACGCCATTGATATGTATTATAAAACATAATCCACTACATAAAAGCAACAAAAACAAAACAGTACAACTAAAATCAAAACTCTTCGAAACAAGTGCTCAGCATCAAGTCTTTTATCTTGACCTTCCAATGACATCGCTGTAATTACCTTTCTCAGCCTGCAATAAACCATCATAAGATTTCTGTACAAGATCTCATCATCAAATATAAATCCATTAGTAAATAATTCATAATGGAAAATATATCCTACCTTGGCAGTATCCTGTTTCAGGGTCAACCCTGTAAAGAAGAAGAACAACAAATAAAGTTCACGAGCGAACATAAACTAAAAAACCATCAATAATATATCCAATTCCATGAGCGAACATAAACTAAAAACCATCAATAATATATCCTCACCTGTAGTGAGAGCAGCAAATATCTTCTTCGACAGAGGCACATCTCCAACATGATCCTTTCCGACATAGAATGTTTTCACCTAACATATCAGATCAAACTCAAGCTCAGACCACAGATGAAATGACCCATAAAAGAAATGGACTGTTTTGTATAAGATACATACAGGCTCATACATGCCAATCCTTAAACCTCCGAAAAGGCACTGACGATTTCGAGCAGAATCGACGGGACTGCGAGACCTGAAGATCTGGCGAGAGTCCGGCGTGGCTGTGTGGCTGGTTTGACCTCGGACGAGCTATTCGGCCGAAGCCCCGGCAACGAAGCAACGACGGAGCGGATGGCGAAGAGAGGTGGACGAAGGCGGAAAACGGGAAACGTACAAGGGATGGCGCGCCTTTCTGATTTGGTGATTTGGCGAAGGCTAGCGACGGCGGACGGCGTCTGAACTCTTTGGACGAAGGCGGACGGCAGCGGAGGTCGGGACGAACGGCGGTGGAGGTCGGGACGAATGCAGCGATCGATGGTGGAGGAATTTCGGATTTGGGAACTGTGGTTTGGGATTTCAAGATCGGGGGAATTTAGGGTATTAATTTAGTGTAGTCGCTCAAATTAATAAATGTAGTCGCAATCTGAAAATTAGCCGCCCAAAATTAGACGTATTTAGCGACTACAAACCTATAGTCGCTAAATTACGCAGCGGTAGTCGGAAAAAATATTAGCGACTGCAGTTTTCTTCTTTAGCGTCTGTTTCTGTATTCGCTAATTGCGACTAAGATTTTGTAGTCGCTAATTAGTAAGTGTAGTCGCTAACTTGTAAAAACAGCGACTACTCAAGCGTTAGTCGCTATGTGTAGTCGCTGTTTGAGTTTTTTTTAAGCGTTTCAACCAGTTTAAGTAAACAGGTCAGGTCAGGGTTGAAGTATTCAACTCGTTTATTAAACGGGTTGAACCCGAATGTGACCCAACCTGACCTGTTTACCACCCCTAAGAAGTAATTTGCAAGACTTCGAGCCCGTAGGACAAGCCTTGTTCTCAACAGTAATTTTCTTTACCTCCTACTTCTTTTTGTTGGGAAACCCCGGGTGACCCGATGCCTTGCCCCGGACGCAGCGGAATTTAAAAATTTTTCCCGGGTTCCCCATACGGTTTCCCCAGGATACTCGGTTAAATAAAGAAAACTGCACGTTCGACACGTATAAAGGAATAGGGATCTTACCCTCGTTGCGAAGATCCTTAGCTCCCGTAGCTCACGAACTGTCCGAAGAGAGTCACGCCGACCCCGTGACGTGCCACAGACTTCACCTCCCCAAGGATGGCTAGAGGAAGTGAAGAATGTTTTATAGAGATGTGTTTTAGTGTGTTTGATTTACTACAAACTCAAACACACTTAGGGTTTTCACTAAGAACAACCTAATGAGCTCTCACCACTCTCTAAACTCAAGTTTTAGTGTGAGAATGTATGGAATAATCTTATGGACGAATTTTCTCCAAGAAATATTAATCAAAGTCCATTTCCGACTTAGAAAATGACTTTAAGATCAATCAAATGAAATCATGTCCCACATGACTCATCTTTGCATTATTTCCTTTGAATTATATCATCTAATGACTAGATATTGTCCCACAATAATAACAAAAGAAGAACAAACGAAATTGGATTTGTTTTGGCCAAGAAAATGACATTTTGATGCGCGTTCACGGCCTCAAACAAGCCTGTCACGGCCGTGACTCATCATTGGACATGTTTTGCCACGCGTCACAGCCATTGTCACGGCCGTGACTGTTGCCTGGACACCTTCACAGCCTCGGCAATAAGAGTCACGGCCGTGACACTGTCGGGCAGCTTCTGGCACGCATACTGCCGGTCATCACGGCCACGTGCAAGATGTTCACGGCCGTGACACCTTTGACAGCATTGCGGCAGTTTTGTATTTCCCTCGGATCGAGGGGTAAACGATATCCGATTACCTTGAAATTTTAACCATAGTTAAAAAACTCACCAGTCTTGATTCTGACATTCTCAATCCGAGGTCTATAGTGGGAGTTATGATATTTTGAAGCTACTGCCTTATTTTGCAGATGGGCTTCACGACCGTGACAAGCCTTGCTCGTCATTGTGAACCCTATTTACGCTTCAACTATTACCATTTTCGTTCCGTACGTATAGATTATCGTCGTACGTATAGACCCTTCACAAATGTCCCGGTCGAGTGAGGGTCATGGTTACGTCAATCTCACTAGACTCGACTCTATGACTAATTCGTGACTAGCAAAATTACTAAACAGCCCTTACGTCCCACGCAAGTCAGTTTATAGCTTCGGCCGAAGACTTCGTAATTTCCTGTTCCCGAATATGCGTAGGACACATATCTCGGTTACTAACGAGACAGTGAATCCCTCACGATAGTCTAAGCACGGCAGTTACCCTTCGTTATCAAGCCCGCATATCGCCGCCGACCCATGTTCGTCTTCGAACAAGACGGGCCTAGCAAACTAGTGACAAATCAAGACTCCAAAGTCAACTCCATCAAAGACCCTTTGGTCTAAGGTCCACGCACACTACTATAGTCAATCGATCGATCATTGACGCTACCCAGAGTAACAATAAGGCCCATGTGATCGTCGATTGCAAGTCGTGTCCAAGTACAAGTTAATCCCCTGATTTAACTTATACCAATGTACGACCTCCCGCTTCCCAAGCGAATGGCTGGCACAACCATATAAGAGTCGTCAACAAATAAGTCGTAATTGACGCTCAGTCACCCTACTGAGGTCTAAGACTTATGACTTAGCTAATATCGGAGGCTAATAGCTCACCGGTGCCCCTCTCTCATCCCATGAGAACCGGTGACTAAACTCACGATATATGTGATTTATTTATTTACCGTCTCACCGGATGCCTAGTAAGACGTAATAGGTAAATAAATAATATGCCTTTTAAAGAATAAATAATAAAACATAAATTCCATTCATAGTATAAGAATACATTATTCAAATACATAGCGAATAATACATCGATTATTAAATACATGCCCTATTCATTACATCCTCGAATGGCATTCCGAGGGCACATCCCCAACAATCTCCCACTTGCACTCAATGCCATGCGCTATGATATCGTAACCCCATTTTATGGAGGTGTCGATCAAGCACTGCCTGTGAGAGAGGCTTAGTGAACGGGTCCGCCACGTTATCCGTGGTGGCTATTTTCTGCACAGCTATGTAGCCATTCTCAACGAACCCACGCAGCACGTGGTATTTTCTTTCTTTATGTTTGGACTTCGAGTGAGACCTAGGTTCCTTGGCTTGTGCAACTGCCCCACTATTGTCGCACCACAATGGTAGCGGGCGGTCCACTATGCCTGGAACAACTTGGAGTTCTTCTAAGAACTTTCTCATCCAAACACCTTCCTTTGCTGCCTCAGAGGCCGCAATATACTCCGCCTCGGTGGTGGAATCGGATGTAGTGCTTTGCTTAGAACTTTTCCAAGACACTGCTCCACCATTGAGCGTATAGACGAAACCAGAAGTAGATTTTCGGTCATCCACGTCCGACTGGAAATCAGAATCGGCATAACCATCCACCTCTAATTCTTCGTTTCCATAAATCAGTACCATATCTTTAGTCCATCTAAGGTACTTGAAGATATTCTTTACTGCATTCCAATGTTCTTTACCAGGATTAGACTGGTACCGACTTACTATGCTCAAAGCATACGCAATGTCTGGCCGCGTACATAGCATCGCATACATTAGGCTACCTATTGCTGATGCATAAGGGATTTCACTCATTTCCTTCCTTGCTTCCTCACTTTGAGGACACATGGATTTCGAGAGATGAATCCCATGTCGCATTGGCAAGAACCCTTTCTTAGATTCATCCATCCGAAACCGTTTCAGGATCTTTTCTAAGTAAGGGGCCTGAGATAAACCTATCATTCGATTCGTTCGATCTCTAAAAAGGCGAATTCCAAGAATATAGGTTGCTTCTCCCAGGTCTTTCATGGAGAACTCGGTCGAAAGCCAAGCTTTCACCTCCGAGAGCATTCGGAGATCGTTTCCCATCAAAAGGATGTCATCCACGTACAATACGAGGAACGATATCTTACTCCCACTGACCTTCTTATAAACGCAAGGCTCATCTTCATTCTTTAAGAATCCGTAGTTCCTAACTACTTCATCAAATCGAAGATTCCAGCTTCTAGACGCTTGCTCAAGTCCATAAATAGACCTATTAAGCTTGCACACTTTTTAAGCATCTGCTTGCGATGTAAAACCCTTGAGCTGCTCCGTATAGATGTCCTCCTGGAGGAATCCATTTAGGAAAGCAGTTTTCACATCCATTTGCCAGATCTTGTAATCATAGTATGCTGCTATAGCAAGCAGAATGCGGATAGATTTAATCATTGCAACAGGTGAAAAGATTTCCTCATAATCAATGCCCTCTTTTGATTATACCCTTTCGCTACTAGCCTAGCTTTGTAGGTTTCAACATGTCCGTCAGATCCAATCTTTCTCTTGTTGATCCATTTGCACCCAATAGGTCAAAAACCTTCAGGCAAATCTACTAGAGTCCAGACTTGGTTGGTGTGCATCGAGTCCATCTCTACTTTCATAGCTTCGACCCATTTATTAGAGTCGACATCCATCATTGCCTGGTCATACGTAGCAGGGTCGTCACCAACGATCCCCTCCGTCGCAGCACCCCCGTGCTGACGTGTACCATACTGTATCTCATAGGCATGCGAGATACTCTACCCGACTTGCGCAATTCTGGGAGCGTCTCAGACTGCTCACCTGTGTCCTCAGGAATTGATGTCTCTGAAAGAGTTTCATCTAACTCTCCAAGAGTCACTTCTCTGCCAGCTCCACCTTCTCGAATGAACTGTTCCTCGAGAAAGTGAGCATGAATAGCTACAACGATCTTCTGATCGTCATGGAAGTAAAAATAATATCCTATATTTCATCGGATATCCGACGAGACGTCATTTCGTGGACCTAGATTCGAGTTTGTCTGCGACTAGCTTTTACACATAGGCGGGGCATCCCCAAACCCTTAGGTGATTCAAGATGGGCTTCTTACCATTCCATATTTCATAAGGTACCCTATTTACAGACTCCGAAGGGGTTCTGTTCAAAACATAAACAGCAGTTTGCAAAGCATATCCCCATAACGATATGGGGAGATCTGTATAGCTTAGCATAGATCGAACTTTATCTAATAATGTCCGATTTCTGCGTTCAGCAACACCATTCAACTGTGGTGTTCCGCGGTGTAAACTGCAAAATGATTCCATTTTCTTTCAAGAAATCATCAAACTCGAGACTCATATACTCGCCGCTACACTAAACGGTCCACAAACGTCTGTATGGATCAAATCCAAAAAATTAGTGGCTCTTTGAAAAGTCCCTGAAAAGGGAGACGTAGTCATTTTGCCGAGGATACAAGATTCGCACGTTGGATAGGAATCTGATTCCGTCGACTTAATAATACCGTGTTTCTCCAACTCTTGAATCTTTCGAACTCCGGCATGACTGAGTCTGAGATGCCACAAATACGTTTTGTTTAACGCTAAGTTACGTTTGTCGGTACCTACATTCGCATGTTCCTGGACGTTAACGTAATATAAACCATTTATTAACGTTGCATTTCCGCTGTTGGAGATTATGAGTTAGTGATTGAGGAGATTGAGAAATCCAAACAGGTATACGCATTTATTTCCAAAATAAATCTCACAAATATTATTATTGAATCGAAATTCATAACCATTCTTACTCAAAGCAAGAATAGAAATAATATTTTTTAGCCCCTTGGGCAATACAAGTACATCGGATAAATATAATACATGTCCAGAACTTAATACAAGAGTCTTCGATCCAACATGACAAGCTGGTACACTATGTCCGCAACAACGTTGATCAAGACTTCTCGTTCCGCCAGCATCCTACTTCGTTCCAGACCCTGGTTCAAAACACAAATGTGAGCACTAGCTCCCGAGTCAAGAATCCACGAAGTGGAAAATACAGTAAATGAACAATAAGTTTCCAAAACTTTACCTGATGCCCCAGAAGCTCGAAGCTTGGGGCAGTCCCTTTTCCAATGGCCCAGCTCTTGGCAGTGAAGGCACCTATCAGTCGCCTTCGGAACCTTAGGCACGTTCATTTTGGCCTTGCCCTTTTTCTTAATCCCTCCATTTGGCTTATTAGGCTTGCGCTTGGGCTTGTTCGACTTAGATCTCTTAGACCTTGTAGTCGCAACAAGTGCAACCTCTTTTCCCTTTCCTTTCTTTAGCTCACGCTGAGTCTGAACCAGCGTGTTCATGAGTTCAGGAAGCAAAAATCGCCTATCACTCAGATTATAGTTTATAATAAACTGAGCAAATGAAGCTGGGAGTAACTGAAGGATCAGGTCAATCTGAAGCTCGTTGTGAATGGGACAACCGAGAAAACCCAGTTCCTTGATGTACCCAATGAGCTTACGCACATGTGCCGCGACATCTGTGCCCTCAGGCATCTTTGTATGGAAGAGGTTGTCAGCAGCACGGTATCGAGACAATCTCGACTGCTTGTCGTACAACCCCTTCAGATGAATCAATATCTCGCGCATTTGCTTATTCTCATGCTGATGCTGCAGATCATTATTCATCCCAGCTAACATATAAGCCTTGACACGGGCACTATCAGCCATCCATTTGGCATAATATTCCCTGTCAGCATCACTCGCATCCTCTTGGGGTTCGAGTGGTATGGGTCCCTCAAGGACATACTCTAGGCGTTCCAGAGTGAGGACTATCCTCAAGTTACGGAGCCAGTCCACAAGGTTTGGACCCTCCAAACGATTTTGCTTGATCAGTAAATTGAATGGTGACGTCATTTTGTATACAAAAAAGAAAGAAAACAATCTGCAGAAAATAAAGCATTGAAGGGGTCAACGTATTATTCTACAAGCACAAATAAGGACTTTAACAATTTGGCTTGGCTCCCACTATTTTTCTCAAAATCCCATTCTCCCGATAGAGATTTCGGAAACCTCGTTGATAGTTTCATAGTGGAGTTGATTTCCCCGCTCCGCAGAAATGAGCCTCAACCTAACAGTTTGTTGGCCCATTATTCGGATGGCGCCGTGTCCCACACGAACCTATAGATGAATCCGTGTCTTACACGAGTCCATCTCATGAGTGTTTCAACAACTTTGTATCTGGTCAGGAACCCTCACCATAACAGGAATAATTGGGAAATAACCGTCTAAGTGTGACCTATCAACGTCTGGCTCAATCCTAACATTTAGAAATTCCCGCCTGTAGGATAACTCTTCATAAGGCGTTAATATGTTTCGGTGAGCGGCGTTTAGACAGTCACCCAAAATATCCACGTCAAGAGTAAAATGTTTGGCGCCGATAACTCGAAACAAACCGAACATACACTCAAATCGTTTCAATAATGAGCTTGGCTTTATTGTCTTAACGCACCCGGACCAACTACGACAAGAGCGAGATGATTGGCGCTGATAACTCGGAACAAACCGCTCACGACACTCAAGCCGCAATGGTTTCGAGCTTGATAGAAGACAGGAACCCCGTCCCTTTACCCACTTAGTATTTAGTCAAACCGGGAGAATACGTCTCACACACATTTAAGCACTTACTACGCACGTAACGTCAAACAAACATGCAAGTTTTCGCGATAAACCTAGTTTGCCTATAAGACCGTCTGCGTGGACTATTTCTACTCTACTACATATATTTTTTTTATAAAATTATTTCCATCTCTATTCTTCTTCGGCTTCGCACCATGATTTCGAATAACCTCCAAGTCATCGAACGACCTTCCTCGTGAACCCTTCTCGTACGACCATCATACTTAAAACTAATTTTCTAAAAATTAACTAAAGTACAAAAAAGGGGGATCAGTTGTCCCAGACAACCCGTATAATATCGAATAAAATACAAACCGGGGGGACCTTGTCACCCTTAACATATAACCCGGAAATAGAGCCAAAGTCCACGCCGATGTCTTAATACGTGTCATATATACATGCATTCAACATAAACACGTTCGCAACAACAAAAATGCTCAAAGAAACCGAAACGAAATTTGGGCTAGTCCTAGATTTACAGGCCATGTGTCAAGTTACGAACCGTGACGAGACTCCCACTAGGGTTTTCTCTCCACGTTGCTATGCTACGTCGGACAGCTCGCAACTAGGCGACCTCCGACCAAGCGAGCGCTCGGTTTACAAACTCGAACTAAGTACAACTCATGCTATGACGCTCGAGCGACTTAGTGACTTGCACAACCGAGTTCTTTTCGGACTCGTTTATGTTGTTTCTTAGAACCGAGCCAATGGCTCTGATACCACTGTTGGGAAACCCCGGGTGACCCGAGGCCTTGCCCCGGAAGCAGCGGAATTTAAAAAGTTTTCCCGGGTTCCCCATACGGTTTCCCCAGGATACTCGGTTAAATAAAGAAAACTGCACGTTCGACACGTATAAAGGAATAGGGATCTTACCCTCGTCGCGAAGATCCTTAGCTCCCGTAGCTCACGAACTGTGCCGAAGAGAGTCACACCGACCCCGTGACGTGCCACAGATTTCACCTCCCCAAGGATGGCTAGAGGAAGTGAAGAATGTTTTATAGAGATGTGTTTTAGTGTGTTTGATTTACTACAAACTCAAACACACTTAGGGTTTTCTCTAAGAACAACCTAAGGAGCTCACCACTCTCTAAACTCAAGTTTTAGTGTGAGAATGTATGGAATAATCTTATGGACGAATTTTCTCCAAGAAATATTAATCAAAGTCCATTTCCAACTTAGAAAATGACTTTAAGATCAATCAAATGAAATCTTGTCCTACATGACTCATCTTTGCATTATTTCCTTTGAATTATATCATCTAATGACTAGATATTGTCCCACAATAATAACAAAAGAAGAACAAACGAAATTGGATTAGTTTTGGCCAAGAAAATGACATTTTGATGCACGTTCACGGCCTCAAACAAGCCTATCACGACCGTGACTCATCATTGGACATGTTCTGCCACTCGTCACGGCCATTGTCACGGCCGTGACTGTTGCCTGGAGACCTTCACGGCCTCAGCAATAAGAGTCACGGCCGTGACACTGTCGGGCAGCTTCTGGCACGCATACTGCCGGTCGTCACGGCCACGTGCAAGACGTTCACGGCCGTGACACCTTTGACAGCATTGCGGCAGTTTCGTATATCTTTCGGATCGAGGGGTAAACGATGTCCGATTACCCTGAAATTTTAACCATAGTTAAAAGACTCACCAGTCTTGTTTCATGCCAAAGGGATTCTCAATCCGAGGTCTATAGTGGGAGATATGAATTTTTGAAGCTACTGCTTTTTTTGCAGATGGGCTTCACGACCGTGACAAGCCTTACTCGTCATTGTGAACCCTATTTACGCTTCAACTCTTACCATTTTCGTTCCGTAAATTTCCGTCCATGTAAATATAGTTTCTAAAACATATATTTAATATTTTATTAACGCCTCTAAGACTGTTAAATCATTTTACATCTCATATTAGTTAGGCACTATCACAGTGATCATTTTTAAGCCCGACTCTCTTGGTTCGTCTCAACCCGGCAAGGGAGGAATCCAGGAATTCCGTAAGTGCCTAGCCAATCCAGCGGTACCGAATAGATCCCGTGTTGAGTACGATCTTCGATCTACGAACCGACTATAGATTATCGTCGTACGTATAGACCCTTCACAAATGTCCCGGTCGAGTGAGAGTCATGGTTACGTCAAACTCACTAGACTCGACTCTATGACGAATTCGTGACTAGCAAAAGTACTAAACTGCCCTTACGTCCCACGCAAGTCAGTAGCTTCGGCCGAAGACTTCGTAATTTCCTGTCCCCGAATATGCGTAGGACACATATCTCGGTTACTAACGAGACAGTGAATCCCTCACGATAGTCTAAGCACGGCAGTTACCCTTCGTTATCAAGCCCGCATATCGCCGCCGACCCATGTTCGTCTTCATCAAAGACCCTTTGATGCTACCTAGAGTAACGATAAGGCCCGTTTGATCGTCGATTGCGAGTCGTCTCCAAGTACAAGTTAATCCCCTGATTCAACTTATACCAATGTTACGACCTCCCGCTTCCCAAACGAATGGCTGGCACAACCATATAAGAGTCGTCAACAAATAAGTCGTAATTGACGCTCAGTCACCCTACTGAGGTCTAAGACTTATGGACTTAGTTAATATCGAAGACTAATAGCTCACCGGTGCCCCTCTCTCATTCCATGAGAATCGGTGACTAAACTCACAATATATGGGATTTATTTATTTACCGTCTCACCGGATGCCTAGTAAGACGTAATAGGTAAATAAATAATATGTCTTTGAAAGAATAAATAATAAAATATAAACTCCATTCATAGTATAAGAATACATTATTCAAATACATAGCGAATAATACATCGATTATTAAATACATGCACTATTCATTACATCCTCGAATGGCATTCCGAGGGCACATCACCAACACTTTTTACCCTGCCATTTTCGTTTCTTGCCCTGACCTTGAATAGTGAAGTAGGCACGATCATGAGTGTCTGCTTTAAGTCTTTCTCTTTCGAATCACACATACTGATCAGTTTGCTCATTTTTCATTTCTCCTTCTAGGTATTATAATTGACCTTAAAAGGACCAAACACATAAGGGAGAGATGTCATAATGAAATCGGTTAGACCTTTCCCTCTTATCATAAGCAGGCCGCTCTTTTTAGTGCTGTCATCTACGAGGGGGTTAGGCATTTCAGTCCGCAAGGCATAATCAAGGTCCATAATTCCAAGGACGAGGAGAACTTTATCTTTCCATTTCTTAAAGTTGCTACTCGTCACTGTTTCGGTTGATAAAATTCGGCTCATAATAGTGGCTGCAATCAAAGAGTCAATTAAGCTGGTTAGGAAAAGCACGTATCATAAACGTGAACTCAACCACTTAAGAAGTACACTTCAATGCGGAAGTAACAACATAAGCTTTCAATTGAGAAAATGTGTATACATATAAACTTCCGTCGGGCTGTTTACAAAAATACGAATAAGATTTTCTTCACTCTTCTTTCTTTCTTTTCTCTGACGGGCTGCGGTGTACAGGACATCAAAGGCTCTCAGTAAGCCTGCGACGTGAATGGTACCTAAAGCGAAGCTGGCGCTATAACCAGGGTAAACAGATGAGAGGGGATCCCCGGGTTTCAGATTTTGTGGACCTAAGTGTCTACCCAGATACTGAACTCGCTAAGGACAACGAGAGCCTAGCGCAATGTGACACCTGAGGACAATGACGACGGTCATTGCAACCGATGGCGTGAATTTGTACTTGGCTTACGAATTGCTAAGCAAACTGGACATATAATGATGTTCCCAGAAACATCTATCGGATCTAAAAGGGCTAACCAAAGCAGAAAAAGGACATATAATACAGGAGAAAGGAAACTCTGATGAAACTTATGAACAGGGGGAGTTAAGCTCCCCAAGTACTTACCATCGTATCTCGAAAGGAAAAAATGACAGTATTTCTTACAGGCCATCATCACTCTGAAAAGGGCAAAAAAGAGGATGCCCCAGGGAGCTAGAAGCAATGTGCAGCAGGACCTGAGGATCTCCTCCAAGGCTCGTAAAGGAGCTCCGCCATCAGGTCCCTACCAGGTCCCTCCAGTCCCCAAGGACGACGGACGGAACGGCGACTATAAAACATAAGGAAAAAGGGGCCCCAACGGAGACACTAAATACAGGGGAGTTGCGCTCCCTAAAACATTGCATGAGCAGGGCTCTCCGAGGAGATGAAGGCGATGCAGGGGAGTGCGGAGATATCGGCACCGCAGGGAGTTAGAGCTGAGGGTTCACGGGGACCTGCGGATCCTCGGGAAGCATTCGAGAGAAAGAAGGTCCCGACAAGCAGACATGGCACCGGCGCTGTATCGTCCCCTAATATAAAGTCACGTTAAATGTACAAATTCCCTCAGAAAAGGGGAGTCCTTCAGGTACGCTTGGTGCCGGTCCTCGGCTAGGTCCTCTAGGAACTCCATTCCAACCACCATGGACGAGAGATGCTGCTGAGAGAAGCAGGTACTTCAGCCTCTGCCCCCACCAACTAGGCATCTCACTCTTTCTTCTCCTTAGCGAAGGAGCTCCGCAACTCCTCTTCGCACTGTTCCACGAGCAGGGTGTGCTCATGCCTTTCTTTGTTCCTAGGAGTTCCGCAGTTCCCTCTCGCGCTGTTCCACTAACTCGGCACGTCCCTACTACACCTTTTTGCAACTTGAATTCAATTTCCCGGGCTACCTCCGCTTTGCTGCCAACAGCCCGACCGAAGCTTGTTCCAATTGGGTCCTCAAGATTCGATTAACTAGCTCCAACTCCTGGACTGACAACTAGGCGGACGATACGGCAGCTACGTAGCCCACCACCTGGAAGAAGAAGCAAAACTTACGAAAAGAACGCCAGAATGAACTAGAAGACAATGGAGGACGGAACGCCAATTGCTCTTCGTTCGCCTCCGCAGATCCTTGGGAGATGGCTCCCGATCATCTGGGAGCACCAAACGACTTACCATGATCATCTATCCAGCTATGTTCGGATGATCCATGGAAGCGGGGGGTCGACCGCTGAGGTCCCTACAGATCCCGAAAGAGGCTAAGCGCTTCGCCTTCTGAGGAAGAGTGAAGGAATCCCCTTTTTGCTTTTCCTTTCTAAAATTTTTTACGAAGTTGTTTTCCTTTTGACACCCGAGGCAGGGCTGTAATGGGAACTTCTTGAGCTCCCATAACAAGAGAAGGAACTAAAGGAACATCCTCCGTTTCTACCGAAGGAGGAATCTCCTCGCGAACGTCCCTAGCCACCAGGACATAAAGGAGCAAGGGAGCTCCAGAGGGTGCGTTGAGGAACTTGGGAAATGATTCCCTTCTCCACATTGGCCAACAGACATGTCATGAGGACGTCATACCTGTGCCAGAAACCCAAGACACTAATCGAAACTTCAACCACTCACAAAGGCGCGTCCCTTCATGAAATAATTACGGTAGGTCCCTGATAAGGAGGTAAGTCCCATCTTACTATTTTACTCTAATTAACTTTTGTCCCAAAAGACAAATTAGAGTAGGGAGTGGTTGATATGGACTAAATTAGATGGGCCGAAAACTTAATGAAAGAAAAGCCCAGCAAGTTCATTAGAAAATAGCTGGTGTTTAAGTAAATATAAAAAGGTGAAAATAGGCTTGACAGCTCTTAGACAGAAGGAAGCTTCCTTCGTACGCCTCACCAGACAAGATGGCTAAAAGGTGAAGAAGGAATATAGGGACGCGTGTAAAGTTGTGGTAGGGCAACACCACTGTGCGAAAAGCTGCTACAGGCGCAGAAGTCATTCAATCAACCTTTTCCACTGTTCACGTGCTACAGTAGTCACGTCCCACGAAATCAGGAAATATTACATAGAAGAGGCTGCGAGGAGCTGCTATAAAAGGAGGGACTTAACCATTTTTCAGAACAACGATCATCATTCCACATACGAAGAAAACTTCATATTTTCTCTCTTTTAACATATCAAGCAGTCTCTTTTATCTTTTAACATATATGAGCGAAAGTGAGGTTACTTGAGTGTGTAAATTCCAAAAGTGATAAAGGAAACGTTGAATGCGCCCCGTGGACGTAGGCTTCTACAGAATCCGAACCACGTAATCTCCTCTCTCTCTTTTATGTCTTTATTATGCCTCATTTACATCATATCACGGGCACAACTTAGTCCGCACCGCTCGAGGACCTCCGCGTACCTCAAAATATCCATATCCCCTACTTTCTGTTACGTCCCTTTCACGTCCCCAACACATCCCAAATACGTCCCCAGCGTCCCAAACACGTCCCCAATGTCCCAAACAGTTTTATTACCCATGAGCACCTTACGCACGTCCTAAGACTTTGAGATATTAAGTCCACCGGCTATATAAATTTCTCCGAACCACATATAAATCTCTTTGATTGGGATAGCCCCACATCACACGTCATATAAAATGCCACGTAATACGTACCATAATTAATTAATATCATGATGACTAAATTATAGCTCAATTAATGTCGAGTAGCATCAATTTATTTATTTATTTATTAATAATTATTTTAAATATAAAACACATTGAAGAACTTAGTCAAGATGGCCGAGAAATCTGTCACATTATTTCATCATGCATGGCTAGCTAACTTATCTATAATAAATTATATAGTACATCCACACACCTAACTAATGAGTGAGCAATAACTTAAACTATTCATTAAATGAGAGTGACTCGCACTAACGGCCAACGAATATATGTCATGTGTGTCAATTGTGATTAAATGAGCAACAATGATATTTATTGCACCGATCATGAACTCATTCACCATATGAAAGCCATTTTAATAATGCTTAAATAATGCATCAAGTTCATCTCATGACTTTGAAGCCACAAGATCGCATGCAAGATAACCCAAAATTTAGTTATTGTTCAAGTCATCATTAACAACATGTTTTCATCAATGGCTTGATGGGATAGCCGTGATGCAAGGTAAAAAAAAATTGCGATTTTGCTTATGATTTTTTCCTTATATCCCGCAAGAAATCCATCTCTATGCCTCATTTGTCCCTTTATCATCAAGCCAAACTTATGCTATGTTCTTATGAGAATTTCAAGCAAATAGTTAGGAGACGGAATTTCACACTCGACTCCACGTGAGTTATGGCTTTGGTTCAACCGAAAGCCAAAAGATCGAGGCAATATAAGCGATCTCAAAGGATCATTGCTCATCGACGAAGATTATAGAATAATGATGCTACTGCGTCAGATTTTTTTAAGGTAATTCTCACTCATTCGATTCAAGTACCGAATCAACGATCGCTTTGATACCAAATGTTGGAATTTGCGGGCCCCGGTCACGGTAGCCGTTACGTAATCTCGATCCCATACTCGAGTTGCTATCGTAACCGTTAGTACCCTAACACGACGTCGTAACGTGATCTCGTTTTTCGTAAACGAGATTACGGTCATTATGCGGAAGCTCATGGTGTGCCGTAACTGCAGGGACGGAACCACAGGGGGGTCAGAGGGGTCGGCCGACCCCCCGGCGGCCGGCGGCATAAGGGTATATGGTAGGGCTGATAAAGTGGAATCTCCATGGATGAGTCTGGTTCTTATTAAGAGATGTTCGTGAAATTTGAGGAATGAGGAAGAAGAATGACCTAACATTTGGATTTGGGGATTCCTTTTAGTTGGGCTTATTTTTGATTGGGCTCATTTAAAATTAAATAAAACCCAATATTAATTATAGACCATTAGAATGTGATGATAGAAAAGTGATCGACTGGAGGGATAAAAGAAACATGGAAGCAATTGCACTAGCAACCATGGTCAAACTTACAGAAATTTTTTGAAGCATTCTAATACTGTCTTAATCTATTCTTATAATGATTACATTATTTGTCTATTATGCAGGGACCGCTTCAATCAAACCAAATTTTGAAAGATGATGCTTTTAAGCAGTCTAATACTATCTTAATCTCTTTATGGTTCTCCTACCGGTAGTAAAAAAGATGATGATTTTACGGAGCATGATTACAAAGTTTAAAGAAAAATAAAACGTTTGAAAAGTGTCGTGATAAAAAATATGACATGAGAATTATTGTCAACGGAATTAATATTATTTTGTACTATAGTTGATTTTCGACCCCCCAAATACGAAGTCCTGGTTCCGTCACTGGCCGTAAGGCGGTCTCGTTATCATTAGCAAGATCACTACCGTGAAGCGGATATCTCGAGTACATGAACGGAAATGAGTTTGAAACTAACGAATTACCTGTGTGTCGTAGGCGTCGGGACACGATTTCCTCTTCGCTCTACAGAGGTTGATGGAGACCCGTGTACTTTTTTATGGACTCCCACGTTATAGTGCTTTTCAACGTACCGTTCGATCGTAATGAATGTTTTTATGTATGTTGTAAGTCTTTGTATGAGAGCATAATGTACAAGACGTTTCTGTAAAGTGTTATGAGTGATAATGTAAAAAGGCTGACATAAGGCCTTTATATAGAAGCACTAGGAAGCCGGGCCTTAATTATGTAGAGCAAGAAACGGGACCGGCCCAATAAGTGTAAATGTTATTAGTCCGTCCATCAAAGATTACTGACATGGCAATAAATAATAAATTATTAAGGATAAAATACCCGAACTAATTATTATGTAGGCCAAAATAACGGGAATGGATTTAATCATTCCGACAGAATAATCATCAACGGTTATAAAAGATCTTAAAGAGATCAAACGGACACAATGAAGCAAGGGTTGTACATGTTACATAAGGAGCAGATAGGGTTTTTTATAGAGCTGTCAAACGGGTTGGCCCGCCCCGCCCCGCCTCAACCCGCGGCCCAAGCGGGCAGGCCAGTTTCGGCCCACTTCCAAACAGGCTACTAAACTAGTAGCCCGCCCCGCCTCACAGCGGGCCAACCCGCTAACTATATTTCTTTTTTTCAAATTTTTTTTCTATTTTATTTCTTTTGAATAACGTTTTTATTAATAAATAATATCGGAATATTCAACATAAATCATTTATAATAGGTAGTATAAGTTCAATTATAAATCAATTAGTAATAAATATTATTAATAATATTTTTAAATAGCTTACAAAACATATATATTATATATATAATGAATATATATCACATATATTTAATGACGGCCCAAACCCGCCCGACCCGCCTGAACCCGCAGCCCAAGCGGGCTGGCCCGTTTCGGCCCGCTTCTAAACGGGCCAGTAATTGGCCAACCCACCCCGCCTATTTTTCATGGCGGGGCGGGCCAACCCGACGGGCTCGGCCCGTTTTGACGGCTCTAGTTTTTTGGGACCTCACAAGAAAAAGAAAGACATCCTCGCTGCTCTCACTTCATTCTCAACTTTTCTCCACAGTGCCGAGTGTTCTTCATCTTTAACCGGAGAACAACGCCTCTAATCTACGATCATCAGTGCACTCCTTGTGTATAACTGTATCGGTCTACAAATGTATGTGTTGTTCATTTTCTTGGTTGTGTACGTAGTATGTATTAGCCTCGAGTTCTTTTGCACTATATGTAATAAATGTGATAGAGATCTGAGTTTTTAACATCCAAAAGCCTACATACAAGTCCATGCTTATTTTTTATTATCTTATACTCCCTCTGTCCCAGCAACTTTATCACATAAGTTGCTGGGCACGCAAATTAAGGTGTTTTTATTATAATAATATAGTACAATTAAGTTATATATAAACAACTTGCTTAAATTCAGAACCTTTTTTTAATTATTCTCACCATTTACTTTTTCCTCCAATTACATTTAAAATGGTGTTTAATTTTTTACCCAAAAAGGAAAGGTGGTAAAATTATTGGGATGCCCGGAATGGAAAAATGTAATAAAATTAGCGGGACGGGGGGAGTATGATTTACCACCAAATGAGCCTCCGTTTCAATGATAATCATCAGCACGCGATATGCTCTTAACCGAGCTTTCATCGCACCAAAGTGCTCTCATCGAGATTTCATCGTCATCCGCACAATCGTTTTGCAGTAATGGACGGTGCCGCATCATCAAAATCACATTTGGGCTAGAATCCGCTTTCATATAAAGGTTATATATTCGTTCCATGCTCATTTTCGATCACGTCTACTACAAATCGTAAGGTTTTTTGTGTGGGACTTCACTCTACAACCAAATGATAACACGCAGACTGCTAAATTGAGGATATCATCCTAAGACCAATTAATGATGGTAAAATATACCTTTTATTATTGACTCGGGTGAAGTTACTACCCTATGTGACCCAAAAATTCTCAACGTAAAAGTTGATTAATTTCTAACATAGCTTGTGCTTGATCTTATTGTAGAAAATAAATTGTTAGAGGATAACTTTAGTAATTTGTTATTTTATGGTTTTCCCATGGAGCAAATAGATTCTCCAACTGTTTAAGTTTTGATGTAAAGACAAAAAACATAATACTGTAAAATATTAAAGCCGTGATTTGATTTAATACTCGTAGTTTAATTTTTCATTTGCAACAAGCAAACGAATGGCGTGAACTACTCTTATTTCTTGCACTTTCAAAAATTTATCATTAATTAGGAATCCTTTCCCTAATAAATTCATCTCCCCTCCAACGAAATAAAGAAATCGTTTATAACAGAACTTCAACGGGTTGCTTCCGAGTCCATTCGAAGCAATGAGTCGTTTGCGACTTTGACCAACCACATGCATTATTGAATGAGTGGCTATATTATAATTCAAACTTACTTTTCATTTTGTTTTTTTGCTGTTCAATTTATTTCTTATTCCAAGTTCCCACGAAGAACTAAAGATTAACGAATAACAATCATAGACTTAACAATGTATCTGAAAAACAATAGATAAATTAAGATAAAATTTAGCAAATTGGGTTACTTAAAAAATATATTGATATTCAAAGAGATTTTATAAATTGCAAAAATGATCGAGCGGATCGAGTAATAAAATAAAACGAATACTAACAAACTATCCTACGCACAACAGGCAAGTGTACCTATCGAAATAACATAGACGTAGCAAATATTCGAGTATCGAATCCCAAGAGAACTATGTACCTTAGAAAAACTTTCGCTTAAATATCCTAGCACGAATGTTCGATTGTTGAAACGGTAGATAACAATACTTATAAAATACAACTTAATAAAATAGTACTGAGAGGAAACCCTTATGGAAACAAACGTATTTGAGACTTCGAATCCCCCTAGCTCGGCCCAAACAAATATCAAGTGTACGTCAATAAAGCTATCATTAGACCGTGGAGATTCCTACTACATGCATACGAGTTATATAGCTGATGAAACTGGCCTTACCATATAATGATCGCAAACAACTAATCAACGAATTAAATAGCCGGGCAAGCTTCCCTAACTACTTAACCGAATATTGCATTAAAAACACGGTGAATCCCGCTATTAGATTAATCCGGCGGGGTAGTTCAACCTATCTCTAGCGATGAGTTTATTCCGCTCGTTTACGAGTGATCTAATCGTTCGCCCCTCTCCCGAGCGTAGCGCACGATTTCCCAACTACGTTAACTAAATCACACAGACATGATCGAGCTAACTAGACAATTTCAATTACTAGACATAATCAAAATCATATGCTTCATAAATGAGTCATAACAACAACAAACTATCAAATACACTTAAACATACGTTCGATCTTGCTAGGGTTCATCTCATCTCAAATACAATAGATTTAGCTACTCATTATCATCACAACAAAGCACGTAATTAACATCGAATACATCATAAATACTTCTCTGAATTCGACTTCGAAGTTAATCTCGTTTCTTCGTTGAGCACTTTTATCGAACACGTGATAAGCAACTAGGTGTTCTTGGGTTTTGGAGGCTTTAGAGAGGTAACGTGAATATGTGTTTAGAATAAACTTTGTAATGTACCTTTTTTTTTCTCACGTTCCTCGTCTTTCTTCTCATCACCTTAGCTCTTTATATAGAGGTTTCATCATCTCCTTTTCTCGTTATCTTTCTTGAGGCTTGCAAATATGAGAAAATCTCATCTTCATAGATTTGTGAAGCCAAAAATCCCACTTGAGCAGCCCTTGCATTAAATGGTCTTGAAATAAACTTGTCCTATGCAGAAATCTCGTTCGAAGCGTGGTTTTTTTCATCTAAGTTGGTCATAGTTTCGTTCTCAAGAAGATAAGGTAAGTTAAGGTCGTTTCTGTGTTGTGCTTGACTTTTAATATGTTCACATGGAAGTTCACGGCCTGGTTTCTTCGTGTTCACGGCCGTGAAGCTTTCGGGCTAGAAATTGGCTTTCTGCCCGCATTCACTGCCTCTTGCACCACCTTTCACGGCCATGAAGCGTCCTTCACGGCTTGGGGTCGTCATATTCACGGCCGTGAATGATTCGGGCTGGAAAATGGCTTTCTGTTGAGCTTCACGGCCTCTTGCATAGCCTTCACGGCCGTGACTAGGGCTGTTCATTCGGTAAAAACCAAACCGAACCGAAAAATTCGGTTACCAAAATTTTCGGTTTTTTTTTTTAAGAACCGAAAACCGAACCGAATTTAATCGGTTCGGTTTAGGTTAAAACAGAATTTTTTTCGGTTCAGTTTCGGTTACCGACCGAAAACCGTAATTAAAAAAAATTAAATTTTGGGGAAAAAATAATATTTTAATACCAAACCGAATTAATTTATATATATTAATATCCAAATCGAATTAATTTATATTAATACCAAAATCGAATTAATTTATATATATTATTTAGTTTATTAAATATATATTAATTAATTAATTAACTTTCGATGTTTTCGGTTTTTATTCTGTTAACCGAATTACCGAACCGAAAAAACAGAAAATCTTCGGTGCGGTTCGGTTCATACCGAATTTTCGATTTTCTGTTCGGTAATTCGGTTAACCCGACTTTTGAACACCCTAGCCGTGCCACTGTTTTCTGCAAAATAGCAGCGCATTCAAAAATTCATATCTCCCATCTATACCTCGGATTAAAAATCCCGTTGGTCAGATTCAGATTAACGAGTCTTCTAACTTTGGTTAAAATGTCAAGTCCATCAGACATTGTTTACCCCGTGATCACTGAGAAATATGAAACTGTCGCAAACTGCCGTAAAAATGTCTCATTTTGCCGTGAAATCAAAATATAACCCTAAAATTATCAAAACGACCTTACTTATCATGCAAACGACTTAAATTTAACATATATAAACGTAATAAATTATGTTTATAAAAAAACAGTCACTAAATTTATATGTCCAAACAAATTTCGGCAAAAAATAAGTCTGAAATCATATTGAAAAGTATTTTATGTCAGCAATCAAGTGAGTAGGATATTATGCACATCAACTAAGTGCGATCCTCAGGTCGATGATCAGGGGTCCAAATTTAATACGATAGACGAAGTTAGTGACCTATTTATACAATTATTGTGTTAATGATTTATAAACCAAAATGGCTATACTTAGTGACCCAAAACTTATAGTCATGCGTCATATTTAAAGAGCGCAGCGAATCTATATCTTAATATTGACTTATCACCCAGGACATTAATGATCGTGCATGATAATTTAACATTCATATTGTTGTACAGATAGCTGTAGTAAGTTGCTTGAAATTTGGATATCGGAATATATTTAGATCTTTGCTCAATTTTTCATTCAATTCCAAACCACGTCGTACTATTGAAAGAAAGTCAAATTGGGACCTCCCATATTGGGTCAGATATAAATATAAATACAACATGATACGTTGATGAATATTCGTTCATCTTATATACATTTTTTTTTATAGGAAACACACTAAATAATAAAAAGATAAAACAAAAATGACATACTATTTCAAACACAAACTTTTATGGGGCATTTTAATTTCAAGCCCACCATAAGTATCATTTAGGATTCAGGCCCTCTTGGCAAAAAATTTAGTTTTAAGGACCCATTTTCTGCAGTACTACTTCATTGACATACCAATATGTAGAAATTTTGTAACACAAAACCATAATCCGGTACAAGTTTATGATCATCTGATACTAGTTCATTTTCTGCGGTACCACTTCATTGCTCTGACATACCAGTATGTTAAAAGTTGGTAACACAAAACGATCACTATATACCAGTTCATATATCTTTTATACTACTTTTTTACACCACAGAAAAATGGGTCCTTTAACCTAAAAAAATTCTCAAATTGGGCCTGATTTCAAAATCAAACCCTTAATGGGCCTGATTTCGAATTGACCCAGCTTTTATTATATATTATCCCATGATTATTGCCTTATTTTATACAGACAACAATGCATGCTTAAACTCATCAACCCTTGTGGGTTCTTGAATTCAAAAACAACATTTTTAATCATCTACAAGAAGTACGATTCATAAAAATCAGAGATCACCATTCGAAATTCAAACGTGGTTTTATTATTGACACAAATGACAAATCATCAGTATCTTTCCATTCAACAATTATAAATATAAATCAAGTATAAAAATTTCATCATTAGCCTCTTATTAAGCATAATCACACATGCCATAGATACAATACTGACCAGTGAAGCACTTGTTATGGCACCTACCACAATGCCTCTTATCATACGCAGTGTCCACACACTCTCCTCTGCAGCAAACTTGCGTGAACAAACACTTGTTCTTGCAATGACCGCAGTGGTAAGAATCATAGCCAACATCGATGCACTTGTTATTGCAACACGTGGCATTATTGTAGCCGTTCAAATCACAGATCTCATGGTCCTTGTGGCAATGATCGGCTGCTCTAGGGTTCTTTTTATTATTTTGCTCGAGAAATCGACTTACCCTTTTACTTGTGGAGAGCGTATTTCCATCTAAAGACAAAGTAGCTTTCAAGGTTTGAGAAGATGGTTTGGGTTCAATAAATTCCAATGTAAAGAATAAGGCTAGAGCTGCAATGATTGCTAGGGTCGTCGTCTTAACGATAGTTGTGACCTTCATTGTTGGTAATGAAGGTTGAGCGTTGATGAGGAATTGATGCTATCTTTGTTTCTTGGGCTTTATTGAGTATTTCCTTGTCATTTATCTTTTTTCTTTTTTTGGTTGTTTTGGAGGTAATAAGGTGCAGTTCTGTAATGAGATGCATGGGGTGAGTTTATATTAGGGTTTGTTTGTTTAAGCAAAGAATTGAAATGATGGTAAAGTGAAATGCTTCTATGGGCTGACTTGAGTGTGTTACAATCCAAGGGGCAAATGGGAGTTTTGATAATATGGTTGACTTGTAAAAGAACATATTGTTAATTCGTTGAATAGGCTAAAAATGCGTGGATGCCATTCAATTTGATGATTGTTGAAGCAAAGGGGAACACACGGTGATTGTGATTTTAGCAAGAAACATATTGCGGAATTTGTAATCATGTTGTCAAATACGGGTAAGGATTTTAGGGTAAAAACCGCGTAATTTGTTGACTCTCCGTATATGTTGAGATTTCTATTCTCTCCTATATTGAATAATTCAACTCACCCGACTCGTATATTAATGAGCAGCTTCGTCTATCACCAACTGATTTAAACTGAATCCCTCAGTTTTTCTAATATGGTATCAGCGTGAGTTAGATCTGCGTGTTATTATTGCTGATGTTTCAGTGGTCATCAAAGATGCAAGTTCACCTAATTAATTTGTTTCAGCTTGAAGCCCTCAATTTCTATTAGTATCCATAGTTACCATTGAGCATATGTCACATATTGATTCGTCTTGTACCTTGAGTGAGTCTTTCACATGGACTTTAGTGCAAATTATACCGTTGATTTGATCTGACACCCATGGGGTTTACTTGGCCCACAAATTAGGGTTTCGGAAATAAAATTCATTTGCGGTTCTATTCAAGTTCTAATTAATAATTAGGGGTGTTCGTTCGGTATTTACCGAATTTTTTTTCGGTACCGAATTTACCGAAATTTAAATAATAATAATAATAAAAAATTCGGTAATAATTAAATTAATACATATATTAATATAATTATAATTTTATTTTCAATATTAATATAATAAAATATATTTTAATTTTAAAATTTCGGTAATTCGGTATAGCGAATTTCAAATCTATACCGAACCGAATTTACCGAATTACCGAATTTGTTTTTGAAGAACCGAATACCGAACCGAATGGTTCGGTTCGGTTTTGTACCGAAATTTCGGTATTTCGGTTTGTTCGGTCGGTATACTGAACAACGAACACCCCTATTGATAATAGATTGGAGTAGTCTAACCATTTTTTTTGTTTTAATTTAATTGATGTGGGATATTGAGTTTCAGACCCCAATATAACCGATTTGGTCATGTTATGTTGGAGTATTTTGTGCGTATCATCAGTTAATTGAGCCGCAAACCTAATTCTTAGGCGTAAAGAAGGTGTAGCAAGAAAACATTATCACACGAAATCTTCCACTTTTAATGTAATAGCCATGTGAGTTGAATCTATTGCAAAATAATAAGTAATTCTTGAGATTCCACTGCATTGCTTCGCCGACCAAACAACACGTGAACTGTGACTTCGGACAGTCAACTGTATTCATGAAGTCAACTGAAATATATAATTCCTTGAAGGAAAAGTCAACCGTAATTGATTCAAATCACAACCAATTTTTAAAAAATAAAAATAAAAAAAATCGAAGATCCGCTTATCACCTTTCCATCAAGTTAGTGTGTTCCTATTCTGACAAACAAACCAATCAAGATTTAATAAACAAACAAGCACTGGGTGTACCATTGTATATAGGATGGTTGACTATTTTACTACAATTTGAATGCAAAGTTTTGATCCATCCTATGAAAGGGTAAAAAGCTCCCCGGGAAAGGAAGCGTAATTTAATTTAGAGTAGTAATTTGATCTGAATGTACAGTAAATTATTACATATATTTTTTAACTTCACAAATGTGAGCAACTCGAGACGTGGTTTAATGAAAAAATTGATTACACTACATACATCCAATATGAATAACATAGATGACGAAGACAAAGCGGAATATATAGAGGTTAGAAATCGCGAATTTAAATATTCAGATTAATAGTTTTGGTGATTGAACTTAACTTAATAAGTGGTAAGACATAGGTGAAACCGGATACAGTCGCAGCTTTTGGCGTCCGTTGTAATTGACCATGGGCGACCGTTGGTCGCGGACGCCGGGAGCACTGACGCCAATAGGTCGGGCTATCGGCGTCCGTTGTTACCCGTTGCCAAAACCTAGTCATCAGCGTCCGTTGTTTGCTAACAACGGACGCCGATAGTTAATATTAAAAATAATTAATAACGAGTATCGGCGTCTGTTGTTTGCTAACAACGGACGCCGATAGTTAATATTAAAAAAAATTAATAATGAGTATCGGCGTCTGTTGTTTGCTTACAAGGGACGCCGATAGTTAATATTAAAAAAAATAATAACGAGCATCGGCGTCCGTTGTTTGCTAACAACGGTCGCCGATTCCAGCTTTTTTGTTTTTAATATTTACTTTATTTTTAATATCCCAAAACCTGTATAAGCAGCCCGACAATCCAAAATAACATTCCAATGATACACGACACAGATTAGGAAGTTCAACTCAATATAACCATTAAAAATATCCATCTCAATCGCATAATTACAAATTAACCTAAACTCTCAAGTGAATTACAAAACGAAATACGAAGCCTTAACCTAAGAAGTGCTCTCTTGCAGACATACTTCAATGAAGTACTTCGCCCACAACTCTCAAACTTCTTCATGCGCTTCTTTGTCGTAGACAGCATGTTCCAATGCCTAAAACATTAACACGATTCGTAAAAGTTATAACTGAAGATATTTGACGATCGATGCTTTTAAATTTATCATACCTTTGTTAGATTTTGCCACTGGTAGCCGACATCTCTCGCAATGTCGTACATGTAGCGCGTCACGAAGTTTCCACATAGTTGACTACCAGCCGGTTGGCATGGGCACTAAGTTTAAACAAAGATCATATTATATATTTACCTATTATCGTAATAATTTCAATAGAAATCGCTCAAAAGAAATGCGAACCTTGCATGCTTTCGAAGAAGTAGAGGAAGACTTCCTCTTACCTTGAGACGCTCCAAACATTGTCGCGACCTTCATTGCATTGATTCAAAAGTATATAATTATAAGCATCTCATATAAAATAAAAGTATACATACTGTTTTTATATTGCACTTACTTGTTCACATGAGCACGAATTCCAATGTTTTTGACCCCCACCCCCGCCCCCGCTGTAGGTGCCAACGAGTCAAAAACATGTACAGTGTTGGTGCCATAATCGATGACCAGGATTATCAAATGATCACTATAAATACAACAAAAAAATCATGTAAAAGAAAAACTTCTAATATAGAAAATAAACCAAATCTTATACTTACCCTTCAAAGTAAGGCGCGAAGAAGTATGTAGATGTGTTGTACGAAATTTTGAAAACCGTAGTCATGTATTCAATTTCGTCGGGGTCCCCTTTCATCAGGCTCAACCGATTAGGGTTGAAGCACACAATCTCCGACGCCAGTTCCAGATGAAGATACCTACAATGAATGATAATCATTAAAACTTAACATTAAATTTAAACTTAAAAGAAATGAACATACCTCAAGAAAAGTTGAATGACGCCAGAATCCAAACTCTCGCCCTTAAAGAAGTGATTAATATCCGTAGCATCGACACCAAAGAATAACTCATCTCCTCCCGGATTGTAGTAAACGTCTCTCATAGAGAATACAAAAGAGAGACTTAAGCGATCATTCCGGGAGGAGAGGTTATCGAATAGACACCGACAATACTTGCATAGACCCCGAACCAAGCTCTCATCTTGCTGTGCGATATCATCGTCATTGCGTTGAATATTGCTGGACTCTAATGACGAATTCTCTATTCTCGGCGTAGGAAGTGCCTACATAGGAAATTACCAATTAATTTATTTAAATTAGATCAATATTTATATATTTATTTACATACCACATTTGACGATAATGTCAAATCGCGGGGCCACTGTACGAAGCTGCCCTACGCATCTTCTAACGTCATAAACTCTGAGGTTGGTACCGGAAGAAATTCCTCCTCCCTTCCTTGAGCTATGAGATCGATCGTGACTACGACGTTCGATTCGGACACTGGGACATGATGAACACTATCACGTCCCTCGTTCAGTCCCAAGAGCCACAACTTCTAACGCCCCGTCGATTTTACGAATCGCTAGTCGGACCTTGGGATACTATACGATTTCAAATGAATAAACGTTTAAATAAAATAAATCCGATACGTTAAACAATAAACGTTAAACAAATAAGTCTTACCAATATGGGATTCGACGAGGGAAAGGGATCGAGCGGGGCCGATCCGAAAGAACTCCGGACAGTGAGCTGGGGCGCCGATGCTGGTATTGGGATTGGATTCCTGGTTCGTGTTCGGCATCGACATCCCCATTTGAGAGAATACCGCACTCATCTCGGCCCTCACCTCAGCTGTCACCTTGGCCCTCATGGCCTCCAACTCGGCCTTTATTTCCTCTCTCAATCTAGCCTCGATCTCGGCATTCACCTGATCCATTGACAAAAAGCTATTAGAACCCGTCCAGCCCTCGGTAGGGTTGCCGAACACATCTCGAATGGAGTATTGGGTAGGAAAACCCCTAGGATGCCCGCTGTGATCAGGCTTTCCCGAAGCCTTCGTCAATGCATCATTTTGCCTCGTGGGGACAAATTCTCCTCGGCTCGCTTCTTCGTTCACCCGTGCCTATCAATTTGTATCGTTTACTAGTTAAACACGATTAATTTCTTGAATTAGAGTGTAAAAGTTACGAGTTTCTCGGCTAGCTCCCGGCTCGCGTCACTTGGAAATATAAACGAGCCATCTTCCGCTCTTACGGTTTGACTCCGAATGAAGTTTGCCCCTCTTACACTTCCCTCTTTTAACGGAACTACCAAGTCCGTGGGAAAATTAGTGAGGTTCGCAATCGGGTCCTCTTTTTCCCAATTGGCCATGTGGCCTCTATACCCCCACGTGCCGAGATGGTGAGGATATATGTTATGAGATTGATTTTGTCTGGCCTTCTCACTAATTTCCTGCAAGATGAATAAACACATTTAGATCGATATTAGTAAAACAGAAAAAAATCAATATTTTTACCTGATATTCAGAGGTCTCCCTCATGTTCCTCCACGCGGCCAATCCATCTTGGGAGATATGTTGGTATTCGCTCGCCACACTCGAGCCCTGCTTCTTTTCCTTCGCGCTGTATTTGTGCTTCCAATTTTTCCGTAATGATCCGGCTTTCTCAAGGACCTTTGCCTTGATAGCCGGTTCATCTGGCAACTTCCACGTAGTCTATCGAATAAAAAATAGAGAATTAATTATATACCCAATCAAAATTATCCTAGTACATTAATCATACCAATTATCACCTTAACATCTTGCCAAAACGCCTCCTTGAGCCCGATGTCGATCTGGCGCCAATCCGTGATGAAGTCCTCCACCTGCGCCCTCGCCACCCGACCAACGTAGTTCCTAAACTTCGCCCTCGCATCTTGGTATGGCCCAATGACATTATCCTTCTCATCGAACTGGAGGATGCAGTCCTCGGACTCCGGATTCAATCGTCTTCTTAAGCTCTTGCTGTTATATAGACCTCTCGTATGCTTAACCGACTCGTTCGACTCGTTACCAGTCGAGGAAGATGTATGAGGCTCAGAAGACATCTCGTCGTAATGTAGATGTACCCTGAAAAAAACAACAATCACAAAATAAAATGATTTAGTTAATTTCACCAAAATTTACTCAAAATTCATACAAAAGAGGACACGATGAAAAAAATTTCACATACATTTATCAACAATACATTCCTTCGTTGTGATCCGGGACAATATATCTATGAAAAACTTCATCATCATCAACGATAGCGATGTGTTCACACCGAAACAGAAATGTTTCATCGCTCTCGTCATATTCCCTTTCATCGTCCGCATCAACGATACCAACAATACTCTTCTTCCCCTGAAGGACAATATGCCATCCAATATTAGCCGGATCTTGTACGTAGAATACTTGTTTAGCTTGCATTGCCAGAATAAAAGGATCGTCCATGTAGCCCAATTTTTGCAAATCAACCATCGTAAATCCCAATTCGGGATCTGTCCGCATGCCTCGTCTATTATCAGCCCATTTACATCGAAGTAAAACAAAATTTACATTGTTTTTGTAGACGAGTTCCCAGCTTTCTTCGATAAATCCATAGTACGAAGTTGCATTACTCGACACTTGGGCATCTTCCCCACGAGAAACTTCTCTTGACAGCGCAACTACTGTGACCCCACTGTTCTGAGACATGCTTTTATCGTCTCGCTTTTTCGAGTAGAAAGTATACCCATTAATGTCGTACCTTCGTATGTTGCGACATTCCATGCAGGTCCCCAAGCAAGCCACTTTATCATTTGACTGCAATTCGAACCATTTTCTGCAGAGATCGTCCTCGTTCTAAACCAACCTAGAAAAGACCGATTATGCTCCTTTATGTACCAGATTTCGGTTCTATTAGGATATTCTCGTCGTAATGTAGCCATGTGTTCCTCCATGAAAGGATGCACGTCAGGAATATGTCGTAAGACGAAAAACTACGCCGACTCCCATAAATCTCTTGAAACCGTAATGAACTGCGGTTTCGACAATGGCTTTCCTCCTACTCGTCCATCGTGGCGAGAAGTCAGCAACCATATCGATTGAACATTTGCCAAGTAGGAAGTGCAAAACGCAACGCACTCCTCTTTGCGTATCCTTCAACTATGCTACATTCATGTCGATATCGATTTCGAACATATCCATTGAGAATCTTCATATACGTTCAAAAGGATACATATATCTCATGTACACCGGTCCACATGTCTTGATTTCTCGAACTAACTGAACGACGAGATGCACCATAACATCGAAAAATGACGGAGGAAAGAACATTTCGAACCGACACAATGTCACTACCACAGTTGGAACTTTAATACCTTTAAGACGTTCGCAGAAACTCAACTTTTCAGCCTTGCTCAGCATAAAGCAAGCCGGTGGACGAAAAGTCCTCTTTCCTTGTTCTATCGGTGCTAGTTCAGGCCTCATTCGAAGTTCGACCATATCTTGTCTGGCATTAAGTCCGTCTTTCGTCTTACCTGGCATATTCAAAAGATTTCCCACGATACTATCACAAAAAATTTTTTCCACATGCATCACATCGATGCAATGTCTCACGTCGAGGTTTTTCCAGTAAGGGAGCTCCCAAAATATTGACCTTTTTTCCAGACACTACCGTCTTTTGATGGTTTGTACTTCTTACCAAACTGAACATTAATGTTTGCGACGATGTCACTCACTTCTGTGCCTTCAACGGTAATGTTGCTCTTGAAAGATTGCTCTGTCCGTTAAACAGCGGTAGCAGCTTTTTCTTCGTTCGAAATTCGTGGGTACGCGACAGGAATTTCCGATGGCCCATGTAGTGTTTCCTGCAGTTTTTTAACCACTGGCTATCCGTATTATCCCCACAAACCGAACATGCTTTCTTGCCCGTAAGCTGGAAAATCATTGATGGTACAAAATATCATAGCCCGAAGTGTACATCTTGATTTTGCGTATGCATCGTACACCTCGACGCCTTCGGACCATAGTGTCTTCGGATCTTCAATCAAAGGCGTCAAGTATACGTCAATGTCATTGCCAGGTTGTTTCGGACCAGATATTAGACACGAAAGTATGATATGCTTTCTTTTCATCGAAAGCCATGGAGGGAGGTTGTATATACAAAGCAGCACCGGCCAAATACTGTGACGGCTGCTCAAATCCCCGAACGGGTTTATCCCATTTGTACAAAGCCCAAGCCTTAGATTCCGTGCTTCATGCCAGAAACAACGAATCAATGTTCCTCCATTGAGAAGAATCTGCCGGATGTCTCAATTTTCCATCTTTTTTCCTTTCCTCATCATGCCATCTAAGCATTTTAGCATCATCGGCATTGGAGAACATTCGCCTAAATCTAGGAATTATTGGCAGATACCATAGAACCTTTGCAGGAGCCCCACCGACTTCATCCTTTTGCTTGTAACGCCAAGTGTCACACGTCGGACACTTATCAGCCGATTCATACTCGCCACTATAAAGCACGCAATCGTTGGGACATGCATGTATTCTTTCGTACTGCAAGTTCAAAGGGCACAACAGCTTCTTTGCCTCGTAAGTCGACACCGGAAGCTCATTCCCATCGGGAAGCATATCGGCGAGTGTTTAAGAGTGTGCAGAAACATTTATCCGAAAACCCGAATTTAGCCTTAATGTTCAACAATTTGAACACAGCTGACAATTTTGTGTATTTAGAACATCCGTTGTAGTCCCTAACTAGACTATCAAATATGGGAGGATGTTTATCGAAATCCTCTTGAACATCACGGAGCATGTCCTCAATACGATCATTATCAGATGAATAACCGTCATCTAAAACATTGTCGTCTGCCTCAGCTTGCACTCTTGTACTAGAGCCTTTACCCACACGACTAGCTACAGACTCACCGTGCCATATCCAATTTGTATAACCAGGTTTAAAACCCAAAACTATCAGATGATCCCTAACAGTCTCACTATCCCACCACTTTGTGTTAATACAATTACGACAAGGACATGAAATTTTGGATTACCTCTTTTTTTCTACGATTTTGCTCCGCACAATTCATAAATTCTTCTACACCATTCAAATACTCGATAGTTGTTCGTTTACTAGACATCCAACCACGATCCATTCCAACCACCTAGTTAGATAGCAAATAAATTTACATCCTAAAGTGATAGCGAAAAATTGACCAAAAAATTTAATTTTCACGAAAAATCACCAAACATAATCATAACCCCAAATTGATGTTTATTACCACTGAAATCAAGCGGTCAAGACAAGCAATTATGAAGGGACTTTAAGGCATGGTGAAAAAAATTGGGCCCAATGCCGTTTATGGGTTTCACAGTTCTCATAATGACTTTCACTAATCACAACTATTGTCAGCTCGGCTTTCCAAAGCAATAATCAATAAATGAAAGAAACTCACCAAATCGGGCTCTAAAATTCTAAACAGAAGAGAGAGACCCCCCAAATTTACTTTCTCGAAAGTCTCGACTCGATGCTCGAGTACCTATATTCGATAGAAATTCACATAAATTGAGCTTTTCAATGCTTCTGACCATATGCAGAAAAGCAGTTTCCACTTGCCATCAGATACATTCATCAAGAAAGGCTTCAAAGACATAGATTGATAATTTTTCATGCTAGGGAAGAAAGCTTTGGACAAGAATGCACTAAATCACAGTGTTCTAAATCACAGTTAAATCCAAACGATCATCTAAAATAGAGCAATCGGCTCTAGGAGACCATAAAATTACAGTAAATTCAGTAAAACAGGCCAATTGGAATCCTAGAAGCCAAGAAATCATCAAAGAGTCACATAAACAAGGAAAGAATCGGTTACCCGATTAGCTTGCAGCAGAATCACGGTCGCCATCGTATTCAAGACTTAGTCGCCGTTGTATTCTCAAGCTCGTCGCGCGCGAATGAAAATTAAAGCACCTACTCAAGATCATAACCTCAAATTAGCACCTACTCAAGATCATAACCTCAAATTAGCACCTACTCAAGATCATAACCTCAAATTAGCCCCCTTTGAGCAAAATGCAACCAATAAACAAAAAATCAGGGGAAGCCAATAAATCATCAAAGAGTCACATAAAAATCGCTTACCTCGAATACGTGAAGTTTCTAAGCTCGGTGGCCGTCGTATTCAAGCTCAACGGGACGGGAGTTGTTGCAAGGTGGTCGCCGGTCTGCTTTTGTGGTGGTTGTCGTCGGTCGGAATTGAAAGATTGAGGGTTTTGGGGTCGTCAGAAGTGAAGAAAGGTTTTGGGGTCGTCGCGCGCGAATGAACAAAAGAGAGGTCTGGGTTAATTAAGCTAATCGGCGTCCGTTGTTGCCGAAACAGATGCCAAATGTCGAAAAAAATAATAAAAAGGTATCGGCATCTGTTGTCCTGGCAACGGACGCCAAATGTTAAAAAAAAGAATAAAGAAAAATAAAAAAATCCGGAAAATCATTGGCGTCCCTTGTTCCAACAACAGACGCCAAATGACGAAAAAATAAAAACCAAAAAGAAACGGAAAAGTATAGACGTCTGTTACTTTAGAAAAGGACGCCAAAGGTTAAAAAATAGAAAAAAATAAAAAATAAAATCCGGAAACTCGTTGGCGTCTGTTGTTCACGTAACAGACGCTAAAAGTCGGACAAGAGTAAAAAAATAAAAGCTGGAAATCATAGGCGTCTGTTGTTAATTAACAACGGACGCCAAATGTCTCATTTAACTATCGGCGTCCGTTGTTAGCTAACAACGGTCGTCGATAGTGCAAAAACAAATTTAGAAAATTTGAAATGTCTGGTCGGTACTATAGGCGTCCGTTTTTTGACAACGGACGCCCATAGTGCCGACGCCAATTCCCCTTTCTGTACTAGTGAGATTATCACGGCAAGTTGAAACCGGATCAAAACTACTACCGGAAGTACACTGAAGACCGGACTGCATGATACAAGACGTGCTACGCTGGACAAATTCAAATGCAATTGAGGCGCGGCAAGTTGATCTGACGATCATTTAATACAAGCCTGCCAGCTAGAGCCAAGTTGAAGTCAAACCAAGCTTAATAAGGAATAAACCAATGGCACAAGGCGAACTGCTGCGAAGAACGGACAAACCCATTTTGGGTAAAGCTAATAAATGTTCTGTAGAGCTATCTCACAACGGCCTTCAACTTCAAACCCAGCTATAAAGAGAGGGGAAGCAAGCTGAAGACCTTACGACACTTTGCTGAGAATTTATAAGAACGAGAGATCAAGTTCAGGCTTTCAAAGCTAAGAAAAGAACTTGGGTGTTGTCTTCACTGTACTATACCAAACTGGTTAGTAAGTGAATTTTCTCAAGGGATTGTAAAAAGCTCTTGAAAGAGACGGACTGTAAAAAACTGTCTAAAGGTGTCTAGGAGTTTAGTTAGCTGAGTATAGCCTAGGGTATATTGTGAGTCTAGCTAAGGAGGTTGTACGACAAAGGTTGACCGAGGCTTCTAGTGATACCTTCCTTGCGGGAAAGATGGGGAGACATAGGAGAATTTGCTCCGAACTTTCAGAAACAAATTCTGTGCATACCGCAAACACACACACGTCACGTTACACATCCGGTCTTGGTTCAAAATCGACTGGTTTCTTCCGCACCAGTCAACGCACGTAAATATCAAGCAATGGTATTTGAACTTAACCGGTTCAGAAAAGAAAAATCTAACAAGTGTTCATTCACCCCCCACTAAACACATTAACCGATCCTAACAAGTGGTATCAGAGCGGGTTGCTTGATATTCACAATATACTAACGATGACTTCATCAAACAAACTTGCCATGTTTAGCAGGGAAACCTTTCTTGAATGGAAGATCAGAATGATAACCCATCTCTGCGCACAAGATGACGAGATGCTGGACGTGATAACTATGGGACCGCTTGTGTTCATGAAGGTGAATCCAAGACACGCGACACATCCCACAGAGCCGCAAGAAATTCCAAAGGAAAGAAACGATCTTACCGTAGAGGAGAGGAGAAACACAAACCTCGACAATGTTGCTAAAGACACCATATTTAAAACACTGGATATGGGTATATTCAGGCAGGTTATGATATGCCAACCAGCAAAGGAGGTATGGACCAAGCTCTGCCAAATTTGCGAAGGCAATGACCAGACGAGAGAAAACAAGCTCTTCGTTGCCGTTCAAAAATACGACACCATCAAGATGAAGCCAGGGGAAATCATGGCTGACTTCGAGCAGCGGTTCTGCTCCATCATTAACGATCTCTCGGCTTTAGGCAGACAGCTTGAGAACCGGGACATGGCAATCAAAGTCATGAAGGCACTCCCACGAGAATGGGACGTAAAAACCATGGCCATGCGAGAGTCTAAAGACTTAAGCAAACTAGTGCTTCATGATCTTTTTGCAGATCTGAAGGCATATGAGTTCGAACTTCAGACAAGAATGGAGGAGACACCCTCCTCAAAGAATGCCGAGGAGATGAGCGATGAAGTGATGGCTCTCTTCATCTGAAAATTCGAAAAATTCATGAAAAGAACTCCGAGACTTCAAGAGGTAAGTATGCGAATAAGGATGAAGAACCTAACGCATGCTTTAACTGTGGCAGGAAGGGACACTTCACGGCAGACTGCCCCTAAAACAGAAAAGATAAAGACAAAGGAAAGGAGGCAGAGAAAGAAAGATTCAAAGGAAAGAGGAAATCCCGTGCACTAATGGCCGGGAAAAGCAACTGCAAGTGGGACGATACCGACTCGAAGGAGTCAAGCTCAGAGAAAGAACTGAGCGAAAATGAAAGGGAGGAGGAGCTCGCATGTCTCATGGCAGGGCATCTGACTCAGGAGATTGATCAATCAACCCTTGAATTCAGCTATGAACAGCTAATGGAAGCTCTTCAAGACATGACAGATGAGTACTGAAAACTCTATTTCAAGCTCAGAGAAGCTGATAAAGGTAAAAAAAATTAGTACAGGAGGATACCGAGTCTCTAGTTGAGAAAATCGCTCAACTAGAAAAGGAGAATGACAGCTTGATGGAGGCCACCAGGTTGAAGGCCTCAGAGAACCAAAAATTATCAACCATAGTCTAGTCATGGACAAAATCGTCAAGAACGCTTGACTGCCTTCAGGGTGTGCTAAAAGACACCGATGACCGGACGGTCTTGGTTACAAGGAGCAGACGAACAGTGAGGAGGCCTCAACGTCTTATAAACCGCCTACCAACTAAGGTAATAAAATTTGTCCGACCATCGAACTATACGCCAGGTCCGGTTTCACTAGAGATCAATCCTAGGAGGACTGGACTTGGGTATAAACAAAATAATAATAATAATAATAATAATACTAATAATAATAATAATAATAATAATAATTATAATAAACCCCCTGTCCCATAGAGAAAAGTTATACCACAACTAGTAAGGGGAAATAACATAAATAATAATAATAAATCTTATGTCCCGCAGAGAAAGGAAATACCCCAACAAGTAAGGGAGAATCATGTATACAAAAATAAAAACAACAATAGACCGGAACCTCTGAGAAACCAAAATAAGAGATACTGATCGTATACATATAATAAAAATATCCGGTCATACATAAACAATAAAAATAATAAAAATAAGAAGTATAAGTATCTTATTAACGCAGATATCGGACGTTTTATCAAGATTATACAAGTCTGGGTTCCTAAGAATTTAATGCCTAACCGGACCCAAGCTAAAGTGGTTACCAAAGAATCTATCTGTTCTTGCAGGAATGTTTGCAGGGACTCAACCGGTCGAGCTGGTTTTTAGACTGTCGGCACATGACCGGAGATCGAAGGTATCTCATGGACATAAAGCCATGTGCCAAGATGACCATCACCTTCGGAGATAACGGTAAAGGTGAGACCATAGGTAAGGGTAAGATTACCTATGACAATCTAACCCATAGAAATGTATACTTAGTTAAAAACCTACACTATAAACTTACTAGTGTCAGTCAACTTAGTGATACCGGATATAAAGTCGGTTTTGAAAAAGAAAAAATACTTTGTTAAAAACAAAGATGGGAAACCTACTGACCGGACAAAAAACCGACGACACCTACACAATCAACTGGAGTGAGCAGACTGCTCGCATTCCAACGTGTTTGATTGCAAGTGAGTCCACAGGTTGGCTATGGCATAAAAGACCAAACCATTTAAACTTTAAAACAATATCAGCTTTAAGTAGAAACAACCTAGTTAGAGGTCTACCTAAATTTGCATATGTTAAAGATAAAAGCAGTTCCTGCATGTCAGCTAGGTATTAGATCAACCTTTAAGAGTAAAGGAAATACATTATCAAATCAGTGCTTAGATATATTGCATATGGACCTATTCGGTCCGGTTTCGATAACCAGTCTATGGGGAACTAGGTATACACTAGTTATAGTTGATGATTTTTCTGAGTATACTTGGGTAGTTTTTCTTAAAACTAAGAATCAAAGCCCAACTGAACTCATAAAGCTTTTTAAAAGAATTGAATATGAAAAGAATTTTAAAATTAAAACAACTAGTAGTGACCGAGGAACTGAATTCCTCAATTACACTCTAAGTTCCTATCTCGAGGACCGTCGCGTACGCCATGAGTTGTCTTCTACCAGGACACGTTCGTTCGCCTCTTCTTTCTTAGCTCAACTTCTTCTTTTTCTTTCTTTAGTTCACGTTGGTTTAGGGTACTATATTTTAGGGTTTTCTTTCTACACAACAAGTGAAAAGGTGGTGATGATATCTCACGTGGCTTTTCCCTAAGCAATCCTCATGCTTATCCTATATCATTGGGCCAATATTGAATTTCTACTTGGGCCTCTCTCTTTTATTAATTAATAATTATAAGTTGGGCCCTCACTAACTCATTTGGGCTCTATTATTACTTTGGCCTCTTTACAAATTTTTGTCACAATTTATCTCTTGGGCTTTCTAATCCTTTTCGGCCCATCTCAATTTTATTTAGTTATCGGCCTAATTATTTCCGGCTTAAATTCAGAAAATCGGTTTTTGTCCAAAAATTAACTTCATTAATTACAAACTTTACAAAACAATCCCGTATTAATTTCACGGGTATTACAGCCGGTATTTAGTCACATCAACTGCTATTCCCCCATCTTCCTTCTCAAGCTTGATGGAGGCACTCCTCGGTGTGGTTTCTAAGCAGTTATCCATACCGAACCTCTTTAATAGCTCTCTTGTATACTTTGCCTGGTCGATGAAGGTTCCGGTCTCTAGCTGCTTTACTTGAAGTCCTAAAAGAACGTCAGTTCGCCCATCATGCTCATCTTGAACTGGTCTTGCATCAGCTTGGAGAACCTTTTGCACAGCTTCGAGTTGGTTGAACCGAAGTAATGTCATCGACATAGATTTGTATGATGAGAAGATCTTTCCCCTTAGTGTACAGAAAGACTGTCTTCTCTACACTTCCAATAGAGAACTCAGTGTTTGTTGGAAACTTAGACAGAGTCTCGTACCGGTCCTCACGCCACAACCCCAAGTCCCAATTCCCTCAGACATAGTTGGCAGCGTCAAGGAGGTTTCTCTGGTGAAGCATATGCATCGCCAATTGTCCGTCCTTGAGAAGACCGTCAACGTCACCAGGGACAAGGCTAACAAGCAGTTCCATACCCTAAGGGAAAGCCTCAACAACATCCGTACTGACAACAGTGGCAGTGAAGCCACACCCTAAAGGAGGAACTGACTGCGGTCAAGTCCCGTTGGCTGAAATTGTTCAGCTGCTGGCAAAACAGGGACCCCCTCAAACCGGTCAGGTTATTGCCAAAAGAGGGAAGTAACACTGGAGGTGCTGGGGGATAGAAGGCCAAGTCAAACCGGACGAAGCCGAACTGGGCGAACTACCAATCAACCGCCTATAACAGACCAATCTCCTTATCTCTCTCAACTCAGCTTAAGACATCAGGATCTCAAAAGAGTAAGGGCAGAACAGATTCTAATATCGGATGCTCAGCTAGTCAGCCCAAGACCAACGACTGAAGCTGAACCGGCCGAAACCGTATACTCTGCTGAGGCGCTGAGGCATATTGCTTGGAACCTCACTCAATACCAGATAGCAGAACTGGTCAGAATGGTGGATCTCAAGCAACAAGCTTATCAGAGGATCGAGAATATGAAGGAGATCGAGAGGCTAGCTAGATCTAAGGACTAGATAGGCTAGCTAGATCGGGCTGTAATAGATTGGTAGTTTGTATCAAAACCTTTTTGATATAAATGAAAAGCCTTCCTGCCTTTCTGCTTCTTTAAGTTTTGTCAATTAACAAAAATGGGGAAATTACTAGAAATCGTGAAGTTAAATATTCAGATTATTAGTTTTGGTGATTGAACTTAACTTAATAACTATACCGGTCCACACATAGGTGAAATCGGATACAGTCGGCAGATTATCAGCGCAAGTGGAAACCGGATCAAAACTACTACCGGAAGTACATTGAAGACCGGACTGCATGATACCGGACATGCCACGCTGGACAGGTTCAAATACAATTGAGGCGCTGCAAGTTGAAGACTTCTGACGAACATTTAATACAAGGTTGTCAGCTAAGGCCAAGTTGAAGTCAAGTCAAGCTTAATAAAGAATAAAGCAATGGCACAACGCGAACTGCTGCGAAGACTGGACAGACCCGTTTTGGGTAAAGCTAACGAATGCTCTGTCCGGTACACAAGAGCTATCTCACAACGGCCTTCAACTCTAAACCCAGCTATAAGTAGAGGGGAAGCAAGCTAAAGACCTTACGACACTTCGCTGAGAATTTTTAAGAACGAGAGATCAAGCTCAAGCTTTCAAAGCTAAGAAAAGAACTTAGGTGTTGTCATCATTGTACTATACCAAACCGGTTAGTAAGTGAGTTTTCTCAAGGGACTGTAAAAAGCTCTTGAAAGAAACGGATTATAAAAGCTATTTAGATGTGTATAAGAGTTTAGTTAGCTGAGTATAGCGGTTATGTTGTGTGAGTCTAGCTAAGGAGGTTGTACGACAAAGGTTGTAAACCGAGGCTTCTAGTGATACCTTCCTTGCGGGGAAGAAGGGGAGACGTAGGAGAATTTGCTCCGAACTTCCAGAAACAAATTCTGTGCGTACCGCAAACACACATATCACGTTACACATCCAGCCTTGGTTCAAAACCGACTGGTTTCTTCCGCACCAGTCAACACACGTTAATATCAAGCACTGTATTTGATCTTAACCGGTTCAGAACCGAAAAATCTAAAAAGTGTTTATTCACCCCCCTCTAAACGCATTAACCGATCCTAATAACCCAAAGATGAATACAACAAAAGACTATATTGAAATCATTGCTCGTGAAATATATATGTATACATATGTATAATATGTTTCCAACTTAATTTGTTGGAAAAAGTGATAGGAGATCTAGATTTTATCGACATATAAAGTTACTGTCTTATTTTTACAACAATAAAATATAATGACCCAAAATTGTATAATTCCCATATAGAAACCAACCCAACATTGTATACCCTACCTGATGATGTTATAACAATTTACTTATCATCAAGTGAAGAAATATAAGTAAAAGGTTATGTGAAGTATGAAAGGACACAAAAAAAATTCAAAAAGATCATAGAACAAGATCGGATACAACTTAAAAGCTTATTGTTAAAATTAATCTAATTTAGAAACCGAAAAAGGGTAAAAATAAAAAAAAATAAAAAGATAGAAAGAATGAAGTGTTGTGCATAGTTTATAATGAAGTGTTGTGCATAGTTATAATGGCGAGACATAACTACATATGTGAAAAATAACCATGTAAATAAACCAATTATTAAAATAGGTGAAAATTCCAATGTGATCCATATATTAAAAGCGTATAGTTATGAAATTATGTTTTAAATAAATTAAACATATATTAATAAATATGGCTGAACCATTGCCACTCTTAGCTCATTTCAGGGTTAAAACTTAAAAAATACACAATAAAAAACATTTTCCATCAATCGTCATAAACTATATCATCTTATTTTAACTGGGCTCTATCCTATTTAGGGCTGGGGAAAAATATTGAAATACCGAAATACCGTCCTTATCGTATCGAATCGTATCGAAAATATCGAAAATTTTGGTATACCGAAGTTTTTGGTAAGGTATGATACCGTACCGAAAATTTTCGGTATGGTAATGGTATGAAAGTTTTTAAAATTAGGTATACCGATTATACCGAATACCGAAATCTAAAATTTTTAATATATTTTATATATATATACACACACACCTACATATATTATATTATTTCAGAAAATATAAAATGAAAAATTAAGGATCTTCATAAACTTATTTAGCACATAATTATTAACTTATACACAACTTTCTAAGATTAGGCCCACCATATTTTACTTATGTAACTCAAGTAACGTTTAATTTTTGCCTTTTTAATATTTTTTTTTTCAGGATTTTGAAAGCGTGAAGATGCAATGCAATTACTTTTTGTTAATCTTCACTAATTTTTTTAATATAGCCGCTTCGTTCCAATTAATATGTATATAAAGTTATATTTTGTGGTTATGTAAAAAATTTTGTCTTACTAAGGAGACTGACTAAAATATGTAAATTATTTAAAGTTAAAAAATCTTTTTTTTTTGAAAAATTTGGTATTAATAATCTATCTTATTGGGGCCTAAGGAATTTGAATTGATTAAAATTCCAAAACAACGAATTAACGAGTTACGAGACATGCATGGTAAAAAACTCTCCGTGTGAATGGTATAGAAGGTATGATACCGATACCATACCGAAATTTCGGTATGATACCGTATCGAAATTTAAGGTATACCGAAATTTTGATATGATATTGATATGCTTTTTTTGGATACCGAAATTTCGATACGGTATACGGTATACCGTACCGAACCACCCCTAATCCTATTTAACTTAATTATATGGTGCAAAATGCAAATATTCTAATCCTATTCGCATGTCTCTTAGCTCGTTCACCATTATACGATTTTGTCACATTATCAATGCAGATAATCGGTGATTGCTATGTCGGAATCGAATCGCAGAGCAGCCTAAAGCAGGAAAAAAAACTAGATGAAGAGGAAAAGAATGGCCGTTAAGATCAAAAAGAAGAAAGCGAGGAGAAACGAACATGAGAATAAGCGCCTATTTACTCTGCTACTAGCATCACTCTGCTCCAAATCTCGAGACAGAGATGCAACCCTTATCAGCAGATGCCTGGACAAACTGTTCTCACACTTCCCAGATGTTCAATTATCCCCAATCCTCTCGTTGTTTCCATCGATTCTTAGAACCAGGTAATGATAATTTATCGTGGGTGTTTGTTAATTTTGTGTTCTAAGTGGATTGAGAACTACATCTTTTCTTTTGGGATTTTGTAATTTCCTTTACTTGTGGCCTACTCTTTTCTTCTTATTATGAGATGAGGTGCAGTCTGCAAAATTTGGCAGCTTTGTGTTATCTATTTATTTTGTTCATTTGTGTTTGCTTAGTGACGCTGGAATAGTATGCAAGTGCATAGAGTTCATCGGTGCTGCGTCGCTGGAATCTTTTGAGGCCAATGAACAGATTGCCTCAGAAGTTGAAACTGTGAAAGTCCTTATTTCATTGTTGGGGAGCTCAGAAAGGGAAACTGCTGTGGCAGCTTGCAATGCATTGTTGGATTTATCAACCACGGCAGTTGGTCAAGAAAGGCTCCTTGATTTGGCTGTGATTGAAAAGCTTATGTGAGTATTTTCTGATTTTATTTTTCCTTTGAAGATAAGTGATTTTATTATATCTTCAAGGTTGATGAAAACTAGGGATAGAGTTTATATAGTTTCAAGAAATTGAAGTTTGGTTGCTATTTTGTTAGTGAGCCTCGTGTGGGAAGAAACTGCATTTTTTAACTTTTGGGACATTGACACCTGACTAGAAAGAAATTATATGCTGGCGCATCAATGGCACTGAAATGATTCTTAGCTTTGCTGCTCACTCTTTGTCTGACTGAACTTTTATTAGTCTTTGCTTTATTCAGATATCTGAAGCCCCGTCTTTCTGGGATGTGATGTTCTCGGAGGACGGCGATGAGTATCAGATATTGCTACTCGAAGCTGCTATTTCTTTCATCAACTCCTCCACAATCGAAAAGCTGCATCTTATGCCAAACAATCTTTCCGAGAAATTTCTGACACTCTTAAGAAAACTCTTGGATAAAGCACGCGAGCAGAGCTTGTGCCCCTCTTTTTCAAGGTGCAATGCTGGACACAACCTCTTCTTACATAAAATCAGCAGAAACAACTTGAGTGAGGCTATCTTTAGGTTGTCTGTTTGTTTCAGTGAATCCATGGGACAAAAAGATTCTTACCTAGTTGAGAAAAGCATTTTTGGCTCGGGAGAAGTCAGTATCGAACACTTCATATCGGAAACATGGGAGACATCTCCTATGCATGTAAGAAATGCCTCAAAGGCCTCACCAACGCAAGACTCTATCTTCGGCCCTTTTATTCAGTATCTCAGACAAGGAGAGGCAATGCCTACATTCATCCCTTCCATGCTAAAATCTTTAGTATCTTGTCCAGCAATTGCATCAGATGAATCAGACATTCTTCGTGTAATAGAAGAGATCAAGAATCAGCTCGGTGAGTTCATAACATACAATCAGGACATTCGTGTGGTGAAAACAGAGCATGGAAGAAAAGAATCTCATTATTTTCAGAAGCAAGCTCCTCACATCTTCGATTTCAGCGACATATCGAGATGTGAAGAAGCATTGAAAGATGGGTTCTCAGTCGCACTGCGTGGAATGGAATTTCGCTTTCGAACAATCTCTGAAGTTGCTGATGAGTTAGCCTCTCTCTTTGGGCAGCCGTCTACGGGCGTTAACATGTATCTCACACCACCCAACTCCCAAGGTTTAGCTAGGCATAGTGATGACCACTGTGTATTTGTCTGTCAACTGTTTGGCGTTAAAAGGTGGAAGATATATCCTCGATCTGATTCCCTTTTGCCCCGATTGTACGAATCTAATGGTGATGCAAGGAATTTCACAGAGGATGATATATGCGTTGCTGATGATTGTTTTGAGATTTTGCTGAAGGAAGGTGACATCTTATATATACCAAGAGGTTTCCCACATGAGGCACAAACTAATAATACTTCTGTATTCTCCTTACATTTGACTCTTGCTGTCGAAATTGAGCCTCCATTTGAGTAAGTAGTTTTCGTTTTGCAGTTTATATAAAAACATATAACGTTATTTAACCCACTTATAATGATAATTGCATGTTAGGTGGGATTTCATTCAATTAGCATTGTATATTTGGGGTAACAAACAGAGGAGTAAGCTACATGTAATAGCGATGAAGCTATTGCATATTGCAATAAAACTACTTGGGAATGACAATCCAAATTTTCGAAAGGCATGTTTGGTAGGCGCTGCTCCATCCTCTTCGGAGACAAAAGATTGGAACTTTTGCAGGCAGAGATCAACTTTCGACTGTCTTCTCAGCGTAATCGAAAAGGAGTCGAAAGTTTGGCAAGTCGTAAAGAATTTAGAGGTTTCTCTGAAGAGGGGCGAAGATCCACTAGATGGTTTGCAGTGGATGAAGCATCTCAGCGTCGAAATGGACGAACGATCGTTCTGTTTGAGTTTATCTCACGATGATATCGGTAAGTTGATGGAATGTAGGGATGCATTGGAAGCTCTGTTTTTGGAGATTAAGTCTGAGTTTTGTCGTGAAGTGGAGATTGAGGATGTTAGAAAATGGTACGTTTGTCTTCTTGAGAAGTATAGAAAGGTGAGGAAGCAATATGCTAATGGAATGCTTTCACTACATTGTGCTGCTGACCTAGATTAGGTTTTTGTTCGTTTTATCATAAACTGAAGTTACTTTTGTTCATTTTCTTTCCTACTCGTGAGATTTGAAGCATTTACTGTAATTATAGATATATTGATGTAGCACCAATTTGTGCCACGTGAGAGGTGCTTACGGTATTTCGAATTTAGAGGGAATGAAAAGTTCGGGTTCGGAGCAAGAAGTTCAGACAGTTGGTTTTCGGTTCGGCATTCATGCGTGGGTAGAACACGAGTCAACTGAATTTGCACCCCATGCGCGAACGCGAACCGTACACATGAGGATAATATTGACTGTTATTTAATTTGAACTTATAAAATTCACAACCATATCTAAGGTGTGTCATATTAACTCACTTTTTAGATGTAGGATTCTGATAGTTATATATCTTCTAAAAATTTAAACTCGCCCGCCCAAATATTAATTGAATTTCATAAAATACCCAAAAATAAAAAATAAAAAAAAGATGCCAGATCAGTTCCTTATCAGCATATTAGGTATTTAGTAGATTACACATAGTTGTTACCCGCTTCTCAGAAGGTACATCATATAAGAAATTTAAGTACAATATAGAAACGTATTGTGATACAACATAATATGTTTAAAAAATTGATGTCATGCTCACACTGATATCATATAAAATATTTAGGAATTATGTATCACACAAACACGTAATATAGTACATAACATACATATTAAAAGATAGGCAAAAGATGTTAAAATGATACTCAACCAAACGGGTACCTGTATATAAACATTTATCGGAAAGGTGATTGAATCGATAACTTTTTATACTTTTGGTACTTAAGTGTAGATATATCAATATTTAAAACGGTTAATTTAGGGTCAGGCCCCAAAACATATTTTCAATTAAAGATAAGGACCTATGTAAGTTACATTTAGAGATAAGGACCCATTTAACTTTCATTTAGAGATAAGGACCCATGTGGTACCACAAACCCATGAAGTGGTACCACAGACCAATGAAGTGGTGCCACAGACCCACGAAGTGGTACCACAGACCCATGAAATGGTATCACAGACCCATGAACTATTATTGCAGACCAATGAACTGTTACTGCAGAGTAATGAAGTGGTATGGGGCAGCCATGAAATGATTCTGAAGAAAATTGGTCCTTAAAAATAATGCATTTTCTGACATGGGTCTGAACTGTAACTGAAACATAGAATAGGGCCTGATCCGAAATTTGCCCTTTAGAAACCCCCCAATTACTTTTAAATACCCAGCACAGATCTCATCATGTGGTTTACATGGTACGGCATAAAGAACGAAAATACAGCATTCAACGACAATAAACTTCGGATGATTTATCAGAAATAATTTAATAGTCACATGTAATTTTATTAAGTAGAAGGGGCTGTTCACACAAAATTAGTTAAATATCCCCAACTTGAAATATCAATTTGAATTAGAATACATTCGAATTACTGAAGTTGAGAAGCATGGCTAGGGATTCTTGGAACTTGAAGTCCCTCGCCGCCCGGAGGAACTTGAGGAGGTCGACGTAAGCGCGTTCGTCGGCGGTGGAGAGAGGAGGTCTTTGAGGTGCTTAAGGACTTCCCTCTCGTGAGGTACGTGTCTTCTTTGAAGGAAGGTGTGACGGCCTCCTTCAGTGACGTCATGATGGTTTTCTTTGGTGTTTTTGGTTTTGCTGGAGAGGAAGAGTTCTGTAGACTGGTGGCTTCTTTCTTTGGGGTTTGATCCGTTCTTGGTTTATGTTATTCATCTGGAAGATTATCATACACTGTTTATAAAGAAACTATATTATTGGATTGTGTTAATGTCGAAGATTTGAAAGAAGATTTTGTCTTTCTTTCCCAAAATAAGTGGTGCACCTACATGCCAAAAATAGGAGATTGCAATTACCAAATATGGAAGATATGAAGATCAAGGGTAAATAAGAGGGGAAGTCGAGCTACAAGATCAGAGCTTTACACGAGATATATTGAGCGAGCGAGATCTGAAAAGAACGAGAGAGCGTTCGTTGTTTTTCCTAGCTTCATTCTTTCCCTTTGAGTCTAGAGTAAGCTTTTAGGAAAGGTTTCGAATCTTTAGATTCGTTTTAGGCATGAGTTTACTATCTTCGATAGTTGATCTTTCGTAATCCATTTTTAATAGTGGAATTTTTCCATGAGGCTCGCAGCAAGTTGAAGAACTTGCTGCACAATTTTAAAACTCGTGTGTGTCGTCTTTTACTACTAAGTTTTATTTTTCCGCTGTGCTAAAACGTTCTGATCCCAGATGTTGGCCCGTGTGTTGGTTCAACATTTTAGTCAACATCTCTGTGTCTGGTTTTAAACTTAGTTAGGTTGCATCCATATTGTATAGGGACCACTTCAAAGTGGTATCAGAGCCTCCGCTTGACGTAACTAAGCGTTTTTTATCCTTTTATATGGATGTTTCAAGCTCTAATTATTTTGCAAGGTTCCCGTGTTAGACGGATCTAACTACGCCTATTGGAAGGTTCGCGTGCGCCAGTGCATCAAGTCAATTGATACGCATGCGTGGGACGCTGTGCTCAATGGATATACACCACCAGATCTGCATCAGACGCTCATGGCGAAGTCATGGACAAACAAGTCGGCGAATGGACGAATCTCGAGAGGAGTGCAGCCGAGTTCAACGACAAAGCCCTTCATGCCATATTCTCGTCCGTGGACATCTTCATGTTCAGAATTATACAGAACTGCACGACGGCTGACAGTGCGTGGGAGATGCTTCAACGATACTGTGAAGGAGATGCGAGCATGTGTGAGACCAAACTTTGACTCCTCCACAATCAATTCGAGAATCTCATAATGAAGGAAGACGAGGACATCACCACATACTTTGGGAAGCTATTATCCATCTTGAGCGAATGTGCTAGCTTGGGAGATCCGCTGTCAAATAAGCTACTTAACGCTAAAGCAATTCGTTCTCTAACCGAAAAGTTTAATGTGAAGGTAGCGGCGGTCGAGGAAGCACACAATTTGGCCAATATGGATTTCAACACATTGATGAACATCATGAAGAACTACGAGACCAACCTCGAAGTCCAAAAGAGAGCCTCTCGCAGCAAAAGCATTGCTCTAGTCAGTCAGCCCTCTGATTTTCAATCTGAGGTTGATCCTGACAATGATGAGTATATGTCTATGCTCGTAAGAAAATTCAAAAAGTTCATGAAACAGGATGTGGAATGAAATGTAGGCCCAACATTCAAGAAGGGTCAGAATGCTAAAGAATCATCTTCTGCTCCTCCGTTCTTCAGACGTAATCGAGGCCCGGCTATTTAGGTCCCACATATTTGAGGGCTCCATTCCTTAATTTAGTAGTGATATTATGTGCAAAAAATATTAATTAAGCCCAATATTTTGAGCTCAATACTACAAATATAGAACTATTATTTTTCCTTTAATTAAACCTTCATTTTATCTATTCTTTTTTTGTCTTTTTAACTTCCTGACTTTCATCTTTCGGCTGTCTTTTCATTTTCTCATGCTTTTATCTCACGTGCCGTACATGTATTTCATTTACCTTTTTGTGCCTATTAATAAATAACCCACGCCCCTCATTGTTAAATATCCAACGGTCTCATTGTCTATCTAAAAGCTTGATTGAATCTCGAAGTCAAACAACAACTGAAGCTCTACAAAATAATTCAGGTTTTATCTTTGTACTTTTTTTTATATTTTATTTATTATTATTGGTAAAGCTATGTTTATTGCATTTGTGAAATTTTTATCAAACTTTGTTACATTATTTTGTTGTGAGTAAGTGCTGTCAACAAGAAAATATGAATCTAGTCACTCAAAGAGATTAAAAAAACAAAAAATAGAAGCTTTAGTTGAATCGCAAAAAAGGTAATTACTAAAATATGTTACTGTTAATAAAAATAAGACTAACAACCAAGAAAATATTGGGCATACGTCTACCAATAGAAATGAGTTGGCTGAAAAGATAGATTATGAGAATTTTATAGAAGAATTTGCATCAAGAAAAGCTAGAAGAATAAATTTCTTATAATTGCTTATGTGTTTGTTTTAAAGTTTTTCACTAAAAAAATTATTCAAAATTTTTAACTCCGCCTTCTATAAGTTTCAAATTTTATAGTTGCCGGTCCCAAGCCCGGATAAAGGAGGGGGACTGCGTGATATTGACACCCTAAAAAATTTTGTTAATGTATAACATTTATTTTTTTAAATAAAAAAAGGACCCATCGAAATTTTGCGGCCTCATATTATGATGAGCCGGCCCTGACGTAATCAAATGGAGAAAAAGAATATCAAATGGGAGTCAGTAAGATGCCAGGCCTGCACGGGTTGGGGTCATTATGCCAACGAATGTGCGAACACCCTTCGCAAGCATGGGAAAGCACTTTGGGTCGATCTTTCCGACGATGAAGATGATGAACCGTGTGCAAAGGTGACTAAGCAATCATAGTAACCATCCAATCCTTCTCTGACAACGGAGAAGACGAAGATCATCATATAGGCTTCACTGCGGTAACTGATGTTGAGCCAACATCTGACTCAACATCTGAGAAATATATAATTTTCGATTATGATGACTCAAATTGTTTTGATGGGTATGTAAGTTCTGATGATGCAGGCTTAGAAACTGACGTTTGTGATGAAGTCCAGACCAATGACGCCTTCAACCTGTTGTCCGCTGAATTTGCGAAAGAAAAGGCGAAAAACTCGTAACTCAAAGCCATCGTGAAAACGTTGTTCGAAGAAAATGAAAAGAGCAAAAAGATGATCGAAAGCCTACTTGAAGGGATGAACAAAATGGAGACCGTGCTGACACGAAAAGACAAAGAAATCGACAAGCTACAAAAGCAAGTCGAAGAAGCCGACGAGACGTTCTCAAAAATGAACAAGGGTAAATCAACCCTTGATGAGGTATGGTCATTAGGAATTTTTGACAAACAAGGTTTAGGATTCAATTCTCAACCTGTTTTAGATGTGTCTAATTCTGTTTCTAACGACCAATCTAAGATTGTTTTTGTTAAGGAGAACGCCAAACTCGCTAATGTTCAATCTGAGATTAGGAGTGTTAAGAAAAATTTGAAGCATGCTGCTGTTAAGTCTAAGGATAGATCATATAAGTGCCATCTATGTTGGCTGAAATGTTATCCAACATTCTGCCCAACATTGAGAAATCAGTGTTGAACAGTTCGTCAGGAGAAATTTCAGTTAATGCTCATTCAAAATCTGGTGAACCTATTGCTGTTTTGACATCTAAGAAAGTTTGGGTAGAGAAATCCGTACATAAATGCAATGTTATCCATACCTCTCTGCGAGCTAACGTGACAGGTTCTTGGTACTTCGATAGCGGGTGTTCCCGACACATGACGGGTACCAAAGAGTTCCTAATCGACTACATACTGTTAAGCAGCGGATCTGTGACGTTCGGAGGTGGTGCGAAAGGGCGGATTCTCGGTCGTGGCAGATTGAATATGCTCGATTTTCTGAAGCTGAGCAACGGTCTACACGTCGATGGGCTTGTGGCTAATTTGATTAGCATAAGTCAGCTTTACGACGATGACCTCGAGGTAAGTTTCAACAAGGAATGTTGTGAAGTTTTTAACAGGAAAGGTTTTTGTGTCATGGCAGGGAAAAGATCTAGTGACAACTGCTATCTAGTCGGGGACAAATCCCGATCGAAGGACGTGTGCCAACTCTCAAAGGCCGAAGACGTTGTGATCCTTTGGCACTACAAACTGGGTCACGTCAACTACCGTACATTGGAGCAACATATCAAACATGATGCAATCAGAGGCATTCCAAAGCTAAGGAGTTTGGTAAGGTTATTTCTGAGTCATGTCTTAAGGGTAAGCAAGTACATGCTAGTCATAATGTTGACCAACATTTTGCTCAACATTTCAAAACTGCTCACAGTTTTCAATTGACTCATATGGATTTGATGGGTTCCATGGAAGTAGATAGCATTGGTGGTAGAAAATATGCTTCTGTGCTTGTTGATGACTATTCTAGATATGGATGGATATTTTTCTTAGGGAAAAATCTGAATCGTTCGATTTCTTCAAAAATCTTTTATATCTTTCAGCGAGTAGACCTGATACTATGTACAGTGTTTGTGTTTGTGCTAGACATCAGGTTGAGCCAAAAAATTCCCATCTAAATGCTGTGAAGAGAATATTAAGATATGTGAGTGGTTCGTGTAGTTTAGGGTTATGGTTCTCGAAAGATACTAACACGAATCTTGTAGGATATAGCGATGCTGATTGGGCAGGTGACAAAGATGACCGCAAGGCACAAGTGGCGGCCGTTTCTTCTTAGGTAATAATGGTGTGTCTTGGTATAGTAAGAAACAAAATTAACACGCTCAAATACTAGCAAGTGTACTAGGTCGTTCAAGTAGTAAAACGGACGAAGTTCGAATATCGATCCACGAAGACAGCTCGATTAATTCTAAGATAATATTCCTAATTCTAATTTAGACTAACTGAATTTTTATAGTTTTGATGATTTGATAAAAGAGAATAAAAGATGCAAATAATAAAATAAATACAAATAAAACAGATGAGGATAGAACAGTTGACGAAGACGTGATCAAGACACATGCTCGGCACAAATTACTCCTACGTCTTCATGCAATATTATCTATCTAATCAACATGAATTATAGTCAAGGTAGAATTTCCTAACATACGTGCTACTCGTTTGTCCCGCAATAGCTACCCTACGTAAATATAGAACCAATCAACTATATGTCTATATGACTGTAGTTCCTATCCGTGCATTCGATCTTTATGAAATTCCCCGAGTTTAGGCGCTTATCGGAAACCACACATACGAAACCGAATTCCATCTCTGGTCGGTTTTACGTAGTGGTATTCAATGTTTTGTTCTAATCGGTCTAATCACTTAGTCCGTCTCATAAACCAATCAATAATCATACGCATGTAGGCCAATCACACGTACGCATATGAGGCTCAAACAAAGAGTACATACTTAACTCATATGATTAAATAAGATAATAATAGCACTAATACGTAGTCATAATCTGGCCTCACACGGCCTCAATCACAAAAGAAATTAGCCTAGCATATTAATATACGAAAACGACAAAGAATCGGAAGAAAACATTGTCAAAAATGAAATATTAAAAGATAAAGAATTCGCCCTCGTTACGGTGTTCGCGTTGTTTTGCTCCTTTTATTCTTCGCCGTCGCAAGCTCTATTTCGCTGCTAAGCTCCTCTGGTTTATTCGCTCCCCCCCAGTTTTCTTTTCAGTCGCATGTATATATATAAGTGTAGTATCGGACTTAATCTTCAAAGATTGTATATCTTCTTTTGAATAATTTGACATATTCTTTGAATATTTTCCTTGATTGGCGTGATTCTTGGAATAAAGATTATCTTCCTTGACTTGGTGTTCACGTGCTCCTCCATTCAAGAATAGGAAAATATGGTCAAATTGCAAATTTGCCCCAAGTACTTTTGAAAATTGCAAGAGACCCATAGTGCTAAATTGGCCCCGTGCGTTCGTATCTTCTCATTTTTGATCCATTTGCTCGACTCTGTCAAACAAGAGGTATGTTGGGGTGAACGATAATATTCGAGTATATTATAATAAATAAATATTGAAAATACGCTTTTACGGGGTATAAAAATAGCGTAGAATCCTAACTTATCAACAATCCCTAAACTAGCTTCGATCGTCCTCGATCATAAAAGCGGAAACTAAATCGAGTTAGGATTATAGAACATCGTTCAATGAAATTCTCCTGTTTCATCTCAGAAAATGTAAAAGCATATAAAGTCGAGAAAATCATCAACTAATGAACGATCTAGTCAAAACACGAGACATGAGGTAATATGTTGCAATCTTATCATAGCATGAAAGACATTTCTAGAATTATACCATGCATCGATCCACAACTCTCACAAGGATCGCTCAAGTCGCTCGGGTGTTTTCAAAGGGATCTGTATAAAGACGCTCAATTCACGACATGAAAAGATATTACTCTATGCTTGCAAATATATCACATCATAGTCACATATAGAAGTTGTGCACGAATCAAATGGTCTTTCTAACGCTTTGCCAATTTTTCACTCGACTCATACTTTTTTCCTTTTCTAGCTCTTTTCGCTCGCTTTTTTTTCACCATTTTTTTCGCTTTTTTCTTTTTTTTTTCTTTTTTTTTGAACCAGCCCCTCCTATATTTTTTCTTTTGTACGTCTTATCGAAGGAAGAGGTTTCTAGTCCGTTGCAATATTACGGCGAGAGATCTGTATCATAGGACGAGTTCATAACTAACATGCATCGACGATTAGCACCTTCTCAACCAAACAAGCCACTTTTCACGACATCGATAATTTAACACGTTGATACGGGTCGTATAGGCTAAATTTGAGGCAGTTAGGCTAAATATCTGGGCTCCAAATCAACAAATAAGTCAAATAAAGCTCAAATGAGCTCACTAAGTGGTAAATACGTAAGGTAGGGAAATATTCAGGCCAATGACTCAATCCTAATGCCCTTCTCATTTTCGCGCACAAAATCCACATAGTAACCATTGACATGCATAATAGAGCAAGTTCGAAAATGTTCAGTCCATGCGTGTCACACAAGAATAAACACCGAGCATAATGAGTTGCTCTGAATTAATCTCTGAAGGCTCAAGAGCTCACATATATAACTGGGTTTGTGCTTCATGATATGCAATACTCTTCTAAAGCAGTTAATATAGCCAAATAATCATGCTAATATCACGACAATGCAACATGTGAGACTATCACACTCAATTCATCGAATCATGTCCCGGCACAGTCAAGTTTTAAAAAATTTCATCATTGACAGGAGATTCCACAGATGACATTCAAATCCCAACCTTCATCAGTTACACCCACTAAAAAGACCGAAGACGAAACACATCGATACCTAAATATGTAAGCATATTAAGTCTAGCATGTGTCACATCCCACCCCCAAACTAAATAGCACATTATCCTCAATGTGTAAACTAAAAGCAAAGAGAGAGTAGAAGTGACACTGTCCTGAATTTTACATCGATCAGTGTAGAAGACTTGATTGACCCGCAGTACACAAGCAACCATCGCGAACGGCCAACCCCCAAACTAGATATGAGCCTGCGAGAAAACGTGACTAGGCGGCACCATGAGAGCGAATTTTATTAGACGAAAAATAAAATAGGAATAAAGTAAATAGGACTAAAATATAATATAATATATGCATCGATAGGCCTTGGGTTGCCTCCCAAGAAGCGCTGCTTTTATAGTCGTTAGCTCGACTCACAAACCGCTTATTTTGGTGGATTATCGAGGTTGATCAAGTCTTCTTTCCAAACATCTCGATCGTTGTACACCTTGGGCTCGCCTCTTCCTGGTGATAGTGTCTGCATTATCGCATGGGATCGAGAGTTCTCCTTTTTTCGCCATATGAAGATGCCATCCTCTGTGTAGTCTTTCTGACGAAGCTTCTTTTTTTTCTTCGGCGGAACCACCTCTTTGATAAATTTAGAGCCATTGCTCTTTTTAATCCACGGCGTCCATCTGTTAAAATTCAACACAGAAGAAACTAAGTTACGATTAGATTTAGCCTTGTTCCCATTCAGCGCAGCTATCGAGCATCAGCCTTCGTGTTCTGGCGGTCCTTCAGCTTGCTGGTATTCTCTCCAGACAAGTTGTACCTGAAAGACTCAGAACACTTAAAAGCATACGGGTCAAAAATATCGATAAATGAGCAAGATTCATCAGTGGGGCGTCATAGATTTATAAACATCAAATTCCACTCTCATCCCCTACTTGCAGAATAAGTTTACCGTTACCGACATCAATGACAGCTCTTGCCGTGTTTAGGAACGGACGTCCAAGTATCAACTGGAGGTTATCGTCTTCTTCCATATCCAACACGATAAAATCAGCCGGGAAGTAATGTTCTCCGACCTTCACCAATACGTCTTCCATTTTTCCTCGTGGATATGTGATTGATCTATCGGTGAGCTGGAGGATAGTCGATGTGGGTTTCAGCTCGCCAAGTCCCAATTTCCTAAATAATGAAAATGGCATCTAATTAATACTCGCACCAAGATCGCATAACACGTTGTTAAATAAAAGAGACCCAATAGAACAAGGAATAGAGAAACTCCCTCGATCCTTAAGCTTCGGCGGAAGCTTCTTCTGTAATACGGCTGAACATTCTTCGGTGAGAGCGATCGTTCCGTATTCTTCTAACTTATTTCTCTTGAATAGTAGCTCCTTCAGGCATTTGGTGTACTTTGGCATTTGCAACAAAGCCTCAATAAAAGGGATATTAACTTCAAGTTTTCTAAATATATTAATGAAACGATCAAAATCTTCATGATTCTTCCCTTTTCGTAAAGCCGCTGGATATAGAGGTCGGATTTTTATCGGTGGGAGTGGGTTGACCTTATTTTCCTCCAAGAATGAATCTGGCTCGTCCTCGACTTTTTCGGCCTGCTTGTCCTTCTCAGGGTCATGAACCGTAGTGTTTGTGGCCGTGAACTCGCTCTGATCGGATGTCTCCGTCTCTTTTGCTTTCTCCACCTTCTTGGTCTCTTGGAACGCTTCAAGCTTCTTTCCACTCTTAATTCAATGACATTCGCGTACTCTCGAGGGTTTCTTTCAGTGTCGCTTGGAGTTTGCCTGGCTTGCGCTCGGACATTGAACTTGTTAGATGTTCTACGCTGTCCATTACGCAACAAGTCTTCATTTCAGACAATCAATAATATTGCTCCATTATTAGAATATGTAAACACCCAAAAAATCGCAATATTGTCATTGAACAAATACCGTGGCCAACTAGGCCTGAAAATGTTAAGGTAATACCCAATGCTTGTTTGATTGAGGGGTTTAGTAATTTTAAACGTGGGTTTAAAACATGTTAGGGTGTTTGGTTCGTTGGTTTATCTAAACCATTGGTTTATATAAAACCACACTAAACCCATGTAGACGGGTTTAAATAAACACACTTCCTCACATTTGTTTATTTAAACCAACTTACCACACGCATTTTATTTATACCCATTAATTTGTTTTATATTATCCCTTACTTAAATAAACCCTCATAAATATAAACCTCAACCAAACGAGTCCCTACAACCAATCCCAGCAACATGTGTAACAATTAACCAACGAACCAAACTGGTGAAGGCAAATGGAGGGCTGCCTGGGAACTCGACACCATCCTCAGTGAACTTTGCGCACCTCGAAGACTTTGCAGGTAGCACCACTTTACCTAAAGTTCTTTCTTGTGCATCTGATTGTCTAGATGAGAATACTTGGTTTGTAGACACAGGAGCCACGGGTCATATGTGTAGAACCCTCTCTATAATGACCAATCCCTCACTACTTTTACCGTTGTTCGATTACCAGATGGATCTATAAAACCAGTTACTTACACTGGAGATGTCCCGCTGTCCCCAATCCTAACCCTCAGAAAATGCTTATATCTTCCAAGTTTCAATTACAACCTCTTATCAGTTAGAAAGCTCACAAAAAATGATAATTTGTTCTTCAGATTCTTTGCTGATTTTGTCTTGTTGCATGACCTACATAATAACAAGGTTATTGCAGCGGGCAAGGTCTTCAATGAACTCTAAATTCTTGACAGCCAATCCTTTTCTCGACAAGCCATTAGTGAATCCCAGAACAAATATTTTTCAACTATGTTGTCAGCTAAAAATTTTCTCAATAAAGCATGTAGTAATAACATGCAAACAGCTTTTGTTTCCATCTCTGCTGATGTATGGCATTCTAGGCTTGGCCATCCCTCTTTTCTAGTCATGCAACACTTGCCTAGCTCCATTATACACATGAAAACCGATACATTCAGTGCGGAATGTACTGTCTGTCCACTTGCAGAACAGCAGAGATTAAAATTTCCTCTCAGCCATATACATTCCAAATCATGCTTTGACCTCTTACATATTGATATTTGGGGCCCCTACAAACAACCCACACATAGCGGGTGTCATTACTTCCTCACAGTTGTTGATTAGGTTTACGTGGATTTTCTTTATGAAACATAAATCCCAAGTCTTCATTGTTTTGAAACATTTTCTTGTCTATTCATCCACACAGTATAATGGCATTGTTAAGATTCGGACTGACAATGGCCGAGAGTTTCTCAGTCATGATTGCCAAGAATTATTCAAATCGAAGGGCATCATACACCAGAAAAGTTTTCCATATACCCCTCACCAAAACGGTGTTGTCGAGCGAAATCATAAACACATTTTACAAGTGGCTAGAGCCCTTCTCCTTCAGTCAAAATTGCCAAAAATATTTTGGGGAAATCTGTCTTAACCTCAGTTCACATCATAAATAGACTTCCTTCCAAGCTCCTTCATTGGAAGACACCTTTTGAACTCATGAAAAAGAAACCTCCCATATACACACATTTTAGAACCTTTGGTTGTCTAGCTTTTGTGGTCAATAATGGACCTGATAGAGATAAGTTCGATCCTAGAACCTTTACTGGATCTTCATGGGATACCCTGCTAGGCAAAAGGGGTACAAAACTTTTTGCCCAGCTGAAAACAAGTATGGTATCAAGGGATATAGTCTTTCATGAACATATTTTTCCTTCTTTTACACCCTACGATGATAGTATTGTCCTTCCAAATGTATCTATTGGGGATCCTTTTGAGTCTCTTACTACTCCCACATCCACTTATAGCAGCCCTTCCACCCACTCCTTAGAGCCAACTAATCACACAACTGAGGATGTAGTGACACTTGCCCCTGATATACCCACTCAAAATTCTCCTATTTCTGAATTAACCACTGATATTGCAGCTGTCCCTGAACCTTCTCTTCGCAATAGTGTCAGACCCGGGCACAAGCCAAAATGGCTGAATGACTATGTTGCATATAATGCCAATTCCCAGCCTGATATTACAACCACTTTACCCACTCATATATATCTTCCCACTTCTGCACATAGCACCTTTGTGGCACACTTATCTACTTTTCAGGAACCTCTCACTTACAATCAAGCACGGACGAATCAGAGGTGGGTGGATTCGATGAATCAGGAACTTACGGCACTTGAGAATAATGACACCTGCGAATTAACTACACTACCTCCCGACAAGAGGTTGGTTGGTTGCAAATGGGTTTTTCGAATTAAATGCAACGCTGATGGATCGATAAATAGGTATAAGGCGAGGCTTGTTGCTAAAGGCTACACTCAAGTCGAAGGCGAAGATTACTACGAAGTTTTTTCCCCGGTTGCCAAGGTTGTTACTGTTCGAGTAATATTTGCTCTGACTGCCGCAAAAGAATGGTGCTTACATCAGTCGGACGTGAATAATGTGTTCTTGTATGGACATCTAGATGAAGATGTCTACATGCGGCCTCCCCCAGGGTATCTTAAGGCAGATTCTAATCAAGTTTCCAAGCTCAAGAGATCACTATATGGTCTCAAACAAGCCTCACGGCAATGGAACGAAGAGTTCACTACTACCCTATGCGCTTATGGTTTTCAGCAATGTGGACATGATCACTGCCTTTTTACCCTGTTCACAGGCAGTGAACATACTTTCTTGTTGGTGTACGTTGATGATGTCATACTTACAGGCACCGATGAAGCTGAGATCGAACGAGTGAAGGAATTCTTGGACTGAAAATTTACAATTAAAGATCTTGGTCAAGCTAAGTTCTTTTTAGGTATGGAAATTGCTAGATCAGCTCATGGAATTTTCATTAATCAACACAAGTATGCTACTGACATATTGCGAGATACTCAAATGTTGGATTGCACTCCATCAGCTACTCCACTGCCTGTTGGTCTTACCTTTGCCTCCTTGGATGCAGACACCACACCATTATTACAGGATCCTTCTACATTCAGACGTTTGATTGGTCGGTTACTTTATCTCAACTTCACGCCCTGACCTCACATATGCCATACAACAGCTTAGCCAATTTGTGCAATCTCCTCATGACTCTCATTGGCAAACAGCTCAGCACCTCTTGAAATATCTGGCTGGAACGTCCTCGTTGGGTCTATTTTATCTCAGTAACACTGATCTTACTTTACATGCTTACAGTGATGCCGATTGGGGTTCTTGCAAGGCATCACGACACTCTAACGGGATATTGTATCTTCCTTGGATCTAGTCTAATCTCCTGGAAATCGAAGAAGCAAGCCACTGTTTCATGCTCTACAGCTGAATCTGAATATCGAGCTTTAGCCTCCACGGTTCGTGAACTACAGTGGCTCTCATACATACTCTCTGCTCTTCATATTTCAATGCCTCTTCCCATCTGCATGTGGTGTGATAACAAGGCTGCCCTTCATATAACTTCTAATCCCGTCTTCCACGAGCGCACCAAGCATATCGAGATCGATTGTCATGTTGTCCGCGACCAATTCAGACGTAGGTTTATTCTTCCGCAACACATCACTTCTTCCCAGAACTTAGCCGATTTGTTCACTAAGTCCTTAGCCTCTCCACCTTTTCGAGCTTGTCTGTCCAAGATGAGCTTGTGTTATGCCCATGCTCATCTTGAGGGGGGCTGCAGAAGTATTGTGATTCAAGTGGCTCAAGTGCTGCCAGGTCATCATTGCCAGCTCATCAAATGAATTAGTTAGATTGTAGTTTTAGATGTTTTTAGATAGCTTGGTACTTAACAGAGTTGTACAGTGAAAACAAGCAACAGATTCTTATCAATACACGATGAAATTTCTATCTCTCTCTCTGCGATTTCTTCTTGTTGATTACATGGATTTCACTGCTTTTACAAAGTCGGGAGCCCTAAGTTATAAACAATAAGGAAATAATATAGACTGTTGAAATTACCTCAATTGGTTATCGCGACCTTTCCACGGAGGAAAACGGATGCGTGGGCTTTGCGATTATGAGTAGCAGATCAGGTAATGCCTTTTCGAAATGTCGACTGAAGAAAAACAAGCGTGATTTATGTTTAGAAGCATGGTTACGATGGTGATTTCACATGGGTTGCAACTGCTTAGATGATTTATTATAATGGCAACTGCACGTGAATATTTTATGGAGGGAAACAAGAGATTTTGTTGTCCCATTGTTATTATCGTGAGTTATATATCTTGTGTTTATTCTATCTTATCAGTATAACTACCCGGGGCCTAAGTATTTAAGAGATAAAGTATATTGATTGTATATCTTCATATGTTTACAATAAATATTGGATGTGCTTTTGAGTTATTGGGAATTTAGTTTTATTTGATACACTACGTACTCTATTTATTATCTATACTATTTATAGTTGATACATGTAATTGTATTTTAAAATTGATTTGGAATGCCAATAATAACTAATTTGATTTAATTTTTTTTCCAATTATATACTTTAAAATTAAATTTTCTTAAAAACAATATAATATTAAACTTAGTAGTATAATTTAATCTATTTAGAATAACTGAAAATATCAATAAATACTATATCTCTATATGTTAGACATATGCAAGTATGCGTAAAATACCAAGGATATATAAATCTTAATTAGCAAGTAAAATAACATATGTCTAAAACTAAATATAACGAGACGATAATAAAATGGACATCTATATATTAGGCCTCTAGGCCCATTGTTTCCCATAGAAGTTTTTGGTTGATTTTGCAAATCAATTTTTTTCCTTATCTTTTCCTTTTTCTTTTTTTCTTACCGATGTATTCCATTCCAATCAATCGACAAATGGTTGAATTCAATTGAGAACCATGGTTTTAATAACCGGAGCGACCGGTTCCGATCGGACCCATTAAAATCCGGTCTAGTCCCAGTCCGGTTCATATTTAAATTTTAAAAAACATGAAAAAAATAAATAAATATGAAAAATATAAGTATTGGTGTAGTGGTAACACTAACATCCATTTAAGTTAATTTTTATATTGGGCGGATTGGAGTCCCACAAATTTCATTTAAATAATATTTTATAATTACTTTTATTATCCCCAAATTCATATATTCATATTTGACACTCATTTTATCAACCTATTTTATTAAGAAAAAGCACCAGATAGTAACTGCTATTTTGAACGTCAATTTCATGTTAATTATCATTTTGCCATTAAGTTAAAATTTATTTATTAATTAAAACACTACTCCCTATGTCTCAAATCTTTATAGACATTTGGAAATTGGTACGAAAATTAAGAAACTGAATGTTTTAATAATATAGTACAATTAAAAGGTAAAAGTGTATATTTTGACACGTCTTTTAAGAATATTTAATATTATATTGATTGTTTGTGATAGTTTTTTGTAAGAAAATGTACAAAAGATGTGGGACGCCCGATTTAGTAAAATGTATAAAATGGTTTGGAACGGGGGGGTATTATATTAAACAAGACACAAAATCATCTTAATTACAATTTGTTATTAAAATACTAAAAAAATTAAAATTGCATTAGTAAATAATATATTCAAAGAATTATTTAATCTTTTAGCAAATAGCACATGCATTGAATGTGCTAAATTATTAGTAATTAATTGTTGATACTTCTAGACATTTAATTTTATTTTATTGAGGCCCCCAATTCATAATTGTATTTTACTTATCTTATTTGATTGATTGGTATATGAATTTTAATATTTTTTGGGACCATTTTTACTCTGGTTGCTTCCGGTTTTATACCGGCTAAACCACTAAACTTCATACAACTAAAATTTCTGGTTATGTTCGACCCTGTTTTAAAACCTTGTTGAGCACATCACAAATTTTGCCTAAGACTCCCTTTAGTTTGTTGAATATGGCAACAGAAAACTCATTTTATCCTCTATAAACATGTTCAGTTTAGAAACACCCATTGTATATAGTTCGAGATAAAAGTTTGGCCTGTAACTATAAAACATCAACCCAGTATGATTCTTCCAATAGTGTAGAACAAAATAATTTTATTCAACCCATGATACTAATTGCAAATTAACCAAAGTGACCTCCACTTTCAAAACCCTAGTTACTTTTAGCAATTTGCTTTTGAATATATTAATTACGAAATAGTTTTTTAATTTGATACCCGGCCATTAAATTGGTTGATTTCTTAAAAGCCTAATCGAAACAAAAGTTGGCCACATAACAGAAGTGTTAGAATATTTTGATCCCCGATAATATATTTTCCCGAAAAATGACGATAATAAATAAAAGAGACGAAAATAAATTTGGACAATGAACACAGGAATTTACGTGGTTCCGTCAGAATGACCTACGTCCACGGGCCGGAGGGTAAAACTTCTTTATTATGTGGAGTGATTACAAATAGGTATACCTCATAAAGATGATATGTCGAAAAATAGCTACAGCGACTACTGGAAAATTAAGCAGAGAAAATGACCGAAGAAGAGAAGATCTTGTTGTGGTGGTGTGTTTTCTTCTTCATCTAATGATGCTATTTATAGGCAAATTTGCATGTGAAAGCAACCAAATATTCTGCACACCTTTGACAAAAATTTGGCATTCGTAAGCCTTTTTCCTCTTTTCTCTAACGCACATGTGGCTGCCCCTCTACTTTGAATATTCAACGCTGAACAACAGGTCATTTCAACAAATCTCCACCTTGCCTTTATTTCCATAAATTACTCCACCTTGATTAGTAATACTTTTGTCTCCCTCCGACCTTAGCCCTGACGGGCTAGTTCACCCTTTCTGAAACATCAATCAAGTCCAAGCAATGCTTGAACTTGGTAACTGGAAGAGCCTTCGTAAACATATCCGCAGGACTATCCTTCGTGTTCTTCTTGATTAACACCTTCTTATTTGCAATGATATCACGAATAAAATGATACTTGACATCAATATGCTTAGTCCTTTCGTGATATATCTGATCCTTGATCAAATGAATCGCACTTTGACTATCACAGAAAATAGTAATAACTCTGTGATTCTTAGTTAATTCGCTGAATAACCCCGTCAACCATAATGCTTCCTTGATCGCGTCAGTAATCGCCATGTATTCTGCTTCAGTAGTAGATAACGCCACTACGTGCTGTAGAGTAGCTTTCCAGCTAACTGCACAACCTCCAATAGAAAATACATAACCAGTAGAGATCGTCATTGATCGAGAACACCAACGTTGTCTGAATCAGTGAAACCAACGAGAGTATCACCGGTTCTGCCAAACTCCAGACAAACGCTTAGAGTACCCTTCAAGTATCTGAGAATCCACTTCACTGTTTGCCAGTGTTCTTTCACTGGGGTAGCCATATACCTGCTAACAACACTAACAGCCTGTGAAATATCAGATGTGTACATACCATTGCATACATAATATTGCCGAATGCACTCGAGTAAGGAACTCGTGCCATATATGCTTCTTCCTCATCTGATGATGGTGATTGAGCAGCGCATAGCCTAAAATGGCTAGCAAGATGAGTGCTGGCTGGTTTGGCACGTTCATACCAAATCTCTCCAAACCTTCTTGAGGTAACTTTCCTAGGTCAGGTGTAACTTACCAGCTCCTCTATCACGTCTAATCTCCATACCAAGAATCTTCTTAGCTACTCCCAAATCTTTCATCTCAAATTCACCGGTCAATAAGGCCTTCAAGTGGTGATTTTCTGCAAGATTCTTAGCCACAATGAGCATGTCATCAACGTATAATAACACATAAATGAACAGGCTGCCATTTAACTTTCGAAAGTAAACACAACTATCATACTTGCTCATGGAGAAACCATGACCCAACATGAAAGAATCAAAACGTTTATACCACTGTCTTGGAGACTGCTTTAATCCGTATCATGATTTCTTTAGTAAACAAACTTGGTCTTCTTTTCCTTTAACTATGACGCCTTCACGTTGCTTCATATATATTTGTTCATCTAATTTGCCATGTAAGAACGCCGTCTTGACGTCAAGCTGTTCTAACTCCAAATCATGCATGACAGCGAATACAAGTAATACACGAATAGAGCTATGTCTAACGACATGTGAAAATACATCATTAATATCAACACATTGTCCTGACTATAGCCTTTCATGACTAATCGTGCCTTATATCTTGCATCGTCAGAACCAGAGAAACCTTCTTTTCTCTTGAAGACACACTTACATCCGACTATTTTCTTTTTCTGCGGCGGCGACACAACAATCAAGTACCAATTTTGTGCAGAGACTCCATTTAAACATTCATAGCTATCAGCCACTTATTAGAATTAGCATCATTTATTGCCTCCGAATAGGTAGAAGGTTCACTGTCTCCACTTGTTTCTTGTGCCACTGATAAAGCATACGAAACTAAACTCACGTACCGCTGTGATAGTCGAATCTCCCATCAATAGGATCTGATCAGGTTCTGGCTCATCCTCTTGATCTATTGAACTCGTAGCATGATCGTTTGAAAAATCTTTGTTGATCTCGAGCTCCACATCGCTGTGTATACTGTCCTTCTTTTCTTCATTAGAAGAATTAGTAGACTCTTTTGAAGGATGTAACATAGAAGACTCGTCAAATGTAACATCTCTGCTAATTATAAATTTGAGTGACTTGGGACCAGGATTATTTAGTCTATATCCTTTCACCCATGAAGCGTACTGAGAAAAATACATTTTTAGCTCTAGGCTCTAACTTTCCCTCGTTTACGTGCATATAAGCTGGGCACCAGAATATTCTTAGATTAGAGTAATCAGCAGGAGTACCTAGCCATACTTCCTCGGGAGTCTTGAAATTAATAGAACATGGTGAGCTGTTGACAATATAACATGCTACGGCAATAGCTTCAGCCCAAAAATCATTTTTCAACTCAGCCTTGTAGATCATGCATCGAGCTCTCTCTAAAAGCGTTCGGTTCATGCGCCGGCAACACCATTTCGTTGAGGCATCACTCGAACAGTCTGATGTCGAGAAATTCCTTCATTTTTTCAAAATTCGTTGAACTCGCTTCCGCAAAATTCTAAGCCATTATCTGTCCGCAACCGCTTGATCTATTTCCTGTCTGCTTTTCAATCAAAGTTTTCTATTGTTTAAATGTTAGGAAAACATCACTTTTCTGCTTAAGAAAATAGACTCAGACTTTCCTTGAAAAAAGCATCAATGAAAGTCAACATGTATCTTGCACCAGCTTTGGACGGAACACGAGAAGGGTCCCATACATAAGAATGAATATAGTCCAGATTACCTTTCATCCTGTGGACTGCTGGCGAAATGAAGCTGACTCGTTACTGCTCCCCAAAAATACAGTGTTCGCAAAAGTACATCTTACCAGTACTTTGACAGCAAAGTAGGCTCCACTTGCATAAAATCGTTAAGCCTTTTTCTCTCATGTGTCCAAGTCGCATAAGTCATAATCTCGTGGTATCAACCTTCTGGGATGTCGAAACTGCAGCGAAACCTGTAACTGTAGTTCCCTGCAAAATATATAAATTTGCAAATATGCAAGCTTTCATCACGACAAGGGCATATCTGGCAATTTCCAAAACTCCACCTTCACCTGAGAACATGCAGCCTTGAAATTCAAATGTGTTTGATGGTGATCGTCGTTAACTTCTTCTAAGGTCGTTAGTTGGATGAAGCTGCTTTTAGTGGATGAAGCTCATCGTGAACTCGAAGAAATACTTGTGCATTTTTTTTTTATTTGAAGCAGAGTTAAAATAGTAAATTGACAAATGGTACTTGAAAGGAGGCCTTTATAGTAATATTTAAAGTACAAAAAACCAAATTTTGGGCCAAACCGAAAAATGAGTTCCAAAGAAGAGTGTCAAAAATTGACCATCAAATGCCAGAGAAAGTCAAGAACTCGTTGTGAATTTGAGTTTTAAATGCGATTTGGAGTCAATTTACCTAGGTTGTGTTTGAGACGTATCCTACTTTCACATGGCAGTCAATGGAATTTCAATGTAAGTTTTGGTTCAATCCTTTCTTTTTTTCTACGTTTTTGTGGTATGCCATTTCCCAGATAGATTAATTGGATGTTTTAGCTCGGATTCGATTGAGGTGTTTGATTTTACTAACCTTGATGAGACATTCTCCGATTCTGGTTAATTTCTAGATTGGAATTTCTGCAGGATTTTATCGAAGTCGAATATCGTTCATAATGGCTGTGTGTCTCTGGCGTGATGATCAATCTCATTTTGAATTGCTTACATGAATCTCTAACACATGGTGCGCTCTGTACGATTAATTGATTAGCATGATATCCCTCGTTCCTTGTTTGTGTACGATCGATTAGTCAAGTGTCTTCCGAGGAACTATATATAGTAGTTAAGGAAAAGGTAAAAAGGCGAATGTCGGATGATTTTTCTTATTGTTGCGTCTTATTTTGTTGAGAAGATTCACCAGCATTGCATTTTTTCAGCCGCATTTTAGGGAAGGCAAAGCTGTCCTGGGATTTGGGAACGAGCCAAAGTGATTTGTGAGTTGCATTTCTTTCTTCTGATACTTTACGGCTTTGTTCTCCGAATAGAATGTGATAAAGAAAAAGAAACAGAGCTGCCTATGTGTTCCTGCAATATCTCGACTTGTCATCATCGCATTTACGTCGAAACTCTTTCTATAATTACAACAGATCAATCGATTGAAACACATTCTATCGTTGCTATTACATCCATCCATTCTGTTCAAACTTTATGCAGCTTTTCTCCTATAGCTTGGTTTAGCTGAAAGGAGTTGTTTATGTGCTATATGTGTTTCTCCTTATAACTGTCACTGAAACATGTAGCTTACAACACTTGTGTCGTAAGTATTATGTTTATATATTTGCTGTGTTCTTCTAATCAATCCACATAGCTGCTGCTCTGTGCATTATTATTAGGCTGTCGAAAGATGCTCTTCACAGCTTCGTAAGTCGACCAGCATATCGCCGCAGCTGGCGAATGAAAGAGCATCCTCGGAACCAAACCTCTCATCAGCCCACCGTAGCCATCCTTTCTAACGATAGTTCGAATCACTTCTCCTATCGAACTACTCGAAAATCGGTCCACCCCACAAACACCCTTCATCAAACAGAGACACATAGATTGTTCAGGCAAGACTAGAAACAGACACACACACACACACACACAGAGAGAGAGAGAGAGAGAGAGAGGGAGGGAGAGAGAAGTTGCTTCTTTCTACCTGGCACTGAAGTTGAGTCTTTACAACGTCGAGTGGAGTCGTAATGGCAGAAGCTAAAGCCCCAGCAAAAGCGCCCGCGGTAGCGTGAACGAACAAAGTCTCATCATCATCACCATCCTCAGTACCATTATCAACCTCCTTAAGCCCTACCTTCGCAGCCTCGTAAGTGGCGAAATGAACAGCGGTGAAAGGTGCGTTCATGACGATAGTCGTCCTATAACTGGCGTAGAAAGCCCCTAAACCTTCTCCTACAAAAACCCTCTTCACACAGTCCCAAACTCCCCTATATGGGCTTCCTTTCAGCTGAAGCCTCTGCTTAACGACGTCCATCGGCGTAATAACAGCGTCGCTCGCCACGGTGGCGAGTACGCCCGACGCCGCGTGGGCCAATGGGCTGTTGGGATTATTATTTCCCGAGGAGGACAGAAGAAGAAGGTTCTCCTTGCAAGATTCGTACACAGAGAAGTACACTGCGTGGGCGGGGCCCGCCCCTAATCCCATCGCAGATATGCCGCGGTAGAACCCTTTTACCCCCTCGAGCTTCATGATGGAGAGGAAGGACTGTCTGAAAGTTAAGGTGGTGGTTGTTGGGAGTGAGGTTTTGGTGTAAGAAGGAGAAGTGATTGCCTGCATTCGTGTCTTGAGGGTGTCGACGGGGAACATTGCCATGTGCTCTAAGCAGCCCGCGATGGAGCCCGCGATCATGAATTGCCAGAATTCGAGCCCGTCGTGGTTCTTCGTAGGTGTGAGGGCCGACAGGTTTTTGCTTTGGTTGAGTTCCGATTGGTCAGAACAACTGCTGCTTGTGTTATCCATGGCACTTGATTGATATTGCAAGGTGAGTATGGAAAAATTAAATATATTTATGATTCTTTCATCTCTTTTCGAGCTAATAAGCCTGTGTGGACTGTCTGAAACGAAGCTGATCGATCTTATGGGATCATTTGCTACGTCTGAGTGAGAGCTTTTAAGTATATGCACTGTGTGGTTGCCTGAAATTATACAGATGAACACGTTGGTTGCCTCTTATATATATAGGATTCTGAAGAGTTTGTCTTTCTCAGATCTCTCGACAATGGCAGCTTAGCTTAAACGCAGAGCACGATTAGGTCAGATCATTTTGTTATGGCCGTCTTCATTGTAATAACGTGTGTCTGAGCCTTTAAAATGAATCACATTTCACAGTACTAAGCATGTCCTAAGTTGATATTGATTTCTAAAGTTGCAGAATCTGATGACAGCGTTGGGAGGAGAAAGGTTGTGGGAATGAAGACAAAGAAGGGCATGTTTTATCCACACGCCTTTTTTTTCTCAGTGCTATCTACGGTGGAGTGGGACTTTGCTTGCATACATACCTCTCCATCGCCATCAATGGCCTTTTTTATCTTCCCATTCGATTATAAGGAAAAAGGTAGAATCTTTCTTCTTTATAATTACTGAGAAGTGACAAATGTGAATAAATGTTGCCATACTAGATAAGAAGATCCCTTGTTCTTTTAGATAATATCAGCCGTGATAAACTAGAATTTGAATGGCATAGTATAGTATCATTGCATATACGACTGAGATTCCTGGCGTGATGCTTCTGAAGGCTTTTTATTACACTATTATGGGACTAACCCTCCATTATAGAACAATCTATTTATAATAATCTGTGTATACCAACAAGATATATGCTATACAACAATCTGCTGATGGGGCAATCCAATCCATGCATATTATCTAGGCTAGGAAACAGAGAAACTCAATAACCTATATGTAATCTAGGAAGTCACAGAGACTTGCCTGAAGGCGAACTTCCAACAGTTTTTAATGCTTTTGCTGCTTCGTCTATGATTTTGGACGTTACGGTTTGTAGCAGTTGAAGAGTGTATCAAGTCCCACATCACTTGTATATCTGCATAGCCACCACAAGCTTCCATGTCCTTGTATAAATTTACTAGGCCATGACTTCTCTCTGCAAATTTAAATTAAAGTCACACACACACACACACATAATAATATATATATATATATATATATGTATGTATGTTATTCCTGGCAATTCACCTTTGGCCTTGCGCCTGAGATTTGCAATTAGTAAGTTCTTTCTGGGAAGACTATGAAGAGACTTCTCGAACATGGAGCTTATAATAGTTTTTCTCGTCTTTAACTCCATATACGTTCATTGATAATGATCTTTTGCTATATATATATATATATATATAGTAGCCGGCCCTAAACAACCAAAAAAGACGACAAACCGGAAAGTGACCATATCAAGAAAATCTGAATTTAAATTGTGTAACATATTAGATGCTATTTGATAAAGTAATATCGTGATTTACGCGGTTTAGTCCTTTTCAACCGAAGATTTCTCACGATTAAATATCTAACATAAATTGTGGTGATAATTTGGAGAACAAAGAGCAGTTTTGGTAGGAGGAGGTCTGCTTTGGCTTTTTTGCTTTTCAATTTTAAATTATGATTGATATAATGAAAGAATGACACAATCATTATGTCCATTTCTTTCAATTAAAAGTCAAACGGTTGGTTGTTCTTTCTTTTTTCTTTCAGTGGTTTTTTGTTTTTGTCATGCTTCGATAAGAGACTCCAAATTGGATGGGGAAAAAATCAGGTGTACTAAATAACTGCTCGGCGGACATTTACTTAGTAACCTGCCTCTGATTTGGTAAGAAAGAAAGAAAGAAAGAAAGAGAGAAATGAATTCAGTTTTCAACGGCAACGCAACCAATTTTGGCAGAGCATAATATCGCAGTTAATGGTCTAAAAACTTGCCAACTCACATTTACCTTATGTCACCTTGTTGGGCTTAGGCCCATGTTTTGTGCCTTTGTTATTTATCCCACATTGGATATAACAGTAAGGCATGAGGGTTCCATCTCCTATATAAGGAGGGCTATACCCTGGATTATAGACACACCAACACATTAGAAAGTTATTTGTGTTAACAATTAACTCTAGAAAAATTCCCTTTGGGTGAGAGTTTGGGTTAGCGGGTGAAATAACTTTCGGGTCGTTGTTGTCGGGTTTTGGGTGTAGGCGAGCATAGAAGAATTGTGTGATTGTAATATTCACATAGTGGATTTTCTGCGGCCTTGTTGCCCGGGTGGTTTTTCCCTCTTCGTTAACAGAGGGTTTTCCACGTTAAATCTTTGTGTTGTTATTTTCTCCTGTTTATATTTCCGCGACGGATCTTGGGCGGATTTCGGTACGGCCGAATTTCCCAACAAGTGGTATCAGAGCGAGGTTAAACCTAGTTTGTTCGTGCGGTGGAGCTAGCGACGGGTGGAACTTGAGTGCAAAAGGATTTTCGGCAGACGAGTTGCTGTTCGGTTTTCTGCAAAGTTCTTGTTCGCTAATCCACAAGGATGTCCGGAAGTAGGTTTTCAAATCTGGCGAGATTTGATGTGGAGAAGTTCAACGGAAGAATCAATTTTGGCTTGTGGCAAGTGCAAGTTAAGGATGTATTGATTCAGTCGGGGTTACACAAGACTTTGAAGGGCAAGGAAATTCCCAAAAGCGGTGCTACCAGCACCACTGAGAAAACAGCTGATGCGATTTGCTAGACGTGTGGACAATCTGGGCACGTGAAAAGAAATTGTCAGAAAGGTGGAGCAGGTTCGGCAAGCAGCTCCAAGTCGGTAAGTGGAGATACCGAGAAAGACGCTAATTTTGTCTCTCTCTCCACGGATGAGTTTTTCTGAGAGAGACAAGGGCGTCCTTATGGCATGTCGCTAAGTGTCATGAGAGAGGGCGCGTTACTATTAGCGGGTCCACAGTTTACACACGAGCATTGGTTTGGCGTTGATGCAAGGTGCGTGGTGGAAATTTCGTGTCGAGGGCTGATGAACTTCCTGGCGAGCCAAGCGTGGAAGTTGCACCATAGATTTCAGCAGGGTTATTTCGACATGGGCCGAAGAAATGCTTGGATGTGATTCTAAGTGGATATGCTTTTATGGTGGAGCATGATGGCGGAAGCCATGCGGATCTTCGCTAAGTGAAGGTGTCAAGACGGACAAAGTCACAAGGTGGAGGTTGTTGGGCTTAGGCCCATGTTTTGTGCCTTTGTTATTTATCCCACATTGGATATAACAGTAAGGCATGAGGGTTCTATCTCCTATATAAGGAGGGCTATACCCTGGATTATAGACACACCAACACATTAGAAAGTTATTTGTGTTAACAATTAACTCTAGGAAAATTCCCTTTGGGTGAGAGTTTGGGTTAGCGGGTGAAATAACTTTCGGGTCGTTGTTGTCGGGTTTGGGTGTAGGCGAGCGTAGAAGAATTGTGTGATTGTAATATTCACATAGTGGATTTTCTACGGCCTTATTGCCCGGGTGGTTTTTCCCTCTTCGTTAACAGAGGGTTTTCCACGTTAAATCTTTGTGTTGTTATTTTCTCCTGTTTATATTTCCGCGACAGATCTTGGGCGGATTTCGGTACGGCCGAATTTCCCAACACACCTGATATTGTCTGTTTTTTTTTGCCTAACTAACGATTGTAAGAATCATCGGCTGCCGAAGTGACTTTCATGAAAGCCCAAAAAATGCAGGTGAATTAGTTGGTATATTTGTCGCAATGGACCATTATCTTTTATAACTAATGTTTATAGTTTATACGAACAAATATGCAAGGATATGAAGTCATTACTATGTTCTGCCATAGTCCTGATGAAAAATATTTACCATGGACAGCGAAATTTTGTAGGAGACGCATTTCCCATTGCTTATCAAGATACAATCAAAATGCAGATTGAGAAAGCATATGCTGATGAAATCTTTAGACCTCGGCATAGATTTGCTCTCTCGTTAATGATAACCCTCTTCAAAAAGTTTGCCAGTCTTCCTCTCACTTCAGTTCCACCTAATTTTACATCAAGAAAAGAATGGCAGAATCCGCGTTTTTTTTTTCTCGCGAAATTACGGTTGTAGAATTTCAAGAACTTCATAGCATGTTTCTTTAGAGCTTACAGAGGAAATAGGATCACTGTATACTTCATCAGGACAAGACAGAGAGCAAGTTCTTCTATAACGAAACAAATTTGTAATAAACATGAAACATAAACACTAACAAAGAACATCTCTTTAGCCATCAAATTACAACAGTAGAAGCTTGATATGCATATGGACATGCACGTACGGAAGGGGACTATAAATCGCCAGATAGACAAACTGTAAACTAAAATCAATCACATGGTCAGAATTTCAGCATATTCCAGATATCGTCGCTGGTTGCAAAGGGTGTGGCGCCCTTCATAGGATCAAACTCAAACTTTCCGAAGACTTTTTTTTCTCTATCAGCAATATCTTTTGTATACGAATGAATGGAAAACACATGCTAGAGCACGTGAAAAAAGATAGCAAAACCAAGTGCAGAGGCACCAGGAAAATGTAACCACTACACTAACATAAGATAGTCAGGCAAAAAAAATAAATAAAAGGATACGCCCGGATATCTTCAATGGATCATCCAAGCACGGTATAACATTTGTGACAGACGCACACATTGAAAGTTCCATCCTTTGGAAGAGAGAAAATCATAGACACATCTGTAAGTTTATTCTTCAATATAAAAACTCGCACAAATTTTAATGAGTATCTTGAATTAATGAGGAATTAGGGAACATAATAGATCGAAAAGAGTACTTTAGTATCAAGTTTCAAGGACTTACTGAGCTCTCAGTTCATTCAGCTCAGCTTTTTTAATGGCTCGCCTCTCTTCTTCAATGCGTTCTCTTTCACGCTCTAGATTTTCGATTTCATCGACGATAACTGTGAAACGAATCAAAAGAATTTGTTAGCTTCTTGAAAATGGAATGCTAAGATAGATAAGTAAGACACTTATCTGAGCTCCTCCCTAAGAATACGCTCAAGTTTCTGTTCCTCTTCTAACTGCTTTGTCAATTCAGCATCAGAGGATGTGTCTGACTCTGCAGCTATTGTTTCTTTCTTGCGAGCATCAAGCTTTTTCTCATAATCTGTGAAAACCAACAATCATCAGTAGTAGCCTCAGGTGAAATACAGACAATGTACTTATCCTTAAGACCCAAAAAATCAAAGTCATCCCTTTAACCATATGAACACCAAACTTGAATAAAAATCCAAAAGGTGAAGCAAATAAAGTACAAATTCGTCCGTGGAACTATAAGAACACAAACATCAAACCACCGGAAAAAGAAAGTCGAAATCAGACATTGTATTGATTTTTGCACGTCGTTGAGATCTTTCTTGCACTGTAAGTGGAGGGCATTTGACTGTTTGAGAAAATGCTTGAAACCAGCCGTATCATTCTCGTCTTTCAGTAATGCAATCAAATCGTCGCTGTAAGTCGTCAAATCATCCATATGGAGTGCTTTCGATTCGTCTCCCATTTACTCGTCTTTTGCCGATTTAGGGTTTGATTGTTAGTCGCAGGAGAGAGTTGAGATTTGAACACTGAAGAGTGGGAGCGATTTCCAAAAATTTTAAAGTAATAAGATATTCCAGAAAATTTTAAATAACTAAATAAAATATGATTTTTTTTCTATTCACACCCATATTTACTGAAGGGGATAATTGCAATTTTCGTCCACGACTTATACCCCAAAATCACTTTTGGTCCCCCGAAAATACACCTCATCACTGTTAGTCCCTCAGTTATCATCCGTTAATCAGTAATCGTCCTTCCCGTCAGTTGACCGTCAAAAACTAACGGATTGACCAACTCACACCGTTAAAACGGTTTAGCGACGGAATTTAGCGACGGATATTCCGTCGCTAAAAGGAAAAAAATAAAAAATAAATAACTACGTGTTAGCGACAGAAATTCCGTCGCTAAATCAGAAAATTCGAAAAAATAAAATATATTAATACAGTTTAAAGCAGAATTCGCCGCTTAAAGAGCAAAAATCAAAAAAAGTAATACATCGATGGAAATAAATATAGAGACGAAATATTTTTAAAAAAAAATAAATACAGTGCTGATGAATAGATCGTTAACGGCGACAAGCTCAACATCAGATCTAAAAAGCCTTTTGTAAGAGAGAGAGATCTGATCATCTTGTCACATACTGAAAATCCTAAATCACCGATCCAAGTGTATTTATTTTTAAAAAAAAATTTCGTCTCTATATTTATTTCCACCACTGTAAATTATATTTATTTTTTAAAAAAATATTTCGTCTCTATAGTTATTTCCATCGATGTATTTTTTTTTTGCCCTTTAAGCGGCGAATTCTGCTTTAAACTGTATTTATTTTTTTTTTCCTTTTAGCGACGGAATCCGTCGCTAATTTGTATTTTTTTTATTTTCCTTTTTTGCGACGGAATTTCCATCGCTAATTTGTTTTTTATTTATTTATTTAATTTTTTGTGTTAGCGACGGACTATCCGTCGCTAATTCCGTCGCTAAACCGTTTAACGGTGTGAGTTGGTCAATCCGTTAGTTTTTGACGGTCAACTGACGGGAAGGACGATTACTGATTAACGGATGATAACTGAGGGACTAACAGCGATGAGGTGTATTTTCGGGGGACCAAAAGTGATTTTGGGGTATAACTCGAGGACGAAAATTGCAATTATCCCTTTACTGAAGACATATACTGTACCCCCTCTATAATCATCCTACTCATAATATATTTTCAAGTTTAATTAATTGTTTATTAGATTATTCCCTCTCATATTTATTGCCTAGAAGTGTTACATAAAATTTTTAACGTAAATAATTACTATTTTTTGTCAACCAACAACATTACTAGCTTCTCAAAATTATATAGTTTTATATTATATTTCAACAAATATATAAGTATTGAATTTTTATATTTGTCATACGAATTATATTTATAATATCTACAACATAGAAATATTGTCTTATTCATATATAATGTGTAATTAACTAAATTAACTAGTAGCTCTTTTTCAATTGTATAAGTTAATAAAAAATATTGTTATATGATTATATTAACATAAGTTAATTGTTAGTACTTATGGATTTAAAATAATACTATTTTTTACATAAAGTGTAAAGTTAGATTAGTTTTAAAATAAAATATTAGTAAATGTAATGTGTTAATGTAAAATAAAGTAACTAGTAAAACTATTATTGTTGAAGAATTATTGGTTATTTTGTTATAAAAATCATGTATGGCTTATATGTAAAGTATTTAATTATTAAATGCCATGTCACACTATTTACGTTAAGTATGTAATGTAATGGGGGTGCAAATAGCATTTTTTATCAACTGAGGGTGTGAATAGTAGCACCCAATAAAATATCAGGGTTTTTTCTGGATAACCGTAACACTCAACAAGGTATGGGCTTACGCTACACATTCCGAACAACCAAGAGATGGCCAATGGGCCGGTTCGGCCCGTAAATAGCCCAGAACCGGCCCGCATTTCCGCGACCGTATTCGGAACCATGACATGCGGTTATGAGGCCCGTATCCGGCCCACTATAAGTGGACCGTGCATGTTACTGGTTGAAGACTCGTCGGAACTGCGGTTCCGGTTCTGGGCCGTTTCCGGACATAGCTGGAACCGGCTCGGAAACGGCCCGTTTATATTTTTATATTGTTAATTAAGTTATTTAAAAAAATAAATTTTAAACTAAGGATAAAATTGTAATAAACAAAAATATTAAGGATAAAATTGTAAAACCACTATCGATTTAACAGATCAAAGAGAAGTTTATACTCACCTCTTACCCTTAATTTAATAAAATAGATAATATAATATGTAATACATAGTATATAACTAAAGATTTATGTTATTACCGAAATAACTAATGCATTGATTAACACAAATTATGATAGACTAGACCTTAGGGTCGTCAATGGGGCGGGGATTCCCCGTCCCCGCGGGGATTCGCCCTGAAAAGGACGGGGAATCCCCGCGGATATCCCCGCCCCGTTCCCTGCCCCATCCCCGATAATTAAAATAATATATATTATATTTAATTAATATTATTATAAGATAAATAATATTAAAATATACTTTGGAAATATGAAAATAATATAAGTATGATTAAAATATAGTTTAAATAATATAAATAATATTAAATATATTTTAAATAATATAAATAATATTAAAATATATTTTAAATAATATTAAAATAATATAATTTGAATTTTTTGTAAAATAGTGACGGGACGGGGACGGGGACGATTTTGTCCCCGTTTGCCTAGCGGGGATGGGGACGGGGATTAGATCCCCGCCCCGTTGACAAGCCTACTAAACCTCCAGGAGCCGGTACGGAACCGCTGGGCTCGGCACTGCCAGAACCGTTCCCCGCCCCTTTTGGGCAGGTCTATGATAGACTAGACCTCCAGGAGCTAGGTAAATATGTCTCAAATTTACCTAACGCAGTAGTCATGTCCCAAATAAAATGTCGAGTTACTAGGTTATTCAAAGAGACTCGAAATATAAGCGGATGGTTTCCGGCAACAAATAAATATTTCGCTTTGGTCCCTCAATTTTGGCTGACCCTGTCTGATCGTAATAATTGATGTTCCAACTAACGATTAGTTAACCGAATGGCAAAAAGATGCAAAATTGATAACATTAGAGACTAAAAGTTGCATCTCAGAAAACGGAGGATAAAAACATCCTTATCCCGAACTTTGAGAACTAAACGGCATTCGCCCTGGATGTCAAAGGATATATGGTAAGTCCACCCATTTTTCAACGAAATATCCGCCTACGAACATACATACATCTCAATTTCCGTCAAATTGAATATCTTCAATACTCGTATCTTCGTAGGGATGCCAAGTAGACATGTTGAAGATCCGTCGCGTCTTCAAATGGATCCGATCAATCAACTAGACCATCCATAGTGCCGGAAGAGTGTATTGGTACCATCCACGCACATTATGTATGGAATCATATCTCGATCGGATCTATTTGAAGACTCGACGAGTCTTCAACGACTCTGTTTGTGATCCCCTGCATAAAAGTCGTCAATTTTGGTAACGATATTACTACAATACATACAAAAGTGAAAAAAGAAAATCTCAATTACACAGACATCATCCCAGAAAAGAAACGAATCTAGTCTACTATCAATTGTGCTTATGATTATGCCCAACGATCGCATCGCGTACGGGGCTCTTCATGCTGCAAGGCTTAGCCCTCGGCATTCTCCATCCAAAAAACCCACCCAAACCGCACCCCTTCGGCACTTCGTGGTGCGACCTTCTTACGCCAACGCCTCGAGCGCCCGAATTCTTCATTTTCATTACCGAAGCTTCGGCCAAGGCCCGAGCATCGGGGAGAAACCTCTGTATGATAAAACTAGGAGACGGGCGATCGTCATACCCTTCGTAGTCGTACTCCAAGAAAGTCCCCGAGCCTCTCTTCTCCTTCTCATCCTCTTCTTCTTCTTCTTCTTCTTCTCCATCGCACGTCGACTCTTCTGCTAAGGAGAAGAAGTCAATGGTGTCCAAGAACTGCTCTTCTTTGCGATGATCGTTATCTTCGCAGGCTTGGTTCGTGGACTTGATTGGAGGCGGGGCCCGTCCGGGGGGTGGCTTTGGAGGCGGGAGAGGGGCGATATCATAATTACATTCCTTGTTGTCTTTGGGCTCGCCGGGGATTCTTTCCCACGAAAATGGGACCATTGTCGAGTTATTATTACGCTGAGTTGTCGTCTTGCTATTGGTTTGGTATCGTCGGGTGGATATAAGAGGGGCGGCTAAGTCGAGCTTCGTCGGGCGGAGGAGGGCTTGTACTTTCGATCCATCCATTTGTTGGGGAAATGAAGATGGGATTATAGCATTTCTCTCAGGGGTTTATTAAAAGGCTCTGATTGTGATTGTTTTTTTCTTTTTTATTACCATTAGCTTTTCGCAAAGTTTGTTGTTGTAAGAACCATAAATGTAAATAAGAACTTGAATGGAAGCTCACAGCACTCTCGTGGGGAAAACAGGGAAAAGGTCACTTTAAGGGGATGCTGCGTGGCGCAAGTAAAGCTACTCTGCCCTCACGAAACAGAGCATCCGTGCGCTGATTTTCTGCTCTGCTCCAATTAATGACCAGATATTAGATAAATAAGATGGGGATATAAGTATACTTTCTCAAATATAATTAAATTTAAAATAATAATAAAATTAGATTTTAATTAGGATTGGGGTTAATTATAGATAATTGAAACAAGCGATCTTCTTTTCATCAGCGATCGAATTCTTGCCCCTCATATGGGGATGAAATCGTCTGTCCCACTTTTTGTATTCCGCTCCCTGTCCCATTTACTCACAGATATTGAATTTTTTTATCTAGGGGGCTAGCATATTTTCTTTCTATTTTTAAATTCTTTTAATTTCACAATTCACCAAATCACAAAATCACTATTATTTTTTGTGATATATACGATAAAAACATATAATCGTCACCAATTTATTCTTTATTTTATGATGATCAAAATGATATGCATATTCTGTATTAGTAAGAATCATTAATTTTTAATTTAATATTTTTGGACATAGAGTGGGATACAAAAAGTGGACAGACAATTTTATCCGCCTCATCTGCGCCATCCACCCTCCTCGCCGGAGACCGCCGACCTCCTCGCCGGCTACCGCCGTGACAATCGCTGAGTTGAAGCTCGAAGAATCTCAGACAAGATTCTCAGAGGAGCAAAGCCAGGCATTGAAATCTGATGCTATGGCTTCTGCGTTGGCAGAGATTTGCACAGCTCAAGCAAAAGCTTGAAGCCATGGCTGAATCTGATGCTAAGCATTCCAAGGATTTCGAAGATTGAGGTTAGGCGATTGAAGGAAGCTCTGTCTGAAACTGAGCTGCTTGTTGAAGAAACGAATGGTCAGTTAGAACAGAGTAAAGCGTCTGAAGCTAAAAACATGGCAAGGCTTGAGGGAAATGCCAAGAAGATGATGGATGAGCTTAAGGCCAAAGAGGGATGTGAGGATTTAGCTTCTGAGCTGGGAAAATATAGGGCTCGGGTCGATTCCTTGGAAGAGCTACAGTTATCCTCGCCGGCGTCGGTCGTCTCCTCCGTAGCACATCCGTCGTCTCCGCAGACCAAAGCCATCTTCCTCGCCGTCGTCCTTCGACCTCCTTGCCGGGGATTGAATTCCTATCAAAGTCGGCATGTTTCTTAATATATATGGCAATGATTGGCATATATTATCGCAACCACACTCCCACTTGATGCTAGCATAATTCCAGGCTTTGGAGCATTGATGTTCGTGTTAGAGTTGGTAGGTCCTTGATGTGGCATTGCCGAAAAAACCGACCGAACCGTAAAGAACGAAACCGAAAAGACCGGAACCGGAAAAACTGAACCGAATTGTGAAAAACCGAAGCGAACCAAATTAAAATGGTTCGGATATCGGATTAAGCATACGTAAAACAAAAAAACCGAAAAACCGAACTGAAATTATCATACTACATTAAAAATAGAAAATATCAACAATCATTTGTTTTTCTCTCATAACGTAAACAACACAGTAATATAATTTCATTGGTACACTTTTTTCCATTTTTATGTGAATGTTTTCCTCACCAATCAAATACTATTTTTCTCCCAATAATTTATAGTATCTTCAGATGAATGTTTTTATATTGTGGTTAGATTTTGTTCCATTTTCATTTTGTTGTTTTCTTCGAACCTTTGAATTATTTTGCTATATGTCACTTTCAATAAATCTTCTTTGTTTTTTAATAACCATAAATTGTTTTATGTATTTTCAACTCATAATATTTTTTTGTTGATATTAAATTCCTAACCGAAAAACCGAACAGAAAAAAGCCGAACCGAATTATAAAAAACCGAACCGAACCAAATTAAAACGGTTCGAATATCGAATTAAGCATACGTAAAACCAAAAACCGAAAAACCGAACCGAAATTTGGAAAAACTGAACCGAACCGACCGATGAACAACCCTACAAATGACCAAGAACAACAGTAATAAATGGTCAAATCTTTAGAAGCGAGCAAGAAATGGAACAGGGCAACATGCTTCTCACACACAACGGCACTGAATCTCTGAACACATGTTGCAGTTCGTACGCAGTATTACAACAAACCTACGACAAGAAGCCAAGAACTAGTTTTTGTTTCTATACAAGAATGCTACACTTTCTTACCATCAAAATCAGAAAAAAAAAAAAAAAAAAAGAGATGTATATGTCCATCTTACAGTGACTTTGCTCTTTCCCTGTTTCTCCTCCCAACTGTTCTCTCTCCTCCTCCGAAGTATGCATATCTCTGTGTTCTATTCCTCTACGAACAAAATTAAGAGGGAAAAAAATCTCCTCTTTCTCACTTGGGCTGCTGCCCATTAGCGCGATTTCTCGCTCTTTCGTAAAGTTCGATTGTGTCAGAGTGATTCGAATCGAGACACAGCGCTGCTTCGCAATCTCTTATTGTAGAAACAAAGTCGCCAACTGAGTCGTGAAAAGCTGCTCTGAGATGAAGAAGCTGAAGATCAGGCTTGAAAGCTATGGCCTTCGACAGCTCTGCGATAGCTTCACTTTCCTTGCGATCGTCCATTAGAACTGTGGAAAGTCACCACAAAAAAAGAATAAGGATAAAAAAAAATAAGCTACGGACTGAGCGGCTATGGATATGAAATATTACCAGCCGCCCGATATCGATATGGATATGTTCTTAAAGGATCCAATCGAGTGGCTATGCTGAGATCGCTCCTAGCCATCTCACGGTCGCAATACTCCGAACGTTTTTCGTACGCCGAGGCATTATATCGAGACTTCTCTATGAGCTTCGTCATCTCGTCGTAAGCAGATTTTCGCTCGTTTTTTAGATGGTAAACTCTTGCTAGGCCTTGGTGGGCCCTCGTGTGCTTTATATTGAGAGCGTTCATATAGCAATCGATCGCATGATCAAGCTTGCCGACGTCCACGTATATACTCGCGAGATTACTCAACGCCTTAGAAAAAAAAAAGAAACGAGCGATTTATACTTTAGGCGCGAAAAAAAGCTGTTAGCGTCTGTTAGTTACGTACTTGTCCTTTCCTTAACCCGTCGGAAGGGCACCTAAGGGCTTCTTCTAGAAGCTCGATGACGTAGTAAGAAGATTCGTGGTCCGTCGTAGTTTCGGACAAAACGTAGGCTTTGAGGAAGAAGGCTTCGAAAGATCTTTTTACTGCTATCGATTCCTCGGCTTTTGCTATGGCTTCTTCGCGGTAGCCCGTGTCGTATAAGATCCATCCCTCGTACACGAGCCTTTCGTGCTCGGAAGTAGCGTGGTTTCGGGCCATTCTGAGGCTCCTCATGGCGGCTTTGTGGCAGTTTAATCTGTGTACCAAAACACATAAGGGAACGTTTTCGCCCCAGAGAAAAGGAAAGGAAAGGAAAGGGAAAGGGTTGATTATTTTTACAATCCTGTAAATTAGGGGGATTGACATTGTAGAAACAAAAAATTTAGGGGTGGTGAGGCAATAACTTTCTAAATTAAGCAATTTAGAAACATTGTACGCCAGAACCTTAGTTTTTCCCCAAAATAGCTTGATTTTGAAATTTGTTGTTTTTATTAGGCCAACCCCTCAATTCGTCGGAACCCTAGAATATGGGGCAAACTCTACGGTTCTAAAATCATCGAAACCCTATTCAACATTGGAACCCTAAAATTTGGGACTAAATCCAGAGTTCTGGCGCATAGTGTCCCTAATTGCTCAATTTTAAAAGTTGTTATACGTATGATGTCACCCACCCCCTATATCCGCCACAATGTCACACCCCCTAAATTACAAGACTGAAAAAAAAATAATCAAATCCGAAATTAAATCGAAACTTTTACATTCAGGGGAAGGCTCACCGTAAAAGGAGAAGAGACTGTCGGAACCTCAGCAGACTCTTCCCGGGGTCGTTAGCCAGCATGTGATGAATGACGGCCAACGACCCGATATCGTCCACCGAAGACCACCGATCGTAGAGCTGCATCCAACAATCCGCCTGATTGCACTGCTCCACGCACAGACGAAGAACCTCCACCAACTGCTCGCCGGGAAACTTCCCGTGGAACACCGCGTAATTCGGGTCCAACGTGAGGAGCGCTCGAACGTCCGTGAGCGCGCCTTCGTAATCTTCCAACGAAATCAAGAACCAAGCGCGCAATTCAAGGCAGTCAGGGGAAACCTTAAAACCGATTATCTTATTAATCTCCGCTATCGCGGCGCCGAGCTTCCCTTCTTCGACCATGGAAACCGACCTATACTTGTAAGGATAAGAAAGGGTAGGGTCGATTTCCGTGGCTTTATTAAGGTCCATTATTTTCTCCTTTCCGCTACTGTACAGAGACCGTTCTTGGTACATCCAACCGCAAGGAGGGGCGTAGTCCGAGATTAGCGAGTTCATCATTTTGTACGCTTTGTACCTATGCCCGCGCTTATTGGCTGCCCGAGCAACGCCGACGAGGGAATAAACGTGGCCCGCCTCGTAAGAAGCTTCGAACCATTTCTTGGCGTCTTTGTATTCTCTTCTCTCGAGCATTACGCAGCCCAGCTGCTGAAAAGATAGCTGCTTTTCCCAGTTCTTGGAAGCGCATTCTGCGCATCTTTCTAAAAGCATTACGGTTGCGTTCGACCTAATGTCTTCTTCCATGGCGATTTGGCTCAGGAAACTGTACAGCAAGAACGAGGCGTGCCCGACTGACGATAGCATCTCCTTGGCTTCGGGGCTGAATAAGAGTCGAGCGGCGTTTACGCTGTGAAGAAAACTTGGGAGTTCTCTCAAGAACGCCTGCAGACAAGCGGCGACTAAAAGATGGGCGCTTTCTTCCAATCCGTATTCGATGAGCACTGTAGCAATATCCACGCCGTCGATTAAGGAAGATAAGTGCGAATCGCACGCAGATTTCAGTTCGTCGCAGCAAAATCTGTTGGCCAGCGCTAGGAGTTCTAAGACGACGTTTGGGTCGAACAGGTCGACCCTTTTCGTTCTGCTGAACTTCTCTGCAGCTTTCATGGCGTTCGCAGAGATGCCATTTTGCGTGAAGTATATTCTTTCCCTCCGTGACTCCATGAACGAACCGTAAAGCATGGACTTGAATGGGATAGAAAGAGTCGCCATCTTATACCTATTGCATCTAACCTCATCTTCTCCGATGCAAAACCAAATATCATAATCATCTTCTTCTTCGAAATCCTCATGAGGGACAGACGTAGAACACTCCATTTCGTCGTAGTGAGGACAACGACACGAATCGTTAGCAGATTCTGGGTTATACCCAGCGATTAATGAGTTCTTGGGGCACTCCATATTCCAACCACTGCAATCCATGGCCGAAACGCCGAACAATTCGTCTTCTCTCCTCTCATATTTCAGCCAAGCTGAGAGCACAACTTTTGAATGCACATCGATGGCGTGCTGTCTGGCTAATTTAAGGCATTTCCTAAACAGTTTGGGATCGGTTAGCCCTCTGAAGATCGCGCATTGTTCCAAATAAAATGCTGATTTTTCGATTTCTGGGCTTTGTTCGAGTCGCCTGTAAGCGTCTGCTAGAGCTTCTTCGAAGTCGACGAATTTGAGGAAAGGATCGATCTGAGGCTCAATGAGGTCAGTTTGAGGGAGCCCATACGATCCAAGTGCCTCGGAGAGAACGCCTGGATTTGCGTTGTTTATCTGGGAAAAGCTCTGATAACGACCATGGGATTGTGACCTAATTGAGTTGGCCATCAAATGATCTTTAAGATGATGTAAGAATTTCTCTCCAACGCCATTGCCGTTGGTGGAATTAAGGGCATACACTTGCGTTCCTTTGCAGCTATCCATCGAATTCAGACTTCCCTCAAATCAATCAGAAGAAATGACATAAAAATCTAACCAAAAAGGAAAAAGAAAAGCAGTACTAAATCGAAAAAGCCGCAATGGGCTTCAACAGAATGAGAAAAAGGATCAAATCTTTACCAGCAAACGCCGCCGTCGCCGTTGACAACCAATGAATTTCACCGACGAAGTCAATGGGGTATTGGCAAATTCCTCTCCTCTTCCTCAGAAATCAGAAGAGGAAAAGAGATGAAAGGGGTTCATACGTCGTCGAAAGATTGTCATTTGTCATCGTTCTGTCGTTTTTCTTTTTCTCTTTGTGCCTGAGTTTGGTTATATCATCTTAGCTGCTGTGATAGTTCTATATAATGTTTCTCTATTTCCAACTTTCCATATAAATTCATCATATTCGTTCACCTCTCTCTTCTCTCCCATGTCATCTCATGAGTGCGTGTGAAGGCAGCGTATGAAAGAAATATCCATATCGAGGAAAAACAATGACAATTACAAAAAGAAAAAAAAAAAAAAAGGGAAAAAAGGAATAAACAGTTATAAGAGCCCCACAAATGCACAACCACCGAATAATAATATAATATTTTGCCAAGCACTTCAATCATAGCTATTTCACTGCAATGCAATCACTCCAATTCACTCTCTGGGAGAGGTGAGAGCGTAAAGTTATAAAGAGTAATGTCTCTGATTACTACACGAGGAAAAAGATAGCCACGCTTTTGAAGTCCTATTACGCTCCATTACAGATACCATCGATAATATCCTCACTGTAAGTGCTATTACATAGCAATTAGCATAGAGAACTGATATTCCATGCTCGAAGAAGCCATATTATCTACGTTTAGTTTCTCAAGGATTGGATATGGCTTCGCCAGGCTGTGATTTGCAGATTAGTAGTTTCGACAATTCCAATTCTCCACGTCATGAGCTAATACATCCCGATTACACATATCAATCATCAGCAAGTTATTGATCTCTCTTCTCTAATGGTTATTGTTATAAATATACACTGCAAGAGTGCTCAAAATTCTTGGTTTCACAAGGACCATTTTCATGGATTTCTAACCTTTAACAAACAGTGTTATCAATGGCGGATGGCGGGTCATGGCGGAAAGCCAAAAAACCACCATGTACCTATGGCGGATGGCGTGGCGGAAAATAGCGGAAGCCATGGCGGATCCAAAAATACATATATATTTTATATATCCGGACATAATATATACTATATGTGATGTTTATAAACTACAAATTCCCAAAACACTATAATTCACTTCAATATATCTATACGGAACTATCAATAATTATTCAATAAGTTCAAGATTACTGCCCGTATTAAAGCCAAAAGTACAAAAGAAACAAGTCAATCAAATAAATTATAAAAACTCAAATACAAATCAACTGTTTAATCTCATGTTTTTTTTGACTCAATATAATCATTTAAAAAAATCTCAAATATCTACAGTGGAATCAAAATTTAATTGGAAGAACTTATGTAATTTCTAATTTAATTTAATTGGATGATGGACTTATGTAATTTATATTGTAAGTCTACAGAAAGAAAAATAAAAAAAAATAAACTCATCACAGAGGTATGAGGTTCACCGGTGAGAGGGTTGCCGCCGGGACTGCCCCCGGGACTGCCGCCGGTGGTCGGAGGGCCGCCGCTGGGGAGGAGGCACGCCGGATGGTCGCCGGTGGAAAGAGCGGCCGCCGGTGGGGAGGTGATTAGGGTTTTGTTAGGTTAATAATTTTTAATTACCTTGTATAGAATTGGGCTAATATAAGTAATTTATTTGTTTTGAAAAGCCCAAAACAGTTTAAAAAGCCCAAAAAAATACCCAAAAAGACTTGAAAAACACCAAAAGAAACCCTAAAAACGCCATCTTCAAGTGGCGGCCGCCACCGCCCCCATGGGAATCCGCCAGAGGCGGCCTTGGGCATGGCGGATTTGCAAAATCCGGCCACGCCATGCCATGGCGGAAATTTAACAACACTGACCTTCAATCCATCAACCCAAGCATATGAGAACTTCTAAGCCACACAACACCTTAACTCTCCCAAGAAAAGGCACTCACTGATATCATCATTATCACAAACAAGATTCTAACAACCCTTGATAAGCTATCAACACAAGCTTCATCTAAAGGAGAACCATCGAAGATTTTAAGGGAGTTTGATTTTACTACGGCTAATGAATGAACACATATATAGAAACGAAGATGATTGATTGATTCAAGACTAAATCAAATATTCGGGGAAAGAAAAAGGATGTCATACACATATAGTAAAGCATCAACGCAAGCAACTGAAATTTGCAAAATCACACTAAGGAAAAGCAAGATAACACGAAAAGGAGAAATTCAGTACGGGATGAAAAACACCAAAATCTACTTAGATCTCTGCCTCATCTTTCGGCGCTTCCTCTTGAGACGCCTCATACGCTTCTTCTTCCACTGTCAACCAAGCACCCAAGGCAAACACAAAGCTAAAACGTCGATTTCACCAGAGAAAAAGCGTAGATCTAATAAAGCGATGATCGTAGTTTCTCATTACCTTAGCTCTCATGGCTGATGAACCGCTTGAAAACGGAGATCGCCGCTGTTGATGGTCTTGTTTTCAGATTTGTTGAGATATTGCAGCGAAGAACTCAACCCTAAATTTGTTGAGCTTATATATCGGCTATTGATGGGCTTGGACTGAATCTGATGGCCCATCAAGTGACAACAAAAAAAATCTACCATGTATAATCTCCATTTCAAGTAAAATAATGGGAAATTGCACTTGGTACCCCCTGTTTTAGGCTTTTTCAGGTGGTGCCCAAAGTTATGTTTCAATTTCGGTAGGTACCCCTATATATATGACTTTTCCAATTGGTACTCAAAGTATTTTTCAATTCCAGATGATACCCTTGTGTTTAAGGCTTTTCCAAATGGTATCCAAAGTGTTTTTGAAGGTAGATACCCAACGTCGTGATTTTAAATGACAAAAAACGATATTTTTTAGGTGTAAGCCTTGTTAATTGCTAATGGAATTCTAGAAATGACTAAAAATGGTTCCGACACCTAAAAATCACATTTATAGCTTTTTAATATCACGACGTTATATGTTAGGGGTATCTACCTTGAAAACACATTGGACACCAATTGCAAAAGCCTTAACACAGGGGTACCAACTGAAATTGAAAAATAATTTGGGTACCAGTTGGGAAAGTCTTAAACACAGGGGTACCTACCGGAATTGAAAATAACTTTGGGCACCAACTGAAAAAGCATAAACACAGGTGTATCTAGGGGTGGTTCGGTACGGTATACTGTATCGAAACTGTGATACCGTATACCGTACCGGAATTTCGGTATCGAAAAAAATCATACCAATACCATACCAAAATTTCGGTATACCTTAAATTTCGATACGATATGATACCGAAATTTCGGTATGGTATCGGTATCATACCTTCTATACCATTCACATAGAGGGTTTTTTTACCATGCGTGTCTCGTAACTCGTTAATTCGTTGTTTTTGAATTTTTAGTCAATTCAAACTCCTTAGGCCCCAATAAGATAGATTATTAATACCAAATTTTCCAAAATAAAAAGAGTTTTAATTCATAAAATAACCTTAAATAATTTACATATTTTTGTCAGTCTCCTTAGACAAAGAACTTTACATAAATATGGTGGGCCCCAATAATCTTAGAAAGTTGGTATACTTAATAATTTATGGGCTAAATAAATTTATGTTGTTCGTTATAATATTTTATCCATTTTTTATTTTTTTGAAATAATATAATATATACGTGTGTGTATATATATAATATTATAAATTTTAGTATTTTGGTATTTCGGTATAATTGATATACCTAAATTTTAAAATTTTCGTACCATTACCGTACAGAAAATTTTCGGTACGGTATCATACCTTACCAAAAACTTCGGTATACCAAAATTTTCGATATTTTCGGTACGTTTCGATACGATAAGGACGGTATATCGGTATTTCGGTATATCTCCCCACCCCTAGGTGTATCACATGGAATTCCCCTAAAATAAATGAACAGAGTAAAATCACTTGATCGTCGATACGCAAGTGTTTGATGTACGCTGCGATTGATGTCCTTTTGCAGGGGAATTAGCAAAGAGGAGAAATTGCGTTGAAGGCGAAAAATTGCTGTCACACTTGGGAAAACAGAATTATCAGGTTAGTCGTGCTCTTGGATTTATTTGTCTTTGTTTCTTTTGTGTTTGACGAATTGTTTCATTGGTTAAATTGAATTTCGTTTCATGTCTTTTGAAAATGCGATTCTGATGCAGATTTCACTTACATTAGCCGTTCTGATATCCAAAATTGCTCGCCTCGATTATCCAAAAGAATGGTATACATCCGAGACTTTATCTCAATGCAGCTTTGATTTCTTTCTCAATCTTATTGCATCGAATATGCAGATTGAACCTTGTGAATACATTGTGTTGCACTACCTCTCTTCACATTATCTGTGGTAGCTATTTGGGCTGATTAAACTGGGATATGGAAATATGATGAACTGATTTATTGTGTTAAACCTAAGTGATGTGTGACCAATGACAACATTGATTGTCGTCATAACCTTCATTGCACGACGGTCCAAGGCTCGACCATTGGGAAATGGCCGTTAAATCTCTTAATCGAAAAAAATCCGTACATCAAAAGTATTTACTTGCCCGATAGGATACATCGATTTATATGTAGATGAATTATTTGCGATTAATCACCGCAAGAGATGTGCGTAGAATATCCGATTCCAAGTGTCCGGGACGCCAGGCAGGCACCAGTGTATGCAGTCCGCGTGATGCAAAGGGTCGGCCTTCTCTTCCTCGGTGAGTAGTTTCCCTCCCAATTCGGTGTATATCGACGAGTGCGCGTCGATCCTATACTCAGATAGTTGAGTAACGTTGACAACGGTCACGGGAAATTTCATTCTCGCGATAACGTCCGACACGGCCTTCATTATGCTCTTGTCCGAGCCGGTTCCCCAGTGCCCCTTCTTTGTTATCGGCTTCGTTTCGTTGTAGCACTTTATGCCTCCATCGTTGCCCCAGTCGGCGGCCCTTTGTAGAAGAAAAAATGTAATCCAAATCAGACTGTTTCTTGTTGGATGATCATTTTAGCTAACGCTGTGTTCGGATCGTGGGGAAAAGAAAACTTAAGAGTAATTGGTTTTCACTAGCTTTTCCCACATCTTCCTCACCAATTTTTCATAGTTTTTGCTTGAATTTTCTTTTATTCATCTATTTCTCTAGTCAACCAAACACAAAAAATAATTTTCCTTTTTTCCGTTTTGTTTCCTTTCCTCATAATTTCCTTCAACCAAACACACCCTAAAGCAACTCGGGAAATGTTGTGGTATCATAGCTTAAGATTTGAAGTACCTTTGGTGGGTCGGGGACATGGTGGTGAAGAACACTCGGGTTTCGTTGGGGTCGATGTTGGAATCGATCCAATTGGCCCACGTTTTGAGTCCCATGGTGTAAGAGACGGGCGTGTCGAGCTCTTGGTACCCTTCTTCTCCATTCGCGAACGAGCCCCATCTGCGTGTGGCCTCTTACACTCAGTTTGGTTAAAAGGTAGCTATTAGGGAAAGAAAAATTAACATGGAAAAGGAAAAACTAGTTTTTATATTGGTTGCTTGGAAAAAATAAATCGGGAAAAGAGATTAATTTTATACTTAAAACTAATGAAATCTATTTTCCTTAACCCAACGATGAGGACAACGGAAGATTGGAAAAAATAATTCGGGAAAAGGGATTAATTTTGTACTTAAAACTAATGAAATCTATTTTCTTTAACCCAACGATGAGGAATAGGGATTCCATTACAGTGATTTGATCCTGAGACCGCTCATCCACCAAACATAGGTGTTGAAGACGAGAATGTCGACCCCTAACCAATGCCTGCCGTGCTTCGATATCGAATCGACCCTCAGGATTCTCTTCCTCGGATCCAATATGATCTCCACGTCAGAGTTCGACTCGATAAGAAAGGGTGCCCAATAGAACTCGATGGTTGCGTTGTAACCCTACAAATCAACAGAGTAAGTAGTGGTATCGAAAACCAACATATGAACTATAAACTCGCATTTCATACTCAAACTACCTTAGCTTTGAACACCGTATGAACACGGCCTCGCTTCATCGACTTCTCTCCCTTTGGAATCACCGACTCGACGAGGCAAACGAAGGACTGCCAGTGTCCTCTCTGTAACGAATCTCCGACGAACATTAGCCTCTTCCCTCTAAGCCTTCGAAGCGCCGTTTCGGGATCAAACCTGAGCCAGAAAGTCAGCCATTTATATACATAAAAGGTTTATATCTTTCATCAAAATCCATGATTTTAAAAGTAACAGAGATTTGCTACTGTGCTCAACTGCAGTGAGCATCATTAGCTAATCTCTCTACAATATTGTGCTTCCCCTCCCTTTCGTGCGCCGTCATCACCTCTGCCCTCCTTCTCAGCTCCGCCTCTACCGCCGTCGTCCCTTTTCCGCGCATTGATGTCTCAAAATACAGAAAAAGAGAGAGAGAAAATAAAGACAAATCTGATTAACCAACCTAGGCAAAATGCAGCCGTCGGGGAGCCACTCCCAGTGCCTGTAGTCAGAATCTAACCGCCCGTTCTTGACGCACGAGACTTGCCTGTCCAAATATGGACACGTCTTGTCCGAATACAAAGGCTCGATCGTACGGTTAAATACCCATCTTCCGTCGACGAGGCTGCACTCTTGTGGGTCGAACTCGAACCTATCGTCGTCCGCAAAATCTAAGGCGCCGCTCGCCTTCGCTTGCAAGTCCTTTTTATCTGCTGATGAAACATGTAAGAATACCACACAACAACAATATTCTATTACGATTTTTCAAATATCATATAATGGGGAGAAGAAGAAGGTAGGAATGTGTTGTAATTTACTGCTAGCGGCGCGAGTTTTCTTAGGCTCGTATCTTTTGGCGCACGACCTAAATCGAAGCGAAGAAAGATAAGTGATTTTTTCGGTATACACTAGCACGACGGAGAAGGCCACGGCGCATATTATGACGGCGATTTTGGCCGTCGACGGCGATTTTCTTCGTAGTACTGAATTTAGCATGCTGCCCATATGGGGAAATAAAACACACGATTTAGTTAATGATATGGATGTAATGTAACACAAGTAGTATTTAGAGAAAGAGCATGATTAGATCGAACATTATTAATAGATAGGAAATTGGAGGGATGTGTGGTGTGTGTGCTTATAGTGGATTTGGAGTAGGAGTGAAGTTAAAGACATGTATGATCATGAAGCTATGTGTAAGTTCTCTTTGGAGTATGTAGTCAATGATGCCTTCATTTTTTGTCCTACTGAAAGTATTCGGAAGTAAAAGTTCTATCTGAATTCACTCATTTGAAATAGAGATAAAATCTGTTAATAAAAAGTACTTGTTCCTCAACGAAGATGAGATATATAGAAATACAAAGAAAATGATAGTTAGGATACGGAAGTTACTAACATAAACCATATATTTAACTCTAAATAGGATCAACTAACTGGCAAAGACCAGCCAAATCTTGGAGGGTGTCTATACTTGAATGTCCATCAGCTAAAAATTTGTATACTTAGGTTACCATGTCAGAAATATTTTATGTTAAGGTATCCTTTTGAAATCATTTCTCATTTCAAATGAGTACCTAAACTCCTAAGCATCTTGACAAGTCAAAACCAGCAAAGAAGTAGCACTAAAGTTTGATAATTTGAACCTAATTGTCGATCAGCTATGAAATGATACCCCAATTCCGATCGAAGTAATTCTCCTGTCCAATGTGTCTCGTTCCAAGTGCACACATACTGAGATATTATTAAGTGGAACAAAACTCATTACCTCCTTACAAAGAATCGTATGCCAGGCAACTCTACCTATTCGTCGGGGAGATTGACACGTCAGCATCGAGTTGTGTCAGAAAACATGATATGTCAAATCGGATTTTCTATAATCATTTAGGTGGCAAAAAGGTTGAAGAAATAAAGTGTTGATTGATTATATTTGAGTGAGTGTTGGGTGCTTGTCATCTTTTCTTTTCTGTTAAATATTTTAAGATGACTTGCACTTACAGCCACTTTTATTTATGTAGAGACAGATCGTTTGTGTGCTTTCAACTGTTTCTTACATATCAATCAAACTATCCATATAAGACATGTAACATATGATTAGTGATCTTCGGAGCTCGGAAAATGGCAAATTAAAGATGATAGTGTAGTTATTAACGACATCTATCGACTGATTTGCCAGGTAATTATTAGCTAATGACGTGTTTGCTTTATGTGGTGATCTGTTTATGACAAGAAGAATGTTCATTCTTTCTATTCATGTAAAAGGAACTCAAATAAGATGAGAAGTCGTTTTCGGGTAAGACCCGAAATAGGTGCAAAGTGTGGTGCAATTAATCATGACAAGCATTATGGAATATTATTAAAGTACGTGGTTATTGTCAAATACGTACCCATCATAGTATCTACGCGCGTAAAAACGAGAGTATCTCAGTTATGAAGTATGATGTCCAACGTAGTACCTGAACTTTGTCCCTGAACAACTTGGTTTTTTGTTCAATGCAAAATAAAAAGGATTCTGTTTTAAGCTCATGAATTTCACCCAAGGAAGCACTTCCTGGGTGATATTACATTTGAATGATAGTTTTTTTCCGGTTTCTTTTCAAAATTATGCCTTTTCAGTTCAAGATATCAAAAATAATACTCCATCTGTCCCACATAATTTTGTACATTTGGATTTTGGCACGAAAATTAAGGCAATATTTTTTTATTAATATGGTACAAAATTAAGAAACATAACACGTTACATTAAGAACTTGAAATTTTTAAATTTAACTAATGATTCCCTCCAAAACAGCAAGACTGAAAATACCACAATATAAATACAGCTGAACATTACATACATTTGACATTACAGCTGAACATCAGCAAAACACATTCTATACATTTGACATTACACAGCTGATGCCAACTGAAAAACCAATGAAAAAAAGAAAGCCAAATTTAACAGCTGAACAGAAAAATCAAATCGCCCAAAGCCTCCTAACTAGCTGTACCGAAGGAAAGTTGCCCCATGGAAAATTGAGCGAGGTCGCTGAAGAATTTCAACTTCACAGGCATACGGTTGAACAAATTTGGCGAGCTGCAAAATCTCAAAAAGATGCTGGAAGGGCTGTACATTTGCTGGGGATGTCATGCCTGCAAAGAAAGAAAAGAATACAAGTAGACCTAGAACAGATAAAGGCGATTAACGTAAAGAAAAGAACAACAATCCGAAGACTTGCTAATGAAATTCAAGTAAGCAAAAGCACGATGGGTCAATGGGTGAAAGAAGGGCTGATCAGACCACATACCAATGCAATTAAACCCGACTTGACAGCTTCCAATAAATTTTTAAGGCTAAAATTTTGCTTATCATCATTGGTGGTCGACAATATACACAAGAGGCTACACTTTTCAAGCATGCACAACACAGTACACATAGATGAGAAGTGGTTCTACATTACAAAGACCAATGAGAGATTCTACTTATGTCCAGGGGAAGAAGACCCATACAGATCATGCAAGAGCAAGAGATTCATCACAAAAGTTATGTTTATGTGTGCTGTGAGCAGACCAGTGTATACAGAGGATGTACAACTTGTGTTTGATGGCAAAATAGGTTTATTTCCACTTACTGTAAAGGTTCCAGCCAAAAGAAACAGCAAAAATAGAGCGAAGGGCACATTGGAAACCAAAACCATGGATTCAATCACCAAGGATGTGATCAAGGCATGTTTGATCCACAATGTATGTTGTCACTTACCTCTAATATGTAGTCTCCATAGAGCAGATAGTGTTTGCACAATTACTCATGTGTTACATTACAATGAACAGTGGCCAAATGCAATAACTACATCATCAGACACTTATTAATGCATCATCATCTATTTGACCAATCAATGTAAGCATCAAGCATGAGCAAATGCATTGACAACATTAAACTAGTTCATTATGTTATCCAGGTCGATCGACACGCGGTGTACTAATGTAAAGTGCAGGTGCGACAAGTGATAAATAAAACGATTACGTAATTACTATCACCAACATGGATAGGCAGTGAACCTATCGTTTGTAGTGTAGTAAGGTGAGTAAACGAGCATCGAACACGAGGAATAAACTTGATTACTAGTAATAACCTATCGACTCGATATCTAGCCTAAATGAAGTGCGCAGATTGTTTATAATACGAACTAACCTAACAGACCAATCCTGAAGCAACGAGAGATTAAGAGAACACGACTAAAACTGGTATGAGTGTTTTCAGATAAGATAGTGTGCTCGGGGTTCGAATCCCGCTAGGTACTATCGTCTAAGACAATAAAATATCGCTCCTATATGATTCTTGACTAAATCGCAGTAATTTCCTACCCACTCACGAATTGCTATCACCCTAGACGCTCGCGGGGATCTAAGATTCAATAATTACTAACGGCGAGGATCGAGTATTTGCTGTCGCCCTATACTCGAGTCCTATCATCTACGAACGGCCTAATCATTGTTTAGCTGTCGCCCTAAATGATTTTTCACACATTCACTTTAACACATAGACATATTAAAGCGAGGATACACTTTCATAAATAGATAAATAGTCAGAATACACAAGTCATGATAAATATATGTCTTAAGTACGAATCGACCTAGCGTTCATCTACTCCCAAACAAAGAGGGAATTTAGCTACTCATATTTAACGGAAAATCAACGAAGGAAATAAAGAACAAGAGCAGAGGAATCATAATCTTCAATACTGATGGATATATGATGGTCTAGTGGAAGAGTCTTCGTTCTCGTTCAATTTGGCGTGAATTCGGCGTTGATCCGTCTTTTGTACTTCTGGAGTGGAATTCTCTGTTCTTGGCGGTTCTTTTTCGTCTCTCTATCTTTAGGGTTAAGTTTTGAAAGGTCTGTCTTCTTTTTGAGTCGAAATTGGACTTTTATACTGACTCTCGCTAGCTTCACGGCCAGGGACATGGGCCTTCACCGCCGTGATTGACATTAATCCGCTTCGCATTGCTCTCGGCCACTGGTAACGGCCTGGTGCTATGATGTTCACGGCCGTGACAAACTTCAGAAGGGATTTTGTCACTCGCGGCTCATTGTCACGGCCAGAAGCAAGAAGCTTCACGACCGTGACTGTCTTAGAGGTAGGTCTCGGCATTTTGTCACGGTCTGGAGCAAACTCGTTCACGGCCGTGACTTGCATGAAGTGTGGCCTCTGCATATTGTCAGCCTGAAGCAAAGGTTCACGGTCATGACTATTTCCTGTCAGCAGCATAACTTGCCCGTTTTGCCTCGTTTTTCGCTCCTTTTCGCCCGATGGCCATCCTAAGGTCCTTCAATATCAAAATAGGTGTAAATAGAGCAAATAAATGCATAAAATGATTGCCAAAACTTTATTATAGCCCAATTAAATACTGCAATAACGTAGTGATATACGTTTATCACAGGTCATACCAGCAATCAAGCAAAAGTGGCCAACAAATGCGGATAAACATATAATCATCCAACAAGATAATGCAAAGCCACACATAATAGATTTAGATCCTGATTTCAGACATGCTGCAGAAACTGATGGATTCAATATGAAACTACTATGCCAACCACCTAATTCACCAGACACTAATATCAACGATTTAGGATGGTTCAGAGCCATTCAATCCTTACAAGTTCAGAAAGCAGCATATACAATTGATGAGTTAGTTCATGCAGTGGAAGAATCATTTGAGCAGCTAAGTCATCAGACTTTGAACAAGGTGTTCTTAAGTCTGCAAGCATGCCTCATTGAAATCATGAAGGTCAGAGGACATAATAAATACAGCTTGCAACACATGAAAAAGCAGGCATTAATCAGAGAAGGTACCCTACCAAAGGTTCTAAATGTGGATGATTTATTAGTGAAGGAATGCATGGAATACTTGGTAGAACAAGGTGAAACATTTGAACTCAATCACCTAGAGCGTATTTTGGAGACTCATCTTAAAATCATGCATGTTTATGCAGTAAACATATTCATAGATTTGATGACATGTTTTATGTATAAACATGGATAAACTTAACACTTTTGATGCTCAGACACATGTATGTACTGTTTTTTCTGTAAGAATGTTGAATATGTGTTCAATGTCATAGCAGTTCCTATTTTTCCAATGTAAGAATGGATTATATGTATGTGTTCAAGCAAAAATATATCAATGCAAACGACATGCAAATGCAAAGTCACAAACACAATTAGACCCAAATTACACCACATAATGCGTATGAAAGCATTACAGCCAGATTCACAGACACAAGCAGCCCACCATATCATATGCAAATCCAGATTCACAGAAATCATCAGACACAATTTAACCCTAAACGATATAAGATCCAACACATCATACCAGAATCAGCCACATCAAAACATCAGACACAATTAAACCCTAAACGACATAAGATCCAACACATCATACCAGAATCAGCCACATCAAACCACGAGACACAATTAAACCCTAAACCACATAAGATCCAACACATCAGACCACCATCAGCCATGTTTATCATCATTTCAGAATCTAACCGTACACCAAAGACACCGGCTTTTGCATGAGAGTAAAGGACCGAGTACAATGATAGATTTAACCCTGTCATACTTTACAGCCGGACAGTAAATCGCTAGGAAGTCAAGGATACCGTCCTTTATCTCCTCGTTCTCAGAATCAGGAAGAAAGCTGCACAAATGTTCACCCAAATCAGGAACAGAGCCGCACAGATCTGGCGGATCGGCAACTAAGTCACCCGATTCGGTGAATCCGGCGATTGAAACGAGCAAGGCACCACAGTCTCACCACCTGGAACATACAAAGAACCCAGAGTCAGTAAATTGGAGTCCCAAACGTCAGAGAATAGAGCCTCATCACGCGTCCTCTCAGAAAACTCCAATTGAGACTCAGGTGTCTTTGGAACCTTAGAGAGGTCGTCGCCATGTTCACCCGCCACCGACAGAGCGTCGGTGACGAGCGCCGGCAACGGAGACCCCACATCGTCCATTTTCTAGGGATTTCAAAGAGATATGAGCCGCTGATATAAATGGCATGAGAGAGAGAGAGAGAGAGAGAGAGATAGAGAGAGAGAGAGAGAGAGAGAGAGAGAGAGTGATGGAATGAAAATGCGCGAGAAAGAGAGAGAGAGTGATGAATTTAGTTTGGCCGATTAGTTTTTTTGGTGAGTAGGTATGGTAATTAAATGGTTAGTTGTAGGATTAAATTTTAAGTGGGTTGTGTTAAAATTTTAATTATGTGTAAAGTTTTACTGTAAATGGAAATGTATAAAAGATAGTGGGACGCCCGATTTAGTAAAATGTATAAAACTTAATGGGACAGAGGGAGTATCAAAATTAAAACAATTTCAAAAATAGGTCACGCCGTTTTTCGGCTGACGCAATCTGAATATCGTGCGCTAATCCCTCCATGTTACTTTCTCTTATCGTCAAGACAATGGATGGACATCTGACTGAGGAGCGACCCAATGCATGACAGGTAACGCTACACTATTAACAAATAAACGTCCATACTTTGGTAATGACTCTGTGCTTGTAGGTGATGGTTCCTTGTTAAAAATTGAATCTATTGGTGATGCTAGAATTGAAAATAATAATCGAGTTTTACCATTAAAAAATGTTCTACATGTGCCGAAATTAAATAGAAACTTGTTGTCTATTACTCATATTACTGATTCTTCTCCTGTTAACTTTGAATTTTCTAACGTGGATTTCTCTATTAAGGAAAGGGAGACATGTCGCAAATTGATGACAGGACACCGTAAAGGTGATCTCTATGTGATTTCTAGCGCATGAATTGCATTTTTCTCATAGATTCAAGTCAGGTAGTATTGAGCTATGGTACCAACGACTAGGACATCCTCATATATCTACTCTTAGATCTCTACAAAATAAAGGGTTGATTGACGTTCGAGGATCTAATAAGTTACAATCTATTTGTGATAGTTATCAATTAGCTAAATTAAGTACATTGCCTTTTTTACCTTCAATCAATGTCACTTTATCTATTTTTAATAAAACTCATTGTGATTTATGGGGTCCAGCGCCGGTTTTATCTCTCGGAAAATTTCGATATTATGCATGCATTACTGATGATTTTTCGCGTTATACATGGCTCATTCCTTTAAAATCTAAATCTGATTTCTTTGGTGCATATATTGCTTTCGAAAGCTATGGCGCAAGACAATTTGATAGGAAAATAAAAAATTTTCATTCTGATGGTGGCGGGGAATTTGTAAATTCCAAACTCGCAACTCATTTCCTAGCTCAAGGTATTATTCATCAAATCTCCTGTCCACACACTTCAGAGCAATCAGGTATGGTAGAGCGACGTCATAGAATAATCCGCGAGCTAGGTATGTCAATGATGTTTCATTCTAATGCTCCATTATATTTATGGGTAGAGGCATTCTCAACAGCTGTTTTTCTTATAAATCGATTACTATCATCTGCTATTGACTTAGATATACCATTCTTTAAATTGCACGGTGTTCATCCAAATTATTCTTCTCTCCGAGTCTTTGGTTCTAAATGCTTTCCATACACATGGGATACTCGGAAGAATAAATTCGATCCGAAGACTATACCATGTGTTTTCATCGGCTACAATGATCGTCATAAAGGCTGTAAGTATTTTCATCCCACTACGCAAAAGATAATTATTTCAGGAAATAGTCATGTAGTGTTTGATGAAACTATTTTTCCTTTCAAAACGCAAGAATCAAATGTTGCATCTCCGTCGAATGATAAGTGGATTAGTGTTTTTGATTCTTGGACACCTCTTCCAGTCTCTCACGCTACTCCATTATTGCAGGAAACAAATGCGTGTGATCAACCTCTCCCGTCACCTATGTTGGAGCCATATACCAGTCCTAGTCGTTCTGTGGAACTCCCGTCTCCTTCGCATGAAGTGTGGCCTCTGCATATTGTCACAGCCTGAAGCAAAGGCTTCACGGACGTGACTATTTCCTGTCAGCATCATAACTTGTCCGTTTTGCCTCGTTTTTCGCTCCTTTTCGCCCGATGGCCATCCTAAGATCCTTCAATATCAAAACAGGTGTAAATAGAGCAAATAAATGCATAAAATAATTGTTAAAACTTTATTATTGCCCAATGAAATACTGCAATAACGTAGTGATATACGTTTATCACAGGTCATACTAGCAATCAAGCAAAAGTGGCCAACAAATGCGGATAAACATATAATCATCCAACAAGATAATGCAAAGCCACACATAACAGATTCAGATCCTGATTTCAGACATGCTGCAGAAACTGATGGATTCAATATGAAACTACTATGCCAACCACCTAATTCACCATTCACTAATATCAATGATTTAGGATGGTTCAGAGCCATTCAATCCTTACAAGTTCAGAAAGCAGCATATACAATTGATGAGTTAGTTCATGCAGTGGAAGAATCATTTGAGCAGCTAAGTCATCAGACTTTGAACAAGGTGTTCTTAAGTCTGCAAGCATGCCTCATTGAAATCATGAAGGTCAGAGGACATAATAAATACAGCTTGCAACACATGAAAAAGCAGGCATTAATCAGAGAAGGTACCCTACCAAAGGTTCTAAATGTGGATGATTTATTAGTGAAGGAATGCATGGAATACTTGGTAGAACAAGGTGAAACATTTGAACTCAATCACAGAGCGTATTTTGGAGACTCATCTTAAAATCATGCATGTTTATGCAGTAAACATATTCATAGATTTGATGACATATTTTATATATAAACGTGGATAACTTTTGATGCTCAGACACATGTATGTACTGTTTTTCTGTAAGAATGTTGAATATATGTTCAATGTCATACCAGTTTCTATTTTTCCAATATAAGAATGGATTATATGTATGTGTTCAAGCAAAAACATATCAATGCAAACGACATGCAAATGCAAGGTCACAAACACAATTAGACCCAAATTACACCACATAATGCATATGAAAGCATTACATCCAGATTCACAGACACAAGCAGCCCACCATATCATATGCAAATCCAGATTCACAGAAACCATCAGACACAATTTAACCCTAAACGATATAAGATCCAACACATCATACCAGAATCAGCCACATCAAAACATCAGACACAATTAAACCCTAAACGACATAAGATCCAACACATCACACCAGAATCAGCCACATCAAACCACGAGACACAATTAAACCCTAAACCACATAAGATCCAACACATCAGACCACCATCAGCCATGTTTATCATCATTTCAGCATCTAACCGTACACCAAAGTCACCGGCTTTTGCATGAGAGTAAAGGACCGAGTACAGTGATGAATTTAGTTTGGCCGATTAGTTTTTTTGGTGGGTAGGTATGGTAATTAAATGGTTAGTTGTAGGATTAAATTTTAAGTGGGTTGTGTTAAAATTTTAATTATGTGTAAATTTTTACTGTAAATGGAAATGTATAAAAGATAGTGGGACGCCCGATTTAGTAAAATGTACAAAACTTAATGGGACGGAGGGAGTATCAAAATTAAAACAATATCAAAAATAGGTAAACGCGCCGTTTTTCGTCTGACGCAATCTGAATATCGTGCGCTAATCCCTCCATCTTACTTTCTCTTACTGTTCTTCTTCTTCTTCTAATTTCTTTCTTCCCAAACCTCTCGGACATACAATTTAGACCCAATTTCGACTCAAAATCCCGTGTTTTGAAGCCTAGAATTGTAACCATATTCCAATTTGATTAGGTACGTTAATTTTCTCCAATTTTTAATTTTTGAATTTGACGATTTGGCGGGGAGGCTCTCCGGGGCTCGCCAGCGAGGTTCGGCATTGTGGAGATGGAGCGACCATGCTGTGACCGGCATTGGTAGTGGGTGTGGATGATTTTTCTTAATTTTAGTTTTTTTTCGGCCGCATCGCCGGCTGTCCTCGTCTGTGGTCGCCGGTGCAGTGGTTCCGTCGGTGGTTTGCAGATGTCGTCGATGATCGGCATTAAACGCTGATTAAAAATAAATTAAACAAATCCTCCAATCATGTCAAATAAAATATTATAACAATATTAATATATAAAGAAATATAAAAAAATTCATTCAATCATTTCATCTAAAATATTATATTAGTAAACAAAAATATCCTTCAATCTTTCAACTAAAATATTATGAAAATATTTTTATACTAAGAAATATCAAAAAAATATTCAATCATTTGAAATAAATTATTTTATATTATATTAATTTTTTTAAATCTAAAAAACTCCTTCATCCATTTCAAATAAAATATTATAAAAATATTATATCACTTCATCATTAATAGTTGTCATTGATATGTCACTTCTATTATTTATTATTAAAAAGATTTTCATTGATAAGTCTACAACTATTATTCAGCCGCAGCTTTTCAGTAATGTAGCATTGATTGGCTACATCTAGACATCCGTGATATGTCATATCAGTTTTCTAACCTTACAAAAAAAATTGTGTTGTAAATTTTGCTTTTGCAGCTCATTCTTCATATCAAACTCAACAATAAACCATGTCTACTCATATCGTTCAAGTAATCACATGTTTTGGTGGAGAGATACAAATAAATGGCGACGAGTTCTCATATAGTATTTAATCCCATCACATATAAAAGATTACCTCGTCGTACAAATTTCCTCCAACTTCTTTCTTTGCTATACGACGTTGTAGAAGTCGATATCAACAATTCTTTCTTAAACTATGTGCGAAGAATGAGCGATCAACATAGTTGTTCATACACTATTGGAGGTCAAAGTCGATCAAGATGTTGAAATATACTTTCATCCAGATTTTTGCTTCAGCTGTTTGCATATTTTCGTCGAGTCAGTCTAACACATACACTCCTTCGATCTCAATCAAACCGTCACTTATCAAGAACCTGTATTTGACCAATCTGCATACTACCACACACTCTCAAACTCAACTCAACGAAGCAGGTTCAGCAACAATCGTTCCCTTGATGATCCCATTGAGCCCTAGAATGAACGGAAAGTGAGTGACTCCGAAGCGGATGATGTTGGCGGCGGATTAGAAGATCTATCGGATCCTGTTGAAGATGACAATATGTCAAACATAAACTAAATACGTCATAGATTCACAGAGAATTACACCCGACTGTACCATTTTACGAAACTTATGAGATGGTTCCAGAAGCAAATGACGATGACTATGGAGGACTTGGTTCATTCTGCGACGAGAACGAACGTCATCTTGAACTTATGATCTATAAGAGCAAATCATTTAAAAATTACAGTCAACTATTATTCACTTAAATATGCAAGAAGTGAATATGAACTTTCGGCGAGTAACAGCGCATTATGGCCATTACCTGCAACCATAGTCCAACTTGAGTCTGGAGGCTACGTCCATGCCACAAAAAGAAAAAAGGCTACATGATAATTGGCGAGCACACATGCTTGATGAACGAAGTGACAGAGACACATCGTAAAATATCATTAGACGTTATTCCCGAGATGTTGATTTCCGCCGTTTGGATTAGTTCCCAATATCTTTTAAAAGATGTGATACAAAGGGTCAAAGACAGCTATGGCTACAAAATTACTTATCTTCAAGCGTGAAAGGGTTTAGAGTGTGCGATGAGGATCATATATGGTACGTGGGAGAGTTCCGTCCAATGACTACCAAAATTCACGAAGACCACCATAAAAAAAATAAGGAACGATTGTGAGGTGGAGACTTATCACGAACAATAATCAAAATATTTTATGATTCGTTTCCTAGAGCTTTAAATATTGCATAAACGGTTTTCAACATTGTCGAAAGGTGATATGTGTAGACGGAACTTATCTTTACACGAAATATAAATAAGATGTTTCAAGCCTTGATGCTAACCAGAACGTCTTTCCTCTTACCTTCTCAATCGTGGATGAAGACCCCGTGAATCTTGGTACTGGTTTTTTGCACTTATTGAATTTACACGTGTTGAAAAATGAGGAAATATGTTTTATCTCAGATCGCCAGGTTTCGATCAAATCTGCTATAGACTTGCTATATAAAAGAAATCATTTAGAGGTGTCCATCATTTTTCCTTCGATATATCAATCTAACTTCCACAAGGAGTTTAAAAACCAACAGTGAAAAGACCTAGGTCATCGAGCGAGCATGGCACATACAGAGTCGAAGTTTAAGGATGCTTGGAAGTGGCTTGATGAAATACCTCTTGAGAACTGGACGTTCACGTATGATGGGGATCATCGTTGTGGAACAATGACGACCAATATATCATAAAAGGAGCTCGATGTCTACCACCAACCAGTTGTTCAGTTTACGTTCCATCGCATTATTATATATTTTTTGATTGCCTTGTGATGGAGAATTTAGAAACTGCGTGGTCATATTATGTCATGAAAAAGTATCGTGAATGGGGCAACGACTCAAGAAGCCTTATGGTGAGGTGATATGCAACAAGGTCCACCGATGTCTATACCATGTATTTAAGTGGCTACTAACGTACGTGGTCTTATTGAGTAATCGTCAGTGCACATGTGCTAAGTTGAGTATGTTCAAAATACCATATTCGCGTGCACAAGCTCTTGTCGTAGCTTTGGCATTAATGAAGAAGCGTTATTGGGAGGATGCCAAGTTTCAACTAGTCCACAATCCGCAATGTAGAGATCGAAGGGGAGAGCATAACAAAACCGATGTGTTCTATTAACTTACCCCAATTAAGACAAAAAATAGAGCAAGGAAGAGGAAATCATGGAGAGATAAGGTTGGTGGGAGATATAAGGAAGTATGCAATCGTCCTCATTACTGTTAGAGATAGACTTTAGTGATTAAGATTGATTTAGAGCATCTCAATCACAATCAGAGTGATTATCTGCTTAATTGGAGGGATTCTATCTTATCTATGAAGCACTAGTATAAATACGATGTAATGCATAATTGTGTAGCATTGCTCACGTTTAATTAAAAAATCATTTCCGTTTACTATTTTTCTTATGGTATCAGAGCCATTGTGCAATCAAATATGAATTCCCTTTCACATAATGTTAGCAACTTCATCACCCTCAAATTTAAACAAGAAAATTACCCACTATTGCATGAACAAGCATTGGCGCGTGCCGAAAGTCAAGATTTGGTCGGACATCTAACCGGCGACACAGTTGCACCAATTACAGACTCAACAAATGACTCTACTTCAGCATCCGATAACACGGTTGCGTCAGTTACAGATCCATCGCCGTCCGCAAGAATCACGGCGTGGAGAAAATCAGATCGGCTTCTCCGAGGATGGCTCATCGGTACTCTCTCTGAAGAAGCGGTTAGCCTTGCCATAGGTCAAGAAACAGCAAAATCTATTTGGGATGCTCTCAAGGAAGCGTATGCCCAAGACTCTCAAGAGCGAGAATTCACTCTTCGCCAACAACTGACATATCTCTACAAAGACGACAATACATCAATTGGTGATCATATTCAAGAATTCAAAGGCATCTGGGACAGTTTAGCCGCAATTGGGAGTCCAGTTGCCGACAAGGTGAAAGTCTTTTCCATACTTACAAGTTTAGGACCAAAGTACGAATCCTTCACCACAACCATGCTGAAACCGCCACTACCGTCGTACTCTGAGTTAGTAGCCCTACTACAAGGCTATGAGCAACGTCAAGCATGGCTTACGACCAACACTCCAACTAATCATATGGCATTCTATGGACAAAAGCAACAATCGGGTTCCTCCAATCGCAAACCTCAAATCAAGTTCAACTCTAATGGATGTGGCTTTCACGCGCACAATCAGAATTCTACCTATCAAAGGAACAATCTTGCCAATCCTAGCAACTACGTGCACGACCCCAAAATTCGCCGACCACCTCCACCGGGTCAACGTCGAATGACACCAGCAGAAAGCAAAATGTATCGTGGCGAAACGTGCCAAATATGTAGAGTTATGGGACATGTTGCAAAAATATGTTGGCATTTACCTAAGCATGTTCAGGAGCAAGATGAAATCCCAGAGGCACTCGCTGCGCTCACTCTTGATAATACTATTCAAGACAATGAATGGACATCTGACTAAGGAGCGACTCAATGCATGACAGGTAACGCTACACTATTAACAAATAAACGTCCATACTTCGGTAATGACTGTGCTTGTAGGTGATGGTTCCTTGTTAAAAATTGAATCTATTGGTGATGCTAGAATTGAAAATAATAATCGAGTTTTACCATTAAAAAATGTTCTACATGTGCGGAAATTAAATAGAAACTTGTTGTCTATTAGTCATATTACTGATTCTTCTCCTGTTAACTTTGAATTTTCTAACGTGGATTTCACTATTAAGGAAAGGGAGACAGGTCGCAAATTGATGACATGACACTGTAAAGGTGATCTCTATGTGATTTCTAGCCCGCATGAATTGCATTTTTCTCATAGATTCAAGTCAGGTAGTATTGAGCTATGGCACCAACGACTGGGACATCCTCAGATATCTACTCTTAGATCTCTACAAAATAAAGGGTTGATTGACGTTCGAGGATCTAATAAGTTACAATCTATTTGTGATAGTTGTCAATTAGCTAAAGTAAGTAAATTGCCTTTTTTACCTTCAATCAATGTGAGTTCATCTATTTTTAGTAAAACTCATTGTGATTTATGGGGTCCAGCGCCGGTTTATCTCTCGGAAAATGTCGATATTATGCATGCATTACTGATGATTTTTCGCGTTATACATGGCTCATTCCTTTAAAATCTAAATCTGATTTCTTTGGTGCATATATTGCTTTCGAAAGCTATGTTGCAAGACAATTTGATAGGAAAAAATGTTTTTCATTCTGATGGTGGCGGGGAATTTGTAAATTCCAAACTCGCAACTCATTTCGTAGCTCAAGGTGTTATTCATCAAATCTCATGTCCACACACTCTAGAGCAATCAGGTATGGTAGAGCGACGTCATAGAATAATCCGCGAGCTAGGTATGTCAATGATGTTTCATTCTAGTGCTCCATTATATTTATGGGTAGAGGCATTCTCAACAGCTGTTTTTCTTATAAATCGATTACTATCATCTGCTATTGACTTAGATATACCATTCTTTAAATTGCACTGTGTTCATCCAAATTATTCTTCTCTCCGAGTCTTTGGTTCTAAATGTTTTCCATACACATGTGATACTCGGAAGAATAAATTCGATCCGAAGACTATACCATGTGTTTTCATCGGCTACAGCGATCGTCATAAAGGCTATAAGTGTTTTCATCCCACTAGATAATTATTTCACGTCATGTAGTGTTTGATGAAACTATTTTTCCTTTCAAAACGCAAGAATCAAATGTTGCATCTCCGTCGAATGATAAGTGGATTAGTGTTTTTGATTCTTGGACACTTCTTCCAGTCTCTCACGCTACTCCATTATTGCAGGAAACAAATGCGTGTGATTAACCTCTCCCATCACCTATGTTGGAGCCATATACCAGTCCTAGTCGTTCTGTGGACTTCCCGTCTCCTTTGCAAGATCACTCTGGTAATAATGAACAACCATCAACCTCACATGACATCCATCACGAAATACCCACATCGACGACGACCGATTTTGATGCCACCAATCCAGATGTCGAATTCATCTCACCTAGTGAGGCTGGATTATCATCCGCCATACGCCATTCTATGGTTACTCGCTCTCAAGTTGGTACTCATAAACCAAATCCGAAGTATGTTCTCAATGTTATTCGACACGAAATTCCTCGAGTCCCAAAGACCATTAAAGGCGCAATTCAACATGACGGCTGGAGAAGCGCCATGAAAGAAGAAATGGATGCTCTTCAACGTAATGATACGTGGCATCTTGTTCCAAGAGACAATACCATGCATGTCATTGGTTCCAAATGGGTCTTCAAAGCGAAACTTAAACCGGATGGAGCTCTCGATCGTCTCAAAGCTCGATTGGTTGCAAAAGGATATCATCAGCGTGATGGAATTGATTACGTCGATACATTTTCACCCGTAATCAAGCCCGGTACTATACGGCTGGTCCTTAGTATTGCGTTAGTTCGCCATTGGGATATTCGAGAGTTAGATGTTCAAAATGCGTTTCTTCATGGTACAATCACTGAGGATATTTACATGGACTAGCCCCGACGGACCCTATGTTTCCACACCATGTGTGCAAGCTTCACCAAGCGCTCTACGGTTTGAAACAAGCACCTCGTGCTTGGTTTAATCGTTTTAGTACTTTTCTTTTTAAACATGGATTTTTCTGCAGTCTAGCTGATCCCTCGTTATTTATTTTTAAATTGTTCTCGTGGGACTCTAATCCTTCTTTTATATGTCGATGATATGCTTATTACAGGTTCAAGCTCTCAACTACTTGATTCTTCTATCAAGCTTTTATCCTCTGAGTTCGCTATGGAAGATCTTGGACCTGTTCATCACTTTCTTGGGATAGAGATTACTTCTACTCCTGATGAAATACATCTATCTCAAGCTCACTATGCTCTTACTATTCTTGAGAAGGCAGAGATGGTCGATTGCAAACCAATGAGTACACCACTTGAAGCCAAAACCAGCGGTCTTCACAACACTACTCCACTGATGGATCCAACACATTGTCGTGGCATTGTTGGTGCTTAGCCGTATCTCACTCTCACCAGATCCGATCTTGCATATGGTGTCAACTTTGTGTCTCAGTTCATGCATGCTCCTACTCAGTCTCATCTTAAAATGGCCCGGCGATTCTGCGGTACGTCAAAGGAACCCTCCATCTTGGCTTCATCTACCCTCTATGCCTATTCGGACTCTGATTGGGCCGGCTGTCCTCTTACACGACGTTCTACTACTGGATATTGCACTTTTCTTGGTACTAATCCTGTTTCGTGGTGTGGCAAGATACAACACACTATTTCACGATCTAGCACTGAAGCTGAGGTTACCTGGTTAACTTATATTCTCAAGGATCTTGGTGTTCGACATTCTCACACCCCTATTCTATTTTGTGATAATATTAGTGCTTTACATATGACCATCAACCCCGTCTTTCATACTCGCAGCAAGCACATTGAGTTGGATTATCACTTTGTACGTGAACGAGTTGCTCCGGGTCTTCTTGTCACTAGGTATATCTCTACATTATCTCAAGTAGCTGACATTTTCACTAAACCCATGTCAAAAGCTACACTTGCTCTTCACTGTCACAAACTTCGCCTGCGGCCCCGGCTCAGTTTGCGGGAGGATATTAACTTACCCCAATCAAGACAAAAAATAGAGCAAGAAGAGGAAATCATGGAGAGATAAGGTTGGTGGGAGATATAAGGAAGTATGCAATCGTCCTCATTAATGTTAGAGATAGACTTTAGTGATTAAGATTGATTCAGAGCATCTCAATCACAATCTGAGTGATTATCTGCTTAATTAGAGGGACTCTATCTTATCCTATCAAGCACTAGAATAAACGATGTAATGCATAATTGTGTAGCATTGCTCACGTTTAATAAAAAAATCATTTTCGTTTACTATTTTTCGTATGTTTGTGTATTTTGAACACGAAGTAATTAACGTTGTTCGGATCTTGAATAATCCTATGTCCACGGATTGAATTCTTTCTTAGTGATTCAAGCTCAAAAGGAAATTACAGAGATTACAGTGAAATTAAGAGGAAGAAGATAAACATAAAAGCATTTGCCATCACCCTTTTATATTTGAAAACCCCGCGAAAATGCTTCTTGACAGCTAAGTAGCAATTGATGTTGTTAGCCGCGTTTCCATAAGTAATAGCCCGCTTTTGATAAACGCGCTTCTCTAATTCAAACTTCTTCTTCTATGTTTCTGCCTGTCTCCTTCTTCAGATGTGAATCATCAATTCGATGACAGCTTGCTTAGGCTCATGTTTTAAACCCCCCCCCCCCCCCCGAAGATGGAAGGCACAAGTTGATCACTGACATCTTGACTAATAACCTTCGTGTTGACCGTTTTGGTCCATGATCGTTAGAGAGTTTTGATGAACGATGTAATTGTAATGACGTTAGGTCTATAAATTATGCAATTCGATTTATGATCAATATACCGTCTAAGTTCGTGATAATATTCGACCATGCATTATATATGAGCTAAAATTGATTAAATTGTTGAATATTTAATTCACATGTGATTCTGTGATCATATGGAGAAACTAGGTGATCGCATGTTATAGATAGCCCATGTGATAGGATATATCGTTCTGTGCTATATATGGAAATAATGCATGAGATATCCTACTGAGTTATAAAAGGAAATATGCTGTTTATATATCGTTCTTACACTGATTGAAATATTATATTTAGGAAAGATTCAATTTGATTGACTTTGTGGATGACGTGCTAGTATATGAATATTGGTAAATATCTTTGAAATATGGAAAGCTATGCCATGATATGATAATTCGAATAAGATATGCTCTGATCTGATTTATGTGCTAAACATGGTAAATATATTGATTTAATATTTTGAGCTTTATATGGAAAACGTGCTGATCTGATGCTATCTCATGTGCTATACTTGAAAAGTAATTCTGGATTAACTTATTCTAGAAACTGTTAGCAGGGAATCACTTATGGAAAGTTCTGTTATGGTAAATATAAATCAAAATAAGTTAATATGCCTTGAGAACGAATCTGAGCTTTATATGGAATATACTCATGCTTTAATGTGCTTATGACCGTTGTGATGATTTATTAAGAGCATGATTTATATGGCATGATTGACTCTCGAAAAGTGCATGGAAATTATGCTTGATTTGATGATTATTATATGATATGATTTTCCACGAGAAGTGCTGATTGAAAAGGTTTATATTTATGCTACACTTCATAATTTCGATCCATCTAGAATTTGCGAAGATACGCCTACGAGAGAATTTTGAGCAGAAACATATTGAGAGATTCCTGACCCGTCATTTGCGATAATTTTCTGCGATACTGAGCTTTAACTTGCGATTCCATCACTGAACGAGTGATTCATCCTGATATTCCAACCTCCACCATATATTCTGTCTTCGGACGTGTTGCCTTCGGACGTGAGCAATACCAAGGAGGCAAGGTCGACGTTTACGCACACGTGAAGGGAAATACCATAGAAAGATAATACAACCGTCCGAACTCTACCGAACTGCAGCAGTGTTGCTCCATGTTACCTCGTCTATCCAGTTCGCTGCCCCCGAGCTCTCTTGTACAGAAAAAAATCTGCTTTTTTTCTTTCTTCGTCCCAGCTCGGAGGCAACAACTTGCTTCCTAAACGCCTTTGCTTGCGGAATGAACTGCGCCCGTAAGCTTCGCCTTTTTGTGGGTATAAATTAAAACGTGGTGGTGAAGGAGAGGTACGACTTCTCTCGCTTTTCCTCTTTCGATGATAGTTTATATAGAGGTAATGTTGCTTGCTTTATAATGACCCGATTGAAGAATTGTAGTAAAGCACAGTGGGCCAATATGTGATATGCGCGTGATTATGAAGTCAAATGCATGATTCTTCTTTTTTTGAATATTAAACGCCTTGAGCCCCGCGTGTATATTTTAGATGGTTGGTTGATTTCTCTATCTCGTATGATGACAAGTTGCCAACCTTTCACACTGTTTCACATATCAAGTGGTCCCCCAAAAGAGCACTAAGTTGAGCTAATTGCTTGGAAAGTCTATTTAGTACGCTGGCCTTTGCTTTTCCCATTATCATTTCCTTTTATCTTTTGACGTCCAAATATGTGGTTTTCGATCTTTCACCACGATATCTGTAAATAAGAAAAAAATGAATGTAAGCGTAGGATAGTCGGAGCAATTCAGGCAAATAATGATTGAAAACACAAATTTACGAGTATAAAAATCTGGTAAATTATTATGTATCAAATTCCCCCACACTTAAAGCTTTGCTTGTCCTCAAGCAAAGTATATTCAAATAAATTTAAATCACGTAATTTATCACCCTAAGAATGACAATATGTATAGATAACATGTAGGCAATGTCGGAAAACCCATACGAGATCAACTATTTTCTACACAACTACCTTAGTAATACCAATCAAGATTCGCACCTCACAGGAATTCACTCAGATCACTCGGTGTATAGGTAAAAATGTCAATGAATTCTCTCAGCTCATGCATTAATCAAATCTCTACCATAAGCTTGCAAACGATTCGTAAATCTACCACTTTAAATGATAAAGCGTGAATCGGAAGGTTTTTTTTTTCTGGGTATAGCAGGGCTAACGTATGTGAGGTAGGCAAATAATAAGTAGCAAAAGGATATGAGCAGTAGTCGTGTCGGGATCACGCCATCATCTCGAACGCACCGAAAGTTCTGCTTCTTCTTTTGACTTCGTCGTTATTTCACCAAGCCCTTCTTCTTTCATTCTTAAGATCACATATACCTTTTTTTTATTTATTTTTCGAGAAATTGAAAGATTATCGAAGGAAGGAGAATGCCTCTTATATATAAATCGAGGGGTCCTTCCTAAAACCAATTGGTGATAGGAGGAGAATGACTCTTATATATATATATATATATTATATATATATATATACTGCTTGAAGAGCTTGAATTATCCGACGTGGGACAACACCCACTTTTTTTTTAATAATTTCAACTGAGCCAGAAAGCACCGACATACGAGGATTGCGAACGAGATGGAGTGGTGCGAGACAAAGGGTCGACAAGGCTGTAAGATATTAGTGTTTTGAAAGTTGGATGCAGTGTTTGATTTATTTGTGTTTAAGTTTTGCAATGTAATGTTTGGTTTATGTTTGTTAAGATTGAAATATTTTTGAATTTTATCTATTGTAGTTACTTATGAAATTTTCTTAAAACACAAAACAAAATAAAACTGAGAAAGTTGCACCAATTGAGATGAAATGTTCAGAACGCACTGAGCGTTCACCTATTTGAATAATGTGGGCATATTTCTGATAATTCAAATGAAAACACCTTCAAATTGAAAAAAAGAACCCTTGTTTTCCTGTCAATACAAATAATCGTGATGTAATAAGTGCCTTGGAAAAAAAAAGTATGTCGATCTTGAACCATGGTTTAATTGGACATTATTATAAATTTTGGCTATATGTGTAATTTTTCGATCTTGTGTCTCTATCTATATTTAAAAGCTCACTGTATATGAGATGCGTATTTGATTATTTTTTATCCAACAAAATCGATCGAGTCTGAAAATATCTTACATACAACTTTACTTATGAAATATTTTTTTAATAGCTAATCTTAAAATGATTTAATGTATTTAGTATTTTAAGCACATTATACGCTTGTGCAATAGATAAATATAAATAGATTATTTTATATTCTAGTTGTTTTGAAATTAACTTGGGGATATAACTATAATATATTGAAAAAAGCAATGGTAAAATTACAATTACAGTAACACACCAAATTAATTGGAGATAATTACTATGAGGTCACGACAGTTAATAAAATATACTAGTACAGTAAAACCTCTATAAAATTAATATTTTATGAATTAATAAACTTTATAAAATAATAAAATCTTACGGTCCCGACATGTACCTTTGTGAAAATCAAATTCGATAAGATAATAAAATAATATTTTTTTCAGAAAAACTTTTTATAAATATTAGGTCTCATTAAATTCTAAATTAAGAATTCATAAGTATTTCTATTATAAAATAGGGTAATATACTAAAATATTACAATATAAAATATTCATGAGCTCTGCTAGGCCACCATGTCAAATATTTAAAAGATCATTACAACAAATATAATGATGAATAGTAATATTAATAACTATTGTACAAGAACTTATTGTATGTAAGATAAATATATATTCTCATTTGATTCAGTCGCCATTGACACAGACTAAGAGATTGCTGAATATAAAAAGTTCATCTTTTAATTAATAAAATATTAATTTATCGATATATTAATATCTCTCTAAATTAATAACATTTAGTGGTCCCAATGTAATTAATTATAGAGGTTTACTGTATATTAAGTACACTTTAATGTGTGTGCCCCAATACGTAAATATATAATCTTTATATTTAACAAGTTGATTTTAATATATGATTTCAAAATTATATTTGATAAAAAAAATCATTTATAAGGATCTAATTAAAAATAAAGTAAAAAATAAAAGGAATAAATAATAAAGCATATAGTACAATTGACATACCAAATTGAGAGAACAACTCTAATGTTCTCTTCATTGCTAAAATAGAAAGGTAGGTTGATCTGTATCTTGTCCTTACATGAGAAAGAAGAATTAGATTGGAAAGGTTTCATATTGTTTTACCTCAATTTTTCAAATCGAAGCAAAATATGACAAAACTCACCAACTTTGTGAAACCTAGGGGTCTTTTAAGGAATTTTCGGAGTCTTGAGGGGCTTAAAATGCAATCCAGGTCATCAATCCTCCACATCTACACTTCCGTTTTCAGCATTCGATCATCAATCGAATCCTCGAATCTACACTTCTATTTTCGGCACTCGATGACGCGGATCACCGTCTCAAACATTCTTAGACCATCTCCGTCTAAGCTTTTTCTCGGGTTTTTTCGACGCCTTTTGCAGGTTTCTATAATAGTAAGTACGTCACAGGGCCCCAGGAACAGTATCTACCCCAAGCTGTGCCAAGAAACACCGAAATCATCAATGCATCATCACACAATCTACAACATAACACAAAAACGCATGTAACACCCAAAAAATCTCAGAGCCAATACCGCTTTATGAAAAAAAAAACAGAGGACCCAATTCTGGTACAATGTAGTGGCTGCATTAAGAAAAAAAAAGAAACATGATTACAATTATAAGAAGCCCAGACAAAACAAAGAGAAGAGACTTATGAACAAAATATGACCCCTCACTTACTAATTGGTATCAAACCATTTGGTCATCTCCATAGCTGGAACAGCAGCATTTCCTCTAGCCATGGAGAAGTAAGTGGAGAAATCAATTTCTCCACCCATCCAATTATATCTTGGAGGAACTGCACCAAGCATCGCAGTTGTGTCAAGAACCTGATCATAGTAAGAGAATGTGTTGCTCGGAATATATTTTATTCCAGCAGCCGACATCTGCTTCCAAATAGATGCTCAAAGGTCAACTGCAACTCTCTCTAAATCTTCTACAGTGCTCTTTCCATCCAAGAATGATTCGAGGGCAAATTTGAGCTCTCTTTTTGGGCCTGTACGGGGAACCTCATCCATGATTCAGGCAATTATGTCCATTGATCACACCAATTGTAGCGCCCCGTTTCCTATTACATTTTTACGTAGCTATAAAATATTCATATAAAATTTTTCGCGATTCTCATAACCATTTCCTTTAACAAAACGGGTGCGTACATCCGATCTAGTTCCTTTCACAATAATGTACATATATGTACCTATCATACGAGTCACAAAATGTAACAGTCTAAATCTATTTCCATTTTATATGCTAACGATGAACCAGAGGGGAGTAGGAGGAGAGCGTAGTTGGCCAACCTTTAATCCATGCTTTATGATGATGCTTTCTATGTAGCCTGCTAATTATCTACACAACTGTGAAGACACCGATTCAGAGTATGATCGCAACATGTTAATTAATACAAGTAACAATAAAATAAACAGTACTCTATTCCTTTCCATCAATATCGTAACCATGCCATTTCAAATTACATAATCATCATTCATATAACGGTCATTCACACGATCCGTAGATCACATGCCATTCTATATGTCCATTTATTTTGATACTCCCGTTATAGACTAGCTAGACTGTACTGTACGCCCAGTCGACGCCCATGCATGGGACTCTGTAACCATGTCGTAATCCCCCTATTTGTAGGGATACGTATTGCCTGTACAGGACTCTGTAAAAATCCCCCGATTTGTAGGGATATATGTCGTACCATCCGTATCATACCATATGTAGTCGTAGCAGTCATAACGGTTTCTCCCTTATTTTATATGTATGCAATGCTATATAAAATACCTTATATGACACGTAAATCATATGAAAGCACTTTACGGTCACATAATTCACATCAATCCATGAATAGCATATAAAGCACATATTAGTCAGTAATCCATATAAAGCATGTAAGCACATAAGGCACATAAGGTACATGTTGCAAATCATACTCACAAGTTTCGCCTATTTTCTTCGTTCGCTTAATCGACTTTGCCCTTGCCCTTATCGGACTCCTGGCCTATACAATTATTTTATCCGTAAATACGAATTTCCTATAATGATATGCGTGCGTGATATGTATGCTTTATTATGCATGATCGTTCCTTATCCGTAGCCTTTACCAGAAACCCTAACTTATTTTATATCGAAACCCTAAATATTGAATACTTTATGTGATATTAAAATTCCTTTTATATATATCACACTTCTCTTTATTTCTCAATTCTAGTTAATTGCATTTCTAAATATCGAGTTATATTTCGAAATCAATAATTATCAAAAACTTGGTGGTATATATATCGAGATTTTTAAGTTATCACATGTCGAAATCTATGTATCTCGAGATCTCAAATTGGAAAATGTCGAAATCTTTTATTAAGCAATCTCGAGATCATTAGTTGAGGAGATGTCGAGGTCTTCAAAGTATAATATGTCGGGATCTTTAAGGTATATAATGTCGAGCTCTTTAAGGTATAAAATATCGAGCTTTTTAAGGTATGAAATGTCGAGCTTTTCAAAGTATAATATGTCGAGATCTATGTTCCATGTTCTTACCAATCTCTATAATTATTTCAAAATCATTATTCGAGATCTAGCTAAATATCATAACTCGAGATCCTCTCATAATTCGAGATTCTATTAAATTCATTATCATAACTCGAAACCCTATCTAATTCATTTCGATATTTTTCCCTAATGAATCTCGAAGTACATCTCGACATCATACTTGAAATTCTAACCTAGCTCCTCTCGATATTTCATGTTGAATTTCCGTTCAATACTTGAAACTTCATATTGTTCATATATATCGAAATCCTTAAAATCTGAAAACTTATAACTAAGAATAATTAAAGTTGTTAAAATATATTTACAAAATTCGGACATTTAAATTGTTAGTATGTTCTAACATCTGGGAACTATTCACACCAACATGAATGAACCCTTAGAAAACCCTAATACTAATGTTAACGAATCCTTTATGATATTAAAAGCATATTTAAACATAGCTATTAAATGAGAACATTATATAAGTTCCTCACCTCCTGTTTTCGAAGATTGAAGATTTGAATTTGAATTTGATATTTTATTCCTTCTTCTCCTTTGTTCAACGTTTTTCTCCCTGTTCATCTTTTAACCTTTTTGCCTTAAGCTCTTATCTAATACTATATTAAAGGATATATTCTATAAAAAGGGTGATTTGACAAGTAGGTGTTGTTACCCCTTATGCTAAGCAATTTCCTATTAATACTTATCTTCTTTCACGATACTTAGTTCTTATATAAGATAAATTTTCCACCAATGATATCCATTCTCAAGTGATGGTCACGAAAATTTAACTTTGTATTACTTATCCTTATTTAACAATCACGAGAACTCCCACATAAAGTTATCGAAAACTTTCTCTATCGAGAAATATAATACTCGAGATAGAATTAAGTATTCGATATAAGACTTCGAGATTTATATTTAGAAAGACTTTATCTCGAGAATCAAATTCTCAACTCACATTGTAAAAAAATCGATTTTGCAATTTACCCCTTAATTCAAATTCTTATATCGAGAATTAAATTTCTCGTAACACTTATCTTTCGAGAATTTTACTTTTTCGAAATCCTAAAATTCTCGAAATTCTTCCTATCGAGAATATTATTCTCGCAATATATTTATTTGTTTACTTTGACCACTTACTATTACTTAAGTGATATAGAGTATTTTAATATTTAAAATAGTTTCCTTCATAATTGGGTTTTTAGTACTAAGCTTTCAAAATTTCTTTAGTTACGAGATCTTATAAATTAAAGTTCTCGTAACATCTTATATCGAAAATTATGTCTCTATCATGAAACTAATTATGCAATTGCATGAATAATAAAGAAAGATGCATGAAATGATTTAAGATTTCAATTTCGGTTTCGGTTTCTGACAATTCTCCCCTCCTTTAAAAATTTCGACCTCGAAATTTCGTACCTGTCTCAGTCAATAACCATGGGTACTGGGTCTTCATATGTTCTATGGTTTCCCACGTAGCTTCACGAGCCGAATGATTTTTCCACCGTACTTTTACTATTGGAATCGTTTTATTTCGTAACTGCTTGTCAGCATATTCCAGGACTTCTGCCGGTTCTTCTACGTAACTAAGGTCCTCAGAAATATTTATCGGTTCGTCACGTAGAACATGTGTAGGATCTGATCTGTATCGCCGCAGCATACTAACGTGGAAGACGTTGTGTATCTGTGATAATTCGGGTGGTAATGCCAATCGGTATTGCTAACGGTCCAATTCTTTCAAGTATTTCGTACGGCCCGATATAACGCGGACTTAACTTTCCTTTCTTTCCAAATCGCAACACACCTTTCCAAGGAGATACTCGCAAAAATACTTTCCAAATCGCAACACACCTTTCTATATAACTCTTTTGTCTATGTTGGGCCGCTTTAAGTCGACTTTTGACTATCTTAATCTTTTCCATCGTATCCTGAATTAAGTCTGGTCCTTCCAATACTTGTTCTCCTTCCATGTCCCAACAAATTGGGTTTCGACATTTCCGACCGTATAAGGCCTCGTACGGTGCCATTCCAATACTCGAATGGTACTGATTATTATAAGCAAATTCCATTAGTGCTATATAATCGTCCCATGAGCCCTTGAACTCAATTACGCATGCTCGAAGCATATCTTCCAGTGTCTGTATCGTTCTCTCCGATTGACCGTCTGTTTGTGGATGAAACGTCGTACTAAAATGTGATTTAGTTCCGAGCGCTTCCTGTAAGCTTCTCCAAAATCTGGAAGTGAATCGGGGATCACGATCAGATACTATGGATGTTGGTACTCCATGTAGTCGAACTATTTCGTTGACGTATCTTTTTGCTAGATATTCCAATGTAGAACCCCATCTAAATGGTAGGAAATGGGCTGATTTCGTAAGTCTGTCGACAATTACCCAAACGACATCATTTTTCTTAGCAGTTGGAGGAAGGCCATATAAGAAATCCATCGTTATTCGCTCCCATTTCCAAACAGGTATGGGTAAAGGATGTAATTTACCCACTGGTACTTGGTGTTCAGCTTTGATTTGCTGACACGTTAAACATTTCAGAACATACTCGGCCACGTCCTTCTTCATCCTTGGCCACCAATAGTGAAATTTAAGGGTCCGGTACATTTTCGTACTGCCTGGATGCATGGCATAAGGAGCAGTGTGTGCCTCTTCCATTATTTCTTGTCGAAGATTATCAATATCAGGAACACATATGCGGCCATTTATTGTCAAAGTTCCATTATCGCCTATTACAAAAGACTTCCCCAATCCTTCTTTCACTTTATCAGCAATCTTAGCTAGCTTTTTGTCTTTAAACTGTACTTGTCTAATCGGATCTATCATAATAGGTCGAACTACTATCGAGGCACAGATAGCACCAGTATCGTCTAAATTTATCTCCGTATTCATCTTCCTGAGATCAATCAAACTTGATAAAGAACATTTTGATAAACAAGAGACGGAATTATACGATTTTCGACTTAAGGCGTCAGCAACGACGTTAGCCTTTCCAGGATGATATTCTATAGTACAGTCATAATCCTTCAGTAATTCAATCCACCGCCTTTGTCTCATATTTAATTCCTTCTGACTTAATAGATACTTTAGACTTTTATGATCCGTAAATATCTGAAATGTTGTACCGTATAAGTAGTGTCGCCATATCTTTAGTGCGAATACCACCACTGCTAGTTCTAAGTCGTGAGTTGGGTAGGATGTTTCGTATGGCTTCAGCTGTCGAGATGCATACGCCACTACTTTTCCGTGTTGCATTAGTACGCATCCTAATCCTTGATAGGACGCATCACTATAGATTACAAAACCATCTGTTCCTGATGGGATCGTTAGCACAGGAGCTGTCGTTAGTCGTTCCTTTAATTCCTCAAAATTTCTTTGGCATTCATCAGTCCACTTAAATACAACTCCCTTACGTAATAACTTCGTCATTGGGGCTGCTATCAGTGAGAAATTCTCGACAAACCGTCGATAATATCCGGCCAATCCCAGAAAACTACGGACTTCTACTACATTTTTAGGGCTCTCCCACTTGATCATTGCTTCAATTTTGCTGGGATCGACTTGGATACCTTTTCCAGAAACTACATGCCCCAGAAATACTACTTGATCTAACCAGAACTCGCACTTTGAAAGTTTTGCGTACAATTTCTTTTCCCGTAGGATTTGGAGTACAATCTTCAAATGTTGTACGTGCTCCTTTTTTGACTTGGAGTATATTAAAATATCGTCAATAAAGACGATCACGAACTGGTCTAAGTAGGGTCGGAAGACATCATTCATCAATGCCATAAACACTGCAGGGACATTCGTCAATCCAAAGGGCATAACTAGAAATTCGTAATGTCCATATCTTGTTCTAAAGGCCGTCTTTGGAATATCACCATCTGCAATCTTCAATTGGTGGTATCCCGACCTTAAATCAATCTTTGAAAAGACCCTAGAACCTTGTAACTGGTCAAACAGATCGTCAATCCGAGGCAATGGATATTTATTTTTCACCGTTACCTTATTCAACTGCCGATAGTCGATGCACAATCTGAGCGTCCCATCTTTCTTTTTGACAAAAAGAACGGGTGCTCCCCATGGCGATACACTTGGCCGTATATAGCCTTTATCTAATAACTCCTTCAGCTGTACCCTTAATTCATTCAATTCTATAGGAGCCATCCGATACGGTGGAATGGAAATCGGCGCCGTGCCCGGTTGAAGTTCTATGGTAAATTCTTTATCTCGATCAGGTGGTAGTCCCGGTAATTCCTCGGGAAAAACATCAGGATATTCACTGACTACTGGAATATCTTCTATTTTCAATCCACTTACCCACGCATCTATAATATAAGCTATATACCCTTCGCATCCTTTACTAATCATTTTAGAAGCTTCTAAACTTGATATCTGATGTGCTGTCCGTACGCTCTTTTCTCCTTTAAGTATCATATGGGTTTGATCCATAGGAGCCAATTCAATTTCCTTTTTGAAACAGTCAAGCTTCGCCCGGTATTTTGACAACCAACCCATGCCTAATATTACGTCAAATTCCATTAAAGGAATAACGAACAAAGTTGCTCGCATCTCTATCCCTTCACTGACCATTTTGCATTCTAAATATACTGTATTCACTATAACTACTTCGCCCGTTGGAAGTCGAACATACAATTTTTCTTCTAGGGGTTCGGGTTTATCAGGTAATAAAGATGCAAATGTTCGTGATATCAATGAATGAGTGGCACCTGGATCGAATAAAACATATGCATCAATATCACAGATAGATAATTTACCCGTAATTACGTGTGATCCTTCTTTGGCCTCGTCACGAGTCATGGTGAAAATTCTTGCTTGTGCTGGCGGCCTATAGGTTTGGCCTCCAGAGCCTCCTCTTCCAGAACTTGTGCTAAATGATCCTCGGCCCCTTCCTCGTCCGCGATTTACATAAGTTCCGCTGACTCTTGATTGATCTGCTGTGGGTTCTGTTTGTAATGTTGGGCAATTCCTTGCTAAATGTCCCCGGTTCCCACATTGAAAACATTCGCCTGTGAGCCATCTACAGACGCCCAGATGGTTCTTCCCGCAATGTTCACATGCTGGTATGGTCTGTGAAATTCCTCGTCCGACCGGTCTCATTCCGCCCGTACTGCCCCTTGCGGAACTACTTCGCGTACTCATTGGTCTAGGTGTACTATACGTCTTTTTCGTCTTTCCACTCGACGATTCTTCCCCGGCCTTCTTTTATTACTCTGAAAGTTTTTGGATTCAGTCTCTAATCTTTCGGTGCGAATAGCCGCCGCCCTCAATTTTCCATAGGACTCCATGTCTGATGGCGTAATACGATTTCTAATCGTGTAACGAAGTCCAGCTTCAAACCTTCGGCACTTATTCCTTTCAATCACAACCATGTGTGGAGCGTATCGAGATAGCTGATTAAACATCACTTCATATTCGCCCACGGACTTGTTTCCCTGTTTAAGTTCTAAAAATTCCTTCTCTTTCTGATCTCTGTAGACCTCGGGCATATAGGTATCGTTAAATTCTCTCAGAAAGTCTTCCCAAGTCAACACTGGGGGTTGTACCATACTATCTGGGACTGTTTCCCACCTTCTCTTTATGATATTAAAAGCATATTTAAACATAGCTATTAAATGAGAACATTATATAAGTTCCTCACCTCCTGTTTTCGAAGATTGAAGATTTGAATTTGAATTTGATATTTTATTCCTTCTTCTCCTTTGTTCAACATTTTTCTCCCTGTTCTTCTTTTAACCTTTTTGCCTTAAGCTCTTATCTAATACTATGTTAAAGGATATATTCAATAAAAAGGGTGATTTGACAAGTAGGTGTTGTTACCCCTTATGCTAAGCAATTTCCTATTAATACTTCTCTTCTTTCACGATACTTAGTTCTTATATAAGATAAATTTTCCACCAATTATATCCATTCTCAAGTGATGGTCACGAAAATTTAACTTTGTATTACTTATCCTTATTTAACAATCACGAGAACTCCCACATAAAGTTATCGAAAACTTTCTCTATCGAGAAATATAATACTCGAGATAGAATTAAGTATTCGATATAAGACTTCGAGATTTATATTTAGAAAGACTTTATCTCGAGAATCAAATTCTCAACTCACATTGCAAAAATCGATTTTGCAATTTACCCCTTAATTCAAATTCTTATATCGAGAATTAAATTTCTCGTAACACTTATCTTTCGAGAATTTTACTTTTTCGAAATCCTAAAATTCTCGAAATTCTTCCTATCGAGAATATTATTCTCGCAATATATTTATTTGTTTACTTTGACCACTTACTATTACTTAAGTGATATAGAGTATTTTAATATTTAAAATAGTTTCCTTCATAATTGGGTTTTTAATACTAAGCTTTCAAAATTTCTTTAGTTACGAGATCTTATATCAAGAATTAAAGTTCTCGTAACATCTTATATCGAAAATTAAGTCTCTATCATGAAAACTAATTATGCAATTGCATGAATAATAAAGAAAGATGCATGAAATGATTTAAGATTTCAATTTCGGTTTCGGTTTCTGACACCAATTCTAAAATTTTAAAAAAAATCGAAATAAACAAATACAAACAAACAGAGCAACGACAAACAAACCTCAAATCTGAAAATGTTGCAATACAAATTGAAAATGTTGGTGCAATATAAACAGAAATGTTACTGACCAAACATAGGAAACACCCTGTCGTGGATCAAACGAAGTCGAAACAGAATGATATAAATACATCAATGTACATTAATGGGCAGGACTAAACCTCATTGTTGCCAAGCGATCCAGGCTACTCTTCAACATTGCGTCCAATGCATTAAACACAGCACCTCCAGGATCTCCTTCACCGTCTGATATCTCCTTCCCATTATTCTTATCCCTATATATAAAGCAGATTAAGGATCACAAATGGAAGAAAAGGAAGAAAGAAAACAACACATGAGGCGTTATAAATATGTTCCAAACACATGATAGGCACAGTAAAGCAATTGAAGTTCTCATACCTAGGTTCCCTCAACACATGAGGTGCGCATAACAGAGCGTGTAAGCCCCCATTCAACATTCAAAGGAGGAGATGTGGCTCTTGAATCGGTATGAAAAGCTGAAATTAACTCACCTTAAAAATGTTAGAAGCAAAGCGTAGTGCGATATAAATATATATATATATATATATATATGTATCGGGTCGAATCGGGTTGCGGGCCCAAAGCAAATATGTTCAGAAGAGAAAAAAAAAAGACGATAATGGAGAAAAACCTCAAGACCAAGAACCCTAAATGCTATGTAAATTTAATTACCGCTCATAAAGCGAGGGACGATGACGATCTGTTGAGCTCCCATTTGCAGCAGATAACTCATCTCCATCGACCTGCATATGAATATTCCATTCCTGAAGAAAAAAACAAAAGCAGCCAAAACGATAACCAATAGGAAAGGCGCGCCGGGTATACGATGGCGATGATGTGCTCAGCGTAGGGTTTTGTCGGCCTCTCAAATAAAGTTATGCTGTGAAGGTAGTCCCATAATTATTGAAGTTATTCTTAGGAACGTTTGTGTTCGCCGGGCAAAGAAAGAAATAGTTACATTGATTCTTTGACTGTTATTGATTTAGAATACGATGAAATAGTTACATTGATTCGTAGCGTCTGATTTCAAGACTGGAGCTTTTTCTCGACTGCAGGATTCGATTGATTATACCGTCGAAGATCTCAAAAGTCTTCCTCGTATGCCCCTCTGCACCCTTACGAAGTCCACGCCCAGCAAGACTTTGCTGACAAAGTCTGATTTAGCCCTCACAAAGAGACCACATAACAATTATAAGCCAAATGAAGAAAAGTGGAAAAATAAAGATTGATACGCAAGCGCAACCCAACAAGCAAACCTAAAAAATGATCAATTCCTCGCTCTCTTCTTTCTCTTGCCGACCAAGATGATGATGATGGGCTATCATAATCTTCACCGGAAACTCCTCAACGCCACCGAGGATGACCAGCCGCCGGCCGCTGCCGTAATACCCAAACCGTGTAAAGCCTTCTGCGACGACCAGCAAAACCCTCTAGGACTCTGCCCTCCTCTGTGCACAAACTTCTGCGACCAAGTTTGCAAGGATCCGCCGCCTCTTCAGCTGTTGCCCGACGCCCCATCGCCGATAATCAAGGAGGGGCCAGCTATTTCCCACGCCAAGCACTTCAACCTTGCCCTTTTCTTACAGATGGTGATAGCCCTCCATACGAAGAGTTATCGATGTCTGTCTCTCTGAAAAGAAAAGAAGCAAGGAGTCTCGACTTGATTATTTTGCAAGTCTGTTCATATTCTTATTAGCTGATATATAGAATGTCATTTGTAATTCCACTCACATAGGGCTAAAACAGTCATTATTTTACTACTTTTATAATACCATAAATACCCTCAATATTGATGACGTGGCACATATCAGTGGTCTATAAGGGAATGGCAATTTTCGTAAATAAATCATCATATAAGCCTATATTGCTACCCCAATCGAACTTTTATATATATATATATATATATATATATATATATATATATATATATAGAGAGAGGAATTTTATGGTGATGACGTGGCACATATCAGTGGTCTATATATATATGATATGATGATGATGATTACTATCATTTATTTAACAATTTTTTTTCATTATTATAAATTGGAGGTGATATTATATCGACCGAGAACCTAAAGGGTGGAATTTCATGTGCAATAATTTTAAAACATTAAGGAATTTATATAATGAAGTTTACCTAAATATCGAAAGTTATAGGAAAATTTGACAATAATAATCCAACCTATTGATTCTCCGCTCAAATCCGACTATGAATTATTTCTGAATAATTATAACTATACGATGAGTCTTCCGAAATTGCACCCAGATCACTTAACACTTGTTTAGAAGGTAAATTTAATTTTTTTTATTTAAATACCTATATATATTTAACAAAGATTTTCAAAATGAAATTAGTAAAAAATCAAACTTTTTGTTTTTTCAAATATCGAGTTATGTAACATATGAATTAATGGCAGCCAAAGCGACAAGTATAAGTTTAATTATTCAGATTGGTTTATAGTATTTCAGGCAAATAATTATGTAACAATCACATGGTATTTAAAAACAATAAACATTTGATTTACTCAATTAAAAAATAAAAATTGCATATAGGTACTTGCAACATGTATAACTGACAAGGACAATGTTGTTTAAAAAGCGTAAAATAGCGCATTTTGTAGCGCTCTATCTCACATTTAGCGCAAACTCGACGCAAAGGATATAGCTTTTTGTCCTAAATAGTGCTAGTACTTTTAGTAACATTATTTTAAATTTTTTAAATTTTCTTTTTTGTGATTTGAAATTAGATTTTCATTTTGTTCAAAGGTTTAATTGTTTGTAAAATTATTTGTTTGCTTGTATTATTATATATTATATTTTTTGCATTATAAATGGCTTGCTGGAAATACTCACACATACCTACGCTATTTCGATATGCAAAATGCGATGCATTGCGCAATACGCATTTAAAACATTGGCTGGGTGTAATTTCAAAAGACATTATATAGTTGAGATTATTTCGAAATGATTCGTAATTGGGTTTATTTCGAGCGGATAAAATCAATAGGTGAGATTTAATGTCAAGTTCTCCTTACAAAAATAAAAAATTTATTTTACTAATTTTCTTTAAAGAAAGTATTTTAAATTAAGTAATAAATATAAAAAAAAATATACCTGCTAAACAAGTTTCAAGTGACATGGGTGCAATTAGGAGGACTCAATAAATAGTTAGGATTATTCATAAATAATTCATAGTTGAGTTTATTTTGAGTGAACAATCAATAAGTGGGATTATTATAGTCAAATTTTCCAAAGTATAAAAAAGATATCGTATAGTCCCTTGTAAGCACTTTTTTTTATATTTAAGTACTTAGGCTATCTCCAATTATTTCCTTTTATACAGTGAATATTTTATCTATATATATATATAATATAATATATATATATAAATATATTATATATATATATATTGAACAATGCTTAGAACTCCAACCATCTCCTTTATATTCTCCTCTAGAACTATTGTAATCAATAATTTTGTGTACTTTTCTAAAGTATTAATTAATATTTAGAAATGAAGTAATTACGTTTTATGAAAGTTATCATATGATAGTATTAATTTCTTATTAGATTATAATCTAGTTAGACAAATTTGTGGAAGATTACATTAAATAATATAGCAAAACATTTGAATTAATTTGTAATTTATGTTATTACGAATCAATTATTTATGGGTTGCATATTCATTCTGAATATTTGCTCTTTAATAAAAAATCAACATGAGTTATAAAATAAAATATAATAATGTTAGTTATATAACGAAAATTTTTGGTAAATATAAAAACTGTAATATATCATAATATTAATTTATTAAATTAGTAAGTAAAATTATGAAAGGAATAATTGAATACATAAAAATAACCAACCATAGAAAAGTAGTTTTTGTAAAAACAATAATTAAAAAATTGAACATTTTACGTAAAAATCTAGAAAAAAAACTAAAAAATATATTAGAAACAAAGAAGCAAATAAAACAAAAAAAATGATTAAACTTTCTCTATCCTAATCATCATCTTCTTTCCCATTCTCCCGTCTTCTCTAATTCTCCCAAAATCATCCGTTAATTATTTACAGCTAAAAAACGAAGTTAAAAAAGATATAGATAGAGGGGAAAAAATGTCGCGCTAAAGATAGCCGCTGTATTTAGGGTGGCGCAGTTGTGGAATCGGATGCATGCACAGAAGGTGTTGTTAGATCAAGTGCTAGGGAGTCGCCAGATTCAGATGTGGCTTCATCAATAATATCGTCAGAGGATGGCGTTGGGTCACTTTGTGAAACATCTGTGACAATAACTGGGAGCGGGATATTAGAGTTAGGATGCGAGATAATATCCTGCGAGGTCATACCTGATTCAGAACTAACATGAGAAGTTAGCCACGAGTCAAATAAATTATGAACGTGGGAGTTCGTATGATAATTTTTATTATATTTCAACGGAAAATCATTTTCATCAAAAGCAACATGTCGAGAAATAATAAACTTGCGACTAGAGAGATGAAAACACTTACATCCTTTATGTTTTTCGTTGTATCCTACAAAAACACACAAAACAGATTTAGGATCAAACTTGTTATTTTTTGTGTCCCATGTGGATGGAAAACATTTGGAACCGAATACTCGAAGAGAACTATAATCAAGGTGAGTTCCATGCAACTTGAAATACGGCGTGTCAGACAGGAGAGACGATGAAGGAAGACGATTAATAAGAAAAACAACTGTTGAAAAAGCTTCTACCCATAAAGATAGTGGAACATGACTGTGAAATAACATCGTCAGACATAGTTCTCGTATAATACGATGTCGTCGTTCAACCATACCTGTTTGTTCTGGTGTATAAGAACATGAGATTTGATGAACAATTCATGTGGTAAGGAAGTGAGATGATAACTGAGAATTAACAAATTCACCTCCGCCATCTGAGTGGAAGATCTTGATTTTCTTATTAAATTGCCGCTCAACATATTTTTGAAACATTAAATAAGCAGTAAAAAAGTCGATTTTAAAGGAATAATCCAAGTATACTTTGAAAAATCATCGACTAGACATGCATAATAACGAAATTTTCAAATAGATAAAATAGGAGCGGGACCCCAAAGATCACAATGTATTTTATTAAAAATATCAGAAGTTGAATGCTCAGATGAACCAAATGGTAGTTTGCTTAATTTTCCTAATTGACAACTATCACACAAATGATTTTTTTTCAAAGACCCTATGTATCGATAAGATCTTTATTCTTTAATAAATGACAACAGATGATTGCGGATGACCCAAACGTTGATGCCAGATGTCTGATGTGCCAGATTTGAAACGATATATGCTTCTGGCTCATTAGACAGGACATATAAATTACCCTTGCGTGTCCCTGTCATGAGAGGTTGATCTGTGCTCCGCGACTTTACACAAAAATTAGTGTTAGAGAATTCACAATTAACAGGGAACTCAGATGTAAGTTGACTGATGGAAAGCAAGTTTTAAGATCTGGAACAAAAAGAACATTATCAAGCGGTAGAGTTTTATCTTTTTGCTTAATTAAGGAAATACCAATACCTGGGTAGCGAGGATCCATCACTAATAACGATCGAGTCACATCCGTTATATTTATGGATATTATTTAACATACCTGGTTGTCCGGTCATATGATTAGAAGCGCCGGTATCTGATGTCCATTTGTATCAATTACGGAGTTGTCAAGTGTGAACGCCGCTAGTGCCTGTGAGATTTCCTTATTCTGATTTTCCTTCTTTGGCAACCACCAGCAGATTTTTGCAACGTGACCTGACTTATCGCAATATTGACAGATTGCATCACGGGTTCTCTTTCTGCAGTAGTCATTCGACGTTGTCCAGGTGGAGGCGGTTTGCGTTGTGCATTGGGATATCCTTGGGTTGGCTACGAGACTGTTGTGCTTGGAAACCACGGCCACAGAATTGAACTTGTTAGTTGGATTTTTTGGCTTGAAATTTGTCGTCTGTTGATGTCCGTAGAAGGCTAGATGCGGTGTGAGCGATGTGAGCGAAGTATCATGTTGATTTGAGAACCAGCTTCGACGTTGATTAGGATCTGCAATTGTGAAACAACTTCAGCATAAGTCGGTCGTGGGGGTTTCAGCATTGTTGTTGCGAAGGTTTCATATTGAGGTCTAAGGCTTGTTAGAAGACAAAACACTTTTTCTTGATCTGGGATTGGCTTTCTGATTACGGCAAGATTGTCGCATAACCCTTTGAAGGTCCGTATGTGTTCCATAACAGATTTGCTTTCATCTTTGCGCAAATAGGTTAATTGTTGTCGTAGTGTGAATTCTCACTCTTGAGAGTCTTGCGCGTAGGCTTCTTTGAGTGCAGTCCAGACTGCAATTGATATGTCTAACCCTATGACAAGTCCAAGGGCCTCTTCGGACAGCGTTCCAATAATCCAACCACGAAGGAGACGATCAGAATTTTACCTTGCAGTGAATTCTTTTGTTGGAGTTGGTGTTGTTTCTGTGTTGATGGGTGTTGTTTCTGAGCTTGAGGCTTGTGGATTTTGTGTAGTGAATTTTGATGGAATTGGGTTGTCTTTTTCGAGGTGATGAACTAGGTCTTGACTTTCTGCCAAGCCTAATACTTGTTCTCTCCACAATGGATAGTTGGTTGGGGTGAGTTTTAGCGTAACGAAGTTACCAACGTTCAGAGATAGGGAAGGCATGCTGAAGAGGCTCTGATACCAAGAGAAAAACTGAAATTGAACTAAGACTAACGAATATTTTATTGACTGACGGCTTATGACTATTACAAGTGATGAACATATATATAGAGTACATCGTGGCAGAATCATTTACAATCAATCATAATAATGAGCACTAAATATAGATATATCGTTTCCTTTATTTGGGATCCTTGATAACATCCATAACCTTTGACTAAATTTTCTGATTGATATCATCGTCCTTATTTCTCCATAATTAGTGGATTGACCTAATCCCCCTTATTACTCCAAAATTTGTGAGATTCGCCTTATTACTCCTAGGTCATCCTTTTGAAACCATATTGCCAATAGGTTCGACATCAATTCCACCAAAATTCCAGTGGAAACGCCAGACTTGGGGTGGGTTGGAGATGCCCTTATTAGAATAAAGCTTTTAGACATAGACATAGGTATCCGTTTGACTGACTGTACATTATATAAGAATTTTAGGAACGATAAAAACGTATTGTGATATGTAATACATTGAAAAAGATATATTGATTTAGAGGAATAATATGAAATATTTAGGTAACATACAAACACGTGATATATGGTACTTAATAGGAGTGAGCAAAACCGGATTTTCAGTAAATTCGGATATCCGGATTTTCGGATATCGAAAATGATATCCGTATCCAGTCCGGTTTTAATCGGATATCCGAAAATCGGATATCCGCTTTATTCGAATATTTAAACTGGATATCCACATCCTGTTTTTAAATTTATTTTTCTTATATTTTTTAGTATGTTCTTTTCAAAATCATTATTTTATATTCCTTATCAAAATAAAATAATAAATTTTTTCATATAAGAATGTGCGAATTTCTACATAGTAATTCCCACAATGTGCGAATTTATGATTCAAATTACATAATAAAATAACATAGTACCACAATTCACATTAATTTTTAACTTGCATCTCGATGTTTATATTTTTTATTTATTTCAATTCTCCAACAAAGTTTTTGCAATAATAAAATAGTATAAATTTAAAATATTCTACTTTGAGGATTTTTTTCCTTTTAGGACCTTCACTTTCGGGCTATTTTTTATTTTGTTTTTTAAATATAAACCGGATCCGGATATCCGGATTTTAGACAAACCACTATCCGTATCCGATCCGGTTTATTCTAAAATAAATCGGATCGGATATCCTATCCGATTTTAAAAACCGGATATCCGTTTTTTGGGGTTTGAAAATCGGATACCGAATCGGAATCTGTCTTCGGATTTTTTTTTTTTTGCTCACCCTTAGTACTTAATATATATATATATATATATATATATAAAGATACCTAAACGATAATAAAATGGTATTCTCAACCAAACGGGTATCTACGTAAAAGAACTCTATTCTATTCAATACACCTACATATAAAATTAATTTGATAAAGGATGATAAACTTTAGACTCTTGGCTATTTAAGTATAGATTCACCTTTATGTAATTATTAAATACTCAATTTGAAAAGCACGCTTAAATTTTTGGAACCCTAGATTAAGGCCAAATTACTCGAATTTAGGACAAAATCTAGAGGTTTGTTGTATAATGTTTCTAAATTGCTTCATTTTAGATATTATTGTGGATATAATGACATTCATCAAATTTGTTGTCTCTATACTCCTAAATTACGTACTAAAAATAATTTTAGCCTTGTTTTATAATTAACTCGTGAATTTATTTGTTTTTTAGGCAGCACAAGCATCTCATTACAACGTTGTTCTTTCTACATATTCAAATGAAGTCAAAGCGCATGAGAAGCTTGACAGACTTATACTTGTCTCCCTTGTGATCGTACAGTGGTACGGATCTGATCCCCTTTGCTAGCTCCCAGATCGGAAGGCACGTTTGGCCGCCAAAGTCGTCTTTGTCGGACATGTCGAATTCGTGAACTTCGATCCTCAGCAAAGCAAGTTCGGGCACCGTCAGCGGGAATTCGAACTCCTCGTTCCAAACGGGCGTCCAATTATCCTCTATCACCTTCGTCTTCTTCATCACCGTGTCGCTAGGCACTCCCGCAATCCCAATCTGCACTTTTTTTTAACCATTCATATGCATAATTCGATTAGGATAAAAAAATGCGCCGTCGTTACTTTTTTTTGTCCTGGGATAGTAGCGTTTTAAGGACACATATATGAAACTGTTGCAATTTTAGGATTCAAAATTGAAGCAATTTGAGTAGGCCTATATTAAAGGTTGTAAATTTCGCAGAATGAGTCATGAAGCCAGAGATGTTCTGCTTAGTGAAGTTTAAATATCCAAAGTAGCATAAGAATTTTCTCTCTAAAAACCTACCTCTCTCCCTCTCATTATATTGGCTGCCGCACAAACACAAAATTTTCAAGCTTCTCCCCCTTTCTCCATTAATGCAGGTTGGGGGAGCTCTATCTCTTTATTTACCTTTTTCTTTTTTCATTTCTTTATTTTTTTAATTTGTCATCCCGTGTTGGGAGTTTCAGTCTCCTCAATGTAGGAGAGGTTTCTCTCCCTTTTTGGGAGTGTCTTTCCGAAGAAAACAAGATACTTGAGTCGAAGATCGAAGAAAGTGAAGAGTATTGTAGATTGTAGCTTAATAGCTATTTTTGTGGGAGCTTCTTTAGTATATTTTTGTTCCAAGATCTTCTGTCTTGTTTCTCTTTCAGCTTTTTTCGTTTTTATTTGCTTGTATATGGCTGTTATTGCTCGTACATGAGCTTTTGTTGTCTATCGGATCAAAAATGTTACCGGAGAGACTCATTAAACTATTTAGCCTATTAAGTTCTTATTGTGAAATTAAAACCTATGGTTTGGGAAAATAAAGTCATGAAACCAGAGCAATTTGAGGGCAATTAACCTCAAGAGATTGAAACTTACTACTATTTTCACACATGTTTAGTTTTGAAACTTATCGCCCTTATATTACTTCAATTTTTAAACTTATCGCCCTTAAATTGCTTCATTTCGAAATTTTGTCCTAAAAATTGCAATCACTTAATTTTAGATTTCTCAAAGTTTGCTGATATCAAAGCACATTGTCTTAAAATTGTCACATCCCAATGTTAAATGCCTTTCCCAAATGTACAAGACTGAAAAAAAAAATTAGCTAAGCCAATTAAATTGATCGTCATGAAGGCGTACATACCTTGACATAAAAGTCTGGCGGAGAATAAAGATCGAAATGCGTGCGGGAAAAATCGAGATTCCACCCTTCGCCCAGGTGAACTTTAACCTGAACTTCGGGGCTTAACGACACCTTCTAAAGGAAAAACCGCGAAAAGAAGAAAGATTGATCTTCGATATCTCACTTACCTTGAGAGTCTTTCTGACGGGCAAACGGGCTTTCGGGTCGAACTCCTCGCCGTGCGGGCCCACCCGTAGTAGAAACTCGGGCTTTTTCACGTACCCGCATCCACCATTGGCCCTAAACATCCCCTGCATCAACCACAGTGACCTTCCGTGCGTCTGGCGATCAATCGAAGACTCATCTCCATTAGATCATCGTTACATTTTATGCACAAAATAATGTGATGTAATGTGAGATTATGAATTGGGCTTCGTCCCACATCAAATAAATCAAGCTCTCAAATCCACTTAATATTGGGCTTTTATCACCAATTTAATTTTAGGAAAGACCCTCGATTTCCATATGTAAAAATTTGACCTGCATGTTGAATGCCACCATCTGAGCACCGTGCATCCACCCTATCATAGGATTGAAGTTCGACGAGTCGATCCTCGTAGCTTTCGGGTACACTCTCATCAAGTTTTTCTGAGTAAAACTATTGAAAATTTTTCGTTGGGAGAGAAGAAGATAATAAGCATGGGTGGCCCTTAATACAGAGGAAGAGTTTAGTTCATGGAATGAAACTCGCCTGACAATATCAGATCCATGTGTTACAACGGCCTTTTCGAGCTTCTCCTCGTTAAGGCTAACGCGGTGAGCCTTGTCCGAGCAAACCCTAAGCCAAGCCTTGATTCCGCCTTTCATCTTCTCGTTTCGAATTGCGATCAGTTTCTTGTACTCGGGCGCTGCATTTTGCAGAATTGAGGCATCGGCCTCGTCGTGGCGAGGATCCTCTTCGTCTTGATGGTCGTCTAAGATGTTATTACCATTGTTTATTGTCGTCTTATCCGAAATGTCTGCTATTTCAGCTCCCCAAGCCGATTCATCTGATGGTTCCACGCTATTTGGAATTGGATCGTGTTTTTCTACGAAGCTCTTGGTTTCGAGAAATTCCTTGGGTGGTTTCGTCGATATTATGATCTTTCCCTTGAAATATTCGGGAGATGAAAAATGCGGTGCCATGTCTTCTTCCATTGTGGGACAAACGAGTACGTCTTCGAATGTCTCCGTAACCATCTGAAACGAAAGATAAAAGGAAAAAAAAGACCCAGAATTCAAGCACACGATTGAATGATCACTTCACTTAAAAGCTTAAACTTGTGGGGAATGTATCATTTTTTTATTATGTGTTCAAACCACCCCCTCGCATATAGGCTGATATCTATTGTTAACTAGCGTTAGAAGTGTAAATTTCTTAAAATGGGTGGTCGCGAGAGGATTCGCGTGTATCATTTTTTTTAGTCTTACTTATTATTTTCTCCAACGCAAACGAATCGATAGAATCAGCCTACACAAAGAAAATAAAGTCTTAAACCTTTGCTACTTTAGCTTGAAGATCTGGGGTGAGATGATCCTCGAGCGTAAGAATAACAGGATATTCCGACGCGACGAACGCATTCTCCTTTATCGCCTTCAGACACTTGACGAGCTTCACGGGCGAGGTCAGTGTTCTGTCTAAGCCAAGAAAAACAATACTCAGACAGTAATAAATATGAGTCTGAACTCTGTTGCGAATCAAACCCAATCCCACGTCGGCTAATTAAAAAGTATATAATATGCATATAAGCTTGTGGACTATTCGCTCACTACTGGCAATTGATTTTAGAGTGCAGATGATCTTGTAAAATATTGGGCTTTAGGGATTGATTTTCGACCGCAACAATTACAGTTATTACATACCCTCCATGCATTATGTCGATATCGTCTTTGCCCGAGTTAGGCCACATATCTAACTCTATTACACGAACCCCTCGCTTAAGCACTTCGATTATCGGCCTTTCGCTCGAATCGCTGCTTATTTGGTTCCCCGTAAGGTAAGAGTTATGGCCCGTGTAAACAAAGTAATGGGACAGAGGAGAATCCATGTCTTGACATACCTGAGAAGAAACAAGGAAACAAAATATGTAAGAACTCAGAAAAAACAAACAAAACAAAATATATTTCACATGAATGATGAAAGGCCATTCGCTCATTGCCTTTGGAGGGAAAGGGAGAGGAGAGTTCATTTCGCTACGTAGATAAGCGAAGAACTCGTCGAGGCTAAGATGTTTCCCATGGAAGATCATTAGGTGTCTGTGTTCTTCGTGTAAGAAGGCTTCCATTAGATTCTCGGCTTCTTCTATGGTTAATTTTTCTTCACCTTGAACTTCTTTTAAGAATCTGTGGAAGCCATCGACGGCCATTGATCCATTTTCGGAGTAGCTTTCGAAGAGGAGTTTGATTTCTTGCGGTGCTTCGATTTCTCTGTGCTTGAATCTTCTTCTGATGCAGAAACAGATTCTGTAAGTATGCTTAGACATTTGTCTTTTTTTTCTCCTTGGATTTTTTTTCTTGTTTTTCTCTTGCTGTGGAGGAGTGAATGATTTGTGTTTACGCCTTCTTTATATTGGATTACTCTGTTTAGCACACTAAGTAATTGTAATTAAATAATAAAGTCAACACTGCGCAGAGCGGTATGAGGTCACAATGCATTATCCATTTAATCAAAATATTACTACAACCAACTACTTTGTTCAATAGTAATCTGTCCGAGCTTATCTGTAAAGAAAAGCTGTGGTTTTAAATTATAATCGTCGGTGGCTTTGTTAATCCGCCTTTCGTATGTCTATTATTAGTATTAAATATTGGGACCTGTCAGATTGATTTTTTATTTTTTTTTTCATGCATTTCGGGTTTTATAACTAACGATATTGCCATAAGGTTTAGTTCAAATGAGAGGTTGTTCGTGTTTGATTTCTTCCTATCTAGATGTTGTTTTCATTTCAAAATTCAGTTAATACGGTAAAGAGCACGTTTCTTTAATTGTAGCATGTCGTGTTCGAAGAATGAATTGCGAGGCCGGCATGAAATGTCATTAATGGCAATGACTTGTAATTGTTATCATTATTTAATTTTTTTTTTTGCACGCGTCACTTTCTTGAAATTGATTAGTAATGGGACGCTCTCGAAATAATATCGTGATGGTCCATAGATTTTTATATACATCGAAGATTAGATGAGAATATAAATCGCGTGGGGCTACATATTTCTAAGTTTTTAACTAATTTGTTTATTACTAAGCGATCAAATATTATCATTTGAGATTTGTCTGAATCGCATAGGACTTTGTTCAGCCGGAAACAGATCCATTGACAGCACAACACGTCAGAGTCCAATCCAACGGTCGAGATCGACCAAAACTTCTTTGAGGAGTCCAATCAGTGGTGGGTTTGGGGCTTTGGGCAGTGGGGCCTAATTTCTATTTTAGAACTTCATCTTCCGTTGTTGATAAATGATATATTAAAGGGGGCATTTCCTTATATAGCAGAAAAATTGGCGGTTCGTGTTGATGAAGAAATTGATTCTTCACGACATTATAAGGTCACTGTGTAGCTGTGGTGCATCGCGAACTGGAGGGGCGCCAATGATCCCCGGTCGTGGAAGCTTGTTGGATCCTTGATATTGGTTGTAACCATTTCTACTTGACACTCAGGACTGTTGTTGCTGGGAATTAGAGGAGGTGAAGTGAATTTATCTATACTATTATATAAATGGGGGAGGAGGATACAAACCGTCACTTCAATTCTAATTTGGTATGTATCAATTAACCATTTGCAAGTTGACAAGTGTCCCATCTTTCATATTTATTAATTATTATTAAGGGAAAAATAGGAGAAAGAGGCAATCGTTTATCCCACCCGCACCCACGTTTTGATCAACTGCCAATCGAATGGAGTTTTGTACAGTAATAATGCTTAATTTAAATTTTCTTTTTTTTTTTGGCACAGACATTTGACTGTGCAGGTTTTACTAGTATAAATGATGTGTAATGAGGTTTCGAAATCGTGAGCTGTCGGCGTGGCAACGGATCCGGTCGAATAACACTGCGGCTAATATTTGAACTAAAGATAAAATGAACACCGGTATTTTACGTGAAAAACCCCCATACAGAGCGGGATAAACACCACGGGCAACGAAGAAGAATTTCACTGGATGAAAAATTTAGGACTTACAATCTCTCGAACTTTAAAGAAAAAACCCCTCAATAACTCTCTTTTATAGTCGGGCAAAATACCGACAAACTCTCTATTATATTTTCTCTCCTCTAGATATCTCTCTTTCTCTTCTCTTTGCTGGGATGATTTCTACGTCTGCACTCATTGCCTATTTATAGGCAAAGGCTTGAAGCCTTTCACATGTGAGAAAATACATGTGGGTTAGCACACATGTGAAAGCATGAATTTTGAATTCACGCACCCACCAAATAATAAATACAGGATCAGCCACTTTGACTATTAAACCCACTTGTAGCTTTGCTTCTTCAAAATGATTTTGGCTTCTTCCTCATTTAATGTGCTGACAATCTTATACTTGAAGATTTGATTGAGGATCAATCGAATCTTCACACTACTCTATATTCCTTGCCTTTCATGTTGTTTACGTCTCTGCTAGGCCACTTGAGGAACGACACCAAGTAAACTTATCAGGGTTGACTGCTTTTGTCAAATAATATGCTAGGTTGTCTTTCGTATGAATATTCTGCATATCTACCATGCATTCTTCCACTTTCTCACGAACGAAGTGATACTGAACCCGTATGTATTTTGACCTGGAATGAAAAACTGGATTCCTTGCGAGATGCAAGGCATTCTGATTGTTAGATAATAGAGGAATATTCTCTTGTTCGTGCCTGTAACACCCCGTCCCATACCGGGATCCAGTTGTAACATTCGTTCCTACCGGGACCTGTGGGGTTTGGCCCACTGCACCCGACTGATAGTATGGCCCCACTGTATCACCACTAACCTTCTAGCATGCTTCACACTGCACGCACCCTGAGCTACTTCCCAGGGGGTCACCCATTCCAAGATTGCCCCAAGTCAAGCACGCTTAACTTTGAAGTTCTTATGGATGGACTTCCGAAAAAGTAGGTCGACCTTGGTGATATGAGTAGTACTATCAATTCTCTTATACGATTCTTAGCCTGACACGCCCATACAGTGTCAGTCTCAGGATCCCCTCTCATTTGGGTGTGGGATCGGTTCGTTCATGTACCCCTTCGCCTAGAAGCCTGCCAAGAGCCGCTCCTTGTCTATGCACCTCTGGCACCGGCGATCACTCCCCGCCCTCTTCGGCCCCGGGCGTCACAGTGCCCAAGTTCCTCCATGATTATTTTCAACCATACTACTTTCTTACTGGCCTGTGTAGCTGCAATATATTCTGTTTCAGTTGTTCATGTCGCGACGACGGACTGAAGTTTCGATACCCAGCTTACGGCTCTGCTAGTAAGAGTGAACACATATCCTGTAGTAGATTTACTTTTATCAAGATCACATGCATAATCAGAGTCAACATACCATCTGACAGTAAATCTCCTCCTCCGTAACATAATGCAACATCTGAGGTTTCTCGAATGTATCGTAGGATTCTCTTCACTGTGTTCCAATGCTCTTTGCCCGGATTCGCCATGTATCGACTCACTATTCCCAATGCATGTGCAATGTTTGGTCGTGTACAAATAATCGTGAACATAATACTTCCCACTGATGATGCATACGGTACTCGAGACATCTCCATCCTCCCCTCTTCACTGCTAGGACTAATACTTGAGGATAATTTAAAGTTAACAAGAAGTGGGATAGAAATTGACGTACAATCTTGCGTATTGAACAGACGCCTCGGCTACCAGCTCGTTCATTCGGGTTCCTTTTGATCGACACTCGTACAACCGTCATAACAAAACTATAATAGCCTATGACGGGGAATCTATCCCTAATAACCACCCGTCTTATCTAATAAAACTTATAAAGTACAACCCGGGGGGACCTTGTCACCCTTAACATATCACCCGGCAAAAAAACAGAACCTAATCCCCAATCAATCACCACGTCATTCAAATAACATACATCATGACAAATTTAACATATTTCCGAGCCGAAATCGAATTTTGGCTTTTAAATGGGCCGGGCCTAGTCCTATGTATATTGGGCCGTAGGATGGGCTGGACCAGGCCTTTCAGGCCTGTGTCGGGGATGTTCGCGCCATGCGCACTGCCAGCCCCGTGCCGCTCGCACCATGCGGCCAGCCCCGATCCGCGCGCGCTCTTAGCCTAACGCTGCTCGAACCCACGGGCACGGTCATACCTACTTTCAGCGCATCCACGCGCAGCTTTCCCGAGCGCCGGATGCTCCCTCGCGCGCAGCCCGTGCCTCTCGTGCCGCATGCCCCGCATGCGGTCAGCCCTATGCGCCGCGCTCCGCTCGGCCAGCCCGTCTTGAGTCGCGCACCGCGCGCGCCTTGCGCGTCGGCTGCTCGTGCGTCATGCGAACCATGTGCACGGCTAGGAGCAGGCCTCACGCTGTGCGCAGCCCGCCCTGAGTCGCGCACCGTATGCGACTAGACGCAGCCCCGCACGTCTAGCATCGGGCTGCTCGGGCGCCGTGTGCGCCATGCGCACGGCTAAGGCTTTCGGGGTTTTCGTGAACTTTTGAAATAGTTCCGTGACTTTAACCGAGCCTATGGCTCTGATACCACTGTTGGGAATCCCCGAGGGTCCCCAGACCCACGTTCCTAGAACGGCGGAATTTTAAAATTTTACGAGGTTTTCCGCCTGTCCAAGATCGCTCGGCTATAAACACGAGAACGTACAGACATAAAGAGATAATGGATCAGCCATGATACCTTGTTGAAATCTCTCGACGATGGCTAGCTTCGAATCCTTCGAATCCCCGAGGCGTAGTGCCCCTCTCCTACGCCAAAAGCACACGAACGGGACGCTTTCTTCGCACAAGATCGTCACGCCGGCACCTCACTAACGTCGCAGCTGTTCTTGCATGTGCGAGTGCGAGAGAGAAAGTGATGAGAGGAGAAAACTCTTAGTTTTTCCTCTCTTGAACTCAAATTTCGGAAATTAGATTCTATTTACTTTAGGATCGCGAAAATCCTTATTTATACCACTTAGGATTTGCCAAAAATAGGTTGAGGTGGCAGGAGAAAAATCCTCACACCTCCCATTTACCAAGTCTTCGTTTTACCAAGTAACGAATTCAAAATTCAAACTTTAAATTTAATTAATTAAATATCCAATACCATAATCAATTAAAATACCATATTTAGTATATTTTAAATATAATATCCAATATAAATATATTTAATAATTTTCGAAATTTTATCTAATAAAATTCGAAACTTATATATATATATCTGATATATATTATTTAATTCCAAATTAAACAATATTATTTCTCTAAGACAATAATAAAGATCTAAATCTAATTTAAATCATATACTAAATATTCAATATCAAATATTTTATTTCAAAATATATCGTGAGGTGAAAAGACCATTTTAGCCCTCACTAGTCAAACTTAGTATTTTCGGCCGATCAGGGTTTTGGCCAAGCTCCAAACCCTAGTGTCTCAATCTAGAACCTAGCCTTGTCTCTCTCTCTGATGATGACGTTGTATCGGTTGTCCTTTTTAAGCCCGACTCTCTTGGTTCGTCTCAACCGGCCTAGGAGGTATCCAGGAGTTCGCTATTCACCTAGCCAGCCCCGTGGTACCGAACAGATCCCAAGTTGAGTACGAATTCGATCTAATCATAATCCACGAACCGACTGTAGATTTTCGTCATACGTATAAACCCTTTACGTTTGTCCCGGTCGAGTGAAAGTCAAGCATAGTCAAACTTACAGAACTCGACTCTATGTCGTTTATGTCGGTGAAAATACCGAAACTGCACTCCACGACTATCGCGAGTCAGATATGCTCTGGCCAGAGACTTGGATAAATTCCTGCACATTAAACTTGCCACAGGACGTTAACCTCGAATTTAATCGAGACCGTAAATCCCGCTCCGCGGTTCAACCGGCAATCGCATCGAAAAGTCAAGACCGCATTTCGCCGCTGACCCATGCCACCGGCAAGACGGGCCTAGCAAACTAGTGACAAGTCAAGACCTCAAGACCAACTCCAAGTTAACCCTTTCGGTCTAAGGTTCACGCATACTACTACAGTCAATCGATCGATCAAGGACAATCCAAGCGTGTGTTCATTCGATTACGAGTCAGTGTCCAAATACAGATAATCCCCTGATTCATCTTGTATCAATGTTATGGGCTCTCACTTCCCAAGTGAACGGTTGGCACAACCATATTGGACCCATCGACAAACAAGTCGTACTTGTCAATCCAGTCACCCTACTGGAGACTTAGACTTCTGGACAATTTTAATATTGCAGTATCTCAGCTTACTGGTGCCCCTCTTTGTCCCCACAGAATCAGTAACTGAACTGCCAATATTTGAGTTTTATTAATTTGTCTTATTTTACCCATACTGCAAGGTGAAATCTTTAGACTAATTAATAATTTGCCTTTTATTTTATTCATCCTATAATTAATGATAAAGTCATTCCATTAATAGAAGTAATCAAATTACATCACTAAACACTACACAATTAGCATTTTGCCCTCGTACTCTCAGTCCTCGTACGGCATCTAGGCCATATACCTCAACAAAGGGTCTGCATTCAATCTGTTGTATCCAAGGCTCATGACGAAGGAATCAAATCTCTTATACCAACACCTTCGCACCTATTTGAGACCGTATAGAGATTTGTATAACATGCAAACCAAGTTCCGTTTTTCTTTGTCTTCAAAACCTTCCGTTTGGAGCATATAAATCTCTTCTTCAAGATCACCATGAAGAAAAGCCCATCTTCACATCTAGTTGTCTAGATGTAGGTCGAATGTAGTACACATCGCCAGAAGTACACGAACAGTCGTCAGTCGGACCACAGGGGAAATCTTTTATTGAAGTCAATTCCTTCTTTCTGAGCATGGCCTTTAACCACCAGTCGTGCACGAAACCACTCTACTTGATCATCATTGTTCTGCTTGATCTTAAAGACACATTTATTGCCGATTGCCTTTCTTCCTTACGGTAGTGGCACCAGCTCCCAAGTCTTATTTTTCTGTAGGGCTTTCATTTCTTCTTGCGTTGCCGCCAACCATTGATCTCTGAACTGTTCAGTGCTTTTTGAAGAGTCGATGGCTCTCCGTCATCAGTTAGAAGACAGTATGCAACATTACTGTCTGTAACGTAGTCTTCATGCCAGGTTGGTGCGACTTTTTGCGTTGGCCCATTTGCAATGCTGGCTAGCTATTCAGATTCGATTGGCACTTCCTCGTGCTCCGGTACTGCTTCAGAAGAATCTTCTTCTACAGTCTTTCCTTTCACCTGAATTGTCGTACTCTCCATGCTTTCTTCTATATTGCTATCATTTCCACCATTCAGTTTATCTTCTAAGAAGATAACTTCCCTGCTGATGACAACCTTGTGGGCAGTGTGATCCCACATGCGATACCCCTACACCATCAGCATACCGCAAGAAGAAACACTTCCTTGATTTTGGATCCAACTTCATAGTTTCTTGGGCGTTGTACATACACAGGACTCGAATACATGGAGTTTGCAATAATCAACTGGCTTTCCGGTCCACATCTCCATCGGCGTCTTCTGATCAATTGCCGTTGAAGGCGATCGATTTATCACGTAGCAGGCGGTGTTGACTGCTTCTGCCCAGTCTGATTTATCCAGACCTGCAGCTCCCAACATGGCTCTTGTTATTTCCAATAGAGTTTTGTTAGTCCTCTCCTCCACTCCATTTTCTTGTGGAGTATACGTCGTAGTAAAATGCCTTTTGATGCATTCCCTCATGCATAAAGCTATCAAATTCTCTGCTAGTGTATTCGCCTCCATTATCAGTCCTCAGACATTTGATCTTCTTTCCTATATCAAGTTCGACCCGAGCCTTGAAATCTTTGGAGGTAACGAACACATCTCGCTTACTCTTGATGATATGCACCCAACATCTCCTGGAGTAATCGTCGATGAATGATACGAATACTTCGCTCCTCCTCGGGATGAAGCCAGTGACTGCCATACATCGGAGTGAATCATTTCTAGAATAACTTTGAGTCTAGAATTCGATGTGTTGAATTGTAGCCGATGTTACTTGCTCGCTATAGAGTGCTCACAGAATGGTAGTGATACTCTCGTGAGACCTGGAAGTAGATTCTGCCCCGCAAGATTTTTCATTCCTTGCTCCGATATATGCCCAAGCTTCTGATGCCACAACATAGTAGATCTTTCGCACGAACTTTGTGAAGCGACATACGATTCCCCTTCTTGCACCATCTCTCCCAACAACATATACATGTTTGCAGCGACCTTTTTAGCTTTCATGATTACAAGCGCTCCCCGGAATATTTTCATGAGCCCTTTTGAACTTTGAGTTCACAACCAAGATCATCGAATTGTACCACAGGCAATAAATTCTTCTTCAGACCTTCCACGTGCCGCATTCCTTGGATAGTGCGAACTGCTCCGTCGTGCAACTTCAACTTCATGGTTCCAATGCCTACAACTAAGGCATTATCTTCACAACTATAGACAGATCCTCCTAAGATAAGTTCGTAATGGTTAAACCAGTCTCTTTGAGATGTCCTGTGATAAGTTGCTCCCGAGTCAAGAAGCCACATCTCGTCGTACGGCTCAGTTGAGATGGCTGCCTCGCTACCCAATATGTTTCCATCATCTGACACGTTCGCCAGATTTCCTTGAGGATTGGAGTTCTTCAGAATCCAACAATCTTTCTTCATGTGACTTTTTCTTTGCACAATGGTAGCATTTCAAATCCTTTTTTCATACTTCTTGATTTTCACCTGCCTTGAGGGTGACGCCCACTTGGACCACGTTCCGTTGATCTCCTTCTCATTACCGTCAAAGCTTCAACTTGTTGAGAACCTGCTTGATGGTCTTCTTTGTTCTTCCGTCGACTTTCTTCTTCGAGAATTGCGATGTTGTCGAAGACCAGAGTATCGGTGGACTTATTTTCTACTTTTGCAGTTGAGACATCGATAGGCTTATTCGTCAGGTTGATGATGAGTTGAACATACGAATCTGACAGACTTTGAAGTAAGCACGTTCTTGAGACTCTATTTTAACGATGTTAGCTGCGGAAATAGAGTATTAAAGACGTTGAGATGGTCCAACATTCTCAAGGTGACAATTTTCTCTTCGAAATTTTTTTGTGTAGCGACTTCGTCTTGTACAATCTGGCAAGGTGATCACATATATCCTTTGTCGGAGTTTTTTCTTCTATGTTGGATAAGATATCATCTGACAACGCCAAATAAGATTTGCGATAGCATTTCCATCCAGCTCGTTCCATTTGTTATCATAGGTGATTGTGGCTGGTTTTGCACTGATAGACACAAGACAACCGTCTTTACGCAGCAGGGCTTTTATCTTTAATTTCCACAATGGAAAATTTCTCCCATTGAACTTTTCAATATCGAACTTTGCAGCCATAATTTCTGCTCAGTCATGAATGATAACTCCGACGGGGTTGCAGCAGCTAATTATTGAACTCGTATCGGCTTTTTCGTCACCGTTATAAAGGCGTATATAATATCTATTATTTTCTGATGTGGAGGTTTCACATTAGTGGCAACCACAGAGCATACGATAAGTAGATATATAAAATCCAAGGTCAGCTCTGATATGAATTGTTGGCGTGGCAGCGGAATCCGATCGAATAACACTGCGGCTAATATTTGAGCAATTAAAGATAAAATGAACACCGAGATTTCTACAAACCACGGGCAAGGAAGAAGAATTTCACTAGAGGACAATTTTAGGAGTTACAATCTCTCGAACTATAAAGAAAAAACCCTCAATATCTCTCTTTTATAGTCGGGGAAAATATCGACAAACTCTATATTATTTTTTCTCTCCTCTCAATCTCTCTTTATCTTCTCTTTGCTGGGATGATTTCTACGTCTGCAGTCATTGCCTATTTATAGGCAAAGGCTTAAAGACTTCACATGTGAGAAAATACACGTGGGAGCACACATGTGAAACCATGAATTTTCAATTCATGCGCCCACCAAATAATAATACAAGATCAGCCACTTTGCTTATTAAACCCACGTGTAGACTTTGCTTCTTCAAAATGTTTTTGGCTTCTTCCCCATTTTATGTGCTGACAGGATCCATTTATAATTGTTGAAAGACTACTGTAATACCCGTAAAAAAATTTAATACGGGATTTAACGAGTAATTATTAGTATAAATATTTAAAGTAGAGATTTTAAACAAAATACTTGAGACTATTGGCAAAAAAATAAGTTAGTATGGAATAAGTTTCGATCGATTAAAATTAGGATAGAATTCGGCCGATTACAACATATATAAATGTTAACTTTCGCCGAGTAAATGAGATTCGAATCGAACGATTATAGGGTGATTTATGATTAACCAATTAAAGACTAAGTCGAACGATTTTAGGGTAGAAACTTGGATAACATTGAGAAAGTAGTTTCGACCGATTTCAATATATGCAAGTGCTGCCTTTCGCCGATCAAATGACATGTTAAATCGGGCGATTACATGTGATGTCCAATAAGAGACTTGATATTGTATTCGGGCGATTTAGAGAGAATTTTCTAGTGACCTTAGCATTTGAAATTCAAATATGAATTAATTCTCGGATAACATAGAGATGACATAAGTTACTTAACTATAAAGTAAAATAATGTCACCGCCTACTATCTTGTCATTCACCAATTTCCAAGATTTATACTTATCAAATAGATAAAAAGGCATTAGTAGAGTAAAATACTCACTTAGAATACGAAAGAAGAACAAAAGAGGAGAAGAAACCTAAGGAAAGGAAGTTCAACCAGATCAAACAAATCTTAGCAAACTGAAATCTCAGACATACGGAAGGTAAAAGTCTTACATACCACATGGAAATTCAGCTATAAATTATGTCTATTATATTTCATTGGTTTAATAAATTCAAATATGGAATCCTTCTATATATATGTAGTAGAAACCCTAGCTACTGGAAATTTTGTTTGAGCTAACAAGTTACCTATATTATTTAAGTCAGAAAATTCGTATGAATGAAAGGAGTATAGGACATAATTTGATGTTCAGATAGTGAGACAACTTGTCGAGTAATGAAAACTTAGGGTTGGAATTTTGAGAAGTCATTGGAATAACTTTCGGATAGCTTAAGTATAGTCACAACAACTTAAATTCGAATTTTTGGTAAATATATCCTTTATAACTTTGCAATTCTTATGGTTTACGTTTATTATATCCCTAAGAATTTACAAAGCTTGTAGGCACGGTTCGGATAGGATAATTAATCGAAAACCCTAATATTTGGAAATTGTGCTTAATGCTAACATGCTACTTATAATATTCAGGCTGAAGTGTGCTAATTTTATTTAGATAAATTACGAGTGAGTTAGATATAAGATGAATTTAAGATAACTCTTGGGTGGAAGTAACTTTGGGTATCTTACTTAATATTGCTTCTTAATAATTCATAGGTTTTTAGTATGAACCCTCTTATTTAAGAGATTAGAAGTAACACTTTTTACTATACTTATGATCGGATAGTGTGAAGTGTTAGAATTTATTAGAAGACAATTCGACCGAAACTAGGAATTTAGGTATCGGGTGATACCGTCATTCATCGAGTTTTATATATATATATAATAATCGACCGACTTTGCTCACTATATAAGCACACTTTCGAGCGAATCAATATTGTATAAGAGGACCTTCACCGTGTATAATTAGGATTCGGCCGATCCTCAGTATAACAGGGAATTTGAAATATAAATGATCGGGCGAATAAGCCTCCCAGTGTGAACTTTCGCCGTGTTATATAAAATATTAATTTATTAGATGGAATCGGACGATGTTGAGAATAGAAATCGGGTGTTGACTTTACATTAGGCTAGTATTAAAATATAATTATTTTATACTAGTACAGTTCAAGAATTAATATAAATACTGATAATATTAATTTATTCAGAGGATCGACAGTTAGGGACTCCATCGGGTTTCGTATTTGATAATAGCCGGAGGACAGGTAGGTGATCTTTCATCTACGACACGTAACCCGTTTATGTGACTATATGTATACGTGTTTTGAATCCGTGTTTTATATGAATTATGTGATTATATGATTACGTGAATTTTGTGAATTACATGTTTTACAATTATTACACGTCATATGTATATTATGTGCACTGCACATGCATTCCACGTCAGTGCGAGGGGGTTGAGTACCGTGCGGAACGGTAATGTATGGAATGTGGTCAAGTGGTGTAGAATTAGAAATTAGTGAGTGAGCGCCATTCTAACGCGAGAGACCTGAGTTGGCCGCTCGAGTGATAGATTATTACGCGGGCAGAGAGGGGAAGACTCTAGTACGTACCACTCTAACGAGAGAGACCTGAGTGGGCTGACCGAGTACGAACCTCTAGTTTTATACCTTGCATATATTCGGGAATAGGCGACTCTAACGAGAGAGACCTGAGGAGCCTACCCACTCTAACGCGAGAGACCTGAGTGGGATACCTGAATACATGTATTGTCGAGATACGGGGAGTCGTGGGACGTGATAGGTCGTGAGACGAGTCGAGCGTGCATGTCGTGAGGGGCATGGGATGGGATCGAGCGCACGTTGCATTCACGCATATTTCACCTACTGGGCAAATAGCTCAGGGTTTACGTGTTGTAGGTACCGAGCCCGACGCTGGTGTACGTCGAGGCTAAGGCGGGCTGACAGCGGTGCTCCACGGACTTTTGAGGACGGGGCTGTACATGGATGCGACCTGTGGAGCGACGTTAGGATTTTGATTTTTTGTCATTTTGGGGCCACGGCTCGTGTACAGTAACGGCAATGTAGACGAATATTTTGGTATAATATATTTTATTTTAGATAATGTTTTTAATTAGACGGGTCTTCCGCGACTTACGTTGCGAAAATCCGCCACTAATCAGTATTAGAAAGTGAGGGTCGCCACAACTACATGGGTCTTTTTGTGATTGGTTGCAATTTTCGGAAATTTACCAATATTGACTACTCTGTCAATAGTCGCACTCATCTTGGAATCAGCTCCCAATCTTCGGGTTAGACCAGTTTGTAATCTGATGGTCAAGTTCGCTTCTCATCGCGGCCAATCAATCCAACGGATCCTGCCACCTTGGCATGTCCACGTGTCTCTAACACGTCATCACACCCACCACGTCATCCGACTGCCACGAGAAATTGAGGGGTCCTTCCTAAAACTAATTGGTGATAGAATGGGACAGCCTCTTGATATGTTAAGTGGTTTGAAGAGCTTGATTTATTCGATATGGGACAAATTCCATTTTATAATCTCAATACTGTTGGAGCCACACTGTCAGAGCATGAAATTAAGCTCATTAATGATCCTCAAGACATCCGTAATTCGTCATTATCCAACGGATCCTACCACCTCAATGTGTTCAGTGATACATCAGTCTTGCTTGCCCACGTCGCACGCCCTCATCGACATCATCGCTGGAAAATGCACCGTCAAAAGTGTCCATTGCAGTCGGTGTCATAGGTGTGGTGCACCTACTCGTCCTCAAGCCTACCTCACCCTTGGATTCACCTAATAAATTAATAACTCACAAAGGGCATCTACGCATAAGGTGGAGATTCTCCAATTACTTTTTTTCGATGTGAGACAGTAGTTCCCGTCTTTTGTAATTGAACAGCATATCATATGTTGTCGGGCCGACTTCGAGGATGCAAACAACAATTTGAGGATGCAAAGTATATGAAGAATAAACAACGTAACTTACTCATTACAAAACTGGAATACGTGACTTTATATTGACTTAATCGCCAACGTGGGTAAGCTAATAATTAGGAACAAAACATTAACTTAAATAAAATCAAGTAAACAAATACTATTCCATTCTTCGTTAGATCTCTTGAAAATGAAATTGCACATCTATATGCTTGCTCCGTCCATGTATAACCGAATTTCTAGAGAGCTTTTATCGCAGAACTGCTATCAGAAAAAATTAAGGTCGCTCCATCTCACTTAAAGTGCAGCTCTTCAAGAATCCGTTTTAGCCACATTCTTGGCAAGCGCAACCTACGACAGCTACTAACTCTGCTTCAACTATAGATAAAGTAACAATCGCTTGATTCTTCGAAGACCATGAGACAGCTCCCGTACCAAACATGAAAACATAACCCGTGGTGTTTTTCTATCATCTTGATCACCGATGTAATCGCTATCCGTAAATCCGTATAAATCTGCCCATTCACCCCTTTCTAAAACAAGCCGTAAGTGATGGTCCTTTTCAAGTAGAGCAGAATTCGTTTCGCAGCCAAAAAATGATTTTTCTTTAGAACATTTCATGAACCTGCTTATTAAACTCATAGCACGCATTATGTCGGGCATTGTAGCAGTCAATTTCATCAATCTTTTAACTATTTGCTTATAGAATTTGCTGTCAATTTGTTCCCTTCAGGATCTCGAATGAGTTTCAAACCCATTTCAGTAGGCGTGCCAAAAAAAATTTGCAATTCTCCATTTCGAACCAGCTCAAAATTTGTTGCACATACTTCCGTTGAGTAAAAATGCCACCAGCAAATTGTATCAGTTCAATACCCAAAAAATAATGCAGCTTTCCGAGGTCAAACATTCAAATTCATGCATCACGGACCTTTCAAAGCTACCGAACATAACACGATCATTACCCGTAAAAGGCCATCAACATGTAAGCACACCATGACAAATTCACCTCCATCTTTAGCTCTCGTAAATAGTGTATGTTCGTAAGGCTCTTTTTAAATCCCGTTGTAGCAAAATAAGCATCTATACGACTATACCAAGCTTGGGGAGCTTGTTTTAAGCAATGTTTTAAAACACGTGAAGCGCAATGCGTCTCGTTCTGGCTAAGCGCGTAGCGTAAATTGCGTAGCGCATCGCGTGAGTATTTCAAGCAAGTATGTTATAATGCAGGAAAACGTAATATATGATATAAATTTGTTATATTATAGTTTATATCTTCAATAATATATTTAATTCACTCCATTTTTAATTTTTTGCTTCCCATTATTTCCTATTTATTATAAATAACAAAAGAAAAAAAATAAAAATACAATAAAACAATAAGTAAAAAAGTAACTTAAAACCATTAAATAGGAAGGGAAAATATGAAAACGACATTTTCTGTCTCCAATTACTTCATTCGATATATGTAACGATTAGAGTAGCCCACATGTCATGTCAAGCAGAATAAAGTCGGTCAAAAAGCGGCGCTTGGACCGAGAAAAATAATAAAATAAATAGATAAATAAAAAATAAAAAGTAACGCTTAATTTTAAACGCTTCGTCGCGTTTTCAAAAAAATACACGCTTATGCGCGCTTCGAAGCGCGCGACAACACGCTTTTAAAAACACTGGTTTTAAGCCATACAAACCTTTTGTGTTTATATACCTTATTTTCACTTCCAAACTTCACATAACCTGGAGGTTGTTCGATGCATATCTGCTCTTGAAGGTCGCCATGCAAGAATGCCGATTTTACGTCTAGTTGGAATATAGGCCAGCAATGTTGCGCTGCTAGCGCTGATTAATCTGACCGTTCATGTCTCGCAACAGGCGCAAATACTTTCTTGTAGTCCACTCGAAATTCTTGGTTGTATCCTTTCGCAACTAAACGGGCTTTGTGCTTGTCAACTTGTTTTGTACACCCACTTTACGCCGATGATTTTGTGCCCTTTTGGAAGATCCGCCGATTCCCACATATTATTTTGTTCAATAGCTAGGATTTCTTCATCCATCGCCTTTCTCCACTTCAAATCTTTGACAGCTTCCTAAAAAACCTTGGGATCACAATCTGAAAACAAAGCGAAATGCGTAAGACGATCATCATATTGATAAATCCTAGGTACCTCATAATCGCTCATCCACGTGGCCTGAAACGCCGAGATCGTTTCTGACTTTCAGCTTGTGCTGGGTAGATGGCTGAACTTTGTGGTGATTCCGGTGCACTATGTTGGTTGAGTTGCTACTGCGGTATTTCCTCTTCATCGTCAAAATTGAAAGGCATGTTTTGATTGACGATTGGGTCATTCCAAGCCCAAAAGTTGCTTTCGTTGAAGACTACATCGCGACTTATAATAATCCTTTTAGTGATATGATTATAAAGCTTATAAGCCTTTGATTGTTCACTGACTCCAAGAAAAGTACATGTTTCTCCCTTATCATCTAACTTTTTCCGTCGCTGATCTGGAATATGGACAAAAGCAAAGCACCCAAAAAATCTGAAATGATCCCCCATAGGTCTATTCAGTACGTGAATACTCCAATTCACCGCTTCGCGAAAGAAAGGTAATACCACTCTTAGATAATATACTCCACACCATATTTAAAATTGTACGATTTTCCGCTCGAAAACTCCGTTCTGCTGTGGAGTGTATGATGTAGTAAGTTGTCTTTTAATTCCACTATTTTGACAAAAAAATTTGTGAATTCTTGCGAAAGATGTTCCCCGCCGCGATCTGTACGAAGAACTTTAATTTGTTTGCGGACATCTTTTTCAACGACAAGATTATATAGTTCAAGAAGGTTGCAAAAGCTTCAGATTTCTCTCGCAAAAAATTTACACAAGTTTTCCGACTAAAATCATCAATAAAGGTAATTATATACGGTTTACCTCCATTCGATGAAGGATTAATAGGGCCGCGTAGATCAGAATGAACCATCTCTAAAGGATTTTCCGCTCTCCAAGACTGCCCTTGCGAAAACTGATTCTGATGTCGCTTGCTAACAACACACTCTTCACAAACTTTTGACGGGGCTGTTACTTTTAGAAAGCCGATCACAATATCATTCTGTTGCAGCGTCTTCAGCCGACCAAAATTCAAATGTCCATAAAGAAAATGCCATAGCCATGTTGCATCCTTCAGCTTTGTTGAGAAACATGATTGAGATGTGTTTTCAGGTAAAGCGGGAATATGTGATTCGAACTTATGTTTACTTTGTGCGATTAGGCCCAACTTTGCATCTTGAATTCGACACACTCCTTTGATAGAAATCTCGTACCCTTTTTCTTGCAAGTGACCCCACACTAAGCAAGTTGAGTTGTCACCGAACTTGACAGTGCTACGAAATGACTCATTAAAATATGAGAACACGCTCTTATCTCCGCACATGTGGTTGCTACAGCCCGTTCTAAATACCACACGTTCGGTTGGGTTTCTTCATTCACATAGCACACCATCAAAAGAGACACTTCTTATTCTGCAAAGTTAGTTCTTTCTTTTATTATAATTGTTTGAGCTAGATGTACATCCTGCCCTATAATGACCAAACCGATGACATCCATAGCATTCGACTTTTGATTTGTCAATCTGCTTTATTTATAATACTCAGAGTGATAGGCTCCTCTGCTATGTCCTCGTCCTTTGTTTTGAGAATGATTTTCTTGGCGATTATTATATTGTTGGTTGCGACCGTTAATAATTGCTCTTCTATATCCTGTTGAGTAATTTTATGTTCATGAATCGCCAAGGAGCTCTGCAACTCGTCAATTAAAATCTTGCCGATATCATTTTATTCTTCAATGGAGCATACAACGAAATTAAAATTTGATGTCATCGATCGAAGAACTCCATTGATCCTCATCTCGTTGGCTATCGTCATTACTCTTGCAAAGTTGTCTGTTACTAATTTGCGACTTCATGCGTAAAGTCTCAAATTCAGTCCGAAGAGCTTGCTTTACTGTTGAGTTCCTTGTTGTTTCTTCTTCAAGGAATCCCGGATCTGCTTGGAGGTATCTTTGCAAAGAATTGTCTCCAATATTGCTTGACCAATTGCTTGGAAAAGGTTAATGCTTGCAACTTCGCCTTTTCGCAACCGATATAACTTCGTCAACTTTTGGATCCTTTGGTTCAGTTTCGACAATCTCCCAATACTCCTTGAACCTCAAGAAATTCTCCATTAACATGCTCCAATGATCATAATGCGAGCCATCAAACCGAGGAATTGATGGTTGTACAAATGTGTCGGCGGCCATCTATATATCTATTGTTTAAGAGTTAGAAGGAAAAGATTGCTACTTTCACTCTTATTTCACGCTTGTTTTTACTCACACTAACCAAACTCTTGCCACTGATAAAATTTGAGGATGCAAAGTATATGGAGAATAAACAACGTAACTTTCATAATAAAAAACTGGAATACATGACTCTATATATTGACTTAATCGCCAACGTGGCTAAGCTAATACTTAGGAACAAACCACTAACTTAAATAAAGACCAAGTAAACTGACCAAGTAAACGAGTACTACTGACTTAGACACGACTGAGAAGAATACATTCACGAGAATTATCAACACTTGTTGAGTATATTAATATGGGGTCTTTACACTACCCATTTGGAAAAAACTTAATTTAGTACCCTCTCAGATTTTTTTATATGTAGGTACCTAGTAGAATAAATTTTTTGCAGATAGGTATCCGATCCGCCGCAGGTAAGCCATACAACACATTTAGGTACCCTATATCAACGTATTGTGGTACGTCATACGTTGAGAAAATGGTACGCCGTATTAGCACATTTAGGTACGCCTAGGTACGCCAACTATAACACATAAGGTACGCCGTACAAACACATTAGGTACCTATATCAAGTGTTGTAACGACCCTACTTTTCTAATTGAATATTTGGCGGATTTCCGCAACGGAGGCTACGGAAAGCCCATTTATTAAAAACTTTTTAAATGAAAACATATACATATCAAAAATATTGTTTACAAGAGTTATCTTTACACGGGCCGAAGCCCCAAAAATCAAAATAACTAATGCCGCTCCACAGGTCGCATCCATGTACCGCTCTCGCCCTCAAAAGCCCATGGAGTCACCGCCACCAGCCACTAACCTAGCCCTGACGTTCGCCGACGTCGGACTCATCATTTCCTACAACACATAAAGGCCTGAGCGATACGCTCAGTAGGTGAATTCATGCAAATGCAGCGTGCACTCAATCCCAATCCCGACACCTCGCCACATGATATAATGCAATGCACGCTCGTTCCCACACTCTACTCTATCTCAATCTCAGGGCCCTAGGCTGGACTCGCACCTCGCGCGCAATATATAAAATATCTGGCCTAGCGGTGCCCACGCTACAGTCCACTGATCGCTCACGTCAGCTTCCTCCCGTAGGTCGCCCCTTCCGCTACAGAGCTCAAACGACGGTTTGCACCTTGGGTTGCTCAAGCCCAAGTAGACAGATCGCTCACGTCTGTCTCCCGTCCGGTGCCTCATGAGTCCAACCTCAACTCCTCACAGAGTACAACTGCCAAAATCGGCACACTCTACCCCGCTCGATCGACACTATAAAGTGTCACCGCCCACGCGGCATCACATCTCACATGTCGTGATATGTCGTGACGTGAAATGCGAAATATGCAGATGTTATAAAACACATAAAATAATAATTTCACGTTATGCCATTTCTCACGAATAAAATCACATAATTTATTTCTCGCAGTAGTAACTAATAATCACATTTATATCTATCTAAGTATCAAAAGCCTTTTACCTCCCATTGCTCACTACTCAAGAATAGGGTTGGGCCTAATTTAACCTAAAGCCCGTACTTGCCATTGATTTCAAGTCAACTAGGGGAATGGGCCTAGATTTGCGTCCAAGCCCAAATATTGCTAAGCCTAAGTCAATCCATCCAAATTGGTCAGCTATCGAAGCTTGGAGTCCCGTCGTCGCTGAATTCCTTCGCCGCCAAGGTCTCGTTCGATTTGAGAAGTTACTGGAATCGCCCATGACCTCGGTTGGAACTGGCCGATTTGGGAGTCTCGATGAAATTCGCGTGATTTGAGAAGGGCACGTTGCACTCGATTTGTTTTTGGAGTCGCCCGATTTGGCTCGACGGAATCGCCCGATTTGAGGAGCCATTGGAGTCGCACAATTTGGAATCGTCTCGAGATCGCCCGATTTGAGGGCTTACTGAAATCGCCCGATTTCCGGGCTCACTGGAATCGCCCGAATTGAGGGGAAATCGCCCGATTTTGAGGGCTCACTGAAATCGCACGAAACGGACGGGAATCGCCCGATTTGGAGCAAAAGCTCGGCGATTTCATGGCTGCTCGACACGCGTCGCAGCACGAAATCGCCCGAATTGGGACCCGAGCTAAATCGCCCGATTTCGAGATGGCAACTCGGCGATCTTCCATCGTTGCCCGATTTGGTCTTGAGTGGAATTCGCCCGATTTTTGGCATTCGATTGAGACACTCGACTTGGAACCCACTTCAAATCGCCCGATTTGGGAAGGATGGCTTTTCGCCCGATTTGGATAGCGACCACAGCAATTCCTGCATTTCGCCGAGGCTTGGTTCAGCTCAAATCGCCCGATTCTGTTGGGGCACAAATCGTCCGATTTAATGAGGAAAACTCGGCGATTCTGCTCTTGGTCGATTTGGATTTGCCCGATTTCTCAAAGCACAATTCGAAATAAGACATTAGTATATCACCCGAACCTAATTCATCTACCCGAACCATTCCAGCATCCCCAAAAATATTATTTCCTAAGCATGTAAGCTTGAATATTCATCCAAAAACACACATATTGGGTTCAGAACTTACGACTAACACATAGAAACTAATAAGCAACGAAATTACATATACCAAAGTTCATAAATTCGAACTTGAATGGTCGAAACACTCAAGTTTGAAAATTCGAACTTATTTATGTGTTGTAGGTGAAGAATACACCTGCCTAGCCTCCTAGCTATTTTCGGACTACTTCCTTAGAGTGGGGATCGGATGGAGCTTGCCAATAATTTGCTTCACCTTCGTTTCTTCTTTGTTGCTAATATATCCTCTTTAGCTTGGTTTGGAAATCGATTAGAGCTTGCCAAGAACCCACTTCTCCTCTCTTTTGTAAGTTTCGTTCCTTTTGTGTGTGTGTGGGTGTGAGTTTGATTTTTAAATGATACTTTAAATGGGGTGAGATGCAACTTACGTGAGTTGCCTTGTTCCAATATAAAAATCCCATATTTCAAGGATGCCTAATGATGGTTTTGAACTAGGGTTGGTCATAGGGAATGGTCCATGCGCTTGGTTCCCCTAAATTTAGGAAAATATCCCTTTATTATGTCATTTGGGCCAAAGTTTGGGCCTAAGGTATTTTCCAATTCATTTAAATCAATTTGGGTCCTATAATACTTTTATTTAACTACTTCTTGGGCTCAAATATTTGGTTTTGGCATATGCTATTTATTAGAGCATATTTGGGACGGGCCGAAACTATTTAGATCGAATATTATTTGGGTCGAATGTCTCTCCTTATTTCCGATTCGCTCGAACCTCTAATTCATTAATTTCGAGCTTATAAACTTTATTACGTCCTAATCCCGCATTAAAATTTACGGGTGTTACAAGTGTTATGGTACGACATACACACATAGGAAGGGTACGGCGTGACTGAAGAACTGATAAACATTAAATCGGGTACCTATCTGTAAAAACTTCTGACATGGGTACCTATCTGTAAAAATTTTATTCAATTGGGTGTTTTTCTATAGATTCACTTATTAATATTCAACACTTTCATTTTTTATTTAACTTTTTATTTAAAAGAAGAAAAAGAAAAAAATTTCCACCCAAATAGTCTTAGCAGCAGCTCCCATAGTTGGGACGCAGCTCCACGGTAAGAAATCCTTGGTATTAGTTGCAAAAAACAAATTTTGTATTATTGGTTGAAAGCGTAGTTTTTAATTGCAGAGAGTTGTATTATTGGTTGAAAACGTACATTAGTTTTTAAAATGGATTACTATTCACCGCCCCCTTTTTCCTAGTCACCGCCCCGTAAAGAGCTGCAAAAAGACGATTTTGCCTTTATGATATTTAAATTAATTTAAAAAGAAAAAACTAACGTCTATATAAAAAAACAACACTTTCATATCGCAATCATAAATCCAAATCATACTAAAAAAACAAAAAAAAACTCAAAATCGCAATGGATCGACGACAGGGACAGGGGAAAGGAAAGGGCCTCTTCGCACGACTGGTAAGCAAATTCTCGTAAAAATCATTCGTACGTAGATGAATTATCGAACACGGGTGGGAATCGTTTGAAAAAAGTCCCGATCGAACGATTTTTCGGGCCGGCCAACGGCACGGCCGAAAAATATTTTCGGCCGGCACAAGGCATGACCGAAAAACTTCTTCGGCCGTGCCAGAGCAGGCCGAAATCAACGATCGGCCTGTGCTATGCCGGCCGATAATACTGTTCGGCCGGCACAGCGCAGGCCGAAAATCGTTTTCGGCCGCCTCTCTGTTCGACCCGTTTTTTTTTAACTAAATATTTAATTGCAGACAGTAGGAATTCCCTACCCGGAGGAAGCAGTAGATCCCCCCCGTTGGAGGGATCTGGAGAGCGCCACACGAGGACGTGCGGCGTTGATGCATCCGTTCGTAGAGAACGGGAGGAGGAGAGGCGGCAGCGAGTTGCTGCTTCTTAGTCCGTATATGCGGATTACAATCCGCATGTGGGGTGGTCTGGAGCAGGCGATGATGATGTACCGGAGGATGCAGCATCGTTTCAGTCATCCGATGACGATGTGCCACCGGCCTCCTCAGGTAAGTATTTTTGCGTGTCGTGTCTTTATATACGTAAAAGAAATTATATTTATTTTTGCGTTATTTGTAAAAATGAAATAGGGAGCAAGGGCTCCAGGGTCGTAGATGACGATTCATGGAGGGTGCAGGGGCCACCGCGCGGTGGTCCAGATGATGACGAGGTGATCCCTAGTTATCTGGGGCATATCGCGACCCGCATCTGGATGGGTGAGCAGGAGAGGCCCCTGCTAAAGTGCGAGCAGCGGGCGTTAGTGCTTGGAAAGCTTAAGAATTGGTACTCCCAATTCCCGCCGGAGACGCAGCGCCAGATCGTTGGCAAGAGGCTTGGGCACCTCACAGATGCCATGGTGGGTCACTTGGACCAGCCTCTACTGTGTGCTTTTGTGGAGCGTTGGCAGCCCGATACGAACTCCTTCCACATGCCATTCGGGGAGATGACGATCATGCTCCACGACGTCGAGCAGATCCTGGGTATCCCGATCGACGGGGCAACGGTATCGGGCACCCCAGACGTTACCGATGGGCAGATCGCGGCGAGGGAGATAATGAGCATCTCCGAGGATGCGCTGAGGAGTTCTTGGAGAAGCGGTGGGGTTGCGACCAAAGACGTGATGCAGAGGATGCGGGGGGCGGCCGGTGGGGTTCGAGGCCGTCGATTGGTTGTGGATTCTCTTGGGGACGACGCTGTTCGTCGACAAGAGCGGGACCCGTATGAAGCCCGACATCATGCACGAGTTCTACCGCTCGTTGGCGGCTGCCAGGCAGTACTCGTGGGGATCGGCCGCGCTTGCGTACCTTTATCGCCAGCTTGGCCTCGCAAGCAGGGCAGATGCGAGGGGTTTGGCTGGATGCCTCTCGTTACGGCGTGGATATACGAGTACTTCCCATGCTTCTGCCCACACCGTGAGGAGGACTTTTTCGGCGACGGGATAAACTACAGTGAGCATTTTCGCGGAGGAAAACGATTTCCGACCGACGTGGAAGCCATTAACTGGGCGAAAGGCGTTGCTATTGGTCTTGGGTTCGAGTTGATTATTTCTGTTGGCCCTTTTTATTACCAAACAAGGATCAAAAGAAAGGTTTGAATGTGTAAAACGTGAAGAACACCTTGAGTGCGTGTTAGTGTGTGTTTTTCTAAGGTAAAGTACAAGGTGGCTTACCTTTCTAATTCTTTTGATAAAACCCTAATTAGGGCTATTTGGGCTTTATATACCACAATTGTTTGGTATATTAAAGCCCAATACAAAACTATGACTTAATATCATAAGTCACCCCAAACTACTACAATCCTCTAAATAAACATATTAACTCAAGATTACATAAATTAAAGGATGCTACAAAATATTCCTAACAATCTCCCCCTTAGCATCCTTTTTGCTTTGATGTCCTTTGTGTCTTCTTCTTCTTGGGTTTCTCCACAGCATCAATCGATTTCCTGAGTCCGAGTCTGAACTCGTAAGATCGTATCGTTCTTCGTAAGGATAATCGATCGGAGATGATGTTGATCAGCTTCTCGTACTTTTCCTGGACTTCTGCTTCTTCGTACCTTAGCTCCTCCAAAATCCTTTCGAGTTTCACCCGAATAATCAGCAGCGTCCCATCGCTGAATTTAGCAATCTCGGATGTTTTCATCAGCCTCTTTTCTCCCTTGTAATTGATGTAGACCACCGATGGATCGTTGTCATCATTGATTATGTGGCCTTCACCGAGACTTGAGTCGGGGACTTCGAAGGATGGCTTCGTGAGATTCACCCTTTTTATGTTGCTTTCCACCGCCATTTGAAGATCGTGAGTCAAATTGAACTTGATTTGGCGCATCATGAATCGCTTAAGAGCAACGTAGCCCACTTTCAAGTCTGGATTCTGGAGTGTTCCAAGAAATCTGAAGTTTATAAGTATCCGATCAACATCTTCACCTCTGATGTAGGAGAGATCGCCTTCGGTCAGTTCCTCGACCGTTCCATCTTCTCGCTGCACCTTATAGATAGGATATTCATAATAGTCCACACGACCTCGCCGAACTCCCAAGATTTTGTTGATTCTGGCCTTTTCCTTCTCTTCTCTTCTCTTCTAAGAACGTTAACATCTGTATCTTTTGCTCTCCACACAAGCCCTCTACGAAGAGAGAGTAGATATCGTACAGCAGTTGATCTCGGGAGATGAGTTAGGCCTCTTAGATTCAGCTCGTCTAGCTCCTTGATCCTATCCTCCTTCCTCCATATTCTTCTTCGTATCTCTTCTTGATATGGAGCTATCACTTTGACATTTTCCCACGGTGACTTCTGTTCTTCTCCTATCTTCGACTTCGAGGGGGGACATTTCTTATCGACGACAGCGTGTTTGAGAAGCTCTGGAAGTTCTGGAATGTCTGCTTCGTAGTCTTCACCTTCCTCGAGCTCATCATCGTCGATAAGTGCCAGGTTAACATTTGCCTTCATCAAGAAATATCTGGCGTTGTCCAGTAAGCCCTTGGCCAAGTCTGGATGCATCGGCTTTGTTAACCAATAGTCGTTGAAGATGTACTTTTCTACCGCTGTGTGTGGGTTGTAAAGTGCTTCGAGAGATAGAGTAGGTGAGGATGGAGGATCAGAGGAGGTTATTGGGTTTGTAAGGTTAGGCGGTGATGGACTCACGGCTGTTGAGGAGGTCGTTTGGGTTGTATTGGTAGTAGTTCGAGTAGATTTTCTGGTTTGGGTGGGTGTAGGTGGTTTTATTCTGGTTGGTGTTCGGGTGGTTCTAGGTTGCGTGTGTGGCTGCGGTGGAGGCCCTGTCTCTTGTGTCTTCTCCCCCTCGGGACGATCCCCACCGTCAGGGTCGTCACGTGATTGTCTTGATGATGGGCCTCGCCGGGGTTAGGCGGGTTGAATGGAAGCTCCAGACGTCTGAGGACCTCCGCTTCATAGGCAGTGAGCTTCGGTGCAGTGCGGAGTCTGGCCAGTAGAACGTCGATCAGTTCCGGGATCGGTACGTTCCACGGTCCTTCCTCAGAGTCAGGAGTTGGGTCGGGTTGCGTGGGTACTTCTTCGTGGACGGGGGCTTTGCCTTTAGCCCGAGAGGATGTCCCAATGACGTTGTAGACCTGGGTCATAATAGTATCCTCGAGATCTTTCGCCAATGCTGCGAGTCGATTCTCGAGACTCGCCTCCATCACGAACGGGGAAAATAACCTGACGGAGTCACTAAGACGTTCCGTCGTCACAACATCAGTAGAGGGTACTGATGTGCCGCCCGTTTGCACAGGACTTGAAGAACCGAGGCCACGAAGGCTCATCGTTGACATCAAAGCTGAGACTGACTCAGATTGATGGCCCAAGGTCGTAGCTGCAGTGATGTTGACTACGTTGGGTCTTCCGCTCTGTTCCGTACTAGACTCTAGTACGGAGACATCGTAGAGCGTTCGGTCTAGATCACTAAGATCTAGAGGTGCAGAATCTAATGGTAGTGTCCTAGAAAGTGGAAAAATTATGGATGGTGAGGGCACTAGATCGTTGTGATCAAAGAAGGTGCAGTCAGAGGCGGAGGACTGCTTGTTACATCAACCACCTCCAAGCGAGATGGTGATGAATGACGTGGCACCTCGTGAGTATGTGAAACAATCATCTGTTGGGAGATGATTGAGTGGCTGGGAAAGGCAGTTTGCGCGATTGGACCCGATGTCGCGACTTCTACTCGGGGGAAGACAAAGTCATCCCCTGTACCTATGGGTTCGGCCCGGCTTGTTTGTGGACTAGTTGGCTGAGGAATACGGTCGTGTTTCTGCTTTGTACGCCATTCCTGTTGTCCTCCTCTGTCATCCCCTTTGGATTTTCGCTTTTGTTTTGGCTGTGGGGATGAAGAGCTTCCTAGACCTACATTTGGTGGTGGGGGTTGGCTTATCCCTGGGTTAGGTTCAACTGGGATGTGTTGAACCATGGGGACGTCGTCGAGGTTGTTGGCTCGCATGTATTTGCGTAGCTCCGGCTCATGCGGATCGAGGAGGCAAAGTAAGTGGTCTGGAATGATCATGGCCTCCTGATCGATTTTGCTCTTCGTCGATTGGATTTTGTTGAGCTTCGGAGATTGATAACCCTCGTCTCTCGGTCGGCGTTCGATTCCGGGATGAAGATCCACGAAATGTTGGACGATGACGGGTAGCCACCGTACGTAAGGAAGTATCGGCTTCGTTGATCCAAGACCTTGCCTTCGTAGTTGATCGAGGATGTCCGACCAGATGAGTTGGGCGACATCATAATTTTTGTTGAAGACGATCCCATGGAAGATAAGCATGATGTTTCGGTTGTACTTGTCGGACCCGGAGTGCTTTGGCGAGAGGCACTTGTTGACAATGAGAAATAAAGTCCTCCAAGGTGCAGGGATGTCTTTGGCAGTGAAGTCAGGTAAGTGTATGGTGTTTTGGGCGTTAGGTTTGTGGCCCATGAATAGGAAGTCCCTGATTAGGTCGTCATTTGATGGATGGGGATCATATATTAGTGAGTGTGGTAGGTTTAGAATGGAACGGAGAATGGTTGGGGTTAAAACAACTATGGTGTTGTCGATGACGGCGGAAAGAGTAGTTATTTTTGGTGTTGGTTCTGAAGGGTAGACCAAAATTGTTGCACATATACTTCAGGGACTACCTCGGTGATGTTTAGGGCGGTTTTTAGAGGGTGGTTTGCGAGGATTTTAATAATGATAGGATCTGGGCACGAGGTATTATCAAAGTCAAGTTGATGGTTGTTGGGTGGCCTCTGTGCCCAGTCCTTGGAGGCGAAAATCTCATCAATTGGTCGCACCATTTTGGTATATCTGCAAGATAAGAGCAAAGAATTAGTGGAAATCGACCATTTTGACTTAGAGAGTAGTGCAAAATTATTCAATACGTTGTTAAGCATGTTAGGACTTAGAGAAATTTGGCAAACATTATGACTAAGTTTTGTTGAAGAAGCAAAGTGAAATTGAAGTAAGCAATCAGCGAAAGTGCCAATTTCAATTCAATTTCAATTGGTTTTGAGTTTCGGGCAATACTGTGCATCGTGCGGTTCAAATTATAAGTTCAATTTGGAGTGTGGTTTCGATCGAAAGTCATGTTCAATTTAGGCAAATTCGGCGAAAGTGAAATTAAATTCAGTTTCGATCGAAAGTCCAAATTGGTACAATTTAAATCACGAATCGATCGATTCAATTGAGCCTTCAGTTTCGATCGAAACTGTGGAATAGAACATTAAATTCAGTTTCGATAGAAAGTCCAAATTGGTACAATTTAAATTACGAATCGATCGATTCAATTGAGCCATCTGTTTCGATCGAAACTGTGGAATAGAACAAAACTGTGAGATAGTGTCAATCGATTAAAATTAATTTTGTCGTCAGTTTCGATCGAAACTGTGAGATAGTTTCGGCCGAAAGAGTTAAATCAAAACGATTAAAATTATGTTAAAAATTGAAATGCCCTGTTTCGATCGAAACTAGTAAAACCCTAGACTCCGTCGATTTGAAAACATAGAATAAGTAAGATTTTCAGTAACAATCGATCGACTGTGATGTGAGATTGAAACTAGAGTTTAGTTTCGAGCGAATCTAGGCGAGATGAAAACACGTTTTAACGGTGATTCGCTCGAACTCACGCAACCCTAATCTGCGTAACCTGCAAGAATGACAAAATTATCAGGTAAATGCTGTAGATTAAGCGTTTTTTCTTACCAATGAGGGATTTGGAGTTGCAAAAATCGGTAAAACAAAGTGAGACTGTGATGAGTTTGAGTGCGATTTCAGAGAGGGTTTAAGAGTGAATTTGAAAATCGATGAAGAAGAACAGTGTTTCGGGCGAAACTCTATTTAAATAAGCAGAGTCTCAGTTTCGCCGAGAATACTTCCAAAGAGTCAATTTTGATTTTCGATCGATTAAATTGAGTTTCGGGCGAAAGTCAGTTTCGCCGAGAGAAATTTAAAAGGATTTAATAATCAATTTCAATTGAAATGTGTTTCGAGCGAAAGTCAGTTTCGCCGATAAAATTATAAAAGTATTTAATCAAATTGAAGTTTCAATCGAAACGTGTTTCGAGCGAAAGTCAGTTTCGCCGAGAAAATAATAAATCAAGAGTTAAAGTTCAGTTTCGATCGAAACTTGTTTAGTGCGATTGGCAAATCAATTTGAAAGGGTTTCGAGCGATATGTAGTTTCGCCGAGAAATATTTGTGATATTTGAAATATTTGAATAATTTAATTTCGATAGAAATTTAAGGAGTTTCACCATACTATATAATTTAAATTTGATGAGAAATCATAAAAACTCCTTGTGTGAACTGTTTTGTGCATGATTTTGAGAGACTCCCCCTAGATTTGTGTAAACCGTTCAATGACTCCCCCTAAATTAGTGCATAATAATGAAAGACTCCCCCTAGATCCATGCATAAATTTTTATTAGTCTCCCCCTAGATATAATAGTAGGATTTTTTAACATTCATAACATATAGAGAAAAGTTAAATGATCTATTTACACAATATCAGGTTCATGTAGGGACAATCGATCATGTCTTATGGTTCAACATGCCTAACCTAGATACTAAGAATTGAAATGGTTTTTCATCCAATGCCTTAGTGAATAGGTCGGCAAGTTGAAGATCTGTGTGAACAAAATGCATTTCGATTGTACCTTGTTCCACATGTCCTTGATAAAGTGATATCTAATGTCTATATGTTTGGTGCGTGAATGATGTACTGGATTACTTGTTATAGCTATAGCACTTTTAGAGTCACTAAAAATTGGGATATGATTTAACGTTATGCCAAAATCTCGCAGCTGGGTTCTCATCCACAAAATTTGTGAGCAGCAACTCGCAGCAGCGACATATTCAGCCTCTGCTGTCGATGTTGAGACACAATTTTGCTTTCGAGACGACCAACTTACGAGTTTACCCCCGAGAAATTGAGCGGCTCCAGAAGTGCTCTTTCTGTCCAGCTTGCATCCTGCGTAATCAGCATCTGTGTATCCTACGAGTTCAAAGCTTGGTTTCATCGGGTACCATAGACCTAGATTCGGAGTTCCCTTGAGATATTTGAAAATTCGCTTGACGGCGAGCATGTGAGATTCCTTTGGATCAGCTTGAAAGCGTGCACAGAGACACGTGGCGAACATGATATCAGGTCTACTTGATGTAAGATAGAGCAAGATCCTATCATGCCTCGATAAGTTGTCTGGTTAACAGATTTTCCTGAGGAATCTGCGTCAAGTTTGCATGAGGTAGACATGGGAGTCATGGCAGTATTTGAGTTGTCCAAGTTGTACTTCTTGAGTATGTCGTGAATGTACTTGGATTGACTGATGAAGATTCCATCGTGAAGCTGTTTAACCTGAAGTCCTAAGAAGAAACTTAGTTCGCCCATCATGCTCATTTCGAATTTCTGCTTCATTAGATCCCCAAAGTTCCTGCACATTCGTGAGTCTGTTGACCCGAATATGATGTCGTCAACATAGATCTGCACTAGCATAATGTCTGAGCCGTCCTTCTTGATAAAAAGAGTCGTATCAATCTTCCCTTTTGTGAAACTAGATGAGATGAGAAAATCCGAGAGGACCTCGTACCAGGCTCTGGGAGCTTGTTTAAGTCCATAGAGAGCTTTATCGAGTTTGTAGACATGGTCTGGGAGTTGTTCGTTTACAAAACCTTCAGGCTGGGATACAAAAACTTCTTCTTTTAGTATTCCGTTGAGGAATGCAGTTTTGACATCCATCTGGTAGACTGTGAAGTTTTTGTGTGCAGCGAAAGCTAAGAATATCCTGATGGCTTCTATTCTTGCGACTGGGGCATATGTCTCATCATAGTCGATTCCTTCTTGTTGATTGTAACCTTTTGCCACCAGCCTTGCTTTATTCCGAATAACAACTCCTTGCTCGTCCTTTTTGTTCTTAAACACCCATTTAGTCCCTATAATGGTTTTCCCAGCTGGTCTAGGTACTAGATTCCAAACTTGCAACCTTTCAAACTGATTGATTTCCTCCTGCATTGCAATTATCCAGTCTGGATCGGTGAGTGCTTCAGCTACTTTACTGGGTTCCTTTTGACTGAGAAAGCAGGAGTAGAGGCTTTCGTTATCGTTGATGCCCGAGTGGTTACTCCAGTGGAGGGATCTCCAATTATTTGTGAGTTTGGGTGGGCTCGAGTCCACTTTCTGGTACTAGGTTGTGATGATCCAGCTGTGTTTGTATCGTGTATTGTTTCTCCACCTTGATCAGCCTGATGTTCTATTTCTTCTCCAGGTTGTGGCATTACTGACTCTCTTGAAGAAATTTCTATTGTTGTATCATAGGGCTGAGGAGTTTCAGCACCTGAGCTGGATATGATCTCTGTATCTGTTGGGGTTCACTATCGTCATCAAGGTGAAGATTTTCCATTGTAGGAGGGGTATTGTCATTGCTAGTCTCCGCATGATCAATATTTTCTGGTGCCGCAGAAGTTGTAGGAGCAGTGGGTGGTAGCGGCTTTGGGAAGAGATCTTCAAATAAGAGATCGAGTTCCATGTCACTTAACGCATTTGTTTTTGAAGTTCCGCCCGCAGAAGAAGTGCTAGGTTGATCCTTTGTCAATTCTCGTAGAAGTCCTGGTTCTGGACTGATTTGTGCAGAAACGACTCGGTCTACTTCATCAAACGTTACGTTAATGCTCTCCATGACAGATCTTTTCTCCTTGAGATATATGCGATAGGCTTTTGATGTTGTTGAGTATCCCACCAGTATGCCTTCGGATGCTTTTGGGTCAAGTTTGCCTCTATCTTCACGATCATTTGCCACATAGCACTTGCATCCAAAGACTTTCAGGAATGAGACGTCTGGCACTCTACGATTTATCAACTCATAGGGAGTCCTATTGAACCTCTTGTGAAGTGAGCCACGATTTTGAGTGTAACAAGCTGTGTTCATTGCTTCGGCCCACAAGAAGTGAGGTAATCCAGAGTGAATGAGGAGAGTACGAGTTGCTTCAACTAAGGTTCTATTCTTGCGCTCAATTATCCCATTTTGTTGAGGTGTTTTAGCTGCTGCGAACTGTTGAGTGATTCCAAGTGATGCATAGAAGTCACTGAGTTTTCTGTTCTTAAATTCTGTCCCATTATCAGTTCTGATGATTTGTGCACTTAGTTGGTAGAGGTATTGAGCGGTCTTGATAAAATCAATGATTAGACCTGGAGTTTCGTCCTTGGTTCTGAGAAATTTGGTCCAAGTGTAGCGCGAGAAGTCATCCACAATAACCAACACATATTTTCGCCCATTAATGGTCTGGATTCGCATAGGTCCACACAGATCCATATGAATGAGTTCGAGAGGTTTGGAAGTTGAGGCTATGTGTTTGGTTCGGTGAGATGCCTTCCTTATCTTTCCCATTTCGCAAGCTGAGCAGAGATTCTCCTTGTGGTATCTGAACGAGGGAAGTCCCTTGACCAAGTTTTCTGATCGCAGTTTGTTAAGGTCTTTGAAGTTGAGATGGGAAAGTCGCTGATGCCAGAGATGGTTCTGATGTAGGGAGGCTCGAGAGATGAGGCACGTCGGTCGGACAGTTTTGAGATCAATGGAGTAGAGATTCGTTTTCCTATAGCCAGTGAGTAACTCTCTTCCATTGTTATCTGTGACACTACATTTGTTGGTCTCGAAGTTCACCTTGTAGCCTTTGTCACAGAAGCGTCCGATGCTGAATAAATTGTAGCTCAGGCCTTCGACGTAAGACACCCCTTTGATGGTCAGTCTGTCATGGATGAGATCACCCGTCCCTAGCAGGGAAGCAGATTGCCCGTTTCCGAAGTAGACCTTTCCAAGAAATCCTTCAGAAAAGTTGCTCAACAGCTCTTTGTTTCCAGTCATGTGTGAGGAGCAACCTGAATCTAAGTACCACACATGACGGACCTGCAAAAGAAATCAAGTAAGTTTAGGCACCCATTTATAGATGGGCCCTTCTTTGATAGCATGTTTAAATGTAAACTTGTTCGTTGCTAGATATGTTTCCTTGCTAGGTTGTTGGATAATTGGTCTAAGAATCCAAGCGTGACGTTTTCCTATAAAATGCAGTTCGGATTTAGGAATCCAAATCTGTTTTTGATTTAATTTCTTGTTCGGCTTGGTCTTGGATGCAGTGTGATTCTTTATTTTCGATTTGTTAGAATGATTGGACGGCGTGGGTGATATGCTCTTAGAATGAATGCTATTCGACGTGGGAGCGTTTTTGTTGAAATGATTGACGTGAGGAAAAGAAAGTATAGCATTGTTTTCATGACAGAATTTCGAATTTAGGGCATGAAATAACGAAATACGTTCAGCGACATTACAAGAAGTCACTTTAGGAAATGCAAAAAGATTTCGAAACATGAGAAGAATGGTTGGGGACTGGTCTCTTTTTCTTGTCAGGGGCTGTTGTCTTCTTTGCTGAGCCAGATCGAACCTTCTTCGCTTCCTTAGATCTCATGCCTTTGTCTGTGGGTACATGTGATACAAAGTTAGTGTGAGATACAGGAATTTCCTTGGCAGATTGTTTGCATTTATATGTAGAGGATTCTGGAACAGGACGGGAGGTGGAAGGTTTGTGAACATCAGGAAAGTTTTTAAGAGTATATATTTTGCTCAACAAAATAGTTTTCTCTTCTTCGTGAGCTTTCCTTTCTGATCCAAGAGAGGTTGTCAAGGCACCTATTTTCCGAATAATCTCAGGAATATAAATAAATGAATAAATAGGTTTAGCCTGTTCGTCAGAGTCTTCTTGAATTTCGGGTCCAAATGGTGACATGTAATCATCAGAGAGAGGTGTCTCTCTAGTTTTGTAGCTATTGTTGAGTACTGTGTAGTCACACGCGATTTGAGCCCATTCCTTATTCTTCCGTTTCTGTTCGTCAGACTCAGTCACCTCTCTTGAGCTTACGAAGGGCCTTAACTGTTCAATACTTAACCCAAACCGTTTAATATTGTACAGTGAGAGTACTTTATCTGTTTCAGGGTTAGTAGTCGGCTCATATCCTAACCCTTCACGGGGATCATAGAATTCTACATCTTTAGGTTGGCTAAGAAAGACGGTTCGTTCAGATTGACCTCTCTTGGTGATTATATCCTCTAACTCCTTGACTTTCTTGTAAAGACGAACAAGTTCGTTCGTGATAAGTTCGTATTGAGATAATACATTATCTCGTTCCTCTTCACTGTCTTTCAAGATTCTCTTTATACCACTAATTTGCTTTTCTTTGTCTTCTATAAGATCTTCTAAAGTCTTTGTTTTAGTTTCAGATAAGGTTAAAGATTCATTAAGAATAGCTATCTCTTCCTGTTGTTTGTTTAATAAGGCATAATTTTTGTTAAAGTTTCTTTGGAGTTCTGAGTAATCTTTACGATGCATGGAGAGCTCGGCTATCCTACGTTCTAGTTTAATAAAATCATCTAGGGATGGAGTGTATACCTCCAGGTCGGATGAAGAGACATCCGTCCTGTCTGATCCGAGGGCTGGCTCATCTTCGTCGGAGTCATCCTCACTGCTTTTCACCATGAAGGCCATTTCTTCTTCCTCCTCGTCAGATGTGTCCTCCAGCCATTCCTCTTCCTCAGCTACCAAGACAATCCCCGCCTCCTTGCGCTGTGAGAGCTGAAATTTTTTCTTGTAGTATTCAGTGTTTTTCTTCTTAGGTCTGAAGCATTCAGAAGCAAAGTGACCCGGCTTGCCACAGTTGAAGCACTTCTTGACCACTTCAGATTTCTTAGTTTCAGTCTCATCAGGGGCAGCGAGCTTCTGTTTTCCACTTGAGGTTCGTTGTTTGTTGAAGGAGGAGGATGTTTTCTTGGCGCTCATCTTGTTGACCGTTTCTGAGATTATGGCCAGTTTCTTTCTGATTGATTCGAGTTCGTCCTCAGATTCTTGGTCAGATTCGGCGTTGTCAGAGGTGTCAGATTGAACGACCTGCTTTCCTTTAGAAATTCTTGAACTCCTATTGCTTGACTTAGAAGTCACGAGTGCGATTGGTTCCATGTCAACATTGGTTTTCCCTTCGTTCTTGATTTCTTTGGCATATTGTGAGTACTGTGAGAGATTATCGTGTAGGGAGTGAATGTCCATAGCGTCCAAATCTTTGTTCTGTTGCTTAACCAGAACTACAATCCGTCCCCATTCAGGTTGAAGTGTGGAAAGGAACTTGATGTTGTGTTCGAGATTGGAGCGTTGGATATTGATTTTTCTCATCTCGTTGATGATGGTTAGGAAACGAAGATAGACATCTCGAAGTTCCTCCCCCTCCTTAGCTTTGAAGGAGTCATAGGCAGTGAGAATGCTGGACTTCTTAGACAAGTTGCTAACTTTCGTTCCAACCATCATCTTGCAGACTTCATCCCAAATTTCCTTTGCAGTGACCATTGCGTCAACTTGCTTGTAGACATCATTTGGTAGAGCTTGAAGTACATAGTGTCGCGCAAGCTTGTCTGCTCTGGCTCGTGCTCTCTCAGCATCGTTGTATCGACTAGGGTCCTTAGGAGTTCTCCTCTCTGGAATTGCAGGAACCGCATCGGGTTGAGCAGGAATGATGGTCCAAAATTGAGCAGGTCCTTCAAAAATGGAGGAAAGCATGTCGTTCGCGAGGTCTACATCCTTGATTTCTATAAAGTTGATGAATCGTTGCTTCCATATGCCGTACTCTCCCTATCTTAGTAGTGGTGCACGGTTGTCAGATCCAATAGCAAGACCGTCCATGTTTATGTTTGGTAATGATCGTTAACGCGAGATATATCTGCGAAATGAAATGCTTTAGTTTTGAATAAAATATAGTCAAGTTTGAATAATTTCTAGTGTTGAGTCTAAGTAGGTAAATTCACTTGGTGAATTCTGTCGCAATATAAGAATTTGGTGAATTTAGTGTACTGCTCAAGTATGGAACGATTGGTGTTATGTGAGATTGAGGATTTTGTTCTACTCAATTTGAATGCTTGATCGATTCTAGTATGATGATATGGACACAAACTCGGCGATTGGTCCTAAGTGTTGAGAATTGGGCAATTGAAATTGAGTTAAGATTTCAAGAATCGGGCGAGAGAGTTTTGAAAATGTGAGTTTCGATCGAAAGAGGGATTTCAGATTAGATTGAGCTAGTTTCGATCGAAAGGGATTTCGTCTTGATTTGAATAAATAGTTTCGATTGATAGAAATGAGAAGGTTTCGGGCGATCTTGGTCCAAATTGGCTTAATTTTGGACTTTCGCCGAGATATGAGTTGGGCGAAACTTAGCAAATCGATCGAAATTGGATACTGTAGCGTTTCAGGCGAAACTGATTTGGCTTTCGCCGAGAATTGTATCGATCGAAACTGTAAAATTAGGAACTGTAGCGTTTCGGGCGAAACGGATTTGGCTTTCTCCGAGAATTGTATCGATCGAAACTGTGAAATTGGGAGTTGTAGTGTTTCGGGCGAAACGAATTTGGCTTTCGCCGAGAATAGTATCGATCGAAACTGTGAAATTGGTGAGAGAGAACTCAAAATTCGAATCGATTGAAACTACTCACTGTGGGTTTCGATCGAAACCTTCAAACTCAAAAGTGCTGTTCTGTCGATATTTATGAACAGTTCAGTAAAAAAAAAGATTTTTGGATTCGTTTTTGCTCAAATCTTACTCAAACTTGACTGAAATCGACGTGAAAGAACATAAATATACTCAGTAGCAGTTTTCTAACGTTTTAGGGGTCAAAAATCATTGAAGACGAGTTAAAGACACCCAAAAACAGAGAAAATGTTGAAAATGAGTTTTCAAGCCAAAAACTTCTTCAAATCACGTCGGAATCGAGCAAAACTGGATTCAAATGGAAGATATTGATCCGCGTTAGGCTCTGATACCACTTGTTGGCCCTTTTTATTACCAAACAAGGATCAAAAGAAAGGTTTGAATGTGTAAAACGTGAAGAACACCTTGAGTGCGTGTTAGTGTGTGTTTTTCTAAGGTAAAGTACAAGGTGGCTTACCTTTCTAATTCTTTTGATAAAACCCTAATTAGGGCTATTTGGGCTTTATATACCACAATTGTTTGGTATATTAAAGCCCAATACAAAACTATGACTTAATATCATAAGTCACCCCAAACTACTACAATCCTCTAAATAAACATATTAATCCAAGATTACATAAATTAAAGGATGCTACAAAATATTCCTAACAATTTCGTCGCATAAGAAATGCGGTACGAAAAAACTGTTGAGATGTTCTCGCGGAGAACGTTATAGAGGCAACGAGAATGAATTGGAGAGGTGTGGCGACCCTACTTCCTAATTAGGTTAATTGGCGGATTTCCGCAACGAAAGTCGCGGAGGACCCGATTTTTTTTCGAAAACTTTTAAGGATAAATAATATACATATATGTACTAAGTCGGGTCTACAAAAATACGTCGATATAATACATCGGGCCGAAGTCCCAAAAATCTAAACCCGACTATCCTACGCCTCTCCACAGGTCGCGTCCCATGTACCGCTCCGCCCTCAAAAGCCCGTGGAGTCACCGCCGCCAGCCAGCCTACAGCTCACCCGGACACGCATCGGTTTCGGGCTCAGACTTACCTACAAAAATAATACCCTGAGCAAAATTGCCCAGTAGGTGGTAGTAAAACATGCAATGCGTGCGCTCAACCCAATCCCAAAACCTCACACCTCACATCATAATAATGCACGCTCGAATCAATCTCACATCTCATCACATAACTGGGCCCTAGGCTAGACTCAGCACCCACGCGCGCAATGGCAAAGTACGCCATAAACCATGTGGTAGCCCACGCCGGCCGTGCCGGGTCGCTCCTTCCGCACTAAATCTCAACCCGACGGTTTTCCCCGAGTAGTATACCACTAATCCTGGTAGACAGGAATCTCACATCTGTCAGCCGTCCCTGAGCCAAATAATATCCGGTGGTGTACACCTCGGGTGGCTCAATCCCGAGTAGATGGGTGTCGCAAACCCCCTCTCCCACCAGGTGCTACACGAGTCTAACCCTGACGACCAGTAACGGTCACTCTACCCCATTCGTCTGACACCGTAAGGTGTCACCGTACAAATACGGTGTCATCATCTCTCCCGTGCATGTCGTGAAATGCACACATAATCAGTCAATATGAAAACACGTTCACCGAAATCACATAATCGGATAGTTATAAAACTAGGCCGAATGTTTTAAAATCCAAAAATAATATTTATAATTTAAAATATGGGTTGACCCGAAAATATAAGTTATAGTACGAAACTATTTTATTTTACAATTGATTTGGGCTGAAAATAATTTTATTTAAATGTATGGGGCCTGAATAGGGCAAAAGCCCAAAATAAAATTCGCTGGTCAACTCTGGTCAAAGCCCAAATTGAAATCGCCCGATCCCACTTAAAGCGCTTGGTCAACCCGCAAAAGTTCAGGTCAAAATTCGAATTCAAAGGACTTTCAATACATTCGCGAAATTGCCCGATCCGCGAAGCCCGGATTTAAGCCCGCGAGAAGCCCGACATCACTCACAGGAACCACCCCGCGAAAATGAAGTCGGCCCGCGAGAACTTAAAGTCGGCCCGTGCTATCTCACGGCTCGCGAAAAACTTAAGCCCGCGAGAACCCGAATTTTGGCCCGCGAAACATGTTTTACTCACACTGCGAAAATACTTGGGCCCGCGACAAACTTTCAAGACCCGAAATTCCATTCGGCTGACTTTCCTATTTATTTAAAAATCCTTTTCGCTCATAACCCGCGAAATAAATCGGCCCGCGATTTGAAATCACTCGCAAAATTAAAATCGCTCGCAAACTCACTGTTCACTCGAAAAACTTTACGAAGAAATTTAACAAGTTCTTCCTGCCGCAACACATAAATTAAATCATCAACACAAAGAACTCATATTTTGAGTTCGAAATCACGTCATGACACATACGACATAAGATTACAAAAATCCGAAAACTCTAGATTAAGAACTCGAATGGCCTTCCAATCGAATTCTAACATTTTTACGGAAAATAATTTGCCTTAAAAGGGTTTGTAGGGGTTATAAACCACCTACCTAGCCTCCAAGCTAATTTGAATTAAATCCCTAGGTTGAAATCTGCTCGAGTTTGTCAGCTCCTTCACTGTTTTGGTCGTCACCTAATATATCTAATCCCTTAACTCACGTAAAGAAATAAATAAATACATATATATATATATATATATACTTATGAAAGATTTATTAAGTTATCGGTATGATTCTTACCTCCTAGCTATGTTTGGAGTTTAATTCTTAAGTTGCAATCGACGAGAGCTTGCCAAGAATTTTGCTTCTCCTTTCACGTTGCTTTTCTCAAGATGCAAATGAGGGTTTTCTTCTGATTTTCTAACTTTATCTAGATTCTACTACTAAGCATGCATGTGTATCATTCCATCGTTACTTTCCCTCTCATTAAGTAATGTCTCATGCTTATCTTGATTATTTGGGCCAAGCTAATTATTTATATGGGTCTCAAATTGATTTCCCTATCTAATTGTAACCCCTCCTTGGGCTTTTATAATATTTCTAGTTAGCTAATTTAGCTCATATTACTTTATCTAATTTCCGGGCCCAATTATTCTCTTCGACTTAATTCCAAAAATCCACTTTGTCCGAAAATTAACTTCATTAATTTCGAACATTACAAAATAATCCCGTATTAATTTTACGGGTATTACATCATCCCCCCCTTAAAAGAAATTTCGTCCCCGAAATTTAAGTCGTCGAAAACAACTCGGGGTACTTCTTGCGCATTTCGTCTTCTCGTTCCCAAGTGGCTTCTTCCATTGTCTGGTTCCGCCACAAGACCTTCACTAGGGGGATGTTCTTATTCCTAAGTCGCTTCACCTCGTACATCAAAATCTCTACCGGCTTTTCTTCGTAACTCAAGTCCGGTTTCAACTGCTGATGAAGCGTCTCACTTCGTAGCACGTGATTCGGGTTCGGAACGTACTTCCGTAACGTAGACACGTGGAAGACGTCATGAACTTGTGCTAGAGGTTTCGGCAGTTCTAACTGGTACGCTACTTCGCCGACTCTTTTCAAAATCTGGAAGGGTCCTGTATATCTTGGACTCAACTTTCCTTTTCGTCCGAATCGTTTAACACCCTTCATAGGTGATATCTTGAGGAAGACCTGATCACCTTCTTCGAACTCCAACGGCCTTCGTCTTTTGTCCGCGTAACTCTTCTGACGACTTTGGGCCGTTTGCATCCTCTCCCGAATCTTACTAACAGCTTCGGTCATCTCACGAACCATTTCGGGGCCTAACAGCGCCTTCTCGCCGATTTGATCCCAATGAACTGGGGATCGACATTTACGCCCGTACAAGGCTTCGTAAGGCGCCATCCCAATTGTCGCTTGATAGCTGTTGTTGTACGAAAATTCGATCAACGGGAGATATTTACTCCAGCTTCCTCGGAAATCCAAAACACATGCCCTCAACATATCTTCAACTGTCTGGATCGTCCTTTCCGATTGTCCGTCAGTCTGGGGATGATATATGCTGAGCTGAAGGACAATTTAGTTCCCATAGCTTTCTGTAAACTTATCCAAAACTGGGACAAAAACCTTGAATCTCGATCTGAAACGATCGACATCGGGATTCCATGAAGTCGCACTATTTCTTGGATGTACAACTCTGCGTACTTTTCCATGGAATATGTTTGATTGATCGGCAGAAAATGGGTGGACTTAGTTAGTCTGTCGACAATCACCCAAATTGCGTCATGACCTTTTACAGTCTTTGGTAACCCGACGACGAAATCCATCGTTTTGTGGTCCCACTTCCACTCGGGTGTCGTCAAAGGTTGCAGCATTCCTGCCGGTCTTTGATGTTCTGCTTTGATCCGTTGACAGGTCAGACATCGACTTACGAAAGCAGCAACATCTCTTTTCATTCCTGGCCACCAGTAGTTCGTGCGCAAGTCCCGATACATCTTCGTGGCACCGGGATGCACCGAGTAGATTGTCGTATGCGCATCCGTCATTAAAGTTCGGCGGATTTCTTCATCCTTCGGCACATACAGGCGACCTCTGAATCGTAAGCTTCCGTCGTCTCGAAATTCAAAATCTGACGGAACATCTGTATCTTGTTCGTTTTGAATCTTCAGATACAATTCATCTTGTTTTTGTGCCTCGATGATTCGATCTAACAGCGTTGGCTTAAGTGTTAACGCTGCTAATCTTGCTTCAATCTCCCCAAAGTTGATTACCTCAATTCCGAGTTGACACAATTCGGTACTTATGGCTTTCCGGCTCAACGCGTCTGCGACCACGTTAGCTTTTCCTGGATGATAACTTATCACACAGTCGTAGTCTTTCACTAGTTCGAGCCATCGTCTTTGCCTCATATTCAACTCCTTCTGTGTGAAGAAGTACTTCAGGCTCTTATGATCCGTAAAGATCTCGCACCTTTCTCCGTACAGATAGTGTCGCCAGATCTTGAGGGCAAACACTACGGCAGCGAGTTCAAGATCATGGGTGGGGTAATTCTTCTCGTATGGTTTCAATTGTCGGGAGGCATATGCAATTACCTTCCCGTTCTGCATCAATACGCACCCCAAACCATTTTTCGAGGCATCACTATATACTGAGAATCCTTCGGTACCCGAAGGTATTGATAGAACTGGAGCCGTCGTCAATCTTTTCTTCAGCTCATGAAAGCTCTGCTCGCATTCATCGGTCCACTTGAAAGGGACATTCTTCTTCGTCAAATTCGTAAGTGTCGAGGCTATGCTGGAAAAGTCCTTAATGAACTTTCGATAATACCCAGCAAGCCCTAGAAAACTTCTGACTTCCGTGGGAGTGGTCGGTCGTGGCCATTTATCTATTGCTTCAATTTTACTGGGGTCTACTGAAATTCCGCTTCCCGAATTTAGCGAATAATTGCTTCTCTCGGAGAATTGCAAGGACCGTTCTCAGATGTTCCTCGTGTTCCTCCTTTGTCTTAGAATAGATGAGGATATCGTCAATAAAGACAATACCAAAGCGGTCCAGAAATTCCTTAAACACTCGGTTCATTAGATCCATGAAAGCAGCAGGAGCATTTGTTAGCCCGAAAGGCATGACCAAAAATTCGTAGTGGCCGTACCTCGTGCTGAACGCAGTTTTGGAAACATCCATCTCACGGATCTTTAATTGATGATACCCAGAACGTAGGTCGATCTTCGAGAATACCGTCGCCCCTTGGAGTTGATCGAATAAATCGTCTATCCTTGGCAGCGGGTATTTATTCTTAATCGTGATTTTATTGAGTTCACGATAATCGATGCACATTCTCATTGACCCGTCTTTCTTTTTAACGAATAATACTGGGGCTCCCCATGGCGAGAAACTGGGTTGAATAAAACCCTTCTGCAACAAATCTTCCAATTGTTCCTTTAGTTCTCGTAGTTCGTTCGGTGCTAACCGATACGGGGATTTAAAGATTGGGGCAGCTCCAGGTACAAGGTCTATAGCAAATTCAATTTCCCGATCCGGATGTAATCCCGGAAGATCCTCGGGAAACACGTCGGGATATTCACTTACTATAGGAACCTCCACAAGCTTCGGATGGGAAGATTCCTCGGCTTTCAATGCGAAGATCAGGAATGATTCGCAACCCGTATTCACGAGTCGCTGAGCTTTCAAGGCAGAAATTCGAGGGATTGTCTTACCATTTTTCTTTCCCGAAAATTCAAATTCCTCTCCCTCGAGTGATCGGAACCTAACTACCCTCTTTGAGCAATCAATAATGGCCCCGTACTTCGAGAGCCAATCCATCCCGAATATGATGTCGTAATCGTTCATCGGGATTACTATTAAGTCTACGTTCAACTCCCTACCCTCAATACTAACAGGGCAATTCTTTACAACTAAATTTGTCCGAGTTGGATCTCCGTATGGTAAGGATACTATGAAATTGCATGAAGAATGGGTGGGATAGATTCCCGCCCTAGTCACGAAATTGGCCGCACAAACGAATGTGTGGCTCCGGAATCAATCAGAATTGAAGACGGTACGTGAAAGATATTCAACGTACCAGTCACCACGGTTGGGTTCGCCTCCGCCTCCTCGTTGGTCAACGTAAAAACGCGTGCAGGCACAGGTGGGGGTCGAATCAGGTTCTGCGGATGGTTTTGCTGTAGCGGCTGAGCTCTCGTACAATTCCGTGCTACATGCCCTGTCCCACCGCATCGAAAGCACTGCAGAGTCTGCAGTGGTCGTGGTCCATAGCAGATGCCAAAATGATTTCGCCCGCATTGCTGGCATTGGGGCGCTGGCACCGGTGGTCGGTTAGGAACATTGATTGGTCCCTGATAAGTGTTTGGGCGCCACATCTGCTGACCAGGTCGATTGCCTTTATTCTTCGAGCCCTTGCCGAAGAATTGCCGCTTCTGGCTACTTCCTCCTTGCTGGCTCTCCCTCTTACGATTGGCATCCTGGACATCCCTTACTATTCCTTCCGCCTGCTCTGCTATCAATGCTCGCTCCGTCGTTTGGCGGAATTCTAATTGTCGTACACCCACTATACTCAAGTCCCGATAGAACTCGGGCTTCAGCCCTCTGAGAAATCTCGTCACCTTCAACATGTTGGTCGCAACGAGATGCGGGGCAAAACGAGACAATTCCTCAAATCGGCGAATATATTCCGCAACTGGCATGCGTCCCTGCTTCAGATTCATGAACTCGTACATTCGCTGCTCTTGGTTGTGAGCAGTGAAGTACTTGTCGTAGAAAAGCTCTCTGAAGCGCTCCCATGTCATAGTAGCGGGATCCTCTAACACCTTTACGGTGTTCCACCAAAAACGCGCGCTTCCCCGAAGTAGGGAAACGGCACACAATACTTTCTCATTATTCGGCACACGGCTATAAACAAAGAGATCTTCTATTGTGCCGATCCAATCCTCGGCCATTGCAGGTTTGGCGGCCTCGGCGAAGGTTGGGGGATTAAGTTTGCGGAATCTTTCCCCAATAATTTCAACACGATCAGGCTGCGGGGAAGAACGGTGTTCAGATGAGCTCCGATGATTGATCAGATCATTGATCTGGTCTGACTGTCGTTGGATTAATTCAGTCAGACGATGGATAGTATCGCGCTCACGAGTCGAGGACTCAGGTTCGTCCCGCCGACTCGTTTCTCCTAAAAGCTCACGTCTCGGTCGTCCTCGCGACATTTCCAACTACTATATAATACACAAACGAGCACATAAGAACACATAATCACGTTAGCATATAATACTTACAGGCAAGGCTGGTTCTCCTGGCTTCTGAGCGGCAGTACATGGACAGTCTTCAGAACCTAAAACCTAACGCTCTGATACCACCTGTGGCGACCCTACTTCCTAATTAGGTTAATTGGCGGATTTCCGCAACGAAAGTCGCGGAGGACCCGATTTTTTTCGAAAACTTTTAAGGATAAATAATATACATATATGTACTAAGTCGGGTCTACAAAAATACGTCGATATAATACATCGGGCCGAAGTCCCAAAAATCTAAACCCGACTATCCTACGCCTCTCCATAGGTCGCGTCCCATGTACCGCTCCGCCCTAAAAAGCCCGTGGAGTCACCGCCGTCAGCCAGCCTACAGCTCACCCGGACACGCATCGGTGTCGGGCTCAGTCTTACTTACAAAAATAATACCCTGAGCAAAATTGCCCAGTAGGTGGTAGTAAAACATGCAATGCGTGCGTGCACTCAACCCAATCCCAAAACCTCACATCATAATAATGCACGCTCGAATCAATCTCACATCTCATCACATAACAGGGCCCTAGGCTAGACTCAGCATCCACGCGCGCAATGGCAAAGTACGCCATAAACCATGTGGTAGCCCACGCCGGCCGTGCCGGGTCGCTCCTTCCGCACTAAATCTCAACCCGACGGTTTTCCCCGAGTAGTATACCACTAATCCAGGTAGACAGGAATCTCACATCTGTCAGCCGTCCCTGAGCCAAATAATATCCGGTGGTGTACACCTCGGGTGGCTCAATCCCGAGTAGATGGGTGTCGCAAACCCCCTCTCCCACCAGGTGCTACACGAGTCTAACCCTGACGACCAGTAACGGTCACTCTACCCCATTCGTCTGACACCGTAAGGTGTCCGTACAAATACGGTGTCATCATCTCTCCCGTGCATGTCGTGAAATGCACACATGATCAGTCAATATGAAAACACGTTCACCGAAATCATATAATCGTATAGTTATAAAACTAGGCCGAATGTTTTAAAATCCAAAAATAATATTTATAATTTAAAATATGGGTTGACCCGAAAATATAAGTTATAGTACGAAACTATTTTATTTTACAATTGATTTGGGCTGAAGATAATTTTATTTAAATGTATGGGGCCTGAATAGGGCAATAGCCCAAAATAAAATTCGCTGGTCAACTCTGGTCAAAGCCCAAATTGAAATCGCCCGATCCCACTTAAAGCGCTTGGTCAACCCGCAAAAGTTCAGGTCAAAATTCGAATTCAAAGGACTTTCAATACATTCGCGAAATCGCCCGATCCGCGAAGCCCGGATTTAAGCCCGCGAGAAGCCCGACATCACTCACAGGAACCACCCCGCGAAAATGAAGTCGGCCCGCGAGAACTTAAAGTCGGCCCTTGCTATCTCACGGCTCGCGAAAAACTTAAGCCCGCGAGAACCCGAATTTTGGCCCGCGAAACCTGTTTTACTCACACTGCGAAAATACTTGGGCCCGCGACAAACTTTCGAGACCCGAAATTCCATTCGGCTGATTTTCCTATTTATTTAAAAATCCTTTTCGCTCATAACCCGCGAAATAAATCTGCCCGCGATTTGAAATCACTCGCAAAATTAAAATCGCTCGCAAACTCACTGTTCACTCGAAAAACTTTACGAATCATGAACAAACCCTAAAATTTCCAGAAATTTAACAAGTTCTTCCTCCCGCAACACATAAATTAAATCATCAACACCAAGAACTCATATTTTGAGTTCGAAATCACGTCATGACACCAGGGACGGATCTACGTTGGGGCAAGAGGGGTCAGCTGCCCCCCAGCTGCAATGCGTATATTAGCTTATTTAGACACGAATAATAGCTTTAGCCTCGTGGTTACAGAGTAAAACTTAAAGTTCTGCCCCTCCCAATGTCGCGGGTTCGATTTCTATAAAGTGTTCTTTTCTTTTTTTCCAATAAAAAGCTATTGGGCTAGTGTGGGCTGGGCTGCCCCTCCATCTGACAGTTGGGCTGCCCCCCCAATGTTGTCATGCTAGATCCGTCGCTGCATGACACATACCACATAAGATTACAAAAATCCGAAAACTCTAGATTAAGAACTCGAATGGCCTTCCAATCGAATTCTAACATTTTTACGGAAAATAATACGCCTTAAAAGGGTTTGCAGGGGTTATAAACCACCTACCTAGCCTCCAAGCTAATTTGAATTAAATCCCTAGGTTGAAATCTGCTCGAGTTTGTCAGCTCCTTCACTGTTTTGGTCGTCACCTAATATATCTAATCCCTTAACTCACGTAAAGAAATAAATAAATACATATATATATATATACTTATGAAAGATTTATTAAGTTATCGGTATGATTCTTACCTCCTACCTATGTTTGGAGTTTAATTCTTAAGTTGCAATCGACGAGAGCTTGCCAAGAATTTTGCTTCTCCTTTCACGTTGCTTTTCTCAAGATGCAAATGAGGGTTTTCTTCTGATTTTCTAACTTTATCTAGATTCTACTACTAAGCATGCATGTGTATCATTCCATCGTTACTTTCCCTACTCATTAAGTAATGTCTCATGCTTATCTTGATTATTTGGGCCAAGCTAATTATTTATATGGGTCTCAAATTGATTTCCCTATCTAATTGTAACCCCTCCTTGGGCTTTTATAATATTTCGAGTTAGCTAATTTAGCTCATATTACTTTATCTAATTTCCGGGCCCAATTATTCTCTTCGACTTAATTCCAAAAATCCACTTTGTCTGAAAATTAACTTCATTAATTTCGAACATTACAAAATAATCCCGTATAAATTTTACGGGTATTACAAGAGGGTCTCGAAGTCTAACAAGTGCAGGTGTCCGTTTGTAATCATAGCTCAGGAGGGTTCGGGGACGAGGGAATGGTATACTCGCACGGGCCCACCGGAGAAATCCATGCACAATCACATCCTCATACAGTATCCCGAGGGACACCGTCAGACGAGTGGGTTAAGTAGCGAGGCAAGGAAAGTTGTAGAGGAAATGACTGCTGCGCAAGCGAAACCAGCTCATATCCTCTCAGCAATGAGGGCTCGACATGCAGAAGATCATGCGACGATCAGACACATATATAATTACAGAGATCGTTTGAAGAAGGACTATTCTGAGGCCGAGACGTGGTGAGCCAGTTAATGCACCAGTCGACACAGGCCGGATATTATGTTCGGTCCCTGGGAGACGTCGAGACTAATGTGGTGACACATGTTTTTCTCGCACACCCGGACTCACTCGCACTGGTGAGGACGTATCCTTACTTTATTGGCATTGACTCTACGTACAAGACCAATAGGTACAAGATGCCTCTAGTTGAGATTATAGGGATGACTCCCTCTAATCACAACTTCCTGTGTGGGTTTGCCGTTATGGAGGACGAGATGGAGAGAAGTTATTGGAGGGTGTTGCAGTCTCTTCGGGATATTCTGGGTCCAGGCGTCGACCCTTCAGCGATTGTGACTGATCGTGAGTTGGGCCTTCTTCGACCCATACAGATGGTATTTCCGCATCTCACCATCTGTTGTGCACGTGGCATATTTATAAAGACATGGAGCACAAAGTTTATCTGCTGACGGGGAAGAACAATAAGACCGCAGCTCACTTCACGCATAATGTCTGGAAAGCAGTCATGGAAGCTCCGACGATAGACGCATACAAGCAGGCTTACAGTGACATGTCTCTGCGCTGGGTAGCCCTCCGCTATCGTCCAGTACGTTGACGTGACATGGTTAGTGCATAAGGAGAAGTTCGTCAAAGCTTGGACGAACCAGGTGCTTCATTTCGGGAACACCACTACATGTTGTGTGGACAGTGCTCACAGCGAGCAATGGCTGAACTCGGCCACTGGTCTCTTGACACCGTGTGGGTGAAGGTGCACGAGCAGATTCAGAACCAGGTAAATTAATTATTATTACGTGTCGAACGAAATCCTTATCTAATAATTATTTATGTTAACATGCAGGCACTGGAGGAGTCCCGCTCGAAACGACCTATAGTGAACTCAGGATTTCCATTTCACACGGTATTGTACAGAGTTTCACACCATTCAATATCGATAATGGGAACTGAGTTGAGGCGTGCTAAATGACCGGCGGATGAGGTTTACTCCGAGTGCGGATGTGTGGTACGACGTACGCACGCGCTCCCATGTGCATGCGAGCTTCAGCAGTGTGTCGACGACAACTTCCCAGTTGCTGCAGACTGCGTGCACGATTTCTGGAGGACACTCACCATCGGCGAGGGAGTAACTCCCAATATTTCTGATCGGGATTACTTATACGACCTCGTGCGTGAGGCAGAAAGCCGCGATCCCGCCGTTATGCGTGGCCTCCATCGAGTCGTTAACGAACATCTGTATCCCGACGCCCGTGAGTGGAATGAGCCGGCATTAAGACGTCTGTCAAAGGTCGGCCGAAGAAAAAAAACTCGACGAAGCGGGATCGAAGTGCTTAGGAGTACGCAATCCCAATGGGTGGACGCAGCAGAGGGCACAACAGTCCCAGTCGTAGCAGCCAGGATCGTACGTCATCTTCGTCTATGAAGCGATCACGTGGATCTACTACGGAGACAGGTACTACTATCTTTTACTCGTAAATTCGTACTGACACGGATGCACATCTAATCCTGAAAAATGCGTTCTACCGGTGAATCAGACTTCTACCACACCCACTTGGCCAACCACGTAACAACAGTCATCCATCCGTATATAGTTAGTTATAAGGATGTGGTGGCTGACGGCAACTGTGGATTTCGCGTTATCGCTCATCATATTTACAATGACGAGGACGAATGGATCACCGTAAGGAATAACGTCGCGAACGAACTCGCGGCCCACTGGGAGCATTACTCGGCATTATACTATGGTGATTCATTGGAAATGCAGGTGAATCGTATACGCTGGGAAGGGGGGCCTTGTGGAGTGAACCACTGGATGTCGACACCGTGTGATCTGTGGGCTGTGGCGATAATTTGGAACGCTGTAATTATCCTCTACGGGTACGGCAATGGGTCGAACATCAACATCCATTCGAACACAATATTGCCATTGTGTGCCGGTCGGACTGCTACTGGACCGAGCCGTACGATCGTCATGGCGCACCTTGGAGATGATTATCAGCATTATATTAGACTTAACCTATGTCCAGATTTTCCTATGCCCATCTTACATCCATATTGGTACACGTATCGTGATGGTCGAGTTGCCGGTTGGGAAAGAAGATATAAGAGTCGATTGGATCACTGGCTGCACCTAATGGAGCAGTATAATTTGTGACTCTTTATGTATCGACGCGTACTGTTTATGTTTGGAATATTTTTTTGCATCTTTATGCCGTTTCGAATTAATAGATAGTACAAATTATAAAATAAAAAATTACTACTACAAATAATTATTCCCGAACAGGAGTTAAATATTTATTAAAAAAATTAACGGACGAAAAAAAGCAATTTCGGCCGCCTATAGAGGCGGCCGAAAATGCAGTGCCGGCCGAGAGGTAGTATCCGCCGGCGCAGCCCCGACCGAAAATGATTTTCGGCCCTACCTGTCTGGGCCGAAATACATTTTCGGCCGGCAGAAGGAGCGGCCGAAAAATATTTCGGCCATGACTTGTGCCGGCTGAAAATGTTTTTCGGTCGTGCCGTGCGCCGGCCCAAAAATTCGTTCGATCTGGACTTTTTTCAAACGATTCCGACCCGTGTTCGAAAATATCGATCGATCGGCCTTAAAATGTTAAATCGAATTTTTTTTTTACGTTACTACGTTTCGATCCATTGCCGAAGATCGTTCGAATTTATTTGAGTATGTATTTTTCAGTATTTCGTACCGGAATTATAATTATTTCTTTTTAAATTAATTTAAATATCACAAGGGCAAAATTGTCTTTTTACAGGCCTTTAGGGGCGGTGATTAGTAAAAAGGGAGCGGTGAATAGTAATTCCCTTTTTAAATTGCAGAGAACATTTACCTTGAAGGAAAACAATGAAACTCACAGTCCTCTAAACTTTAACCACCGAGAACATTTCACAAAACCTCGCAGCTAAGCCATTGAATTCATCCCAAAAACGATTGAGTCGTCGTCCCTTTCGCAGACGACTCGATTGATAGGTAGGTATGACCACCACTCGCAATTTCTTGTGGAATTTGTCCAAGAAATGTATGACTGCCGGTCTGATAGGCGTCACCGTCTCCGACCGCTACGCCAGCTTTATGGCCGTTCGCGGCTCGTCGATGTCTCCGACTCTTAATCCGCGCGACAAGGATTCCGCTGCTATCGTTTTAGGTAATTGCCTCTTTTTTTTTCACTTTGGCTTTGAGTTTCGATTGCAGCGAGTGAGATTGCTTGTTTTTTTTATTGTTTTTTTGTGTGGCTGCAGATGATTATGTGCTGGTGGAGAAACTATGCCTTGATAAATACAAGTTCTCCAGGGGTGACATTGTTGTTTTTCGGTAAATTGCTCGCTTGCCATTTGCGATTTTTCGCTGGTTCCAAGTCCTGATTGACTGTCCATTTATACTCTGATCCTATGCTTTGGTGAAGTAGTTGGAGTTTGGTATTTCACATAAACTTAGGCATTTATAGGAACTTCCTTAGCAGTTACGAAACTTTAGTGAATTCGAGTTCAATGCATAAGATGCCTGATGAAAGAAGCTGATTTGGTTTATCGATAGTGTAGGATGAGATAACCCTCTGGTTTGTTTAGTGTTGCTTAACTTTAGTATGTAGCACCTCTTGTTATATCTTTCCAAAGCTGAGTAGCAAAAGTGGGTTTCAAGAAGACATTGGGGATGGGGAAAGTGTAACTACACTGAAAGATGAGAGTAATGTCAAATTTTTTGGTTCTCTCCGAACGTATCGATGATATCTTATTGATTGGCCTTTCCATAACACACACAACTTGATTTTGCAGTTCTCCGAGCAATTATAATGAAAAGAACGTCAAAAGAATTGCTGCTTTGCCCGGAGACTGGATCCACCTCCCTTTGCTTGACGCCGTAAGGGTTCCTGAAGGGCATTGTTGGGTTGTAGGTGACAATGCAGCTCTGAGTAGAGATTCGCGATCATTTGGTCCTGTACGTGATAATCTTTTTCTTTTTTCTTTTATTTCTATCTATCAAAATCTGCTCCGGAACTTGGAATCGTTGGTTGGGTTTCGGCGCGATTGCAGCAACTAGAATCATTTGAACTTTCATTCACTCAGTTCTATACTGGACATGAAAGTTCCTATTTACTAAGCATTGGTTGGCATGTTTGCTATTCACTACGAACCGACTTGCTTATGTGATTTGCAAAATCGGACCATCATTTGATGTTGTTTTTCTAAGGACTTGAAAATATTTTTTGGTTGAGCAGATTCCTCTGGGTTTGATATGTGGGCGCATTACGCACGTTGTTTGGCCGCCTCAAAGGATAGGTAGAGTTTGCAGTGGTAATGCTGACGTATTGCCCGAGGTTGAGATTCGTGCTTCGTAATTTTAGTCGAACGCATACAACGACCACTAGCTTTTTCCTAGAAACTGTTTTTGCTTCAGTCTTCATCATCATCATCATCATCATCATCATCATCTTTGTCGTCGTATTATTATCGTTCTTTATTTATTTTTCCATGTATTGTCTGAAAATTATCAAATTTCAATCGGCACTCGTGATTATGAAAGCAGTTGGAAATTAATATATATTCTTGCACAAAGTAGTAGTAAAAACAAAATATGCATTGTGGAGCTTTTCGCCTCTCGATAATCTAAACTATTATCTATCATGCAAGAATCACCAACGTCGTCTTGCGCACGCCGTGCGCCTTCTCATTCATGACAAATCTTATTATTATGCACAGACATCGAATGAAGGGATCACACAAGCACTATACATACAATCTTAAATAAGAAAAAACCCAAAATCAATTTTTGTCTTTTAATGCAATGACCACTACGCCTATCATTATATTATGTATCCAAACTTGATGAGAGCCAAATGTTAATGCGGTACATTAAGATCGACCCTTGTCCGTACAACTCTTTGATCATCATCTCTACCATCAACTCTTACTCTCGACTTAAGGAAAACCTAAGCTAGAAAGAAATTTCCGAAGTGTTCGTCGGCCCCATTTCATATCCCCTTCTACAATGCTGCTACCTTCTCCATGCTGCTCATGCTCTTTCTCGTTATTACCCCTGCGTTCCTCCTCGATCGAACTCTCCGAAGACGCAGAAGCAGGGCGGCCATTTTCGTCTTTTAACTACACCATAATACAGAGAACAACATAAATCATAAACTTAAGGCCAAAGCGATGAAGATAAGAAGCACAAAGGCAACCCTCTAATTGTCCATGGATAAGAATCACATCATCAAACACCATGGAACTAACCAACTTCAAGATTCGTTTACCTCAGCCTTCAACGAATCATCGATCCTTTTCCCAAATTCGATCTTATTTTCCTCATTCTCTTCTGTAAATGGCTCCAAACCAGGAACTAAAACTGCTACCTTATCATCATCATCATCATCATCATCAGCTTCTATGACGTTTTCTGCACTTTCTACGTAATCATCCTTTTCGTCAAACGCTGCATTTCCTTCGTCGCCCGACGATGAACTCGAATCTTGAGATTGTGAATCTTCAACTACGTCATCAGCAACCAAAGCGATCGATGGATTCAACTCTCCATCAGTATTCGAAAGCTCCTCATTCTCAATGGGCAAAGGATGGTCTTCTTCGACTACGTTATGAGGTTGTGGGCTTTCCCAGTCGTCCAAGACTGTTATTACCTTATCTGTTTCCCACGTTTGAAGAACTCGATCGGGGCCCACCTGCCACGTGATATCCCCCGATTTCGATTTCAATACGAACTTGTAATCGATGGATTTACCACTGGGAAGGTTCTGTTTAGTTGTCAAGAAACGACTTTTATTTTTCCTTTTTGGGGCTAAACTAAAACACGCAGTAAGGAAATAATTCTGCAATGTGAATGCAATATCATTTCATTACCACTTCTCCGAGCCAAACATGTTCCTCGGACCAATTTAAGGGAAGCCCTTGCGAAGGTTCCCATAAACCTAATATGGGTTCGTTCCCTACGACCAGAAATTGATCGCCGAAAGCACATTCTCTTTGTAGCTTGAATCTTACACGGACATGTTTGGGAAGAACTGAATGACAGTTAAAAGAGATGAAAAAAATTTGTGCTACAAAAGCTGGGCATGGAGTTAAATCGATTAACATGAAAGCTCGTACCTGAATCAACGGTCTGAATTTCTTCAATTTCTGCATTTTCCTGGAAAAAATCAGAATCTCTAGTGTCATTTCTTTCTTATATAATTGCTACTATGTTCATGGAACTTGTTGCTCATTTCTTTACAGGTTTCTAAGGAAACAGAGCCTCGCCTTAGATTGAAGTTCTATTCTTTATGTCTATAACTATCGAATAAGCAAAAAGGGCTAAACTTACAGAACCCACCAAGTTCGTACATAAGTTTGTTCAACGCAGTTAGCAAAGAACTGAAACTTAAGTACAGTTCGTCGATTAACATTACCTGATATGCAGAAAAGGGACGAGCACGCTTGTTCTTGAATGAAATTCGAAGATTAGTACCATTTGTAACGTTTCGATGTCGAGGATAACATGTTTCTTGATTTCTAAAGGGAACTTTGATGGCTGAGAAACAAATCAATCTCTGTTTCTCATAAACTCTCTGTTCGCAGCAACAGAACTTCAGGCATGAGTCTCCCAAAGACTTCATCTTTCCCTTCAGATTCTTTATCTTTAAAAACTGAGATATGGAGGTTATGATTGTTGCATTATAGTGCTGGGTTTAATAAAGTATATTAATTCATCTCTAGAAATGTGTGAAGTATGTATACAGTATGATTTTGTCTGTACGTATTTTTATTGTATGGCTTTCTTTGTGGTTCAAATTCCTTTGCTATTTCATGCTGTGCTGGCCCCCATTATTTTATAGCTATGGGTATTTAAGTGTTCGTTCCCCTTATTTAATTTCTCTACATTTATCATTTCTGGTCTGAATGGATCATCATGCGAACGAACTAAACCGTGAATGTCATAAATATAAAGCCCAATTTATTTCTATTCGGTCCACAAATGTATTAAAGTTATTAAATATACGAACCACAATCCATTTGCTCGATTTTGGGGCACTCGTAGTGTTCGAAGTAATTACCGAAAGGAAAGTCGCATGTAACGGACAATTTTTAGAGTTCGGACGGCGGCGCAAACTCTAATTCAACTACGACATAAACATTAGGAGACGATGGGAAAAGCTTCGAGAGATAAAAGGGTATGTTGGGATGGTTTTTTCCTACTGATTAACTTTTTTTTTCTTAATTATTGTTCGTTCTGGGTGTATCTGATGTTTTTACGTTGCTGTGTTCCCTTTGATGCTGTTAGGATATCTACTATAGGAAAGCTAAAGAGGAGGGGTGGAGAGCTCGAAGTGCATTCAAATTGCTTCAGATTGATGAAGAATTCAACATATTTGAAGGTTTTATACTGCCCTCTCTTCGGTGATTAATCAGTGAGAGCTGTTGAGTGCTTCCCTTTCATTGTTGTTCTTTTAACTTCCCTTTTTTGTAATTGAATGATTCCGTAAGTTCAATCTTCGATGATTAAGCAGTTCTACTATGATTAATAGGTGTAAAGCGTGTCGTTGATTTATGCGCAGCACCTGGAAGTTGGAGTCAGGTATAAAACTCACTCGGATTTTCATTCGATTGAATATTTCGATAACCTCTTGTTTTGAGATTCGCCGAATTTTTTGTTCTTGTCGATATAGGTTTTGAGTCGGAAGCTTTACCTTCCAGCAAAGCTATCTCCTGAATCCAAGTGCGTGTTTAATAAAAAGCCAATCTTGAATCTCATTATTTGTGTTCAGTATTTGATTTTCTTCCTCTTTTAGTACTTTAGAAGCTTTTACTGTCCAAATTTTTGGTGTTTTACCTTTTCCTTAACTAGTGGTGATCCAAGATTTTACTCGGGAAAAATGTTTCAGGGAAAGTGATCTACCCCTTATCGTAGCAATTGATTTGCAGCCAATGGCTCCTATTGAAGGTGTTATTCAGGTTCAGGGCGATATAACGAATGCACGTACAGCAGAAACGGTTTGAATCTTTTGAACTTATCCCTACGTAGTTGTGATTTTCAAAGAAAACGCCATCCATAAGCTAATGTTGGAAATAAAGTAAATAAAACTGAAGTATGATACAATCTCTTCAAGCTCAAGCTTTTACGTATTTATTTATGCATGTATTGGATTTATCTTGTTAGGTGATTCGGCATTTCGATGGTTGCAAGGCTGATCTCGTTGTGTGCGACGGTGCACCTGATGGTGATGAAATTGATTATTGGCATTTGATTAAATTTCTTTATGATATTACTGATGTATCACACTTGTATTCTCTTCTCCTTTCAGTAACTGGGCTACATGACATGGATGAATTCGTTCAATCTCAGTTGATTTTGGCGGTTAGTATGAACGAATATAAACGGTTTCTTCTCTACAATATTAATTTTCGGTGCAATGCCATTATCCTTAACATCAATGTTTGCTATCTTAATTTCGATAGTTCTAGCAAATAAATACATATCCTTTATTTTCTAACTGCAGGCTTTGACAATCGTCACACATATACTAAAAAGTGGCGGAAAGTTCATTGCAAAGATATTCAGAGGAAAGGACACAAGCCTCCTTTACTGTCAGGTTTTTTTTTATGTTGCTTCACTTTTTTTTTTCCTACACCCCAAAACATGTAAGACTTCTGATTTATTAAAATGTCCTCCCTTTATTGCAAGCTTAAACTGTTCTTTGCTCAAGTAACATTTGCTAAACCGAAGAGCAGTCGAAATTCAAGCATAGGTAACTTAAACTGACTCTTTTTACGCATTCTCTTGATGGATCGTTAATGTTTCTTCCCCTTTTTGAATACTCTTAGTGGAAGCCATCTAATTTCATTGAGATCCTTAGACATACTAACTGTCTTCTCCTTGAAAATATTGTTTATAACCAATTCCTTTTTATTTATCCGTCTTTTCCCTACACAGAGGCATTTATAGTCTGCGAAAACTACTCACCCCCTGAAGGCTTTAACGAAAAAGAACTGCACCGTCTCCTCGAGCAAATTGGTAGTCCCTCGGGCGCTGATGACTTAGGTAATATCATCCTCCCTATTTTTTGCCGTTTCTTTTTGTATAATTAACCATCTTTATCCTTGTTGATGAAAATCCATTACAGATTGTAGAAGTGCTTGGTTAGAAGGGCCCAACAAGGTTTACATTCCATTCTTGGCCTGTGGTGACCTCAGTGGATATGATTCTGATCGTTCTTATCCCCTCCCAAAATCTGCCGATGGATCTTATCAGAGCTTAGACCCCATTCAACCTCCCATTGCCCCTCCTTACAAGCGCGCTTTGGAGATTAAAAAGGCCTTGAATCATGGAACTCAAGATTTTCAGAAGCTTTCTTTAGACTAGAAGCCATCCATGGTCAGTGTAATCAATATTGTTTTTTCCCAATCCATACAATTTCTTTGGCTTTACTTTACTTCATTGTTTGTAATTGATCATCGCGACCATGGTTATTACGTAGTTTTTACTTTTTACTCACTGACATTATAATTGCTAAACTGATGCTGAAGTATTGTTTTGAATGATCATTGAGTATAACCTGTCAAAAAAAGATTGTATATCATCTTGAATCTCTCTTAACTAACATGAGCTTGTGACTGAATTCGATCTCTGCAAAGAGGCCGAGCAGTTCAAGAATTCGATGCATTCTTCGACGGCCTGGGCCCTATGAGAATCGAGCGATTGTGATGCATACGATCTTGACCTTGCTAAAGTAGCAGACGAAACTTTCCTCGAGCACTTTCTTCTGCTTGAAATGAATTGAAGGGCTTTTGCCACTTTTTCTCCTATGTTTCTGAATAAGTTCGCTGGCGTGAATCTTGATACTTTTGGGAGTTTGTTGTCAAAGTTCCGTATATTAAAGATCATCATCACTTTTTTCTTGTTCTTGAATGTTTTTGCTCCATCATTGTGTGTGCTGTTGATGGTTAGTTCAGGGCTGAAGCTCGCTCTTCTTCTGCTCATCCTTAGAGAGAGAGAGAGAGAGAGAGAGAGAGATGAAGGTGCAGTTGTGTTGTTAAGTGTGACTGAGGGAGGTATTTATTACAAAAATTGATGGGAGGGAAAGAAGAGAAAGAGAAAAGTGGGCAATGAAGAAAGATAAAGGAAGGTTTGAATTCTTTGAGTATGTGGTCTCTAATATAAATTAAATGTCTGAAGTTGAATGTGGACCAAAGCTTCAGAAACCATTCCTAAGTCTTAATTAATTTTCACACGTACATCTAATCTCTATACGCACTTCCAAAGCTTTGGTCGATACCATCAGGTTTGACCAGACCAGAGTATTAACTAAGGTAATAAAGAACATATAATGTTTTGCGTGTTCTTCCCACCTAAGATTATGTGTATTATTTGATTTCTTCATTCTTTTGATAGCATTTGGTTGGTTATAAATCTTCTTTGTTATTTTCTTGTTCTGGGCACCTTTCAATTCTTTTTAAAAATGGCCCCTCGTATTTCTTTTTTTTTTTTTTGACCCAATCTAGTGTAGTGCGGACTTTTATGTGTGTTGTTTTGATTTTGAGAATCTTGGTGGGGGAGACACAGTCTATATGTTTGTCGTTAATGTCAAGAAAATCCCAACAACTTGGTATTTATATGTTTTTGTAAGTAATTTTCCAATCTGAACTTCGCTCGAGAATTATTACATTGATGACCCCTTAACTGTAAATCTTCTTTCTCCATATATCCCCATCGATGTTCTCTCAATGCAATTTGACCACATAGCTTCTTGATTTACCACATCGTTGCGTAGGGAAAGATAAACTCATTTTGATCTAGACATTCAAGTAAGTCCATAGCTGGTTGAGTGGGATACTCCAGAATTGTAAAAAAAAAATGAATCCAAGTAAGTTCGACTATAAAAGCAATTGGTAATAAACGTAGCAGTGCATTGAGTTTAGATGCCTGCAACGTCTTTTATTTAACGGTGTGAAATTGACTACTTCAAACGCAAGACCACCAAACAGACATTTCTTTAACGACAATCGACATATTGGACATTCATTTCTCCCAATTAAAACGTCGCTGGCCATAATCAATGCCATGAAGACTTCCGATACAAGGCACAAAATCGGACTGACCTGCTCTCAATCAGCAATCACTGCAATTTGCGGGTTCTATCTGAGTAGAATCATTGCAAGGGCCGAAATACATCATCCACGTCGAATTTTTGCTAGAACATCGCTTTGACATAGGTGTTGAATTAACACTCTCGTTTTAGTCCATACTCAAAAGACCAATATATAGTTCAAGTGGGGTTCCATTCTAAGAAAACGAAGTTACAACAGATGAAAAAAATCAACGAAACTTGTTACAACCTTTTTATATAACCAATCTGGGATTGTGTTTGGCATCCCTACAATACCTATTATGCAAGATATTTTAGGAAAATAACTTCTAACCAAAAAGATTTGAAAAAATAGCCTAGGAACTTTATAGTTAATCACATAAATTTTAAGAGTATTTTAGCTCTCATTTTACAAAGAGGACCCTTCTGTAATAAAGGGTTTTGTACTCTACAACATCGTGACATATACTCAGATGTATGACTACACAACTATTGTCTACATTCCGTCCACTCTTCTTTAAGATTTCCACGCTTAACGCTGATCATAATAATCTAGAAAAGTAGCCTCCTATTGATTTTTGAAATATAGATAGGTCTAATTACTATCGTTAAAGATATTAACATATTCATGACTAATATTTTCAACTTGCCTTTGGCATAGTAACAGCTCTTTGCAAAATAGGGCTACATACTAGTGTGGGTTGGATTCCTAAGGATTTTTTAATTTTTATTTTTAGATTAGGGTTATAGGTTAAGGTGAGCACCATAAAATTTCTCATATATTTTTAGATTAGGGTTATTCTGCCGGTGCCCGACGTAGGCTATTTTTCCTAAAGAATGCCATTATGGGATTAGTCAGTAAAATGTGTTTTGAAGAGTAGATTAAAGCCATAATTGAATGTGTTCTTGAAATCACTGCTTGGTAGAATCCATCTATCTTATTTTAAAGAGGTTGGCTTAAAGCCATAATTGAATTTGTGACTCAACATTCCGTAAGAAACTTGTAATTAATTGGTGTACTAACTACTATATAGTCTCCTCTTGATTTCTGCCATAATAAAAGTGGATTCATGACTCAAATGCTTTTTTTTTTCTCTTTGAATTTCTAGCTTGATATGGCAAGTGGAGTTAATTACAAAAGTAAACACTTTTTCAAACTTGAATTTCAAAAATAGGCACTATGTGTATTGTATTACAAAAATAGGCATTCTTTTATTTTATTTTCTTTTTGTGAATTAATTTTATTCTACAAAAATAGGCATCCTTTTAATTTATTTTTTCCACCAATTAATTTGGCAATATACACAATTAAAAAAGATAATACAATTGGACTATGATTCATAAAATGAAGAAAGATAAACACACGATTCACGCAAATAAATGAAATATAGTGCACAATTGGAAAAAGAAAAAGCAACAATAGTAATCACCACTAATTTTCCTCCATTTTGAAAATTTTTACGGTATTTTTTGTCAACACGAAATCCAATTAAAATTAAAGCTTTTGTCATGAACATGTAAAACCTGCACAGAACCAACTAAAAAACCAACGAAGCGGAAAAATTGTATCGACGTGGTTCTAAAATATTGGTTGATACGTTTATATTATTAGTCATAAAATATCGTATATATTATTATGTACAATAATAAAAAAAAAAGTTTGATTTCGGCGAACTGAAAAAATATGTTATAAAAATTAAAAACCAAATACCGAATTGAAAAATCCGATTCCTTAATCGAGATAATTGATTTCTAGTTCGGTTTAATTCAATTTGTTAATCGAACTATAAAGAACATATTAAATTTAAGTAAAAAATACATCAAAAATATATTCCAATAACAAATGTAAAAAGAAATTATATAATAAATTGTGCCTATTAATGATTAGCACAGAGTGCCTATATTTGTAAATAATGTAAAACACACTGGCCAGTGGGGTTCTACATACTTTTCACTCATATTGCCAACTTTGATGCACATGCTCAACTACCATTTATTCATTAACTCCAAACACTTGCCGTTATATTTTTGAAGGTCCATTCAAAGAATTTTATGCCTTTTTCAGTGTCATTACAGTGAAGCAATGCTCGAATCAATCGCTCATTACCGAGAGTCTGTAGTGTTGAAGATCCCCAAAAACTCTTAAATTAGACTGTCACGTATGTATTTGTCCTATTACAATGATATTTGCTTAGGGATCAATAATGTTAGGAAATAGAATTTTCATATAACATAATAACCATGAAAACCAACAAATATTATGTGGGGTTTCAAATCTAATACTGATTAATAATACACCGCCAAGTTTTTATGAAAGTTACAAACCTAATAAACAATCCATTAGAAATTCGGTTGCCACCTGAGTGACAAAGAGACTATCTGTGTTCTATATAATCCTGTCATAGTCTTTAATTAATAAATAAATAATGATTTAATGTCTCTTGTCTAATATTCGTTGAATCGCTATCGATACAATGCTTAACAGCTTCAATATTTGTTTTAATAACATGAAAAAATTCCATGTAGGCTCTCACTCTCAAGAGAATAGGTACAAGGCCTAAATTCTAAAAAACTCGAGTAGAAGGAATATCGCATTCGAAATAAAAAGTAGTAGAAAGGCTTTAATAGATTACTACAACTTGCAAAAGGCTACTTTAATTCTTGTGAGTGGGATTCGTTTGTCCTTTTTCTATCAAATGAGCTCGTGATAGAATTATTATTCTTTTCTTTCTTTTTTCTTTCTTCAGTCGGTTGATGGAGTTGAGGCCTTGAGAACGAGATTTTTTCTAGAAGTTACTTCCTAAAAAATAATAAGAATAATCGCAACTATTTATTACTAGAGTATCTTTTTCAAGATTTTCTCTTTCAAATGGTGATATGGGATTAGTCAGAATCATAATAAATCATAGCGTTATGATTCCTTCAAGATAAGCGCAGTAGAGACAGGGGAGATCTAAGCATTAGATGCTCATCTTGGTCAAATCATCCCATGTTGCAATAAACATACAAATGTATATGCCACGTCAGAAATTGTAAGAAAATCAGACCAAGATTATATTTTTAAGATGCAAGATCGATCCTTGACAAAAGAGCGTAGAAAACTTCAGCAACATTTAAGAAGTATCCACACTTGATAAAGCAATCATAAAATGTTATTGCAAAGTTTTTGTAGCAAAAGATCAGCCATAGATAGAGCCTCTGCTAATTAATTAATCACATATGCATCTGAAAATTCATACCGTGACCTTCTTCTTCATGCCAATGGAGCCCAAAGGAAGACGAAGAAGAAGACATTTCTTGTTGAAACTGCATGATCATAGGCTGCTGCTGGCCAAAACCCATCACAGAATCTGAATTCAAACCCGTAAAATTCTGCGATTCGATCGTCAAGTTCGACTTTTCAGGCGAACTAGCCCTATTCGTCTCGGCGGTGTAAGAGAATTTAGCATCGTTGAGATCTACGGTTGTAATATCGTGTATGCTCGATCTCCTCTTATCTTTTCCACCTGAGAGTTGCCTCATGAAGTACTTCTGAGCATGGCTAGCAACTTGTGTTGCAGTCCTCGTCGTTACAAAATTTCGCGATATGTTTCTCCAATCTCCTTTGCCGTACTTCTTTAGCCCCAACAGAAATTGCCTGAAAAGGGATCAAAGAATAGTTACGTAAGAACAATGGGAAAGACAACAATTATTAAGGTTCTGAGTTCTTCTCTACCTATGTTCTTCTTCGGTCCATGGAACGCCTTTCTTCCTCTCATGATCCACGCAGCGAGTCGGATAACTCCTCTTTCCGTAGAACTGATTATTGCGAGTATAATTATCGTTGCTACTACTCCATTCTAATGTGAATGAGTTATCGTTAGTGTACCCTGGAATAGGTATGAGCCCAGCTTCGATATGGTTAACATCTTCAACTAATTCCATGTACTGTCTTATTACATCGCTTACGGTTTTCCCAGGTAGCAAAGCAGCAACATTGTGCCAACGATCGGGCGTATCCTTATCGAACAAGGCCAAAGCGCTTTCGAACCTTTTGTTCTCTTCATGAGTCCATTTAGCTGCTTCTTTTTCATCGTAGAGCCAGCTTGGCGAAGGCTTGTTCCTCGTACCTCTGTTCATTTAAGCCTTTTGTCTCTCCCTTTCCCTGGAAGGAAGGTAAAGAAGAGGTTAAGGAACTAACTGAGGAAGGAAGAGAGCAAAATGAAAGTGGGTGGTTTTTCTCTTTTCTACTTCTGATGATCAGATGATATGAGAATCAATCGCTTAAAAGGAATCTGAATAATTCAGGACACACCACCCGAGTTGTGAGAATCTACGGGGAAAAAGATATTAACTTTTTCCCCTTGAATTAACCTGTAGAAAAGATTGAGTGGAGATATGAGAAGAGATTTAATGGGGCGTTCTTGAAAAACAATGCCTAGCAGGTGAAAATATCAGAGATGCTCTCTATACATACAACATGTTAGATGACAAGAAAAAAGTGAACATGGGTTTAAATAAGGCGAAGGGGAAGAAGATAACCAATACAGCCTTAATATGTCTCTGAATAATTGGCTATAAACGTGTCTGTGTGGGGTTCGCTTTTGCAGATGATTATTAATTGCATTCAACCAAGAGAAACCCTAGAAAAAATAATATATAAAAAAAGGCAAGCAAATAAACAAATCTGTCCGATCAAATACAGAAAAGGTACAGTCTCTCTAGCTGTACACCGCATATAAAATAATGACAACATAAACCTTAAGAGAACAAGGTTAGTGAGTGCAGCTGAATACTTACTTGCCCCATCATCAGCTTAAAAAAAATCTTTCCTTTGCATTATAAAATGCCTTGCGCCCATCACTTGTGTCGTGGAGAACTAGTGGTGGTGCTTGGCCTGGCCTGCGTAGCAACATAATTGTGTTATTTATTAACTTGAGAAAGCATTGGAAATGAGAGTTATAATTGCTGTCAAATATATAATAAACACCCAAGGCTTGGACTTTGTTTCCACTATTGGAAAAGATTCTTCACTAAACAACACTTCCATAAAAGGGTGATGGTGGTCTGGTAAATGAGTAGGTGAGAGTACATGTGGGCACTTATTACAGGCTGGAAACAAACAGAGAGAGATTGTATCCCTCTCCTCTCTCATGGAACTAACCTCCTCAAAACAATTAATCAATTCATTTTCTCTCAACCCTTTTCAGCTAATTCTTAATACTATATACACTCTCAACCCTTTTCAGCTAATTCTCAATACTATATACACTGCAGACGTGCAAGAATATGTTGGTTCATCATCGGTCGATTTCTCAAGGCCACACAGAAAACACAACACTGAGGCAACGTTCGTACAAGAAAGAGAAGGGACAAGTAAATGATTAAGGCAAAAGGGTATATGATTGCTTAGATTAATCAAATATACCTATGAAACTGCCCTCGTCGTCATCCATCATAAAAATGTTGAAATGCCAGTAAAAATAAACGATAATACTGCTGCAGATGCCAATTACTGAATTCTAACGTTGTGGCTCTGTGAGTCGAAATAAACCCCAAAATAAAGCCTCGGAAAGCCCTAACTCCATCAACATATCGTCGTCAATCTCATATGCATCCCCTCGCACCAAAATGGTAAGAACCATCCTCATAAACTACATTCAAAATCTCCGAGGATTAGCCGAACATATCGCATTGTAAAGTCTTCGAAGCTACACACTCGCTTATAGAGGGTACCAGAAGCTGCTAATGAGTCATCTGCCGGGAACTACTTTTTTTTTGGATATTAATAATATATAGCCGTGATTTTGCAAAATTTTAACAAAACCAATGAACACGACGTCGTGGCCCATTGATGAGACGTCGCATCTAATGGATGCCAGTGGTCTTAGCAGCCCAGTTAAAAGTCTTTTTTTCTTGAGTTTCGACTCAAATGCCCATCATTTTAACGCATAAATAGAATTACCATTATGAATAAAAAAATTACATTAAACTTAAATATACGTAAACCACAAATAAGATAGTCTATATCAATAACACAGAAAACTTAAATTCATCAACACATAATTAACAACACAACTTAAGACCGACATGGCAGAAACGGACCGAGTAGGCCTCGCACAACTAGTATTCGTAACGAAATGATGGCTCAAGTCAAAGACTAAGGGTTGAAATGAGCCGAGCTTGTCTCATTTTCAGGGGTCGAGCTCGAACTTTTCAATAAAATAATAATAAAGCATTAATAAATTAATAAAAAATAAAATAAAATAAAAAAAGCTCGTGGGTCTGTTCACGAGCTTTCGGGCTCTTATGTCCGAGCTCGAGCTTGAGCTCATGAGCTTTTGTCGAGCCGGCTCTCAAGCTCGACTCATCTTTCACCCCTATCAGGACAACATCAAAGAGGTCGTGGAGGAAGTTGCTTCGCCCTTCTTAAGTTGTGTTGTTATCTATGTATGAGTGGATTTAAATTTTCTATGCTATTGATGCCGCCTGTCGTTATCTGTAGTTTAAGTACATTTAACATTAATGTAATCTCCGGTTCATGTATAAATAATGATGATTCAATTTATTCGTTAATAAAATGATGTGAGTTTAAAGTACGTTGATTTTAATTTATGCGTCAATTAATGGAGGTCATTTGAGTCAAAAAGATTTTTAAATGTGCTGCTAAGACCATCGCATCCATTTGCCACGACGTCGTGTTTATTGGTTGCGATTTGCGCGGTTAAAATTATACAAAATCACCCTAGTTTATAAATATCCAAAAATAACATTATTTTTATTAAAAACCCCATTTTTGGGTAAAGCAAGTGAAGAAAGGCTTTAGGCCCCGAGAACTTTAGGGCCCAAAATTAGAAGTATATCATATAAATAAAATTTAGTTAGTTAAAAAGTCCATCGCTTATTTTTCATTGCTTGAAATTATTGTATGACAATAATAAATAGTAATAAAAATTCGAGATCAATAAAATATTCTATTAAGAAGGAAAGAGTAATAGATCCAAGTTACTCGAAAATTTATGAATACATGAGAGAGTCTAGATATTAATGTGGCTGGATTATTTTAAGAACTAAAATGTAAAAAGTATTGTTATTTGCAAAATACTCTTATTGAAATATTAATTATACTAAAAGGGCCCATTTTTTCCCATATGTGTAAATTCCATATAAGGGCCCAATTTTTTCAGTATGAGTAAATTGCATTTAAGATTTGACGAATCATCGATTGTTACTTCCGCAAAAAAAATGTTTTGCAAACTATTATAAAAAAAAATGTTTGAGATTGTTATGCAAAATATTCCACTAAGAAAAAAAAGTTGGTTTTTTTTAAAAAAATTAACTTCAACTTCGATAAACTTTAAGCATTATAACTCATGTGGTTCCAAGTAGGCTTGGCAATGGGGGAGGGGATTCCCCATCCCGTGGGGATCTGCCCTGAATGGGGTTGGGAATTCCCTGTGGGTAGCGACAGGGAAAATTTTCTCCCCGTTGGCGGTGATGGGGCGGGAATGAGGATCCCCCGCCCTGTTCCTCTTGAGGATCCGTTATGTAAGTTATTAATCTATCCATATTAGTATTAAAAATTGTAATATATTTTATTTTTTCAATCATACGTCGTACGTTTGATACGATTTTTAGAAACATATATCTTAACTTTTACTCACTCGTATAGATTCATACGAGAATATCACGACAAATAAGTTTAAACTTATCCGTCGGTCCACCATTGCAATAACAATATAAAATAATGTGATGCAGTCTACTTGGGGAAAACACCTCGAAAGCTCATGGGGAAGGGAACGAGGATAAATATTTTCCCCGTTTGCTTAGCGGGGATGGGGCGGGATAACGGGATTCTCCGACATGTGTTGGGGTGGGGTTGGGGATTAGTCCCCCACCCCTGCCGCGCTCCATTGGCTAGCCTAGTTCAAAAGCACATATAAATGAGAATGATTGCCCTACGTTGATACGAAAAAATTTGTCAACAAAAAAGGACCTCATTTTAGAATTCGCTTTAGGTATTACGATGAGCCGACCCTAGTTCGCTAGAGGAAAAAGCGGCCTTTTAATAGATTTGTACTCCTAATTTCAAATATGTCAATTGCAACGCTGGCTATCTTCTAGCTGTCCAAAATAATTGTTAACGTTTTTGATTTCGGATGTGTTTGGTTTGCAAAATTCGATTGTGGAAAAAAAGGGAAAGAGCGTAAAAATACAATTGTTTGGTGCGATAATGAAGTTTTACGTCGACTTTTCCACGCACGGATTCCGCATAAGAAGCGACCACGGGTCTGTTTGGTAGGAAGGATGAGTTTAGACGGTATTAATTTTAACTGGCTTTAAATAAATTTTGGCATGTTTGGTTGATTAATTTTAATGATGATGTCGGATGTGTTTGGTAGATGAGTTTAGATGGTATTAAGTTTATAAATTTAATTACAATTTTACCCGTATTTTGAATTTTATTTTATAAATAAGGGGTAAATTTGTCAAGAGTTTAGATGGTAAAATTCAATTAATCTTACCCGTAGTTTGAATTTTGTTTTATAAATAAAGGGTAGATTTGTCAAGAGTTTAGATGGTAAAATTCAATTACAATTTTACTCGTATTTTTGATTTTATCTTATAAATAAAGGTTAAATTTGTCAAGAGTTTAGATGGTATTAATTTAATTAAATTCAATTACAATTTTACTTGTATTTTGAATTTTATTTTATAAACAAATGTAAGTTTGTAAAAAATGACCGTTATTAGCTATATATAGGGGAATGATAAAGTTTTCGATATTCATAAGAATTATTTTTTCATAAATTCTGCAATGTGATACACACAATGGGACAGGGGAGATGGTACAGATGATACCGCCCGGGATTACTGAGCATTTAACCAAATCCTACATCTGCTTTATTTAATTCTAACCCCTCTAATCTACTGAAAACATGGAGACAAGTTTAGGCGGGCTAGGGCCGCATAGGATGCAACTTTTTTCCTGTTAGTAAAATAGTTTTGCTTTGACCCATTATCAAATGGACGCAACGTCGTGTCCATTGGGCATTTCGATTTGCTTCAGCAACGAAAATGGCGTATCATTCACACATTCCCTGCCATAAAAGATGATAGTCGTGGGTAGACATGTTCAAACGGTTACGACTACGATTCACGGTTATGAACCGCTGGTTTACGTTTAGTAAAATTCTCTAACCGTAACCGAACCGCTTAACCACAGTTATGATTACAGTTTATAACCGTAACTGCCGGTTACAGTTACGGTTTGACCCGCTGAGTTTACGGTTTCAAATATATATATTTTTTAAATTTTATTTTAAAAAAGAAACCAAGAAAAAATTACTTAAATAAACTAAGAAAATTAAATTTATTTAATAATATAAAAAATTTCATTACATCTTAGAAAAAAAAACACATTTACACCTTAATTATATCATTAGCGACGAAGCTCGGGCTAGGTCTTTCGGCATTTCAAAATCTATATCAAATCCAAATACCTCTCTCGGACCAAACAAGCCATCATAATAAATTTTTAACATTTTTTCTAAACCTTCTAAACGAATTTGAGGATCTAATAGCTTAGCAACATAAAATATTTCGGGAATGCTAGAAAAATTTTTCAACCACTTAGTTTTTCATTTGCATAATACACTCACCCAAAATTGGACATGAAGAATAATATCGGATACTTCTTCGGTAGCTTCTTTAAAAATGCATAAAATTTGTAAAAAAGATGTAACATGAATCCCAAAAGGCCGAAATAAAGTAATATTATGCTCAGGAAACATACTAAAAATGCACATAATGCTTCCTGACGGTTGAGAATAAACAAAAAATAATAATAAAAGAAGCATAGAAGCAACTATCATAACAATAATATAATACACAAATAGAAAATAACTATAAAAAACTCAAGGCCAGACCAAGGTTTAAGCCCAACTGCCAAGGAACTCAATGTTTTTATTTTTATTTATTGGTAAACCGCCGGTTACAACCGACAGTTTAAGGTTAGAAAATTCGATAACTGCAACCGAACCGTATTAAATAACGGTTCGATTACTGTGTGAACCGTTACTGTTGATCATAGTTAACCGAACCGTTGACCGCCGGTTCGGTTACGTTTTTTCGAACCGTTTGAACACCTCTAATCGTGGGGGAAGCGTTGCGATGCTTGAATTGAACCAATCTTGTAAATTCCTTATCTATTCTATTATATTAAGCGTGCGGAATTATAAACTGTCAATTTAGCCTGTCAAAATATTTATGATTTAACACCTTCGTTTATAATTACATTACTTAAATAAATTATCATATTCCAAAACCACTTAACTAGTTTGGTTCTCGGATTATTCGGTTCTCGGGTTAATTGGTTTGGGTTTCTAAAAACCAATTAACAAGCTCCTCGTTTTCTTAAAACCAATTACTAAGCTCATGTACTAGCTCAGCTCATCCATTTTTTAATGCTTAATATAAATAAAATGCTACATTACATGGACTCCGAAAATGTATTAAGCAATACTCAATTAGGAAATGATATTTCATCTTCTTCATCAAGATAAAAAAATGAAGGTTGAAAAAAGATACAACTCAGACAAGAAAAAAAAGATTTGGATAAGATCAAGCCCCAAATGATCAAGCTCCAAATAGATTATTAACATCATTCTACAGTAGATAAAGATTAAGCTCAAACAGAATATTTTCCAAATCTACTTCCTTGTCCCTAAATCTCGAGTTCTGATATTCTCTATGGTGGAATTGTCCACGGTAATAGTAAAGAGGGAACGAGGGAGAGATTTGATTTTTCTCTGGCAGAAAGCTTTGAATCGAGTTCAATGGTGGAAATGAAAATGGAGAAGAAAGGTTTGCCTCTTCACAGGCTGCGTGCTACTTCTTTCTTTCCAAACTAGGGGTTAAAACGGCCGAGCTACTTGCGAATTGCTCGGTCAACCGAGTTTGATTTGGACCGCTCGATAATTTTATAATTTGTATTGATTTTTGGTATGTTAGGATTTTACGCTACTTTGATACCCGTAAAAGTGTGCTATTGATAGTTATCAATACAAATTTATTCAATATATCCTACGTTTACGTTTATATTTTGTACTTGATAGATATTAGAGAAAAGAGCGTAAAACCGGAAGTAAGCCAAAGAAATCGAGCCGAAAACCATGCACGATAGTGCGTAGTTTCAGCAGTTCTTCCGCTTCCAGGATAAATTATCCCGTTTGCGTCGATCTATTTTTTCGCAGGACCTTCCCTACAGTATCGTCACCGCAGTAGAGTTTAACCACTTAAAACGAGCCAATATGCGGCATATTTGAAAAAGAAAAAATATTGCAAGCAAGCTGCTCAAGCTTGAAAGTGACGTGATGAGTCCAAGCTGAAAACTAATAATTGGCTTGGAATTTCAATATTTTATAATACACACATAACATCACACACATCAAGAGCAGGTAATCCTAATTGACGACCGGAAAAAAGAGAAGGGAGCCCACGCACATGCATATATTGCTCAAGGCATTTAGTTTTCAATTTGTTGGGTGACTCTTAGTTATATTCAATGATAGAAACTCAAAAGAGAAAGATGAAGAAATTTGGCTTCACCTTGTAATGGGTTCTTTAAAAGCATCTCAAAACACGCAAAAAGGGAGAGTTGAAAAGGCTAGATAATACGCTGGACACAAAAAAAAGGGTAAGCTAAGGCCACATACACCTACACGATCATGCAGGCAGCTCCCTCATAACCCATGCTGGAATGTCATTCGAAACACGCAGCTGTAAACTTCAAAGCTTTCAACGCTCACCACCAACCCACGAAGCAGCCACCTCTCGCACCACCCATGACTTAGATCGGAAGAGAGAGCCGAAGACCATCATAGGCGACTTTTACGGCCAAGAGTTCAAAGAGAAAGCATTGCTCGCTCACACGACAGGAGACACCGAGGCGACAGAGTAATGACTCGTGTATTGTAATGGATGGATTTGTACTTTTATTTTAGTTGTTCGCAACAACACTTTCCTTTAAATCGTCGTTGTTTTTCGTATTTTAATATGCTAGCATAAAATATTATGTGATTAAGGCCATGTGAGGGCGGGCCCCGAAATATTTGACCAGGCCCAATCCCCAAACCATTCACCCACTTAATTAATTCGGTTCCCCCGATTAACCGATCATTCACCCGAAAACCAACCCGAGTAACCAAAACGTTTTGGGCGGGTTAATCGGGTCACCCATATAATGAACACCCCTAATCGTAATTATACCCCAACGCATTACTTTCCCTTATATCCTTAAAAATTACATTTCTCAAATCTCAAAATTAAACATAACAGAATTATATTTTAAGATCACTCATATAGTATGTGAAAAAGTACTGTATATAAATTAGTAAAGGGTTAATTTATTTTGAAAGAAGAAACATTTGTCTGTCGAGATTGGGCTTCGTTGGTGGTGGTGGGTCGGTTAGTTCCAAGCCCAAATCCGAAGACTGTGTTTTATGGCTTTGTAAATAGGGACAATTACGTTTCAGGCCCTAGAAAAGTTTGAACTTAGTGATCAGGCCCTGTCAGTAATTTTTTTTGAAAAATTTACAGGTAAAGACCCAAACTATATTTTGACTAAAATGCCCTTCATAAAGTCTTCTCTGAAGGGGTATTCGAAGCCATATTTATGTTACAGTGATGCGACGACTTGTTACCATAATAACCATAAGCGTTACATTAAACCGATAATATGTTACTTTTCGATAGTAAAACGTTTTTAACAGATTTGTATTTATTTATTCGGCTAATCGAAACCCAGTTTTCACAATGAATCGAGCACAATCGACTGCCCCATCAACCAATCAATTTCGACGTGTCACGTAGGATTTATTATGCTATTGATGAAGTACGATGTAAGAATGTTAATGAATTTTTATATGGTTTCAAATTCGAGAGAAAACTGGCCAAATCGAACTAGATTTTCGTAGTAATTGCAGCTAATCTTTGTGTATTCGAGGTACCCATAGTTTGGACGTTTCATAGGCTCTGTGTATTTGAAACAATCGTCACCTCATCACTTGTAAACGTACGTTGTGTGAAGCTGGTCGTATGGAAGGCATCGATTCTCCTGGAATAAGTGTTACTATTTTATGCATTGTTGTTACTAATTTACTTTCTGACGTTATAAATGTACAAAGTAACGTTACTTGGAATATCCAAAGTGGTATATTCTGATCTGCTTTTTGTTTTCATAAGTATTGATATGGTATTTTTTTAGCAGGCTGTTCCGATAATTTGGCATGGAGTTGTTACTACATGAAATCGAAGCGTTACTTTAATCATTTGAAGTGTTATATTATGTCCTACTTTTGTTTTTCATAAGTATTGATGTGGTGTTACTAAATAAAACAGAACCGTTACTTGGTACATCGGAAGTGTTACTAAAAATACATGGATTGTTACTAAATAAACAATAAAAGTTAATATATTTTCATCAAGTGGTATTACAGTCAGAAACCTAATTTGGTGTCACAGACCAAAAGCGTGACCAAAAGATGTCAAACCAAACCATACGAAAAAACTGACCAAAAATATATCAAACCTACCATGCACAAACAAAAAAAATGACCAAATGGAAGCGTTACTTGGATAATATGAAATGTTATATTACGAACTAAGTTCTTTTAGAAGGCCTGTTTCGATATTTTTTGACATTAAAACTGTTACTACGTAAAATCAAAGCGTTACTTGTTTTATCGGGCTGTTACTAAAAGTACAGGATTTGTCACCAAATAAACAATAAATATTACTGTATTGCCATGAAGTTGTACTATACTTGCTAAATTTTGGGCGGAATTTGTGGATTGATCGGGTTAATTGGGTGGGATATTACTTTTGGATGGGTTTGGATGGATTTATTGAACTTGCTAAATTTTGGGCGGGATTTGTGGATTGATTGGGTTAATTGGCCGGGATGTATGCCACGTTGGGATTTTGGACGGGATTGCTAAATCAGGGCAAATGTGTTACTAATAACTATTTAACTGTTATGCATTAGTTAAATATGTTACTAAAAGTTCTTTATGTGTTACAAATTGCTGTAGTTGTCGCACCAAGGTTTAGCTTATGTGTTTATGGAGATTAAGGTTTAAGGTTTCAGGGTTGCCCTTAAAGTTTCAGGATTTACGACATATAAACTGATATTTGTGGTTTAATTTTGAATTTTGATGGCATTAGTGCTGAAATTCATATGTGATGTTTCAATGAACAAAGTAATAGTTTATGTTTTGAATAACTATTGACCTCGAACATTCACTATCATCCACCTCAATCGAACAATGTAGCTTTTAAAGGAATTTGGTGTGATAAATGCATCAAATCATACATTCAAGATGTTAATCTTGTAAATCTCGAGCAATGTGCATTTATGAACGAAATTAATCGGATTAGTAATATGGTACTGAAAACCTGTTATGTGGTATCATTATTTGTAAACACGTTATTCGATAGGTTCATATTGTTATTTTATAGCAAACATGTAGTATTACGTGCGGGCAATCTGGTACTGGTGACGTTAACGAATCATCCTGTTAATATTCCTTAACAAATAACTTCGAGAATGTATAAAATACAGATTTACGACATATAAAATGATATTTGTGGTTTGATTTTGAACTTTGAATACGTTTGTGATAAAATTCGTAACGTTATGTCTCATTAAAAGAGATACTAGTGTACGTTGTGAAGGAAGAGCTATATTTTTACATGATATTTTATCTCAACTTTCACATATTGATATCAACATTCGCAAAACGTGTCTTTTAAAGAAATTTTGTGATTTAGCTTCATCATATCATCTATTTCCATGAATGTCAATATTATATATCCGAACGAAATGAATTTATGAACGAAATTAATCGAAATAGTAATGTGGTATTGATTAGCTATTATGTGGTACTTGTAGCTACAAATTTGTTATAAACTTCGCATATTGGTATTATTTGCAGGCAATGTGGTAATATTAAGTTAATATCTCTGACAATCATGAACCTTCTAGAATGTTCTTATTGATGTGTTACCCAGAATGCGTTAATTGTTACCCAGAATGCGTGAATTTTTACTCAGAATAAATGAAGTGTTGCCAACCAACTTTTTGATTGACAAACGTTCCAATATTAGGTCTCATCAAAATTCTTCGTTATCACATTATCAACATTAATAATCTCATTCAATTAAAATGACTCGTGATCAAACTTAGTCGAATTTACCTTATTAGTTCATTAAAGTTGAGATTCACCTGTTTTTCAACAAGTATTAATCACATTATTCCATGATAAATTTCAGATTTTTTTCGTTATTTACATGAGAAACCTTACTGTGTCATTTACGTCGGAGATTCAAGCGGTTTCAATTTTATTTGGATGTCGAATTTTTTTTACGATCTATTTCTCTTTGCCTTTACTTGGGTACACGTGTTATTTACGGGTGACGAGTCGTTATTATTTTCTCATTATATGTTCGTTGCGGATATATTGGTTATAAATATCAAGAAATATGGTATTATTATTCCACGAATTGTTACGCATAAAGCATGAAGTGTTAGTCAGTAACCATTTTAATTAGCAAACGTTTACCGCTTAGATCTCATCAAAATTCTTCGTTATTCCATGATTAACATCAATAATTGTCGTCGATAACTAAGGCCATGATGAAATTGTGTCAAATTTACATTATTCCGGTCATTAAAGTCGAGATTTCACCGTATTAAATGAAATTCTGAATTATGTTTGGAGCATTCGTGCTTTATGAACTTTGAAAATTCTCTTTGATTATGAATACCCATGAAAAATTGAAGCCGATACAACTTTGTGCTGTTGGTAACGTCGAGATTGGGTCGGATTTGGAAAGTGAATTTTTTCATTCAAACGCTTGAGTGTAAGGAATGTGTTATTGCAGGAATCGTTATTGTTTTTGAATTATGTGTTACTTTTGCGGCGTCATTTGTTATTTACTAAAAGAAACGTGGTATTTTCTGCTATACAGGCAACATTTATTTTCTCACAATTAACGTCACTAATATCCGAAACTTATCAACACTTATGATCAAATTAACGATAATTTCACCTTATATCATCATAATCGTGGAGATCTGTTCGGATCTGAACGTGAAATCTCGTTTCGATCGATGCGTCGCGTGTTGGGAGAGATCGATGCGAAACTGTTATTATTTTTTCGAAACTTGTTATCGCATCATTCAGGTATTTTTCGTCGATTTGGCATATGTAGTGTTAAATATGTCTTATCACATCATTTATGTATTTTTCTCTGATTTATTCGTTTTATTAGTATTGGTATTATAATTAATAAAGTTGTTACTAACTATATGCGATATTGTACTCAATACAGACAATTTGTTATCCAAATGAATATAAGTGTTTTTTTCAGCCCAAAACTGTTATAATTATTTCGACAACTGTAATCGGATCATTTAGGTATTCTGTGGTAAATTTCGCATATATCAGGGATAATTATGTCTTTTCGTAGCTTTTAGGTAGTTTCCACTGAATTTTCTGAAAAGTAGGTCCTTTATCCTAAACCAAATTATATTGGGGCCTGAACCCAAACTTAAATATCTTACTAGGGCCTGAACGTTAATTAACCCTTGTAAATACGCCACGTTTGTTGATTGAACCGTTACAATGAGACAAGAACAATTCGTTAACGAATAGCCATTCATTTGATTGCAACCGAGTATGAACATTTGAGAAGCTACTTGCTTTGTTTGATCATCAGTACACATATTCTCTTACACGTTAGCTTCTCATTTTAAAAAAAATTAAAAAATATTAGCGTCGGTATAGCAAAAAGATTTTATACTTGATTTTAATGTTTATCTTTATTCAATGAAGAAAGGATTGAAAAGGATTAATATCTAAATCAAATGTAGTGAACATACGACTGAATGAAAACAATACCTTGAAGTCTTCTGTTTTAAGAATGCTCTAAATTTCGGACGAACTTCTTTGCCTGCAAAACGATCAAAAGGGAGGGAGGCAGTCGAAGAGTCAAATTCACAAAACAGAGTATAGGCATAAGGATCATTATCAAAGTCTAAAACAATATGTATTATATCAGATAAATACCTGCTCCAGGGTTAAAAACATGATCACATTCCACGAGCCCAGTCGTCCAAAGTTGGGAATGAATCCCTTGTAGAAGGCCATAGGTCCCTGCAAAACCAAACAATTTCGAATATCGAAAACCTATTTTCCTTTGTATGTTGATTCTTCGTGTTTCTTTCATTCATTTGATGAGACTGAACCGAAAACTAGATAACACTGTGCATTGTCAGAGATTGTGCTTACATCGTTCTTCAAAGTCTTGACAAAGCAGTCGACTGTGCTTTTGTACGCTGAATCTCCCATCATTCTGGACTTCACCTGCGAGAAGAATAAACTCAATTTATATAGTGGGCTTCTTCAAAGAAAGATCACGCAATTTACTATTCTCATTTCTCACCAGTGATACACAGCTTCATGCTACCACATTAGGATATGAATGGTTCATATCGAAGTTTTGAAATACTAAAAAAATTCAACAGGTTTTTGAGAAACATACCACATCAACTGGGGAGCCAATGCAGACAGCGAAAAAACCTGCTCCTAAACCAGCTAAAAGATGGGTGACAACATTGTCTGTGAACCCGGGAATTTTCAAGATAGTCTGCACAACAAAGAATTAAGCAGCGCAAACTAAAGTAAAACATTTAAAAAGCATGTCAAATAACAGCAACCATATGAAGAAGATTTGATGAATTGTTACCACACCTGCTTAACTTGATCATAGCTAGCTAGCTCAGCAGCATTTATAATAGCATTTCGACCAATGTTTGGCCCAATTCCAGTCCACAAAGCAGTCACTCCCTCCTAGTTTTAGGCAAACATTAAAAAAAAAAAAGCAAAGTCAAGCATATCACTCACACTTGTCGTAAGAGAGATATGAAGAAAAGAAAAATTTGATCCCAGAATGATACCTGTCTCACAATTGTAGAATAAGCGTTGAGCGCGCCAGAATACCGCCTCGGTGCACCAGCTGGTAGTTTGCCCTCGGCCTGAAGTCGTACCTTAACAAGATCTGTAGGATTCGCAATTGCGATTCCCACGGCACCTGAAATAAAATTTATTCGAATAATTTCATAACTATACAGCAGCTAAAAAGAACACACAGAACATACAAAATCAACATCCTCTACAGAGGAACACTAACAATTGAATAACATATATATGAATCGAACAGTATATCCTCACCAGTTGTGAGTGCAGCAAGTATCTTCTTAAACAGAGGTACATCTCCAACGTGATCTTTTCCAACATAGAATGTTTTCACCTGTGAAATCCGAGTCCAAATCACATCAAATATCAAGAAGATCAAACTCAAACCACATATAAAATGATCCACAAGTGCAATGGTTCTAAGGTACATACAGGTTCATACAGGCCAATCCTTAGGCCTCCATAAAGGCACTGACGATGCATTCCAGGAACAACACCTTTCCACAGTGCAGAAAACCCCTCTTCCTTTGCAATAGTCCCGACAGTTCCCAACAAACCCCTATATTTGGGCAAAGCCATCGCATCCCCTGCCAGAGCTTTCTTCTGCAGCTGAAGCCGTACTTTTGCAGTATCCAACGGAAGCGTACACACCTATACGAATACCCAAAAAAAAAAAAAGAGAGAGAGAGAGATCAACCACAACCATCAACAAGTTTCCAACATCATCGTATGGATGGTGTGGTGTACCATTCACGCTTAGAGAGGCAAGCACGGATTCATCTAGAAACGGAGGTAGGAGATAAGATGTAGATTTACTGATCGACTGCAGACAAATAAAAACCAAAACGGAAATTAACACGATACCTCGGCGAAGCAAGCAGCGAAAGCACTGCTGGCAAAGGTTCCGGCGAAGGAAATGTCCGATTGAGCGGCGGTGCCTTGTCCGACCATCTCAAATCAACAAAGGAACGATGAATCAGAACAAGAAATAGCTGATCAGTGTGGGTTAAAACTGTGTCGCCTTCCCGCTCCTTATATACTCATTTTGTTTTCGTTTCCCACGTGTCTTCTTTTTTTCTTTTTCATTCTGATTTTCTCCGATTTTAATTATCCAGTCCTTTAATTAATTAATTAACTACCGTATATTACGAGTGTAAAGGTAGAGTCAACAAATTACAGTCAAGGATGGAATTATCTGCTGTATGGAGAGATACTATTATTCACCTTAATTTTTAAAAGAAATGGGAAATTCCATATGCCCCCTCAAATTACTATATACACCGCTCCCTAATTTATTACAAGGAACACTAAATTTATTACCAAAAGTGAATTTCTCAATCTTCAAGATCAGCAAATGGCCGTTCAATCAGTCCATTCTTAGTTACTGTTGATTGTCATTTATTATGCCTAATTACTCTTCTATATGGTTTATTCATTATTTGCCGTTAATTTTTTACTAAATGGCAAAATGGTGCTTGACCTATACTACAGTCTCATTGTTGGTATTGAACTTTTAAATGTGCTGTTTTGGTTCCTAAACTTTGCAAATCAGTCATTTTTTGTTCCTTTAACCTAAAGAACGTGTAAAAGAACCAATAGTGAACAGTTTTGCAAAGTTCAGGAACCAAAACGGCACATTTAAAAGTTTGGGCACCAATGATTAGAATTTCTTTATTATACATAATATAGTACAAATTAAATGTAAATTTCAATTTCGATTACCACGATAATTTCTTTTGTTTTTTTCACGAGGAATCCAAACACAATCACACCGAAATTTTTGAAAGTTTGAATAACAACAATTATTTTTTCTACATATTTTTTTAAGTTCTTTGTTTTTTCAGGAGGCATGTTACAGTGTTATTGTGTTGATGTACTCTTTTAAATAAAAAAGTTAAAAAAATCTCGTGGTGATCAAATATGAATTTTATATCAATTTTACACAATATCATGTGAAGATAAAAACGTGCCTAAGAGGGCGGTGAATTAGGCTTATAAAAATTTTATGCTTCTTCTTTTCACAAATCGTAAGATGTTGTGACTTAGATATGCCTACTGATGCTTGTGATGAGTATGCCTGATATATCCTAGTAACGTCGGATGTGTGTCGGGTCTGTCTCACAGCGAAAAGGAAATAACTGTAAAGTAAATGCGAGACAGGATTTTTATAGAGGTTATATCCCAATTGGGGTTTACTCCTCTCCTTGGGGTTTATTCCCCAAGAGTTTAACCAATCACTATATTGCACCGTAGTTGGATACAAAACTGATTGAGTAGCCCAATACACGAAACAAGTCGAACACTGGCCACACTAGGTTACCACACGCCGAGTTTCGTTCCTCGGAATCTCCTGATTCCGACAGACACAGCTCGCTACCGAAGGGCCCCCAAAACTCGTCCTTCCCTTCACTTGTGCGTAAACGTCGACCTTGCCTCCTTGGTATTGCTCACGTCCGAAGACAACACGTCTGAAGACAGAATATAAGGTGGGAGGTTGGGATAACTCAGTACATTCAGTACTTCGCAAGCGATCGCTCAGGTAGGCAGAAAGCTATCGCAAATGACCGCTCAGGAATCTCTTAGTAATGTTTCTGCTCAAAACTCTCGTAGTAGTAGGTTCGCAAATTCTAAGTCCTTCGAAATTCTGAAGTGTTGCTTATATATAAACCTTATAATTCAACACTTTACATGGAAAGTCAGATCAAGATATTAATCACCAAATCAAGCATACAGTCCATGTAATTTTCGAGAATCAACATGCCATGTAAATCATGCTTCTAGAAAGTTATCACAACGGTTATAAGCTCATTAAAGCATGATTATATTCCATATAAAGTTCAGATTCGTTCTCAAGGCATATTAAATTGTTTCGAACTATTTTTACCACAATAGAACTTTCCATATGTGATTCCCTGCTATCAGTCTATAGATAAGTCAATCCAGATTTACTTTCCAAGTTTAGCACACGAGATAGCAACATATCAAGTATTTTCCATGTATAGCACTTTAGCGTATTTTCTTTTTATTCAAATATCGAATTATCAGAAAATAGTACAAATATAATTTAATGAAATTTAATAAGCTCTATCTCTATTTATTCCTCTGATTCTTCGTTTTGCAATTTTTGAAGGACTTTGGAGAATTTTTGATCTTGATCTTCCTTGATTTGGGCCTTCGCTAAGCTCCTTCGTGGGCCTTTGGGCTTGATCACGAACTTAATACTTGGACTTGGAGGACGTTTTTGAAATATGGGCCTTGCTTCGTGGGCTTTTGGGCTTGATCACGAAGCTAACACTTGGACTTGATAGTCGTTGAAGAGGGTTTCTCGAATTGTTTCTTCGTGGGCTTTTAAGGTTGATCACAATCTTAGCGAATGCTTCTTCGTGGGCTTTTGGGCTTGATCACGAAGCTGACTTGGACTGATGTTATCAAACGAACGGTATTGAGCGTTGAACGCGCGATTGTGAGAAACTCGCAGAGTCTTGAGCGTTGAACCGCGCTATTATGAGAAACTCACACGGGTCTTGAGCCCTGACCGTGCGGTTATGAGAAACACACACATGTCTTGAGTCTTGATCGTGCGATTATGAGAAACTCACACAGCTCTTGAGCCTTGACCGTGCGATTATGAGAAAGTCACACGGTTCTTGAGCCTTGACCGTGCGATTATGAGAAACTCGCACGGATCTTGAGTGTTGAACCGCGCGCTTCCGAGAAACTCGCACGGGCTTTCCTCGTTGCAACCGTGCGATTATGAGAAACTCGCACGGGTCTTGAGTATTGAATCGTGCGATTATTAGAAACTTGCACATGCTTTTCTCCTTGCAACCGTGTGATTATGAGAAACTCGCACGGGTCTTGAGTATTGAACCGCGCGCTTCCAAGAACTCGCACGGACTTTCCTCGTTGCAACCGTGCGATTATGAGAAACTCGCACGGGTCTTGATGAACGTCTACAAATTTCAACTTGAACACGAAGAACTTCGTTGAGAGAATTTCTGAATGCTATCAAAGACTTACTTCTAATTCTCTCGAAGTTTCGTATTCTCTTTGCTCTCTGACTTGTGATTTCTGAATTCTGAAGCCCCATATTTATAGGCGTAGGGAATTCTCAATAATGGAAAATATAATCTTTTTGGGATGATTTCATCCATATTTAGGTTGATTTTATCCATATATGGTTTGACTGGGATGACAGTTTCTCATCTCGAAGCTGTAAAATCATATTTGATTTGATTTATTCCATATTTGGCCTGATTCTTTCAATATTTTCCGATTTCATGATATTTGATTTGATTTCTTTACTTATTTAACAAACCTCTACAAGGCTTTCCTTATGTTGATCTTTTGTATTAAAGGAATATATTATCAACACTTATGGTAATAGTTTATTAACAAACTAGCTATTTATTAATTTGAGATTATTGTATATATCTCAATAAATAGTAATTTAATAAGAGTCTTTATTTTATTTCTTGGAATTATTTCAATTAATCCCAATAATATAAATAGACAATTAAATTTTAATTATCTACAAATGCCCCCACTTCAAGTCTTGTTGACGAACTTTCGGAGGAGATAAACTTGAAGTATTTGACGTTTGCTTCCGAAAATGTCACGAAATGCTCCCCACTTTGACGTTTTCAACTCATGTACTTCAACTGTTTCTTGTCAAAAATGTCCTCACGCAGACATTCGTTGAGATGACCCAAAAATTCGAGCAACATGTTGAGGATCAGATACCTTCATACCGAAACGGTCACCCACCTTTTGTTTTATGACTGAACCTAGACGATGTCCAAGCTGCCTACGTACCCTTTTAGGGGATCAAGTCATTTCTCGTAGTTCAAAGTTTTATTTTTTTTAGGCGGTGGTGCCGTGCACAGTTTATACTCATGCGGGCCAGGAGTATCCGTTGTTTAACCACACCGGACTATGTGGGATAAGTTAGCAGTTTAGACATATGCACTTATCATTAATGTTTGCCTTTTCACTGTTTATACTCGTGCGGGCCAGGAGTAACATGCAGTTTAGACTCGTACGTTAAGGAGCAACATGCAGTTTAGGCTCGTGCATTAAGGAGCAACATGCAGTTTAGGCTCGTATGTTAAGGAGCATCATTTTTTTTTTTTCTTTTCTTTTTTCTTTTTTTGTTTTCTTTTTTTTTCTTTTCTTTTTCTTTTTTTTTCTTATTTTTTTTTTCTTTTTTTTTCTTTAGGCATGATCGTTCTTCAAGAATTTGTTGTTGATCCGGCCAATTCTTAATCTGTCATCAGATACCAACTTATATGCACCGTTTGTGCAGACTTCTTTCATGACATAGGAACCGCTCCATTTTGATTTTAACTTGCCCCCAATTCGATCATTAGTAATGGTAGGCCTCCTTAGAGTAAGTACCCAATGTCCAACTTGGAAGGACTTAAGTTTCACCGTTTTGTTAAATGCCTGAGTTCGTGTTAATTCCAGCCTCTGTTTCGCATCAAGTTGATTAATTATAGGATTCTGTAAGCCTTTATGTGGACCCAATCCTTCAGAGTCATGCCACGTATTCTTGAAATCATTGTTAGTTGTGTATGAAACATCTTCAGACACGTAGTTTGCACTTGCTCTCTTTAACACGATCCGAACAGGCTTTTGCGTGGTAAAACCAAGACCCTTTTTAGATGTTTCGAGCTCGAGATAACTTTTACTCATATTTTTCGGCAATTCTCCTACTATTGGTTCTTCATTTGCATCATATCTTGCCTTTGTTAGGAGTTCATAAGCTTTCGGGCCGTATACTCCACCCATTTGTATTTTTGAAGATTCGTTATGCTCGATTTCGGACCCTTGACCCGGACGAGTAAATCCATTGACTTCAATCGGCGAGCTTTGCAGTTTCTTAGAATCAATCTGAGTTAAAGGCAATGTAAGCGCCTTCAATGATTTAGTTATTCCTTCTACATCCTTTTGCATGGCTTTATGATCTTCAATTGAACATGCCTTTCCTTTCCCACGCGTCGTATCTTCACTTGCTTCCTTTTCACGTTCAAGGTAAAAGTTCCCGAGGGCTCATCGACTTCTCTTCGTTCTTCTTTTTTAGAATCGGCAGAAGCTTCTTCTTCCCTTTCAAAAGCATTACTATTATCAGCATTGTTGCTTTTGCTAGCTAACTTTGCAATCTGAGCATCTTGTTCTTGAACTTGTTTCGTCAGCCCTGCAATTGCTCTAGTTAGACTTGCAATTTGTTCTTCCAAAGTCGTGACATTCGTCATGTATACATATGCATTGCTTTGCACTGAAGAATTGCTTGAAGTTGAGCGATGAGATGACATCGAGTACTCGCTATTGGACTCTTCATTCTCACCATGGTAAGTCATATCATTTTCGTCCAACTCAACTTGGTGACTTCTTCGTTGAGACTCGTTAGTCATTTTTAACATACTTCGAGTCACAACGCCGACGCTTTCACTTGACGAACTTAAAGCGATGAAGATCGATGAGTTAACCATCGATGTTCTCGATTTTTTTTGAAGAGATGAGAGGTAGAGATGGTCCCACTGGGCGTGCCAAAAATTTGTAGCGTATTTTCTTTTTATTCAAGTATCAAATTATCAGAAAATAGTACAAATATAATTTAATGAAACTTAATGGGCTCTATATCTATTTATTCCTCTGATTCTTCATTTTATAACTTTTGAAGGACTTTGGAAAATTCTTGATCTTGATCGTCCTTGATTTGGGCCTTTGCTAAGCTACTTCGTGGGCCTTTGGGCTTGATCACGAACTTAATACTTGGACTTGGAGGACGTTTTTGAAATATGGGCGTTGCTTCGTGGGCTTTTGGGCTTGTCAAGAAGCTAACATTTGGACTTGATAGTCGTTGAAGAGGGTTTCTCGAATTGTTTCTTCGTGGGCTTTTAAGGTTGAGCACGAATCATAGCGAATGCTTCTTCGTGGGCTTTTGGGCTTGATCACGAAGCTGACTTGGACTTGATGTTATCAAACGAACGGTATTGAGCGTTGAACGTGCGATTGTGAGAAACTGGCAGAGTCTTGAACGTTGAACCGTGCTATTATGTGAAACTCACACGGGTCTTGAGCCTTGACCGTGCGATTATGAGAAACACACACATGTCTTGAGCCTTGACCGTGCGATTATGAGAAACTCACACAGTTCTTGAGCCTTGACCGTGCGATATGAGAAACTCACACGGTTCTTGTGCCTTGACCGTGCGATTATGAGAAACTCGCACGGATCTTGAGCGTTGAACCGTGCAATTATGAAAAACTCACACGGGTCATGAGCCTTGACCGTGCGATTATGAGAAACTCACACATGTCTTGAGCCTTGACCGTGCGATTATGAGAAACTCACACAGCTCTTGAGCCTTGACAGTGCGATTATGAGAAACTCACACGGTTCTTGAGCCTTGACCGTGCGATTATGAGAAACTCGCACGGATCTTGAGCGCTGAACCGCGCGCTTTCGAGAAACTCGGACGGGCTTTCCTCGTTGCAACCGTGCGATTATGAGAAACTCGCACGGGTCTTGAGTATTGTATCATGCGATTATTAGAAACTCGCACAGGCTTTTCTCCTTGCAACCGTGTGATTATGAGAAACTCGCACGGGTCTTGAGTATTGAACCGCGCGCTTCCAAGAACTCGCACGGACTTTCCTCGTTGCAACCGTGCGATTATGAGAAACTCGCACGGGTCTTGATGAACGTCTACAAATTTCAACTTGAACACGAAGAACTTCGTTGAGAGAATTTCCGAATGCTATCAAAGACTTACTTCGAATTCTCTCAGAGTTTCGTATTCTCTTTGCTCTATGACTTGTGATTTCTGAATTCTGAAGCCCCATATTTATAGGCGTAGGGAATTTTCTATGATGGAAAATATAATCTTTTTGGGATAATTTCGTCCGTATTTAGGTTGATTTTATCCATATATGGTTTGATCTTGATTTGATTTGATTTATTCCATATTTGGCCTGATTCTTTTAATATTTTCCGATTTCATGATATTTGATTTGATTTCTTTACTTATTTAGCAAATCTCTACAAGGCTTTCCTTATGTTGATTTTTTGTATTAAAGGAATATATTATCAACACTTATGGTAATAGTTTATTAACTAAACTAACTATTTATTAATTTGAGAGTATTGTATATATCTCAATAAATAGTAATTCTATAAGAGACTTTATTTTATTTCTTGGAATTATTTCAATTAATCCCAATAATATAAATAGACAATTAAATTTTAATTGTCTACAAGCACATAGCATCACATAGCAACATAAATCGAATCAGAACACAGCTATCACGAACTTACATGCCATGCCACAACTTTCCATATTTCAGAGATCACATCCGTTTCTAGCATATACCATATAAAAGCATCTTATCCACAAGGTCAATTAAATCAGATCTTTCATAAATATAACATTCCAATCAGTATAAGGAAAGATATCAAAATGATTTATCACAATTAATTCAGCAGTAAGCATTCAGAATCGCAAATGCAAGTTTCACTCAGGAATTAACAAACTGCAACGGATATATCACTTTCCATATTCAGACAATACATTTTCCATATATAAGTCAGTAGGATATCTCACACGTTATTTCCATATATAACACAGAACGATATATCCTATCATATGAGACGTCTATCACATGCGATCACATAGTTTCACCAATAAATCATAGAGTCACAAGTTAAACAAATATCCAACACTTTAACCAATTTATAGCTCATAAATAATGCATGGTTGAACATTATCATGTATTTAGACTTTATATTTAACATTTATCGAATTGCTTAATTTATAGACCTAACGTCATTACAATTACATAGTTCATCAAAACTCCATAACGCTCATGGACCAAAAATGTCAACATCATGTATATAAAAAATTGTAATTTTTAGTACTTCAATTTGGAATGTGCTGTTTTGTTTCCTTGCAAAATTGTTCCATTTTTGTTCGTTACCTATTCTTTAGGCAAAGGAACAAAAAATGGCAGGTTTTGCAAAGTTTAGGAACCAAAACGACACATTTAGAAGTTTGAGCTCCAACAGTGAGCTGTGATATAATTCAAGCATCATTTTTTTCATGTACTCTTAATTTTTTTAGCATACTAACAATTAATTAAATTATTCATTTACACAATTAAAATTGTCACTTTCTAAGTTTTATTTAAATTATATTTCTACACACTTATTAAATAAAATTGTATGATCATATTAAGGAAGATCTTGGGTTTTTTTTTTTTCGAAAACAATAGCTTCAATATCAAAATGAAAATTACACAGGCTAAATAGCCCAAAGGGTCTCACCGGCGCATCATCAACAGGGAGAACAAAGGCTCACAAACGAGCATAAAACACGAAACAGAAAAGCCGACAGAAAACAAAAAGCACAGTAATAAACAACCCCGAACTAAAGACTACACTACAAAAAAAAAGCTATTAAGCTAAATTTGCAATATACTTCATTTTCGTCGGTTGTCACTAAAGTGCTCTCATCTTCGTCGGAAGAGGCTCCATGATGGGAGAAGAGGCTCCACGAGGGAGAAGAGGCTCCCGACCCAAAGGTCAGGAGAGACGAGCTCCCAATACGGGAGACTCAAGGGGATGACGGGCGGTGGCAGGTGGCATCGGACGCCGGGCGACGGTTGCTGCAAGCGGTCGCGCTGCAGCAGGGCGGTGCGGCGTGGCTGGAGGTTGGAGGTGGGGCGGCTTGACCGACGGCGTGGCTACAGGCGGGGCGGCGTGGTCAGCGGTGGGGCGTGGCCGGCGGCGTTACTGGAGGCTGGAGGCGGGGCGGCGGGGCCGGCAGTGGGAGGCGGGGAGGCGTGGCCGGCGGAGATGGGCGGCATGAGAAAAAAGTTTTTTTTAATACAAAAACAAAAAAGTAGAAAATAAACTAGGCTCCCCAACCTCCATGGAGGTTGGAGGAGGAGTGAACTAACACGGAGAGGACGGTAGCGAGGAGGTGAGGAGGAATAGAGGGAAAGGTGAAAGGAAGGAGCTGAGGGTGGCGGCGTTTTCCTGTTAGGGTTCTGAGTTAGAGAGAGAGATAATGTTGAGAGGGAGAGTAAAGTAAATTTAATAGTTTTTAATGTTTCACATGACTGTCTTGTGATTCATTGAAACAGTGGAAAGATCTCTTGGAGAGAGAGATCATGGAACAAATGGGTGCTTGCTTGCATGATGTGCATCAGGAAGATCTTGGTTGATACACCTGTATTTAAGGCTTTTCAGTTGATGTCCAAAATTATTTTCAATTCCGAAAGATACCCATGTGTTTATGACTTATACCCTTGGGGCTCAAAGCATTTTTCCATTCCACTTGGTATCTATGTGTTTAAGGATTTTTTAATTGATGCAATGTGTTTTTAAGGTTGTGTTTTTAAGGTAGGTACTCTACATATGATTTCGTGATTTTAAATGACAAAAAATGAGATTTGCCCAGTTTAAGACTCGTTAATTTCTAATGGAATTCTAGAACTCACCAAAATCCTCCACCTAAAAATCACATTTATGTCTTTTTAAAATCACGACGTCATATGTGAGCGGGACATAACTCGGAAATACTTTTCGCACCAGTTGGAAAAGCCAAAAACACATGGGTACGAATCGGAATTGAAAGGTACCAGTTACAAAAAGTTTTAAACAAAAAGATACATAGAATTTGAAAATAATTTAGGGCACTAACTGAAAAAGCCTTAAACACAAGGTTACAAGTGGAATTTCCCTAATATTAATGTTTGTAAATATGATATTACACTTGGTTTTACTTGAGACAAAATCTCCAAATAAATCCCTACACCCCGAACGTTTTATCAACTAACTTCCCACCATCCATTTCTTTATCACCGAACTCCCCATTTCAAACATTTAAATCAAATACCTACCTAATGGACAATTTTACCCTTGTAAAACATAAATATTACCAAAAAACATTTCGATTATAGTCAACATCCCTTCTTCCACTTTCACTTTGAAACGTTATAGAGAGAGCAGGAGAGATAACGAGGTAACGAAAGAGAGAACGAAAGGACGAGCAAATTTCCACTTTCAAACACCTTTGTTCAACGAGAGAGAAGGAGGAACGTCAGATGAACGAGCAAGAGCTACTGTAAGCTTCGTTTTTTTTTTTTTCATTTTGGGTTAATGTAGAGCTTACGACTTCAATATGTGCATTTCTTGAAGGATTCCATGCTGGGCTATGTTTATTTCTTTGATTAGTGCTCGAATTTTGGATTAAGGCTACAATTAAGGTTTTAGTTTTCGTTTTTCGATTTGGAGTTTTGATATGTTTCAGATTTGGGTTTGTTTAGTATCTTTTACGCTTCCAATGAAACCTCATAAACGTAATGCATTTGTGACTCTCTTGGTACGAAGCTTGGTTGTTTATGGGTGCTGTAAATTTCAATACTATCATTTGTGTCTATTTCTGGTTGTATTACGAATATTGGTGTCATTTGCATCTGGTCTAGTGGTACTGTACATGTGATTTAATTATTTGATGTCTTGATACCATATATTAATTGAGTTGGTACTGTTTGTCTATGTTTTTTGGTACTGCATTACATAATTAATGGTACTGTAAATTCATTTGAGTACATGACGGAGCAGAGCACGAAGGACGTGGATTGAGGCGTGCATCCTGCAATGTCCATGAATAGATACATCATAGGACCTACAGTTCGTGGGAAGTATCTTGACGATGTTGAAGTCGAAGTATATAGTGGCTCCACGACTGCCACAATACTTAGAGATCCTCTTAGTTGTATGCTCCACTTGTTTGAATGATATTATCTGTGTTTGTAAGATTTTAGACTTATTGAGACTGATATGTTGTTCTGAGGTTGAGGTTCTAGGAACCTGTTTTGAGATATTTTATGTTTCTGACATTGGGGTTCTGCAGTGAGACTTGTTTATGCTCCAAGTATTTTTAAAGTACCTGAAAAAATGCTTGTCGTACCAATATTAGATGTTTATAGTACCAAGATATCGACGTTCGTAGTACTATGACATATGCTAGTGTATTACCCTTCATAGGTTACTAGTGTATCTTTGTCGTACCATGTGTTAATTATCAAAAACATGTAGATTCTTGATCAAATAAGGCCTAAGAGCTTCCAAAATACGGTACATAATAAATATTAAACACATGGTAACATAATACATAAACACTAACTTCCAATACATAAAAGATCATGACGATTTAGTAAGATTTTGTTACTATTATCATATAAGTAGAAACAAAGTTGGCTTTTCCATGTAATAATCCTTAACTCTAAATGTTAGATACTAAATGTTCAATATAGTACATATAAATATGGTAACGTAGTCACCGACCAACAAATAATTCGAACGGCATCGAAACACGATTACGCTAATTTGTAGTACTTGTATGTAGATTTTTGTAGTACCAATATATAGATAATCATAGTACCATAGCATATGCTAGTGTAGTACCATGCGTATATTAGTTGTAGTATCTTTTTTGTATCACGTTTTAGTTATCGAAAACATGTAGGCTCTTATGCAAATAAGGCCTGAGACTTCCAATACGGAACATAGTAAAAAATAAACGCATGGTAACATAAAACATAAACAATAACATCCAATCGATAAAAAACATTGACTATGAAGTAAGATATTGGTATTATTATCATATAAGTAGAAAGGAAGTTGTTGTTTCAATGTAATCCTTAATCTAAATGTTAACCCCAATATTGATACCAAATGATCAATACAGTACATATAACTACGGTAACATAGTCACGTACCAAAAAATAATTCGAACGGTGTCGAAAAAACGCCTATCCTAACTTGTAGTACCAGTGTATAAATATTTGTAGTACCAATATATAGATGTTCATAATACTATAACATATGCTAGTGTAGTATCCTGCGTAGGCTACTTGTAGTATTTTTTCGTACCACATTTTTAATTATTGAAACACGTAGATTCTTGTGCAAATAAGACATGAGAACTTTCAAAATACGGTCCATAATAAAAATTAACACATGGTAACATAAAACATAAACACAAACTTCTAATAAATCAAAGATCTTGACTGTGTAGTAAGATGTTATTACTAGTATCATATAAGTAGAAGGAAAGTTGGCACTTCAATGTAATAATCCTTAATTCTAAATGTTAACCCACGAATATTGATACCATATGATCAATATTGTACATACAACAATGGTAACAAAGTCAGAGACCGAAAGTAATTCGAACGGCGTCTAAAAGTGCTTACGCTCTTTTGTAGTACCAATATGGACAGGTTTCTGTTATCAATATATAGATGTTTGCAGTATCATAACATATGTTGGTGTAGTACCATTCATAGGTTACTTGTAGTATCTTTATCGTACCATGTGTTTAATTAACGAAAATGCGTAGATTCTCGAGCAAATAAGGCATGAGAGCTTCCAAAATATGGTACATAAATAAAAAATAAACACATGGTAACATAAAACATAAACAATAACATCCAATCGATAAACAACATTGACTATGAAGTAAGATATTGGTATTATTGTCATATAAGTAGAAAGGAAGTTGGTGTTTCAATGTAATCCTTAATTCTAAATGTTAACCCCCACTATTGATAGCAAATGATCAGTCAGTACATATAACTACGGTAACATAGTCGCGTACCAAAAAATAATTCGAACGGTGTCAAAAAAACGCCTATCTTAACTTGGAGTACCAGTATATAAATATTTGTAGTACCAATATATAGATTTTCATAGTACTATAACTTGTGCTAGTGTAGTACCCTGCGTAGGCTACTTGTAGTATTTTTTTCGTACCACGTTTTTAATTATTGAAACCACGTAGATTCTTGTGCAAATAAGACATGAGAACTTTTAAAATATGGTCCATAATAAAAATTAACACATGGTAACATAAAACATCCACTAACTTCCAATAAATCAAAGATCTTGACTATGCAGTAAGATGTTATTACTAGTATCATGTAAGTAGAAGGAAAGTTGGCATTTCAATGTAATAATCCTTAATTCTAAATGTTAACCCAATACCATATGATCAATATTGTACATACAACTATGGTAACAAAGTCAGAGACCAAAAAGTAATTCGAACGGCGTCTAAAAGTGCTTACGCTCTTTTGTAGTACCAATAGATACAGATTTCTGTTATCAATATATAGATGTTTGTAGTATCATAACATATGCTGGTGTTCATAGGTTACTTGTAGTATCTTTATCGTACCATGGATTTAATTAACGAAAATGCGTAGATTCTCGAGCAAATAAGGCGTGAGAGCTTCCATATGGTACATAAATAAAAATTAACCATATGGTAACATAAAACATAAACACTAACTTCCAATAGCTCAAAAATCTTAACTATGTAGTAAGATGTTGTTACCAATATCATATAAGTAGAAAGAAAGTTGGCAATTTAATGTAATAACCATTAACTAAATGTTAACTCTATTAATATTATAACCTCAACTCTATTAATATTATAACCCTCCAACAAACACAATCCAAAATAATTTTACTGAAACACCGCCAATAACACGAACAGTATTAATATCATTTATCGACCAACAATATTAATATCAATTGTAGCGACAATATTAATTCATCCACCAACCTCATCCAAAAGATATCGACAAAAAAAGCTAAACTATCGACAACATATCGACAAAATAATGTGTCATAACCTATCGGCAACAATACCACCACAATTGGTTAAATGTGTCATTCTCTAAGCCATAATGTCACGAATAGCAGCTTGTTTGCCTCTATAAGCCTTTTGGTACCCCACCTCTCTGCCCCACCATATAATTTCGTATAATTGGACCTGTTAAAATTAAAACGAAAAATAATTACCATATGATACTGCTAGAAAGCTTCAAAATATACCTCATGTAAGTAGTGTGAGTACTGTAAATCAAAATACTTACGTACTACATATAAAAATTGCTTTAACCAACAAAGTAGCCAAATTTTAACCAAATACTAACCTTCCTCGACACCCAAAACGCGATACCCACAGCTCAAGACCCAATTCGAGCAATCTTTTAAAAGAACCAAAATCAAATCACTCATCTTAGAAAACAAAAACGAGTCGATGGATAATTACCTGACCACATCCTGCATCACAAACTTCCTGAGTAGTGCAAATCGAGTCCAACCCTATGCTGACCCTCAATCTATCCACGCCGCCATGCATCAAGTTCTGTGCTTGGTAAATTGTCACCACATTCCCGCCAATCAAATCAAGAACTACCAAGAACCACCACGTTCACACCAGCCTTCACCAAATGCTCTAACATCGCCGTATCTGAATCCCTTGTCCCAATTGAAGCCCCTACCAAGAATTCACCATTAGTGTCCAACGAAGGTAGCCCTAGTTTCGGAAAAGCATCAACCTTCTCCACATCATTACGTTGAAGTTCGAGTCGAGCATTACGTTGCTCAACTAGACGACACACCATCTGGATTCCTCGTGAAGGTAGTGAAGCGCCGAGGATAAGCCGAGGGCTATGTTGATCTTTCCAGCTTAGTCTTTCAGGATTTTTAGTCGAACAGATGGTGGCGAAGCTGCCGTTTGGGAAGTATTCATAAACTAACAAGAACTCACCTTGTTCGTGGATGCTCCCTATTGCCATTCCTTCCTCATTCGATAAAGCTTTCGAATCACAAGAGCAATCTCGCTTGGATAATGAAAATAGGGTGGAGCAAGAGATATTGACATTTTTCTTTAATTGATGGAGTGGAGAAGAAAAGATTTATAAAATAATAAGTAATGGGCAAAGTTGTCATTTTAGTTAATTGTGTAGTAAGGTGTAAGATTGTTTTGATATAGGGAGTTTGATGATTTTTGAATGAGAATAGGGAGTTAGTGATAAATTGTTTAGGGTTGGTGATCTTTTGAAGTTACCCCTTTTACTTAAATCTATTTGTGGGGCCTGTTTGGTTTCCAAGATTAATCCATATAATATAAATAATAAGGTGTAATATTGTGTTGATTTTTTATTTGCCCAGTATTAAGTCAGCCCATTATTAAAGAAGAAGCTCGCTGTAACTTAACCGAATTGAAGAGGTCAGATTAATTATATTGGGTTTATTATAATTAAATTGTGGGCTTCATATATGCTATTGTAACCAAACGGACCAGTATATGAAATAGTTATATTATAAGATGGTTCAAAAAAAGTAAATAATAATATTAAAATTTTACTTTAAGTTTTGCATGTTAAAGTGAATATTTAACTTCAAATATAACTTTATTAAATTTTATTGAAAAATGCATATAAGGTTTTTGAATCAAAGCTTTAATGAAAATTTAATTAATTAATCTCAACGTTTATTATTGATGAACCAAACAAAGTTGTAATGGTGTCAAGTTTTATATGTCCAACGACGATTTGCCGATCTCCGACTCTCTTTAGTGTACTATAGAACATTTCCAACCGAGACCTAAAACTTAAAAAGTATACGAAAATTGTTTCAACCGTATACCAAATGCAAACTCAAAATGCGTTTTTCATCTCCTCTCTCTATTTTAAACCCAAATATGCATTTGGAATCAAATATCCCAAAAAATGAGTTTAATATTTTAAAATTACAGAACATACCCTATTATTTATTTTAATTATTAAAGTATCAATATAAAACATAAATAAAAATATATACGAGAACTCTGTGTTATTAATATTTTTTTCCATATGAAATGATTTGAGTTTAATATTAATTTGTTCGAATTACTTCTCAATCAAATTTGAAATAATAGAGTGGTGTAATTTTGAAATAATTTGTAAAGTAAATTAGATGGATAATATTACAAAATCAAATAGATTGGTTTAAGACATGTTAGTGTGTTTGGTTTGTAGGTTTTAACTAAAACATGGGTTTATACAAAACCATTCTAAACTCATGTGAACGGGTTTAAAAAACATAATTCCTCACATGTGTTTAATTAAACTCGCTAACCAAACACACAATTTATACCCCTTAATTAAATCCATGATATCTTACTGTGTTTGGTAGGCAGGTTTATCTAAACCATGGGTTTATATAAAACCACTCTAACCCATGCGGACAGGTTTAGATAAACACACCCCCTCATATGTGTTTATTTAAACCCACTAACCAAACACACAATTAATTTATACCCATTAATTTGTTTTATATAAACCCTTACTTATTTAAACCCTCCTAAATATAAACATGTCAACCAAACGAGCACCTTGATAGGTTTATATTTAGGAGTAATTAAGAATTTATATAGAACAAATTAATGAGTACATAAAATGAGTGTTTAGTTAGTGGATTCAAATAGACATGAGAGGAGGTGTGTTTATTTAAACCTGTCTACACGTTAAAAGTGAATTTATATAAATCCATGTTTTAGATAAACCTACGAATCAAACACACTAACATGTCTTAAGCAAACCTTTAAAATTCTTCAACCACCCAACCAAATATAAACTTATCAACCAAACGAGCACAAATGGTCCATTTGGTATGTGAATCCAACGGGGAAAACAAAAGCAAAATGGAACGATACACATCGGATCATTGGCATTATGCCTCGTGTGTTGTACCATAATAGAATTCCTTTTCTTTTCTACACTTAAATCCGCATGCCAAACACACACTAAAGCAAATGATAATGGATTTAACAGAAAACTTCTACGCCTATAAAAGCCGTAAAATATATTTTCATAAAAGTAAAATACCAAACCCAAGGGTGAACGTGTTCAGTATCGGAAGAAAAAGTCGTAATGGAGCATAGCAATATTGTTCTACAATCAAAGCAAGCAGCAGTAACATTGGCTAATGTCGTCTATTCCCTATTACAAGAATATATCAAGTGATGGACGAAATTGATAACGAAAAGATGGATCGTAAGACTCGTAAGTTCATCAAGATAAAAAATTTGCAGAAAACATTCCCAGTTCTTCTTTACCTCTTTATATGTTGCTTGGGTACATGAACACTCGTACTTTAGCTCCCTGTTACCAGAGAAAAGAAGAAGATACTTCAATCCAACCAAAAAGAACAACCAATAGCATTTGTTGATTACAAGGAATCAAACGAATAACTTCACCAAGACAAACAACTAATGCCAAGGCCTTGCCAGGGCAGAAAAAGGCATATTGTACGCTTATAAAGTACAGAGAAGTCAACCCAGTTATTCAGCAATCACCCAATCAAATCGATGCTATAATCGATTGAAAACGATCGCATTGGTCCCAAAGTTCCATGGATATGATAAAATCACAATAACGAAGAACAGTAATTTCACATCTATGAAAATGCGAAACCAAGGTGGGTAGAATAGTAAGCAGTGGATCATACCATGGACTTGGGCGGAAGGTTGGACTTGAACTTGGCGCGTACGACGCCGCTGTTTCCATGAGGGCGCGTGACCTTCCCCCAAATGCACCGATAGTGAGAGCCGTTCTTCTTCACCTTCGCCTTGTAAACGTACGCCATCCTCTTCCCTTGGTACCAGGATACTTCCTCCTTCGTATTCACCCCTTCGATCTGCAGCAGAGACGTGTTTGGGTACTGATTCGATTTCGACCTGCAAAAGCCAACAAAAATGAGCATAAAATCAAGCATTAAAATCAAACATTTTTATTCTCCACCATCGATTAGCTTACCTCTTGTACCCTAGGACTGTACCTCGGACATACAACCTCACACGTTCGCCTTGTCGTCCCTTCACCATTGCTGATCGTCTTGAGCTTTTCGTAGAACTGTGAAACCCTAGAAAACGAATGAACAAATCTCTCTGAATATATATTCCTTTAAGCCTTAACCTTATTGGGCTTTAGACTTATTGGGGTTTATCTTATTGGGCTTTAAATAGCCTAAACGACATGGGCTATTATTGGGCCTTCAGCCCAAACTTCTTTGTAGAACACTTAGTATATCATTTCGTGTACCTTTTTTACGGCTTTTACTAACCGCCGTCTAACCGGCCGGGGGCGGTTGCCGGTTAGCCGCCCCCGGTTGACGGTTAGACCAACCGCCGGTTGACTAACCGCCGGTTACGGTTAACCGGCGGTTAGAACCGCCGTTTTTCTTTTTTTAAGATATTTAAATTCTTAGTGTTTGTGTAAAGTTTGATATATTATTTGGTTAAATCGAATGCGAAATCTACTATATAATTTGCAAGACAATTAAAAAAAATTACATTTAACATTTTACAAAGAACTTGTATTGTATTACAAAATTTTAATTAATCAATTACAATACAATACATAAATGTAAATTAAATCAGTCTTCTTTCGGGACTTCGTCCGAGAAAGGCTTCAACAGGTGCAGGCGCCGAACTCCCAAGTCCTAAGCGAAAGTTACCTAACGCGCCCGGCCCGACGCCTGCACCTGTTGAAGCCCATCACGGGCGAAGCCACGGTTCTTCGACTTTTCGGTCGGGCTTCCGCAAGTGTAGGCGAGAAAGCAACGTATGATCTCAGGAGCCTTAACGAATCAACTATCAATTATGATCCGTCAAAGCATCCGGAGATCACACGTTGCTAACTTAATTGCACTTACCGAAACCCCTCTTCGTCGTAATCTTGTTCCCTATAAAAAAATGCATAAACATGATTTACATTATAAGTTTAATTTTAAAAAAAGAACAAGAAGTAATTATACAAATATTTACTTATCTTTTTTCGGGCTTCGTCGTGACTCGTCGTAATAGGCTTGTTCAAATAAATTAGTACCTGAAAATAACAATTCATTAGTTAGCCAATAAACATAATAAATATTTGTACGCAAAAAAATATAAGAGTTGGATACTTATCTTTTTCGGGCTTCGTCGTTAGGCTTGTTCAAATAAATTAGTACCTGAAAATAACAATTCATTAGTTAGCAATATAAACATAAAAAATATTTGTATGCAAAAAAATATAAGAGTTGGATACTTATCGTTTTTCGGACTTGTTTGTTGATGTGGAGTCCACGCCTCGCCGAATGCCTCTAATAATCCTCGCCGTCGCCGCCGTTGCCGCCGCTTGTCTCCGTGCCGGTGGTGTGCTCGAAAAGGTCGTCGGGTGAGTCGCTGGCACGCGAATCTTGGGTGCGATACTCGGCTCGAGTCCAATCGTCGAGAAGACATTGGTACTCGAGGTTGTCGACACTCAAGTTCGAACGCTTCTCGCTCAAGGTCAAACCGCCCATGCTAAAAGCATGCTCCACCGCGACGGTCGAGACCGGGACGACAAGGATCTCCCGAGCGATCCTCGCCAACGTTGGATACATTGGCGACACCCTCGACCACCATCTAAGGACGTTGAACTCATCTTCGTCCTCGAACTCGAAAGTCGTCGACATAAAGTTATCGAGTTCTATGTAGGGATTTTGGGAGGACCTTGGACGCTTGTTTGCATTGAGGATGTCGTAGTAGTCAGCTAATCGTGAAGATCGACTACTAGTAGAACTAGATTGACCGCGCCCCGGTCCCGATCGGGACGATGGCCAAAATCGGGCTTATACTCTTTAAAGAGATCCTTTAAAAAGCCATGCGCTCGATCGAGTACGCTCTGCCAATAAATGCTATCGACTACTCTGCCCGACGATACCTTCGTATAGTAGCACTCTAGTAGTCTACCCGTACCATCTAAACGCCATCTCGGATCCAATATCTTCGCTATAATGAAGATATCCGGTAACTCAAAAATATATTTGAGCCACTTGGTAGTCATGCTCCCAATGGCCTCGCCGACTACTGGATCAAACCGAAGCCCGTCGAGTATGATTGCGACTTTAACGCAATGATCTAACGCAAGTATGGAAGTCGGGTAATATGAACCCGACATCGCCTCGGTGGCATCGTGAAATACTTGAAGTATCTCACATAAACTGTTGCACGGGTCCCACATCTCCGGAACTAAAATGTACGACAACACTCTGTTTTTGGCAAAGAAGTCGCACAGATGCTGTCGATACTCCATCGAACTGTACAACAACTTGTAGGTGGAATTCCACCTGGTGGGTACGTCTAAACTAAACTTCTTGGCTGCTACATCCTCTCTAGCGCAGAAACGCTTCCACTTCTTCCACAAAGACGGGTGCCGCATCAGGTAGGAGATTGCGTAGCATATAGGCTGCACCTGGTCCTTTAAACTAACTAGCGCGTCTTGCACACAGAGATTAAGTATGTGGCAAAAACAACGCATGTGGAAAAACCGTCCTCCGACGGACGGCTGACAATACTCGATCAACCGTTCAATGCTCGCGTTGTTTGCGCTCGCATTGTCGAACGATACTGAAAAGACTTTGTTCACTATCCTATACTCTGATAAGATCGTCCTAAGCTTGATCGCAATGTTTTGCGCCGTGTGCGCTTCATCGAACTCCCTATATGCGATCAAGCGCTTTTGTATCGTCCACGAATCATCGACCCAATGGCATGTCACGCCCATGTAAGATGAACGTTGCCAATGATCACTCCATATATCGGAGCAAATCGACACGTTAGTTCCTAAACTACCTAATATCGCTAGTAAGTCGCGCTTAAGCGCGATTACTGTCTTCCTAGTATCCCGCGTCAAGGTGCTCCTCGAAATCTTCTTCGCCTGAGGGTTGTATGCGGTTTTGATCCAATGCTCGTAGATCGGATCATCGGCAAATCGAAACGGTAGATGCTTTGCGGCTACGAACTTTGCAAGCTCCCGTCGCGCAACGTCCTCGTTGTAATGAAACAACGACGTTGCGCTTCCGCTCCCGCCGGCGGGTCCCGACGCGGACGAATCCGTACCTCCGAACATTTGTTGTTGGTTTTGTGCTATACCTAACTTAGTCGGGTGTTTCGAACGGAGATGGGAATTCATTGACCCTCCGCCTCCCTTTCTAAAATTATATTCCTTGGGACAATAGTTACAAATAGCTCTAAATTGGTTGACTATACTAGTAGGTACCTTCTTGAAGTGTACCGCAAAGATGTCCGACTGTAGCCGCCGGGCGGCGGCGGTTTGCGTAGGCGCTTCGATCTCCGGATCCGCCTCCTCCGCCTCCGTCCGTTGCGCGGCATGCGAGCTTGTTCCCGGCGACGGCTCAAACCCGGATGGCGACTGCTCGAACCCGGGGGCGTACGCGTCCTCGTTGAGGTCGTCGCCGAGCACGCCGGCGAGATCCAACAACTCGTTCGGGTCGTACTGTTGGTAGTCATCTTGCGACGAACTACCAACGACTTGCTTCCCTTTGCTGGCCCTCGACGCACGAGAACCACGACGGCCGTGACCACGATCCATCTAAAAACACACACACGGGTACAAAAAAATATGGTTAGATAAAAGAATGAAACGGCAAAAAAGCGATACCGAAGGGGCGAGGCGGCACGGCGCGGGCAGCGACACGGCGGTGGTGGCGCGTCGTGGTGGCTCGGCGGCGACGCGGCGGTGGTGGCTCGGCGATGGGAGGTGGCGCTGCGGCCGGCGGCGGCGGTGGGAGGCGACTGGCGGCGGTGGGAGGTGGCGGGCGGTGGTGGCGCGTGGTGGGAGGTGGCGGGCTAGTGGCGCGGTGTGGTGGTGGGAGGAGGCGGGCGGCGCGGGGTCGGAGGTGGCGCGGCGCGGTGGTGCGGCAGCTGGCGCGGTGGTGCGGCGGTGGTGGTGAGCGACGGCGCGTGGAGGCGCGTGGCAGATGTGCGGGGTGGTGGGGGCTGGCGGAGCGGAGGTGGTCGGCGGCAAGGTGGCGGCCGGCGGGCGGTGGGGGTGGCGTGGTGGGGGCTGGCGGAGCGGAGGTGGTCGGCGTGGTGGGGGCTGGCCGAGCGGAGGTGGTCGGCGGCGGCGGGCGGTGGCCGGTGGTGGCGTGGAAGAGAGGCAGCGAGAGAGAGAGACTGAGAGAGACTGAGAGAGAGCGAGAGAGAGAGAGAGAGAGTGAGAGAGACTAAGAATGAGAGTGAGAGAGAGAGAGACAGAGAAGACGATTTTTAAAACAAATTTTTTTTTTCCCGTTGTAACCGGCGGTTTGTCCGGTTAACCGCCGGTTAGCCCGGTCAACCGCTGGTTACAACGGCTAATTCATTTTATTTTTTTTTGTAAAGCTAACGGCGGCATATTCAAAATTTGAATTTTAAAATTTTTTTTTTTAAATTTGTTAACCGCCGGTTAACCGCCTAACCGGCGGTTTGCGGTTGGTCAAATCGACCAACCGCCCCGTAACTGGCCATTTGCGGTTGCCGGTTACGGTTGTTGCCGGTTACCGGTTCCGTAACCGGCGGTTCGACGGTTCAACCGCCGGTTACGGTTGATTTTGGGCAAGTCTAGTGCTATATATGACCTGAAAAACGTGCATACATGAACAACGTATTGGGCAAACAATCTCTAAATATTCTTTTTAATGTCTTACCAATATTTTAGATTTTATCTAAAGATTATATTTGGGCACCAAATGGCGTTGTGTGGCATCTCGTTTCTTTTATTTATTTATTCCAAGTATAATTTGAGTAGACGTGCCACATTGTCTAGAAAACTTAGAAATAGAATAATTATATTATAATAATAAGTCCTTGACTTTCGATAAAAATATATATACCTTTGAAAGTTTTAAGACGCCCATGTACGTAGAATGCGTAAGTGTTTCCTAACATTTATATTAGATAAATGTGATTGGAACAATAAGGCTTGGAGCTGCAGAATGTACAAGGGTATGAAGTAAAATAAGGATATGAACTTATATATTTCAAATAAATTACCATTATTAATAGATGTGATTGATTCATAATTCATGAAAAAAAAACTACTCAAAAGAAAGAAGAATAAATCCCATTTTCCAGGTTGATCGGTTATGCATTGCGAAGACTCTGCTTAACTTTAAAATCCAACGTTATTATTTTAAAAATAATGGAATATCTGAAAATAACGTTACACAACGTCTAAATCCTGCGTAAACATGGTAAATGATCTAACAAAATTAAGTAAACATGGAAAGACAAAATAAAAAAATATGAGAATATGCCATTCAATATAATATAAAGTTATCAGTCCGTCGTCACATTTCTGTCCCTTTCTTCCATAGAACAACTTATTTATATTAAAGATTTCAAGGCCAAAACCGTCCGCCATTAATTGAGTTCTTGACTGATTTTCTTCGTTCTGTACGTAAATGGTTGTCTCAATAACGCCATCAAAACATCACCACCGTCGATTCTTGATGGACTCAAAGGAAGACAATAATTTCGATGATAGTAGTATTCATGTCCATCTATTAATGGGACATCCTCTGCAATCATCATCCAAGAAAACCTCGGACAATTCGAGTTCTTGTCTTCGTAATAAGAATATTCTTTGGAGTTCTTTTTTGGCTTGGTCGAGGAAGAACTTAGGGTTTTCTTTCTTGTTCGTTCTAATAACCATTATGCTGCTAACTTGTGGACTTTTGATTGCGTTCATTTTAATGGATCGGAGCTTTGGGAGGTCGTCAAAGGGTAATAACGTCATTGAAATAGGTTATAATGGCGAGGATGGTGTGAAGGAGAATATTGACAAACTTCAGGTACGCTATCAGCAATTATCATTTTGTTTGCTGAGAATTTAAGCTTCTTCGCTCTTTCGGTAGTTAATAATGGTCGTTAGGATTTTTGCTGTTTTAGATAATACGCAGACCATTTACTCATTGATAAACTCTTTTATTTCATGAGTAATGAATATCTGCTAAATGACACCCGAATAGGATCTGTATCATCGTTTAATTTCATCTGTATGTCCCATTATGTATAGTCTGATTTCTTTCTCACATAGCTTTACACGAGAATTTTTCCTTTTTACGGATGGATGTGAGAATTTGTATCCATGACCTTATAGTAGAGTTCTAATAATATCAGCAATTCTGATATTAAAAAACCGTTGTTGGTACCCATTTAACACGACCAACTTATATTTGTATAATTTGCAGGCACCAGAACTATGGAAGAAGCCAAATAGTGACAACTACTACAAATGCATCTCTCAACCTAAGGATCGAATAAGTAGGACGAGCCGCAAACTGTATCACTTGCATTTTTCGCTAACGATACTTTAAGCATATACGACAAAGAAACCCTAGCTTATCTTTATTTAAAAAAAAAAAATAGTAGATACTAATAATCATTTTTGTCTTTTCATAGGAAAGATAGGATCGCCGACGAATGGTTTCATTCTAGTCCACGCCAATGGAGGGCTAAATCAAATGAGAATGGGCGTAAGTTTGTAGTTATACGCCGAGACTGTATAATAAATATATGTAACCTATCTAACAAATAGTTTTTCGGTTTTGATCAGATTTGTGATATGGTTGCTGCAGCAAAGCTCATGAACGCAACCCTCGTGCTTCCCTTTCTTGATCACTCGAGCTTCTGGACAGATCCTAGGTATCGTAATTAATGCTTTTTGATCGATAATAATTGATGAAAAACGCAATAAAATGATGAGATGTGCTTTCTTTTGTGGATAGTGAGTTTAAGGATGTTTTCGACTGGAGGCACTTCATCGACGTACTAAAGGAAGATATTGAGATCGTCGAAAATTTACCCCCAGAGTACGCCCGACTGAAGCTCTACCTCCGAGCGCCCATATCTTGGTCGAAGGTTTTTATTATATTTCCGCATTCTAAAATAAAATTTGGCCACATTTCATTTAGTTTTAAAAAAGATGTAAGAAAAATAAATCTCAATGGCTTTGAAGGGTGGTTATTACAAGTGGGAGATGGCTTCACTACTTAGAAAGCACAAGGTGATCACATTCACCCACTCAAACTCTCGCCTGGCGAACAACGACCTTCCTCCTTCGATCCAAGGGCTCCGATGCCGAGCAAACTACCAAGCCCTAAAATACGCCCCAGAGATCGAAGAGTTGGGAAAAACTCTAGTCAAAAGATTACGAGGCGATCGAAACAACGAACCCTACATCGCCCTTCACCTTAGGTAATCACATAACCTTATTCGAAATTCGAATTCCTTCTGAAACTAGTAAGATAATGAAATTAGGGTATTCATAGTACATTAAACTTACGGTTTTCCAGCCATATGATGGTTTTCCACTTTTCTCTATCAATCATCAATCAAGATTCAATTCTTGGTAATCACTAGGTGAAAGATAGGGCTCTGACGAGCCTTAAAATCGATTTTGGAATTTTTTTTCTCCGACATACAATGATTATTAGTTGGGTCTTTTTTTTTAAAAAAAAAAAAGATGCTTAATTATTTTTTTCGTCTGAGATGTGAGACTTTCAGGATACCCAACTTAAGGAGCCTGTTTTTTTTTTTCTTTACTACCCATAAGATACGAAAAAGACATCTTAGCCTTCACTGGGTGCTACCACAACTTGTCCGAAACGGAAGCCCAGGACCTAACCCTAATGAGGAACGAAGTCAAGCACTGGAAAGAAAAGGACATCAACGGCGTACAAAAGAGGTTACAAGGCGGTTGTCCCATGACTCCGAGGGAAGCTTCGATGCTCCTCAAAGCCATGGGATACCCTTCATCGACGAAGGTATACATTGTCGCCGGAGAAATATACGGAGATCACATTAATGAGTTCATGCTAGAATATCCAAGCGTTTTCTCGCACTCAACCCTCGCCGGGGCCCACGAATTGGCGCCCTTTAAACACTATCAAAATCGACTGGCCGCCTTGGATTACATCGTTGCAGTAGAGAGTGACGTTTTCGTTTATACGTACGACGGGAATATGGCTAAGGCAGTTCAGGGACACCGCAGGTTCGAAGGGTTTAGGAGAACCATAAATCCCGACAGGTTTTTTTTTTACACTTTTTCGTTTTTTCCCTTTCGATTTCACGATTTTAGGGTAAGGTACGTTTTTTTTTCAGGTTTAATTTTGTTAAGCTCATCGATAAGTTGGACGATGGTTCGATTTCTCGGAAGAGGTTTGAAGAAGAGGTGAGGAAGATACACTCGGAGGATCGAATTGGAGCGCCTTATGAGAGAAAGCGAGGATCTTCGCTGAGAGAAGAAGAGAACTTCTATGCAAATCCTTTTCCTGGCTGTGTCTGTAAGAAGAGATCATCATAGCTTCTTATTACATTATCGGGGAAACTAATTTCATCTGCAAGAAATTTGGGTTGAAAGAGTTTTTTTTTTTAAGATTATTTTTTATGTACATTCTGAGGTAGAAAACACAAGGCAGTGAACAGTTTTGGCAGGAGATCAGATTTATTTCATTTATTTATTGGGTTAATTATCAGTCAGGCCCCGTTAACATGTTTAAGTAGGGTTCAGGCCCTAATAAAATTTCAGTAAGAGTTAAGGACCTACTTTTCAAAAGTCTTAGAGTAAAAGACCCAAACTATGCGATATGACATATATACCCTCTAACAGATGCGAAATTTACAATCTTTTGCCATCGTCTTCTCCAACGAGCGATTTTCGCTGCAAGCTCAAATCTTCTTTAAAAAAAAACTTCAAGCTCGATTTGTTTTGCTAATTTGCAGCTTTAATCATCAGAAATCGTTGATATTGTAGCCGAAAATGATAAACATAAATCGTTGAGATTGAAAAAAAATCTTCAAAAGATCTATGGAAGCTAGAAAAAAACGGCTACATACAAATAACAGAAATCATTGAGACTGTAGCCGAAAATATCAAAATTTATGACCTAATATGTTGAAATTATTGTTAATTTGATCGTGGGTTTGATTTGTATATCTAATTTGCAGCTTTAATCGTCAGAAATAACGAATATAGCCAAAAATAACAAATGTATTATGTTTAATAACAAATGTTGACTTAGAAGTAACACGACGCTGAAAGGTAATAACGCACGCTTTGTCGTAAATAACACATTCTGTATACAAGTAATGGATCGAAATGGATAAAACGAAAATCACAAACGACAGTAAAAAACAAATGAAAACTGCATAAATCTCCGCGTTATTGACTCAATAAGGTAAAATAGGCCTCAATTTCTCATGGGTACCTCGAATTTAGACCGATTAGTTGCAAGAAACGGATATTATATTTTCCCTAAATCGTGTAAAAAGAAATACTTATAACATAGCCAAAAATAACAAATGTCTTATGCTTAATAACAAACGTTGACTTAGAAGTAACACGACGCCGAAAGGTAACAACGCATGCTTTGTCGTAAATAACACATTCTGTATACAAGTAATGGATCAAAATGGATAAAACGAAAATCACAACGACACTAAAAAACAGATGAAAACTGCATAAATCTCCACGTTATTGACTCAATAAGGTAAAATAGACCTCAATTTCTCATGGGTACCTAGAATTTATACCGATTAGTTGCAAGAAATGTATATTATATTTTCCCTAAATCGTGTGTAAAAAAATAATACTTATAACATAACCAAAAATAACAAATGTCTTATGGTTAATAACAAATGTTGACTTAGAAGTAACACATCGCTGAAAGATAATAAAGCCTTCTTTGTCGTAAATAACGCATTCTGTATATAAGTAGTGGATCGAAAGGGATAAAATGAAAATCACAAATGACACTAAAAAACATATGAAAACTGCATAAATCTCAGCGTTTGTGACTGAATAAAGCTTTTCCGTCCTCAATTTCAGATGGGTCTTACTAATCAAGACGAATTTTTTTGAGAAAATCTAGCTTTCTCTAAGACTAAAACGTTTTTTAAGTGAGTAACAGTTTACCCAACAAATATAACACATATACATGTAAAAAAGACACTTCATTGAGAATATTCTAGAAGGTTCTGGACCGTCAGAGAATTTAACAGAATTGTCAGAGAATATTTACAGGACTTTCTCAAAATTGTACTACATTAATTGGAAATAATAACACATGTTAGGTAAGAAAAAACAACACGAACTCAACTAATAACACATTGATCAATACTGATACCTCATAAATGCTGTTTAATTCCACGCCAATAATTCGATTAATTCGTACAAAAATACACTTTTATTTTGGATGTTTAATATGGATGTTCATGTAAATATATAATTTGATGAAGTTTAATCACCACATTCGTTTGAAAGACACATTAAGCGAAATTTGATGTCAATAGAGGAATATTGATCTCAATAGATATATAAATATATAGTCCTCCATTGCAAAACAGACTATTACATCTTTCAATGGAACATAACATTATGAATTGCACCACGAACATGTTCAAACATCAACATTAAAGTACGAATAACATTTATAGACCACAAACACAAAATACTAAGCTCAAAACCCTAAATCCGAAGCCCGAAACCCTAAACCCTAAAACCTAAACCCCGAACCCCAAAATTTTTTTAAGGTTGTAGAAATACCTGCACAAGTCGTGGATCGTTCTCCCAAAATTTCATGTCGTAAACCCTTAATCTTAACCTCGAATCCGTAAGTCCTAAACCCCAAAAACTACCCAAAAACCCTAGCGCATAGACGATAACCAATTATCTAGAAACCCTAGTACATAGACAGCAATTTTATAACAAATAACACTCTATTGGTAACAATTAAACCCTTAAGGGTACCACATTAAACTGTCCAGAAATATTTTTGTAATATCACGCCGAACAGTTTAGAAACTCTACGGTGGCGCGAGAAACTTTAAGGCTATGGGTCTCTCGAATCTACGTGTGTTACCTTCAATTTCAACTAGAAACATGCTTCGTTGTACATATATTTTTATTGTTTGCGTCGACAAAATTTTAAGATTCAGTCCCGACACCGTCGCGCTCGTGAGATCCGCAACAGAGAAAGCAATATTAATTTGTAAATGGGTTTAACCAAGGCAACTATCGATATTATTATATGTGATAAACCCAAATCATATAAATTGCTAAGATTGCAGGTGCTATGACCGTATATGTTGAAATTATCGTCAATTTCATATGAATGTTGATAAGTCTCACAAAAATAACAAATGTCTTCAGGGTAATAACAAATGTTGACTAAAAAATAATACATCACTGAAAGTTAATAACGTCTTGTTTGTCTTAAATAACACATTCTGTATGCAAATAATGGATCGGGATAAAAAGAACGAAAATCACAAACGACACTAAAAAACAGATGAAAACTGCATAAATCACGTCGTTATTGACTCAATAAGGTAAAATTGACATCAATTTCTCATGGGTACCTCGAATTTATACCGATTAGTTGCAAGAAACGTATATTATATTTTCCCTAAATCGTGTAAAAAAGAAATACTTATAACATAGCAAAAAATAACAAATATCTTATGGTTAATAACAAACTTTCACTTAGAAGTAACATGTCGCTGAAAGGTAATAACACATTGTTTGTCGTAAATAACACAGTCTGTATACAAGTAATGGATCGAAAGGAATAAAACAAAAATCACAAACGATACTAAAAAACAAGATGAAAAGTGCATTAATCACGTCGTCATTGACTCAATAAGGTCAAATAAACCTCAATTTCTCATGGGTACCTCGAATTTATATTGATTAGTTGCAAGAAACGTATATTATATTTTTCCTAAATCGTGTAAAAAAGAAATACTTATAACATAGCAAAAAATAACAAATGTCTTATGGTTAATAACAAATTTTGACTTAGAAGTAACATGTCGCTGAGAGGTAATAACACATTGTTTGTCGTAAATAACACAGTCTGTATACAAGTAATGGATCGAAAGAAATAAAACGAAAATCACAAACGACACTAAAAACAAGATGAAAAGTGCATTAATCACGTCGTCATTGACTCAATAAGGTCAAATAGACCTCAATTTCTCATGGGTACCTCGAATTTATATCGATTAGTTGCAAGAAACGTATATTATATTTTCCCTAAATCGTGTAAAAAAGAAATACTTATAACAGAAAATAAAATAACAAGTGTTTCATGTTTAACAACCATATATGACTTATTAGTAACATACCGATGAACTTTAATAACACTTTATTCGTTGAAAATAACACATTCTGCATTCAAGCAAATGCACCGCGAGAAATATAACGTAAACCACAAACGACACTAAAAAGCAGATGAAAACTGCATAAATATCAGCGTTTTTGACTCAATAAGGTAAAATAGACCTCGATTTCTCATGGGTACATCGAATTTATACCGATTACTTGCAATTTATGTCGAAATCAAGATTCGATTAACCATTATGTTCTTGAATTTGCACCCTAATTAGACAAGCAACTACCTCGTGCGTCGTCCAAGTCATAATGAATCCAACATGACACGTCGAATCGGTTGGATGGAGTAGTCGAATTTTTTTTGATCGATTCAGTGTAAGAAAAATGAGTTCGATCGTTAAATGAAAAAAAATTCTGTTGATAACGTTTTGCAGTAGGAAAGTAACACAATATTGTTGAAAAATAACGTAACTATTTTCTATAGTAACAATATATTGTACCTGTGTAACAAATAAAGAAGTAAAAGTAACGCTTCATATAAGACCAAAACAGCATGTCGCGAGTTCCGCTGGGAAAAAAGGGCAAGGGGTATTTTCGTCAATGTATATTTTTGGGTCCTTTACTCTGTTTTTTACAAAAAGTAGGCCCCTTAAACTTAACCATTTTCTGACAGGGACTGACGGCTTAATGGAAACTTTACTGGGGCCTGAACAGAAATCTTCCCTTATTTATTATGACTAGATTAGATGCAGGTTTTATTTCTTTTATCTCGATATATTTATGTATATGTATATGTTTTCCTTTTTTCTTCTGGGATCTGTTTATTCAATTATTTAATATTTGGTGATAATATGTGTTCGTATCGTACACTCCTTCGAAGATGTTAAAACATATTCGTTCTTGTTTTTGACCTTGTACTAAACCTGGAATGATGGTTAAACTTTGTATAGTTCCCTGTTAAGACATTACCCTGTTTTAAGTTTCTAAATCAAAGAGGCGGTAGGATCTTTAACATGGATCAATAAAAACTGTCTGATAGCAAATTTCGTAGTATAATACTAAGAAAAATTCTCTTACTCATATTTCTTGCAATTACAAGGCAGCCCATTTATATACAAGTGATTATGGGCTTGATAAGTTTATCCTATATTTTGGTAATCTTTAAAACTATGTTTTTTTTGTTAATATAAGTGTCTTGCTCGAAGTAATACACCACGCCATTCTAAGTAATATCGGAACTAAAACGCGACGTATAGCGCAATACGTGTTTTATAACATTGATCACAACCTTTCTCGTCACGCCGGCCCTATATATATCCTATTCCTCGTCCTTGCGCATAAAAAAAAAAAAGAAAAGAACCAATCATAACAAACAAAAGTAAAAAAAAAATCGTATCTGCGATGAATTAGTCCCTTATTGATCAAAACCCTATGATCACAATCCATTGCTTTTAATCTATCTTCCAATTTCCTCAAATAGAACAAACATTACGTAATAAATAACGGGGCCCAAAGCAGTTTTAAAAACCGGGCACTTCTTTTGAAAAAATAAATATTATCTATTGAAAAAAAATTACATGCCAATCCAACACAACATTTCTCCTATATCAGGGATTGGGATTGTCATCTATAACCCTTGGAAGTTTATAGAAGCCGGATATAAATTTAAAATTGGAATTTTTATCTAACTTTTATAAGAAAGTTATCTACTAGCTTTTGTGCAAATTCATCAAGGAGGGATGATTGAAAGACTTAAAAATGTTAAATAATTAGAAGGCGAACAATCAAAATGGATGTGAAAGCAGAAAAGTCAGAAGGTGAACTGACAAAGGTGAAAATGCTAATTTAATTTAAAGAAATAAAAATAATAGTACTCCCTCCGTCCCAAACCATTTTATACATTTTACTATATCGGGTGTCCCGTTCCCTTTTGTACATTTCCTTTTATAGCAAAAAACTACCACAAACAATAAAATATAATAATATTAAATACTCTTAAAATACGTGTCAAAATATACGCTTTTTTACCTTTTAATTGTACTATATTATTAAAATATTCAATTAAAACCGTGCCAATGTCCATGAGAGACGGAGGGAGTATATAGTCGTAAAATAGGGGTTCAAAATATTGGGCCTAGTTAATATTTTTTAACAGCAACATTACTAAATTAAGAGAATGAGCCCTAAAAAAACTTGCGGCCTAAGAGCATCTCCAACGGGTACTTCATTTTTGTGTAAAACACTAAAATAAAGTACGTCTTTACTCCAACGGGACTCTATATCTAACACTAATATTGTGTTGATCTGCAGAGATACTCTAGATCTAGAGTACACACAATTTTTCAGCACAAAAATTGTGTTGAACTTTCTATTTAGTATAATTTATTTAATAAAATATTTTTTAATTCTATTTAAATATTTGATATTCTAATAATAAAAGTAAAACAATATTAATATTCTATTATTTATTTATATTTTCGTTTTAATTTAATAAAATTATAATTTAATAATATGCTAAGTTTATAGTTAGTTAATTTTAAAATGAATTATTATAATTTATTGATTTTTTAATAATTATAATATAATGTTTAATATAGAATTTGATTTTTAAAGTAGAAAATAGAGTTAATGGGTTGGAGTGAAAATTAGTGTAGAAAATAGAGTTTATGGGTTGGAGTAAAAGCACTGTAGCAGCTGTAATATTGTGCAGAATTAACTGTATTTTCATGCTGCGGGTTGGAGATGCTCTAAGCTCTTAGTTCACGCGATTTATTTAATTTTCGTCAATTTAATTTGATTTTAGCTTTCATTTGTATATCAACTTCTATCACCTCCATTTCCTATGTATCTATGATCTATCCATCATTTAAATTTTCCCATAATTTCTGAACCATCAATATATCCTTCAACTCATTTGTATTAACTTGCACATGCAACCACCCTTTACATCGAGGGGAAATAAAGTACAAGACAAACGCGGTCTTAGCTAACACATTTACATCATATATTGAGAGAAGCCAATATAATCTCTCTTCTTCTTCTTCTTCTTCTTCTTCTTCTTCTTCGTCTACTATATTCGTTAGCAGGGCCAAGCTACTGAAATCTACTACAGCTGTTTATATCTTTTTATTCCTCTTATCTATATTATAAGATCATCTCCCTGCACAAAAAAATAACCATAACAATAATGCTCCAAGAAAACTAGAAAATGTAGTGACTTGTGTTTCTCCTCATTACCTAAAGTATAGCGGTAAACCTATGATCTATGGTGTTATGGTGTCTTAGTAGTAAAGGGATCCTGCAACACATATATACACACACACATATATATATATATAGAGAGAGAGAGAGAGATATATATAGCCAACATTAATACTAAATTAAGACAGGATTTTCGAAGGAGTATATGAAGACATACCCTGCCACCAATTTCCCCTCGAAGCCATGTTTTCGTCGTCTTCACCGTCTTGCTTGAACTGATCGTATTCGCCGAAAAACACATAAATCGACCGTTAACTTTCTGTTTTTTCGATTTATTACAGCACATTTTGTAGCAACTTACGATCAATGCTACTACTAAAACAGTTCATTACTAGTACTCACACGTGTGGCATTGGAGTTGTGTGCATTATTAGAAGGCTGTATAAGCACATCTTGGCCACCGTAGTAGATCGAAGAGTCGTAGTTGAACGGCTGTGATTTCTCCTCCCGAAAATACGAATCGATGGGCTTTTCAGGCACGCCCCGAGTTCCATTTTCTCCATACGCTGTAAAGATTTCACCTCTTTTTGTCGTAAAATCTTGTAATTTGAACGAAATTCAGATAAGGGTTCTATACTTACTCGAAGCTTCGGTTTTAGGAGTTTGATTAGCAGAGTTTCTCTTGCTAAGAGGTTCTAAGAAGTGAAATGGGTCCTGCCCAAACATCAACAGATCAAATATAGACAGAAAAAAAAATGATCATCCAATGTAAGCCCATCAATGAAGTAAAGGGACTATCTATTTCTAACCATATCATCACAGCCTCACATTTCATACTACAAATAAGGGATTTAATTCAATGATAAGCGATTCTTACCTTAGTAGGTGGAGGAAAGAGTAAGCTGAAAAGGTTAGAAGTTGACGAATTAGCTTCAGAGGAAGAACCCTTTGCCCCCAAAGCTTCGTTATTTGTTGAAGAGCCCTTCTGATTTACACCTTCCATTGTGTGTTACAGATGAAATTGCAGACAAAGAAAGGCAAGAAAAGACAAACCCTTTATTATTTTTTCTTCAGTTGAATCTTTCTTGAGTGTTATGAGTTTTCAGGCTCAGATTTTAGGGGTTTAAAAAGATGGCCCTTTGTAAGATACTTCCAAAACACACCGTCACCGACCGGGAAAAAGTACGGCAAAATCTTACTCAACAAGAAAACCTCGAAAAAAAAAGGCAAAATCACCAAAGTCCAAGCGGTGAATGAAAGAAAAGATTAAAAAAGAAAAAAGAAACGAAGGGGGAAAAAGCAGATGAATACACGTGAATGGGATATTATGTCGTCAGGTAAAGAAGCACACTGAGTGAGAATAGGAGAATTTTTTTGGGGGATATTCTTTTGGGGGTTTCGATTTGGTTTGTCAAAGTTTCGTCGGTTAGTGGGATCGGACATCGGAGAGATTCATAGATTTATGAGAAAAGGTTAGAACTTTACCGGCGGTGGTCAAAGAGGCGGGCCCAGAATCTTTATGCCAATCATTTACTGCCACGTGTACTCGGTGGATGATGGTCGATCCTATCTATTGGCAATTTTCTATTTATTTTTTCCTGTTAACAAGCATTTATTTAACTTTAAATGTTTTCCTTCGATTGATATCTTCCTAGACTAATTATCTATAACTAGTATTTTTAGCACCCTTTATGGGTGTGTAATAAAATAAAATTAATTGGTAATGTGTGATTTTAGTAAGTGTATAATTAAAGTAGAATGGAGTAGTTAGAATGTGGTTAAGACTATGTGACCTAATAGTAGTTAATGTAGAAAAAATATGATTGGTTAATTAGTAGACTAATCTACAGTTTTGTCCATCTTAATATCATAGAATAGATATGTCCATCTTAATATCATAGAATAGATAAATAAACGAAAAATATTAATTTTTTAAACATTTTATTTTATGCTCATATGGCATCGCAAGACACTTACATTACATCGTAGGAATTCAAAAATAAATTAATTTATAAAAATAAAAATGTATAACGGATTATTTCGACATACTTTGGTCCCCAATGGGTAATTGAAGTGAGATTGTGACAACTTTAAAAGAATTTCTTGTATTCAGAGTCCATTGGAATTCATTCACTGTCGTAACTAGTGTTAAAAACACCTTTGATGTGTGTTCTAATATATAAATAAAAGATTAATTTTTTTATCAAAACATTTAATAAACAAACTTATAATTTTTATATTTGTTAGTTTTAAGTATGTAAAATAAATATTTAATTTCGTTGAAACTAAAAACAAATGATGAAATAGTAATTATGCATGACATTGGTTATCGTTATATATAGGAATTTACCCGTTTTGCACCTTGTAGGGCAGGGAAGGAGAAAAATGTTTTCTCCGTTGGCGTCAGTGTTTTAAATAGCGAATTATAAGCGTGCATAGTGCATTTTAGCGAGACACTCGTTAAAGCACAAAAATTATGGCAATTTGTCCTCAATAGCGCGTGTATATTAAGTAAAATCGTAACTAGTGCGCTAAATTGCTCATATAGCGTGTCAATATATATATATATATATATTACGACTTAGAGTTATCCCTACGCTCAATCGCATATGGACTTACATCGTAAAAAATTCAGAGGGTGGGACTAATGTGGGACAAGTGTACAGTTCCAAATAAGGATCATGCCGACATTCATAATGATGTGGATATGCAAGAATTTGATAAAAATTGCGCCAATTATCTTTGATGGTGGAAATACCTCACATTTTGATCGTATTGACGATGATAGTCAATGGAGAGGTGGAGATGCAAGAATTTTGTGAAATTGCTCAAAGGGCCTTTGACAATGGAAGTTTCCCACTCTTTGATATATTGATGATGATAGTCAAATGTAATTGAATGACACCAATTATTTTAGATTTTGAGTCTATGGTTTGAATATTTATGTCTTTGAGTTGTTTTTGACAAATATATGAATGTTACTTCTTAAACTTAATATCTACTTTCACGATTGGGGATCCTTTCAAATTGATTGACTGCTTGTGTGGGTTTAACTTTGAGAGAATAACACAAATAATGTTATTATCAATAACACTATTTACAAAAGTAAGTAACTTGCTCGCAGTGTTACAAAACTGATCAACTTTTCTAGTTTAATTATTATTATCTTCAGTTTTCACCACAAATCTTTCTAATATTGCTTTTTTTTTTCACCACCATTATCTCAAATTCTCAACATAATTATCATAATTACATTTTTTAATCAGAATGATTTTTAATAAATCTATAAATTAAGAGATGTCATGCTTCTATCTTTGTAATCTCCTACTAGAAGATTAATATCGAAGATATTTTCAGGAAGATAACATCCAATTAAAACATGATCTAAATTATTAGTTTGCATGCATTAAAATTGATCCATGTTAATACGTTCTAGTTGATTCTAGAATTGGAATATTCGAGACAATATATTCTTATCAGTTTGAGTGTGTCCATTAGAGGAGTCACGTTGAAAGCCTTCTTTTCATCTGGTACAGAATCCTAATTTACGTCCGGAGAGAAAAGACGGGCGTAAGCGAACAGGTAAATATTCATGTGAAATGGATTAAAGGTCTCAAAAGAAAAAACGCAAGGAAAAACTATGATGATTAGTTGTGACAACTTTTATGAATTAATTTTAGTTAAATAATACTTATTTGATATTCTATAGATTATACATTTTTCATGAGTTTCCTTTTTTTTTTTAAACTTGTTAATACGTTAAACAATGTTTGTTCATTTATATGCCCAGATGAGGAATATCATGTATGACTGCGTTAATAGAGAGAATGAAAAATAATAATAGTTAAATATCTTAGGGCTTAAAATATAATTAAGAGCGATTATTTTGCTTATTCTAAATAATAATAGTGAAAATTGTAATTTTAAATAGTTTTGTGGTTGATATAGAAATAAAATTAAGTAAAACTGGAAAGTTGATTAATTATGTAATGATGCGAAAAAAGTTATTTATTTTTGTAGTAGTATTCTTCAAAATAACACTAGTTGTTTCATTCTCTCATTTAACTTTCTCAACATTAAAGTGCCTATAGCTCGAAAACCTCACACAATACCCTGGGCTATTTACGTTAAAAATATTGAAATAAAAAATGACACATAAGCAATATATGTTTACAAACATTGGTTTTGCGTAGATGGGGCGGGGTCGAGATAAGATGCCTGTCATGTTCCCCACGGGCAGACCGATATGTAGAACTATGAAAATTAGATATTATAAACCATAGTATGTCTTATTATTGTATCTCTTTCATCCATTATTCTATCACGGTCATCATAGTTTTATAATCGTATCTTTTAATTTTTGACATGAAGAAACTGCCACGAAGAATTTGCTTGTCATTTACCTTAGTAGAAAAATAAAAATATTATAAGTTAAAAGAATGTTGGTCGGGTTGGAGACGAAGATAAATTTCTCTTTTACTTAATAGAAACAGGGTAGCTATTATCAAGTGTTGGAGTGATGATGAGGATTAGCCCCCTACTCCGCCAAACCTCGTTTCGTTGGCGAAGCCTAATAGTCTATGTGGACTAAGGACGGTTCTCATATGCATATTAGAATTATTTCATTTAAATTCGGGACCTATCTCAAAGTCGATGGTAAAGTACGTATTTGTTTCAGATCGAACATATTCGGTGTGTGTGGGCCAGAATGACTGGGATACCTTTAGCAATATATATATATATATATATATATATATAGTAATGTTATGGTGCTCACCTTGCGTGAGCACCTTCGTGAGCACCAACCACATCAACACGACAAATCAGCATACAATGGAATTTTTTATTGATCTATAACCTACACATGGGATTAGTGAACCCGTCGGGGGTTGATTTGGCATGTTGACGTGGCACAAAAAAATGCCACACAACAGGTGCCCACGGATGGTGCTCACGCAAGGTGAGCACCATAACATTTCTATATATATATATATATATATAAATATAAATACAGACAGTTGTGGGACATGGACCACATGGTTATAAAGAAGACAAGACAATGGTCGTAGGAAAGATAAGAAGATGAGATGATTATTCATTGCACATTCAAAACTTGAGAGTCGCCGCATGGTGCTCAAAACTGTGACATAATGGTGCATATCTCTTTCTATGTAAGTCTTTATCTTTATGTCTCTATCTTACCCATCCATAATTTATTAGAAAAAAACAAAAATAAATATATAAAACCTAATGACACGTTGCGGTGAACATGATGAAAAGCATAGCACAAAAACAAATCAATTTGATATGCCTCATATTTCGTAGCATATTAGAGCTCAAGAGAATCCCACAACACAAAAAATAAGAAATATTTTTACGAATTAGGATGATTTTGGTTTAGTTACCGAAAGAAATAGACTATGTCACATGTCTTTGATAATTGGGTCATAAGCCCACTTGGGTATGAAAGCCCAGTTATAATCCATTATCTTTTAGAAATCGAGTCATAAAAAAGTCGAAATCGATAACAAATTTTACGTTCCAAGTAGAAATTAATGAATTCCTTCCCATATATAGATAAAAAAGGGGATATTTTAAATTATGACCTTTGGTATGAAATTGGCGCATTAAAGTATATGGGACAATGCTTCGCGTGGGCTTCAGAAATCATAAAGAAAAGGTGATAAAATAATAAAGAAGAAGATTTCATTTTGCATTCTTCAAGAGGCGCCTTATGAAATAGTCAAAGTGCTAAGATATTGAATAAAGAAGATCTTCATGAGGTAAGCACTTACGTTCCAGCCCATACAGGTTCGCCTATAAATAGCATCATTCGACAAAGAAGAATGACACCACCACAACAAATAAATTTTCAATCAATCCGCTCATTTTATTCTTTGTAGCTGTTTTTCGACATATCGTCTTTACAAGGTATACTTGTCTGTAATATCTCCACATAATAAAGACGTTCAACCCTCCGGCCTGTGGACGTAGGTCATTCTGGCCGAACCACGTAAATCTCGTGTTCACTTTCCAAATTTAATTTTCATCTATTTTATTTATCATCGTCATTTTTTTCTGGCAAATATATTATCGGGGATTCAAAATATCATAACAAACTGGTATCATAGAAAACCCTATTTATTTTTAGCCACGATAAGGATAACAAAACTTCAATTGAAAAATTCGACAGAAATGTCAACTTTCCAATGTGGATTCTCAAGATGGAGGCCATACTCATTCAAGACGGTTGTGAGGTGGCGCTTGAAGGGGAAAAGAAGAAATAGACGGAAATGAAAGACTCTCAATTTAATGAATTGGACAAGAAAGATTGGCTATTATCTTAAATCTCTCTTATGAGGTTTTACAAGAAGTTGACACGAAGACGACGACCATGGGTATGTGGGATGCGTTAAAAGCTATCTATATGAAAAATACTAAGGAGAATAAGCTTTATTTAAAGCAGAAGCTTTACAATATGAAAATGACGAAAGATACTTCTATACTCTAGCATCTCGATAAATTAGATTCAATCATTATTGATTTGACGAACGTAGAATTCAAAGTGACTGACGAAGACCAGGCCATAATATTGTTGTGTTCCCTTCCCTCGTCTTTAAGCATTTTCCTGACACTACTGAAAAGATACGATATCATATGGTAGTGTCAAATATGCATTACAATTGAAAGAACTGACAGACAGGGATATAACGGGAGAAACAAGTGGTGGCCAGGCAGAAGGCCTGCTTGCACGGGGAAGACCAGAATATAGAGACGTTGAAAGTAGAAGATATAAAGAAAGGTCAAAATCCAGGTACAGAAATAAAGTGTAATTTTTGCAAGAAAGACGGCAACATCAAAGCTGATTGTTATAAATTAAGGAGAAAAATAATCAGCAATATAATAAACCCACCGAAGCTAGTGTAGCTGCAGATGAGAGCGATGGAACTATTTTTATAGCAACTGCAAATTTTGTTAGGTCTGATAGTGAGTAGATCTTAGATTCGGGTTGTTCTTACCACATAAGTCGGAGTCGGGACTGTTTTTCCACATATGAAAATTTCGATGGTGGATACGTCTTAATCGGAAATGATGCTCCTTGTAAAGTTGTTGGTAAAAGTACAGTTCAGATCAAGATGTTCGGCGGAATCATCCGAACACTCCCAGAAGTAAGACACGTTCCAGATACGAAGAGAAATCTTATCTCTTTAGGCATACTTGACTCTCAAGGGTGCATGTTCTCATGTAAAGGTGGAGGTTTGAAGATTTCCAGAGGTGCCCTTGTCGTGATGAAAGCTTGCAGGTCTGAAAATTTATATATTTTGCAGGGAACTACTGTTACATATTCCGCTGCAGTTTCGACATCCCCAGAGGTTGATACCACGAGATCATGGAATATGCAACTTGGACACATGGGATAAAAAGGCTTGACGATATTAAGCAAGCGATGCGTACTATGCGGCCAAAGTACTGGTATGATGGAATTTTGCGAACATTGTATTTTTGGAAAGCAGAAACGAGTCAGCGTAATTCGCCAGCTGTCCACAAGACGAAAGTACTTTGGACTATATTCATTCTGATGTATGGGGTCCTTCTCGTGTTCCTTCCAAAGGTGGTGCAAGATACATGTTGACTTTTTCAAGGAAAGTCTGAGTCTTTTTTCTTAAACAGAAGAGTGATGTTTTGTAACATTTAAACAATGGTAAACTTTGATTGAAAAACAAACAGGAAAACAAATCAAGCGGTTGCGGACATATAATGGCTTTGAATTTTGCGGAAGCGAGTTCAATGAATTTGCAAGAATGAAGGAATTGCTCGACATCACACTGTTCGAATGACGCCTCAACAAAATGATGTTTTCGAGCGCATGAATCGGATGCTTTTATAGAGAGCTCGATGCATGATCTCCAACGTTAGGTTGACAAATAATTTTTGGGCCGAAGCTATCGCAGCCGCATGTTATATTTTCAACCGCTCACCGTGCTCTCCGATCGATTTCAAGACTTCTGAGAAAGTTGGTCAGGTACTCCTGATTACTCTAATTACGAATGTTTGGGTGCCCAGCTTATATGCACGTAACTGAGGAGCCTAGAGCAAAGAAGTGTATTTTTCTCGGTTACGCTTCAGGGGTGAAAGGATATAGTTAATAATTCTGATCCCAAGTCACCCAAATTCATAATTAGCAGAGATGTTACATTTGACGAGTCGTCTTTGCTACATCCTCCAAAAGAGTCTACTAATCCTTGTAATCAAGAAAAGAAGAACAGTGTACAGAACGAGGTGGAGCTCGAGATCAGTAAAGACTTTTTAGATGACCCTACTATGTAATACCCATAAAATTTTGAATACAGGGTTTTGGTGTAATTCGCCATGTATTTGGGACTTAAGAGTTTTAAAGAAGGAATTTGAAAATCTTGAAGCAAAAATATAATTTATATAAGTTTGAATTGTACTTAAAACCAAGCAAGAATAACACCCGAAAATGAGAAGGAATTTAACTAAGGAAGAGAAATTTGGGTGAAGCCAATTTTCGGCCACGACTTAATTAATTTTCGGGTGAGAGACATAAGAATTAAATTTCAAGTTCGGTCTTGAAATTTTCGGGTGTTTAATTAGATGATTTTCGGGCCTCTAAGCAATTTCGGGTAAAACAATTTCGCCGTGTATAGAATTTTCGGGCATTGACCTTCACTAAATTTTTCGGGTAGCTAGGGAAATTTTCGAGTAAATGTATCTTTAGGGTCAGTGCAATTTTCGGGTGAGTGCAATTTTCGGGTCTTGAGCAAAGTTTTCGGGCCAAAGTATTATCGTCGTGCTTAGTTATTTTCGGGTAAACATTTTTCACGCAGCAAGGTTTAAAAAAAAAAGTCTTCTTGAGGAAAATTATTTTTACGTCATTTAATAAGAAAATTATTCCGAGACCAATGGGCATAGTCAAAGCTAACACCCGATTAAAGTTGTCGAAATAAAATTTTTAGCAGTGCATTTTCGGTGAAAATTTATTTTCAGCATAATATTGTATTTCATTTTCACTACACTGCATTTCATATAAGTGTGAGATACGTTGACCGTGTTGTCACGGTGACACCGTATAGTGTCCACGAGCGGGGTAGAATGTGACCTATGTTGGTCGTCGAATCGTAGTGAAGTTATGAGGTTAGGACTGAGGCACTAGACGAGAGATGGATGTGATCGATTCGTCTACTCAGATGCATTGGAGTGCAGTCTGCGGTGCAAACCGTCGGATGATTTGCGGAAGGAGCGACCTGGTAGGAGGATGTCTGGCGTGATCGTTCAAATGCACTACTAGCGTAGGCTACCACTTGAGCAAGAGGAAACTCGGGAGGGAGCAACCTGGCGTGACCGATCAGAGTAGGCTACCGGAGCGCGGGCCCCTGACTCCGTATTTTATTGTGCGCGCGTGGTGCTTAGTCTAGCCTAGGGCCCTGATGTGACATATGAGATACGATAGGTTGAGAAGAGAGAGAAAAAAGTCGAGCGTGCATGTGTTGTGAGATATTGGGACGGGATATGAGTGCACGCTGCATTCATGCTTGTTTTCACCTACTGGGCGATAACTCAGATTTTACGTGTTGTAGGTACGACTGAGTTCGACGTCGAGGTACGTCGTGACTGAGGTGGCCTGATGACGGTGACTCCACGGACTTTTGAGGGCGAGGCTGCACATGGATGAAGACCTGTAGAGCGGCGTTAGGATTTTTGTTGTTTTGACATTTTGGGGCTACGGCCTGTGTATATAAATGACTGCGTAAACAATATTTTGTCTTAATATATTTTGTTTTAGGAAAAAATTTTTATCAGACAGGCCTTCCGCGGCTTACGTTGCGGAAATCCGCCACTAATTCTAATTAGAAAATGAGGGTCGCCACATATTAAGAGGATGAACTAGAACCTTATTCAGATCCTGTTGAAGTTGAAAGCACCGAGCATGGATATTCTATAGCCAGAGATCGACAGAGACGAGAGATTCAACTACCACAGCGGTACGTGAATTTAGTTTCGTACGCTTTATCACTGACACAAGAAACAGATGGAGGCAGCGAACCTTTTACCTATTCGGAGGCAACACACGATGTTATTCTGATAAGTGGCTGGTAGCGATGAATTAAGAAACGGAGTCTCTGCACAGAATGGAACGTGGATTCTTGTGCCACCGCCGAAGAAAATGAAAATAGTCGGATGTAAGTGTGTCTTCAAGAAGAAGGTTTATCTGGTTCTGACGATGCAAAGTATAAGGTACGATTAGTCGTGAAAGGCTAGAGTCAGGTACAAGGTGTTGATTTTAATGATTATTCTCACATTGTCGTTAGACATAGCTCTATTCGCGTATTACTTGTGCCATGAATGATTTGGAGTTAGAACAGCTTGACGTCAAGATGGTGTTCTTACATGGCGATTTAGATGAACAAATTTACATGAAGAAACCTGAAGGATTTATAGATGAAGGAAAAGAAGACCAAGTATGTATACTGAAAAAATCCTTATATGGACTAAAGCAGCTACAAGACAGTGGTATAAACATTTTGATTCACGTTGGGTCATGGTTTCTCTAGGAGCAAGTATGATAGTTGTGTTTACTTCTGGAAGTTAAATTACAGTTCGTTCATTTATTTGTTATTATATATTGATGACATGCTCATTGCGGCTAAGAATCTTGCAACATTCACCAGTTGAAGGCCTTATTGAATGTTGAATTTGAGATGAAAGATTTGGGAGCAGCTAACCAGATTCTTGGTATGGAGATTAGACGTGATAGAGGAGCTGGTAAGTTACACCTGACCCAGGAAAGTTACCCCAAGAAGGTTTTGGAGAGATTTGGCATGAACGATGCCAAACCAGTCAGCACTCCTCTTCTTACTAGCAATTTTAGGCTATGTGCTGCTCAGCCACCATTATCAGATGAGGAAGAAGAGTATATGACACGAGTTCCTTACACAAGTGCAGTCGGCAGTTTTATGTATGCTATGATATGTACTCGTCCTGATATTTCACAAGCTGTTAGTGTTGTTAGCAGGTATATATCCCAGGGAAAGAACATTGGCAAGCAGTGAAGTGGATTCTCAGATACTAGAAGGGTACTTTAAGCATTTGTTTGGATGGCAGAAATAGTGATACCCTCATCGGCTTCGTTGATTCAGATTATGCAATGAATCTCGATAAAAACGACGATATCTTACTTGTTATGTATTTTCTATTGGATGTTGTGCAATTAGCTGGAAACATACTCTACAGCACGGAGTGGCTTTATCTACTACTGAAGCAGAATACATGGCCATTGCGGACGCGATCAAGGAAGCATTATGATTGAAAGGGTTATTCGGCGAATTAACTTAGGAACAGTGAGTTATTACAATTTTCTTTGATAGTCAAAGTTCAATTCATTTGACTAAGGATCAGATGTATCACAAAAGGACTAAGCATATTTATGTTAAGTATCATTTTATTCGTGATATCATTGCCGATAAGAAGGCTTAGAAAAAAGATTAACGCTAAGGATAATCCTGCAGATATGTTTACGAAGGCTCTTCAAGCTTCCAAGTTCAAGCATTGCTTTGACTTTATTGGTGTTTTAGAAATGGTGAACTAGCCCGTCATGGCTAGGGCCGGAGGGAGATAAATGTATTATTAAGTCAATTCGGAGTAATTTTACGGAACCAAATGTTAAGATGGAGATTTGTTAAATTATGACATTTTGGTCTATGAAGTTGGCGCATTAAAGTGTATGGGCCAACGCTTCATGTGGGCTTGAGAAATCATAAGGAAAATGTGACAAAATAATAAAGAAAAAAAACTCATTTTGCATTGCTCAAGAGGCGCCGCATGCATTAATCAAGGTGCTAAAATAATAGTCAAAGAAGATCTTCATGAGGTAAGCACTTACGTTCAAGCCCATACAGGTTCGCCATAAATAGCCTCATTCAGCAAAGAAGGAAGACACCACGACAACAAATAAATTTTCTATCAGTCCGCTCATTTTATTCTCTTAGTTGTTTTTCGACATATCCTCTTTACGAGGTATACTTGTCAATAATATCTCCACATAATAAAGAAGTTCTACCATCCGGCCCGTGGCGTAGGTCATTCTAAGCGAAAAACGTAAATCTCGTGTTCACTTTCCAAATTTAATTTTCATCTCTTTTATTTGTTATCGTCATTTCTCGGGCAAATATACTATCGAGGATTCCAAGTATCCCTTATAGATATGTGTACATGTTTGTGTTATTAATTTACTGAACCCATTGAAAACTTGGATCTGCGGCGGCCGATTTCGAAATATGTATAACTTATATTGTGGGCCACCGTTTATTGTCAACTTATGGGCCACCGTTCACTGTTAACGGATTTTAGAGTGAAACTTCACAATGTTAGTGGATTTGGGCTCGAGTAGACAGGTTCCTAAAGAATGAAGCCCATCCAATCTAACAAAGCACATATTAATGCCAAAAAGAAAAAAGAAAAATCTCATTCGATTTTCTTTTTCTCTGCATGCTTCAATATTTGTCCCACTTCAGTCTAAAAATAATTACATCTGTGCCACGCCAACCGTTTTATTCTACACACTCAACTCAGTTGACTTATTACAACTAGGCACAACACGAGCAGACAAGATACAATCAACAGCTTTTCTCTTACCAACAGAGTCAGAAGATAAAGGTGAACCGGGTTCAGTACTCGCCCTTGACGAACCGGGTTCAACAACACTACTACTCGTTCGCCGCGTGGCTCTTATGTAGCAGAAGATAGCCACCGTGAACGCCGTCGCCAAGCCGCCTAGGATCGCGCCGCCGCCGGCCACCGACCTATCGATCCAACGGTGGTGGTGAAGCTGCTGATGATGGGTGGCTTTGATTGATCCGTTACTGCTATCTTCGTTATTACCGAGTATGGAATTATCAGTCGATGATGGGCTGATGAAGAGATGTTTTCCCAGTTTTCTTGATAGAATTTCAGGTGGGTGTGCTAAGACGACATAGGGTTTATTACTGTCTTCGTTATTACCCATCGATTGAACCTTTGCTGATAGTGCAAAGAAGAAGAAAACGAGAAATAATATGGCCATAATGTTATGTTTTTTGTTTGATTTGTTTGGAAGATCTGCGATTTACGTATTTGCATATAGCTAGGTGTATATATATAGGATGAATCTAGGTCAGTGCATCCGTGCGGGTTCATGGAAATTAAGCTTTGATGAATTTCTTATTTGAATAATAACGTATTAGTTCAGTTGGTAATGAGTTATATTTTCGAATTATATAATATGTTGTTGTCTGCAGTATAGGGGAAATCAATACAAGATACTCACGTGTAATGATGTTCTGGAATTCGAGCTTAGCACCGTCGAACAGCTGTAGTAATAAATATAGGCAAGGACTAATTTTGGGGATTTACAATTGTAGGCATCCTTTCTAAAGTTGTGCAAAACTAAAACATTACAAATATAGGCATAATTTTTTTTTTTCACAACTTTTCATGCTTTTAATTTATTTTCTAATTAAACTTATTGTATAACTGAATAGAATGTTCAAAATTTCCTTACCTGATTTATAGTTCGATATTTTGTCTTTAATTTTTTATAATTTTTTTGGATTCGGACCGGAACTAAAAAATCAATTTTGAAATATACACTTATATATATATATATTGTTATATAACTATAACCATACAAAGAATATTAAATATTTATTGACTTTCAATTTCTATTAAACGTTTAGTTATCAATTTGTGAATTGATAAGACCTAAAAAATCAAACTGAACAAAAAATGTTAGTTTGATATTCAATTTCAATAATTTCAAATTAAAATTTTCGGTTAGCCGAATATTGGACCGGTTCAATTCAGTTTTTACTGTTTGAATACCCCTAATAAATTATGTGGAATTATGTTAAATATGTCTTACCTTTTTATTCCGTGTAGGTTTTCTCGGTTCGAAGCAAAATCCGATTCGAAATAAGTTGTAATACATCTTATTTTTGACCAATTCAGCTAATAAATTCATATATTAAATTATTAATTTTGCTAATTTATTAATATATATTATAATTAATGATTTTGATTTCAATTTTGATGTTGGCTGACTTAGATCTAGTTCTTTAAGCTACATATCGATTTTGATTTTTGAAGCGTTCTGTAATTTGCAAAGTAATTTCCTTAAAATGAAATTGACAAGATTCATTATAAGACATAATGTTATTAATTCAGAATTTTTGATTTGTGCAGAGCTTATGTTTTATTTTTAATTCGTGTTTAATAGATCATAAAAATTATTTATGGAAAGAAAATAAAATAAAAATGCATACCTTTTAATTATTTTGTGCATGTAATAAAATTAACTCAAAATTGAAAATAAATAAAAAGATGCCTACTTTTGTAATTAAAAACACACGGTGCCTATTTTTTGTAATTGACACTTGATAAAGTGCCTAGTTTTGTAATTAATTAAGTTGGGTACTACTATTTGCACCCCCTTTTGGTGATTAAAAAACCTTGGGAATGTAAATTGGAAAAATAAAAGTAATATGCGAATATGGAATTCAAACCATAAAGGAACCATATTCTACTATTTACTCACATTAATTATTATATATATTTGAAACAATTATGATATATATGTATATAAAAGCAATTATTATATATTTGTGTGTGCAATATAATCCATTATCGGTGGTACTAAATTACTAAATTATCCAGACATAATATTCATATAAATACACCAGATAATAACTAAATCACTCGAATATAACATTGCTATCACTACAATTAGAATGCAAAAATTTATCATAAGCATTAATACGATGCATGTATGGAGTAGCCCATGCACCTGAACATTCATATCTGAAATGGACCCACTGTGGCGTGATAGTTGCATCGGATACCCACCAGACAATGAAACTCTCACGTAATGGTTACCGTTAACATGACCAATTGCGATGGCAATGTGATGATATTATGGTGACGGAGCAGACTGAAGCGGCAAGTGTGTCATGCTGCCTCTATTACTTATAACATGAAATATTACGTTAAACTTCGAAGCAATCAAGATGCCCATATCGGCATAACCATCCAATGTTCAAAAGGCATGCACTCGAATCGAAAAAATTTAGCGATTTGTTGACAGTGAACCATCCGTCAGCACCAAGCATGTCGACATATTCTAACTTATACATTTCTAGCACTTCTGCCAAATTGCGCCGAATGATAGGTCATGCGTCCTCTTCAAGACCAAGACAAAGAGCTATTGCACGAAAACCACAATTTTTGTCAGGTCTTACATCTTGCACATGGGTGATATACGGATGAAGTATAACTGGAGGAAATTCATGCGAACCGAAAATTCATACGACTCATGGGCATGCCTCTATCAAGGCTAAAAGTTTTAAAAACAATTATATTGATCCACCAGCGCCAACGCGAGAATCTCCTCGACGTCCCTGATGGTGTAATTATCTCGCTCAACTTCCTCAACATACTAACTTCCCGGTTCTCGACTGTTGTTTAAATTGAGCCTTAAACTTTATAGTACAAGGTCACAACATAACTCGTATTCTTCGAGATATGTATATGTGACAAGTCGAGCTTCCTCCAAAACTTGTCGATTGCATCAAGTGGAATAGGCTCAGTATTGTTGAGATATTTTGCCTGTTCATGGGCACATGGCAACCCAATTGTACAAAGTAGATACTCACAATTTTCAGACAAGAATCCAACTGATTTAGACCGTTCAAATTCTTTGAATATTATATCAAGCGCATGCAACAAAGCCACATAATTATTGATAGTGATGCGCATAAAATCGATGTCGGACAATACTCTTGCTTTGTTCAAGACTTGCTTTAATAGCTGTTAGTTGAGATTGAAATACCTGTTGAATGAAAGACAATGATGCTACCAAATCTAAATGTGAAGTAGACATGCCCAACCGCATGTAAACCGTAACCGGCGGTTGGGAATCGGCCGGACTAACCGCCGTATAACCGTCAGGGGACGATTGACGGTTAGCCTCCCCCGGTTGACGGTTAGACTAACCGGCGGTTGACTAACCTCCCCGTCGGTTAGTCACTATTTTTTTTTGGGGGGGGGGGGTTGAAAATTCAGGTTTGAATAAATGCTCGATGTATTATTTGGTCGAAAGTCGAATTATGTATCGAAATGTAGTATATAATTTGTAAGACACTTTATGAAAAATATATTACAACATTTTACGAAAAAATGAATTACAAAATTTTAATTGAACCAATTACAATACAATACATTAAATTAAAACAAAATATCGTGAGAAGTTTTCTTTCAGTCTCCGTCCGGTCCGAATCCGATCTCCGCAAATGTTGAAGTACCGGACTTCAGCAAGTGCAGGCGAGAAAGCAGCGAATGAGCTATGGAGCCGTGACGCATCAAGTATGATCCGTCAAAGCATCCATAGATCACACGGTGCTAACTCGGCTGCACTTACCGAAGCGGCGAAGCCCCTCTTCTTCGAAATTTATTTCCTTTGAAAAAAAATGCTTAAACATATAAGTTAGATTAGATGTTTAATTAAAAAAGAATAAAAATTAATTAAAGATCTAATATTTACTTATCTTTTTCGAGCTTCGTCGTCGTAATCCGCTTGTGCAAATCTTACCTAAAAATAAGAATTTATTTGTATTATTAAAGTTAATACGATGAGAGAGAGATTGAGATGGATACTTATCTTTTTCGGGCTTCGTCGTCGTAATTGGCTTGTGCAAATATTGAAGTACCTGAAATAACAATTCATTAGTTAGCGATAAACATAACAATTATTTGTATGAAAAAAATATAAAAGATGAATACTTATCTTTTTTCGGGCGTGTTGTTGATGTGGAGTCCACGCCTCGCCGATCCCAAATGTCTCTAATCCTCGCCACCGCCGTTGCCGCCGCTTGTCTTCGTACCGGTGGTGTCATCGAAAACGTCGTTGGGCGAGTCGCTGTTCGGGTCATATTGGGTGCGATACTCGGCTCGAGTCCAATCATTGAGAAGACATTGGTACTCGAGGTTGTCGACACCCAAGTTCGAACGCTTTTCGCTCAAAGTCAAACCGCCCATGCTAAAAGCATGCTCCACGCGACGCTCGAAACCGGGACGACAAGGATCTCCCGAGCGATCCTCGCCAACGTACACCCTCGACCACCATCTAAGGACGTTGAAGCTATCGATGTCCTCGAACTCGGTCGGCGACATAAAGTTATCGAGTTCTATGTAGGGGTTTTGGGAGGACCTTGGACGCTTGTTTGCGTTGAGGATGTCGTAGTAGTCTGCTAATCGTGAAGATCGACTACTACTAGAACTAAATTGACCACGACCCGATCCCGATCGAGGTGGATCATGACTGAAATCGGGCTTATACTCTTTAAAGATATCCTTTAAAGAGTCACACGCTCGATCAAATACGCTCTTCCAATAAATGCTATCGACGGTACGACCCGACGATATCTTCAAATAGTAGCATTCTGGTAACCTGCCCGTACCCTCTAAACGCCTTCTCGGATCCATATCTTCGCTATAAGGAAGATATTCGGTAATTCAAAAAAATATTTGAGCCACTTGGTAGCCATGCTCTCAACGGCCTCGCCGACTACTGGATCATTCCGAAGCCCGTCGACGATGATTGTGACTTTAACGCAATGATTTAACGCTAGTATTCATGTCGGGTAAATGAACTCGACATCGCCTCGGTGGCGTCGTGAAATACTTGAAGTATCTCACATAAACTGTTGCACGTATCCCACATGTGGAAAAATATCTGGACCGAACACTCTCCTATGATTTCGGCAAAGAAATCGGAGAGATGCTGTCGATATTCCATCGAGCCACACAACTTGTAGGTGGAATTCCACCTGTTGGGTACGTCTAAACTAAACTTCTTGACCGGAACATTCTCTCTAGCGCAAAAATGCTTCCACTTCTTAAATAAAGAAGGGTGCCGCATCAGGTAACTGATTGCGTAGCGTATAGGCTGCACTTGTTCCTTTAAACTACCGAGCGCATCTTGCACACACAGGTTAATTATGTGACAAAAACAACGCACGTGGAAAAACCAATTGTCGAATGACGGTTGACAATACTCGATCAAACGTTCTATGCTGGCGTTGTTTGAGCTCGCGTTGTCGAACGATTCTGAAAAGACTTTATTGAGTATCATATACTCCGATAAGATACCCCTAAGCTTGATCGCAATGTTTTGCATCGTGTGCGCTTCATCGAACTCCCTATATGCGATCAACCGCTTTTGTATCATCCATGAATCATCGATCCAGTGGCATGTCACGCCCATGTACGATGAACGTTGCCAATGATCGCTCCATATATCAGAGCAAATCGACACTTTAGTTTCTAAATTGCCTAATAGACCTACTAACTCGCGCTTAAGCGCGAGTACAGTCTTCCTAGTGTCCCCCGTAAGTGTGCTCCGCGAAACTTTCTTCGTCTGTGGGTTATATGCTGTTTTGATCCAATGTTCATAGATCGGATCATCGGCAAACCGAAAGGGAAGATGCTTTGCGGCTACAAACTTCGCAAGTTCGCAGCGCGCAACGTCTTCGTTGTAATGAAACAAAGACCTTGCGCTTCCGCTTTCGCCGGCGTGGCCCGAAGCGGACGAATTCGTACCGCCGAACATCTGACTTTGGTTTTGTCCTAATCATAACTTAGTCGGGTGTTTCGAACGAAGATGGGCATTCATTGACCCATATTTGCCGCCCTTTCTAAAACAATATTCCTTAGCGCAGTAGTTACACATAGCTCTAAATTGGTTGATTATACTAGCCGGTACCTTCTTGAAGTGTACCGCGAAGAGGTCCAACTGTAACCGCCGGCCGGTGCCAGTCTGCATAGGCACTTTCGCCTCCGTCTCCATCTGCGCGGCTTGCGAGCTATCTGATGGATCATACGCGAACGCGTCCTCGTTGAAGTCTTCGCTGAGCACGCCGGCAAGATTAAATATCTCGTTCGGGTCATATTCTTGGTAGTCCTCTGGCGATGAACTACCAACAACTTCCTTCCCTTTGTTGCCCCTCGATCCACGAGAACCACGTCAACCACCACGATCCATCTAGAAATATACTACAACACGGGCACGAAAAATATCGTTAGATTAAAAAAAAAGAAAACCGGCAAAAAACAATACCGACGGCGGCGTGCGGCGGTGGCGGGAGGTGGTGTCAGGCGGTGGCGGGCGCAGCGACGGTCGGTGCCAGTGGGCGGCATCGTACGGCGGTGGCGGGCGCGGGCGATGGGCGTGCAATGGTGGGCGGTCGAAAAAATTTCGCGCTGGGTTGGGTCGTGAGAGCAAGTGCGAGAGAGCGAGAGATTGAGAGTTGTGTTGTGTTTTTTTTGGATTGGGGGGGGGGGGTTTCAACGGCTATTTTATTTTATTTTATTTTTTTTTGTAATTTTTTTAAATTTACAACGGCTACTTTCTTATCATACTTGAATTTTTTTATGCTTTAACTGCCAGTTAACTGCCTAACCGGCGGTCAGCGGGACCCACGGTTGCCGGTTACGGTTGGTGCCAGTTACGGGCGGTTCCGTAACCGGCGGTTAACGGTTGTAACCGCCGGTTACGGTTATTTTTGGGCATGTCTAATGTGAAGACTCCAAATACCGTTTTAACTTGGCATGTTGGCTCTCCACTCTGTTTGTTGTGTGATTCCCAAAGTAAGAAATCTGTCGGTCAAACGGATACAAATATCTCCTTGTATGGTATCAATCAATAATTATTTAGATGGGTAATCACACCTGAAAATCAATTTAATATTACTTCTTTCTAACGATAATTTACAAATTATAATTTAATATTTTTAAATATAGTTCAAGAATACCTGAAAAATCGTATAATGGTGCTTCAAGTTGTACCAAATTGGATAAATTTGTGTCTTCGATTTTAGACGCAACCAGTGTTGTCCATGCCTTATAGAAAGAGTTCCAAGCATTAGGAGACGTTATTGATGGCCTGCAGTTCTTCATAACGCTTCTATAGATATGTCATCTACAGAGTAGTCCTTTCGCTTCTGGAAAAGTGTTGTTGCATGCTTTCATCAAAACCAGCTCCCTATCTGTGACTATAACATGTGGAGTCGTGCATCCATCCATTGTCGATTTAAGACAAATGCCCAATTATAGTTGGACCTCTTCTCTTTATGCATCATAACGAATTTGTGCAGAATGTCATATTTGTAGAAGTTACGCCAACAATTTCAAGGAGAGGCACTTTGTACCTGCTTGTTTTATATGTCGCATCCATCAAAAGCACATGTGGAAATGCACGCCATAGGTCCAATGATTTGGATAGGCGAAAAATAAATCTTTTGACTCATTGATTGCACTATTTGATCGACTTAAAAAAAATATAGCCTTCTTCGTGTAGAAAAGACATAGCAACCTGCATTTGAGTTCCACCATTTTTCTTATCATCCGAAGCTTTTGACGAGCATTATATACAGTTTTGATGGTTGGAACATTATCCAAACTCTGCTTCTTCAATATTGATAATATGCCTCGTGGTTTCACGTTCTTTGTTGATAAATCTTCCACTAGTATAGCCTCTTTCCTCATATAATCGTCTTGGATATGGATGTCCTTCTAGATCCAATGCAGGCTCGTGATTATGTATTCCACATATTACGAAGAGCTTCCAACAATTATCTACCATTGATTTTTCTTTAAGCTAAAATTGACAACCAATCTTTCTCGTGGTGGTATTTCTTGTAGAGATTTTTTTACTTCTTTAGATTCCACCACGATCACATTTATGTACAACTTTCGAACACTTTTCTCTTGAATTGATCTTTGATCTTTTAATGACAATCACGTAGCCAAGATTTATTCCAACATTTTGCACCCAATCAATTAAATTGCCGAGATTTGAACACCTGAAATAAAATTATTTATTAGAAACTAAAGTAACGCAAGGAAAAATATATAACAATACTAAAATAAGTATTTCTTACAAAATTTTGACTAATAAATATCATACAATGTCAGTATAAAACTCGGAAGTGACATCGGCATTCGTATATTCACCAACTCCATTTTCATCATCTTTCGTTATCAACCAAATCTCATTCTCCTAGAATAGGTACGAAAATACATAAGATTATAATTACTGTGATTATAAAATTTGAAAGCATGGTAATTAAAATTTATATTTTAACAAACATACATAAATATATAGTAAAAAAAGAAACAAACTTACCGGAATCATATGGTCTTTTAAGAAGACATGAAGAATCTTATTCGTTAATATGCAACTATCTAAGTGTAGTATGAATTTTTTATTTTCAGTTAACGATCTTTTGGCATATATATAGTTGAGATTTGAGAGGAAATTATGAAGTGAATAAATGTTCAAATCTTTCCAACTTAATTGATAAAAAACGTTCAACATAGGCAAAAACGTTCAAGTTATACTTGTCTAAGCATGAATAAGATTTATGTTAGTCAAAGTGTTTAGTCAAATACCATTCAAACTTCTACAAATGTTAGGCAAAGGCGTATTTTATTTAGATAAATTTGGATAATGGGACAATTATTTTTGTGTTAATTAATGAGGGTGTCTATGGAATTAAGGAGGTGCATATATACTTTTCCTTAATGGGTCCTACTATTCACACCTGGAGTTTTTCAGGGCTTTAATGTTACGATCTTCGCCTATGGAGCCACTACGAGTGGAAAGACATATGCAATGCAGGTTAGCTTTCAAATCACACGATTTTCGTATGAAATCTTAGTTTTAAAATAAACCGATTGGCGTTTCGAAATCGAAACTGAAACGTAGGGAAGCGATCAGCTGCCCGACCTAATGCCACTTGCGATTTCGAACATCCTTTCGATGTCTGAATCTACAAGAGGTAAAGTTTTGATATCTTACTACGAAATATAGCTCAAGGGATTGGCTCAAGCTCAAGTGGGCTCAAGTTCCCAATTTCGTGGGATTTTCTCTTTTGTCGTTCAAAGGTGAAAGGTTGCTCAAACGAACCTTAACGATGTCCACGAATCTTCTTGTTAGCATGGCGATCTGCTCCAATATTTCTTCCTCATTTTCTTCGTCTCCATCAGAGTCTGTTCAGTGTTGAAGGCGATGTTTGGTTGTGCTTGTGGTTTCTCTTTTATGGAGATTTGAGTCATCTCATATGTAGTCAGAGATCCAGTCAGTTCCGAGACAGATAGCCCGTCCAGGTTCTTTGCTTCGTAGATGGCGGTTACTTTGGATTCCATTCTCTTGGAAGAGATCTCAGGATTTTCCACCTTCTCAGCATCTAGAATGTTCTTACCAAGAGAGAACATCTGATTGATGATGGTCATGAATCTTGCATACATATGACTTGTTTTCTCGTCGTCTCCCATTTTGAACAGCTCGTATTGATGGGTTAGAAGTGCAAATCTTTGTTGTACGACTCGAGTGGTTCCTTCATGTGTGACTGTAGCATCTCCCACATATTTTTTGCGGATTCGCATGAACTTGTACGGTTGTATTCTTCTCTTGTTAACGCATAAGCAATCATGTTTTTGCCTTGGAATTCAATGAGATTCCACGCTTGTTAGTTGCACTGTATTCAGGAATCTTCTTTGGAGGCCATCTGCTTTTTTGGGTTCGTATGGTCCAGTCGTAACGATATCCCATAGGTCGTAATCGACGGCCAGAATGAACTTCATGCGGTTCTTCCATATAGCGTAGTTCGTTCCGTCGAAGAGTGGTGGCCTAGAATGAGATTGTCCCTATGCAAAAACATCAAAACTCGAAGAAGCCATTAGATCTTTAACTCAGGCTTGTTAGGCCCATCGTTTAAGTAACATGGCTCTGATACCAAATGAAGATAAAAATGTGTCTAAGAGGGTGGGTGAATTAGGCTTTATAATATATGCTTCTTTCTATCGATATAATATCCTAGAATTTTCTACTTATGCAAGTGATGCAAATATATCCTGGTTGCGTCGGTTGCGTATCAGTTCTGTATCACAGAAAAAATGTAAAGTGCTGAAAAGTAAGGTGAGACAGGATTTTATAGAGGTTATATCCCCAACTGGGTTTACTCCTCTCGTTGAGGTTTGCTCCTCAAGAGTTTAATCAATCACTATAATGTCACCTTATGTGGTTACAAAACTGATTGATTGGCCCAATACACAACCGAAACAAGTCGAGCACTAGACGCACTAGGTTACCACACGCCGAGTTTCGTTCCTCGGAATCTCCAGATCTCGACAAGACACAGCTCGCTACCGAAGGGCCCCCGAAATTCGTCCTTCCCTTCACATGTGCGTAAACGTCGACCTTGCCTCCTTGCTATTGCTCACGTCCGAAGACAACACGCCCAAAGATAGAATATATAGTGGTAGGTTGGAATATCTCAGTACAGTCAGTACTTTGCAAGTGATCGCTCAGGTAGGCAGAAACCTATCGCAAATAAACGCTCAAAATCTCGATGGTAAGTTTCTGCTCAACGCTCGTATTTGTACTTTCGCAAATTATAGATACTCGATAATATGAAGTGTTGCTCATATATATAGACCTTTTCAAATTAACACTAAACATGGAAACTCAATTAACCAAATCAAGCACATAATCCATGTAATTATCGAGTAAATCAATATGCCATGTAAATCATGCTAATCATAAATCTTCACAACGGTCATAAGCTCATAATAGCATGATTTTATTTCGCATAGAAGCTCGGAAAAGTCAAGGCATAATCATATCTTTCGAATGATATTTTCCACAACAACGCTTTCCATATGTGATATCCAGTTATCATCTTATAGAATAGGTCAATCAAGATTTATTTTCCATATTCAGCATATAAGATAGCGGCAGATCAATATATTTTCCATATTCAGCACATAAATCAGATCGAATCACATATTTCACGAATTCATATATTTTGGCATAACTTTCCATATATCAGAGATCTCATCCGTACCATATTTATCAGCATCTTATCCACATAAAGTCAATCAATCAAATCTTTCCAAATAATAATATCCTAACAACATGAGGAAAGATATCAATCGATATTTCAATGTAATATAAGCGAGATGCACACATAAGATCATCAATATGATTTTTATCCAAGAATAGGCAGCTCTCAACGGATATAACACATTCCATATTTAGACAACACATTTTTCATATATAGACCAATACGATATCTCACATGTTATTACCATAAATAGCATAGTATCCACAATCAGATATATCCTTGCATGTGAGACATCTATAAAATGCGGTCACACAGTTTCACCAGTTAATCACAAGATCACATGTGAATCCGATATTCGACAATTTACCATTTCATAGCTCATAATTAATGCATAGTCGAATATTAGCATATACTTAGACATCACATTAAATACAAATTGAATTGTTTAATTTATAGCCCTAATGTTATTACAATTACATAAGTCATCAAAACCCTTTAACGTTCATGGACCTAAAAAGGTCAACACTTCACACCCTTAAGGCTCAGTTTGGTATAAAATAAATTTCAATGTGGAAAGAAAAGGTAAGGTGTAATGGTAAACACTTGATGCATAATGTGTCATTGCTTGATACACTTAACATCATTTTCCTTCGCCCTCTCCATGCAAAAATTCAACGTAAACAACCCTTACCTTTGACCTCACATCCTTCCCACCTTTTCGCAGCAACGACAAGCCTGAATGGTATTTCTTCAATTCACAACATTTGACAACATTTTATGGTAGTCCGCATTTCTCGGTCAATAAACAACCTTGTCATCTTTCAATAGTTGCAACTTACCTTTAGCAACCCTATTTTGGTCAGGGGCGCAAGCAAAAGCAGATTGATGTTGTATGACTTCAAACTCGCCCAAATAACTCAATTCTTAAGAGTTACAATCTCAATACATCTGTAATTTTGAAGGCATCAACTGGTAGAATAGCCTCTTTTTTATATGTATATTGGTTCGGTTGTAATTCGATCCACTCCCCTTGTTGGCTATCGAATCTTCTTTTCACCTCGTGCGCCTTCAAGATCTGGGCCTCCGCCTGGTCCGCTATGATCACTCGTTCCGCCACATGTGTGAATGTCATTCCTCGTGTTCCAGCCATGCTACATCTCTGTAGACCTCTGGTTTGAGGCCTACCACGAACCGTGCTACATTTAGTTCTTCTATTGCCACCATATGTGGAGCGAATCGCGACAGTTCTTCAAATTTGCGGATATATTCCGCGGTGGTCATCCCTCCTTGCTTCAAGTTGATGAAGTCGTTCATCCTACGGGCTCGCTCATGGACTGTGAAATATTTGTTGTGGAACAGTTCTTTAAATCTTTCCCAAGTCATGATGATTGGATCTTCCATGATTTTAACAGTTTCCCCCAAAACCTAGCATTCCCTCGGAGCATAGAAACGGCACATAGCACCATTTCGTTTTCTGCTACTCGGCCATACAGGAACATATCTTCAACGGTGCGCAACCAATTGACGCATCAAGTACTTGAGCTAGATGTCATAAGAACCGAGTGGAATGTAGTCTCAACAATATGAGATTACTCTAAATCACCGCAATAACTATTTCACTAGAGTTATCCCTTTAGAGAAAATTATTGCGAAACTAGACAACCAAAATTCCTCTCTAGCATCCAACAGGGAAAATACTTTACATTCTAATAAACCTATCTCGTGTTGGAAATTCCAGAGGTTGCTAGTAAAATTTCCGAATTGAACGCAACCTTGACATCGGAAAGAGAAGGTTTTCGAGCGGAAAAGCAAAAACTTTTAGAGGAGATTTCAAATCTCAAAAACTCACCGCCCTTACCTGTTCTAACTCCTCGTTCTATAGAAATATCTTCCTCTAAACAGGATAAGGGAATTCAAGCATACGCCTTTGTTCCTAAAATTAAAACAAAAAAAACTTTTCTTACTACTTCTAAGTCATCGTCAACTAGCGCTTTAAATGATAATAATAATTCAAAGTCACTTCTGACTGTAGCTGAAAATTTAAGTAAAAGAAAAGCGCTTAAAATTGCTAAGGAACAAATAAAGATTAGGAAGGAGAAAGAAAAATCGAAATTATATACCAAAATTGTTTCCCTTTAAAATTACCTGCTATCAATTCAATATGTAGTATTAAATTAGCAATAAATTGACGAAATGAATGCGTTCTTGCCTAAAAAACAGAAGGACAAAAATAGTAATGATGGAGATGATGCTTTTCAGAAAAATACATTTTTGACAAATGGTTAATTTAATCATTTTCAATGAGCCACTAAAATCTTGAGTTTATTAAAACAAGCAACAAACATATTTGCTCAGTAGACATAGGTACAATATGACATTATAGTCAACCAGCATCATATTCGTCATTGTCTATAGAGTACAAACTGCAGACAGCATCTGTATATAATCGTGAAATTAATTAATAAATTTTAAAGGGTACTCTTATATAATTAAAAAAATATAACACTTTGCTGCTGAAATCGAAGACCGGTAATTAATTGTGATAATTATTTAAGTGGATTTGTTAAGTTGATCATCGTGCCAGAGATCACGGGGAACAATATGTGGGGTTTTAGACAACTTGAACAGCAAGGTGTTAGTGCTTCCTCCAACTCATTTTGTAGTAAAATATTATAGATTCAAGGCATGAACTTATATACATATATATATCAAGATGCGATTATATGATTAATATTAACGTAGGAAATTTCCAAGCAACGACTACATATGTTAGCAGACCTTTAGTTAGAGGTGTCAAAACGGGCCGAGCCCGTCGGGTTGGCCCGCCCCGCCATGAAAAATAGGTGGGTTGGGCCAACCAATTCCCGACCCGTTTAAAGGCGGGCCGAAACGGGCCAGCCCGTTTGGGTTGCGGGTTGAGGCGGGGCGGGGCGGGTCGGGGCGGGCTGGCCCGCCAATAATTATTATTAATTTTTAATTTTTTATGTATATATATTATAAACATTTTTAATGCTAAATATTAATAAATAATATTTATTAGTGATTAATTTTAATTAATTTAGTTAAGAATTTAATTTATAAATGATTTATTCGTTAATTATTCCAAAAACTATTATTAATTTAAGTATTATTTACAAAAAAACACAAAAATTTAAAAAAAAATAAAAAAAATTAAAACAAAATTATAGCGGGCTGGCCCGCCAACCCGCCAACCCGCGGCGGGTCGGGGCGGGCTACTAGTTTAGTAGCCCGTTATGTTGGCGGGTTGGCCCGCCCCGCCCCGTTTAATGGCGGGTTGAGACGGGGCGGGACGGGTCGGGGCGGGCCGGCCCGTTTGACAGCTCTACCTTTAGTTTGTTAAAAACAATTAATTACTCCTTAAGTTTAACAATAAATACTAGTACTCCTTTTCGCAAACTCTATACGTGTGCTATATTTAATGTATTTTATACTCATACACATTATTTTTCCTTTTACATATTCTAAAAGTATATTTCATCTTTAAAATTATAAATCTCAAAATTGAAAATAACACTAAATATAGTTATATTTTAAGCACCCACATAGAGTGTGCAAAAGAGTACTAGTAATTTTTAATGTTATATAACTATTAATATGTTAAAGGAAAATAGTATAAGTGGCATAAGTACAATAATTAAAAATTTTAGACTTGATATGATCATTACTTAATTAATTATATATAAAGTTAAATTACAAATAATTTGACACATCAAAGTGACAGTTCATAGAGGTCACCACTCATTCTAAACCCTAAATCGCCCTCTAGCCTCGAACGGTTGATACTTCAAAACTATCAACAGAAACATCATTCTTAGACTTGGACAACATTTGACCACATAACACTATACGCAAGAGTGTCAAATATACTATTGTGTATGTGTATTGTATATGCAAAAGAATTTGAAAAATAAAATGAAAATTTCACGAAGAACACATATTTCAATGATAATTGAATACTTCGTAAATTTATGAGACAGTTACAGTGTTACAAATTATATGCTGTCAACGTTATTATGGCATACGTGGTAATAAAACGCAAACGAAATATAGAGAAATATATTTTCGATTCCCACAGCTATTGAACAATACATATACCAACATTTTGGTAGAAAACACACATTCAGTTACATACCCCAATCAAACTCATTACCTATAGACCCTATACATACGCATCGCATAAATTGTTTCTAATTGCTAAATAATTACAATACTTAATAACAATGTACGTGAATATCGTTGACTACATAAAACGTGTAATTACCAGCCGTACAAATTAATGCCGTATTAATGTACCCCGCGAAGAACAAACAAACACCATTCCGTAACTTAAAGCTAATTACATTAAACCTTTAAGAATGAAATTATTATCGTGAGCCCACAAGTAACGTAAACGTAGTACTCAAAATCCTATATAGAAAAATGGCAAAGCCTCCTTCACAAAAATCTTGGAAAACAGATTCTATTCATCTGCGTCCATCTCATAGAAATTCCATTACTTCACACATATCGCCCACAAATCATATAACCATTTCCAATCCATTATATTCCATTCCATTGTTCATATTTCCCCATTCAATCTCTATTTAAAGATTCATCAAAAGATTTCATTCCGAGCATACACGTCAAGGAAACAAACAAAGAAAGCCAAACAAGAACAACCAAGAAACAAGACAATAAGAGATTCAGCAAAAAAAAAAAGCATCAAAGAAAATACAAACCAGAGAATAATGGCAGCAGCTCAATCCCAACCTCCAACAAAACCCTATAAGGTTTTCTTGGCACAAACCCTAAAGAAAACCATAATTGTAATCTCCATCGCCACACTAATATCCCTATCTTACTTCTCATCATCATACGACCCCTTATCCAAATTCATAATCTGCCCAGAATGCAATAAAACCCTAATCCACACATTCAACAATCAACTCCACTCACTCAAAACAAAAAACACCGACAAAAAACCCTATTCGCCAACCAACCTTTCCCACATCCTATTCGGCATAGGAGGCTCATCCACCACGTGGGCCCACCGACGCCACTATGCGGAGCTATGGTTCGAACCCAATTCGACCCGAGGCTACGTATGGCTCGACGCCGAGCCCCCCAAACACGAGCCATGGCCATCCACTTCGCCTCCTTACAGAGTCTCCTCGGACACGAGCAAGTTCAAGTACACCAACCGCTACGGCTCGAGGTCTTCGATACGCATGGCTCGAATCGTGAAGGAGAGCTTCGAATTAGGGTTGGAAGGCGTTAGGTGGTTCGTGATGGGCGACGACGACACTGTGTTCTTCGTCGAGAATCTCCTGACCGTCCTGAATGAGTATGACCACGGAGAAATGTATTACGTGGGGTCCGTTTCCGAGAGCGTGGAGCAGGCGATCGTTCATTCGTATAGTATGGGCTACGGCGGCGGCGGTTTTGCGGTGAGCTACGCCTTGGCCGAGGCGTTGGCGAAGATATTGGACGGATGCGTCGATAGGTACGCCGAAATGTACGGCTCGGATCAGAAGGTGGGAGCGTGCGTCGCGGAGGTCGGCGTGCCTCTTACCAAGGAAGTCGGCTTTCACCAGGTTATAATAAGTAGTTATTTTTTTATTTTTATTTTTTGGGGTTAATTAATTTTTACAGTCTGCTAAGTTTAGCGGTGTTCATTATAGGAAGAAAAAATTTATATTAGGGGTACCGTTATAGGAAGAAAAAATTGGAGTAGTGCAAGGCTAATAATAACTTTCAAATTAAGCAATTTATGGCTCTATTATAAAAATCGGAATGCGCGTAGGTGCTAGGCGGCCTCCGCCGTTGCGGAAATCGGCTAGCTAGGCAGCTGATTAATCGGTGGAAGAAATTAACCAACGATATTAATCCGCTTAATGTGCCTATTGGTAGATTTATTTCTTGAAAACAACTTATAATTACAAAAAGAAGAATGCATCAATTTGATGAACCTGTTGTGGGGTTAGAACTTTAGCATTTTTGATATATAAAAATAAAAATAATAAGAAACAGATATACCATCTGATTTTACATTGAAACTGGCTCAGCCATCTAAGCGCTATAAGCCCCCATCGGGAGTCCGACTATAGCACAACAAATTTTACAAATTGAGACATTATACGCCTAAAATCCTAGATTTTGTCCCAACATTACTTAATTTTTAAAGTTATTGTTCGTATAATAGCACCATCCAAATTTGTCAGAACCATAGGTTATAAACTGGAACCCTAGAGTTTTAGGCAAAGTAAAAGGGGTTCTGGCTTATAACGTCCATAAATGCTTAATTTTTGAAAGTTATTGCTCGTATAATGTCATCTCCTAAATTCGACGTCCCTACAATGCCACCCCGAAATTACATGACTTAAAAAATAATTGACCCTATTTATTTTTGTGAAAATAATCCCCTTTCCTTTATTCATTCTTCAAAAACCAACAGGTCGATATACGAGGGAACCCCTACGGCCTACTCGCCGCCCACCCTCAAACCCCGTTAGTCTCCCTCCACCACCTCGACTTCGTTGAGCCACTCTTCCCCCGGCAAAACAAAGCTCGCGTCCGTCCAAACATTAACCCTAGCGTCCAAACACGACCCAAGCCGCACGCTTCAGCAATCCTTCTGCTACGACTTCAAACGAAATTGGTCGATATCCATTTCGTGGGGATACACGGCGCAAATTTACCCTTTTCTACTGAGCGCAAAGGATTTAAGCACGCCATTGCAAACGTTTCTCACGTGGGGTTCTTGGAGTCAAGGGCCCTTCACTTTCAACACTAGGGTTTTGAGCCCTAATAAGCCATGCGAAATGCCGATTGTATTTTATTACGAGGGCGTCGAGGTTTTTAAGGATGGGGTTAGTGGTAAGAATAGCACTTTGAGTTGTTATAGAAGGGCTGGTAATAATAGCTCGTCGAACCGTTGCGAAAATGAGGGTTTTAAGGAGGCTTATGAGGTGTTAGGGTTTAATGTTTCGGCGGAGGTTTTTAGTTCTGAAATTTGGAGAAAAAAGGTGCTGCGTAGGCAGTGCTGTGAGATAATCGACGGTGGATTGGATCGAACGGTGATCGACGTTAAGGTTAGAGGATGCGAAAAATACGAGTCGGTAACTCCGCCATGATATGGCGGCCTATGATTTTGTGGTTAGAACTTAGAAGTTGGAGTTCCATTTTTTTTTTTTTTTTTTGCTTCATATATATTGAATTACGTTTTTACGTATAAAAAAATGTGCTGTTTGTATGATTAGAGGAAACACACTTTAAAAGAAAATATATGTCCATGCATATTGAAATTTAAAGTTAGCGGAAGCAATGGTCTATTAAATCGGTTGGGCCAAAAGGACTGTGTGTAAGGATATGTATTGTTCACTAACAATTAATCCATTTTTGTTATATCTTTCAAATTTCATCTTATTCCATTCATCAAAATTTCAGTTTTTCCAAAAATCTTCATTAAACCTTGTATGACCGGATAAATTTCGAATGAAATCCCCTATCCCACCATTCTATGTCTCATTTCCTGTCCCACTTGTAGAATTAAGTAAAAAATGATTCTTATGGTTATAGAAAAATATAAGATATGAATATCAATTGATCATCATAAAATAAGGAATAAATTAAATGTATTTATTTATTTTTATCATATAAAATCAATTTATAATTTGATGGAATATAGAATTAAAAGAATTAAAAAAATAAAATAGAAAATTTGTGAACCACGTGAAAATTTTGAACGGATCATATTGCTTGGGACATAAAAGGGGCATAATTTGTGGGACACATGATTTCATGCGGATGAATTTATATCCGTTTCATATAACATAAACAGAAAGTTCTACTTTTGATATGTAAAGTTAGTAATTATTAATTTGATATACATTATATGTGTATGTATGATTATGTAGAAATAATATATTTTCACCAACCGAGCCGAGCTTCTAAGAAAAGCAGTCTTTCTACGTTATATACATCAGACGTATTATATATTTTATATAGAAGACATAATTAAATAAAAAAAATTCAACGTCATGTAACATTGATTAGATTGCTTTTGAGGCAAGAATGTATATTACACATCAAAATCGAATTATATGTTACGACGTGTATCTTTCGTAATATACTCACACATTTGAGGAACCTGTAGGAAGTGACAACTACATAGCCACCAACTTGAGCTTCTTCACAGCTTTTCTATCTTAACGTGTCAACCCTGAAAAACCCCCCCATAATTATGTTTTTTAGTTGCGGTTTCAACATTAATCGAAACACATTATAGAAGATAAAATATCCACACGGATTAGTTAGTTTTATATAACTCGGTTTCACTCTTGAGCGAGACTTAACAATAATGTAATAAGCACAGTCAACATCGTCGGAGGTTTCAATAACCAAACACGGGACATAAATCATTAAGAAACATTGAATCATTCTCCGATAAAGATAGAGAACGGATCATATTATAAGTAGATTGGCTTTGACATCACTCTAATGTTGTTTTCTAACTACAGTTGGTCCGTATATTTCAATTTTTATATAATTTCGAATAATTCAAGTCGTTTGTTTCCTTTTGAAGACTTCCCATTATCCTAACTTACCTAATCCTTAAACATCCCTTAAAGTCCCCTATCCTACCCCCTATAAGAATCTCAAAGCACTACATGCCACAATAGTAAGTACACCACCACAAAAAGGAAAAATAAGATAATTAAATTATAATCTTACAATACAAAGATTCAAGTAGAAAAGAAACATGGGTGCCTCTCAAATTTCAATGGGATTGATGTTCTTAGCTTTCATGGCATGTTCTATCCTTCCATGGCATGCACAAGCCGCTACAAGATACTACCATTTCAACGTAAGTATGGATTCTTACATTATTTCAATTACAATTATTACAAAGTATATCTGTCCTTTAACTCTATGATCATCATATAATTTCCCAGATCCAAATGCAAAATGTCACTCGATTGTGCCACACTAGAAGCATCGTTACGGTGAACGGTAAATTCCCGGGCCCGCGAATCATAGCAAGGGAAGGCGACCGTCTCCTTATAAACGTCACGAACCACGTCTCTAACAACATCACCATTCATTGGTATGATACTATATTAGTTTCAATCGGCCGTTGTAATAATGACGATCATTTCGAGGTTTTTATTTTTTCGAATTCATAGGCATGGAATAAGACAATTGCGCAGTGGATGGGCCGACGGGCCAGCCTACATTACTCAATGCCCCATACAGACGGGCCAGAGCTACGTATATAACTTCACCATTTTAGGACAGCGTGGGACCCTTTTATGGCATGCACATATCTCTTGGCTAAGGTCGACGCTCTACGGTCCAATGATCATACTCCCCAAGAAGGACGTGCCTTACCCTTTCGAGAAACCCTATAAAGAAGTCCCCATCATTTTGGGTACATATATATTACTTCAATATTTAATTTTCGTCGTCACGAATAATAAATATTAGTTTCTTAAACGACGATAATTTCGATTTGTAAGGCGAATGGTTCAACACCGACACCGAAGCCATAATCAACCAAGCCTTACAAAGCGGCGGTGGTCCTAACGTCTCCGATGCTTATACTATCAACGGACTCCCCGGCCCATTATATAATTGCTCGGCCAAAGGTATATATTAGTATTTATAATACATACATATATATATATACACACACTGTATGCATAAATAACATTTTACAAACTTCATCACAGATACTTTCAAGCTTAGGGTTAAACCTGAAAAAACCTATCTCCTTCGCATGATCAACGTTGCGCTCAACGACGAACTCTTCTTCAGCATTGCAAACCACACCCTAACGATCGTTGAGGCCGATGCTGTCTACGTTAAGCCATTTCAGACAAGCACCATCCTTTTGGCGCCGGGACAAACCACAAATGTCCTCCTTAGGGCAAAACCCTATTTTCCAAAAGCTAGGTTTTTAATGTTCGCCCGACCCTACGTCACAGGCCAAGGAACATTCGACAACTCAACAGTCTCTGGAGTTTTAGAATATGAATCTTCGTCGTTGAAAAAACGAAAATCATTATTCCCATCGTATAAACCCACTCTCCCGGCCCTAAACGACACCTCTTTCGCGGCGAGCTTTGCGAACAAATTGAAGAGCTTGAATTCAAAAAATTTCCCGGCAAACGTCCCACGAAAGGTAGACAAGCGCTTCTTCTTCACCGTAGGCTTGGGCACGGCTCCGTGCGATCATTACAACAAGAGTTCTTGCCAAGGCCCTAACGGGACTAAATTCGCCGCTTCCATTAGCAACATATCGTTTTCCACGCCCACGACTGCTCTCTTGCAAGCCCACTACACTGGGTTGTCTGAAGGCGTTTATGACCCTAGTTTTCCTTATAGTCCTTCGGTTGGTTTAATTACACGGGCACCCCGCCAAACAACACGATGGTGTCTAACGGGACAAAAGTTATGGTCTTGCCATTTAATACGAGCGTGGAGTTAATTATGCAAGATACGAGCATTTTAGGCGCCGAGAGCCATCCTTTGCATTTGCATGGGTTCAACTTCTTCGTCGTGGGCCAAGGGTTTGGTAATTACAACCCACTTAATGACCCGAAGAAGTTTAATCTGATCGACCCCGTCGAGGGAATACGGTCGGCGTTCCATCAGGCGGGTGGGTCGCAATACGGTTCTTGGCTGATAATCCAGGTATCTTTAGCGAGCATAATCACATTCTTTTGTGATTTATGTTTTATCCAACATCAAACGAACATGAAGCTTTCATAATCAACTGATATACTCAACATAAAACTTCAACTATTACCAATTGGTTTTATGTTGACACCCGTAATTTCTAATATGTTATCAGAGCTCATTCGATCTATCACCGTCATGAGATTCACATATCCACGTGTTAGGCCTTCAGTTATACCACACATTAAGGGAACGTATTGTGATTTATATTTAATTCAAAAGCGAAAAGGTCAAGCTTTCATAATCAATTAATATACTCAAAAATAATTTAAGCTATCACTAATTGGATTTAAGATGAAGCACGTTGAATGGCAAAAATGTATTCAAGGGTCCTAACATAATATATCTATCGATTTGGTTCGTGTTTTTCTCAGGCGTATGGTTCATGCACTGTCATTTGGAAGTTCATACGAGTTGGGGTTTGAAGATGGCATGGCTCGTATTGGACGGTGAACGACCCAATGAAAAGCTACTTCCTCCGCCTAGTGATTTGCCCAGATGCTGATCGACGGTGCTGATCGAACGATCGAATGTTTGAGTATTTTGCCGATGATGAGATCATTACGAATTAGCACATAAGCGGCTAAATGGATTAATTGTTTTTCTCCCTTTTTCGAATTTTTCTTCTTCGGCTTAATGTTTGAGTTTGAGTTGTCTTTGCACCATTTTATAACTTCCTATGCCCTTTTCTTTCAGGTGTTTATTTTGTGTGTTTGATCTTTGTTTTCTGTAACATCATCTGCGTCATTTAGTAAATAAATCTTGCATTTGCTTTGCTCATTCCTATTACTTCATTTCAACTGAACCAAACCAAACCCAACCCACCCATGATGTATAAACTCAAGAGGACATTTAATACAATTTTTTTAGTTTAGGTCTTTTTGTTGAAGATTGACGGAAAGACTCCACCGATGAGGCTCAAAATTAGAAACCAAGTCAAAGATTATACAATTAAGGAAAAGATATGATTAGCTAAATTAAAATGATTGTGTCTCAACGGCTAATTTAGAAAATATCAGCTATATAATGAGGCCATCCTCAATTGTAATTGAATAAGATATGAAATACAAGTGTTCTATTTTTATCTCTATGTGTATACTACGAAAAAACTAGCATGGTATGAGACCATGCGTTTCTAAAACACGCACCTAAAGGAAAAGGTCTCGACGAGATCTCGACCATGGCTGTCAAAACCACATACACAGACGCTTCCAAATACCCGGTAAGAAATCACACCATGGTTGGAAGAAAAAGCCACAAAAACCCCGCGTCTCTATTTCCTCGAGAATCCAAAACCCACTACAATACAACAAACGAAACTGTCTTCTATCAACAATCTCAGACTCCAAAAGCCATCAAGACATAGAGTACGGCTGCCTCGATTGCAGATGGGTTTGGTTCTCCCCAAAAGCCCTTATACGAGATCCATCGTGGTACCCGTGACATCCATGTGCACAAGATTCCTCAATAACTCCATCTCCACCGCGACGAGCTGTTCGAGTCTGACCCAACGATGTGCTGTGCACAAGAGAAACCCGATAGGGTGGACGAGGACGGCTGAGGCAGTGGAGATCTTGAATGAGGATAAACGCATAGAAGTTTTGATGGGATCAAGTGAGGAGCAAGATGGGCCATCTTCTTTGAAAGGAACGATCGAACATTCCAGAGAGAAATCTGGAAAAATGGCACATGGGCTGAACCAAAAGGAATTGGAGATACTAATGCCGTTGGGCTAATATCAAAGTGGGCTAAAGCAAATGCCGATCCAATGAACCAAATCTCAAATTTTGGGCGCATAACAGGTAAACACAATCCAGGTATGAAATTCCAATTTAATTTTACTGGTAATGAAAATAGAAATATTTCGGAAAATTATTGGTTCATAGATTCAGGAGCTACTGACCATATGACTTGTGATAGGAATAATTTATCGAACATAAATTATCAAAACGCATCTCAATTCGTAACTGTAGCTAATGGAGATAAAATTCCAATAATAGGTATAGGTACCTCAGAAGTTTTTTCAAAAAAACTACCGAATACTCTTTATTTGCCCAAATTACAAATCAAACCTATTATCCGTTAAATGAGTTACTGAAGATCTTAATTGTAACGTAATCTTCACCGATAAAGCTGTCATATTTCAAAATAAAACAACAGGAAATATCATTGGGGAAGGTAGACTAGAAAACGGATTATATCTACGACATTCCCATTAATGTCCTATACACCGCAAAAACATCCTCTAACCAAAGTAAAATTTTACATAAACGATTTTGTCATCCTTCAGATAGAATTCTTACTAAAGTTTTTCTAGATTTTCCTTTCGATACTCATAATTGCGAAATTTGTAAATTTTGAAAACAAACTAGCTTTATTCTACAAATAAATCTGAAAAAAAATATTTGATTTAATACATTCTGATGTGTGGGGTCCAGCCCCAATTGAATATTATCATAATTTGAAATATTTCGTCACATGTATCGAAGATTATCCTCGCATCACGTGGCTTTATTTACTAAAAATATAAGTCTGATGTCTTTTCATGTTTTTTAGAATTTTCAAATCTTGTGCTAAATCAGTATAATTGAAAAATTAAAATCTTTAGATCCGATAATGGAACTGAATATGTAATTAGAAACTTTGTAGAGTTTTTTTAAGCAAAATGGAATTTTACATCAAACAACATGTATACCAATACTCCTGAACAAAATGGAGTATCTGAAAGAAAAAACCGCCATCTCCTTGAAGTGTCGAGATCACTATTATTTCAAAATAATGTTCCTAATGTATTTTGGTCCGATGCAGTACTTACAACCACATACCTTATTAATAGATTACCCAGTATAGTTATCATAAAAGTCCAATCCTAAATAGGAAACCCAACTCGGGCACTTGCGAGTCTTCGGATGTGTTTGCTATGTACACATCAAAAGACTTGACAAACTCGACTCAAACTCCATAAAAGCTGTCTTGTTAGGGTATTCATCCCAAAAGAAAGGTTACAAGTGTTCTGATCTCAAAACAAAAAAATTATATATTTCAATGGATGTAGCATTTCTCGAAGATGAATCATATTATCCTAACTTAGAAGAATCAACGAATTTCAATCTAGAGAACAAAATAATATACCTCTTCCCCAGTTAACTTTCCTTCAAGAGACCAATAAAAAATATAATGCCATAATCAAAGACCCAAATCATATGACAATTAATGAAAACACCGAATCCTATTCAAAGGGAGAAAATAATAAAAATCAAATAATTAGAAGATCAACTAGACCAACTAAACGACCAACAAAATTCGATGACTATGTAACAAATCATATAACATATCCTATCCAAAATTATATTTCATATAGCAAGATATCGTCTCAACACAAAGGTTTTCTAACCTCTATAGAGAGAGAAGTTGAACCTGCAAATTATAATGAAGCCCTTAAACAACCAACTTGGTGTAAAGCCATGGAAGAAGAGGTCGACGCACTTGAAAGAAACCATACTTGGAATATTGTTCCACTACCAACAGATAAAAAACTCGTCAGTTGTAAAATGGATTTACAAAATAAAATGTAACAATAATGGAACTATAGAAAGATATAAAGCCGACTGGTGGCAAAAGGTTTCACTCAGACTTATGGCATAGATTACGAGGAAACCTTTGCTCTAGTTGCAAAAATGAATACCATGAAATCTTATTATCGTTTGCTGTAAACTCCTGTTGGAGTTTATCTCAAATGGATGTTAAAATGCATTTTTACAAGGAGATTTGGAAGAAGAAATCTATATGAACCTACTCCAGGCCACAAACTTGAAAAAAACAAACAAAAGGTTAGTGTGTAAACTCAATAAGTCAATGTACGGTTTAAAACAATTTCCATGAGCTTGGTATACCAAATTAAGTCATGCACTTCACGAGGATTTGATAAAAGCTCTGCTGATACATCGATTTTCGTTAGAAATCATAATAAAACTATTACCATAATTGTAATATATGTGGATGACATAATTATAACTGAAAACAATAATGAAGAAATAAATAACATAAAAAACTACTTGAAACAAAAGTTTGAAATTAAAGATTTAGAACACCTCAAATACTTTTTAGGGATAGAAATTGCCCATTCAGAAAAGGGTTTATTTCTCTCCCAAAGAAAATACACTTTAGATTTACTCAAGGAAACTAGAAAGTTGAGAGTAAAACCCTCTAGAACTCCCATGGACTCTCATAAATAATTGAATCAAGAAGATGGAGAACCGCTGCAAGACATCGGTCGATTTCAAATATTAGTAGGAAAACTTATATAGCTGACTGCTACACGACCTGACATTTCATTTGTTGTTAGTTGTGTTGGTCATTTTATGCAGGCTCCCAGGTCCAGTCATCTTGAAGCGATAGACAGAATTTAAGGTATCTAAATGGGACACCTAGACGTGGAATTTGGATGAGACCAAACAAGACAAACAACATTGTTGGCTACTCCGATGCTGATTGGGCATGAAGCTATGATAGAAGATCAACGACATGATATTGCACAATTGTTGGAGGGAATCTTGTCACATGGAAAAGCAAAAAACAGAAAGTCGTAGCCAGATCAAGTGCTGAAGCAGAATATCGCGCTATGGCTTTAACAACATGCGAGCTAATATGGGTAAAACAACTACTACAAGACATGAAGACAGAATGCAAAGAACCGATGCAATTGTATTGCGACAATAATGCGGCGAGACAAATAGCATCCAACCCGGTGTTCCACGAGAGGAGAAAACACATTGAAGTGGATTGACATTTCGTTCGTGAAAAAGTACAAGCTAATGAAATCGAGACACCATTTGTCAAAAGCCAAATTCAGCTAGCAGATATATTTACAAAGGCGGTTGATCGACAAATATTTGAAAGGCTTTTAATCAAGTTGGGCTATATATATGAACCCAACTTGAGGGGGAGTGTTGAAGATTGAAGGAAAGACTCCACCGATCAATGCACAAAATTAGAAACCAAGTCAAAGATTATACAATTAAGGAAAAGATATGATTAGCTAAATTAAAATGATTGTGTCTCAACGGCTAGTTTAGAAAACATCAGGTATATAATGAGGCCATCCTCAATTGTAATAGAATAAGATATGAAATACAAGTCTTCTCTTTTTATCTCTATGTGCACTACTAAGAAAAACTAACACTTTTGCTCTTATTTTTCTGGGGACTCCATATTTCGAGTTCAATTGTTTTATTGGGTTCCCTTTCTCTTATTTTTCACCGAGGACCACATAATTTGGGTCTCTTGCTCGAAATATTTTTAGTTAAGTTCTCCAACGATTGACAAAAAAAAATTAATTTTTAAAATAGAAAAATTGATGCTATTACAAAAAATAAATTGGTCAAATGTTATTTACTTGAAAAATATATAAAAAAAAAGTTATAGAAGATAATATGAAAAAGGTTAATTTTAAGGATTTAACATCCTGAGTTATTATAATCTTGTTCCTCAAATTTGTGATACTTGACAATCAACCCGTTTTAACATTTATCAGAAAGCTGCCCTGAAAAAGGTAGGAAGTCACCGTGGGCCCAAGATTCGGTTAATCCGAGCCCGATTCGAACGCAAACATATAAAAACACAAATAGTACTCTTGCACATTGAGATACATCTATAATATATAAATATATAATATTAAAATAATTATATATATAAAGGTATAAGAATTAACTAAAAATAGTGATTGGCTAAAAATAATTAGGGGTAATTTTTTAAATTTAATTAATAATTGTTTTGTGGCGTTGACAGATAAAATGGTAGTTTATACTCACCCCTCACGCTTAATAAAACAGAATAGATGGTTCGATGAAAAATAATTGAAAAAAGGAAATTAAATAAACTAATCAAATATTTGAAGCATGAAAAATGACTTCCCCGAGTAAGTTATTACGCTAAGATAGCACTACCATTTCCCTTTTTTATTACTTTCACCGAAAGCTATTACTAAAAAACAATTTCTTGATTTCTCACAAAATCTCCTTCCCATGTAACTACATCCTAGGAAAGCTCCTAGGAAAGCGTTAGGAAATAAATGTAGTGGCTCATTAAATAAATAAATAAATGATTTAGAAAAGCCCCTTTTTCCTGATGGAAGGTGTTATTAAATCAAACCTTGAATTTCACTATCGTTTTTGGAACAAGACTAATAATAATTCTCCAACTAGTGCTTTCAACGAAAAAGCCCATCGCTAAACTAAATAAGTAGAATAATTCGATGAGGTGTGACCGAATAATTTGGTATTTGTCCCAATTTAACTATTTTGATTGATTGAACGCAAGGCAAGGCAAAAAGCATGCCAAGGTAGGGAAAATATCATCACATATGTATATATGTACGCCTCGTTTTATTTTTTAATTTAGGCTTGGTTAAAATTAATAATAAATGGTAGACAAAAGAACCTCTCAAGAAGAACATAAAAAAAAACGACGGATGAGATGCCATGGGCTCATCTTTCATCGTACGATGTCTGTTTATTGGGACTTTCACGTGCGTGCAGAGACAAAATAATTACGTCATCCATGACGATCAAAATGAGATCCTTTTCAAATATTTATCCTGAAAAATTATAGAAAATATGAACCAATAGAAATATTATTAATTATGCGAAAACAAGAGAAATATTTAGGATAGATAGAAAATTAAATTTGAACTCTCCACTTGTCCAACATAAGTGGGATAAGTGGACACAAAGTCTTTCAATTTAAACACGTCATTGACCATCTTTCAGAAAGCCCCACCCCTTATGATAACTGAAAGCATTTATTACATATCACATAGAAATGATGAAAAAAACATGGAAGTAAAACATCGATAAATTAATAACATAGGACCATGGAATTTTATTAATTTAGAGAGATATTAATATATCGACAAATTAATATTTTATTAATTAAAAGAGAGACACTTTAAATTCAATAAATTTAGAATGTATTGACGATAAATGAATTCAAATATGTTTCATTATAATTATATCCATGTACTCAAAACGATTTATAAGTGTGAATTAATGAAAAATATCGTTTGAAAATTAGTCGATATAATATCAAATGCTCTCAGGATATCATTGGAATATCGTTCAGCCCTTCACAAAATGGATATCGTTCAGCACTTTCAGAAGGGTGTGGATATCGACACAAAATGGCGACAACCCTTCACAATTTTTTTGTTGCAGCAAGAACTTGGCATCGGAACTATTGACTGCAATTAGAAAATTAGGGATGAAATCTAGAAAATGTAGTTAGATTCTTATTTTAGCAAATTTCCCTAATTTATAATTGTAATTTTTTGTAATTATTAATTTAGAGTTTTGATGGGACCTAATATTTATAAAGGGATTTTCAAAAAAATTATTATATTATTATCTTATCGAATTGACGATTTTTTACAAAGGCCCGAACCGGAAGATTTAATTATTTTAGAGAGTTTATTAATTTATGAAGGTTTTACTGTACATTGAATTACGGTAATAATAAGTACCATTCACATGCCAATGACCCCTTGACCTAGTGATTGAGGGGAGGCCTCAAAGGTCATGCGGCTAGGAGGTCAAGGGATCGAATCCCACCTCTCACATTTCCTTTGAGAAGTCCCCATGGGCCTAAGGTCCATGACTATCGTTGTTGGGTGGTTTTAGGATGTATCCATCTGACCTCGGGATTAGTTCCAGAGGCTGTGTGGGGATACCCGGGACCAAAAAAAAAAAAAAAATTCGCATTCACATATAAATTACAAAAAAAATATAGGAAACCACTGAGAAGTTGACAAAAGTACACACAAAACAAAGACAGCTCACCTCTTTATGTGGCCCAATATACCCGGTGAAGGCTTTTACCTCTTCAAGCCCACAAAATAAATATTATATGTTTTTATTATTATGATTATCATTATTATATGAAAAGTGTATCTGTCTCTCTCTACCAAACTTCTATAAATCAATCTCATTTCGCCGAATCATATCTCTTCTATTTCCTTCTTTATTTTTCTAAAGTGAGAGAAAAAGAAAAGAAAAGAAAAATAAAAAGTATAATAACACAATTGATTCCATGTATTTGCTGATAAAATTGTTCTAGGGTTAGAGGAGCATGAGAGACGATTACCGCGTCTGTGAAAAAGGGTCGGAAATAGCTGAATCTTTGTTGTGCACAGATTAAAGATGAAGATGAGGGCCAGCGCTGAGTGCTCAAGTTTATCTGGATTCTTGGTTATTGAAGCTTATCCTAAAAGGTACTCTTCAAAGATCCCATCTGATTTGGTTCTTTTCTTGGGCCTCGGATTCATAGATTGGTAATTTTTAGCTCACTGTTGGATTATCTTCGAAGCTTCGCACCTATATTGGTTGATAGTTGGGAAGGAAGGCGACCGAAAAAGTAAAAGGCGTCTAATTTACCTATTCCCTAGTGTTCGCTTTTGTTTTTAGGGATTGTTTGGGTCTTGATTTGATGGATATGCTTGGGTGGCTGTCAGTCAGGGTATGAGGATTTTTCGATTGGGAATGGAGGTTGATTTCATTTAGCTGTTTGTTTTAGGGTAAAGATCTTATTGACTTAGCTTGAGTAGTTGTACTGTTAAATTTCTGGGGAAGTGCCGTTGAAATGATTAAGCTTAGAGATCTGATGGAGGTCGATGTGTGTGGCTGGGACTAATGACATGGATGTGTTTATAACGATCGATCTTTCGTCGAAGTTGGTTTTCGGTGTTAAATTAATCAGCTCATCGGATATCCTTACTAACAACAACAAGGACGATTTCGTTTGAGATGGGAGGTACCCTTCTCACTGCTTTTTCAATGGAGAATCATCACCCATCCACCATATTATCCATGGATTCTAGTGCCTCGTCTTCCCACGAAGAGATAGATCACGAAATAAATCGCCATGTTATTCTAACACTTCCACCTGATATCAACTTACCACTCTCCGTCGAGCAAAGCCCTCCTCCTCAGCCTTGGAACAATGAGCACTGTGATATTCTTGAAGTTGGGTTAGGCACTCAAATATACGAAACAGAGACATTCAACGTCCCAAAGGTAGTCGGGAGAAAGTGCGCGAAAAGGGTCGATAGCATATGGGGAGCTTGGTTGTTCTTCAGCTTCTACTTCAAGCCTGTGCTGAAAGAGAAATCGAAGAGTCGAATAATCTGCGACAGCAATGGAGTTTCTGGGTTCGAGAAATCTGATCTCCAACTCGATACCTTTATGGTTCAGCACGATATGGAGAACATGTACATGTGGGTTTTCAAAGAGAGGCCAGAAAACGCTTTGGGAAAAATGCAGCTAAGGAGCTACATGAATGGACATTCACGACAAGGTGAAAGGCCCTTTCCTTTCAGCGTCGATAAGGGCTTCGTTCGATCTCATAGGATGCAGCGTAAGCACTACCGTGGGCTCTCAAATCCTCAATGCGTTCATGGAATTGAGGTCGTAACTTCCCCCAGTCTCATGGGCCTCGCCGAAGATGATAAGAAAAGATGGATAGAACTCACTGGGCGGGATTTACACTTCACAATCCCGCCCGACGCAAGTGATTACAGTTCTTGGAGAAACCTACCCAACACTGATTTTGAGCTCGAAAGGGCGATTCCACCTACTCTGAAGAACAATGGTTCACAGTCTCACGCTCACCACTCGAAGAAGATGCTTAACGGGTCAGTTCTTAACCTATCAACTCAACCCACTAATGCCCACACAAACGGTGAAACGCCCGATTTATCGCCAGTGAGCAACAAGAGAAAGAAAGATTCCATGTCTCATGGAAGCGAAGAAGACTGCTTCTTGCAAGACCGAGTTCCTTCCATGGAAGCCCACAACCTCAACGAGCATCCGCATTGGCTTCAAGAATTTAATGGTGTCCTAAAGAATGTGTACGGCCCAGTTACAGCTGCTAGGACAATATACGAAGATGAACAAGGCTATCTCATCTTGATCAGCCTACCCTTCGTCGACCTACAAAGGGTGAAAGTTTCTTGGAAAAATACGCCCTCTCATGGGATCATAAAGGTGTCGGGCATTAGCACGTCGGGCACTCCGTTCATCAAGAGGCACGATAGGACTTTCAAGCTCACCGATCCATCTTCTGAGCACTGCCCACCTGGCGAATTCGTTAGGGAGATACAGCTTGCGACTCGTATCCCTGAAGATGCTAACATAGAAGCGTGCTACGATGGGCAGGGATCAGTTCTTGAGATAATGGTGCCGAAACTGCGTGAAGGGCAAGAAGAGCATGAGGTTCGCGTATGCGTTCGACCCCACCACAGTGGCTGCGAACTTATGCTGACCTGAGAAAGGTGAGAAAGAACTATTTATCTGTGGTTTGTGAAGTATGTGTGTTTTTATGGGCTGCTAACTTATGTGTTGTTCTTATTTGTGTGCTGTGATGCAAATTGCTGTTTGTTGTTGCTTTCCTCCCTTTTTATTAGTTTTTATGAGCGATGTGTGCTGTGTTTTTATTAGTATCATGCACTTATTAGTAGCAGTATTAGGGGGCTTGGAACGTGTAATAAAGTTTGAATGTATTTGGGTTATGATTTTGTTATTACATATCGATTCCAATGGATATCTTACTCTAGCGTTGATGTTGAAATAGTCGGCAGCACATTTTCTCCTCTGCTTGATAGGTCGCTTATGGGCTCCTCTTTAATAATTGAAGGTTCTTTTTTTTTGGCTTATTAGTGTTGAGGCCCTAGAGTTTCAGTAGAATCAGGCCCTAAATATATTTTAAATAGGGAGAATGACCCAAATAATGTTTATGTTGGGGATAAGGACCTATTCCCATCCAAAAGAATTTTTTATCCGTATTTTTTCCGGAATCAAATTTTTTCCGTACGGACCTAAATTTACACGTGTTATCGAGCATCGTTATAAAGTGGTATATATAGCTAAGTTTTCTTTACCAAAGTACAACTTAGTGGAATTTAGTAAAAGTGAAGTGTTATTACCAAATTGAACTGTAAATTGTGCGATATAAACCAATTAGAATACAAATATGGAACTGAGACTAAAAACCGCTTTCTAGTAACACCAACTCTAACATTACCTTTCCACCTTTCATCAAGAAAATCCGAACATTTTTCTACCGATTTCAACCCTTAATCGACGAAACCCGATCGATTTCGACACTTCATTAACGAAGCTAGTGATGGCAACGAAAAAAATGCCGTTGATCGCCGAGGAAGTGACCAGAAGAAGGAGACGAAAGTTGCCGGGAAGAAGAACGGCGTCGATCGCCGAGGAAGTGGCCGGAAGAAGGAGAAGAAAGTTGCTGGGAAGAAAAACTCGACGAATCGACTGAACGGCGTCCAGAAGGCGTAAGAACTGAGATGCCAACGCAAGTTCTTCCAGAAGAATATGACAGAGATTCTGAAAGGAGCAAGCGAAGAGCATTAGGTGGAGAGAACGCCGTTCCCGGCATTCCTGCGGCTAAACCGATGTAAAATCCCTGTCGGTAGGTTAAAAGCTATGTTTAAACGGCTAAATGAAGATGCCACGTCTTTCAGGTTTGGGGAAAATAATTTGGATCCATTTTCTGTAAAGAGTTTTCGGTGTTTATGGGTCTTAGAGTGGAAGGGCAGTTCGCTGATTTGTCACATAAATCTGGGACTGAAGTAGAATATGTGAAGAGGTGATTTCCAAATCGAGTCTTTAGTCGATTAAGTCGGGACGATGTCATTAAGAAAATGAAAGAATTAGTGGGTTGATATGATAATGTCAGTTTAGAGGATTTCAGTTGGATGTATATCCTCTTAGTGTGTATTTGTACTTTTTTTCCCACATCGAACTATTTTTTCCCTGAGTTTCTTTCTTCTTACGTTGAGCGTCTCAACCGGATTGATAAATTTGCATGGGGGCCGGCAGTTCATTCGTTTTTTGTAAGATCGATTCTGCAAAAGGCCGACGTACATTGAAGGGTGCACACTTGGCTTGTTAGTAAGTCTTCTTCTCTGCTTTTTCAGTAATGCTATTCTATTTCTTTCTTATCCGTCGCTTAATGTACTTCTTTCGACTTTTCAGGTATGGGTGTATGAGCATGCACCCTCGTTAGGTAAGTGGGAGTAGGTGGACGGTAATCCTCAGTTCACTAGGTGGGTCCCATCAACTCGACCTAGTGAAGAGAAATTCTTGGATGCCATCGAGAAGTTGAAGCCTAATGAAGTTGCCCGGACCCTTCCACTTCTCAATGAAGAGGTTAGCATGTATGTCTCTTTTCCCGCAAGCCTAATGAGGGTCGATGGAGTTGATGTTGATGAGAAGACAATGGATGAGGAACTTGTAAGGCAGAAGGTGCATCTGAGAAGGTGGCTGATGTGAAGGTGGATGATGCATCTGAGAAGGTGGCTGATGCATCTGATCGGTTGTTGGATGATGAGAAGATCGATGAGCAGGTCAATGGGAATGAGAAGGTGAGTGAGCAGGTCAATGAGAATGAGAAGGTCGATGAGCAGGTCAATGAGAATTAGAAGGTCGATGAGAATGTGGTTGATGAGAATGAGAAGGAAGATATTGTTAGGGCTGATGAGAGTGACAAGGGTGATGAGGACGATGATGTTAAGGCTGATGAGAAGTTTGATGATAAGGTTGGTGTTAAGGATGATGACAAGGCTGAGGAGAGTGAAAGGTTGATCCAGACGACATTATTTTCAACTTACTGAAGTCTTTTTCTGTTTCAACGGTGGATTAGGAGTACAGGCAGTTTCTAGCTTCCAAAAATGAAGAGGTGGTTTGCACACCACAGGCTAAGATGCAGACGGTTGATCCCTCGATAGCTCGGATTGTCAGGCCAACAGAAACTGAAAAGGAACGAGGAACCAAAAAGCTGCACCCAAGAAAGTACTAACAGTTGAAGTAGTCGACACATCTTCGATACGCAGTCGATCGGACGTTCTAGATGAGGGCGGGGTCGATAATTCCCTGACGATCGATAAAGAGTTTGTTGGCAAAGTTTCTCTATCTCCTGCTGAAAGAGAACTTATTGACCGATACATCGACCTAGGCAATTTCACGCAAGTTATTTTTAATTATTTTTTCGATTTGTTGAAATATGATCGGCAATTAACTAATGGTTGTTGTAAATGCAGCAAGGTCATTTGGACGAGGGGGATGCGGCAATTTCACGCAAGTTATTTAATTTGGCCGCAATGATAAAAGCAAGTCCTACTAGGTCCGATGTAATCGACACGTGGTTCCAATACCTATCTCGGCACTTTATAAAGCACGGTTTGCCCCTAATGCAGAGACACTCTTTTTGCGACGCATGTTGCGGTGAGTTGTACACATAATTCTCCCTTCTTAAAATATGCACGTATCAATTGAGTGGTTTAAACACCTTAATTTTGTTATTATTCTCAGCGAAATATCGAAGGTATCATGACGAGGAGTTATCCACCTAAGTTAGGTACACCGGTAGGTTTTGCAGAATTTAAGGAATTACTGTCGAACTCCACGGTGGTGGAGCGGACAAGTTAGGTGGTCCGATGTTATAGACCTCGAATTAAATCTCGTTCCCATTATTCCACGGCTTTCATTGGCATTTGCTTGTACTCGACCTCTCAAATAACTCCTTCATCCATTACATTACGATGCCCGTTCCGCGATCTAACATTGGACGCAGTTCGATGTGTAAGTAAAACTATGCGATTCATTACTTGATGTTTTATATTGTGTATCTGACTATTCACCAATCTTAGGCCAATGCCATTCGAACCTACACGTAATAATTGGGTATTGCAACTTTGCCCTCTTCGAAGGTGGTAAATGGTTCTTGTCGACAACAGTCTAGCAATGGCACAGACTGTGGAGTGTGGGTGTGCATTATTTGGGAGGCCATATGTGGCAACGAGGCATTATTTTAGAGTAAAGTTAACAGTTCCGGAGATATCGAGAACTATAGGCTCGAGTATTATACGAAGTATTGGAGTTCACTGCTTCCTCGTGGCTCTGATTTATGCTGTTTCTATATTTGTGTTTGTAGTTGAAGTTGTCTAAGACTATGGTGATTGCATTTTGACTGTGTTTAGCACGATGTTGCTTGTGTTTTGACCTTGTGTTTACATTGAACTATTGCTCTGCTTGTGTTTTGACTGTGTTTAGCACTCTTGGTATTTTCTATGGCTCTGCTTGTATTTTGACTGTATTTTGCGTATTGACTCAGTCAAAACACAAGCAGAGCCATAGTCAACACACAAAGAGTGCTAAACACAGTCAAAACAGTCAAAACACAAGCAGAGCCATAGTTCAATGTAAACGCAAGGTCAAAACACAAGCAACAGCGTGCTAAACACATTCAAAACGCAATCAACATAGTCTTAGACAAACTTCAACTACAAACACAAATATAGAAACAGCATAAATTAGAGTCACGGCAAAGTAGCTCCAATACTCCGGACAATGCTAGGGCCCTATAGTTCTCGATATCTCCGGAATTGTTAAGTTCACTCCAAAATAATGCCTCGTCGCGACAGATGGCCTCCCCAATAATGCACACCCAAACTCCACAGTCTGTGCCATTGCTAGCCTGTTGTCGACAAGAACCATTTACCACCTTCGAAGAGGGCAAAGTTGAACACCCAATTGTTTGCAAGTAGGTTCGAATGGCATTGGCCTAAGATTGGAGAATTAGTCAGATACACAACATAAAACATCAAGTAATGAATAACATAGTTTTACTTACACATCGGACTGCGACTTTGATCGCGGAACGGGCATCGTATTGGACGAAGGAGCAACTGGAGAGGTCGAGTACAAGCAAATGCAATGAAAGCCGATGGAAATACGATGTACTTCGAGGTCTGTAACATCTGACCACTTAACTTGTCCAACTCCACCACTGTGGAATTAGACAGTAATTTCTTAAACTCCGCAAAACCTTCCGGTGTACCTAACTTAGGTGGATAACTCCTCGTCATGATACCTTCGATATTTTGCTGAGAATAATAATAAAACTAAGGTGTTTAGACCACTCACTTGACACGTACATATTATAAGAAGGAAGAATTATGTATACAACTCACTGCAACATGCATCGCAAAAAAATTGTGTCTCTGCATTAGTGGCGAAGCGTCCTTTAGAAAGTGCCGAAGATAGGTATTGGAACCATGTGTCGATTGCATCGGACTTAGTAGGACTTCCTTTTATCATTGCGACCAAATGAACACCCTTCAGCTCTACATTCCCCTCGTCCCAAATAAGAAGTAGAAGGGTGTGGGCAACTTCATTAGGCTTCAACTTCTCGATAGCATCCAAGAATTTCTCTTAGGTCGAGTTGATGGGACCCATCTAGTGAACCGAGGAATACCGTCCACCAACTCCCACTTACCTAACGAGAGTGCATGCTCATACACTCATACTTGAAAAGTCGAAAGAAGTACATTAAGCGACAAATAAGAAAGAAAATAGAATAGCATTACTGAAAAAGCAGAGAAGAAGACTTACTAACAAGCCAAGTGTGCACCCTTCATTGTACGCCGGCCTTTTGCAGAATCGATCTTACAAAAAACGAATGAACCGTCGGCCCCACGCAAAATTATCAGTCCGGTTGAGACGCTCAACGTAAGAAGAAAGAAACTCGGGGAAAAAATAGTTCGATGTGGGAAACAAAATACAAATACACACTAAGAGGATATACATACGACTGAAATCCTCTAAACTGACCTTGTCACATCGACCCACTAATTCTTTCATTTTCTTAATGACATCATCCCGACTTAATCGACTGAAGACTCGATTTGGAGAACACCTCTTCACAAATTCTACTTCAGTCCCAGATTTATGTGACAAATCAACGAACTGCCTGTCCACTCTAAGACCCATAAACACCGAAAACTCGTTTACAGAAAATGGAACCAAATTATTTTCCCCAAACTTGAAAGACTGCCATCTTTATTTAGCTATTTAAAAATAGCTTTTAACCTACTGCCGGGGATTCACATCGGTTTAGCCGCAGGAATGCCGCGTACGGCATTCTCTCCACCACGTGTAGATGCTCTTTGCTTGCTCCTTTTAGAATCTCCGTCATATTCTTCAGGAAGATCTTGGGTTGGCATCGATTTCTTATGCCTTCTGGACGTCGTTCAGTCGATTCGTCGAGTTTCTTCTTCCCGGCAACTTTCTTCTCCTTCTTTCGGCCACTTTCTCGGCGATCGATGCCGTTCTTCTTCCCAGCAACTTTCTTCTCCTTCTCCGGCCACTTCCTCTGCGATCGGCGGCGTTCTTCTTCGGAGCCATCGCTAGATTTGTCGATGAAGTGTCGAAATTGGTCGGGTTTCGTCGATTAAGGGTTGAAATCGGCAGAAAAATGTTCGGGTTTTCTCGATGAAGGGTGGAAAGGTAATGTTAGGGTTTGCGTTATTGGAAACCGTTTTTTTTGTCTTAGTTCCAGATTTGTATTCTAATTGGTTTATGTCGCACAATTTACAGTTCAATTTGGTAATAACACTTCACTTTTACTAAATACCACTAAGTTGTACTTTGGTAATAAAAACATAGGTACATATACCACTTTACAATGATGCTCGATAACACGTGTAAATTTAGGTCCGTACGGAAAAAATTTGATGTAATTTCCGGAAAAATAAGGGTAAAAATGTCTTTTCATTGGGAATATGTCTTTATCCCTAACATAAACATTATTCTGGTCATTCTCCCTATTTAAAATATATTTAGGGAATGATTTCTACCGAATCTTGTTAATAGGGCCCTACTAAGCCCATATTATATATATATATATATATATATTCCCATACTATTATAGTCGAAGTTCGAAGTGGTCCGAGTTAATCTCGAACCTTGTTAATGTTTATGATAAGACAATCTTGGACTTTCAGCATAACTAATCTTTCGACAACCCAATATAATTCACACATTTCAATTCAGTACGACTTAATCGATCATTAATTGTTTTTCGTTCCAAGTTCACACAGCAATTAACGGTAACATCAAACACATTGACCTTTCATGCGAAGGTATCATACATTGACCACTTAGGTTATCATTGTAGGACAAGTAAAAAACAATGCTATTTGCAAAAAAAAAAAAAAAAACTTGAGTCCAAAAAGGTCTCTGTTATTGTCTAAACGTTAGAGATGTAAGTCAAGTCTGAACGTCCGGCAATAAAAGAAGAGAATTATATCGCCACTTGTCTTCACTATTGGAATTGAGAATTCAAATATTGTCCGAACAAAACAATAATGTAAGGAAACATCGAAATTGGAGATTTACAAAATATAATGATAAAATTTAGTCGCACCTTTCACAACCACAGAATTCAACAGTTTATTTATTTATTTACTTTACTATTTAAGCCCTTATGATAAATTTACGAGATTGGAAACGCCTTCGTACCTAGCAACGTATCTTATGGCCCATCTTTCTATTTTATTAAGTCGGAGATGCCTATACAAACCGTCAATTAGAAATTTGGTTTGTCAATTTCTAGATTAATTATAATTAAAAAATATCCTTCTATTTAAACCACGTTCCAAAAAGACAAACTACGATGTATTTTTCATCTCAGCTAAAGTTAATGAATAACAGAAAAATATAAGAAACGTTCACCTCTAAATGAATAAAGTAATACGGACGTTGACATCTATAATGTCAATTTAATTGCACGCTTTTTCCATTATTGAATAAAATTAAAAATATCATTTAAATACTATTATATTAAACATAACACCACAAAGTCATTTTATGCCATAGTAAACAACATTAAAACATTATTATTAAAATCATATATTCAAAAATTTATATAATACTTTTATGATAGTAGCACATGCATCGAATGTGCCTAATTTACTAGTTTAATATGTTGGGTTTCGGCCCAATAATGAATTACGTCGTGGGTGTCACAGTAACATCGTCGTGGGTACTGAGCACACGAACTATTTTCTGACATGAATAAACAAACCTCTCATTAATGCCGTTTTTTGAAATGTTTTTGAAATAAAGACCGCAGTTTGCGTAATTAAGCCGATGGTCGTGGGTATTGAGCACGCTATCGTATTTATTAAGCACGACGAACTTCATAATATAACGAATGCAACTTCGTCCTATTTTCCATAATAAGGTCATATCTTAAAAGTTCCAATATTTTTTCTATCGTTGTCAATTATGGGGTTGAAATCATCAAACTATCAAACATTGGTAGCTATGGTATCTAACTCACTGGTTTTCAACGAATTCATAATAATTCGCTCAATGTTAGGTATGCTGCACGAGATGGAGCGTCGACAACTGTATTTTCTCTTTAATCGTTCTTGTGTAGAATAAATATTTTCAACATTGTCAACTATACTATCAGCTCTTAATTATATTGTGGGGTTTTTGTCGAAACAAATGAAAATTTCCGTTTGATCTTTGGGCTCCTGATGGATCTTGCTCGAGGTTGTAACGTATTTTTTTTTATTTGAATATCAAATAATTCGTTAAAGTTTCTTCGTGGGCCTCGGGGCTTGATCACGAACTTAATACTTGGACTTGGATGACGCTTTTTGAAGTATGGGCGTTGCTTCGTGGGCTTTTGGGCTTGATCATGAAGCTAATACTTGGAGTTGATATTTGTTGAAGAGCTTTCTCGAAACATTTATTCGTGAGCTTCTGGGCTTGATCACGAACGTCGTCAGTTTTCGTCTTCGAGTCTTGATTTTGATCTTCGAGTCTTGAGCTTGATCTTGGGCTTCGAGTCTTGTACTAGATCTTGGGCTTCAATTCTTGAGTTTGGGCTTTGATATTGGGCTTCAATTCTCGAGTATGAGCTTTGAGTCTTGAGCTTGATCTTGAGCTTGATCTTGAGCTTCGATTCTTGAGTTTGATCTGGGGCTTAGGCTTGGAGCGCGTTCTTGATCTTTGGATATTGATCTTCGAAACTTCAAATCTTCAATATTTAAATCTTCGATCGTCCTTGAGCGTCTTCAAGATCTTCGTCCTCAAACGTCTTCGATCTTCGTCCTCGAGCGTCTTCAAGATCTTCGTCCTCGAACGACTTCAAGATCTTCGTCCTCGAACGTCTTTGATCTTCGTCCTCGAACATCTTCAATATCTTCGTCCTCGAACGTCTTCGATCCTCGTCCTCGTCTTCGATCCTCGTCCTCGAACATCTTCGATCTTTGTCCTCGAACGTCTTCAAGATCTTCGTCCTCGAAAGTCTTCAATCCTCGAGCATATTCGATCTTCGTCCTCGAGCGTCTTCAAGATCTTCATCCTCGAACGTCTTCGATCTTTTTCCTCGAACGTCTTCAAGACCTTCGTCCTCGAACGTCTTCAATCCTCGAGCGTCTTCAATCTTTTACTCAAACAAGATGAACTTCATAGAGAGAATCGAAAGCTTTAAAAGTCTTATATCGTCTCTTGAAGCTTCGTGTTTTTCTTGAGTGTCTCTGACTTGTTATTTCTGAATTCTGAAGCCCCTTATTTATAGGCGTAGAGAATTCTCAATAATGGAAAATATAATCTTTTCAGGATGATTTTGTCTATATTTAGATTAATTTTATCCATATATGATTTGATCTTTATTTGATTTGATTTATTCCATATGTGGCTTGATTCTCTCAATATCTGCCAATTTTATGACATTTGATTTGATTCCTTTACTTATTTAACAAACCTCTACAAGGCTTTCCTTATGTAGATTTTGTATTAAAGGAATATATTATCATCACTTATGGTAATAGTTTATTAATTAAATTAACTATCTATTAACTTGAGATATCTCAATAGCAATTTAATTAAATGATTTTATTTTATTTCTTGGAGTTAACTTATTAAATCCCAATAATATAAATAGACAATTAATTTAATTGTCTACAGAGGTACTTAATTTTTTAATATGTCAGAAGAGCATACACTCAATTCCTAATATAAATAGTGTTGAGATTATAATTTGAACTTTGTCCCACATCGGATAATTTAAACTCTTCTAATCACTTAATGTATCAAGAGGCTATCTCCTCATATCACCAATTGATTTCATGAAGGACGCCTCATATCAGTTTCTTTGCAACTATACTAGATTATATTTGTAAAGAGGTTAAAAACACATAATAAGTTTATATCACAATTCACTAAATTTTCTATTATATTACATATATTACAAAATTTTCTGTTATATTACATATATTACAAATATCTGAAAATTCTTATTAGTATTAGAAATGTCATTAAGAAATAATGGAAAATAATGCAAGTCAAACATCAATAAGCATGTTCAAACGCGTATATCCAACAAAGTTAAACAATGTACGAAATTTTAAATAATAGAACTATAAGAATATCACAATATCTAGACTAATAATAAAGTATTTAACGAGATAAATAAACTTTCAAGCTATTCCTCTTTTTTTTTTTAAACTTCATTTACATTGCTTAATGTATTTAGACAATATATGTTATTTTCTATATTCTAATTACAAAGGCTTGTTAAAAACTGGGTCAAACATTTGATAAGCCCAAGAACTATAAAATAGAATATCAGAAATGCCCTAATTAGTCGTCGTCTACCTCACGACACTTAATTTCAGAAGCTATGGATGAGATATATCCAACCGCGACGATATATATACATATAGGTACTTTTTTGGGCCCCTTCGAAAGCTAGGCCCGAGGCGGCCGCCTCACTGGCCTTATGGAAGCTCCGGCCCTGCATTTCTTCAATATAGGGTTGACGTTGAGATAGTCCGCAGAACATTTGTGGGGGTTGGTGGAGCAATTCCTCTCTCTTTGATAGGGCTCATATCCTCTTTTTAACATTTGATGTTCTTTTTTAAAGCTTGTGCTGTACATATATAATAAGCACATAGATTGATTCTATTCCATCTATGTGGATAAATCAATCCTCTCCGTTCGATATTCAACACGTCATAAAAAAAATTCAATTTTTTTTACCACGTGTCGAATACACGGAGCTCTGTAGAAGGTTCCACATCATGAGTGATCAAATCAATGGGCCGTTAATGAGTTTGATTTGATTTCCATAATCAAACGAATTGATTATCGTTTAACAAGTAAGAATCAACTAACTATCATTTTACTATCATAGATCGCATGAAGACTAATCAATTAGTTTTTTTTTTCTTGCATTATGCGGACAACTTATAATCGCAACATTGTCTATGAATACTATAGTAGAATGATTTTCTTGTAGTTCCTTAATAAGCCGGCAAGAATTCGTCTACGTCCAGCAGTTGAACTTGACAACTTTGCTTTGTTAGATAAGATGTTTTTGGTTGTGAAGTGAACGAGGCTAACCATAATCAAATAAAGCCGATGATTCAAGTACCAATTGGACCAGTGACAAGGCACCGAGCAAAGAAGTTCAAAGAAAAGCTAAACACTTTGTTATTGAAGATGAGAAGACTAAGACTTCATCAATTGAGAATCAATAAGACCGAGGATTACGTGGTTTCTCGGAGTTATCATAAAACTCTCATCTTGGATTGCGAGTGTTTTGGTTTGTGGTACGAATCGTTCTTCTTCGATCTAACGCGTTGTGGATCAAGAATTAGACCCCCACCCTAACGAATTCTTCATCCGTTCGAGAAAGTTGACCCGTTCCAACACGTGGCGATCGTAACTGTGCAACTTTGAGATTTGGGGTCTCGGGTTAAATGGACCGAGGTTTTCTTATCAGGTTCGTTTTTCAATTGGTTTGTTTGTTTTGTGGCAATTATTTTTTAACTCCACACTTCCAAGACTTGGTGTATCTGATTCTTTATTTATACTATCTAAACTCTTATTCTAATATAAAGACCTAGGATGGATAAAAACGGTCAAACTGGTTTGTTAATTTGATGTGATTAGTTATAATTTTACCATATATCTTTTTATTTTATTACTATTTTATCCTTAATCAAAATTTTATTTTTAAATGACTTAGTTAATAATCCAAAATGTCAATAAATTGATATAATCACATACAAATGGGTGTGCTAGTAATAATAGTATTGCATTAAGCCTCAAAGCTTGCTATAAATCGTCACAAAATTGGTCGATCAAAAAAAAAAAAAAAAAAAAACACACACTACCTTTAATTAATTGCTATTTTAACCTTCTACTTTTACCTATGATAAATCAATTTTTCTCTTTTCAATATAAGTAAACTAAAATTATAGTTTCTTTTAAATAATTTATTTAAAATAAGATTAATATGATGTATTTATATATAGTACCGCATTTGAGTGGGCACAGAATAATAGTTAGCATTATTTATTGAAATCGCTTCAGACAGTTAATGGTAGGATTTTTGGCATTTTCCTTTTCGGTTAATTAGATTTCAGGTATAATTTCGATAGTTTAGTTAGGACTTTGGACCCAATGATGTTTAAAATAGGGTTAGGGATCTATTTGAAGTTTGGTTAAAAGTTAAGGACCAATTTTGAAAAAATGACGCATTTGCCCCTGCCTGTTGCGGAAATTACACAGAGTTGCCATCGCCTTCTTCAACCATGAAGAAGTGGTATAGACTGTACATGAAGTAGTACTGTAGACCCATGAAGTGGTACGGGTGAACAGTGAAGTGGTACTGTAGACCCATGAAGTGGTAAGGGTGAACAGTGAAGTGGTACTGTAGACCCATGAAGTGGTACTGTTGAACAGTGAAGTGGTACAAACATTTGTAGACCCATGAAGTGGTACTGTTGACCAGAGAAGAACTGGTACGGAAAACCATGAAGTGGTACTGTTGACACAGAGAAGTGGTACAACATTTTGTAGACCCATGAAGTGGTACTGTTGACCAGAGAAGAACTGGTACGGGAGACCTCATGAAGTGGTACTGTTGACACAGAGAAGTGGTACAGCATTTTGTAGACCCATGAAGTGGTATTGTTGAACGGAGAAGTGGTACAGAAGAATTCTTATGTGTTTCTTGTGCAAATATTTACCCGATTTCTGCAGAAACACTAAAGAATTATGTTGTACCACTTCTCCGTTCAATAATACCACTTCATGGGTCTATAAAATGATGTACCACTTCTCTGTGTCAACAGTACCACTTCATGTGTCTCTCGTACCAATTCTTCTCTGGTCAACAGTACCACTTCATGGGTCTACAAATGTTTGTACCACTTCACTGTTCACCAGTACCACTTCATGGGTCTACAGTACCACTTCACTGTTCACCCGTACCACTTCATGGGTCTAGGTACCACTTCACTGTTCACCCGTACCACTTCATGGGTCTACAGTACCACTTCATGGATCTACAACACCACTTCCTGTTATGTTGCGCTGGATAGCACTTCATGCACACTAGATACCACTTCATAACTATTCTTTTATGAGGGTATTTTCGTCCAACAACCTTAATTCTAACTAAAATTCTGAAATGGGTCCTTCAAACTAAATAAACTCTGACAGGGGCCTGAATTCTATTTGCAAAAATTATGGGGGTCTGAATTCAAATCGTCCCTTTCCTTTTCAACTACTAGAAAGACAGAAAACAAATAGCTATGATTAAAAAAAAGAAGAAGCAAGGAGCACTAAACAATTGCTCTCCAGGCTTTTGTAGTTTGGTTTACAATGATTTTTGTAGTCAAATTTGTGAACAATTTTGGGGGAGGGCGAGATGGACGAATGTCAATATTTTGGTATCAAATATTTGGTATTAAATTATGAGATAATAGTGGAAATTGGTCAATCAACTATGTTGTGGAACTTGGAAGTGGTGTAAAAAGCTGAAAACTAGCAAGATATTTTTTTTTCACTCGGATAATGATAGAAGTGCCGTTGTAATATTGTGTGTCAATGGACATTGTAGCGTATTTTCTTCTTATTCAAATATTGAATTATCGGAAAATAGTACAAATATAATTTAATGAAATTTAATGGGCTCTATCTCGACTAATTCCCCTGATTCTTCAAAGACTTTGGAAAATTCGTGGGTATTGAAATTCCTTGATTTGGGCTTTCGTTGAAGTTCCTTCGTGGGCTTTTGGGCTTGATCACGAAAATCTTCAGTTTCCGTTTTCGAGTCTTATTTTGAGTCGTAAGCTTGGTCTTGGGCTTCAATTCTTGAGTTTGGGCTTTGAGTCCTGGGCTTGAGCCTTGATTCTTGAACTTGGGCTTAGAACCTTGAGCTTGATCTTCGATTCGTGAACTTGGGCTTTGAGTCTTGAGCTTGAGCTTCGATTCTTGAACTTGGGCTTCGATTCTTGAACTTGGGCTTTGAGACTTGAGCTTGAGCTTCGATTCTTGAACTTGGGCTTTGAGTCTTGAGCTTGAGCTTTGGGCTTCGATTCTTGAACTTGGGCTTTGAGTCTTGAGCTTGAGCTTTCTTGAAATTGGGCTTCGAGTCTTGAGCTTGAGCTTCGATTCTTAAACTTGGGCTTCGATTCTTGATCTTCGATTCTTCAACTCTTCAAGGCTTGATCTTCGAATCTTCAAATTTTCGAGTCTTCAAATCTTCAAGGCTTCGTCTTCGAACGTCTTCAATCTTCGATCTTCGAGCGTCTTCGATCTTCGATCCTCGAGCGTCTTCGATCTTCGTTCTTCGAGCGTCTTCGATCTTCGATCTTTGAGCGTCTTCGATCTTCGATCCTCGAGCGTCTTCGGTCTTCGAGCGTCTTCGATCTTCGAGCGTCTTCAATCCTCGAGCGTCTTCGATCTTTTATCCGAACACGATGAACTTCGTAGAGAGCATCGAAAGCTTTAAAAGTCTTATATCGTCTCTCGAAGCTCGTGTTTTCTTGAGTGTCTCTGACTTGTCCTTTCTGAACTCTGAAACCCCGTATTTGTAGGCGTAGAGAATTCACAATTACGGAAAGCTTAATCTTTTTGAGATGATTTCTTCCATATTTATGTGGATTTTATCCATATATGATTTGATTTTGATTTGATTTAATTTATACCATATTCGACATATTTGATTTGTTTCCTTTACTTATTTAACAAATCCCTACACATATTTACCATGTATAGGATTTTGTATAAAAGGAATATATATATATATCATATATGATATTAATCTATTAATTAAATATATTTATTAACTTGAGATTAATTTATAGATCTCAATAAATAGCAATTTAATTAAATGACTTTATTTAATTTCTTGGAATTAATTTATTAAATCCCAATAAAATATCATAGACAATTTATTTGTTTATTTATTTTAATTGTCTGCAGACATAACTTTTGTTTCTTCCATTGCATTTTGAAGTTGATATTCCTCTTCGGCTTCGTCTTCCCTATCCAATTGGCCTATACCTAATTGGGTATGTTGAGATTATAAAAAAGTGGGTGCTGTCCAGATCGGATAATTCAAGCTCTTCGAGCCAGTATATATATGAGGCTTTCTCCTCCTATTACCAATTGGTTTTAGGAAGGACCCCTCGATTTCTAATATGGTATCAGAGCAAGCTTCCGCTCACCGTCATTCATATGTCCACGTGTTAATCTTGCCACACGTGACGGGGCGTGTTGAGATTATAAAAAAGTGGGTGATGTCCCACATCGGATAATTCAAGTTCTTCGAGCCAATATATATAAGAGGCTTTCTCCTTCTATTACCAATTGGTTTTAGAAAGGACCTCTCGATTTCTAATAGGGTAGGCAAGTCAAAACATTAATCTTCCGTCATATGTGATTCCACTAATGAACGTGTTTCTTGGAATAATTGTCTTATTGTCCTTGTTATTCATTTTTTTTTAATAGTTATTTTCCGTCTGTCAATAGTCACTTGTCACTCTGTGTTTAACATGATCTTTCATGTATTGAAGAAATTCTCGAGTAATAAAGTCGGGTATGAAATTTGAGGCCCCTTTATGTATTCTAGATCAAATAAAAACGCTTAAAATTGCTTTAAAAATTGCTTCTAAAACTCGAAATCATTTTTTTGTATTCTTTATCAATATATATTGGAGAAATGGGAAATTGAAAATGATTGCTCACACTAGGTTCTAGAAGAATAATCCAATTTGCTTTACATAAAATGATTCGCTTTTCCACTATTCAATCCATTTCTTTTCTGACACGTCGTTGGTTTCGAAAGGAAGATTAAACCGTAACTGTTCCCTCCACTCCGAACAGAGCGTGACATAAATATATGATTATAGTTTCCAATGTTCTAGTAACGATCGTTAATATATTATATGTGTGCTAGATAATATATAAATCATTTTCTTTATTAAATAACAATTACTAAAGAAGAGTAAACGTGACAATATATAAATGCAAGGTGTAGTGGGTGGTTTCTTAATTTTTTATTTTATGTTAATTATTAATTTGGGAAAAAGTTCTGATTGATTAATGGATACACTAAATTGAGTGGTTTTTAACTCACCCACACAATTAATATAAGAGTATAGATTTGTTTCAAGACGAACCTCTCCTTTTTTAGCGAACTATGCTTTCCTTTATTTATGGCGGTTCTTTTATTTATTTTTAATACTTAATGGGATGGCCCATTTTGTTCACTAATTCCATTATTCAATGCCCTTTATAGCGTTAGTGTCTCACCCATTACTCTATCTCTATGTATACTCTACCAATTGTATACTTTTTTATTAAGGCTCAGCACTTAGTATAAACTGTCAAATTAATATGTTTTTATTAAAAAAATATTAATCAATAAATTTGAAAGGAAACCACACACTATCTTTAATTACTATTTTTGTTAATTACTATTCTCTCTTTACATTATATATTATAGCACACACATATGAGTATGAAAGAAATACTAGTATATTATATTAAGAATCAAAATTTGCCATAAAAACTGGTTTGTCAATTTAGTTTTTTTCAATTAAATAAAATTAAAAGAAAACCACCAACTATCTTTAATTAATTACATCGCTCTATATTTTTATTAAGATTAACATGAAGTACTTATATATTACTAGTAGTTTTTCGCACACTCTATGACTATGAGTGTGCTTTGATAATAATATTTATGTTATTCTTAATTTTGATATTTATTATTTTCAATGTCTAATAACTGAATAATATTTTTAACTATATAAAAAAATAATATACAGGATGTTAGTACAATAAATTAAAAAATGTAAAATTAATATAAAAATTAATAAAGTAATTAAGTAAAAATTAGATAGACCAAATTGCAAATAAGTGAAAGACCAAATGTTGCAGTTTACAGCCACCCACACCCTTTATGATAGATAGATACCACACCACACGCATTTGAGTGTGTAAAACGTTAATATTTAGTATAGGTTGGATGAAATATTCGTTCTATCAATTTATTTGATTTAATATATAATTTATTAATAAAATTTATTGGAAATCACCCACTACTTACAAGTATTATTGTCAAAACGGGTCGGAGGGATGGCCCGGCCCGTAGCCCGCTGCTTGGCGGGCCTTAAAAAATGATGCCTGCCTCGCCCCACTGCGGGCCGCGGGCCAGGCCCCCCGCCTGAAAATTTTTTATATTTTATTTTGATTTAAACTTTTCAATTTATTAAGAATTATTTAATTAATTATGATATTTAAATATACATTAACTATTTATTAATCAATAAATGCATCATTAATTATAAATGAATCATTTAATATATAAGATAAATTAATTAAAATATATGTGGCGGGCCGGCCCGCGGCGCCCTGTCTAACCCGCGGCCTGTGCGGGCTAGCCCATTTAGGTCCGCCGGAACGCAACCCAACCCGACGGTTCTACTTACAAGCGATGAATGATATGTTAGAGTTTCACATTTACTTAATACTTTTTACAACATACCTATACTATTATATAATAACTCTCAAAGCTTGCTATAAACTGCCATAAAATTAGTCTATCAATTTTATTAAAAAATAAAATAAAATTACCAATACCTTCAATTAATTACTATTTTACCCTCTATTTTCGTTAAGATTCTGAGTAATTTATATGTTATAACACACGTATTTAAGTGTGCAAAAGTACATGCATAGAATGTGTTTTATTTAACTATTACGAATCCATTATCCACCCAATCTTCTAATAATAACCGAGTTTTTACATAATTGCTTTGTATTTGGCAGCCTTCTAATATATCTAAGTAAACTACGTGCACATAAATTAATATATCGAATCAAAGCGTGAATGTTGACTATATTGTGCAACACCACTAGCACTAGCACCACAACCAAAGTCAAAAGTGTGTATGAGGTTATTTCTTTTTGTTTATATTTAACCACCACCGCCCACCAAATTCAAAAGTGTTTGTATGAGATCAATGAGGTTATTTGTTTTGTACTTCAATTTTTGTTTATTCTTGGGCATCATGGTTTATATGTTCCTTTAATTAATAAATATGGAGATGATATCTAACTCGTGAATCATCTCCTTATATTGAGATATTTTCTCTTCGATTTTATCAATTGTTTGCTGGCTTTCATATTCACCAGTAGCAGTCTTTCGTATCATTTTTTTCCAAAATTTTATATAAAAATTTCGTTTAAGACACGGAATTTTTTGTTGGGTATAACCCACTTCTGGAGTCCATCTCCAAATCCATGGAATACTGAATTCAGTATAAAAATGTAAAGAAGCCATTCCTTCAATACATTCATGTTTATGCTCCGCTTCTATTAGATCAGGAGAAATTTTAACCCATTCTTGATATAATCCAAAAAAGGGTTCTTTAAAGAATTTCAATTGAGGCTCCATAAGAAAGCCACCATTGATAAAACCAATTAGGGATTTCGGACTTATAAACATCCGCACAAATCTTAATCCACCAAAAATGTTTCTTATTATCATTATGGTATAAAAACACTTTATAAAAGGCATCGATATAATCGTAATAATTAAATTTAATTAGAGTTTTTAACTCAGGATGAAAATATTCTCTATCCTTTAAAAGGGTGAATAGCCCATTTTTCAGGCGAAATAATTTGCTTGAAAATAATTTTACTAGAGGTATAACCTTTTTTCAAAGCAGTTTGGGAATTTCCCGCAGTAAAATGATCAAAATCACACGTCCTGTGGATTTAAGAATATTTTCATAATTATCACGATTTTTATAAAACGTGGCAGCATATGATGCTTTTTCTAAATACCTCGACATTATAATCCAATATTCATCAAACCATTTTAAATCTTTAAAATCAAGTAATATTATTACCTCAGTATGAGAACTTTTCTTATAGTCGACATCATCATCTTCTTCCGCAATAACTTTTGCGTAAGAAGTGCCTTCATTAGAAGACTTAGCTTTTTGCTTCTTAAATTCAAGGAATTCCTTGTATTCTTCGCCACTCAAGGTATTACTTCAGGAAGCTGAGTGAGAGGTTAACGAGCTTTTTATTGCTCATTTGAGCAATTACGTTTTTTCCACCTCTTCCACCTCTATTAGAGGGGAAATTTCTCCCATATTGGGACATATCTGCAAAATTCATGAAAGATATTCACGAGTTAGATAATCAGAAGGCTATTATCACTCCCTTTCTTATTAATAATCAATATGGAATCTATTTAACATATATATATATAATATATATATATATATATATATTGCTATTCCAATATATCTCAACTCAAACGTCTAATTCCGAAGATAGGAATGATCTCCTCTAATTACATCGTGAATTTTTAGGGAAAGTCTAAATTAGGCATGTTTCTTGTTACTTTTATGTTTCTTCCCACTATCATTAGTTAAGCATATGAATATTCTCTTCTGAGTTCTAACAAAGCCAATTAATGGAGTAATCATGCGAAAACCAAGAAAAAAATAAAATATTTTCAAATATTATTTAATACGTGGATGCTTATCACTCATAACGGTGATTATATAAAAATTGACAGTTATGTGAAGAATGAATGTTGAGAAGGTGGTGGAGTAAGTAATTTGAAAAAAAGATTTGTATTTTGTAATATCATATTCAAAATATCAAATGAATAATGTTGTTTATATATATGTATATACATGGCGATTGCAATTCGAATTGCCTAATTCTTGAGCACAGAAATCCGAAAAATGACACTACATATATTTTGAACTCGAAACCTTTTTTGCCCAACTGAAAAAAAAAAAATAATATATTTGTCACACAGGCTCGAATTGTTCTGAGTCAATTTTGAGGCATTTATTTCGACTAAAAGTTGGATTATATTCGTATGCCCAAAGAAAGAATATATGATCCAGCTGTGAATATATTTAATACAGTCGTCAGAAAAATTAAGCGTTGCCTTAATAATATTCCTTATTCCCTAAATACTTTTGCTGCCCGAAATTAAGCCATTCATCTTCTTATTTGAAATATTACACATCACCATTCAACATTATCCCATTAGCAAAATCATGGAATCATTTCAATACGATATATTGGGCACACTCATCATGCATGAATAATCGGTAAAAATTGTAATGATAAGCACAACGAATGTGTTGTCTCTTAAAAAGACACGTATATATGCAAATGCATGAAATGATTTGTCAGTAAGATGTAGATAGTTGTTACGGCTAATCGCACTGATTATTGATGGAAATAAATGAATTTATTTCATGGTTGAAATGGTTGAAGGTCAGTTGTTCAATATGACTTAACTATTCAAAGATTTGATAGAGATAAAAATACAACAAACTTATAAACATGCAAACATCAAAATGCAACAATATTGAAACATATAGAACATGGGATTTATCTTCAAATTACCGAAATACTCAATCAAGCATATACCAAATTAGCCGGCTTGTTAGGATCGGTTAACGTGTTTAGAGTGGGTGAATAAACACTCGTTAGTCTAATATTAGATTTTCGGTTTAGATCTCGTTAAAGGTCAAATACCGTACCGGTGCTTGAGAAACGGTCGATTTTGAACCACGACCGGATGTGAGCGTGATGTGTGTGTGTGTGTGATGTTGCGGTACAAACAACTTTTGTTTCTTGAAGTTCGGAGCCCCCTTCTTCCTCGCAAGGAAGGTTTCTATTAGAAGCCTCGGTTTACAAGTACAACAACCATTGTCGTACAACCTCCTTAGCTAGACTGACTCAATATAACTCTCAAGCTTTATTTCGCTAACTGAACTCCTAGACCACACTAAACGACTTTTTACAGTCGGTCTTTTCAAGAGCTTTTTACAGTCCCTTGAGAAAATCACTTACTAAACGTTCCGGTTTAGTGCAGTGATGACAACACCTAAATTCTTTTCTTTGCTAAAAGAACTTGTGATTCTGATTGCTTGAGCTAACTCTCTCATTCTTAAAATTCAAAGTTGGTGAAGTAGTTCTTCAGCTTGCATCCCTTCTATTTATAGTTGGGTTGAAGTTGAAGCCCGTTGTGAGATAGCTCCCCATGCACCGGATAGAGCATTTATTAGCTTTACCCAAAATGGGTCTGTCCGGTCTTGCAGTAGTCCGCGCTGTGCCTTTGCTTTATTCCTTATTCAGCTTGGCTTGACTTCAAGTGGCTCTAGCTGGAGCCTTGTATTTAATGATCGTCAGAAGTCTTCAAATTGCCGCGCCTTGAACGTGTTTGAATTTGTCCAGCGTAGCACGTCCCGTATCATGCAGTCCGGTCTTCAATGTACTTCTGGTATGCAGTCTTGATCCGGTTTCATCTTGTGTTGATGATCTGCTGGCTGTTTTCGGTTTCACCTATGTCTAACCGGTATACTTATTTAAGTTAAGTTCACCGAATCTATTAATCTGAATATTTCAATTCATGATTTTTAGCCGGGTTTCATTGAATCTCTGTGGCAAATAATACGATAACCAGTGTTTCTCATTGAACAAAGCTGTTTTTAAGAAAATAATGCTTTTTGCAATCTTCAGAGTCAATGCAGAATACAAAATACTCTCAAAACCAAATACTCGATTTACCTAAACAAAAGAAACATATATATAACGCTAAACCGTGTGATATAGTTATTGGCCAAATCCACGATAAGTTGATTGGCTTGTCTTTTCAACGGAGACTTTATCTTCAACTTAGCATCAAAATACGGAACGGACACGTGTAAGATTCGATGTCGTTGGTGATTTAAAATATTCTCATGGTTCGCTTGCATTGATCAATTCTAAGACAAAATGATGCTATGATCTATTTCGTGAAAATAAAAAGCTAAGTGGTATCGGTGTTGGAAGTAAAATAAATAAACTACAATATACATAATTCGGGTCAGCCAAGAGGTAATAGCTAAGTATGAATTCTACTGTTAATGCTGAATAAGAAAGAATGAGTTTAAACATGAAAATACATATTGACAGTAAAATAAAATTAAAATATGGTATACACCCTTTCAAGCTTAAACTTAAAAAGAGATTTCTACCAATAATTTGATTCTTGATCACTATTTCAATGATACTTACTGCAGCCCAAGGGTCGAATAAGAACTAAAGATAACGAAAGATAATCGCACTTATTCTCTTAAAAGAAAAAAAAATGACCCACTGAAATAAATTATACTTTTATCCCAATAATACGTCAAAACAAAATCATGAACCATCACTAGGGACATGCACTCATCCACACCCATCCAATACCACTAAGTTCTTATATATACGCATGTTTTATGTTGCTTAGGTTCAAAATATTCAAGACGATCGATCACTAACAAAAAAAAATAAAAATCGAGCAAGAATTTGTCTTTGTGTTCATCAATGGCGTTTAACGTGTCTTCGGTAAAGACAACATCGGACGGCATATGGCAAGGAGAAAATCCTCTCCAATATGCTTTTCCTCTGTTAATCATTCAAACAATCTTAGTCATTCTCACGAGCCGCGCCGTCGCCTTCTTCCTCAAACCGTTAAGACAGCCCAACGTCGTCGCTGAGATATTAGTACGTTATGAAACAACTCATAGTATCCACTTTTCTTTCTTGCTTGTATTTCCTTGAAAGAGAATGACTTGGGCCGAATTTTGTGTATCAAATTGCAAGGGCGGAATCGTGCTCGGGCCGTCGGCATTGGGCCGAAACAAGAAATACATGGGCATGATATTCCCGCCGTGGAGCACTGCCATATTAGAGTCCGTGGCCAACGTGGGCCTAATCTTCTTCATATTCCTTGTCGGGCTAGAGCTCGACGTGAGCTCCATACGACGTACTGGGAAAAGAGCTTTACTCATAGCCATAGCCAGCATTTCCCTGCCATTTATATTGGGGCTCGGTTTAGCTTTTATCCTGGACAAAAGCCTAGGCATGCCACCTCGTGTGGCGGGCGTCGTCTTCATCGGCATTTCACTGTCGATCACGGCCTTCCCAGTGCTCGCTCGGATACTGGCGGAGCTCAAACTTCTCACCACGGGAGTGGGAGAGCTGGCGATGGCCGTGGCGGCTCTGAACGACGTCGTGGCGTGGGTTCTTTTCGCGCTGGCGGTTGCCCTGGCGAGCCGGTCGGAGGGAACCGCACTGGCTCCAGTCTGGGTTCTCGCCTCGGGTTTGGGTTGCGTGCTCTTCATGGTTTTCGTCGTCCGACCCGCTATGCAAATCATAGTTCGGAGGTGAATGAAATACTTTCTCGTATGTTAAAAAAATCTGGTAGATTAGTTAAATTAACTCGTCAGGCAAGTGAGGTGGTGACACCATCATAACATTTTGCAATTTCGTGGGACTGACTTTAAACACTGAACCAATTTAAGTAGTGAACCGATTAGGTAGGTACACAAATGCGTCGGAAACATAATTTAAGTTTATTGGAACGTCGAGGCGTGATCTGCACATGCCGAATAATTTGGTGATGAATCCCATGTGGCATCGAAGTCGTTTATTTGAAATAAATCCTACACGACAGTTTAAGAACACCTAACTTATAGGATAAGGATAAACTTAAGTTTCGACGCATTGAGTCCTTAAATTAATTCTTATTTAAAAGTTAGTGTATTATGCAACCCCTCGATTAGACAGGACCGAAAGGTAGTTAGATTTTTTCTTCATTTCTTACAAATTTGCTCTCGCAGGTGTGCCTCCCACGATGTCGGAGGAGGATCTTCCTACATGGTGATAACCCTTGCTGGAGTAATGCTGTCAGGATTCTTGACTGACATGATAGGAATCCACGCCATCTTTGGGGCCTTCCTATTCGGATTAATCATCCCCCACAACGGCGAATTCGGCGGCAAATTAAGGGGCGGGATCGAGGATTTCGTCTACGGGTTGTTGCTCCCGCTCTACTTTGCATCGAACGGTCTGAAGACCGACATTTCAAATATCAGAGGAAGCGAGGCCTGGGGACTCCTGGCCTTGGTCATATCGACGGCTTGTGCTGGGAAGATCGTAGGGACATTCGCGGTGGCAGTGTGGTGCACGATTCCCATGAGAGAATCGCTAGCACTTGGCGTGCTGATGAACACTAAAGGCCTGGTGGAACTTATTGTGCTCAACATTGGAAGGGAAAAGAAGGTATGAGATAATCCATTCATGATAATGATGTTTTTTTTTTCTTTTTTTTTTTTTCCAAAACGTAAGTTAGTTTGTCACGGTGGTTTTACAAGGGATTAAAGAACTCAAATATGAGGGAATAGATATCACATGGAAACAGAAACGAACACAAAATTAAAGATAAAAATAAGATCAAACCAGTTCTTGATCCAGTGATGTTTTTCAGTGGCACAGTGATGCAATAAATAAGAAATGTACCCATAAAACAGGTTCTTGACGACGAGATGTTCGCCATCTTGGTCATCATGGCCCTATTCACCACCTTCATAACGACCCCAACCGTGATGATGATATACAAGCCCGTCCCCGGTGAGATCGACGATAGCCACCAATCCACGTCGAAGGCCGAGGAGGCCGCCACCTCAACCCTCCGCATCGTTGCATGCATCAGGGGACAACCCGAGCTTCCGTCCGTCACGAGCCTCGTCAACTCTTACACCGCAGCGACGACGAGGACGAACCTCTACGTAATGCGTCTGATCGAACTAACCGACCGCTCGTCCTCCATAGTCATGGCCCGAAGGACCCGTAAGAATGGGCTCCCGTGCGTGGGCCGCTTCCGCGCTGGCGGCGGCTTCGACGAGCACGTTGCGGCTGCTTTCAGATCCCACCACCAACGGTCAGCCATCCGCGTAAGGACGGCCACCTCGGTCTCGACGCTAGCGACGATGCACGTGGACATATGCCACGTGGCGAGGACTAAGGGGGCCGGGATGGTGATTCTGCCGTTCCACAGGCAGAGTAAGAGGGAGGATAATCAGGAAATGTTGGACATCAACCTTGGCCAAGGGTGGAGGAGCGTCAACGAAAGGGTTCTGAGGGAGGCTCGGTGCTCCGTGGCCGTGCTGGTGGACCGCGGGTTTGGGCTTAGCCCGGAGGCCGGATCGAGCGAGGGGGACCACCTCGTGCCGTCCAAGAGGGTGTGCGTCGTTTTTCTCGGCGGGCCCGATAGCCGCGAGGCTTTGCGGTCGGCGGGTCTCATGGCGGATAATCCCAGGATGAGGATCAGCGTGATGAGGTACTCCATGCCCGGCGGCCGAACAAAGCACCAATTTCCCGAGCACAAGATAACCGTCGCCTCTACGGGCGAAAAACACGAAGAGGTATGGCCGCAAAAATTTCGTAAACTATATTAGTGGGGCATGATTAAGTACTTTTTGATGTTTTAGTTTTGCACGAGGGGCTTAAGAATATATATATATATATATATATATATATATATATATATATGAAATGTTGATGAAATAATTGAACGAATAGGAGCTCGACGAAGAGGCCGTGATGGATTTCAGACGGAGGTGGGGGGACGTGGTGGGGTACGTAGAGAAGAAAACGGGGAATTTGGTCGACGAGCTGCTAGCAATGGGGAAGAGCGGAGAATTCGATCTCATGGTGGTGGGAAAAGGTCGATTTGCGCATGACATTGCGGCTGAGTTGGCGGAAGGTGCAGCACAAGCCGAGTACCAAGAGTTGGGGCCTATCGGGGGAGTGTTAGCTTCGTCGGGCCACGGAATAACGAGTTCTTTGCTTGTTATCCAACATGGCGAGTCGATTTCTAAGAGCCCAAAGAAGGGTAAATGCTCGGCCGAGTTGTGATAAACCGACCGCTAAGAATGCGTGGGGTTTTTCAACTGCTGTGTAATAATAATGGTGTGCCTATTCTAGTGTGTGATATGTTGGTGCGGGCTATCTATGTAAAGAGGTGAAAACTGTGTATTGTATAGACAACACACTATTCATCGTACTTGAGTTCCACTGCAGTGAAGAGATAAAATCAGCCCCCTTTCAGATCACATAATAATATTCCCAGGCTTATGAGATTGAACCCTAAATGAAGTTTAAAGAACATGTCATAGAATAAGCATATACACGGTGAAATTTCATATTATTATTATAAGGAATGGCGATGGATTGTATCGGTAACTAGAAGACCAATACGCCATATATACTATCACACATCTCAATATATATCTTGATAAAATGAAAATACGGTAAACTCCCTCCACAGAAAGGCTTACGTAAGTCGACTTAATTGGCACGGCTCTTAACAACGTCAAGGCCCATCTCAGTTGGATCGGTTGCTTGTAGCTCGACTTGAATTCCATCTAACTCCCTCTTAAACCTGTCCTTCGAGCTAGCGTAGATCATCTTGTTTCTGATCCTCGAAGTGTCGGGCGACCTTATTACGAGCAAGAAATTGTAAAAAATCAACATCCATTTGACTCCAAAAAAAGAAAAAAACAAAACAAATGCGCCCATTGATACGGTGATAAAAACTTATAGCAGTACCAAGCAATGAAGAAAATCCTGCTTTTGGGCACATTCTCTGCTGTGAGGAACTCGAAATCAAAGATGGCGTAGCGGCACTCGTCGTTGGGAAGACTAGCGGCGAAGTCATCGTAGGTCAGATTGGGCTCGCCGACTTTCTCAACGATGACTTGCTTCTGTTTTTCCTCTATCTTGAAGATGATGAAACGATGAGTCCTTTTGGCCTTCAGTTCTAAGAACCTTAGCTTGCAATCGTCATGCACAGCCATACCCGACGCTGCGTTTGCCTAAATGGTAAAACCACAAAACTAAGTTAGCTCAAGCTAAAGATAATCCCTGCTAGTTTTTTCGGTGATGAATAGTGAACCATTACACAATTTTCCAAATACAAAGCCCTTCCATTTTCACAAGAGTTAATCCAAAAGCCAACATATTCAGGAAAATCGAAATGAAAGAAAATCTGCAATGTCAATTCGTAGTCAACTGTTGACCATCTTTGACCATGCACATCGCATTATCGCATCACTAGTTTTCAGGTTGATGAAGGGAAATAAAAATCTTTTGCTTCAGGTAAAGAGAAAAAACAAAAATCCCTCAGTCCATGGGATCATTTCGATGAGCACTCTTTCAGCAGACTAATAACCTCAATTCAGATGGAAGAAAACAGATTCTGATAAGCACTCGCCCGACACGATGAATTAATCGCTTAAAATCAACTCAAAAAAGAGAAGCTGATCGCCTAGCACAAACAAATCTTCCTCTCAAATAATCGCTAACGAATCAGATAACAGAGATCGACAGCACAATCCGAAGTCAAAAAATAAACTGCTCACCATTTCTCCGCTTCGTTTGTCAGAAGATTTTCCGCAGAAAATGAGGTCGACAGCTAAATCAAATTACAGCGTAGCGTGACGAATGTTCACAATGGGATGCTCAATTTATTGATTGAAGGGTACGTTATCGGCTGTGCGATACGCGCACGCTATTATGGTAGTCTCGCGACTTGCACCGTTGGATTAAACTAACAGCACCAGATTACGCCACGTAAGCCTCCGTGGGACAATAAGCTGGAGAGATTTTATATTTGAGATTTATTTCTTTTCTTTTTATGAGTCAAAAGGAAAAGAACAAAATAAATTTGATTCACTTAATCTATAAAAATTCAACATCACAACTAAACGACAAATGATCCCGACTTTCTATGCGTCAACCAAACGCTAACTGATGATGACATTTTTCCGATGCTATTTTGGTTGGCACATCCTATTATTCATGTGATGTGATTCATCTTCAATTCCAGATCTCTCCTTTTGCCATCGCAAAAGCATAATGTTAAAAATTATAATACCTTTTCGCACGCATAAAATATAATTTATTTAATGTTTGTTATTTTGAAATTTACAATTTTTAGTATTTAACATGAAATATAAATTTTTAAATGTATAAAAAGAAAAATAATGTGTATGAACATAAGTATAATAAATAAAAAAATTAAAAGTGAGGTGAAAATTATTTCGTAATTAAATTAGAAATAAGGAGAGTAATTTACAAATATGTTGGCAGACCAAATGTATAGTTTGTACCTACCCCAATTATGCAAAAAATGAAAAATTTGTCGGTAGGGCCTCAGGTTTTAAAAAAAATGAAAAATTTGATGGAACATGGAAAAATGACACGTTTAAAATTTTGAACGGTTTTACAAAGGTTAGGAACCAAAATTCATGTACAAACAATTCAAAATTTTCTTTTACATACATACTATGTTGTAATCTTAATATAAAATTAATCTTCGAATACCACGAGATTTTAATATACTTGAAGTAAAGGGAGACTTTAATATTTTGAAGGGCTTAAAAAGAATTAAATTACTTAGAAGGCCCACATTTTATAATTAACTTATGGTGTACAACTTCGATATGAACAAACAAACATAACATATACACTTCCAATCCAACTGCAAAAACGGATGGTCGTTTAAAAAAATAGCCCTTGACTTAGTTAATGTTAAAAAAATAGCATCACTGACGTATTTTTTTTGTCAATGGCCTTCATTTTAATTAACTGTTAACCATCTTCTTTAAACCCTCGTTAATTAACTAAAAATAAAAGAAAAAGAAAAATAAATATACATACACCCGATCTGTATCTATTTAAAAGAAACGAAACCCCATTTAAACGCATAGCAGCACGTAATAATTATTACAACCACCCAGATCGATTCATCATTTCTTCATCGTCTCTAAGAAAAAACAGCCTCATTTTCATCACTAACTCAAGCTCAAAGTCTGCGAAATAAGTCTTGAAAGAAATATCCAGCTCTCTTTACAGTAAGTTTTCTCGTTTCGAATTATGAATTTTAAGCCTCAAAATTACGTGATTGTGTCAAAGAGATGATGTGTGACCATCAGAGTGTCGAATTTTCAGTTGGAAGGACGAAAATCGTGGTCATGCTTCATGGTACCCGCACATATATCCACAAGGGCCCATGCATTAGACCTGGGGCCCCGCGCATTTTTACATGGTCCCCACGCTGGTGTCGGGGTGCTGCGCATCAGTGCAGGGGCCGCGCACACTAGATCACGGGTCCCGCGCACTATATCAAGGTTCCCGGTCATCAGTGCATGGGCCCCGGGCGCTGGTGCTGGGGTCCCGAGCATCAGCGCATGGTCTGCGCACTAGAGCTTGGGTCCCGTGCTCTAGAGCGCGCTCCCGCGCACATAAGCGCTGCGGACCAGGGCATCAGTGCCGCCCGCGCACTAGAGCAGGGGTCCTGTGCACTTGAGCTGGGGTCTAGCACATAAGTGAGTGGGCCCCGAGCTGGCAGGGGTCTCGCGCTATATGTTAGGATTTTCGAGAGTTGTTAGGATTTTCGAAAGCTCTTAGTGTTTTCGAAAGCTTTTAGGGTTTTGCAAGTTGTTAGGGCTCAATAATGTCTCGAAATCACATTACCAAACACACATCATCCCAAAATAATATTTTCGTATTTTAGGGTTTCGCAAGATGTTAGGGTTTTCGCAAGCTGTTAGGATTTTCGCAAGTAGTGCTATACTTCTAATAAATTTTACTTCTATTGCAGGTGATAATCATGACGATCACTAACATTGTATTCTAAGTCGAGGGTAAGTGGATAATTTGCGAGGAAAATACCCCGAAGTGGTGTCCCCTTCTTACTCATAGATGGCAATCAATATTGGTCGACGAGGAAACATGCATGTTAGAAGACGTGAAGGATGAGATTGTGAAGGTATTGTCGCCACGCAGCGAGAATTCCAAACTCACTGGCTAGCGTAGTTTACAATTTTCCATGACCCATCTACATCGAGAATGACTATGGTATACGTGCATACCTTGGTTTTGGTGGTCCACAGTCTAGACCGGTGCTCCATGTTGAGGTTGCGTTATTTGTTAGTACTACACCACCATAAGCTCATCTTAATGACGAATCGAATTTCAACATTGGTCTAATAGAGCAGTGCGAGCAAATGAGAAAATCCATCCTGTGGAGGGTTACATGGGTGACACATCTAACTACCAATCTTACCATCTTTCTGAATACGAGGATTTTCAAGAAGATCAAACCGGACGGTGCGAGAATCAAGAAGAATGAAGATGATCCGGTCGAACAACCCGAGGAACATTATGCTTCGGAAAGTGATAATGACGATGTCGACGTCCCGGAGCATAACTCTCCACATGCGGACGATGGTACGTATGGATTTGCGGATGGTTCAAGCCTGTTCGGTGGTCAGGAATTTCGGGCCAAAAAGGAAGTTAAGGACGTAATCACTAAAGTCGCCCTTGATGCGTGTTTCGAGTTCAAATTGGTCCGGTCAAATAAAACCATGTACGTAGTGAAATGCACATGGCGAGTACGAGCTGCACAGGACAAGGACTCCCCTTTTTCTCAATACGAACGTGCGGCAAGCACACATGCGGGGTTTCTCATCGTCGCCGTAAACATCGGCAAGGAAGTTCATCAGTTGTATCGAGCGTTCTATTGGAAAATTTCACCGGTCCCAAAGACATTCCAAAACTCAAGCCAATCATGTCGATGATGCAGAACAGGGGAGTAGATGTCTTGTAACGACCCGTCCCATACCGGGTGTCACTGTAGCATCCGTCCCTACCGGGACCTGTGGGGTTGGGCCCACCACACTCCGACTGATAGTCTGGCCCCATTGTACCACCATTTAACCTTTCAGCGTGCTTCGTCCTCGCTCACACGCACCCCGGGCAAACTTCCCAGGGGGTCATCCATCCTAAGATTGCTTCAAGTCAAGCACGCTTAACTTCGAAGTTCTTTCGGATGGACTCCCGAAAAGGTAGGTCGACCTTGGTGATATGAGTAGTACTATCAATTCTATTATGCGATTCTTAGCCTGACACGCCCATACATTGTCAGTCTCAGGATCCCCTCTCATTCGGGTATCGGATCGGTTCGTTCATGTACCCCTTCGCCTAGAAGCCTTGCCAGGAGCCGCTCCTTGTCCGTGCATCCTGGCACCGGCGATCACTCCCCGCCCTCTTCGGCCCCGGGCGTCACATGCCCACCAGCTTCCGCCTGGTTCGTCCCCGAACCAGCACCGTACTGCGAGAGGTTGTGCTCTGATACCACCTGTAACGACCCGTCCCATACCGGGTGTCACTGTGGGGTTGGGCCCACCACACTCCGACTGATAGTCTGGCCCCACTGTACCACCATTTAACCTTTCAGCGTGCTTCGTCCTCGCTCACACGCACCCCGGGCAAACTTCCCAGGGGGTCACCCATCCTAAGATTGCTTCAAGTCAAGCACGCTGATAAATGGAATTTATATCATATTTTAGACCCCGTAAAAAGCATATTATCGGTTGATATTAATATAAATTACTTCGGATATTATTCTTATACGATTATATTTTATTTTTGACAGATATTCGCAAAAAGAACTACAACCGGAAATATTCGGGCTTGAAATAATTATGTGGAACTATTGAACCAAATATCGACCCAAATCAATTGGGCCGAAGAAGAAATATCAGCCCAAATCTAATAGCCCGACCCAAGTCCATTATGAATAGTAAAATGGAAATATAGGGAGAGAGATCAACGACATCAGCTTGGTATTATTAACCAAAGAGACAAAGAGACAATGTTAGCCTCCACTACCTAATTTATTGCTGAAAATGGGGAGTCGATTGTGGAGGAAAATCCGTTCGATGTCTCCTGAGCTTTATTGTCTTCTGAACTTTATAAAATAAATCGTCCACTTCTTTGCTAAGGGAGCGGGACCACACTGTCATCGAGCCATCGACCTCTCTGCTCAACCATACCAAACATCTTAAGGAAGCACCCACCTCAATAATGGAGGCATCTTGATTCACGTTGCCAATGAACTCCACCATCAACCAAGCAACTCTCAAGCATCTCTGATCGACCTCTCTGTGACCTCTCCACTCAAACCCACCATCGAACACTTCAGAGCTGAAGCACTCACCTCTGAACCATCGCTCAAGAAACTCCTCTCAAAGGGCAGACAGCCTTATCCAACGTCTGCTCTCATCAACCGAACCACACAGCTTCAAGGGCCAATCGAGCACTTCACGGGTAATAGAGATCGAAGCAGGCAGCCATAGGGGTTGTAATTACTCGCACCTGGGTGGTTTTTGAAGCAGATATCAGCCATATCCCAAGCTCGCAGCTGCGGTTCAGATTCGACGCTACTGCCATGTCGAAGTCCCGCAACATCCTCTGAGCGAATCGAAGCGTTTGTGAGCATACACAGCTGAGGAGAAACTGAGTTCGCTGCTCTCGGGGCTGCTCGCGCTGAGGAACAGCAGAAGGAGTCGAAAGGACAGCTGAAACGGCAGCCATCTTCGGTCGCTCACCTCCCGCTCGATAAAATCACTCAAAGACGTACGCAAGTAGGGCAGCGGGCAACTGAACCTCACGTAGCGCAGACACGCAGTGGAGGGCAGAGGTACGTACACGGGCTGAGAAGAGACGTGAGGGCAGATTCTATTTGCGACGGAAGGCATTGACGGAGCACGACGTTATCAGAGCTAAATATCAGGGAAGAAATGATGTTTTCGTCTTTGATATTCTCGTCTTCTCTTGTTTCCGTCGTAAATATGAGTAGCTAATTATTTTATGAGCTTGGGATGAGATGGACGCTGGGTAGAATTATTGTTGGACGTAAAATACTCGTGAACATGCTAAATTTTGACTATTTATCGTTTATGATATCGTTTTTCAAATTAATATGTCTATGTGTTGATTTGAATATCACTTCGATATGTCTATGTGTTGATGTGATTTCGTGGTAATATCGTTTTAGGGCGACAGCTAGAAAAACGGTTAGGCCTTTCGTAAAACGATAGGAGTTCGATTATAGGGCGACAGCAAATAATCGACCCTCGCTTAGGTAAATTAATATATATTCTCACAACCGTCTAGGGCGACAGCAAATTCGGACGTGGGTAGGAATTACCGCGACTTAGTCAATATATTTATGTTAACGATTATTTACGGCCTCGTCAATGTTACCTAGCGGGATTCGAAATCCCGAGCACATTTATTTTATATAAAAAGTTATTATTTTTAAATATTTAAGTTGCATTCAAGCTTTTGGTTTGTTAGAATATATTTTATAATTAAAAATACAACTAAAAAATATTTATTTAGGCTAAATATCAAATGATAGGTTATTACTAGTACTCAATTTATTCCTCGTGTTCGATACTCGGATATTCGCTATAGCTATTCTACAAACGATAGGTACACTGCCTTTCGCGCGTCGTGCTAGTTATAACATATTCGTTTTAATTATTACTTGACGTACTTGCACGAACCTTTATTTAATATATTAACGTACACGCACGCGATCAAGTTTTTGGCGCCGTTGCCGGGGAATAAATTGATATTAGGAACACCGTAGTTCGGTAATTTAGCCACTCTTATTTGTTAGTTTCCTTTTTATATATGTGAGTTTTATTTATTAAAGTGAATTTAGCTAGTTATCATTTCTTTGTTTACTTGTTTGCGTTTTATTTAACTATTCATCTCTTTGCTTATTATTATTATTATTATTATTATTATTATTATTATTTTTCTGCTTATTTGTCTACTACTTTGCTAACTTTTGGTTCGCGTGTCTAAGGTACCTTCAACAGTGAATGACCCGAAGCCATCCATCGGGTCCCATTGTTGAAGTAGATCCAGATTTCGAGCGAAAGTTACGCAGACAACTCAGATACGATTCCGACGACACGATCAGTAACTCTCAGGAAGCTCTTGTAAGCTACTCAGAGGACAGCTCTCAGGAGTCGGCAGGAAATTTTCGAGTAGAGACGTCGGTAGATAGCCGAGAGACAGAGGCAGAAATGGAAGATCGTAGAGTGCCTATTCACCCTCCAGAGGAGGAGCAATCTCTACAAGATCTGCTCAAGAGCGCCACGCTAGGCGGTACAGAGTCGGCGATCGTTATCCCACCGATCGAGAACAACAACTTCGAGCTGAAGCACTCTTGGCTTCAGATGATCTTTCAGACGGCACAGTTCGAAGGAAACCCAGACGATGATCCATATTCACACTTGAAGGCCTTTTTGACAGTGACAGACACCATCAAGATAAATGGAGTCACGAGCGACGCAATCAAACTGATGCTATTTCCCTTCTCGCTCAAGTTTAGGGCGACGGACTGGCTGGATATGTTACCGCCCAGATCGATCACTACGTGGGAAGAATTGCGAGCTGCATTCATTGGTCATTACTTCCCGCTGTCAAAGGTGCTAAGGTTGAAGATGGAGATATCCCTTTTCCACCAGAAGGACTCAGAAAACCTCTACGAGGTGTGGGAGAGATACAAAGCGCTATTGAAGAAGTGCCCCCAACATGGGATGTCGAAAGCCGCCATGATCAACCGATTTCACGAGGGCCTCAATGATCAGACCGTTCATATGCTAGACGGAGCTGGAGGAGGAGGGCTCGTGAAGCTTAATGCCACAGACGCCTGGAATCTAATCGACGACTACTCAAGGAACAGCTTCATGAGAGGAAATACGAGGATCAAGACTCCAGGAGTGTTTGGCGTGAGCGAGGATACAGCCACAAATGCCAAGTTCGAGGCGCTCCAGCAACAGATCGCGGCAACCAACTCTCAACTTCAGACGGTCATTAGCACACTACTACCAAAGGCCGGGCAAGCACAGTCCGTGAATGCCATTATGACCCCACCTCAGAAGCCGTACATAGCACAATGCGGAATTTGTGGCGCAGCTCATGAGACCTCAGATTGCCAACTCGGGCAGTCACTAGAGCACGTGGACTACATGGAGAATTACCATGGCCAGCGGAGTTTCCAACCTGGAGCGCACCCCAATCTGGCGTACGGGAATTAGAACCACCACAGGCAAGGACCGCCGGGATTTCAGTCCAGACCGTCTGGTTTTCAAAGCGAACCACCACGACAGTATCAGAACGCATCCGCGGGGTCGGGGAGCGACGATATGAGGGAGATGAAGAATATGATGAAGACGCTCCTCACGAATTTCAGCAACACCACCGCGGCTCACGAGAGTCGAATGGCGAAGATGGAGGAGTATATGGAAGCGAACGACATACGTGCTCAGAACACAGACGCTTCGATCAAAAAGTTGGAGCAGCAAGTGGGCCAGTTAGCGAAGCAATTGGCGGGGCGAAATCAAGGATCACTTCCGAGCTACACCGAGCCAAACCCTAAGGAGTATTGCAACGTTGTAACCCTGAGAAGCGGGAGAGAATTGCAAGAAGTACCCGCCAAGCAGAATTCAAATGAGAAAGCTGATTTCGAGGGCCACGACGAGCCAGAATTGGAGGAAAGCAAGGGCAACGATGTCGAGAAGGTCAAGGCTGACAAAGGAAAGGTGCGACCATTCGTGAAGCCGTACCAGCCGAAGATTCCGTACCCAGCTCGGCTGAGGGAGGCCGAACCTGAAAGGGAGAAGGTCGAACCCGAAAAGGAAGAGGCCGCGCCTGAAAAAGAAAAGGAGGAGGGGATTGCTCCAAGACCACCGGTCAATCGCGTCGAGGAAGAGAAAGTCGACAAGGAGATGGAGGTCGTGACTACATCCTCTGTCAAGGCGTGTCAACCAAAGAAGTATATTGTTGACGACGAGTTCGGTAAATTTCTTTCACTTTTCAAACAACTACATATTAACTTACCGCTCGTCGAAGTCCTTGCACAGATACCTCGATGTGTGAAATACCTCAAGGACTTGCTCACGAACAAACGCAAGCTCGAAGATGTTTCTGCTAATTGTCTTCGAGGGGAGTGCTCCGCCGTCGTGCAAATGAATATCCCGAAGAAGCAAAAGGATCCAGGGAGTTTCACTATACCTTGTCTTATAGGAAATTTATATATTCATAAGGCATTTGTTGATTTAGGTGCTAGTATTAATTTGATGCCTTATTCTACGTTTAAGAAGCTTGGTTTAGGTGAACCCAAACCCATTAGGATGAGTATACAACTAGCGGATAGATCTATTACGTATCCTAGGGGTATTATAGAGGATGTGTTAGTCAAGGTTAATAAGTTTATTATTCCGGTGGATTTTGTTATTCTTGATATGAAGGAAGATGAGAATGTACCTTTGATCTTAGGGAGACCATTTTTAGCCACTGGAGAGACCATGATAGATGTTAAAAACTGCACCTTGACGTTTACGATAGATGGAGAGAAAGTAACATTTTGCATGGCGGAAACTATGAATGATATCAGCAAACATGATAATAATTATTCTTATCTTGATGTTGTAGATCAAAATTCTTCTATGTCTTTCCCAAGTTTATCGCAGGTTATTGAGAAGAAAGACACGGGAATAGTCGAGGGAAGCAAAGAGGAGGACAAGGAGAAGCGTTTCATCAACAGGCCACCGGTTTTAGAGATTGAGCGGCAGCCCAACCATTTCGGTTGTGTTTTTCCTGAGGGCGGTCCAAAACCACCGATGACAGTACCTTCCAACCATTTTTTCGAACCACCTTGAAGACTCACTCAATTATGTCCGGCTCAAGACGTTAAAGAAGCGCTTCTTGGGAGGCAACCCAGGTATTTTCGTTTATGTTTTAGGCATTAGAGTATTTAAAAAAAAACATAAAAAATAAAAAAAATAAAATATATTATAATAATAATAAAAAAATAATAAAAAAAGAGAATACATAAAAATATATTTATATATATATATATATATAATAATAATAATAATAAAACTGCGAATATTGAGGGAGGGTTTTTGCTTTCGCAACCTGATCTTGTATCGCGGTGTTTGCTTAGGATTCTCACAGGTTTTCGTCGTTAATCTATCAAAGTGCGAAACTCACAATGCAGAATGAAGAAACGGGATAAGAACGATAGTTTTGCTTCATATAGATGGTTACATACCAGTACAACTTGTGATGACCCAATACAAAAGCGCTTAAAACTGCGAATAACACAAAAGACGGAACACTAGTTTTATTTCATAAGGGCGGTTACTCACAAGTCCACCTAGTGAGAACCCAACACACAAAAGCCAGTAAAACTGCGAATAAACCCACAAGAAGAGCGAAGTTGAGTGATAGCATATCTAAATTACGTCGAAACCTCGCGTATTCTTCAGTCTCATTCTCACGGCCTTGCTGCTGTCCCCAATTCATAGTGGCTAGCTAACCCAGAATGTCAAAAATGAGATTGCTGAAGACGTGTGATTTATGATAAATGGTGTTGTTGTGTTGTTCGAGCAATGTCTATTTATAGGCACGAAGGGAACAAAAACATCATTATCATACCCGGCAAATCAAATAAATGATACAGACGAATTTTTGACTTAAGGATTCGGCACCGCGAGAGATTGATATTTTCTTTGTCGATTATCAGATTTTTCCTCGCGCCAATCGTTCTCGAAAAACTCGTCGATTACGTGTTAATCTTCGTAAAAATAAAATAATAAAAAAAAAACAAAAACAAAACGTTAAAAAAAATCGGGAGAGATGCAGGACGATACACCTTTATTAAACGGGCAATCAAATTTTGTTCTCTTTATGGAGGTAACATTCCGTAATCTTGATAAATGATTTCACGTTTATTTCAAATTCCGAACTAGTTGCATCCACGTTTATGTTTTCGCAAAACTAAAAAAAAATAAAATAAAATTAAACTTGGGGATTGGTGATTTTTCCGCGATGAGTATCAGTGTTATCCCATTTTCCTTTAAGATGCCTATTGCTATTAATTTTCTGTGAATTGTTTTACGCCCTATTTTCTTTAAGTCTATTTTGTGAGGTCAAATGTCACGAAGAACGCCATCTACGAATAATGCAATGCGTAGTCTCATCCAAGCCAGCTAGAATCATGCCAAACGTTTCTGCAACTAAGGGAATTCAAAACCTCAAGTGTGGGGAGGGCCGTTTGCAAAGCATGCACATCGACTATTCAGGGAAGTTCGTCTATTTATTTATTTTCCTCTTCCTTGTGTTCAAATGTTTGTTACGTTGAGGGCAACGTAAATCCTAAGTGTGGGAGGAAAATTTCTGCGAAATTGATGATATTTACATATTTATATGTGCATGCTGTGATTTAAAAAAAAATGGCATAAATGTTTTTCGAAAATCATGGTTCTTATCTATTAAAGGATGATTTCATGTAGAAATTTTGTGAGTAATTAGGATGCATATGCGTAGTCGATTTCTTTCTTGCATGAACTTAGCGATACATGAAGGATTCGTACACATAACCTTATTTTTGTGAGATTTTGAGCCTACGAGCTTTTCGCTCATTTCTTTGGTTGTGTGAAAGGTGCCTAATTTACGTCTCTCTAGAACTTGCTCGTGTATTACGTGTTGAAACTGCTTAAGGTAAAAATGTGTGAAAATGAGGAATGCATTAGGAATTAGTCCATAGCCAAAGTTTCTGACCACGCCTGATCACCGTAGTTAGCCACTTTGAGCCTGTGCCTTTTATTGTCGAACCCGATATTCATAGCTGCCAACCTAAATAAGCCTTCAGAATTAAACCCCATTGGAGCGATAGTGAAGGATGAATGATGGAGTCACGGTGCACGATTTAGTCAAACGTCTGACAAACACCGAAGTTGAGCATTGAAAAAAAAAAGAAAAGCTGAAAAAAAAAGAAGAAGAAGAAGAAGAAAATTGAGAAATAGCTAAGAACCTTTCCTCCGATAATCTTTCACTCTCTAGAGCACATTTTTTATACCCTAAGTAGAGATGTCGAAAGAAGAAAGGCTTGGTAAAAAAAAAAAAAGAAGAAGAAGAAAAAAAAAGAGAAAAGAGGAAAAAAAAAGAAAAAAAAAAGTTTGGGTAGAAATGAGATGGTCGACTTATTGGCGCATTCGTGACAAAGACATGATTCCAACACGACTCTAGCTCATATCCTTTTGCGCTTAGCCCTTGAATATTTTGGATATTTAGCCTGCTAATACCCGATAAAGTCATTCCGATTCACACTTTATTACTTGGGGTAGTAGATTTACGAATCACTTGCAAGCTTATGGTAGAGATTTGATTAGTGCATGAACAGAGAGATTTCACTGAAATTTTAAGCCTATACACTGTGTGATTTGAGTGAATCCTGTGAGGTACGAATCTGGATTGATATTGCTAAGGAATTTGTGTAGTTAGACGTCAGCTTCAAATGTGTTTTCCGATATTATTTGCATTATTTCATCATGATTCATTCTTGAAAGATAAGTTGCAGGATTTAAATTAACTATATGCCTTATTATTTCTTTGCTTGAGGACAATCAAATGCTTAAGTGTGGGGAGATTTGATAAATGGAATTTATATCATATTTTAGACCCCGTAAAAAGCATATTATCGGTTGATATTAATATAAATTACTTCGGATATTATTCTTATACGATTATATTTTATTTTTGACAGATATTCGCAAAAAGAACTACAACCGGTAATATTCGGGCTTGAAATAATTATGTGGAACTATTGAACCAAATATCGACCCAAACCAATTGGGCCGAAGAAGAAATATCAGCCCAAATCTAATAGCCCGACCCAAGTCCATTATGAATAGTAAAATGGAAATATAGGGAGAGAGATCAACGACATCAGCTTGGTATTATTAACCAAAGAGACAAAGAGACAATGTTAGCCTCCACTACCTAATTTATTGCTGAAAATGGGGAGTCGATTGTGGAGGAAAATCCGTTCGATGTCTCCTGAGCTTTATTGTCTTCTGAACTTTATAAAATAAATCGTCCACTTCTTTGCTAAGGGAGCGGGACCACACTGTCATCGAACCATCGACCTCTCTGCTCAACCATACCAAACATCTTAAGGAAGCACCCACCTCAATAATGGAGGCATCTTGATTCACGTTGCCAATGAACTCCACCATCAACCAAGCAACTCTCAAGCATCTCTGATCGACCTCTCTGTGACCTCTCCACTCAAACCCACCATCGAACACTTCAGAGCTGAAGCACTCACCTCTGAACCATCGCTCAAGAAACTCCTCTCAAAGGGCAGACAGCCTTATCCAACGTCTGCTCTCATCAACCGAACCACACAGCTTCAAGGGCCAATCGAGCACTTCACGGGTAATAGAGATCGAAGCAGGCAGCCATAGGGGTTGTAATTACTCGCACCTGGGTGGTTTTTGAAGCAGATATCAGCCATATCCCAAGCTCGCAGCTGCGGTTCAGATTCGACGCTACTGCCATGTCGAAGTCCCGCAACATCCTCTGAGCGAATCGAAGCGTTTGTGAGCATACACAGCTGAGGAGAAACTGAGTTCGCTGCTCTCGGGGCTGCTCGCGCTGAGGAACAGCAGAAGGAGTCGAAAGGACAGCTGAAACGGCAGCCATCTTCGGTCGCTCACCTCCCGCTCGATAAAATCACTCAAAGACGTACGCAAGTAGGGCAGCGGGCAACTGAACCTCACGTAGCGCAGACACGCAGTGGAGGGCAGAGGTACGTACACGGGCTGAGAAGAGACGTGAGGGCAGATTCTATTTGCGACGGAAGGCATTGACGGAGCACGACGTTATCAGAGCTAAATATCAGGGAAGAAATGATGTTTTCGTCTTTGATATTCTCGTCTTCTCTTGTTTCCGTCGTAAATATGAGTAGCTAATTATTTTATGTGCTTGGGATGAGATGGACGCTGGGTAGAATTATTGTTGGACGTAAAATACTCGTGAACATGCTAAATTTTGACTATTTATCGTTTATGATATCGTTTTTCAAATTAATATGTCTATGTGTTGATTTGAATATCACTTCGATATGTCTATGTGTTGATGTGATTTCGTGGTAATATCGTTCTAGGGCGACAGCTAGAAAAACGGTTAGGCCTTTCGTAAACGATAGGAGTTCGATTATAGGGCGACAGCAAATAATCGACCCTCGCTTAGGTAAATTAATATATATTCTCACAACCGTCTAGGGCGACAGCAAATTCGGACGTGGGTAGGAATTACCGCGACTTAGTCAATATATTTATGTTAACGATTATTTACGGCCTCGTCAATGTTACCTAGCGGGATTCGAAATCCCGAGCACATTTATTTTATATAAAAGTTATTATTTTTAAATATTTAAGTTGCATTCAAGCTTTTGGTTTGTTAGAATATATTTTATAATTAAAAATACAACTAAAAAATTTATTTAGGCTAATATCAAATGATAGGTTATTACTAGTACTCAATTTATTCCTCGTGTTCGATACTCGGATATTCGCTATAGCTATTCTACAAACGATAGGTACACTGCCTTTCGCGCGTCGTGCTAGTTATAACATATTCGTTTAATTATTACTTGACGTACTTGCACGAACCTTTATTTAATATATTAACGTACACGCACGCGATCAAGTTTTTGGCGCCGTTGCCGGGGAATAAATTGATATTAGGAACACCGTAGTTCGGTAATTTAGCCACTCTTATTTGTTAGTTTCCTTTTTATATATGTGAGTTTTATTTATTAAAGTGAATTTAGCTAGTTATCATTTCTTTGTTTACTTGTTTGCGTTTTATTTAACTATTCATCTCTTTGCTTATTATTATTATTATTATTATTATTATTATTATTTTTCTGCTTATTTGTCTACTACTTTGCTAACTTTGGTTCGCGTGTCTAAGGTACCTTCAACAGTGAATGACCCGAAGCCATCCATCGGGTCCCATTGTTGAAGTAGATCCAGATTTCGAGCGAAAGTTACGCAGACAACTCAGATACGATTCCGACGACACGATCAGTAACTCTCAGGAAGCTCTTGTAAGCTACTCAGAGGACAGCTCTCAGGAGTCGGCAGGAAATTTTCGAGTAGAGACGTCGGTAGATAGCCGAGAGACAGAGGCAGAAATGGAAGATCGTAGAGTGCCTATTCACCCTCCAGAGGAGGAGCAATCTCTACAAGATCTGCTCAAGAGCGCCACGCTAGGCGGTACAGAGTCGGCGATCGTTATCCCACCGATCGAGAACAACAACTTCGAGCTGAAGCACTCTTGGCTTCAGATGATCTTTCAGACGGCACAGTTCGAAGGAAACCCAGACGATGATCCATATTCACACTTGAAGGCCTTTTTGACAGTGACAGACACCATCAAGATAAATGGAGTCACGAGCGACGCAATCAAACTGATGCTATTTCCCTTCTCGCTCAAGTTTAGGGCGACGGACTGGCTGGATATGTTACCGCCCAGATCGATCACTACGTGGGAAGAATTGCGAGCTGCATTCATTGGTCATTACTTCCCGCTGTCAAAGGTGCTAAGGTTGAAGACGGAGATATCCCTTTTCCACCAGAAGGACTCAGAAAACCTCTACGAGGTGTGGGAGAGATACAAAGCGCTATTGAAGAAGTGCCCCCAACATGGGATGTCGAAAGCCGCCATGATCAACCGATTTCACGAGGGCCTCAATGATCAGACCGTTCATATGCTAGACGGAGCTGGAGGAGGAGGGCTCGTGAAGCTTAATGCCACAGACGCCTGGAATCTAATCGACGACTACTCAAGGAACAGCTTCATGAGAGGAAATACGAGGATCAAGACTCCAGGAGTGTTTGGCGTGAGCGAGGATACAGCCACAAATGCCAAGTTCGAGGCGCTCCAGCAACAGATCGCGGCAACCAACTCTCAACTTCAGACGGTCATTAGCACACTACTATACGAGGATCAAGACGGTCATTGCTACGGGGCAAGATGGCGATTACCATCAATACCCTCTAGCACGGGGTCTTGCTGACGCGGAGAGAAACGAATCTTGGACGTGGTTTCTCACTAGATTGAGGCGTTTCGTACCGGATAGTAATGAACTCGTGATAATTTCCGACCAAAATAACGATATAAGGAATGTCGTCCTGCTATGTTTCCGAATTCATTTCACGGTTTCTACGCGTGCCACATTCAACAAAATCTGAAGACGAAAACGGCGGACAAGGGTGCCGGCCTCATTTACTGGCGGGTAGCGAATGCCTACACCAAGACCGGGTGTGATGCACATTACGAAGCTCTAAAATCAAAATTCCCGGACGCTTATGCCTATATTGACCAAAAATGAAAAGCGATGTTGGACGAGGGCATATTGCCCTAAATCAAGATATAACATCATGACGACCAATGGATCCGAGTCAACAAATACGGCTCTACGCGCGGATAGAGAACTTCCAATTATATGATTGTTGGGCTCGATTCACCGATTAACATCAGCTTGGTTCAGTAAGCATCGAAGAGCATGCGAAGCTTCAATCGCAGCGAATATGACGTCGTTTACGCCGATGGTCAAGTCGATCCTCCGCAAGAATTTCGTTGGGTTGCAAAGATTTCATGTGTCGGAAGTTGGGCGTCTAACATATAACGTATACGGCCACAACGTGAACGGGGTTGTCGATCTAGAGTTGCATACATGCGGCTGTAAGATGTTTGACATCGACTGAATTCCTTGCCCACACGCGATTGCTGCTTGTGGTTATGCCAACGTCAATGTGGGTTCACTAGTTCATGCTTATTACAGCTTGGAAATTGGAAAGTTAGCTTACGAAGGTACTATATGGCCAGTGTCCGAACACATTGAAAGAAGTGTTGAAATGCTGCCACCTCCTCGCGAGAAACAACGTGGGAGACCACAAAAAAATAGGTTGTTTTCTGTTGGCGAATTTAGCAGGAGGTAAAACCTCTAAATTTAGGGTTTTCTAGTGTTATATAACATAATTATGAGTGTCATGAAATATAACGTAATTATGATTTTGTAATGTAAGATTACGTAATTATGAGTGTGATGATATGATATCATTTGAAGTATGTAATGTAATATAACGATTATGGTTTTAAAATTTGGGGTTTTAAAGTTAGGGTTTAAAATAAGGGTATCCGACAAGGGCGCGCGTGGTTCCCGAAATTAGGCGCATGGGACCTGCGCACATAAGCATTGGACCCGCACAGGATCATGCGGGGTCCCGTGTATATGCGCGCTGGTCCCATGCTTATGCACGCGGGTCACGTGTTTATGCGCGCGGGTCCCGTGCTCTGATAAAGTTGAGTCTTGTGCGTTTAAAAATTGAAAACCCTTTTAGTCAATTATTGTTCTTCCTTTGCAGACAATTACTTTCGATGTGTGGAAAAGCAGCTCACGGGTATTGAATAGAATTTGAGTAATTATATAATTTTATACATATTAAAACTTAAAAAAATTAATCATAACGCAACATTAGTCTAAAAAAAATTAATCATGACCAAAAAATTACTCTTAAGTCGTTAATGTATATAAAAAAAGTTACACTATTTGGTTATTGTTTTGAATGTGACATTGGTGAATTAGTTGGATGTCCCAATAATTGAACAAATTTACAAAACAACAACCTGCCTTATGTTGGTGACTTGGGTCGGATGTAACAATCGAAAAATTGGATCTAATTATTGCAAAAGACCATAATTTTGTGGGCTATGATATTATATGACGTATTATATTCGTATGGAGGCTGAATCAAAGTTCGAAATTATTTAATCTAGTGTGTAATCGCGAAAATAATCGCAGGGTCCCCGCACATGATCGTTGAGGCCCGGGGCTCATGAGCAGTGGGCCCGCGTAAGCTGATGCACGTTGGATGCGCGGGAACCATGCGTCCACGCAGGGGTCCCTTGATTTCATGCAAGGCTCCCGTGCTCATGTGCGGTGACCCGTGCTTAAATGCTTGGCCTAGTGCGCATAAATTTGGCCCGTCCGAATCAGACCGGCCCCGTGCACAAATTAAATTGATTTAATCATTGGTCAATTATTGGTCTGTTATTTTTTCCGTGATATTGTTAGTGTCATAAAAGTAATGTCAAATCTGAGTGTGAAGCTCAGGGTTTTAAATTATTTTTGTCAAAATATATATAATTTTGGGAAAAAAATTTAATCATAAAGAAAAAAATTAATTATAACGAAAAAAATTACTCTAAATTAAAATTAATCTTGACAAAAAAAATTATTCTTAAGTTGTTAATGTATAAAAAAAATTTATATTATTTAGTTATTGTGCATGTTCCCCGCACATGAGTTCTGTGGCCCAGGGCTCATAAGCAGTGGACCCGCGCAAGCTGATGCGCGTTGGGTGAGCGGGACCCATGCGTCCACGCAGAGGTCCTTTCACGCAAGGGTCTCGTGCTCATGTGCGGGGACCCGTGCTTAAATGCTTGGCCCCGTGCGGAAATTAAATTGACTAGTAAACAATCATTGGTCAATTATTGGTCTGTTACTTAAATGCAAGGTCCCGCGCGAAAATTCGTATTTGTCAAATCACACATCATGTTTGATACTTCAAATTCGTATCCAATCACAGAAATCTCATATTCAATACAGAAACCAACACAAAAAATTCAACACAGAAAATATCAACACAGAAAATTTAGATTGAACAGGTAAAATACAAACAACCCCTAAAACGTGTCCCAATCATTCTTCAAAATAGAAATGGCGAGGAAACGTCGTCCTTCGACACCGTAAGCGATATTGCCTCCCGCAACATTGCCACGCCATCTTCTCCACTGAAAGTCATATCCAACATTATACGCATTTTATCACGAAACTACGAACGATAAATAAAACACAACATTAATGAAAACTTACGAATTTTCTCTTTTGAAGTCACGACACCACTTAGCTGGCCAGCTCTTGCCCTTGTACACGCGTTTTATTACCTTAAGCTGCTTGAAAATCGCCGGGACCACGATCTGAAGACTACGAATGTCACCCGAGATATAGCGCATGTCCGAGTCAGGACCTGGATCCGAGTCATAAATCGTGAACGTCTGTGCTGCTTTATAAACCACAAACAACGCCCAATGGCTTTGCGTACGGATAGGGATGACAATGTGGGTCGCTTCGACAGTGGGCCAAAATTTGGCTATCTTAACTTGGATATCAGCTCGAACGCCGAAAGCTTTTGAGGCCTGACTGTAGTCGTCGGCGGGAAATCTGTGAATGGCGAAAGCTGGTACTTCGATGGCCTGATATGCCGCTCCTCTGGGATCGCCTCGGCCACATCTTTTCCCTTGTCTGCCACCGTCGACTTATCCGCAAGCGCCACAATTGGCGACGTCGACTGATCCGCAACCGCCGAAGTTGGCTCCGTCGACTGATCCAAGTCTACGCCCTCCAAGCAGATGGGTCCACCTCATAATAAGGCTCACTCTACGCATCGACGTCACCATCACATTGCGATGGAATGTAAGCCTTCCAGTCGAACTTACGACCCCATCCCCACGTGGTCGAACTGGGTGGATCCGCTCTCACAAATTCATCCCACCCAGTCGAAACGGCTCGTCGCCTACGACTCATATTAAATTGTAAGTTACGTGCGTAATTAAATTTGAATTAGTGGTAAAGATAGTTACCATAATTAGGCGCGTCGGTATGTGCCCACCGTAAGGCGCGTCGGTCTGTGGACCCCCAACATGAGGTGCGTCGGTATGTGGACGGCCACCAAATAAACTTGTCGACCGGTCGTGCCGTAGCTCTTGCAACGACAGCGTAACTCCTCCCAAAATTTCTTCCCACCCTTGCATCGACTTGAACCGCTCCTCGTACGTTTCGGAGCGTTGATCGTAATCGCCTCGGAATTGCGCAAAGCGTGTCGAGCTGACCGCTAAGCGTGTCGAAGTGCCGGTCCACGGTCCACGCGGCGCAAAGATTCGTCGAACTGCTCCGACGACGGATACCCATACTCGTTCGATGGCCCTGCCGGTGGCGACGATATTGGCGGCGTATGGAAGTCGCCACCGTGAATGGACGACGGCACATAGTCACAGCCCATGCCCCTCTCTTCGTCTTGCCGTGATCTGATCGTTGTTGTAAAACTCGGCCTAGGCGCAAGGCGGCCCTGTCCGAGGCGTGTTTCGGCTAGGCAGCTGATTAATCGGTCGGCCTAGGCAGACGATTAGGCGGCCGGCTAGGCAGCCGACTAGCCAGTCTCATTTTTTTTTTTTTTGGTTTTTTTTGAAAAAAATTAAAAGCATTTTTTTTTTTTGAAATATTTTATAAATAAAAAAACATTATTAGGATTGATATTATTTATTTGAATAGATAAATTTGATATAACTTTACTTTGGTATATTAGCATATAAAAATAAAATTTATGAAAAATCGGTATAACGACTAATTTCCGCGTAGAAACCGCCTAGACCCCGTCCAGCCCGCCTAGGCGCTAGGCCCCCATTGGGCGCCCGACTAGCGCCTAGCGAGTTTTACAACATTGGATCTGATAGAGAGCTGAGGGACAGACTCTGCCTTATGATTGGCTTCGATTGCAACCGCCCGCCGGCCACGAGGTCCTTCAGCCGCACGACGAGCATACCTAACGTCCACTCCGTCCATCAGTAGTGTCGCCACCTCAACGTGCACATCGTGGCACACCGAAGTCGAAGTCGTTGTCCCGAAAATAGTCTGATTGCGTCTCTTCTGGTGTCGGCATTAATAGCCCTCGTACAGGGGACCCACGCGCGACACCTTGAATAGCCGACATCTTCGGACATCCCTTCCGATGCCATTGATTCGTGACCCACCGGCATATACGCAGCCTCGAATGCTCCAACTCTCTAAGTTGAGCGAATTGCTGAGCGATGCCTGATACGCATTCGTATACTAATATCCGAAGACCAAAGACACAAATAATCTTAGCAACCAGACGAAATAACGATCAAGATCATTCAAAGATAAAACCCTAACCTGAAGTGGATGAACGAATCCACTGATCAGCTTACTGCCATTTGAGTTTTACAATTTCTCTTTAATACTCCTCAAATTATGTCTTCCTGTTTAGTACCTATTTGAAAATTTCTTTCTGTTTAGTACCTAAAATTGTCTTTTCAGCGTTAAAAAGACAATAATACCACACATAAAAAAACCTGAATAAATTTTTTCACATGAATTATTCCAACAAAACTTTTTATTATACCAATAAAATTGAAATTATACAAGAAATTGATACTTCCTCCATCCCACTTATTTCTTCCCATCTTTCTATTTCGGGTGTCCCACATAATTTTTTCCGTTTCTATTTTGGTAAGAAATTATTCAAATAATTAAACTAAATGAGTATTAAATGAGGAGAGAGAGAAGTTTAAAATTTGAATTGTGTTTAAAATTATTAAATGAGGAGGGAGAGGAAGTTTTGGTGAAATAATTAATGAATTAATTATTGCGTGTCCACTAATTTTTTGGAAGTAATATGTGGGAGAGAGGAAGTAGAAATTATACCAACTGTTTACGATATTATACCAGTAAATAAAGTTATTAAAATTCTAAATAGCAAATTGAACGTTTTACCAACTGATTATGCTATAATACGAGAAATTGCAAAAATTATATCATATATTTTGGTTATTATACCAATAAGTAACATTATTTTATTTTTATACTGCAAAATTAAACATTATACTAATTTTGCAATTATACCATAAATTGTGGAAATTATACCACATTTTCATTATTATACCAATAAATAACGTTATTTTAATTTTATACAGCAAAATTGGACATTATACCAACTAAATTTGCTATTATACCAGAAACTGTAGAATTATACTATTACTTTCGTTATTATACCAACAAATAACCCTATTTTAATTTTATACAGCAAAATTGAACATTATACCAACTAATTTTGCAATTATACCAGCAATTGTGGAAATTATACCATCTGTTTTCGTTATTATACCATCTATTTTAGTTTTTATACCAATTGATAAAGTTATTTTAATTTTACACAGTAAAATTGGATATTATACCAACTAATTTTGCTATTATACCAGAAATTGTAGATATTATACCATCTGTTATTAATGTTCAATTCTGTTGTTATAATAACGATAACAGTTGGTATAATTTCCAATTTAACATTATTCTGTTGGTATAATTCGATATAACAGTTGGTATAATAATCAAAACAGTTGGCATGATGTCCAATTTAATTTCAAGAAAGAGTATTTTCGTCCGTTCACTGTTTGGGGGTATTAAACACAAAACATTTCATAGATGGGTATTGAACAGAAAGAATTTTCGCTAGGGGTACTGAATAGGAAGTTTAAACTTCGAAAGAGACTGATAAATAATTACCATTTTTTCTAGTAACTCCTGATGTCCCACGGGCGTCCATGTCACGAATCATTGGGCAATTTCACGCAATGTAATTTTCTTACAAACGATGTAAAGACTTTCTTTTCTTATTTGTTTTTTAATGCGATAGTTAATATATACCACTGTTTTAAAAAGCGTAAAGTGCATAGCGTTGCGTTTTAGTTTCGCTATCGCGTAGCGTTAATAGCATAGCGTATTACATGAGTATTCCGAGCAAGTCACGAATAATGTAAAACATATAAATATATAATAAAATAAGCAAAAGCAGATCAGTTTTGTGAAAAAAAGGAAATAATGGTAAAGTATAATCTATTTATATAAAAACTATAAAATGAATAAGCAAAATAGAAAATAAAAGAAAAATAACAATGATTCTGCTTACGTTGGATTCCGATTTAGTTGGGATATTTTTATCACTTTGTAATAAAAGTCAATGGGCCTTAATTGAATTAAATTAAGAGAAATTTAGAGAAAAATACCTAATACCAATTTAAACTTTGGATTCAGTCCCCACATATTTAATTTTATAACTAGGTGCTGACATTAGGCAGAAATTTAGTCTGAACTCCCTCATATAGTAAGTTACCAAAATGACCTTCCTCTATGTCTCAAAACTGTCCAATCAGAGAAAAATAACAGTCGATGCAGTTGAGAGAAAAAAATAATAAAACAAAAATCGAATCACAGAGGTATGTCGCTGATATACGACCATGCTTGCATCTGCCCGCCGTTGATCGTCTCATCGTTCGGCTGTCCGCTGCTCGTCACTCGATGTTCGCCAGTCGTAGTCCGCCGGTCCGCCGCTCAGTGCTCGCCACCCAATCGTCGCTGCTCATTGACCTCATAATTTCCCGGTGCTCGCCCGCGCCATCGCAGCTACTCGCCGGCACCTACCAACAGCAAAGCATCTTATGAGACCTTTCTTTAAAGTAGGATACCTCAATGCTAGTTCTATTTAACTGTAGAGCTACTGGTCAGAGTTCGCAGAAATTATCACTTGATTGTGCATTTCTCGCTGTTTAATTTATTTTGGGGAAGCTGGCTCGTGGGAGAGATAAATAATTCCCGTCTCCTCTGCTTTAGTTCTCATTGATGGTCCAACAGATGGAAACCATTTTCCGATTGAGTAATTTTTTTCTCCTGGTTCCGTTTGCCACAATTCTACTGATTCTTTCTATGTTTATCAACCGCCCGTAATTCGCAGATCCACCGCTCGATGTTCGCCTGCAAATCGTCAATGCTAGCCGACCTCATAACAACCCGCTGCTCGCCTGCCATCGAAGTTGTTTGCCAACACAACTTGCCGCCCATCCCACCACTCATCGCTGCTAACGGATGTTGCGTCTTTCACCGTTAGCTGATCGTTGTTCGTCTCTCGTGCCCGTTGTTTAGGTAGGTGTTCGTTGCTCCTTGGGTGTAGCTATTCCTCGGGTCGCTTACCCACCACCATCCTCGGGTCAGCCAGCCTCTCACTGCTCGCCGACACTAGTCTCTGCTTGTCTAGGATACTAGATGCGACCGGTTTAATTGATTGACATGGTTTGTAACGGGATGTGCCGCAATTCTAACGAGATTATGATTGTATGAATTCAAAGACAAAAATTAGGTATGTTAGCGTATGGATAAGGATAAATAACTAGGAAATATTATTAGTATTTGATTTGATTACTTAATTCTAGCCTTAATTGTATTGCATTTATTATAGCTATCTTGTCCATACTTAGCTTAGTTCTTCTTGTATAAATAGTATGTACCAATGTTATATGGAATACAATAGAACCATTATTTTCATATTATGTCATTATTCAAACATTAACATGGTATCAGAGCTATTGTGTCAATCCTTGGCCTTGGACGTACTTCTCCGTCCTTGATCGTCGGTGCATCTGTTGTCTGTCTAAAACTTCCTGATTTCCTCTTGTTTATTCTCCTTTTTCGAGTCTCTGTTTTCTGTGCATAGCGCCATGGACAGATCGGACATTTCTCGGCCTATTTCGTCCATCTTGACGGGTTCAAACTACAACATATGGGCTCAAGCCATGAAGAGCTTTCTAATCGGACGGAAACTTTGGCGTATTGTTGACAGTACGATAACTATTCCTGTCAAGGCGACTGCTGAAACTGATGCTGACTTCGCAGACCGTCTCGAAGAATGGGATAGTAAAAAATCATCAAATAATCACATGGTTTCGCAATACCTCTAATCCGTCTATACATGTTCAGTTTGCTAATTTTGAGTCAGCAAAAGGTATTTGGGAGTTCTTGGCCACTCGCTACAAGACTACAGGACTTGCTCACTATTATCACTTGTGGACGAATCTCAGCAATCTCAAACAGGCGTCTGGGCAATCCATTAATGATTTTCTAGCCGAAGTTCAACCAATCTGGATGCAACTCTCACAGGCGAAAATCAGCGAAGATCACCTTCATCTTATTCAAGTTCTCATGGCCCTTCGTCCCGAATATGAAGCCGCGTCACTGTTGCACTGCAACCCTCTCCCTTCGTTGGATAGCGCTATTCAGGAAATCATTTTTGAAGAAACCCGTCTGCAATTGGATAAAACTCCTCAATCTGACGTTGCTCTCGCTACTCCAAAATATACAAATTTCAAATCTGGCGTCCACTCCACTGGCCAGCTTTGTAAGAACTGCAATCTTACTGGACATATATTTGCTAATTGCCCTACTATTGAATGCAGATATTGTCATAACTTGGGCCACATCATTGAAAATTGCCCCACTCGACCTCCGAGACAAAAAGGGTGGAAACCTAAACATACGAAGCCTGGACATTCCTCTGTCATTGCTGCTGCTGTCTCTTCCATTCCCGACTCTTCTTCTATTACTGGTACTGAGAGTTCGCCTTCCATTACACTTAGTGATCTTGAGCAACTCTTCAAACAGGTCGTATCTTCAAACCTATCAACTGCTATGTCTACTACTCACGGTAAATCTTATTGGCTTCTAGATTCTGCTTGCAGTAATCATATGACCAATGATTTCAATTCCTTATCTTCTGTCATTCCCGTGTCTTCTTTACCACCTATTCACACAGCCGATGGGAATAAAATGCACATTACTCACACCGGTTCTCTATCTACTACAAGTCTAAATCTTCCAGATGCCTATTATATTCCAAATTTATCTCTTAACCTTGTCTCGGTGGGTCAATTATGTGAATACGGCTTACGCGTTGTTTTTTCTTCTATTGGCGTTCAGGTACAAGATCAACAGACGGGACAGATTCTTGGGACAGGTCGCAAGGTGGGTCGCTTATTTGAGCTTACATCTCTTCGACTTCCTTCGAGTCTTGCATGCGCAACCACCTCACCCACATCCACCTCTTATCAATGGCACCTTCGTCTTGGCCATGCCTCTTCAGCTAAACTTCAACCTTTAGTTCTCGGGGTTTGTTGGGGTCCACTAAAATCGAGCCATTTAATTGTGTCAGTTGTAAGCTTGCCAAACAACCCGCTTTATCGTTTGTTACAAATAATTCCACTTCTGATAGCCCTTTTAGCCTACTTCACTCTGATATTTGGGGACCTTCTCCTGTTTCATCAATAAATGGATTTCGTTACTTTGTGTTATTTATTGATGATTATTCACGTTTTACTTGGATATATTTTCTGAAACACCGTTCTGAGTTGCCCCAAATTTATATTACCTTTGCTCATATGATTAAGACACAGTTTTCCCAGACGATAAAAATTTGCGCACTGATAATGCCATGGAATATCGTGACTCTTCCCTGCTTCTATTTCTTAGTCAGCAAGGAACCGTTGTCCAACGTTCTTGTCCACATACCTCCGAACAAAATGGAAGGGCAGAACGAAAACATCGTCACATCCTTGATTCTGTTCGTGCTTCACTTCTTTCAGCATCATGTCCTGAAAAATTCTGGGGAGAAGCAGCTCTAAATGGTGTTTACACCATAAATCGTCTTCCTACAGTGGTTCTTCAAAACATGTCTCCATTTGAAAAGTTGTTTGGTAAGCCTCCCACTTATTCAGTTTTCAAACCTTTTGGGTGTGTTTGTTTCGTTCTTTTACCACAACATGAGCATACCAAGCTTGAACCACGCACACGGCTATGTTGTTTTTTGGGCTATGGGATTGAACATAAAGGGTATCGTTGTTGGGATCCTCTTTCGAATCGTTTGCGCATATCTCGTCATGTTACGTTTTGGGAAAATACAATGTTTACTTCTCTTTCAAAATTTCATGATTATACCCCTTTGGGTTCTTCGTCTTCTTGTGATACCTTATTTCCTGATCTCGATCCGAGTCCGACCTCTTCACCACCAGCGCCTGTCCCTACTGATCCGGTCCCGACTGAAGATCAAGTACCTGAGCACATTACTACAACAAACCCTCCTCTTCGTCGTTCCACCCGAGTAAGAGAACTTCCTCACCATCTTTCTGATTTTCATTGTTTTTCTACCATTGTGTCTCTTCATGAGCCAAGCTCTTATCGCGAGGCTAGTACTAATCCCCTTTGGCAGCAAGCAATGACCGAGGAACTACAAGCATTGGAGAAAACTCATACTTGGGACTTAGTTGACCTTCCACCTCACAAAACCCCGATTGACTGTAAATGGATTTATAAAATCAAGACTCGCTCTGATGGTACTATCGAGCGTTATAAGGCTCGGTTAGTAGCTAAAGGGTACTCCCAAGAGTATGAAATCGATTATGAAGAAACTTTTGCGCCTGTGGCACGTCTTACATCTGTACGTAGTCTTTTGGCTATAGCTGCTGCACGAGATTGGACACTCTCTCAAATGGATGTCAAGAATGCGTTTCTTCATGGTGATCTGATGGAGGAAGTTTATATGCACGCACCCCCTGGTTATCATTCTCCTCATAAAGTTTGTAAACTTCGACGGGCGTTGTATGGCTTAAAACAAGCTCCGAGAGCATGGTTTGCCAAGTTCAGCTCTACTATTGCTCAATCAGGATTTATCTCCAGTCCCTATGATTCGGCCTTATTCATTCGGAAGACTGATAAGGGTACCGTCCTTCTATTATTATATGTTGATGATATGATCATTACAGGCGATGATGTTGCAGGTATTTCAGAATTACGAAGCTATCTCAGTCAACACTTTGAAATGAAAGATCTTGGTCCCCTGAGCTATTTTTTGGGTCTAGAAGTGTCTCGTAATGCTGAAGGTTATTATTTATCTCAAGCAAAATATGCATCTGATCTTCTTTCACGAGCTGGCATCACGGATAGCATAATTGTGTCCACCCCTTTGGAACTAAATTGCAAGCTCACTCCTCGTGATGGATCTTCCCTTAGTGATCCTACATTGTACCGCCAACTCGTAGGGAGTCTTGTTTATCTTACCGTTACTCGTCCGGATATAGCTTATGCCGTTCATCTGGTCAGTCAATTCATGTCTGCTCCTCGATCGACTCATTTCTCGGCAGTTCTTCGAATACTTCGCTATGTCAAAGGCACTATCTATCATGGATTACATTTTTCTCGCCAATGTTCTTTGGTATTATCTGGCTACACTGATGCTGAATGGGCAGGCGATCCAGTTGATCGTCGATCTACTACTGGTTATTGTTTCTTTCTAGGTGATTCACTCATATCCTGGCGCAGCAAGAAACAAACAGTTGTTTCTCGATCTAGTGCGGAATCAGAATATCGCGCCCTATCTGATGCCACATCTGAATTAATTTGGTTACGGTGGTTATTAACTGATATGGGCATCACTCACTCTTCGCCTACAGTACTTCATTGTGACAATTCAAGTGCCATCCAAATTTCTCACAATGATGTTTTTCACGAGCGTACGAAACATATAGAAATTGACTGTCACTTTGTCAGGCATCATGTGAAGATGGTACCATCCGTTTGGTCTCAATCTCGTCAGAAAATCAGACCGCAGACATTTTCACCAAAACACATCTTCCATCTCGTTTTAAAGATCTATTGAGCAAACTCAAGTTGTCCTCTACGATTCCACCTTGAGTTTGAGGGGGGGTGTTAGCGTATGGATAAGGATAAATAACTAGGAAATATTATTAGTATTTGATTTGATTACGTAATTCTAGCCTTAATTGTATTGCATTTATTATAGCTATCTTGTCCATACTTAGCTTAGTTCTTCTTGTATAAATAGTATGTACCAATGTTATATGGAATACAATAGAACCATTATTTTCATATTATGTCATTATTCAAACATTAACAAGGTACTTTCGTTTATAAGAATTGGTATTTTCGCACCCAAAAATCGGATATTTACCTCAAGATGTAGGTAATCGAAATCAAGTATCAGGCTTAGAATGAGAAGTTGTGGGAAATCTCATTTTTGTGTTTGTGATGATTAATATACATTCCATGATGGATCTTTTTATGAAAATTGAACATTTTAGCTTTAGATGTTAGCCCCAAATGAAAGTATTTCGTTCACAAATATCGGTACTTTGGCCCCTGAATCAAGTATTTTTTACAACGATTTAGGTAGTTTACCATCGAAATCAAGTATCTTACTTAGTTAAAATGAAAAGTTGTGAGAAACCTTCTTTTTGTGTTTGTGATGAATAATAGACATTCCATGATATATCTTTTTATGAAAACTAAACATTTTATTTTTAGATGTATAGCCCCAATTGATGTGTATTCCGTTCACAAATATCGGTATTTTGGAACCCAAATCAAGTATTTTCGTCACGATTTGGGTATTTTACCATCGAAATCACGTATCAAAGGTTCTTCAAAGAGATAACGACTCAGCATCAGCTTGATTGTTTCGTCGGTCGGTTTTCGCATATCCGATGCACGCCGCTCGCCGTTACATAATTTACCTCATGTAAGATGTTCGATTAAACCCCACAATTCTAGTATTAGATGATAGGCTCCAATTTACATGTATTTTCTGTATAAATATAAGCATTTCTTTCGTGAATTTAAGTACTTTTATCTCAAATTTAGGTATTTTCATGTTGAATTCAAGTAGTTGAACTATTACAAAGGTGCACTTATTAGGAAGCTCATTTTAGCAAATTTTGTGGTGTTGATGAAGACCAGTGACCTTAGTATGTAAGATGTTTGATAAAACCCAGCAATTTTAGTATTAGATGATTCGCTCCGATTCACATGTATTTTCTGCATAAATATAAGTATTTCTTGCCTGAATTTAAGTACTATTGTCTCCATTTTAGGTATTTTCATGTTGAATGAAGTACTTGAACTATTACGAAGGTGAACTTGTTAGGAAGCTCATTTTAGCAAATTTTGTGGTGTTGTGAAGACCAATGACCTTATTATGTAAGATATTATTAAACCCCACAATTTTAGTATTAGATGATTCATCCCAATTTGCAGGTATTTCTTGCATAAATATGGGTATTTTCGGTCTAAAATTAAGTACTTGTTGCCTAATTTAAGTATTATAACGATAAATTCAAGTATCCGACTTACAACAAAAGTAATGATGGGGAAAACTTCTTTAGTGTTTGTGATAATCAATGTTCTTAAGTTAGAATGTTTGATTAAAATCTATCATTTTAGTGTTAGATGATTCATCCCAATTCGCATGTATTTTTCGCATAAATATGAGTGTTTTGGTCTAAAATTAAGTACTTGTTCCTCTAATAGATAACTCGACCATATACACAAGTATTTTATGCATAAAAATCGGTATTTGTGTCATTAAATTAGGTACTTTCAGTATCAATTTAGGTATTATGTTGCTGAATTCACGTATTTGGCCATGAGTGAATGTGAAGTTGCTAGAAAACTCATTTTATGTTGTTAATGATGGGTTATGTCCTTAATATGTAAAATGTTGATTAAAAACCATCATTTTAGAATTAGATAACTCGACCATATACACAAGTATTTTATGCATAAAAATCGGTATTAGTGTCATTAAATTAGGTACTTTCAGTATCAATTTAGGTATTTTGTTGCTGAATTCAAGTATTTGGCCGTGAGTGAATGTGAAGTTGCTAGAAAACTCATTTTATGTTGTTTATGATGAGTAATGTCCTTAATATGTAAGATGTTGATTAAAAACTATCATTTTAGAATTAGATAACTCGACCATATACACAAGTATTTTATGCATAAAGATCGGTATTTGTGTCATTAAATTAGGTACTTTCAGTATCAATTTAGGTATTATGTTGCTGAATTCACGTATTTGGCCGTGAGTGAATGTGAAGTTGCTAGAAAACTCATTTTATGTTGTTAATGATGGGTAATGTCCTTAATATGTAACATGTTGATTAAAAACCATCATTTTAGAATTAGATAACTCGACCATATACACAAGTATTTTATGCATAAAAATCGGTATTTGTGTCATTAATTTAGGTACTTTCAGTATCAATTTAGGTATTTTGTTGCTGAATTCAACTATTTGGCCGTGAGTGAATGTGAAGTTGCTAGAAAACTCATTTTATGTTGTTTATGATGAGTAATGTCCTTAATATGTAAGATGTTGATTAAAAACCAACATTTTAGAATTAGATAACTCGACCATATACACAAGTATTTTATGCATAAAAATCGGTATTTGTGTCATTAAATTAGGTACTTTGAGTATCAATTTAGGTATTTTATTGCTGAATTCAAGTATTTGGCCGTGAGTGAATGTGAAGTTGCTAGAAAACTCATTTTATGTTGTTTATGATGGGTAATGTCCTTAATATGTAAGATGTTGATTAAAAACCATCATTTTAGAATTAGATAACTCGACCATATACACAAGTATTTTATGCATAAAAATCGGTATTTGTGCCATTAAATTAGGCACTTTCAGTATCAATTTAGGTATTTTGTTGCTGAATTCAAGTATTTGGCCGTGAGTGAATGTGAAGTTGCTAGAAAACTCATTTTATGTTGTTTATGATGAGTAATGTCCTTAATATGTAAGATGTTAGAAAAATACCGGTTTTAAGTGAAAATACATCCAAAAAATACGTGAAAAATACATCCAACTTCCATTATCACAATCACAAACATATTACGATTTGGTTCTTCAAATTGGGATCAAATGATTCTTGAACTGTAAACTCATCTAAACTTCAAGACCAAATTCATTTTCTCAAATCCAAATACACGTAAAAATAGCTTCAATTGAAGCACACTAAAGAGGATCAAATGTTTCTTGAACTGTAAACTCATCTAAACCCCACGACCAAATGCATTTTCTCAAATCCAAATACACGTACAAATAGCCTCCATTGAAGCACACTAAAGACTCCATAGCTTTTGATCTCCACCAAGAGTTCAGAACAACAGTGGTTGCTACAATATTAAAACACAAAGGCACATCAATTAAATTCCCCAATCTTTAAATCACTTTTCATTGAATGCAATAATCAACCAACCGTCCACATCTAGGGTGCTTAATCTGCGGAGAGGCAACTCCCACCGGCGAATGGTTTGAATTGTACAGACCTGGGCGATCAGATGTGTGAGCAGCAGTGATGGCGAGGGTAATTGATTGAAGAATTAGCGCGATTTTTGCCTCTGCTCTCATTGCAAGCTGAGCGCAAATACCAGCGTTAGGCTCGCCGGGAGATACATCCTTACTGTCAAGCCTCTCCATCACGAGTTACTAGATAAGATTGAATAATCTTAAAACAACAATTAAATAAAATAAGATAGATAATTTTACTCACCCTAAGGCTATTGTTGATCTTCCTCCTCGCCGATCGATCCAAGTCAGCAAGGCGATACTCGTGAATAATCCAATTGGTCTTCTCGCCTTTAGGAGCCTTTCCGGCGTAAAACACCAGCGCCTTCTTTATCCAGTAACCGCTTCCCGCGGCTCGGTTCGGCCTCGAACCGTTTGGGTACTTGCGGTCCCTCGGCGAGAAGAAGTACCACTCTTTCTCGCCGTACAGAGCCATGCCTGAGATTTACGATTCAGAAATCCAATCGATTGAAGCTGCAATTCCTCAGAAATTGGGAAACTAATACGCAGATTGTTTCGTTTTCCAATGATTACCTGGAAGCTCCCATGGATCGTACTTTTAGAGATCGATCTCCGCGATTATGGGACTGAAATCGACTGCGATGCGCACCTTCTGCAGAGATAATGCATCACAAGCTCTTCGTCTGTGGGGTGGAATCTGAAACCGGCGGGTAACTGCAAGTCCACTCTGGCGCTGGCCATTATTCAGTCTTATCTCTTAACTCGTAGGTTCGAAAATGGACAGGTTATTAAGTTTTGATTTTTCAGTGTTTTGAAGCTTTGGACTATCGGTTTCTCTTTCTATTTGACACAGAGCACAGACAAAGAAGAAAGGCTAAAATCGTAACTTACCACATGAGGGAGTTGAAACAAATTTTCAGTCTAATGTCAGTACCTAATTCAAAAAGCAAACCGGTAGGGACTGATTCCTAAGTATAACTTCTCATTAGGTATTTTTTCCTAAAATCCCCTTAAATTAATATTCTTTTTAACAGTACCTAATTCAAAAAGCAAACCGGTAGGGGCTAATAGGTTTCTGATCCAAAATCTTGAATCCAGGTTCAAACTTCAAAGAAAAACAAACGGATTCTTGGTGTCAGACATAAAAAAGATAATAAGAAAATAAAAATAAGTTAATGCTATGTATTTCACGCTCTGACGCGTTTGACAAATAATTTATGCAAAATCGCTCTATGTAGCGTGCTAATCAACGCCTTTTAAAACACTGATATATACAGATACAGAGCAAAAGAAACCTAACAAAGATCTCTGGATATAATTGAACATCCGGAAGGACGAAGATCACACCGTCACAGAAAACCGCACAACACGACAAAGAAAAAAAAAAAAAACAAGCCTGAAAGAAAACAATATCCAAAGATAATAGTAAAAGAACTAAAGAACTTACTACATATCATATTCCAATGACTACCGATGCCGTCGAAAATTGACCTACCGCGAAAACGGACTGACGAGCCTCTTCTCGCCTGGATTTCGCCGGGCTTTTCCCGTCTAGGAGCTGTAAAACAGGGTTAGGGTGAGGGGTCGTTTGCCCTCTTGCCTAACTCAAGAGGGTAGCTTCCATTTCCAGGGGTAAAAAGTAGGATTTGTAGTGCAAAAAAGGGTGAAAATCTGGAAAAGTGTTTGTGTTTTTTAGAGCTGGTGTGTGCGTCCAAAATAGCAGAGTAACGGTGTTGATATAAAAAATGTACCTCCACTGTGGGGATTTCTGATGGCATTTATAGTGTTGTGAGAAGCGCGCCTGGCTCTTGACTGTTACTTCCCACGTTTGGCATCTCCCCGGCGTTTCCTCCGCATTTAGCGCTTCTCGGCCTGGCTGTCGGTGGTTTCCCCCACGTCCGGGCAGTTGCATGTGTGAAGGTGGTGCGTGACCACGATTTTAGGTTGTTGGGTAATTCCCTTCGGGTATTTTCGTGTGTGACTTCTTCTTGGAGCTTTGGCCTTCCTTCGCAGACGCATTCCTCTTCGGGCCTCGGGCGTCATCCACGAGCAGACCCCGAACTCTTTTTCCCATGCGTAGATTCTCCTGGGGATGGCGTGAGTCCTCGAGGGGGGCCTTTGGTCAAAGTTCCCCGAAGTGGCACCCCGTTTGGCCACAGGTCGAGCTTCTTAAATATTGTTCCCGAGGCGGCCCTTGGCCGACTACCTGTGGAGTATGCTCGCTCTTTCTTTACCAACACGTCCCCCCGATCTCCTTTGTGGCCCCTTATCTCGAGGGGCCGACCTGCGCAGTGGTACCTTCTTCGCGATGGGGCATATTGATTGGCGGGACGGGGTCGCTGAGTTTGTTATACCCGATCGAGTATTTTGCCGCGTTATTGGTGAAAACCGAGGGTAACAATAGTCCCCCTGCAAACATTCCAAAAGAGTGTGTGAATTTTGGACGTGGTGTATTAGCGGTAAAATACTCGAGTCCGGGGTAGTCGTGTTCGGGAATTTGCGTGAGGTCCTTCAGCCTGTGTGGGAATTTTCTTATGCTAGAGTGCCACTTCGTCTCTGCTGCCATGTGTCGTTTCGCCATTTGCTGCCTCCGATGGGACGTTTGGGCGGGAGTTCTGGCACTCTTTCCCACGATCGACGCGGGTCATCGTGGCCCGTCGATCCAGTCCAGATCCAAGGGTCCATATCTGTCGCCTGGGTCCTATATATACCCTACTTCTCACTTTCATTTTCTTCTTTACACTTTCTCGCCCTCGAAATTTGCCCGAGCTTCCCGATCCGTCTTAGCTTATTGCTCCAGCTTTAGGTACTTGTAAGTTTTCCTTTCCCTACTACTTTCTTCACTATGTCTTCTCGTAGTGGTAGTGGCTCCTCGGGTAGTTCCTCTAGCAGCTCTGAGGGTAGTGACTCAAGTAGGACTGTTAGCGAGGTTAAAACGCTGGGGGCGAGGACTCCTCGGGAAATAGGGAATTAGTAATTCAGCCCGAGCCCGTAGCTCCTTTAGGCCGTCCTCTTCTCAACCTAGATCCCCCTCCCCTAGAAATAAATTTTCCCGATATGCGGGCCTATCGTGCGGCATTAAGGGAGTGGATTAGATATGCAGAGGCGACTCGGAAAGGGGCCACGAGTCGGGAAATGAATCCGGAGGAGGAGGAGATCCTCCGCTGGCATGAAATCAAGGTGTCCTCCTTCACTTCTGCCCAAATCCCTCGCCTTCGGGCGAAGTCGGGCATGTCTGACCAGTTTGAGGTCAGGGTGCCTTCTCTAACAGACGTTGCCAGTGACCCTCCCGAGGGCTTCGGGACATCTTTCTTAGATCAAGTAGATATGGGCCTACGATTCTCTCTCCCTCAATTCCTCGTAGATATCTTTAAGTACTACGACATTTCTCCTGGCAAATTGGCTCCTAATTCTTCCAGTCACCTTCTTTCTCTAGCAGTCCTTCTCAGTAGCTTCAGCTACTCTTCTTCTATTTCCCTGATAAATTCGTTTTTGAGGATAAACAAAAGGGAAGAGGGGAAGTTCTTCTTTTCTCCGTCCCGAAGACCCGACTTAGTTCAAGGCCATCCCTCATCCCACAAAGGTTGGATAAGTAAGTATTTTTTAATCCGTTCTCCCAAAGGCAGCCCTCAAAATCAGCTGCTTCCTTTTTCGTGGGAGGATGATGCATCCGTCGAGAATCCCCTTTCCCAAGATTCCTCAAGACAGGCTAAGTCTTTTTGGTTGAAGGTCAGGGAGAAACATTATTTAGCTCCCTAACTCATAAAAGACGACCTTCTTTTTCTTTTCAGTTTTAGCCCCAAGGTGACCGAGGTGCCTCAGAACCTAGGTATATACACATTCTCCGAACCTCGTAGGCTTTGCTCTCCCTATGCTAAGTGTTCTAACTTTTACTTTTATTTTGCAGCCCGACGCATGGATATCGCCACGGTAGCCGCCTCGATGACCTCGGACGAAGAAGAAGATACCGCTCCGCTGGCTTCTCGAACTCCCTTAGCTCCACCCTCCCGATCGAAAGGGAAGCGCAACGCTCCGGCCACCTCCTCGAGGTCTAAGATGGCGGCTGGAAAAAGCCCCGCGCCCGCCTCAGCCCGCACTTCCTCGAAGAGATCCAAAACAATCTCTGCCGCTCTTTCACCTCCTGTCTCGGAAGGGCTTACTCCTTTGGGCCGATCCCGATAGCCGAGCTTCTTTGACTATGCCTCTCGCGGTGCCTACTGGGATTTCCTAAAGGAGTTCCCGACCGAGGAGAACAGGCGATGCTCCCGCAGCCTTCCCGACCCGGAGATTCGGGATGCTCTTTCTACGGTCTTCGGCATGTAAAGCCCAAACTCTTTTTCGTTTCCTTAGTTTCTTTCTTATAATGACTTTACACTGTTTTTATTCCTGCAGGTCCTCGCCCTTTTGTCCGACGCTATTAAGCGCTGGGTCCATCTCTCCGGGAGCCACGACGTCCTTCAGCAAAAGGTCGAGACCCTAGACCAGGAGAGCGCCCAAGGCAAACGTCGAGAAGAGCTTCTCCGGAAAGAGTTGGAGGATGTGAAGCAACGGCTTTCTCGGGCCGAGGCTGAAAACAGGCGGTCCGACATTCTTCGGGATGAAGCGGAGGCGGTTCGTAAAGCTCTCGAGATCCAGATGGCCACAAATTATTACTCGAAGAAAGACTTTGCGAAGGGAATGCGTCAGTACTTCAGGTACGGCTTCTACGGGTGCCTCTCCCAGCTTCGGGAGAACAGATATGAAAGCTCTGGTCACCCCTTCAGCTTCCTCAATGCTGGCCAAGCTCTACAAAATGCCCCCGAGGGTGGCTACCAGCCTGAGTCTAGTCGAAGTGCCACCTCCCAGAGCGCCGACTTCTCCTGTCAGGGAAGAAGAAATGGCCGATGAGCCAGAGGCTGAGGAGGCAGAGGACGCCGAGGAGGCTGTGGAGGAAGAGGAAAACCCAGAGGATGCCGAAGCCACTAAAACTCCTGAGGGAGATGTCGAGATCGTGTGTGGAGGAGCTTGGGGCGAACATCGAGGTCGAGAGGAGCGTTGGGGCCGAAGAAGAGGTCGAGGCTGAGAAGAGTGATGGGGAAGTGGGTGGCCAGGCCGGTTCGCCCGAATGAGCAGTTTTCTTTTTCTGTCTGGTTGTGTAACTTTAGACCATATTATATATATACTTTTATTTTTACGTAGCTGAACATAGCCTTTAGGGGCACATTGTATGAATTGTTAGCCTTTGGGCATTTCGCCATTATTATGTTTTTTGTTTTCCTGTCTCGCGTGGTTTCTTCCGCTTTTCGCGTCAAATATCATATGTCAGGGATTCTGGCCTAACCAGGATGCCCTCAAGGTGAGAGTATTTTATTTTCCCGAGGGTAATAAGAATCAAATCATTTTTCCCTTGTAGATGTTTTAGCTTTTCTGTTGATCCTCCTTTGGGAATTTTTATCCTGCTTGATTCGGTAAAATTGAGACGATGTCTTCCGTTTTCCCGATTCCGACTAAGTCGCACATGATTCCCGGAGGTAGTGGGAACTTGGTCAATTTAAACTCAAACTCCCATATTTTTTCCCGTTACTCGAGAACCTCAAAACGGCTAGCCTAGAGTCCTGGGGCTAGTAATGATGATTTCGCGACGATAGCCCGTGATTATCGCAGGCCAAGTCACACTCGAACGTTACTCGTGAGCGAACCCCTCGAATTTGAATTTCCTTACTTTCTGCCCACGCCATAAAGCTTCTATATACATAAGGCCTCATCCCCTTCCCATTCCGCTCAGTTTCTATATTATCCTGTTTAAAGTACTTTTGCATTCCCATTCATTAACACCTTCATTGCTTCTTTCGCTTCTTCGAAAGGCAAAACAGTTGTTGGCGGTTCACCTAGGGTTGGGCGGACTTTTTCCGATCTGGGTGGTACTCCGAAGCCTTTTTCTCGTTTGGGTCTCCGGTCAGATCCTGTCGTCGGGGTGAGAACGCCGCTCCCTAGTGTGGACGGTGATGACAAGAATTATCGCAAAAGCTTGGCTAAGTGGTCCACTGAAGCGGAGGAGGTTCGAACCAAGGCCAATATTCCCTGGCACCGAGCGAAAGTGTACACCCGCAGCCCCTTGTTTCTTCGAGAGTACCTTGAGAAAGCCCGAATTCCCTCTGATTACGAAGTTCTGTTGCCTAGTCCCTTGCAAGTGGCTTTCGCTCCTCCTTTCGGATTTCTTACTTTTTACACTGACCAAATAGATATGGGTCTTAAGTTTCCTATCCCCTCCTTTCTCTTACACCTCTGCGAGACCCTAGATATCTCTCCTGGCCAGATCTTTCCAAATTCTTGTAGTTTGCTCCTAGCCCTAGCCGCGGTCGCGCGGCAGGTCAGTTTCCCCATTACCACCGAGTTGGTCGTTAGCTTCTTCCGTGTGTGTGAAAGAGACGCGGGCAAACTAGTTTTTGTGCTTTCCTTCGTCTCAGCATCGGGATCGCTGATTTTTTCTTTTGCGTTGGGGGGATCAATGTTAGGTCCCAAAGCGAATCAGCCGACCTTCTGCTGCAGTTTTTGGCTCGGATTGGAAGTCATACTTTTTCAGTGCAAGAGTTGGTGTATGATATCCCTCCCGAGGCTATTTTCCCTCCCCGGGTCATAGGTATATTATCCCTTTTGTCTTGATATTAGCTTTCACTTTTTTGGGTGACTTCTCCTACTTTGTCCCCCTCGGGAAACTTTATCTTTTGATGTAACGCCGAGGCAATCGCTGTGAAGGAGGTTAATGCGGGTCTTCCGATGATAATGTTGTATGGGCTTGAGCCATTGATGACCATGAAGGGCGCTATCCAGGTTTTTCTCAATTCTCCCTCCCCGAGGATAAGTGGAAGATGTAAGATCCCCACTGCCTCGACGCAATGTCCTGTGAAACCGAAGAGAGCGGTTTCTACTCTGTCCATGGGGTAGGATCCCAAGTCCATTTGATCAAGTGCTCTCTTATAGATAATGTTGACAGAGCTTCCGTTGTCGACGAAAACCCTTTCGACATCGTGATTGGCAACTTCGGCCGGATTACTAAGGCGTCCTCGTGGAAGTCATCCCCTCCATGAAGGTCCTCAGGTCCGACGCTGATCACGGGTCCCGATCGTTTACTTCCTGACTTAATTTCGTAGCTCTCCAGTCGACAGGTTCCAGCTTTCCTCGCCCTATTAGAGTCACCTTCTGTAGGTCCCCCTGAGATTATGTTAATTTGCTGGGCCAGTATTCGCCGCTCGGGAGATCTTCGTAGCTCTCTGTTATCGTGGTGCCTTCGCGCACCATCTTCGTCTGGCCTTGGGCCTCTCCTTTCCTCTCTCTCTGGTGTTCTCCCTTGTTTTTTCCCTAGCGTTAGGGGCTTGGTTGCCCGGTCGAGTATTGAAGCGATTCCCCATCCCGGGATATCATGGCTTGGTCCCGAGTTCACCTTCGCCTCCCATCAGCTTTGCTCGCGCTTCGGGATTCGACGCGATCAACTTCTCCAACTCCCGACCCAGTTGGAAACATCCTTCGATAGTGTGCCCGTACTCATGGTGGTAGTTACAGTAGGTGTCGGATATCGGCCTTCTCGGGCTGTTATCGATATATGGGGGTGTGCGAAGGAAGTCGTTTTCATCGCATATTTCCAGTGCCCGAACCTTGTTACTCGCAGTCTCGGGATATTCACCCGGGGCATAGTCGGGGTCGGTACGGGACGATCGTCTCTTCGAGGGAAGGGCCTGTGGGCCTGATCCCTGAGCGGGCTTTTTCTCCGGTCTCGCGGAGGACTCTTTCGCTTTCTATCATCGGGCTCTCGGGCATGGGATTCTTCCACCCGGACATACGTTTCCACTCGGGCTACCAGCTCCTCTACTGTCGTCGGGTATTTATTCACCAAAGATCTTAACAACTCCCCATCTCGCAGGCCATGGTGGAACGCCCCAATAAGTAACTCGGGCGCGGCATTGGGTACCTTCATTTTTACTTGGTTGAAGCACCGAAGGTAATCTCGCAGACTTTCTCCCTCGACTTGCCTTATATTCAGTAACTTTACAGCTGAAGATGGGCGTCTTCGGCTGCTCGAGAAATGCTCCAGGAAGTGGCTGGTGAGGTCTTGAAAACTTTTGACCTCTCCTGGAGGCAACAGTGCGAACCACTGCTGGGCTCCCTTTGTTAAAGTAGTGACAAAGAGACGACACTTGACGGGGTCACTCAGCTGATACAATGCTGCGTTTCCGTCGAAAACAGCTAGGTGGTATTCGGGAGGTCCGGTTTCGTCGTATTTTTCCATCTCAAAGGAGCGGAAGTGCCCAGGCAATGGGGCCTCCGTCATGCCTTCTAGTTCGGCCGCCTGCTGTTCGGCGCGTCTTCTCTCGTTAGCGTGTGCTCTCTTAAGTTCTAATACCAGCGTACGATTTTCGTCATCGCGCTCTCCAGTTCCTGATTCGGCATCGCGGTTCTCCTCTGGTGGGCGCTGATTATTTCCCCGATTTCTTTCAGCCATCAGTACTCCTACATCTGCTCCGATCCTTCTAATCTCTTGCATGGCCGAAGTGAATAATCTGACGATATGTTCAGACTCGACTTGTCACCATTGGCGGCGTATGATCGTTTCCGACAACCACCATATTAAATTTCTACTTGAGAGAAGCTAGACTTCCCACATACGGCGCGAAATTGATGCCGTCGAAAATTGACCTACCGCAAAAACGGACTGACGAACCTTTCCCGCCTGGATTTCACCGTGCTTTTCCCGTCTAGGAGCTGTAAAATAGGGTTAGGGTGGAGGGTCGTTTGCCATCTTGCCTAAGTCAAGAGGGTAGGTTCCATTTCCAGGGGTAAATAGTAGGATTTGTAGTGCAACAAATGGTGAAAATCTGGAAAAGTGTTTGTGTTTTTAGAGCTGGTGCGTGCGTCCAAAATAGCAGAGTATCGGTATAGAAAAACGTACCTCCATTGTGGGGATTTCTGATGGCATTTATAGTGTTGTGAGAGGCGCGCCTGGCCCTTGACAGTTACTTCCCACGTTTGGCATCTCTCGGAGGTTTCCTCCGCATTTAGCGCTTCTCGGCCTGACTGTCGGTGGTTTCCCCCACGTCCGGATAGTTGCGTGTGTGAAGGTGGTGCGTGACCACGATTTTAGGTTGTTGGGTAATTTCCTTCGGGTATTTTCGCGTGTGACTTCTTCTTGGAGCTCTGGCCTTCCTTTGCAGACCAATTCCTCTTCGGGCCTCAGGCGTCATCCACGAGCAGACCCCGAACTCTTCTTCCCATGCGTAGATTCTCCCGGGGATGGCGTGAGTCCTCGAGGGGTGCCTCAGGTCGAGCTTCTTAAATATTGTTCCCGAGGCGGCCCTTGGCCGACTACCTATGGAGTATGCTTGCTCTTTCTTTACCAACACGTCCCCCCGATCTCCTTCGTGGCCCCTTATCCCGAGGGGCCGACCTGCGCAGTGGTACTTCTTCGCGTTGGGGCAATTTGATTGGCGGGATGGGGTCGTTGAGTTTGTTATACCCGATCGAGTATTTTGCCGCGTTATTGGTGAAAACCGAGGGTAACAACTACTAAGCCAGATCTACGGTACTCTTCACTTTTCTTCGTCTTTAACTTCAAAATTCTGTGTTCATCGAGAATAAGGAAAAAACTCCTACGAGAGGAGACGAAAATCCCAAATCAAAAGACTCTGACACACCAATAGCAAAAAATAAAGAAAAACGAAAGCAAAAGCAAGAGGCGAGAGAAAATGCTCCCCCAACTACTGGTGTTCGTTGTTCGGTACACCGACCGAACAAACCGAGATACCGGAATTTCGGTACAAAACCGAATCGAACCAGAAAATTTGGTTCGGTATTCGCTTCTTCAAAAAAAAAATCGGTAATTCGGTAAATTCGGTTCGGATAGATTTTGAATTTCGGTATATTCGGTATACCGAATTACCGAAATTAAAAAATTAAAATATATTTTATTATATTAATATTGAAAATAAAATTATAATTATATTAATATACGTATTAATTTAATTATTACCGAATTTTTTATTATTATTATTTAAATTTCGGTAAATTCGGTACCAAAAAAAATTCGGTATCTAAAAGGGGTGGTTCGGTACGGTATGTACCGAACGAACACCCCTAGCCCCAACCTCCATTAAATGAGGAATGGGGAGAAGGAAATTTTTCGGTTTGTGTGTTTTGTTTTCGCTCGAGAGATGGAGGAGATGATAAGGAGATAGAGGATTTAGGGATGTAAAGACTTTCTTTATTACCGTCAATTGGGCCCACCGCCCGCGGAAAATGGCGGGGCGGACCTAGGCGGACAAGCCCGCGCCGGCCGCGGGGGCGGGTCTGGCAGGGCGCAGACAGGCCCACCAGGAATTATAATATGCTTACAAATATATTAGATTTATGTTACTTTAATTTTGAAATTATAATATATTACATTTAATAGATGAAATATAGTTTTTAAATATATAAATTGAAAAATAATGTGTATGTGTATAATTGCAATAACTTAGAAGCGAAATGATAAATTATTATGTTAATTAAATTATAATAGAGCGATTGAATTGCAAATAAAATGACTAACCAAATTAACGGTTTTTAGCCACATTAGCCTCTTTATATAATAGATATAGATACTCTACGCTCGATCATCGTAAAGAAACATATATGGGCTTGGGCTGTAATGGGCCTGGCCCAACCAACGTAGAAAAGCTTCTTAATCGGCCCAAAACAAACAAAAGGCTACTTCCAAATTATTACCTCCGTCCCATTAGTTTTTGTACATTTTACTATATCGGTCGTCCCGCTAGCTTTTGTACATTTTCCTTTTTAGCAAAAATGTATCACAAACAAGCAATATAATAATACTAATATTCTTAAAAGACGTGTCAAAATATACACTTTTTTACCTTTTAATTGTACTATATTATTAAAATATTCAGTTTCTTAAAAACCGTAACATACTCCAAATGTCCATAAATTAACAGGACAGAGGGAGTATTACAAAAAAAAACACCAAAATTTATGTCTAAAAAAGGGGAATCTACATAAAATACCCATTTATACAAAAAAGTTTGCACCCTATTATATTTTTTGATATGTACGTACCTATTAGAATAAATTTTTTACACATTGGTACTTGTTCCGCTGCAAGTACGTCATAGATTACATTTAGGTACCATAGAGAAACGTATTGCGGTACATAATACAATGAGAAAATTGTACATCATATAACACATTAAGGTACCATATAGAACGTATATATGTATCATATGTGGGTACCATATAAATGCCTGACGTGGTACGTAATACACACATAAAAAGATACGTCAAGAATGGGAAAATAATACACACAATCGAATGGGTACTTATATAAAACATTTTCTAACGAGGCTAATGACTAGCAAATTTTTTATAAACGGGTGTAGATTCACCTAAAAAAATACAGAAAATCAACGGATCGATAGCTACTAGGGGTGAGCAAAACCGGATATCCGAAACTCGGATATCCGGATTTTCGGATATTGAAAAATGGTATCCGTATCCGCTCCGGTTTTAATCGGATATCCGGTTTATTCGGATATTTTTACCGGATATCCGCACCGGTTTTTAAATTTATTTTTCTTATATTTTTTATTATTTTCTTTTCAAAATCATATTTTTTATTTCTTATCACAATAAAAAAAATATATTTTTAATATAAGAATTTCTACACATTGTAATTCACACAATATGTAAATTTATGATTCAAAGTTACATAATAAATAACAAATACAATACCACAAATTCACATTAATTTTTTAATTTGCATATCGATGTTTTTATGTTTTATTTTTATCTCAATTCTCTAACAAAGTTTTTTACAATTATAAAATAATATAAATTTAAATATTCTACTTAGATTTTCCTTTTTGGACCTTCATTTTTCTTTTTGGACTATTTTTTTTTTAAAATATAAACCGGATACCGGATATCCGAATTTTAGACAAACCACTATCCCTATCCGATATTTTAAAATAAATCGGATCGGATATCCGATCCGGTTTTTAAAACCGGATATCCATTTTTTCGGGTTTTGAAAACCGGATACCGGATCGAAATCCAATTTCGGGTATTTTTGCTCACCCCTAAAACCTACTGCCATCGCTCTCATACGCTTTGCTTCCCTCTTCATTCTTCTTTCCTCCATTTATTTATTAGATTCCATCCTCTTTCCTCTGAGATCTGGTTAGATCACTCTACTTTCGTATTCGTAGCTTCGATCCGTGTTCAAATTTCGAGATTCGTGCTTTGTACGTTCGTCGTTTTCTGAAGCGCGTTGAATTGAATGAGCAACTCGGTTTTCTCCTTGTTAGGATTTGGATTAAAGGAAAAAGAGAATTATATACGTTAATTGCAAGAAATGGCTGCTGGACCCGCAAGAGCTCGAGCTGATTATGATTATCTTATCAAACTTCTTTTGATCGGTGACAGCGGTACGCTTTTTAGCTTTTAATAGCATTGTTTCAGCTTTGGATACTCCTAAGGTTTATTATTGGAGAAAACTTTCTAAGGAGGAGGGTGATTATTTTCTTCTAGGTGATGAAGATTTTTGCCTTCAGATAATAAGCTGTAGTATTCTATTTCCAAAAAAAAAAAAACCTGTAGTATTCTACTGATGTAAACGATGGATGTCTGTTAAGACTATTTCTTTGATGTTTTGGTATACTTAATTCAATTTTACTTCGAGATATGTTAAGCATATTAAGAATCTGGGGGGAGTTACTGGGCGTTTTGATTAGGTTTTTAATCAAAGGAACTGTGCTGAAAATAGTGGGTTTTGGGAACAGGTGTTTTGAAGTCAGCCATGTTATGCAGCAACTTTTAATAGTGTATGTTGCTCTTTTGATTTATTTATTACTGAAGACCATCTAAATTCATAGGAAACTTAGGGTTGTATTTATACCTAAATCCTGTATATGAGCTACTCTTGGATTTCTGATTAGTGATAAAGATACCGTTGCTGTTTCTTTATCTTGTTCTTGACTAAGGTGTGGGCAAGAGTTGCCTCCTTCTACGGTTTTCTGATGGTTCCTTCACCACCAGTTTCATTACCACCATTGGGTAGGTAGTCTACTTTGATCATCACATTTATTTCTCCAGCTTGTGTCTTTCTAACATCTGATCAAGTTTTTATCATACATTCAGGATTGATTTCAAGATAAGAACTATAGAGCTCGATGGGAAACGAATCAAACTGCAAATATGGGACACTGCTGGACAAGAGCGTTTCCGAACAATCACAACTGGTTAGTATTTCTTGATGCAGCAGGGGTTGATTCGTTCTTGAACAAGCACAAAGTTGACCTAAGCATAATGAGCTCATGATCTTTCTGTACTCTTTTGCCCACTACCATCGTTCTTCTTTTTTTTGGAACCGCAGCCCGCTTGTGCAATCTTAAAACCTATCTTATTGTTCATTTTGCAGCTTACTACCGTGGAGCAATGGGCATCTTGCTAGTGTATGATATCACCGACGAATCTTCTTTCAACAGTAATCATGCCTTGTTTTTTTTTTTTCTAGACCATCAAAATACACCGTCTAACTTCTGTCGTTCATTTTCTTTCTTGGGATCTTACAGCTTCAAGTTTTTCTTTTTTTGCAGACATCAAAATACACCGTCTAACTTCTCTCTCTCTCTCTCTCTCTCTGTGGTATGGCTATATACTTCTCCACAATCATCTGACTCAAAATTAAGCCAAATCTTGTAGGCCGTACCGACATCCAAGGGACAAGCACTGGCTGATGAATACGGAATCAAATTCTTTGAGACAGTAAGTATATTACCTATTATTTCCCGTTCAAACATTTTGGTTCGAACAGATGGTACTTCAACCGACCGCCGTATTTCGGGGAAAAATAATTAAACAGAGTGCGAAGACAAACATGAACGTGGAGGAAGTCTTCTTCTCGATTGCCCGAGACATTAAACAAAGGCTCTCTGAAACAGACTCCAAGGCAGAGGTAAGTAATAAATCAACGTCTCTCACTTATCTATTCGTAGGTTTTGATATAGAACTACTTTGGGACATGAGCTCGGTTTCGTTAATTGCAGCCACAAACTATAAAAATTTCCCAACCCGATCAGAATCTGGGATTGGCCCAAGCAGCTAAAAAATCGGCCTGATGTGGTTCTTGAAAGGTTAGATATCTTTTAATTAATTGGATGACGTATACAAAAAGAAAAAGAACTTATATCGATCATTTTGATGAAAGGATTTGTCATCCGTCGTTTGCTTGTATTATCACTAACTTCCAATACATAAAAAATCTTGACTATGTAGTATGTTATTACTAGCATCATATTAGTAGAAAGAAAGTTGGCGTTTCAATGTAATAATCCTTAATTCTAAATGTTAACCCACCAATGTTGATACCAAATTATCAATATAGTACATATAACTATGGTAACGTAGTCATAGACCAAAAATAATTCGAAAGACGTCGAGAAATGCTTACCCTAATTTGTAGTACCAGTAAATAGAGTTTGAACCAATATATAGATGTTTGTTGATAAACGCATTTTCTTTCGTTTATCTCCATCATTTTCATGTTGAATATTTGGTTTATGTGAGTTGTCTCGTGCATTTATTCATAAGTTTTACATGTTTTGATGTCAAAGGTATATGAAGCGATATTTGGGACGAACCGCGTAAACATGGAGTACAAATCACTTTTTTTAATCAAACATGACTTATTTTGAGGATCACAAGGCCGTGTTCGGCTCCAGAGACGAGTTACATACTCGCTGCCCTTCAACATGGCCTGACACACGGCCATGTTTGTCAACAGTGTTGGGCCTTAAACCCTAAGCCCGAATGATACATGGCCGTGTTTGAGGCCGTTTTCACCCTTGTTTTGTACTTAAGCCGCAATTTGAAGCCCTAAGAGCATTTAAGCCGCCACAACTCATTTCTAATCACTGAAGACACCTCAAGGGCGACTCAAGAACCCTAGAGATCAATCTCAAATGATCTCTAGGTGCTAAAGTGAAGATTTGAAGCTCATTTACACCGGAGAATCGAACAAAGTACGAGGGATAAGCTTGGGCTCGTTAAATAGGGAAGAATCTATGTATTTCTCTGCTTTGTTTCGTATACATTTCGTGGCTTCTTCTTTCATTATGAGTAGCAAATCATTTTGTGTGTTTGGGATGAGAAGAACGCTAGATAGTGCCGTAGTTTGGACGTAAAATACTCGTGAACATATGATATGGCTTTGTACTGTTTATGATAGCTTTTATCCGATTCAATGTCTATGTATTGTTTTGAGAATCACATTTGGCATGTCTATGTGTTGGTGTGACGTTTAGTAGACTGTTAAGGGTGAAAGCTAAATAACGGTTCGTTCCATCGTAAACGTTAGGAGTCGACTATTGGGCGAAAGCAAATTGTCGACCCTCACCTTAGATAAACTATTAAATATTCTCGTAGCCATTTAGGGCGTAAGCTAAGTTGGAAACGAGTAGGAATTATCGTGACATTGTCATTAATCATGTGGTAACGGTAGTTACGACTTCATCGACGTTTTCTAGCGGGATTCGAAATCCCAAGCACATTCTTTTTATTCAAAGTTACTCTTAATCTTTAGTTGTGTTTTGAGCATTTTTCTGTGTTAGTTTAAGTTTTGTGACTTAGTTCATCCCTATAATTTGTTAGGCTAGATATTGAATTGATAGGTTATTACTAGTAATCAAAATTATTCTTCGTGTTCGATACTCGGATACTTGCTACAACTATTCTACAAACGATAAGTGCACTGCCTATCGCGCGTGGTGGTAGTTATAACATATTTGTTTTTATTATAACTTGACATATTCGCACGAATCTTTATTCAATATATTAAAGCACACGCTAACGATCATTTGTAGTACCGTAAAATATGCTAGTGTATTACCCTTCATAGGTTACTAGTAGTGATGTGGAACGGATATTAGGCCGGCTAAAAAATATAATTAAGAGAATAAGTAAATTAGAGTGATTATTAGAAATACTTGGTAAAAAAATAAAGTTTTGGGGAATAGGGAGATAACAACAGGAGATAAGAGTTATAGGGACCTCCAACACTTTAGGGAACTAACACCCGTGTTAGGGAAGTGTTTTTAGGACCTATTATACTAAGCAGGTCCCGCGGAGAAGGAAGCGTCATGAAGAAGCTTCAAAAGAAGGGCCAGAATTCGAAAAGACATGTGGGGAATGAAACAGGGTAATCACGTGGCTGTCAAAGATAGGGCCGCACCACTGCCAAAAGTTGAAACTTCCTGCAAAAGCTACTGGGCAGGACAGTTCCTGAAAGCGCAGGAAAAGCTGTCAAAGGTCTGATGTTCCTGACAGGACAGGAGACGTTCCAGCTCCTGGACATCAAAAGAAGAGCTGGAATCCTAGGCAGAAAAACACGTATAAAAGAAGGACTTCATTCATGATATGGGGCTATCCCAATCAAAGTAATTTATGGTCCGGGGAATTTACATAGCGGTAGAGTCACGTTTTTTTTATGGAAACGTGATGGTATGTGAAGCTTGCTTGAACGGGACGTGATAGGGACGTAAATGAAATAAGACTAAAATTACGAGGTTCGGATTCTTGCGAATCCTACGTCTACGGGCGCTCTGGAACCTCCTGTGGCAGCCCCGCCTTCCACCACTACTTTCTACACTAGTCTACGCGACTAATGTTGTAATAATGAAATAAATTGTATGAAATTTCGGATAAAATTTTTCATTTCATAAAAGAGAATCGTAACTGTTCCTACAAAATTATCATGGGTCCTATTTACACAGGAAAGCGCGCATGCGGGTCAACATAAATTTATCTACTGGGCCTCCACGAGGTCGCATCCATGCACACACTTCCATCTCAAAAGCCCCCGGAAGCTTCAAAAGTCGGCCTCGCCGTGAAAATGATCACGTACCGTGATCGCGGGGTCCTACAACACATAAAAACGTGGAATGAGCTTAAAAGCTCAGTAAGTGAAAATCATGCATGCAATGCACGTGACCTAAATAGCGAAGGCATCCGTGCCAATGCTATTGACCTCTCGTATCCTTCTCGTTCTTTTCATTTCTTATTGGGCCCTCGGCTTTCAATCTTACTATGCATCATATAGAGCTCAAACCCCTAAGGGTATAAGTGACAAAACACACTGGGAGGCTAAACCCGAGTACTCCATCTGTGCGTAACCCTATGGTGCCTTTCAATCCCAATGCGGTAGACACTGAGAGGCTACCAATGCCTTTCAATCCCAGTGTGATCCACACTGAGAGGCTACTAGTGCCTTTCAATCCCAATGCAGTCCCATTGAGAGGCTAACCCGGGCACACAAATTTCGTTTAACCCTAAGGCGCCTTTTCATCCCAATGCGATCTGACACGCGGGCGCTTCTCACTGGTAGCTTACTACGAGGTCGCCAACACTCGAGGTTCCCTCGGTGCCGCTCATACCCTCGAGTCGCATCCTCCAGGTTGCATCTCCCGCTACGGGGTATTTACCTGCCTCTCGTGAATCAGGCAGTCGGCCTCGTGAATCGCCGTAATATATTTCCCCTACCTCTCGTGAATCAGGTAATTCGGCCTCGTGAATCGCCGTGGTAGCATAGAAGAGCCGTGACTCATCATTGAGTCGACACAAATGCCCATATCGGCAAATATACATATCGCTTTCAAGCGATCTTATACTCATGCATGCTATCTCCCTGATTCTCATACTAGTCGTGCGTGCATATGCTCATGCCATGAATCATGTAAACATGCATGCAATATTCATAGAATAATTTACATCACATAAAATCACGTAAATTTACGTCACATATAAATCATAGAAGTCACATAAAATCATGAAAGGCATATAGACACATAATTCATACACATATAATTATGTGTTGTAGTTGCGATTTCCACTTACCTGGTATCCTTAGCTTATCGTACGGTTAGTCACTAACCTTCAAACCCTAAGTATAGAAACATATAAAATTAGGGTTTGTTAGTTTAGTTATAATTTCACGAAAATTGGCTTAATTTGAAAACCCTAATTTCGACTTTTATAAATTTCGAAACCCTAAAATTTAAAACTTTAACCTAAACTGAAAATTATTTTAAGATAGATCTCGATATATATTTATGCTACTATGGACTAAAAAATCTCGACATCATATACACATAAGTTTAACATAGATTTCGATATTATATGAATCTCGATATATGATATAGAATAAATCTCGATATATATGACATGCAAAGATCTCGAGTTGTATGATAATTAGATGTCGACATTGCATATTTAATACTACCTAAAGATTTCGGCATGATTCAAGATACATCTCGACACAAAGCATGAAATGGTTTCGATATTTTACTCAAAATGTCGAGATGGTTTATGTGAGGATCTCTATATTACAAGTAAAATGTCGAGATAATGTTCGATATTACCCACAAGAATCTCGATATGTGTCTTTGATATTATATGTAAAGACTTCGATTACAAGTTATCTCCTATATCGAAATGCTCTCACAATTTACACTATTCATAAGCATGATTAAAATATTATCTCCAATACTCTAAGTATGAAGTTCATCCTTAAGAACATATGAATTAATAAATTTGCTGATTTGAATTGCTCGAAAGTTCATCTCAATACTGGAAAATATCGTAAACCACTTAAGCGCCTAATTATACTTTCCACCTGAGGATTACCCTAAGTCCAACTTATATTCAATCCACCCGTATATCATCTAAGTAATTACTCCAAAATTCAGACCCTTAGAATTTTTTTTTTCTATAAATATTGTTCTTCCTAACATTTAAACTTAAAAATATATGAATCTAATCAATAGTATTAGCATGAATTTAAACCGAGGAGTTAGGACTTTCAGACATAAGTCTTACTTGAAATCATAACACGCTTAATCACCATATTTCCACGGATTTTCTTACTTCAACCATAATTAGTAGTATGTTAATTCAAATAGGAATTCCAGAAATTTGGGTTTTTATCTACCTATGTTACCCGAACTTTCAAATAGGTTATACTAATTAACAGAAATATAATAGCATAAGTCATGAATTAATTTATGGATTGTAACTGATACTTTTACTTACCTAAAGCCCGAAACTTAAGCTGTTGGAATTTCTTCAAGTTAATATAAATTTCTTTGGTCTTCCTTTCACGTTATTAAAGGTTCCTCTTAGTTTCGTTTCTTGTAGAGGTTTCTCTTTTAGTGATCTTTATTTACTTGATAAGGATTAAAACATAGGAAAATGTGATGGAATTGACTAGTAGGTGACTAACCTCTTATGTTAAGCAAAGTTTCATTCTATCACACGTAAAATTGTGATTGGTTTAATCCAATAATGCATGTTGAAGGTTGACCGAATTTTCCATGTTATATTTGTTAGAGTTTGCATATTATAATTACAATTCGGTCGATTATTACTTAACACTTACCATTGCCCGATTTCTTGTTGTTTGTTCGGTGATTGTTAAATACAATTGTATATATTTACATAATACATCGGCCGAACTATCTCCTCGAAGTTTGTCTAAATCCTTAAGTTACAATCGGTCGATCCTACCATTCATTATTATCGATCGAACTAGTTCTTGTCATTTTATAACTCGCCATATCTTCTAACACCCCAATTATGCATGACTTTCGTCTAGACTTTCTTAAGTCCTAATTTGTAACACACATAAGAGTTATAAATCACACAGCATGAAATCATATAGACACATAAGCCACTTAAAGGCATGAGAATATGTAGGCATCGTATCATTGAAAATACTAATTAATCCAATCAAGTTCTTAATTAAATATTTTCTTCGCTACTTAGATCGTAAACTCGTAATTAGATTTTACGGGTATTACATCCTCCCCCCTTAAAAAGAATTTCGCCCCCGAAATTCCGTCAGCTGGAATAATTTCTTGGTAACGATTGGTAGGGAGTTGAGCTGGCTTGGTAGGTGAGAAAAATTCACCCTAGGAAGTTATCAAGGAATCTCAAATAATTTTCGAGGATAAAAAGGAATAGGATCCTGATGGAACAGATATGAAGGTTGTTTTCCTTAGTGGAACTCGTATTTCCTCGAAGAGCTAACAAGAATTCTTAAAATTCTAACTTAGGCGGAGATTGAAAATTATTAGCGTCCATCATGCTTCCGCTGCGCTATTCTGATATCGAACGAACATGTTTCCTCGGGATGATCAAAAGACTGGGGCATAGAATTATACCCCGTATATTATTGGATCTTTAGGTTTCAGGAATTCAGGTATGGGTTCCTATCTCGAACGCCTATCTACTACGATCACGATTCAGGTCGATACTCGAACTGGTATCAACCAAATCGGCTAAAAGAATTCTCGAGTCTTATCACATAAGTGGTGGATATCAAAGAAAGTGTGAAACCTATGTCCACTAAATTGCACGTTGAGGTTTAATCGGTTAGAAGAATACCTCCCATCTCGGACTGTTTATTTTCGGCTTCTTCCGCTGTAAGCATGTATACTCGAGCGGGGCCGTCAGCGGCTTGGCCTGATTTGCTCCCTGACTTCTAGATGCATTCTCTGGGCAGGCTATGGAGTAGTGGCCTGTCTTGCCACATTTAAAGCAAGTGGAGTTTTGGGAGAAACAGACGCCTAGATGACGTCGTGCACATTTTGGGCATACGGGTGCATTTAGTTGGGGTCTCCCCTGATTCGGATTTGTTTGTTGAGGTGGTCGAGGGCAGTTTTGGAAATTAGGCTTCACATTCGGAGGAACAAACGGTTTCTTCTGATTATTTCTGTTCCCCTTGGGTCCTTGTTCGAATTTCCTCTTAATCTCCCGGGCTCGTACAATTCGGCTTTCAGCTTGTTCAGCCATCAGGGCTCGTTCCGCCATTTGGGCATAAGTAGCCCTTGGAGTCCAGCCATGCCAACATCACGGTAAAGTTCTGGCTTCAAGCCCTCCATAAATCGCTCAATCTTTAACGCATCCGTACTTACCATGTGTGTGGCGAATCGGGACAATTGCTCAAATTTCCTAATATACTCTGCCACCGTCATTGTTCCTTGGCGGAGATTGATGAACTCGTTCATCCTTTGGGCTCGAACGGGAGCAGTGAAATATTTATTTCGGAAAAGCTCTTTAAAATGCTCCCAGGTCATTGTCAAGGGATCTTCGAGAGTCAGAATTGTGTCCCACCAATGACCTGCGCTTCCCCTTAATAGGTAGCTAGCGCACAAGACCTTTTCCGTTTCAGGGGTACGGCTATGTTGAAACATGGTTTCTAGGGTTCTAAGCCAATCCTCAGCCGAGGTTGGGTCAATAGCATCTTCGAAGGTTGGGGGGTTAAGTTTGCGAAATCTTTCCCCGACCATTTCGATTCTGTCGGCCTGAGGGAGTCCATTACTCGATTGCCCGCCAGCGTTTTGTTGCTGAATTAGTTGCTGAATCTGGGCAGATTGTTGGCGGACTAGTTCCGCGAGCTGAAGGATAGTCGCATCCCGACTATCAGTAGAGGCGGCGGGTTCTTTACCTTTATCTGCACCCCCACTATTTTCATTTCTTGTTCTACCCATCGTTCCTTTAACCTAACGTTCCTAATATCAATAAATCATGTAATACCAGAAATTCATAAAAACATAAAACTTACAGGCAAGGCCGCTTCCGTGCTTTTGAGTGTGTGTACATGGACAGTCTACAGAACCTATATCCTAAGCTCTGATACCACCTGTGGCAGCCCCGCCTTCCACCACTACTTTCTACACTAGTCACGCGACTAATGTCGTAATAATGAAATAAATTGTATGAAATTTCGGATAAAATTTTTCATTTCATAAAAGAGAATCGTAACTGTTCCTACAAAATTATCATGGGTCCTATTTACACAGGAAAGCGCGCATGCGGGTCAACATAAATTTATCTACTGGGCCTCCACGAGGTCGCATCCATGCACACACTTCCATCTCAAAAGCCCCCGGAAGCTTCAAAAGTCGGCCTCGCCGTGAAAATGATCACGTACCGTGATCGCGGGGTCCTACAACACATAAAAACGTGGAATGAGCTTAAAAGCTCAGTAAGTGAAAATCATGCATGCAATGCACGTGACCTAAATAGCGAAGGCATCCGTGCCAATGCTATTGACCTCTCGTATCCTTCTCGTTCTTTTCATTTCTTATAGGGCCCTCGGCTTTCAATCTTACTATGCACCATATAGAGCTCAAACCCCTAAGGGTATAAGTGACAAAACACACTGGGAGGCTAAACCCGAGTACTCCATCTGTGCGTAACCCTATGGTGCCTTTCAATCCCAATGCGGTAGACACTGAGAGGCTACCAGTGCCTTTCAATCCCAGTGTGATCCACACTGAGAGGCTACTAGTGCCTTTCAATCCCAATGCAGTCCCATTGAGAGGCTAACCCGGGCACACAAATTTCGTTTAACCCTAAGGCGCCTTTCCATCCCAATGCGATCTGACACGCGGGCGCTTCTCACTGGTAGCTTACTACGAGGTCGCCAACACTCGAGGTTCCCTCGGTGCCGCTCATACCCTCGAGTCGCATCCTCCAGGTTGCATCTCCCGCTACGGGGTATTTACCTGCCTCTCGTGAATCAGGCAGTCGGCCTCGTGAATCGCCGTAATATATTTCCCCTACCTCTCGTGAATCAGGTAATTCGGCCTCGTGAATCGCCGTGGTAGCATAGAAGAGCCGTGACTCATCATTGAGTCGACACAAATGCCCATATCGGCAAATATACATATCGCTTTCAAGCGATCTTATACTCATGCATGCTATCTCCCTGATTCTCATACTAGTCGTGCGTGCATATGCTCATGCCATGAATCATGTAAACATGCATGCAATATTCATAGAATAATTTACATCACATAAAAATCACGTAAATTTACGTCACATATAAATCATAGAAGTCACATAAAATCATGAAAGGCATATAGACACATAATTCATACACATATAATTATGTGTTGTAGTTGCGATTTCCACTTACCTGGTATCCTTAGCTTATCGTACGGTTAGTCACTAACCTTCAAACCCTAAGTATAGAAACATATAAAATTAGGGTTTGTTAGTTTAGTTATAATTTCACGAAATTGGCTTAATTTGAAAACCCTAATTTCGACTTTTATAAATTTCGAAACCCTAAAATTTAAAACTTTAACCTAAACTGAAAATTATTTTAAGATAGATCTCGATATATATTTATGCTACTATGGACTAAAAAATCTCGACATCATATACACATAAGTTTAACATAGATTTCGATATTATATGAATCTCGATATATGATATAGAATAAATCTCGATATATATGACATGCAAAGATCTCGAGTTGTATGATAATTAGATGTCGACATTGCATATTTAATACTACCTAAAGATTTCGGCATGATTCAAGATACATCTCGACACAAAGCATGAAATGGTTTCGATATTTTACTCAAAATGTCGAGATGGTTTATGTGAGGATCTCTATATTACAAGTAAAATGTCGAGATAATGTTCGATATTACCCACAAGAATCTCGATATTTGTCTTTGATATTATATGTAAAGACTTCGATTACAAGTTATCTCCTATATCGAAATGCTCTCACAATTTACACTATTCATAAGCATGATTAAAATATTATCTCCAATACTCTAAGTATGAAGTTCATCCTTAAGAACATATGAATTAATAAATTTGCTGATTTGAATTGCTCGAAAGTTCATCTCAATACTGGAAAATATCGTAAACCACTTAAGCGCCTAATTATACTTTCCACCTGAGGATTACCCTAAGTCCAACTTATATTCAATCCACCCGTATATCATCTAAGTAATTACTCCAAAATTCGGACCCTTAGAATTTTTTTTTCTATAAATATTGTTCTTCCTAACATTTAAACTTAAAAATATATGAATCTAATCAATAGTATTAGCATGAATTTAAACCGAGGAGTTAGGACTTTCAGACATAAGTCTTACTTGAAATCATAACACGCTTAATCACCATATTTCCACGGATTTTCTTACTTCAACCATAATTAGTAGTATGTTAATTCAAATAGGAATTCCAGAAATTTGGGTTTTTATCTACCTATGTTACCCGAACTTTCAAATAGGTTATACTAATTAACAGAAATATAATAGCATAAGTCATGAATTAATTTATGGATTGTAACTGATACTTTTACTTACCTAAAGCCCGAAACTTAAGCTGTTGGAATTTCTTCAAGTTAATATAAATTTCTTTGGTCTTCCTTTCACGTTATTAAAGGTTCCTCTTAGTTTCGTTTCTTGTAGAGGTTTCTCTTTTAGTGATCTTTATTTACTTGATAAGGATTAAAACATAGGAAAATGTGATGGAATTGACTAGTAGGTGACTAACCTCTTATGTTAAGCAAAGTTTCATTCTATCACACGTAAAATTGTGATTGGTTTAATCCAATAATGCATGTTGAAGGTTGACCGAATTTTCCATGTTATATTTGTTAGAGTTTGCATATTATAATTACAATTCGGTCGATTATTACTTAACACTTACCATTGCCCGATTTCTTGTTGTTTGTTCGGTGATTGTTAAATACAATTGTATATATTTACATAATACATCGGCCGAACTATCTCCTCGAAGTTTGTCTAAATCCTTAAGTTACAATCGGTCGATCCTACCATTCATTATTATCGATCGAACTAGTTCTTGTCATTTTATAACTCGCCATATCTTCTAACACCCCAATTATGCATGACTTTCGTCTAGACTTTCTTAAGTCCTAATTTGTAACACACATAAGAGTTATAAATCACACAGCATGAAATCATATAGACACATAAGCCACTTAAAGGCATGAGAATATGTAGGCATCGTATCATTGAAAATACTAATTAATCCAATCAAGTTCTTAATTAAATATTTTCTTCGCTACTTAGATCGTAAACTCGTAATTAGATTTTACGGGTATTACATCCTCCCCCCCTTAAAAAGAATTTCGCCCCCGAAATTCCGTCAGCTGGAATAATTTCTTGGTAACGATTGGTAGGGAGTTGAGCTGGCTTGGTAGGTGAGAAAAATTCACCCTAGGAAGTTATCAAGGAATCTCAAATAATTTTCGAGGATAAAAAGGAATAGGATCCTGATGGAACAGATATGAAGGTTGTTTTCCTTAGTGGAACTCGTATTTCCTCGAAGAGCTAACAAGAATTCCTAAAATTCTAACTTAGGCGGAGATTGAAAATTATTAGCGTCCATCATGCTTCCGCTGCGCTATTCTGATATCGAACGAACATGTTTCCTCGGGATGATCAAAAGACTGGGGCATAGAATTATACCCCGTATATTATTGGATCTTTAGGTTTCAGGAATTCAGGTATGGGTTCCTATCTCGAACGCCTATCTACTACGATCACGATTCAGGTCGATACTCGAACTGGTATCAACCAAATCGGCTAAAAGAATTCTCGAGTCTTATCACATAAGTGGTGGATATCAAAGAAAGTGTGAAACCTATGTCCACTAAATTGCACGTTGAGGTTTAATCGGTTAGAAGAATACCTCCCATCTCGGACTGTTTATTTTCGGCTTCTTCCGCTGTAAGCATGTATACTCGAGCGGGGGCCGTCAGCGGCTTGGCCTGATTTGCTCCCTGACTTCTAGATGCATTCTCTGGGCAGGCTATGGAGTAGTGGCCTGTCTTGCCACATTTAAAGCAAGTGGAGTTTTGGGAGAAACAGACGCCTAGATGACGTCGTGCACATTTTGGGCATACGGGTGCATTTAGTTGGGGTCTCCCCTGATTCGGATTTGTTTGTTGAGGTGGTCGAGGGCAGTTTTGGAAATTAGGCTTCACATTCGGAGGAACAAACGGTTTCTTCTGATTATTTCTGTTCCCCTTGGGTCCTTGTTCGAATTTCCTCTTAATCTCCCGGGCTCGTACAATTCGGCTTTCAGCTTGTTCAGCCATCAGGGCTCGTTCCGCCATTTGGGCATAAGTAGCCCCTTGGAGTCCAGCCATGCCAACATCACGGTAAAGTTCTGGCTTCAAGCCCTCCATAAATCGCTCAATCTTTAACGCATCCGTACTTACCATGTGTGTGGCGAATCGGGACAATTGCTCAAATTTCCTAATATACTCTGCCACCGTCATTGTTCCTTGGCGGAGATTGATGAACTCGTTCATCCTTTGGGCTCGAACGGGAGCAGTGAAATATTTATTTCGGAAAAGCTCTTTAAAATGCTCCCAGGTCATTGTCAAGGGATCTTCGAGAGTCAGAATTGTGTCCCACCAATGACCTGCGCTTCCCCTTAATAGGTAGCTAGCGCACAAGACCTTTTCCGTTTCAGGGGTACGGCTATGTTGAAACATGGTTTCTAGGGTTCTAAGCCAATCCTCAGCCGAGGTTGGGTCAATAGCATCTTCGAAGGTTGGGGGTTAAGTTTGCGAAATCTTTCCCCGACCATTTCGATTCTGTCGGCCTGAGGGAGTCCATTACTCGATTGCCCGCCAGCGTTTTGTTGCTGAATTAGTTGCTGAATCTGGGCAGATTGTTGGCGGACTAGTTCCGCGAGCTGAAGGATAGTCGCATCCCGACTATCAGTAGAGGCGGCGGGTTCTTTACCTTTATCTGCACCCCCACTATTTTCATTTCTTGTTCTACCCATCGTTCCTTTAACCTAACGTTCCTAATATCAATAAATCATGTAATACCAGAAATTCATAAAAACATAAAACTTACAGGCAAGGCCGCTTCCGTGCTTTTGAGTGTGTGTACATGGACAGTCTACAGAACCTATATCCTAAGCTCTGATACCACCTGTGGCAGCCCCGCCTTCCACCACTACTTTCTACACTAGTCTACGCGACTAATGTCGTAATAATGAAATAAATTGTATGAAATTTCGGATAAAATTTTTCATTTCATAAAAGAGAATCGTAACTGTTCCTACAAAATTATCATGGGTCCTATTTACACAGGAAAGCGCGCATGCGGGTCAACATAAATTTATCTACTGGGCCTCCACGAGGTCGCATCCATGCACACACTTCCATCTCAAAAGCCCCCGGAAGCTTCAAAAGTCGGCCTCGCCGTGAAAATGATCACGTACCGTGATCGCGGGGTCCTACAACACATAAAAACGTGGAATGAGCTTAAAAGCTCAGTAAGTGAAAATCATGCATGCAATGCACGTGACCTAAATAGCGAAGGCATCCGTGCCAATGCTATTGACCTCTCGTATCCTTCTCGTTCTTTTCATTTCTTATTGGGCCCTCGGCTTTCAATCTTACTATGCACCATATAGAGCTCAAACCCCTAAGGGTATAAGTGACAAAACACACTGGGAGGCTAAACCCGAGTACTCCATCTGTGCGTAACCCTATGGTGCCTTTCAATCCCAATGCGGTAGACACTGAGAGGCTACCAGTGCCTTTCAATCCCAGTGTGATCCACACTGAGAGGCTACTAGTGCCTTTCAATCCCAATGCAGTCCCATTGAGAGGCTAACCCGGGCACACAAATTTCGTTTAACCCTAAGGCGCCTTTCCATCCCAATGCGATCTGACACGCGGGCGCTTCTCACTGGTAGCTTACTACGAGGTCGCCAACACTCGAGGTTCCCTCGGTGCCGCTCATACCCTCGAGTCGCATCCTCCAGGTTGCATCTCCCGCTACGGGGTATTTACCTGCCTCTCGTGAATCAGGCAGTCGGCCTCGTGAATCGCCGTAATATATTTCCCCTACCTCTCGTGAATCAGGTAATTCGGCCTCGTGAATCGCCGTGGTAGCATAGAAGAGCCGTGACTCATCATTGAGTCGACACAAATGTCCATATCGGCAAATATACATATCGCTTTCAAGCGATCTTATACTCATGCATGCTATCTCCCTGATTCTCATACTAGTCGTGCGTGCATATGCTCATGCCATGAATCATGTAAACATGCATGCAATATTCATAGAATAATTTACATCACATAAAAATCACGTAAATTTACGTCACATATAAATCATAGAAGTCACATAAAATCATGAAAGGCATATAGACACATAATTCATACACATATAATTATGTGTTGTAGTTGCGATTTCCACTTACCTGGTATCCTTAGCTTATCGTACGGTTAGTCACTAACCTTCAAACCCTAAGTATAGAAACATATAAAATTAGGGTTTGTTAGTTTAGTTATAATTTCACGAAATTGGCTTAATTTGAAAACCCTAATTTCGACTTTTATAAATTTCGAAACCCTAAAATTTAAAACTTTAACCTAAACTGAAAATTATTTTAAGATAGATCTCGATATATATTTATGCTACTATGGACTAAAAAATCTCGACATCATATACACATAAGTTTAACATAGATTTCGATATTATATGAATCTCGATATATGATATAGAATAAATCTCGATATATATGACATGCAAAGATCTCGAGTTGTATGATAATTAGATGTCGACATTGCATATTTAATACTACCTAAAGATTTCGGCATGATTCAAGATACATCTCGACACAAAGCATGAAATGGTTTCGATATTTTACTCAAAATGTCGAGATGGTTTATGTGAGGATCTCTATATTACAAGTAAAATGTCGAGATAATGTTCGATATTACCCACAAGAATCTCGATATGTGTCTTTGATATTATATGTAAAGACTTCGATTACAAGTTATCTCCTATATCGAAATGCTCTCACAATTTACACTATTCATAAGCATGATTAAAATATTATCTCCAATACTCTAAGTATGAAGTTCATCCTTAAGAACATATGAATTAATAAATTTGCTGATTTGAATTGCTCGAAAGTTCATCTCAATACTGGAAAATATCGTAAACCACTTAAGCGCCTAATTATACTTTCCACCTGAGGATTACCCTAAGTCCAACTTATATTCAATCCACCCGTATATCATCTAAGTAATTACTCCAAAATTCAGACCCTTAGAATTTTTTTTTTTCTATAAATATTGTTCTTCCTAACATTTAAACTTAAAAATATATGAATCTAATCAATAGTATTAGCATGAATTTAAACCGAGGAGTTAGGACTTTCAGACATAAGTCTTACTTGAAATCATAACACGCTTAATCACCATATTTCCACGGATTTTCTTACTTCAACCATAATTAGTAGTATGTTAATTCAAATAGGAATTCCAGAAATTTGGGTTTTTATCTACCTATGTTACCCGAACTTTCAAATAGGTTATACTAATTAACAGAAATATAATAGCATAAGTCATGAATTAATTTATGGATTGTAACTGATACTTTTACTTACCTAAAGCCCGAAACTTAAGCTGTTGGAATTTCTTCAAGTTAATATAAATTTCTTTGGTCTTCCTTTCACGTTATTAAAGGTTCCTCTTAGTTTCGTTTCTTGTAGAGGTTTCTCTTTTAGTGATCTTTATTTACTTGATAAGGATTAAAACATAGGAAAATGTGATGGAATTGACTAGTAGGTGACTAACCTCTTATGTTAAGCAAAGTTTCATTCTATCACACGTAAAATTGTGATTGGTTTAATCCAATAATGCATGTTGAAGGTTGACCGAATTTTCCATGTTATATTTGTTAGAGTTTGCATATTATAATTACAATTCGGTCGATTATTACTTAACACTTACCATTGCCCGATTTCTTGTTGTTTGTTCGGTGATTGTTAAATACAATTGTATATATTTACATAATACATCGGCCGAACTATCTCCTCGAAGTTTGTCTAAATCCTTAAGTTACAATCGGTCGATCCTACCATTCATTATTATCGATCGAACTAGTTCTTGTCATTTTATAACTCGCCATATCTTCTAACACCCCAATTATGCATGACTTTCGTCTAGACTTTCTTAAGTCCTAATTTGTAACACACATAAGAGTTATAAATCACACAGCATGAAATCATATAGACACATAAGCCACTTAAAGGCATGAGAATATGTAGGCATCGTATCATTGAAAATACTAATTAATCCAATCAAGTTCTTAATTAAATATTTTCTTCGCTACTTAGATCGTAAACTCGTAATTAGATTTTACGGGTATTACACCTCCTTTCACTATACTTTAAAGATTTACACACTGAAATACATTTTCCTCAATTTTCTCTCAAGAACACATAAGAAAATAGCTAATGGGACGTCAAAGATGTTGATTTAAGTGTGATATTTCGTTATATGATTGTTGTTGTATTGCAAATGAGTGAAGACCTCCTTTTATAGGTGTTTTTCGGCCTAGGATTCCAGCTTTCCGTCTGATTTCCAGGAGATGAAACGTCTCCTGCCTTGTCAAGAACAGCAGGCTTTCTGACAGCTTTTTCTGCACTGTCATAAACAGTGAACTGTCCTGTCCAGTAGCTTCTGCAGAAAGCTTCAACTTTTTTTGCAGTGGTGCGGCCCTATCTTTGACAGCCACGTGGTGATCAACCAGTTTCTTTTCCCATAGTGTCTTTTCGGCTTCTGAACCTTCAGTGAAGCTTCCCCCTGACGCTTCCTCGGGACCTGCTTAGTATAGTAGGTCCCAAAACACTTCCCTAATATGGGTGTTAGTTCCCTAAAGTCTGCTGGAGGTCCCTTAAATTCTTCTTTTTACTTTCTTTCTAATAATCACCTTAATCTAATTATTGGCTTAAATTTATTATTTAGCCTGCCTAATTTCCGTTCCACATCAATTCATCTGCAACATAACAATCATTTAACGAAATATCACACTTAAATCAACATCTTTGACGTCCCATTAGCTATTTTCTTATGTGTTCTTGAGAGAAAAGTGAGGAAAAAGTAGTTTGAGTGTGTAAATCTTCAAAGTATAGTGAAGGAGGTTTCAGAGCGCCCGTGGACGTAGGATTCGCAAGAATCCGAACCACGCAATTCCTAGTCTTATTTCATCTACGTCCCTATCACGTCCCGTTCAAGCAAGCTTCACACACCATCACGTTTCCATAAAAAAACGTGACTCTACCGCTAAGTTATATGTATTTCCCGGACCTATAAATTTCTTTGATTGGGAAAGCCCCACATCAAGTAGTATCTTTGTCATATCATGTGTTTAATTATCGAAATCACGTAGATTCTTAATTCTAAATCTTAATTCACCAATATTGATACCAAAGATAGATATCATGAAATTAACAACTTTAAACCCACTAATCATAAAAGCTGCTTACCCTAATTCGTAATACCAATATATAGATGTTTGTCGTACCAAAACATATTTCAGTGTAGTACCCTACGTAGGTTACTTGCAGTATCCTATCTACCATGTGTTGCACTATCGAGAACAGATATATTCTTGTGCAAATATGGCTGAGAGCTTACACTAAATTGTACTACCAATATATAGATGCTTGTATCACCTTTATGTGTATATATATAGTACGTTGTTACTTTGTAGTACCAAATAATTACATGTTTTAATGCTTGAACAATTATCAAAAATCGTGTATTGAGCCGTTGGAGTACCAAATGGTACTGTCTTGTGGTACCATGGTAAAAAACTTGAACAAAAATTAACTTCCAGCATTAATATCATAAGCCATTAACAAACACAATACAAAACTATTTTATTGGAACATCAGCAATAACGCGGCATCATCATAGCATTAAGATCATTCATCTACCAACAATATTAGTGTCATTCATCCACTAACATCATAGTCCAAAATATAGCCTATCGGCAACATATCGATAAGAGAATGTGCCATAACCTATCGGCAACAATACCACCGCATTTGGTCAAACGTGCCATTCTTTAAGCCATGAAGATCACGAATAACAGCTTCTTTGCCTCTGTAAGCATTGTGGTAGCCCACCACTCTGCCCCACAACATAATTAGGTATAATAGGACCTGTTAAAATTAGGACGACAAACGCTTACCATATGTACTGCTAGAAAGCTTCAAAATGAACCTCATATAAGAAATGTGGGTACTGTAAATCAACATACTTCGGTACTGCATATAAGAAATTGCTTTAACCAACTAGTCAAATTTCAACGAAATATTAACCTCCCTCGATACCCACAGTATACTAACGGTTGAAAATGGAAGGAGGATTCAACTTTTTACAGCTCGACACCCAAAACGTGACGAAACCCAAAACGCGGCGACACCCACAGCTCGGCATCCAATTTAGGCCAATGCCTCTGCCATAAACGTCCAAAGTACACCTTATCAGAGTGTTCACTAGAACTCCATTCGCTTAAGCTCAATTCCGTTCGTTCGAGTTCGAGAAACTCGACGGAAAACCCACGATGAAAAAAAACAATAGAAAACTTACCTCAGCTTACCTGGACCGAGAAACTCATGGTCGATTGGGTAAACTCGGAGCTTTTCTGGCGAGGGCAGGAGCTGAAGGTGGAAGGAGGATTTGAGAAATGAAATCTGATATTGGAAGGCATCGATCGTAGGTGTATTTCAATTTATGGTTTGGAGAAGAAAATATATAAAAATAATAATAAATGACGGGCAAAGTTCTCATTTTTGTCAAGTGGGTAGTGATGTGCATGATTGTTTTGAAATAGGGAGTTTGATGATAAATATATGTGAGTAGGGAGTTAGTTGATTGAAAGTTTAGTTGGAGGAATTTTTTGAAGTTACCCTTTATTTTTATAAGCTTAGTCACATCAACTTTTGTTGTCCTCTCTCTCATAGGAACTGTTCATCATCTTCTCCAGGATGAAAATCGATTTCGACCCAAAATCTATATGAAATTCCAAAACAACTGAAATTAAAGAACAAAATGAATTGAAAAAGGAAAAAAAAAAAAAAGAGATAGCGGGTGAACAGTGCCCGCTTTATATAGCGCGACATTGTTTACTCCTCCAGATTCAGGGTGACTTTTGAAGTTCCATTGGAGCTTCTCCAATGTCATTAATGACGTTTAACGCTGTGTTTAACGTCTCGTTGGAGATGCGCTTAGGGGAATCGGCGATCTCTTGAGGCAATAGAATCTTTGTACGGATGGTAATTAGATTTATATAATTAATAATATTGATAGTCGTATATTTAATAGCGTTATTTCATTCACATTCACAGTTGCCGGTTATTTTTCATTAATATCTATTATGTTATATTTATGGTGAGAGTGACTATAAACTAAAAGAGAAAATATTAATAAATTGAAAATTTTACCCTTTCTTTTTGCGGTAAACTCTCAATTTTGTATTTTCTAATTTTAAATGAAACTATTTTACATTTAATTTCATCATAAATCAAAGTGATTTTTTTTATATATACTTATAAATAATTTTAACTAACAATTCTATTATATTTCAAATGATATTAATATGATACTTTATATACGCACATGTGTGCAAAAATACAAGCATATCATAAATGCATCATTTCGAATTATATTGAAGATTACGGCTAAAAATTGGTGGAGACTACAACTCTTATTTTTTTGAACTTGACTACAACTCTTATTGTGTTAAAATAAATGCGAGATTGGCAAAATGTAATAAAGAAAAAAAAAAGTTACAATCTATATAAATCTTGTAGGAGGCGTTGGGCATTCTAGTACGCGAGGAGGGTTGATGCAATGCGATGGACCACCTCCCGGCATAGGACTTTTCGGAAGCTTTCCGAACATAAATTTCTTACCAACGCCGTAAATTATGTGATGTTTATGTTTATTACCAACATTATCGTACTTAATAAACACTTTATGATCCTTCGACGTCGGAAAAGTCCTTGCCTCTGCATAAATTAAAACAACGAGGATTAGAGATAGAGTAGTGACGCAGAGGCAAGGCTTCATCTTTTTTATACTTGTTTTACTCATATGTTGAAGAGCTTTATGCTACTCGTTCCTCTATATATAAGAGATCATGGTCATCTTTTTGGTCATGATATGATGTTTTTCACTTCAATTGTTCTTGTTATTAGGTTACAGTCTTTGAACGGCTTTAATTTTTTTACTTAATTTGTGATGATTCTAGTCATTCTATAACAATAATAGAATTGGGGTAAGTGGTGGATGAAAATATTTATTTGACCTAATTAATTAAAATGAGTTTATGATTGACTAAATTTATAGTTAAATAAGTTCAGTTTATTTATTAAGATGACTTCGTTGATTGAATTAAATAGGATTTGATTTGACTAAGTCAGTCCATTTGAATGAATTGATGAAATGCGTTGGCATATTCTATTCATGGTGAACGATTTTAAAAATTAGTATTTTCCGCACGCGAAGTGTACTAAAAACATAACTATATTTAATGTTACTTTATATTTATGTTATTTATAACTTATAATGTCTGATGAAATATTAAATTTTATAATGTCTGATGAAATATTAAATTTACATATATATAAAAGGAAAAATAATTGAGGGGATATAAATTAAAAAATTAAAGATGGAAATGACAAACTATTTTAAAGTAACCTAAAGACTGATTTGTTATGATATAATCAAACTAAATAAAAAAAAAATAGAATTAAATTGTAATTACATAAGGGATAAAATTGACACACTAAGACAGTTGCTCTAATGTCATAAGCCTTAATATAGAGACTTTGTATTCCAAAAGTATATCAGGCCATTTGAAAGTTCTTTTTCCACTTAGATATATCTTCTTCACTCAAATGCATCATTTGAAATATACTGAATATAATTCTACTACCCAAAGTTGGACACTAACTACTCTTATAGTGTTCTATATATAAACGAGAGATCTATAAGAATGATGTTAGTGATTTATGTAATTGTAATGATGTTAATAAATTGAGTAATTCGATTTACATTTGATATGTCTAAGTATATCATGTTATTCGACTATGCATGATCTATGAGCTACGTAATTGAAAATTGTCGAATATTTAATCTACATGTGATTTTGTACTTAGTTGGCAAAATTATGTGATCCATGTCTCACATGCTAGATCTGATTGCGGATATACTCTGCTATTTATGGTAAAAACGTGCGAGATATCATGCTGAGCTATATATGAAAAGTATGATGTTTAAATATGGTATATTATGTATCCATTGGAATCTGTTTATTCTGGGAAGAAAAGTGTGATTGATAATCTTTGCAAGCATCTTACTTGGCTTATATTGAAAATTCGATTAGGATTATTCTCTTGCTGAAATTAAGGAATCATCAATAGGAAAGATCTCGATTGACTTATTCTATAACATGCTGACTCGATATCACATATGGAACACATCATCCAGAATATGAGAATATGCATTGACTTCGAATCTGTGCTTTTATATGAATTAAAAGCATGCTATTCTGAGCTAATGACCTTTGTGTATTATTGGCATATTGATTACTCGATGATTTCAGGGATTGGGTGCATGTTTTGATTATTAATCTTATGATTGACTTTCAATCTAAGTGTCGATTGAAAAGGGTTTACATGTATGAGCAATACTTAGATTGTCGAGGGTCTAGAACTTGCCTAAGTACGTACATGATAGTTTGAGCAAAAGAAAACGATTTAAGCTATTAAGCATTCACTTGCTATAGTCTTATTCCTACTGAGTGATCACTTGCGAATTATTAGCATACTATGTGATTCGATCCTCCACGAGGTACATTCTGTCTTCGGACGTGCTATCTTCGGACGTGAGCAGTGCACAAAGAGCAACGTCGACGTTTACGCTTACGTGAAGGGAAGGACTATGTTCCAGAGGCCCTTCAATAGCGAGCTGTTTCCACTTTCCAGACATGAATTGGAGATTCCCTGGAGCGAAACTCGGTGTGCGGTAACCTAGTAGTGTCTAATATTCGACTTTTTTCGGTTGTGTATTGGGCCTAATCAATCAGTTTTGTAACCAGCTAAGGTGACATATTATAGTGATTGTGATTGATTAAACTCTTGAGGAGCAACCCTTAAGGAGAGGAGTAAACTCCATTGGGGATATAACCTCTATAAAAGTCATGTTTCATATTTACTTTTCAGTACTTTACATTTTTCTGTGAGATATAACTGATACCCATCCGAGGCAACTAGGGGATAATCGACGAAACGCAATCACTTGTATAAGTAAATGTTTATAGGATATTACATCGAAAGGTTTTTAAGAAGAAGAAGAGAATATTCTTTAAGCCTAATTCACCCCTCTTAGGCATATTTTTTACTTCAGATGTAATAAGGTAGTAACGGTCATGAACTGGCAAACTTGGGGGGCTTGTGTAATCTGGCCTGCTAGGGTTACCAATGCATGTCGATGGATCACTTCCAGGTGTAGGAATAGGACCTCTCGGTAGTTTTGCGAACATGAATTGAAGCTCAACACCGTAATTTCTGCGATGACTATTGTTGGCGTGGCAGCGGACCCGGTCGAGTAATACCACGGGTAATATTTGAACAATTAAAGATAAAATGTGGACACCGAGATTTAATGTGGAAAACCCACAAACAAATTGGGGTAAAAACCACGGGCAAGGAAGAAGAATCCCACAGAAGAATAAGAAGTGAGAAATAGAGAGAATAAAAATAGAGAGTTTGCCGGTATTTTCTCCGACTATAAAGAGAGATATTGAGGATTTTCTCCTTTATAGATTGAGAGATTGTAACTCCTACATTTTTCCTCTATAGTGGATTGACTATTACCATCATCGTTCTTTGTTATGAAACCCTTATTCTCTTTCAACGTTAAATAAGGCCTTGCTTCTGCAAGAACAAATGCGACGAGGATCAAATTAGACTAGTGGCACACAAGGAAGGCTTCATCTTAGTTTATTAGGTTTTTTTCCTTGTGTATTTTATGTAAGGAGAGCTTTGGGTATTTTGTTCGTCTTATATATGAGACAGTATCATCGTATCTTTCTAATGAGAATACCTGCTTTCTTTCGGGAACGGATCCTCTGTCTAAAAACTATATTCCATTTTATATCCCACAATTTAGAACATACAAAATAAAATGATACTTATGAATATCGGAAAAATATAAAATATGGATATCAATTTGATTGTAACGAAATAAAGAATAAAATTAGATATGTTTATTTGATTATATCATATAAATCAAATGAAGTAATGGTGATTTTAGGATTTGGTGGAATATGTAATTAAGAAATTTTAAAATAAATAACACCAATGAACATAATTTCCCTTGAATTTAACACTTGTCAAATAACTGTGATTTGAGGCCAAAGTGGGACAAAAAAGTGGTAGAGATAATCTAGTCCTCTTTCTTTCTTTCTTTCTAAAATATTATGCGTGTAAGGTTACAGTGATTAAAGGACGTTGAATTTTTTACTTGATTTGTGTGATTCTACTCATTAACTATCTCGCAATAAATGCATTGTTAGGATATATATACCTTTGAAAACTATTGTATCATTCAATTCCGAGGTTTGGTCTAGATTTGGTTCTTTTTCGTCACACGTGTATTAATAAGATTAATTTCATTTAATCCATTAAACCTTTATATCAATTTGCAAATCCGATTTGAAAACATTGGCATAAGTATTAATTAGTCGATTCAAAAAATCTGTTAGCCCAGAAGAAAAGTTTCTTTACCTTTCTAAACCAAGGGATTGTTTTATAGTACGCTCGTTAAACACGTAAATCTGATAAATATTTCAATTAAATCGGCCGGAAACTAAAATACCGGACAATTTACCTAGATTTCCTAACAATCAATATGCCCAATACAACATATTTGATAGACTAACAACACCAGAAAAGATCAAAGGTACTTTATTATTAAACATCACGCCTTTTTTTTTACATAAAACGCATCATAAAGTTAATAAATAATCTAGATATCAGTTATGTTCGGGCGGCGGTGGAGGGCGAGTAGATGGCCCGCTCGGCGGAATAGGTACGCCTCTCGGGAGCTTACCGAATATTAACTTGTAATTATTCGCCATTTTCATCGTAGTTTTTATGGGCCTTGCATTGATTTCGCCTATACTTCCGAAAAAGAGCACCGAAGCCATCAGCAGAATTGCAGAGAGCACAACACTTAGCTTCATTTTTATTTTTATCTTAGAATATATCATTGATTTGTGTACCGTGATTTTTGCTCGTTTATATAGATGGGGGTACTTGTAATTTTATGGAAGTCGGCCATCCTTTTAAAGGTATAGTTATCTTTGGAGAAATGGAAAGTAGACTTTTGTAATGTAATAAATATATGATACTCGGAGATCGTTTGAACTATAAATGGACTCGAATATATATTAGAAAATCAAGCATCATCGCCTACGTAATATATACACAAGACTATTACTTATGTATTATTATGAATAAATTATTATGTGGATGTCGATGATTTAGATTTAATATGATAGATGAAATTTTTGCCTATAAATTGATTGTATCGTTCCATTGAAAAGTGTACATGACATTATACTAAGCTTCGTTTATATCATATGAATTTTCTTTGTCTTATATTATACTTAGTATTAAAGGCTTCCATATATACCATAAAATAAATATTTTATAACACGTTATCAGCATGAGGCTCTAACCAATCGAGGTTCGCCAACGTGATCACTCCGAGCACGAGTTCCGACCATTTGAATTTCGTCGACGTCATCACGCTAAGGTATAATATATACATTTTTATTTCATATCTTACAACACAAAAAGTCCGCTAGCTCTCGCGGTAACCCCCACAAACTTGTGGCGTGAGCACCAGATTTCGAATCCTAGCTGGGCAGTTGACTTTTAATATTATGCCATTTTATTCAAATTTGACTTTTTACTTTTATCACAATAAGGTTAATATTATTTACGCTTCGAACTATTTTTCTTAACCAATTGTTATATTCTTGATAGTAAAATGTCGAATCTTCAAAAGCTTGATATTGTTGCTCTGGATATCACGGGCAAGAACTATTGGTCATGGATTTTGGATGCCGAAATCCACGTTGAATCAAAAGGCCTAGGAACTACTATACAAGCTGATAATACGGCATCAAGCCAAGACAAGGCCAAGGCCACGATTTTTCTCCGTCACCACCTTCATGAAAGTTTAAAGGTGGAATATCTCATTGTGAAAGATCCACTCATTTTGTGGACTAATCTAAAAGAAAGATATGACCATCAAAGGACTGTGATCCTACCAAATGTCCAATATGAATGGACAAATTTACGCTTCCAAGATTATAAATCTGTAAGTGATTATAATTCTGCTATGTTCAGAATTACTTCTCAATTAAGATTGTGCGGACAGGAAGTTACAGAAGCAAGTATGATGGAGAAACCCTTCACTACGTTCCATGCAGCGAATTTGTTGTTACAACAACAATATCGTGAAAAGGGTTTTAAGAAATATTCATAATTAATTTCATGTCTCCTTGCTGCTGAACAAAATAATGAGTTATTATTGAAGAACCATCAATCACGACCAACGGGCTCTGCTCCCATTCCTGAAGTCAATATGAACATATACCAAAGTGATCGAGGAAATAGCTTTCGCGATCGTGGCAGGTATAATAATCGAGGTCGTGGAGGTGGTCGTGGTCGTGGCCGAGGTCGTGGCCGTAGCCGACAGCATTATGGTAATTATGATAATTTTCATCAGAAAAGGAAAAATGAAAACAAAGAGAAAACCGGCGAACAATCAAAAAGGCGGTTCGATGAACCATGTTCTCGTTGTGGTATGAAAGGTCATTATGCTCATACTTGTCGTGTGGCAAAACATCTTGTTGAGCTCTATAAAAAATCGCTTGAAAAAGGAAAGAAAGTTGAGACAAACTTTGTCCAAGATGAAGGAGGTTCTAATATCAACCTCGACGATATTCCCCACATGGATCTTGAAGAATTTCTCGCCGATCATAATGAATAAAAGACTTATTATTGTGTATCGTATTCATATTTTATGTACGTGTGCTGTATTATCATGAATTTTATGTGTGTATGTGCGCTGTATTATCTTGAATTTTATGTACGTAAGTGTGCTGTATTATCATGAATTTTATGTACGTGTATGTGCTGTATTATTATGAATTTTATATATAATTAATAATTAATGTGTTTTATTATTTTCTTGAGGGATGAACACATGTGGAGATATATGTCCTGTAGACAGCGCAACGACTCATACAATACTCACGGATAAGAAATATTTCATCCGATTGATTACTCAAGAAGCAAATGTTAATACTATTTCGGGAATTACAAAATTGATTGAAGGCTCTGGAAGAGCTAATATCTTATTATCCGGAGGAACAAAATTGCATATTGAAAATGCATTATATTCTTGAAGTCTCATAGAAACTTATTGAGTTTTAAAGACATCCGTAAAAACGAATATCGTATTGAGACTACAAAAGAAGGTGAAAATGAATACCTTCAAATCACAAATGTGATTTTAAATAAAAAATGCGTTATATAAAAATTGGCTGCATTATCTTCCGGTTTATACTATGCGTATATTAATATGATTGAGTCGAATTTTATAAACAATGATTTATTTGTGGTGTGGCATGACCGGTTAGGCCATCCCGGTTCAACTACGATGCGATGAATAATTGAGAACTCATGTGGACACACTTTAAAAAATAAGGAGATTATTCAATCCAATGAGTTATCATGTGATGCTTGCTCGAAAGGAAAATTAATCGTTAGACCATCACCGGTAAAATTGAAGAATGAATCTATTACGTTTTTAGAACTATTCAATGTGATATTTGTGGACCATTTAGATACTTCATGGCTTTAATCAATGTTGCAAAACTCGCTAGGCGCTAGTCGGGTGCTCGGCAGGGGCCTAGAGCTTAGGCAGTGTAGGCGGGGAGTAGGCGGTTTCTAAGCGGAAATTATACTCATTTTTTATTTTTTTTATTTTATATGCTAATTACCAAGTAAATATGTATTTGATTTATTCATCTACAGAAATAATCTCCTTATTAATATTTTTTGGTAAAAAAAAATTTCAGAAAAAATAAAAAATAGAAAAAAAAATAACTCGGCCGCCTAGCCCGCGTAGTCGGTTCCGTCGCCTAGACTGGCCGATTAAGTGGTACTCGCCTCGGTCAGGCCCGACGAGCGCCTAGGCGGCGCCTACTCGGCCGCCTAGGCCGAGTTTTGCAACAATGGTTTTAAGTGATACATCAACTAAATGGTCACATGTATCATTATTATCAACACGCAATGTTGCGTTCGCTAAACTACTTGCTCAGTTAATTCGATTACGAGCATATTTTCCTGATTATACAATTAAGAAAATACGTCTTGACAATGCTGGTGAATTCACCTCTAGAGCATTTAATGAATATTGTATGTCTATTGGGATTGATGTTTAACATCCCGTAGCACATGTGCATACTCAAAATGGACTTGCGGAATCATTAATAAAAAGATTACAATTAATAGCAAGACCATTACTAATGAAGTCGAAACTTCCCTTATCGTGTTGGGGATATGCTATTTTGCATGCAGCATCACTTATTCGCATTCGACCCACAAGTTATCATAATGTTTCCCCATTACAGATGGTTTTCGTTCATGAACCAGATATTTCCCATTTGAGAATTTTTGGATGTGCAGTATATGTTCCAATTGCTCCACCACAACGCACTAAAATGGGACCTCAAAGAAGATTGGGAATATATGTTGGATCTGAATCTAAGTCAATACTAAAATATTTAGAACCATTGACATGAGATTTATTTACGGCTCAATTTGCCGACTGTCATTTTGATGAATTAAAATTTCCAACATTAGGGGGAGATAAAGAAAATAAACAGCTGGTTCAAGAGATTAGTTGGAATGAATTGTCATTGGCTCATTTTGATCCTCGTACAAAATAATGTGAACTTGAAGTTCGAAAGATAATTCATTTAGCAAATCAATTGCCAGACAGTTTTACTGAGCAGAAAAAGGTGACTAAATCGCATATACCAGCTGTTAATGTTCCAGTTAGAATTGATACTTCTATTGATAATACTAATAATAAAATTGAGCCGAAACCACAGTTGAAACGTTGTAGGCCCTCGGGATCCAAAGACAAGAATCCTGGTAAAAGAAAAGGAGCAAATAAAATAGATGGTCAAATCGAGGACACGTCAACTCTTAGAGAGTCCATGGGCATAAATAAATCTGATCAGGTACCTGAAAATTGTGAAAATATTGAAAATGAAGAGATCTCAATAAATTATGCCCATAATGGAATAAGATGGAACCGAGACGAAGTCAACGTTGACGAATTTAACGTAGCTCTACATAAAATTAATGAAAATGAGGATCATGAACCAAAATTTATAAATGAATGTCGACAAAGAAGTGATTGGCCAAAATGGAAAGATGCAATTGAGGCAGAATTAAAATCACTTGAGAAACGAAAGTATTCGGACCTGTGGTCCGTATACCAGAAAATGTAAAGCTGGTTGAATATAAATGGGTTTTCATTAGAAAGAAAAATGAAAACGGTGAAATTGTGAGATACAAAGCACTGCTTGTTGCTCAAGGCTTTTCACAAAGACCTGGCATTGATTACGAAGAGACTTATTCTCCTGTGGTGGATGCAATAATTTTTCGTTATCTAATTAGTCTGGCAGTACGTGAAGGGTTCGATATGCATCTTATGGATGTTGTCACTGCGTACTTGTATGGATCACTTGATAGTGACATATACATGAAACTCCCTGAGGGATTTCATTTGCCTGAAAATTCAGGTCTCGAAATGAGTACTTAGCTGAATAAATTGCTCTACGGTTTAAAACAATCAGGGCGTATGTGGTATAATCGTTTAAGTGATTATTTACTAAAAGAGGGGTATAATAATGATCAAACATGCCCTTGTATCTTCATGAGAAGAAGTGTAAATGAATTTATCATCATTGCTGTTTATGTTGATGACTTAAATATAATAGGAACTCCTCAAGAGTTAACTAAAGCTATTACATGTTTAAAACGAGAATTCGAAATGAAAGATCTCGGAAGAACGAAATTTTGTCTCGGACTACAAATTGAATATTTAAATAATGAAATATTTGTCCATCAAGAGACTTATACAAAAAAGATCTTGAAAAAATTTTATATGGACAAAGCACATCCATTAACTACTCCAATGATCGTACGATCTCTTAATGTGAATAAAGATCCGCTCAGACCATGCGATGATAATGAAGAAATACCTAGTGGTGAAGTTCCATATCTTAGTGCTATTGGAGCATTAATGTATCTTAGAAGTCATACTAGACCCGATATAGCATTTGCAGTGAATTTGTTAGCAAGATATAGTTCTTCACCAACTAAACGACATTGGAATGGGATTAAACAAATATTCCGTTATCTTCAAGGAACTACGGATGCGGGATTATTCTATTCGAATGATTCACAATCACGTTTAGTTGGCTATGCAGATGCGGGATTTCTATCTGACCCACGTAACGGACAATCGCAAACACGTTACTTTTTTACACATGGAGGTACAGCTATTTCATGGCGATCGGTTAAACAAACCTTATTTGCTACTTCTTCAAATCATGCTGAAATATTAGTGATTCATGAGGCTAGTCGAGAATGTGTTTGGTTAAAATCTATTATTCAACACATTCAAGACACTTGTGGATTATCTACTGAGAAATTACCTTCTACAACATTATTTGAAGATAATACAGCATACATAGCTCAATTAAAAGAAGGTTACATCAAAGGTGATAGATCAAAACACATATCACCAAAATTTTTCTTTACGCATGAACTTCAGAAAAATGGTGATATTCATGTACAACAAGTTCGATCAAGTGAAAATCTTGCTGATCTATTCACTAAGGCACTTCCTCCAAGAATTTTTGAAAATTTGGTATATTCAATTGGAGTCCGAAAACTTAGAGATCTTAAAGGACATTCTCATCAGGGGGGATAAAATACGCGTTGCACTTTTTTTTCCCTTCACTATGGCTTTTCCCACAGGGTTTTCCTAGTAAGGTTTTTAATGAGGCAACAACTGAAAAGCGTATCTAAGAATGATGTATTTTTTCTACACTAGGTTTTTGTCACACTGGGTTTTTACTAGTAAGGTTTTAACGAGGCATATTCCAAAATGGACATCCAAGGGGGGGGGGGGGGTATGAATAAATTATTATGTGGATGTCGATGATTTAGATTAATATGGTAGATGTGGTAGATGAAATTTTTGTCTATAAATTGATTGTATCGTTCCATTGAAAAGTGTACATGACATTATACTAAGCTTCATTACATCATATGAATTTTCTTTGTCTTATATTTTACTGCTAGTAAATATATATTATACTTAGTATTAAAGACTTCCATATATACCATAAAATAAATATTTTATAACATGTATATTATATTGAGGAATTAATTATTCACTAAGGTACAGTAAACAATCAAATCCGACCTTTGTATAGCGAATTGCATTGCTATAATCCTTGGTCGGATCTTTTTACGTTTCTTATTTTCCAATTTATTTATCTCTATTATACATCATATATTTTTGGACAAGGAATGGTTGACATTATACGTACAATAACTTTCAAAATTAACCAACACAATAACGAAGAAAATAGGCAGTCGGGATAGATGACAGCAGGTCTATTTCACAAGCTCTTCCCATCCAGTAACTTCCTTTTATAACAGAATTTCACTCGACGAGAATCTTCCGTTTCGACCAAATGCAAATAAAAAAAAATCTACGCACTTATTGTTTGTGTGGGACAAGTCATGTCATGTAAGAATATTTAATAAGGTGAAAACCCGAATCTAGATACTGGGTTCATGTTCGTTAGAAGCCTTGACGTTGAACAAAAAACCTTTTGTCAAATTTGTTTGAACAATAGCACGTACATTCAGAAACTGCTAACTGGAGTATGGTGCTACGTTTTAGAAACCACAATGCAGTTTGAGTAATAACCAAACCACAGTCCACAAGGTAGTAACGTGTATGGGTGAAAGATGAGCTCGAAAGCTCATGAACAGGCTCGCCAACTTTTTTTAATTTAATTTTTATTTTGTACATTTTTTAATTTTTAATTTTATTTGTATTAAAAATCTCGAGCTCAAGCTCTTAGCTGAATGATCGAGCCCAGAAAATGAGTGGAGCTCGGAAAATCATATACAGCCCTACCCTGACAACGTGTAATATAACCACATGGATTAAAGCAAAATTTACCCATCTCACTTATGGTGTCTACGTAATATCCCAATAGTTAATTTTTTTTTTCTCTTCTTTTCCCAAAAAAAAAAAAAGAATATTCTCTTCTTTTCTATAGTCCAAGGCTTGCACATTTGTAGGCCCAATATAGGTTAGTCCAGCCCAAACACAATCAAAATCCCTACTATTCTATCCATCAACAAAACAACAACCATGAATGAAATAAAAATCTCATTTTCACTCAAAATCCCATCTTCTCCTCCATTCCGATTTCAAATGTTGTTGCGCGCTGCGGCGCCGCCGCGGTGCTTCACCGCCGTGTGCGCGTCGACGAAGCCCAAAACTCCCGGCGGAAAGGCCGCAAAGCAGGGTTTCGGCGGCAAGAAGAAAGACCCATCGTGGCAATGCGTCGTCAACTGCGGCGCGTGTTGCAAACTCGATAAAGGCCCCTCATTTCCATCGCCCGAAGAAATATTCGATGACCCTTCTGATATTCAGGTGCCAATTTCTTCTTCTTTTTTTGTTTCTTTTCCTCTAACCGCAAACTTAAACAAGCGATTTTCTGTAATTCGTCTCAGCTGTTCAATAGCTTGGTCGGCCCTGATGGGTGGTGCGTTCACTATGACAAGTCTTCAAGAAAATGTTCCATCTACGATGGTAATAACATTGGAAGTGACAAGACATTGTTATTATGCCGTTGTTTTTCTTCCTCTTACTTGTTGCTTCTTCTTCTCATTATTACATTGCCCAGAACGCCCTTATTTCTGTCGAGTGGAGCCTGAGATTTTGGACAAACTGTACGGTATTGACAAGAAGAAGTTCAACAAGGAGGCTTGCAGGTAATCAAAGCTACGAAATCTTCACAAGTGCATTTTTTTTTCCTTTGTCGATGCTTATTTTAGTTCATCTATCGATGGTCAGTTGCTGTGTGGATACGATCAAAGTAGTGTATGGAACGCAGTCCCAAGAGTTGGAAAACTTCAACCACGCTATATGGAGCTCAAGTTCGAAGTAAACATTGCTTGTCAATGGCGTTTGTGTAAATTAGTTGAACACATGTTTCTGAATATGCTTCAAAAGCACAGCAGTAACTGTGGACAAGGGAAGTTATTGCAGTATATCTCAAATGTAAGATGGGATCTTTTTGAGAAAGAGTTCTTGGTTTTGACGGCTATGAGATAATGAAAACTCATTTTCAGAGAAAAAAAAAAAGTCTTCTGTTTGCTAGTTGCTTTCACTCGATTTTCAGATCGTCGCCTTTTCTTTTTTCTCAAGATTTCACCTTTTCCCTTAAGAAGATGAATGAAGAAAAAAAAAAACTTGATGGCCTGTTGTGTAAATACACGCCCACACAACTCAAAACGGCAAATTGTAAGAAATGCAGGGTAAGATCCTATAGGATATGCGGAAACTCCCGATAATTATTTGCCTGAGAAATGACCATAATAATAGAAGAGACGAAAATAAATTTCGACAGTGAATACGAGATTTACGTGGTTCGGTCAGAATGACCTACATCCACGGGCCGGAGGGTAGAACTTCTGATGTGTTCTGCTGAAAGCGACCTTAGCTTGGCGACGAACTCGCGAGTCTTCCTAAACCAACGACGATGAACGCTTGAACCTAACACTAAAAAAACCAACAAAAACATGTTAGAGGGGGCCGGGGTGGTTGCCGGCGACGCCCCTCCGATGCTTAAGTCAGTTTTTGCTCGTAAAAAAGGAGTAAGACAGGTGTCAAGCTTAGTAAGAACGGTTTTCGTTTAAGTGTGCGTACCTGAGAATAACCCAACAGTTACCTTTTATACTGGCTCTGTGTTCCGTCGCCATGACCTGATCTCCCTCCGGCCCGCTTTTCTCGCGAGTGTCGTGGGGGATCGTGGTCCTCCCATTCAGCCCACGTTCCCCTCTTTCTTCCCTCTTTCGTTTTTTACCTTGACTTCTTCTTGCTGGTGTGGACTTACTCTGGTCGGGCTTTTCTTCCTCGGGCGTGTTCCTTCTGTTCGGCTTTATTCTCTCTTAGCCCTACCCATTCGGACCATATACCATCCTTCGAGCTGGACCGTCTCGACCATCACCCTCGGGCTTCCTGATAGCAATCTGCCCAGCCTTCCTTATTCTCCCTCATTCGGCGCCTCCTCGGGCATTCTTGGTTCTCCTGTCACGAGGGGATTTCTCGGGTTCGCGAGGGAGTTCCTCAGGCTCCCCTTCCTTTTGCGTCCCGCCCTTCCTTCGCGGGTTATTTCGTATCGCGGGTTATTTTACCGGTAATCGAGAATCGCGAGGGTAACAATAGTCCCCCCCACCCCCCACACACTAAACTAGTCCAAAGCGAGTGTAGTGAGTTCTGGGCGTGAGTTGTCGGTAAAATAACTAGTTTGGAAGTCCTCTTGCCCTTCTCGACGGGCTTTCTCGGGCTTCACCCTTCCTTGTCCCTCGAACCGACCCTTCATTAGGCCACGTCGCGACCTTTTCTTGGGGGGGGGGGGGGGGGGGGAATTACCGCCCTGTCTTGTCAGGTTCGAATCAACATTCGCACGTGTAAATCACAACGCCCTTTCCCCTTCCTCTCTTTTTCTTTTCATTTCTTCTTTTTCTTTTATTTTATTTCCGCTCTTTTACCCCCTTTTCCTTCTGTAGGGTTTTCGTTTCCACCATCTGCATTTCTCGTTTTTTTCTCCCCAAAAGCTTCTGAGAGCGCGGCGATTTCTTCCATTTCAGGCATTTTTTCTTCGCAATCCTGCCACCTTCTTTGCTATCGTCCTTGGTAAGTCTTCTCTTCCCTCTTTCTCTCTTCGTTATCCTCTGTTTTCGGTTTTATTTCTTGAAATCAGGCCTGTGTTTCTCGTCGCCATGGGCGATATTTTTGTTTCTCCGTTTTTGTGTTTCCCGTCTTCATTTACTTTGCCGGCCTCCTAGGGTTATGCCGGACCCTTCTACGAATCACACGGCGACTACGCTTTCCCCAGATCACCTGACGTCTTCTTCGGACCTTCATTTTCTGGATTCTCCTTCTCCTGCCACGTTTTTTCCTCTTTTCTCAACGTGGCGGAGGTTCTAAACAATTTTCCTGACTTAGATATTTTTCGCCCCCTCAAATTGTAGGGTACCCGAGCGAAAAGGCATATCTTCGGGCCTTAGACAGTTGGGTTTTGCAAATGGAAGACTTTCGCGAGCGCGTCAAGCTCCCGTGGCACGAAGTGAATGTGTCTTCCCTTCGAGAATCCCACATCCCAGCCATCGTCGATCAAGCTGGATTGACCCCCCGAGTTTGAGGTCAGGATTCCCAACCCTCGAGAGGTGGCTAGTGGGCCGTCCGAGGGCTTCCATACCTTCTATTTGGACCAGCTCGACATGGGTCTCCGCTTACCTCTCCCCCAATCTATCGCTGATCTCTGTAATTACTTCCAAATTTCCCCGAGCCAGCTAACCCCGAATTCCTACAGCCTCCTTATTTCCCTCGCTATCTTAATTGATTACTTTCAGCTCCCTTTTCTCTTTCGCTCGTGCTTTCTTTCTTGAAAATAGATAAGAAAGAGCACGATAAGTTCTTTTTTTTTTCCTCTATCGCTTCCGAGGAATTCCATCTCGGGAACCCCTCATCCCACAAAGGGTGGATGAGTAAATTCTTCTATGTTTGTTCTCCCGAGGGGAGTCCCGAGAACGACACCGTCGCTCTCTGGTCTAAGTCCACTTCTATATCGACACCTCTTCCATTAGCTCCTGATTCGGCGGTCCAGGCGTTCAAAGAGGCTCTCGGGCGTTGTCAGTCCAGTGCCCCCGAGCTTGTCAAAGACGACCTCCTCTGTCATTTCGTCTTCTGTTCCAAAGGGATGTTAGTTGATGACTTAGGTATGCCCCGTGAATCTTTTTTCCTCACCTATCTTGTTTTTGATCCGGTCTTTTCTTTTCTCCGTATCAGACTCCCGAATGGATCACGCCGAGTTACTAAAAATCTCGGAGCAAATGAAGAAGGGCGTCACCTCCCAGGCTCCTCCACCCACTTCCGTCACTCGGGCCTTGAATAAGGGAAAGAGCAAAGCCACCACTTCCTCGGCGGCGCCAAAGTCGGCTCCGAAGAGAAAAGCGCCTGTCGCCTCGGGTACTTCCTCGGCCAAGAAGGTTAAAGCGAGTTCTAAGGTGAGTTTGAGCACCCCTGAGGGTTCCCCTACCGTGGGCAACTCGGCGAGCAACCAGTTACTTTCACCGCCCCCGCGGGGCCCAGTGCGTGAATTTCTCCGGGAATTCTCGAATGAGGCCAATCGGTCTCACCTTCAGAAGATGACCCCCCGGGAATTCTTCTCCACTTTTGCTCAGCACATGGGTCAGCTATCCCTTTTCTTCTCTCCCTTTCTGCTCGTTTCCTTCGAAGGTACTTTATTTACCACCTCTTCCTCCCTTTTATCTTTATAGGCCTTTGCTTGTGCCGCCGAGGCCATGGATAGGATGCTCGACATGCATGAGGATTGTGTTGACTTCGCTCAGACTAAGGAGAAACTTCAGGAGGACGCGGAGCAAGTGAAAAGGGAAGCTGAACTTAAGGAGAACGAGCTAAAAAAGCAGGCGAGGGATGCTCGGGCCGAGCTGGAGAGGGTGAAGCGGGCTCTGGATCGTGAGAAGGATGCTCGGGCCGAGTTAGAGAAATCTCTCCAAGAGCTTGAGGAAAGCATCGCACAGGATTACCTCCCCCGAGAGGCCTATGGAGCCCAGGTCGTTACTTACTTTAAGTACTGGGGATGCCTGCGGCAATTTCGGGATGCTGGCTTCGTTCGCTACAAGTTCAAGCTAGATTTCCTGAACGCCGATCGGGCACTTGCCCAGTGCCCTCCCGGGGGATATAAACCGGAAAGCATAGGTCAAGGGGGTTCTGAGGATATTGTCCTCGAGGAGATGGTGGCCACTCCCTCGAGTGAAGAGAATGAGGAAGCCCCCCAATCCCCCATTCGTGCTCCGGAGAAGCCCGACGAGGTTCCCGAGATGGCTGCGCCCGTCGCTAACCCTGAAGTAGCCGAACAAGCTCGTGAGAAGGTTTCTGAAGATCCCTTGCCAGAAGAAGAGCAGCTCACAACCATGGTCGAGTCGGTGGTGGCCAGGGTTGGGGAGGATGCCGTGGAGTTTGATCAGGCCGGTTCGGCCGCTCCGCATTGAAAATTATTGAAAATTTATGTCTGTACCCATGAACCTCTTTCCTGTTTTCTCCCTTTGTGTATCTTATTAATATGTCCTTTCCCTTTTGGACAATGTCGTGATATGTCTTTTCCTTTCCAGACTCTACTATATTAGTCATGTACTTTCATCGGCCTCTCATGTTTGCCTCTGTTATCGCGAAGTCCCGATTTTTGGTTATCTTTCAAATTTCACAACTCAAAAGTCGGACACCCGGGGATTTTAAAATTAGTCGTTTGCATCTTTCCCGATCGCCCCCTCGAATTTGATTCCGTACGATAGACTCCCGATTGACGACTTTCTTAAGTGAGAAAGATCGAGAAATTGCCAGGTTGAAGGAGTTATTGGCTAGATCTCGAGCCATAGGGATCCCGTGACATAGGGACCCGAGCAAGAATTTCGAGGCACGCGCGGCGAGTTTTCCCCCCTTGCCTGAGCGGGATCTCTGAATTGTGGCGGAGGAAGGCTCCTGCTAGCCGAGAGGTTTTCGCTTCTTCGGGAGTGAGGCACTCAGGCACCCCTACCCTCGGGACCCTAGGCCATAGATCTTCCGTGTCTTAGCGTCTGCCGGCGTTTCGTTTTACCATCCTACGTTTTTCATTGTTTTAGTGGTGTCATGAATCCGACAGTTTTTATTGATTATCTCTGTTTCGCTCTTAATGAGGTCAGTGCTAATTTCGTTCTTTCACACAAATTATTTCCTTATTCCTATCAAAGTCTTGCTCGATCTGTTTTCTCGATGGCGAAATTATTTACTTGGTGAAATTCCTTAACCTTGTTTCTTCCAAGGCCTTGATCGAAATATATTCTCGATGGCGAAATCATTCAATCGGCAAAATCGTTAACCTCATTTCTCTCAAGGCCTTGATCGATCTCTTCTCGATGGCGAAATTGTTCACTCGGCGAAATTCTTTAACCTTGTTTCTTCCAAGGCCTTGATTGAGATCTCTTCTTGATGGCGAAATTGTTCATTCGGCGAAATTCTTTAACCTTGTTTCTTCCAAGGCCTTGATCGAGATCTCTTCTCGATGGCGAAATCGTTCATTCGGTGAAATTCTTTATCGGCAAAATTCTTTAACCTTGTTTCTTCCAAGGCCTTGATCGAGATCTTTTCTCGATGGCGAAATGGTCCATCCGGCGAAATTCTTTAACCTTGTTTCGTCCAAGGCCTTGATCGAGATCTATTCTCGATGGCGAATCGTTCATTCGGTGAAATTCTTTAACCTTGTTTCTTCCAAGGTCTTGCATCATACTTTACGAAAATAGATAACTTCATTCAATAGCATGTTCGAGAAATAAGAAACAACCAAACAGAATTGTGCAAACTAAAAAGCAAAGAAACAATGTATAGTATGAAAATGATAGGGGCTCGGTCCGTCAGGGGTAGTATTTCCTCAAGTGCTAAGCGTTGTGCGGCCTTTCCAGCTTCTTTCCTTCCATGTCTTCCAGATAATAGGCAGCCTACCCAGTCTTCCTGATCACCTTGTAGGGTCCCTCGTACTTCGGGTCGAGTTTCCCTCTTTCTTTTGTGTTGTATCTCTTTCATGACGAGATCACCTTCCTCGAACCTTTTCAAGCATACATTTCGGTTGTAGGCTATGCTGCCATCCTTAGTGCGGCCTTTTCTCTTCCTTCCTCGATTAGATCGAGTTCATCCGCGCGGAGTTGGTCGTTTTCTTCTGAGTACATCATCACCCGAGCGCTTCCCTGCCCTATCTCGACGGGCAGGATTGCTTCACTCCCATATACCAGACTGAACGGGGTCTCCTTAGTCCCGACCCGAGGCGTGGTTCAGTCCATCCAATCGAACTTTGAGCGCCTGCACGATGGTCCGGTTCGTTACTTCCACCTGGTCGTTGCTCTGAGGATGAGCCACTGAGGTGAATACTTGCTCGATTCCATAGCCGGTGCACCATTCCTTTAGCTTACGCCCGCTAAACTGCCTTCCATTGTCACTTATTAGCCTTCTCGGGACACCGAATCGGCATAATATGTTTTTCCAAAGGAAAGAGATAACCGCCGCTTCAGTGATGCGAACCAGCGCTTCGGCTTCCACCCACTTAGAGAAATAATCCACGGCCACCAGGAGGAACTTCTTCTGTGGCGTTACCCTCGAACGGCCCGACGAGTTCGCATGTTTTTGACATCTGTGGCAACCTCTCACCATCCTGATCGAGTCTGCCTTCATGGTTGGCCAGAAGAAGCCTGCCAGCATAGCCTTGCGTGCCAGCGCCATTCCCCCGATGTGGCTCCCGCAACTTCCTCCATGAATGTCCACCAAGGCCTCCTTGGATTCCTCCTTAGATAGACACCTGAGCAGGGGGCCTGCGTAAGACCTATTGAACAAGAATTTGAGCCCGAACCCTGTCATCGGGAAGAATTTGCTCCTCGAGGTATCGGTAAATGTCGTATCGCCAATCCTCGGGACTTATTTCCTCTCTTCCTTCTATCTGGTGGATTTGTGGGGCCCTTTCTATCTTGATTCCTTCCTCAGGCGGGTTCAACGCACTAGCCCATTTAACAATCCGGCTGCTTTTTCATTCTCCTTCCTGTTCATGAGTATTAGCTTGAACTCCTCAAAATTTCCTTTCAGCTCTTCAAAGGTCTTGGCATACTTGGCTAGCCTTTCTTCCTTAATGGTGAAATTTCCCTCTGTCTGTTGGACCGCCAGCTGTGAATCAGAATATAAGGTCACTCGGGTTAGTCCCATTCCCCAGCAGTCCTCATCCCGAGCAGCGACGCTTCATACTCGGCCTCGTTGTTGGATGCTCGGAAGTCTAACCTTACTCCCAAACTGGTTTACAGAGTGAAACGATCACAAGCCCGACTCCCTTTCCGTGTTGGCAAGAGGACCCATCCACATAGATCTTCCATATTTCCGCGGGTCCTTCTTCCAACATCTCGACAATGAAATCCGATAGAGTGAGCCTTGATGGCGACTCGGGGTCTGAACTGGATGTCGTACTCCCCCAGCTCGGTTACCCATTTGATCGACCTTCCAGATACGTCTGGTCGAGTCATGATCGTTCCTATCGAACTGTTGGTCAGCACCACAATCGGGTGTGAGAGGAAGTAACGCCGTAGTTTTCGCGCCGTGATTACCAGAGCTAGAAGTAACTTTTCTTGAGAAGAATACCGAATCTCTGCTCCTTTCAAGATATGGCTGACGAAATAGACTGGTTTCTGCACCTTGTCTTCCTCCCTGACCAGAACAGAGCTTATGGCCCGAGGAGCAGTGGAGAGGTAGACTGTTAGCTCCTCCGTGGGCTTCGGTTTATTCAGCACTGGTAGCTCCTTCAAGTATTCCTTCAGCTCCTGAAAGGCCTTTTCGCATTCGGGCGTCCATTCAAAGTCTTTCACTTTCCGCAGCACTTTGAAGAATGGCATACTTCGCTCGGCTGATCGACAAATAAATCGGGACAACGCCGATCCTCTCAGTCAATCGTTGAACGTCATTGCGAGTCTTCGGTGATGCCATGTCTGCGATTGCCTTCACCTTGTCTAGCTTCTATGGGCGACCGGGTCACCATATACCCCAAGAATTTTCCCGATCTGACTTCGAACGTACACTTGGCAGGATTCAGCTTCAGCCCATATCTTCTGGCCGTGGAGAAGGTTTCCCGAATGTCCCCCGAGAAACTGCTTTGTGTCTACAAATTGATCAAGATATCGTCCACATAAACCTCCACATTCCTCCCAACCTGGGCTCTGAACACTCGATCCATCAATCTTTGATAAGTGGCCCCGGTATTTTTCAAACCAAACGGCATGACCACATAGCAAAAAGTCCCCTCGGAGGTGAAGAAGCTGACCTTGGCTTGGTCCTCTTTGGCTAGCCCGATCTGATGATAACCCTGTAAGGCATCCAGAAAGCATAGCAACTCGTGTTCAGCCGTGGAATCCACCAGCTGGTCGATCCGTGGCAAGGGGTAACAGTCCTTCGGGCAAGCTTTGTTTAGATTCCGGAAATCAACGCACATGCGCCACTTCACCCTAGGCTTGGGAACCAAAACGACGTTCGAAAGCCAGGTCGGGAACTGGACTTCCTGAATATACCCCGCCTTCAGGAGTTCTCCCACATGTTTTTTCACTATCGCATCCTTTTGGGCCCCTAAGTGTCTCTTCTTTTGAAAGACGGGGCGAACCGCGTGGGAGATGTTCAGCCGGTGCTCCATTACGTCCTGGGGTATCACTATTAGCTCGCTCGCGCTCCAGGCGAGCACATCCTCATTCTTATTCAGCTGCATGATGAGATCTTCCTTTAACTCAGGGGGCAGATCTCGGGCTATTTTGACCGTTCCCGAGGGGGGTCGGATCATGACCTCTTTCATCTCTTCCTCGGCTGTCAATCCCTGAATCATATGTATAGCGAAGGAGGCCTCGCGGTTCTGAGGGTGACCATCTCGACGGTTCTTCAGGGATTTTAGTTCAATTCTAACCTCCTCCACGTAACATTTGCGCGCTACCTTTCGATCCCCGAGCACCTCTCCTACTTGGTTCCCGACAGGAAATTTCATCTTCTGATGCGGGGCCGACGTGAATGAGCTTAGTGCTGACCGACCAAGTATGACGTTGTACGACGAGGACATATCGACTACTAGGAAAGAGGTGATCCTCGTCTTCTTGAATTCTCCCGACCCGAGGGTTAAGGGTAGGCGTATCAGTCCTACCGCCTCGATCGCGTGCCCCGTGAATCCGAATAGGGCCGTCTCTACCGAGTCCATGCGATACTCTCCCAACTCCATCTGGCTTATCGTTTCCTTAAAAATAATGTTCACTGAACTCCCGTTGTCAACGAACACCCTCCCTACGTCGTGATTGGCTATTTCAGCCCGGATAACTAGGGCATCTTCATGAGTGTCATCTTCGTCGTGGAAATCCTCTGGCCCGAAGGATATGGTCGGTCCTGAGCACCTCTTCCCAGGAGTTATCTCCCAGCTCTCCAACTTTCTCACCTCGGCTTTCCTGGCTCTGTTCGAATCTCCGATCGCAGGTCCGACCGATATCATATTGATCCGACGTGGGGGTGCATAAGGTTTTTCAGGTGCTCGATTATACTCGGGAGTGCGTCGGCGGTTGTCTCGTTCTCGATCAGTCTTGGCCTCCTTTCGCGGTTCAGTCTCCCTTCGTTCGGGGAATCGTTGATATTGTCTTGAAGACCGCTGGTATCTCTCCGGGCGTCTGTCGGTCACATAGGGTTGCCGTCTTCCCGTCTCTTGTTCGAATTCTCTTCGGGGGTACTTGCGAGGGGCGTTCCCGCCTCCATCCTCTACAAATTCTGGTCGGGCTTCGGGGTTTGCTTCCACCAGTCTCTCAAGCTCATCATTCAGGTGAAAACACATTTCCGTGGTGTGGCAGTACTCGCGATAGAACTCGCAGTATTCTTCCGAGACGGGTTTCCTCGGTCCGTTCCTGCTTCCAAAGGGTCTCTTTAAGAAGTACCGTCCTTTGCACATCTCCAACGCCCTCGCTGTGAGGAATCGGCGCACATAATCGAAGTATTACACACAGCGGAAATTAAAATTTTTATATCAATATGTCAACTGATTCCGATAGTATCCATGCGAATTAAAGCTAACTAGTTTGCAGATATATACCTGTTCTTTCTTCGAGATGAGCGATGTTTGATAATACCAAACGTATGGTATCTCTACCGATCCACCAATAATTCGATCAAAGAATCGCCCTTTCTTTAGCTAGAAATACTCGAACGATGGTGTGTGATTCACAATTTCTCTAGGGAGTCCAAAACTCTTTTTGATCCCACGTGAAAAATGCCTTCCTTCTAATAGGTATAAAGATGTGTATATATGTGAATCACGGCTCCTCCATCTTAGTAATTAAAATCTCATTGAATTATTAAAATGATTTACTCCCATAATTACACCATTATTTCCATAAGACAAGTAATCATATAATAACCATAAAAGATCGTATCTTTGTGGTTTACAATTTACCAATCATAGGCGTATTACTTGTTATATCGTCTTAGTCCAATCCACAATAATAGAGCATAGCCGATTTCCTCAATAAATGATAAAATATATACCATATATATTTATCATTTCATATCACATATCTTATTTGAATCTTTATTTATTTTGTATTATATAATGAAAAGATAAATTATCTCATAATAAATTTCTCATTATATTTACATCTCCATGTAACATACAGAAAATAAATTCTTCGATCTTTTCTTTTCGGTGTGACCCAGTAGGATCCATGTCACATTGGCAATAGAATTTGAACCCTTTCTAATTCTATAAATCATAAGCGGTACCTATCACAAATACGAATCATCATCCTTAAGCAGTAATTGCCCGTGTCAATTCCTATCACATAATATCCTAAATAAGTTCAAGGTTGGAATGTGTCATCCTCGCAACTTATTTATTTCTTGATTCCAAAAGTTTATAATAAATATGATAGCTCTTAATCACATTGCATGCGTTACGATATCACTTTTATCAAGGGGCCCGTGGATATTATCACTCATAAAATATGAGGGACAAAATATTCTTGATGAACATAATCCACTGCACTAGTCACGCTTGTCGTAACACCACCCGTATAGTTACCTTTTACGGCTAACGTTGAGCGATACTAACGGACACGCACTTTTAGTGTTGAAAAATGAACATCTCATATTATAGAATTCAAGACACGTATGAAACATTAATGACACAAACACAATCCATAATATGTTTCATTCCGGGTCTATCCGATATCATAATCTCCATTATATATCTGTGTGATTAAATTGATAACTCTTTATCAAATACTTTGTAGAATATAACTATCATTTAATCCACACATTAATCTTAAACATGATAATTAGTGTTCCATGCTAAATATCAAGATTAATGAAAATTTAGAGTAAATATTATTTAATTCAATATGGAATTCTACAATCTAAGTCATCGACTTAAATGACCCATAAATAATTAATTTACTCAAGGAACAAAATGATATAAATCATTCAATTCGTGAAAATAAAAAAAGCGCAACAATATAAATGTTGGCTTCTTGATCACAATACTAACAATCTCCCACTTGATCTAAAGCCAAAACCAAACATCTCTATGCACGTAGCTATAAACAAGGGTCCTCAGAATAATCATATATTTCAAAGCCAATTTCCATCGTATCTAATACCCATAGATTCACTATGAGAAGTGTGCTTGGCTTGAGGTAAAGATTTTGTCAGTGCGTCGGCTGTGTTGCCGGCGGAATCAACTCTGCAAACCTTCACATTACCTCTATCAATGATTTCTCGTATTAAGTGATAACGACGTAGAACATGTTTGGATCTTTGGTGTGACCTAGGCTCTTTCGCTTGAGAAATAGCTCCATTGTTGTCACAATACAACTCAACTGGGCCATCAATACTAGGAACTACACCAAGCTCAGTTACGAACTTTCTTATCCAACATCCCTCTTTAGCCGCTTCAGAAGCAGCTACGTATTCTGCCTCAGTAGTGGAATCTGCTGTTGTTTCCTGTTTGGAACTCTTCCAACTAACAGCACCTCCATTGAGCAGAAATACATATCCTGATTGCGATCTCATATCATCATGGTCGGTTTGAAAACTAGCATCAGTGTAACCTTTTACAACGAGCTCAGGTTCACCACCATAAACAAGGAACATATCCTTAGTCCTTTTCAGGTACTTGAGGATATTTTTAACTGCACGCCAATGTGCTATGCCTGGAGTTGACTGATATCTGCTTGTCACACTAAGCGCGTATGACACGTCAGGACGAGTGCATATCATGGCATACATGATAGATCCAATTGCCGAAGCATATGGAACCCTACTCATCTCATTCAGCTCAGGTGTTTTAGGACACTGATTTTTGCTTAAATGTATACCATGTGACATAGGTATGAAACCTTTCTTGCAATCTTGCATAGAGAACCACTTCAACACCTTTTCAATATATGCACTTTGACTCAATCCTATGAGTCTCTTCGATCTATCTCTATAGATCTTGATGCCCAAAATATAAGCAGCATCGCCCAAATCCTTCATCGAGAACACTTTCATTAACGAGGATTTGACAAACTCCAGTGATGGAATATCATTGCGATAAGAAGCATGTCATCTACATACAGTACTAGAAAAACTATTGCACTCCCACTAGTTCTCTTGTATACACAAGGTTCCTCTTCGCACTTGATAAAATCAAACATTTTGATCTCTTTATCGAAGCATTTGTTCCAACTTCGTGATGCTTGCTTCAACCCATAAATGGATTCTGAAGCTTGCATACCTTCTTACCATTCGATGGATCTATAAAACCCTCTGGTTGTGTCATGTACACATCTTCTTCTAAATCACCATTTAGAAATGCAGTGTTAACATCCATTTGCCATATTTCATAGTCGTGAAATGCGGCAATTGCTAAAAGGATCCGAATCGACTTAAACATAACAACTGGTGAGAAGGTTTCGTCATAGTCAACTCCTTGAACTTGTTTGAAACCTTTCGCCACCAGTCGTGCCTTGTATGTTGTCAGATTACCGTCCATGTCTGTCTTCCTTTTGAAAACCCATTTGTTTTCAATGGCTTTTACACCGTCGGGAAGGTCGACTAAGTTCCAAACTTGATTGTCGTACATGGACTGCATCTCGGATTTCATGGCTCCTAGCCACTCATCAAAGTCAGGTCTGTCTAATGCTTTCTTTATAAGTCATTGGGTCCTCGGTATCTAATACCAATATCTCGTGTAGTCCCATGAACCTCGCAGGCCTTCGGACTATCCGTGTTGACCTACGTAAAGGTTGTTCTTCCGGCTGAACCTCCTCCGCAACAATTTGTGGTTGTTCAACTTCGACCGATGTCGAATCAACTTGAGGCAATACTTGAGCCTCTTCCGCAACTTGTTGCGAAATTGGGTCTTCTTGACTCGCGCTGGTGGAAGCTATCATGGGTTGGGACACATGATAAACCATAACCATATCATCTTGTAGTGTCCCTTGAATTTCTTCAAGTCTAACGCTACTATCGTTGCCTTTTCGTGTGAGAAACTCTTTCTCCAAGAAAACGCCATGTCGAGCAACAAACACTTTGTTCTCCGACTTATGATAGAAATAATATCCTTTGGTTTCTTTAGGATATCCTACGAAGAAGCATTTATCTGATCTAGGGCCAAGTTTATCAACCATCAACCTTTTGACGTAAACCTCGCAACCCCAAAATTTCATAAATGTCATATTTGGTACCTTACCAAACCACATCTCATATGGTGTTTTTTCTACAGACTTAGAAGGAACTCGGTTTAGTGTGAATGCAGCAGTTTCAAGCGCATAGCTCCAAAAGGAAAGAGAAAGTTCAGTTTGACTCATCATAGATCGAACCATGTCCAACAAGGTTCTGTTCCGCCTTTCAGAAACACCATTCCATTGCGGCGTTCCAGGATAGTCAACTGTGAAACAATTCCACATTCTTTAAGATAAGCACCAAACTCTATGCTCAAATATTCACCTCCACGGTCTGACCGTAAGGCTTTTATTTTCTTGTTGAGCTGGTTCTCAACTTCATTCTTGAATTCTTTGAACTTTTCAAATGATTCAGATTTGTGTCTCATCAAGTAGACATAACCATATCTACTGAAATCATCTGTAAATGTAATGAAGTATTGATAACCTCCCCGAGCATTAGTCGTCATCGGACCACATACATCACTATGTATTAGTCCTAGTAGGTCATTTACCCTTTCCCCTCGTTTAGCGAAGGCGCTTTAATCATCTTCCCGAGCAAACAAGATTCGCATGTCTCAATTGATTCTAAATCAAATTGACCAAGAAGTCCCACTTCTTGTAATTTCTTAATGCGTCTCTCATTTATATGACCTAGGCGACGATGCCACATAAGAGTCATACTCCCATGAGAAATCTTGGATCTTTTGTTATTGATATTTAAAACTTGTTTTTCCATCTCAAGCAAATATAGACCATTCTTCTCATAAGAACATCCATAAAAATAAAAATTTTTTATAAAATGAAAAGCAACCATTCTTAATGGTAAATAAAAATCATCCATGTCTAAACATGAAATAGAAATAATATTTCTTGAGATAGATGGAACATAATGAACATTTTTCAGTTCTAAAATAAGCCCACTCGGCAAAGAGACATCTACGCATCCAATAGCAACAGCTGCAACACTTGCACCATTCCCGACACGTAGTTGTACTTCGCCTTGTCTTAGCATCCTCTTATTCTTTAGTGCCTGCATATTCAAACAAATACGAGCGCACGATCCGGTATCAAATACCCATTCAGAATCAGAAGTAGCAATATTAACTTCAATAACAAATATACCTGAAATGGTTGGAACCTTTCCATTTTTCAAGTCATCAAGATACTTGGGACAATTTCTCTTCCAGTGCCCAATGCCTTTACAGTAAAAGCACTCAGCAGTAGCAGCAACCTTGGCCTTGGGAGCGCTCGAAGCGACAACCTTAGCCTTATTTTTTACCAACATTTGGTTTGCCTTTTATTTGGCGCTTGAATTTGTCTTTCTTAATCTTTTTCCCACCTGGATGAATTGCGAGCACATGAGAAACTCCTTTCTTCATGTCAAGTTCAGCAGTTTTCAGCATCCCATGGATCTCATCCAAGCTCTTGTCCATTCCATGCATGTGATAGTTCATGATGAACGATGAATAGCTGGGAGGAAGAGAGTTGAAAATAATGTCTGTGGCTAACTCCTTGCCCACAGGAGCTTCAAGTTTCTCCAACTGCTCCACATAACTCAACATCTTGAGCATGTGATCGCCAACATAGTTACCCTCAGACATCTTACATGCCAGCAAAGCTCTAGTCACATTATACCTCTCAGCACGTGCATGCTCTTGAAACATTCTCTTGAGCTGCTCCATGATATTGTAGGACGTGCTCAACTCGAATCGTTTCTGCAGTTCGGGTGCTATCGTCGCCACAATCAGACATTGTACATCGATCTCATCGCAACAATGTCGGTCGTACTCATCGACCTCCAACACTTGAATTAGCATCGGGATCTTTGGGAATGGGCGTATTAATTACATATTCCTTGCGCTCTAGCCTTAGAACAATTCTTAGGCTACGGTACCCAATCAATAAAATTGGTCCCATTAGAGCTCAATTTTTCCTTGTCCAAAAGCGAACGCAACGAAACAGATTGTCCTGCCATATCTACGTCACAGAGGAAAAAGGTTTCAGTTATTTTCACGTAAATGTTTTATTCACAAATAAAACTCCCACTACATTTTAATGCCCCACAGTAGTAGGTCCAAGATCCATATTTTCACTAAGAATAAGCTAGCGTCGGCATGAACTTTATCTTAGTTATTTTAGGTAAGCAACACCTTGCTAATCAAATCATATTTGACTCTTGGTTTTGTTAACATCGTATATCAACAAAACTTCTCCCCAAGACCCAAAACAATTTTTGGTCTCTTGATAAGCAAACTCATTCTATTTGATACGGCATGTCGGACATACCCCACAACTCTTAAAGATTGAACACGGTGCCTACTGAGTAGGTCCCACCAATATTCTTTCTAAATTCGGCGTGGATAGAATTGTAAGGAAGTAGACTTAATTTTAAAAGGGACTATATTCGTTAATCTTATTAACAAATATTTAAATCATTTAAAATGTTAAAGATGCAAATTATCTAATAATCATACTATATTTGAGATAATAAAATCTCAATGTTCGGTCAATCCTATTAACCAAACCGAAAATCACAAGATATATGCAACTGCTCATTTGATGGATATCCAATACGATGCAAACGATAAGCATGTGATATTTCAATCATCATCACGACAGACAGTGGCGGATCTAGCATAGGGCCGGGGGGGGGGGGGGGGGCACGGCCCCCCCGGAAATTTCCGAAATTTTTAGTACTATATGTGTAGTATATAGTGTTAGTCGGTATAAATACATCTGTTTTTATAAATGTTTTAAAATGTCATGTAGCGTGGTGGTCAGGGAGCATTTTCTCACCTTTGAGGTCTGGTGTTTGAGTCCGTCTAGCATCATTTTTATTATTTTTTAAAGTTGTTTAATATTAATTTTTTTGCTTTAGCGTTTTTTATTATTTTTTTTTGTGCTGACCGATTTTATAGTGTCTTTCAGTTCGCACTTTAATATTTCTTTTTTCAGTTTTTTAAATTGTTTGCATGGTCTATTAAAACTTTTATTACACACTTGCAATACAAAACCTATTTACAAAACCTCTATTTTCTTATATCATTATTGTTTTATTATTATATCAATTATCAATATCATATCATGCTCCGCATTCCGCAATATCAATATTATAGCATGTTGTTGTTGTTTGAGATTCATTAAGGTTATCATTGATTCTTTTATATTGATATTTTGTGTGCTAATTTTTACAAATTGTAGTATTTCATATGTTTGCTAGAAAATATATCTCAATTGATTAAATTTTCAAAGAAAGATAGTAAAAGAAAATTTCTATTCGATGTTTACGTAATCACTAACTATTGTAAAACCTCTATAAATTAATAATATTGGGGCTATTAAATTTTATTAACTTAGAGAGATATTATATCGATAAATTAACATTGAGACTATCGCTAATTTTATTGTTACAAAGCAATCATGACAGAACACCAACGAAAACCAAATAGTCATCCCATCACATGAAATACTTATCAAGTAAGCTTTCTGTAGTCAACGTAAGGCACATGGAATTTTATCATAATATTAAATCAACATGTCATTTTAAACGTACATATCAGAGGTAAAGGAAACAAGCGTCCCATACAACCAATCAAGAAACTGAACGACGGCTCTGATACCACTGTGAGGAATCGGCGCACATAATCGAAGTATTACACGCAGCGGAAATTAAAATTTTTATATCAACATATCAACCGATTCCGACAGGATCCATGCGAATTAAAGCCTAACTAGTTTGCAGAGATATACCTGTTCTTTCTTCGAGATGAGCGATGTTTGATAATACCAAACGTATGGTATCTCTACCGATATCCACCAAGAATTCGATCAAAGAATCGCCCTTTCTTTAGCTAGAAATACTCGAACGATGGTGTGTGATTCACAATTTCTCTAGGGAGTCCAAAACTCTTTTTGATCCCACGTGAAAAATGCCTTCCTTCTAATAGGTATAAAGATGTGTATATATGTGAATCACGGCTCCTCCATCTTAGTAATTAAAATCTCATTTAATTTTTAAAATGATTTACTCCCATAAATACACCATTATTTCCATAAGACAAGTAATCATATAATAACCATAAAAGATCGTATCTTTTGTGGTTTACAATTTACCAATCATAGGCGTATTACTTGTTATATCGTCTTAATCCAATCCACAATAATAGAGCATAGCCGATTTCCTCAATAAATGATAAAATATATACCATATATATTTATCATTTCATATCACATATCTTATTTGAATCTTTATTTATTTTGTATTATATAATGAAAAGATAAATTATCTCATAATAAATTTCTCATTATATTTACATCTCCATGTAACATACAGAAAATAAATTCTTCGATCTTTTCTTTTCGGTGTGACCCAGTAGGATCCATGTCACATTGGCAATAGAATTTGAACCCATTCTAATTCTATAAATCATAAGCGGTACCTAGCAAATACATTAAGACTACCCAAGTGACATAGATAATAAGTATCTCAAATACGAATCATCATCCTTAAGCAGTAATTGCCCGTGTCAATTCCTATCACATAATATCCTAAATAAGTTCAAGGTTGGAATGTGTCATCCTCGCAACTTATTTATTTCTTGATTCCAAAAGTTTATAATAAATATGATAGCTCTTAATCACATTGCATGCGTTACGATATCACTTTTATCAAGGGGCCCGTGGATATTATCACTCATAAAATATGAGGGACAAAATATTCTTAATGAACATAATCCACTGCACTAGTCACGCTTGTCGTAACACCACCCGTATAGTTACCTTTTACGGCTAACGTTGAGCAATACTAACAGACACGTACTTCTAGTGTTGAAAAATGAACATCTCATATTATAGAATTCAAGACACGTATGAAACATTAATGACACAAACACAATCCATAATATGTTTCATTTCGGGTCTATCCGATATCATATTCTCCATTATATATCTGTGTGATTAAATTGATAACTCTTTCAAATAGTTTGTAGAATATAACTATCATTTAATCCACACATTAACTTAAACATGATAATTAGTGTTCCATGCTAAATATCAAGATTAAGGAAAATTTAGAGTAAATATTATTTAATTCCTTATGGAATTCTACAATCTAAGTCATCGACTTAAATGACCCATATATAATTAATTTACTCAAGGAACAAAATGATATAAATCATTCAATTCGTGAAAATAAAAAAAGCGCAACAATATAAATGTTGGCTTCTTGATCACAATACTAACACTCGCCTTACTTATCTTCCATCGGGTATTGCTAGTCGGGGGCTCCCTCGGGGCTTCCCGTCTGGGATTTTCTTCCTTATATCGAGATCCATATCAAGTTTACATCGAAATAATGTGTTATTTAATCTCGAAGTCAGACCCAAGACTCATGTCGAAATCTTTATTTATAAGTTCGAAACACTATCTCGAAAATCCTAATATACATATAATAATATCGAGATCTAGGTTTGATAACGAAGTCTTTGTATATAATATCAAAGACACATCGAAATCCATGTTAAAATCTCGAGTTCATGTCGACATTTACTCCAAAATTTTGTGTTGTCTAAATCTCGAAATCCTTGCTTATACTATATCGAGATTTATTCTTTATCGAGATCTTTGTGTAGAATTCAAATGTCAAGCTCTTATATATATAATGTCGACAACTTATATGCTTTTAACAAATCACGAGAAGTATTAGGTGACTAGGTAATAAAATAATATTTCATGAATTAATGGAGTAAGGAAACGACACCTTAATACAAGCTTGATCAATCATAGCTTAGGTGGAATGATTTTCTTTAAGTAGTTGATAGGGTCCTTTGATGAATTAAAGTTTGAATAATTTTAATCATTGTTTTGGATAATTGAAGGTGTGGGACAACTTAATTTTCGGATCTTGTCTAGGATTGGAGATATTATTTTAATCATATTTTAAATAGTGCAAATTGTGAGAACTTTGTGATTAGGAAGCGACTTTCGATCGAAACTAGAAAAGCCAAGATAAGTTCGGACGATACAATCCTTCACCTACAATACATAAAAACGTGGAATGAGCTTATAAAGCTCAGTAAGTGAAAACCATGCATGAAATGCACGTGATCTAAATAGCGAAGGCATTCGCGCCAATGCTATTGACCTCTCATATTCTTCTCGTTCTTTTCATTTCATATTTGGGCCCCTTCGGCTTTCAATCTTACTATGCACCATATAGAGCTCAAACCCCTAAGGGTATAAGTGGCAGTACACACACTGGGAGGCTAAACCCGAGTACTCAATCTGTGCTTAACCCTATGGTGCCTTTCAATCCCAATGCGGTCCACACTGAGAGGCTAATAGTGCCTTTCAATCCCAATGCAGTCCCATTGAGAGGCTAACCCGGGCACACAAATTTCGTCTAACCCTAAGACGCCTTTCCATCCCAATGCAGTCTGACACGCGGGCGTTTCTCACTGGTAGCTTACTACGAGGTCGCCAACACTCGAGGTTCCCTCGAGTGGCATCCTCCAGGTTGCATCTCCCGCTACGGGGTATTTACCTGCCTCTCGTGAATCAGGCAGTCGGCCTCGTGAATCGCCGTAATATATTTCCCCTACCTCTCGTGAATCAGGTAATTCGGCCTCGTGAATCGCCGTGATAGCATAGAAGAGCAGTGACTCATCATTGAGTCGACACAAATGCCCATATCGGCAAATATACATATCGCTTTCAAGCGATCTTATACTCATGCACGCTATCTCCCTGACTCTCACACTAGTCGTGCGTGCACATGCTCATGTCATGAGTATGCTAAAGATTCAGTAACTTCGGAAGGCAAATTGCGAAATTTTCCTCAAATAGGCAGTTTGATGAAGAGAATTACCTCGGCCACAATCGAAATCGTACCATTAGCTAAAGAAAGCATCGATATACGTTTCGATAATGTTCCGAATTTTTTCCCGGATCAATTAACGATTAAAGACATATTCTTTCTTATCCGAATATTCTTTCTGGAATATGATGATGAAGCTACATTTCACTCCTTTCAGCATAACGAGTCTAGATCCTCTAATACCAGAGTATAGCTTTATGCCCAATCTCTCTATTCCTTCCGCGAGTTTTATGTGTTTCATATCAGAGTGGCGCAACGAAAGCGTGGTGGATGCTCGTGTTTTTCAATCCTCGTCTGAACCAAGACTACAACTATCCTTATACTTCTTAGCTCAACCAAAAAGTAATACAGATCATATCAACATCAGCGATCAGAGTACGTGCTCTATCGGGAATCAACTATCTGAACCCGAGACGACCTTATTTTAGCCTTTGTAATCTTGCTTTCCTTCTTTCTACTTATGCGGAATGTCATTCTTTCTTAAACTGCTCAGTCGTTGTAGATATAAGATAGAGACTAGGCAGATATTTTAAAGGGGGGAGAGTAGATTACAGACTATTTGTAAGTTTCTTTTCCCATACTGAAATTTAAGTAGTAGATAGGCTAGACCATGACTCAGCCGACTATATATGGTCCCTCTCCAACAATCGTAGATCAGGAGGCATTATAAGAGGGAGAGAAAGAGATACGGTGTTTACGTGCTTTGGTAGTAAGTCGTTGCCACCCTCAATCCTAGTATCAGTCCCCATCGAAATGAGCAAAAGAACAATAGGTCGATTACGCCTTGGTACACGACAAAATAGGACGACTGTTAATATTCGAAACAGACCCTACAATTACCACGTTAGGAACCTATAGAAATCTTAGATGAAACTTTGAGTGTCAAGAAAACGACGAGGGTAGAGTAAATTAAGCCAGGGAATATTGTTTCGCTGAGTAACTTAAGTTATGATGATCTTGCCGTGTATGACCTTCCGTAAATGCTATCCGATTCTCATCTTAGAACAGCTGATTTAAATCTCAATTCATGTGGAGTCGAGAATTAGGATTACCTCACTGCCATTAGCTACCTAATGCGAATTCTTAGACAAGAAAAGATCAACGAAGGAAATTTTACTCACTTTGAAGCAATCTTTGGAGTTTCCTTACCTAAATGAATTTACAAAATCGAAGGTGATAATCCAAATTGTCACCCTTGATTCAGAATTCTCTGTCCCGTTTTCCTATATCTTCTAAAGTCATTCTAGATTCCTTACTGGCTTCCTAATGCCTAGGTAAAGGTGACTTCGGGTCAGAGATAACCGACTTGGATCCTTTGTCCTCAAATCAGAAATTGCGAAACTTGGAAGAATTACTCTATTTCACAAGAATTCGTTCTTTTTATTTTCCCTAGTAAGGATTACCCTTACAAGCAACTAGGCGATTTTCTATCACCTAATCGAGTCAACGTAATCCCCTACCAGTCGTTACCTTGAACTGATCCAGCTAGCGGAATTTCGGGGGCGAAATTCTTTTAGGGGGGGAGGATGTAATACCCGTAAACTAATACGGGAAATTAGAAGGTAATTAATCCGGTAGATGTTCGAACTAATGAAGTTAATATTCGAACAGATCAAAAGCCAAACAAGGATCTTGGCCCAACTCAATAAAATGTAACGAATAATTTAAGTTAAATAAATGATTTAGGCCAAACTACTATAGAGACCAACTAACTTAATTAAGAATGCCCAAATGAATATATAAGAATAACAAATTCGGCCCAATGAAAAGGTTTATTGATAAGCTAGATAAATAATCCAACTAAATAAGGGCCCAAGTCGAATTTTAAATGATGACCCAAAGTGATATATTTACCCAAACAAATTAAACCAAATTAATGAGAATCCAATAAATATTTAAGGCCAACCAAGTAAATTTAAAAAGCCCAAGTTGATTTATAGGTTTGATCCAATATAATATGGTGGTCCAAGTTAGTGGGAATTTGATATAAAAGGTTTCCAAGGCCCAAATAGATTGGTACTTTGGCCCAAAAGAATTAAAAGATAAATGTGACTTTTACTAATCACTAGGAGACGTGAGGACCATGCTCCTCCTTGCCACTTAGTACAAAATTAATTATTTTGGGTCAAAGATAGAAACGAGAGAGAGAGAGAGAGAGAGAGAGAGAACAAAAGAAAGAAGAAAACCCAAGAAGGAGGAATAAACGAAGAAAACGAAGTCGAGCTAAGGAAATTTTGGCCAGCTCCATCCATCCCAAACCCTTTAACCTAGCTCAAGGAAGTGAGGTTGGTAAATTATTTCCACCTTACACACGTTTAAGACCTCTTAAAATGCTTTAGTTCGGATCTTATGCTCTAGGCTCGATTTTGGGGTTTTAGGTGTTTAGATGCTTTGAATAAAACCCTAAATATGGGTTTAAAATCTGTATTTTCGAGTTGTTTTTGATGATATGAGGGTCTGAAACCGTTTGGGGGTTCGAAGAATTTATGGTGTGAGTTTCAGGGGTTTAGAGTGGAGATAACGAATTTTAGGTGACTTTGATAATTATTATTTGATGTTATATGTTTCGTTGGAACCTAAAAAAAAAGGGTTTGGAGTGAATATCCATGCTTGTGTGCTTAGCGTATTTATGCGAGGGACATTGAAAGGTGAAGAGAAATTCCAGAAAATAGAGTTTATTCGTGATTAGTGAGGTTTCGACCATGATATTGTTTACTAGGTGTCTAACCTTGTATTTGTTGGTATTAATTGTTGGGTATTATGTGTTTCGTCCCAAACCCAACATATGGGTCTTTTATAGGTGTAAACATGTTCATATGCTTAGGGAAACATTCGGATAGTGTTAAAAGGGGTGGAGAAATTATCCAGAAAATAGGTCTTGAATTAATTGATTAACTGGATGTGCTTAACGAGTGAAATTAGAAATTTTAAGTGAAGAATAGAAGGTTAGTTCACGGGTTGGGGTAGTTCGTGAAATGAGAGGCGAGTTCGGATCGCTAGGTAGTTCGCGGGTTAGGTGTTTGCGTATTGTGAGAGAGAAATGTTATTTCGCGGGTCAATACGGATTTAGTACATAAGTTATTTTCGAATGTTTTAGTATTTGGGAAACTCAGATTTTTCAATAATAAATCCTTACTCATTGTTATTGTTAAGTTAGGAATGTGAGTTTATGATTTTCAAAGGATACGAAGTTATAAGGGTTTGATAAATGTTTGGGCGTACGGTTTTCTGGGTTTAGGATATTCTTTATAATATATGAAGTTTTGAAGGTTTCGATCGATTCTAGGTATCGGGCGATCCAGTGAAACATGGCAAAAGTCCCGTGAATTCGAGCGTTGACCCGCAAATGTTTTAGGTTGATCAGCTTTTGAAAGTGGGATCGGGCGATTTAAGATTTGGGCTTTAACCAGATTTGTGTGAGTTTGACCGACGATTCAAATTTTTGGGCTTTAGTCCTACTTCAGGCCCAATCATTTAAAATAAAATTATTTCAGGCCCAAATCAGTTTTAAAATAAAGTATTTTCGTATGTCGATTAATATTTTCGGGTCAACCTATATTTAAAATTTTAAAGGTTATTTTGGGATTTAAAACCTTCGGCCTAGCTTGATATTTTATGGGTTAACTTAGCGAACTCTTTACAAACATCTGTCTTTCAAATACCGTATTAAATATAATATTTTAGGAATTCGAAACTTTAGCTAGTCAAGTAATTTAGATAGTATACTGACATGATAATTTTATGCCTAAGGTCGAGAGTAGGAATTTCGCTGGTCAGGTAGCAAGTAATCTACGGACGACACGTAAGTGGTAATTCAACTACAACACATAACTTGTATGTGCATGAATTACCTGATTGTGTTTATGTGGCAATATGTGAACCTTATGTGACATGTTTTATTTATGATGCATAATGACATGATATGCATGCATGCATGAACCATGACATGAGCATATGCACGCACGTTTCATTTCGGGGATTTCGAGGCGTAAGCGTGCATTATATTTATCGCCTGAAGGCGAATGATATTTGCCGATATAGGCATCTGATGTCGACTCATTGTTGAGTTAATGGCTATTACTAGTGCACCATTGGCAGGAGGAGCGACCTGGGAAGGGGCGACCTAGCTATGCTAGCGTAGGCCACCCGGTGTGTAGCACTGCCATATGTTAGCGGCAGGAGGAGCGACCTGGGAAGGGGCGACCTAGCTATGCTAGCGTAGGCCACCCGGTGTGTAGCACTGCCATATGTTAGAGGAGGAGGAGCGACCTGGGAAGGGGCGACCTAGCTATGCTAGCGTAGGTCACCCGGTGTGTAGCACTGCCATATTTTAGAGGCAGGAGGAGCGACACGGGAAGGGGCGACCTAGGGGAATAGTAGCGTAGGCCACCCGATGTGTAGCACTGCCAGATATGATCAGTTGAGCTCAGTTATGGTGCATAGTAAGATTAGCCGAGGGCCCGAGTCATGTTAGTACGAGTATTAGATGCATCGGCGCGGATCGCCTTTGCAGAGTATTATGTGCATCGGCGCGGATCGCCTTTGCGGAGCATTATGTGCATTGGCGTGGATTGCCTTTGCGGGGGAGTGACACGTGCATTCATGCATAATTTCTACTTACTGAGCCACGGCGGCTCATCCCTTACGTTATGCGTTGTAGGTACGATAGTGTCGGACGTTGAGAAACGTCTAGACTAAGGCAAGCTGACGGCGGTACTCCACGAACTTTTGAGGGCAAGGCTGTACATGGACGACGATCTATGGAGCGATGTTAGGATGTTTCGTTAGCATGAGTATTTTGGGGCTTCGACCTTTGTATGATTACGACGATATAAATTACGTTTGGTCGTAATATGTTATATTTTAAGAAAAAGTTTTTGAAATATGGGCTTTCTGCGGCTTACGTTGCGGAAATTCGCCGCTAATTAGTATTAGAAAATGAGGGTCGCCACAAGAGGGTGGACCGGTTCGCGGGCGATATCCACTGTCCCGATCACCCGCTTCTTGTCTCCCTTTTTTGAAACCGTGCGCTTCTTCCACTCTCACGTACTTTCGACCCGGACTACCTCTACTGTGGGTCGGGTATTTCGTCACTAGTGATCTGAAGAGATTTCCCTCTTTCAATCCGTTGTGGAAGGCCCCTATTAACAGGTCCGGAGTGGCTGTGGGCACTTCCATCATGATCTTGTTGAATCTTTTCAAGTAGTCTCGCAGATTCTCTTGGTCTCCCTGTCGCATATTCAATAGGTTCACTGCCGAGCAAGGCCTTCTTCGGCTCCTCGAGAACTGTCTTAGAAAGGAACGGGTGAAGTCCGCGAAGTTGCGGATCTCCCCGGCGGGTAGCATGGTGAAACATTGCTAGGCTCCTCGGGTTAAGGTCGTGGCGAACAATCGGCATTTGATCTCGTCTCCTAATTGATATAGTGCGGCATTACCCTCAAAGCTGGCCAAATGATCCTCGGGTGGTCCAGAGCCATCGTACTTGCTCATGTTGGGAAATCGGAAGTTGTTCGGCAGAGGGGCCCGAGAAACCTCATCCGAGAAGGGAGACCCCCTTTGCACGGGGAGGGGTACCTTTGGGATGGTTAATTCCTTCAGAGTCCGAATTTCGTCCTTTATGTGCTCCCACTCGGCTATTTGCTCGGCCGTTCCTCTTCTCTTTTCTGCTCGTAGGGCGTTGATTTCTGCCCTCAACATTTATTCCTCAGCTTCTCTGTTTTGCTCCTCGGTGCGCGGAACTTCTGCTTCCCTTCGTAGCCGATCGGCCTCCTCCTCTTCAGTTTCATGCCGCGTTGGCAAATCACAGCGGGTTTTTCGAGTCCGCTCAGCCCTGAACATCTCAACTTCAGCCCTTAGTTTTCCTAATTCCGCATCGAACTATTCTCTCAGTCTTCTTTCCATTTCCTCCGCCGTGAGCACCTTTTCTACCAACGGTGATTGGGGGTCGTTCGCAGAATCCATCATATTTTGTTTCTGGGAATATACGTTTTCACGTCTTCCCACAGACGGCGCCAATGATGTGTTCTGCTGAAAGCGACCTTATCTTGGCGACGAACTCGCGCGTCTTCCTAAACCAATGACGATGAACGCTTGAACCTAACACTCAAAAAACCAACAAAAACAGGTTAGAGGGGGCCGGGGTGGTTGCTGGCGACGCCCCTCCGATGCTTAAGTCAGTTTTCGCTCGTAAAAAAGGAGTAAGACAGGTGCCAGGCTTAGTGAGAATGGTTTTCGTTTAAGTGTGCGTACCTGGGAATAACCCAACAATTACCTTTTATACTGGCTCCGTGTTCCGTTGCCATGACCTGATCGTCCTCCGGCCCGTTTTTCACGAGTGTCGTGGGGATCGTGGTCCTCCCATTCAGCCCACGTTCCCCCTCTTTCTTCCCTCTTTCGTATTTTACCTTGACTTCTTCTTCCTGGTGTGGACTTACTCTAGTCGGGCTTTTCTTCCTCGGGCGTGTTCCTTCTGTTCGGCTTTATTCTCTCTTAGCCCTACCCATTCGGGACCATATACCGTCCTTCGAGCTGGACCGTCATCCTCGGTCCTGATAGCAATCTGCCCAGCCTTCCTTATTCTTCCTCATTCGGCGCCTCCTCGGGCATTCTTGGTTCTCCTGTCACGAGGGGATTTCTCGGGTTTGCGAGGGAGTTCCTCGGGCTCCCCTTCCTTTTGCGTCCCGCCCTTCCTTCGCAGGTTATTTCGTATCGCGGGTAGAGGTGGCAAAATTCCCATGGTGAACTATCCTCGTCGGGACCCGAGGCTATTGGGACGGGGAATCCCTGGTCAAAATGGGGATGGGGAGTTGATGGTGATTCCCCGTCGGTGAAAGAGTGGGGATGGGACGGGGATGGTAATCATGTTTTCCACCCATCCCCGTCCTCGAACCCGGCCCTGTTTGAGTCAAATGGTGATTCACCATTCTTCGAATAGATTTATAATAATTAATATTAAAAACTCATTTGGATAAAGAGTTTTCATAGATCATCCTTTTATATTCAAGATCGTAATTAGAAGAAAAAAATCCTCTCAATATATATTCTTCACAACACGCATATTTCAATCACATATTATATCAGTTTTTTTTATACTCATCATATTTTACATATTAATTTGTCTATATTACTTATTTTATTTTTTGTTGCAAGAAAAAGAAATTAATTTATTGGATATACATGACTACGGGGAACCCCAATTCCCCACGGGGAACCCGATCCCCGAACGTGATTACCCATTCCCGAATCAATTCATCCTAAACGTTGAATTAGTGGGGATGGTATTAAAAACGGGAATTTGGTATGGGGACTGTATGTCCATTACCCGCCCCGAACCCGCCCATTGCCACCCCTAATCGCGGGTTATTTTATCGATAATCGAGATTCCCGAGGGTAACAACTTCTTTATTATGTGGAGATATTACAAACACGTACACTGACGTGATACAAAAGCAGCTACACAACTATAAGGAGTAGGCTACAGAAATATAGGAGAAGAGGTGACCGATGAATAATCCCTCGCTGAAGATGTTGTGGTGTGTGGCCTGTGGCAATTTTCCTCTTTGTCGAATGATATCTATTTATAGATGGGGCATCGTACTGAATTTCCATATGAACTAAAGAAGAAATAAAGCAGCCATCCCTTTTGAATAATTATATCGGCCCAGCTTCTTTGCATTCTTCTTTGACCAAAATGTTTGGTGCCTAACAAATGAATAGTAAATGTCCTTTGCCTTTTTCTTCATCCCACGTGAAACATCAAGATCACCTAACAAATCTCCACCTTGAGCTTGATTCCGAAAAATTACTCCACCTTAATTAGTAACACCTTTAGTCGCTATCTCTGTCTCCCTCCGTCCATAGCCCCGACGGGCTAGTTCACCATTTTTAAAACACCAATCAAGTCCAAGCAATGCTTGAACTTGGAAACTGGAAGAGCTTTCGTAAACATATCCGTAGGATTATCCTTCGTGTTGATCTTCTTGACAAACACCTTTTTATCTGCAATGATATCACGAATAAAATGATACTTGACATCAATATGCTTAGTCCTTTCGTGATACATCTGATCCTTACTCAAATAAATCGTACTTTGACTATCACAGAAAATCGTAATAACTCGCTGATTATGAGTTAATTCGCTGAATAACCCTGTCAACCACAAAGCTTCTTTAATCGCATCGCTAATCGCCATGTATTCTGCTTCATTAGTAGATAATGCAACTACGTGCTGTAGAGTAGCTTTTCAGCTAACTGCACAACCCCCAATACAAAATACATAACCAGTAAGAGATCGTCGTTTATCGAGATCACCTGGGTAGTCTGAATCGACGAAGCCAACGAGAGTATCATTGTTTCTGCCAAACTCCAAACAAAAGCTTAGAGTACCCTTCAAGTATCTGAGAATCCACTCCACTGCCCTGGATTAGCCATATACCTGCTAACAACACTAACAGCCAGTGAAATATCAGTACGTGTACATACCATTGCATACATAATACTGCCGACTTCACTCAAGTAGGGAACTCGTGCCATGTACGCTTCTTCCTCATCTGATGATGGTGACTGAGCAGCGCATAACCTAAAATGGCTAGCAAGAGGAGTGCTGACTGGTTTGGCATCGTTCATGCCAAATCTCTCCAAAACCTTTCTGAGGTAACTTTCCTGGGTCAGGTGTAACTTATCAGCTCCTCTATCAAGTCTAATCTCCATACCAAGAATCTTCTTAGCTGCTCTCAAATCCTTCATCTCAAATTCACCGTTCAATAAGGCCTTTAACTGGTGAATTTCTGCAAGATTCTTAGCCGCAATGAGCATGTCATCATCATATAACGATAGATAAATGAACGAACTGTCATTTAACTTCCGGAAGTAAACACAACTATCATACTTGCTCCTAGAGAAATCGTGACACAACATGAAACAATCAAACCGTTTATACCACTGTCTTAGAGACTGTTTTAATCCGTATAAGGATTTTTTCAGTAAACAAACTTCGTCTTCTTTACCTTCAACTATGAAGCCTTCAGGTTGCATCATATAAATCTGTTCATCTAAATCGCCATGTAAGAACGCCGTCTTGACGTCAAGCTGTTCTAACTCCAAATCATACATGGCAACGAATGCAAGTAATACACGAATAGAGCTATGTCTAACGACAGGTGAGAATACATCATTAAAATCAACACTTTGTACCTGACTATAGCCTTGCGCGACTAATCGTGCCTTGTACCTTGCATCGTCAGAACCAGATAAACCTTCTTTCTTCTTGAAGATCCACTTACATTCGACTATTTTCTTTTTCTTCGGTGGCAGTACAAGAATCCAAGTACCATTCTTGTGCAGAGACTCCATTTCTCCATTCATCGCTACCAGCCATTTATCAGAATTTGCATCGCTAATTGCCTCCGAATAGGTAGAAGGTTCGCTACCTCCACCTGTTTCTTGCGCCACTGATAAAGCGTACGAAACTAAATTTACGTACCGCTGTGGTAGTCGAATCTCCCATCTGTGTCTATCTCTGGCTATAGAATATTCGTGCTCGGTACTTTCATCTTCAACAGGATCTGAATTAGGTTCTGGCTCATCCTCTTGATCTGTTGAACTCGTAGCAGGATCATCAGAAATATCTTTGTTGATCTCGAGCTCTACCTCGTTGTCTACACTATCCTTCTTTTCATGATTATAAGGATTAGTAGACTCTTTTAAAGGATGTAACATAGAAGACTCGTCAAATGTAACATCTCTGCTAATTATAAATTTGGGTGACTTGGGATCAGGATATATAATCTATATCCTTTCACCCCTGAAGCGTAACCGAGAAAAATACACTTTTTAGCTCTAAGTGTAACATCCCATCCCATATCGGAACCCACTTGTAACATCGATTCCTACCGGGACCTGTGGGTTATGAGCCCACGACCGTCCCTGTTAATCATTACTCCGATCCCGAAGGCCAACGTGTTGTTCGTCTTTCATAAATCCAAGAATTTCACCTCTGACTATGAAATACGAATGCCCACTAGCTTCCGCCTGGTTCGTCCCCGAACCAGCCCCGTACTGCGAGAGGTTGTCCCCGCCAGGCTTTCCCTCGTTTACGTGCATATAAGCTGGGCACCCAAATATTCTTAAGTTGGAGTAATCAGCAGGAGTACCTGACCATACTTCCTCAGGAGTCTTGAAATTGATCGGTGAACACGGTGAGTGGTTGACAATATAACATGCTGCGGCGATAGCTTCAGTCCAAAAATCATTTGTCAATCCAGTGTTGGAGATCATAAATCGAGCTCTCTCTAAATGCGTTCGGTTCATGCGCTCGGCAACACCATTTTGTTCAGGCATCATTCTAACAGTGTGATCGAGCTTCATTCTTGCAAAATTCGTTGAACTCGCTTCCACAAAATTCTAAGCCATTATCTGTCCGCAACCGCTTGATCTGTTTTTCTGTCTGCTTTTCTATCAAAGCTTTCCATTGTTTAAATGTTAGGAAAACATCACTTTTCTGTTTAAGAAAATAGACCCAGACTTTCCTTAAAAAATCATCAATGAAAGTCAAGATATATCTTGCACCACCCTTGGACGGAACACGAGAAGGACCCCATACATCAGAATGAATATAGTCCAAAGTACCTTTCGTCCTATGGATAGCTGGCGAATTGAAGCTGACTCGTTTCTGCTTCCCAAAAATACAATTTTCGCAAAAGTCCATCTTACCAGTACTTTGACCGCAAAGTAGGCCCGCTTGCATAAAATTGTCAAGCCTTTTTCTTCTATGTGTCCAAGTCGCATATGCCATAATCTCGTGGTATCAACCTCCGGGGATGTCGAAACTGCAGCGGAACATGTAACTGTAGTTCCCTGCAAAAATATACAAATTTCCAGACCTGCAAGCTTTCATGACGACAAGGGCACCTCTGGCAATTTTCAAAACTCTACCTTCACCTGAGAACATGCACCCTTGAGATTCAAGTGTGCCTAAAGAGACAAGATTTCTCTTTATATCTGGAACGTGTCTGACTTCTGTGAGTGTTCGGATGACTCCGTCGAACATCTTGATCCTAACTGTGCCTTTATCAACAACTTTATACGGAGCATCATTTCCCATTAAAATATATCCACCATTGAATTTTTCATCTGTGGAAAAACAATCTCGACTCCGACTTATGTGGTAAGCAACCCGAATCTAAGATCCACTCATTATCAGACCTAACAATATTTGTAGTTGCTACAAAAATAGTTCCATCGCTCTCATCAGCAGCTAAACTAGCTTCGACGGGTTTATTATATGGCTGATTATTTTTCTCCTTATTTTTTAATTTAAAACAATCAGCTTTGATGTGACCCTTTTTCTTGCAAAAATTACAAACTTTATTTCTCTATGTTCTGGTCTTCCCGTGCAAACAGGCCTTCTATCTGGCTACCACTTATGTCTCCCGTAATATCCCTGTCTATCTGTTCTTTCGATTGTAACACAGATTTGACACTAGAATATGATATTGTGTCTTTTTCGTATATAATCGTGTCACGAAAATGTTTTAAAGACGATGGAAGGGAACACAACAATATTATGGTCTGGTCTTTGTCCGTCACATTGACTTCTACGTTCTCCAACTCAATAATAATGGAATCAAATTTATCGAGATGCGAGAGTATAGAAGTACCTTCCGTCATTTTCATACTGTATAGCTTCTGCTTTAAATAAAGCCGATTCTCCTTAGTCTTCTTCATGTAGATAGCTTTTAACGCATCCCACATACTCATGGTCATCGTCTCCGTGGCAACTTCTTGTAAAACCTCATAAGAGAGATTGAAGCTAATAACCGATCTGGCTTTCTTGTCCATTCACTAAATTTATCGTCTTTCATTTCGGTTGGTTTCTTCTTTGCGCCTTCAAGCGCCACCTCACAACCGTCTTGAATGAGTATGGCCTCCATCTTGAGACTCCACATTGCAAAGTTGACATTCTGTCGAACTTTTCAATTGACATTTTTGTTATCGTCATGGTGGCTAAAAAATAAATCGGGTTGGCTCTGATACCAATTTGTTAGGATATGCAGAAATTCTCGATAATTATTTGTCCGAGACGATAATAATAGAAGAGACGAAAATAAATTTGGACAGTGAACACGAGATTTACGTGGTTCGGTCAGAATGACCTACGTCCACGGGCCGGAGGGTAGAACTTCTTTATTATATGGAGATATTACAAACACGTACACTGACGTGATACAAAAGCAGCTACACAACTATAAGGAGTAGGCTACAGAAATATAGGAGAAGGGGTGACCGAGGAATAATCCCTTGCTGAAGATGTTGTGGTGTGTGGCCTGTGGCAATTTACCTCTTCGTCAAATGATATCTATTTATAGATGGGGCATCGTACTGAATTTCCATATGAAGTGAAGAAGAAATAAAGCAGCCATCCCTTTTGAATAATTATATCAGCGCAGCTTCTTTGCATTCTCTTTGACCAAAATGTTTGGTGCCTGACAAATGAATAGTAAACGCCCTTTGCCTTTTTCTTTATCCCACGTGAAACATCAAGATCACCTAACAAGATCTTTGCAGTTCTACTAAAGAAGCAGACCATTGGGGTGTGGTTGGTTTGTATGGAGAAAAGAAAATGAAATGGAAAAGGAAAACTAGTTCTGCTTGGTTAATGGAAGAAACTGTTTTCTCTTTCAGTTTCTTTCCCACGCTAATTTCTTCAAGCCAAACACAATGTTATGGTCAAGTGCACGATAACCGTTGAATGAAATTTATGACGAGTTGTTGGATTTGATGGGATCCAATCCATTATGTTGGGTTGTATATGGACTTATTTGCACTAATCCTAATTATGTCATCCCCATCTCTAGCTCTACATATTAGTTACATTTAGCCCTTTGGAGTGTTTACGAGTTTTAAACATGGGTTTACTATGTTTGGTTCATGGATATATATAAACTATGGGTTTATATAAAATAGGTTTAAACCAGTGACGGAACCAGGATTTATGATGTGGGGGGTCGAAAATAATTATAATATAGAACAATAAAAGATTTTGATGTCACGACCACACATTTTTCCATAAAGAAAAAGCAAAACTATATTAGTTAAAATAAGTCTTCGCGTTCCCATATTCCTGTAAAATAAAATAATAATTTAATCATGATAATGAATAAATTAGTTTCTTAACACATAAATTCTTCTTTAAAAGAAAGGGAGGAAAAGAAAATTACTTGGATGCCATGTGTGGGTGTGCCGCTGCGTACACAAAGAAATTGCAATTCCTCTTCTTCTCTCTTCCGTTGATGTTTTGGTGTATAAATTCATTAACATATTGGATTTTATTTCAATAACATTGAGGCCCGAAACAAGTAAAACACATACATACATTAGTTAATTTTATTATTTAACAAATCGGCCCAATATACAAATAAGCCCAAGAGAAAAATCCCCAAAAATTAGGGTTTTATGTTATCTTCTTCCTCACGTAGCTCTAGCTACAAATTACAGCCATGGAGCTCCAACCTATCTACCACATATACCCTTCTCACGCCGACCGCCGGGGGGTCGGGCAACCCCTCTGACCCCCCTCTGGTTCCGTCACTGGTTTAAACCCATGTGAAAAGGTTTAACTAAACACACCCTTGAGGTGGGTTATTGAAAACCCACTAATTAATTTACATTAATATCCCTCAAGTATAACACACGACAGCTATTTTTGGCAAGGGATCAGAAGTTACAGCTCAAATTGGTTCATTTTTTTTTTTTTTTGCTTTTTCACAGAGGAATCAGAACAGAAGTTGTGTAGCAGAGGTTCAAAGGTGAGAGAAAACTAATTGGCAGAAGCTTCCTTTTTTTTAATTATTTTGTGTCGCATATGTATGATTAGTTCACAGCAACCATCTTTTACTTTTATTGCATCTGATAAAGTATTTGTGCTGATATATGATGTATATGTCGCCTCCTTTTTACAATAATAAATCTAAATACTAATAACATATAAAATGGTTTCTACTTTTCTACTGATCAAAAATTCCAAGGGAAATGGTCAATGGCATCAACAATTAAAGATTGTGTCATTTAATGGCTTTGTAAATATTTTATTTGTACGTATATTGTAATGTAATTGACGGTATAAATGTACTTTTATCAAATACCCATTTATTAAACCCATGTTTATCCAAATATATACATATCATTTAAACCCACTAACCTAACACATATGTTATTTATACCCATTAATTTGTTTTATATAAATCCATACTTATTTAAACCCCCTCCTAAATATAAACCTATCAACCAAACGAGCACTTATGATTTCTCTATAATTAGGCTCTTGCTCATAGCCCATAGCAAAAACTTACAACATCACTGCAAGGAAAATGATAAGGGAGTGTTTGGTTCAAAGAATATAGTGAGGAATAGAAAAAGAAATCATTATTTTGTGTTGGTAGACTAGACACATGGATAAAGAAAATAAAAGAAAACTTGGGTTAGGTTTAAAGCAAAAATTATAGAAAATCATTCTTCTCAGAAAATGGGGAGAAAAATGAGGAAAAAGCTAGTGGAACCCATTTCTCTCTAGTTTTATTTTCCCCACTAACTTTTCACGATACGAACACGGCCTAAAGAATTATATGGAATTTCTTCTTCTTTCATCTATACTATTATTATTAAGCTGGCTACAAACTGTCATATAAGTGTTCAGGAATTAGCTTTATTGAAAAACTTAAAATTAAATCGACCTACTACCTTTAAATTAATTTCACCCCTCAATTTTTAATAAAAGTAAACATGAAATATTTATATATTATATAGCAAATGCAATTTTTTTATTTTTTATTTTTGTCAATAGCAAATGCATTTTAGTGCATAGAAATCAGTATATTCCAACGGTCTCTCCACGCCCGCCACGAAAACCACATTCTTCTTCCAGAACTAACTTCGCGGATGCTCTCAAACATGGCTGTTTCTCTTTCTACATCCACGTCGTACGACGTCGTACGGTATACCGTGAAATTCAACATTCACGACCCGCGTTTTCCGATATCGGCGTTGAAGGCGCCGCAGAGTCCTAACAACAGCCTCATCAAATATCCTTCGACCTTACGAACTTCAGCTCGGAAATCCATCGTCGCTTCCGCGTCAGACTCGAGATCCTCAGGTAAGCTCGCAGCTGTTTCCATGTTTGAAGAAATCGATATTCCTTAGTTATTTGTCAGCGTTAACGATTGATATGATAAAATAGGGTATTTTTTATGAAATGAGTTACTGCTTTTTTACATCCAAATTCATGGAGACGGATGAACATGAGATGGGCGTCTTGTAATTTGATTTTCTGGAGTTACTAAATTAATCTGTTGCTGTTGTGGGGGATTATTTTTCCTAGCTGGAGCCGAGGCTTCTACTGCTACAGAGGATAAAGCTAATACATTGGATAATGTGCTTGTGTATGGCTTAGATGGAAATTCGATTCCAATTTCTGATCTATGGAAGGATAGGAAAGCTGTAGTTGCTTTTGCCCGCCATTTCGGGTATGTAGTGCCAAAGCTTTTTGTAAGTACATGCTTTGCTTTTGTACATGGTCGTTTGATAAGCTCTGCTTCTCTTGCAGATGTGTGCTTTGTAGGAAAAGAGCTGATTACCTAGCTGCTGAAAAGGTGAAGTACGGTCTTCGTCTATTGTGATGTTTGTTTAGTTGGATTGAAAAGCTTGATGAATTGACTGAAAGTGTCGAGAATAAAAGATATCTAAGTGTTTAACGGAGAATAAATGCTAGTTAAATTTGGGAATGCCTGTAAGTATGATTATGTATAGGAGTGAATGTAAACGAAGAGAGGGACTGATCGCTTACCATCTATCCCATAGAGTTTCAATACAGTGAACTTTCTTTTCCAGGACAAGATGGATTCGGCTGGTGTTGCACTTGTTTTAATCGGCCCTGGCAGTATTGATCAGGTACAAGAAAAGAGAAGCACAAATTGAGAGATATAAGTTTGGTTTCTCTCCAAACTGTTTGATTTGATGATGAATTGAATGATTCTTACATCACTAAATCCGTTTCTTATTGGAGTAACGGCCGGCACTTTTTGCTGCAGGCCAAAGCATTCCAAGAGCAGACGAAATTTAAAGGAGGTGAGATTTTTTCTTTAGTCGATAATATGATACTATGCATATTACAGTTCTTTTCTAGAAACTTGTTAGAGTCACTCTTAGATTATAACAAGCCTGTTAGGTATACACAACACAACATTCTTCTTTTATTGATAATATGAGATAATGCATATAGAAAAACTTGTTAGAGATTCTGAACCTGTTTTGTTACTCTTTAGCTTATAACAAGCCTGTGAAGTAGGCACGGCATTCTTCTTACATTATTGCAATTGATCTAACATACGCCTCGGCGCGATAAACTATTTCGGATAAACTTTATGAATGATTTCCTTGTTTGTTTCAGAAATATATGCCGACCCCAATTATTCATCTTACAAGGCTCTGCAGTTTGTCTCTGGTGTTTCAACCACCTTTACTCCCGGGGTAAAACCATATTCTCAATTCTTCGACCTCATTTTCAATATATTTATGCATTGAGTCTTAAGTTAGTTGGAAACCTTATTGTTTCTCCTTCTTTCTCTATCTTGCAGTCGGGCTTGAAGATTATACAAGCATACCTCGAAGGATACAGACAAGACTGGGCCCTTTCTTTCGAGAAGGATACAAGAACGAGAGGCGGTTGGTAAGAAGTGCCTCTCGACCTTTCTTATCCTTCATCGCTTTCAGAATAGTGTCTAAATGTGGAAAATTCGATTTTTTTTTTATGTAGGCAGCAAGGCGGTATTATTGTGGCAGGCCCTGGAAAAGACAACATATCATATCTCCACAAGGTTCTTTTCTCGTGTGATAATAATAAAAGAATAAGACGCATTTACTTAAGTTTGAATCTTTTCGATTTCTCTACGCAGGACAAAGAGGCAGGGGATGACCCTGATGTAGGAGAGATTCTGAAAGCCTGTTGTTTGCAGGGAAACTGAGAAGCGCGGCGTTCCTCGTCAATATCAAGTATGTCTATGGTCTATATCTCAAGCTATAATCAATCACTATGTATATGTAAAAAGCTTTCGTGAATACAACTGCTATGCAACACCAATAATGATACGAGAATTGGTATTTAGATGAATGGGCTCGACATTTGCCTCTTAGCCTAGCACTATCAACCTTAATAAGTCTGATTATTAGCCCTATATGTTCCTTGTGGTTGTCTTTAGGTTCAGCGCAACACACACACATACACACACTGCTTCAAAGATATCTTGAAGTTATCTTCAGACGGTAGACTTGTCTAGTTTAAACATTTTAGATTGAAGTATCTGAAAGATGTAAATTCGAGGTTAATCAGTGTATTTCTATTCTATAGCCTCATCGGGGTATCGGTTAGGGTAAGGAAAATCAATGTACATAAGATGAATATTACATATTGGTGAAGACTGAACAAGATAGTAAAAAGAATTGAGGATTTTTTGCAGATGTAATACTATGCCCTATCATATTGGTAGGAAAAGTAATTCCTTTTCTTTTGGCTACTGAGAAATGCGGAGATTCCATAGCAGAACTTTAGAGCAGTCTTCAGATGGAATCCCCTTGAGCTTTGTTTCTTCCTCAAGAACCTCTTCTCTTACATACTTGAGTGAGTTCTGCACTTGCCCGTGCACAAATCCAAATATATTTTCACCATTATTACTTCCGAAGGTTTTCATATTTAACAAGGTTATATAATTTTGCGAAAACGAAAAAAACCTGCGAAGTGTCTTGAGCAGATGTCGTCCGACCCCATCTCTCGGGATCCCAGAGAACGGAACTATTGAACGCAAAGCTCGAGATGGGAATAACCTCCGTTTCCCTTTGCTCTACGTCCGAATTTGTTGTATTTTCCGTCGTCGTTCTCTTCACGTGCCATCCCATCACCTGAGAAGCCTCGCAAATCGGCCCTTCGATCGTCACCTTTTTCTTGTTTGCAGATAGCTTTGCGATCGGCCATGTCCCGAATCCCCTAACAAAAGGAGTAAGCCGCCGATCAATTCACACATTGAAAACAAGTATTCTCGAACTCGAAATACAGTCAATTCAGCTTAAGCTTATAGATGAAGTGGTCATTTGACATGATATCAGATCTCTAGGGCCAAAGAGGTCTTAGGTACGAATCATCAAGATTGCCCATGTAAGAAATTACACACTTAATGCTAAATAAAATCAAAAATATTATTCAGCTTAGATGTAAGGGAACGATTTGGAAATTGAATATATAAAGTAGCTTCGCTCAAGCCTAAGCTTTTAGGGAGTGGTTATTCAACAAGGTATCAGAGCTCATGGGCAAAGAGGTCTCGAGTATGAATCTCAAAACCACTCAAGTATGAAAATCACACATCCTTGGCTTGATAATAAAGAAATATGCTTAGACGTGAGTGAGTGTGATGGAAATAAAATATATAAATTTGAAAATACGATAACAGTCCCTTTCAAGCGTAAGCTTTTAGGCGAAGCAGTCATTCAGCAGAAGAAACGTACTCGACCGATCTGATCTCTTCGAAGAACCGTAGGTCGTAGACGTTGGACAACGCCGCGAAATGCACTATCCCGCTGAGCTTGTGGTGCTCGACGTGGTTCAACGCGACGGTCCTCTGATGGTCCAACTCCGTCCTCGGGTCGGTGAAGTTCTCCCTATACACTACGTGCCTGTACATAATTCCCGTCCTCCTTAGCACCTCCGAAACCTCGTGGGACCCATCGTCGCGCCCACAGAAATGCTCCACGACGATCCACAAAAGCGGCTCGCCGACCAATCTCAGAGTGTTCGCCAACCTCCTAAGCAACACCCTATCCGTCGAGCCGCGGCCCATTGGCGTGACCACGATCACTAGCCGTCGGGCTCGAGCCACCGAGCCATCTCTTAGCTCGTCGGTCGAGCTTACGTTTTCTTGGTTGGGAAGTACTTCGACGGAGGGTTTTGGAGAGTCGGTCGAGTCGAACGAAGTTGCGAAGTGGGTCGAGAAAACGGAGGAGGGTTTGTTGTGAGTGGGTGCGAAGCCAGTGAAGAAGCCTACCGTGAAGCAGAGCGTGAAGTGGATTATGGCTCTCTTCCACGAGTGGGCTTTCTTCTTCGACCCCATCGATCGATAGTGAAAAAAAAAAAAGGTGACGAAATGCGAGTTAAACTGCGAGAATATGATTGGGGAATTTGAATGTGTCGAGTTAAGGGGCGGAGCGAGTAGAATGGTGTAATGTTCGTAGAGGTGTGTTTCTGTTTTGGAGTTGGATTTATCAGTTGAAGGGATTGCTTGGCTAAGTCATGGCTTGAAATTTAAGGAAGATAGAAAGGGATAAAAATGATTTGGTTGGTTGTTTTGCACCAAATAGTAGTTGCGATGTAATGACGTTAAACTCACCTACCTAAAACCCATTGAGATGATCAAGCTGAGAAAACATATTCCTTGTCAGATGTACTATACGTGTACCACACACACACATATATATATATATATATATATATATGTATGTATGTATATATTCGGCTCTAATTTCACATATACTTTATTTTACTTCGCTTTATAATTTCTTGGGTCCTCCCTCTCTTGGTTTGAACAAACAGTAGAAGTGGCGGTGGAAAAAATTAATCTTGTTAGAATCATGTTAGTTTGAACTCAGTGCAGTTATGAGTTCATTACAGCGATTTAGCTCGAGACAAAGTAAAGAAGGAAAAGAAAAATAAAATAAAATAATCAAGTCTTTGAAAAATCGAGCAACTTTTTTTACTTAGCTGCTTAGTCATCAATTAGTTTGATTTTAACTTTCATCCCTTTCACTGAACAACTTCTTGCATTTGGAAGGAAATGATAAGTGGAAGGCTTAATCACAGCTTATGAAATCTCCAATCCACCACGAAAATACAGTCAATTTTACGTGAAAATACAATTGATATAGTTTTTCTTTTTCTTTTTCTACAACCTGATTTAAACTAAATGGGAAATAAAATATTAAATTAAAATGAAAATGGTACTACATGCAGACAGCTTAAGGCTTATGAATATATTTAACATTCAAGATTAATACTCCACTAATCTCCTCGTCTCAACAAATGAGAACCAATGACAACATTCAGTTTCACTTATTTACACTAAAAGCCAATTTTTTCAATAAAAAAAATAATTTAAACATTGCATAACTCGAATAAAGCCAATAATTTATTCAGGATTTGTGTCCACTAAGAACATCTCCAACCCACAACACAATAATACCGTTATTTTTGCATAAAAAGACAGTAGATTCGTAGCTTTTACTCCAATCCTCAACTCTATTTTCTGTACTAATTTTACTCCAATCGTTAACTCTAATTTTCTGCACTAATTTTTACTCCAATACTTCAACTCTGTCTTCAACACTAATAATAATAATAATAATAATAATAATAATAATAATAATAATAACAATAATAATAATAATAATAATAATTCTATTTAATTTGATCAATTATTATTATAGAGATTAAAAAGTCAATATATTAATTAGTAATATTTGTTATTAATTTAATTTAATTAGGATTTATTTTAACTATAATCAATAAAATTTAAGATGAAAAAATATAAATTAAAAGGGAAGTTATTTTAATTTAGCATTATATTAATCTTAATTGTTTGAATATAATAAAAATAAAAATCAAAATTAAAACACTAGTTTATTGCTGAAAATTGTGTTTACAATAAAAATAAGAGCATCTCACCCCCTTTTCAACTCTAAAACAGTGATAAACATAGAGCTTCATTGAGATAGAGACATACTCTATTTTTACACCCAAAATCGAGTACCCAGTAGAACAACAACATACACGTAGGGGGTGTTTGTTTTGAGGTGATCCTCCAAAACATCACCGTGATCTTCACATCACCCCCTCCCCATCAATGTGTTTGTTTTTCGTAGGTGATGAGTCATCACCGTAATGAAGGATCACCTAGGTGATCAAAGTGGGTGATATTTCAACTTTTGAATCACCCCCAAAAAGATAGGTGATCCAACATTACGGTGATGATGTGATATTTGGAATTTTTATTTAGACAATATTATCCATGATATTTTAACATTTATTCCTTATATAACTTTATTCATATTTTAAATTATATAACTAACTATTTTAAATCGTATAAACACATTTAATAATTAATATAAAATAATATTGAAAATTATATAATAGACCTATAATTAATGCTTAAAAAAAATTTTAAACTCGATACTAAAACATTGATTATTATTACGTAAAATATCATCTCAACATAAACATATTAATTCACATTGCCTATATGATAAACGTAGGGTTAAATATGTCATTTAGCAATATCACCCTACACATCACCGTGATTAATCAAACATAATATTCCAATATCTCCTTGATATGCGAAACGAAATATCACTCCAAAACAAACACAATGATGATATATCACCTTGATCCACATCACAGTGATACTCACATTACGGTGATGCAAGTATCACCGTGATGATGGATCACCAGAAACAAACACCCCTTAAGTTATCTGAATTATAAATTTAGTGCGCTTACTATATACCAACATAATGATAAATTACATCCAAATTGTCCAAATAGAATCAACCTCCGCGGCTGCCGCCGCCACCACAACCACCACCACCGGCGGAATCAGCCACAGCTAAGGCCGTAGCAGCAAAAACACCGCCAGCAAATGCCGATCTCGTTATATTATTTCTGCTACTTATACCCATTTCAACATCACGACTATTATTATTATTATTATTATTATTATTGTTATTATTATTATCATCATCGGTTGTGCAACAAATCACAATCAGAAGACGAAACGCTACCGGAGCAATAAACGTAGCAACCAGTCCAAAAAGGACCCAGAAAACGGTTGTGGTCATATTTCTGTAATTTTTTTTTTTCTATGATATTATTACTTGTATATGGTACTTTGGATCTTAATTTCACGATAAAGATAGCTGTCGATATATTTATAGTGGATATGAAGAGGTCGTTGACATTAACTTCCAGTTGACATGGCGACTCATACGCTAAATGAAATTCCAATGAAACTTAAAAAATGTGTTTGACTAAGTTTTAAATTGAATTATTAAAGACGTTAACATATATTTCGTTTCACTACGATAAATAACTAAGGCCTTCATTTTGGAACGAGCAGTTGACATATGAATAATTTCGAGTTCTAAAATGAGCATGTTTGGAACAAGTAGTTTACTTTTGAATTTTTTATATTCTTAATGATATGCAAGTTATCTTAACGAGTTGTTATCATGGAATTTATCAGGTATATGTCCATGTCGTATCGTGGAAGCTTAATCAGGATATTAAATGTTCAAGTCGATTAATCAGAATCTTAAATCTTTACGCCAACGTCAAAATTTCTTACAAATAAAGAGTTTCCTACACTCTCAGCCCTCAAAGGCCACATTAACAACATTGTTTCCTATAGTCTCAAACTCAAATAACACACAATTTATTGTATAATTATTGCAGAAGTGTTACTCAGTTAGCAAATATTTCAATTTTGGGGAAAACTAATTTTCGCAGAATTAATGTCAGTAGTTTTCCTTGATTATTAACGCCCATTAATTATCCCGTTGATGCTGATTTCAGATTTCTCGGTCACTAACCTCGAGACCAACCATTTTTCAACGAGATTTTCAATTCGATCACGTGGGAGAAACGATGGGCATCTAATTTCGCGGAATAATATCAGTAATTTTCCTAGATTATTGGGACACATTATACCATTGAGGTTCGCATGAAATCATTTGTCCCGCCAAATCATAAAATCATTGTTATTTCATGTTATTTGTATGATAAAAATAAATAAACGCATTCAATTTATTCCTTGTTTTATGATGATCAATTTGATATCCATATCATATATTTTTCGATAATCATAGAATCATTTTTAATAAAATGAGACAGGAAATGAAGAGATTGTGGGACAGTGATTTCAACCGATTGAGGTTAATGTCGGCTTTCGCAGTCATTACAACCGTTTTCAACGAGATTTTCATTTCGTTCATGTGGGAGAAACCATTGGTATCTATCGTAATTTTTCCATCTTTATAGGGCAATAAGTCTTTCCGCATCTTTGAAGGGCAATAAGTCCTGCCTGTCAGTAATTTTCCTTGATTATTACGACACATTATCCCACTGAGATCGATTGCATCTTTGTCTAAAATTTTCAAAAATGAGGTACTTAAGTTGAATGAAAAATAAAAGGGCCCGAACTCAAATGAATGCTAAGAGAGTCTGAAATCAAATTAGCCCAGAGAAAAATGCAAGTTGATCTAACACAAAATAGGTGGAGTTCAAGTCACGGTAAACTGCAATAGCAAGCATTTGATTGGATTGGGTTCGCTCTTTAGTAGCCAAGTGAATGAGTCGGGACATCTCTTGTATGAGGTTTGAGATTGGGGTTTAATTCACTTGGGACCTTATTAACTATTGATGGATGGAATTTGGGACGGTTTCACTTGTCTCCAAGGATTAGTCTAATTCGCTGTATGTAGCACAAAAGGATGGCTTAGAGCCAAGAGGGATTAACATTAGTTAAAGAAGTGTTTGTTCAGAAGGTTTATTTAAAGGGGGATTTAGCTAATACCATATTAAAGACTTCCACTCTACCTTTAAGCTCTTTGTAATCTTTATCAATATTTATTTAGTAGTTTACCTTTTTTATGAATCAAATCTTGTTAACCTATTTTTTTTCCCTTTGTCTACATCGAACAAACAATTCGCTCGCAAGAACCAACAAATAATTGATTTGAGCATATAAAGGTGAGGTAAACATATTACGGATGTGCAATCATTCCATTGAGTATACAAATTCAACACAATGAATCGAAGCACACATATTGATATCTTGTATGCATGGTCGGATTTGGACCTTGTACAAGCAGGTCTACATCACATGGCCACAAATCCGGCCCAGTGTAACATAGGGCCACAAAAATAAATTGTTAGAATATAAGGGTCCAAAAAATTGTTACAAGACCAGAAATTTTCTAATAAAGCCACATAAGGGCCACGCCACCCAAAATGAAAAACCGGCACTGTTATATAGATACTAAACGACTAGAGCAAACACCCGAAAGTATACAAAGGTGAGCAAAAGCAAATAGATGTGAACAAACATAATTTAAAAAAAATCAAACGAATAAAATATTGATTTGAGATGGAGGATGAACTTGTGCCGATGGAGTATGAACTGCGCAGATGAAGAAAAAACCTAACCGATGAATTATTTCTTCATATTCATTACAAATCTGTCAAAAATGGTGTATAATACCACAAACATTGAAAAACAAAAGCTGAAATGAGGAACTAACCTTCCTTCAAAGATTTAGAAAAGCTGAAAATTATTATTCACCAGTATTCTACGAACAAAACACGTTATTATATCCAAAATAGACATCATTCTATCAATAAACATAGATATTACACCAGAAGATTCTCATAATTATGTTCACGTGCGTTTATGTTGAAGAATGAGTTATGCTTTTTTAAGTCGATTAAAGAAAATCATGTGTTAAATTTCGTTTAAAATTAACGATTAAATTAACTCCGAGAACAAAACGACCCAAAATCGATAATATACGAGACCAAAAAGCGACCCAACAAAGACTTCCTTTTTGTCCCATTTTATTGGATGAAAATATATATTCAAATATTACATAAAACTCGAATAAAGCCAAACAATACAAATAGGTTTTGTACTATATACAACATAATCATCGCATGACATTCCGACGACACATTTTCCCGAACAGCACACATCAGTAGCAAAAGATTCAATTTTAGTATCAACCACCACAACCGCCACCGCAACCGCCACCACAACCGCCACCACCGCAACCACCACCACCACAACCACCACCACCACCATCTCCACCACCGTCGCCGGAATCAGTTGAAGCATCTAAGGCCGTAGCAGCAATAACACCGCCGGCAACTGCAGATCCCATTATCACCATACTTCCATTCTTATTGTTATTACCGCTACTAATACCCATTTCAACGTCACGAGTCGTAGTAGTACGAGGTTGGGGCATCGTAGTAGCAAATGTGGTCGTCCTCGGCCTCCGTGCGGTGGATACGATATTACTATTATTATTGCTTGTGCAACAAAACCCAACCATAACACACAAACCTAACATAACGGTGAACGTAACGACCAGACCGAAAAAGACCCAGAAAACGATCACATCTGCGCCCATATTTCTATAAATTTACGAGCGAGATATTTGCTTGACGTACCTTCGATTTCAATCATTTATACTATTTAGATGCGCACGTATTATATATAATAGATATGAAGAGGTCGTTGACTTTAAATTCCAGTTGGCGTGGCGTGGCGACTCACACGCTAATGAAATTCCGATGGAACCTAGCCCTGTTTTTCCACGAAATTCGACTTAGCTAGGCTGAATTTGACTAACGTTTTATTTTAGTTATGTTAAATAGACGTTAAGATATATAAGGCCTAAATGCGGTTGCGGGAGATTGCTAATAACATTTTTGAACGAGCATTACTTGCGAATAATGCCCAACTATAAAACCAGCATATTTTGGAACAAGTAGTTGACTTTTGAATTTTTATTTCATAACGATATGCTATCTTAAATGATATGTTATCATGGAATTTATCAGGTATTATAATATGGGGGGAGTTTTCTGTCAGGCCCTAGTAAATTTTTAATTTTCTGTTTAGGCCCTACCACAAAATGAATAAGTTTAAAGGACCTACTTTATGTAAAAATTCGACCGAAGGACAAAAAAATATGATTTGACGAAAATACCCTTACTAAAATGCTCTTTTTTATGTTACTCAGTTACAATATATTGTTACTTTAGGAAACGGACACGTTATTTTCAATAATATTATGTTACTCAGTTACAGAATATTGTTAGGAAACAGACACGTTATTTTTCAATAATATTGTGTTACTCAGTTACAGAATATTTTTCTTACGCTGAATCGAGCACAAAAAAATCCGACTGCCCCATCCAACCGATTTTGACATGTCATGTTGGATTCATTATGATATTGACGACGCACGAGGTAGAATTTGCTTGTCTAATTAGGGTGCAAATTCAAGAATATAATGGTAAATCGAATCTAGATTTCGACATAAATTGCAAGTAATCGGTATATATTCGAGGTATCCATGAGAAATCGAGGTCTATTTTACATTATTGAGTCAATAACGCCGAGATTTATGCAGTTTTCATCTGTTTTTTTAGTGTCGTTTGTGATTTTCGTTCTTTTCTCCCGATCTATTGGTTGTATACAGAGTGTGTTATTTACGACAAACAAGGCGTTATTACCTTTCAGCGACGTGTTACTTCTAAGTCAACATTTGTTCTTAACTATAAGACATTTGTTATGTTTTGCTATTGTTATAAGTATTTCTTTTTTACACGATTTAGGAAAAATATAATATTTGTTTTTTACAACTAATCGGTATAAATTCGAGGTATTCATGAGAAATTGAGGTGTATTTTACCTTATTGAGTCAATAACGATGATATTTATGCAGTTTTCATCTTTTTTAGTGTCGTTTGTGATTTTCGTTCTTTTTCTCCCGATCCATTGGTTGTATACAGATTGTGTTATTTACGACAAACAAGGCGTTATTACCTTTCAGCGACGTATTACTTCTAAGTCAACATTTGTTATTAACCATAAGACATTTGTTATTTTTGATATGTTATAAGTATTTCTTTTTTACACGATTTAGGAAAAATATATTATCCGTTTCTTGCAATTAATCGGTATAAATTCGAGGTACCCATGAGAAATTGAGGTCTATTTTACATTATTGAGTCAATAACGACGTGATTTATGCAGTTTTCATCTGTTTTTTAGTGTCGTTTGTGATTTTCGTTCTTTTTCTCCCCATCCATTGGTTGTATACAGAATGTGTTATTGACGACAGAGAAGGCGTTATTACCTTTTAGTGTTGTGTTATTTATGTGTCAACATTTGTTATTATCCTTAAGACATTTGTTATTTTTGCGAAACTTATCAACATTCATATCAAATTGACGATAATTTCAACATATCCGGTCATAGCAACTGCAATCTTAGCAATTTCTTTGATTTGGGTTTACCACATGTAATAATATCGATAATTGCCTTTGTTAAACCCATTTACAAATTAATATTGATTTTTCTGTTGCGGATCTCACGAGCGCGATGGTGTCGGGACGAAATCTGTGCGGCTTCTTGAAACCGCCGGTTGCCGGAGCCGGGGCCTTGCTGGCAAGCTGCTTCCTCCAGGCGATTTGCAAGCGGTTTACTTCGTGCGAGCCATGGAAATACATCGTAGAAGAGATTTGGGTTTCGTTGCTTGTAGTAAGATGATGGCATAATAGAGTAATTTAAATTATAAAGGGTAAATGCGTCTTATCGCTTGAATTAGGTCTTTTTCTCTAATATTTTCAAAATGTAGGTCCTTGTCACTAAAGTAAACTTGAATAGGGCCTGAACCTCAATAAAAATAGAAAATAGAGCATGAATCATAATTAACCCTTATAATATGTGGGTCCTACTATTCACACCCTCCTACACCCCGTATACCACTCTTTACACCCCCAAACACTTGATTTTTGTAATAATAATTTTAAATAATCACATGATTCAACAAAAATATTTTATTAACTTACTTTCCATTAAATCAATAATATTAAATATATGGACTATTCAAAAATTATTAATTAAGTCATTTTAACCAATGACACATTTAGAACTAGCAAAAATGCTCGTGGCCCGCCCCACTCTGGTACTGTCAAATGTGCCCGCGGGCCGTGGGCCCGCCAAAGTGACGGGAAGGGCTGTCATTTCTCATGCCCGCAGAGGGCGGACCTATGAGGATAAGCCCGCGCGGGCCGCGGGCAGGCCCGACAAATATCAAAAAATATTTTTAAAAAAAGTTAATATATAAATGAATTATATAGGTTTTTATATTTTTTAGATCTAATTTTTAATTTAATCAAATTTAATAACATAAATAAATTTTTATTAAAGAATTTAAATTGATTAGGAGTAATTCACTTCATTAGTTTATTTTAATGTTTTTTATTTTTATATAATTTTTCATTTTAATTTTTTAGGACGGGCCGGGCCCACCAGCCCTAGGCCCGCTACCCGCCAGTAGGGCGGGGCGGACTGCCATTTTCAGGCCCGCCAGAGGGCGGGCTTATGCGGGTAAGCCCGTGCGGGCCGCGGACAGGCACGCCAAATATCATAAAATATTTTTATAAAAAACTAATATATAAATGAATTATATAGGTTTTTATATTTTTTAGATCCAATTTTTAATTTAATCAAATTTAATAACAAAATAAATTTTTATTGAAGAATTTAAATTTGATCCGGAGTAATTCAACTTCATTCGTTTATTTTGATGTTTTTTCTTTTTTTATATAATTTTTTTTCCTTTTTTCCTTTTTATATGGGGTATATAATTGGTAAATAATTAATGTTTACCCAACATCTTAATTAGGGGGTGCAAACAGAAAAAAAGGTGAGTGCCAATAGAATTACACTAATATGTTCATGTCATTTTGTGGAAGCTTAATGGGGAAATATCTTCCAGGAGCGTCTTCTCTTAGTCTCTTAGGCCATCTCCAATCATTTCTCTCATATTTACAATTGCTACAGCTCTAAGCTTACAGATTAAACAGTATCCTCAAACTTCAACCATCCCCCATCAATATTTTCATTTATATTATTATATTGCGTTATAATTAAGTTTTTAATATATTTTACTAAACAATATTTATTATAAAAATTTCATTATAATTAAGATCATTTACTAATTAAAGAAACTATTTATAAATTTCTATTACAAGACCTAAATAAATAAAAAAGAAAACAGAAAAAAACAGAAGAAAAGAAGTAAAAACATAAAGCTTTGAGTTAGGAAAATAAAGAAAGAAATAAATAACAGAAAAAGGAAACAAAAAAGAAATAAAAAAAAACATAAAGCTTTATCTATCCCTCACTTCGTCCCCAACCTCTCTAACTCTCAAGTCTCAAACAAAAACATATACATAATACATAATAAAAAAAAATAGCGAGTGAACAGTGCCCCTCTACAGATCGCGGGGCACTGTAGCTCCCACTGGGTTTAGCATAGCGCTTGGTGGTGGGTTGGAGCTCAGCCACCGCCAAGCCTCCAGTCGCCATAAATGGTGTTGGTTGGAGATAGGGTTGCAAACTAATCGAATCGAATCGAATACCGTGATATTCTATTTGTATTCGATTAATTTGTCGAATATTCGTATTCGTATTCGTTTAATATCCAAATTTTTTTTCCGATTCGAATTCGATTCGAATGTGCTATCCGAATAAATTCCCAATATTTTCGAATATTCGGATTCGAATGCTGTTTTTCTGTAACAAGAAGCACGCTTGCAAAAAATTCTCAAATCATACATAGACAAAATACATTCAATCTTACAAAACACATTCATCCAAAACGATCCGAGATCTTATAAAACACATTTAATCCAAAACGTTCCTGAGACATAGACATCAAAAATTTATTGTCTCCTTGCTTCCCGAAATCACGCTTGCAAAATGACATCAACCGATTCTTCTTCCACCTATAAGAAAATTATGAGATTAATACCAAAGTGATTGAAATCCATCAAATTTTCAATCCACACAAGCAAAGCATTATTCAAACGAAAAGTAAATTAGCAACAAAAGATAATTAACCAAAAATCCACAGTTTGTAATGTAATGCATTAATTCTCAAATCATCAATCATCAAACTAAAATTCAATCAACACAACGATCATGATAAAGTATCCAAATAAAAAATACAAAGAAGAACTTACATGTTGGTCCCTATTCGATCCAACAATACTGACCTAGGACGATTTACCACGCTAATGATGAAGGATTTAAAGCTTGAGCGTGGGGTGTGACAGTGAAGACGATGAATGCTTTGAAAATGCTTTCTTACTATTCAACACACACGCACTCACACATACTACACCAAAAACACACACACACACCCTAATGAATTAGGGTTTGGGGGTATATATACCACATGAGTTGGTATATTATACCCCTAGTAACTACGAACTAAAATATTACAAACTAGCCCAAAGTTAATTAAATACAAACCAACTAAGATAAACATATTGAAATTGAACACTATAAAATATTCCTAACAATCTCCCCCTTAGTGTTCAATCTTCAATTCAGCGCGAGTTATCTTTGTTGGGCACATGGAGAATCTCTCGAGTCCTAACAATCTCCCCCTTGCTCCCCCTGCAAAGGCTATCTCCTCTTCTTGTGGAGGATTTGAATACACTTTAAGCTAGAACTCTCTTGTCTTGACACTATACGTTGTAGACCGGATGTATACTGTGATCCACGCCCGGATATTCGTTTCTTGATGATGTCGCAGATCTTTAAAATTCTGTTTGCATCTTGTCCTTGTCTTTTTCGTATTTTGAAGTCGTCAAGTCTTCTCCAATCTTCTTCTTCTCAGTGCCAGATTCGTCTTCGTCGAAGGAAGTTGTCTGGTTCGGCCTCGAGGAAGCTTGTCTGGCTCCAGAAGAAGGTATGCGTGGGGTGTCTTTTAGCATGTGCCAAAGCTCCTTTGGGATGTGGCATTGTAGGTTCCAGTGGAGTTCGGCTTCATCGTAGTAAGCACGGCGGAATATAGATGGTGAGCGTTGATGTGTTATAAAATGTGCCAAGGCTCCTTCTGAATTGACGTTTGGGTGCAGGAGAGCCCGGCTTCATAGTGGTACGCGCGGCGGAAGTTGGTGGGTGGTCCGACCTGTTTATACGTATCCCTTCTCCCCCTCATGGCGATTCGTGTTAACGAGATCGGCATGCGTGTATAGGAGTCCAAAAACAAACGATAGGTCGGTGTGGGTAATAACCAGACGGAGCCACTAAGGCAATCCATCGACACGAGTTCAGAGTTAAACTCTGAGACGCGGCCTGTAAGCATAGGGCTTAGAATCGGAGCCACATAGGCGTTCCGTTAACATCGATCTAGGAGCGTAGCTCGCAGACGATGGCCTGATGCCGTTGTTGTTTTGATGTTGCAACGGTAGGACTTCCTTCCAATCATGGAATCACATCTAAGAGGATGTGTCTATGGAAGTTCTGATCTGGTCACGAAGTCCAGATAAGAAAAAGTGTATGTGTCCTAAAAATTATAAAACATTTAGGTAGTGAGGACACCTAGACTCGATGTGTTCAAGGAAGTTCAGTGGTGTGGGGCTAACTACCACTTAATTCAATATCTCCCGCTTCCAAGTGAAGCGGTGATAGCATGTGTGGCTCCCCGTGATTTGATGAAACATCGGTCTTTAGGGAGATCGATGAGTGGGTAAGGCTCGGTTGTGCATGCGCCATTGGACCAAATGAGGCGACTTCTACCCAGGAGCTGATAAAAATCAGCTCCTGCACCTATATGGGATGGCCCGAAAATTTTGTGAGGTGAGGATTTTTTGTATCTTCCGTTCTTCGGTATTGTCAGGAATTGCCAAATGGGAATGTGGCTTATGGACTATCTTCACTAACACTTGGCTACGTTCCGGGGTTAGGTTCAGTTTGGTCTGACTGAACCATGGGAACCTAGAATCCATGCGTCCGTCAATTTTGGTGAGTGCTGCTTCATCAGCAAGTCGGAGTATGGTAGTTGAGATCATCTTCGTGTTTGTGTATGGATATCACGCCTTTTGTAATTCTTGAACTCTTGAGGGTCGAGTTTTCAAGTGAAGTCCGTCTTGGGAGGTGGAAGCGTCTGAGAGGGTTTTTCTTTCTTTTCCCCCTTTTTTTTGCTTTTCTTTTCCCTTTTTTTTGTTTTTTTTTTTGTTTTTGTTTTTTTTTATGTATACATATATATATTATCGTAATAGTCGTAGATAAGTAGTATCATAGTAATAATAGATATAGTATATGTATACGTATATGTATATAGGTTAAATGAAGTTTCTCCCCCTCAAATCGTGCACCTAAGATGTGCTCCCCCTAAAAATGTACTCTCCCCTCGCAAATATGGTTGATACTCCCCCTCAATGCATGCACGTTAAAACATATAAGTTCTCTCCCAATAAACTAAGCGTGAACGTATTTATTTATTTTCAGATCAGATGCAAACTAAGAATTATTGTTCTTTAAAATGCATTAGAATGTACGTCTTTCGCTTATTAACACTTCTAAAAAAAATAGGTATTTTTGACAATTCAGCTTATATGCATACACGATATTTCAGGCTTGAAGTTCTTTAAGATATATGCATAGTTAAAATGTACCTATCATGGGGTATTAGACATTTCAGCTCATATGCATGCGAAAATTTAACATTTAAAGTACATTTGAGGCATGCATGTTTATAATGTACCCTATTGTTTTCAAAGTAGGTATATTGTCTTTTGAGCTCAAGATGCATGCCAAGTTTCTTATGGGATGCATATAGAATTTACCTACGTAGTTGCTCGCATCGCTTACCAGTCGTGTATGTGGAGCAACCCAAGATACCATACACGCTGGGATGTTTGGCTGCTCTCATCGCATACCAGTCATGGGTGTGGAGCAGCTCTCTTGTACCTACCCATGCTGGGAATCTGCAAAAACTTTATCGGGACTTTGGTACCCATTTTTGGATGGGTCCTCCCTTGTTAGCAGTAAATAAGTTAAGCACATTTGGTTCAGATATTGATCCTAAATCATCCTTTAAAGTCCAATTCAATTTGATTTGTGATTTACGAATCCAGGTTTGGTGAACCTTAGAGGGAAATGACAATTCAGCGCCGGTGAATGTGTGCCTAGGTGTAGAAGACCTAAAGATTTTCTCCCTAGCCAGTCGCATAAGATGCTTTCTAGAATAAATATGGACTGGGTATTTCAAGCAGGAATATGAGCTTATGGCGCTATATGCGTCATTGGATGATGAGTCGTATTGCCTACAAGAGTTCACATCATTCACTCTATAATGATGATTGTGCGGGATGTGAGAAGTTCGCTTGCTTAAGCTTGGAACTTCTTCTTTGCACGATTCCCTTTCTCTTTTAATAGGAATAGGAGTGGAAAATTCTTGATCATTTTCGAGCTTAATTTTACAGTTTAATGTCGATTTTCCTTTCTCCTTCCTAATCTTTATTTGTTCCTTAGCTATTTTTTGCGCTTTGCTTTTACTTAACGTTTCAACTTCAGTCAAAATTGACTTAGAATGATTAATAAAAGCTTTCTCAGTTTTAGGAACAAGGATGCTTGTTTTAGTTTTTGTTCTATTTACCTGTTTCGAGGAAGATGTATTACTTGACAAATTATTGGAAACAGATAAAGACGGGGAATTTTTGAGATATAAAATCTCCTTTAGAAAAAAGCTTTTCCTTTTCAGCGCCAAAACCTATCCTTTCAGAGTTCAAAGTATCTTGTAAATCTTTCAATTTACGAAGAGTCTCTGGAGTATCACATAGGGTAGGTTTTTGATCATGTAAAATATTTTCCCCGTTAGGAATTAAGTTAGAAGGATATTTGATCTGCTAGACCTATATTCGAAATAACATTCTCTAATCGTTGTTCCTCTAAGACGGTCTCATATTTTGATGAGGCTTCATTTCGCTCAGCTTCGCAAGAACGTAAATTTTTAGTCATCTCGCAGACTCTATTTTCACTATCTTCTAACTTAGTTTCTAAGCTAATTATATTTGACTTTGCGTTTGTCAAATCTTCATTAGCATAAGCTAGGCTTTCTTGTTGCTTAAGCAACACGGAGTAATTATTAGCAAGTCTTGCTTCTAATTCCTCAATTTTCCTAGCTTGAGCATCCATTTAGATTAATATAATATTTAATTGAAAATAGAAATTGGCTTTTGAAATTTTAGTGATGAAAAGTTTGGTTTACTTGAGAAGTATGGTGAAGTATCGAAGAAAGTCGGCGTCGAAAATTTTTTGGCGTGCACCGAAAAATTTTGTGATGATTTCGAAAACTTCGTGAAAATACCAAAACTTTTTCTATAATATGCCAAGGATGTCGTAAGTTGATTGTTGGATATAAATGATCGTTGACACGTTTTATGAATTTGATTGTTATTATTATTATTATTATTATTATTATTATTATTATTATTATTTTTCTTTTTTTTTTCTGGTACTGTAGCTTCAACGATCACTGTAGCACCGAAAAGGAATCTATGAATTCTCTCCCAATTGGTTGGACCGTAGGTGCGATGATTTACTTCACGGGCGAGGTCTCTGGTTCAAGTCCAGGATGGCCCAGCTGCGCCAGGGAAAAGAATAGAAGAAATCCCTTTTCCATTTCCATTCAAGAGTTCTTATGTGTTTCCACGCCTCTTTGAGACCCCGAAAAATGGACAAATTCCTTTTCTTAAGAACACATACAAGATACGTAACTTTATTGCATTGCATTTGAAAAGACTATACTATCCTACGGACCTCCCTTTTTTTGGATTATTCCCTAACAAGAGTTAGGTTAATATTTCTTCTATTTTTTTGGGTATTGTAGCAGTTTCGGGCGATTTTATCAATCGGGCGACACTCAGTTTCGCCGAGGAAATACCCAGTTTCGGGCGAAGCACTATATATAGGATTAGTTTCGAAAGAATTTGCTACAGTGAAATCGCTACAGTACTCTATAGTGAATTTTTGCTCGGCGAAAGCAGTTTCGGGCTATTGATTGAATTTGCTACAGTGAATCTTGTGAAAATTGATTGCAATCGGCCGATTGTGCGAGTGATCGATGCTCTGTCACCAATCGATGGAGCTTACTACTTTTTGTCCAAAAGAAATTGTTTCCCCGAAACTACAGTGAAAATGCTACAGTGAAATTAGCCCTTTAATAGTTGTAAATTGTAATCGGTTGTTTTTGTCTTTACTATTGGACAAAGACTCCTTTTTGACCAAAATTCAAAGATCACATTCAATAGATGATACGTGGCTTTAGGAGATGGGTGAGTGGCTTTGCCTTTTTGACTGAAAATGAATTTTGACTAATAAAATTGAGTAGCAACTTTCGGGCGATTGAATGTCTTTAACTTGCAGTTTCGGGCGATTTGTTGCAACTTTCGCCGTGTTTTTCCCTTCTTTTTTATTGTTTTTTTTTAAAAAAAAAACAGTTCAATTTCGGGTGTTGACCAGTCTAGTTTCGGGTTGACCAATCAAGTTTCGCCCGATACTAAATAAACGCCCGAAACTGAATACAAACGCCCAGAAATGGTACTGTAGCAATCTGGACTGAAAACTGACGAAAAACAGATCCGATTTCTACTCAAAACTCACCCAAATCAGCTGAAAAAAGTGGGTAATCACTACAAATCACTCGAAAACAACCTAATTACCTCTTGAGCTTGCAAAATCAGTAAAATCAACTCAAAACCATGAAATGACAGAAATTTCGAACCCAAAAAAAATACCCAAAAATTTCAGAAATTTCAGAAATCTCACTCAAATCCAAACGTGTTTGCTCTGATACCACTTGTTGGTCCCTATTCGATCCAACAATACTGACCTAGGACGATTTACCACGCTAATGATGAAGGATTTAAAGCTTGAGCGTGGGGTGTGACAGTGAAGACGATGAATGCTTTGAAAATGCTTTCTTACTATTCAACACACACGCACTCACACATACTACACCAAAAACACACACACCCAATGAATTTAGGGTTTGGGGGTATATATACCACATGAGTTGGTATATTATACCCCTAGTAACTAAGAACTAGAATATTACAAACTAGCCCAAAGTTAATTAAATACAAACCAACTAAGATAAACATATTGAAATTGAACACTATAAAATATTCCTAACATTACATATAAAATATTACCTCGTGAATTTCTTCGGTTTGTGCAATTTCATCTCCTTGAACTGCTTCCTCTATTGCATTTGAAGAATCCATATATTCCCAATGCCTTTTAATCAATACCTTTGCAATAGTTTACCCACGTCATATGCGATACATATCACAAAAGAAGTTTAATATAGCAAGGAACCACAACAAAAACATCAAGATTTCAATTTAACAACGATTTTTGACCTAATTTCGAACTAATACAAAAAAGCGTATTCTGGAGAAATACTTACTATCGCAGAAAATAACTATGAGGCGACCACGGTGGCTGGCGAGTGAGCCTACTAGTGGCGTCGGTGGGTGTGACGCCCGGGGCCGAAGAGGGCGGGGAGTGATCGCCGGTGCCAGGGTGCACGGACAAGGAGCGGCTCCTGGCAAGGCTTCTAGGCGAAGGGGTACATGAACGAACCGATCCGACACCCGAATGAGAGGGGATCCTGAGACTGACAATGTATGGGCGTGTCAGGCTAAGAATCGTATAATAGAATTGATAGTACTACTCATATCACCAAGGTCGACCTACCTTTTCGGGAGTCCATCCGAAAGAACTTCGAAGTTAAGCGTGCTTGACTTGTGGTAATCTTGGGATGGGTGACCCCCTGGGAAGTTTGCCCAGGGTGCGTGTGAGCGAGGACGAAGCACGCTGAAAGGTTAAATAGTGGTACAGTGGGGCCAGACTATCAGTCGAAGTATGGTGGGCCCAACCCCACGGGTCCCGCTAGGGACCGATGCTACAGTGACACCCGGTATGGGACGGGACGCTACAGGTGGTATCAGAGCACAACCTCTCGCAGTACGGTGCTGGTTCGGGGACGAACCAGGCGGAAGCTGGTGGGCATGTGACGCCCGGGGCCGAAGAGGGCGGAGAGTGATCGCCGGTGCCAGGGTGCACGGACAAGGAGCGGCTCCTGGCAAGGCTTCTAGGCGAAGGGGTACATGAACGAACCGATCCGACACCCGAATGAGAGGGGATCCTGAGACTGACAATGTATGGGCGTGTCAGGCTAATAATCGTATAATAGAATTGATAGTACTACTCATATCACCAAGGTCGACCTACCTTTTCGGGAGTCCATCCGAAAGAACTTCGAAGTTAAGCGTGCTTGACTTGTGGTAATCTTGGGATGGGTGACCCCCTGGGAAGTTTGCCAAGGGTGCGTGTGAGCGAGGACGAAGCACGCTGAAAGGTTAAATAGTGGTACAGTGGGGCCAGACTATCAGTCGAAGTATGGTGGGCCCAACCCCACGGGTCCCGCTAGGGACCGATGCTACAGTGACACCCGGTATGGGACGGGACGTTACAGTGGGTGCATTCAATGGTGGCTGGGCTGCTGGCGAAGGCGAGAGAGAGCTGCGATGGAGTTTTGTGGCTTTTTGAGTGGTATGATGCTATCTTACGTGAGGGTGAGGGTTTTCCTATGGATTTGTGGTTTTTGGGCTATAATATTTTATTTGGGCTCTAATATTCTTCTTAATGGGCCTATTAAAAATTACAAAGTATTTATAATATATTAGAATTTATAAATATATATTAAATTATTCGAATCGAATAATGCAGTTAATATTCGAATCGAATACTGAGGTTTCATATTCGTATTCGGATAGCTTTCGAATAATAAAAAATATTCTTATTCGGATTCGTATTTTAATATTCGAATTTGAATCTTAGAATATCGAATCGAACCGCGAATTGAACCAAAAAAATTCGATTCTTTTGCAACCCTAGTTGGAGAGATGCCCTTAAGTTTCTTAATCAGAATCTTCATGTCAACATCCAAATTTGTTACAAATAAAGAGTTCCAATTACACTCTGAACCCTCAAAGACCACATTAACAGCATTGTTTCTTACAGACTCAAATTCAAACAAAGCACATTTTGTGTTATATTTGTTGTACAAGTGTTACCAGTTAGCAAATGTTTCAATTTTGGGAAAACTAGCTTTCACAGGATTAACGCTAGTAATTTTTCTTGATTATTAAGACTCAATATCCAGAGTTGGTTTCAGCTTTCTCGGTCATCAACATCGAGAACCGCCATTTTCAATGAGATTTTCGTTTCGATCATGTTGAGGAACCGCTGGACATCTACCGTAGTTTTTGCATCTTTGAGGATAAATTACGCTGGCGATCTCGCATCTTTTTGCGTCAATGACGGGCAAATAATTTTTTTTGCATCGTTTACGTAAATTTGTCTAAAATTTTTGAAAAGTTTAAAATTTTCAATGTCGGGTACTTAAGTTGAACTAGTATTTTCTGCACACTCAAATGTGTGTTAGATATATAAATATCTTGTTAACTTTATTTAATAGGATTATTTAATAGAAAAAATAAATTAACTTTAATTATTTATACTTCTAAATATGTAAAAATGAAAAGATTGATTTATTATAAAATTAAAGGTAGAATAGTAATTAACTAAAAATAGTAAGTACATGTAGTTAATAGTTTTTTTATTTCATTAATTAATTTTTTTCAAGCTTAATTGACGGATGACAGTTTATACTCACACATTACCCTTAATATAATGAAATAGATGAAACGTGAAAGGGTTCCAAACTCAAATAAAATTCTGTTAAGAGAGTATAAAACCAAATTAGCTCAATTACAAATCCCACTCAAGAGGAGAAAAATGCAAATTGATCCAACACAAAATAGGTGGAGTTCAAGTCACAGTAAACAGCAATAGTCATCATTTGAAACGGTCTCATCTCGTTCCAAGGATTAATCTAATGCGACCACAGATATACGAACTCATGGTATATATATATATATATATATATATATATATATAATATATATATATATATATGAACTAAACACGTGAACATGTACAAAACCCACATTTAAAATTCATAGACCCGTGAACTAAACAAGCCCTTAATGTTCGAAAATAAGTCCATCGGGGTCTCTCTCTAATTAGTGATTAAATTCAAATCATTTATTTTATTCCGAAAGCAACAAATTTCTTCAATAAAATCAAATTTTCAAACATTACATAAACTCGAACAAATACCAATACAAACAGGGTTCTGTGCCATATAACAGTACAATCCTCGCGTGGCATTATTCCGATGGCATATCCCCCAACAGCAGTGATAAAATAGGATCGTTTCATAGTCAGTCACCGCCACCACATCCTCCACCTCCGCCTCCGCCAAACCCTAATTCACAGCCACAACCACCGCCGTCGCCGCCTCCATTGCATGTGCAATAATTCCTATGCATAAAACAGAACGCTATCGTAGTAATAAACGTAACTACTCCAAAAAATATCCAGAAAACGATCACATCTGCGCTCATAATTTCTACAATTTGGGTTTTTCAATCTTAATTACAGGATTATGATGCGTATCTATATTTATAGATATATAAAGAGCTCCTTTAACTTCACGTTGACGTGGCGACTCACACGCTAAATGAAATTCCGAAACTTAGCTTTGTTTTTTCCATGAAATTCGACCCGCTAAGCTGAATTTGACTAACATTTTTAATTTAATTGTGTTAAAAAGACGTTAGTATATTTGGAAGACCTACAATAACATTTTGGAACTAGTTTACTTTTTTTTTTATCTCAAAAGTATATCTTTTATTTCATATCAGCAACGATTAAATGTGCCATTTCTTGTGTAGGTGGGGTAGAACCCTCCCCATCATACCCAAGGTGTTTGGCTAGATAATGAGCTACGACATTTGCTCTTCTACGGATGTGACTGAATCGAACACATGCGAACAAATGGCTAAAGAAATAGCAATCATATAGAATACTTCCAATCTTAGAAGACCTCGTCGATGCTTGTTGTAGTTTGGCTATAACACTCAGGCAGTCGCTCTCAATATTGACATGAGTCCATCCTCTATGACTGCAAATATTAGAGCTTCTCGAATGGCTACAGATTCGATAGCCTTCGGAGAATAGTGTCCAGCTAGCACCTTTGTACTCCAACCCATACAGTGAACAGATGAGTCCCTCGCGATGAGGCCTATTGATGAAGATCCTCTCGATTTATGAATAGCCCCATCCGTGTTGATTTTAATGAAATTAGTTTCTTGTTTTAGCTGTGTCTCAGTCTTCGACGAGGGTAACATAGCATTCACCTCCGTGATAGCCCTATCGTCAGACATCTTAGTTCTCTTAGCCACCCATTTATTTCTCATCCGCCATATAACCCAGCAGAGGCTGAGAAACATGTCAAAATCATCATCATTTAGTTTTGCTCGCATTTCACGAACCCAAGATTCAGCGTCCGTCGGCCCTGTTTGTATAACCTTGTGTGCTATCCTCTTCACTAGTGCAGAATTGAACATGGGCGACGGTTGTTATTGGTCATGGGCGATGGTTTTAAGGCGTCGCCTAGAGCCCCGTCGCCCAACTGCACGATTTTGGGCGATGGACGCACATGCGTCGTCGAAGATGATTATGGGCGACGGGTGTTATAGAAACCGTCGCCCAAGACCATCAGTTGGATACTTTTTTTTTGCACATGGGCGACAGTTTCTTCATGTGAAACCGTCGCCCCATAATTTTTTATGTACACATGGGCAACGTGTTTTACCGAAAAAGCCGTCGCCCATGATATAATATTAATTTTTTAAAATTAATTAAGGGCGATGGATCCTATCTAGGAACCGTCGCCTATGCCTTTATTTTTTTAAAAAAATATTTTCTCTGTTTTATTTATGCCCCCAACAATCAATTCCAAAATCAACAATGAAATTCAAAATAACACCAACAATCAATCAATTACTAATAATCGTAAATAAAATCAACAGTTACACCACGTCCACAAACAAATATCGATCTCGTAACATAAACACAAACATATAACGTGAAAGTCGTCTAACCTACATAAAAAATTGCATAAAATGCTCTGCCCACAATTCACGTACTTCATTGAGCTCTTGGGGGCCGTAAGAGTAGCGCTCTAATATCTATAAAATAGAATAATGTTAAAACATACCAATAAACATATATTAAACTTGAAACTTAAAGAAGCTGATGATTTTAAAGTTCATTACCGTTGGCAACTTGATTGTATCATCTCTGCCGATACGATTGCAGATAATATCGTACATGTATCTCATGACGTAAAATCCTCATAACTCGCTCTCCCTCGGTTGTCGTGGGCACTAATTTACAAATATTTTCATGTAATATCGAATAATGGTACCAATTAACAAATAACTATGAAAATTCATATGTCAAATGCAAACCTTGCATCTCTTCCAAGTAACCTTCGATTTCCTATTCCGATTTCCAACTGCACCCGTCAACGACGCCGTGAGAATTGCCCTGAAACTTGAAAAATAATGTTTTAATAAGGGTTACTAATATATGAGCTTTATTGTATATAAAAAACTTACGCATCTATTCGAGGGACGAACTCTTATTTTCCTTAAGCCGATGTTCGGTGCAAGCGAATCGAACACATATACTGCGTTCGACGGAAAATCGATGACCAATAGAATCCAATGATCACTAAAACAAACGAAACGAAATGATTATATATAGCATAAGCTATGAATAAAAATATATATATCTTATATTCTTACCCGTCACAGAAAGGCGCAAACAAATAAGTGCCGGCCCGATGCGCATCTTTGATAAGTTCAGCCATGAAATCAACTTCACTATTTGCTGTCTCATCAAGTTCCATAGCGGCCAGACGACTCGGGTCGCAACACTTAAAGTCCTCAGACTCTTTATTAAGATACCTGAGAATGTGATTAGTCAATAGAATGTATAAAAGCGAAAAACAGAACTTGTAATGACTTATTCAACGAAATATTAAGTAATACCTCAAAAAAAGTTGAATAACTGAGGAATCCACACTCACGAACTTGAACAGATCGACGAAGTCATTGTTGTCAATGTACACCAAGTAGTCTTCGTTACTTGGATTGTAGTACACATCTCTCATACAGAATGAGAGGGAAGCTGGCATTCGTCGATCGTCGCGTGCCGCAAGTTAATCGAACAGCTGGCGACACTGCGTGCCCAAACTACTCACAACCCTCTGATCGAGGCATGCGATGTCGTCGTCTTGATTAATGGACACATTTGGTGCTTTCGCTGGTGACTTTCCTTTCTGTGCCTACAAGTAGAATACGTTACTAAACATTATTATTCAAAAATCAATAAATAGTACTTTATTACCACATTGTTCGAACGTATTAGCTCTCTTGGCCACTGAACGTAGCTGCCTAGTGCATCTCCATATATAAAGTCGATGTAACTAGCCTCTATATAAAGTCGATGTAACTAGTATACTCAATCAAGTCTCACGTTAAAAAATAATAAAGCTACATTGAAATTTATTTCTTCTTTATGGTATCAGAGCCACTGCGAGACAAGAGAGATTCATACAACAAACCATGGCATCCACAATCTCTTTGAACGTAGCCAACTTTGTCACACTCAAACTCACCCCAGAAAACTATCCTTTGTGGCGTGAGCAATTGCTTGCCCTTGCCGAAAGCCAAGACATTGTTGGACTTCTTACCGGAGAAACAGTTAAGCCGACCATGTACAAAGAAGTTACCACAACAGAAGGTCCTTCAACCACGAACACCAAAACGCTCTCTGATGAATACCTCAAGTGGCGTAAAGAAGATTGTCTCCTACGAGGATGGATTATTGGAACGCTTACAGAAGAAGCGTTGGGCCGCGTTATTGGTCTGAGTCATCTCAGGCAGTTTGGGAGGCCTTAAAAGAAGCATATGCTCAATGTTCATAAGAACGGGAATTTACTCTTCGACAACAACTCATGTACCTCAGAAAAGATCCAAACCAAACTTTGGAAGAACACTTGCGGAAGTTCAAAATGATTTGCGATAGCGCCGCCATCGGGAGTCCGGTACCAGATAAAACAAAAGTTTACTCGTTGCTAGCCAATCTTGGACAAAAATATGAATTATTCACAACGGCAATGCTCAAACCTCCGATGCCATCATATTCAGAAGCAGTGTCTCTTTTACAGGGTTTCGAACGACGAAACACATGGGCTGAAACAACAGACACGCAATCATATACCTTTTATGGCCAACGCCACAACAATCAACATCACAACTACAACAACAACAGTCGTCGCGACAATCAATTCTCCTCAAAAGGTATAGGTTTTTCAGCTATTAACAATAATGCTCAGAACTCAAATTATGCAGGAAATAGTTTGCAACAGAAAGTGAACAACTACACTCCAAGGCCGCCACCACCGGGTAAACGACGCATGACAAATAAAGAACGTGAAATATACAAAAATGAGCAATGCCAGCTTTGTAGAAAAATTGGACATATTGCCAAGATCTATTGGAGTTTACCGACTCAATCAGTACAAGAAGAGGGTCTCCCTCAGGCTCTTGCTGCTCTTACCATGGATACTTATGTTCCAGATCTCGAGTGGACAACCGATACGGGTGCTTCAAATCATATGACCGCAAACTCAGGTATGTTAAAAAATCTTAAAAAATATGATGGTCATTATTCTGTCTTCATCGGTGATGGTTCTCACTTAAAGATAGATGCCATTGGAGATGTAGTTTCTGATGGTAAGAATGATTTATTCCTCCGTGGCGTCCTTCATGTCTTCTATCTATTAGTCAATTAACATCGCAATATCCTTTGAATTGTGAATTTACTGACAAACACTTTTGCATTAAGGAACGAGCAACAGGTCGAGCTTTGATAATGGGTCAACGTAAAGGAGATCTTTATGTTATATCCAACCCAATAGAAACATATTTTTCAAATAGACAGAAGTCAGGGAGTGAAGAGCTGTGACATCAACGTCTTGGACACCCGCAAAAGTCATCTATTCATTTATTACGTTCTAAGAATTTAATTAGTGTTTACTCAAATAAAAATGTGCACGTTGTTTGTGAAAGTTGCCAACTAGGCAAACTTAGCAAATAACCTTTTGGTTCTTCATCTTCTTCTAGTACTAGTACATTTGAGAAAATTCATTGTGATCTTTGGGACCTGCTCCTATTTTGTCTCGTGATAAATTTCGATATTACGCTTGCATTATTGATGATTTTTCTCATTAGATATGGACTATCCCGCTTCGTGCCAAATCTGATTTTACTGATGTTTATTTAGCTATTGAAAGTTATATGCAACGCCAGTTTGACAGGAAAATCAAAATTTTTCATTCTGATGGTGGCGGTGAATTTGTAAATAAAAGACTTGCTTTACACTTTCAGCAACAGGGAATCATTCACCAACTTTCTTGCCCACATACGCCGGAGCAAACAGGTATTGTTGAACGTCGCCATTGGAGTATCAGAGAACTTGGGATGACTATGATCTTTCATAGTGGCGCACCTCCTTCTTTGTGGGTTGAAGCCTTCCTCACGGCAACTTTTTTAATCAATACCATCTTCTTCTCTTAGTTTTCGTTGTCCTTACTTTCGCTTATATGGTGTTAATCCTAACTATAATATTTTACGGTGTTGGGCTCTAGATGTTACCCGTATACGTGAAATACTAAAAAGAATAAATTTGGTCCTAAAATAGTTCCTTGTGTGTTTGTAGGTTACAGCGATCGCCATAAATGGTACAAATGTCTTGATCCTAAAACATATAAAATATTTGTGTCTAGGCATGTCGTATTTGATGAAACCTTATATCCTTACAATATAAATAGGTCATTATCATCCTCTGATACTACTTTATCGTTATTTATTGATTCTCCGTGTCATGTTTCAGTGAACTCACCATCTTCAACGATAGACCCAACACAGATTCCTGTTTCAGAATCAATTTTGAATCCATCAACAGGTGTACCAGATCCTACAAACTCAGGCGCTCCCGCTGAACCGACGATAAATGTAACAGGCCAGACCTTGCTCGCATTGATATTGTCCGCTTTGGGCGTTAAGCTGCCTGGTTGAGGACTTTCCAGGTGGTCACCCATCCTGGTACTACTCTCCCCCCAGCAAGCTTAACTATGGAGTTCCTACGAACTCCCACCCACCCGCACGGCTTTAAAACGCGTCAATGGGAGGGGTGTCCACACCCTTATAAAGGCATGCTTTGTTCCCCCCTCCAATCGGTGTGGGATATCACAATAAATCAGCCAGAAGAGCACACTTCCACTAGTATTGATCTCGATTTACTCCCACAAGAAGACGATACGCCTACCTCAATATCCCTTCTGACCAAAGATAATTCCATCGTAAGTTAAAACTCTATACCTTCTTCTGAATCTGTTTCATCCACAGATCATCGAATGGTTACAAGAGTACAACATGAAATTTTCAAGCCGAATCCACGATATGCCTTACTTCTTGCTTGTGGGGATATTCCAAGCGAGCCACGGTCCGTCAAAGCGGCCCTTCAACATGACGGATGGCGGAAAGCTATGCTTGAAGAACTTGATGCTCTATATCAAAATTCCACGTGGACCTTAGTTCCTCGAGACCCTCATATGCATATTATTGGATCAAAATGGGTCTTTAAAGCTAAATTACAGGCCAATGGTACACTTGATAGGCTTAAAGCACGACTCGTTGCGAAGGAGTATAACCAAGCAGATGGTATCGACTATTTAGAAACATTCTCTCCGGTCATTAAACCAGGTACTATTTGTTTAGTTCTTAGTATAGCCATGGTTCATCAATGGGACATTCGACAACTTGATGTCAAAAATGCTTTCCTTCGTGGTTGCATAACTGAAGCCATTTATATGGAGCAACTACCAGGGATGCATGATCCAAAATTTTCATCTCATGTTTGCAAACTTCGAAAAGCACTATATGGTCTAAAACAAGGATTATAGGAGTAATAAGGAAGGACGTGATTTGTTACACTGACAAATCACGGATTGGTTTGGTTCATCAATGAGGGAATCATGGGAGTAATCAAGGATATCACATTAAGACTCAATCATGTTTAATATGACATGTCAACTGAAGATCATCATCAATCAATCATCGATGATCTTTATCCATATAAGAGCATTGAAGACCCTAATCAAGGGATTAATGGATTGATATGTTTTTCTTTTTCTCTAGCCTCTATATAAAGTCGATGTAACTAGTATACTCAATCAAGTCTCACATTAAAAAATAATAACGCTACATTGAAGTTTATTTCTTCTTTACTTGTAATAGCCCTTAAATGCTTCTGTACAAAATAGAAAAAGATATTGTGAAAGAGGATCTCCTTGACGAAGCCCTCTTGAAGGTGTTACCCGGTCGAAGCACTTGCCATTTAATAGGAAAGAATATGTAATGGAGGAAAGACACATCATTATTAAGTGAATAAACGCATCATGAAAACCTAACTTACTCAGTACCCTTCTCAGGAAAGGCCACTCGACTCGGTCGTAAGCTTTACTCATATCCAACTTAATAGAAGCAAAGCTTCTATTTCCTGTTCGTCGTTCCTTAAGGGCATGATTAATTTCATATGCTATAAGGACGTTATCTGTAATGAGTCGATTCGGAATAAACGCTGACTGAGTGGGCGAAATAAGAGAGTCCATATAGGGTTTTAGCCTATTAGCTATATATTCCGATGCAATACGATAAGTAATATTGCATAGGCTAATCGACCGAAATTGTGTTAGGTTCACAGGATTGCGGCATTTCGGTATGAGGACCACGTTAGACGCATGTAAGGATGACAAAGACATACCATTATTGAGAAATGTGAGTATGGTTCGGATAGTTTCAGTACCTACGATGTCTAGTACTGTCAAAACGGGCCGGCGGGCCCGTAGCCCGCCATAGGCGGGGCGGGGGCTGGCAAGCCCGCCTACTGGCGAGCCTGTAAAATGAAGGCCCGGCCCGCCTGCAGGCGGGTAGCAGGCCTGGCGGGCTTAGCCTGCTAGTTTCAAAAAATTAAAAAAAAAAAGAAAAAAATAATTAAATAATTGGAAAAAATATAACAATGAAGATTCAAACTGAAAAATATATCTAATTTAATCAACTTCTTTAATATTAATTTTTAATGTTATCAAAATCTAAATCATAATTCAAAAACATAAAAATCAATATAATTTATTAGTAAATTTATTATATAATATAATTATTTTTTTTTATTTTTGGGCGGGCCTACCTGCGGGCCTAAAATTTCAGAGCCCTTGGCGGGGCGGGGCGGGCCCAGGCCCGTTTTGACAGTACTAACGATGTCCCAATACTTTTGAAAGCAATTCGTTCATTGCTTGGCTCATCAGAGGTGTGATAAACCGAGATGCTTCGTCAATCTCCAACTCCCCTGGATTACAAGTCGTGAAAATTTTCCCAAAAATGCTCAACCACGATCTGTTCAAGTAAACGCTAATCCGTACGCAAAACGCCCCCTTAATCAATTAGTTTATGGACTCGGTTCGTCTTATGTCTACTCGTGGCTTGTCTGTGAAAATGTTGTATTACGATCGCCGTGCAATAACCACTCGTTATTACACCGCGGCCGCCAGTAAAGTTCCTCTTGCTATAGATATCATGTAGACGTCTTCGAAGTGTGGTTTCCTTCTTTTTAGTCTCTGCGGTAATATCATACGTCAACATGCATCGTAATTCGTCCTCAATCTCTCTTCGTTCTCTGTTCGACCTTCGGAACAAGCTAGAGTTCCAACATTGAAGCTCGTCTCTGCTCTTTGCCGTGAATCGCGTGAGTCCTTTGGTCGGGTCATCTGAGTTGCTTTCTTTCATGCATCGCTGAAGTATGACCTTGCATTGCTCCTCTTCCGCACACCTAGCTTCGAATCGAAACAGCCTCGATTGACGATCTGCAATTGTTTTGGTTGGCTGAGGCTCGATAAGAATCGCATGGTGGTCCGAGTATATTGTTTGTAGATTCGTGACTGTTGTTTGGAACAAGTAGTTGACTTTTGCATTGTATTTAATGATATGCCACTTATCTTAATAATTTGTTATGATATATTAGAAATAGAGGGGTACTTCCTAAAACCCGTGGGTGATAGGAGGAGATAGTCTTTTATATATAAGGTTGATCTAAGAGCTTGATTTAAGCGACGTGGGACGACACCCACTTTTTAGAATCTCAAATGGAAGCTCAATCTGATACTACGATATTTTAAATGTAGTCAAGGTTATTAAAGGCGAAAGGCGCACAAAGGCGATACGTCGCTGCCTTGCGTCATAGGCGAGGCGCAAATAAAGCGGTTGCCTCACAAAACCGAGGAGACCTATAGTATTTGAATATTATATATATATATATATATGTATATATATATATATATATATATATATATATATATATACATATATATATATCTTGCATCTTATCATAATAATACAAAATATTTAATACATATTTTTACAGAAAAATGACTTGGGGAAGACAATGAGGAAGACAATATCCGAAAAAAAGTGCGGTGCCCACTTTATTATTGGTTTTTTCAAAGGTGCCCACTTTATTAGGAGAGAGAAACATAGGGTTTCAAGTGGACTTTATTGTTTTTAGGGTTAATTACGTGTCAGGCCCTGATAATGTTTTTAACTAGTTTTCAGGCCCCAATAAAGTTCCATTTAGTTTGAAGGACATACTTTTCAAAACTCTTAGAGAAAAATACCCAAACTATGCGATATGACATATTTACCCCCTAACGGATGCGAAATTTACAAACTTTTGCCATCGTCTTCTCCAACGAGCGAGCTAATCTTCAAGCTCGATTTTCATCTATAATCTCGACCTTCGTGAGCAGACGAGGAGGCCCGACCCTGACCCGTCGTCGTAGTAGAGCTCGAGGACGCCGTCCGATGAGTCTTATAAACCCAGACATCTATGGTGCTAATTCCAGAAAAAAACTGATAAACATCAATCACGAAAATCGTTGAGATTGTAGCCGAAAGTATCAAAGTTCATGACCAAATATGTTGAAATTATTGTTTGATCGTGGTATGATTTGTACTGATAATTTGCAGTTTTAATCGTCAGAAATAAAGAATATAGCAAAAAATAACAAATGTCTTATGGTTAATAACAAATGTTGACCTAGAAGTAACACATCGCTGAAAAGTAATAACGCTTTGTTTGTCGTAAATAACACATTCTGTATCAACCAATGGATCGGGAGAAAAAGAAGGAAAATCACAAACGACACTAAAAAAAGATGAAAACTGCATAAATCACGTCGTTATTGACTCAATAAGGTAAAATAGACCTCAATTTCTCATGGGTACCTCGAATTTTTATGCCGATTAGTTGCAAGAAATGGATATTATATTTGCCCTAAATTGTGTAAAAAAGAAATACTTATAACATAGCAAAAAATAACAAATGTCTTATGGTTAATAACAAATGTTGACTTAGAAGTAACACGTCGCTGAAAGGTAATAACGCCTTGTTTGTCGTAAATAACACATTCTGTATACAACCAATGGATGGGAGAAAACCACTGGGGTATGATGGTCCCTGATCGACAGTGTGTTCTGTGCTATTTGGAGGATGAGACCATGAGCCACCTCTTCTTTGACTGTCCCTACAGCAAAGATGTTAAAAACGAGGTAAGTAACTGGCTTGGGATGAAAAGTTCGGATGCTTATGAAAGATGGAAGAAAGATCTTGTTGCGATGGGGAAGTGTAAGAATGTGCTTGCAAAGGTAAATATTGCGGGTCAAGCAGCTATTACGTACCATTTGTGGCAGGAGCGGAACCAGCGGATCCATGATGCTGGGGAGAGATCCAGCTTGGAGCTTGGAGTGGCCATCAAAGCGAGTTTCCGTGTCCAAGTGAGAGCGATGAGGTTCAAGAAGATGACGAAGAGGGATGAAGATGAGCTTCGAAGGATTCGGTGGAGTAGCTGATTAAGGTTTGCTGTGTTTGGTGCGATTGAGGGGTGGAGATTAATTTGGGCGTGGTTTTGTCTTCTTTGATGTGGGTTTCTTAGTTGGGCTGTGGGTTATTGTAATTGGGCCTCGGTCTTCGGTAATAAAATCTCATTTTTACCAAAAAAAAAATGGATGGGAGAAAAAGAACGAGAATCACAAACGACACTAAAAACAGATGAAAACTGCATAAATCACGTCGTTATTGACTCAATAATGTAAAATAGACCTCAATTTCCCATGGGTACCTCAAATTTATACCTATTAGTTGCAAGACGGACATTACATTTTCACTAAATTGTATAAAAGAGAAATACTTATAATATAGCAAAAAATAACAAACGTCTTATGGGTAATAACAAATGTTGACTCAGAAGTAACACATCACTGAAAGGTAATAGCGCCTTGTTTGTCGTCAATAACACATTCTGTATACAAGTAATGGATCGAAAGGAATAAAATGAAAATCACAAACAACACTAAAAAACAGATGAAAACTACATAAATCTCAGCGTTTGTGACTGAATAAAGTTTTTCCGTCCTCAATTTCAGATGGGTCTTACTAATAAAGACGAATTTTTTATGTATCGAATGAATTCGTGCTTCCACCCCCAAATCAAAAATTTCGTTCAGAAAACGATTCAATATTGACTTCAACGGCCGAACAAGGTAAAAGCGACTGAATAAGATAAAATTGAATCAAACGAGTCTTAATATTAAAAGAAAAAGTAAGTCGGTTACCATGAAATTGAGAAGATTTAGCTTTCTCTAAGACTAAAACGTTTTTTAAGTGAGTAACAGTTTACCCAACAAATATAACACATATACATGTAAAAAAGACACTTCATTGAGAATTCTAGAAGGTTCTGGACGTCAGAGAATTTAACAGAATTGTCAGAGAATATTTACAGGACTTTTCCAAAATTGTACTACATTAATTAGAAATAATAACACATGTTAGGTAAAAAAACAACACGAACTCAATTAATAACACACTGATCAATACTGATACCTCATAAATGTTGTTCAGTACCACGTACAAATATACACTTTTATTTTGGATGTTTAATATTGATGTTCATGTAAATATATAATTTTGATGAAGTTTTAATCACCACATTCCTTTAAAAGACACATTAGGCGAAATTTGATGTCAATAGACGAATGTTGATCTCAATAGATAAACATATAGTCCTCCATTGCAAAACATAGACTATCACATCTTTCAATGGAACATAACATTATGAATTGCACCACGAACATGTTCAAACGTCAACATTAAAGTACTAATAACATTTATAGACCAGGAACACAAAATACTAAGCTCAAAACCCGAAATCCGAGGCCCGAAACCCTAAACCCTAAACCCCGAACCCCAAAATTATTTTAAGGTTGTATCTTATACTGCACAAGTCGTGGATCGTTCTCCCAAAATTTCATGTCGTAAACCCTTAATCTTAACCTCGAACCCGTAAGTCCTAAACCCCAAAAACTACCCAAAAAAGAAATACTTATAACATAGCAAAAAATAACAAATGTCTAATGGTTAATAACAAATGTTGACTTAGAAGTAACACGTCGCTGAAAGGTAATAACGCCTTGTTTATCGTAAATAACACATTCTGTATACAAATAATGGATCAGGATAAAAAGAACGAAAATCACAAACGACTCTAAAAAAACAGATGAATACTGCATAAATCACGTCGTTATTGGCTCAATAAGGTAAATAGACCTCAATTTCTCATGGGTACCTCGAATTTATACCGATTAGTTGCAAGAAACAGATATTATATTTTCCCTAAATCGTGTAAAAAACAAATACTTATAACATAGCAAAGAATAACAAATGTCTTATGGTTAATAACAAATGTTGACGTAGAAGTAACACGTCGCTGAAAGGTAATAACGCCATGTTGTCGTAAATAACACATTGTGTATACAACCAATGGATTGGCAGAAAAAGAACGAAAATCACAAACGACACTAAAAAACAGATGCAAACTGCATAAATCACGTCGTTATTGACTCAATAAGGTAAAATTGACCTCAATTTCTCATGGGTACCTCGAATTTATACCGATTAGTTGCAAGAACGGATATTATATTTGCCCTAAATTGTGTAAAAAAGAAATACTTATAACATAGAACCAAATAACAAATGTCTTATGGTTAATAACTGTGACGACCCTCATTTTCTAATTAAGGTTAGTGGCGGATTTTCCGCAACGTAAGCCGCGGAAGGCCCGTCTAACAAAAACTTTTTCCTAAAATAAAATATATTACAACAAAATATTATCTACAGAATCAAGTCTATACAAAGGCCGTAGCCCCAAAGGTCAAAATCCTAACGCCGCTCCACAGGTCTTCATCCATGTACCGCCCCGCCCTCAAAAGTCCGTGGAGCACCGCCACCAGCCGCCTCAGTCTTGACGCGCGTCGGCGTCAGACTCGGTACCTACAATACGTAAACACTGAGCGATTTGCCCAGTAGGTGAATAAATATGCATGTATGCACGTGAATGCTCATTCCCGATCCCAATATCTCACATGCAATGTTCACTCTTTCTTTTTCCACAATCCTATCTCAAATCACACAACACATGGCCCTAGGTCAGATTCGACACCTCGCGCGCCCATAATAATAACATACGGAAGCTTACACTAGCAGCGTTTTGACGATCACGCGACTGCCCTGCTAGGCCGCTCTTCCGTAAGCGGTAGCCTACGCCGACAGCGTTTTGACGATCATGCAACTGCCCTGTCAGGTCGCTCCCTCCGCTGAAAATATAATCACGACGCACCTCTGGACGTTCACGCCCGAGTAGACAGATCGATCACGCCTGTCTGCCGTCAGGTGTCATACGAGTACCAACCTCGACTCCTCAACGAGTCAACAACAAAAATCACAAACATCTCATTCTACCCCGCTCGACAATATCTCAAATCAACCGTCTCAATACGGTGTAAATATCTCACCCCTGTGATATGATATGCATATGCCACGCATATAAACGTGATAACATATGAATTCGTGATTTCACATGAAATATACGTAAAGCACATAAATCACGTAAATCATTGAAGCACATAAAAACACGTAATTCAAATAAGTGTTTACGCATTGTTGATGAATAATTCACCTACCTGTCCTCTTGAGATAATTAATCACGTAATCTGATATCCCTATGCTTCGAACCTCTGAGTATTGCAAATATTTTCATATCAATATATTTACTAAGTCATATAAGTTTCGAAATTTCCAAAACTCTAAGTATCGAAAACCTAAAATTATCAAAACCCTAAAATCATGAAAACGCTAAAATAATGAAAACCCTGATTTGCCGAGAACTAAGTGCCAAAAAATTTATATAGTTGTACCGAAAACTTTTCATAATAAGAGATTCCGAAAACTTTGTTGCGAATTAAGGTTAGATGCCGAGAACATAGTAGTGCCGAAAAGCTTGACAAATTAAATGTCGGGACCTTTATTGAATATCGAAAACCTAGATAAACCTTGCCGAAATCTTTTATGCGTATACTGAAACTTTACTGAATGAGAATATCGAAAACTTTTAAGACATAAAGAAAACCCTAGAATGTCAAAAATATGCTTTGTCGAAATCTTCCAAAACTCAACATCTAAATGGCGAAAATCTTAAATCAATATACCTAACTTTATGTATGTGCTATGCTACCCACTCATAAAACCACAGAAGATTGTTATTTTAAAACCTGATCATATATAGTTAACAAGGTAAGTAAGTCAACCCTCGAAATTAAATTAGTAACACATTGCTAACCCCAAGACCATAGTCACGAAAACCTCACTTAACTCAATAACATACCCACGAAAACTAAGTCCAATATAACATCACGGAAACTCACTTATCCCTATATAAACATCGAAAACTTTGATTAATCTAGAGGGTGTCGAAAACTTCAATTCCATGAAAGTAGTACACTGAAATTCAAACTCTTATTAATATTTTCATACACCGAAAGATTCCTAATATTACCTAATTGGGCTGGTTCCTATCGAAACTACATGTAAGATAGCTTAGGTATTAGAATCGTATTAACAACTCACTAAATAATACTTAATATGACTGTTTTTATGAATCTGAAATTTATACCTAACATGAAGATTGCGAATCTTCCTAAAGTCCATTCTGACTACATAATAAATTCACGTTAGACCTTGAAACAAAGCAACTCTACATATAAATTTCCATACCTCCTTTGAATGCTTGGTTTCTTTGATAATTTGAGTGCTCAAAGTCGTGTTTCCCACTTGCTTTCACGAGGGTTTCTTACTTATTTAAATCTCTACAACTCTCGTATTATAAATATGCACCTAGGTGTACTTTTTCCCAATTGACGGTCAATTACCTTAGGGTTAAGAAAGTTGGTATTAGTCACACTTAAGAATAGCATACATGGTTAACACGTGTACTACTTTAGTTCCTTTGATAGATTACTCTTATTATATATTTGTCACATCATTTCGTTTGGTTATATATCTATTCACATAGTCATAATAAGTTTCCAAGTCTTAATATGTTGTACAAAAACTTTGACCCTCATGAAAACTTTGCTAAAGTTTCTAGGGAATATAATACAATATATAATGTGTACTTCGAAAACTTTATAGTTTTTAGTACGAGAGCTTTGCCTCTTTGCATAAATTTATTTTATTAATTTCCACTTCACTCATATTACCACCACGAAAACTTTTCTAATATTGAATATATCCCACGAAAACGTCGCAGGCCTCTTCTAAAATATCGACAATATTTTAAGCTTCACCAAATTATTATCATTCAAAAGTATCTAATTCTCGATCATCTTTCGAGAATTTCTGAATTTTTGATCGTGCATTTCGAAAATCTCTTCCTTTGTAATTGGCTAATCAACATTTATTCTTTCGAAGGCCTTCCCATTCTATTTCGAATTTCTCCTAAGGCTTAAATCTAACTTCTTAATAAATTAGATTTCACATAAACATATATAAGCACATGATGTTAAATTCACGTAACCACAAAATTTACCTATAAGTTCACAGATTAGCATGCTCGTAAAAATTTCGGGGTATTACATCCTCCCCCCTTAAAAGAATTTCGCCCCCGAAATTCTGTGGTAGGGGACTTGAGTCTGGCTCTACGGCTAGACTCGCCCACATATTTTCTACGTCTTCTAGACATACGTAGTCCTATTTCCACCACGCTTCCGCTGCGCACTCTAGCTAGACATACTTATTTCTATTATAAACAATTAGACACATAGACAGGCACAAATCACATAAGTACGTCAAACTTAAAACTTACAGGCAAGGCTGGTTCTCCAGGATTTTGAGCGGCAGTACATGGACAGTCTGCAGAATCTAAAGCCTAAGCTCTGATACCACCTGTGACGACCCGTGCCATACCAGGTGTCACTGTAGCATCCGTCCCTACCGGGACCTGTGGGGTTGGGCCCACCATACTCCGACTGATAGTCTGGCCCCACTGTACCACCATTTTAACCTTTCAGCGTGCTTCGTCCTCGCTCACACGCACCCTGGGCAAACTTCCCAGGGGGTCACCCATCCTTAGATATTGGGCAAATCGCTCAGTGTTTACGTGTTGTAGTACCGAGTCTGACGCCGACGCACGTCAAGACTGAGGCGGCTGGTGGCGGTGCTCCACGGACTTTTGAGGGCGGGGCGGTACATGGATGAAGACCTGTGGAGCGGCGTTAGGATTTTGACTTTTGGGGCTACGGCCTTTGTATAGACTTGACTCTGTAGATAATATTTTGTTGTAATATATTTTATTTTAGGAAAAAGTTTTTGTTAGACGGGCCTTCCTCGGCTTACGTTGCGGAAAATCCGCCACTAACCTTAATTAGAAAATGAGGGTCGTCACATGTGGTATCAGAGCACAACCTCTCGCAGTACGGTGCTGGTTCGGGGACGAACCAGGCGGAAGCTGGTGGGCATGTGACGCCCGGGGCCGAAGAGGGCGGGGAGTGATCGCCGGTGCCAGGTGCACGGACAAGGAGCGGCTCCTGGCAGGCTTCTAGGCGAAGGGTACAGGAACGAACCGATCCAACACCCGAATGAGAGGGGATCCTGAGACTGACAATGTATGGGCGTGTCAGGCTAAGAATCGTATAATAGAATTGATAGTACTACTCATATCACCAAGGTCGACCTACCTTTTCGGGAGTCCATCTATAGAAACTCCGAAGTTAAGCGTGCTTGACTTGGAGCAATCTAGGGATGGGTGACTCCCTGGGAAGTTTGCCCAGGGTGCGTGTGAGCGAGGACGAAGCACGCTGAAAGGTTAAAATGGTGGTACAGTGGGGCCAGACTATCAGTCGGAGTATGGTGGGCCCAACCCCACAGGTCCCGGTAGGGACGGATGCTACAGTGACACCTGGTATGGGACGGGTCGTTACAATAACTAATGTTGACTTAGAAGTAACACGTCACTGAAAGGTAATAACGCTATGTTTGTGTCAATAACACATTTGTATACAAGCAATGGATCGGGGGGAATATAACGAAAATCACAAATGACACTAAAAACAGATGAAAAATGCATAAATCTCGGCGTTATTGACTCAATAAGGTAAACTAGACCTCGATTTCTCATGGGTACCTCGAATTTATACCGATTACTTGCAATTTATGTCGATATCTAGATTCGATTTACCATTATGTTTCGAATTTGCACCCTAATTAGACAAGCAAATTCTACCTCGTGCATCGTCAATATCATAATCAATCCAACATGACATGTCGAATCGGTTGGATGGGTCAATAGAATTCTTTTGTGCTCGATTCAGTGTAAGAAAATTTAGTTCGAAAAAAAATTCTGTTGATAACGTTTTGCAGTAGCAAAGTAACACAATATTATTGAAAAATAACGTATCTGTTTTCTAAAGTAACAATATGCTGTAACTGTGTAACATATAATGAAGTAAAAGTAACGCTTCATATAAGCCCAAAAGAACACGTCGTGAGTTCCGCTGGAAAAAAAAGAGCAAAGGGTATTTTCGTCAAAGTCTATTTTTGGGTCCTTTGCTCGATTTTTACAAAACGTTCCCTAAAACTTATTCATTTTCTGACAGGGTCTGACGGGTAAATAGAAAATTTAGGGGGGCCTGAACAGAAATCTTCCCTTGTTTTTAAGTGGTTTAGTGGATATATATTAAAATAATATGTATTGGACCTCTTTCTATCAATAATTTAAAATTACAGAGGTTATCGCCTCACCTTCTCGCCGCCTTAGACTGAGGCGCCGCCTCAACAAAGGACAACGGCTCGCACCACCTAGAGGCGATTTAGTATCACCTCGACCCGTTCATCGCCTAGGCGCGCCTCAATAACACTACATGTAGTATCGTTGAAGCTCTCATGAAATCATCTGTCCCACAAATTATATCCCCCTCTATGTCCCAGACAATTAGAGCCATTCAAATTTCAATCCCGTGGTTCACAAATTTTCCTTTTTCTTTTTTAATTCTTTTAATTCTATATTCCACCAAATCATAAAATCATCTTTATTTTAGAATAAATAAACACATTCAATTTATTCCTTGTGTTATGATGATCGAATTGATATTCATGTTATATTTTTCGATAAATAAAAGAATTATTTTTTAATTAAATTCTACAAAGTGGGACAGAAAATGAAACATGAATTATGGGAGAGAGGATTTGATCCCGTTGAAGCTTAACCAAGAAAGACAAAGTTCCTTCTTGTTGATTAATCATAATCTCGCAATTTAAAAATTACTTCCAAATAAAAAGAGTTCCTTACATCGTCAACCCTCAAAGACCATGTTAACATCAATGTTCCTTATAGTCCCAATTTTGTTTTATATTTATTGTGGAAGTGTTACTCAGCTAGCAATCGTTTTCAATTTTGGAAAGAAATTAGTTTTCTCATGATTAACATCAGCAATTTTCATTGATTTTTAAGACACATTATCCAAACGAGGTTTGATTTTAGCTTATTCGGTCATTACGCTGAGATTCCAACGATTCCGACGAAACTTTCGTTTCGATCGTGTAATTTTTTGCATCTACGAAGGTAAATGATGATGGCGATGGCGATCTCTCGTAAATTTTGCATCTATGAAAGGAAAATAAGTCTTTTCAGCAACGTTGAGGTATTTTGGTCTAAAATTTAGAATTTTCTTCTTTGCGTAAAAGGTATGTTACGGCTTACAGTTCCTTCATCAACCAAGATTGGCTTTTCAACAACATCGTCACCCTCTTTTTCTTTTTTTTTTCCCTTCTAATTGAAAGAAAAGATATCTAACGTTCATACATTCAACCAATTCATTAAGCCGAAAGGCATCCTATTTTCACGATGACAAGAAAAAAGTCCAGCAAAACCACAGGAAAAGTCAATTTCAATCGAATATGATCGAGAGGATCGAGTAATAAAACTAAAACGAATATCGACGAACTATCCAACGCTCAACAGTCAAGTGTACCTATCGAAAATAGTATAGAAGTGACAAGTATTCGAGTTCGAGTATCGAACCTAAAGGAACTATATACTTTAGAAAACCGTCGTTTAAATATATTTGTAAATATTTTTGGTTTAATAAAAATATAAAGAACGATAAACTAAATAAGCGACAAACATAAAAATTTGATAAAATAGCGATAACGGGGATGTGACGACTTTATGAAAGCAAAGTATTTGAGACTTCAAATCACCTAGCTCCACCGAAACGACTGACAAATGTAATGAGATTTTAGCTATCTATTAGACCGTGGAGATTCCTACAACACGCGTACGAGTTCATATGACTGATGAAACTGCGCCTTATCATACAAAGTTCGTACACAACTAATCTACGAATTAAATAGCCGGGGAAAGCTTCCTAACTACTAAGCCGAAGATCGCATTAAAAACACGGTGAATCCCGCTATTAGATTTGACTCTAATCCGTCGGGGTTCAACCTATCTCTAGCGATGAGTTTATTCCGCTCGTTTACGAGTGGTTTAATTGTCCGCCCCTCTCTCGAGCGTAGTGTACGATTTTCCGGACTAAGCTATTTAAACTCATAGATATGATGGAGATAACTAGATAGTTCCAATTACCTAGACATAATTGAAATCAAACGATTCATAAACAAGTCATAACAATAGCCCAAAACAAGAATACGTAAACATCCGAAAGATTTCGCTAGGGTTCATCTAATCTCAAATACACGGGATTTAGCTACTCCGAAGGATAAAATACAGGAAAACATAGTATCTTCCCTGAAATTTGGCTAGGGATTAATCATTCGTTGAGTATTTCGTCGAACGGATGGTGGGCGACTGAGAAGGAATGTGCTTGGTGAGATGGTTTTGACCCGCGAATGGTTCTCTTGAGAGTGAGTTGAGAGCTTCGTCGCATTTTGATTCGGGATCGAGCTCCTTGCTGAAGCCTTATAAGATCGTGTATATGGCCTATTTCTCGCACCCTCTCTCCCCTTTTTGTTACACGAGCTTGCCCCTTTTTATAAGATCCTTCTCATCTTCTTGTGCTTTTCTTTCAACGTAATAACCAAGTAACCGTCTTGAATTGCAAGATCTTGAGCAGCCATCGCAGCCAAAAGAAGATTTCCTGTTTATTGTGTTGATAGCTTTGTCTCAAGCTTGATATGGACTGTATAAGAAGGTAAAAAAACGAAAGCAAGGTATTAATGATCAACAAAAATCATCTTGAGGGTCCCAGAGTTTTATATGATTGTTCGTTTAATTTTTAATAGGGCTCTAGTCTTTCTTAATTTCAGCATTTGATTAATAGGGATAACTACTTCTTGGTCTCTTTTATATGGGCTTTCGATTTGGGAACTGACGGGCCGAGTTCAAATCGAAGTTTTCTGGCACACTGCGCAATCGGTGCAAATGGAATATCTTTGTGCTCGGATATCCAAATTCCTCCGTAAATTTCGTAGTGTAGTTCCTCCTGGAGAAGAGCAGTTTATTCATCAAAGTTCACTCCAATCGTCGTCTTGAAATCCATAAAAATATAAATTGTATCAAGGCGACTTAATTTACCCTGCAAACGACTTATTTATCATAAATATTAACATATAAAATTACGTTTATTATAAGGCAATGTCAACAAGAAAGAGAATACTTATATTCATATAATATGATCTTACATTTATTTTAATCTTAAGCTTCAACTCATTGTCGTTGAGTTCGCCTAATTTTCTAAGCTCGGAAGTAAGTGAGGTATTTGTGAGAAAAAAAGAAATGTTATTGGTTATTTAAGATGTTGGTTATCTATACTCTTTTATTAGATGTCAGGGGCTGGTATAAACCGTAAGTTTGGTCTGTCATTTAAAAGAAAATCACCCATGACAATGTATTTTACATAGTCATCTTTACCCTTCTATTTTTAGTAATTATTATAGCTAATAAAACATTTATATACTATATAACATACCTATGAGTAGGGGGAGCAAAAATATCTGAAAATCGGATTCCGATCCGGTATCCGATTTTCATAACCCGAAAAAATGGATATTCGGTTATAAAAACCGGATCGGATAGACGATCCGAATAATTTTAAAATATACCGGATCGGATACATATAGTGGTTTGTCTAAAATTCGAATATCCGGTTTTATATTAAAAAATAATTAAAAAATAAAAAATAGTCCATAAAGAAAAATGATGGTCCAAAAAGGAAAAAAATCCTCAAAGTAGAATATTTAAATTTATATTATTTTAATATTGCAGAGAACTTTGTTAGAGAATTGAAATAATAAAAAAAATAAGAACATTGAGATGCAAGTTAAAAAATTATTGAGAATTTATGGTACTGTGTTTATTATTTATTATATAATTTTGAACCGTATATTCATGAATTACTATGTGTCGAAATGCTTATACGAAAATTTTTAATTTTGATAAGAAATAAAAAAATTGATTTGAAAAGAAAATATAAAAAACTATAAGAAAAATAAATTTCAAAACCGGATGCGAATATCCGGTTTTAATATCCGAATAAAGCGGATATCCGAATCTGGTACCCGATTGAAATCGGATCGGATACGAATATCATTTTTTAATATGAAAATCCGGATATCCGGTTTTGCGCAACCTTGTCTACGAGTTTGCAGAGGAGACTACCGTAATAAAAAAGTTTGGACTTTATTTAAGGGACGATTTGAATTCAAGCCCCCCATAAATTTTGCAAATAGAATAAGGTTGAGTGACGAAAATACCCTCATAAGAATAGTTATGAAATGGTATCCAGCGCGCATGTTCTGTTATCAAATTGCAACATAACATGAAGTGTTACTGATGAACCATGAAGTGGTACTGTAGACCCATGAAGTGGTACGGGTGAACAGTGAAGTGGTACTGTAGACCCATGAAGTGGTACTGGTGAACAGTGAAATGGTACGGTAGATCCATAAAGTGGAACTGATGAATAGAGAAGTGGTACACTATTTGTAGACCCGTGAAGTGGTACTGTTGACCAGAGAAGAACTGGTACGGGAGACCCATGAAGTGGTACTGTTGACACAAAGAAGTTGTACAGCATTTTGTAGACCCATGAAGTGATATTGTTGAACGGAGAAGTGGTACAGAAGAACTCTTATGTGTTTCTTGTGCAAATATTTACCCGATTTCTGCAGAAACACTTAAGAATTCTGCTGTACCAATTCTCCGTTCAACAATACCACTTCATAGGTCTACAAAAATGTTGTATCACTTCTCTGTGTCAACAGTACCACTTCATGGGTCTCCCGTACCAGTTCTTCTCTGGTCAACAGTACCACTTCATGGATCTACCGTACCACTTCACTGTTCACCCGTACCACTTCATGGGTCTACAGTACTACTTCATGTACAGTGTATACCACTTCTTCATGGTTGAAGAAGGCGACATCAATTCTGTGTAATTTCCTCACACAGGCAGGGGCAAATGCGTCATTTTTCTCAAATTGGTCCTTAACTCTAAGACCAACTTCAAATAGACCCTTATATTTTTTTCAAACGTTATTGGATCCTAAAATCTAATGAAAATATGTTAAGCGGGCCTGAAATACAATTAACTCTTTATTTAATCAACGGCGAAATACAGGAAGGTGTCGATGTGAGATGCAAGCTGTATTGCCCTGGAAATAGTAAAATTGCTCTGGATATATCATAGCCATAAATAACTAAAACCCTACATATGCTTTGTTGTCTGCTGCGCTTATCAAGACGCCGGACGACGCCTGAAACCCAATTTTATTCCTCAGCCGCCGACAATTATCATCGTTCTCTTATTGTGTCCTCTCATTCAGGTATAAGTTCCAAAATTGTAGGAAATTTCAGTACGAATTTTCGTTATTACTCATTTTTGCTGTTTTTTTCTTCGTAGTTGTGAAAGAAATGGAGCGACAACTCACGCCTGAGGAGCTCGAAAAGAAGAAAAAGAAAGAGGAGAAGGTATGCGTGCTCTTTTTATCGCTATTTGATTGCTATTGTTATCGTTGTGAGTTGGATTAAATTTGCATCTGTATTAGTCATTGAATGAAGAATCTCTGCATATATTGCTCATTTGTTTTAGAAAAAAAAGGATCTACTTGAACGTGTATTCACTTCACCTTGTGGCATTAATTGTAACTCTGATTACTTTGCTTGGGGAGAACATTTTTGTGTAAGATTCTAGTACCTCGATAATTATAATTCTCTACCCAGGTAATGCTACTTGTTTAACTTGTTTTCAGCTCAACTATGGTTCTTTTATCATTTCATGTTGGGAAGTGATGTTATGATTTGGACTCAAGCATCTCAAATATGTTAATGAGTATACATTTCGATTTCCTAATTCAGGCAAGAGAGAAAGAATTAAAGAAACTTAAAGCTGCAAAGAAAGCAGAAGCTGCCAAACTTCAGGTGGGTGTGCTGGACGTAAACGTTTAAGTAATTGGATTTCCACGTTTTAAAATGTAAATGCTGATAGTATTTTGTACCTTGTTCTTGGAAACTTAAGGCGCAACAATCCGCTGGTGCGTCAAAGTCTGAGAAGAAGAAGAATGTGAAGAGAGATGCTGAGGATGAAAATCCCGAGGACTATATTGACCCAGACACGCCTTTGGGAGAGAAGAAAAAACTTTCTCGGCAGATGGCAAAGACTTACAATCCCAGTGCCGTAGAGAATGTGTATGCTGTTTTTTTGGTCTCATAGTTTTATTTCACTTTGAAAACGTGAATGGTTTTTGGTTATCTCTATCGTAATCTTGCTTAAATTCTGATTTAGATGGTACAATTGGTGGGAAACTTCCAAGTTCTTTGAGGCAGATGCTAAGAGCCTAAAACCTGCTTTTTCCATTGTAAGTTTCTAAGATTTGCATCACCCTAAAAATGTAATGGAATTTACTGAAGTTGACTGAATTAGCTGTGGGCTGTATTTGGTGAAACATGAATGTATGTATGGAACAATGACCTCAACAGTCAAGCTTATATGTGGTTATATTGTAGTAGATGTATCCTGTGCATCCCAGACCCGTGCCATTATTAACCATCCCAATAGGCCAATATTGACAATATGAAATCACTGTGTTGGTAGATAACATTAACAGCCTAACAAGCCACATATCGTCAAGGATTATTACTTGTCTATGAAATTGCTTGTTGGTAGGTATCGTCAAATTCCCAAATAACAGTGTTCAAAATGCAAGAAAGATGATTCTTATGTTTTACTTGCTCAGTTGCTTAACAATAACTGTCTATCATGAATGTGCATTTTGATATGTTAGTTTAGTCCTTGATTTTCTCTTGTTTGGACGCATAGGTTCTGCCTCCACCCAATGTTACTGGTGCCCTGCACATTGGCCATGCACTTACTGCTGCGATTCAGGTATTCACGGAAAACATACTATTTTGTAACTATAATTAAAAGTAACTTAAGAATTTACTTGCTTTTCACTGTTTCCCCAGGATACAATCATTCGATGGAAAAGGATGTCAGGATACAACACGTTGTGGGTGCCTGGCATGGACCATGCTGGTATTGCAACTCAGGTTATATGACTTTCTCTTACTGGCCTACATTAATCATCTTATCATGGCTACTCCATTAGCTGAAAACTTGTTGATCTTTCTGTTTATTGTGCTAATAGTTGTTTCGGCGTTAGGTTGTTGTGGAGAAGAAACTCATGAGAGAAATGAAATTAACGAGGCATGATGTTGGTCGTGAGAAGTTTGTGGCTGAAGTGAGTTCATCTAGTTTATGCTTTTCGGTGATGTGTCGTTAGTGGCCTTCAGATTCAGAAATTACCCGATGATTTTTCTATCTTGTTTTTACTTTGAAAATTTGCTACTAGGTCTGGAAATGGAAGGAAGAATATGGTGGCACCATACTAAAACAACTTCGCCGTTTGGGTGCTTCTCTTGATTGGTCGCGTGAGGTGATTGCCTTATCTTTACAACTATATAAAGTTTGAAACTTTTAGCTATTAAATGTAATTGTGTTTCAATTTTTATCGCCGCTCATTGTTTTTGGTATCTCAATAGTGCTTTACAATGGATGAGAAGCGATCAAAAGCTGTAACCGAGGCTTTCGTTAGACTTTACCAGCAGGGTTTGATATATAGGTACATTGCTGCCATCACTAATTGGTACATTACGGCATGATGTTATTGTTTTTTTAGTACACACTGAACTTATTTTTTTTTTTTAGTGTTGCTACTGATATGAGATGATTAATTCGGGTCTATCCTATTCTGAGTTTGGTAATTTCTCATTTTTGTTAATTGGTTTTGCTGTTCATCAGAGCTTACTAACACTCCATGTTGAGTCAGTAATCTCTTCTAGTCAACTTTGATTGTTTGGTTGGGGCGAGAGTTATCTTCGTTTTGTTGTCGTACTTACATTTCTATAAGTCCCATTATATTACCTTTTCAGGGATCTACGTCTAGTAAACTGGGATTGTGTATTGAGAACTGCAATATCTGATATTGAGGTGAGATGCAACAAATTTTTGCCATGTTACTGTATATGTCTGCATCCTAATATTTGGTTCGTTTAGGTGGATTACATAGATATCAAAGAGAGGACACCACTTCGAGTTCCTGGGTATGAAAAACCCGTCGAGTTTGGGGTACTAACTTCTTTTGCTTATCCGTTGGAAGGAGGCTTGGGTGAGATTATTGTAGCAACAACTAGAGTGGAGACAATGTTGGGAGATACAGCAGTTGCTATACACCCTGATGATCCTAGATACAAACATCTTCATGGAAAGTATGCGGTTCATCCTTTTAATGGAAGAAAACTTCCTATAGTTTGTGATGCAGTGCTAGTAGATATGAATTTTGGCACTGGTGCTGTTAAGGTATACAATGCATTCGATGTTGAGTGTTGTTCTAGTTTCTTTACTTACTGAAAGAAGCCAATAAAAATGAGTAATGACTTTTTGGCAGATAACGCCAGCGCATGATCCTAATGACTTTGAGGTCGGCAAGCGTCACAAGCTTGAGTTCATTAATATATTTACTGATGACGGGAACATAAATAGCAATGGTGGTCCAGAATTCGCAGGGATGCCACGCTTTAAAGCCCGCGTGGCGCTTGTAGAAGCTTTGAAGGAAAAGGTAACCTTCACGTATTCAACATAAATTAAAATATTGACGTCTGCATAGTTTGTTAATGGTTGTTTCCTTTGGTATTAAGGAACTCTTTCGAGGTGATAAAAATAATGAGATGCGCCTTGGCGTTTGTTCAAGAAGCAATGATGTAGTGGAACCCTTAATAAAGCCCCAATGGTATGTGAACTGTAAAAGCATGGCTCAGGAAGGTCTCGATGCTGCCACGAATGCAAATCCAAAGATTGAAATCATTCCAAAACAATATGTAGCTGATTGGCAGAGGTACACTATGGGATAATTTTATACATAGATTATATGTTTTAGAATCATGCCTAGAATTTTAGTACGCAATCATATTTGACGGATATTTTGAACTACATATCTTCTTTCTGCCATGTTGGTGCATTCCATTTCAATAGAGTTGTTTGGTTTTCATTGTTGGATACTCTTAACTGCAGATGGCTCGAAAATATTCGTGATTGGTGTATTTCTCGACAATTATGGTGGGGCCACCGAATTCCTGCATGGTATGCAATGTTGGAAGAGGATGAACTGAAAGAACTCGGTGCATACAATAAGCAGTGGGTTGTAGCCAGGAATGAGGAAGAGGCTCGCCAGGAAGCTACCAGAATATTTTCTGGAAAGAAGTTTCAGCTATTCCAAGATCCTGATGTTCTCGATACTTGGTTTTCATCTGGCCTTTTTCCTTTATCTGTATTGGGATGGCCCGAAAATACAGAAGATTTGAAGACGTTCTATCCAACATCTGTGCTTGAAACTGGACATGACATTCTCTTCTTTTGGGTCGCTCGAATGGTTATGTTGGGAATGAAGCTTGGAGGCGATGTTCCCTTTTCAAAGGTGATTCTCATATAGTTTGTTGGAAGTTACAAGAAGTTTGACTTTTGCAAACTATCCCGGTTGTATTTTATCTGCTGAAATAGCATGTTTCATCTTCTGTTGTGCTTTGATGCATTCATCACTAGCTTGAAATGTAGTTTCGTCCTTTTTTGGCTTATTAAAGCAATAGCAGTCGATTTCGGCACTATGGAATCTGTTTTCTCCCTTTATGCTTTACGAATATGAAGAAAATTCCGATTATCATTTCCTATTTTCTGCTACAGGTATACTTGCATCCTATGATTCGTGATGCGCATGGACGCAAAATGTCAAAATCATTGGGCAACGTTATTGACCCCCTAGAAGTTATTAATGGAGTAACCCTTGAAGATCTTCACAAGCGGCTCGAGGAAGGCAACTTGGATCCTAACGAATTGAAAACTGCGAAGGAGGGCCAGAAGAAAGATTTCCCTAAGGGCATTCCCCAGTGTGGTGCCGATGCTTTGCGCTTCGCCCTCGTCTCTTACACAGCGCAGGTTATTACATTATTCTTTTATTTTCGTGTCAGAATCTTGTTTATTTTCAGAATTCTGTTGTCATTTGCGGCTACATTTTCTTTTTTCTTTTTTATTCAGTCAGATAAGATAAACCTGGACATACAGAGGGTGGTTGGATATCGACAGTGGTGTAACAAATTGTGGAATGCTATTCGTTTTGCCATGATGAAACTTGGAGACGACTATACTCCTCCTTCAAAGATTAACGCGGACATGCCTTTTAGTTGCAAGTGGATACTTTCCGTTCTCAACAAAGCCATATCTAAAACGGTTCTATCTTTTGAATCATACGAATTCTCTGATGCTGCTACAGCTGTATACTCATGGTGGCAATTTCAATTGTGCGATGTGTTTATAGAAGTAATTAAGCCTTACTTCGCCAGCAATGATCCCACTTTGGCATCGGCAAGAAAATGTGCCCAGGACACTTTGTGGTTGTGTTTGGATTATGGCTTAAGGTTGCTTCACCCTTTCATGCCATATGTAACCGAAGAACTATGGCAGAGACTGCCCTCAAAAGAAGATTCTGTGAGGAAAGAATCAATTGTGATTTCTGAATATCCATCCCCAGTTGAGGTAACGTCCAGAGTTACAAATTTGAAAAGAATAAATGAATGCAATATAAATTCGTTGTGGGTTTCTGTTAGCTGAATTTGTTATAAATTGTGATGAATGCTGAATATTCTTTATTGCAGGGTTGGACTAATGATGACGTGGAGATGGAGATGGATATGGTTGAGTCAGTGTGTCGATCACTGAGGTCTCTTCGATCGCAGTTGGCCCCACATGAGAGGCATGAAAGGTAAATCTAAGACTGACCTAGTCATGTAAGAAGAAAATCAACACTTTTATTACTTTTAGTGCAATGATGAAACCTTAGGTCAATGAAAGTTTCACGTCGACTTGTAATATTTCTATGTAGTTAATTAACAATCGTGTTACTTTTTATCAGGAGAGCAGCTTTTGTGCGCTGCAGAACAAATGAAGCATGTAATATCATCAAGTCCCACGAACTGGAAATTGCAACTCTTGCCACAGTATCATCGCTGGAAGTAAGTTTTCAAAAGATTTCCGTTTTTCGCCTTTATATGTAATTCGATCGAACCCTCGGTATATTTGTAGGTTTTAAGTGAGAAAGATGAATCCCCAGTGGGCTGTGCACTGGACGTTGTAAATGAAGCTCTATCGGTTTTTCTGAAACAGCAAGGGAACGTTAACATCACAGCTGAGGTCGAAAAGCTTAAGAAGAAAATGGAGGATGTTCAAAAGTGAGAATATTCGCCATTTCGTATATGAACATCTCACTTCTTCGCAGTGCATAGTTGAAGAAAAAAGTTCAATTTTATTGTAGGCAATACGATACGCTGACGAAGAAAACAACTGTGCCTGGTTATCAAGAAAAGGTGCCTGTTCATATTCAACAAGTGGACGTGGCAAAACTATCGTCGTTGATGCAAGAAATTTTATCGATCAAGGAAGCTCAAGAACATCTCGAACGTGAGAATCCTAATCCCTAAAAGAAAAACTTTGATATTTTTTCGATTGTTTCGGTTTTAGAGCCTTGGATTCTTTGCTGTGTTTCCGAGGTTCGTTGCCTCTCATTTTTTCTGATGATGTAAGAGAAGCTGTTGAAATTGTTCTGTTTTGCTTTCTTTTTTGCCCCTCATGCATTATCGTGAAATCTTTCTCGATACAAATTGTAACTCATTACAGTTATCGCCACTTCGTAAGTCATTTTAAGTCGATGCCAGTCATAAAGAGAGTGCTCATTTATCTGTGGTTCTAATATACGTTGCTATTGTACACTTAAATGGCCAGCTTATGAAATATGAGCTCAAGCAAAGTAATTTTCAACCACAAAGACACTTTCCACATAAAATAAAACATAAATATTGTTAGAGATTAAAGCAGTGGTAGATGAGAATTCAAATAAAATAGCTTTTATTAATAACGACAGATAAAACACATGGATATAAACGATATTAATAGCGACCTAATAGCTAAATCCGATAGTTCGAGAACTCCGGCCCTCACAATCGAGTGTCAGAGACACCGGCCCTCAAATATCCTAACCTAGACCTCCGCGTGATATTAGAGACCCCTCTCCTTTTATGGGAGAAAACCTCCATAATAAATCTCTCTTCTACTAACTTAGTCAAATCCCCTAATAAATCTCTCTACTAAATCTTATTCAAAATAATACTATAATAAGGAAATAATAATACTAAATATACTACCCTAACATTATCAACCCCTTGAAAAATCGTCTTGTCCTCAAGGCGGTAAAAAACGGCTCCAGGGTCCCATATCTTGAAACTCGTACAGCTTATAGCTGGTTCGGCTCGCACGAGAACGTCTTCCTTGCTATGTCTCTTGGTCGTTGACACAACGAAAAAGTTATTTTATCTTGCTTTGCTCGACGTGCTTCTCAAAATTTTAAGCAATATGTTCTTTCTTCGACAAGTTCTCTTGATCTTTCCGCTTGCTTGAAGTTCCTACACTTACCACGACGTTCTTTGCATGTCCGCGAGCTTTTCCTTCGCCATGGAAATCAAGGGCAACCCTTGGAGGAGCGTTCCTTGTTGATGAAGAGGTTGTTGTGATGATTATTTCCGTGAGTTGTTGAGAAGGTTGAGACTGTTGTTGAGCCATCAATTGAGTCAGTGTCTGAGAAGGAACGGTTTGTGACTCGACTCGAGTCTGAATATCAGTCGACGATGCGGTTTGTTATGGCACGTGTACTAGATGTTGCTTCCACTCCTCAGATGTTAGTCCCACAGCTGCTGTTTGCAATCCCAATCTGGCGTGGACGAGAATGGATAATTTGTATATGCTCTCGGACACATCTTCCATCGTCTTCTTTAACCCTCCAACGCTCTTCTCTAACCTTTCGACTCGTTGTTCTGTTGAAAGAGTCATGGCACGCCTGCGATGAATAGTAACTCGGCGTATGCGAATAGGCGAAAATCCGGCGATCGTCGGGCGGGGGTTTGACGGCAGGTCGGACCAATTTGTTAGTGATTAAAGTGGTGGTAGACGAGAATCAAATAGAATAGCTTTTACTAATAACGATGGATGAATCACATGGATATAAACGATACTAATAGCGACCTAATAGCTAAATCCGATAGTTCGAGAACTCCGGCCCTCACAATCCGAGTGTCAGAGATACCGGCCCTCAAATATCCTAAACCTAGACCTCCTCGTGATATTAGAGACCCCTCTCCTTTTATAGGAGAAAACCTCCCTAATAAATCTCTCTACAACTAAATTAGTCAAATCCCCTAATAAATCTCTCTGCTAAATCTTATTCAAAATAATACTATAATAAGGAAATAATAATACTAAATATAGTACCCTAACAAATATCGACATACATATTAATGTTTTTGTTGATGAAAGTATCTTCATATCTAACAACATTGCTATTATATATACTAGCTTAACCCCGTGCGTTGCACGGGTTATTTTTAAGAGATTTTTTAGTTTATTAGATATATTGTTATCGGAAAGACCTGACATCCGTGATCGGGCCATCTATTTTATAGTAGATCCGAAACCTGCCCATTTATTTTGTAGTGGACCCAAGACCCGCCCAATTACACGACTGCGTCAATAACAGTCGTGCAAAAACAGGACAAACCCTAAATAAATGTTAATCATAGATTACGAAATTAGAAACATAATTATGTAGAACTTCAAACAAAAAATCCAGAGAGAAATGTTCCAATACATACTCTTTACACCCGCAAGAAACTGGACGACTGTACGAAATCAGAGCAGCGGTGGTTTTTCGTATGTGGAACATACCAATTCTGATCAGCAAAGCCATTATTTAGTACTTAATTAGAGTTCCATCAAACCAACCCACACAGCAAACGCAATCCATCAAACAAACCACATTAAACACCAAACACAAACGCAAGACTTCATTCTTACGCCAATCACTGACTTACAACTTCGTAAAGTTTGTATTCTTGGCCGAGAGGAAGGAGATTCAAAGGTAACCTACATAGATTGGACAACAATAAATGTTACCTCTATAAACACGTCCATATGAAATTATTGTAGGGAAAAACTTGCACTACTGCTGGTTTGACCACCGGATTGCACTACTGCTGGTTTGACCACATGATTGCACTACTGAAGAACTGCACCACTGAGGAGAATTGCACTACCGAACAGATTTGCACTACCGAACACAGGACTGCACTACTGAAGAACTGCACCACTGAGGAGAATTGCACTACCGAACAGATTTGCACTACTGAACAGATTTGCACTACCGAAGAAAATTACACTACCGACCAGAATTGTATATAAGGATTTTTCGAGGCTTGTGTTCAACACAATTCCCTTAAAACAGATTCGCTCTCTCTATGTAAGTGTAAGAGATTTGCGTGAGCGTCTATTTCCCAGGTTACAACGAAAACATGATTATAGGCTGCACTGAAACCTTAATCACACGACGAACATTGAACATTAGAAGTGATGATGAACGACTGTGAATGGGTTATGTGAATGAATGACTAAACTCGTGAAATGAGTTGGTTTATTATTATTATTATTTTTCTTTCGTCTTTCTCCCTTCTTGTTGCTGGGAAGAAATCTTATTAAATAAGAAATTCTACCCACATGGCTCCCGACCAGTTACTATTGAAGCAACTGTTCATCCTTATATTTAATTAAAATAATTACAAAATGAGTGACGATGGAAAAGAGAGCAGTTGAACTGCTTTGTTCTTTTCCATCCACCATATGGAATCATTCTAGAAGGATTCTGTCCGTCGGCCCAATTACTACAAAACTCACATTAATTTCCCTCCAAAAATTCACCTTCACAAGCCCAATTAATTAAAGTCCAAACTTTAATTAATTTAAACCCAACAATTTTTAATGAAGAGAAGCTAATACGATCAATCCGATGCTGAAAAGTTTCCAAATGAAAAAATTAGTGCATCAATTAATGAAGAACTGGAAGCCTAACGGTTTCTCTGCCACCATCCCTCTGAGAACAAATTCATTTCTACAATAATTAATTAGGTAGTTATGCAAGGAATTTTAATGGCTGGATGAACTCATACAAATACAACGATTCATTTTCTAATAATGAGATATATGTTATCCAAATAAAGCGCTGGAAATCTGATCCATGAATAAGTTCATAATCCGCAAAAAATGTTTAAGAATAATCATATACTCATAAGATAAATGGAAAACTATTGATTAAAAGAGTGGTAGGTTGTTTTCACGTAAGATAAAAGGGACACCCACAATAAAATGGTTAGTAGTGTGTAATTCGGTAGTGCAGTATGCAAAACTTCAACCTATTCAGTAGTGTATAATTCGGTAGTGTATAGTTCAGTAGTGCATTGCGGCTAACATTTAGTCAGTTAACAATATTTACATAATACTCATAAGATAAAATGGAAAACTATTGATTGAAAGAGTGGTGGGTTGTTTTCACGTAAGATAAAAGGGACAACCACAATAAAATGGTCAGTAGTGTGTAATTCGGTAGTGCAATATGCAAAAGTTCATCCTATTCAGTAGTGTACAATTCGGTAGTGTATAATTCAGTAGTGCATTACGGCTAACATTTATTCAGTTAACAATATTTACTATGTTTTCCCGATTTGAACAATAACATTTGAAAAATGAGAACGGTAATTTGTTCGATCGGTATAATAATTAATAACTGTTTTAATTTCTAAGAAAATGGTCAGTAGTGTGCAATTCGGTAGTGCATTATGGATAAGTAACTCGTAAGGCTTGAAACTGCAAGAGTGAGACCGTAAGTATCCAATTCGCACGACGGCTGTTTTGCACAACTGAATTGCTGAAATTATCGCTGTAAGTTGCACTACTGCAGCTTCATCGACGTATGACTGCTCACAGAAACACACCATTATTGTCCCACATATTGATCAAACTTCACGTTAAATAGTGTTAGGATTCAAACACCAAGAAGTGATACGCAGGGAGGTAAAGACATGCAACATCAAGAAAATAACATCTCTTGCAGGAGCACAATGGTACGATTTAGTCATCCACAAATTCAGATTTCACGCAAAAAGAGAATTAAATGATCGATTAATCATAATGGACAAAGGCAAATCATGAATTAATGATGCGATCGATCACAAAAGCGATCACATTTAAAGGTGAATTGAATTAGATGGCATTACCCTTTTAGTCGGTGAAAAAAGATCGAAATGATCGAGTTAGATATAGCGGAATGGCATCATCGCCCGTCGTCCCTTTCGAACCTGCATCTTATCAACGGAAGGGATCACATGGACGCGAGATCACGAAGCCCGATCCGGCGTACACGACCTTACCCTCCACTCCGTTCTCCTGAGCGGTGGCCTTCATGTTTCCGAGCAGAAGTTTGATCAGAAGACAATGACCTGAAAAAACATAGAATAGAACAGCAGAGCAGAGACATTTTATTACGTGAGCTTATATGAGGCTGAATAATATGACAAACTTACCGAGATGATTAGTTGCAAACTACAGTTCGACGTTGTCTCGAGAGAGCGTGAATGGAGGAGCCATAACACCCGCGTTATTACTTTTTTCAAACAAATAAACAAAAGCATATAATGCAAGATTAATAAGGTATAGAAACCTCATTTTTTTAAGCTCAATCATCTTTATTACTCACATGAGAATGTGAAGAGGTAGCCCTAAGGATGTTATACTCTTATGCGAATTTTCTTATAGATGCCGAAGAACTGAGGTCGAGCTCCATGACGTCGATTTTAGCTTCGGGGATCTCTTTCATATCGTTTCCTGACCTTTTTCCCGCCTTTGACATTACATACTGCTATTGTTACATGAAAGCTGCGCAGTGCGAGGACTCGTGCGGTTCAGTTCCAATGCCGCTCGAAGCTCCTGAAAAATAAATCGAATAAGAATGTAATGAGAAATTTAGGCTGCAAAAAATTCAATCACCACATCTTCAGGACTGAAAAATCGAGGTAAAACAACCCATGATTATCGCTTACATCCATCTATACCACGAAAATGCCATGAAACGAAACGAAGGGAAGCAAAAAGAATGAAGGGGGATGCCTAAATAGTATAAAAAAACAGAAAAAAGAAAGAAATTTGCACTTATCATCAAAATAAATTCTACATAATATTCTCAACTGAAGACGCTGGAAATCACCACCGACATTGGAAGCAATAGCGACTGCTGGCGACGGTCCACCAAAGCTGTGAAAGAAACGAATATAATCAATACAGTGCAAGTAAGAAATAGAATCAGAGCGCTCACCGGAGCGATTCCTCCTAGGAACAACATCGCCTATCACTTCATCGGCGGGGGAGACAGTAACCGCCACCGACGATCGGAGAGTACCGATTCCACCTTGGTTCGTCCGATGAACACCTGTCCTCCCGCCTAACTCATCTTCTTTGTACTCGTCGTCAGTCGTTTATATACTCTCGTTCTCCTTGTACTTCTCATTTGACCTTTCCCTCATCCTCTTCAAATTCAGCCAATCTCGGTCCTTCCTATGCTCTGATTATGGCAGTCCACGTTGAGCAAATACGAAGCAATTGAGATTACAGCCGAGACTTGAATCTGAATTCGGGGGTAACAAAAAGCAGAACGTCGAGTAAATAAATTGATCCAAGATAGAAAAGGACGTCAAAATTAAAATATTAGCTAATCATCCATAGCACCAGCCTTCTTATGATGCTCAAATCAAGCTCGTTTTCCTCGATATCTCGAATTGCATTTTGACCCAAGAAAAGTTGTCGATTTCATCGCATCCTATTTTTATAACAATATACAAAAGTGAAAGATTATTTTATCAAATTATGTTTATCTGAATCATTCCAGGCCAAAGAGTTCCATCTTGCATCGTCCATCCCTCCTCGAAAGTCAAACTCCATCTTGCCAATGTCAAGCTCCATTCCTCTTTGTCTCTCTCAGCCATGACAACCACTATTCCTCCACCCAAACTCTCATTGGCTATGGCAAGTTGATTCAATAGCGATCCCTGAGAATGTGGTACTACTCATTAATCTAAATGGCTACGTAAAGAAGGCACAATCAAACAGTTCATCAACGAAAATTTAAACCTAGATAATCAATTCCTTTTATCTAGCAAGAAAGAAGGCAGTGTCCTTACCAACTTATCATTCCACCTCAGGATGAGAGTGTGATTATGCTCGATAAAAAATAGATGGCAAAACTATCATCTGTTACTCGAAAAAGAGCCAATCCACCAAGACCTATCAACAATAATGTAGCAAGTAAGAGTGTCACGGCTTAACATACGGGTTGACGGATAAAAATAAGTCAACTCGGTATGCTAGCTGGTTGTTGAAAGATAATTCCTCCGTGTTATTCTCCAACGATCTTCTTGAGCTTGAAACATAGCCAACATGCTTGAACAAAAGGAACGGGAGGGATAATAACATTACCGAAGCAGCTAGAGCTGTAAATTTCAGACGTTTACGAAATAGGTAATCGGTATAAACATTCTCAGGCGGTGATGAGTAGCTTATGTTTACAGAGTCCAACAAATTGCAAACTATCAGTCGTGCTTCGAGCTCAGAAATTTGAGCCCTACAAAAACAGCGGGAAAAATTGTTAATCAGAAAGGAAAAATATTAGGCTCATCCAATTAAAGGGCTCCGTCTTCTTGAAAATTACCCGTAATTCAATAATCTCGCCTTGCAAAGAGAGATACATGTACATCAACGATGAGAAAAATGTGCGAGTATCTGCAAGAGACTGGCAATCAATCACTAACTCGCAGCATTCACTATAATTACCCACTGTTGTCTATGTAATGATCGCAGTCCACGTTGAGCAAAAACGAAGCGTTTGAGATTACCGCTGAGACTCGAATCTGAAATCGGGGGAAACAAAAACCTAAATGTCGAGTAAATAAATTGATCCAAGATCGAAAAGGACGTCAAATCGAAATATTACCAAATCATTCATAGCACCAACCTTCTTATGATGCTCAAATCCAGCTCGTTTCCCTCGATATCTCGAACTGCATTTTGACCCAAGAAAAGCTGTCGATTTCATGGCATCCTATTTTTAACAATATACAAAGTGAAGGATTATTTGATCAAATTATGTTTACCTGAATCATTCCAGGCCAAAGAGTTCCATCTTGGATCGTCTATCCCTCCTCGGGCACCTTTTGCGACCAATAGCATGAAGCTACACTTCAATTTCCACACTCCCCCTTCAAAAACACTCAAACGTGCAGTCAAGAATATCATCCTACGATATCAATCAACATGAAAATGGCCTTCAGCTACATACACATAAACTTACTTAAATCCCATAAATGAAACCCTAATCGGCATACACACCTGGCGCTTATCAAAATCCACGCCGACGCAATTCGCCAAGAAGAAGTACGACCCAGGTTTGCGGGAGATGGCTGGCTGAATCCTGCCGATCGGGTCGGCCACGGACCTAAACTCCAGCGTCCCCACGCACGTCGACGCCAGCAAAGGGGTGAAGACCATGCGGTTCCTCGAGGAGACGCAAACGACATCGTACTGCTTCGTATCGATGTCCTTGATCAGCCTGCACCCGGCCCAGCCCGAACCCAGCACCACCACCCTCGACTTCTCACGCCTTAGTGGGGCCAAGGCTCGGATGCTTAGGCTCGGCAGCCTTCATATCATCTCTCTCTGAAGCTGAGCAGTGGGTTAGCTGAGAAAATAAAGTCCTCGGCGAGTTTGGCCGTCGTGATTTTCCGAGCAGTGAAGCTCCGGCGACCAACTGTTCGCCATGATCGCACCCATCCTTTGCATCGTAGTGAAAAGAAAAGAAGAGAAAGTCACAAACTGAACAGACATTCGCAACGACTGTTCAACTTTCTTCCTGTTGGGTTCCTTTTTTCTGATTCGTTCATTACTTTGCAATGCGAATAGGAAAAAGCCAAAAGGTGAATAGGAAAAGCCAAAAGGTGAATAGGAAAAGCCAAAAGATAAAACTTTGATTTATGACGTTTAGTTTTTCGTAAGATGGCATTTGGTTATTCCATTCAACAGTAGACCTAAAATGGTCATTGTACTTTTGAGCGCTGACGTGTCACACAACGATTGGCTATAGGGGGGTCAATGAGAGGTCAACTATTTTACTTTTAATAAGTATATGATTACTCATTCATCAATGTCATTGCTGAATGGTTCCATCTCCAAGAGTCGCTCAATGAGCTGTCTGCATATAGGGCAACGATTCATTCGAAACCTCAAAACCTTCGCACATTCATTGCACATACACTGCAAAAGCCAACACACACACAGATTCAGTGAAATCCTTAAAGAACAGTGTTTGTGATTAAATGCAATGTAATGAAATGTTAGTTTTCTACCTATACCATATGCCGACACGACGATGTCTCTTGGTTGATAAAGGCATACCCCACATTCCTTCTCAAGAAAAGTTCCCTCGAACGATTCTCCGTCGACTGAATTTCCCATGCCATAAATATCTTCGAATTCGTACCTTAATTGATTAACCCACAAGATTTGCTTCACCACTTCGATGCGATATTCGCCTCCATCCTTTCTTCTCAATAGAGCTCGAGTTATCTCGGAAGAGCTTACGTCGTCGTTTTCTGGGCATGCCTCGGCTTTAATTGCGAGTGGGTAGTGTTGGAATGATTTAGATCCATTCAGTTATTGTTGGCCTACAGAAATAAGTAGTTGGGATATTTTGATCCTTAATAATTTATTATTTATTGCCCGGTATTAAGCTTTGATGGACTGACTAATAACCATTACACTTATTGTGCCGGTCCCGTTTCTTGCTCTACATTAATTAAAACTGGACTCCCTAGTGACTATATATAGGCTATCATATGAGCCTTTCAACGTACACCTTAAAAATACAAAACACACGCACACTATAGCGTAGACGTTCCTAACGATCGAACGGTACGCTGTCACTATAACGTGGGAGCCCTTAAAGAAGTACACGGGTCTCCATCAACCTCCGTAGAGCGAAAGATGCGAAGATCGCATCCTGACGGCCATCAACGATGTCTGCGATCAACACAGGTATTCATTAGTATAAACTTATTTCGATCGTGTATTAAAGAAGATCCACTTCACGGTGGTGATCTCGCTTACGAATAACGAGATCACATTATAATCACCCTGCGCTTCCGCACACGTGACCGTAACCTCGCTTACGAAAACGAGATTACCTTCAGACGCTATGCTTAAGGATCTAACGGTTACGTTAGTAACTCGTGTGAAGATTATTGAGCCAAAACTAGGAAGAAGCTCAACGATGTGAAGCTCAGTATCAACAAACAGCTCAAATGATTGCTGAATTAATCGTGGCCGTTCGATGCAGATAAGATGATATTGGGCGGCTCAGATTGAAGGGAAAAACTAATAGTATCGCAATCACGCTTTTATTAGTTGATGGATTCGCTGTACAAGTAGAATTGCGCAAGGTACTAGCCAGCGAAGCCTAAGCCTGAGACACTTGGAAAAGCAGCTGAAGACTCACGTATAAAGTCAAGCTACTGATAAAAGGAAACAATGTAGTTTTCCATCGAGTAATCTGTTTTATTCTGTTTTGAGCTCTGAGAGAAAAGAGAGTCTGAGAGGAAGATCGAAGGCTTGTAATCTCATCTTTCTTGATCATCAATAAAAGATCCATTGACCCGTGGATGTAAGCTCTATCAAAAGGAGCTGAACCACGTAAATTCTGCTGTGTTTTTTCGATTTCAGTTCTGATAAATTTACAGATTAAATTCGTGATTGAATCTGATTACGATTAAGTTGCTGGTTACATCCATTGATAAACATTCGAATTGTCATCTATCTTGAGCTGTTTTCTCTACAAGTGGTGCGGCGAGCTTGGATTAAACACGCGATGGGATCAAAATTCGAGGTAGAGGTTCAATGGCAGAAACGACTTCGGTCTATGGAAGATCAAGATGAAGGCGCTTCTGGTTCAACAAGGGCTTGATGCGGCATTAATGGAAGATAAGGAATTACCTGCGACAATGACAGAATTTGAAAAGAAAGCCCTACGTGAGAAGGCTCACAGCGCAATCATATTCTGTCTTGGCGATCAAGTTCTGAGAAAAGTTGCAAAGGAGACGAAACCTGATGAACTGTGGAAGAAACTTGACAGCATTTACATGACCAAGACGTTGGCCAAAAGATTGTATCTGAAACAAGCATTGTATTCGTTCAAAATGCAAGAAGAACGGTCCATCGAAGAGCAGATTGATCAGTTTAATAAATTGGTGCTAGATCTGGAAAATCTCGAGATACCCATTGCTGATGAAGATCAGGCTCTCTTGTTACTATGCGCGCTCCCAAGAAGCCACAGTCACTTCAAAGAAACGCTGTTATACGGAAGAGAGGCACTGAAGTTGGAGGATGTTGTATCAGCAATAAACTCAAGGCAATTGAATCAGAAATCAGAATCTAGAAATGCAAGTGTAGCTGAAGGGCTGAATGTTCGGGGAAGAACCGAGAAAAGGGATTTCAAGAAAGGCAAGAAAAACGCAAGATCAAAGTCCAGAGGCCCTATCAAGTGCTATCACTGTCATGAAGAGGGCCATATTAGGCGCCTCTGTCCCAAACGAAGCCAGACACCACAGAGTAAGGACAGAGATCAAGCTGATGCGGTGCTCTCAGACGGCTATGACTCTGCTGATGTGTTGACTGTGTCAAATGAAGAATCTGAAAGAGAATGGATTTGTGTACGTATCATATGACCTCTAACAGGTCATGGATGTTTAATTATAGAGAATGTGAAGGAGGGTACAGTTCTCCTTGGAGATAATAAACCATGCAAGGTAATTGGGATTGGATCAGTTAGGCTGAGACTACACACAGGTGTTGAGTTAACTCTGTCTGATGTACGGTTCATACCAAAGATCAGGAGAAACCTTCTCTCAATTGGTATGTTTGATGATATGGGATACAAGATCACCACAGAGCAAGGCAAGATGCTGATCTCAAAGGGGTCCATGGTTGTGCTTAAAGGAGTTAAGAGAAACGGAATATATCCGTTGCAAGGATCCACTGTGATAGGAGTCTCTAGGCTCGCAAAGGAGAAATGTGAGGCTGAGAGTCTATGGCATAGGCGCCTTGGACATGTAAGCAAAAAAGGGTTGATCGAACTCTCAAAGCAAGGACTCCTCGGCAGACAAAAGATTGATTCGCTAGATTTCTGTGAGGTGTGTGTTCGTGGAAAATCTCACAGAGTAAGGTTTGGGAAGGGAAAACAAACATATGTAGGCCCTCTTGACTATATGCACTCAGACCTTTGGGGACCATCACGAGTTGCATCCCACTCAGGCGGCCGGTATTTCTTGTCACTCATAGATGACTTTTCGAGAAAAGTTTGGGTGAAAATACTGAAAACTAAGGATGAAGCATTTGAGGCGTTCAAAGATTGGAAGAAAATGGTGGAGCTTCAAACAGGGAGACATGTTAAAACCTTGAGAACTGATAATGGTATTGAATTTTGCTCTAATGAGTTTAATAACTTTTGCAGGTTAGCCGGAATAAGACGACACAAAACTGTGCCAAACACTCCGCAGCAAAATGGCCTCGCCGAGCGATTTAATCAAACTTTGCTCGAGAGGACGAGGTGCATGCTGATTAGTGCAGGCCTTCCTAAGGTGTTCTGGGCTGAGGCGGTAACTACAGCAGCTTACCTCGTAAATCGATGCCCATCGGCTGCCCTAGAATGCAAAACGCTAGAGGAAGTTTGGACAGGTATGAAGCCCGGTCTTGGAAATCTGAGGATAGTTGCATATGCTCATGTAAAGTAGGGGAAGCTTGATCCAAGGGCTGTGAAGTGCGTGTTCATTGGCTATCCTGAGGAGGTCAAAGGGTACAAGTTATGGTGTCTTTAATCGGGATATAAAAAATACATGGCCAGCCGAGATGTGACCTTCTCTGAAAAGCATATGGCAAACATGACAAAAGGAGGTGATGAAGCTGAAGATGATCAATGCAGGGATAATCTTGAGGAAGCATCAGAACCTGATAGAGCCATCATTCGGGTGGAGACTGATATATTTGGAGCAGAACCAGAAGATACAAATACAGAGATGATCTCAGAAGTAGAACTTGAACCTGCTGAAAATCAGCAAACAGAAGAAAGAACCTTGGAGGATTATAATCTTACTCGGGACAGAGCTAGGAGGCAAATCAGGCCTCCCTCTCGATATGGCCAAGCTGATATCATGGCTTTCGCATTCTATCTGGCTGAGGAAGATGGGAGTGAACCAAGATCTTATACAGAGGCAATGCTAGACAAGGAAAATGAGCATTGTAAAGGGGCCATGATCGAGGAGATGAAGTCCTTAATCAAGAATGACACCTGGACCCTCGTTGATAAACCTAAAGGGTAGAAGGTAATCAGTTGTAAATGGCTGTTTAAGAGAAAGCATGAAGCTACAGCTAGGAATGGCATACGGTATAAAGCAAGGCTAGTTGCACGGGGCTTCACTCAAAGGGAAGGGGTGGATTTCAATGAGATTCATTCTCCCGTGGTAAAACATCGATCAATTCGGTTCATTCTATCTCTAGTAGCTCAATACAACCTGGAGCTTGAGCAACTCGATGTAAAAACCGCCTTCTTATACGACGAGCTCGAAGAAACCATTTACATGACTCAACCCAAAGGTTTTGTGAAACCAGGCAAAGAAGATCATGTGTGTCTCCTAAAAAGATCTCTGTATGGCCTGAAGCAGAGTCCCAGGCAATGGAACAAAAGGTTCGATGCATTTATCAGGAGAATCGGGTTCAAGAGAAGCTGCTACGATGAGTGTATCTACTTCAGAAATTATGAAAAACAGAAAATGAGTTTTCTGCTCCTCTACGTGGATGATATGCTGATAGCTAGCGAAAATATGGAAGAGATCAATGCCGTAAAGGAATCACTCAAGTCTGAGTTTGAAATGAAAGACTTAGGCGCTGCTGAGAAGATCTTAGGCATGGAAATCACAAGGAACAGAAGCATAGGAGTTCTATGGCTGAAACAAACTGAGTATTTGAAACTGATGTTGAAGAGGCTTGAGATGAGTGAATGCAAACCAGTAAGCATTCATTTGGCTGCTCACCTCAGACTAATGAAAGTGCCAGAAGATGATCATGGTAGCAGTTCAGAAGATATGAAGGACATCCTTTATGCAAATACTATCGGCTCACTCATGTACACTATGATTTGCACCAGTCCCGACCTTGCTTACTCGATAAGCATGCTGAGCAGATTTATGGCCAAACCTGGGAAAGATCATTGGCAGGCCCTTAAAGGAGTCTTGAAGTATGTGAGGGGAACCTTAAACAAAGGCTTGTGTTCAAGAAGCAGTATCAAACACATGTGGAACTACCATCTATGATGGGATATGTTGATTCTGATTTTGCTGGATGTCTTGTTGGAACTATTTAATTGTATTCAATTAATATAGTTGTCTTAGTCTTGCTATGCAAATTAGTAGTCTTGGACTAAATTGTAATTAGTCATTTTGTAGGACTACTTGTGTAAATATACCACGAGGTGGTATATAGTGAACTCCTTAGGAAGTAAGGAGTGCGTTGTACAAGGGAATTCAGATCGAAAAATAGAATTGAAAATTTAGAAAGAAGATTTTCGCCTCCCTTGAGTGCTCTCAACGTTGCTTCTCTCCCAAGCTTTCTTCTTAAGCAAATCTCAATCGTAAGCTCTCGAATTTCTTAGATTTGCTATTCAATTCTTAGTTATTCGATCTAGGTTGGATATCTGGGAAACTAACAATTGGTATCAGAGCCGAGCGTGTTAGGATTTGAATCGAATTTTGAAAATCTGAAAAAAAAAAATTTCTCGAGTTACTGTTCATCGCGGAAAATCACTGTTCATCTCGAAAAATTACTGTTCATCGCGAATTTGGCACTGTTCATCGCTTAATTTCGAACTGATTTTTCGTAATTCGACTTGTTTTGCTTTTATTGAGGTTCGATTATGCATTTCTAATCTGTCTGAGTTAAACTATGGATGATCGAACCACAAATTTTAGCGAATTTTGAAAATCTGATCGAAATTGTTCTTTGGAGCTTCATTTTGATTTTTCAAAAATCGAACCGATTTTGCTTTGATTGTGCTAAATTGAGTGTTTGTTCTTGTCAATTGCATGATTTCGATCGATTACCCAGAGTTTTACAGATTAATTTGTTGTTTTCGGTCGGATTCGTGACAAATTGTGTTCTTCGTGTTCTTAGTGAAATTCATCTAATTCTAGAAAAATTCATCATATTTTTCTGTTTTCTGGTTTAATCATGTGTTAGAAACTGATTTCGATCATTTCTGTATGATTACCCGTGCTTAATATGCATCATTAGTTATTATGATTGATCCTATATTTGTGAGTTCTCGTATTGTTTCAGCGAAATACTTTCTCGATGTTATCATCGTAAAACATATAATGGCATATTAGTATAGTAACCATCGAAAAAGTTATACGCTCGAGAAACTATTAATTGAACAGTAACAATCGAAAAATTATATCGAGAACTTCTCAATTGCTATTGGTCAAAAAAGAAGTGATCGAGAAAGTGTAATAGAGAAGTTCTTATGCAAAAGTCAAATTAATAATCATTGCAGCATTTAGTCATCATTGCATAATCATTCACGTGGCATTGCTTTGAAATTTCATAGCTGTCAAAATGTTTTCTCTCAAATAATTGCATACACGTGGTTACACTACTCCACTAACACATCATCAAATACCATTTCCATCTTCTTATCCTTTGAAAAGTGAACTGCCACTTGCCTCATGAAAATTATTTTCGCTAACATCAGCATCTAAAACAGCAAATTTCAATCGAGAAAAATCAATTTCAATTTTTAGCTCGCGCGAAACTTTCTCAGTCAACACAACATAGTTGACCAAGTGAAGAAATTTACTCCCGAGAATTTTTTTTAACTGTTAGCCCACGAGAAACTTTCGCACACGAGAAAAATCAATTTTAAACTTTCTCGAGCGATGACTAAGTCAAAATTTTAAACTTTCTCGATCGTTAAAATTGCTTTTACAGGTAGTCGTTCCAAAAATTGTTTTTCGCCCAAAAAATTTTTTTTATCGAAAAATTTGATTTTAAAGGTTTAGATATTAAAGTCTCAATACGACGACGTTTTGTCAAATTGCAAAACTTTTACGATCATAAATCTAACTGTTTGAAATTCAAAACTATTTTCTAGAAACAGTATCTTGTCAAAAAAAATAATAATAATTTAACAATCGAAGACAGTGCTCCACGTATTCACTCGAAAAACTTTTAATCGAGAATTTTTTTTCTCTTTTCGATCGAAAACAGTAACTGTTGGCACATTATAGAAAAAACTTTTGGTATTACTCTAAGAATTTTCAATCAAACCTTATTAAACCAAAAAACTTTTCGAAACTGAAATTTTAAAAGCCAAATAAACGATCAAAATATCCAACCCAAAATTAAACTACAATAAAAACATTATGAATCCAACTATAAAGAAATTACAAGACGAAGTAAAAACTTTACAAGACAAAGTAACTGAGCTAAATCGTCTCGAACTCAAATCAACTCAGTGGAATGAAGTCACTAAACAATATGAGATTATCCTAACATATCGTAATATCTGGTACACTAGAGTTATCTCTTTAGAGAAAATTATTGCGAAGCTAGTTGAAACTAACACATCCTCTCGGGAGCCAGTGATTCCTAACTTTACATTGTTTAACATATTAGAATCCTTACAAACTAGGTATGCTAACATGAAAAATGAGCGGAAAAGTACAAGAAAGTTAGAGGACGAATTAACTAAGTCTAAGGAGGAAATAGCTAGTCTCGAATCTAAGCTTAGGAGCTTTAGTGCGAAAATAGATGAACTAACTAAGAGCTCGAATGTTAGTGAGACTAAACATATTCAACTAGAGAAACATAGTTCGATAGTGAAGGAACTTGAGGACATGCTAGACAACAACCATAAATGTATACTTAGGAATTTAGACGAGAAAAGTCTCCTTAAGTGTATACTAGAAGTTGAGAGCAAAAAGGTCACTAGTCTAGAAATCGAAATAGATAAATCTAATTCTAAGATTAGTGAATTAAGAAAGAGTCTAGATGCCTGTCAAGTCGAAAAGAGCACTGCTCAAAATAACTATGCTTTCTTAAGTGAAGAACGTATGAAGCTCTATTCTAAGATTAATCAATTAGAAAATCTTCTTGTGATTTCTAAGACCAAGGAAGCACAATCTTGTCATTCTGAAAATTCTTCTTCCGTCGATATACCTCCTATTCTTAAGAAAATAGAGGATTTAAGTTCTACATTGGAAACGGAAAGAAAGAATTTTGAAGCGGAAAAGAATGCGCTTTTATTGGAAATATCTAATCTCAAAGCTTCCTCACAAGAAAAGTTAATCTTTAAGCAGGTTAAGAAAGAGAAAGAGGCTTTGAGCACCAATAGGTCAAATACTCCAATTTCTAAAGCCGTTAATTCTACATGTTCGTTAAAGCCTATTAATTTTAGAAGTACAAATTTTGAAAGTGGCCCTTCCACCAAAAAGAAAATTCTTCAAGAAAACAATTCAAGTTCTAGCGCACAAACTTCATCGTGTGCTTCAAATGATTCTATTAATTTTTCACTTAAAAAGCCTAGACTTGAAAATAATTTTCGAAATTCTTCTAATCATTATGTGAAAAATGTGCATTCCTCAATGTAGGAAATATGATACATCTGGTTTGCATGCTTATCATTCTATTTGCTCATATTCTTACATGAAGTATCCAGTCAATGTCAAATCCGAAAAACATTTGTTACGATTGGGTAATGAGAAGATCTTTAAAAATACACATTCTAGGAGCACCTTTTCAGAAGCTGAATTGTCATATCCGTGTAAAATCATGCCAAAATGGATCCCTAAGTTAGATATCAAGTCACATAGTCCAAATCAAAAGTGGATTAGTAAGACTACATCATCGAGTGACTTAGGATCACACTCTAGTTTTACACGATTTACGACTAACTCGTTTTCTGCTAATAAGGGAGGACCCATACGACAATGGGTACCAAAGTCCCGATAGTTTTGCAGGTTTCCCTCATGTACGGTACTCCAATGATAGTTGCTCCACATACATGATCAAGGGCGAGCGGCAGAGCAACTACAAGAAATCCCTACCTAAGCGACAAACACGGTGACGAAATTCCTTACACATTTCTTTTAAATGCCAGGATGAGTCGCTATTAATTTTTTAGGGATCACAATTTGGTACATTATGCATCTGAGCTGAAATGTTAAATGCCAAATCTTTTACGCATTTTCCGCATATAACTATAAAAAAAAAAAAAACCTCTCTTCATGCATTTTTTTTCTCTTTTATTCTCATGCATCTTCATTTTTTTTGAAAAATAAAAAAAATTAATAATAATAAAAATAAAAACATTAAAAAAACTTCATGCATTTTTACTTAATATTTTTTTCTTTGTTTTCATATCATGTTCATTTTTTCCTTAATAAAAACAAAAGCAAAAAAAAAACGTTTTGAAAAACAACATTAAACTAAAACAAAAACAACGAAAAAAATGGGGAGTGACGATTACTCAATCTACTTTGATTTGTTTACAAAAATCTTTCCTTGATATATGATTGGTTATTTGCTTAATATTGTCTGTCTAGTCGCATTCTTTTGTCTAACTGAATTGCTATTCACCGCCCCCTTTTTACTTGTTACCGCCCCCTAAAGGGCTGAAAAAAGACGATTTTGCCCTTATGCTATTTAAATTAATTTAAAAAGAGAAAATTATAATAAAAAAGAAAAATATCTATTTAAAGCTTGTCCAGACAACACTTTTCAAATCGCATATCCAAATCAGACAAAAAAAAACTAAAATCGCAATGGATCGCCGACAAGGACTAGGAAAGGGAAAGGGCTTTTTTTCACGACAGGTAAGCCAAATTAACGTAAAACATCGTTCGAATTTCGTCTCAATTAAACTGTATTTCCGTTCGGCGAAAAAAAAAAAAAAAAAAATTGACCGAAATCAAATTTCGGTCGGTACCAGTACTGACCGAAACATAATTTCGGTCAGCACTGGTACCGACCGAAATTTGATTTCGGTCACTACTGGTACTGACCGAAATCATGTTTCGGTCAGTACTGGTACCGACCGAAATTATGTTTCGGTCGGTACAGTGCTGACCGAAATCATGTTTCGGTCAGTACAGTGGTGACCGAAATCATGTTTCGGTCGGCACTGTACTGACCGAAATGTGATTTCGGTCGGTACCAGTACTGACCGAAATTAAATTTCGGTCGGTACCAGTGCTGACCGAAATTAAATTTCGGTCGGTACCAGTACTGACCGAAATTAATTTTCGGTCATTAATTTTTTTTTTTTTTTAAAAATTTTAATTACAGACCGTGGGTGGAAAGACCCTACCCGGAGGAAGCAGTAGACCCCCCCCGTTGGAGGAGAGGCGAAAGCGAGCAGCTGCTTCGCAGTCCGTATATGCGGATTACGATCCGCATGCGGATCATGGTGTGCCGGATGATGGAGCATCGTTTGAGTCATCCGGCGACGATCTGCCACCGGCCTCCTCAGGTAATTCCATTCTCCTCTATAAACTGACATGCGATGTCGTGTCTTAAAATACGTAAAAGAAATTAAATTTGTTTTTGCGTTATTCGTAAAAAATGAATTAGGGAGCAAGCGCTCCAGGGTCACGGATGACGATTCGTGGAGGGTGCAGGGGCCACAGCCCGGTGGTCCATATGATGACGAGGTGCTCCGTAGTTATCTGGGGCACATCGCGCCCCGCATCTGGACGGGTGAGGAGAGACCCCTGCTGAAGTGCGAGCAGCGGGCTTTAGTGCTTGGGAAGCTGAAGGATTGGTACTCCAAGTTCCCGCCGGAGACGCAGAGGCAGATCGATGGCACGGGGCTTGCGCACCTCACGGATGCTATGACGGGTCATTTGGACCAGCCTCTGCTCAGCGCTTTTGTGGAGCGCTGGCATCCAGACACGAACACCTTCCACATGCCGTGGGGGGAGATGACGATCATGCTCCACGACGTCGAGCAGATCCTGCGTATCCCGATCGACGGGACGATGGTATCGGGGACACCAGACGCCGCCGACCAGAAGATGGCGGCGATGGAGATTATGGGCATCTCCGCAGACGCGCTCAAGGGGGCTTGGAGAGGCGGTGGCTTATGATTAACGACGTGATGCAGCAGATGTTGGAGAGGCGGCCGGCGGGGTTGCAGGCCATCGCTTGGTTGTGGATTCTGCTGGGGTCGACGCTGTTCGTCGACGGTAGCGGGAGCCGGGTGAAGCCGGACATCATGCACGAGTTCTACCGGTCGTTGCCCTCTGCCAGTGGTTACTCGTGGGGTTCGGCCGTTCTCGCTTACCTTTATCGCCGGCTTGGCATAGCAAGCAGGGCGGATGCGAGGGGATTAGCTGGGTGCCTCTCGTTACTGCAGGCGTGGATCTACGAGTACTTCCCATGCTTCCGCCCACAACGTCTCCCCCATCATGTTGAGCCTGGCGAGGCACGATCACGCATGTGGTCTGTATGTCCTCCAGAGCGGACGGTCCACCGCTTGATTGCTATCCGCCGTCAGATAGATGTCATGTCTGCAAGCGAGGTATCTTAACAATTTAAGTCTATACTTTCGTGGGATGATATACAATTTCTAAAATGTTTTCAGGTTGCTTGGCTGCCGTACGGTCCCGATCCAATGTCGCAGCAGCTGAGGACGATTTTCATGGGATGGGTTATATATCGCGACATCGTTGAGCCCTACTCGCCCTCGAGAGTGTTGCGCCAGTTGGGGTACGTGCAGGTCATCCCGCCGCCGATGAATCCGCCACGGAAGGCGGTCATGCCAGCAGACCCGACGAGGTATAAGGTGCATCATTCTGTCGATGCAGCAGAACATGCCTGGAGATTATTCCCGTACGCCTCCATCCTCAACCTCTCGTACCTCAAGCGTGCCACCGCGCAATACCTTGGTGAAACCGTTAGAGGGTACATGGACTGGTATGAGATGCATTCTCATCCTCGCCTGCTTTCGACGGAGCCGGTCTCCTCATCGGCATGCATACCCCCGCGCAGCCACGCCGACTACGTACGTAATTAAATCTTATGTCGATTTTTTATATATTTATATGTGTAATCGTACGTATTATTGCTATGTGCAGTGGTACAGTACGATGTACAGCTTGACTTCGGACATGCTAGCCAGTATGCTTCGTGGTGATACGACGCGTACGGACGAGTACCGAGACAGGCTGAATGACATCAACGACCGGTGGCGCCAGGCCCCTTGACGCTGTTGCTATTGTTTTTTTATCTTTTATTGTATCGGACGGATTTTATATATGTTTTCAATATTTTTTCGCATATTTATTCCGTTTCGAATAAAAATATACAAATAAATAATTCAAATAAATAATCCAAATAAAATATACAAATAAATAATCCAAATAAATAATAAAAATAAATAATCCATAAAAAATATACAAATAAATAATATAAATAAATAATCCAAAGCAAAATATACAAATAAATAACACAAATAAATAATCCAAAGCAAAATATACAAATAAATAATCCAAATAAATAATATCAATAAATAATAAAAAAAAAAAAAAATTCGACCGAAATCAATTTTCGGTCGTTACAGTGACGACCGAAAATTGATTTCGGTCCATACAGTATTGACCGAAAATTGATTTCGGTCAGTACTGTAACGACCGAAATTTGATTTCGGTCCATACAGTAATGACCGAAATCAAATTTCGGTCGTTACAGTACTGACCGAAATCAATTTTCGGTCGGTACTGTAGCAACCGAAAATATATTTCGGTCAAATTTTTTTTTTTTTTTTTTTTTTTCTTTCGGTCGAGCTGAAATTCGAACAATGTTTTACGTTAATTTGGCTTACCGGTCGTGAAAATAGGCCGTTTTTTCTTTTTTTATTATAATTTTCTCTTTTTAAATTAATTTAAATAGCATAAGGGCAAAATCGTCTTTTTTCAGCCCTTTAGGGGGCGGTAACAAGTAAAAAGGGGGCGGTAAATAGTAATCCCCTTTGTCTAAAGGTCACTAGTTTGTTCCACTAGACACAAAGCCACATCATATATGTGAGATTTGAGCCTTATTATTTTTTTGGGAATTTATCCTTGAGCGAGTCACACATCAAATGCTTGTCTTAACTTGTATTTCTTGGCCTCATACTCGCCATGCGTTAGATTGTTAGGAAAATGATTAGGGCACGTAGGAAAATCCTCACTTGGCCAAAATCAAAATATATTCCTTGAAATTATTCCTCTAGTCATCCCTTTTGAGCCTTCTCCAATATCCTTTTCTTCATTTGTATCCTCCCGATCAAGCCTTCAACCGTAATTCATAAATTTCGGAGGGTTGCATAAACGAGAAAAGGAGGGGGAGAAAAAGGCGACGAATGAAAAATAAGAAAATGATGACAAAAGGAGGTGGAAAACGCACACGAGGAATGCTCAACGCGCAATAAATAGTCCAAAAGAACCTGCCTTCCCAATTATTGAAATCTTGTAGAAATCATAAGAAGAGGGCGTGGATCTTGCTGTGAACTTCTCCATCGATAATCTCGTACACTCGTCAGAACGGCTGGAAAGAGGAGCGCCTAGAAGTGAACTTCTCCAACGATAATCCGGTCTTATATCGAGACAACGAGAAGAGGAGCACGGCCTTGGGTTCGAATTCCATAACCATGAACTTCTTCAAATCGATAATCTCTGAAATCTCTCTAGGGAATAAGAGAAAGGAGCATGGTATCGGCCCGAGAACGAACAAGAAGAACTTCGCCTTAGATAATCTCTCAGCCTCGTACCGAAGCGGAGCTTCAGCTTGAGCAAGTGCAGACGAATATGAAAAAAATTAAAGGATGAGAATGAAAAGACGAAAAAGAAAATGCCGGTGAAGAGGACGACGAAGAAAAGGAAGAAGATCTTTAGTCCACAATTCCTAAATATTTCCCTTCCCTTCTAAGTCAGAACCAAAATACTAAATCCCTAAGTCCCTTTGATTCCGAATCGACGATCTCTCGCTCGGTGAAATGATTAAAAGCGCCTTGATAGCAGGTTAATTGATATAATTTTGCTTGTGTTGACATGAGTGATATATCTAGTATATAAATCCCGTGATAAAAATAATTGAGCGCTAGAGCGAACCTCGTGAGAGTTGTCGAAATGGATCACTCTATGAACTTAGGACTTTAGTTTGACGACATGACTTGACGGTAAATTATTATTCTATATGTCATGTGAAATATTTGCGTGGACATGATCAAAGTGACGTAATTTGACCCCAAACCAAAAAAAAAAAAGGAAAAATAAAAAATAATAAATATAAAAATCGTATAGTCTTGTTTAAAATTTTTCTTTACTTTTATTTTTCTTTGCATATTTTTTTATATTTTTCATGCATTTTTCTTGTATTTTTGCATTTATTTTTACTTTGCATTTTTCTTATGCATGAAAGATTTCGCACATTTGAAATGCATTTGCACATGCATTGGCACAGACTTGTTTAAAAGTGAAATATTTCTTGCTTATATGGTTACGCAAATTTTCATATGCATGCTTAGGAGTTCATGCATATAGGCTAAAATGATTATATGCGTTTCTACTCGTTGTGTCATATGTGTTACATTCTCATATGCATATCTTGGTGAATATGTATATCTTTCCGAAATTGTTAAACACTATATGCGCACTTTTTGAGGGGGAGTCAAGATTCTTAGGGTGTGAAAACATGAATTAAGGGGAGAATGAAAAATTACTCTATTACTTTGAAATTACTCCGTTATGTTTCCAATGAGCATGAATTGAGGGGGAGTAATATGAATTTAAGGGGGAGTAATTTTAACTGTTATAATTCATGTTTACGCTTTTAGAGTGTACTTTAGAATCATGAGCTCTCCTTGAATCTTTTTAAACGACTAAATCCTCGGGGGAGCTTTTTAGTGATTTCAGGTGTGTGAAGTGGACGCTTTTCAAGAAGATCTTCCAACCACCACTTCTAGTTTGCTCTCGAAGATTTAGTGAAAGAAAAAGGTGGCCTACCTTCTTCTGGAACTAGAGACGCTTCTTCGAGGCCGAACCAGACAACTTCCATTCGGAGAAGACGAATCTGGCAAAACGGAGAAGATGGCTAAACCCCGAGTCCTCTCCTCGACTTTCTCAAGCCCCTTGCTTCCGGAAGAAGAAGCAAGGACCGAGGACAGAACGACAGATGATTCAAGCATCATCTAGGACTGAAGTTGCCAACTGTGTCCACTGCATCAAGGACCGAAGTTGCCAACTGTGTCCACTGCATCAATGATCGAGGTTGCCAACCGTGTCCACCTCTCCAACGTCACATCGGACTCCCCGATCTCAACACAAAGTTGACCCAAATAGGGGGAGTTTCGAGTTTCGTGTGCTTTCAACGGGAGAAATGGAATGCGGACTTTCTAAATCCGGCAAGAATACTTCGTACATCTTACGGCATTTAGGAGAAGAACTTCAGAAGAAGATTCGAAGAAAAAGTCGATGCCTAGAAGACCGGGTGAGCTTGAAGATTTTCTAAAGAGGAGATTTCAAGGACTTGAGGATTCTTTCCACTTGCAAGACGAAGATAACACGCGCAATATTGAAAATTGAATACAAAGGGGGAGATTGTTGGAACTATTTAATTGTATTCAATTAATATAGTTATCTTAGTCTTGCTATGCAAATTAGTAGTCTTGGACTAAATTGTAATCAGTCATTTTGTAGGACTACTTGTGTAAATATACCACGAGGTGGTATATATAAGTGAACTCCTTAGGAAGTAAGGAGTGCGTTGTACAAGGGAATTCAGATCGAAAAATAGAATTGAAAATTTAGAGAGAAGATTTTCGCCTCCCTTGAGTGCTCTCAACGTTGCTTCTCTCCCAAGCTTTCTTCTTAAGCAAATCTCAATCGTAAGCTCTCGAATTTCTTAGATTTGCTATTCAATTCTTAGTAATTCGATCTAGGTTGGATATCTGGGGTCCTAACATGTCTTGACAGCAGAAAGTCCCTGACAGGCTACGTGTTTACTTCATTTGGTACGGCAATAAGCTGGAAAGCAAGCCTACAACGTGTGGTCGCTCTATCAACATATGAGGCAGAGTATATTGCCTTAACAAAAGCCATAAAGGAAGCTGTTTGGATGAAAGGGATGATTGGCGAACTTGGGATAAATCAGCAAAGTATCAAGGTGTTCTGCGATAATCAGGGGGCGATTCATCTGTCCAAGAATAATGTTTTTCATGAGAGAACGAAGCACGTAGACGTTTGGCTACATTTCATCAGGGACATCTTGGAAAAGGGAGAGGTAAGTGTTCAGAAAATTTCAACAGAACACAACCCATCTGATATGATTACAAAGTCGATTCCTAGCAGGAAGTTCTTGCACTGTCTGCAAATAATCGGCTGCTGTGATGCTCCTTAACTCGTGGAGCATGAAGGTCAATGGATCCGAAGGAAGAGTCTTTGGCTCAAGGTGGAGAATTGAGAAGATTATTGAGCCAAAACTAGGAAGAAGCTCAATCGATGTGAAGCTCAGTATCAGCAAACAGCTCAAATGATTGCTGAATTAATCGTGTCCGTTCGATGCAGATAAGATGATATTGGGCAACTCAGATTGAAGGGAAAACCTAATAGAATCGCAATCACGCTTTTATTAGTTGATGGATTCGCTGTACAAGTAGAATTGCGCAAGGTACTAGCCAGCGAAGCCTAAGCCTGAGACACTTGGAAAAGCAGCTGAAGACTCACGTATAAAGTCAAGCTACTGATAAAAGGAAACAGTGTAGTTTTCCATCGAGTAATCTGTTTTATTCTGTTTTGAGCTCTGAGAGAAAAGAGAGTCTGAGAGGAAGATCGAAAGCTTGTAATCTCATCTTTCTTGATCATCAATAAAAGATTCATTGACCCGTGGATTTAAGCTCTATCAAAAGGAGCTGAACCACGTAAATTCTGCTGTGTTTTTTCGATTTCAGTTCTGATAAATTTACAGATTAAATTCGTGATTGAATCTGATTGCGATTAAGTTGCTGGTTACATCCATTGATAAACATTCGAATTGTCATCTATCTTGAGCTGTTTTCTCTACAACTCGAGTATGGGATCGAGATTACATAACGACTATCGTGACCGTGATCCGTCAGATCTAACAGGTAGATCATATCTTCTTCGCCTTCGATTTTCGAGAGGTGTTCTTGCAACGATTCGAAGTTTACGCCAGTCCCACTTGGTTGTCTGTACTTCTGCTCTAACCCTTGTTTGAATCGCACGGTGATGGGCGAAAATAAATCGCCTTTTTCGCCAGTCAAATTGCAATCTTCGCCCTCCTTCGCAAAGAAAACGACGGTGATTCTGGTTTAGCAAGATTATGAATGATTGGAGTAATATTCAGAGGAAAATAAATATTAAAATGACCCATTTTTTTATATTCCTGGCATAACGCCGGCTGTAAAATCGGTGTTTTTTTACCTTCCGGCGACGGCGGTGTCGAAGGTGAACGCCACCACGCCTTGGCCGTTGCCGTCAGCTTCGATCGTGAGAGTCTCCTTCTTCAAGCTCACGAGGTTCTAACCGTCGCCGCCGTACTGTGCTTGGGGAACTGCGTCGACATCGCTGGAACGAATACGTGGCGGTTTGCAGCGGCGTCAGGCGGAGGCGGAGGCAGGTGGGTTCTCCGGCGGCTGCCAGCGATTCTGCTGCTTCCGTCGTTGCCCATATAAGGCTGTTGTTGAGTGTGAAATTGGCCACAAATGAGTTATAAGTTGATTTCACTTCCCCCGTTGACTTTTTCGTTCGTACCTCAAGTCAAAATCGCAAGTAAAACGGGAAGAGGAAGACTAGGGTTTTTTTCCCACAAATGAAGAGTTGAAGACTAGGGTTTTTTCACTTCAGAGAAGGAAGGGAAAAACGGAAAGAGGAAGCTTTTTTTCCTACAGTATTCCATTCAAATAATGCTTTCTCTTTTTCAAAAACAAAACAAAGCATGCTTCAATAATCAATTTATAAATATATATAATTTTCATTTATATTTTAAGACATCATTATTTTAAATATTGAGTACTTGATATTATAATTCATATTTTTAATTAAGTTTGTTTAAAAAATATGTAGAAGAAAGAAAATGACTTATGAGGATTTGATTATATTAAATAAAAACATTTAATGGAACAAATTTGTAGTTTTATAAGATAAAATTGACATACTAATTGATGGACGGTTACTGCGTTGCTCACAAGTCACAAGTCACATGTCATGATATATTATATCTAACAAATAAAAATCACTCATCATAGTAATATTTCTTCCATTTTATAAAGAGCATAAACAAACCTAGAATAACAAAGTCTAATGAGTAGTGGGTAATTATTGAAATCGGTTTAATTAATTTTTCAATAGCAATGACATACTAATTCAATTTGATAGGATAACCAACGTTAAGTTATGAAAAACGTTAGTTGGTAGTTATGTTTGATTTATAATATTTTTCCTTTAACTAAGCTATTTAGACTGACCAAATTTGAGGCTGTTTAAACAGCCCTGGGGCTTAATAAAATAGAACATATATTGACTAACGGTCATGAAAATATCTATTTTATTAATTTTATGATAATTATACTAATTTTATTAAATATTCTTTTTTTAAAGAAAAAAGTTTAAATGTTATTTGTTTTAATGTAATAATCTATAATGAACTTGAAAGAAACACCTCAAAGCCCAATTTTATTATTACACATATCTTACATTTGATGCTTCAAGAGTACAACATGCATGCATAAATTCACAACATAACAACCCTTACACACACACACAATTTGCAATGAATAGAAAATTCAGTTGTTGTCAATATGCAGAACTACTCTTGAATGATCCCATAGCTCTAGCCGCAGCACTTGCCCTAAGAACATACTGATGATATATTGCAGCAATTGCAGCTCCAACCATAGGTCCAACCCAGAAAATCCACTGTAAATCATAATAATAATTAAAACCACATTAATAATAATTACTTCATTTCAATATCAGTGTTTAATTCTAAACAAAAATCACATTAATTAATTACTTGATCATCCCAAGCTTTATCCTTTCCATAGATGACAGCAGCTCCAAAACTCCGAGCAGGGTTAATTCCCGTCCCCGTCACGGGAATAGTCGCCAGGTGGACCATAAATACCGCAAATCCAATCGGCAACGGCGCCAAAACCTGAAAATTGTCGACGGCAACAATGATGATTAGTCAGTCGCCTTTCTGATAATTAGCTTTAAAGGGAGAAAACCCAAAATGGTCGCCCCTGTAAATCAATTTAGTCCCCCGATCGAGTTCGAATTTCGGAGGATAAATTCTCAATGGCGTACCCTAATTTCACTTGATTAAACGAGTTTTCGACGGAGAACGAGACCAATTGGGGGGAACGTTCAAGATTCCCGTTAATAGTAACATTGAACGTGAAGGAATGACTAAATCGATCTAAATTCATAAAATTGATGACTGAATTGATTCGTGGGAACATCGAGAACTAAATTGGTCCACAATGTAAACACCGGAACCGATTATGGGCGAACGCCATTTTTTAGTCTCAGTGTTCAGTATATGGACGTTTTTTGTCCCCTATGTATCGAGATGTAACTTTTACTCCTAAATGTTGTCAATTTTGCACCGTTTCGATACTTCGTTAAATTTAACCGTTAATTTGGACGAAATTACGGAGCAGGCCAGACCAACTCGAACTTTTTACTTGCCGAAACACGTATTTAGGGGCCCGACCCGTCAGTAATTCCGTCCAAACTATAACAATTTAGTTAATCGACGAACCAAAACGTTACGAAATCGATAATATTGAGAAATAAAAGTGACATCTTGGAACATTGAGTACCAAATATAAGCTCCAATATCCCTAGGGGTGGCAAAATTCCCACGGTGAACCATCCCCGTCAGGACCCGAGGCTATTGGGACGGGGAATCCCCGGTCAAAACGGGGATGGGGAGTTGACGGTGATTCCCCGTCGGTGAAAGAGCGGGGACGGGATGGGGATGGTAATCATGTTTTTAACCCATCCCCGGCCCCGAACCCGGCCCCGTTTGAGTCAAGTGGTGATTCACCGTTTCCCGGTTAGATTTATGATTAAATAATATAAAATATATTTGAATAAAAGATTTTTAAAAGATCATCCTTTTAGATTCCATATTGTTTAGAAAAAACTACTCCCAATATGTATTCTTCACAATACACTCATATTTTCAATCACATATTATACTAAATTTTTTATACTTCAACATCATATTTTAAATATTAATTTGTCTATATTACTTAGTTTAACTTTTTGTTGCAATATTTTTTTTATTTTGTTGGTTATACATGAATATGGGGAACCCGAATATCCCACGGGGAACCCGATCCCCGAATGGTGATTACCCATCCCCGAACCAACTCATCATAAGTGGTGAATTTGTGGGGATGGTATTAAGTACAAGAATTTCGTACGGGGACGGTATGTCCAATACCATCCTCGAACCCGCCCATTGCCATCCCTAAATATCCCAAGCATCGAGAACAAAAGATGGCAATTTCCCATATTTCTCAAAAAAAAAAAGAGAAAAAAAGGGAAGAAATGTCTATTATACTTACAGGAACGTGGGAATCCCTGGCGTTTCTCTTGGGATCGGTGGCCGAGAAAACGGTGTAAACGAGGACGAAAGTTCCGATGATCTCAGCCCCCAAACCCGTGCCTTTGCTGTACCCATCGGCGAGCCCATTCGCTCCTCCGCCGTACTTAACATAGTAAGCCCTCTGAAACGCCTTGACAAGCCCACACCCGCAAATCGCCCCCAAGCACTGCGCCGCCATGTACAGAATCGCCCTTACCAGCGACACTTTCCTCGCCAGAAACAACCCAAACGTCACCGCCGGGTTAATGTGCCCGCCTGCCCAGAAATACAATATTATTGATTAATCATTTATCAGTTAGTCTTATCCTTATGCGATTTATTGATTTTATATTACCTGAGATTCCGGCGGTGCAGTAAACGAGGACGAAGATCATTCCGCCGAAGGCCCAGGCGATGCCCAGTATGCCTACGCCGCCGCACTGATCGGCTTCGTTTTGGCTCTTGTAGCCGATGACGGTCAAAACCGTGACGTATAAGAACAAAAGGGTGGCGACGAACTCGGCGATTAGGGCTCTGTAGAGGGACCATTTTCCGAGCTCTTCCAAGTCGAAGAGTGGCGCCGGCGGTGGGTCGTAGTAGTCCCTGGAGGCGTACTCAGTGGCGCCAGCTTCGATGTCTTTGGCCATTTTTTGGTGGTATTTGAGGAATTTGATTTGCTGATTGATTGTGATGATTATAGTGAAGTGAACTGAAGTCAAGTGAAGTGAAGTGCTTATGTTGTGGTGTTAGAAGCTTTTTTAGGGGTGGGGTATTTATATATGGCACACTGATGAATGAAGATCGTTTGTTGGAAAAAAGTATAGTTTTTTTGCCGCCCCATTAGAAATTTGTTGTTATAATGCTCTGAGGAAATTATTATTATTATTACAGTCGACCACCGCCAACTTGAATATGGCCTCAATCGTTTTTGTTTGCATTCGTTAAACAAAAATAAAGATAATATTTGTGGTCGTTAGGAAGCCCAGGTGTCGATCGTTTGTTATTTTAAGAATCTTTTTTTTCTACATGCCATTGTTGTTTGTTGTGGCTTAGATCACTTGGTCGGTACTTGCGAAATGATTAACAGAGAACCTCTTCAAAAAATTAAAAAAGAAAAGGAATCGTCACTCTTATCTTTGGAGCAGTCCTCATTTCATATACTTGTTTATCGGATTTAACAGAATTGTACGAGCTTGTGGGGAGGTAGGTCAAGATTTTTCTTTTCTCAAAGTGGTCAAGAATTTTGTGAATGATAATGCGAAGGTACTCTTGTCATAAACTCGTAAAAACTAGTAAGGAACATAAAAAGAAATAGGGTTTCAAACTGGGGGAATTTTATACAATTTTACGACTCCATGTCCTAAACTTCTAGCAAGGAACTAATCTCCATTTGTACTCTGCAGAATTTTCCTGTAGTCGCTCAATGTTATATCAGTACCATCATCATCGTTGTCGTCGTCGTCATCATCATCATCATCATCATCATCACCATCACCATCATCATTGTCTTCATTGTTTTTATTATTCTTCCGTGCAACCTTAACCCTACGTCCTTCACCTTTTGGATAAGGATGCATCGAAGCCAATTCTCTTACATGCCTCAGTACAGATTTCGGCAGTGGACGCCATGGCACGTTTCGTTTCTTATCGCCCTGGCATTAGTTTCAGATGAATAAATCGAAATCTCCAAAGCAAAATACTATGGAACTCACATTTTTGCCTTGATCGTGAAGACCGCTTGCTTTCAATAGATTTCGCCATTTGTCCTGATGTAAGAGAAGCAATCACAATTAGATTAGTCACGAAATTAATATAACGATGACTTTGAGAGGGGAATGCAAATGCAAAAGGAAATTGACCTTCAGATCTACAGATGTACGATGAGGAGACGAGGCAAACAAGAGCTTCTTGATACGACTCCATCTACCCACTCCATATTGGGAGACACCATCAAGTAATTTTCTAACTTCTGTAATAGTCCAAAGTCTATGGTTCTTTCTCCGACCACTTACTTGTTCAGGGCTTTCGACAGCTAAGTAGTCCTCATCTCTTTTTTTATTGTGTGCCTTTGAAACATGGTTATTATCCCTTTTACCGGGACTAATGGAAGTTATAATGTCATGCTTCTTCGGACGAGTTACCAGGGCGAGTTGGGTGTCCACCACTTTCTTAGAAGTGCGATGATGGTTTGTATCCTTTGCCTTTCGGCCCATTGATGTAATTGAGTCGTCCATTTTCTTCCTTTTAGCTGTTGTGAGATGGGTATCCCTTTTCTTCGGGCTAACAGACATATCCCAGCCATTTTTTTTCTTCTCGTTCGCAGTTGTATGACGAGCACTTCTTTTCTTGACATGAGATTCAGCTACGCAGTCATCTGCGCTCTTCAGAAGCAATAGAGTTGTACGATCATCATTTCTTTTAAGGTGACTTGATTCAGCACTTCCGTTCTTTCTCTTTTGATTGTCTGGTGTAAAAAGGTCATCTCTTGACCTATTCGTCCAAGTTCTCCTATCTGAAGCTGTGCCATGCAACTGTACAGCAAACAACACATGGGATTACTTCTGATGAAACTAAAATAAACAACCACACAAGATTAACTACAAATCTCCCTTCTCTTGCCGAAAATTATAAAGTTACTATTGCACATTACTTCTCATACAGTAATAGGAAGTTACAAAGATTTCATTATAACCTCACAATATCAATCAAAATCAAACTCCAATTACCAACTGATGGGCAGTAAAAACAAATCTAAATCTTAAAACTTACCACAACGTGAACTGGGCTCACTGGACGTTCTTGATTTACGACAGAAGCAAAAGGCACCTGAATAGCCTTGACAGAAAACTCATCCTCATCCGATTTTGTTGCTTTAGAAGCTGTGTCACCCTTTTTGCGAAATTTGACTCCATCTGATTTTGTTGCTTTACAACCAGTATCACCCTTTTTACGATATTTGACTCCAGTAGGCGCATCGTCCGGAGATGAAGAAAATTCTCGCCTTTTCTTAGAAGTAACTGAATGTGAAAGCTCATCAATATACCTCTGTGTGGGCTTGCGTAATCTCTTTTGCATGGGATGAACATCACAGCTTCCCTGAGCTGATGCTTTTGATGACCTACGACGCCTCACTCTTTTTGCTTGATCAAATTTTCCATTCATCTCGTCATAATTTTTGTCAATCTCCGGACTGCAGACCATTTCATTAGAAGGCGAAAGTGTTCCTTCATGCTGATCAGATAAAGTATTTTGAGAAGAATCGCCAGACTTGTCAATGATCATGCCCATATTCTGCGAAATACATGATGCAGATGCAAGCTTAGTGTCCTCCGTTAACGTGCAAACATGAAAGTTCGAAACATCAATTGGAATAGAACTCCCAGAGTTAACTTGGCCATTTTCAAAGTTGGGTACTTCCTTCACCTCTGATTTTAATTGGCTGGTACAACTAGCATCAGGGACTTGTACCATATCACATGATGCCCGAGCCTTCTTACAGTCCTCCTCATATAGTAGTTTGCAATCAAGATGGGTGGTATCATCATTGGCCCCAGAACTTCCAGTATTAGATTGACCAATCTGACAGGTGGTTCCTTCCTTCGTTACCAATTTCCAAGGATTGAAGCAGACATCATTAGGGCCTTGTGTTTGACTATCCGGCATTGAAGAATCAAATCCTTCACCAGATCTGTAATTTATCACCTGGGATACATGTGATTCAGGTCTGTTCTTACGGTGATCTTCAGCCCTCATTCCACAACCACGAATGTTTGGAAAATTGTTTAGTATAGTACTTCCTGTATTAAACTGGCCATTCTGACATTCAGAAGTTTCAATGATTTCTGATTTCCAGGGATAGCAGTAGTTATCACTAGGGACCTGTAGTTGACTATCTGATACTGAAATCTGAAGTCCTTCTCCCGATCCGTAATCTATATTGGTGATACTTTCAGCAAACTCAACACCTAAACGCAGTAAACAAACTAATACAATTTTGCATTTGCCCAATCGTCTTTGAAGGAAAAGATGTGGGAAAGAGAAAATCAGATCAAAATAAAAAGAAGCACTAACCTAGGAGATAATCATCTCCCATGTTACAATATTGATCGTGTATTTGAAATCTGTCTCCACTCGGCATTGCATCAAGGACCTAAAATACCCAGCAATTAAAAATGACCCGACACGTGAAAAAAGAGTAAAGACCAGAAATTCTCATTATTTTAACTGAAAGATAGACTGTTTGCTACATCAAAGGCAATTTAGGATCAGTTGAGACAACTTCGCTCAGAGTGAGCATATAGTTCAGAAATGACAAGGTATATCAAAATGTATCTAAGAAGGCGTCAGATCAGCAATTCACAAAGTGAAACACCGCCAAGGTTTCAGATTAAAGAGACAGTAAAAGCTGGTTAAAATGTGACAACATACTTGTTCTTTGTGGTTATCTTCCTTATCACGAGCATTAGCAGCCCCTAATTGGTCTGAAAAATTGCAGAAGCATAATTATAGCTCGGATTAAAGAAACACGACCAGTCAGTAACCATATATATAAATCACATAGTTACAAGAGAATCAAATCGTATAAATTGCAAGGAATTAAACGAATACAAACGTAAAAAGGAATATGACAACTAGAATGCCAGACATATACAGAAACCATTCAAGAAGTAAACATATGTAAGGATAATTGCATGGTTAACACTAACAGTTCCTTCACAAATTTTAAAAACTTCTAAATCACACGAAAATTTCATCAGCTTCTTTCAAATCCTTTTTGCCACCAAAACATGATCACCCCCAATCCCAATACTCATATTTTCAGTAGACAGTTTGGAAGTACAAAGGAATTCAAGCTGACAAATGGGAGTCATACCGTATACTCGCGAAACTGCTCCCGATTCCAAGGCATTGTCTGTTATCTTCTCATTAAAGCACATCACACTATCCATTGATAAATTTCCATCCTGGGGTTCTACAAGCAGACTATCAACGTCCATTGTAGCATCGTCTGATCCAAGGGTTGGCGGTTCATTGCCCATCCCTGATTAATTATATTAAGAACAAAAGAAAGAATACATCTTAGGTTTCACTTGTAATCACAAGCGCTCAATCATGCAACAAATGATCCCCATTCATCACATTTATCACCCCAGCAGTTCCTGAGCAGACCCATTTTCCCATTCCTGCCCTAACATACCATTATTTATCTCAAGAAAAAAACGGACCTAAAAAAATCGGACGTCTCCTTCTATTGTGTATTCTTTATTTTGCTTTGAATTGCGAATAGAATGCACGATCGTCGCGCAAGTTCGTATCTTTTCACCAAATCCCTAATGCAGATTACACCAAAATCTAGAAAGCAAGCAAATTCCGCTAATTAACGAAGAAACAAACGATTTTCCACAACCTCAGCGAGAAAGGCGGTAATCTAAAACACACCGTAATGCAAAACAACCCAAACTTGTATTCACGTCGCTCGCTGCTCCTCGCAAGCTAATTAAGATAAGATACGCAAAAAAGAAAGGAAATTAAGCTCACGCGCTGCAGATTGCGAACAGACCTGGAAGCTAGCTACCGAGATTGGCTTTCGATCAGTGTGAATCTCAGTATACCGATCGCCTGCGAATTGCGTTGAGAGAGAGTGCTATAGCAGAGTTGGGTATACAGTGACGCGGCAGTTTGAGCGTCGGACGGAAAGTGAGATTACGAAATCAATTGGAATCTGATTTGGCGTCCGCCGCAGTAACTGTGACGTTTCTGGCAGCTGTCAATCGCATCAAATTTTTTCTGTACTATTATTTGTTAGGGTAAATTCGAAATAAAGCCCCGCATGTTTAAAATAGATTTCAGACTCTATTAGATAAAACTTTATGTTAAAGGACTAATTTTCTGTGGTGTAAAAAAGTGGTATAAAAGATATATGATATGATATAAAATGATCGTTTTGTATTACAAACTTTCAACATATTGTTATTTCAGAACAATGAAGTAGTACCGCAGAAATGAACTGGTATCGGATGATCGTAGACTGGCACCGAATGAGTGTTACAAAATTTCAACTTACTGGTATTTCAGAGCAATGAAGTGGTACTGCCGAAAATGAATCCTTAAAACTAAATTTTTTGCTGACACCAGAATCCTAAAGGAAACATCTGGGGGGGCCTGATACGAAAATTGCCCTATTTGTTACCCTAAGTACACTTTTTGCCCTTTTTTATGGGAGACCAACACTTAAATACCCTTTAGTATAAAAAACTTATAGATCAGTCCCATGTCAGATATTTTTTATCCTAAAGTACCTGGTTGAAAAAAAAATTTACTCTGAGGTACCCATTCAACTGAAAAGACGAATATACCCCTTTCTTTATGATTTTATATTATTTTTTCTCTTCATCGTTCTCTTCTTCACCACCACCATCATCTTCTCTCATAAAGTTTGATATTCACCATGAAATCCACATCAAATGAGAGCATACTAGGCGTGTATGCACGTGATCATGTCGTGAGTCATATGAATATGGATGTCGTGCCATCGTGAACAGTAAATAAATCATGTCACATAGGGTTCACGTTCTGTCAAATATGCACGTAGTCACATAATTCATGCGCACAGAAGTTATGTGTTGTAGTTGAAGTGAAGTCTCCACTTACCTGTCATTCGTAGAATACCTGCTACTGACCCGGTGGAATTCCCTAATTCCCGACCTTAAGCACAAAATATGATATTAGTACTTTATCTAATCTACTTGGCTAACTAAAGTCTCGAAATTTCCTAAGTGCCGACATATCATACTTATTATTGCCTCTAAAGGATAGTTAATTGGAAAGAGTTCGTTAATTGTGAACCCGTGAAATCTCAAGACTCGTGAAATATACTAATTTGTGAACTAACTTGGCTCTTTGAGGATTTAACAAACACCTAAATAGATTCATGAACTTATATAGTTTGCGAAGCTTGTGAAATTAGTGAAGTGTCAATTCGTGAAACTAAGCCCTCATTAATTCGTGAAATGGCCTTAAACTAATTCGGGATTCGCTTAACCCGTGAAAACCCCAACCCGTGAAACTTAGTTAAATTCGCGAAATGCTTGACCTACTAATTCGCAACTAGGGTTCGTGAACTGGTTAGGTCCTATGATTCGCGAAGTGCTCCTTACCCACACGATTCGCGAAGTACGTTGCAGGGCTCATGGGTTCGCCAACCTTTCTTGTTTCTTAATTCGTGAAGTATGTTTTCTATCAAGTTCGCGAACTGCTAAGGGTTCGCAAAGTTCACACCTTCTCTTCTTGGCTCGCGAAATGTGTCTCCAAATAGGTTCCGTGACCCTTTCCAAGCTCGTGAAGTTCCAAGTTCGCGAAGTTGTTTCCCTTGGTTCGTGAAGTTACTCAATTCGTGATCTGAAAGTCTCCTAATTCGCAAAGTGCCACTCGATTCGCTAAAAGCACTTAAATAACGTTTCGCGAAGTTGATGAATTCACCATGTTTTGGATTCGTCAACTTGTAGAATTCATGAAGTGGATCCGCCAACTTGGATTCGCCGACTTGGGTTCGCCAACTTGGATTCGCCAAGTTATGGTTTGCGAACTAGCCTCAATTCGCAAAGCCCAAATTCGTGAACCAAGTTCGTGACATGCATGAAGACCCGCGAACTTTTCCTCCCCTTAATTCGCGAAACGTGGTTCGTCACTTGTTTAGTTCGTGAACTCTCCAAGCTATTATTTTCACGAACTCACGCATATACACTTCGCGACCTCGACACTCAGCATGGCTTCACGACTCGTTGAACTCATGAACCTCCTCAACCCGTGAATTGCTTCAACCCGCGAAGTCCATGGATTCACCAACTTGATGGATTCGTGAACTTCATTTTGCTTAGGGTTCGTGAAAATCACATTTCTTGAATCCATTCATACCAAAAACACCTTTTTTATTTGCAAGGTTCTAAGTTTATCGATTAAACACACCTTTTTCTCACGAACTCTATGAACCTCACACGAACACTCAAACCCTAAAATCCGGACTTAGTAAAAATACGAGTTTGGGTAGGTTTTAAGTGTGCTAATCATCTTAAGCTAGTTAACTTCGAACCTAAAATTAAACCCACATGCTAATAACGTAAAGCACATAGTAAAAATTATACCTTCTTCCCAAGTGGAAGCTCGATTGCTTCTTCTTCTCTGCTTTGTAGTGTGAGAAGTGAATTGTGATTTTGGGATAAAATATCTTAAGTTAATAAGGTATGGGTTAGGGACTTAGGTTGACGTGAATCTTCCTTATTTTAAGGAAATTTGTCTCAAAAGATCTATCTCTAATGGTCTTGGACCTAAGTTTAGAGTTCTAGCCCAATTACAACCTTAGCCCAATTTAAAACTAATATTATCACTTTAATTTTCTTCATTGTATATTTCGAAAATTCCTTCCCACTTAGATGTCACAAAAGCACGTAAATTTGAGATGCACAATATATCATAGAATTCACATAAGCACATAATTAATGCACAAATATTCATAAAATCATATGAGCACATAGTAATTCACGGAATTCATATAGTCACATAGGCATAAAACATGTTATGCAAATTGATGAAATCACATAAGCATAAAATGCGTATGCAAATCTATTGGCTACTTGGCCTACGGGGTTCGGGTCTTACATCCTCCCCCCTTGAAAGGATTTCGCCCCCGAAATCAGTCCGTTTGGAGCAATTCGGGGTTTCCTAAATCACTTCTTCTACTGACGAGTTCCACCCTAATATTTTCACTAAAGAAATTTCTTTATCCTAAGTCGCTTCATTTCCTACGTCAAATATCCCTATTGGCATTTCCTCGTAACCTAGATCTGGGTTTTAGTTATTAGTGGGGAAACTCATTTCTTAATTCGTAACTTGGATCAGCGATACGTTTTCCTAAGGTTGAGGTGTGAATTTTGTTTGGAACTTGCGACAACGATGCGGGTATCTCCAATCGATATGCTACTTCGCCCATGCTCTGGTCACTTTTTATGAACACTCGATCATCTACTGCGAGTTTCGATGGTCCGCGTCTTTGATCTGCTTAGCTCTTCTGTATATGGTGTGCTATTCGCCTTCTTTTGCGTATTGTCGCCACGACCTCTGCCATCTCTCGCATCCAATCTGGACTTCGTTTTGTCCGCTTGCCGATCTTGTTCCAATCATCACTGAACAATCCAGCAATGTTTAGTTGGTTCTAATTGAAGTCCCTTGTGGAAACAGTCAAATCATACCCGCTCTCGGACCGACTAGGTGTGACCTCGAGTCTCATCGTATGCTTAATGGATGCAAATGCGTGCGTGGCTCGTGGGGGGCAGGCAGTGGGCTTGGCCAGCCTCTGCCCTGCCCCCACGGCCTCTTGCATCATATCCCACGGCCGTGGAACGTTCGGCAGGTTTGCGGCAGTTTCGTGTTGCTCTCAGATCGAGGGTTAAACGATGTCTGATGGACCCGAAATTTTAACCATAGAAAGCAGACTCACCGATCTATCATTGACACTCAGTGAGTAATTAGCCATGTGATTGTCGATTACGAGTCGTGTCCAAATATAAGTTAATCCCTGATTCAACTCATATCAATGTTACGATCCCCCACTTCCCAAGTGAATAGTTGGCACAACCATTTTAGAGTCGTTAACAAATAAGTCATGATCGACATTCAGTCACCCTACTGAAGTCTAAGACTTATGAACTAATTTATTATCCGAGAATAATAGCTCACCGGTGCCCCTCTCTCATCCCATGAGAATCGGTGACTAAACTCGTATATATGGGATTTATTTGTTTACCTTTTTGCCGGATGCCAAGCAAGAACTAATGGTAAATAAATAATATGCCTTTTGTAAATTCCATAAATAAATATTCGAATACAATATCCAAATATTATAGTGTGAATAATAGGTTCATGTTTATGCCCTATTCATTACATCCTCGAATGGCATTCCGAGGGCATATTCCCAACAATCTCCCACTTGCACTCGGTGCCATATGCTGTGTGTATCTAATACTTGTCTTCTAAAGACGTTATTCAGCACTGCCTGTATAAAAGGCACAGTGAATGGGTCGGCCACGTTTCTGTGGCGCTATCTCCTACACAGCTTAGCAGCCATTTTTCAACGATACATACAACATGTAATATTTCTTTCTTTTCTTTTAAGCACTGCCTGTATAAAGCAGCACTGCCTGTATAAAGCTCTGCTGGGATTTCTATTAATACTAGTTTCGAATTTAAGACACCAAACACAATATAACGGGTTGTTACTTATATGGTCAAATATTGGACAACAAACGTCAAAAGAAATTTATCTGCCGTGCCGGATAGTGGGTGCGTTCGTCTTATTTAAATTAAAATTTAATCAAACAATTGATGAATTAAAAACCATTTTAAATGAAATAAAAAACGGCTTTCTACACATAAATACCTGTTGGGAAAGTTAAAAGCCAAATCAGTACCTTGTCAGACTAATTTTATATTGAGGTACCCGTTTGAAATATTTATTGCTCATAGGTACCAAACTGACCATTATATCCTTGTAACTTCTATTTATTACAGTTTTATCTATATTTTAGCTTAAATTAAAAAGAAAAAGATAAATCACCCAAACGAACAAATCGAACGAGAGTTTTCTTGCACTTGCACCACAAAAGAGGCTGTATTGATTTCGTTCATCTCCTGTTGTGATTTCTTGCACCCACAAAGAAGCAATTTCTTGCACCCACAAAGCGATTCCTTTGTCTCTCCAGTCAAGTTCGTTGCGTGAAATGAAAGGCAATTTTTATATTTCAAAATTTCAGTCATATTTTTTGATTTATTGCTCGATTTGGATGTATTTTATTCTGTTAGGGTTTAGATTAGTTGATTGATTATGGGCTTTTTATTTCAGTTAACAATTTGGGATTTTTGTGTTTATATTGCGGTTTCTCTCTTATTTGAAATTACGGTTTGATTCCGATCCGATGAGGGCTTCTTCTGCTTGTATACGTGGCCTCGTTGTGGTTCGATATTGCAGTGCTAGGGGTTCAATTATAGGCTTGTAATCGTAGTTATATATTTTGGTATGATATATGCTTGATACTTAGTACTGTATATGCTTTATAATGGTACTCCTTATTTCAGTAGTTTGGTACTCCATGTTTGAAGCGAATGGTATTGTATGTTGATAATGTGATTTTCCATTTTCAGTTTATGCAGTAATAGATATCTAAGTATCAATGCAAACAAATGTCATATTTCTATATTTCGCTAAAAGATGACCGATGTAAAGAATAAGCTGAGTAAACGTGAAGCTATAAAGAAGCACTTTTTTTTATGTTTTGGGACATGATGGAAATCTCTCATTCATCTACTAGATTAGTTGCACTTGGACGTTGATACAATTATAGGCTAATTCTTTCTTGATTGCCTAGAATGCATGCTCTCTTTTTTTCATTTAATTATGTGTTTTTCCAACCGATGGTTGCAACAATCCACCATTTTTTGAATATTTATGTCGACGACTTGGATATGATTGGGGAGCATGCATAGGAGTGGCTGCATGATTACTTGGTGAAGCTCGTGCACCCTATCAATATGTTGCTTGACGTATAAATGTTGCTAAATTTTACAATTGTTATTAGTTTATCGATATTTATGTTTAAGGAGCATGGATAAGGAGGTATTGGTGTCTCTTGGAATGACTTGCTCGTATCGAATGTGTGGAGGCAAAGCTAAGGAAGCAGGCGCGTGTTCTTATAGAGCTGATGTCACAGTTCCTGATGATTATGAAGAAGTAGCTTTTGATGAGGTTGTTGCAGAGGCAGGCAATGAGGTTGGTGCAGGGAGCCGGGTAGTGGTACAACATGAGAGTTTATCCATATGTTTGAAGGAGACGAGAGGAGGAAATTGCTACGTTTTAAGTGATTTTATTTGTTGGTTGTTTGTTATTTGTTTGGATGTTATCCTTTTGTTGGATGTTGTGTAACTGTAAGAAACAACTTTGGTGTTCGTGGAATTTTTGGATTTAAGGAGACTAGGTACGACATAATACATTCGTGGAAGTTTTGGATTTAATGTACCTTATCCTTTACATACAGAGTACCATAATTTGCAGGTTTACTGTACCACTATATAAATATAAGCGTACCATAACCAGAATATATGAAGTACAATGTCTTTTAAATTAGCGTACCTTATCTTTCAGAATACCATAATATGCAGGTTAACCATACCATTATGAATATATATAGCGTACCATAACCAGAATATATAAGTACCTTATCTTTTACATTAACGTACCTTATGTTTTACATTAACGTACCTTATCTTTTACATATAGTACCATAATCTGCAAGTTTATCGTACCAATGTATAAATATAGCGTACCATAACCAGAATATATGAAGTGCTTTATGTCTTATAGTAACATACCTTATCTTGTATAGTAACGTACCTTATCTTTTACATATATGGTACTATAATTTGCAGGTTTACCGCATCATTATGTATACATATATAGTACCTAATCTGCAAGTATACCGTACCATTTGTTATACCATCGAAAATAAATAGATTCCTAAGCAAATCGCGTTGGGCTGCGTGATTTTGACCAGACCTAACAATAATAAAATGACTAAAAAGAAAAAATTTCGCATATTTAGGACTCACCAGAATTTCCAAAATATGTTGTAAGATGTCCTTACTTCTATCCTTATACTCTAATAACTCTTGGAGTTTGAAGGTTTAATTCAAGCGTGTAAGGCCTAATGCACCTAATTTGATATAAAAGGTAACAAATACTCTATATTAGTGTTTTAGAGTGGTTCCAGATGAAAAACTAATTCGTACGACCTCGAAAAATACTAACATAGTATGGCGTGTCACATATTTAAGGGACGCCGTACCTTTCTTAACTTTGTAAGGGTATCTGTTTTTTGTTTTAAGCGTATCTTCTCAGACACGGTTGTAGTACCCAAATTACATATGACATCAAACATTTTCTGAAAGGCAACGACATGTCAGAGGAGCCGTCTTTCCTGATTTTTTACCTTGTATGTCAGAAATATATCCAGTCGTGACAGAAAAATGTCAGAAAATGTCTCTTGCTTTTTTGACATCAAACATCTTCTGAAAGGCTTATTTTTTGACGAAATATCCCCAAGTCATGTTACCGAATTCTTACTTTAATTTATACGATGCCTATTTGTGAAACGATATCATACCCTTTATGGTATGTTTATAGTAACTTATTATCATGTATTACAATACTTTGTTGGCATATATTACAGTACCTTGTTGGCATATATTACAGTACCTTTTTATAACCCTGTTGCGTATATTGCAGTATATTACAATACCTTGTTGGCTTATATTAAAGTACTTTGTTAGCATATATGTCCCAGTAACTTGTTCACATATATTACACTACCTTGTTGGCATAAATTACGGTACCTTGTGTTGGGGATATGCCCTCGGAATGCCAATCGAGGATGTAATGAATAGGGCATAAACATGAACCTATTATTCACACTATAATATTTGGATATTGTATTCGAATATTTATTTATGGAATTTACAAAAGGCATATTATTTATTTACCATTAGTTCTTGCTTGGCATCCGGCAAGACGGTAAACAAATAAATAGCATATATATGAGTTTAGTCACCGATTCTCATGGGATGAGAGAGGGGGCACCGGTGAGCTATTATTCTCGGATACTAAATTAGTCCATAAGTCTTAGACTTCAGTAGGGTGACTGAATGTCGATCATGACTTATTTGTTGACGACTCTAAAATGGTTGCGCCAACCATTCAATTGAGAAGTGGGGGGGTCGTAACATTGATATGAGTTGAATCAGGGATTAACTTATATTTGGACACGACTCGTAATCGACGATCACATGGCTAATTACCCGCTGAGTGTCAATGATAGATCGATTGGCTATAGTAGTGTGCGTGGACCTGAGACCAAAGGGTCATTGACAGAGTTGGCTTTGGGTCTTGACTTGTCACTAGTTTGCTAAGCCCGACTTGTTCGAGGTTGAACATGGGTCAGCGGTGACATGTGGTCTTGACAACGAAGTGCAACTGCTGGGCATTGACAGTCGCAAGGGATTCACAACCTCACAAGTAATCGAGGTATATGTCCTATGCATATCCGGGGACGAGGAATTACGGAATCTTTGCAAAGGCTAGCCAAGGCTTGGTCCATGCCTCCCACGGCCGTGGGCTCTCGTGCGCGTGGTCGTGGACCGACAGTCTTTTGGTCAAAACTTGTCCAAATCAAGTCCAAATTCGTCCATTGTTTTCTTGTTAGATTTGTGGGACAATATCTAGTCATTTGATGATTTAACAACAAGGGAATCAAACAAAATTGAGTTATGTAGGACATGATTCAATTTTATCAAACTTAAAGTCATTTTCATGGCTGAAAAATGGATTTTAAGTTAAGGACTTGCATAATTTCGTGGCTTATGAGTTGAAGTCCAATTCTCACTCTAAAGAATCGTTCTAGAGAGAGTTGAGAGAAAACTTAGGTTGTTCTTTGAAAAACCTAAGTTTGTGAGTGAATTTTTAGTAAATCACACACATATACGCATCTCTTATTAAACATCTTCCCCTTCTATATCCTTGGGAGGGGGTGGAATTTGGATACGTTCCGGGGTCGGCGTGACGATCTTGCCAAGGCGTTGGAGTTCGGAGAGGTCACGACGTTGCTCAAAGCGAACTACGACAATCGGGACAGCTAGGCGAGAGCTGGGATCTTCCCTACGAGGGTAAGGTTTTGGAAACAAGCGATCTGGGGCTCCTTACGGGGATCCGGGAAAAATTTTAAACTTCCGCTGCATCCGAGATTTGATCTCGGGATACCCGGAGTTCCCCAACAGTGGTATCAGAGCCATGCTTGGTTTTAAGAAATGACGTAAACGAACCCGAAATGATCTCGGTTGTGCAAATCACCGAGTCACTCGAGCGTCATAGCATGAGTTGTTCTCGGTTCGAGTTTGCAAACTGAGCGCTCTCATGGTCGGAACACCTTCTCGTTGCGAGCGGTCCGGCGTATTGCAGCGCTGTGGTGAAAAACCGTAGCGGTTGTCTCCTCGTGGATTATAACTTTACTCTTGGAGATAAGTTTAAGGGTGTTCTTTACAAAGATTGCTTAGATCTAGTGGTCTAGAGTAGATCTACGTAAAACACGTTAGACGTGGTTTGAACGGAAATTTTCAGCGATACCTAAGACGAGAAAAGTGAAGCTCGTTGTCTTGGGGCGAAGCCTTGATGCCAGTGACTTCCGATTTGAGTTTGAGGGACTCGTCGGAAGCTCAAAAACGAGCGGCTGCCCCTTGTCGTGCGTTAAATTATGCATTACTTTTACCGGGACTGTGACGTTCAACGGATCCGGGTCTGAACTCCGGTGATTGCGAAGTCCGACTTCGGTGGAGTAGCGATAAGGGCCGGTGGCGTTTTTTTTGTGTTTCGGGCTGTTTTGAACATCCCGATGGGCCGATAAGGTTTTGGCCCAATTCCCTTCATTTTAGGACTTTAAATGATTGGGTCATGTTAATAGATCAAATGGGCCTACAAATAGTTTAAGCCCAATAAGTAACCCTAATGGGCCTGGCCCAAGACAAGTCCAAATTTTGTTTCGGCTTCTTTGAGCGTTTGTTGTAGCATACGTATTTATGTTGTGTATGTATATATTTGAGCTTATAAACGGGGACTCGTTAGACAATGATACACCTGGATCCCGTTGTCCCCGTATAAAGCCTAGTTATTTATAATAGAACCAAAGATAATTTATATCACCTATTTCACAAAGTTTATATATATTCATGTTTTTTCGTACTATACCACTCCTTAAGTTTCATCTCGATTTTATACTTATTTTAATCTATGCTCTTATGTAAAGGTGGTAGGATAGATGAAAACTATCAAATTCTTTTGTTTATTCATAATTTTACTCTTAACTGCTTAATTACAATTTGACCCTTAATATTTTAATTTATTACAACTTTATCCTTAAATTAAAATTTTATAATAACTTAATTATAAAATAAATTGATATATTTGCAGACATTTAGTGAGTTATACATACTAGTTTAAATAAACCAACACTTTCGCAAAATCAAATGACCAACCTAGCCAATTTTGAACTAGCAACTCTCTCTCTCCAGCATTTTCTTTTCCTTCTCACTAAAAAACCCTAAAAAATCTCATTTCTCCCCCTTTCCTCCATTAATGGAGGTTGGGGGAGATTAAATCACATGTTTTTTTCTTTTTTCTTTTTTTTCTTCATTTTTCTGTTAGCTCTTTACGTGCGAACTTTTTTTTTTCCTTGTGGAAAATTTTTCCCTTTTGGGGCTTCTTCCTTCTTGTGGTGCTTCGTCCTCTTTTTTGAGGGCTTGCTTTCCTTTTAGATCCCATATTATATATATATTGTTGGAACTTTCATTTCATAGTGAGTGCGAATAGTTCTTTTGCATATTTGAGGCTTTTAGAAAGTTCGAAGATATAGTCAAAGAGGCACATCCTTCCTCCAAAAACTATCTACTCCATGTGTTCCAATACTCATCGGTGAAAATCGCGTAGTCTACTACGGATGCATATTTATTAGCCATCATCGTCATCGAGTTTTAAGTTCCTTTGATGTAGTAGAAGTTCACGTTCTTACTGTCGAATATTTGAGTGGTCTTATTTTTGTTCGTTTGATGATCTTTTGTCTTTATCCATATGTTCGTTGTTGCCAGAAAGACCTATCGGGTTGTTTAACACATGTAATTTTCTTTTGATTAATAAGATAGCGAGCTACCATTTGAAGAAAAAACTAGCCATTTCTTGATTCTCTATTTGGTTGAGACGATTTCTTAGGATATTTTTAATCTTAATTATATAACGAGAAGGTCAAATAATGAGAAGAAAAATAAGATAGAAAAACGAGAATTTATGTGGTCTAATCAAAATGATCTTAACCCACAAGATGCTGGAAGAAATTCTCTACTACGTGGAGATATTACATTCGAAAAAAGTAGACATTGTAAGACCATCTCCAACCGAGAAACGCATTCTCAAACTCAAACTCATACTCAAACTCAAATGCAGTAATTCTTCTCCAACTGTTAAACTCATTCTCACACTCAAAAGACTTTTTTTGTAATATTCACTTCTACGCCAATTTTTATGAAATTCGATAGTAGTCACATATTTTACAACTTTACAATTTAGAATACAAATATTATTTCAAAATTTTCCGAGAAAAAATTAATAAAATTAATAACAAAAATATATTTACACATATATAAGGAGTTGATGGGACAAAAGCTTGAGCCACGTGACTAACTCTTGACGACTGCTCCCATTAGCTAACATAAGGCCAAAATAGTAATTATTAATTTTAGGTGGGCCAACCTTGTAATATAGAAACAGAAATGCGTTAAGCCGCGTTCACTTCACTGGATAACGAAAGATAAAGCTCATTTTATCTTTTACAATCTTATTCAGTTGCTAAAATGTTAAATTATGTAAAGCCCGAGAAAACTCAAGGCCCGCTAGTATTAACCATCAAGGCTGCGTTTACTTTACATATGAGAAAACATAGTACAAAAAAGCCCATGATAAAAACTACGATAGTAATCTTATCCCATCTTAAACAGTAATTATTCTGTGATGTTCACTTGCCAACATTATTTGATCGGTACCTCATCTTTATATATGCCATTTGACAAATATACCCTTCAATAACATTCAAATTAACAAGCACATCTTAGCTTTCTTCCCCATGAACTTTGCTCCCATTGACGAAAGCGACAACCCCCATTGCTAAATTCATTTTCATTTGCCTATATACTCCATTAGTTTTTCTATTTTACATCATTGCTCCCATTGCATCTGCTGATAATACCCAAAAGCATTTCTCAAAATGAGCTAAAATCGACATTAATCACTGGCTTTTGGATTTGTTACCTTACATCTGTCGATATGCCTAAAATCGAAGAAAAAAAATGAAAAAGAATAAGGCAGCGCTAACTGGGAAAAAGAGAGCAAAGGATGACATTGACAACAGATGTTTCATCTTATTGGAATTATTTGATAAGAGATCACATCTTGAAGTTGAAGCTGAGGTCACGGCCGTGACAGATAAGGCACGAGGCCGTGACGTGGAGCAGAAACTAACTGAAGCTGAGGTCACGGCCGTGACAGATAAGGCACGAGGCCGTGACGTGGAGCAGGGACTGAAGAAAGCTGAGGTCACGGCCGTGACAGATAAGGCACGAGGCCGTGACGTGGAGCAGGGACTGAAGAAACTGAGGTCACGGCCGTGACAAATAAGGCACGAGGCCGTGACTTGGAGCAGAGCCGCGCCAACGGTCCCTTTCTGATAAAGGGCTTCTTTGAGTCAGCGTTAATCATTTTTAGAGGGTTATTTTTAGTCTTTTGTCTACTAAACTGTTTCTATAAAAGGCGGGATAATCACTGTTGTATTAATTAAGTTTTAGAATAATAAAGATCAAGCGTTATTTAGCTCGCTTTCTTGATTCCTTTTCACTCACAGATTTTCACAGTCACCTTTCGTTCATTCACAAGATTCATCTTCAAACATTTGCAATATGGTATCAGAGCAAGGTTAATCCATCGCGCAAATTCTTGACAATCAGATTCTATCAAGCTCCATCAAAATCAGAAAGTTCAAGAAATGGCAGAAGTAACAGAATCGAGTCCAGATTCAGATAATGGAAATTTGCCAGCGATCTCATCATTGGATGACCAACTTCATCCGTTCTATCTTCATCACTCGGATAACCCTGGTTTGATTCTCGTTCATCAGCCGCTTGTGGGAGACAATTACGCCTCATGGAGCAGAGCAATGGTCATTGCTTTGTCAGTCAAGAACAAAAAGGGTTTCATTGACGGCACGATCAAAGAACCAACTGGGGATCAAAAGATGATTCTCGCCTGGAAAAGAAACAATGACATGGTGATTTCATGGATTCTCAACTCTGTGTCAAAAGAAATCTCGGGGAGCATTTTATACTCAAATTCTGCTAGGGCCATTTGGGTTGATCTTGAGGAAAGATTCCAAGAAAGCAATGGTCCGAAATTTTATCAGCTGAGGAAAGAGATACTTGGACTCTACCAAAATCAAGCAAACACAGGATTATATTACACGAAGTTGAAGACTCTATGGGATGAACTATCTAATTTCAGACCATCTTGTACATGTAACGGCTGCACGTGTGGTGGAGTCAAGGACCTCAAGTCCTACTTTGACAAAGATTATGTTGTTACATTTCTCATGGGATTGAATGAGTCATATGCTCATATCAGAGGGCAGATCTTATTAATGGATCCTTTACCACCAATTAATAAGGTATATTCTTTGGTTTCACAGGAAGAAAGACAGAGGAACATCACCTCTGCGACTGCAGCTGTCAACAGCCGAGAGGACTTTGGACAACACATGACCTTGATGGCCAAGAATCAGACAACTTCAGCTGTTTCTACAGGCTATCAACATAGCAGAAAACCTACTTTCAATGCTAAGAAGGATGGAGGAAAGCCTTTTTGTACTCACTGCAACAAAACAGGGCACACAATTGAGACCTGTTACAGGCTGCACGGATTTCCTCCAGGATATAGGCAGAACTTTAAACCCAAGAATCCAAGAATCAATCAAGTCTCGACAGAGCAACAAAGGGCAGACTATTGTGAAGATGCAGATGGATTCAATATGGCAGCTGAGAGTTTTGTTCAACAGTTGAATCCTCAGCAACTTCAACATTTTAAAATGCTGTTTAGCAAAACAGATACACAGCAAACAACTCAGTCAAACCCATCCACAGGTAGCAAGAAAGGTTTGTGTCTATCTTTCAATATACCAGTCCTAGATGATAAGGGAGTATGGTTTGTAGACTCGGGTGCCTCAAGACACATAAGTTGCTGTATTGAGAAGTTTCAATCACTGTCTACCATAGAACCAGTGTATGTAATGCTACCTAATAATCAGTCCGTAAAGGTAAACCAGGCAGGAACAGTTAGGATAACTGGTGATCTGATCTTGACTGAAGTTCTGTATATTCCTCATTTTAAGTTCAACCTATTATCAGTAAGTGCCTTGACAGCATCTAGTAATTTTGTTCTAACATTTTTCAGTGATCACTTTGTCATTCAGGATTCAACCCGGAGGTTGATGATTGGCAAGGGTGAAAGAAGAGAAGGATTGTATGCTCTCAATGATTCTGATCTGACACAAATTGCTGATACTAAGTCTCATAGGAATTTCTTGTCTAATTCTGTTTCTTCTACAGTTTCCTTAGATGTGTGGCATAAGAGATTAGGACATCCGTCTTACAATATTATAGATAGACTTAGACAAAGGTTAAGGTTCAGAAATGTTTCTGATTTACATAATGATTGTAAGATTTGTCCTTTGGCGAAACAAACAAGGTTGCCTTTCATCTCTGAAAATAATATTGCATGTTCTCCTTTTGATCTAGTTCATTGCGATATATGGGGGCCTTTTCATGTTCAATCACACACCTCACATAGATTTTTTTTGACATTAGTGGATGATCACACGAGGTATACTTGGATTTTTATGTTAAGACATAAATCTGATGCTTCTAGTGTTATTCCCTTCTTCTTTAATATGGTTGAAAACCAGTTTAAGACCAAGATAAAGGTCTTTCGATCAGACAATGCAAAAGAGCTCCTTTTTACAGAATTCTTGAAAGAAAAAGGGACACTTCATCAGTTTTCTTGCGTTGAAACACCTCAGCAAAACTCCGTTGTCGAAAGGAAACATAGACACCTACTCAATGTGGCTAGAGCACTGTATTTTCAGTCCAAAATACCCCTAAATTTCTGGAATGAATGTGTACTCACAGCTGCTTTTCTTATCAACAGGGTACCTTCTAAGATTCTGAAATATAGGTCACCTTATGAACTATTATACCACAAGGCAGCAGACTACTCTTCCTTGAGATCTTTTGGTTGTTTATGTTATGCTTCTACTTTATCTTCTAACAGGACTAAGTTTGATCCAAGAGCTAGAGCTGGTATCTTGATAGGATATCCTAATGGAATGAGAGGATATAAGGTTTTAGATTTAAAGACTAGGAAAGTATATGTGACTAGGGATGTGAAATTCTATGAACATGTCTTTCCCTATGTTGATATGCATAAAGACAAATCTGACAATTCTTTTCCAGATTTTGTTCTACCTAAGGCTGTTGACGAATGTGTAAATCAGGACACAACAGGCATCCAAGTTGCAGAGCATCAGGAAAACCAGACCTTGAATCAGCCAGAATCTTCAGAGAGTGATGATTCATTCGAAGACTTACCTGAAAATCATCTTGATGTTGGCATTCCTGATGCCACAACAGCACCAGAGGATCATCAGCAGCTCAGAAGATCCACTAGACAGCTGAAGGCACCTTCTTATTTGAAGGATTATTGCTGTCACTCATCTTCGAATTCATCAGTTAGATATCCTATTTCTGATCTTCTATCCTATAGTAACTTGTCTGATCAATATAGGAACTTCGCATTGGCTGTTTCTACAACCTTTGAACCGAGATTTTACCATCAAGCAGTAGCACATCAACATTGGAGGCAAGCCATGGGAGAAGAATTAAAAGCCTTAGAGGATAATGGAACATGGACGGTAATTCCCTTACCAGATGGCAAGCATTCCATTGGATGCCGATGGGTGTACAAAGTAAAGTTACACTCAAATGGTGCTATTGAAAGGTTTAAAGCCCGCCTGGTAGCAAAGGGATATAATCAACAAGAGGGTATAGATTATATCGACACTTTTGCACCAGTTGCGAAGGCTAGCACAATCAAAGTGATTTTATCTTTAGCAGCTTCTCAGGGCTGGTTTCTCTTTCAGATGGATGTCAGCAATGCATTTTTGAATGGTGATCTGACGGAGGAAGTATATATGGATCTGCCGCCAGGTTATCAAACCAATGTCCAATGCAAAAACTCACAGAAACTTGTTTGTAAATTGCAGAAATCAATATACGGGCTGAAGCAGGCATCACGACAGTGGAATTCGAAGCTGTCACAAGTTCTGCAAGCTTTTGGTTTCTGCCAAGCTCAAACAGATCATTCATTGTTCATTAAGGGCACAGGTTCGAGTATGGTTGTTATACTTGTCTATGTAGATGATATGATTTTTGCAGGGCCATCTTTGGATAAAATTAATGCTGCAAAAGAATTCTTACATGGGATTTTTAAGCTCAAAGACTTGGGCACTCTGAAGTACTTCCTCGGTTTGGAAGTAGCAAGGCAAGAAAAAGGGATTTTCGTCTCACAGAAACAGTACACAATTAAACTGCTTGAGGACACGGGATATTTAGATGCCAAGCCGCTCACAACGCCTATGGATCCCAGGATCAAAATTTCAGCCACAGATGGAGAGATCTTATCAGATCCAACTCAATATCGAACACTTGTTGGAAGGCTGTTATATTTAACATTTACCCGGCCAGACATCACCTTCGCCGTGCACAAACTGAGTCAATACATAAGCAGTCCGAGGGCACCCCACTTGACAGCTGCTCACCACCTTCTCAGGTATTTAAAATACACTGTTGGACAAGGTTTGTTTATGGCATCTTCTTCTGATTTACAGGTCAAGGCTTTCTCGGATTCCGACTGGGCAGCCTGCCAAGATTCCCGGAGATCAGTGACGGGATTTTGCACCTTCATTGGCAGCACATTAATTTCGTGGAGGGCCAAGAAACAGACCACTATCGCCAGATCCTCAACGGAAGCAGAATATAGAGCTTTAGGCTCAACAACAAGCGAAGTACTATGGCTTAAACAGTTGATGTCAGAACTCAGTTGTTGTCCTCAACAAGCTCCTATCATCTTTTGTGACAATCGATCGGCCATTCAGCTTGCCTCTAATCCGAAGTTTCATGAAAGAAGCAAGCACATTGAGATAGATTGTCACTTCGTTCGACATCATCTCAATAACGGAACAATCAAGATTTTTCCTGTTCGAAGTGAGGACCAACTTGCCGATATTTTTACAAAACCTTTGGCAGCTTCTGTTCTGAATTACCACCTGTCCAAGATGTCCGTCATGAATATTTACCGTCCATCTTGCGGGGGGGTATTGGAATTATTTGATAAGAGATCACATCTTGAAGTTGAAGCTGAGGTCACGGCCGTGACAGATAAGGCACGAGGCCGTGACGTGGAGCAGAAACTAACTGAAGCTGAGGTCACGGCCGTGACAGATAAGGCACGAGGCCGTGACGTGGAGCAGGGACTGAAGAAAGCTGAGGTCACGGCCGTGACAGATAAGGCACGAGGCCGTGACGTGGAGCAGGGACTGAAGAAACTGAGGTCACGGCCGTGACAAATAAGGCACGAGGCCGTGACTTGGAGCAGAGCCGCGCCAACGGTCCCTTTCTGATAAAGGGCTTCTTTGAGTCAGCGTTAATCATTTTTAGAGGGTTATTTTAGTCTTTTGTCTACTAAACTGTTTCTATAAAAGGCGGGATAATCACTGTTGTATTAATTAAGTTTTAGAATAATAAAGATCAAGCGTTATTTAGCTCGCTTTCTTGATTCCTTTTCACTCACAGATTTTCACAGTCACCTTTCGTTCATTCACAAGATTCATCTTCAAACATTTGCAATACATCTCCTATCGAAGATCTTTGAGAGGTCGGCCACGAGTCCTACCTTCAAAATTTCATTGCTCAGATTTGAACCCTAACACCTCTCTTCGTTGACGGATAATCAAAGGAGATCATATCAGATCAAAAAACGCTCGAAGAGGCACCATATAAGATCCGATATTGGAAAGCTCGAATCTTCTGGTCTGTGTGCCCAGATCTGAAACGCGAGCTAGTGTCAGTGGAGGGTCTTTTTGGTCATTTCACAAATAGTAGCAGGACTTGGATTAATTATATCAGCCAAGCCCACTCGATAAGTTATCTTGGATATGAATGTTTATAGTAGCAGGCTTACTTTTATCTCGGGCTTTATCCAAATCAACATTTTGGGAAGTAAACAATATTGTACTGGATAAAATAAATTTGTCTAGCTTTATCCGATAAACTAAACGAGGCCCAAATTCATAAATTATCCACTCCCCAAGATAATTTATCCATCCCATGATAATAATTGCAAGAAGACAAAAAAGACCCTTGAACAATAAATACCATCATTCCCAATCGGCATTCCTGAGCACAAAAAATCCAATTATCTCTCCATCGTCGTTCCAACCCTCGTCAGATCTCCGACGAAGTCCTCGCCCAGCGGCTCCACGCCCTATGCCTTCGCAGTCTGATGAGTCGTCCACCACCTTAGGTACATGATTTAATCCTCCAACTGCATAACCTCTCCTTCTCGAATCTGAATGGCAGGTTGTGCTCAAGCCAATCGACTGGCTAGCAGGCAAACTCGATTGTCTTGTGCATCTCGTCATCGAGGGGCCATGGTGCTTCAAAGTCCTAATCGATGAGCTGTTGAGCAAGATTAATTGAAAATTAGGTCATCCATTGCAATTTAATTTTGTGATCAATCTAATGGAAAATGATTAGATCAATTGGGGCTTAGTTGATAGTTTTATTTTTTACAAATACATTCGGATATTGTGTAGTTGAGTTGATGGAGCCATGAATATGGTTGTACTTCTTTTTTAGACGATCAGATGTCATCAGCTTCATTTCTGTTATTGGTGATGATTGCGATGAAATGAACAAAGAGACGAAGATGATGAGTTCTGTATTTTTTTTACTTTTAGGTTAAATCTGTAAATTTATATATTTGATATGAGATAATATTTTTTTATCATGTCAACTAAACAATATAGTAATCTGAGGCAATGTTATCAAAAGTGGAAACTAAACGGCCATATTAGATAAGATTACGTAAGATTATTATCTCAAGATAAAAACTGTATATGCTTTTCTTATCCTGCGAACTAAACGTAGCCTAAAATGCAAATATGCGTTTATTGACGAGGGAAATTGACGCATTTTCGGTATGTATATGGGTGTTCATTTGAGTAAATTTTTGGTTTTGTGTGGAAAATAGAGGTGCCCATTAGAGATGTCTAAGGACGCAATAGGCAAAAATAGCTATTTTGACAAAGAGTAAGAAAAGAATTGATAAATAACTGAACAATATTTTATCAAATCTATTCATCCAGAAAGCTAAATGATATTATCTGGTAAGAGAAGATTCGTTTGTGGTGTGTTTTTTTTTTACTTAATCAACGTGTCTATTTATAATTGATCAAGGTTTTTCCTCGACGCATTTATGGTATATCCAAAATTAAACCAAAATAGGAAAAAAAACCATTCTTTGAAAAAAGAAAAGGAAACTACACCATTCAACTATAATAAAACGTCAACTCCTACTCATATCAAATAAATCCATCAAAACACTCGCAAATTAAATGTTCCTACAAACAAAACAGTAGTTTCGAAGTTCGATATGAGGATAGTATGACTTATTCATTACCACCCAAGATGATAAATAAATACTCCCTACTTCCTCTGTTTCGTTTCTTTTTGGACATTTGGTATGACACGATTTTTAAGAAATTGAATATTTTAATAATATAGTACAATTAAAAGGTAAAAAATGTATATTTTAACATATCTTTTAAGAGTATTTAATATTATTATATTGATTGTTTGTGATAGTTTTTGCTAAAATAAGATATGTACAAAAGATAGCGGGACGCCCGATATTATAAAATGTACAAAAACTATTGGAACGGAGTGAGTAGCTTTTGCTAACATTCTTGTCATTTGCCAATATCTTCTAGTTCTCTATTTCTTGCCACCCGACGAAAAACGGAGCCAGACAAATATATTACAGCCACAGAACCGTAATCTGATGATATACCTCCACAAATCAGTGTTCTTCGTACAAAGACCTAAAATAAACAAAATTAATCAATAAAAAGGACAGAAACGAAGATGAATATGAATGTAAAATGCTTGTACCCTTCATCCTTATGCAATCCCAAGAACTTATTCAACTGGGATTTCAGCAAACGCAGCAGCAAACAATCATCATCATCATCTCCCAAGTACCACGAAGACGTCGATCTTCCCTTTCCCCCTTCTCTCTTGTCCAAGACATTCCTCAAAGGTGAGTCCTTTGCAATAAATCAACAACCCAAAACCCCACATATTTTCTGTAATGAAATGAAACTGTACTGTAATAATATCAGGCAAGGAACTCAAGTGCTGCTACAAAGCCACAATAGACGGATTCACGGCCACCAACTTCCACGAAAAATGCGATTTCAAAGGCCCTTGCGTGATAATCGGCTACACAAGCAACAAATCGTTCAAATTCGGCGCCTTCAGCCCAGAAGGGTACCGAAGCACCGACGATTACTACGATACCTTCGATTCCTTCCTCTTCTACTGGGCCGCGGAGGACGGCGGCGGCGAGCCCATCGTCCTGCCTAAGGTAGGCGGCAGTGGGGCGGCATTATTCGACTACGCAAGGGGCGGGCCCCAATTCGGGGCGGACGGGTTGCTAATCGGGCCGCCGCTCGGGTCGGTCATGGGCGTTTTCACTGGGCCCGATTCGAGCTTTGGGGTGGGAGATTTGAGGGAGGCGAAGTCTAGGCTGGGATTGTCGTATGCTAAAAGGGCCGATGGAAAGGAGTCTTTGTTCGGCGATGAGCGTAAGGCCATTCTTGATGACGTTTTGGTTTTTTGTAGCCCTAAGATTGCTAGTTTGTATATGTAACGAGTATCATTAGCACGTACAGTACAACTTATGTATAAATTTATTTTATGTTTTTAATATTTTTTAGTATATTAATTACTTTATTTAAAAAAAATTTAAAATAAGGATAAAATTGTAATAAACTAAATATTAATGATAAAATGATACAAACTGCCGCAAACTAATTTAAAATATATGTTAAGGTTTTATCACGTTAAGCAAGAAAACATAAAACTATAAAAAGGTTGCATGCCCATGAGTTTATTTCTTAAAAGAAAATAGAAAGTACTCCTTTGTAAATCAGAACTTTGTTCAATAAACGATACTGGATTGCTATTCACCGCCCCCTTTTTCCTAGTTACCGCCCCCTAAAGGGCTGAAAAAAGACGATTTTGCCCTTATTAATTTAAATTTATATTTAAATTCCTTTTCCAAAAAACAGTTTTGATATCGCAATCATACATTCAAATCAGACTCAAACATAACAAGAAAAAATTGAAAGCGCAATGAATCGTCTATTTGGGAAATGGAAAGGACAAAAGAAAGGGTCTATCGGCACGGATGGTAAGCAAATTCTCGTAAATTTCGTTCGTATAGACGTAAATTCTCGAACACAGATCGGACATCGAATGAAAAAATCTTCCCGAGCGAACTGAATTTTCGGTCGTCACATGGGTGACCGAACAATAAACTTGTGCTGACCGAAATCTTGTTTCGGTCACACTTTGAGGCGACCGAAAATTCAGTTCGGTCGCGACTGCCCCAGCCGAAATTTCCTTTCGGCTGGGACCGTCGCGACCGAGATCTAGTTTCGGCTCCTGTGGAGGTGGCCGAAATCTCGTTTCGGTCGCCTCTTAGGGGAGCCGAAATTTGATTTCGGTCGTTTTTTTTTTTTTTTTTTAATTTATTTTTCAGACTTGGAGAGTGTCCCGGAGGATTCCACGTGCGACGGGATAAACTACAGTCGGCATTTTCGCGAAGGAGGACGATTTCCAACCGACGTGGAAGCCATTAACTGGGCGAAAGGCGTCGCTATTGGTCTTGGTTTCGGGGTGATAATTTCGTCGCACAAGAAATTTGGAACAAAAAAATTGATTAGATGTTCTCGCGGAGAACGTTATAGAGGCAAGGGGGATGAATTGGAGAGGATGTCGAAGTCTAACAAGTGCAGGTGTCCGTTTGTAGTCATAGCCCAGCAAGATCCAGCTACTAAGGAATGGTTCATTCGTACGGGCCCACCTGAAAAATCCACGCATAATCATCCTCTGATACATTATCCCGAGGGACACCGTCAGACGAGTGGGTTAAGCAGCCAGGCAAAGAAGGTCGTAGAGGAAATGACTGCTGCGCAAGCGAAACCATCACATATCCTCTCAGCGATGAGGGCTCGATACAGCGTAGATAACGCGACGATCCGACATATATATAATTACAGAGATCGTTTGAAGAAGCAATATTCTGAGGGTCGAGACGTGGTGAGCCAGTTGATGCACCAGGCGACAGAGTCCGGATATTTTGTTGAAGCGCTGAGAGACGAGGAGACTAATATGCTGACACATGTCTTTCTCGCACACCCGGAGTCACTCGCACTACTGAGGACGTATCCTTATTTTATTGGGATTGACTCGACGTACAAGACCAATAGATATAAGATGCCTCTTGTTGAGATTATAGGGATGACTCCCTGTAATCACAACTTTCTGTGTGGGTTTGCCGTCATGGACGACGAGACCGAGACAAGTTACCGGTGGATGTTGCAGTCTATCAGGGATATTCTAGGGCCAGGTGTCCACCCGTCGGCGATTGTCACTGATCGTGAGTTGGGCCTTGTTCGACCGTTACATATGGTATTTCCCCATTCTCACCATCTGCTGTGCACGTGGCATATTTATAAAGATGTGGAGCCAGTTGAGACGCATGTCAGGATTTCCCCATTCTCACCATATGCAGACGTGGTTGGTGCATAAGGAGAAGTTCGCCAGAGCTTGGACGAACCATGTGCTTCATTTCGGGAACACCACTACATGTCGTGTGGAGAGTGCTCATAGCGAGCTGAAAGGATGGCTGAACTCGGCCACTGGGTCTCTTGACACCGTATGGGTGAAGGTGCACGAGCAGATTCAGAACCAGTTGATTCGCATCAGAAAGGTAAATTAATTATTATTACGTGTCTCTTATCCTTATCTAATAATATTTTAATGTTGACATGCAGACACTTGAGGAGTCCCGGTCAAAACGACCTATTCCGATGTCAGGATTTCCATTCCTAACATTATTATACAGAGTTTAACACCATGCAATATTAATTATGGGAAATGAGCTGCGGCGGGCCAAAGAGTTGTCGGATGAGGTTTACTCCAGGTGCGGATGTGTAGTACGACGTACGCACCAACTACCATGTTCTTGCGAGCTTCAGCAATGCGTGGACAACAACTACCCAGTTTCGGTAGAATGCTTGCACGACTTCTGGAGGACATTCACAATCGGCGATGGAGTAGTTCCCGATATTTCTGATCAAGAGCGTCTATACGACCTCGTGCGTGAGGCAGAAGGTCGAGATTCCGCCGTTATGTGTGGCCTCCATCGAGTAGTTCACGAACATCTCTATCCCGAGGATCAAGAGTGGACTGAGCCTGCTGTTAAGACATCTGTAAAAGGTCGGCCAAAGAAAAGAGACTCGACGAAACGTGATCGAAGTGCTTTCGAGTACGCAATCCCAAGGGGGGGACGCAACGGAGGGCGCAGCAGCACCAGTCGTAGCAGCCAGGGTCGTAGCAGTCATGGCCGTACCTCATCATCATCTGCGAAGCGATCTCGTAGTTCTACTACGGAGACAGGTACTTCTGTTTTTTTCACTCATAAAAATAGTATATGGATGCATCTCTAATCCGGTATAATTTTTTATACAGTTGAATCCAACTTCTTCCACAGCCGCTTGCAGTACCACGTAACATCAGTCATCCATCCGTATATAGTTAGTTATAAGGATGTCGTGGCTGACGGCAACTGCGGATTTCGCGCTATCGCGTCCCATATTTATAATGACGAGGAAGAATGGGTCACCGTAAGGAATAACGTCGCGAACGAAATCGAGACCCATTGGGATCTTTACTCGCCAGCGTACTACGGTGATTCATTGGAAATTCAGTTGCGTCGTATACGCTGGGAAGGGGGCCTTGCTTGGAAAACTATTGGATGTTGACCCCGTGCGATTTGTGGGCTGTGGCGACTATTTGGAACGCTGTAGTTACACTATACGGGTACGGCAATGGATCGACCATTAACATGCATTCTATCACGATACTGCCTCTGCGTGCCGCTTCGACTGCCAATGGACCGAACCAAACTATCGTCATAGCGCACCTTGGAGACGAGTACCGGCATTATATTAGACTGAATTTATGTCCAGACTTTCCAATGCCCGTATTGCATCCGTATGGGAATATCCATCGTGATCGTCGCCTTGCTGGGTGGGAACTTAGATATCAGAACAGATTCGAACATTGGGTGCAGTTAATGTGACAGAATGGTCTATTATAATTCACTTTGTATTATATTGTATTATTAATTTTATTTATGAATAATAACATTAAGTATTTTTTATGTTATTATTTTATATTATTAATATTATTTTTTCTTATTATTATTTTTTATATTATTAGTATATTATACTATATTATTTTATTAATATTCATTGTTCAACTTATTTTTTTAAATTATTATTTATTATTAGTATTTTTTGGTCTTATTATTATTTTATTTATATAATTATTTTATATTATTAGTATTATTTTATTCTTATTATTATTTTTTTTATATGTTATTATTTTATATTATTAGTATTATTTTATTCTTATTATTATTTTTTTTATATGTTATTATTTTATATTATTAGTATTATTTGTACTTATTTTTAGTCTTTTTTTATATAATTATTTTATATAAATAGTATTATATTATTCTTATTATTATTTTTTTATATGTTATTATTTTATACTATTATATTTTTCTATTAATATTTTTTGTTCTTATTAATTATTAATATGTTATTATTTTATATTATTAGTATTATTTGTTCTTATTTTTAGTATTTTTTATATATAATTATTTTAACCTTATTAATATTTTTTTTGTTATTTTTTATTATATATAATTATTGTATACTATTATATTATTTTATTAATATAAATAAAAATAGTACGTGTTCGATACACAAACGAAGGACAACGACAAATAAAAGCAGATCAGGGAGCATTGCGCCAGCGGTCGTTCATTTCGTCCAGCCTGTCTCTGTAGCGCTCCGTCTGCTCCTCGTCGTGGAGCTGCAGCGTAGATAGCATCTCGGTGCTCAAGGCATACATCGAGCTGTACCACTATACACAAAATTGATACATATAAAAATTGATTAAACATACAAATATACAAAATCTGAATCACATAATATTACGTACGTAGTCTGAGTGGCTGCGCGGGGGTATGCCGCCCGAAGAGGATCCCGACTCCGACGAAAACAGACGAGGATGAGAATGTCGCTCATACCAGTCCATGTACCCTTCCACGGCCTCGCCAAGGTAATCTGCAGTCGCCCGGCTGATATACGATAGATTGAGAATGTACGCGTACGGGAACTGCAGCCAAGCAAATTCTGCTGCGTCGTCAGAATGGTGCACCTTATACCATTTCGGGTCTGCTGGCATGTACGCCTTTTGTGGCGGACTCATCGGCGGCGGGATGTGCTGCACGTAACCCAGCTGGCGCAACACTCTCGAGGGTACGTAGGGCTCAACAATGTCGCGATATCGTACCCAGCCTACGAAAATAGTGCTCATGTGGTGCGCCGCTGGATCGGGGCCGTACGGCAACCAAGCAACCTGATAACAGTTTGCAAATTTGTATATAATCGTCGTGAATATAGAATATAATTTGTTAATATACCTCGCTCGCAGTCATCATGTCTAGCTGACGGCGGATCTCAATCAAACGGTGGCCCGTCCGCTCGTACTGAGACACAGACCACATGCGTGACCGTGCGTCGCAAGCCTCCACATGATGGGGTAGACGGTGTGGGCGAAAGCATGGGAAGTACTCGTAGATCCACGCCTGTAATAACGACAGGCACCCAGCTAAACCCCTTGCATCCGCTCGGCCTGCGAGGCCAAGCTGGCGATAGAGGTAAGCAAGAGTGGCCGACCCCCACGAGTAATGACTGGCAGCTGCCAGCGACCGATAGAACTCGTGTATGATGTCGGGCTTCACCCGGTTCCCGCTCTTGTCGACGAACAGCGTCGACCCCAATAGAATCCACAGCCAAGCAATTCCCTGGAACCCCGCCGGCCTATTTCAGACCGCATCCTCTGCATCACGTCTTTCGACGCGACCGCACCGCCTCTCCATAATCCCCGCAGCGCGTCTGCGTTAACCCCCATAATCTCCCTCGCTGCGATCTGCTGGTCGCCGCTGTCTGGTGAGCCCGATACCGTCCTCCCCTCGATCGGGATACGCAGGATCTGCTCGACGTCGTGGAGCATGATCGTCATCTCACCCCACGGCATGTGGAAGGTGTTCGTGTCAGGGTGCCAGCTCTCCACAAAAGCGCTCAGAAGAGCCTGGTCCAAGTGACCCAGCATGGCATCTGTGAGGTGGCTAAGCCCCGTGCCATCGATCTCGCTCTGCGTCTCCGGCGGGAATTGGCAGTACCACTGCTTAAGCGACCGAAGCACTGACGCACGCTGCTCGCACTTCAGCAGGGGTCGATCCTCCTCACCCATCCAGATGCGGGGCGCGATGTGCCCCAAGTAACTAGGAATCGTCATCTACGACCCTGGAGCGCTTGCTCCATATTTTATTTTTTAAGAATTTTCCAAAAATAAATATTATTTATTTTTACGTATATTAAGACACTACATCGCAATACAGTTTATAAAGGAGAATGGAATTACCTGAGGAGACCGGTATCGCATCGTCGTTGGATGACTCAGACGATGCCGCATCGTAGGGCACCTCCTCATCCGCAGGCGCCTCCTCATCCGCATGCGGATCGTAATCCGCATATACGGAATGAGAATCAAGAGCTTGCTGCCGCCTCTCCTCCTCCCGTTGCCTACGAACGGATGCATCAACGCCGCGCGCCCTCGTATGACGCTCTCCAGATCCCTCCGACGGGGCCGATCTGCTGCTCCCTCCAAGTAGGGACTTCCCACCCTTGGCCTGCAATTACATATTTATTAATTAAAAAAAAACGACCAAAATATAATTTCGGCCAAACAATGGCATGACCGAAATCTAATTTCGGTCGCCGAGGAACCGACCGAAACCAGATTTCGGTCGAGCCAGATCCGACCGAAACATGATTTCGGTCGGAACCCCGGCGACCGACAAACGATTTCGGTCGGTCAAGACACGACCGAAATCATATTTCGGTCGAGCCTGTTGCGACTGAAATCTGATTTCGGTCGTGTCTTGACCGACCGAAATCACGTTTTGGTCGCGACTTGGCCAACCGAAATTTCGATTTGGTCTTGCCGTTTTCGCCCTATTTCGCGTCCGATCGCCCGTTTTCAGCCTAATTCGACCCGTTTTCGACAATCTATCTACATACGAATGAACTTACGACAGTTTTCTTACCAATCGTGACAGGACCCCCTTTCCCTTTCCCTTTCCTTGTCCTCGCTCCATTACGATTTGCAAAGTTCTCTGTTTTTTTGTTTAATTTGGTTGTGTGATTCGAAAAGTGTTGCGTCGTGTAGGATTTTAAAGAAAATTCTTACTTTTTATTATATTTTGCCTTTTTAAATTAATTTAAATAACATAAGGGCATAAACATCTTTTTTCAACCCTTTAGGGGGCGGTAACAAGTAAAAAGGGGGCGGTAAATAGTAACTCCCTAAACGATATCATGCTATTACTATTCACACTCCATTGGGTGAAAAATGCTCATTAAATGCTTTATTTTGTTATTTATTTTAAAAGCTATTCTATTATTTATGATCACATCATTCCATTCCATGTATAGTGAAAATAACATGAATTTCGTAAAAGTTGCTTTTTCTATTTTATCTGGGGGCAATTTTCATTCAGCCCTCTCAGGGCATAAATTTAGTCCGGAAAAGAAATAGTTTTAAGGACACGATTTCTGCAGTACCACTTCATTGTTCCGAAGTACCACTTCATTGTTATGCAATACAGTTCATTACTTCATTGTTCTGCAGTATCACTTCATTGTTCTGCAGTAGCACTTCATTTTTTCTGCAGTAACAATGAAGTGGTACTGCTGGACAATGAAGTGGTAGTGCAGAAATCGGGTCCTTAAAACTAAATTTTATTCTGACAGAGCCTGAATCCGATTTAAAACATAAAGGGGGCCTGAAACGTAATATACCCTTTTTTCTATTTCATACAACAATCAATTTTGTCAGTTAATGTTGGATTTAAATATCTAAGCAATCCGGTTTGATGAACACAAAACTTAGTAATTGTTTACTAACATATTTACTGAGTGTGTAGATGAGCTCGGTTCGAAAAACAAATATTAAATATAAGTTCTGGACAAAAAACCGAGTCGGTCAACTACCGGTCAATGCTGGTCAACTGTCGGTCAAACCGGTTTCGTTCTTGACTGGGTCCGGTATCGGTATACTGGTCCGGTATTGGTCTGGACTGGTCCGGCATCGGTATGACTGGTCCGATATTAGACTGACTCACCGGTCTCGGTCTGAGACTGACTGATCGAGTGAGAGTGAAGCACACTAACTCAACTCTATGATTAATTCACATATACGATTAATTCGTGACTGACGAAATTACTAAACTGCATTACACGCCCCATGTGAGTCAGTTTATTGCTTTGGCCAAATACTTTGTTATTTCTCATCCCCGGGTGTATATAGGATATATATCTCGATTACTAATGAGACTGTCAATTCCTCACGGCTGTCAATGCCCTGCAACTTCCCTTTATTGTCTAAACCGCATGTCTCCGCACCTATGTTCGACCCCGAAAAATGTGGACCTAGCAAACTAATGACAAATTAAGACCCCGAAGCCAACTCCGTCAAAGACCCTTTGATCTAAGGGCTACGTCACTACTATAGTCAATCGATCGATCATTGACGCTTCCTAGAGTAATAGGCCATGTGATCATGTGATTACGAGTCAATGTCCAAATATAAGGCAATCCTCGATTCTACTTATATCAATGTTACGACCTTCCACTTCCCAAGTGAATGATTGACACAATCATTTAGAAGTCATCAACAAATAAGTCATGATCGACATTCAGTCACCCTACTGAAGTCTAAGACTTATGAACATATATTTAATATCCGAGAACAATAGTCTACCAGTGCCTCCTCTCTCATCCCATGTGAGTCATTGACTAAACTCGCAATATTTGAGTTTTATTTATTTACCTTCTTACCGGATGCCAAGTAAGAACTGGTGGTAAATAAATAATATGCATATAAAGGAATAAATTGTAAATCACATGAAATATTTGTTCCATAAATAAATATTCGAATACAGTATTCACATATACAGCGAATGATACATTAAGTAACCTATTCATTTCATCTTCGAACATTCTGAGGGCACATCCCTAAAAGAAATTTCTTGAGTTAGTTAAAAGTTTTCTTTTTGATTGATCAAGCGGCGAAACTTTTGATTTTGGTGTGTTGACTTTCGGTCAAACTGTCTAGTCAAAAATCAGTCAACCAGATAGAAAAATTCGGGGTAATTTCTGCCGAAAATTGAAAATCGTGTACCCTTTGTCGAAATTTGAAAATTGTAAAACTTTGGCGAAATTTCAGAATTCGGGTAATTTTGTCTTCAGTCGAAAAACTGAAATTCAGGTGTCTGGGCTTTGGTCGAAAATTTTAAAGTCGGGCGGGTAGTTTTCGCCGAGATTCGAAAATTTGGATGGTCTGGTCATAATTCGGGTAACTTTGATCTTTGACCGAAAATTTAAGCATTCGAGTAATGTTTGTCATTGGCCGAAAAACAAAAATTCGGGAAACTTTAGTCAAGAAATTGAAAATCGGATGATTTAAACAGTAAAAATTTGCGGAGTTCGAGAACTTGAAATTCGGACAATTTAAACAATAAAAATTCGCCGATGAAATAAAAGTCAGGTAAGTTTCAAGGTAAATCTGCCCGAAAGTTGACAAGTTTAGACTAATTTTCGGGGTTCCCGAATTCTGGGCAGTGTTCAGTTCATCCACCTGAAAATAAAAAAGTTTTACCAGAAACTCAAAGTTCAGACCTGATTTTGGCTCAAATCTTACTCAAATTTGACAGAAATCGAAGTAAAAGAACATAATATTAGTCATAAGCCGTTAAGGAAGTTATTAGGGGTTTAAAAATAGTGAAAACGGTTCAAAAACACCCAAGGTCGAAATGAGTTTCATGGAAATGCTCTATCAAATCATGTCGGAATTGAACGAAACTGGATTCAAATCGTTGAGATCGATCCACGTTTGGCTCTGATACCACTTGTTGGTCTATCTATTACCAAAGAAGGATCAAATGATTGTTTTGAAAGCTTAGAAACGAAGTGCACCTTCTAGTATGTGAAAGTGTGTGTTTTTCTGTAGAGAAGATACGAGGTGGAAATTAATGAAGAAACAAGTATAAAAAAGACCTCTTCTGTGGCGCCCCGCCATCTACTACTATTATCTTACACTAACTGACGTGACTATAGAAATATAAATATATTACATACGAAATACCGATAAAATTTTTCGATTTTATAAAACTCACCACACACTACTATTTTACAATACAAACATTATTCGAATGTTTTACATACAATAGAAATATATTTTACAGCACACAGCGTAATTTACACAACACCCGCCACACAGGTCGCATCCATGTACACACCACCCTCAAAAGTCACAGGAAGTTCCAGAAGGACCAGCCTCGCCTTTTACAGGTTCACGTACCGTGTTCACTGCGTCTACAACACATAAAAACATGGGATGAGCTATAAAGCTCAGTAAGTGAAAATATGCATGTATGCACGCGTCATCTAGCAAAGGCATCCGCACCAGTGCTTTCTAATACTCACATACTCATATTTCTCTTATCATTTTCTTTTCCGTTTCCTTCTTATTTCTATCAGGCCCATAGCTAACTTACTACTCGCACCACCATAACATGAGCTCAAATCCTATACGGATAAAAATACGATAGTTGGCCTACTCTGGCTAGGACAAAACTAGGGTTTATCTCCAGTTTTTCCATTCACCAGGTCGCCCCTCTATCTGACCATCGTCCTTTTTCATTGCGGTTGCCTTTCCTGGCACTCTGGCTTATGCCATGTGTCTCGTCCAGGTGACCCTCGTCCGCTACCTAAATAATTTAGGTACATACATTCGACGGTTTACCCCCGTCATGGTGCCTTTGTAGAAGTAGCTATACTATGACTCTTCATGAGTCTACATCAAATACTAATGTCTTCAAACATATTTTGTTTTCAAGACGATCATATACTGTGCATACTCATACTTCTAATCCTCACATCATTCGTGTATGCACATGCTCATGTCACATAATAATGCAGTAAATGTTTACTATGCAAAAGCATATCGAAACATTTCGCTTCATCAGTCATCACCACATATTCACATCAAAGCACATAGTCACGTATAACAAATACATATAACACAAATTATGTGTTGTAGGTGAGATTCCCACTTACCTGACGTCCTTAAGCTAATCGCTAACCGGTCTGTTGAGTTTCCTAAAATATCGTCCTTTAACCACGAAAAGACAATAAAATTAGTTTATATATTATATTGGTTGACTACGAAAATTTTCGTTCGGAAATTCCATCAAAAAGGACGTTTGCCTATACCGTAAATTGACCCTGAAAACACCGAGAGACAAATTATGATCGGGCGTTACGAAAGACTATGCCCATTAGACTTAGAATATTTTTCTGATTAAATGGTATAAAAATATTTTTCCTCAAAGTCGCGAAGTGCATTACATGAACCCGCGAAATTCTACACCGTAATCAAGTTCGCGAAGTGTTACACAGATTCGCGAACCCACACACAATTCGCAAAGTCTCTACAATTCGCAAAACCATTCGCGAACTGATCACCTCACAGTTCGCGAATTTAAACTAGTCCGCAAAACTTAATTCACAAAATCAATTCGCAAAATAATAGTCCCAATTCGCAAAAGTTACTGTTCATTCGCAAAAGTTATTGTTCATTCGCAAAGGTACTGTTCATTCGCAAAGTTTACTTCACACACCTCAATTCACAAACCTCATTCGCATATCTTCAGTTCGCAAAAAATTCAGTTTGCACTCTCTAACTTCGCGAACCCATTTCAAACTCACAATTCGCAAACTCTTAACAATTCGCGAAATTAATATCACACACACACAGTTCGCAAAATTCATTAAACCCGCAAAACTCTCAATTCGCGAACTGATTTGCGAACTCTCATTTCACAATCACGCAAACACTGTTAATACCCCAAAACTTAAAACTTTCGATTAAAATCCATTTCTTTCAAGAACACGATGAACATCTTAAAAAACTTCAAAATATATTTAAACCCTTTAAATTAAAAATCTGTATAAAACCTGAGTAAATCTAACTTCTCATACTTAGAACATATTAAATCATAACATAAAACTTAAAGATTAAGGTAAGAAATTTATACCCCTTTCCAAGCTTAAGTTCAAACTCTACAGTTCGAGTTCTCCGTCTTCTCTCTAGATTAATTTTTACTTATGATTGAATAAATGATTAATCTTACTTCTCCATTACTGCTTTAGACAACAAAGGACAAAACCCAACGTTGATATTTACCTAATCCGATAAGCATTGTCTCCCACTTGTCTTTCCTACTTAATTATAATTAGTTTATTATTATAATATTTCCCAACTTCCACACTTTGCACTTCCATACTTTGCACTTCCACAATTTGCACTTCCCAACTTCAAAGGTTCAAAGTTCAATTCATAAAAACACTTTGCACTTCCACACTTCACCAATCCTTATAATTCGCGAAGTATACTTCACAAACTCAAACATTTCGCGAACCTTTTAACTCGCGAAGTCTACCTCACATATTCATAATTCGCCACTTAAAATTGGCCCGTGAAATTCTTATTTTCACGATTCGCGAATCTTCGTAATTCGCCAACTTCCTAAATTTCACACATAATATATAGATATGCAGTCATATAATCACGTAATATGCATGCAAATTTATTGGCCGGCTTACTTACGGGACCCGGGTATTACATCTTCACCCTTCAAATTCTCATTCCATCAATTCTCCATCTCCCAGATTCCCCAGCCATCAAGTATAAGAAAGACCTCTTCACTTTGAAAATTCTTTCTTCAGCGCCATTGTTCAATCTTAATCATGGTAGACTTTTTTGGAACAAAACATGATCGAGTGAACTGTGAGGATTATCTGCAAACTGGCTTATGCCGGTTTAACCCCTGCCAGAGACAGCACATTCCAATGGAGATAGATACAGTCATCTTTCGCAATCTCTATGACGTGCAAGGACTGAGATAGCTAGAGGTAAGATGCGATTCGAATCCTAAGATATGTTCCATGTTATAACCTGAAAACATCTAATTCTCTCTACTTGCGCTTTCTTTATCTTGTCGAAGCAATTCGTTCAGGAAATCTATGAACGGATCTCGGCATTTGCAGACGTCATATCTTTGGAAATAGCCGAAAATCAGGCACCTATGCTCGCCGGCAACACATACGTGCGGCTTCGAAATGAACTACACGCGGGGACAGTCGTCGACGCATTGCATGGCGCCTTGATGGTAAAATTATTTTATGTCTTCAAAGCATTCATGGCGGCCACATCTCTGATCTATTTTTACTTCCAGACAGGGTAATGAGACCTTTTGTGTGCCCCAACAACAAAGGTGTTCGTGGGGCACGATGTCGATACGGTGACCGCTGCAAACAGAGGCAGCGACGGAACCTTGTAACTTGCGGGGTCGAAAATGAAACAAAATAATACGAAAGATTAGGTCCGTGGTAAATCGTAAAGATATCTTATATACGTTTTACAGAATATGTTCATTATATACCTGAAAATTGCATATTGTAATTAATGAAGAAACAATAAATTTAGATCAACGTATACATTGAAATCATAACAAACGTCTAGTTCTTGTATAATCGCTAAAATATTTTTCTGTACATTTTTAACATATTTATTACACATTGTTATCAAGGACAAAATGATACATTTAACTTAGGAATCGAAAACTAAATTTAAAAACTATAATAAACAGTGACTAGTCCGTGGTCTAATCTTCAAAATGTCTTATATACGTTTTGCATAAGTGTTTATTACATAGATCCAATTAATTCCATATTATAATCAATAATAATATTATGAGTTATAACTTTGTAACAAAATAATAAAAACGACAAGCTCTTTGTAAATCTCAATGTGTTTTATATACGTTTTTCATAACATATATTACATATATAAGAAGAAATAACACATTATAATAGTGACATAATCATAAATTATAACTTGAAAGAGTCGAAGAATGCTTGCAAAATGACGTTTTCATAAAATTTTTGTTTTATATATGACAATAATATGTATAATGTAATTGACCATATTTTGGTTAAATAAAAGTAAATTCAAATTATTTAACAAAAATCAAAATGAAAAAGTTTAAATATGCATCTTTTTACTACTAATTTAAATTGCACTAAAATCATGATTAGATTACTTAATTTCTTTGACATAAGATTATATTATTTATGGACATTCATCATGAAATATTAAATAGAAGTTGAATAATATAGAGACAAATAACAGTAAATAAATATTATTTTTTAAATAATTAAAGAATAATTTATATTAAAATTAATGTTATTAATAAGATTTGATTCGTTTCTTTAATTTAAAGTTGATTCTCGAATAATTGAAATTTCGAATATTAATAGATTTTGGTAAATTTAATTGGAACGGGCCTAGTTATTGATATTTTTAAAATATAACCCAATAAATATTCAGCCCACTAAGAGGCCAATTTAGGTTTCTTCTCTAATCATCTTCCTCTTACACGAATCTTGCACATATAATACCAATGTCGACACCAAATGCCCGCCGCCGGGGGGTCGGTCTACCCCTCTGATTCCGTCGCTGAACAGAGGCATCGAGTGCTTTTATCTGCACTTAGCTGATATCAGGGCAGTGATAATTGGATTTTTCGCCAACTCGATCGCTGACTTATTGTGGACTCGAATCTCGGTTGGCTCATCTTGTCGAAGACTTAACTCGAGCAGTAAGTTCCTCAGCCAGATTGCGTGACAGACACACCACGATGATGCCACATATTCCGCTTCACAAGTTGATAGAGTCACGATCGGTTGCTTTTTCGATAACCAAGTGAATGCCGTATTTCCGAGATAAAATACGTAGCCGCCAGTGCTTCTTCGATCATCGATATTGTAATACCCGTAAATTTCAATACGGGATTTAAATTTAGTTGGTGTTGTAATTATTGAAAGTTTGAAATTTATATTTAGAGTTTAGGGCCAGAATTATGAATTCCAAAATAATTAATAGAATACAAGCCTTGTCCAACTAATTATAAATAGATGGAAAAATATTAAAGCCCAAGGTTGGGCCCAAGTACCTCACTTCATGGCAAGGGAAGCCACGAAAAACACTTATCACAAGTCAACCCTATATTTGTATCTACATACACACGTAATTTACATACATATAAGCTATTAACCATCAAAACATCCAAAGGACACGTGGTGATTAGATAGTTTGTTGATAAGTATGACTAATACTAGGTTTCTTAATCTTAAGGCAATCGATATCATCAACTATATAAAGCACAATATTGGATATATAGATACAACTATGTATTATGATACGAGAGATATAGGTATATATATATATATATAATATATATATATATATAGATTTAGTATGTGGTCAAATAAGCGAGAACATTTATGAGCAACGAAGTCTTAAGAACAGAGAACGAAATTAGAGAAAAGAGGGAACTTTAACAAAGACGAAGATTAACTTGGGCAAGCTAGATAAATCAGAATTTGGGAGGTTAGGTAGGTGAGAGTCCTCACCTACAACACGTAACTTTCCATGTGCTTCCTATGTTAATGATGTTTTAATGTTTTGTGTGATTTAAGTACTATTTATATGAAGTATTTGAAGCTCTTATGTGGGTTGAGTGATTTGATTCATGTGTTAGGTGAATTATATGAGAACTTAACGTGACTTTACTAGGGTTTCTTTCACAAATTTTGAGATGATTGAGTAGGTGATTATAGGAATCAGTTTCGACATAATCATTATGGGATAAATAGTCATAAATTATGGGAGATTAAATGACTAATATTAGTACCGTTTTGGATATAAGAAAGTGTCGTGTAGTTCTTTAAAGTAAGTAGGGCAAGTTTTCAGTGTTTCATTCTTAGGTAAGAACCTTCTGCAATATCACTTATTTCTCGGTACCACTATTTAGAAGATTTCGGCATATTATAATATTAGCTTTCAGAAGACTTCGGTATGAGCTGTGAACTTTTAGATATTCTATTTTAGATATTTGGGATTCCTAGAGTGTGATATTAATATTAGGTAACTTTTATAAACTTCACGTTTTATCAACGAGGGGTAACTAAGTGTTCAGCGTGAATATATGATTTTAATCATATATCATGTGTGGCATGTGAATTGAAAAGTTTTCGATGAAGGAACAATTGTTGGAATAATAAAGGGTCATTGGTAGTATAGTTTTTTGGGTTAGGCTGATTATTAGATAGATAATTGTGTTGGGGTGTAGATAGAGACTTATTTATAAATCATAAACGTTGGACATAGGTGCTGTTATGTTTGCATAAGTGTTGAATATAAAATAGTTACATGCTTGAGTTATGTATAACTTTCGTGATTTTAAGTAAAAGTTGAAGAACAAGCGTTGGAATTATGATTATGCAAATGATTTCGGCATGATTAGTACGAAAGTTTTCCACATTATTGCTTTGAAGTTTCTCTACGTGTATTATGAGAAGTTTTCGGCATGAATTATTTAGGGTTTGTTGAGTAGTTTTCGATATTGTGAATAAGAGGGTTTCGGCACTTCAAATAATTTCGGCTTTTTAAAGGTTTTCTACAGTTAATATATTTTTGGTATTTTAGGGTTTTCGACATTTCTAGGGTTTTCGGGATTTTAGTGTTTTGATAATTTGAGTTCGGGAATTTGTAGGCTTATGTGACTTAGCGATTTTATTGATAAGATTATATTTTAATATTCAGAGGTTCGAAATGTTAAGGATTCTTCGGAGTTCTTGATTGACCCAATCAGGAGGACAGGTAGGTGGATCATCCATCTACAATGCGTAAACACATATGTGACTTATGTGATTTTATGTGATTCAATGATTTATGTGAAATACGTGTTTTTATGTGTTTTTACATATATTTCATACGAATCATGTTTTATATGTTATTACGCTTATATGCATAGCATGTGCATATCACATCAGGTTGAGAGATGGTTTCCACCGTAGCGATACGGTGATGATTTGATATACGAACGATTGGGGTAAACTGAAATGATTTTGACTATTGTTTGAGGTTGGGCTCGCAGGCCACATAACGGAGACAGACGTGATCGATCTGTCTACTCGGATGTGGTCGATTCGAGGTGCATACCGCTGATATTGATACGGGTATATTGATATATTACCCATGGTACTGATACGGGTCTGACCGCCCATGACTATGGGTTATCACCCATGATATTGGATACGGGTGCTATCACCCATGATATTGGATACGGGTGGAATCACGTGACCACCCATGATATTTATTGCGTGCGTGGGTGCCGAGCCTAACCTAGGGCCCTGTGTTGTGTGAGATGAGATAGGATGTGGGAAAAGAAAGAGTGTGCATTATATCATGTTGTGAGATATGGGGATTGGGATTGAGTGCACACTTGCATACATGCATTTTATTCACCTACTGGGCAAATCGCTCAGTGTTTACGTGTTGTAGGTACTGAGTCTGACGCTGCTACGCGTCAAGGCTGAGGCGGCTGGTGGCGGTGCTCCACGGACTTTTGAGGGCAGGGCGGTACATGGATGCGACCTGTGGAGCGATGTTAGGGTTTGGTCTTTTGACATTTTGGGACTATGCCTTTGTACAGATGTTACTATGTAGAATAATATTTTGCTGTATTATATTATCTTTTAGGAAAAAGTTTTAATTAGACGGGCCTTCCGCGGCTTACGTTGCGGAAATCCGCCACTAATCGTAATTAGAAAAGTAGGGTCGCCACAGGTGGTATCAGAGCGTAGGCTTTAGATTCTGAAGACTGTCCATGTACTGCCGCTCAAAAGCCTGGAGAATCAGCCTTGTTTGTACGTTTTATGTTACGTACTTATGTGAATTGTGCTTGTCTATGTGACTAATTGTAGATAATAGGAATAACTAGCTACAGTGCGCAGCGGAAGCGTAGTGGAAATAGAATATGTACGACTAGAAGACGTATAAAATTGGTGGGCGAGTCTAGTTGTAGAGCCAAACTTGAGTCTCCTACTCCTGAATTTCGGGGACGAAATTCTTTTAAGGGGGGAGAATGTAATACCCGTAAATTTCAATACGGGATTTAAATTTAGTTGGTGTTGTAATTATTGAAAGTTTGAAATTTATATTTAGAGTTTAGGGCCAGAATTATGAATTCCAAAATAATTAATAGAATACAAGCCTTGTCCAACTAATTATAAATAGATGGAAAAATATTAAAGCCCAAGGTTGGGCCCAAGTACCTCACTTCATGGCAAGGGAAGCCACGAAAAACACTTATCACAAGTCAACCCTATATTTGTATCTACATACACACGTAATATACATACATATAAGCTATTAACCATCAAAACATCCAAAGGACACGTGGTGATTAGATAGTTTGTTGATAAGTATGACTAATACTAGGTTTCTTAATCTTAAGGCAATCGATATCATCAACTATATAAAGCACAATATAGGATATATAGATACAACTATGTATTATGATACGAGAGATATAGGTATATATATATATATATATATATATTATATATATATAGATTTAGTATGTGGTCAAATAAGCGAGAACATTTATGAGCAACGAAGTCTTAAGAACAGAGAACGAAATTAGAGAAAAGAGGAACTTTAATAACAAAGACGAAGATTAACTTGGGCAAGCTAGATAAATCAGAATTTGGGAGGTTAGGTAGGTGAGAGTCCTCACCTACAACACGTAACTTTCCATGTGCTTCCTATGTTAATGATGTTTTAATGTTTTGTGTGATTTAAGTACTATTTATATGAAGTATTTGAAGCTCTTATGTGGGTTGAGTGATTTGATTCATGTGTTAGGTGAATTATATGAGAACTTAACGTGACTTTACTAGGGTTTCTTTCACAAATTTTGAGATGATTGAGTAGGTGATTATAGGAATCAGTTTCGACATAATCATTATGGGATAAATAGTCATAAATTATGGGAGATTAAATGACTAATATTAGTACAAGTTAGTTTTGGATATAAGAAAGTGTCGTGTAGTTCTTTAAAGTAAGTAGGGCAACTTTTCAGTGTTTCATTCTTAGGTAAGAACCTTCTGCAATATCACTTATTTCTCGGTACCACTATTTAGAAGATTTCGGCATATTATAATATTAGCTTTCAGAAGACTTCGGTATGAGCTGTGAACTTTTAGATATTCTATTTTAGATATTTGGGATTCCTAGAGTGTGATATTAATATTAGGTAACTTTTATAAACTTCACGTTTTATCAACGAGGGGTAACTAAGTGTTCAGCGTGAATATATGATTTTAATCATATATCATGTGTGGCATGTGAATTGAAAAGTTTTCGATGAAGGAACAATTGTTGGAATAATAAAGGGTCATTGGTAGTATAGTTTTTTGGGTTAGGCTGATTATTAGATAGATAATTGTGTTGGGGTGTAGATAGAGACTTATTTATAAATCATAAACGTTGGACATAGGTGCTGTTATGTTTGCATAAGTGTTGAATATAAAATAGTTACATGCTTGAGTTATGTATAACTTTCGTGATTTTAAGTAAAAGTTGAAGAACAAGCGTTGGAATTATGATTATGCAAATGATTTCGGCATGATTAGTACGAAAGTTTTCCACATTATTGCTTTGAAGTTTCTCTACGTGTATTATGAGAAGTTTTCGGCATGAATTATTTAGGGTTTGTTGAGTAGTTTTCGATATTGTGAATAAGAGGGTTTCGGCACTTCAAATAATTTCGGCTTTTTAAAGGTTTTCTACAGTTAATATATTTTTGGTATTTTAGGGTTTTCGACATTTCTAGGGTTTTCGGGATTTTAGTGTTTTGATAATTTGAGTTCGGGAATTTGTAGGCTTATGTGACTTAGCGATTTTATTGATAAGATTATATTTTAATATTCAGAGGTTCGAAATGTTAAGGATTCTTCGGAGTTCTTGATTGACCCAATCAGGAGGACAGGTAGGTGGATCATCCATCTACAATGCGTAAACACATATGTGACTTATGTGATTTTATGTGATTCAATGATTTATGTGAAATACGTGTTTTTATGTGTTTTTACATATATTTCATACGAATCATGTTTTATATGTTATTACGCTTATATGCATAGCATGTGCATATCACATCAGGTTGAGAGATGGTTTCCACCGTAGCGATACGGTGATGATTTGATATACGAACGATTGGGGTAAACTGAAATGATTTTGACTATTGTTTGAGGTGGGCTCGCAGGCCACTTAGCGGAGACAGACGTGATCGATCTGTCTACTCGGATGTGGTCGATTCGAGGTGCATACCGCTGATATTGATACGGGTATATTGATATATTACCCATGGTACTGATACGGGTCTGACCGCCCATGACTATGGGTTATCACCCATGATATTGGATACGGGTGTTATCACCCATGATATTGGATACGGGTGGAATCACGTGACCACCCATGATATTTATTGCGCGCGTGGGTGCCGAGCCTAACCTAGGGCCCTGTGTTGTGTGAGATGAGATAGGATGTGAGAAAAGAAAGAGTGTGCATTATATCATGTTGTGAGATATGGGGATTGGGATTGAGTGCACACTTGCATACATGCATTTTATTCACCTACTGGGCAAATCGCTCAGTGTTTACGTGTTGTAGGTACCCAGTCTGACGCTGCTACGCGTCAAGGCTGAGGCGGCTGGTGGCGGTGCTCCACGGACTTTTGAGGGCAGGGCGGTACATGGATGCGACCTGTGGAGCGATGTTAGGGTTTGGTCTTTTGACATTTTGGGACTATGCCTTTGTACAGATGTTACTATGTAGAATAATATTTTGCTGTATTATATTATCTTTTAGGAAAAAGTTTTAATTAGACGGGCCTTGCGCGGCTTACGTTGCGGAAATCCGCCACTTATCGTAATTAGAAAAGTAGGGTCGCCACAGATATCTCCGCACCAATCGCTGTCAGAATATCCGACTAATTTGCAGTCGCTCGCCTTTGGATAAAATAGTCCGAGCGATTGTGTTCCTCGGATGTATCGTAATATCCTCTTTATCGCCTTTAGATGTGACTGCCTCGGATCTTCCATATAATGGCTAACGACACCAACGCTGTAAGCGATATCGGGTCTCGTGCATGTCAAGTATCGTAGACTACCCACGAGACTTCGATAATTGGTCGCATTCATTCATTGTCCTCCCTCAAACTTGGATAGTTTTGTTCCAAGTTCCATCGGTGTTGCTACCGGGTTGCTCTCCTCCATTTTATTTTTCTTCAATATAGCCTTCGCATACGCTTCTTGTGACACAAAAATTTCCCGTGCTTCTTTGCTCGACTTCGAGACCGAGAAAATATTTCATCAGTCCCAAGTCCGTTATTTCCTTCGCCATCACCTTCTTGAAGTCGTTGACTATTTTCTCACTGCTTCCCATGAAAATAAGGTCATCGACATAGAGAGCGACAATGATCATTTCCTTTCCTTCTCGTTTGACGTAGAGGGCATGCTCGAACGGACATTGCTCGAACTTGTTCTTTTTGAAATATCCGTCGATCCGGGTGTTCCATGCTCGTGGCGCTTGCTTTAGCCCATAAAGCGCCTTTTTTAATTTCAGCACTTTGCCTTCTTCTCCCGATTTTGAGTATCCCGGGGGCTGCTCTACGTAGACTTCTTCCTCGAGTTCCCCGTTCAGAAAAAAGCGGACTTCACGTCCATCTGGTAGATTGGCCAGTTGAGTTGTGCAGCTTGAGCTAAGAGCAAACGGATTGTCTCCATTCTTACAACGGGAGCAAAAACTTCGTCATAATCTATTTCCGCTTGTTGTCGATAGCCCTTCGCCACCAATCTCGCCTTGTAACGTTCAATTTTTCCTTGAGCATTCATCTTCCTTTTATAAACGGATTTGACTCCAATGGGTTTATGCCCGTTTGGCAACTCCACAAGTTTCCATGTGTCGTTCTTTTCGATCGCCTTTATTTCCTCGTCCATCGCCGTTTTCCATCTCTTGTCTCTTATGGCTTCTTCGAAACTAATTTGTTCCGAGTCGGCCAATAAGCAGACTAGGTGAACCTGTTCGGTTGATTTGTACAGGTCCTGCATGCTTCGCATCCTCAGCTGCTTTGGTTCATCCTCCTCGTCATTTTCTTGAGATGAAACCTGAACAGGTATTGGTTCAACGATCAGTGGTTCTCCCTTCGTTGTATTTTCTTCATTGTTCCAGTTCCATGAATTTTCTTCGTCTACTCGAACATCTCGACTTACTATCACCTTTTTATTTTCTGGATCATAGAGCCGGTACGCCTTCGTCTTCTCATCGTACCCAATAAACACGAGCTTTTTGCTTTTGTCGTCAAGCTTGGTTCTTCTTTGATCGGGCACATGTGCATACGTCACGCTTCCAAATATTTTGAAGTGCGCTATCGTTGTTTTCGGTCCGTCCATGCTTCCGCTTCGGCCCAGAATTCCTTTGGCATGTCCTTGCTCTTTAACATTGATCGACCCATGTCGAGAATGGTTCGGTTCTTCCTTTCAGCTACGCCGTTCTGTTGTGGTGAATAAGGTGCGGTGAGAAACCTCCTGACGCCTTGCTCTTTGCAAAAAGTTACAAAAACGCCTGAAATATATTCTTCACCTCTGTCTGAACGAAGCACCTTGATGTTTGAACCCGTCGCCTTCTCGACCATAGTTTTGAATTTTTTAAATGTCTCGTGCGCTTCTGATTTTTCCTTTAGAAAATACACTCACGTCTTTCTTGAGTAGTCATCGATGAAAGTGATAAAGTATTTCTTTCCAGCGAATGATTCTGGTGTGATCGGCCCGCATATGTCTGTATGTACGAGCTCGAGCGGTTTGCGCGCTTGATATTCTGCCCGCTTGTGGAACGTCGTCCTCGTATGTTTTCCAATTACCCAGCTTTCGCAAATCTTCTTTCCGCCATCTATCGCCGGTATTCCGCGGACCATGCCTCTTTTGGAGAGCTCTAAGCCACCGTAGTGCAAATGACCAAACCGCATGTGCCACAAATGGTCTTTGTCCTCCACATCAACTTGCAAACATTTTTCTTGAATCGCCTTCAGGTTGAGTCTGAACATTCGGTTCCTTTCCATCTCTACCCGTGCGATCATTCTTCCGTCTTTGTTTCTTAGTTGTAATGAGCGATCCTTCATGAACACTGAACATCCTTTTTCAAGCAACTGCCCCATGCTTAAGATGTTCGTCTTCAAGTCGGGTACGAAATAAACATCCTCGACTGATCCCTGTTTGCCATCATTTTGCAAGAAACAAATTTTCCCCCGGCCTTTGACTTCTATCTTCGATGCGTCTCCGAAAGACATGTGGCCGTCATCGATCTTTTTCATCAATGAAGAGATGTTTATGCCCGCTCATATGATTGCTGGCACCGGTGTCAAGATACCACACCATATCATTGCCTGGACTTGTATCCTCGAGCGCCATCAAGAGAACGCCTTCGTCTTTTGGCTCTTCTTGTGTGATTAGATTCGCATTTTCGTCCACCTTCTTTTTGGACCAACAGTCTTTTGCGAAATGCCCGAGCTTCCCGCAGTTGTAGCATTCGACGCTCGGTCGATTCGAGCGACCACCTCGTCCTTGAGCTCGACCTCATCCTCTCCAATTTTGATTACTCGTTTGTCGTTGTTCCGGATTGTATCCTCGTCCTCGGCCTGAATTTTGGCCGAAACCTCGTCCTCGACCTCAGCCGTGATGCGTATATAGCGCCTTGTCATCTTTCAACGATAACTTCGTCTGTAGAGCCTCGTCAAGCGATTCCTGCTTCTTCTTTTTTTTTTTCCGTTGCTCGTGAGCTTTGAGCGAACCGAAGAGTTCGTCAACCGTCATTTCTTCGAGATTTTTGGATTCTTGAATTGCACATACCATATTCTCTTACTCGTCCGTCAGAGAGCGGAGAATTTTCTCGACGACTCGGGCTTCCGTTAGGGCCTCACCGTTACTCTTCAACTGATTCGAGATGGTTTGTATTCTCGTTATATAATCGGATCCGCCTTCGCCGTTCTTCATTCTCGTCATCTCGAATTCGCCACGAAGAGTTTGCAGCCGTACTTGTTTTACTCGGTCGGCGCCTTTGTATGCTGTCTCCAGTTTTTTCCATGCTTCCTTCGATTTCTTTACGTCCTTGATTTTTTCGAAGTCGGCATCTTCTAGGCCATTGTATATGATGGTGAGCGCAGCGTAATTTAATTTTCGAGAATCCTCCAACTCCTTCAGCTGGATCGGCGTGTACTCGTCCGTTTTCGGGTTCAGTGTATCCGTCTTTAACGATATTCCATACGCCTTGCGAATCGAGCTGTGCTTTCATCCGAATACTCCAATTATCATAATTGATTTTGTGAGGTGTGGAACGGGCATATTGCCGAACGACGTGGCTCTGATACCAATTTGTTGATTATGCCGTTGAGATTTAACTTCTTAACACACGCTGAACTCACCGCTCACTTACAGCTCAAGAACAAAAAAGTTGTTGTTGGCAAACTCTTGTATCTCTCTCACGTTGTATGGAGGGGATTTTTTTTATTGTTTTGGCTTGCACTATCGAATAGAAAAGAAGCAAAAGAGGTTATTAAAATATTTAGTTTTGCTCACAACTCTCTGACACAATTGCTCTTTGCTTTCTTTAATGACACGCACAGCTTTTCATCTATCTCACTCTCTTTTTTGCTACAAACACACATGCATATATATAGTATGTATAAGATAACGTGCATATCTAATGATATCTAATATTAAATGCATGATCTATCCTCAAACGGCGCTAGATAGGATGTGCAATATTTTCTTTGGACTTTTCCTTTGATATTCGACTGCTTTGGCTGCTGTGTCTGTTTCTTCTTTCTATTTTTTCTTCATATCTTATCTTTTAGATTTTGGTATTGGACTTATTCAACAATTTAGTGACTGTGGCTGAGAGTCTATGAAATGAGGTGTGTCTGATATGTTGCTGTGCTGCGTATGTGTAAGATCCCGGCCTTAATTCACTCGGTTTCTTACTTGGAACTTCTATCGAACAGTTGCAGTGCGTGCTTTTAAATTCGAGAAATGTAGAGAAAGGAAGATCGAATTACGATCGAAGGGGGAAAGATCGAGAATTAGAGAGCTGAGAGAGATAGAGTAGATCAGGTAGATAGAATAGAAGAAGAAATAGACGAAGATCAGAGGATGCAATTGTTGAAGAAGAAGATAGAACTTGATTGTATTTGCTTAATGAAAATATAGTAACGATTACAACTTATATAGCTCATGCCTAATGATAAGTAAATGGACTTAAGGCCTTGTACTAAAATATCAAATTAATAACTCAACCCAATATTTTCGGCAGCCCAATAAAAGCCCAGTAATCATTTTACCCGTCTTCATCCGGGTCCTAACATTACCCCTCCGTTGAAGACATCCTCGAGGTTGAGGATGTGTGAGCCGACTTAGTGGAATAATGTCCGACACAATAGCACGAGCATCGCTATTGCCAGTCCATCTTTTTCCTCTATCGAAAGGTTGATATCTTCTCCTCGCTAGTCCTCGAACTACTATGGTTGACACCTTAAAGCCAAATTGTTCAAACCATATCAGAGCAATCGAAGCACATAAATCATCCCTTTCGCCATTCCAAAAGCTAGCATCATGTTCACGAGCACAACACTTCCAGCTTCGACGTCTTGCTCCTTTAGCTAGGACCCAAGCCCCATGTTTCAGTGTAATACGACGTCGTCTCCATGCTTCGAAACTGAACCTCACCAACTTCAAACAGCTCAAACAAATCACGCACAACCATAGTCGAAATGTTACCGCTGCCGCACGCTTTCCTCGATCGAACGGTAGGTTTACCTTCATACTCTCGAAAATATTCTTACACCCTCGATCAAACGGTACGCTTTCGTGTAGCTGCTCGACGTACCCTTGCCCTTGACCGAGAGGTAGGATACGACCCTCACCAAAATAGAACAGCTCGACATACCAAAGCCCTCGATCAAACAGTACACTAGGACCCTTTCCAACGTTCAACTTGATATATCCACATTCTTGATCCGCTACAGTTGTTACCCAGCCGAACAATTTATCCTCACCCAATGTCAATCCATTGTTAACTAACACGAACTTATCAAACAATATCAACGATTCCCCAAGCAATATCGATTTCTCCTCATAATATTTAGGCGAGCTAACATACGCTAACTCTTCAATCATCACATATTCATCAACTAGCATCGATTCATCACATATAACATCAATTATGTTATCATTACCCAACATTGGTACCTCATCTGCCAGCATCGACGTTGTAGATTCCTTATCGACGAACAATGATGACTCCTCGCCGACCAACATCGATTCACCAACCAACACCAATTCAACCTCACACAACACAGATTCATTGCTTACGACGACTGATTCCTCACTTACAAGCTCCGTACCTTCAAACCTCTTGAGCAGCGCTTCAGTGAATACGGTCCACGTCGGAGATTATTGTCGTCATCGCAGTACGTGTTGTACCATTCGAGGGCCTTGCCTTCGACGTAGAGCTCGGAGAGACTCGTTCGCCCAATATCAGTGACGCTCGACAATGCGTAGTATTAATTGCATTTCTCTACCCAATATTTCGCATTCGTTCCATCGAAAATGTGAGGCGGTTTGATCCATTTAATCACCATCGTTGAAATCCAAATTCGAGAATCGTCGGCTTTGATACCAATTGTAAGATCCCGACGTAATTGGGTCGATTCCTTACTTGAGCTTTTAGTCGAACACTTGGTGTGCTTGCTAATATGTATTATTTAGGAAGATATTTAGATAGCTGAGAATGAGAATGAGAATAGAGAAGATCAAGAACATAGACGAGACAGTAGATCGAAGAAGATACAGAGGGAGAGAACAGAGAAGATTGAGAGAGAGATCGAGCTAGGCTAGAAGGAGAAGACGATAAAGAGATTAGAGTAATTCATTTCTTGCTTAATTCTCCAAAGAGCTCATTACATGGTTTTTATAAGAGAAAATACATTTGGGCTAATTAAATCTAAGGCCCATTTAGACATATAATAGGATAACTGAATTGCAAGCCCAATCCCAAGTGTTCAGCCAATCCCGTTCAGCCAATCCCGACCCTCTTCACTCGGGCCCTAACATTACTCCCCCGTTTAAACATCCTTGTCCTCAAGGATGAATGGATACAAATCTCGTATAGTAAGTAGAATGTCCGACAATGAGGTATTCACCGTAGCATGCTCTTGTCGATACACCTCTTCCACGATCGAAGGATCGGCCTTCTCTTGCTAGTCCGAAAACAGCTACCTTTACTGCATAAATTTTATCTAATACTCTCGAAAAATGCAAAGAAAAGACGGTTTACGCTCTCCAACATCTTCAGCCAACCTCACGTACCCCCTCCAAAATACAATCGAAGAACCTTCGATGAAAACAAGTGAAACTTCAGCACAGTTGGTGATGACTTCCATAGCCCCAACGCCGAAAGTGTCATATGGATGGACGAAATATAGTTCATGAGCATCAGAAACCTCCACACTTATAATCCACTCGAGAGAGTTAGCACCATAAAATCCATATCGACCTCGATCAAATGGTAGACTAGGAACTTCTTCCACGTGTAGCTCCTCGATAGCCCTCCGTCCTAGGTCAGGCCCTACGAAGTCCTCATTGCCTAACACGAATTCGTCCTCAATAGCACCCGTCCCTTTAACCATGTAAGAATCCGGCGTAGCCACATCAACCAACACGGACGAATCCTTATCAACCAACATCGACAAGTCCCAAACGTGCAACGTAATTTTAGTATCAATCACAAGCGGTTCAGCCTCAATTACAACAATTTCATCCTCACCTATGTTCGGTTTCATAGCGCACTCGCCAAGAATCCAAACTGATCCAACCCCAACCAACGCCCGCGCACCAACTTCAGCCAACACCAAGGTATCCTCATCACTAACTCCACCACAAATAGCATGACTTTCGCTGCTCTCATCGCGTCGCCAACCCTCAGCTGAAGGTACGAAGTCCATACCTTCAACAATATGCCTACGTCCGCAATCAAAAGGTAGGCTAAGGTCATCTCCTTCGTGTGATCGCTCGCCATCCCGCCGTCCACGATTGAATGTTATATTTTGACATGACAAAGCTCTTTCACACTCTTCAAGAACGCCTGCCCGTGCAAACTCCTCATCGCCTAAGACAGATTTATCAATTACCACAAGCGAATCCTTAGTCATAACAAGCTCAATATCAACCGACGAGTCATCATCAACCAACGTCTGTCAACCACAATCTCGCCAACCATTACTTCAACATCAAGAATCACCGCTTCCACCTCATTCACCATCGCTGCAACATCAGCCGACACTGGTTCGAATTCAGTCTCAACCAACCGGAACGAGTTCCCATCCTCAGTCAACATGAGAGAGTCCTCACCCACCGTTATTACAGATTCAACCTCACACAACACATATTCATCACTTACGACGACTGATTCCTCACTTACAAGTTCCATACCTTCAAACCTCTTGAGCGCTTCAGTGAATACGGTCCACGTCGGGAGATTATTGTAGTCATCGCAGTACGTGTTGTACCATTCGAGGGCCTTTCCTTCGACGTAGAGCTCGGAGAGACTCGGTCGCCCAATATCAGTGACGCTCGACAATGCGTAGTATTGATTGCATTTCTCTACCCAATATTTCGCATTCGTTCCATCGAAGATGCGAGGCAGTTTGATCCATTTAATCACCATCGTTGAAATCCAAATCCGAGAATCGTCGGCTCTGATACCAATTGTAAGATCCCGGCGTAATTGGGTCGATTCCTTACTTGAGCTTTTAGTCGAACACTTGGCATGCTTGCTAATATGTATTATTTAGGAAGATATTTAGATAGCTGAGAATGAGAATGAGAATACAGAAGATCAAGAACATAGACGAGACAGTAGATCGAAGAAGATACTGAGGGAGAGAACAGAGAAGATCGAGAGAGAGATCGAGCTAGGCTAGAAGGAGAAGACGATAAAGAGATTAGAGTAATTCATTTCTTGCTTAATTCCCCAAAGAGCTCCTTACATGATTTTTATAAGAGAAAATACATTTGGGCTAATTAAATCTAAGGCCCGTTTAGACATATAATAGGATAACTGAATTGCAAGCCCAATCCCAAGAGTCCAGCCAATACCGTTCAGCCAATCCCGACCCTCTTCACTCGGGTCCTAACAGTATGTTTTCGATTTAGGGTTTGCTCAACATCTTCAATTTTCTAGCTTTCCATATGGTTCTTGTCAAATCTAATAGGATCTCTAGATGGTGTATGGATTGATAATCCAAGTGTCGTTTCTCATTCTTGTGAATCTCAATAAAATCTTTGCATGGTGATTGATAGTTCAAATTTCTTGATTCTTCTATTAGCTGTTCTTGATACTTGTACACCTCAATACAACAATCGCCCGTGCTTTCAATCAGCACTTAACGATGGGTCATCGGTATATATATATATATATATATATATATATTGAATTAATTCTGCAATGATCGAACAATTTTTAGATGGATATATATATCTTAATGCTGGTCTTCGATATTCACCCAACTCCTTTGTCGCCACATCTTTACTGGGAAAAAAAAAGTACTACTACCAGTACAAGTTTGGTTGATTTTTACAGCACATTTGGGCTCATGAATCTTGCCCGTTTCTACTCCTTGTGATGCGAACTTCTATGTTATATCTTATACAAAACTACGTAATCAAAATGACTAAAAATAACAATAATCGAAAGCTACATATATGCATACTCATCTATTCTTAATTATCACAGCGAACTCTTATGATGGATTATACGAAGACGAGAAACCCTTAGGAATGCACGGAGAGCTTTTCCAAATGGACCTTCAACGTGTCCTTAGCTCCTTAATCTTCGGACCACAGTTGTTAGAGTTTAGACAATTTGCGACGATAATATAGATAACAGACGAGCAAGAATCCGAACAAAGAAACCTCCCTATCACAACCCGATCAGTTAAACCATAGAAATCCTCCAGAATAATCCAAAGGTTCAAGCCTACGACTTCTTTAAAGACTCCCAACCAACTTAGCTAAGAATAAGGAAACTAAATCTTCTTAAATAAATATGTTATATTGCTATAAAGATATATCTTCTAGCTGATTCTCTACGATCCACTAGGCCCAACTTCTAAACTTCTTCGGCTCAACTCGTCTTTTAGCCTCTAACATTACAGCCCTTCCGAAAAAAAGCCTTGTCCTCAAGGCAGAAATCTGGAAGAAGTCGACGAAACTCTACTTCTATCGTCAAACATCATCCAGTTACTCTTAGTATGGCCTTCGAGCATTTGCTCCTTCATATTGCTCACATCATACGCTTGCAATTCCGTAAAAGAAGAATCAAATAGAGCCTCATCCTCCCCTCCAATAAGCATCCTTAGTTCTTTCTTCGAACAAACGTGACCCTTGACGAAGGGTTGGCGACAGTGAAAACACAGCCCTTTCTCACGGAGCTCCTGAAAATCACGATCCGAAAGACGTTGGAAAGGACGATGGCATTGAGACTGGTCGTTGTGCATGCTAGTGCCATGTATGTGAGGCGGTGTGTAGCGATCCGTCGAATGTGCATCTCAGGTAGCCGCGGTTTGAATAGGAGCGTGAGACGTCGGTCTTTGAAGTGATTGTGGAGTCGAGCGTCCCGAACGAGATGGAGTCGGAGATCTTGAGATCATGTTTGCATAGACCCCATCTCGGGAGGCTAAAAGTTTTCGCTCTACTCCACGACCCAAGTCGTACGCGTGTTCCATCGAGTATGGGCTAAGAACCGAAACTTCATTACGAAGAACATGGTGCGTTCCCAATAAGAAAAAATCGAGATGTTGGTGTCGCGGTATCTCTGGTAAGTTTGCTACCATCCCGATGAACTCATGGAAATAATCTTGAATAACCCCCGTTTGTCGAATACTAGATAACCGCGCCAACGATCGACCAACATATTTGTCATCAAAAGTATCAATGATTTTCTGTTTTAGATCAGTCCACGTAATAGCCGGGTGCGTGTCCAAGACCCAGCGAAACCAAGGTTGCGCAACATCCTCCATACAAATCATGGCGCGCGAAATCACCTGCGATGGTGGAGTTTGGTTGAGGAAAAAGTATTGATCTGCTCGAGAAACTCAACCGAGAGGATCCGTTACATTGCAGATTGGAAGCTCCACATGACGTTGAACCATAGCCTACAGAACGTCGCCGGCCGCACGAGGAGGCGGATCCACGTTTGCTGACGAGTCGTCTCTTGATGGGAAGCGTGTCGTCATCAGTGCCAGTAATTCATCAATGCGGCAGGACAATTCGCCGTTGGATGCTGTGAGATTTTGTAGGTCCGTAGTTCTTCTCTAACGCTTCCAAGCGCTGATCCGTCGAGCGAGTCATGGCGCGGCATGTCGGACCAATTTGTTAGAGTTAAGACAATTTGGGACGATAATTTAGATAACAGACGAGCAGGAATCAGAACAAATAAACCTCCCGATCACAACCCGATCGGGTAAACCATAGAAATCCTCTTGATTAATCCAAAGGTTAAAAGCCCTACGACTTCTTTAAAGACTCCCAACCAACTTAGATAAGAATAAGGAAACTAAATCTTCTTAAATAAATATATTATATTGCTATAAACATAAATTTTCTAGCTGATTCTCTACGATCCACTAGGCCCAACTTCTAAACTTCTTCGGCCCAACTCGTCTTTTAGCCTCTAATAACAGTTCACTTGAAGCACCAGCCGCGACACCAATCTACACCATCTATTACACAACCAAAGGAGCAGCCGAGAACTTCGTAATAGAATAGCAATATCCTAACAGCGCTTTCGCTGGCAACGTGAGAAACCCTAGGTATCGTCTTCGAAACAGTGGCCAGCCGAGCGCTGTGCTTCAACAGCTCAGCCCTTCCTTCGGTGCATTGACACAAAAAATCCAATGCCACAAGCATCATATTGCAAGCCATTTTAGCAGTCGATTCGAGCAGTACAGTCTAATAACACACTTGTTATCCCATTTTCAACCTCTTTAACCCTATTCTTACCCCAGGGACAAGCGCTGATCAGCACTTCCGTTGCTGCTTTTGAGGCCTGCTACGGGATTTGAACATTAAGTATTTGAGCCAATCGTAGCTCCCAAATGCATGATTAGGACTAACGAGTCGGTCTTTGAACTCGTTGTTGTTCAGATAGTTCAGACCCGATTCTGACCGGTGAAGGTAGTGAAGTCAGGCAATTCTTCGGCCAACTGGGCTCGAGCTGCTTCGATGGTTATGTCGATGATCAAAGAGGCAAGAAACTGCTCAGCGCCGGCTCCCCCCGTGGAAACCCTATTTCTGTGGCTTTGAGAGAAGATCAAACCTTGTCTCTTTAGGACTATCATCGAATTCTGAGGATGAGTTTTTACTTCCTTGAGGAGCTTCAAGATTTGAGATTTCGAGGCTGGCACGTCTGGAGTTGGGAGCCTTTCGATGACTTCAGAGACGTGGAGAGCACGCCATGATTGGATAAGCTTTCGTAGGGTGATGCTTGGGATTAGCTCCATGTCTGTAATAACGTGTTTGGTGACAGGGCAAGTGTTGTTCTTCTGTAGCAATATCCATCTATCGATGCTCTCTCTATCGTATGTTATCCCCGTTTGGACCGTTACGGGGTCTTCATGATCTGAAGGCTTATAGGGCATAAAAAGTACGACGGAACATCTTCAACTGCTTGTTCTGCCATTAACGCTTTATATGTGTTAGAGATTGTTGAGGATTTGCGAGAGAGATTGACCTTTTCAAGTTTTCTTGATGAGTATTAGAGAGGATCTAGATTTGTAGAAAGATGTAAGTTTTAGGAGGATATGGTATGGTTTGGTGTGGGGTTGAGAGAGCGAGAGGGAGAGCGAGAGGGAGAGAGAGGGAGAGAGAGAGAGAGAGAGAGAGAGAGAGAGATATTCAAATTTTGTGCAAGTCAACACGGAAATGTCTGTGGTTGTTGGGGATGTTGGGAATCCCCGAGGGTCTCCAGACCCACGTTTCTTGAACGGCGGAATTTTAAAATTTTACGGGGTTTCTCGCCTATCCAAGATCGCTAGGTTACAAACACGAGAAAGTAATGACAGAAAGAAATAAGGGATCGGCCATGATACCTCGTTGAATCCTCTCGACGATGGCTAGCTTGGAACCCTTCGAATCCCCGAGGCGTAGTGCCCCTCTCCTACGCCAAAAGCACACGAACGGGACTCCTTGCACAAGATCGTCACGCCGGCACCTCACTAACGTCGCAGCTGTTCTTGCAAGTGCGGCTAGGCCAAGAACTAGTTGCTTGCTGAACCCGAGAGAGAGAGAGAGAGAGAGAGAGAGAGAGAGAGAGAGAGAGAGAGAGAGAGAGAGAGAGAGAGAGAGGGGAGTGCGAGAGAGTGTGATGAGACGAGAAAACTCTTAGTTTTTCCTCTCTTGAGCTCAAGTTTCGAAAGCTTCTTCTTTTCTTGGGGATCTCGAAAATCCTATTTATACCACTTAGGATTGGCCAAAAATAGGTTGAGGTGGTTGGAGAAAAATCCTCACACATCTCCTTTTACCAAGTCTTGAATTCAAATTTCAAACATTAAATTTAATTAATTAAATATCTAATATATTAATTAATTAAATAACTATATTTAGTATATTTTAAATATATAATATCCAATAAATATATTTAATAATTTAAAAAATCTAATAAAATTCGAAACTTATATATATATACACACACACACACACAAGATTATGGGAACCGCACCGTGCGCGGCGATAAATGCCCATATTATCGTGTATTTAAATATTTTGTCAATTAACTGTTTAATCATCTAAGTAAGCACTTTATGCATTAACGTCAACGAATATTCAACGAATATAATAAATAACTGTCATATGAGAAAGAAAGTAAATCCAAAAGACAAATAGAATAAAGCTAAGAGAACTGTTCGAATGGTAATACGAAATTGTTCCTTTATTTGAATCAAGGAGTTTGTAGTCGATAGTTCTAAGGCCAAAATCCAAAAATAAATAATCTCAGTTACTTACAATCTCATTCTTGGGTATAAGACCATACATAATTGAACTATGGCCATGATTTCTCATATGACGAAGAGACAATTCTTTTCTAAACTCGATGAAATATTCAATTCATAATAGCATCTATTCACGTGAAGAAAAAGCAATGGAGCTATTAGTTTGATCCTAATTGTACTTTTAACAACCTTAAAATCATAGATTAACCGAGTTTAATGAATATTTCTTACACATCAATAGAGAAAGAAGTCATTGTTATTTCCAACACAATGTTGTTGTTAATTATATTCCATCTCATTGACATTGCCACTCAACTATCATAGCTTCTAGAGCTGTCAATTTGGCGGGACGGGCTGGGCCGGTCCGCCACCCGACAAAACCCGCAGTATGGCGCGGGGCGGGGTGACCCGTCATCTGTCGGGATTTAAAAATTGGAGCCCGCCGCGGGCCTGGCCGCTAGGCCCGCCCACTTAAAAAAAGATTATTATTTATTTTATGTTTATGCATCATGGTATTTATTAAAAATTACGTATAAACATGCTATTAAATATGTATTTATTAATATATATGACATTAATTAGACATAATTAATGAATTGCTAATTAAATTATCTATTTAATATTTATTTTCTATATAATATATTTTATAAGATATATAATTACATAAGTTGGCGGGCCCGCCCGCACAGCCCCCCTGCGTACCGGATTGACAGCTCTAATAGCTGCAAACGATTACAAGAACTGGAACCCGCGGTTCCAGTTTCGGCCCAGAACGGAATATATAAAATAACAATATATAGTAAAATATCATATATATATTGAATACTATAATATTTATAAGATTAACACAATATTAATGCACTTATTATTGAAAACAACCGTAATTATTATATTAAGAATATTAGATTAGACATAATTAATGAATTGAACACTAGTTAAGGCATTTGAAATTAGTAAAATATACATAGGACACGTATCTCGATTACTAAAGAGACTGCGAATCCCTCACGACTGTCAATGCCCGGAAGTTACCCTTCATTTTCAAGACCGTATTTCGCCGCCGACCCATGTTCAACCTCGAACAATGCGGGCCTAGCAAACTAGTGACAAGTCAAGACCTGAAGTCAACTCCGTCAAAGACCCTTCGGTCTAAGATCCACGTACACTACTATAGTCAATGATCGATCATTGACTCTCCCAAGAATATTCCATGTGATCGTCGCTGACGAGTCAGTGTTTAAATATAAGTTAATCCCCGATTCAACTTATATCAATGTTACGACCTCCCAGTTCCCAAGTGAATGATTGGCACAACCATATAGCAGTCGTAAACAAATAAGTCGTGATTGGCTTCCAATCATCCTACTGGAGCCTATGACTTGTGGACAAATTTAATATCCGAGTATAATAGCCTACCCGTGCACCCTCTCTCATCCCATGAGAGTCGGTAGCTAAGCCCGCAATATTTGGGTTTTATTTATTTACCGTCTTACCACATGCCAAGTAAGAACCGATGGTAAATAAATAATATGCCTATAACAAATAAATAGTAAATCAAATAAAACATTTATTCTATAACATAATATTTAAATACAATATTCGATATACAGCAAATAATACATCGATAAAAACATGCCTTATTCATTACTTCCTCGGATGGCATTCCGAGGGCACATCCCTAATGGTGAGATGTCTTTATGATGGGGGATGAGTTATTATTATAGTCTAGTTTATGTTTTTGGGTTGTATATAAGAGCATCTCCAATAGTACTGCACAACGCAAACGCAAACGCAAATGCAAAAATGCAGTAAAACTGCTCAAACAGTATCAGAAACACAAATGCAAAATGCATTTTTTGCTTTCTCTATCCTGTTTCGAAGGTAAAATTGCGTTCGAATGCAAAAATGCGTTTGATGTTTTAATACTGCAAATAAGCCATTTACTTGTATTAAAATATTAAATCGAAAATATACAATAAATAAAAATATATTAAAGAATTTGAAAATTGTATACTAATCATTACGATTATAAATTGACATAATAAAATAATTATTTTTAAGCTTACTTATGTTAGTAATGATTTTTTATATCTTATTATTTATTTTTAATACTTTTTATATGTAATATATTATATATTTTTTGACCACAAATATACAATTCAATATTGTTTTGACCATTAATAAGTTGCTTAAAATATTTTCTAAATCAAAACTAAAAGAATACTGTGCTTAATTTATAGAGTAATTAAATAAAGAGGTGATATTGAAAAAGTTATAAAAGTTGGTATGAAAGAAAATATTACAGGAATATTCTTTTGTGTTTGTGTTTGTGTTTGCAGTTGACGGTTGGAGAACTGCAAACTATGGCTGTTACTGCAAAATGCGTTTGTTTTGCGGTTTTTTTTTTGAAAATTTCTTGAATTTTTTCCTTTTTATAATGTTAATTTATGATTTTTTTTAGACTGCCCAATCACATGTTGACACGTGTCATTTTTGGTCAAAATTAACGGTCAAACTAACGGAGGGAGTAAGGTTCAAATTTAACAACATCGGGAACTAAAATGATTCACAGGAAATACTGGGGACTAAATTGGTCAATGGGGTAACAACGAGGACTATTTTGGGTCTTCTCCCAAATTATTTATATATATAACTAAATTTAAATTTTAGTTACAAATTAGTTATGTCAAAAAAAAGATGATAATATATATTTCATATTATAGCACGCACGCTAGAGTGTGCAAGGAGTACTAGTTTGATAATATCGCCGAGTGTTCTAAAATTCTCTCGAGTTTTCGGTGGCGAGGTTTCGGGGTGCTGTCCCGAACCCCGCCAAGGAGAGAATAAAAAAATAGTATTATTTTTAAATATTAATTACACCCGAGTTTATTGAAGCGGCAAAACTTCACATTTACATTGGTGGCTTCTTTCCTCATGCCCTAGCTCTCGTGTATATTTTATACTCAAGGATACGAAAATATACTCGTCCTGAAATAAACTGTTTTCGAGTTCGTCCGCATCTCCTAACTTGGTATGTTTTACGCCCAATGACTCTAAAAACTATACAAGAGGTGGTCTGTTGTTCCTTTCCGATACACAAATTTCATTATCTATGCAAACGAAGCATGCAGATTACTTAAAACCAAGTGCACACCATAGGCATAGGGCGTGCACACCAAAGGCAACAAATGAATCACTAAATCCGAAACCGTAAAACCCTAAGACTGTGTTCCGATTAACGTATTTGAACAAAATTACATGATTTTAAAATATGAATTTCAAAATTTTAATCTCAAATCCAAATCTATTGTGTTAGGTCACCTATTATCCAACCTAATTAATCTAACGAAGGAATCGATTGATATCTTTAGAAATTCAGATTTAAGATCGGATATTACCACGTTGAAAGCTTAAGAGATAAGAAAACTTTGATAGCAAGCAAGGGAGGCGCAATCCTTCTCTCCAAAATCTTGTTCCTTCAATTCAATAATTTCCCTTGTACAACACACACCTTATTCTCTAAGGTGTTCACTTATTTATACCATATATTTGTGGTATATTCACATAAGTAGTTCTAAACTAGTGCTAATTATCATTTAGCCCTAGACTACTTATTTGCATTGAAATCATAACTATATTCATTGAATATAATAAAATAGTTCCAACAAACTCCCCCTTTGTATTCAATCTTCAATATAGTGCGGGTTATCTTTGTCTTCCAAGTGTGATTATCCGACGTTCTCGAGAGTCGAGCCACTTCATAATGTCTTGAATACGATAAAATTGTTCTTTCAATCTCCCCCATTGTACTCAATATTTGGTTGATGTCCATGAGCCACCTTATAATATCTTGAATAGTTTCTCAAGTAGTTCTGTTCTTTGGTCGCTCATGTGCTCTCTCGGGTTGAATTTCGGTCTTGTTTTTCGTTTGCTAAATCTTCGAGAGCAAAATTCTAGAAGTTGTTGGAAGGTCTTCTTGAAGAGCATCCACTTCATTTACCTGAAAATCGTTTAAAAAATACTCCCTCGAGGATTTAGTTATTTATATGATTTCCTATAAGAAAGGTCCAAAAATCATAAAATGATACAAATGAGAGTTGTGAGTCAAGAATAAATTCAAAAGCAAAATATAGACATGAATTACAAAAGTAAAAATTACTCCCCCTCTAATAATGCTCATTGGAAATTTATAACGGAGTAATTTGAAAATAGTAGAGTAATTTTCAATCTCCCCCTTAATTCATGTTTATTCACACTAAGAATCTTGACTCCCCCTCAAATAATGCGTAATATAGAATTATACTCCCTCTAAAGATAACCATATTCGAAAAATCGTAAGGGTGGCCCTTTCTTATGAAAAATTTGTTTTTTTTATAAGCATATGCTAGAAGATACTCGCATTTAAGCAATCAAGATCCAATGCACATACACTTATGCATTTGTGGCGAAGTTCTATACATATAAAAATATGCAAAGTGGAAAAGCATGAATGCAAGAATTCAGATTCATGATAAAAGTACAAAGAAAAAATATGCAAAATAAACAAAAAAAAATAAAAAATCTAAAGCTAGTATTTTTCTATTATTTTTGTTTAATATATATAAGTTTTTTTCTTTAAATTTAATTTTGTTTTGGGGTCAGATTATGTCAGTTTGATTATTATCACCCAAAAATTTCACATGATACATAGAAAAATAATTTGCCGTCAAATCATGTCATGAAACATATGTCCTAAGTTCATAGCGTGACCCCATTTCGACAAACTCTCACTAGGTTCACTCATAGCGCTCAATTATTTTTATCATCGAATTTTATAACACTCATGTCAATCACAAGCAAAATTATATCAATTAAAATGTTATCGAGGCTCTTTTAATCATCTCCAAGTGAAAGACCGTCGATTGGGAATCAAAGGAACTTTTGAGGGATTTATTATTATGGTTCTGACTTAAGAGGGAAGGAAATTACATTGGAATTAGTGAACTTTTAATCTTCTTCTTCATTTCCACCGGCGCTTTTGATTTTGTTTCTTCCTTCCTTTCATCCTTTAATATTTTTGTATCTTCCACACTTGCTCAAGCTGAAGCTCCTCTTCTCTACGAGGCTGAGAGATTATCTAAGGAGAAGTTCTTCTTGTTGATTCTTCGCAGTGACGGACGCAGGATGTTATGGTCGGGGGGCTCAACCATGGCTCAACAAGCAAGTTAGGAGGGTCAATCGAAACCCTCCATGGATCTCATGTTGGGGGGGGGGGTCAACCATTGGCGAAACCAAGCATGTTCGGGGTCAAATCGAAACCCTGTATGGCAAAATCCAACAGCTCGGGGGGTCAATTGCCCTCCCACCAGCCCCCCTGCGTTCGTCCCTGGTTCTCGAGCCGATACCGTGCTCCTCTTCTTGTTGTCTCGATATAAGACCAAGGTTATCATTTGAGATGTTCACTTCGTGGTGACCCTCTTCCAGCCGTTCTGACGAGTATACGAGATTATCGAAGGATAATTTCACAGCAAGATCCATGCCCTTTCTTATGATTTCTAGAAGATTTCTAGAAGATTCCGAGAGCATGTTCTTTTGGACTGTTTATTGTGCGTTGAACATTCCTCATTTGCGTTTTCCACCTCCTTTTGTTCATCTTCCTCTTTTGTTTTTATTTTCCCCGCCTTTTCTCCCCTTCCTTTTCTCTTTTGTTTTCTTCTCCCCACCCCTTCCTTTTCTCTTTTGAGTAACCCACGAAATTTCATGGAATACGTTTGAAAACTTGAGTGTGTTTCAAATGAAGGAAATGATGATTAGGGGTGTTCATTCGGTAAAAACCGAACCGAACCGAACCGAAAATTCGGTTACCGAAAATTTCGGTTTTTTATTTTAAGAACCGAAAACCGAACCGAATTTAGTCGGTTCGGTTTCGGTTAAAACCGAATTTTTTCGGTTCGGATTCGGTTACCGACCGAAAAATCAAAATTAATAAAAAAATAAAATTTTGGGGAAAAATAATATTTTAATACCAAAACCGGATTAATTTATATATATATAATTAATTTATTAAATATATAAAGAAAAAATAATATATTAATACAAAAACCGAATTAATTTATATATATTAATTAATATTAAATATAATATTTTAATTAATTTATTAAATTTCGGTTTTTTCGGTTTTTATTCGGTTAACCGAATTACCGAACCGAAAAAACCGAAATTTCGGTTTTCTATTAGAACCGAAAACCGAACCGAACCGATTCGGTTCGATTCGGTTCATACCGAATTTTCGGTTTTCGGTTCGGTAATTCGGTTAAACCGACTTTTGAACACCCCTAATGATGATCGAGAAGACTCAAAGAGGATGACTAAGGAATTAGTAAAGGATAATTTTGTAATGTGGCCACGTGAGAATATTCCTAAGTGCCCTAATCATGTTCATAACGTTCTAACGCAACGAGAATAACGCCAAAAAATACAAGTTAAGACAAACATTTGTTGTCTGACTCGCTCAAGAAGAAATTCTGTTGAAAAAATAATAAAGCTCAAAATCTCACATGTGTGATGGACTTTTTGTCTAGTGGAGCACACTAATCACTTTTAAACAAATGAATGTGACTAGACAGACAATTTAAGCGAAGAATCAATCATATATCATGGAAATATTTTTGTGAGCAAATCAAAGTTCATAGAGTCATCTTCATTCTCCGTTATGCGATGTTTTTGTATTTGTTTAATGTTGGTTTTCAAAAACAATGCATGAAAAAATTAAAACAATGCTATTCTTATTATCTTTTATTTAGTTTGTTGTTATATAGTTTTTTTATTTCAAAGAAAAGAAATGAAAATGCATGAGAATGAAAAAATGCATGAAAAGCTTTTTCTTTTTCTTTTTTTTAATAGCTATATGCATAAAATGCATGATAGAATATTTGTAAAAAAATTTGGCATTTAGTAGCATTTCAACTCTGATGCATAATGTACCAAATTGGAAACCCTAAAATAATTAATAGTGACTCATCCTAAAATTAATTTTTCTTTTAAAGGTGATTGTAAAACAGGAAAAGGAATTTCCTTTAAATTTCTATTGTCCTCTTTTGATGATAGCGCCCCGTTTCCTATTACCTTTTTAAACGCAACTATAAAATAATCACATAAAATTTTCGCGCTTCCAAAACAATTCCCTTTAACAAAATGGGTACGTACATCTGGTCTAGTTCCTTTCACAAAAATGTGCATATAAGTACCTACATACGTGTCACAAATATGACCGTCTGTACTATTTCTAGACTACAGAGAGGAGCAGGAGGAGAGCATAGCCGGCCAACCTTGAATCCATGCTTTAGCTAAGATGTGCTTTAGTGAGCCTACTATGTATCTACACAACTGTGAAGACAACTATTCTGAGTACGAGCGCAACATGTTAATTAATAACAAGTAACAATAAAATAATCAGTAGTCCATTCATTTCCGTAAATACCGTACCCAGTATCATCGTTAATGTTAGGTCCTACGATTAATAACTCTACGATCCTAGGCTAGAATTCATAGTAATTCGATCGTTTAGATAATCAATTGAATTCGATCGAAAAACTCAAATGAAGAACAAGAGAGAGAATTCGAGTAGAGTGAGAAAGTTACTATTGTTTCTCTCTCTAGAAATCGAATTGCAAGCCCTTCGGATCAATTCTCTAAACTTTCTCTATTCAGCTCAATTGATTTACATGTATTTATACCAAACAAACTTGGTATAAATATCAAACTAGTCCTAATCTAAGGACTACTATACAAAACGCCCCAAATTACAAGGACAACTAATGAAATCAAGCACAATTACAAATGGTATTCTACAATCTCCCCCTTTGTGCTTGATTGCGTCTCCGCGCCGTTTGTCCCCGTCGGGCGTAATATGATCTGCGCAAGCCCAGCGCATGCTCGTAGTTCCTCAGCGTGATCCTTAGCTCCAGTCGCTCCTCAATATCTTCTAATAGTTCCATTAGGAGCGGCTGTTCTCTCACGAACCTATGGATCCTCAGCATCGTATCTCGATTGATTTCTTCCAACCTCCGCTCGATGTTTTTCCTGACGACCTTGAGCGTCCCATCGCAAAACTTATGAATCTCAGTCTTCAGCATCAACCTATTCTTCTTTGCTATTGGATTGTGGTAGGTGATGCCTAGGACTGAGCTGATGTGCACGTGATTGTTGGGAAGCCCTTCGATCTCAGGTCCCTTGTTGAGTGGAGCGGTCATGTTGACCTTCTTCATATTGCTCTCAAGCGCCATTTGAAGGTCGTGAGCGGCGAAGTACTTGACTTGTCGCATCATGAACCGGTAGAGCCCTTCGAGGCCTTCTTTCTTGATGAAGCCCTGAGGACCTTTGTACTTCTCCACGTATAGCTGGTAAAGATGGTATACTTCATCGGCGGGGAGGTACGGCAGGTCGCTCTCGCTCAGTTCCTCTTGGGTCCTGTCCACTCGATCGATGATGTAGTGAGGTGTTGGAAGTCCTCCTTTGTCACAGTAGACGCTGAGTAGTTGGCTTATTGGGGAGAGATTCTTATAATGGCTCTTGGCTTGTGCCTTAGTCATCCCCAGCCTAACATCAGGTCCTAGTTTGGTCAGCATCCAGAGGTAGGTCATCCTCTTCTGCTGATCCCAATGAGAGATCCCTCTAAGCTCGAACTTGTTCGGCTTCTTCACTCTGTCCGGAGACCTCCAAATATTCTCACGAACTTCTTCTAGGAAGGGAATTTCTATTTGGATGTTTTCCCATTGTGTGTCGATCCGGACGGTCCCTGGCGTTAGCCTTGGAGAGGAAACCGCCTGTTGAGTAACTCTGGTAGCCTTGGGATATCTCGCTCGTAGTCTTCACCTCCCTGAAGCTCGTCGTCTTCTATGATTACGAGGTCTATAGACGCTTGTTGTAGAAAGCGCCGAACGTCGTGAATCCGTCGCCTTTGATGCTCCTCGGGCATGGAATGGGTAATCCACTGTCCTTCGAAGATGTACTTGTCTAGGGCCTCGTGTGGATTGACACCATGTCCAGAGGGTCCCGGTTGGTCTGGAGCGACTGAGGGAGTGGCTTGGGTAGCTGCTAGAGCTACAAGCATCGCAGCACTTGCTTCTTCTTCCGGAAGCAAGGGGCTTGAGTAGATCGGTGGTGTGGACGGAGGCGTCCTGAGGTGAAAGGTTAGTGGTTCGATGTGGGCGGTGCGGTGCGTGGTGTAGGTAGTTTGGGTGGTTTGTGTTTGGGTTTGGTGGGTTTGTGTTTGGGTTTCACCAGCTCCAGCGCTTGTCTGCGTGGCGCCCGAGCCTTGTCCTTGGCCACTTGTTGATGTGCTTGGCCTCTTCTCCCCCTCATGAGGGTCCTGATCATCAGGATCGTCATGTCTGCGCCGTGAGTGGGAGCTTTGGCCTCGGCAGGTGTCAGTCGGTGGCTCAGGATGGTCCACCAACCGCCTATAGAGGGATTCTTCTTGCGGCGATCGGATGGAAAGGCCTATCAGACGGGCGAGGAGAATGTCATGGAGCTCGGTGATGGGGATTGTGTATGGATTGATGAGGATGGAGGAAGTGGCTAGAGGGTCGGTGGGTGTGGGTTGTGGAGGTGTGGGGTTGATTTGTGACGAAGGGCCTTCAGAGGCAGGTGCTTTCGCGGTATCTCTTCGGGATGCCTCGAGTGCTTGGAGTACTCTCTCCGTGATTTTGTCTTCCATAGACTGTACAGCGGCAGAGAGAGCGGCCTGGAACTGCTCGTTCGTCACGAAGGGTGTGGACGCCTCCTGAGATGGACCAGGACGGCTGATGTCGCCTGTTATCAACCCTTGAGTAGACACCGACTCTGTGGATTGGCTCACAGTCACTTGAGGTTGTGACTGTATGAGACTTCCACCCAATCCTCGAGTCGAATCTGGAGGATTCGTCTCTATGGGTGTTAAGGCAGGCTCAGGTTGCGCCTGCGAACCAGACACCACGTTGGTTGGTTGCGGCTCAAGATTGAGCGAAGAAGTGCCGGCAACACTTGTCGTTGTGGTCAGCGTAGTATCTGGTGCGTTGGTGACGGCTGGGAAGATGGACTCCAGTTGAATGCTAAGTCTCCTGGGAGTCCTCCTTATCAGACTTATTTCCTCGTCAGACTCCGTGTCAGACGAGGTGGCTGTGTGAGGAGTGAGGTCTGGATGGACGTCCTCCAGTGCCTGACCCGTCACCGGTGGAAGTGAAGTTTGCCCCATTTCGACTTCGGGCTGTGCTACTGGTAGAAGAACCTCCTCAATGGTTTCTTCGAGCACGCCAACATGAACAGGCACTTCCACTTGGTATTCATGTTCAGGAGCCTCGAGCGCCATCTCGGTAGCCACGACGTCTATCAAGGTCTCATCTACGTCGGGCATCGGCTCTTCGATCAAGGGAGACTCCTGTTGAAGCTCCTGAGCGACAACATCTATCATCGCGTCGTCAGGGCTTGGTTGGTGTTCCGGTTGGGGAGGGCTCACATGGTAATCTGCCGGGGGCCTTCTGATCATTTGCTCCGTTAAATGGTGTTCCCGGCAGAATCTTTGATACTCAGCTCCCGCGGGGTCGGCAAGCCTGAGTAGTTGGAGCGGAATCGGCATCGACGGTTGGTCCAAGTCCGTGAGCCGTGGATCGTGGAAGAACTTTAGCCTTGGCGGCTGATAGTTTCCACCAGGAGGTAGCTGGGGGATGTTCTCGGCATGTAACTCCATGAACTCCCTGATGATCACATTGAACCATCGAGCATAGGGCACGTTCTTCGAGCGTCGGTTCTCCTTCTGCCGAATCTGGTCCGCGAGGTCATTCCAGATTAGCTGAGCGTAGTCATAATTTCTTGATAAGGCGATGCCGTGGAAGATCCTCAAAATATTGCTGTTGCCCTTATCGAATCCTGCGTGCTTGGGCGACAGACACTTATTCACTATTCCGAATAGTGTCTTCCACGGGTGTGGGATTCCGCTGCTCTGGACCTGAGCTAATCTTGTGAGCGGTGGATGGTATCCCATGTGCAAAAAGTCCTGAATCATCTCTGCGTCTGTCGGGAGCGGGTCGTAGTTGTCGTTGTGCGGCAAGTCCAGCATCATCCCGAACTGGCTCTTGCTCATGTGAATATGCCGCATCCCGAGTTGTGTAGTGAAGGAGAATGCCCCATTTGCTGCAACTCCTTGTATGTATCCCCAGAATTGCTGGAGATAGACCATCGACACTGATGCAGTGACCGTTAACGCATGCCAGATGGGGTGGCCTTGTAGGATTGATACGATGATCTTGTCTGGACACCTAAACGTGTTCAGATCGAGCTGAAAGTTCGTATCCTGAACCTTCAAGTACAAATTGTGATCATATATATGGTTGTATCTTGGGTAGCGATCCATCTGAAAAATAAGAGATATAAAAGTATATTAGATCAATTTTATTTTCAGTTGAAATATGAATAAATTTCATCAAACTATAGTAATATTGTAAATAATAGCATGTTTGATGAATTTTGAATTGAAATCATATCAAATGCATAGTGTAAGTTCAATTTTAAAAATCGTGATGGCATGAATGTAATTTCGAATGAAATATATGTCGTGTGAAAAATAGTTCGAAATTTCGCTAAGTATTAAATCAGTAAGTCACTGTTCATGCCGAGAAAATTTTCGGTCGAGAAAATTGAATTGCAATTTGATTTCCTATATCTTGATTTCAATTGAAAGAATTCTGTCTGAAAGCATGGCGAGCGGACAGTGAGAGTTTAAAGTCTATACTTCCGGGAGCTCCTGAAAGCAAGCTGGGGAGATTGGCTCTGGTAGAAACTCTTGGCGAACAGATTAGAAATCGCATGAAGCTCAGGCTCCCAAATCTGCTGTCTGGGTAAGCTTGTCTGTTTGGTTTATTCTAAGGATGGTTTTTGCTGGTAGTTAACTGGGGACAACCGGTGGTCTAATTTCGGACATTGTTTCTCACGTTGTCAGCAGCATATTTATGTGATATTTGTCAGAATATGTGTTGATCTGGTTCATTCCTGAAAGATCAACTGTCAACTTATTCTATAACTTTTCCATGAATTCCATAGTTCCTCTCCATTTTTCATCGTGAATCATCTATATATCCACCATGTTTGCCTACAGCTGAATTTATATTTGCTGTAGATATGCTATCACAGTGTATGGGATTCCATGCTTGTATATTGTGCATTTTCCAATTGCTTGCTTTGGAAAATTGTTTCTTCCATTTGTTTAATTAATTATAATGTTATTATCATCACTTCCAGGCTTCAAGGGAAATCCCAAATAGTACAGGATGAACTATTTAAACTAGGCGAGCAAATGGTTCAGAGTCCTGAGGGTACCAGAGCTTTGGCTTTAGAGCTTTGCCGTGAATTTGAGGACAAGTTTCTCCAGCACATCACGACAGGGGAGGTAATTTCGAGGACAAAATTGCACTTGCTTTCATATACTATTGGTATGTATGGAATTTATCCTTGACAGTACTTGCCTCACCTCTTGGTTCATTGAACACGTTACTTTTAGTTCAGCGACAGTTATAGGTCTCATTTATCTGAATGCAGGCCCAGATATCTCTGAGAATAAAGTAGAAAGCGGGTAGTTGACAGGAAATTGATCTTTTTCCCTGAATGCTTTGACTTTTCTATAGATTGCGTCACCGCGGAATGGGCGTATGATGCCTTGGAAACTTAAGCATGCATTACATTCTGGTTCTCCATTTTCATTGCATTATATGTGGAACCATTGCTATTGTTTCGTTCTTGTAATTGTTCTATAGATGAAATCATGTCTTCCGGCATTTATAAACCTTTGGGAATGTTACTTCAGGGAGGTGGGTGGAAAGTTGTTGCTTCATTTGAAGGGAATTTCCCCAATAGAATCAAGCAACTCCCTTTGGATAGGCATTTTGACATCAAGAACGTGAAAAGGGTAAGCAATCAACCATTTAGCCTCACATATTTGGTATCTCTTTGAGTATGCTTTATTCTGATGATTGGTACATCCAGATCGTGCTTGAAGCAGATGGTTATCAACCTTATCTTATCTCTCCTGAGAAAGGGCTGAGGTCCTTGATTAAGGGTGTCTTAGAGTTAGCAAAAGAACCTTCAACCCTTTGCGTGGATGAGGTAAACATAAATTTTCCTCTCCAAATTTTTTCCTGAATATTCATGTCTTTGTATATATTCTTGTTATATATTTTATAAAGGGTCAATATACCCACAGTTTATGAAGACAAATTTGTGTTGATAATATCTATATCCACTATCAGGTGCAACCACTCTGAGATTGTTAAAATAAGTTAACAATTCAGAGTTTTATAGTGGCATTGTCTATTGTATTATCAGATAAACTCTTGTTCTTTGTGTTCCTTTCTTATAATTTTTAATTATGAGTTTTAATATTTTTCAAATTAGGTACATCGGGTACTCATTGAAATCGTCTCAGCAGCTGCAAATGCCACACCAGGCCTTGGAAAGTATCCTCCTTTTAAGCGAGAGGTCAGTTCTCTGATTTTAGCTAGAGTTGTTTGAGTAAATCATGTTTCACAAATATATTAAATTTATTACCAATCTTTCTTCAGGTTCTGGCGATTGCCATAGCTGCACTGGAAGGATTCAAGAATGAAGCAAAAAACATGGTGGTGGCGCTTGTTGATATGGAACGGGCATTTGTTCCTCCACAACATTTTATACGCTTGGTGCAGCGGCGGTAAGTTGATTTATTTCACTTAATTAGATTTAATAGTGCATGCAATGAATATTTAAACTTTCCGAGTTTTTGACCTCTAAATTTATTTTTCATTTAATTCTATCAAAGCTCTTCTAGTCATGATCTTTTAGTCTTTCATAGGATGGATAGGCAACGACGTGAAGAGGAGCTTAAAGGTGGCCAATCGTCTAAAAAAGCACTGGATGCTGAGCAGTCCATAATGAATAGGGTGCAGAATCTATTTATGGAACCATATTAATGATATAGCCTATGCAGAGCAGTCCATAATGAATTTGTAGTTTATCTTGCATGCTAGGCGCTTAATGCTTATCTATGTTAAATGCTTGATTCAGGCCACTAGTCCACAGACAGGAAGCCAACAAAGTGGGGGAAGCTTAAAATCGATTAAAGATGGTAAATCTAATCAACAAGAAAAAGAGAAAGATGCGCAGGAAGGATCGGGTTTGAAAACTGCAGGACCAGAGGGGGAGATTACTGCAGGTTCACGTTCACATCTGTCTTAATATCTGGCCGTCTTTGTTATAGTTTTTATGTGGGTGTGCAACTGGTTGAAATGGCGAAGCAATTGGGACTATGATGTATTGAAAATAATTCATGACATTCACAGTTTAGCTTAATTCATGACATTCACAGTTTAGCTTGGTGGAATAAGATGTTACCTTTGTCGATATTGTTGTTGGCATCGTCTTAAACCCTGTATTACTTCTGCAGGTTTCCTATTGAAGAGAAGTGCAAAAAATAATGGATGGAGTAAAAGGTGGTTCGTCTTGAATGAAAAAACAGGAAAAGTGAGAACTTTTAGACTTCAGCTAGTAACCAAGAGATGATTTATTTCCCCCCATATAGCTTGCCTTTCATGTGATAAATGCTGAAGATAAATATGTATTCTTATGTTTAAATCAAGCTTCCATTTCTCATTTTATTTGTATCTTAGGATTTTAACATGCTTCCAGTTTATCGCCAATTGATCTGATGTTAGTGACACTTTCGCTTCAGTCGTGTTTTTAAATCAATGTTGTCAAAGATTACTGCGGAGACTATGTTCTAACTGATCAAAGTATCAAATTCAAATGTCCTTTGTATAGTTATGATTATATCTGTTTCTTTCGCCCAAACTTAGTGTCCAGCTAATTATTTCATCTTATGTGGTTCTATGAATGCAGCTTGGGTACACCAAGAAACAAGAAGAGCGTCATTTTCGTGGTGTCATCACTTTGGAGGTATTAAATACACTATGCTGTGCATATAGACCATATCTGGATATTTTAAAATCTAATAGAGCCTTTGTATATTAGTCTGAGTGTTAGTTACTGAAGCCAGGATTCTGTTGTGTTTAAATATTTGGTGAAATCAGAGTAAAGTCAAAACTTTTGTCATTTGGCATATTGTCGGATTTTCAACAAATGATCAAGTTTCTGTAGAACTTAAGGCTATGTGCTTTGACTAACTAATTGAAGAAACAGGCATAGAACGGTTTCCATTCAGGTATTTTTTGTCTATTAATTGGGAAATAAGGCTGCGTGGTCTCAAATTAAGCCTTGACCAGGCTGATGAAACCTAATCCACTAAGATATGAAGGCCTTGAGGTTATCACTCTTCGTGTGATCTTTGACACTCAGCCCTGTTTTCATTTAGGATATCATAGGCAAGCAGTCATGCCGATTGTAGCTTCTGTATGGGTAGGGTATACACTACTTTCAGCAGTCTAAACATGTTCTATAGTGTAACATTGCTGTTGTCAGATTGGCATCCTACTGGGTTTTGTTTCTAAAACAGCTGTTATATAGGATGTGGTTGGCTTATTAAAATGCTAATGTATTTGAAATTACCAGGAATGTAATCTTGAAGAAGTTGCTGAAGAGGAAGACTCGTCTTCAAAAAGTTTGAAAGATAAAAAAGCAAACGGGCCCGATAAGGAAAAGCCTCCCAGTCTTGTATTCAAGATAACTAGCAGAGTACCTTATAAGACCGTTCTTAAAGGTTCTTCCTAAATGAGTTTATCTCTTGGGAAGCCAAACATCCTAAAAAACTCATTTTGGTTTACTGGAAAAAACTAACTATTCGTTTACTTATACCTTTAGCCCACAGTGCGGTTCTTTTGAAGGCGGAGAGTGTGGCGGATAAGACAGAGTGGATAAACAAATTAAGAAACGTCATCAGTTCCAAAGGAGGTCAAGTGAAGGCTGATTCAGGTCCTATGCGACAAAGTCTTTCCGATGGTTCTCTGGTATGTTTTCCACAGATTCAGGTCCCACGATATTCTTGTTGTGTGTCAATTTTTAATAGGTTTTTTGGAACTCTATATTCATTCGATCTTCTCTCACATATACGTATTGCTCCGTGATTGTGTAATCTATTCGTCCTATGAGATGCTTTCTTTTATTAGTATGTGAATTCTATTTTAGTTTCCTCTGATGTGTTTTCGCATGTGTAATGAATGTGTCTGTGTATGTTTGCTTGCCTTTGATTGGCCTTTCAGGACAGGATGGCTCGGAAACCTGCAGATCCAGAGGAAGAACTTCGATGGATGGCTCAAGAAGTGCGCGGTTATGTCGAAGCTGTTCTTAACAGTCTTGCAGCCAATGTTCCGAAGGTGTTTGATCGAAGATCCTTCTCCTCAGCTTTGATTAATCATCAGTTGCATCCTCTCTAAAATTATCATCTTAATTTGATAATTAACAGGCTGCTGTTCTTTGCCAAGTCGAGAAGGCTAAAGAAGACATGCTTAATAAGCTGTACAGTTCTGTGAGGTAAGCTTCATTTCCTGCATCTAATTATTATCCTGTATAGAAGAATGTTCATCTTACATTATTTGCGCGAGTCTTCTACCAAGTATTCTATTTCTTAGTAGTTATTACAACATCGAACAGATAGACAGTACTCTCTAACCTGCGTTTTCTCTTCTCTTTCTATATCCGAACCTTTAGTGCCCAGAGTCCATCGAAAATAGAAGAGCTACTTCATGAAGACCCGAACGTGAAGCGCCGGAGAGAGCGCTTCCAAAAACAATCATCTCTCCTTTCCAAGCTCACGAGGCAATTGAGCATCCATGATAATCGTGCACCCATAACCTCCGTCGACCCCTCCAGCGGAGGTAACTTAGTCTCTCTCTCTCTCAATTTTCTCATGATTAGGACTGTCTTATATCAGACTTTTCTTCGATAAGCAACTAAAAGGAACCATACCCCACTTCACTATTATGTGTAGTACAATGTGCTCCAATCAACATCATTTAGCCTTAGGATGAATCTAACTTAACATGGTATCAGGAGGATTCAATCTGTTTGTTCGACTCACCATTACCCAGTTTGATATGTCAGTCTTTTGGCATTAAACCCTGTTAGTCTTTGAGATTTGTCACCCCATGTTCAGTTGTTGAGTCCGTCTTAGCAGCAATAACTAGTCTTGGGATGAAACAGTCTAATTAATGACCGAGGATATGCTGCATGCAAAATATAACCCCTTTGCTTATATGATATTTTTGTTTCTCAAATTAAATGAAATAACCAGACGGTGGTAGCCCAGTCCCGAGCAGCCCATCGTCGACGGGCGACGATTGGAGATCAGCATTCGATGCAGACTTAGAAAAATTTCCTAAGTGTTGAAGTTGAAATCGTGACTGTAGTCGATCAATTTTACGATCGAGAAAAATTCCGTGTAAATTTACGATCGAGAAATTACATCTCAGGTAAATTTACTATCGAAAAATTTTCCTCGATTGAATAAAATTTTCGATTTGAAATTTGTCGAGCGGTATGTGATTTTCGATTGTAAGTAAAAAAATTTTTTTTCGCTGCGATATAATTATATCGAGAAATTAATCAACGAGAGAATAAGTCAACCATCGAGAAATTTTTCAATCAATTAAGTCCGAAGCGGCGAATTTTACGATCGAAAAATTAAGCGTTGAAAAATTAATTTTTTTTTTCGCTGCTAAATTTTTACGACCAAAATCCAATTAACACGAAAATTCTATTTTACGATAGTAAGTTTTACGCTCGATAAAATTTGCATCTAAATTGTCTAATCAGTGCGTAAGTTTTTCGCTCACAAAAATCCTAATTAGATTTCTCGATGGTAAGTAAATGTTTTCGGTCAAAATCGTCTATCTTAGCGACTAAATCAGAATTTTACCGATCGAAAAACTAATTCGACACAAACAGTATCTCAATTAAATCGGAATTCAAATAAGACTGTTTGCGATCGACAAAGTTCTTCGATGGCTTTAAACATTCAAATACCCAGTTTCATCAAAACTCAAATTACAGTCGAAGATGCAGATTTTCCGAAGATTCATTCAACCAGATTCATAGAGAATATCGAAACTATCTTAAATGCATGCATTAAACTCAGATAAAATTCAAAATCAAGCCGCAAACACTATAAAATAGTTACGGTTTTTCTCAGTTTTGAAGAAAAGTCGAGAATCTAATCTTAATAATGCGAAAAACTACAAAATGCAGATGCTAATAAAGTTCAATCACACGCAAATGTCAAAAGAATCTCATTTCTACCTTAAACAGAGTTTGGTGTTGAAAATCGAAAGATTTTGAGAATTTTAAGCTGTCTGTGAAAGTTTTTCGCTAGAGAGATTTTTTTGCGATTAGGGTTGCGTGAGAAAAAGTTTTTCGACTGACAAAAGTTAAACTTTTATTAACTGGCATTAAGTCAATGTTGGGTTTGCGATTGGACGTTTTGCGATTAAATGGATCAGGTCCATTACTATTTACGATCGAGAAACTTATGATCGTGAATCAAGTCTTCTATCTAGTTTCTCGATCGTAAGTACTTCTAAAATTTTCAGACTGATCCCTATTTCAAAATAAAACCCTCCCTTAGTAATTAAAAATAAATGCAATTAACTCCCTGTATTTTCTGTGTAGTAACGTCTAGCTCCCCTGGCAGAAATTTAAAAATCTGTACCACTTAGAGATAAGCGTTAGTAATAATGGAGTTAATCAACACTTATTTTTGGCAATTTTATCTTTGAAAGATTTGGTCTTGTATCTATCTCCTCTCTTTGTAGTGTCGACGTCTCACTCCTTAATTTTAAAAGATCTGAAATGCTCAGAAAAAAAAACGTCAAAAATATTTGGAGCTAATCTACAAGTCTTATACTTGCTCCCCCTCAAATGATGCACAAGAATTGACTAATTATGCAAGCATATGAAATCAATTCAAGTCACGAGCACACAAATTTACCAAGTAAGCATGTATACATGGTCCCCGAAAACATGTACTTTAAAATATTGTGTGAGGGTAGAAACAATGAAAAATTTATCGCATTTAAACAATTCAGTACCAATGCAATCTAACATTGCATTTAGAATGTGCGATACACTAAAGAAATTCGCATTTATTCAATTCAATGCATATGAAACATAACATTTCATGTCAAAATGTGCGAATTTTATTATTTATCATATTTATTATTATATATATGTATATATATATATATTTATTTTTTGTTTTTATTTATGGGGTCAGATTATTTTGCTTCGATCAATCGTCACGCCTAAAATTTTACGAGACATTTGAAAGAAGAAAATGCCGTCAAGTCATGTCGTCAAACTAAAGTCCTAAGTCCATAGACTGGTCCATTTCGACAACTCTCACTAGGTTCGCTCTTGCTCTCAATTAGCTATCGTGGGATTTTTATATTTTTATCACTCAAGTCAACACAAGCAATTTTTAGTCAATTTACCTGTGATCGAGGCATTTTTAATCTTTTCACCTAAGCGAGAGACCGTCTATGTGGAATCAAAGGGTTGTAAGGGTTATAATTTGGCTAGGACTTAGAACGGAAGGAATTTAAAGGGAAGTGAGCTTATCTCTTAACCGTCTTCCAATTCTACGTCCGTCTCCCTTTTTTTTCGGCGTCTTTCTGCTTTTCAATCTTTTCTCCCTCTTTTTCTTTTAAGAACTATCCCTTTTTATGTTATGCTCAAGCTGAAGCTCCGCTTCTCCATGAGGCTCTAGGAGATTATCGCATGCGAAGTTCTTTTTGTTGGTTCTCGGGCCGATACCGTGCTCCTCTTCTCTTAATCCCAATTGAGGTTTCAGAGATTATCAATTTGGAGAAGTTCTCGGTTATGGAATTCGTACCCGAGGCTGCACTCCTCTTCTTGTTTCCCGATATAAGACCGGATTATCGTTGGAGAAGTTCACTTCGTGGTGCTCCTCTTCCAGCCGTTCTGACGAGCGTACGAGATTATCGTTGAAGAAGTTCACAGCAGGAACCATGCCACTTTCTACAAGGTAGTCGGAAGGCCGGTTCCTTTGGTCATTTTCCTGACGATCTAACGCAAGATGAGTATGACACCAAGAATCACTAGGTAAGACAAGTAATTTATGTGTGACTCACTCGAGAAGTAGATCCAAAGAAAGGAAAAAGGAACAGGGCTTGAATCCTCACGCATGTAGAGTGACTTTGTGTCTAGTGGAACAATCAAATGACCTTTTAGACACAAGAATGCGACTTAGACTGACAAATTTTAAGCAATTAAATCGATCGCATGTCGGGGGTAAAATTCTAAGTGACTTTAGATCAAAGCATCCTAAAGGATTTCGTCATACCCCTTTATATTATATTTATTTTTATTTTTATATTATTTTTATCACGCAAGATAAGGACAAATAAGCATAGAAAACACATAGAATAGAGCATGTGATAGCACAGAAGATCATGTAATGCACATATTACGGAAGATTCAACATGCCTAATTTTCCGACAAGGAATTGAAATCGTTTCTCATCCAAGGCCTTGGTGAAAATGTCGGCTAGTTGAAACTCCGTGTTCACAAAGTACATCTCTATCGTGCCTTTTTCTACGTGATCTTTGATAAAATGATATCTAATGTCTATGTGTTTTGTGCGTGAATGATGAACAGGATTGCAAGTAATGGCGATTGCACTCTGACTATCACTATATATGGGTATATTATTTAGATTGTACCCATAGTCGCGAAGCTGTGTCCGCATCCACAGCATCTGTGAGCAACAGCTGGCGGCAGCTACGTATTCTGCTTCTGCCGTCGAAGTGGACACACATTTTTGCTTTTTGGATGACCAGCAAACCAGCTTTTCGCCTAGAAATTGAGCGCCACCGGACGTGCTTTTCCTGTCCATTCGGCAACCTGCATAGTCAGCGTCAGTGTAGCCGATAAGTTTAAAATTCGTACCCTTTGGATACCATAGGCCAAGGGTAGAAGTGCCCTTTAGGTAGCGTAAAATTCTTTTGACCGCGAGCATATGGGATTCTTTGAGATCGGCTTGAAAACGGGCACACAAGCACGTGGCAAACATGATATCCGGCCGACTCGAAGTGAGGTAGAGAAGAGATCCAATGATGCTGCGATACAGTGTGATGTCGACCGATTTACCAGAGGGATCGACATCCAACTTGCAGCTTGGTGACATAGGAGTGCTGAGAGGCTTGCTCTGGTCTTGATGGAATTTCTTCAGAATATCCTTGATGTATTTTGTCTGACTGATGAAAATTCCATCATTGAGCTGCCTGACTTGAAGGCCTAAGAAAAATTGCATCTCTTCCATGTGACTCATCTCGAATTTGCTCTTCATGAGATCTTCAAACTTCTTGTGGAGCCGAGGATTTGTTGATTCGAAGATGATGTCGTCGACGTATACTTGGACGACCATCAGATCTTTGTCATGTCATTTAATGAAGAGAGTTGTGTCTATCGTTCCTCGTATGAATCCAGACTTCACGAGGAAATCACTCAGGACATCGTACCAAGCACGTGGGGCTTGTTTTAGTCCATAGAGAGCTTTGTCCAAGCGATAGACATGATCGGGATGTTCTTGATCAACGAAACCTTCCGGCTGAGCGACGTAGACTTCTTCTTTTAACACGCTGTTGAGAAAGGCGGTTTTAACATCCATCTGATAGACTTTGAAGTCTTTGTGAGCCGCATAAGCCAGCAGGAGGCGAATAGCTTCGATACGGGCAACAGGAGCATAAGTCTCGTCATAGTCGATGCCTTCCTGTTGATTGTATCCCTTAGCAACTAGCCTTGCTTTGTTCCGGATCACTTCACCATCTTCATTCTTCTTATTCTTGAAAACCCAATTTAGTTCCGACCACTGTTTTCCCATGTGGACGGGGTACCAAGGTCCACACTTGAAGTCGTTCGAATTGATTGATTTCCTCTTGCATTGCAATTGTCCAATACGGGTCTCGAAGTGCGTCTGCTACTTTGGTAGGCTCGTTTTGGCTCAGGAAGCAACTGAAAAGACTGTGTTGACGGCGTGTCCTCACACCAACCCAAGGATCGCCAATTATCTGATCAACCGAGTGGCCTCTCGTCCACTTGCGCTCATGAGGCAAGGCTGAAGTCGATGCGTCAGCCATCTGTGGATCTAAATTGCCTATAGTCTCCGATTGATCATTTGTCTGAGGAAGTTCCAATACTGCACTTGGATTGATCGTCTCTGATGATACTTCCTCGATGACCACTGTAGGTTCTTCGGTGTTCTGTGGCAATTCTGCATCGGGTGGGGTAGAGGTGTGAGATGAACTTGGTACGTCGGTCTCGTTCGGTAGATAATCCATTGTTGGTGTAGGCATGTATGGCCGATATACCGGTTCGAAGAGAGAATCCAAGTCGTCTATTGCAAGTCTCGTTGCTTCGTCTGACACTGATCCTGAAGTTGTTGCCATCTTTTGTTGGTTTTGTGCCAACACACCAGTGATTACGGGTTCTGAAATGTTGTCGTCAGAAGCCAACGGGTTGAGAATGGGTCCTGATCTGATTTGAGCAGGAACCAACGGGTGAGGCACGGGTCCTGGACTGAATTGACCAGAAGCCATCTCTGCCACTTCGTGGAAAGTGACATTATAGCTTTCCTTAATAGTTCGGTTAGACTTGATGTATACTCGGTACACTTTTGATGTTGAAGAATACCAGACAAACGTAGCTTCGAATGCTTTAGGGTCGAACTTTGCACGTTGCTCTCGGTCGTTCGCCACAAAGCACTTGCACCCGAAGACTTTAAGGAAAGAGATGTTGGGCACTCTATTATTCACAATCTCGTACGGAGTCTTGTTGAACAGTTTGTGAACCACCGTCCTGTTTTGAGTAAAACAAGCGGTATTGACTGCTTCAGCCCATAGAAAGTGTGGAAGTCCCGATTGGATCAGCATTGTACGAGTGGCTTCCATTAGTGTTCGATTTTTCCTTTCAACGACCCAATTTTGTTGATGTGTTTTGGCGGCTGAAAATTGTTGAGTTATTCCAAGTTTCTGATAAAACTCACTGAGGTGATTGTTCTTGAACTCAGTGCCGTTGTCTGTTCGAACAACTTGAATAGTCTGTTGCAGCAGATTTTGAGTTGTGTTCACAAAATTGACAATCAAGTCACCAGTCTCATCTTTAGTTCGGCGGAACTTAATCCACGTGTAGCGAGAATAGTCATCCACAATCACTAGGACATACTTTCTTCCATTGATACTCTCAGTCTGCATCGGACCACAGAGATCCATGTGAATTAGTTCCAATGGTCGAGAAGTAGACGCAATTTGCTTGACGTGATGAGATGCTTGCTTCGTTTTTCCTAGGTGACATGCCGAACAGTGTTGCTCCTTTTGTAGTAGTATAGTTGGAAGATCGTGAACCAACTTTTTCGTAGAAAGGCGTTGGAGAGCTTTCATATTCAGATGAGACAGTCGTTGATGCCATAAGCTGTTCCTCTGTAAATCAGTCTGAGAAATGAGGCATACAGCTGTCGCGGGCCGCACAGACGTCAGGTTGATCGTGTAAAGATTGGATCTCCGAAGTCCTTGAAGGAGTTTTGTGTCCTGACTATCCAAAATTCTGCACCGGTCAGCATGGAAGACCACCTGGAAGCCTTTGTCACAGAATTGGCCTATGCTGAACAAGTTATGGCGGGGGCATTCGACGTATGAGACATCTTTGATGGTCAGATTCTTCAGACTGATATCCCCAAGTCCTAGAATCGGGGCTGAATCGTTGTTCCCAAATCTGACTTTGCCGTTAGGTCGGTCTTTGTAGTTGCTCAGCAGCTCTTGATTACCAGTCATGTGTGTGGAGCAACCAGAGTCGAGGTACCACACATGATGGATCTGCAAAAATAATTTAGAGAGCTTTAGGTACCCACTTAAATATGGGTCCTCTCGGATTAGCAGATATAGTTTTGGATTCAGATATGACTCCTAAATCTATTTTTGGAAGAGTCTTAATAACCCATTGCACTTTTGAAAAAGTGGATTTGGGTTTTGCCTCTATAAGAGACTTGGCCCTTTTGGCTTTTGTCGTCCTAGGCGGAGATTTAGGAACCCATTTGGGTTGAACCTTACAGGGAAGGTTAATTTCAGCACGTACAAATGCTTTGGAGGGTTTGACTGAGGAAAAGATCTTTTCTTGTGATAGTCTCCTAAGGTGCTTGGGGGATTTAATTTCTACGGGATACCTTAGGTGAGTACATTCATGTACGGCGCCATAAGCTTTCTTTATGGCTGGATCTTGTTTCCTACGTGTCTTCCTAGTGGCATTTGTTTCAGAATGATTAATTTTTGACGTAGACCCTATTTCGAATTTGGTGCTTCTAAAGGTGATCGGCTGAAGTGAATAAGTAGAAGCAACTATCTTAAAAGTGGAAATAGCTCTTTTATTTCTACGAGTGTCTTTTATTGTAAAAGAAGGAGTAGCATGCGCAGAAACATTTAAATCTAATGTCTCCTTCTTTATCTTAGTGCTAGACACTCTCGCCTTTGTTTTTAGTGCTGACGCTACGCTCCCTGTAGACGTAGGTAAAGTGAAATTAGTCATAACACTTTTAACAGAATTATTTTACAATATTTATCTTTCAAAGGCGATTTTTCATTTTTCACGCTTTTTGTAATAGCGTGAGAGGTAGTTTGGAAGGACGAGGAAGCCTTGAGATTTTTCATCTCCTTAAAGAATTTTTTCTTTTCAGCTTCGAAATTCTCTCGTTCTTTTTCTAACTTTGCCTGCGACTCCTCTATCTGTTTTATGATAGGGGGTTTGTAGAGTTTTATAATTAATTGTTTTAACTTCCTCGTGGTGTGTTCGAGAGTCAGGAGGTAGAATTTGAACTAAATTGCAGACAGGTGTTAGAGTTTCTTTCTTATTTTTGTCCCTTTCATTTAGTTCTTTGTAGTCAAAGGGGATTTCTGGACCATGTGGACCTTGTCTAATGGATGAATCGAAAGTATTTTCATAAGACGATTCAGTAAAATTTCTAAGGGAGGTTATTCCTAAGCCCATGTGTTTAACATCGTATATTTCTTTCTTTTGTAAAACACACGGGTTAGTGAAACATATGCCTTCTATAGGATTATAGAACTCTATATCCTTGGGTTTGTTCAAAAATATCGTCTCTTCGGATTGTCCCCTACGCGTAACTATATCGTCTAATTTCTTTACTTTGGCATATAGTTTCTTGCGTTCCTCACTTAGGAGAGTATAATTATTTTCCACGGTTAGTTTAGCGGCTTGACAGGCATCGAAATCCTTACTAAGCTCACTAATCTTAGCATTCGATGTTTCTAATTGAGCTTCTAAGTTAGTGATCTTAGAGGTAGCTTCGGTTATCCTACAATTTAAAATGGCTTTCTCGTTGAGATTTCTAACCAAGCAATTGTAGTTATTTGCTAGCCTATCTTCTAATTCCTTAATCTTTTCACTCTGTTATCCTAGTTGAGGTTGACTAGTCTCTCTAGACTGTAGGCTCTTAGTAAGTTCATCTATTTTTGCACTAGAGCTCCTAAGTTCTTGTTCGAGACTATCTATCTCCTCATGAGCTCTCTCAAGTTCGTTCTCTACTTCCATTTTACTTTTCTGCTCACGTTTCATGTTAGCATATTGCTTTTGATATGATTCTAACATGGTCAATAATGTGGAAGGAGTGACTACCTCGTTTGAAGACGTGGATGAGTTGTCGTCGTCCGTACGAGTGGATGTTTCGGCGTCCAATTCGTTGTCGAGACGGGCCATGAGGGCTTAGTTCTCTTCTTCGGAGTTCGACGTGTCCTCGAGCCATTGGTCCTGTTCGGCCATGAGAGCTACTCCAGCTTCTTTCTGTTTTGTCAATTGAAACTTCCTGGAGTAGTAGTTTGCATCTCTTTTCTTCGGGAGAGTGCACTCTCTGGCGAAGTGACCTGCTTTGCCACAGTTAAAGCATTTGTTAGTCTCTTTGGGATTCTTGACTTCGGAACTCTCCGGAGCACGTTCTTTGTTATTGGAGCTTGTAGTCCGAAATCTATTGGCTGAGGTTGAAGACTTCTTCTTGAAGTACTTCTTGCTCATCATTTGTCCAATGAGAGCTAACTGTTTTCCAAGGGTTTTCATGTTCGGCTCGACGTCGGAGTCCAATTCATTTTGTTGGCAATAGGAGGAACATAAAAGAAAGATGAATTTTTAGAATAATCATATGCGCTTCCTCGTTCTTAAAATTATTTTCTAAGGGGTATACTGAATCATAGTCACTCGACAGTGGTATTTCCAGTGTTTTGTAACTATTATTAAGCAGTTGCACTTCGTTGTCAAGACCGCATGTCGCCGCTGACCCATGTTCTTCCTCGAACAAGGAGGGCCTAGCAAACTAGTAACAAGTCAGGACCCCTAAGCCAACTCTGTCAATGACCATTCGGTCTAAGGTCCACGTATACTACTATAGTCAATCAACCGATCATTGACACTCAACGAGTAGTTAGCCATGTGATCGTCGATTACGAGTCGTATCCAAATATAAGTTATTCCCCGATTCAACTCATATCAATGTTACGACCTCCCACTTCCCAAGTGAACCATTGACTCAATCATTTAGGAGTCGTCAACAAATAAGTCATTATCGACATTCAGTCACCCTACTGATGTCTAAGACTTATGGACAAATTTAATATATGAGAATAATAGCTCACAGATGCCCCATCTCTCATCCCATGAGAATTGGTGACAAAACTCGCTATATATAGGCTATATTTACTTACCATCTTACCTGATGCCAAGTAAGAACTAATTTAAAAAAATAATATGCCTATAAAGGAATTACTTGTAAAATCAAATATAACATTCATTCCATAAATATTCGAATACAATATTCAAATATTATAATGTGAATAACACGTTTACGTCTATGCCCTATTCATTACATTCTTGAATGGCATTCCGAGAGCATATCCCCAACAATCTCCCACTTGAACTTGGTGACATATGTTGTGTGTATCAAATGCTCGTCTTCTACGGACGTTATACATCACTGCCATTATAAAAGGCACAGTGAACGGGTCGATCACGTTTCCGCGGTGTTATCTTCTGCACGGCTATGCAGTAATTTTCAATGATACATGCATGTGGGCCCTGACATTACCAAACAAGGATCAAAAGAAGAGCTTAAATGTCTTAGCATGAAGAACACCTTGCAGTGTGTGTAGTGTGTGTTTTTCTTAGGAAAGGTACAAGGTGTCTTACTTTGTGAATTCTTTTGATAAACCCTAATTAGGGTAAGTAAGGGCTTTATATACCACAATTAATTAGTATATTAAAGCCCAATAACCAAGCATATACTAAATTACGTATGTCTCACCAAACTACTACAACCCACTTAATAACAAAATAAAACCCCTGACTTAAATAATTGAAGGACGCTACAAAATATTCCTAACAATCTCCCTCTTAGCGTCCTTTCCGCCTTGGCGTCCTTTGCGTCTTCTTTTTCTTGGGTTTCACCAGTGAGTAGACTGATCGTCTGAGTCCTAAGAAGACCTCATACGATCTCAACCTTCTACAAAAGGAAAGTCGCTCAGAGATGGCATCGATCAGCTTTTCGTAATTCTCTTTGACTTCGACCTCCTCGAATCTCAGTTGTTCCAGAATCATTCTGAGTTTGCTTCGAATGATCAGAAGAGTTCCGTCACAGAACTTGGGAATCTCTGAAGTCTTCATAAGACTTTTCTCTCCCTTATAGTTGACGTAGACCACGGATGGATCGTCGTCTTCATTGATGATGTGACCTTCACCATAACCAACCTCTGGGAGTTCGAAAGATGGCTTTGTGAGATTCACCTTCTTCAAGTTACTTTCTAGGGCCATTAGAAGGTCATGAATTGCGTTGAACTTGACTTGGCGCAACATGAATTGCTTTAGAGTATTGTAGCCCAACTTGAGATCCGGATTCTGAAGAGTTCCAAGCATCTTGTAGATTCCTACTATTTGTTCGATGTCTTCACCTCTGATGTATGCGAGGTCGGCCTCATTTAGTTCTTCGACTTCGTAGTTTTCTCGTCGCATTTTTGTAGATGGGAAAATCTATAAGGTTGTAGCGATCCTTTCGTACTCCCAGGACTTATCTGATTCTGGGTCTTTTCGCCTCTTCTTTTTGGAGTGCATCCAAGCCAATTCCTTTTCCCTTCAGCATGAGTATTTGACGGAGAGAGAGAGAGAGAGCAGGTATTGGTGGGCTTTGTTCATGTGAAGATGGGTCAGACCGTTAAGTTCCAGCTCATCCAGCTTTTTAATTTTGTCTTCCTTCCTCCAGATTCTCCTTCGAATCTCTTCTTAATATGGAGCCTTTACTTTGGCATTTTCCCATGGCAGGTTAAGATCTTCTCCCATCTTCGACTTTGAAGGGGGGCAGTCCTCATCAATGACTGTGTGTTGGAGGAGCTCGGGATGATCAGGAATTTGTGCGTCGTAGTCTTTACCTTCCTCGAGTTCCTGTTATTCGATTCTGACCAGGCTTATGTTCGCCTTCATTAGGAAGTATCTCACGTTGACCATTAAGCCTTCGGCCATTGTCAGATTCTCCATTGAAGATGTATTTATCCACGACGTCATGTGGACTGTACAGTTCTTTAGCGGATAGTAGTGATTCACCGGTCTGAAGGGATAGGGTTGGAGATGAATGAGGTATTGATGACTTTTACGACTTGTGGGACGAGGTAGGGAAATAATTATAGTTTCTATGACTTGGGAGGTGGAGGTAGCTTTTGTGTGGGCTGGTGTGGTGGCTTCTTTTTGAGATGAGGAAGCCTCTTGGGTTGTTTTGGTAGTAGTTCGGGTAGGTGTTTTGGTAGTGGATGCCTGCTGCTTCTGAGACTAAGGCGCTAGTGTGGGTCGCTTCTCCCCTCATGACGACCCTCATCCTCGGGGTCGTCACGTGTCTGATGAGATGACTGGGCCTCGCCGCGGTAGAAGAGTGGGGTCTCAAGCCGCCGTTTGATTTCCTGTTCACGCTCGCCGAGATTTGGTGCTGTGCGGATTCGGACCAGCAGGATGTCATGGAGTTCTTCTATTGGAATGTTCCATGGGCCGGCATCGGAATCAGCGGGCGGATCAGGTGCACCATGTGATTCTTCGATGACGGGGGCTTTGCCTTTATCTCGAGTGGATGCGCAGAGTGCTGTGTATATTCGCGTCATGATAGAACCCTCAAGATGTTTTCCAAATTCGAGTAGCCTAGCCTCTGTCACAAACGGGAAAAATAGCGGGACGGAGCCACCAAGGCGTTCCGTCATCACAACGTCAATGAAGAGGACTGACGTGCTGCCCGTTTGCACAGGACTTGTAAGACCGGGGCCACTAAGTCTCACTGTTGACAACGATGCTGAGACTGGCTCAGATCAAAGGCCCATATCAGTAGCTGCAGTGATGTTGACTAATGTGGGGCTTTCGCTCTGTCCCTGACTAGCAACTAGTATGGAGACGTTGTAGAGCATTCTGTCCAAATCACCAAGATCTGGAGGTGTGGTAAAAGGTGTTTGTGTCCTAGAAAATGTAAAAATAATGGGTGGTGAGGACACTAGACTCGTCGTGATCGATGAAAGTGCAGTCTGGGGCTGAGGACTGCTCGTTACAACATCGACCGGCTCCGAGTGAGGCGGTGATGGTGGACGTGGTTCTTCGTGGATATGTGAAACACCCATCTGTTGGGTGATTAGTGAGTGGCTAGGTAAGGCTATATGTGCGAGTGGACCAGATGCTGCGACTTCTACTCAGGGGAAGACAAAGTCGTCCTCTGCACCTGTGGGTTGGGTCCAGCTTATTAGTGGACTGAAGGGCGGAGGATGACGGTCGCTTTTATATTTGGTGCGCCGTTCCTGTTCGCGTAAGTCATCCCCTTTGGACTTTCTCTTTTGTTTGTGTTTGGGCGATGTGGCGCTTCCTAGACCTAGAATGGGTTGCGTGGGTTGGCTAATTCCCGGGTCAGGTCCGTCTAACTGGGTCATATTGGACCATAGGAATCTCCTCGAGTTGATTGGCGCGCATGTAAGCTTGAAAGATAGGATCGACGGAATCGATGAGTTGAAGTAGGTGATCCGGGATGATCATTGCCTCCATTCAAATTTTGTCTTCGAGGAGTGAAGGTATCCGACTTTGGAATTAGATATCCTTCAGTGGGGTCGTGCCGCTCGATCTCGGGCATTGTGTCGAGGAAGTGCTTTACAATCACCGAAAACCATCTCATGCAAGGGAGCACTTTCTTGGTTGATTTAAGGTCCCGTCTACTGAGTTGGTCAAGTACGTCCGACAATAGTAGTTTGGCGACATCGTAGTTTTTGTTAAATACGATGCCGTGGAAAATGAGCATGATGTTGCGGTTGCAACGGTCAGGACCACTATGTTTGGGGGATAAGCATTTGTTGATAATTAGGAATAGTGTCAGCCAAGGCTGAGGAATGTCCTTGGCGGAGAAGTCGGGTAAGTGTATGGTTTTGGCATTGCTGGTTTTGCACCCCATAAGAATGAAGTCGTTTATGATTTCTTGGTCAGTGGAGTTGGGGTCTGAGAGTAGATTGAACGGTATGTTTAAAAGTGTACGTAGATGGCTTAGGTTTAGGATTACAGGGATTGGCTCGATTTTTTAGGTGAGAGTGGTGGGGTTTGGGCGGTTGGAGGGATTTGTAAGAGAGACCCAGAATTGTTGCATGTAGAATTTTGGGACCCGCTCGACCATGGTGAGGGCGGTATATAGTGGGTGATTTTGTAGGATGCGAAGGATAATTTTATTTGGGCAATGGGCCGTCTCAAAGTCGAGTTGTAGGTTATTAGGTTCCCAGTTGTGGTGCGAAAACATCTTCGATTGGATGCACCATCATGAATATTATGTATGCAAAAGGGCAAAGAATAAGTATACAAATCGCATAGTTGCCTAAGTTTGGTAGTGCTTGTTTTCAAAAATCAATTTAGTTAATTTGCCACATAGCACTATTTAGGACTTGGTGAAATTTGACTTAGAAAGTATTCCACTTCAAACGAATTACAATTCAATTTTCGGATAAAATTCGGGTAAGTGAGTGTGCGGCGAAAATTGGATTTTTAGTGAAATCAGATTTTCGGGTGATAAGAGTCATGCGGCTAAAATTGAATTTTCGGGTAAAGCAGGTGAAATTTTCAGGTGTCAAACATTTGGTCAAATTTAAAATTGAATTTCCGAGCAAAGAAAAGAGATTTTCGAGCGCCGAAAATTCGGCTAGCTTTAAGTTGAAATTCGGGGAAGGGCAAAAGTCAAACGTTAAAATTTTTTGGGTGCGATCTGTATCGCAGAATTGAAGTCAAATTTCGGGCAATGAAAATTTTCATCGTGTTGTTGAAATTCGGGTAGAGAAAATTCGGGTAGAAACACTTGTAACTACAGTGCAATTTTTGCCGTGTTCTGAACAGTGAGTGAAAGACCCGAAAATTGAACAATGTCCGAAAATTGAATAATTTCAAAGGAAAATGATCCGAAAATCTTAATTTGGTAAAATTTTCATCAAGCTTGATTAACCACCAAGATAAACACCTAATCAACGAGTTTTTCGAAAATAATTTGCATGAGCCAAAATCTGAGGATCGACGAAGAAAAAATCGCTTTCTCTTGCGGCACCGAATCCTCAAGTCAAAAATTCGGCTATATAACTGATTAGATTTGCGATAATGAAAACGATGTTGTCGTTCCATTCATGCCAATAAATAGATATGCCCGAACAACACTACAACCCACTCTACTCATTTTTAGCATTCTCGTAACTTACAAGAAATGAACTGGATGCAGCAACAAGACCGTGAAAATGAAGCATATGTGGAATTTCGACGTAATTTAGAGATGCTACAACTCGAGTTTTTTTCTCTTGTGCTTATTTGTAGTTTTACTAGATTTTGTTTGTTGGATCCTCACAACGTGTACTTGTGTGTTTTACTAGCTTTTGTATGTTGGGTCCTCAGAAGGTGTACTTGTGTGTATGGCGACGTAATTTTGAAGTAAAACTATTTTTCCTAGTTCGCCTCGTGCTACAGTGTAATTTCGCCGAACCCAAATTTGGACAATTAACATATGCATGCTACAACTCAAATTCGGGCGATTTGCACAAGTAGGCTACAATGCAAATTCGCCGAAGCCAAATTCGGGTGAATTTGCAATTCAAAAACATTTTGAGAATCCATTAATTCTAAAAGTCCCCCTAGACAGAATATTCCCTAAAAATTGCAAACTCCCCCTGAATTTGTGGAAATAATTGTAAACAATGCAAATTCGCCGAACCCAAATTCGGGCAAATTCGCAATCCAAGCAATTCGAGCATCCATTAATTCTAAAACTCCCCCTAGACAGAATATTCCCTAAAAATTGCAAACTCCTCCTGAATTTGTGCAAATAATTCTAAAGCTCCCCCTTGATTGGATAGTATATTTTTTATTTATTTTTTATTTATTTTTTTATTTCTTATTTTTGTTTTTTTTTTGTAAACGCACATAATAAAACATAGAACATATATTTATATATCGAAAATAAAAGACCTATGCACAATATAAGGTTCAAGTAGGGACAATCGATTATGTCTTACGGTTCAACATGTGTAACTTAGACACCAGGAATTTGAATCGTTTTTCATCCAATGCCTTAGTGAATAAGTCAGCAAGTTGAAGATCTGTGTGAACAAAATGCATTTCGATTGTGCCTTGTTCTACATGTTCCTTAATAAAGTGATATATAATGTCTATATGTTTTGTGCGCGAGTGATGTACGGGATTGCAAGTTATAGCTATTGCACTTTTTGAGTCACTAAAAAATGGGAATATGATTTAATGAAGTACCAAAGTGTCGTAGCTGGGTCCTCATCCACAAAATCTGTTAGCAACAACTCGCAGCAGCGACATATTCTGCCTCTGCAGTCGAAGACGAGACACAGTTTTGCTTTCGAGACACCCAGCTTACGAGTTTACCCCCAAAATTTGAGCGGCTCCTGATGTGCTTTTCCTGTCCAGCTTGCATCCCGCGTAATCAGCATCCGTGTATCCTATGAGTTAGAAGTCGGAGTCGATCGGGTACCATAGGCCCAGGTTGGGAGTTCCTTTGAGGTATTTGAAAATCCTTTTGACGGCGAGCATGTGAGACTCTTTCGGATCAGCTTGGAAGCGAGCACAGAGGCATGCGGCGAACATGATATATGGTCGACTGGATGTGAGATAGAGCATAGATCCTGTCATTCCTCGATAAATTGTTTGATTGACAGATATTCCTGAGGAATCTGCATCTAGCTTGCATGATGTGGACATTGGTGTATTGGCCGGATTGGAGTTATCCAAGTTGTATTTCTTGAGGATGTCGTGGATATACTTGGATTGGTCGATGATGATTCCATCGTGAAGCTGTTTGTCTTGAAGACCTAATAAGAAGCTTATTCTCCCATCATGCTCATTTCGAATTTTTGCTTCATTAGATCTCCAAAGTTCCTGCAAAGTCTTGCATATGTCGAGCCAAAGATGATGTCGTCGACTTATATCTGTGCGAGCATCATTTCTGAGCCATCCTTTTTTATTAAAAGAGTCGTGTCTATTTTCCCTTTCGTGAATCCGGAGGAGATTAGAAAATCCGACCTCATACCAGGCTCGGGGAGCTTGTTTGAGTCCATAGAGAGCTTTGTCCAGCCGGTGCATGTAGTCTGGAAAGTGTTCGCTCACAAAGCATTCAGGTTGAGATACAAAAACTTCTTCCTTCAATATTCATTAAGGAATACCGTTTTGACATCCATCTGATACACGGTGAAGTTTTTTGGGGCGCCGAAAGCTAAGAAAATCCTGATGGCCTCTATTCTTACGACAGGTGCATACGTCTCGTAATAATCGATTCCTTCTTGTTTATTGTATCCTTTTGCCACCAGTCTAGCTTTATTTCAAATCACTATTCCTTCCTCGTACTGTGTTTTTTTCAAGACCCATTTGGTATCTATTATGGTTTTCCCTGCTGGTCTAGATACTAACTTCCAGACTTCCAGCCTTTCAAGTTGGTTGATCTCTTCGTGCATGGCCATGATCCAATCTGGGTCGGTAAGGGCTTCAGCTACTTTGCTAGGCTCCTTTTGACTGAGAAAGTATGAGTAAAGACTTCCGTTTATCGTTGAAGTGCGAGTTGTGACACCACTTGAGGGTGTTAGAAATATGCCCTCGAATGCCTTAGGTTCCAGTTGGGTAATGGATAACAAATTATGGCTTATTTGTCGATGACCTATCGTGTGCCACTTGGAAGCGGAGGTCATGACTTGTGATACGTGTCAAATCAAGGGATTGAATCGTTTCATGGACATTGACTCACGGGTCGTACGGTCAAACATGGCTTATTACTCAAGGAGTGTCAATGACCGACGACAAGACTATATAGTCTGCATGAACCTTAGACCGAAAGGGGCTTTGACGGAGTTGACTTCGAAGTCCGACTGCCACTGGTTCCCCTCGAGTAGATTTGTTGTTGCATGGGTCAGCGGGCCAGATGCGGTCTTGATGACGATTTGTGATTGCCGGGCTCAGATCGCCAAGTACGGATTCACAGTCTCGTGAGTAATCGAGAAAACTGTCCTATGTGGGTGGCGACAGCAAATTACGAAATCCTTGGCCAAGGTATTGAACTAACTCATATGAGACATGGAGGGTAATTTGGTAATTCATCATAGGATTGAGTTTAGTGAGTTTGACATAGACCATGGCTCTCACTCGATCGGGACACGGCTGAAGCGTTTGTATGTAGTACTATAATCTATAGTAAGGTTCTGAAATAGAGACTGGGTCGAAATTCGCACTCGAATCGGTTTCCGGTACTGCGGGATTGCTAGGTAACTACCGGAGTCTTGGATTCCTCCCTTGTCGATTGAGTCGAACCTAGAGAGTCGGGCTTAAAAAGAATCATCAACGTGTACTGATAAGGAGACAAAGTATTTTGGGCCTTAAAGGGCCTTGGGCCATTGGGCCGCGCCTTAGTGGGCATCGAGCCGTTTAATGGACCAAACTTTAAGACTTGGGCTTGGCCAAGTGCTTAAAATGCTTGAGTGTGAAATTGGAATTTAACCGTAAGCTGATTATCGAATTATACCTTGGGAAGTAATTTCGAAAATTAAATATAAATATGGAAATAATATGTTCGGAATATTATTTAATTTAAGTTGGAAATTTCGAAATTAATCTAGGATTAGGTTTCGAACTTTAATACCATATTAAAAGATACTTAGTTTGACTTGGTATATAAGTTAGTTGTCTAATTATTATAAGTATCCTTATATGAATTTTGAATGCAAAAGTGAGAGATAAAAATGGCCAAGATCTCTCAAATCTTTAGGAGAAAAAAATAGAAATTTCAAACCTTTTGAGAGGATGAAAATTTCGAGCTCAACTAATATAAATAGGGCAGCCCTATTTCATATTTGATAAGCTGATTTTTGAAATAGCTAAGGCACAAAAATACACACCGAACGCATACACCTTTCTCCCACGTGATGGATCAGTTTTCTCTAGCCATCTTTAGAGAATTGACTCCGTAGTACACTGCGACGTCGGCGTGGCGATCTAGTGCCATCCACCACCATCGACGTAGTCTTAAAGAAAAGGACGAGGAGCTGCCACTCACTTCAACTCGTAAATCTCTATGGGTTTGACCCGTCCTATTACATGCAATATGTGTTACTTCTGATTCGAGCTACGAGGACAATCGGGAAAACCCGGAAATTTTTTGTTCCGCATCATATCCGGGGACGTGGCGTCTCTGGTATACACCCGGGTAACCCAACAGTGGTATCAGAGCTGACGCTCGTGATCGGAATCATAACGTGTTTGAATTGAAACGAGGCGCGTGGGAGACGATCGAAACGCCGATGCGTTGGACCGTTGTTGGGCTGCTTGATGCGTCGTTTGCCAACCCACGGCCACTTACTCATGTGGTACAGACAGTCGACGAACCACGGACCAGAATAGAACACGCGCGGCGGCGGGACCCGGGCCGCCGCAAGTTGCGCGCGGGCTGCGCGCTCTGCAGCGGCGCTGCAGCCGCGGGGTCGGGCTGCTTCGAGCAGGCCCAATCCGTCTCAGACCCTAGGTTCAACGTAGGCCATTGTGGCTGAGGCACCGAACCAAGGAAGTGCCGCCAAAAGGCGCGGCGGCATAGGAAGAACGTCCGCGGCCGAGGCCGCGGACTGCGCTAGCGCGCGCTACGGGTATTCTGCCACAGCAACTCCTGCTCGGCCGGAACGCTGCGGGGGAAGTCTTACCCAGCGAGGCGGCGACCCCGGCGCAGAAGAGCGGAGATGCCGCAGCCAGCGGCGCGACGAAGCAGCCGCAGCGCTGAACACACGCGCGTTGCGCGCGGCTATTCCAGCTCTGCCCGGGGCTCCACACGAGCCTTCTCCGTCGTGGCTCTCCGACGTCTTTTGACGGCTGAGCGATTTGAGTCGCGGCAGCTGCGTTAAGGCTTCGCACTCAAAGCAATAACGGGTCTTTAAATGGGCTTGGCCCGTTTGAGGCCCAATTTTCGTTTCATTTTAAAATCATGTAATTGTCAACGTGCTCGTTATGAATGTGATTTTAAGGCGCACTTACAGGTTTATGAATTTGGTTTCCGGGTCATTTGTTAAGGGTTACGTCCCCCCGGGTTGCACTTGTTTTATACGGGTTGTTCGGAACTTATGATCCCCCCGTGTTGTAATTTACGAACACGAGGACCCATTTGATGGATGGAGACCCCGCCCCCCGGCGGTGACAAGGTGGTGGACGTTCGGTGACTTTGAGGCTGTTCGAGTGATGAAGGACGTTTGACGACTTGAAGACCCGTGCGATGACCCGAAGTCTTTTGAAGACGCATGTAATAGGGATAGAGTAGAAATAACCTGCCTGTGTTGTCTTGTAGTTTATTTTCCTAGGGTTAATTTATTACCTACGTGCGTGTTGGTTTTTGAAATGATACGCATATTTTATGTGCTCTTGTGTGAGATGGTTCATTCTCCCGTTTGATAAATACTAAGTAGGTAAAGAAATTAGATTCATGTCTTCTATCATGCTTGAGATGTCTAGCATTGGGGAGTTTTGTAACTTTGTAGAGTCTACTTTTAGAATTGTGCTTGATTTCATTAGTTGTCCTTGTAATTAGGGGCGTTTTGTATAGTTGTCCTTAGTTTAGGACTTGTTTGATATTTATACCAAGTTTGTTTGGTATAAATACGTTTGTACACATTGAGCTTAATAGAGAAAGTTTTGAAAATTGATCCGAAAGGCTTGCAATTCAATTTCTAGAGAGAGAAACAACAGTAACTTTCTCACTCTACTCGAATTCTCTCTCTCGTTCTTCATTAGAGTTTTTTCATCGAATCTTAATGTCAATCGTTATCATCGAATTACTTAGAATTCATGCCTAGAATCATTGAGTTGTTAATCGTAGGACCTAACAATTGGTATCAGAGCAGATTCGTTCTGTTTTGAATCAAAAATTGTTAGATTCGGATCGAAAATTTAATTCTGTTCACTGTTCATCAAAGAACAGTTTGGCGCGAAATCTGTTTTCTATCCAATAGCATAATTCTATGCCTAATTGACTTGAATTTGATGTTCCCGTGCTCGCTTAAGTGTTAGATCATGATTGCGATCACTTCTGTAGCTGTTTGAACTTCGATTTGAGGATTAAATCGATTCTATGATTTACTGTTCACGAAGAACATGAAGAACACGTTCTGATTTTGATCAAAATTCGACATACTTTGCTTCATAACGTGTTTAATTGCTTGTTCGTGCGTTGTTAGTTAATGATTGCGAGCAATTACCTGAAATTTTAATGTCTAATTCCTTGTTTTTGCTTGAATATGTGTTAATCGTATTCTGTGATTTTTCTCGTTCGTTCTAATTTTTCTCGCTAGGTTTTGCGATCGGATTAATTTCTCGATCGAAAAACTTGGCGCGACAATTTTTCTCGGTCAGAATACGAAGTCGGTGCTAAAATCGTCAACACTAGAAACGATTTTAGTTAGAAATATTTCTCGAGCATTAGCGAAAATCTTTTTCGAGGGAGACCAATTTTGACTTTGCACGCGTAAAAACTCTTTCTCGAGACACATTTTCGGACAGACATTTAAAGTTTGACCAAGCTAAAAATCATTTACACGCGAGAAACTTTTTCAGTCAACCGATTTATTTTGACTTGTCGAGAAACTTACTAACGTACTGTTTTTCTACAATCGAAATAAATTCACGATCCAGAAATTTTTCTCGACCGAACGATTTTGGGCAATTTATTTCGCTCGAAAAATATTTCACTGACAAACTATCTCGCACGTAAACAGTACACACTATATTCTATTTCGACGAAATTATTTTTGATCAAACTTTAAAGATTGAATCGAAAATAATTCTCGATCTATTTTTCGAATCAAACGCTACTAACGAACTTTGTCACTTGTTAAGCACATTACATCATCTTCAAAAGTTCAAAACACTTAACGAAGATCCTTCAACAACTCAACTACAAATGGATGCATACTCACTCGGAAATGACAACCGTCCACCGATTTTGCAACGAGGCGAATACACCGTTTGGAGAAGCCGCTTCCTAAATTTCATCGCTTTAAAAGATCAGGCCGAGAATCTACTGCAGTCACTCGAACAGGGACCAGCACAATTCTGGATACATGTCCCCGGTGACGAAACGGCAACTCAAATTCCCGCATCTAGGTGACTGAAGGAGCCTAGGGAGTACACAATCGAGGAGAGGGCTCGAGCTAAGCCTGATCTAGTAGCCATGAACACCCTCATGCAGGGCATCCCCAACAACATATACCGACAGATTGATAGCCTTTCATCGTCTAATGGAATGTGGGATGAACTGCATAGGATGATGCAGAGGACGGAAGTTGGCATAAAGGCCAAAAAGGCGAACATTCTCACCGCTTACGACTCCTTCAAAGCAAAGCCTGAGGAGAGTCTATACGAGATCTACCAAAGATACCTCACTCTTCTCAACAAGATGAGGAAGATAGAGATCACGAAGACCAACATGGAGACAAACATCATATTTCTATCTTCTCTGCCCGCGGAATGGAAGAAAATATCCACTCAGATTCGACAAAATAAAGATCTAGAGGAGTTGGATGTCCATGCCGTGTTTGACAATCTCGCACAGCATGAGGATGATATAAGCGAGATTCTCAAGAAGCAGAAAGGCAAACAGAACGAAGACACTGTTGCCTTAGTCTCGGAGAAGAGGAGCTCAAGATCAAGAAAGAAAAAGACCGTTAGGCCTCCTTCACCTTCAGAGTCGGAAGAAGAGTCGAACTCCAATGTTGAGCCAAATCTGAAAGCACTAGGAAAGCAGTTAGCTCTCATAGGACAAATGATGAGCAAGAAGTACTTCAAGAAGAAGTCATCAACCTCAGCCAACCGACTTTGGACTACAAGCTCTAAAAACAAAGAACGTGCACCAGAGAGCTCCGATGTCAAGAATCCTAAGGAGACTAACAAATGCTTCAACTGTGGCAAGCCAGGTCACTTCGCCAGAGAGTGCACTCTTCCGAAGAAGAGAGATGCCAACTACTACTCCAGGAAGCTCCAATTGACGAAACAGAAGGAAGCTGGAGTAGCTCTCATGGACGAACAAGACCAATGGCTTGAGGAAACATCGAGTTCTGAAGAAGAGAATTTAGCCCTCATGGCCCATCTCGACAATGAATCAGACGTCGAAACCGCAAATCAATCGGACGACGAGAACACATCCACCTCTTCACAAGAGGTAGACCTCCCTTCCACATTATTGACCATGTTAGAATCGTATAAAATAGAATACGCTAACATGAAACATGAGCAGAAATGTATGAAGGAAGTAGAAGACAAATTGTCTAGGTCTAAAGAGAAAATCACTAGTCTCGAATCCGAACTTAAAAGCTCCCATAAGAAGATAGAAGAACTCACTAAGAGCTTACATTCTAGGGAGACTAGTTTATCTAAGACAGAGCAGTATAGTGTGAAGATTAAAGAATTGGAGGATAGGCTAACAAATAACTACAATTGTTTGGTTAGGAATCTCAATGAGAAAGCCACCCTCAATTGTAGGATAACCGAAGCCACCACTATGATTACTAACTTAGAAGCCCAATTAGAAGAATCAAATGCAAAAGTTAGTAACTTGATGTAGAATTAGATGCTTGTCAAGTTTCCAAAATTACAATAGAAAATAACTATGCTTTGTTAGGAGAAGAACGAAAGAAGTTATATATTAAGGTTAAAAAGTTAGAAGATCTTCTTGTTAGAAGGGGACAGACTGAACAGACAATATTTTTAAATCAACCCATGGACTTAGAATTTTATGATTATAAATTTGGCTTAGACTTTGAGAACCCACGGTGTCTGTCGAAAGTTGATTGTAAGCAACTTTACGACATTCAATACATGGGTTTAGGATTAACAGATCTTATGATTTTTACTAATGCTAAAGAAATAGATGCTTTAGAAGAAATCAAAAGAAAAGCCAAGACTAGGGTTGAAATTCCCTTCTCCTACACCGAATTGAATCAAAGCTACAACATTAGGGAACTTCCCAAAGGTTGGAGTCTTGAGTCAATTGAACTACCTGAAGATCTTTCCATTAAAGAAGAAGCACAAAATCATCATTCTGAAAATTCTCTCTATATACCCCCTATTGTTAGGAAAATAGATGAGTTAAGATGCTCATTAGAATTAGAACGAGAGAATTTTGAAGCTGAAAAGAAAAAAGTTCCTAAAAGAGATTGAGAATCTCAAAGCTTCTTCAACATCCCAAGTTAAATCACACGCTATTCCAAAAAGCGTGAAAATTGAAAAGGCGCCTTCAGTAGATCATAAACGTATTATTAGAAGTGCTAAGCCTAACACTATTTCACCTACGTCTACAGGGAGCGTAGGACCAGCACTAGATACGAAGGCGTGGGTGTCTAGAATAAAAATAGAGAATTAGTCAATAGAGTCGAATATTTTCAATATCGTTTCTCCTTCTGCAAAAATAAAAGACACTCGGAAAAATAAAAGAGTCATTTCCTCGTTTCAAATAATTGCTTCTACACACTCTCTCAAACCAATCACATTTAGAAGCACTAATTTCGAAATAGGCTCCACATCGAAAATAAAAATTAATCATTCTGAAACAAATTCCACTAGGAAAACTCGTAGGAAACAAGATCCAACCATAAAGAAAGCTTATGGCGCCATACATGACTGTCCTCACCTAAGGTATCCCGTAGAGCTTATATCCCCCAAGCACCTTAGGAGACTATCACAAGAAAAGATCTTTTCCTCGATCAAACCTACCAAAGCATTTGTACGTGCTGAAATTAACCTTCCCTGCAAGGTTCAACCCAAATGGGTTCCTAAATCTCCGCCTAGGACGACGAAAGCCGAAACGGCCAAGTCACCTAAAGAGGCAGCACCCAAACCCACTTCTTCAAAAGTGAAATGGGTTGTCAAGACTCCCTCAAGTAATAATTTAGGAACTATATCTGAACCTGAAATCATATCTGCTAATCTGAGAGGACCCATGTTTAAATGGGTACCTAAAGCTCTCTAAATTGTTTTTGCAGATCCATCATGTGTGGTACCTCAATTCTGGTTGCTCCGCACACATGACGGGAAATCAAGAACTGTTGAGCAACTACAAAGACCATCCTAACGGAAAAGTCAGGTTTGGAAACAACGATTCAGCCTCGATTCTACGACTTGGGGATATCATTCTGAAGAATCTGACTATAAAAGATGTCCATACGTCGAAGGCCTCCGCCATAACTTGTTCAGCATAGGCCAGTTCTATGACAAAGGGTTCCTGGTGGTCTTTCATGCTGACCGGTGCAGAATTTTGGATAGTCAGGACACAGAACTCCTTTACGGACTTTGGCAATCCAATCTTTACACGATCAACCTGACATCCGTGCGGCCCTCGACAGCTGTCTGCCTCATCTCTCAGACTGTAATTCAGAGGAACAACTTATGGCATCAACGCATGTCTCATCTCAACCTCAAAGCTCTTCAACATCTCTCAAAGAAAAAGTTGGTTCATGGTCTTCCAACTATACCTTTACAAAAAGAGCATCAATGTTCGGCGTGCCAATTAGGAAAAATGAAGCGAGCATCACATCATATCAAACAAGTGGCCTCTACTTCACGTCCTCTAAAACTGCTATATATGGACCTCTGTGGCCCGATGAAGACACAGAGTATAAATGGACGCAAGTATCTACTGGTCATAGTCGATGACTACTCTCGCTACACTTGGACAAGGTTTCTCCGAACAAAAGATGAGACAGGGGACTTGATCATCAATTTCGTGAACACTACTCAAAATTTGCTGCAGCAGACTATCCAAGTCATTCGAACAGACAATGGCACTGAGTCCAAGAACCGATGTCTCAGTGATTTTTATCAGAAACTTGGGATAAGTCAACAATTTACAGACGCCAAGACTCCTCAGCAGAATGGGGTAGTCGAACAAAAGAATAGAACACTAGAGGAAGCCGCGCGTACGATGCTCATACATTCTGGACTTCCACATTTTCTTTGGGCGGAGCAGTAAATACTGCCTGTTTCACTCTAAACAGGACGGTGATTCACAAGCGCTTCGACAAGACTCCGTACGAAATTATCAACAAACGAGTACCCAACATTTCATTCTATAAAGTCTTCGGGTGCAAATGCTTTGTGGCGAACGACCGAGAGCAACGTGCTAAGTTCGACCCTAAAGCATTCGCACTTTCGTCGGGTATTCTTCAACCTCGAAAGCGTACCGAGTATACATCAAGTCCAACCACACAATCAAAGAAAGCTACAACGTCACTTTCCACGAAGTGGCGGAGATGGCTTCTGGTCAAGTCAGTCCAGGACCCGTGCTTAACCCGATGGCTCCTGCACACCTCAGTTCAGGACCCATACTCAACCCAATAGCTTCTGAATATAACAGTTCAGAACCTGTTTTCACTGGTGAGTTGGCACAAAACCAACAGAAGAAGGCAACAACTCCGAATTCAACGTCAGAAGAAGCTATGAGACTTGCATTAGACGATTTGGACTATCTCTTCGAGCCAGTATATCGGTCACACAATGCTACACCTATAGTGGATTCTCCACCCGAAGAGGCCGATTTACCAAGCTCTTCAACAGTTCCTACTCCAACCGATTCAGACCTGCCTCAGAATAATGAAGAAACTATCGTGGGTGTTGAGGAAGAATCATCAGAGTCGCTCCCTCCAAACGCTGATTTGGAACTTACTCACACAAATGAACAATCGGAGATTATTGGAAATCTAGATCCACAAATGGCTGATGCGTCTTCTTCAGCCTTGCCACATGAGCGCAAGTGGACTAAAGCCCACCCGGTTGATCAGATAATTGGTGATCTTTCACGCGGAGTAAGGACAAGGCATCAACACGTTCTTTTCAGCTGCTTCTTAAGCCAAAACAAACCTACTAAGGTAGCAGACGCACTACACGACCCAGATTGGATAATTGCAATGCAGGAGGAAATTAACCAATTCGAACGTCTTCAAGTGTGGAAATTAGTACCCCGCCCACATGGGAAAACTATCATCGGAACGAAATGGGTATTCAAGAACAAAAAGAATGAAGATGGAGAAGTGATTAGGAACAAGGCCCGATTAGTTGCAAAGGGATATAATCAACAGGAAGGTATTGACTACGACGAAACGTATGCTCCTGTTGCCGAATCGAAGCCATTCGTCTACTATTGGCTTATGCGGCTCACAAAGACTTCAAGGTCTATCAAATGGACGTTAAAACCGCCTTTGTCAACGGTATACTTAAGAAGAAGTCTATGTCGCTCAGCCTGACGGCTTCGTTGATGAAGAACATCCCAATCACGTCTATCGATTGGATAAAGCTCTTTACGGACTAAAACAAGCCCCACGTGCTTGGTACGATGTCTTGAGCGATTTCCTTATAAAATCTGGATTTATTCGAGGAACAATCGATACGACCCTCTTCATCAAATGGCAATACAAGGATTTGATGGTCGTTCAAGTCTACGTCGACGACATCATTTTCGGTTCAACAAATCCGCGATGTAAGAAGTTTGGAGATCTCATGAAGAACAAGTTCAAAATGAGCCACATGGGAGAGATGCAGTTCTTCCTAGGACTTCAAGTCAGGCAGCTCGAAGATGGAATATTCATCAGTCAGACTAAGTACATTAAGGACATCTTGAAAAGATTCCATCAAGATCAGAGCAAGCCACTCAGCACACCCATGTCCACAAACTGCAAGTTGGATGCCGATCCCACAGGAAAATCGGTCGACATCACACTCTATCGCAGTATTATTGGTTCTCTTCTCTACCTCACTTCTAGTCGGCCGGATATCGTGTTTGCCACTTGTCTCTGTGCCCGATTCCAAGCCGATCCCAAAGAATCCCACATGCTCGCGGTGAAGCGTATCCTTCGCTACCTTAAGGGCACAACTACCTTAGGATTATGGTATCCTAAAGGTACGAGTTTCAAACTAATCGGCTATACTGACGCTGACTATGCAGGTTGCCGAATGGACAGGAAAAGCACATCCGGTGGCGCTCAATTTCTAGGCGAAAAGCTGGTCTGCTGGTCATCCAAGAAGCAGAACTGTGTGTCAACTTCGACGGCCGAAGCAGAATACGTGGCTGCCGCCAGTTGTTGCTCCCAGGTGCTGTGGCTACGGACTCAGCTTCGCGACTATGGGTACAATTTACATAACATACCCATATATAGTGATAGTCAAAGTGCCATCGCTATTACTTGCAATCCCGTTCATCATTCACGCACGAAACACATAGACATTAGATATCACTTTATAAAAGATCACGTAGAAAAAGGCACTATTGATATGTAATTTGTGAACACGGAATATCAACTAGCCGGCATTTTCACCAAGGCATCGGATGAAAAACGCTTCCAATTCCTTGTCGGAAAATTAGGCATGCTGAACCTTCCGTGATATGTGCATTCCCTGATCTTTCGCACTATTAAATGTTCTATTCTATGTGCGTTCTATGCTTACATGTCTTATTTTGCGTGAATTTAACAAATTAAAAAATTAAATATAAAATATACATATACCTATAATATAGGGGAATGACGATATCTTTAGGATGCTCGATCTATATCACAATTAGATTTCCCTGGCATGCGATTGATTGCTTACTTAATTTTGTCAGTCTAAGTCGCATTCTTGTGCCTATAGCTCATCTAGTTTGCTCCACTAGACACAAAGCCACTTTACATAAGTGGGGATTATGGCCTATTATTTTCCCTTTTTATTGATTTATTCTTGAGCGAGTCACACATCAATCGCTTGTCTTAACGAGTGATTCTTGGCTTCATACTCGTCTTTAGATAGATCCTTAGGAAAATGATTAGAGCACTTAGGATATTCCTCTCTTAGCCTTAAATAAAAATCTCAATCATTTAATACAGCCTCTAGTCATCCATTTTGAGCCTTCTCCGATATCCTTTTCTTCACTTGAAAATCCTTTGAGCCTTCAACCGACACCTAAGTCTTCGATGGGATATTCAATCGAGAAACGGAGGGGGAGAAAAAGAGACGACAAAGAGAAAGATGACAAAAGAAGGTGGAAAACGCACACGAGGAATGCTCAACGCACAAAAAGCAGTCCAAAAGAACCTATCCCTCGACTATTATAATCTCATATCATTAGAAGGAGATATGGATCTTGCTGCGAACTTCTCCATTGATAATCTCGTACACTCGTCAGAACGGCTGGAAAGAGGAGCACCACGAAGTGAACTTCTCCAACGATAATCCGGTCTTATATCGAGACAACGTGAAGAGCAGCGCGGCCTTGGGTTCGAATTCCATAACTGCGAACTTCTTCAAATTGATAATCTTTGAAACCTCACTAGGGATTAAGAGAAAAGGAGCGCAGTATCGGCCCGAGAACGAACAAGAAGAACTTCGCCTTAGATAATCTCTCAGCCTCGTAGAGAAGCGGAGCTTCAGCTTGAGCAAGTGCAGAAGGAGACAAAGAAAGGATGAGAAGAACGGAAAAAAAACGTCTAAAAGAAGGAGAACGACGAAGAAGAGGAAGAAGATTCTTAGTCCACAATCCCAAAACTATCCTTCCCTTCTTAGTCAGAGCCAAAAATAAAACCCTTCACAAGTCTCTATGATTCCACATCAACGATCTCTCGCAAGGGTGAAATGATTAAAATCGCCTCGATCACAGGTAAATTGACTTAAGATTGCTTGTGTTGACTTGAGTGATATATATATAATCATACCAAGGCATAAATAATCGAGTGCTAGAGTGAACCCAGTGAGAGTTGTCGAAATGGATCATTCTATGAGCTTAGGACTCCTTAAGTTTGACGACATGACTTGACTGTACGTGATCCTATCAAATGTCTCGTGAAATTTTAGGCGTGACGATGATCGTAGCAAAATAATCTGACCCCATACTAATAATACAATTAATACATAAAAAAAAAGTCGCACATTTTGAATGCATGTTTAACTTGCATTGGTACGGAATTGATTAAACTGCGATTTTACTTGTTTTTGCTCATACCCTCTCGCAAAAATTTTGAATACATGATTTGGGGACCATGTATCTAAGTGAAATTGCCTAAATTGCGTACAAAAATGATTGTTACTTGTATTGATTTGCTTGATTATGTGATAAATCGATACATGTGCAATATTTGAGGGGGAGCATTTACAATGTTTCCATGTTTTGAGCTCCAAATATTTTTGATGTTCTTATCTTTAAGTGTTGCAGAAATTTTCACCTCGATTTGCTTCGGTCAATACTTAAAAAGGGAGGACCTCACAAAATTTCACGATCGTGAGCTCAAGACATCGATAAACGATACAGGAGATGCCTTAGTAGATCAATTACTTTATTAATTAACTCTAATATTCTCGACATTTTGCTCTAAGTAATGCAGATTATCGAAGTTCAATTTTGGAGCGGGATGTCACTTCTACGAAAATTCAGGGAGTTAATTGCATTCTCATTTATAATTAGGAGTAATGTTGTGGTTTATTCTTAAAATTTAGGATCAATCTGAAATGTTAAGGAAAACTTTCTATCGAGAAATACGGGCGAATTTGCAATTTTCAATCGCAATTTTTCGAGAGAAAATTAATTTGGGACCAAATTGTAATTTTCGCCTTCATATTGTCGAGCGAAAATTATATAGGAACCAAAGAGATTTACGATCGGAATTGTCGAGCGAAAATTGAACAGTAACCAAATCTAATTTCTCGATCGTAAGTTTCTCGATCGTAAACAGTAATGGGCTTAACTCACTAAGTATCGTAAACGTCAAATCAGCCCAAATTAAGTGACATCATTAGTCTGCAGTCGAAAATCCCTAAAATCACGCAAAACCCTCGATCGCAAAACTCAACAGTCAAATTTTCTAGCGAAAAACTTTTTCTCTCAAAAGACGACAGTCAAAATCTTCAAAATCTTTCAATCTTTCAACTAATTTTCGTCTTTTGAAGGTAGATTTGACTCCCTTTAGGGTTTTCCGTTCATTTAAACTAGATTTGCGTCTGTATTCTGCAATATTTCGCATGATTACTTGGTTATTTCTCGACTGTTCATACTCTGAGAAACTCAAACACCTGCTCGCAGTGTTTTAGCCTTTCTCTAAGAATAATCTGGGTTAGAAACTGCATAATAGGCTAGTTTTTGAAGTTTCCTGATCATTTTGGGTGAAAATAAATTCGATTTTGTGCGTTATTAGTGTTCGATTGACTGATAGACTAAAACTGGAGTTTAATGATTTAAATGCGTCGAAGAACTTTCTCGATCGCAAACAGTGTAAATTGATTCTCAAATTTGATTAAATCACTGTATGCATCGTAAAAGATTTTCGATCGCAAATGTTTTCAAGTTAATCATTAAAATAATTAACGCTGATCGAAATTTATTTACTATCGAGAAAACTAATTTTGATTTTATGCGAGCGAAATATTACTGAGAGGAATAGATAAAATAGATGCAATGTCTTCAAAAATCTCGAGCGTAAAACTTACAGTCGAAAATTTCGATTTCAATCTTGTTCTCGATCGAAAATTTTAAACGGCGATATTAATTTCTCGATCGTAAAAAGTCGCCGCGAAATTGTGACCGATTGAAAATTTTCTCAATAGTTGAGTTAGTCTCTGATTGAAAATTTTCTCGATCGTAAAACTTTGCAGCGAAAAACCTTTTCAAATTGAAATATTTTCTCGCTCGTTAATTTTAATAGCAAAATTTTATTCACGCGCGGAAAAATTTCTCGATCGTAAATTTACCCGCAAATTTATTTCTCGATCGTAAATTTGCACAGATATTTTTCTCGATCGTAAAATTGATCGACTACAGTCTCGATTTCAACTTCAACACTTAGAAAATTTTTCTCTAAGTCTTTTACCCTGTAGCGAACATTAGCGAATAAAATTTTCTCGATCGAAAAATTAAACTGAGTCATTACAATTGAAATCAATGCATAGGAAATCAATTTGAAAACCAATTTCATCGAGCGAAAAATTTCTCGGCATGAACAGTGACATTACCCGCGATTAAACACTTAGATAATTTTCAAACTATTTTTCAAGCGTTAGGTGTTTAATTCGAAATTACCATCATGCCATTACATTTTTTAAAAAAAAAATCAAGAATCCTATATGCATATCATACGATTTCAATTCAAAATTCATCAAACATGTCATGACTTGATACATTATTATAGTATGATGAAATTCAATTCATTTTCTATTAATATCGAAAATTATGAACTAATGATTTGTTATATTTCTTATTTTTTCAGATGGATCGCTATCCAACATATAATCACATATACGAGAAGTCCTTATACCTCAATGTCCACGATACGAACTTCCAATTGGACCTGGCCACCTTCCGGTGTCCAGACGACATTATCGTGTCTATCCTTCAAGGCCATCCACTATGGCATGGACTTACCATGATGGCATCAGTGCCGATGGTCTACCTCCAGCAGTTTTGGGGGATGATCAAGAGCATCATCTTGGACGGGGGATACCATTTCACGACGGTTGTAGGGACGGGGCACATCTGCATGGGCAAGAACGAGTTCAGAGCTCTACTTGACCTCCCTCACAGCCAAAACTACGACCCCCTCCCATCAGATGAAGAACTGGTGGGTCGAATGGGTTACCGTCCGCCACTCACCAAGCTCGCTCAGGTTCAGAGCAACGGTATCCCTCACCCATGGAAGACACTGTTCGGGATCGTGAACAAGTGTCTATCTCCGAAGCACGCCGGCTTCGACAAAGGCAACGGCCACATACTCCGGATTTTTCACGGAGTCGTGTTCTCGCGGAATTACGATTTCGCCCAGCTGATCTGGAACGACCTTGCAGAACAGATCAGACAAAAGGAGAACAAGCGGTCCCAGAACGTGCCGTACGCGAGATGATTCTCCGTCATCATCCGCCAACATGGAGATGTACGCGCAGAACATTCCTCGCCTGCCCCCGGGAGGAAACTATCAGCCGCCCCGGCTCAAATTCTTCACAACACAAGGCTGGTGGACGTTTCACAGCCTTCAATGGCCATATCTCTCAACCTTCTTCGGCTCGCTGACCCCACAGGAGCTGAATATCAGAGATACTGCCGGGAACATCACCTCACCGAGGAAATGATTAGAGGGCCCCCGGCAGATGTACATATGAGCCCTCCCCAACTGCAACATCACCAAAGCCCTGACGACGCGATGATGGATGTTGTCGCCCAGGAGCTTCAACAGGAGTCTCCATTGGTCGAAGAGCCAATGCCCGACGTAGATGATACCTTGATAGACGTCGTGGCTACTGAGATGGCGCTCGAGGCTCCTGCACATGAATATCAAGTGGTAGTGCCCGTTCATGTTGGCATGCTCGAAGAAACCATTGAGGAGGTTCTTCAACCAGTAGCACAGTCCGAAGTAGAAATGGCGCAAAGCTCTCTTCCACCGGTGACGGATCAGGCACTAGAGGACGTCGATTGTGACCTCACTCCTCACACGGCCACCCCGTCTGGCACGGAGTCTGACGAGGAAATAAGTCTGATAAGGAGGACTCCCAGTAGACTTAGCATTCAGCTGGGTCCCTCTTCCCGGCCATCACCAACGCACTAGATACTACGCTGACCACATCATAAAGTGTTGCTGGCACTTCTTCGCTCAATCTTGAGCCGCAACCAATTCTCATGGTGTCTGGTTCGCAGGCGCAACCCGAGCCTGCCACAACGCCCATAGAGCCGAATCTTCAAGATTCGACTCAAGGATTGGGTAGAAGTCTCATACAGTCACAACCTCAAGTGACTGTGAGCAAACCTGAAGAGTCGGTGTCTACTCAAGGGTTGATAACAGGCGACATCAGTCGTCCTGGTCCATCCAAGGAGGCGTCGGCACCGTTTGTGACGAACGAGCAATTCCGAGCCGCTCTCTCCGCTGCTGTTCAATCGATTGAAGACAAAATAATGGAGAGAGTGTATACTGCCATAGAGACATCCCGTAGAGACACCGGGAAAGCATCGGTTTCCGAAGGCACCTCGTCACAACCCACCCTCACACCTCCACAACCCACACCCACAGACCCTTTAGCTAATTCATCCATCCTCATCAACCCATACACCATACCCATAACCGAGCTCCACGATATTCTACTCGCCCGACTGATCGGCCTCTCCAACCGGTCACCTCAAGAAGAGTCTCTTTACAAGCGATTGGTGGATCATCCTGAGCCACCTACTGACACTTGCCGAGGCCAAGACTCCCGCTCAAGACGCCGACATGACGACCCTGACGATCAGGATCCTCATGAGGGGGAGAAGAGGCTAAGGACATCTACAAGTGGCCAAGGACAAGGCCCGGGCGCTACACAAACAAGCGCTGGAGCTGGTGAAACCCAAACACAAACCACCCACACCACACACCGCACCGCCCACATCGACCCACCAACCTTTCACCTCAGGACGCCTCCGCCCACACCACCGATCTACTCAAGCCCCTTGCTTCCGGAAGAAGAAGCAAGTGTTGCGATACTTGTAGCCCTAGCAGCTACCCAAGCTAGTCCCTCAGTCGCTCCAGACCAACCGGGACCATCAGGACATGGCGTCAATCCACACGAAGTTCTAGACAGATACATCTTCGAAGGACAATAGATGACCCATTCCATGCCCGAGGAGCATCAAAGACAACGGCTTCAGGACGTTCGGCATTTTCTACAACAGGCATCCGTGGACCTCGTAATCATAGAAGACGACGAACTTCAGGAAGGTGAAGACTACCAACGAGACATCCGAAGGCTATCAGAGTTGATCGCACAACGAGCGGCTTCCCCCACAAGGCAAATGCCAGGGACCGTTCGGGTCGACACGCCGTGGGAAAATATTCAAATCGAAATCCCCTTCCTTGAAGAAGTTCGTGAACACATCTGGAGGTCACCTGACAGGGTCAAGAAGCTGAATGAATTCGAGCTAAGAGGGATCTCTCACTGGGATCAGCAGAAGAGGATGACATATCTATGGATGCTGACCCAACTAAGACCTAACGTGAGGCTGGGGATGACTAAAGGACAAGCCAAGAACCATTATAAGAGTCTCTCCCCAATATGGCAACTCCTCAGCGTCTACTGTGCAAAAGGAGGACTTCCAACACCTTACTACGTCATTGAAAGAGAGGATGAAATCCGAGAGGAACTAAGCGAGAGCGACCTACCGTACATACCTGCTGATGAGGTGTACAACCTCTACAAGCTGTACGTGGAGATGTACAAAGGTCCTCAAGGCTTCATCAAGAAAGAAGGCCTCGAAGGGCTCTACCGGTTCATGATGTGCCAAGTCAAGTACTTCGCCGCACACGACCTTCAGATGGCTCTGGAGAGCAATATGAAGAAGGTTAACATGGCCGAACCACTCAACAAAGGACCTGAGATCGAAGGGCTTCCAAGCAATCATGTGCACATCAGCTCGGTCATCGGCATCACCTACAACAATCCAATTGCCCAGAAGACCAGGTTGATACTGAAGACAGAGATTCATAAGTTTTGCGACGGAACGCTCAAGGTCATCAGACGGAATATCGACCAGAGGTTGGAAGAAATCAACCGAGACACTATGCTGAGGATCCACAGGTTCGTGAGAGAACAGCCGCTCCTGATGGAATTGCTAGATGACATCGAGGAGCGTCTGAAGCTTAGGGAGACGATAAGGGATTATGAGCATGCGCTGGGCTTGCGCAGATCGTACTATGCCCGACGAGGACAAATAGCGCGGTGACGCAATCAAGCACAAAGGGGGAGATTGTAGAGTATACTTTTAGAATTGTGCTTGATTTCATTAGTTGTCCTTGTAATTAGGGGCGTTTTGTATAGTTGTCCTTAGTTTAGGACTTGTTTGATATTTATACCAAGTTTGGTATAAATACATTTGTACACATTGAGCTTAATAGAGAAAGTTTTGAAAATTGATCCGAAAGGCTTGCAATTCAATTTCTAGAGAGAGAAACAACAGTAACTTTCTCACTCTACTCGAATTCTCTCTCGTTCTTCATAAGAGTTTTTCGATTGAATCTTAATGTCAATCGTTATCATCGAATTACTTAGAATTCATGCCTAGGATCATAGAGTTGTTAATCGTAGGACCTAACAAACTTGTTCCGAGTAAGCTGGCATCGTATATCCCGCCCCTGTGTTAGCATCTTGGGTGCGTCTTAGACGCGGCTTGTCATACCATTCCGCCCCCCACGAAACATATGGCAGCAAGGGGCTGTACATTCTGTGCGATTTGAGCTTAAGTTGATAGATCACACTTAGGCAGTTATACCCAATAAGCAGGGTTAGCCGTGAGGGTCAATGACTGAGAAAAAGATAGTTGAAACTCTTATTAGATAAGTTCGCATTTGACGTGACTTCGATAAAATTAGATGAGCCAAATATTGCGTAAAGGCTAAGGCGAGTCTAGTCGACTCGGGGACATCAACTCTACTATGAAACTTTCAACGAGGTTTCCGAAACTCATCTCGGGAGGATAGTTTTTTGAGACAAATAGTGGGAGTCAAGCGAAATGAGAAGTCCTTATTTGCGGTTGATGAATGGTAAGATAAACCTAATTAGATCTTTATTTTCTGCAGCTTTACGTTTCTTTCTATTTACTACAATGACGAACATTATTACTATGCTCTTGAAAACTGTTTGGTGGGACCAAACTACGTGGACTGGTTCCGTAACCTGAGGATAGTCCTACGAATGGAGTCACTAACTTATGTCATCGATTCCCCCGTACCGCAAGTCTCAGGGGCTGATGCGAGTGACGAGGACCAGGATGCGTATGCCAAGTGGCAGATAGACGAGCCAAAGGTTAAGGGCTATACTTCTTTCCATGTGCAACGAGTTGCAGTGCACTCACTCAAAAATGGAAGTGGGCGCCATTTTGCTTCATTTGAAGGGGCTTTTTGGCGAACATTCCAGGAGTGCTCGCTATTCCCTGACGGAGTAACTATTTCATTGCAAAATGGCTGAGGGTAGTGACGTCGGAGAGCATGTGCTCAAGATGATCGATTTGATTGAAAGACTCGAGGCACTGGACTTTATTATGGATAATGAGCTCCAGAACAATCTCATACTAAAATCGCTCCCACCTTCCTTCAATTCGTTCATTGTGAACTTTAATCTTAACAAGGTCGAGATAACATTGACGGGGTTGATGAACCAGTTGTCGGCGGCGCAGACTTGGATGAAGAAAGGGAAGGGAATGAAGTTATTGTCGCAAATTCTAAGACTCGAGGTTCGAGTAGAAAGAAAAGTGGGACAAGCCCACTAAGCCCAAATGACGAATTTCGAAAGACAATGCCAAGAAGAACATGTTTAAAGGCGCCAAGCCGACAGACAAATGCCTTTACTGCAATGAGCTTGGCCATTGGAAGCACGATTGCCCGAAGCTAGCCGCCTCAGGTAAGAACTTTATGTTTTAGAAACCAATTGTTCTATGACGGTATATTCCGCTTCGTGGATCTTAGTCTCGGGAGCTAGTGCTCACATCTGTGTTTCGAACCAGGGTCTGGAACGAAGTAGGAAGCTGGCGGACCGAGAGATTGTGATCAACGTAGGAAGCGGCCTTTGAAAGCCCACCTGCTAGCATTCGAAATCAGAAGAATAGCGAACTGGATCGAACCTATATTATGTAATAAAGCCAATTGTAAGCAAGATCGATCATCAGAGAGCTAGTATCGGATGAGACAAGCTCCTCCGTCTACAAGAGATCCTGCAGTTTCAGTTTCGCCCCTCTTTTTTTTATAAGGATGGTTTTCTTGGAATGGAAATGTTGTGCCGGCAACCCACATTGGATCAAGAACTCTCATTTTATCTACTAGGCATAGTTTACTGCTTTCCGACTATTTAGTTTTGCCCAAGGAGCTTAAGAATATTGTTTCCATTCCCGTTCTAAGCGGCAACGGTTACGAGTTCCGTTTTAGTAACAATATATGCATTACTTATTTTGGAAATAATTGTGTCGGAAGTGCGAGTTTACTAAATGGATTGTATTATCTAAATGTCGAAGATAAAACAAAATCTGTGAATACAATCACCAATAAACGAAAATTGGAGTCGAACTCGAGACTGATTTGGCATCTTCGACTGGGTCATGCTGGAGAACAGAAGATTCTTGAATTGGAGACAACTGGCGTTATTAAGCCGCTTGGGTCTGACCCCAACCCGACTTGCGAATCATGTATCCTTGGAAAGATGACCAACTCGCCCTTCACATGGACTTTCACGAGAGCGGCAGAACTTCTCGGTTTGATTCATACGAATGTTTGCAGACCGTTCGGGGTAGCGGCTTGCGGTAACTTCCATTTTTTTGTTACCTTCACTGATGATCACTCTCGCTTCGGCAAGGTGTATCTCATGAAGCACAAGTTTGATACTTTTGAATGGTTCAAAAGGTACAAGACTTTGGTGGAAAATCAGACTGGAAAGAGCATTAAAGTCGTTCGATCAGATCGAGGCGGCGAGTACATGAACCTCGAGTTTGACGAGTTCTTGAAAGAGAACCGGATCATTTCACATATGACACCGCCCAGAACACCGCAGTTGAACGGTGTGTCCGAACACAGAAATCGTACTCTGTTGGATAAGGTTCGATCCATGCTGAGCTATACAGACCTGCCCATATCGTTGTGGGGTCATGCCCTGTTGACAGCGGCACACATTCTCAATAGATGTCCTACAAAGTCTCTCAATTGTATTCCGTATCAGATATGGACAGGACGAAAACCGAGCTTAAATCACATTAGAATTTGGGATTGCCCCGCATTCGTGAAAAAGCTCAAGACAGATAATCTGGAATAGAAAACAGTGAAAGGATGTTTTGTTGGGTATCCTGAGGATCAGAGAATCGTTGTAGGCCTTCAGGTTCACTTTCTCGAAGAAGAGTTCGCTTGAGAAGGTGGAGCGGGTCACGAAGTAATCTTGGAGAGTCATCAGAAGCGCTTTCAAAGACTCCAGTGTCAGATGACACCGTAGAGCCGTCCGAGACGCAACCTGAGTTGCGCAGGTCAAGTAGAGTATCTCGCCAGCCTGAGAGATACGGGATGCTCCACATCGAGCACGAGGTTGCTGCGATGGAAGGGAAGTCGGAGACGATCCACTATCTATTACGAGGCAATTAGGGATAAAGACTTAGAAAAGTGGCTTAGCTATGCAAGCCGAAATGGATTATATGCACGAAAATCATGTCTGGACTCTAGTTGACCTCCGAGATGGCTTTAGGCCTATTGGGTGTAAGTGGATCTACAAGAGAAAGATTGGATCTGACGGATTGGTAGGCAGCTACAATACGAGACGGCGGGCATTGTTAGACTAGGAAGATCGCAACTCCTGACTCCAGCTTGTTGGATACGTCCTAACGCCTGATTGGGGGAGTGGTGGTCCCCAATCCCTTAAGTACCAAAGGAAGAGGAGAAGGCATGCCAGGGTGAAGAATGTGGCTCCTCATACGGTGAGAACAAGAGGGATTCATAAGGAAAAGAGGAAGAGACGCTCCTAATCAGGTAGAAAGTCTTATTTATAGGATATACAAAGCTAGGATTGTGGCAAAAGGGTACAGTCAAAAAAGAGGGCATTGACTATGAGGAGACATTTTCGACAGTCTCTATGATGAAGTCCATTCGAACATTGCTTGCAATAGCAACGCACAATCACTATGAGATCTGGCATATGGATGTGAAAATGCGTTCCTAAATGGATACCTTAAGGAGGAAATATATATGGAGCAGCCCAAAGGGTTTTCGGACACGTGGTGTGCTAATATAGATTGCAAGTGCGACAAGTGATAAAATAAAACGAATACTTAATTACAATCACCAACGTGCGATAGCAAGTGGACTTATCGTTTGTAGTGCATTAAAGTGAGTAAACGAGTATCGAACACGAAGAATAAACTGATTACTTGTAAAACCTATCGACTCGATATCTAGCCTAAATTAAATATGCAGGTTGTTTATATTATGAATTATCCTAACAGATTGATCCTAAGCAACGAAAGATTCAAAGAACACGACTAAAACTGATAAGAGTACTTTCAGATGATAAAGATGTGATCGGGATTCGAATCCTGCTAGGTATTATCGACTAAGACAATGAAATATCATTCCGACGTGATTAAGACTAGATCCTAGTAATTTCCTACCCACTCACGAATTTGCTAGCCCTAAACGCTCGCGGGGATCCACAATTCAGTAATTACTAATGGCGATGATCGAGTATTTGCTTTCGCCCTATACTCGAATCCTATCATCTACGAACGGCCTAATCATTGTTTAGCTGTCGCCCTAAATGATTTTCCACACATTCACTTTAACACATAGACATATTAAAGCGAAGAAACAGTTTCATAGATCGATAAATAGTCAAAACACACGAGTCACGATAAACATATGTCTTAAATACGAATTAACCTAGCGTTCATCTAATCCCAAACACAGAGGGGATTTAGCTACTCATAATTAATGAGAAAACAATGAAGGAAATAGAAAAGGAAGACTCATGATCTTGATGTACTGATTGATCTGGGATGGTAGCATGGATGAATCTTCGTTCCTTGTTCAATACGGCGTGAATTCGTCGTTGATCCGTTTCTTGTGCTCCCGGACGAAAATCCCTATTCTTTTCGGCTCTTTTTCATCTCTTGATGGATTACGGTTGATATCTGGTAAGTGTCCCCCTTTTTGAATCGAAATCGGGCTTTTATATTGAAATTCGCTAGTGTCACGGCCTGGGACAGGGGCCTTCACGGCCGTGACCATCATCGCTTTACTTCGCGCGCTTTCTGTCATGTGTCATGGCCAAGTGCTGAGCTTCACAGCCATGAATGCCTCTGATTCGACTCTCTGCCCTGGTTCACGGCCTAGTGCATCACCAGTCACAGCCGTGACACTTGACTGTATAGTCTTCCTAGCTCACCGCCCGGTGTCACGGCCTATGACATGATTAGTCACGGCCATGACTGTCTCCAGTGTCTTCGGTTTCGATTTCTGCCTCCAGTCACGGCCTGGTGCAAGGTGTGTCACGGCCGTGACGGTGAACTGATTTCTATGTACGTGCTCCGTTTCGCCTCGTTTTCGCTCCTTTTCGCCGAAAGCCGTCCTAAGGTCCTTCAATATCAAAAGAAGTGTAAATAGGGCGAATAAGTGCACAAAATAATTACTAGAGCTCTATTATAACCCAATTAAATACTACGATAAACGTATTGAAATGCGTTTATCAGTTTTACATCGCAAGGTGTGTGCAAACTAAACAAGTCCATTTATGGACTTAAACAAGCCTCCAGAAGCTGGAATCGTCGGTTCGATGAAGTGGTCAGGAGCCACGGATTCTTGAAGAACGAAGATGAACCTTGTGTCTACAAGAAAAATGGTGGGAGCAAAATATCTTTCGTCGTACTGTACGTGGACGACATTCTTTTGATAGGAAATGATATGGGAGTGCTCTCGATGGTGAAAGACTTGGGGGAAGCAGATCGAGCGAATCGTATGTTAGGACTCTCCCAGGCCGTTTACTTAGAGAATATCCTAAAGCAATATAATATGGACAACTCTAAGAAAAGGTTCTTGCTTATGCGACATGGGATTCACCTTTCCAAGGCTATGAGCCCTCAAAGTGAGTTGGAACAGACAGAGATGAACGTAATCCCTTATGCATCCGCAGTGGGTAGCTTGATGTATGCGATGCTTTGCGCGCGACCTAATTTAGCGCACGCTGTGAGCGTAGTCAGTCGATTTCAGACTAACCCTGGTAAGGAACATTGAAAAACAGTCAAGATTATCCTCAAGTACCTCAGATGGACTAAGGATATGATGCTGGTCAATGGTAATTGAGGATTGGAAGTGGAAGGGTATACGGATTCGGATTTCTAGTCAGACGTGGATGACAGAAAATTCACTTCAGGATCCGTCTTTACACTCAACAGAAGAGCAGTGTCTTGAAAAAGTTCCAAACTGAGCATTACTGCAGATTCCACCTGCGAAGCCAAGCATATAGCAGCCTCTTAGGCAGCTAAGGAAGGTGTTTGGATGAGAAAGTTGTTGGAGGAACTTGGTGTCGTTTCTTTATCATTGCATAGTGCTGCAGAAGAAGTTGGAATTGTGGGTGGCGGTGGTCTTGGAAAGAGATCCTCAAAAAAAGGTCAAGTTTCGTATCACTCTGTATGGGTACTTGAAGGTTCGCCCTCTATAGAGGTGTTCGGTTGATCTTTCGTCAACTCACGTAGAAGTCCGGGTTCGGGACTGATTTGTACAGAAGCCACTTGGTCTACTTCATCAAAGGTAACATTGATGCTCTCCATGACAGATCTTTTATTTTTGAGGTATACTCGGTAGGCTTTGGAGTTTGTTGAGTGTCCTACTAGTATGCCTTCGAACGCCTTTGGATCAAGTTTGCCTGGCGACATCATTTGCATCCGAAGACCCTCAGGAAAGAGACGTCTGGCACTCTACGATTTATGATCTCATAGGGAGTTCTGTTGAATCTCTTGTGTAGTGAAGAACGATTCTGAGTGAAGCAGACCGTATTCAGTGCTTCAGCCCATAAGAAGTGTGGTAACCCAGACTGAATGAGGAGTGTTCTAGTCGCCTCGACTAAGGTCCTATTTTTGTGTTCGACCACTCCGTTTTGCTGGGTGTCCCTGCGGCTGAGAACTATTGGGTGATTCCAACCGACGCATAGAAATCACTGAGCTTCTTGTTTTTGAATTATGTCCCATTGTACGGTTAGCTGATAAACGTTCTGTGCAATTTTGATGAACTCAATGATGAGACGTGGTGTTTCGTTCTTGGTTCGAAAAACTTTGGTCCATGCGTAGCGCGAGAAATCATCCACAATTACCAACACATATCTACGTCCATTGATGGCCTGAGTGCGCATAGGATCACATTGGTCCATGTGAAAACGTTCGAGAGGTTCGGTGGGATGCTTTCCTTATCTTCCCCATTTCACACGCCGAGCAAAGATGCTCTTAGTGGTACTTGAAGGAGGGAAGTCCTTTGACCAAGTTTTCTGATCGGAGTTTGTTTAGGTCTTTGAAGTTAAGATGAGAGAGTCGTTGATGCCAAAGGTCGTTCTGATATAGGGATGCGTGGGAGATTAGGCATGTTGGTCGGATGGTCTTGAGATCAATGGAGTATAGATTTGTCTTTCTGTGGCCAGTGAGCACTTCTCTTCCCTTGTCATGACGCTACATTTGTTTGTTTCGAAGTTTACTTTGTAGCCTTTTCACAGAAACGTCCAATGCTGAATAGATTGTAGCTCAGGCGTTCGACGTATCAGACTTCTTTGATGGTAAGTCTGTCATGAATGAGGTCTCTTGTTCCTAACATAGGTGCAGATTGACCGTTTCCGAAGTAGACCTTCCCGAGATAACCCTCGAAAAAGTTGCTCAACAGCTCTTTACTTCCCGTCATATGTGAGAAGCAACCTGAATCTAAGTACCACACATGACGAACCTGCAAAGCAAGTTAAGTAAGCTTAGGTACCCGTTCGAGGATGGTTCCTTCTTTACTCGCAGGTGAGGGATCCAACATTTTTAACGTAATATTGAGTTCTTTGTCATATTGTTGGATGACTGAAACCCAGACACAATTGTTGCCTATTGGGTGCAGTAGGGATTTTGAAATCCAAATTTGTCTTTGATTTGACATTTTATTATGCTTGCATCTGTCCTTTTTTCTGTTGAAGTGTATTTCTTTCGCTTGGCTTTGTGAGTATGCTGATTGCGCTTAGGAAATATCCCTTAGGGGCGAGAGTTATGCTGTGTGGAAGCTTTATTGCGAGAGTGATTGTTATGGGAACGTAGAAATACATAATAGTGGACATAGCGATATTTAGAGTTTTGAGCACAAAATAGCGAAACACGGTATGTGACATTACAAGGAGTCTCTTTGGAAATGCAAAGGAATTGAAAATAGGAGAAAGAAAATTTGTGGCCGGCTTTTTCTTCTCGAGAATAGATGTCTTTTTTGCCCGACCAGACTCAATCTTCTTCGTCTTTCTGCAGCTCAAACTTTTGTCTGTAGGCACAAATTGAGTTAGTATGAGACTAGGCAGTGCTCCCAGATGTTCTCTTGCATTTGCAAGTAGAAGATTCGGGGACAAGACGAGAAGTGGAAGGTTTGAACATGTCATGAATGTTTTCGAGAGTGTAAATTTTGCATAATTGTATTGTCTTTTCTTCTGAATTGGGTTTTCTTTCGGATTCCAGAGATGCTGTAAGGTCGCTTATTTTTCAAATTATCTCTGGAATATAGATGGAGAGTGAATGGGTTTAGCTTGTTCGGTGGAGTTTTCCTGATTTTCATGACCAAAAGGCGACACGTAATCATCAGAGAATGTAGTCTCTTTGTTTTTATAGCCGTTGTTAAGTTCTGTATAGTTACAAGTAAATTCAATTTTCGTTCTTCCATTTTTGTTTTTAAGACTCGGTTGTCGATCCTACAAAGGGCATTAAGTTTTCAAGGCTCAACCCAAAGCGTTTAATGTTGTACCGAGGTAGTACTTTATCTTTCTTTGGGTTTTTGGTGACTTGAAAGCGCAATCCTTCGCAGGGATCGTAGAATTCTACATCTTTCGGTTTTTTGAGAAAGATAGTTTGATCAGTTTGACCTCTTTTGGTGAGGAGATCCTCTAATTGTTTGACTTTCTTATATAGTCGAACACGTTCTTTAGTGTTAGTTCGTATTGAGAAGATACATTTACTTGTTTTTCTTCGCTGTCTTTTAGGTTCTTACATGGATCACTAACTTGTTTTTCCTTATTTTCTACCTTTTCTACTAAAGTTTTTACTTTAGATTCAGATAAGGTTAAAGATTCTTTAATGATAGCTATCTCCTCCTGTTGTTTACTTAGTAAAGCATAATTGTTGTCAAAGTTTCTTTGGAGTTCTGAGTAATCCCTATGATGTATGGTGAGTTCGTTTATCCTACGTTCTAATTTCATGACATCTTCTTGGGATGGGGAGTATACCTCAAGGTCTGATGTAGAGACATCCGTCCTGTCTGAGCCATAGTTGTTGCTCTTCACCATGAAGGCCTTTTCACCCTCCTCCTCGTCTAACGTGTCTCTAGCCATTCCTCTTCCTCAGCAACGAGGACAATTCCTGCCTCTTTGCATTGGGACAGCTGGAACTTCTTTTTGTAGTACTCGGTGTCCTTCTTTTTCACTGTAGCATTCTGAAGCAAAGTGACCAGGTTTTCCGCAGTTGAAACATTTCTTTGGAGTTTCAACTTCTTTAGTTTCAGGTTACTCAGGAGCAATGAACTTTTGTTTCCCGCTTGAGGTTCGTTGTTTGTTGAAGGGGGATGATGATTTCTTGGCACTTTTCTTATTGACCATCTCAGAGATCATGGCTAGTTGCTTTCTGATGTATTCAAGTTCATCATAAGGTTATGGGTCTGATTCAGTATTGTCTCAAGTGTCAGATTGCGTGACCTATTTTCCCTTAGAGGTCTTTGAGTTTCTGTTTCTGGACTTGGTGGTCACGAGAGCAATAGGTTCTACATCAGCATTTGTTTTTCCCTTTGTTCTTGATTTCTTTGGCATACTGGGATACTGAGAGAGGTTATCATGCACTGAGTGGATGTCCATTGCATCCAAGTCTTTGTTCTGTTGCTTAACCAGAACTGCAATCCTTCCCCATTCAGGTTGAAGTGTGGAGAGAAATTTGATGTTGAGCTCAAGGTTTGGACGTTGGATATTGATCTTCCTCTTCTCATTGATGACGGTCAAGAAGCGAAGGTAACTTTCTCGAAGTTCTTCCCCCTCCTTAGCTCTGAATGAATCATAGGCATGAGAATGCTCGATTTCTTAGATAGTTTGCTAATTCCTATCCCAACCATCGTCTTGGACACTTCGTCCCAGATTTGTTTGGCTGTGACCATTGCGTCCACTTGTTTGTAGACATTATTTGGCAGAGCCTGTAGGATGTAGTTTCGAGCAAGTTTGTCCGCTTCGACACGTGCTCTCTCGAGGTCAGTGTAGCGACTGGGATCTTTAGGTGTTCTTCTCTCCGAAACTGGAGGAACTGCATCTGGTTGTTCTGGAATGATGGTCCAAAAGTCAGCTGGGCCTTCAAATATGGATTTAAGCATATCATCAGCAAGGTCTCCGTCCTTGATTTCGATGAAGTTGATGAAGCGCTGCTTCCAAATACCATACTCCCCCCATTTGTTCACGGTTGTCAGATCCAATAGCAAATGCGTCCATAGCTTAGTTTGGTAATGATCGTTACGTGAGATAGATCTATGAAATGAAAGGTTAGTTTCGAACAATTATAATCAAGTTTGAAAATTTTGAGTAAGGAATTTTGACCAAAATGCAAGAAGATTTTCAAAGTCTTAGATAAGTAATTTTGACCAAAAGACTTGGGATTGACGGTACGTGGCGTCGTTACACATCCTGAAGTACCTGCTATGCAAAGTAGTCCAGCCGATATACCGTCAAAAATAAGCTGAGTGATTGAAAACGTTTAAGTCAAAATAGAAGACTTGGTTCAATTTTGAATTTCGTCTGATAAATAGAATAAATTTTAAAAAAAATTGGCGTTTCAGTTTGAAATTGAAAGTTGCGTAGACTAAGTTATTTTGGGATCAGGATTTTTTTCGGGTATGACGTATTTTAAAATTCGGGTATGTTTGTCCGAAAATTTGATGTCTTCAAATTGCTTAGCCGAAACTTTTAAAATTCGGGTACTTGAGTTTTGAAATTCGGATGGGTCTGACCGAAAAATACTTAGCCGAAAATTTAAAAATTCGGGTACTTGCGGATGGGTCTATCCGAAAAATACTTAGCCGAAAATTTAAAAAATTCGGGTAGTTTGAGTTTTGAAATTCGGATGGGTCTGCCTGAAAATACTTAGCAAAAAATTTAAACGGGTACTTTGAGTTGGGAAATTCGGATGGGTCTGTCCGAAAATACTTAGCCGAAAATTTTGAAATTCGGGTCTATTGTATTTTGGCTAAAAATTTAAAATCCGGGTGTCTTTGTCCGAAAAACTGAAATTCGGGTGATTCAAGAGTAAAAATTTTGCCGATAATTTTAAGATTTGGATAAGTTTCTAAGAAAAGTTGCCCGAAAATTGGCTAATTTACGACTTATTTTCGGCAATATAAAGAATTTTTGGGTGTAAGAGCCGAATTTGCGTTGTTATATTCAGTCTACCCGAAAATCAAGAACAGTACCAGAAAAACTCAAAGTTCAGACTCAATTTTGGCTCAAATCCTACTCAAACTTGATAGAAATCGACGAAAAAGAACAGGTAATCACTCATAATCATTTTTGTAAGTTTTTAGGGGTTTAAAAACAGTAAAATGATTCAAAAACACCTAAAAATGCATAAAAGTCGAAAATGAGTTTTTGAAAAGTGCTCTCTCTTGAATCACGTCGGAATCGAACGAAACTGGATTCAAATCCATAGAATTGATCCACGTTAGGCTCTGATACCACTTGTTGGCCCTAATATTACCAAACAAGGATCAAAAGAAGAGCTTAAATATTTTAGCCTGAAAAACTCCGTGCAGTGGCCAGTGTGTGTAGTGTGTGTTGTCCTTAGGAAATGTACAAGGTGGCTTACTTTGAGAATTCTTTTGATGAACCCTGATTAGGGTAAGTAAGAGCTTTATATACCACAATTAATTGGTTTATTGAAGCCCAATAACCAAACTTATACAAAATTACATATGTCTCCCCAAAGTACTACAACACACTTAATAACAAAATAAAACCCTAGACTTAAATAATTGAAGGACGCTACAAAATATTCCTAACAATGCAACATGTAGTATTTCTTTCTTTTTTTTTGTCTTGATTTACTGTGAGACCAATGTTCGTTGGCTAAAGTGACCATCCTGCTATTGTCGCACCACAATGGCAGCAGTTGATCCACAATGCCTGGAACTATTTAAAGCTCTTCCAAGAAGATATCAATATCCAAACCGATCTTTACCTCCCAGGTAAGTATCTGCGCTCGTGCGCATGGTTGACTTGGGATTCGAGCTCGCCATTCCCATGTTCTAAGTGCTTCATTGAAACCATTTCAAGGTACTGTTTTAGCTTCATAAGTTGCCAAGTAGGGTGATACGCAAGTTCTTGGTGGAACTACAAGTGCTACCTAGCATAGTGGATCGCCCGCTGTCATTGTGGTGCGACAACAGTGGGGCAATCGCACAAGCTAAGGAACCACTTGCCCACAGTGAATCCAACATATAGAGAGAATATACCACGTGTTACGTGGGCTCGTTGAGAATGGCTCGATAGCCGTGCAGAAAATCGCTCATGTAGAGGAAGCAGCGGACGAATCCACTACCTCAGGAAGTGCTCGATCGACACCTCGGTAAAATGGGGTTGAGATACGATAGCTCGTGACACTAGTGCAGGTGGGAGATTGTTGAGATGCATGCCCTAGGTGTTGTACGAGGACTGGGAGTACGAGGGCAATTTTGTAATTTAGTAGTGTTTAGGAATGTATATTTTCTTTTATTTATGGAATGATTTAATATTCCAAATAAATAAATTATTCGGTAAGTTTGACTATGCGTGACTTTCACTCGACCGGGACAAACGTAAAGGATTTATACGTAGAACGAAAATATACTGTCGGTTCGTGGATTATGATTTGATCAAATTCGTACTCAACTTGGGATCTGTTTGGTACCATGGGGTTGGCTAGGTACATACCGAACTCCTAGCTTACTCCTAAACCGGTTGAGACGACCAAGAGAGTCGGGCTTAGAAAGGGTAACCGACACAACGTCTACATCAGAGAGACTAGGCTAGGTCCTAGATTGAGAGTCTAGGGTTTGGGGCTTCGGCAAAACCCTAAACAGCCAAAAATGCAAACTTTGACTAGTGAGAGTAAAATGGTCTTTTCATCTCACGAAATATTTTTGAAATAAACTATTGGATATTTAATATTTGGTATATGATTTAAATATGATTAAATCTTCATTATTGTTTTAGAAAAAGAATATATTTAAATTGGAATTAAATGTAATATATATTAGATATATATAATTTCGATTTTAATTATGAATTAATTTCGAAAATTATTAAAAATATTTATATTGGATAATATATATTTAAGATTTACTAAATATAGTCTATATTTAATTAATTGAATTTAAAGTTTGAATTTTGAATTCAAAACTTAGTAAAAACAAGACCTAGTAAAAGAGGAGGTGGTTGAGAATTTTCTCCCATCCATCAACCTAATTTCGGCCAGCTCTAGGTAGTACAAATAGGGTTTATGAAACCCTAGCTTAGACAAGAAGTTGATTTTTGAAATCCCAAAAAAAGGGAGAAGGAAAAGGCTTTTTCGTTCTATACTCTCTCATCTCTCTCTCTCGGCCTTGTGAAGACTCGAGGGGCAGCCGAGCTTGAATCTAGCTGTCTTAAACAAGATAGAGCCTGCGACGTTGTAAGGTTCCGGCATGACGATCTTGTGCAAAGAAGCTTGTTCGTGTGTTTTTGGTTTAGGAGAGGGCACTACGCCTCGGGGAAAAGAAGGGTTCGAAGCTTGCCACCTTCACGAGTGTCGTCAAGGTATCATGGTTGAAAACTCTGTCTTTTGTGTCAGTATATTCTCGTATTTGTAATCGACCGATCTTGCAAGGGCGGGAAACCCCGAAAAAAGTTTTAAAATTCCGCCGTTCACGAAACGTGGGTCCGGGGACCCTCGGGAATCCCAACAATTTATCCCATGTAATTTAATTTATCATCCTACTGCTTATACTATGTTTGGTTTAAGTAACTTAGTGAGGAAAAGAAAATAAATGAAAAAGGGAAATCATTTTTTTTGTTTGGTTGGCTAGACAAATAAAGGAAAAGAAGATAAAGAAAAATTATTGTTAAGTTTAAAGCAAAAAACATTGAAAATAATTTTCCTCACCGGGTGAGGAAAATGAGAAAAAACCAATGTTATAAAATTCGATAGGCGCTAGTCGCGCGGCCGAGGGACGCCTAGACGGCTTAGGCGGGGCTTAGGCGGTTTCTAGGCGGGAATTAGGCGGTCTTTTTTATTTTATTATTTATATATCCACTATGCATAACACTCTACCAAAATAAAAGTACATCTAATTTATCTAAGAATTATAAATAAATAATATCTGTCCCAACAATGAAATAAAATAATATTATTACAAATAGAGATGATGTCAAAAGTAGTTATCAATTTTCCGTTTTTATATATTTTTATATTTCAAATTATTATGCTAATACATGAAATAAGATATTTTTAACTATTATAATTTTAAAAGTGACTATTCGGCTGATGATTGGATGTGCAAAATTATAATACTTTAATTTAATGTTTGGTTTGGTTCACGTTGGGCCTTAGGGAAGATAGGTCCACTAAAAACCCATAGATAAATAAATATTATTAGTCCTAAAAGAAGAGAACGTCCCACACCGGTTAGAACATGTAACGACGTGGGAATCTTTTCTATATACAGCCACACAACCATGCGATAAAATTCTATCCATGCCTTGCAATCCCATGAGTGGCACGTGGCACACTTTGGAGGGACTAAGTACTTATTTAAGTTAGTTTTTAAAAATAATTATTATTATCTGGCCAATAATCGGATTAGTCGTCGATTAAGGTCAAAACGGACCGATTAATCGGCCGATTATGCGGATTGGTTCGTTTAGTAAACTAATCGGGCGATTGGTTCTTCCATTGATGAAAGAGTCGAAGAAAAAATCTGTAAAAGATTGGATCTTTGGCTATCATTTATCAAAGCAGCATTCCCACTTTAGACTGTTTGAATATGGAGAGTTTGAAGATAAAATTTGCTTTTTATGCACATTAATTCTGTACTCCCCCAGTTAATTTCACCATCTACGTATAATTTTCTGGGTCGAGTTTTCTGGGATATGTGAAGTCCAACGATGTCAACAACCTACATCGAGTGGGAGAGACGACTAAATACAACGACTCAAACGATTGTAATAAACAAAAGCTAAATATAAGAGGAAGAAACAAAGAAGATGGATGGTAACAAAATGACCATATCTATACTCTTATATTAATGGTGAGAGTTTGCTAAAAACTGCTTTTTGGTGTATCTATTAACCAATCATAATTTTACAAGTATTATGTCTTTTTATTTATTAAAAACTTAATTAATAAAATTACAAAATCAAACTAAATCAAACATAACCACCCACTAACATTTGTCCATATATTTTTAGTATTATTATTTCATAATTAAATATACATAATATTATACAGCACACACGTATGGGTGTGCAAAACTACTAGTATCTTTAGACGTTTTGAATATGGAGAGTTTGAAGTTTAGCGGTAAAAATAGATAGACTATTGAATTGGAGATACCAATTTGAATTTTCTACTCTTTCAAGGGGAAACTTGAGTAATCACACAATTATTGAAAATTTCACCTAAATTTGGTTTATTCATTATATCGAAATAAAATCTAAGCTCGGTAAGAGGCCCATTAGCGAGTTAATAGTTGGGCTCATATCTCACATTTTTACATGACTAGAAAAACATGTCTCAGTGGTAGGATCATGATATATACGAAAAGTTGTTATTGGTTTGTATTTGTTTGCAATTATGGACTACCATATTTTGTATGGAGTTGGGATAATAAAGGTAGGCCGATGAGATTAGTCTCATTGGAAACCGGTCGTTATAACCGACAGTAAGGTTTAGATTCAATTCAAATTGAATTTAATCGAGTGTGGCCTACATTAGTATTGTTTAGAATACTTAAAAACGACTAATAAGATTTATTACCAAGAAACTAACCCAAAAAAGAGAAAAGCAATAATAAATTACCAAGCATAAACACGTAGGTTGAAGTCTTCAACACCTATGCAATTAGTTAGCCAACAACTTACAAGGAACGAGGCTGCCATGTAATAAGATCAAAAGCTAGGAAACGATGAAAACGACATAAATTAGTAATTACAACTGAAAAATCGAAGAAAGATGATCATGATGATGATGATGATGATGATGATGTAAAGGAATTAACAGGCTTAATATCTTACTTATAAATTAGAACAAGAAAAAACCACCGATCATTGGCCAAGTCTAAACATAGGTACGCGACAAGGGTGGAAACCGTGAGGATTGGTGTTCATGTAAAGAATATTCGATCAGAATATAGACACTTAATGATCACAACAACAACAGCCATGTATAGTAAATTTAGGATTATTCAATATTTACAACCGTCTATGTAATACTACATTATTAGTTGGGCTTGGCCGGCGGCAAGAGAATGACTCAGCCTCCTCTTACCAGCCGGCCCCAAACATTCCACTCTTATCAATCAAATAACGTACAACCACATACGTATACATATATATATGTATACTACTCACTTCTAATCTTACAAGAATTTAAGCTTACTTATATACAATTGCATATATATTACCTTTAATTCGATGGAGTTACATAATGAAGATGATCAAATGTCCAACCAAGAAACTCCTCGATCTACCTCGAAAACTAGCGTCGACACCTCGACGACCGAAAACGACCATATTTGCAGCGAAAATTTGGGTCGTCGAGATTCGAATAAATTCAAGAAAATCGTTTTTGAGGACCTAATTTTCTTGCAGAAGCTGGGAAGCGGAGACATAGGCACGGTGTATTTGGTTGAGCTCAAGGGGTATAAAGGTAATTGCTTTTTCGCGGCTAAGGTGATGGATAGGGAAGAGTTGGCTTATCGGAACAAAGAGGGGTAGGGCTTCGATCGAGAGAGAGATACTCGAGATTTTGGACCATCCCTTCTTGCCTTGCCTCTACGGAGCTTTGGAAAGTCCGAGGTTGTCCTGTCTGTTGACCGAGTTTTGTCTCGGCGGAGACCTTCATGTTCTACGACAGAGGCAACCCTATAAGCGATTTCATGAAGATGATGTCAGGTTAGTTCTTGCAGCACCCGACTATGCCATGTTAAATGACCACCTTACTTAAAAGTGCATGCAATTTTCTGGTGGAATGCCAATTTTTGGTCCACCAATATGTGGGATATGGATGTTTTTGTGACCCATATTTCCACATGTCACTTATAATCCCCCCCCCCCCCAATCGATTTTGTGTGTTTTGGTCTCCCAATTAAACAGTTAGTTTGAATTAAATTACTAGTCGGGTTGGGCAATAATTTCGCCATTCGTCCTACAAAATTTGACCTGGTCCAGTCCAACCGATAATATTTGTTGGTTCAGCCCATAATTTCATCCATACTAGCAGTTAAATTAACTAGGGGACGAAACAACACAAAACTTGTAACGTTGAGGGATCAAAAGTAACATCTCGGATCATGTGGGACAAAAACGCACATACCCCGAATAATGGTAACTAAAAATGACGTTCACCCTCATTCTTATTTATATATTCTATTTTCAACAGTTCCAATCGACAAAATTTCGAAATTTTTCATCAGGTTTTATGCCTCGGAAGTCTTGGTCGCACTGGAATACCTGCACATGCTGGGAGTAATCTACCGGGACCTCAAGCCCGAGAACGTCCTCGTTAGAAAAGACGGCCACATAATGCTCACGGACTTCGACCTCTCCCTAAAATGCAACGACTCGTCTTCCAAAGCCCGCCTCGTATACGACCCATCCTCAACCAACCGCAACCAAAACCCTAATTACGATCAAAACCCTAATAACAATAGCATTTCGTCGCGCTTTTCCATCTCGTCCTGCATCATACCCACATGTATCAAATCGGGGCGCAAGAAAAGAAATTACAAAAATGCCCCTTCGAGAAACCCTAGAAGCATGGCCGACAGGCCGAAAATCGTGGCCGAGCCCATAGACACAAGATCGATGTCTTTCGTCGGGACCCACGAGTACTTAGCGCCGGAGATAGTATCGGGTGAAGCGCATGGAAGTGCGGTGGATTGGTGGACTTTCGGGATATTCATTTACGAGCTGTTTTATGGTGTTACACCTTTTAAAGGGAGGGACAACGATTTTACGCTCTCTAACATTGTGGCCCGAGGCGTAGAGTTCCCCAAGGAGCCAGAGGTGGGACCCAAGGCGAAGCGCTTAATATCTGAATTGTTGAATAAGGATCCTTGTAAGAGAATGGGATCTTCGATGGGTGCCTCGGCGATTAAGTGCCACGATTTCTTCGAAGGGGTGAATTGGGCGCTGCTGAGGTGCGCCTCGCCGCCGTATGTTCCGCGACGTTTTGTTCATGAAGGTTATGAGGGGAAGGTGGATTATTTCTAGATTTGTTGTTTTAATTTCTTGATATTTTGTCTTTTGGAATGAATGGAAGATTTGATTTGCAAGATTAGTAAAATACATAAATGTAACGCCAACGAGTCATTTAAGTTTTGCAGTGATAGATACTCACACATTTGTTTTCTCCACTATTTAATCGAATCGAGTTAAATGCAGAAACAATAGATTTTAAAATCAGTAGTACAATAGCAGTTTCAAAGTTAGGAATCGTGAATTTGAAGAATTCAGATTAACAGTTTTGGTGATTGGACTTAACGTAATTGAGTATACCGGTTAGACATAGGTGAAACCGGATATCGGACAGCAACCGGATCAAGAATGCTACCAGAAGGTCACTGAAGACCGAAATGCAGATACCGGATGTGCCACGTTGGACTAAGATTCAAATTCATTCCAAGAGCGGCAAGTTAAAGACTTCTAACAAGCAATTAATTCAAGGCTGACAGCAAGAGCCAAGTTGAAGTCAAACTAAGCCAAATAAAGAATAAAGCAAAGTGCACAGGGCGACTGCTGTAAAGACCGGACAGACCATTTTGGAGAAAGTCATTAAAAGCTCTGTCCGGTACAAATGGTTATCTCACAATGGCCTTCTACATCAAGCCCAACTATAAAAAGGAGAGAGGCAAGATGAAGAACTGACTTCACCATTCTCGAAATCAAGGAACGAGAGAAAAAGCTCAAGCTCACAAGCGATTAAGCAAGGAAATTTTTAGGTGTTGTCCTCACTACATTAGATCGGTTCGGTTAGTGAGTGAGTTGTTCTCAAGGGACTGTAGAAAGCTCTTGAAAGTAGACGGACTGTAAAACATTGTCTAGTTGGTGTCTAGAAGTTTAGTTAGCTAAGTATAGCCGTGGGTTGTACTGTGTTAGTCTAACTATGGAGGTTGTGCAACGGGGGTTGTAAAACCGAGTCTTCTAGTGGTGCCTTCCTTGCGGGGAAGAAGGGGAGACGTAGGAGTTTTTGACTCCGAACTTCCAGAAACAAGTTCGTATCTTTCGCAAAAACACACACACACACACACAAATCACACATCATATCCGGTCTTGGTTCAAAACCGACCGGTTTGCTTCCGCACAAGTCACGTACACAAATATCAAGCATCGGTATCTAACTTTAACAGGTTACGAACCGAAAAAGAGAGAGTGTTTATCCCCCCCAAACACACACACACACACACACACAAATCACACCTCAATCCGATCTTGGTTCAAAACCGACCGGTTTGCTTCCGCACAAGTCACGTACACAAATATCAAGCACCGGTATCTAACTTTAACAGGTTACGAACCGAAAAGAGAGAGTGTTTATTCACCCCCCCCTCTAAACATATAACTGATCCTAACAACTTCAAATTTTTCTGTTAATCTGTTTGGCTCCTAATTATCAAATTAGTCTCATGTGCCCTAAACCTTTTTATAAAGACAAATGCTTAGCACGCACATGTATGTGCAACTATATCAAATTATTTTATATTTTGAACCTTTTAGATTATTAATTAAGTTATTTAAAAGAATAAAACTTAAATTTAAGGATAATTGTAATAAAATAAAGAAATTCATATCAATTTGACGATTTTTGTATCCATGCAAGACTCTTTATATTAGAGTATAAACTAGCTTTTTACCCGTACAAGGCACGTTATTACCTATTTATAATTATTATATGTGAATAAAAGTATTAAATTTATGTTTGATAGTGGATAATTATGGTGTAATGAACATGTTATAGTGGGATTGTTTTGAATTTTTATTTAATTTACTTTTTAAATTAAGGGACGCGTGTCAGCATATTAGGACACCTACAATTCTATAATTATATATTCTATTATATTATGGTCTGTGGTGAGTATAAACTGTTATTTGCTCTGTAAAATAGTTAGTTTTTTTCAATTTTACCCTTAATATTTACATTTATTACAATTTAATCCTTTGATCTAAAATTTTATTTTCTACATAACTTAATTAATAATATAACAATACAAAAATGACTTATATATTTACACGTACATAGTAGCATGTGGTAAATATACTAGTATAAGATTAATGTATTGCGCTGTTTGTTTCAAACAAATCCAAAAGTTCTTAGTAAAATAGCACAGTAAGGTCCATACTTTTTCTTCAGTTCAGATTGCATTCCTGATTTTTATTGGGTCGAAACGGAGAAGGGCTAGAGGGAGGCCCGTACTATGCTATGTTCCAAAGTGAAATCGCTATCCAATTGATAACCAACACCCATACAAGCCATTCCCTTTGGAATAAATCGGGGGCAAACCCTGAGTCGAGCTTAGTATAAAATTTTCGAACAAAGGCTCGACTCGTTTACACGGCTACTAATGAACATAGAGACCATATTTACGAAAATCTAATTAATAGCCAATCTAACCAAAGACCATATCCAACCTACTAGGAAGGTAATTATTACTTACATAATACACCTATGTCTAAACCTAATTAGTAAAAAGATAATAACCTGTCATAAACAACACGACAATTTTTTTTCTGCAAAAACATGATAATGGTGAATGTAAGCACCCTAAAATAAAACTTCGTCCTAAACTCGTGCTATGAACAGCACAGTAAGTAGTAACCGTGTATAAAGGTCCAAAGAGCGTTATAATATCACGAATCACGGATGCAAAGTATACCGCCTAAACGGTTAAAGAAGGCGTACACCACGTCTTTCATCAAGGCATAAAGGGAAAAGGTAAGGCTTTAAAGAAGGAAATTTTGCTGCTTTTAGCAAAGACCTCGCTTTCCTCGTGTAACTCCATACAACGAGTTCAACCTAGGCACTATAAATAGCCAGCAGTTCCCTCGAACACTTACACAACTTCTCATCTCCAAAGACACCAGCAGTAAGTTGCCAATTTATCAATCCAACATCATGGTTGTAGAAGTTTCATGCATCTCATAAAACACACACAGACACTAACACGTAGAAGAATGTCACCTTAACACAGCACAAAGTGAGAAAGCTTCGCTATAAACTTAATTATGAGTACCTGACTTTCACGTTTGGCATTGATTCACATGGCAGGCGGCTTCTGATTTGAAAATGGAGGAGGAGAACGCAAGGCTTTATGAAGTGAATATGAGAATGATTCGTGCGAATGAGGAACTGAGGAGGATGGCAGAAAGGAGAAGAGCACAAAGGCGCCATCAGGAGAACCAGGCTTTCTCAGCTGAAGTGAGGCAAATGCTTCTAGAAGAATTGGGACTTCAACTCCACGAACCTTCCAACTCAGCAGCAGCTCAAATAAGAAGAAGCCCACCTCGTCCATAGAAAAAAAAAACTGAAATTGGAAATCGGGACTACCATGCATTACCTAGTTATATAATTAAGAAATATATTATAATATAAGATCACCAATGGATGTCATCTGAGTGAATACTATAATTCACAGCATTCCATCTATATTATGTAACAGATTTCAGCAACTGAAAATAAAAATAATTAAATGTCTAAATAGAGCCATGGGATATCTGTGGTCTCTAGTTGCTTCTCTTACTATCTTACAGTGTATATGAATGTGCCAGTGCCAGCATAATTGCTTCTACCTTTCCCCCTAACACAAACAGAAAAATTGAATGAAAAGAAACAGAAAGTTTTGAAAAGGATGTCTATATTCTGAGCAACGTCAGGAATTCCCGCCTCATCGAAAAGCTGTTAATCGACATTTAGCTTGTTGTCAATGCTTGAGATTGTTCTGTAGAATGCTTTGAAGTGCCTATAGGCAATGTCTATGTCCTCTTTTCCACAGATCTCCCGCACACTGCCCACCATACATAGAAGCATATGTGTCATGAAAACAAATCAGCTGACCGTAAAAATCAACCGTATGGTCTTACTTCAATTTGGAAAGTACAAAGTGAACGTCAAAGACTTATGGAAGACAGTCCATTTACTACTAATGAATGCGAAAGATTTATATCAACATGTAAAGAAATATTTATCCTGACCCATACAACATACTCTTTGATGAATCCTCACCTGTGCATGGATAGCTGAGCAATACCACAATCTACTGTGCGAATTCCAACCCCTGAAGCCAGTATTGGACCAATAGTGGATCCACATCCCATATCATTTCTCACAACAAACTCCTGCAATATCAACTTGAGTCACTATGGGCAGATGATATGTTATGCTGTAAACTAGATGGAAACTATAATAAAGTAATATCTTTTGAATTTTTATATCAATAATTGAGTTCTTCGAACCTACTGATATCATGAAATATAGTCGTGATTTCATGTGAATTTTGGTTACAAATGTACTAGTAAGTTAGATGCTAACATTAAGGACAAGGTCAAAGTATCTATGAGTTTTAACTCATGGTTCTGTTCTGTTAAGCACTTCATCGATCCAATCAATTACATCAGGAAGTTTTAGTTCAATACCTGGATGGGAAGATTATGAATCTTAGCAATTTCTTTGAAGAGGAAAGACGTAATTCCACTTGTAGCATATCTCTGGTTAGCATTATGCTTTATTACAAGTCCCCTCTGTAACATTGGGCGATGATTTTCTTCGTGCTTATCAGAAAAATTGGGGTGGACACCATGAGCCATGTCAGCAGACACTGCAGTAGCATTTAAAGATAGAGCAACATTATGTCCGCTGCAAGGAGAGTCCAATAAAGAAAGAAAAAAAGCGGAATCACGTTCAGGCTATTGCCTCAGTATCTTTCTGAGTTCCATAAAATAGTATCATGGAATAGGCTGAACAAACATAATCTACATCACAATGTGTGACTGCCACATGTAACAAGCTGCTGAAATTGTCATCATCATTTGCTGGTTTTTCTATTGAATGGACTAGCTACTCAAATAAGAGGTTACTAATTTTTCTGTCAGAAATATTTCGAAGTTGAACAGTAAGCAGAAAGCAGCTACAAACTGGCAGCTATGAGAAATCATTGGTTTGAACTCATTGGTAGATACGTTGACTAGTTGTGCCTCTATCAGTTAGGCATAATCTCCAGTTTCCTATGAAAAACTAAACAAACATGATAAAAATCATTCTTTAGGAGACATTAAACAAAACCAGAGATGTTTAAGTCGGCAATAAAAAACTTTCATACCAAGAAAAGAGTGCCGTATAGCACGTGAAAATCCACATTCGCTATGAGACTGTTGCGCCAAACAGGAATGTATTCTTCTCATCGCCTCAAACATAGTGGGTGCACCAGCTCCTTGGTACGAATCTGAACCTACCTTTAAAAAACAAGGTGATTTTGGTCAAAAAGAACGACAAAAACAAAAAAAGTAAATAGATCTGCGAACAAGCTAGTTACATAAAAAACCATAAGGAAGAAAGCAGGTTGATACCTACAACTTATTCAAGTCGATTTCAGGATACCATACCTCATTTATTTAGCTAATTCTACAAATATTTTTATGGCTACATTATTGACCTCTAGACAGTACTATAGGTGGAAATGAACTGTTATAGACCAATCTGCTAGAAACTTATTGACCTTGCATAGCCAAATTTTAAAAACAATAGCAAACTCGTAGAACCCAAATGACGATCAGATAACAATTGCTCTTTCAGAGTATGTCGATACTACATGTGCTCCGAAAAGATGTATGTTTGGCTCCTGCGGCTAGTTAATTAACATTGTTTGCTTCATTCAAATATATTTTTCTTGTCCTTTAAATAACGCTGAATGAAGATCAAAACTAAAACAATATACCTCTTCGTTATCGAACAGAGCAACCATTCGAATTGCATGCTCATTTCCTAAATCTTCAGGTGATTTACAAGCATCAATGAGAGCTCTCAGAGCACAAAAAACTTGAAGCCAGATTATCCAGCCGTCCAGAAAAATATGAACTCATCATTTGCACCTCCAATGCAGCTGGGTTGAGTATCACAGACATTTAACTCAATGCTTGCAATATCCTCAGCTTTACATCCCAGTTCATCAGACAAGAGCTAGAAGGAAAGCATGCAAAATATGGTCAACATAGTCATGCTATTAGCCTTGCAGCTTTCAAGGCATTCGAGCAGTTCCGAGCACAGTAATTAGTTAACGAGACAACGCAGTAAACTCGTTGCAAGGTACTTTTACTTTGGCATTTTGCATCCATACACCAACCATAGATTCAAGTGGTTAGAGACTAAATGAGGGCGACGAAATCCCTCAGAGATTTCAACATATGAGAAGGGAATCAGATGGATACCTGCATGAGCAATGGGTGATGCACATCTTTTGAGAGTGAATCAGTAGCTTTCTCGTCCGATTTGGAAGGGACTTTGTCAGCTTCTGATGCCAAAAGAGGGATAAGTTGAGTTTCTAGGTTTGGCTTAAAACCATCTGTATTTATTGTCCTATCAATAAAGAAGCAGCCACGGGATTGGGAATTAGTAAACATACATTTATTACAACACAGTATGGAAATCATGCATGGTATAGAGCTCTCATGAAACACAAACTACACAAATTGACTACAAAAAAATCCTAAAATATTTGCTTCTCCAGGAACAAATCGGACAAGAGATTTTTTCAACTAATCATAATTTGCAAATGTGCACCACAGACTAACAAATGTGCAGCTGGAATTTAAATAGCATAGCAGAAGTATAGTCCCAATGGTAATAGCTGCGAGGTCACATACCAACTTACCCTGTTACTTTTTCTCATAATGATAATCTCCCTAGAGAATATTTTACCTAAATATTCTTGGCCCAAGCAACGCAGTAGCTCAACATAAATTAAAAACATCCATCCAAATTCAACCACTTGAATCTACCAAAACAGTAGTTCCCGGATCTAAAGGGTCACGACAAGCTATAACAATTTGAACTATTGAAATACATCATAGAGAATCACAATTCACAAATGAGATCTGAAATTGAAAGTTGAAAACCGTCCACATCACACGTGTAGCCATTACTTAACGTTAGAAAACATTAAACAGACTGTAAATTTGGTACATAACACAATCATATTAGGTATGATTCGGATTTTTAAGATGAGAATACCTATTAAGATGTATAGCAAGAGTAGGAACTCGCAGCAGAGGTCTCTTTATTTTGACTAGTTTATGCATGAAGGAACCATCATCAGCTCTAACAATAGCCCTTCCAGCCAAACTGAGGTCTCGGTCAAACCAAGTGTGCCATAAACCACCACCGTAAGTTTGCACGTTGACCATAAGATATCCCGATTTGGATGATGCAGATTTTGGCTTCAGCTTTAAACATGGGCTATCAGTATGAGCAGCAATCACATGAAAGCCATCACCAATGGAATACCTGCACATCCATATGTTAACATCACCGAGATGGGTTAGATAGAAACATAGATGCAAGAGTCGCAACTCCATATAATATAGATAATAAAGAGAAGAACCAGAAAAAGTAAAGAAATGAGAAAGCTTGAGAAATACTTCATTTGAGGAGGAATGCTCAGAGATAGACTAGTCTACCCAACCTATCTCAATTATCTCACTCTTATCATAATCAAGACAGGTGAAGTTTAGGTTCACCGTGAAAATTGAAAAGAGGACAGGTCCCAGGACAAAGCACCAAAAAGAAGTTTCTACTGAAGGCCAAAATCTAACGTTACTTACTTTTCCCCAATAGCAAATGCAATCAACGAAGACATGTTTCGCGTGAAGAAATAGCGGCCACCGGGTTGTAGATCCCATTCATCGTTCTCACTCAACAGATTAAATCCAGCAGCAAGCAATTGCCGCTTGGCTTCAGCTATCCAACGAAAAAAAAGAAAAAGAAAACCATAGAAAGCAATTCATCATGTTTGAATTTATGCAAGTAAAATTTCACAACTTTGAACATATAGCGCCGCTACCAAATTGTGATTGAGCAGCAGATACCTTACCTGTGGCATGAAACTGAGTCCACGACTCATTGAGGTAATCAAGAAGATCACCAACAATCGAATGGCTTGGCTCCGTACTCGAAGCATCGGTACTGCTCTGTGGTCAAACGATGCAATTGTACAGTATGCACAATGCAACTAGATTTCCCCAAAAAAATTGATAACTAATACGATACCTGAGAGGTGCAGCGAAGTGGTCGAGTGGTGGAGAGTGTACGGCGTATGCTGACGTGGCGGAGTTTGATTCCGCCATCCTCGTTGCTTCCGATGCTAAAGATAGGCGAGGCGTTTCGTAATTTGGGTAACGTTGGTGAGGCTTTGAAGAATGGAAATGGATGAAGATGATGGATTCGAGCCATGGCCGTCATTGTTTTCCGAAGCGAGTGATGACGATGAGGCGATTCACTGACTATGGACGAACCTTTATTACATTTAACGGTCTTAGCGACAATTTAGCAGCAATCAGGCCCTTCTTTGTCTTGGAAATTATATTCGAACCTACAATATTTTAGCGTTAGACAAATAGGCCCTTCCTCAAGATCATGCTTGTAGTTGTAATGGGGAGTTGCTGGCATAGAGATAGCGGTTATGGCAACTCAGAGGTTGATGTGTTGGTTAGAATCTCACGGAAGGATCATCCAGATAATGGTGAAATTTCCTACTTTGATGCCCATTACGATAAAATGTGTCTCGAAGAAAACCTTGTGGATATTTTTTTTTTTAATTAGATGGCTTTTGTATGGGAGTACAGTACACAACCACTACTGTATGGGACGTGGTCACTTCTGATTACCTCGTTTATGGATTTGTTTCAGCCAGCGTTGGGCGATAAAGATGCAGTTATTAACCAAGACCGTTGGTCCAAGTAGTAAGCGGCTTGGTATCGCTTAAGCAAGGTTTCGGGTTCGAATCCTTGTGTATGCAGCAACCCCCTTTGGGAGCATCACCTGCCATTACCAGGTACGCGATACGGGGTGAACCGGATTAGTCGGGGCAACCCAGAACCGGTCGGGTATCCGAAAAAAAAAAAAAAAAAAACCCAAGAAATGGCTCAGTTAAAAAGTGAAAAGGTCAGGGTCAGCTATATTCTTGTCATAATTTCGTACTAGTACTTTTAGCACACCCTACGTGTGTGTAAAAATATAGAATGAGGTGGTTATAATGACTTTTAAAGCTTCATGGTTAATAAATTCTTTTTAATAATTGATATACTAAAATAGAATGAGGTGGTTATTATGATTTGTTAGTTTTTTATTTTTTAATAATAATGTAGAAAAAATTTGATTGGTCAATTTTGATAAACCAATTTACAGTTTTTATCCCCCTAGCCTCTTTATATAAGAATATAGAAAATACTATGATCTACACATGAAAGATCGTTACTTCATTGCTTCTTTGAACACGGCCCTCATCCCTATTCCCATAACTTATCTCATTGTCTGTGATAAATGTTTTCCTGTTCTGTTAATGTCGAAGATTTCGAGAAGATTTTGTCTTCCTTCCCTAAATAAGTGGAGCACCTACATGCCAAAAATAGAAGATTGCAACCACCAAATATGGAAGATATGAGATCAACCAATAAGGAGAGAAGATCGAATCAAATGTTTACTATATTTGGAGAGATCTTCAAGGAGATATTTTAGAAGATATTCAAGGGATCTTTTACCAATTCAATGAGGAGCTAAGACCTATAATTGAAGGATATTTCGAGCTGCCATTAATGTGCTTTTGGACGAGAAATTCGAGAGCTTTTATGGAGTCTCTTTTGAGCGACATATTGAGCGAAAATCATGAGCAAAGCACATATCGAGTTTGAGCGATTTTACGTGTCACGAGAGTGTCTTGTTAGCCTAGTATTTCGTTTGCAAAAGTCTTAAGACTTTGTAGGTTTGCAGAATCGTTAGATTCGTAGTTTGCAGAATCGTTTAGATTCGTAGTTTTTCTAGGCTTGTTTTTACTGTCTTCGGATAGTTATTTTGCCATCCATTGCTGTTAGTGGAATTTCGCCTTGAGGCACGCAGCAACTTTTTATAACTTGCTGCACAATTTACATCTCGTGTTCACCATCTTTCTTTACTAAGTTCGTTAAATATTCCGCTGTTCGTTCTGTGTTGGCGTCAGTGTCGACCCAACATTTGGTCCAACATTTAGTCACCAGTTTAGAACTTAGTATTTTACATCCATATCGTACCGGGACCACTTCATGTTCGATCCAATATCTATCATGTTACTAAAGCACATTAAACTGGTTTTTCTGCTTCATTCTTCAGATAGCGAGTAAAAAGAAATGCTTGAATAAAATACAGAAGGCTATTCAAGAAGGTCAAGACATTGAAAGGTAAGCATCATCATAAACCTGAGTTTTGCCTCTAGTGTTAACCAAGGTTCTGAAACCGAATTTTCGAACCTGACAGAAAATTTTAGTAGTTTAAGCTTTAGTGGTTTAATAGGTATAAAATCGGAATCAAACCGGTATAAAACCGTTACCTCTAGATTTAATAAATATATATTTTGTGAATGAATGAATCAAATAACGTCGAAAATATACATGATTTAATGAACTTTTTTCAGACTAGAATTGTATAAACATAGGGATTTTAATTGAATAAAAGTAAATTGTGTGGATAGTTAAAATTGATGGTATAATAGATCTCAAAAAGATAAATTCCAAGGTCAAAATTAATAAAAAGAAATATTGGGCTCATAGTTTAATTATAAAATAAAAATGTAAAATGTGTTGAGGAATCGAAGCGAGCCCAACCACAATTTCCATCCAAAGCATTTTACCACTAGATCAAATACATAATTTACTATATTTTTGGTTATATATGTATATACTATCGCATATTTTTTCTTTTTCAATTAAAAATTAGACCGGACCGGAACCGAATCGGAATTCCGATCGGCTCACCGATTTCCGGTCGGAACCGCCAGTCCGGTCAGGTCATGAGAACCCTGGTGTTAATTTTTGTAGCAATAAAGGAATAAAACTACAAATCATCTGATTTGGTGCAATTCATCTTCCAGAACGATTGTTTTCTTCTTTTTTCTTCTAGTTCATCGACGAATTCCTTTTTATATCAGTTACACGAAACTACAGGCAATTATACATCTGAAAGCTCTTAGCAGAGCCGGTTTTTTAGGTAAAGAAAGTGAAGCAAGAGACCCCGAAATTTTGAGGGCCCCCAAACTAAAAATATATCTTGTAAATAAATTTTAGTTAGTTAAATAGTTCGAAATTTAAAATTAACTATATTCAATTCACTACTTTAAGTTTTATTTATTTTTCATTGCTTGGAGTGATTGTAACGATAAAAATAAGCAACAATGAAAAAGCCAAAATCAACAAAGTATTTTATTAGGAAGGAACGTAGGGTAGTAAAGACCCAAATCAATAATTTTTTTTATCTAAGAACTTTTATACCTGGAAATTTAGAATGGAGATATCAATAGAATGGAGTTATTTTAAGAACTAAAACATAAGAATATTATACTTGCAAATGTAAACACTCTAATTGAAAATATTAAAAGGGCCCTTTTTCCATATGTGTAAATTACGTATAAGGGCTCATTTTTTCCGTGTAAATTGCAATTAAGATTTTCTTGATAATTCCAGTGTTTGTTAAATTCGCATAATTTTGTTTTTCAAATTTTATTATAAAAAGGAGATAGTTCTGCAAAAAAATCCCCTAGCCAAAAGAATTAGTTCATTTTTCTTTAAATTTTTTAACTTCGACTCAACAAACTTTAGACTGTGTTTGGATCAAGTAAATGAACGAGGAAAATAAACCTAAGGAGAAAATTACTATCACTTATTTTCCTTTATTTTTCCTCACCATTTGGTGGGGAAACAAATTTTTCACGGTTTTAGCTAAAGAAGATAGTTCTGCAAAAAATTACCCTAGCCAAAAGAATTAGTTCATTTTTCTTTGAAATTTTTTAACTTTGATTTCGATAAACTTTGAGACTGTGTTTGGATTAAGTAAATGAACGAGGAAAATAAACCTAAGGAGAAAATTACTATCACTTATTTTCCTTAATTTTTCCTCACCATTTGGTGGGGAAACAAATTTTCACGGTTTTAGCTATACAATAGGTTTAAGTTTTCTTTTCCTCATCTAATTTTGTAGTCAACCAAACACAAAAAATAGTTTTCCTTTTCATTTTCTTCTCTTTCCTTACCAAATTCCATAAACCAGACAAAAACACACACTAAAATCAATTTTCTTTTTCTACTACTAAGGACAAACCAAACACACCCGAAGCGTTATAGTTCTCGATTCCAAGTTCGTATAAGGAGAATGATTGAGCTAAGCGGAAACAAAAAAAAAATTGTCAACATACAATATTTAATTTTATTTTCTTAAAAAAAAAGACCTCATTTTAGAAATCGCTTTAGGCCTCGAATTACGTTGAGCCGCCCGGGGCTCTAAGGGGTCAATGTCAAAACAAGTCGCCTTGGGTTTTGCTAAAAGGACTCTTGCTAGATGCCGTAAATTTGAAGTCACTGGAGTCAGTTGTTTCTTAGAGCCCACTATGCATGAGTTTACACCGCCTCCTCGGTTTTCCCAAACAGAATTACTTTCTGGTGCTACCTTTGCTCTTCGTAATCGTAGCTTCTTTACTCACTTCCGCCTCGCCGCCTCCGCCGCAGCCGCCCACCGGCCGTCATCCACCACCACATTCTGCCACCGACCGCTCATGAGTCTCCCGTGTGGAGCGCGTATATCCCGGCCATTGGATCAGGAGCTCTTTTCTCCCATTTTGGAGTCCTTTCACCCCCTGTGGAGCCCCTTCCGACGAAGACAAGGGCCTCGAGTCGTTGGACAAAGAAAGTGTAGAGTACTATAAGCTTGGATTAATAGTTTTTTGTGGTATGTTCTATAGTTCTTTGGTCAAGTTTGGGGTTAATTTCGTTTTCTGTCGGCTTTTGTCACTTTGTGGTGTATTGCTCATGTGTGAGCTTTTGTTCTCTACCGGATACTGATGTCACCGAAAAGACCCATTGGGCTATTTAACCCCTGTACTTTTGTTGATTATTACGAGCTATCGTTTCGAAAAAAACGTAGTTTCTTTAAATGTGGCACCATTTCTCGTCTCAAATTAAGCCTTTTTTCCCATGTTTGTGCGGATGGGCCTTTAGCAGAATCATACGAGACCGATGATCATGTAGTTGGCCCTCCCTTCAATAGATGTAAGAAAAAAGGAAACATTGCTCCATGATATTTCTTATGGTTTTATATTTTAAGAACCTCTAACCATCTAAGCACCTCAGGCGGCGGAGCGAAGGAGAAGAGAAGCAAAAGAGACAGATATGTTTCTGGCCGAAACTCAACTCTCAAGTCTGGCCGATTGAAGCCCAAGTACAAAACTGGTCAGCTCTCTACGCCTGCATATACTGAGTTAACAGATGGTACCGAGCTGGCAAGTGGTAATAAGAGAAACGATATTAGATTTATGTCTTTTTCTAACAAAAACCATAATGCCACTGCCCGAGAATCTGCAGAGTTCGGGCGGCTCAACGATCTGGATGGCATAGATGAATTAGGCGTAGATTCTGAGCTAGGTGCACCACAAGATTTGAATTCTTGGTTGAACTTCGACGTAGATGGGATTCAAGATTATGATTCCATCGGCCTTGAGATTCCCATGGATGATATCTCAGAACTGAATATGTTTTGATAGGTGGTTTTTTATGGGGTATTTAGCTAAATGACCTCATCTCACATTCATTTTAGGTGACTGACCGCCACTTTTTGAATATACAATTGTACCATTACTAACTAAGGTGAAATTACTATAATAACCTTACTTAAAGGGTAGTAGTGGGCATTAAATACAATTAAAGGATAAGAAGTGTTAAAAACGAAAAAAAAAAGACAAAAAGTAAAAGTAACCCAGACGACAGACATGAGACCCAGACGAAAAAAAAACAAGTCCTCCAAAAAATAAAACAGCGAGATCGTGAGAACAAGTCTTCCAAAAAATAAAACAAGTCTTCAGTTGTTTCAAGACATGGCCGATTAGTTTTCTCTGTTATTTGGGTGTTTGATGTGTGTTGATTCCGTGAAACTCACACAGCGGAACAGGTTCACACATCCGACCATTATATGGTTGTTGATTTCGTGGGTGTTTGATGGTTGTTGAAATAGGGTTGTCTGCGTTTAAATCGTAAAGAGAAAGAGTTTTCAGAATTCGTTCGATTAGAAGAGAAAAGGTTCTCAGATGTTAGACCGGTTCTCCGATTTGAGTCCACGTCTGAGGACGCGTGTAAGATCTGAGAGCCCGTTCGTGGTCTGAGAACCTACCTTCGCGATGTGATGGATTCACACATTTTTATGGGTCCTCATATTGGTGTTCACTTCTGAGGACCTGTATAAAGTCTGAGAACCCAACACACACCATTTGTAAACAATAGTTTACTCGACTAAATATGATTTTCTCTGAATTTATATAGGTTTTGTTGAAACCACAACTTTCTCATGATGACTTCGACTGCAAAGTCATCATCACCGCGGATTACGTGAAGGTCTGTGAGTGTATAATCCATTTCCTGAACCAAGCCGAGCTTCGCAAAATACTGGCATCACAATTTGGCCACGTAATCTGTGTTGCGCCACAATTCAAGAACCTTTCGAACAAAATTGATTTGGTTTTTAATGAAGAGGCAGATTTCCGTCAACAATCGAAATGAAAATATGGATGATTATCAAGCAAACCTCAGTCCGCTTTTCTATTAAGGAGTACTACTTGATCACAGACCTCAACTGCTCCTCCAATATTCGGGACGTGTTCGAGAGGACGGGGTTCCGTGATCGCCACTATCTCGGGATGGATACAATCAGACAATCCCTCTTGGAGAGCCGAATGGTAGAATTGTCCCGTGAAGATGCTACGGAGTTGGTTAACGTTGAGAAGGTGAAGTTGGCTCTTCTCTACTTTGCCACATTCGTCCTCCTTCCTCGTCGAACGAAGAATGATCTCTCCGTGCCAACCTGGGATCTTTCGTTGGTAGAAGACTTGACTTTATGGAAACCAATATCCATGGGGGAACCGTGGCTTTCGATGAGGTCATGACCTCGTTGAAAAGAGATCTTGTACGGAAGAAGAGTGAGTTCGAGACTAAATTGAGTGGAGGTGGCAGCGACTACACTAGTTTCTGCGTGAGCAGATTCGTACATCCGCTTCATTATTTGTTTTTCGTTTTTTTTCGTTTTTCTTACACATGTTCTTTCATTATTGTTTTTCCTTCACGAGTGAGTTAAAAGTCACTTTCAAAAACAGTCAGACATATCATAATTGTCGCTATCACTATCACTGTCAAGAATCATTCATGAGTGGATTAACTCTTGACTGGCGGGTACTCAGAGTCTTTACAGGTTCTCTGATAAGAAACAAGTACGAAGGACCCTGTTGGTACCCTAGGCAAATCACGGTTGATGTTTTTACAATTTGGCGTGTCTAAAGACGGTTTAGTGTTCAATCTTCGGTGGTTTAGTAGTTTGCATCGGGGAGATAATATATGTCGGAAAATCTCAGCTTATTTAAAATTTTGAGTTAACACGTTGTGTTGAGTGATAATGAGGTATGATTATATGAATAATGTTCTACAACTTTCGTATTCTTACCGACATTCCTAATTTTTTTATTAACGATGCAATTGACTTATCATTAATGGTGAAATATTATTCATGGCAAGCGGTTACTTCCATTAAACTATTTCGGGGTTCAAAATCGTAGTCAAAGTTCGTTGACTGGAAAGGTCCTCACAAGTTGTACAGGTTCTCACAGCATGATTTCAATGTTGAGTACCATTTCTTTTCCTGAATACCCAATAATAACCTTTAACATATGTATTTTAAAGACATATTATTACACAATCAGACGAAACAAATACAGTCAGACATGTCATATCCCTTTAACATATATATTTTAACAATAATAACCCTTTAACATATATATATTTTAAAGGTCACATTCACAAACAGTCAGACATGTCATGTCACTGTCAGGAATCATTCATGAGTGGATTAACTCTTGACTGGCAGGTACTGAGAGTCTATACGGGTTCTCAGATAAGAAACAAATACTAAGGACCCTGTTGATTACCTGAGGACCTTCCATTAAACTTGTAATAAATCTGTCTAGCAAAACAACGCGAGCTAGGAAAACCCTTATTGGACTTCATGTTGTGCTTACTCAACCTCCACATGATGCACTGGTCTTGATCTTGTACAACCAAGTCCGATATATGAATGTAGCCCAATATCGTTTTCGATATAAATAGGCCGTGGAAATGGGTACATGACATCCGGCATGTAGGTTAAATTTACTTTCGTATTAACGCCTCTAGGCGACCGCACTTATAGTATTTGACTCTTCACTTGTTCCAGTCCGCAGGTTTCCTCATCCACTCGGATGTTTTGCATCGACAATCCGATGCGGGACACCATTTGGAAGTATTATCATCGCTAATTGTCCATTGCCCACCGAATTGAAACACAACGTTTGTTAATGTCATGGAGATCACCTGAAAATTATGTGAAAAGACAATCATATAAAATTCCTAGATACCCTTAATCCTAGAAACCCTGCAAACCCTAAATCCGTATAAATTAAAAACCAAAAAACATTAAACCACAAACCTTATAAAAAAATCCTAGAACAGTACAAAACCTAAATTACATAAAAACCTTAAAGCCCTAAAAACCCTGGAAACCAAAAAACACATTAAACCACAAAACCCTAGAATTATACAGCTGAGAACCTCTAGGTTCTCAGATATATAACGGATATTCAAAATCATTTCATAGCTGGGTATTCGTTAAAACTAAGAACCCGTATTGAAGAAGAAAGTATGGTATCCCTACCACGAGATATCACTACGATTTTGGTTCACCGCTTCATATCAGACGATGAAAAAAAGTTTCTCTACTCTTAACACCCGCGAAAGAGAACCCAACACTCTGGTTGTCAGTGAAAGTAACAGCAAAGAACCCAAAAGTAACCGGAATTTGATTATGAAATTCATCAAGACAACAATGAATTCGTTTAAATTAACTCAGCAAATAGCAAACCCACTCAAAGTTATAGTTGACGGACGAAAATCCGGAAAAATGACTTACTTTCAAGAAAAATGTGACAATTTCTTGGTTGAACCACGCGACTTCAGCAAACCTTGTGCTTTTCTGAATTTTGTTTCTCCAATCGATGGTTGTTGGGGCCATAAATTAATCGTTCTTGCATTTCATTTCATTCGTGCTAATTAGTGCTGGTGATGGTTGTATCATCGTAAATGGGGTATTTTTGCTAAATGACCTCGTCTCAATTCATTTTAGGTGAATGACCTCCATTTTTTAAATATACAATTGTACCCTTACTAACTAAGGTCAAATTACTATAATACCCTTACTTTAAGGGTAGTTGTGCGCATTAAATACAATTAAAGGATAAGAACAGTTAAAAACGAAAAAAAAAGAAAAAAACTAAAAAGGAACCCAGACAGACGCGTGAGACCCATACGAAAAAAAGAACACATCGAGTCTTCCAAAAAAGAAAACAACGAGATCGTGAGAACCCTGTGAAGGTTTTCAGCATTACAGCAGAACTCACGCAATGGAGTCTGACTGTAAGTTGTTTTACTTCTTCAGTTGTTTCGAGACATGGCCGAGTAGTTTTCTCTGTTATTTGGGTATTTGACGAGTGTTGATTCCGTGGGTACTCACACAGCGGAACAGGTTCACACAGCCGACCATTATATGGTTGTTGATTTCGTGGGTGTTTGATGGTTGTTGGGTTGTCTGAGTTTAAATCGTGAAAAGAGGATTTTCAGAATTCGTTCGATTAGAAGAGAAAGGGTTCTCAGATGTTAGACTGGTTCTCTGATTTGAGTCCATATCTGAGGATCCGTGTAAGTTCTGAGAACCCGTTCGTGGTCTGAACCTATCTGAGAAAAGGTTCTCAGACATTAGACTGGTTCTCCGATTTGAATCCATGTCTGAGGACCCGTGTAAGATCTTAGAACCTGATGGTTTGAGAACCTACCCTCGCGATGTGATGGGTTCACACATTTCTTATGGCAGTGACTACACTAGTTCCTGCGTGAGCGGATTCGTACATCCACTTTAGGTAACATGGAATTAATTTCAGCAAACCCTAGCTAGTATCATGTAAATTATCAACAAACCCTAAAGAATAGCATGGCTAATCTTGGTCAGATTCTAGCGTACGAATGCATCCTGGGATCTTGCCTCGGTTTGAGACTATTAAGATCTAACTGATGGCATGCAGAGGTGAGTGTGGGATATACATGCTACGGGCTGCATTTGCACTGATGTTCACCGGCGACAACTTATTCAATATTGCTCCTGAAGATATTGCAACTTTTAGAAAAATTTTGACATGTTGCATATTTCGTCGGCAATGGTATTGTTCTGTGCTTGCTAGATGATTAGGTGGTTGTATAACATGACTGTTTGACTATTTGTGTTAGCTTATGTTTTTGGTTGAACGATTCTTATTGCCAATTTTAACGACATGTGAAATTTAATCGTTTGACTACGTACGGGTCCTCAAACGCTATACGGGTTCTCACAAAATGATTCATCTCTGAGTACCCATTCTTTACGTGAGCACCCAATAATAACACTATTAGAGTAACCTATATTTTAAAGATATAATTATTACACAATCATTCACGAGTGAGTTAAAGGTCACTTTCGGAACAGTCAGACATGTCATAACTATCGCTGTCACCGTCACTGTCAGTAATCATTCATGAGTGGGTTACCTATTCGGCGGGTACTCAGATTCTTTACGGGTTCTCTGATAAGAACAAATATAAAGGACCCTGTTGATTACCTGAGGACCCAAGGCAAATCGTAGTCAAAGTTCGTTTGACTGAAAGGGTCCTCACCGGTTGCACAGGTTCTCACAACATAATTTCAAAGCTGAGTACCTTTTATTTTCCTGAGTACCAAATAATAACCCTTTATCATATATATTTTAAAGATGTCAGAACTAACGCTTTCTCTGTCAAAACAGTCAGACATGTCATATCACTGTTAGGAATCATTCACGAGTGAGTTAAAGGTCCTTGGCGGGTACTCAGAGTCTTTACGGGTTTTCTGATATGAAACAAATACTAAGGACCCTGTTGATTACCTGAGGACCCTAGGCAAATCACGTTTGATTTTCTTACAATTTGGCGTGTCTAAAGACGGTTTTATGTTCAATCTTTGGTGGTTTAGTAGTTTGCATTGCGGAGATAATATATGTTGGGGAAACCTCAGCTTATTTAAAATTTTGAGTTAGCACGTTGTGTTGAATGATAATGAGGTATGATTGTTTGAATAATGTTCTACTACTTTCCTATAATTGTCGATGTTCCTCCTTTTTTATTAACGACGCAATTGACTTATCATTAGTGGTGGAATATTATTCATGACGAGCGGTTCCTTCAATTAAAGTGTTTCGAGGTTCAAAATCGTAGTCAAAGTTCGTTTGACTGAAAGGGTCCTCACAGGTTGCACAGGTTCTCACAACAAAATTTCAAAGCTGAGAACCTTTTCTTTTCCTGAGTACCCAATAATAACTGTCAGGACTAACGCTTTCTCTATCAGATATGAATGTAATCCAATATCGTTTTCGGTATAAATAGGCCGTGGAAATGGGTACATGACATCCGGCATGTATATTAAATTTACTTTCGTATTAATGTCTCTCGACGACAACACTTCTAGTATTTGACTTTCCACTAGTTCCAGTCCGCACGTATCCTCATCCACTCGGATGTTTTGCCATCGACAATCCGGCGCGGGACACCATTTGGAAGTATTATCATCGCTGATTGTCCATTGCCCACCGAATTGAAACACAATGTTTGTTAATGTCATGGAGATCACCTGAAAATTATGTGAAAAGACAATCATATAAAATTCCTAGATACCCAAACCCTAGAAACCTTGCAAACCCTAAAACCCTATAAATTAAAAACCAAAAAAATATTAAACCACAAAATCCTATATAAAAAATCCTACAACATTACAAAACGTAAATTACACAAAAACCTCAAAACTCTAAAAACCCTGGAAACCAAAAATATATTAAATCACAAAACCCTAGAAATTATACAGATTAGAACCTAGAGGTTCTCAGATATATAACTGGTACTCGGAATCATTTCATAGCTGAGAACCTATAGGTTCTCAGATATATGACGGGTACTCAGGAATCATTTCATAGCTGGGTATTGGTTATAAACCTGAGAACCCGTATTGAAGAAGACGATATTGTATCCCTACCACGAGATATCACTACGATTTTGGTTCACAGCTTCATATCAGACGGTGAAAAAAGGTCTCTCTACTCTTAAAACCCGCGAAAGAGAAACCAACACTCTGGTTCTCAGTGAAAGTAACAGCAAAGAAACCAAAACTAACCAGAATTTGATTATGAAATTCATCAAGACGGCAATGACTTCGTTTAAATTAACTCAACAAATAGCACCCACTCAAATTATAGTTGACGGACGAAAACCAGGAAAAAATGACTTACTTTCGAGAACAATGTGACAAATTTCTTGGTTGAACCACTCGACTTCAGCAAATCGAAAGCTTTTCTGAATTTTGTTTCTCAAATCGATTGTTGTTGAGGCCATAAATGATCGTTCGTGCATCATTAGTACTGATTAGTGCTGGTGGTGGTTGTAGCGTCGTAAATGTCGTTGGATTTTCTTTTTTTTTTTCAATTTTTTATTTTTTTACCCTGAATGTCGTGGGTTTGGTTTTCTTTTTCTTTTTTTATTTCTTTTTTATATATATATATATTAATAGGTGATTAGAGTTCAGCTAATTAAATTATTTAAATTGAGGTTATTTGACCAAAAACTTATAGTCAAGAAGGTTATTTTGCAAAAACTTATTCAGTCAAAGGTCATTTAGCTAAAATACCCTCGTAAATGACATTGAATGTCATTGGGTTTTTTTTATTTTTTTATTTTATTGTTTAGATATATTAATCAATGATTAGTGTTCAGCTAACTAAGTTATTTAAAGGGAGGTCATTTGACCAAAACTTAAATGTCAACGAGGTCATTTTGCAAAAACTTTTTCACTCAAAGGTCATTTAGCTAAAATACCCGTTTTTTTATGTTTTGGCTTGTGGAAGAGGTCTGCTTTTTGAGGTATGGCTTGTGAATCTTCACAAGGTTTAAATGTGCAGTTGTAATTGTTATTTATGTAGTTTTCCTTTGTTTTGTGTTGGCTATCCAGATAAGGTTTATGTTCTTTGAAATGTATCAATTAATATATATATCTACAATTTAGAGGTGGCCAAAGGGTTCGCTGGGCGGTTCCGCGGTTCCGGTTCTCTGAGGTTCCGCGAACAAATACCTGGAACCGCCCCAGCACCAGCCTATGGCCCTGCGGTTCTACGCGGTTCCGGCGGTTCGAACCGCTTTTCTTATTTGTTTTTTCTTTTTTCTCTATTTTTTTAGTATAAGTTATAAAATTTCGAAATTTTTATTATAAACTTATAAAATGAACGACATAAAAAAAATACAGTGAAAAGAAAAAAAATACATTGAAAAGAAAAAAATTAAACTTTGAAAAATCTACGGCTACGCTACATCGTGATTAATTAGTACTATTTTGTTTGCTTTTTCGTCGGATTCGGAGCTTGATGCTTGAAATTCGTCGACTGCATTCTCCTTTCTATTCTTCGATTGGGCCGAAAATCAATCCTTCAAAAGAGTGAGCATTGCAAGTGAAATCGGATTAGGACTCGTCCGTCTATCTCCAATGATTCGACCAAAAGTCGAGAATACGGACTCCGAAGCGACACTCGAAGCCTGCAGGGGTAGCAGATCTCGTGCCATCTTCGCCAGAGTCGAGTAAAGCTTAGCATTCGTCTTCCACCACTCCGAAACATCGAAGTCTTCGGGCGTTTGTAAGTTATGACTCAAATAGAGTTGGATCTTATTTGAGTTACTTCTAGACGATGTGGGTGCCCTACTCTTTTGCATATTCAATTTCCGCAAGATTCCTCCCGTACCGCGCAAGCTACTCCCACTCGAAATTTCGGTAACGTGAGACGTCGCTTCAACACATGTTCCTTGCTCCTGAGATACATAAAAAGAAAAAAGTTCTTGGAGAGAATGCATTGACTCTTTCTGGTCGTCAACATTTTCTCCAAGAAAGGTATGCTAATGCTCGAAAAAAATATCGAAAGTATCCATGCCACAGCTAGGGTCGAGCAAAGCCATTAAGCCGTGGACTATTGGGATATTTTCCCGATATTTCCTGAACTTAAGTTCTATACCTTCGACAAGATTACACAAGTACGGATTCGTTCGATATTCAAGAAATTTATAGCACATGCCAAAAAGGCTCGGAATAAATCTCAACGACGTGGAATAATGAACGCCGGAAAACACCTCCATTGCCCCTTGACTTGAATTCTTCAAGTAATGACTCGCACACTTCCAGAATATTCCATACGGTATCGGTTAAAATAACCACTGTAGCGATCCTCATTTTCTAATAAACTTTTGTGGCGGATTCGCAACGTAAGTCGCGGAAGAACCGTCTAACAAAAATTTTTTCGAAAATAAATATATTACACCAAGAAGTCTCTTTTACATCGTCGTAAATTTACGACGGCTGTAGCCCCAAAATATCAAAACGATAAAATACCCTAACGTCGCTCCACAGGTCTTCATCCATTTAGAGCATCACCCTCAAAAGTCCGTGGAGTCACCGCCATCAGCCCGCCTAGTCGCGACGTACCTCGACGTCGGACTCAGTACCTACAACACGTAAATTCTGAGCTACAACACGTAAACTCTCAGTAGGTGAAAGTATGCCTGTATGCAGTGTGCACTCAAACCATCCCACAACATCTCAAAATTAAATGCACGCTCGGCTTATTTCTCTCGTCTCAACCTAAAGTATTTTCCAAGCGTCACATCAGGGCCCTCACACATCAAACCATACACACTAGACGCTTGCCGGCCTGACGCACTTGAGTCACTTCCCAGGCCTGACGCACCTGAGTTGCATCCCAAGCCTCACGCACCAAAGTCTCGCGTCAACCGATCACACTTGGAAGCTCAAGCCACGCACACCGACACTTACTGGCCTGACGCACCTGAGTCGCGGCCCAGGCCTCACGCATCATAGTCTCGCATCAGCCTGTCGTACTTGAGATCTCGCATTCTCAACGGCCACTACCACATTCTCAATTCTAACTCAAGCCAACGACCAATATTGGTTACAGTCTACCCCACTCATCAACACGTCGCTATTCCAACCTATTACTTACCTCTTATACTAAAATAAAATACGTATATGCCGTGCAAATGAAAGGAAACAGTTAAGGAACGTACGTAATTCCATGAACATTCAAATTTCGAAAACCCCAAGTATACCTAAAACTTTTATAACTTAAAACCCTAAATGTCAAAAACCCTAAAAATACAGTAAACGTACTAAATACCGAAAACCTATGCGAGGTATCGAAAATTTTCTTAATGCTGAAAACTTAGGTCTTCAAAATTGAAATGCCGAAAACTTTTGAATCATGCCGAAAATCTATTTATGGAATACCAAACTTGATAATGATACCGAAAACTTCCAAGTAAAAAGGGGCCGAAAACTTAGAGACCATACCGAAAATTTTATGCATAAAATAAAATGCCGAGAACTGGTAGATACCCAAAACATTCATGTTATGCGAAAACTTCACATAATACTGAAAACTTTGGTAGAATGCCGAAAACTTTGTACACCGAAAACCTGGCCGAAAACTTCATATGCCGAAAATATGTGAATGCCGAAAACTCCGAAAACTACTATACCGAAAACCTCTTAATGCCGAAAACTATTCTGTCCCGAGAACTTTTAAAGCCCGAAAACTTTTGAAGCCCGAACATTGAACTTTGCCGAAAACGTTTCCTGAGCCGAAAACTTTTTGTAGAGAAGGCCAGAAAACTTTGTTAGTTCCGAAAAACATATTCAGACTCGAATTTCATCCACCGAAAACCTATAAATGCATATTCTAATGCCGAAAACCTATATATACATGTACAACACATAACATATAAACATAAACACAGACTCAAACCCAAAATTCTGGGTTTTTGAACACATATGGCAGCCCAAATACTTCACATAATCATCCCATAAATCACGTGAGGCATCAAAACATCTAAACACCCTAATAAAAAGAATATTTACGTGTTGTAGATGAAGATTTCACCTACCTCGCGTCCGAAATCGGATTTTGCTAATGATTTCTTTAAGTTAGCCGAATTTGTTCTTGCTAAGCTTTCCTTCTTCCTCTCGGTTTTGTTCTCCCTTCCTTTGTGTCTTCTCTTTCAGGGTTTTCACGTAATGATACGGTACATGGATATGTATCATAATGTTGGGAAGTGCGAGAAGTGACAAGCAAGTGACGAGTTAGTTTCCTCTTTGATTGAGTAATCGTATCCCACTACGTATGAGATTTTATTGCTTGCGCAGGTTCATCTTTTATTTGTCGGGTATAGGCTTACTCGATACCCGATAATTATTAATCGGGTCGGATATCGGGTCCTACCCGATCGGGTTATTCGGGTACCCGACAAATTATTTTTAAAAACATATATTAGTTTTTATAGATAAACATCTAAAAATATAATTACATATCTAGATATCAATATCTAACGTGAGTGTTGTTAAAGTTTTAAATAATATTTCGATTAATTTCTTATTTTAATTGCATAATTAACAAGCGTTATTTTATTATCAATGCATAAATCATTATAAAAGTTTAAAATATATTCTCAAGATTATATAAATAAACATATAAAAATATGTGTATATTATATTTATTGAAAATAAAACATCCAAATATTATAAGTGATATTTAATATATAACATTAGTAAATTGCACTATAATATGTTTAGTCATATTTTTTCAATTCAAAATCGGGTGCCCGACTTCGCTACCGAACCCGATATATACCCGACAAGCGGGTACCCGCCGTAGATCGGGTCGGGTTTGGGTAGTGAAGATCTTAACTCGAACTCGAACTACCCGAATTCGAACTACCCGATACTCGACTACCCGACCCGATGCCCACCCCTAATCATTGTTGTAAAATTTGCCAGGCGCTAGTCGGGCGCCCGAAGGGGGCCTAGCGCCTAGGCGGTCTGGGCAGGACCTAGGCGGAAATTAGGCGGTACACATGTTTTTTATTATTATAATATGTATATCAAATATGCTATATTCTACTAAAGTAAATGTATCAAATTTATTCAAAAATAATAAATATATTTATCCCAACAATGTAACAAAATAATATAGTAAAAAAACATTTTAAGAAAGACACATTTATCCTATTTTAATTTATGTATATATACTTTTTAATTAGAAGCTTGCTTCATTAAACAAGTTGTTCGAGTCGTTCCTAATCTTTCGTCCACTTCTTTTTTTCTTTTTTGTTATATTATTTTTAGGGGCTTCAACACTTAAATACCCAGATGAATAAAAAAAGTATCAGTTCCCTGTCAGAGTAATCTTTTCTCTAGGTACCCAGTTGAAACATTTTTTACTGATAGGTACCTAACTGACGGATTTACCCTTACAAAAACTGGTTTATTACAACCTTACCTGTGATTTCTTATTTCAGCGCTGGTTCATAAAAAAAATATCATACACCATCCAAAATCGCGCGATTCTTCCCCAAATCGACCCGTGGTTGCTTTTCTTCAGATTGATCGTCGTTGGGTTCTTGCTTCCTCGTGGTATTTTCCTTCTGAAATCGTCATTCTTCCCCGAAAGGTAAGCCATTCGCCTTCTGAAATCGACATTATGAAATTTTATTTCCTCTTGGTGGGTTTCGCTTACTCTGTGGAGAATCAATAGGCTTGTATCTAGTTTGCCTTGCTGTTATTCATTGGGTTTAAGCATTTTCGGTTAATGTTCGTATCAATTTGTGCGTGTTTTTTCGAATGAATCGAGTTGTTGTTCGATTTGGGTTTTTTCGAATGGTTCAATTTACTGTGGTGGATTTGTGCGTGTTTTTTAGAATGGGTCGATTTGCTGTGGTCCACTTGGGTATTTTTGAATGCTTCAATTTACTGTGGTCGATTTGGCCTTATTCGAATGGATCGATTTGGGTTTTTTCGAATGTGGTCAATGTGTTTTGGTACAACATGATCACTGTATTTGGTACCATCTGTTTGGGCAAATTGGTACGCCGTGTGTGTATAAAATGGTACTGCTTCTTAACAGTTTTGCTTTTTGTAGAAATGCCTCCTCAGAACAGATCTGAGCTTTCTTCCAGGTGCCATTCTGCGCTCTTTTGATCTATGTTCCAGATCCGATGGCCTCACATTGGGCCGCTAGAACATTCGTAAGTTTTAACATTGTGTATATTCCGTCGAATGTGTTGCAGTTCTGCGTTAATGTCGTTTTTATATTGTGCAGGCTCATTTTCTGACGAATTATTGGGCACGGAAGTATGAGTATCTCTGTAAGAAGACCGTGGATCCAGAGTTTAACCGGCCCCAATTTGGCGACGTAAACTGTTTGGAGACTTGGTTGTTTAATTTCAGTTATTTGACTTGGGGATGAGACTGTTTGGAGACTGTGTTGTTTATGTTCGTTAAGTTATTTGTCTTGGGAATGAGACTGTTTGGAGACTCAGCGATGTCGTTTGTTGTGTAGTTGTATGAGACTTTGTCTGTATTTTATGCAGTACCATAAGTTTTTATATTAGCGTACCTTATCTTTTACATACAAAGTACCATAATATGCAGGTTTACCGTATCATTATGTATATATATAGCGTACCATAACGAGAATATATGAAGTACCTTATCTTTTATATTAGCGTACCTTATCTTTTACGTACAGAGTACCATAATATGCAGGTTAACCGTGCCATTATGTATATATAGCGTACCATAACCAGAATATATGAAGTACCTTTCATTTTATATTAGCGTACCTTATCTTTTACATACAGAGTACCATAATATGATGGTTAACCGTACCATTATGTATATATATAGCGTACCATTACCAGAATATATGAAGTGCCTTATCTTTTACATTAATGTACCTTATCTTTTATATATGTAGTACCATAATCTGCAAGTTTACCATACCATTATGTATAAATATAGCGTACCATAACCAGAATATATGAAGTACCTTAACTTTTATAGTAACATACCTAACAATAATAAAGTGACTTTGACCAGACCTAACAATAATAAAGTGACTAAAAAAGCAAAAAATTTCGCACATTTAGGACTCACCAGATTTTTCAAAATATGTTGTAAGATGTTCTTGCTTCTATCCTTATATTCTCATTAAGCTTGGAGTTCGAAGGTTTAATTCATGCGTGTAAGTCCTAATGCACCTAATTTGATGTAAAAGGTAACTAATACTCTATATTGGTGTTTTAGGGTGGTTCCGGATGAAAAATTAATTCGCACGACCTCGAAAAATACTAATCCTAGTATGACGTATCACATATTTAAGGGACGTCGTACCTTTCTTAACTTTGTAGGAGTATCTATTTTTTGTGTTAAGGTACCTTTTCAAATACGGTTGTAGAACCCAAAATTACATATGACATCAAACATTTACTAAAGGCAACGACATGGCAGAGGAGCCGTCTTTTCCTAATTTATTACCTCGTATGACAGAATATGTCCAGTCGTGACAATACCGTACCTCTATGGTATGTTTATAGTACCTTATTTTATATATTACAGTACTTTGTTGCATATGTTACAGTACCTTGTTGGCATATATTACAATACCTTTTTATAACCCTATTGCGCATATTGCAGTACCTTGTCGGCATATATTACAGTACCTTGTTGGCATAAATTACGGTACCTTGTTAGCATATATGCCCCAGTAACTTGTTCGCATATATTACAGTACCTTGTTGGCATAAATTACGGTACCTATTGGCATCATTTGGACAAACAGAATGAGTCATATCCTATTGATACATTTGGACAAAAGAATGACCTACATACATCATGTGGACAAAAAAATGTGTCATTACTATACAAAAGAGCAACAAAAAAGTTGTTGGGACAAAAAAATGACCTACTGGCATATTTATGGCGCGATGCATATATCCGGCACTTGCACGTCTCATCCTTGCCGGGACACTTGTACCACATTCATCGTCACGTTCCACTTTCATCGGGATCATTAAAACGTTGTATCGAATAAACATGTGGTACATATTGAACGCTTCCTAGAATCGATATCCGACCACCTTCTTTAGAGGGATACACATATATCGATAAGCACCATCGGTTCATTGATCAATAGTAAGAATGACTCCCTTTTATACTCACACAATGCAAATAACGTCCTGCCACCAACCGAACTTGTAGACGGAAAATTTTCAGATAACATAGTAACCTGTATAAATGGTACGTCTGTATAGTTTACAATGGAACTGCGTACGCGACCATCTTGGTACCATATAGACACATAAAATGGTACGTAATAAACATAACAAATGGTACGTAATATACATAACAAATGGTACGTCGTAATATATAAAAAAAATCCGATGGATTAGCCTCAATAACTATCAAAATTCGACATCCCACCTTTACATCGAGCTCTTAGATTGCATTCAGCTCCCGGATTTGGGCTCAAGCTTGACCAACCAAACCCAAAGCAAAATAAAAGCTTACCTGACAAAATCAAGACCCAAAATCGAGAACCCAACGTTCAAGAGGCTCGTCGATCGTCGTCTGGCGCCGGCACGAGCGGAAGAAGGTGGTTGGCAAGAAGAAACTTCGTCGATGGCGGGATGGAGCTCAAAAATTGCAGAGAAAATAAAACTGAAATGAAATTGTAAATCAATTAATAAGGGTATTTTGGTAATCATAGGTGATTAGGTACCTATCTGTAAAATTTGTAATCAAATGGGTACCTAGCTTAAAAAGATTTCTGACAAGGTACTGAATAGGCTTTTAAGTTTTCTATTAGGTATTTATGTGTAGATACCCGTTATTTTTAAGTTCTTTTTAGCATTTTAAATAAATAATTTGGTAATAATATCTGTCCCACACCGCTCGGTGAATGCAATGGAGGGGATATGCCTTCTATATATACCCATGCATGCTTTAGATAGTACTCGCACAGTGCCGACACACTTTCCAAGCGAAACGTGTCTTTTGGAAGCAATTCCAATTAGTTCTTTTATTTCTAATATTTTAATTGGTTGAAGACCGAACGGCCGATAAATCGGGTAAAAGAGAAAAGACTTCGACATTCCTTATCAAAGATCTCGCTAAGGCTGGTTCCTTGTCGGGATCGAGCTTTCTTAACTATAAACTTTTATAAAAATATTCCATATCAATTACAGGAGTAGTCTCTCCCTTTTATAAGCTACTAGTAACTAACTAGAGATGTATTTGCCTAGAATATCTATAATACTAGATATTTATTTAAAAGCCTAAAATATCTCAACTAACTCTTATTCATGCTTCATATCAACTCGTTCCCCCTTGAGAGGAGCCTAACCCCAAGGCTGTAATGTGGAGATTGTTGTGACAGCTCCATGATGTCAACCCAAGTCACTTCTTCCCCTGGCTTTCCTTTCCAAACCACCAAGACTTCCTCTACATATGAGCTTCCCTGTCGTGTGCAGGATTGTAGGATCTCCCCTGGCTCAAGAATACTACTCTCGATAATCTCTAAGCCTGCCGGGAGTTCCGTCTCCATCGGATGATTGTCAGTTACCTTCCTTAACTGTGACACGTGAAACACCAGGTGAATTCGCACCGTGGGGGGAAGATGCAATTCGTACGCTGCCGCTCCAATTCGCTTTCGTATTTCGAATGAACTCGTCTGGCCATCTAGTTGGGGGTGATATGCATAGCTAAATTTAAGCCCCGTTCCTTTTTCCTTGACTAAATTATTAGCGAAATTCCTTGCTGTGACTGGCGTACTCAACGTCACAAAATACACATTGTAATAACCGTAAAATATACTTGCGGGATTTACAATTTAATTAGCGATGAAAGTAATTAATTAAGAACTTTATTGTATTAATTAGTATTTTCGATGATACGATGCCTTTGTATTCTCATGCCTTTAAATGACTTATGTGTCTATATGAGTACGTGCTATGTGAATTATGATTCTTGTGTGTGTTACGAATTATGACTTAAGTAATGACCGTAGGATTTAGGAAATTTTAAATGATGAATTAATTACGTGCTATGAAGGGATTCTAACTTAGAAAAATAATTAACATTTACATGGGTAGGAATCGAGATTAGACAAGATGAGTTTATGAAATATTAGGGTTTTCTAGGCATACTTCGAAAATGAAAATATCAAAATTAAAGAATGTTGAGTTAAGGATAGAAGAATGTCGAAATCTAGTTCTAGTACTGATTTCAAGATTTAATAGATCTCGAAATGAATTTAAATTATTAAACAACTAAATTACTTAACACATAGGGAGAATCTCGAAAGTCTTAAGATCTCGAAATCATTAAGCCTCGAAATTTATAAGTTTTCGAGAGAAGCTCGATTCCGATAGTAAAGTAACAAGAATGTCGAGTATAGAAGTTGCGAAACCAGCAATCTCGGAATAGGTAAATGTCGAGATTAGAGAATATTGAATTAAGGGTTTTCGAGATCAACAATCTTGAAAGGAACAATAGCGAGTGAAAATTTTGAATAATTAGATGTCGAGGCATTAGGATTATTAAATGACTCGATTACCTAGCATGAGGGGAAATCCACAAACAATATTGTTATAATCATTCTCATAAAGTTAGGATAAGAACCAAGTAAAAAGAATCGATGTCATTTGTTTGATAATGCACGTCAACTAAAGATAAGAGAGAGTTGAGAGACCATCATTGTCTATTGATACCCAACAACTAAAGCCCTCGAAAAACTTCAGTAAAGAAGAAGTGAGAATTCAAAGAGAAACTCAAACTCATTGTCGAGATTGGTAGGTATGATCTCCTAACTATAAATTATGCTCTTATTTAATTAATAGCATGCTTTAAGAAGTATTAGATATGGAAATATACTTACTAGACCCTAGGTATGTTTTAGTGTCTCTAAGGGTTTAAATAGCTTCGAATGAAGCAGAGTTGATCGAGGGATTAGTAATTTTTAAGACTAAGGGTTTCGCTTGTAGAAATTAGGGTAAACTAAGAGTAATTTTCGGTAGCTTAAAATATTTCTGATTTTGATAAGGTTTATACGACCTTCAACTGTTCTCGAAATTTATAAGTCAAAACTAGGGTTTTCAAATTAAACCAATTTCGTGAAATTAAAATTAGACTAACAAACCCTAATCTATTATGATTCTATACTTAGGATTTGAAGGTTAGCGACTTACCGTACGATAAGCTAAGTAGCTAAGGACACCAGGTAAGTGGAGATCTCAACTACAACACATAAATTATATGTGCATGAATTATCTGGTTACGTGCTTGAATGACATGATTATATGCTTCTATGACTTTACGTGATTTCTTATGTGATTTATTTATTTTCATGAATTAATTATTACATGAAATGGCATGACAAGCACTTCGGCTTTATTCACATACGCATTATCACGTGCATACACGAAGTTACAAGACACGAGCATAAGACACGTATGATTTCTTAAACACGATAAACGGTTGCATTTAATGGCTCTTCTATGCTACCATGGTGATTTTATGTCACCGATTTCATGACATGACATGTCTCAAGGCAAGGGCATGCATGTGGCGGAAAGTTGCGACCTGGAAGATGCACCCTGAGGAAACAAACGGCACCAAGGGTATGATTGGTGTCAGCGACCTCAGAGTGAGTCTACCAGTGTGAGCGTCCGTGGGATCGATAAACTACATTGGGATTGGAAAGGCGCCTTAAGGTTAGCCTCTCAGTGGAAGTATCATCCATATGTATATATATTTACCCCTATTGGGGTTGAGCTCCATGATGGTGCATAGCAAGATAAGCCAAGGGCCCTACAAGACAAGACACGAATTACAAGACAAGACAAGACACGAACTACAAGATAAGACAAGACACGAATTTCATGACATGAATATAAGACATGAATTTCAAGACACGAATTACATGATATGATTAGGAAGCATTGGCGCGGATGCCTTTGCGTTTTAGGACACGTGCATTTCATGGTTTCCACTTACTGAGCTTTATAAGCTCATTCCACGTTTTATGTGTTGTAGGTACGATAGAGTCGGACGTTGAGAAACGTCACGACTAAGGCGGGCTGGCGGCGGTACTCCAGGGTCTTTTGAGGGCAAGGCCGTACATGGATGACGACCTGTGGAGTGATATTAGGATATGTCTTGATAGGAATATATTTTGGGGCTTCGGCCTTTGTATAATTAAGACGATGTAGGCTATGTTTTGTAGTAATATATCATATTTTAGGAAAAGTTTTTGTTAGACGGGTCTCCCGCGACTTACGTTGCGAAAATCCGCCACTAAATATGATGAGAAAGTCAGGGTCGTCACACACATACTTTAATAGCATGTCTACAACAACCCAAATAGTAGTGTAGCCTTGGAATTCTGGCAAATTCGTAGTAAAGTCTATCGAGATGTCTTCCCAGACCGTTACCGGAACCGGTAGCGGTTGCAACGATTCGGTCGGATGTTGTGCTTCATACTTTGGAGCCTAACAAACTAAGCATATGTTCACGTATTTCTTTCTTGAAGCAAAGATACATACCTCGCCAATAAACGCTCGAAGCGATTCGCCGATAGGTACGAAATACCCCTACATGAACCCGAGTTGGTGTATCATGGAATTTGTATATCAACTTCATAAACCAGGCTGAGGAAGTGGTTAAGACCACGCGCCCTTTGTGAAAAAGTTTCCCTTCCACGACATAGTTGGGTCGACCATTGCAATCCCTTTGTAACTATGTCACAATTTCCTGCAGGTGTGGGTTCTGTTGTTGTTCTTCTAATACGTCTGTCATCGATGTCCATCGCGACCCTGTAATGGCCGACAACTCGCCATTCCTTTCGGCTCGATGCGAGAGTGAATACGCAGCTGAGTTGGTGTGCCCGAACTTGAACTGTCGTCCAATCAAGTAGGCTCGCCAGTGTTGTATTGGTAAGACTAGTCCCATCAATTCTCTCTCGTAGGAAGACATTGTGCATGTGCCATCCGCCAGTGTCATGCTAAAATAAGCGATGGGGTGCCCTTTCTGCATTAGTACTGCTAGCCAGCGAAAGCACAATCCTCATTGTCTCATATCTTTGTACTTTTTCTGAGGCAGTCGACGAAACAGGGTGCTGGCAGTGGATTGCCCAGACATAGATAGTTTTGGCGCGGACATCCGTTGGGAGTGGGTCAGATTTGGGGCTAGTGGCGGGCGAATCACCTTCGATACGTGGAAAGCGGATGACGAGCCACGGTTGCTGGAAAAATTTGTTCGGTTTTCTCATATTCCTCCTCGCTTCCGTTAATACTTTCTTTCGATATTTTGGGCCATATGCATTGCCACCTTCAAGTTTTTTAGTTTTCAGGATACGAAGGTCGCAACGGCCCTCTTACTTTTGCCCGTTCATGAAGTAATCCATATAATGATCTTCGCTATGATCGGGCACGTGATTGGATACTTGAATAGAGAGATCAATATAGTTGACGATGGAGCCTGTTTGCTTAAGGACTGCCAAGTGCTCGTATGTACTTTCTTTATATGTTTCATCGAATCGAACCATTTGGGCATAGGTAAACTGTTGCCATGTGAACCCGGGTTTACGACGTTGAAGCCGTCGAAACCAATTAAGATCCAACCCCCTCCATAGCCACGACTACGAGTACTAATTGGATTCGTTGATCTTCTAGAGTAACATGGATTTCAAACGATTGTTCCACTCGAGCAATCCACCCTTCAGGGTCGCTTCCATTGAATGTGGGAAGGGATAGATTGGTCGTTGATTCTATACCACCAGTTGATGTTCCACCCTTAGCGTTTGATGTTGCGTGGGAGTTACTTGTTTCTTCGGATATGGGTCCCGTTGAAATTCTCGATAAAACCCGTAGTATTTCAGCCATCTGATCCTTGATGGCATCAATACCATCCTTTATCCGAATCTGTTCTTTAGCCATAATTCTAGTATTCTCTACAAGGATTTGTAGTCTAGCACCTCGTGTTTCCACCATGATCGGATCCGGCAGGTCGGACCAAATTGATCGGCCAATTAATTGGCTGAATATTCGGATTAATCGGCCGATTATTCGGGAGGTTACTTAATCGCCCGCATAAGGGGGTTTCCGGCACAGTGGCTATCCGAGCAGCGCCTAGGCGCCGCTTAGGCGGCCGCCTAGGCCGGCCGAGTTTTACAACATTGCCCCTAATTGAATTCTTCGAAAGTAAAATTGCGCAGGCAAAGAGAAAAGAAAATGTCGAAACAATGGACGAGCATAAATCTTAAGAACAACTCACAACCTCGACCATCGGAAATCATTCCAGCCTTCAAATCCTCGTTCCCCGCTGCATGCAATAGCCAATAGCTGTCGGCGGAGTGGAAATCAAGATAAACGTGAGCTTAAACTTTAGGGGACGAACATTGTATTCTCTGGGCCAACTCTTTCGCTCGATAGAAAACACTTTATGAATGAAGGGTTTTTCGGTCATTTTCCTGCGCAGCACCTCTTAGTGACGCAGATGCATCCATGTGTAAGGTATAGCAGTAGCCAAAGCTAATTAATGGCTTTATGCCGAACTTTGGTACCCTTTAGCATCCCATCGCAGCGTATCTTCCCAAAGCGTCTTCGCAGATTTGCAGTCGTTTCTCTTTCTTCTTCCATGGAAGACCCGCCTCAAGGTTACAGAAGAAACGTCGGACTTTGTCTCATCAACCCAGCTAAAAAGGTCGTTCCTTTAATTCATCTTTCCCCACTATTAAATCCCAATTTTGTTTGCTTGACGTAATTTCGATTTGTTCTAGATTTTCGCGGCTTCGAGGCTCGACATACCAGATGCCTGGCAAATGCCCCAGGTAAGAATTGAATTGAGTTTCCTATGCCGTTAATTGTTGCCGATTGATATGTAATTTTTTTCCACGGTATATTTCTTCGGGGGAAAGAAGGTCTGAAATTGAAACGATCGCTACTTTTGTGTGGCAAATTTTTCATTCTTCGAACGATGTAGGGTGGAATTGATGAGAATGAAGATCCTAGAGATGCTGCCATTAGAGAACTGAGAGAAGAAACTGGCGTAACTTGTGCTGATATTGTTGCAGAGGTAATGCTTTTTTCGATTCCCCAACTGTGAATTTGTTATCAGTAAGCTTCTTAATTATAGAGAAAATGAGTTCACACAGACACACATAGACCACTCCTATGAATGGGCTTAAAACACCATGGAAAGCATATGTTCCATTCAGTATGTAAAGCTGCTTGTGTTGGATGAGTAAGTGTGATAAAAACATGGAATTCTATAGCAGTCTCTGTTTCGCTGTGATAGACAGAAACTAATACTGTTGAACGGTGTAGTTAACGAATTGCAGAAAGATTTAACCATAAAATTTCTTCTAAAAAAAAACAATTTCTTGCATTGAAAGGTGCCGTATTGGTTAACCTACGACTTCCCGCCAGAGGTTAGAGAGAAACTGAAGGTACAATGGGGCTCAGATTGGAAAGGACAAGCGCAGAAATGGTCAGCCTTCTTTTGTTTTTTTTAGTTACTCACCGTGAAAGATAATCCCAAGAAGCAAATTTTCTCATGAGTTCTCTCTATAGGTTTCTGTTGAAATTTAATGGGAAGGACGAAGAGATCAATCTCTTGGGCGATGGTACTGAGAAGCCCGAGTTTGGACAGTGGTCGTGGCTCTCTCCGCAAGAAATAATCGCTCGAGTTGGTTTTTGTTTTTGTTTTTTTTTTTTTTGTTCAAATTTGCGTTAGAATTTCGTGGTAAATCGTTAGGTTTTAGCTCGACAATTAACATTTTTGCGTACTTGGCGTTTTATTGCAGGCCGTGGATTTCAAGAAGCCTGTGTACGAGGAAGTACTGAAAGTTCTATCCTCGTATCTCGACTGAAGGGGAAGAACGCTATCGAACTTTGCTCTTTAGTCCATATCATACTCGAATTTAATAACGGGTGCAATCGCATTCGCATTATTCGATAGAATTTTGGGTCCATCTCTCGCAAGATGATGCAATAAAATCGATTTCTGAATTACCATAATTTATGTTTTGCAGCAATTAAGGTATGAAACATTACAGGGTTCTTTACTGAATATGTTTTGCAATAACGTCGTTTGAGTGTTCTGAGTTTGCATTTTGCGTATCTTTTTCGATTTTGGTGTTCGAAGGCCGCACACATAATTCTTCAACTAATTTCGGTCTCGTCAGTTAATAGGAAATCTCATTCATTTTCATCATACAGTTCAGTCTCCAAAAAGATCCGGAAAATCACTTTTCTTCTTTATCCCGTCTAAGAATATTGTTCGTATATTTCATATTCAATAAGTTTGTTGATCAAATCTATACTATTTGTATTTTATTATGCATAGGGGCTTGATATATAAACCGGCAATTGTCTCTTACATTAAACTTTATTAAAAAAAAGTTAATTATTAAAATGGCGGGGCATTTTACCAGAGGTTTATTCAAGAGTTCCTAGAGCTCCTTGGCTTGTTGGAAAAACCCCTTCGTTCAATTCATGCCTATTGGTGTTCCAAAAGTACCTTTCGGAAGTTCTTGAGAGGAAGATGCATCTTGGGTTGATGTATAGTGCAACTTGTCGGATATATTGGGTCATATGGGATTTCCCCTTCTCTCACTCGATCGAGATATCCTCCGTTCCACCCAAAAAAGAGAAATTGAATCATCAAAAAATTGGAACGTGAAGTGCAATTAGATGCATTGTTTAAGGGGATTCATAGTACTATGTATCAATTGGATTAAAAACCAGCAACTAATATTAATTAATATTTTTAGTAATTTCAACTTTAATCTTATAACCAATGGGGGTTGGTCCAAGTGGTAAGCGGCTTGGTATCGCTTAAGCAAGGTCTCGGGTTTGAATCCTTGTGTATGCAGCACCCCCCATTGGGAGCCTCACCTGCTGTTACCGGTACGCGGGGCGAACCGGATTAGTCGGGACAACCCGGAAACCGGTCGGGTATCCCAAAAAAAAATTAATCTTATAATAAATGAACGTTCTTTTTATATACTTATAATTATAAGATCATCTCCAACAGAGAAATTCATTTTCAAACTCAAACTCATTCTCAAACTCAAAATGCAGTTTTTTCAACCGTTACATTCATTGTCAAACTCAAAGCACTAGTTTCCAAAATATTCACTTCTAAACCAACTTCTACAACTTTTCAATAATGCCTACATATTTTATACCTTAAAAAGACTTAATATTATATTACATCTAAGTACATTCTAATATTTTTTTATAATTTGAAAACCTCTATAATTACTTTTAATAGATTTTTATTATTTTTTATTTTTTTTATAAGAATACTTTAATTATTAAAACCAATTAAAGGAATTTAAATGCAATTACTAAATATAAAACTCATTTTATGCGTTATGCGTTTAGAGATGACATATAAAGTACAAAATCAATTTTAGGATTGATTTTGCGATTCAATTGGAGTTATTTTAGGATTTTTCTTTTTTTTTTTCAGTTCCATTGGAGATGGTCTAATATACGATATTCAAGTGTTTAAAAAGTAGGGTCAATTCGAAATCAAGCCCCGCTAAGGGTTTGATTTCGAATTCAGGTCCTGTTTGATAATTTTTTAGGTTAAATGACTCATTTTGTGTGGTGTAAAAAAGTGGTACAAAAGATATATGAACTGGTATAGAATGATCGTTTTGTTACAAACTTTTAACATACTGGTATGTCAGAGCAATAAAGTGGTACTGCAGAAAATGAACTGGTATCATATGATCATAAACTGGTACCGGATTATGATTTTGTGTTACAAAATTTCAACATACTGGTATGTCAGAGCAATGAAGTGGTATTGCAGAAAATGGGTCCTTAAAACTAAATATTTTGCCAAGAGGGCCTGAATTCTAAATGATACTTATTGGGGGCCTGAAATGAAAATGCCCCTAAAAAGTATTAGTACAATTTGAAGCGCCGGCGCACAATGCCATGCAAGTTGCTAAATTTATCTATTTATATTAAGGTCTTGATCACCATATTTTCTTATAAATTGTGGTGATTAATGAATATGACAATGAATTATTGAGGTCAACGTGTCCGAAATGTGGCATTTAATGCATCTGAATCGTAATCACCTGATTCACGCCACAAAGGGGCAGCCGCCGGCAAGCGTGGTTGGCCGCATTTTATAAAATATAGGTATTTTTAATTAAATAAACAAAAAAAAGCATTAAAAAAATAAACTGGGACTGAAAAGCATTAATAAAATAGCAAACTTCGTATTCTAGGAGTACGAGTTAGTAACTCGTATTCCCAGAATACGAGTTACGTTGGCCCGCTGACCCCGCAGACCGTGACATGGCAAAGTAACTCGTATTCTGGGAATACGAGTTACTAACTCGTACTCCTAGAGTACGAGTTACTCGCTGACCCGCTGACCGTCTGACGTGGCAACGTAACTCGTATTCTGGGAATACGAGTTTCTGAGAATACGAGTTACGTAGAGGCCATGCAGGGTGTCGGCAATAATTCAAGTAACTCGTCATCTGAGAATACGAGTTACTTGAATTATGGCAATAATGCCATTAACTCGTACTTCCGTATTATGAGTTACTCCCATTTGCAGATAATTCACATAACTCGTATTCTCATATGACGAATTAACATTCAATATATATCACCCTTATCGATCATTTCTAACATAACAGAAATAATGGTGTCAAATCGCGTACAAGTCATAGTATATTTCGGAGGCGAAATAATCCAATCCTCCTCTACCATCAAATATAGTATCAGCACTATTGGGTATAGGCGAATTCGTCGCAACACCAATTTTTCCGAGTTTATATCGTTATATTTGAAATTACGGGTGCTGATAGCAGTCGTTGTTCGTTGACTGTCTCTGCCAAAAATGAATACTTTCAACATTCCCGCCACTTTCATCAGCTACTCCAAATCTCCAATGACAACGACTTACAATTTTTCATACATACCGATTCGGAGAACGACTGTCTTGAAGTTTTTGTTGAGGCGGTTGAAAATTCAAACTTTGATTTGAACGAAGTGCCTCATCGCAATTTTGAGGAGCGGTGCGAGTTTCCTGCGTTTGAAGTTGGTTCTTCCAGTTATACATGTCCGGATTTTCCCGACATTGTCTCAGTTACGGCAGGGTTCAGTCTTGTTTCTCTGGAGATGCCGACGCTTGGTGTTCCATTCAATATGCCAGAATCCGTGTCAGAACCCGTGCCAGACATCGTGCCTGAACCCGAGGAAGACGTTGATGTTAGTGATTCGGAAGCAGACGATGAGGATCCACTGGCCGAGTTACCCGATCCCAACAACAACGACGAGAACAACGACGAGGATGCCCCAGATGATACCACTCCGCTGGACTCTGCTGCTCCAATGATGTTTCAGTCACGGGCCGGCGGGCAGAGGTGGCGGCGGGTCACGGGCCGGCGGGCCGAGGCGGGTCACGAGGCGGCGGCAGTTTACGGGGGGCCGGCGGAGGACGTCGACGTGCGGGGGCGCGGTGGAGGACGTCTACGTCCTGGGTGAGGGGGTGGGTGGGTGACGTCTACGTTTATTACGTGAGGGCTTGATATAAATAGTCAATTAATCTGTCAAATTATATTTGGCTTTTTAAATGAAACAATGCAATTTTAATCGAAATTTAATAAAATGGGGTTATTTCGTCCGAAATTAATAAAATCGGGCAAAACGCATCCATTAAATGCGACGTCGCGGCTAATAGCCGCGACGATGATGTGGCACGAACCAAAGAGCTTTTTTTTCATTTTACTTGTGTCGCACCCATTAGGGGCGACGATCAACTTATCTTTTATTTTTTATTTTTTTATTTTAACTTATTTTATATTTATTATTTATAAAAACCACCAAATCATAAAATCACCAATATTTCATGCGATTTACATAACTAAAATCAACAAACGTATCTAATTTATTGTATGTTTCGATTAAAATGATATGCATATCTTATATTTTTCGATAATAAAAAATATTTTTTTTATTTTTATAATTAAAAAATACTTAAATTGGATTAAATTTAAAAAACAATTAAATATTTTCGATATTCCAAAAATATAAGATAATGCATATCATTTTAATCGTCGCGAAATATACAATAAATTAGATGCATTTGTTGATTTTAATTATGTAAATCGGATGAAATAATGGTGATTTTATGAATTGGTGGATTTTATAAATAATAAATATAAAATAAGTTAATAAAAAAAAGAAAGGTGGCCGTCGCCCCTAATGGGTGCGACGCAAATAAAATGAAAAAAAAAAGCTCTTTGGTGCGTGCCACGTTAGCCGCGACGTCGCATTTAATGGATGCGTTTTGCTCTATTTTATAATTTCGGACAAAATAACCCCATTTTATTAAATTTCTAGTAAATTGCATTATTTTATTTAAAAAGCCATTATATTTTACTAAAATTTATAATCTAAAAAACCACCAACTACCTTTAATTGCTATTTTTGTTATTTCACTTTTAAATTTATAATCAATAATTTCTTTAATTAATTACTATTTTACCTCTATTTTTATTTAATTAGTATTTTACCTTAATTTTATGAAGAATTAATATTTATATTTCATTATAATTAAGTTAAATTATAATTCCTATTTAATATTTTGATGAAAATAAGATTAATATGATGTAGCACATGCATTTGAGCGTGCAAAATATACTAGTGTATTTTAAGGAGGTTGGGGGAGTTCCATTTCCTTGTTTTTCTTTGTCTTTTCTCTTCCTCCTTTTTCTTTGTCTTTATTTTATACTTAAAAAAAATAAAAAAGTTCTGTCTCGCCTCGCCGCAACCTCCTCCTTCGCCTCGTTGCCGCCGCCTCCGCCGCCTCGTTGTAGCCTCCTCGCCACAACCTCCTTCGCCGCCTCGTCGCAGCCACCTCGCCACTGCCTCCTTGTGAGGTCCGGGGCCGATGAGGGCGGGGAGTGATCGCCAGTGCCAGAGAGGTGCACGGACATGGAGCGGCTCCTGGCAGGCTTTTAAGCGGAGGGGTGCATGAATGAACCGATCCCACACCGAATGAGAGGAATTCCGAGACTGGGCATTGTATTGTAAAGTCAAGGAATAGTATAAGAGACTTGATAGTACTACTCATACCACCAAAGGTGCACCTTCTTTTTCGGGAGTCCATCCATAAGAACTTCAAAGTTAAGCGTGCCTAACTTGGAGTAGCACTGGGATGGTGACCCCTGGAAAGTAGCTCATGGTGCGTGCAGTGCAAAGCACGCTGGAAGGCTAGTGGTGATACAGTGGGGCCACACAATCAATGAAGTGCAGTTGGCCCAACCCCACAGGTCCCGAGAGCGGGCTGTTTCACTCCGTCGCCACCTCGCCGCAGCCTCCTCCGCCGCCTCGTCGCAGCCTCCGCCGCCTTGCCACCCACTGGCTGTCACGCACCACCACCTCTCGCCATCGACCACTCATGAGTCTTCCGCGTGGAGCTCGTTTCTCCCGGCCATTGGGTCAGGAGCCCTAATTGTGGAGTCTTTTCTTCTCAGTGGAGCCCCTTTCGATGAAGACGAGGGCCTCGAGTCGTTGGTCAAAAAAGTGTAGAGTATCGTAGATGTGGATTAATAACCTTTTCTGGTATATCCTATAGTTCTTTGGTCCAAGTTCGGGGTTTATTTCGTTTTCTGTCGGCCTTTGTCACTATTGATGTCGTGCTCCTATGTGAGCATTTGTTCTCTACCGGATACTGATGTCACCGGAGAGACCCATTGGACTATTAGTCCATGTATTTTTGTTGATTAATACAAGCTATCGTTTCGAAAAAAAAAAGGTAATTTACATCGTATAAGTTCCAAAAATTTTGTAAGAGCGAAAAATAAATATAGATAAAAAGCAATAGGGCCCGAACCCGACGTTGCCATAAACTCACCCATACCTTTTTACATCCTTTATTATATGATTTACTCTATGGTTTTCCCATTAAGCATTCAAATTTTCGAAAACCAATGTTCAATAATAGACATTGTTACAATAAAACCTCTATAAATTAATAAACTCTTTAAAATAATAAAATCGTCTAGTCCCGACTTGAGCCTTTAAAAAAATCATCAAATTCGATAAGATAATAATATAATAATTTTTTGAAAAAGCCCTTTATAAACATTAGGTCCTTAAAACAGTAAGTTAATAATTCATAAATATTACGATTATAAATTAATTATGATTTGCTAAACTATTATATTGATAAAATATTCATGAGTTTTGCTATGGACAGCATGTCATATATCTAGCTAGAAGATCATTACAACAAATAAAATGATCAATATTATTATTGATAAATTATTGTATGCGATAGAATTGTATGTAATATGAATAATATTCTCAGTCCGTCAGGACTAAGAAATAGCTGAATTAGAAAAGTTTTTCTTTAATAGAATATTAATCGATATATTAATAACTCACTAAATTAATAGAATTTAATGCTATAATGTTATTAATTTAATGAGATTTTACTGTATTACGTTGGCATTACTCAGCCGACGTAAGGAGGTTGGATAATATCACTATATAATACATATTTATGTATCCAAAAAGTTATGCCGAAAGGGTCATTTAAGCAAGCATACCTTTACAATGGGTTTCTTTTATTCGGCATTGTTTTTCCTATACAATTTCCTGACGAATCTAATCCCACGAAAAACCGATCGGCCGCCGAGGAAGCGCGTAGTGGTGGTCGGTGGAGGCTCCGGCGGCTCAGTACTCGCCAAGAACCTCCAAGACGACGCCGACGTTGTCCTCATAGATGCGTAAGCTATTATTAATCTTGTGCTCTTTTTACTCCCTGCTCCACTATGGTAAATACCAAGTCTAGTGATTTCTAAGAAGACGTTAGTTATCAAGATCTGTAAGAAATCTAGCTTTTTGGGGGTTCTTTCGAATTTCTCATTACCTTTGAAAATCAGCCTAAAAATCGGCTGTATTTCATCTGATGACTTTCAGAAATGAGTATTTTGAAGTCTCTTGGGCGAGCCTTAGAGCTATGGTGCAGCCATCTTTTGCCAAGAGAACGCTCATCAATCACAGGGAATACCTTCCCAAGGCACGAATCATCGCTTCGCCGGCGATCAACATCACCGAAAACGAAGTACTAACCGCCCAAGGCGATCGAGTCGAATATGATTACCTCGTAATTGCCACTGGCTCGGTAAATACCGGCGGTTATACAAAGTCGGAGAAGATGGGATACTACCAAGAAGGTAGAGAAAAAGATGAATTTCTTCTTTTCGCTCTGTTTCATATTCTCCCTAATGACCATCTCACCTAAACGGTTAAACTTAGGGTCCGTTTGGTGGGAGGATGTGTTAAAGGGTATTAGATTTAGTTGGATTTAAATAATGAAGGATATGAATTTATGGAGTGCTCAGTTGATAGATTTCATCCAATCACTAATTTTAGTTAATTCTAACCCTCCCTAATATCCCAACCAAACACACTGGATTTATATTATTATTACACTTCATATATTTTATTTAACTTACATTGTTTCACGTATGGACTGGTTTCTCTATTGTATAGCCTCAGAAGTGGTGATCGTGAGGATTCGTAGCCATGACTTATTTGATCTCTCAATTCTAATATCATATCGAATGACCACTTCGCCTAAAAACTTAATCTTGTAGGATTTTTTTCAAATTTTCTATCATAATTTTTCAACGCCATTCGATCCCGAAAATATCTTTATGTCTATATATTTTGTCGCTAAGTCGTCGTATTTTTACGTCCTCAGCGCACGAACGGATCGAATCTTCGCGGTCGATCTTAGTCGTCGGAGGCGGGCCCACGGGAGTGGAGCTAGCGGCGGAGATAGCCTTCGATTTCCCGGACAAGAGGGTGACTTTAGTCCACCAAGGGCCGAGGTTGCTCGAATTCATCGGAGAAAAAGCCGGGAAACTGGCGATGGATTGGCTCACTTCGAAGGGGGTCGAAGTCGTCCTGAACCAATCCGTCGACGTGAAGAGCACTGGAGCCAATAACGGCGCCTACGAGACGCCGGGAGGCGAGAAAATCGCAGCGGATTGCCACTTCCTCTGCACGGGCCCCACCGTTGCCTCGTCCTGGCTGAGGGGGACGATCTTAGAGGATAGGTTGGACGCTGGCGGAAGGTTGGTCGTCGATTCGAAGCTGAGGGTCGAGGGCCACGGCAACATCTTTGCGATCGGAGACGTCACGAATGTCCCCGTAAGTAAACATGTTGATTCTAGAATATCATTTTTGGTCCTTAATATTTGGGTCACGCATATTCTTATCCTTCATGTTCCGAGATGCCACTTTTGATTCTCCAATGTTATCGACCGTGTGTCATTGTGACTCCCCCGATTAATCTAACCGTCTGCTTGGACGGATTTTACGGGCTAGCCAATTCGAACTTTTGCGAGACGAAGAATATGGGACCAAAACGACTCGTAAATTCGGGCTGGTCCAGCCCGTAAATTCCGTCAAGACTAACGAGTAAATAAATCGGAGGATCAAAACGATACAGAATCAGTAACATTGACAACAATAAGCGACATCTGAAAACGTGTAGAACTAAAACATCTATGCCCAAATATTGAGGACGAAAAATGGCGTTCACTCTGTGATTCCAGACACGAAAACAAAATCACCTTCATTGTAGGAGATCAAACAAGCGTACTTGGCTAAAACGCACGCCCTTTTGACGGCCAAGAACCTGAGGCTATTGATGAGGGGACGGGGCGAGAGAAGGCTATCAGAATACAAGCCGTCCAAGGCATTCGCCCTCGTCTCGCTCGGACGGAGAGAAGGAATTGTGCAATTTCCGTTTGTTACTTTCGGTGGTCGGCTGCCCGGCATGCTCAAGTCCGGGGACTTGTTCGTGGGGAAGACGAGGAAGGAGCTCGGCCTCGATCCTTGAGTGTTTGTGGTAGTTATTTTCACCAAATCTTTAGCAGCATGGGCTTTGTGTTTACCTATGGTGTGATGCTTATTGCAACATATGATGTGTTTGTTTTCAGGACAGTTTAAGATGGTGTTGTAATTAAACTATAAATCAGGGGTGCAATTTGTTGAGCTTGGTAAAAAATTTGACGAACGATATTTTTAGTCCCCAATCTTTGAGGCATGAGCGTTTCTGGTCCCCCATATTCCGAGGTGCCACGTTTTGTCTCCAATGTTATCGACCCGACTTGGTCTCTCGATTAATTTCATTGCTAATTTACACGGAATTTAACACGTGAGAGCACACATCTCTTTTTACTAGACTTAAAACCTCATAACTCATCTTTTTCTTCGACTTAAAGCCACATGAACGTAATTACACATCATATTTAGGGAAGGTTGACGACCTTGAAACTGAGTTAAATGTGATGTGTAACGATGCTCACGTGCGTTTTAGTTGAAGAAGATGATGAATATGATATGTTAAGTCAAGTAAAAGGAGATCGTGTGCTCTCACGTGTTAAATCCCACATAAAATAGTGATTAAGTTAATCAGAGAACCAAACACAACCCATGGGACTACAAGTGGAACCCCGGAATATGGGGGACCGAAACGCCCGTGCTACAAACATCGGGGATAAAAATGTCGTTTTCCCATGAAAAAAATTATCCATATAGTTTGAACTCGAGCCTGAGCTTTATATTATTTTCGACTTCAACACGCTCAGAAAATAAAATAAAATAATAGAAAAAGCTTAGAATACGACTCAAGCAGTGTGAGCCAGAAAATCAAAGGAGTGGAGTCCAGTCAAAATTGAAATCATACTTCATTATTTTCTAAAATTCTCATTTTGGTCTTTTTGCTTCAGTTTTGTTGAACTTTAGGCCGATTATTCAAAAAATAATTGAGACATCCATTATTAATAAGTCATTAGTTTAAATGGAATCAAGTTTATGGACTAGAGTTGTAGATCTTACTTCGTCAGTAAGGTCAACTCATCTTTTACCCTAGTATCTTTTTTTTTTGTATGAAAGATTTTCATTACCACGAGGGAACAAATTAGCTACAAGCTAAGTATACCAATCAGACTAACTGCGCACACTATTCCACTTACAATATACTTTTACCCTAGTATCTACGTAGACGTGTTCATTCGGTTATTGCTCAGTTACAGTTCGCGGTTATGAATTGTCGGTTTACGGTTAGTAAAATCTCTAACCATAACTGAACTATTGTAATAATATGTAGGAAAGTTATATCTTTCAATAATGTACAAAAAGAAAATTCTTTTATACGGTTACTGTTTGAACCGTGGGTTTATGGTTTCAAATATTTTTTCTGTTACTTTTTCCTTCCTGTGTAATAATTGAAACACTAGTACTTTTTGCACAGTCATATGCGTGGACTAGGATATATATCCATATATATCATATTATTTTAGTTTAAGATATTTAATAGTTTAAATTTAATTATATATTCTGTAAGTATATAAAAAGAAAATTCATTTATTATAAAATTAAAGATGGAATAACTAGAAATAGTAATTAAAGTTAGTGACTGTTTTTTCACAAATTTTATTATTTAATTTTTAAGCATAATTTGAGAGACTAATTGTGAGTTTATATCAAGCAATCACGCTTAATAAAATAGATAGATATTTAAGAATACTATATTTTTATTAATAATGTAAAAAAAATTCATGTCCAACTTAGAAATTTATGAAAAATATGTCTTCAACATTAAATAAAAAAAAAATTACCCCTGACTATTATAAAAAAACTACGATCATCGCTCAATCTTTGCTTCTAGTAGTTTAACATTTGCTCTAAACCTTCTAGACGAATATGGCGATCCAATAGTATTAGCAATTGAAAATACTTCCGGAATGCTTAAAAAAAATTTAAACCACTTATTTGTTAGTTATTCACCCAAAATTGGACATGCAGAATATCTTTGAAAAATAAGCTATAAACACCGTTAGTTATTGGGTGGCTTATTTGAAGTGCGCAATTTGTAACAATTATAATATGGATCTCAACAAGTCGGAAATAATTTTATATTATCCTGGGAAAACATACTAAAAAATGCACATAATGCTTCCATAGAATCATTCATATTTACAAGTAGATTTCCAACCGTTTGTTAATTTAAGAAACAATAAAAAATACTAAAACTCAAGCCCAAGTTCAAGCCAATATTTAATCGATAATTTTATAAATAACTTTATTAATACTCTAAAATATTTAAAATATAAAATAATTTGATATGTTTACATACACGTGCTAAACATACTAGTACGAAGAAAAAGTGTGGTTTTCATTTTTATCTTCAATTTTATGGGCTGAGAACTCAAAAAGGCCGAAACGATGATCTTTATTGGGCTGAGAACTCATAAAGGCCCACACGTGATCACGTGGGAGCACGTGGTCAGCCGTCCAACGAAGAAGAAATCGGCATCGAATATCACAATTCACAACCCCATCGAGATTATGGGAATTACTATTTACCGCCCGCCTTTTACTTGTTACCGCCCCTTAAAGGGCTGGAAAAAGACGATTTTGCCCTTATGCTATTTAAATTAATTTAAAAAGAGAAAATTATAATAAACAATAAAAATATCTATTTAAAGCTCTGTCCAGACAACACTTTTCAAATCACATATCGAAAATCAGACAAAAACAAAAAATACTGAAATCGCAATGGATCGCCGACAGGGACAAGGAAAGGGAAAGGGCCTATTTTCACGACCGGTAAGCCAAATTAACGTAAAACATTGTTCGAATTTCAACTCGACCGAAAGAAAAAAAAAAAATTCGACCGAAATCAATTTTCGGTCGTTACAGTACTGACCGAAATCAATTTTCGGTCAGTACTGTAACGACCGAAAATTGATTTCGGTCGAATTTTTTTTTTATTTTTTATTTTGATTATTTATTTATATTATTTATTTGGATTATTTATTTGGATTATTTATTTGGATTATTTATTTGGATTATTTATTTGGATTATTTATAAATAATACAAATAAATAATTCAAATAAATAATCCAAATAAATAATCCAAATAAATAATACAAATAAAATATACAAATAAATAATCCAAATAAATAATCCAAATAAATAATCCAAATAAATAATATAAATAAATAATCCAAATAAATAATACAAATAAATAATCCAAATAAATAATAAAAAAATAATCAAAATAAAATATCCAAATAAATAATACAAATAAATTCGAACAATGTTTTACGTTAATTTGGCTTACCAGTCGTGAAAATAGGCCCTTTCCTTTCCTTGTCCCTGTCGGCGACCCATTGCGATTTCAGTATTTTTTTTTGTCTGATTTTCGATATGTGATTTGAAAAGTGTTGTCTGGACAGAGCTTTAAATAGATATTTTTATTGTTTATTATAATTTTCTCTTTTTAAATTAATTTAAATATCATAAGGGCAAAATCGTCTTTTTTCAGTCCTTTAGGGGGCGGTGACTAGGAAAAATGGGGCGGTGAATAGCCATCGAGATTATATTTCTATCGATATAATATTGGGTACGACGTTGAATTGAACGTTGATCATTTCTCCGTAGACGAAATTTCCACGAGTTCGAGTTACTACTTCTACAGGAAGTTGAATTTTGAGAAGCTTGATTTTCATTGCAATCGCATATACGGCGGACTCGGTTTTTGCAGTTGCAAGGGTCGTTGTTATCTTTGATCGGAAGTGTAAGGATGAGAAGGGTTTTTGGAGTGAAGAAAGACAAGGAACCGCCTCCTTCTGTTCAAGATGCATCCGATCGGGTGCGCTCCGCGACTTTTTAATTTCTGAATTGGTTCTTCCCTTTTCGTTATGATCTGATTTATGACTTAAGTTTCTTCTTTTTTTTTTCAAACGCGGCTTATTTGTGAACTAAAATTGGATTGATGACTGGTGAAATCTCGGTTGCTGTTTTTCTCATTCAGAAATTTAAGCAACGTTCGATGTATTGTTTTGCTTTGGTAGCCATAGCTATAGTCGAAGGTTAAGCTTGACAAGTCATTTGGTTTCTTCGTTGTAGTAACGAAGTCAGTATTATGATGAAGAACCGAGCAAATCTGTCCAACTTAGTTGATCGTCACAATTAATGGTAGATAATTAAGTTGTGGTGCAAAGATTTACGTATGCAGTGTTTTTTCTCTTTTCCAGATCAATAAAAGAGGCGAAAATGTCGATGACAAGATAAAGAAACTTGATGCTGAATTAACAAGATACCGGGAGCAGATCAAGAAAACCCGACCAGGTCCAGCGCAAGAAGCGGTCAAAGCTCGAGCAATGAGAGTTCTTAAGCAGAAGAGAATGTAAACGTCAATTTATGATGTGCGCTTCTTCTTTTACGCAACTGATGTTCTCTTACGCTTTTGTTATGGGTAGGTATGAAGGTCAACGAGATATGCTATACAACCAAACATTCAACCTAGATCAAGTTGCATTTGCTGCAGAGGGGATTAAAGATGCTCAACAAACTGTATGTGATTTGTTGTTAATGTGTCTTACATAGCTTTTTTTTTTAAGTTATATTAAAATTCTTTTGAGGTTAGTATGAGATACATCAGTTGCAATAAACAGTCGGCATTAGTATTGATCGAACTTTGTGGGAGCTTTACTACACTGCTTTGATAGTGCTGTTAAGACATTTTGGGTTATATGTTTGTTCAAGGATATTTTTTTCCCATTTAGGGCCTTATGCTTGTAAATGTTATAGTGCTGCGGTTCGATTTCAAAAGATACTAAACTATGCTTTTTCTCCAGATGTCAGCCTTGAAGTCGGCAAACAAAGAGCTCAAAGGAATGATGAAAACAGTGAAGATTCAAGACATCGATGTTCGTATTTTGAAATCATCCCTTCATCATTGCAAAGAAATTATGTTTTTTGGATGCTTCACTTGCTCAGTTCATTTTGCTTTTGAATGCAGAGCCTACAAGACGAGATGCTAGACCTAATGGATGTGAGTAATGAAATCCAAGAATCCCTTGGCAGAAGCTACAATGTTCCCGACGACATTGATGAGGATGAACTCATGGGTGGTAAGATAAGATACACCTATTATTACCATAAAATCGAAGATTCTATGATGCTTGTTTTTGCATCGGATTATAAAAATTAAGCAAGTTAATTTCGATTTGTTAGCTTACGAAACTATATATATATATTCTTTGTTTTATTATCCATTAAAAACCTTTGCTTTGTATTATCAGAACTTGATGCCCTCGAAGCAGACATGGGATTCGAGACCGAAGGTACGCCTTCCTACCTTCAGCCGGACAAGGATTCTGACTTGGATTCGGAACTCAACTTGCCTTCCGCTCCGATGGGTCATGTGCCAGCTGGCAGAACAAATGTAATACTTCTTCATGTGCTAATCGTTTCTCATCATTTATTTCAAAGCCATGAAATGGATGCAGTGTTGCTTTCCCTCTTTAATAACTTCGATGGATTTTGGGTCACTTGTCTTGTTTGCTTCTGTAGTACTTCCAATAATAATACTCTTTTCAGTGTATTGACTACAATTCTTATATCGCCCTTCTGTCGTTCTTCTTCGTATGCCCTTTTCCAAGCGCGCTAAGTTACAAGTAATGTGCTGTTCTTAGGAATGCGTAGTTTCTTATTTATTTATCCTTCCTCGACTTTTGAACAGGCTGATGATGAGTTGGGCTTACCAACTGTCCCTAATGCTTCACTACGAAACTAGCTTTGGGTGTTTGGCATGGCACAAAGAAGTTCGTGGGCATACATACAAACATTATCAGTGTCATGTTAAATGCAATTCCACTGTTTCTTGAAATGGCTGATACTTTCTTGCCAATGCCAAGGCAAGACAAGACACTAACTCCATTTTCTTAGGATTGTTTCGATATTGTAAACAAAGTGATTCCTTACCGTCCGTCTATGATGTGTGGATTTGTAGATTGATTTGATGCGATGTGTATATGCATACTCGGCTTTTTGGGTGATTCCAGGCGATTCGTTATCTCACACACATTCATTGTCTTAAATTGTTACTAAACATTCGACAATTGCACCAAAACTATATCAGTAGACAGTAGAAACATGCTTAAAACCATGCAAGCCTTGTGGCTTCTACTTTGTCTCAAGTTCTATTTTTCGTTTTGACATGTGGAATAGGATAAGACTACTGATGTACCTTCGTGAAGTTCGGGCAGGTTTATTTTTCAGTTCAGATCGAGTTTTCGCACGTCTAACATGTCCCAGATAGCGTCTGAATAATTTAAGTAGCCAGAGGAAAGTGACCTATTGTGCTTCATCTTAGTCTTCGATGAAATAGGTAGAGCAGATCGCAGCCTCTCTACCTCGTTCTTAAGTAATCTGTATTCGCCTGAAAGTATACCGAGATACGATCTTTAATGGTTAGTAGAGGCCAAATAGGACCTCATGTTGAAGTTGCCTTAGTCTTACCATCTACTACATATTTCTCTTGCTGAACTCTGAGTAGGTGCTGCTTCAGCGTACTGTTTTCAATCGATAAAGCTTTATGCTTCTGAAGCAGTGAGGCCACACGAACGGACAAATCGGACCCCATATTCTGCACTCGCGTAATATTCAATTATGAAGAATGTAAGAACTGAAGTTCTGTTTGCTGTATAGTATTTACATTTCATTTTTCTTTCCCAAGTTTAGTACCTGAATTATATCAACAGTTCTTTCCAACTCAGCAATGTATTGAAGCTTCCGAGCTCTAGACCTCTGCCCTGGGTGACTGAATAAATGGGACTTGTAACGTGAGGAAGTTTTCAACAATAGGAAGCGAAGCAGCTAATGCTGCAGAAGATAGTATAAAGAAATGGACGCATAGCGAAACATGATAAGATGATCGTGATGGAAGTAGCATCATTTTGCAGCACAGAGAAGATTTTAATGTAGAATATTACCGTTTCAATAGTTTGTTCTGATCATCGTTGCCTTCACCCGCTGTATCGTAGCTGTCAGCTCGTTGAACTGATGCATATAAGGAGTTGCATCCTTGCAATAGGTGTTCCATATTTTGAACAGGAAAATCAGAAAACGCTGAAGCGATCTTTCTTTCAGGGAACTCCAAGTCATCTTTTTTCCGAGGTGAGTTAGGACCGTAGGTGCAAGTAGAGTCAAGCACGTTATTTGTTCCAAAAGAATCTGCACTTTCGGTTTCATGGAGATGATCACTCTCATGTAACGTAACGTGATCTTTATAAGGAGTCAAAGAATCTCTTGCAGCTCGAAGATGTAGTGTGCCATTAAAATCTGCGTCCTCGTCGTTCAACAAATCGTTTAACCACGCTGGTTGATCGAGCACGAAACTTTGGGAGATGGACTTTTTATGAAATCCACTTTTCCTCTGATAAGAATCGATGTAATCTTGTGATAATGGTGGGGAAAATGAGGCGTTATGTTGTTGATTAGCGACTTTCCTTTGCAGAGGACAACGAGGTGGAAGTTGAGCATGTCTCGACATGATCGGTCTTTATGATATCTGCACAAAAAAAAAAGATAGGCCTGCATTTTCTTTTACACATAAAGGGAAGACTACCCAAGTGGAGAAGACAAATAAGGAAGAAAAGTTAAGAAAACAAATGAGAGATAATATGCTTTACTGTTATCAGAAACCAAGGCGCAATGAACTAAGATGCAATCCAAAAGCTAAAATTCTAAGCTACAGTAGAACTGTCTGCAAATTTCCAGTGGCCATCAAACGCTATCTGAAAAGTTTGGAGATATGAATACTTTTGAGAGCATAACTAAAGTCCAAGGCACAACACAAAGGGCTAAGCTTATGATTAACATCAACTGAAACTAAGGGGGGCCACACTTTGACTCTTTTTCTTCGATAGAAAAACCTATTGGCCGAGCCGCTGATAGAACAGTGGATCCATTACAAATCATTATCAACTGATGTGAGGGGCATTATACGTACAATTCAACCAAAAAAGAAGAAAGGTGAAAGAGAATATTACAAAGGGACGAAACAGAACAATCAACATTCATCGTATTGACATTGTCTCATAGTTGTCAAGTATCAACGCAGCAGAGCCATAAACTGAATTTTCAGTTCCACTTCACGGAAAAGAACCCTAAATTCATACTACCTTTTGTCGATGTCATAAATAGTAGCAGAAATTTCCCAGGCAATCGACCAATAAAACGAGAGACAGATAAATCAAACCTCATCTCATATCCATTTAAGAATGAAAACGCAATCAAAAAATTGCAATGAATCATCTAATCAGAATCGAGCAGATGAAAAACAAAAAAAAAAGAAATTATCGAAGCGATAAACCAAGAAGAAACCAGGAAAACAATATATAATAATAACAAAACAGATACCTTAAACGAGATGTGCTCTTTGCTTTACGCTCTTCTCTTCAGATTGAGCAAATGCATTCAGCTATGGAGTTTAACTGATTAGCAGAACTGTGATTGCACCATTAGTCCATTATGTAAAAGAATGAGGGGAATGAAGAGGTGAGAGTTAAGCTCTGTTTGGTGTTTGCTGCTCGTCAAGGCTATAAATAGCGGTTTTTTGAAATCGATAACAATACAAAATAATGTCTTTTAAACAAAAATATAGTCGCGACAACATTTTTCATCAGTAGTTCTATTTCTTTACAGTGAAAACAATACTATTCATACTCATTATCAATGTTATAATTAAAAAGCAAAAACAAGTCAAACTAAATTTAAATTATGATCAGAAATTATTAATCATTCATATTTACAAAAAACAATTAAAGATCATATAGTTTTAATCAGCATTTATATAAAGAAATAATTAAATAAAAGTATAGTATATGTTTAATTTCCTTAACAAAATAACACAATTTGTTTGTATTTGGAACAAAATTTACTTCATATTTGCACTTTACATTAAAATAGAGTACTCGTTAAGTCATCTTTTCAAAAGTGCAAGTGAGATTTTATTTTCAAAAAAATGAGTATGGAAGTAAATCACTAAGTTATGCACATTATAAACTTTCGACATATGATTTGTTTTGTAACCGAACAAAACTAATGAAGTTCAAAGAAGAATTTTTCCTACGCTCCCTCGGGCTTTCGCCTTTCGGAGCTTCGGCACACACAAAATATACTAATACTATCTGCACGCTCGCTTAAAATATAATTGTTTTAATTTTAGTTTTGAAATTTATAATTTATGTTTAGTAGTTGAAATATAATTTTTATATATATAAAAGGAAATAATGATTTGGGGTATAAGTATAATAACAAAATATTCAGGGATTAAATGTGATAATTATTAAATTAATGAAATTAGAAATAGAGAGGTTAAATTGTAAATATTTTACAGACCAAATTAGCCGTTAATACACATCCCTCACCCTTAATATAATAGTATAGATGGGATAAAATGGAATATTTAATTGGACTGTTTAATTTAACACACGCATATATATATATATACATACATACATATATATATATATATACATACGTATATTGCATATACGTTACAAACAAAAAAAAAAGAATTACAACAATATTTGTTATGCGACTTTATTTTCCATTTTTGGTGGGGCACATATTTTAATCTTGCTAGTAAGACCACTTTGGAAAGTAGTAATCAACTCTAGTGAACTATTAATCAAATATAATTGTCCACTTATTCAGATGCATGAACTTGATCTTGATACTTTTTTGGAAACAAATCCATAAAATCTGCATCATATCTTAATTAAATATAAATTATCTACTCCTTTGATTGGCATGGGTTTAATATAAAAATCTCTTTTTCCCATCTGCATGGCCCATTATGACATATAAGTAACTAAAATATCTAACTATTTTATTAAGAATTAGAGGTGGCTATAAATTGCCCATTGGTATGTCAATTTAACATAAAATTAATAATAAAATTAAAAAATCACTGACAATCTTATAATAACTATTTTTTAGTTAATTCTTATATTTTTAATTTTTAATTTATATATACATAATAACTTTAAATTATAATTTCAATTAATTATTTTAAATTAAAATAAATTTACTATATAGCATTGATTGGTTTGGCTTGAAATAAATAATAATTTCTTTGCATGGCCATAACGACATTAAATAAATACGGTGTTTGCTCCATTTATTGTGACATCTATAGAAAAATACCCAATTGAATAAAAAATTTACAAATCAATACCTATGTCAGAAATTTTTACAGATAGGTACCCGTTGTACTGTTTGTACCAATTTTCTCAGTCTTGCCGTACCTTTTTATGTGTCTATTGCGTACAATGTCACGTGTTTATACGGTACCCAATACGGTTTCTATATGGTACCTTAGTGTGTTATATATGGCGTACCATTTTCTCAACGTATTACGTACGAAAATACGTTGATATAGGGTACCTAAGTCTGTTATATGGCGTACCTGCGGTGGATCGGGTACCTATGTGCAAAAAATTTATTCTATTAGGTACCTACATATAAAAAATACTGACATGGTACTGAATTACAAGAAATGGGTATTTATGTGTAAAGACCTCATTTATTTATGTGAAAAGTTCGTTGTCATGTTTTGTGCAAGTTGCTGATATAGACAAACATATATTGATTAATCAAAAGCAACTGACTTTTAAAGCACTTCTTTTTGCTTAATATCCAAACATTCAACTTGTTATAGTATATCAATAAAATAGAAATAAAATAAAGATCACTAACATTAGTTGGGGTAATATCACTTAAATACCCATCAGCATAACTTTCTATCATATAACTCCCTATATGAGAAAAATGTCACTTAAGGACCACTTGGAAAGATATGTTGCAAATAAGGACAAGTTGGACGAAAATACCCCTCAAAACTTATATTATTACAGCTTTACCTAAATTTTAAATTTAAATGAAAAAACAAAACAAAATTGCTGTGAACGATGGAAGAAAGCTAAAAAGAAACTCATATGCCAAATCAAATTTCTTCTCTCAATCGAACAACAAATCGAAACACCCACACCAAATTGCTCACACGGAGAAACATCAAATGAGTCGATGTCGTCGTTGGGTGCGAATTTCTCATTTCGCACATGCTCAAGCAAGTTTCATAACTTCCATTTTTCGTCAAAATTTGTTAAATTACGCTGTAAATTTGATATAGTGCTTCGACTAAGCTTTCATATGTTGAATTCAGGGTTTCGATGTTTAATTCGGGCCTTTTAGTGCTCGTTTGGTTAGTAGGTTTATATTTAGGAGGGTTTAAATTAGTTAGGTTTATATGAAATTAATTAATGAGTATAAAATAAAATTGTCTTTGGTTAGTGGGTTCAGATAAACACATCAGAGGGGGTGTGTTTATTTAAACCCATAAGTATGTGTTTAGAGCTGAATTATATAAACCCATGGTTTAAATATAACTACGAACCAAACACTTGAATATATCTCAAACCCAGGTTTAAAATACCTAAACCCATCAACCAAACAAGGGCTTAAGGTTTAATTTGGGGTTTTTTTGGAAGCTATTCGTTTTTTGAGAATTAATTAGGATAGTAACTTTCGTATTTTTGGTACACTATATGTATGTGTTGTTAGTACGCTATATGCATATATTTAGTACTGTATATGCATTACAATGGTACATCGTGATAGTATACATTAGTACAGTATAGGTAGAATTATGGTATGTTGAGTCTTCTTTTATATCATATGTTTGATTGTAATTACATTATGTTTCATTTTATTTTTATTAACTCTTATTCCACATAAATGATTAAAGAGCATGCTTGTTATAGGTGACATTTATGGAATATCATGTAAGCTACTGATGTATTTATTGCACTCGTTTTATGATTATTACGACCCATACTTTTGAGTCCGGAAGTATAAAAATGCACTAATGGCTAACAAGGGCAAATACGTGGAAAATACGAGCACAATCGTCATACGTGTAGAGAAGCCGCTCTAAATACGTATTTAGCAATATTAATCGTTCATATAAATTAATTTGTTTTTAGATATTTACAAGCATGTTTTACGTATTAGTGTAATCTTGGACTTACTCTTAAAATGGATAGTGTTGTGGTTAAATATGTTGTCTGTTATGCTTACAATTTTTGATACGGTAACAATATTACATAAGGTACGGTAACCATGCATACAAGGTACATTAAACACCTGCTAAATGATACGCTAAATGCGTTATGATAGTAATATTTATTCATAGTTGTAAAAGAATTGCTAAAAATACAAAATTAGACATTGCGAATGTCTGACATGGTATTGTGGAACAAATTCTGACGCGTACAGAAAGATCTGACACGCATGGAAACTTTTTTGTCACTTGTCAGAAAAGTGCAGTATATCTTCTGGCAGAATGTTCCTTAATTTTAGTATATTTAATTATGGTACAGTTCCACAATAAGGTACATTCATCGGTTGTTTAATGGTGCAGTCTCAGGTTGTTCAATGGTACAATAAACATGCTATATTTGGTACAACATATTCAAATAAACATATTTTATTCGCCGTTTGAATTAATTTTCATGCGAATCTGTTTTACTGGTTTGCCTTATTATCAAATTTGATGGTTTAAACCTCGTACAAGCATGAATTTGTATTTCAAATATCAAGTTTAGAATAGGAACACAATTGATGTAAGAACATCTTTCTATTTAAAGTATGAATAAACTACAAATCCACAACTTTGAATATTAATCCACTAAATGTATTACAAATGAAACTTATAACATATTTATTTGTACTAAAGTGTTTTTGCATCGAAACTAATGTAAAATGCTATCGTAAATGCTTACCCTAATAAACTATACCAAATATACAATATAAAATGTACTACAGGGCAGTATGTGACTGTACCTTATTATGGTATTATACTAACCACGTTTACATATTTCTTCATACCAAGATAAACACTGATACTGTACCAACGTTTGTCGATCCACAAACTCTAAATTATGATTTCAGGTTATTAACAATAAATGTGAATCTCTAAAAACATAAATAAATATCATAATAAACATAAAACATTCCAAATAAGTTGAACATTTTCAAGTTAACAATCATCTATATTATATTCTATGAAGTTATTCTAACATTGTTCATCCTCTTTCAACGAAACTTGATTTTGTAATATAATACTATGATTTAATGTGTTACTTCATTAGAAGCGAAAGTCATAACTTACATACTTATAGAATTATGATTTGTCAAAGAAAACAAAATTTGATTGCCATGAAAACAATTTAAAATAATAAGTTGTACCAATTATATCGAGTATAATGTATCATTCAGCAGTTTGTAAATGTACCTTATGGTGTATACATGTTGTACCTCGATTAAGTATTTTACCGTACCAAGATGAAGAAAAACAAGAGCCGGCATTATATAGTTCTTGACAAAGCAGTTTGTTCTAGATTTTGTTACTGACACATCATATACAGTTGTTTGTCAGATTTCAAATTAATTCTGACATGTCAGGTTGTGTTTCGAACAAGATCTGACTTTAAGTACTTTCTTCTCATTTTTGCGGCTATTAATATAACGTACCAGTTTAATGCGTTGAATGCACCATTTTACAAGTGTTTGTTGTACCTTGTGCACAAGGTTATCGTACCTTTTTATCATTGTTAACATACCAAAAATCCTAACATAACAAACATTATTTTAATCATAACATTGTCTCTTATATTGATCCATCCACCTAAATATAACATTGCTTCACGATCTCACTCGTAGACGACATAAAGGTTTTCTTTCATAAACAATTGAGCAATTGTTGACAAAAGTACCATAATCATACATTAAAAGGTACACTATATAAAGTGAAATGGTACCATAAGCACGCATGTAAAGGTACGCCGTATCCAAACAGTTGTGTAATCTTGCATTGCTTTGAACTACCTTTAGGTTTCTAAAATGCAAAGAAAGTTTATGATGTCAAACCCAATAAGAGAATGAAACATTAATTGAAATTATGCTGATGGTGTGATCATTCCCCCATTTTCATTGATCAATTCTAAACGATTCAATACATAAAAGCCTTTATACAACATTTCATTCCGCATTTTACCAGGTGTAGCTCGCATTAAGATTTTCTAAAACAGAAAAAAATGAAGTCGATTAATTAACACACGAACATACAAGAACACACACGGCCGGGCATCATGAATGATATTTGAACATAAAGATTTAGCTCTTAATGAAATCCAAAATCGACAAACAAAAACCTATTTCAATCTAGGCCCTAATGATAGGAAACTCACGATTTCAAACAAACACACAAGCACAACCTAAATCGAACAAACCCACGAATAAATTGTGAAAATTCCGATTTGATTTCCGACAACCCACGATAGATTGAAAAGATACACGTTGTACTAACCTGAACCCATAAAAATTACGTAAGATTAGTCCATAAAAATCAACAATTTCTTCTCAATTTGTCTTTTTCTTTTCCAGTTTAGATTTCTTCGTCTTCAACGAGAATCCTACATTGGGTTAAGACTCAAATCCTACATTGGGATAAGACTCACATGATGCTGGTTGAACCAAGGAAGGATTTCTCTTTTCACTTTTTCTTCTTCTTTTTTCCCTTCTTTTTCTTCTTCCCATTCTTCTTCTTCTTCCCCTCTCTGTTCATTCTCTGGTTTTGATCACTTTTCTTTTTCTTTTTCAGTTTCTTTTATTTTTAAAATTGGTTAAGTTGATAAAAGGAAATACAAAATAAAATCATAAAGAAAAGGTAAAATCGACTTTTTAAGAGAATTGGTCCTTAAGTGAAAGTTTAGTTTTCAAATGGTCCTTAAGTGATAAATATTCTGATACGGGGAGTTATGGTGCTAGGGATTTAAGTGACATTGTCCCATGTTAGTTTTCTTATGTATAAATAACGATCCCTAAAATATACCTACGGGTCAATACAAAAAATAAGTAAAAGTATTAGGTTTGTGCATCATTATAAATAACGATCCCTTAAATATACCTACGGGGTGTTGCATACTCTCACCAAGTAACTTTTTATGCTCAGTAAGTAGACTTGACCCACCCTAGTAAGAATTTAGGGATGGCAATGGGCCGGGTCCAGACCCGGACCCGTTTCGGACCCGCCCCTAATGGGTCGGGTATTTTTAAAATAATCGGGTATGGGGCGGGTTATGGATTTTTATCCTTCTACCCGGCCGGGTCTGGGGCGGGTCGCGGGTCTAATCCACCCCGACCCGCATAAAATATTAATTTAATTTTTATATTATATATTATATGTATACAAACTAAACTAGGTTTTGCCTTCTTTTCTAATCAGCCGTTCTCACTTCTCTTCTTCACTTCAACAGCGACACCTTTCTTAAAAAAAACTTATGCTTTGAGCAACAGATCTGATCGCACAACAACCAATTGCTCAAGTGATAATAAAGATCGATCTTACATTAACTTATAACCTTTCCTACGTTTTCTCCACACCACCACCCACCGTCAGCTGCGACACCATTGGCCGGCACCCACTAGCTGCGACACCGCTGCCCCCGCCGTGAGCTGCGACACCCCCCCCCCCCATCGTCAGCTGCGACACCGCCGGCCACCACCATCTGTGACACCATCAGCCCCAACCGTCTGACACCACCAGCGACACCACCAGCCACATCACATCAACGACCGGACCAACTCAAGTAAGCGATTTGGGACAATTAAGCACTTTTAGACATAATCTGTTTTTTATATATAATCTGCTTGGAACCGTGTTTTTTTTTTCATCCTAATCTGCTTCAATTTGTGTTTTCTTTAATCCTAATCTGCTTCGACGTTTGGGCAATCCCTAATTTTATAGATCTGTTTTTCAGGCATTTCCCAGAAAGTTGATAATTTGAAGTGCCCCGTCGTATTGGATGAAGAAGATGATATTGAAGAAGAAAGTGCTACTTAAACTACGGTCTAATTTGTTTTGATTTTGATTGATGAATAATTTTGTCTATCACTTGGTTTTTATTATGTATTTGAATTGGGAAAAAATTTGATGTTTGAAAATTAAAGAACTGTGCTCTCGAGACAAATGCATAAAAAATAATAAATTTATACGGGTCTGGCGGGTCTGGCGGGTCTGGTGGGTCTGACCCGATTATTACGGGTCTCGGGGCGGGGCGGGTTTTCCACGAGCCGGGTCGGGGCGGGTAACGGGTCTAGTAAAAAATAAATGAGGCGGGTCCCGGGTCTTGCCAAACCCGGTTCAGACCCGACCCATTGACATCCCTAAGTAAGATCTTTTATTTCTGTTTCGATTTACAAAATGTTCATCGTAACGAATTGGGTGATCGGTATTTTCTTACGATTTACAACCTTGATTGGTAAATGATCCAAATTTATTCTGACTTGAGAAATTTGTTGAAATTCGTTATGCTTAGTAAACCCTATATCTGGAAAAAAAAAAAAGTAATCGTAAGTTATAATTTTGTCCCTTTCTTTCACGCTTTTCCATCTGAATATTAAAAAGGTTAATTTTGTATTGATGAGCTTTAAGTACGATTATGGGCTATTACCATTATGGATTTCTTATTTAATAGATTATGGGCTATTCTGGCTATAATAGGCGCGTACTACTAAGGGCTGATTAATTTCACAAAGGAAAAGGTGCTAAAACGCCCAGCCCATTCCTGAGTCAACGTCAAAATTAATATGGTCAAAGTCAACAGTCTTAAATCATTCTATTTTGGTGGGCTATACTATAGCGGTGTGCTACGGAATATCTCAACCGTCTAATCTCTTTCTAAGAGTACAATCTGAACCGTCCAAGTTTCCATCGACATCGCTCGATTAAAACCACAAACTTCGACTGACCCTAACTCTCCTCCTTTCTCCCTCAAACGCAGAGTACGCACCTCTCCAAATCTCATCTGTAAGCCTTTTACTATTGCGAATTGATATGTGTTTGATTCAATTGGTTTTAGATTAGCATAGTTATTGTTAGATCCGTTCGACTGTGGATTGCGCTCACGAGTTAATTAATTGTTTGATTGAATTTTATGTTTGAAGATCGAGTTCGTGCAAAATAGTTGAGATGTTTGGTAGAGCTCCGAAGAAAAGCGACAACACCAAGTACTATGAGGCGCTGGGTGTGTCGAAGAGTGCTTCTCAGGATGACTTGAAGAAAGCTTATCGCAAGGCGGCGATTAAGAATCATCCTGATAAAGGCGGAGATCCTGAGAAAGTAATTTTGTTTCTTCTATGTTTCTCCGCTTTATTGAAAATATTGTATTCAATGCTTGTTGCCTTTTTGAAGTTCCTCCTGTTTTTGAGCTTTTGCAAAATTATCTGTTTTTCAGATCTATTCTTCGAGATGAGTTAGAAGGGCTTTGTAAGTTTGCGTATGTGTAGATTGACTGAGTTATAGTTATTCAGTTGTTTTATGGTGACGTAGTTAGTGATTATGAGTTATGTACTGGCGCCTTCTATGCAATTTGCTATCTTTGGGTAGAATGAATAATATGGGACTGTTATTTTTATTCTTCATACTCCTTGTAGTTTTTCACTGGAAGATAATGAATCAAAATTTGATGCTTGCGTGCTCCCCTCCTCATCATGAGTTTTTCACCTTGTCTGCTTTATTCACATGCCTGAATTACTGGCTGTTAGTTTTAGCTGGTCTGATGCTCTAAATCAAGTATACTGCATGTTACGTTTCTTTTTCTTCAAAATAAAATTTTTATCGACTATTTCTTTTCAGTTTAAGGAGATAGCTCAAGCGTATGAAGTCTTGAGTGACCCTGAGAAGCGGGAAATCTACGATCAGTATGGCGAGGATGCGCTCAAGGAGGGAATGGGTGGTGGAGGTGGAGGCCACAACCCATTTGATATATTCGAATCCTTCTTTGGAGGTGGTTCTTTTGGTGGTAAGCTTATTACTTTTTTTTTTTTTGTTTAATTTGTGACACAACAGCATTCGAAATGAAATTCATTATTGCTTGCCCATGCTAACAGCCGGAGGAAGCAGCAGAGGTCGGAGGCAAAGAAGAGGAGAGGATGTTGTCCATCCTCTCAAGGTCTCACTTGAGGACTTGTACAATGGAACGTCTAAGAAGCTCTCACTTTCTCGCAACGTTCTCTGCACGAAGTGCAAGGGGTGGGCCTTTTTTCTTAAAAGTGAAGCTTAACTCATCTTATATAACTGCACTGCATCATAACGCATGCGCTGTTTTATGGGTCAGGAAAGGATCTAAATCGGGAGCTTCAACAACATGCCCGGGCTGTAAAGGTTCTGGCATGAAAGTGTCCATCAGACAATTGGGTCCCATGATACAGCAGATGCAACATCCTTGCAATGATTGCAGAGGCACTGGCGAAACAATCAACGACAAAGACCGTTGCCCTCAGTGCAAAGGCCAAAAGGTCGCGCAGGAGAAAAAGGTCTTGGAGGTGAACGTTGAGAAGGGGATGCAACATGGACAAAAGATCTCATTCCCTGGGGCAGCTGATGAAGCGGTAACTTCAAATGTGCCCTTTCTGAGTTTAGTTATCACATCACATTCGTTTTTAACAGAATCTCTGAATTCCTCTTGTAGCCTGACACAGTCACGGGGGATATTGTCTTTGTCCTGCAACAAAAGGATCACCCAAAGTTTAAGAGGAAGGGCGACGATCTATTCGTCGAACACACTTTGACCCTAACCGAAGCTCTCTGTGGGTTCCAATTCATACTGGCCCATTTAGACAACCGTCAGCTCCTTGTTAAATCTGAAGCTGGCGAAGTTATCAAGCCTGGTAAGTTCAAGTTCCTAACACCTATTCCATCGATTCAAATCTCGTATCCCTTTTCAACCCTCATATTTAAGATTATGTATTTCGGGTTATTAGATCAATTCAAGGCCATTAACGACGAAGGAATGCCCATTCACCAAAGACCATTCATGAAAGGCAAACTCTACCTACACTTCTCCGTGGACTTCCCCGACTCTGTAACCGTAGACCAAAGCAAAGCCCTCGAGTCCGTTCTCCCTCGTCGGTCGGCGGCTAAAACAGATATGGAGTTGGACGAATGTGAGGAGACGACTCTCCACGACGTTAACATGGAAGAAGAGATGCGAAGGAAGCAGCGCCAGCGTGCCCAAGAAGCCTACGACGAAGATGATGAGGATATGCATGGTGGAGCTCAAAGGGTGCAGTGTGCTCAGCAGTAATATTATGAGGGAGGTGATGTCTGTCGTATTTCTGTTTATTTCTTGTTTTCTTTGTTTAATTCGTGGTTTTGTTGGTGAACCTGAAGTTTGTCTAAGCATCGTGCGCAGCGTGCCATTTCGTTTTTTATCATCTCTTTCATGTTAAGCAAGCTGTTTGTTTATGGTGATCCAGCATCACGGTGATACTCGCATCACCGTAATTTCATTATCACCGTGATGTGGATCAATGTAATATATCATCACTATGTTTGTTTTGGGTTGATATTTCATTTTGCATATCAAAGTGATATTGAAATATTATGTTTGATTAATCACGGTGATTTGTGGGGTGATATTGCATAAATGACATATTTAACCCTACGTATATCATATAGGTAATGTGATTAATACGTTTATGTTGAGATGACATTTTACGTAACAATGATCAATGTTTTAGTATCGAGTTTAAAATTTTTTTAAGCATCAATTATGTCTATTATATAATTATCAATATTATTTTATACTTTTAATTATTAAATGTGTTTTTAAGATTTAAAATAGTTAGTTATATAATTTAAAATATGAATAAAAGGATATATAAGGAATGTTAACATATCATGGGTAATATGTCCAAATAAAAATTCAAATAGCACATCATCACTGTAATGTTGGATCACCTAGCTTTTTTGGGGGTGATCCGAAAGTTGAAATATCACCCCACTTTGATCACCTAGGTGATCTTCATTACGGTGATGACTCATCACCTACGAAAAACAAACACGGCGATGGGGAGGTGATGTGAAGATCACGGTGATGTTTTTGAGGATCACCTCAAAACAACACCCCCTTAATGTGTCAATTCGTAGAGAGCTGAATATTTGGGCCTGGACCATGGGCTGGACCGAGCTGACCCACGGACTTGGGCCTAGTTTTGGAGCCCAAAACATGAACAGTCTTTGTGGCACGGCCCATCTGTAGCCCGAATGGCCAGAAGCCCCAATACCCGCAGGCCGAAATAGGCCCTTTTGTTATACTTTTCAGTACTTTTGCGTATAAGGATTATAATATAAAATTTCGCAAGTGTTTATTGATATAAATTTCTTCAGAATCGTGTATTTTGTGCTATTCTGTATAATAGTAGCTTAAATATTAATTTCATTCAACCATCAAGTGAAAAATCTATACTTCAAAATCAAATGCAGTCAGCTATATTACACTACTTTGACTGGATTCACTCGTTGTACACGTACAAAAGACGAACCGTTTCATAAAATCTGTGACCTCCCTAAAAGCCCTCCAAAATTCAGCCAAATTCTTATTCCAAAGTAAATAAAAGAAGAAAATATTTCATAAAACCAACAAAAGCATAACAAAAGGTACGTGATCTACAGCAGCTCCCATCTGCATATCCATATTCACCAGCAGCAGATCTTCAATACAAACTAAGCCTTTTAAGACGAATAGAAGTACAACACAGCCGAAACACTCAAAAAGAGCTCACTTTTTCCGATGTTTATTCCTATTGATCTTCACGATCTTCCTGCCAGATTTATCGCCTCCACCTGGCCCACCACTGCCCAACGAAAACCCACCGCCAACATTAAACTGCGCACTGCCCGACCCTTGAAATGGGGGCGGGTTCTGAGGAGCAGGCTGATCTGGCTGCTGCCCGCCAAACACAAAAGGGTTTCCTAGCGAAGGAGCGCTCGCCTGACCAAACACGGCAGGAAAAGATGGCGTTGCTGCTGCTTGTACTGTGTCTTCGGCCATAGTATCATCACTATTCATCTGATCATTACTGTTACTGTTACCCTGAGATGCCCCAAAGCCAGTAAACGGAGAAGAGCCAAATGGACTAGTAAAAGACGCCGAACCAGAGGTTGTGGCAAATGGAAATATAGAACTCGGCGTATAAGTCGCTGCAGATGAAGTAAAGAAAGTAGGAGAGATGTTCGTAGAAGGAGCTAATGGAGTCGATGATGATGACGACGTTCCTCCTAGAGAAAACCCTGCAGATGAGGATGAAGTGAATGGGCATGGAGTAGCAATTGGCATTGATGATGATGCGCCGAAAACAAACCCAGCAGATAGAGAGGGAGTAGCCGAAGAAGATGATGATGATGATGATGCTGATGGAGCGCCAAAAGTAAATCCAGTGAAAGGAGATGTATTTGTCGAAGCCAATGGTGTTGTTGATGATGCACTAGTAGAGAGCCCAATTGATTGAGATGAATTTGATGAGGTCGACGCAGATGATTGTGCTGAAGAAGCAGGAAATGAGAATACAGTGGATTGAGATAGAGAGGCTGTGGTGGACCCAAAGGGAGAAGAAGTTTTTGCACCTTCCCAACTTGAACCGAAGATGTTTGAAGGTGAAGAGGTTGTGCCGATACTGAACTTAGCAGAAGTGCCACTGGTGGTATTAGTGGGTGACGAGGAAACAGAGGAATTGGCACCAAAAACAAACGTTGAGGGAGTGGCAAGGCTGCTTGTTCCAAGGGTAGTGCTTGAAGAAGAGGATGGATTCAAACCGAAACTGAATGCAAAGGCTGAAAAGTTACTGCTTGAGGTAACTGTACTTGAATCAGTAGCAGCAGGAGAACTCGAGCCAAACTTGAATACGTTCAAAGAAGGTGGTCCCTTTGCAACTATTGCTTTACCAGTGTCCTCATTATGGGAAGCTGTAGAAGTCGAACCAAAATTGTTGTCTGTATTAGGCTTCGCATTGAATGAGGGCAATGAATCAGATGATACCAACTGACCAGAGGCACCTTGAGAAAAGGTTCCACCACTTGTAAACAATGAAGATTTAGCAGCATCAGTGAGCTTTCCAGCTGTTGAATTGTTAAAGGAAGAAAAGAATGGAGAAGTCCCACTTCCATAGCTTATTGGCGCTGATGTTGCGAACGCAGAGAGTGATGCTGAACTTGAGTCATTATCCATTTTCCTTTTCAGATTTTCAGAACCATTTGTTGATGGTGCAGCTGAAATTGTGCTAATTTGATCTTCCGTTGCACCAAATCTGACCATAGGTCCCCTAGCATTTGAAGCTGACCCAAAGATGCTGGTGCCAGAGGAAACAGCGGTGATAGCAACACTTGGGGAAAAGCTTGCAACAGTAGCTGAAGATGTGAAACTGAGACCACCATCCACGGGTGTTTGATTTGTATCACTCGACGAAGCTGCAGCTAATGAACCAAACAGAGGTCTTGCAGGCTGTGACACATTGAATTGTACTGGAGGCATATTTTCAGATTTTTCATTGGCAACTCCAGCCGTAAAAGAGTTAAAATGACCTGCTTTGTCAAGTTTAGAAGGTACCTCCCGAGAACTAGATGCTGGGAAAGAGAGCAAGCTGCAAGAATAATCGATAAAAATATTACAATCATATTCTTCTGTTCTACTTCTCGCTTGGGGAAAGGACACACACGAAAGAAAAAAAGCAATTAAATGATGTAAATCTAAGTTGCTCAAACCTTAGAAAAAAAAGATCATGTATAGCTTCAAGAATAGAAATTTAACCCACCAGATAAAAAGATGACTGAGAAAGCCATGTATATTTGAATAAGAGAATAGAACTCATAAAAGAATGAACATGTTTGCAAGTGCTACCTGTTGGTGCCATCTTCTTGAAATTCTTGCTTATTTGATTCAGAAAATTTATCGGCAACTGAGCTGAAGCTGAATAGGGGAGGAGGGTAATTAGTTTCCTCAAGTTTTCCAGAAACAGAGGCAGGCGGTGGTAAAATCAATGATTCCGAAGCTGTTGTTACTCCAGTGACTGTACCAGGATCACCACTTTCACCAATTTTAAAAAAAGACGTATTCTCCTCTGTCCGACCCATGAGTTTCGCCGGTTCAGGATTTTCCGTAGGAAATAGCTTGCTGTCACTGAAAGTTACCGACCCTCTTACAGATGAAGGTCTCTGCACAAGCCCATCAGGGGGTATGCTACCATCCTTCTCCAATGAAACCTGGGAAAACGCATAAAAAGTGAGCAGATTGGAAAATTCTATCATAAGAGTATAACAAACTTTAGAACAATTAATAACTTTCAGTACTTGTTATTGATAACTAATACTACAAATCTAAAACATATTGGCAGTATTGAACAAGCAGCCATCCTGCAACAGTTACAAGTGACACTGAAAAAAAGAAACCATAATTGAAGAGGATTAATTTTACCTCCGCACTCATACATGTGTTGTCTTTTGGTAAGTGTTGAGGTGCACTATCTTTTTTCGCTTCAAAGCTGGGACCTGAAGCATCTGGTACACAGTTCAATGGATCCAAGTGGGTTACAGAGCCTATAGATACGTTCTTCACTTCATTTACTTGTTTCACGGGAGAAGAACCAACAGCACCAATTAAACAAGAATCAGATCTATTTGGCAATTCATGGCCATCTTTGATGTCAAAATGTTTCTTAACTGACTCAACATTTTCCAGGCTCCTAAGGGCCTGCCCAGAAAGCATGCTTGGTTTCAATTCTAAATGTGATCTCTCTCGCTCAGCAACAAACTTGGACTGTGAAAATTTCTCATTAGGGGACAACTTTTCAAGCTGCTGAAATATTCTAGCAGCCACCTCACTGGATTTCGACGGAACACGAGCATAACTTGTACTTGGGCCACTCTGATTCTCATTTTCCTTAACAGTACCTCTTATATTATGCATTGTCTCACCAATCAATATACCCTTCTGTTTCACATCAGAATGAGCGACCATTGCATGCGCCGAATGTTGAGTCCTGGGAGCCAATAAATTTGTTTTCTGCCTAATTCTCCGTATGGGTCCGACGGATCCAAATCCATCATCTATGAATGTGTTCCTCCGTTTTAAGGACTAAAAAAAAGAACGATACTGAAACAGCTTAGGGTCACTTACAGGGAAATAAGAGCATAATATTTGATCAACACGTACCTTATGCTTTACAAGTTTATCGTCATGGTCAACAAAATACGCAGATGCAGACGATAGTGAAGGTCTAGAACTTTCAATACTCATAACTCCACTGCCCTGAAAGTCATTGGACTGATGAGCATTGATCACAAAAGAAAAAAGTGTGTTTCCATGCCTTAATGGAAATATAAAGAACCTTGGAAGTGGATGCTGAATAAAGTCTGGAATACGGGCTACGCGCCATGTTGTAAGTAGCTGACTTGCCCCGAGATCGTGGAGTTATAAAACTGTTTTCTGGAGCATCAATACCTCTGAACATATTCTTTGACAATGACATGTTAGACGACATTGACCGAAATGGGGTATTACCCAGCGTTTCTCTAATAGTTTGACCCCGCATTGCTAGATATGATGGTGATGCTTTTGATGGAATACTTCCCATGTAAGATTTTGCGAGCTCAGCAGGAGAAGCAATATTGTCATCAAGGACCTGTAAAGTATTATTATGGGAATTTCAAAGCTATAGATATGGCTGTGATGATAAAAGAAAGTAGCCATTCAGATGTTCAAATATATAAAAATCTTACATCTAACTTTGAAAGAGAAGTTGAAACAGCAGCAGATCTCACCCCATTGGTTCTATCCTCTTCAAAGTAGCCACTAGCTAATTTTGATAGCATTTTCGTTGTCGCTTTTTCGTCATTGCCTCTATTGGACAGCTCCTCGGCCCTTGATCGCAACAATTCTGTCAGATGAGTAATTTGAGTCCTGGAAAAGGAGAAGTTCACATGGGTAAATCAGCTAAATAAAGCAATAGACAAATCGTAGACAAAGCAGCTTGCAAAGGTTACAGAATATATCGCAAATAGCTGACTATAATAGAAAGCTGCATGAAAAGTTGTCGAAATCTAGACAATGTTTTCCTAATAAGAAGCTTACCTTGTAAAAGTTTTTTGCTTCAGAAGTTGCTCAAGCTCAGATATAGAATCACCGTTGGTGACATCTACTGGTGGTCTATGTTGACCTCTATCAGGCTCTTGTTCCCTGCTTTGGTTCTTTCACCCAAAACAAAAAGTTAGCAACAACATTAAGTGTCTTTTGGAGTCAAACAATCAAAAACACTGTGAAAACCTTCACCAATGGGAATGCTCTGCAACAATAAATTCAGCAAGAAAGAGAACAGAATATGTTGGCTACCTTTGTTGTAATATAGTTGCTTATTCGAAGATGCCAAAAAAGCACAACGGGAAAAGAAAAAGCTTGACTTCCAAAATTTAACCATTTTATAAAAAAATCTACCATTAGCAGAAACAAAAAGCAAGGAGCAATTTAATAAATAACAGAAAAAGAAGAAAGAAATTTATCCACACCAAAAACCACAAATAGCGGAATAAGTGAAAGCGAAAGTATGAAACTTACATTAGAAACAACATCCGCAACATCTTCATTCACATCATCGTTTACGTCTGCATTACAAGAAGCAAAACACATAACCAATCAGATACAGATGCAAACTTGAAATACATCAGCATGCCAGTGACATTGTGGCAACAACAAACCAACAAGGAAAACAATGGCAGCGCATCCATAATGAGAATAATAAAGTATACGACTCATATGCCTTGAGGCATAGGTCTAACATTACTTCTCAAGGCCAAAAAAATTAAGCAAATCAAGAAAATAAGTGCAAAGGACAATGAGTTACTTCCAGAACTAGATACTGAGTTCTCTTAAACGCACACAAGAGAAAGCGGTAATCCAAACCATGAAAAACAAAATCTCAAATATGGGAAGCAAAATAAGAACCATAAAAAACATAAAGTGGTTCAAGTGCATCAACAACGAAGACAAACTGGAAAAACGCCACTACATGCTAAAAGAAAAAAGAATCATCAAATAAGCTTCTCAAACAAATCCAACATATTCACCTCCTTCAATTACGCAAAAAAAAAAATGAGACGATTAACCTTCTAAAGGAGGAGGAAGCTGCTTCCTCCTAAAAACCGAAGAAAAAATTCTGTCTGCACCATAAGAAATAAGCTTCGACGCAGGATCCAAAACAATCTTGCTCAACCAACCACTTCTATTTATGTCGCCACTTCGATTCGGACGATTAGCAGTCGAAGGACGGTCGTAAGGCGTCGATTGACGCCCGCGAAACGGCTTCTTACGGAACTTACCGCCGACTCCTCCCTCTCCGTACGAAGAAGATGCATCGTTCGTCGGTACGCTGTCGGCGGCCTTGGAGCCGCCTTCTGCCGTGGTCATTTACGGCCGAATTTGAGAAAGAGAAGGAAACTGTGTTATTAGGGTTTTAATTTGGAGAAAGAAAGAACGATGGCCGTTGCTTTACTTAATTGTGAATGAATAATTAATTTGAAGTGCGAAGCGGTGTTAATTTTTTTTCTCGTGCCAGTTTTTATATGGATATTAAGCTCTTTTCTCATACTAGTTTTTATTTAAATGGATGTGCTGCTCTGCTTGTAAGAGGAAGTACAGCCAAAATGTTTTCTATCTATACTCTTATATATCTATACTATCTATACTATTATATAATTGGTGAGGGATGGATACAAACCGTCAATTCCAAATTGATTTGGTCTGCAAAATTTCTAATAATCTATATTATTATATAATTGGTGAGGGGTAGATATAAACCGTCAATTCCAAATTGATTTGGTCTGCAAAATTTCTAATAATAAAATAATAATCTATTCTATTTAAAGTAAACAATAAATAATAAAATTATTGTACGAAAATATAACCATCCACTTCATCCACTACCATCAGTGGCGGAGCCAGACTGTTTAGTCATTGGGGTCAATTTGGTAAATGTACTAGGAAATTGGAAATTGGACCCCATACCCACAATTTTTATAGATTTTCACTGGGGTCCTTTCAGTATAATATTTTTCAATTTTAGTCCTAATATTAATTTTTTCACCCTAATTATTAATAATTTTTTCCCCAATGGGGTAACGGTGGCTCCGCCATGACTACCACTACATAACGCTTAATTAAATTATTAAAAGCTATCATTTTAAATTTAATTATTGGTCGCACCCGTGCGAGAGTGTGCAGGACAGCTAGTAAATGGAAAAGCATGTATAAAAATTGTCAAATTGGTCTGAATTTAATAAATTGTTAAATTACAATTTTCGTCTTAATATTTTAATTTATTACAATTTTATTATTAAATTAAAATTTTGTGCAAATACATTAGTTGATAATCTAAAATGTTCAAAATTAATATATTTGCAGACACATTGTGTATGCTAAACATACTAGTTTTAATAATGTTATTAGGCACGATATGTGCCTAATTGACATATTCCGATCATTTATGAGAAATGTAGAAAATGGACATGCCTACATTGGAGCTTAGAGGATCTATTGATCTCAATCAAAGCATGCAAATATTATGTATTCGAAGCGCATGTATAATAATCTCTAGCATTCTAACAATAATCCCCTACGTTAATTTACATTGATGTGTGCTTGATTCCATCCAGGTCAACACTTTTTTTTCTAAACTCAATTAAAAAAAGTTTATTTAATGTTTGACCCACGTCTTCTTTTATTACTTTTGTCGCCCCAACTTATGAATACGAGTTTCGTCACTAGACGGACTGGTGATCATACATTCATAGCCGTTGCGTGAATATGCTCGTCATTTTTTTTTATTTCTCGCAATAAGACCATACTCTCTATCTATTAGTTCTTCACTAAAAGATAAAATAGACTACCCACTAAAATATATGGAGATGAAATTTTCGTGGGGGTAAGAGTCCTTGTGGAGTTGAGGGCAGGGTAATTTTCTCTCCGTTTGTTTGTTGGGGATGAAAGAGTGAATTCTCCGATAAGTGTTGGGACGAGTAAATCGTCTCAAGGAGAGACTTACATAACAACTTTTCTAAATCAATTGGTGTGCCATTAAAAATATATTAATAAGAAATAACATTACACCACTTATAAGCTTTAGCCCTCGTAAAAACTGTCAGAACAGGCCTGCGGGGCGGGCCATCCCGCCATATGGTGGGACTTAAAAATTGAGTCTCGTTCCGCCGCACACTTTGGAAAACTATCTTTAATTTTAATTTAAAAATTTTAATTTATTAATTATATTTTAAGTGATTATGATATTTATTAATATATTTATGATAGTTATATTATATAATTATATAAATGTAGGTGTGCCACTAATTTTTATTCATTAATAAATATGTCATTAAGTACAGTATAATTAATGAATCGTTAACTAAATCCACTAATTACTTTAATATATATTTATATAACCTAGTATATAAACAATAACTACAATAGTTGACGGGTCAGCCCACGGGCTAGCCCGCCCCGTCAAAGTCCGCGGCCCATTGCGCATAAAAAATCGCAGCCTGCCCCACCCTTTTTGCAGGTCGGCCCGCGGGTTACGGGCCTAATTGACAGCTCTATAAGATATGATAAAAAATTATGAAAAACTCACAAGTCGAACTTTTACTACGAGCTTAGTTTTAGTTTACACAGGACTAAGCTCGTGATAGTCATGACTCATGAGCTTTGGGTCCATGACTAATTTTTATCATCACCTATCCACTTATCTGGCCGTATTTGGTTATAAGTTCTCACATTAAGGCTCAAGATAAATTCTTTACTATCAAACTCGTTAATATTTATCTCACTCATTTTAATCGAATTAATTTATAACCAAGGCCGTAATAATTTAATGTCATGCTATAAAGAACGAAATCTAAGAAAAAGTAAATGGATTATTATTTGTCCAATCTACGACAACAAAGCCAGTGTTATGAAGTGAATTATAGCTATGATGAAAAAAGAGAAATAAATTTATGATTATAGTAAAATGCATGTTATTATCTTAAAATGTATTTTGGCCTTGACTTACCTACCCAATTGGGTATAACAAAACTTCCAATAAAAAATACTATGTTTTATGCGTGTTTAGTGAAACACACATACGTGTGTTTTAACATGATTGGGGTATGGTGTAATGTGCCACATGTCATTTTTTGAGTGGAGTTGGGTGCATAGGAAAGACAAAACCATTTATTTTAAGGAAAATCACGTAAAAATACCTATTTGTATAAAAACTTGCAAGTCAGTACCATGTTAGTGTTTTTTATATGTAGGTACCTATTAGAATAATTTTTTTGCACATTGGTGACTCATCCGCCGCAAGGTACATCATATAACACATTTAGGTACTATATAGAAACGTATTGTGGTACATAACACAATAAGAAAATGGTATATCATATAACACATTAAGGTACCATATAGAAACGTATACGAGTACCATATAAACGCGTGACGTAATACATAATACGCCATATAAAAATGTACATCAAGACTGAGAAAATGGTACACACAGTCAAACGGATACTTATATAAAAAAAATTCTGACAGATGTACTAACTTGCAAATTTTTTATACAAATGGATATTTTTATGTAGATTCAACTTATTTTAACCACGTTGGTTAGAACAAATATATCCTTTAATTTATTTTTTTTCCCAAGATTTTGATAAATAGTACTCCCTCCGTCCCATATGTTTATGGACATTGGGGTATTAAACGATTTTTAAGAAACTGAATATTTTAATAATATAGTACAATTAAAAGGTAAAAAAATGTATATTTTCACACGTCTTTTAAGAATATTTAATATTATTATATTAATTGTGTGATAGTTTTTTGCTAAAAAAGGAAATGTACAAAAGCTAGCGGGTGGCCCGATATAGTAAAATGTACAAAAAGTAACGGAGGATTATATAATCGTGAGAAGGGTATATACGTAATTTGCAAGAAATGAGGGGCCAAATGGCAATAAAATGCAAAAACCCTAAAACCCTAGTCAGTTCAGAGCTGAGCCGCCTGTTGGTTCGTTGTATTGTATTGTGTGTTTATAAACAAGAAACTATCGAATCCTATAGCTGTATATTCATCTTTCTACTCTGCGGTGGACTGTTCAAGGTAAAACCCTTTCCCTTGATCAATCAATGGGTCTGTTTCAATTTCCTGGCCGTGATTACGACGGAAAATTTGTAATCTGCACATATCGAAGGCTTCATGGGTTTCAATGAATAAGAACCCATGGAGCTCAATAAATGTGCTACAGATAGCTGTTATCCCGCGAATTTGTTTGTCGTCTTGGTCGGCTTTTACCAAGAGTGTACAATTTCGGGACGAACATTTTCCCAATTTGATTGCTCTTTTCTTTTGTTCCGTGTCTTCCCTTGACTGGGTAGATCTTCTTTAGGGTTTCTGGTAATTTATCGATTTGTTTCCCGTTTATTCAGATAACGGATGCTCCGTAAAAGTTTCTTTGGTTAAATGGGTTATAGCCATATGTTTTAATCTTTAATCTGTCTATGACTTCTCTATAATAAGGTTGTCTTCTTTTTTATGCAATGGGTTGAGCCTTGAGGAATTCCTTTTAGACATGAAAATTCTGCAGCTTGGGCTATGTCCATGTTTATAAAACTGAATGTTTACTGATCTTCATCTGCTTTTCCTTGCAAAATCTCATTCTTCTGCTACTCTAAGGGCCTATTACTGTTTCATCTGAATGTTTAATTATGCTTTTGCATATCCATTCCCAGGCTTATTCATCCAACACAATGAAGAACCCGAAAGTCTTCTTCGACGTACTCATCGGGAAAACGAAAGCGGGGCGGGTGGTAATGGAGCTGTTTGCAGACACAACGCCCAAAACAGCCGAAAACTTTCGTGCCTTATGCACAGGGGAGAAGGGCATTGGTTCCTCAGGGAAGCCATTGCACTACAAAGGTTCGAAGTTCCATCGAATCATACCAAACTTCATGTGCCAAGGCGGGGACTTTACCAGGGGAAATGGGACGGGCGGTGAATCGATCTACGGTGCCAAGTTTGTTGACGAGGGCTTTAAGCTGAAGCACGATACGCCTGGCTTGCTTTCGATGGCTAACTCTGGGCCCAATACCAATGGTTCTCAGTTCTTTATAACCACGGTTAAGACGCCTTGGCTTGACGGTAAGCATGTGGTGTTTGGTAAGGTTGTGGAGGGTTACACTGTGGTTAAGGAGATGGAGAAGGTTGGTTCTGAGACGGGTTCGACTTTATCAACTGTTGTGATCGAAGACTGTGGTCAGATTTCAGACAACAACTAAATGGGATTTGAGCATTTGAGACGGTTTTGTGGTTTGGGGAAATAACTTGTGTTGTTCAGATATCAGACGACTAAATTGGAGAGATCTTTGTGGCTTTTTTTTTTTTTTTACCAATTCTTGGTTTTCTTTTTTTTTTTTCTATAATGTCTAAAAATTGGGATTGAGAAGTTCATACAAGACAAATACTTCCTAAAATTTACAATACTTTTATGGGACGATTAAATAATAGAAGGCAAGCCAATTATTAAGTAAAATGTTCCCAAAAAAAAAAAAGGAGGAATGGGGAAAAGTAAAAAGGCATCATCATCGTTTTCAACTTCGACTAGCACATATAACAAAAGGTCCGTGTTCTTGGAGCATCCCTTTCCCTGTCTTTAAAGCCCCTCATAAATGCTCTCATGGAAAGGTGCTCAGAAGCTTTAAGTCATGAAAGATGCTAAAACAGTTCCAAGCCCAACCATCATACCCAATCTGTTATGAACACGCGGAATCATACCGAAAATGCCAATCATTTCTATTGCAAATGCAGGTAAGGTAAACCGTATCATCGAATTCGACTGAGGGTGTTGTTTGTTAGAAAACTTGGACTCAAGTCAAGTGAATACGTGATGATCTGTGAGCCTTTCTGTAAATGTGGCTTCTGATTAAAATGCATATGTGGCTGGTGCATATATTGCCAAGGAAGAATATGATATATTACCTTAGGAACAAGCACTGATCCCCCCAAAAAAAAAAACAAGGAGACAGAGCTGCTATTGACAGGGCAAGGGAAGCTAAAATGGTTGGTGGTCACCTTTCCCAGAATCATAATCCGAAGATTGGTGGAAAAAGGATGGTTAGCTACACGCCTTCTTCCCCAATGTTGATGAACTACATGCAGATAGCAGGCACCTTACTCTGTGCACACAGTAAAGAAAGGTTACACTACACACATACAGACATTTGACAATGACAGCAGCTTTAACACTCTGTTCGCTCAAGGTCAAAAACATGCTGCAAACAGCATCATCAATAACACAAGTCGAGATTTTCACTATTAATATAATATAATATATTTTACTTTTAAAATTTCAGTATACCGAATTTACCGAAATCTAAAATCTACCGAACCGAATTTACTGAATTTACCGAATTTTTTTTGAAGAATCGAATACCGAACCGAAATTTCGGTTCGGTTAGGTTTTGTACCGAATTTTCGGTAATTCGGCCGGTATACCGAATATGCACACGCCTAATCACAAGCAGTGTTTTTAAAGCGTGCTATAGCAGGCTTTGGAGCGTAAAATAGCGTTAAAACGCGTAATACCGTAGAAAAAAATAGCATTTTTATTTTTTTAATATTTTTTCATTGTAATTCTTCTAGTAATTTTAAATTATAAGTAAGAGAAAAATTTCTTCAATAATTTTATGTGATTCATCATCTACTTACGTAGTTTTATTTTTATATTTTCGAGAAAAAGAATGCATTATAAAAAATGATATTGAAGTTGGATATATAACTAAACTAGATTTTAACGTAATTTCTTTTTTCAAGGATTTGTTTACTTGTAAAAATGGTTTATTTGCTTGTGTTGTTATGTATTATCCTAGCTTTTCATTATAAATAATTTGCTCGAAATACTATGCAATACGCTACGCTATTTATATTATGCTATTTACGCTACGTAATATCGTAACTAAAATGCGACGCTTGCGCAATACGCATTTTAAAATATTGATCACAATAACGCCAAAGATTTTGGCCGGTTTTGTTTATAGCATTTTGATTTTGCGAACGTTAATGTCTGAATATTCCGATTTAGCCACTGTTTTAATTTTATTTTATTTTTTATTTGTAGGTACTTAGGTTGATCTGAATTCCCCCCCCAAGGCTAAAACTGCTTCTTTCGGTAAGATGTTCGACGATTTCGATTTCATTACTTTTTAGTCGCCTGCACGCACACCTTCAATCAATCACAAGGTCAATAGCAGCTGTGATTAATGAGAGTGTTATTACAACAGCAGATGAAATTAGTAGAATCAAAATGGGAACTATGAAAAGATAGAAATCGAATCTGCTCATCTATATATATATATATGATCGAAGCTATTGACCGCGAAAGAATCAAAAGCCAAAGTCCCGAAAATAACAAATAGGAAAAAAAAATACCTATCTACCTACGGTGCTTGTCGATCTCCTGGCTGAGAAGCCGTGCCAATAAGCTTCTGCTCTCAGTCGAATTTTCGCCTTGCAAAAAACTGTACAGTGTGTGAAGTTCCTCTTGGCTTGACTTGTCAAATAAGCCTCGAAGTATTTTTTCAGAGCCAGGTTTGTGTCGTTTCCATGTTTCTTCATCGTTACACCTTTGTGGCTCAGATTTGATCATATGGTTGCTGCTGCTACTTACATGGTGAAGATGCTGAGAAATCTGCATCAAAGGCCTCGATTTCCAGTAATTTGTACAGATTCGATTACGGTCCATGGCTTGGATTACCTGCCCGACATGGTAAATTTGAATAAAGTGAGAGAGAGAGAGAGAGAAGGAGAAAGAGAGAGAGGGAGGGAGATGGTAACCTAACATCAGCAGAACTAATCTAACATCAGCATATACATTACAAATCAGTTATTGGATCGTCAAAATTAAACAGTAGAAAGGCCTAAAACTGGGATAAAATGGGCTTGCCTGTACAATTTCTGGGGATGAAAAACCAAACATTTCGATGCCATTGATACTGCCGAGCGGTTGCAAGGGAGGAAGATTTGGTTTTCCTAATTTATGTTGCTTTGTGATTTCATTGTTTACCCTCTCAAGAACGAGTTCCCAACATCTTGCAGCTGAGATATGAACGAATACTTCACTAGGGCTATGCTCCACAGAGACCTACGAAGAACATTATTCGAAACTTCTTCTTAAACAGGGCAATCATCCAAAACTAAGGCTGAGGCTGCAAATAATGCAGAGAGCATAAGAATGAAAATGATCGACTTACCATAAATAGAGGTCTGTCATGTCCCACATCAAGAACTTCGGAGATATAGTAGCACATGTTAGTTGGGTCTACGACATCTATATAACGGACTCTGCTCTTAAATCCTGAACGAAAACGAAAATAAAGCAATCTAATTAACAATTTATCGGTAAAATTTTGCTGAAAAGATGAGAGCAACGTGATGTAAATCCAAAAATCATACCTTTTGGATAAATAGCACGACTGTCGCACCACAAACTTCCACCGCATACAGATCCGAAGTGCAAAGGCTCCACATTGCAATTAATCCTCCGAACTACTTTGGCAATTCGAGGACCTTTCTGACGATAAGATCTGTCCAAGACATTAGGCGAAGCAGAATGGCTGCCCGCCACACTTTGAATCACTTCTATTGATCTCAAACTAACATCTGAGTCCAGGTTTTTAAGACCATTTACTTCACATTGTTTTTCACGGTCATTGGGTTGTCGTGTACTGTGAACGCAAGCATTAGTCTCACCCTGTGTATGGCTCTCTATGCTCTTGCGACTATGGCTTTTACAAGAATCTTCAGTTTCTGAAGAAAATCTGACGCACGAACTGCTGAATTTGTTGGCTCCGGTAAGATTTCCAGCTTGTGCAAGGTTTTCGCCTTCCACGCGCTCAAAATCAGAACCTTGCTTCATTCTTTGTGGCACTAAAGGCAAAGCACCGAAATTGCTTGTCGAGGCTAGATTCTCGGCACTTCCATTAACACTAGCATTATTGTTGGTGGTGTTGAGTTTCAGAGTAAAACCTCTGTGCTTCTTGAAACTCCCCTTGGTAAAAGAAGGTTCTTTGTCTCCCTCATCATCATTCAGTAGAATCACCTCTTTTTCTCGACGGTCGATTGACTGCTGCATCTGTTCAGGTTTGTCTGAAACCAAATCTGCTGTTGGTGCGTCCACAATAGGGACTACAGAGAGCTGAGACGATGGCACTTTGCTTTTTGAAGCATCCTCGATTAAATTCTCCTTTTTGCTCGGGGAAATAAGTTTTGCTGAGTCAACTTTAACGGAGGGTAATTTCAAGGAGACCTTCGTATTTTCTAGAGCCAACACGACCACAGGCGGGTTTGGCCTCGGAGAAGGGTTCCGACCGGCAACAGACTTGGTAAACACAGAAGAGTTACCAGGGGGAACGTACATAGTCAACTTCAAATTGTTTGCATCTGTTGGCTCTTTATGCTCCACAGTAGAAATCGATGACGAAACTGAAGCCTTCTCTTTGGCGGCAGCCACTCCTTGAGCAGCAGAAGATATTTTACCGATTAAACCAGGAACTTGGCTATTGTCTTTGGAAATGTAAGAACTTAATGCAAGTCCCAGATCAAGCCTTGCCCATCTGTATATTGCACTTAGTTTTCCCTCCAAAGCTTCGACCAAAATGTTCAATTCGTTCATGTCGTAACGGAAAAGAAAGAACTTAGCGCCCCACGAACACGTACACAGTTGCTTTGCATGATTCAAGCATGCGTATTTCTGCGGCGAACAGTGGTGACAGCCAGCGGCTGATAAATGCAGATCGAATAGGCACACACTGCATTCCCTCTCACAATTGGCATCAAAGGAGCTGTCCATCTTCAGTGCCTGAGAGGATTTGCAAACAGATACCCTCCTCACTTTCTCCAAATCGACGCGATTCTACAAAACGTCAAGGGAACCCTTTTAGCGAAATAAGACCAAAAACCACAGAGTGAATCCGTGGATACATCTTCTTAACTCAAGGCACACAGACAGTTTATTTCTCATACCAAACACGAATGTAGAGAAAGAAAAGAGGATAACAAAAAGGGCTCATCAAGTACCTTGAATGTTTTCGATAAGATCCCATCCTTTCCACAAACATCCTTCCATCTCAAGTTCTTGGGAGTAGACTTTCTCAGTAAGTTAAATTCCCAATTTGCCTTCACAGCTTCTCTGGCAGCACCGAGCAACAGTTTATCATGAGAAATGGATGTGCGTCTACCTTGTTCGCGGTAAAGCTCAATAGCATTGTGTCCGTGTGGTAACCAATCGACAGGTGCAACATTAACTGCTTCAGCACAATTAAAACCACAGTTGAATCCAGCATGATAAGCTCGAGGGAAGGTCAGGACAAACTCTCCAGGGTTCTGAACACAGCGATAAACAGGTACGCCTTCGGCTTTTAGGATTGAGGGGGAAAGTTGAGTTACCTGCATATGATTTAAAAAACAATCAAACTTCCAACTCGACATCGTTAGATGCTTTATGTCATGACATCAGCAAAGACTACATAATACATTGCATGGTCTATGGTCAAGTATGGGATTGACATCTATCTCTCATGGGAAACAGCAAAATATACCAGCTTATGAAGCAAGTCAGGTTGCTCCTCAAAAAGGTCGGGGAGATGCTTTCTCATAGCTGCTTCGTGTTTCCCTGCATCAGGTCCTGGAACACCATACCAGACTTTTGGAGCTCCCCAGTGCATGTAATTCAAAGAATATAGGTGGTGGTCCTCAACATGCTGTCGCATTTAACGTTGTGGAGGTCAGATCTATGTATATATATATACATATAGATATATATATATCTATATATCTATATGTATATATATATATATATATATATATGTATATATTCTAGCAGCAAATTTAACACAACGAGAGATATTGTGCATTGTATATATATATATACTTGCTGTAAATACGACATAACCGGAGATATTGCGCACATTATATATATTCTTGCGCCAAATATAAGACAATCGGATATGTTATGCATTTTCAATTAAGATAAAGGCCGCTACTACCTATAATCAAATGGTTGTCTAAGCACCAAATATCTATTCAGCATCTAGAACCATGATAAAAAAAAATATATCTTCCTTGCCTTACCCAGCAAAATGAAGAAAAGCACATCCCTATGTATAGCCAAGGAACTACGACGCCTGATATGTCATTACTTTCAAATGATAGAACAGAGCCAGGTAATCTGGGGAAGTTATTCAAGTTCCATCCTGAGTCAATGTACTTCATTTCAGTGGCAGAACCAACTTGCTGGGTTTTTTTAGGAAATCCGCTTCCAAAAACCCCTGTTTCCAAATCGGCTCCATACAGCACCTAATAATATCAAGAATGCAAAGACGCATAATTTAATTAATTGGAAGATGAAACCAATTCGTGATGTACACGAAATATTACAAAATTACCTCAATTTCCTCAGTTGGTTTCTCCACCATGCGCCAATATTCACCCTCAATAGTGTCAACTGAAGGTCTTACTCCTGTCTGAAAACTGTTACTAGTAAAGTAGACCATGAACTCATCCGCATACTTCTGAAATGCTTCCAGCATAAACTCTGGCCCAGGCTCAAAGCCGAATCTTTCAGCCTCGAATAGATTGACTTCACCACATCTCTTAATTTCCTCCTGCTGCGCTTCGTTATCAACGTTATCTTTCGCTAACCTTCTCTTTTTCCTCCTCTTGTTCTGATTAACAGGTAAAGGCTTTCTCATTGAAGTTCGATTCTGAAGTTTGTCAATCCTCTGAACTCGAGTACTGAATTTCGAATTTTCCCAAATATCCTTTTCCTTAAGGGGGCACGGAGGTTTCCATGAAAGCGGTGGCACTATGCGACAAATGCCATAACTTTCCGCTTTAGAACGTATGCTTTCTATGTAATTTATGGTGTCCTCAAATTCCTGTCAGTAAACAATGTGCATACAAAAAATGCACGAAAATTAGGAATGTAACATAACAGCCAATAGCGCAACAGACAAAATTATTTAATTGAAAAAGAGCGATCTGAAAAGTATAGGAAGTAAGACGTAATAAACACGTTTTAGCGCACAAAGGGATAAGAAAGACCTCTTCAGTAGGATAGAACACTGGCGCCTCCTCAAGTTCAGGCTTACGAGCTTCCTCAGGACGCCATTTTGCAATCACCTGATGCAAAAATTCACATCATTCGGGGTTTCACACATATACGTACTCGTGGGTGAGTGGCAATAATGCGCTAAATAATAAAAGATGCGATTGATATTGTATGTTAAGACGTTTTGGCAACTAATTTCTATAACTTCACAGCAACTAAGAACAACAAGGTGGTCACGTGCTTCATTAATCAATACTGACCTTTTGGCAGGTTCTACACTCTTGACATCCACGAATAACACCTTTTGGAAGGCTAGGAATCGTAAGCTGCACATTTAGGTAAGATATAATGTCCTGGAATCATAAATGCCTGAAGAATGAAATTTACGCTTAGCGCAAATGTACGCTGCTCCACCTGTTCGGATTTGCATTCCACCCCCCGGACAATTTTCAATATGGTTGCCAATGGCCCCCGGAAGGACGTTTAAGGCAATTCAGGGGCTTCGAGTCATTGTTAGATTCAGTCCCAATATCCAAATTGAATGTTTGTGACTCACAAACACTAGCTTGGCTCGAGTAATTGCTATTTGGACACTCCCCTACTCTGTTTAGAGTGAAGGGGATAACAGATTCAAAACCAGGAGGGATTGAAGGGGTATCCATCCTATATCTTCTTTGGCACACGCCTCAATGTCTTGAACTATTGATATTAGGTTTAAGCCCAGGTACTTCCTCGATCATCATCAACCTTCAGATTCATCAATAGGGAAATAAAAAAACTGCGTTTCTGAGACACTAATATATAGAAAGGAACTATGCAAAACACCACTCATAAGCATAGAAAAGAAAAGTGCCAAATCACACGTGGAAGGACTATTTACCATTTCAAAGCATCTCAAAATAGGCACTGTGACAAAAGGACTGAACGCAAAGGCAAATGAGACGTGGCCCAAAAAAAAAAAATTTATATACACTATACATCCAACAATAGCATAGAATTCCTTTTCCTTGTTCCTTCTGTATTTCTGAAACCAGACCGAGGATTGACCGCTTACGGGGGAAATGAGGGGAAAAAAGGGGACGAATATCCCAAATTTCAGCATAGCACACGAACATTTGCTTATGACAAATGAAAGTATTTGCAAAATCACGACGTACCATTAAGATCTGAAGACATGAACTTCCTCCTTCTCTGATCCTTTTCAGGTCAGATAATGACACTGACAAATCAGCTGAACTAAAAATTTCCAGAAAGAAAAGACATAATAAGATGTAGACAGCAGATGAAGATCATGTTCATCGCCAGATTAAAAACAAAAAGCGTGGAAATTACAAATACCGATCAATTAACACGTAACCCAGCAGATCTAACCCTAATCCTAATCAAACTACAAAGCATCGATAGCTAACAGCTTCAAGCTATAATTCCAGCTGAGATTAACTCAGACCTAGTTAGAAGAACTCAGATGAAATTTGACAAATCCATGTCACAGGTTAGGCTTTGACATTTAGATATCAGAAAGATAAAGTTAGTAATGAAATGAAAAAATTATATAAAATTAGAAAATAAATAAAAGTATATGATTGAATGGTCTAAATCCATGAGACCAAGCAGCAGTTACAAACCCTAACCCTTTTTTCTCTGTGATCATCAATCATCAACAAACATAAATCCCACTCACCAAAAAAATCTTGGATTTCAAAGTCTTGTGTGCCCTTCACCTAATTTCATTAATAACTCAATTTTTAGCTATTTATTATCCAGAAAGAAAATTGATATGTTATTTGGCAGAAGCATGCACTAAATAAATAAATAATAAAGACCGCGTGTTGCTTGTAGGAATAGGGCTATCGAACGTTGGTGAACGTAAATAATATGACAGAATTACTGGGATAACTTAGTTAACAATCATAGAAGCTCAAGGACTTTATTAGAAAATGTTAAAATAGTTGAAGGGCTCTCTATTCAAACTAAAATGCTTCGAGGATTCAAATACAATCTCAGTGTAATAACATGCAATTTGCAAAACTGAATTACTATTCACCGCCCTCTTTTTCCTAGTCACCGCCCCCTAAAGGGGCTGAAAAAGACCATTTTGCCCTTTTGAATATAAATTTCTATTTAAAGTCCTTCTCCATACAACAGTTTCCATATCGCAATCATACATTCAAATCAGACTCAAACATAACAAAAAAAAAAAAAAAACTCAAATCAGCCCTTTTGTAATTTATAATTTGTATCGTAATTTTTTTGTTATAATTATTTTGTAATATTAATATTTTTTGTTGTTATTATTTTGTAATATTAATATTTTTGTTGTAATTATTTTGTATTATTAATATTTTTTTGTTGTAATTATTTTGTATTATTAATATTTTTTGTTATCAATATTTTTTCTTGTAATCATTTTGTAATATTACTATTTTTTGTTATAATTATTTTGTAATATTAATATTTTTTGTTGTTATTATTTTGTAATATTAATATTTTTTGTTGTAATTATTTTGTATTATTAATATTTTTGTTATTAATATTTTTGTTGTAATCATTTTGTAATATTAATATTTTTTGTTATAATTATTTTGTAATATTAATATTCCAACATAAACAGTAGGAACATATACAAATTGTAATAAAAAAGTACGTGTCCGATACATAAACGAAGTATAAACAAAATAAAAGCACGTCATGGGCATTGCGCCAACGGTCGTTCAGCTCGTCCAGCCTGTCTCTGTACTGCTCCGTATGCGTCGACCCGTCAAGCTGCATCGTAGCTAGCATATCGCTAGTCAAGGTGTACATCGAGCTGTACCACTGTACGCAGAAATGATACATATAAAAAGTGATTAAACATATAAATATAAAAAATCCAAATCACATTAAGTTACGTACATAGTTGACGTGGCTGCGGGGGGGGTATGCCGCTCGATGAGGATCCCGGCTCGAACGAAATCAGGCGAGGATGAGAATGCAGCTCATACCAGTCCATATACCCTGCAACGGTCTCACCAAGGTACTCTACGGCAGCCCGATTGATGTACGAGAGGTTGAGGATGTACGCGTACGGGAACTGCCGCCAAGCATGTTCTGCTGCATCGGCAGAATAGTGCACCTTATACCTCGACGGGTCTGCTGGCATGACCGCCTTCTGTGGCGGACTCATCGGCGGCGGGATGAGCTGCACGTAACCTAGCTGGCGCAGCACTCTCGAGGGTGCGTAGGGCTCAACGATATCGCGATATCTAACCCAGCCCACGAAAAGAGTCCTCATGTGCTGCGCCGCTGGATCGGGACCGTACGGCAACCAAGCAACCTGATAACAGTTCACAATTTTTACATAATTGTCGTCAATATAAAATAAAAATTGTTAATATACCTCGCTCGCAGTCATGACATCTAGCTGACGGCGGATCTCAATCAAACGGTGGGCCGTCCGCTCGTACTGAGATACAGACCACATGCGTGATCGTGCCTGGCCAGGCTCCACATGATGGGGAGACGATGTGGGCGAAAGCATGGGAAGTACTCGTAGATCCACGCCTGGAGTAACGAGAGGCACCCAGCAACACCCCTCGAATCCGCCCGGCTTGCGAGTCCAAGCTGGCGATAAAGGTAAGCAATAGCGGCCGATCCCCACGAGTACTGGCTGGCAGAGGCCAACGAGCATAGAACTCGTGCATGATGTCGGGCTTCACCCGGGTCCCGCTCTTGTCGACGAACAGCGTCGAACCCAAGAGAATCCACAGCCAAGCGATGGCCTGGAACCCCGCCGGTCGACCCCCCCGCATCACCTGCATCACGTCTTTCGACGCAACCCCACCGCCTCTCCAAGAACCCCTCAGCACGTCTGCGGAGACGCCCATAATCTCCCTCGTCGCGATCTGCCCATCGCCGATGTCTGGGGTGCCCGATACCGTCGCCCCGTCGATCGGGATACCTAGGATCTGCTCGACGTCGTGGAGCATGATAGTCATCTCCCCGAATGGCATGTGGAAGGTGTTCGTGTCGGGCTGCCAGCGCTCCACAAAAGCGCACAGAAGAGGCTGGTCCAAGTGACCCACCATGGCATCTGTGAGGTGCCTAAGCCCCGTGCCATCGATCTGGCTCTGCGTCTCCGGCAGGAATTGGGAGTACCACTGCAGCGATTGAAGCACTAACGCCCGCTGCTCGCACTTCAGCAGGGGCCTCTCCTCCTCACCCATCCAGATGCGGGGCGCGATGTGCCCCAGATAACTAGGGATCACCTCGCCATCTTCTGGACCACGGGGCTGTGGCCTCTGCACCCTCCAGGAATCGTCATCTACGACCCTGGAGCGCTTGCTCCCTATTTTATTTTTTACGAATAACCCAAAAACAAATTTAATTTTTTTTACGTATATTAAGACACGACATCGCAAGTCAGTTTATACTGGAGAAGGGAATTACCTGAGGAGGCCGGTATCACATCATCGTCGGATGACTGAAACGATGCTGCATCTATATGGAATGAGAAGCAGCCGCTCGCTGCCGCCTCTCCTCCTCCCGTTCTCTACGAACGGATGCATCAACGCCGCGCGTCCTCGTGTGACGCTCTCCAGATCCCTCCACCGGGGGGGATCTGCTGCTCCCTCCGAGTAGGGACTTCCCACCCTTGTCCTGCAATTAAATATTTAATTAAAAAAAAAGGAGCCGATCGACAATTTCGGCCGGAACAGAGCCGACCGAAACATGATTTCGGCCGCCTCAGATCCGACCGAACAACAAATTCGGCCGGACCTGAGCCGACCGAAACGTGATTTCGGCCGGCCCCTGCGCGGCCGAATCATGATTTCGGCCGGCCCTTGCGCGGTCGAGCATTTTTTCGGCTGCGACTTACCCGGCCGAAATCGTGTTTCGGCTGTCACTTGGCCGGCCGAAATTACGTTTCGGCCGTGCCGAGTTTCGGCCCTAATTTGCCTTCGATCGGCCGTTTTTTCAGCCTATTCCGACCCGTTTTCGACAATCTATCTACGTACGAATGACTTTTACGACAATTTGCTTACCAGTCGTGCGAACACCCCCTTCCCCTTTCCCTGTCCTTGTCGCCGATCCATTGCGATTTGAATTTTCTCTGTTTTTATGTCTGATTTGGATGTATGATTTAAAAAGTGTTGTGTGGAAAAGGACTTTAAATAGAAATTTTTACTGTTTATTATAGTTTATTCTTTTTAAATTAATTTAAATAATATAAGGGCAAAAACGTCTTTTTTCTGCCCTTTAGGGGGCGGTAACAAGTAAAAAGGGGGCGGTAAATAGTAATCCCCTTTGCAAAAACATATTTCAATACTAACATAATAAATTCCTGTTATATAATATTTAATTTAATGAAGTTTTATTATTATAGATGTAGTATGTAATATAGAAAGGACATCAACGTACAGTATTATCGTTCCACTTCTCATATTACACTGAATCAAGCATATTTATAGAAGGAAATATACAGCTAACGTACAATATTATCGTTCCATCAACTGCCACCACTACCTATATTCATAAGACCCCCCTTGGATGTCTATTTAATGATAGGTCCTTCAAAGTTTGATGTTATAGCTGCCTCATTAAAAACCTTGGGAAAATCACATGGGGAAAAACCACAGTGAAGGAATAAAGAGTGCAACCATATTTACTCTCCATGATAATAGTATTATTTCAAATCTCGAAGTCTTCGAACTCCAATTGAATGTACTACCTCTGTCCCACCAACTATATCACATTTGGTAGTGGGCACGGATATTAAGGTGGTATTATTATAATAATATAGTACAATGAAAAGGTAATAAAGTGTATAGTTTGACACGTCTTTTAAGAATATTTAATATTATTATATTGATTGTTTGTGATAGATTTTTTGCTAAATAAGGAAAGGTGATAAAATTAGTGGGACGCCCGAAATGGCAAAATGTGATAAAATTAGTAGGACGGAGGTAGTACCAATTTTCTAAAAATTATAGGAGGAAGTGCTTTCGTAAATAAATCTGCGAGATTTTCGCTAGATCGTACTTGTTATACATCAATATCACCATTTTTCTCTAAATCGTGTGTAAAGAAAAATTTTGGTGAAATATATTTTGTTCTATCTCCTTTGATATATCCGTCCTTTAATTGGACGATGCATGCCGCACTATCTTCATATAATGTCGTCGGAAGTAGTTTCTTCGATAATAAACCGCAAGTTTGTTGTATATGTTGAATCACCGATCGCAACCAAATACATTCTCGGCTGGCTTCATGAATAGCTAGAATTTCCGCATGATTAGATGAAGTAGCCGTTAAACTTTGCTTAACTGATCGCCATGAAATGGTAGTTTCACCATATGTAAATAAATAACCGGTTTGCGATCGAGCATTATGTGGATCGGATAGATATCCAGCATCTGCATACCCAGTTAAGTCTTCTTCCATCTCATTAGAATAGAATAGTCCCATATCAGTTGATCCCCTAAGGTATCAAAATATCCGTTTAACTCCATTTCAATGTCTATGAGTCGGCGAAGAACTGTATCTTGCCAATAAATTTACAGCAGATGCTTTATCAGGCCGAGTATGACCCGTAAGATACATTAGTGCTCCAATAGCACTGAGATATGAAACTTTAGGACCAAGCACTTCTTCACTATATTCGCATGGTCTAAACGGTTCTTTATTCACGTCTAAAGATCGGACAATCATTGGAGTATCTAACGGATGAGCTTCATCCATATAAAATCTTTTCAATACTCTTTTCGTATAAGTTTCCTGATGTAAAAATATCTCATTCTTTAAATATTTTATTTGCAGTCCGAGACAAAATTTAGTTTTACCGAGATCCTTCATTTCGAATTCTCTTTTCAAACAACCAATAGCTTTTGATAACTTTTCAGGAGTTCCGATAATATTGATATCATCAACATATACTGCAATGATAACAAACTCATTTTTTCATCTTCTCGTAAATATGCGGGGCAAATTTATCATTTTTATACCCCTCTTTCAATAAGTATTCACTTAGTCGATTATCCCACATACGTCCGGATTGCTTTAATCCATAAAGCGATTTATTTAGTTTAATTGAGTACTCATCTCGCGGCCCTGAATTTCCAGGTAGTCGAAAACCCTCTGGAAGCTTCATATAAATATCACTGTCACGCGAGCCATATAAATAAGCAGTGACAACATCCATTAGACGCGTATTGAGTCCTTCATGTACTGCCAGACTAATTATGTAACGAAAAGTTGTTGCGTCCACCACGGGAGAATACGACTCCTCATAATCAATACCAAGTCTCTGCGAGAAACCTTGTGCGACAAGCCGTGCTCTATATCTCATACTTTCACCGTTTTTATTTCTCTTTCTGATGAAACTCATTTATATCCAATCGGCTTTATATTTTCTGGTATGCGGACCACAAGTCCGAAAACTTTTCGCTTCTCAAGTGATTTTAATTCTGCCTCGATTGCATCTTTCCATTTTGTCCAATCATTTCTATGTCTGCAGTCGTTCGCAGACCTTAGTTCATGATCCTCATTCTCCTTAATCTCATTCATTTCATGTAGCTACATTAAATGAGAACTTATCGTCAACGTTGATTTCATCTCGGTTCCATCTAATTCCATGTTGGGCGTAATTGATCGAAATCTCTTCATTATTATTATTTTCAATTTGTTCAAGTACCTGACTTTCATTCTTATCATCATTTATGGCCATCGACTCTTCTCTAGTCGATAAATCCTCGATTGAACCATTATTATTATTTGCTCCTTTTCTTTTCCGAGGATTTTTATTTTTGGAACCCGAGGGCCTACCACGCTTCAGCTGTGGTTTAGGATCAATACTATTCTTTGTTTGTTCTACAGGAACATCAATTGTAACAGGAGCATTAACAGCTGGAATATGTGACTTTGTCACTCTTTTTGGGTCAGCAAAACTGTCTGGCAATTGGTTCGCTAAGCTTTGTAGATGAACTATTTTCTGAACTTCCAGTTCACATTCTTTAGTTCTAGGATCATAATGATTTAGAGATAACCCATTCCAACTAATATTTGTTTCCAGCTGTCTCTTTTCTCCCCTAATGTCGGAAAATTTGTTTCATCAAAGTCACAGTCGGCAAATCTAGCCGTGAATCGATCTCCAGTTAAGGGTTCTAAATATTTTATAATTGATGGAGATTCAAATCCGACATATATTCCCAACCTCCTTTGAGGTCCCATCTTTGTGCGTTGTGGTGGCGCAATTGGAACATATACTGCACATCAAAAAATTCTTAGATGGGAAATATCTGGTTCTTGACCATAAACCATTTGCAATGGGAGACATCATGATAACTTGTTGTGCGTATTAGTGCTGCTGCATGTAATATAGCATGTCCCCAACAAGAGGATGAAAGTTTCGACTTCATCAATAATGGTCTTGCAATTAATTGCAAGCGTTTTATCAACGACTCTGCAAGACCGTTTTGTGTATGAACATGTGGCACAGGATGCTCCACATCGATACCTATAGACATACAATAATAATTAAATACCTTGGAAGTAAATTCACCAGCATTATCAAGGCGTATTTTTTTATCGGATAATCTGGAAAATGTGCTCTTAATCTAATCAGCTGAGCAAGTAATCTCGCAAATGCCAAGTATCTCGTAGATAATAAACATACATGGGACCATTTACTTGATGCATCAATTAATACCATGAACTATTTAAATGTCCACATGATGGATGTATCGGCCCACAAATATCGCCATGTATACGCTCCAAAAATGCAATAGATTCAGTCTTTACTTTCATTTGTGATGGTCGAATAATTAACTTTCCTTTAGAGCAAGCAACACATGCTATCATTTGATTGAAGAATCTTCTGGTTCCTCAATAAATGTCCGCGTGAATTTTCAATTATTTTTCACATCATAATTGTACCGGAATGGCCCAACCGGTCATGCCAAACATTAAACGTACTGTCATTAGCAAACTTTTGAATAACATATGATTCAATTGTTCGAAGATATGTGCAGTATAGCCCAGAATCAAAAGACGGTAATATTTCTAGCATTATCTTTTTATTCAAAATCACTTTTGTAATGTGCAAATATTCAATATCTCCCTTTTGTGCAGTCTCAACATGATATCCGTTATTTCGAATCGCTTTAAAGCTTAAGAAATTCCTTTGAGACTTAGGGGAATATAAGGCATTTTCAATAATCAGTCTCGTTCCTCTGGGCAACAATATATTAGCTCTTCCGGAGCCTTCAATTATATTTGTGCTCCCGATATAGTTATGGCACTGGCTTCTTTCATATCAAGATGCTCGAAATATTTCTTATTTTTTAGAATTGTATTAGCGTTGCACAGTCTGCAAGACATAATATCTCCATTGCACATGCTCGTGTCCATCATATAAAACCCTTAATAAACAAACATATAATTATTAATACATATTATTGAAAACAAACAATTTATTAGAAAACACAGGAATGACATCCAAACAATAATAATCATAGCAAATATAGAGATAACATTCAAACAATACACACCAAAGCACACAATAATCAAGCATATAATTTATAAAATGATAGCAGGTCAAATATCTTCATTTGAGAGGTTCAGGAAACCGTCGACATCGAAATTAACACCTTCATCATTAACACCAGAAGCTGAAGCAATTTCTCCTTGAACAAAGTTCGTTTCAATTTTCTTTCCTTTGCTATAAAATACAAAAACAAAATTTTAACAAAGATAATATAACAAAATATTACACGCGTAATTAATATTCTTTAGTATCGTCATCAGTATCTTCTTCAGTATCTTCCTTTGAAAAATTCTTATGAAAAACATTGCCAACGTCAAAAGAAGTGCCCACGTAATAATAATACTCATAAGCAAATGTTCATCGATCAGATCGGACAACATCCTCCGGATTGTGTTCTTGATAGTCCTCAGATAGGTAGAGTCTCGTGCTGATAACGTGTTATATAATATTTAATTTAATGAAGTTTTATTATTATAGATGTAATATGTAATATAGAAAGGACATCAACGTGCAATAAAATTTTTATTATTGTTCTACTTCTCATATTACACTGAATCAAGCATATTTATAGAAGGAAATATACAGCTAACATAATCAATTCACTAAATGGCATCCATCAACTGCCACCTACTACCTATATTCATAATAATTCCCTAATATCGAAATTAATTTCGTTGCAAATTGCGCATCGACAACATACGTGACTACGTCACTTTGCACCACTTATTATGGTCTTTTTCTTTTTCAGTTGGATTTTCGATTGGAAATTTTGTTATAAATAATACATTCTATTGATTGTCTTCTAAAAATAAATCAAATCGTCAATTATTTCAGAATGAAACCAACAATAATGTGTCCTCACAAATTATACCAATGTAACATATTCAATAGATTAAATTTCATTTGTGTTTAGTTTTTATGTCTTTTTTTCTAATTTATTATTTTCCGTTATGTTGTTTTTCCATGGTGAGTGTTGAGCGGAATCCGCATTATGATGGGCGGGTCATCTCCATCACGCCAATTGACGAGCGTTGGCAGATTTCGTCTCGACTAATCCTTTGTCTCGCTTTGACATTGTATTTTTCTACATTCTTATAAGTTGTTCTTTTTTAATGATCACCACCAAAATAACTACATAGAACGGTAGTTACGTCTAACTTACAAATATTCTTATACATAGTTAAATTAAAAATTAACTATGATCAATAATATGACTTCATTTATAAAATTTTCAACAAAACTTACTCTAAATATGTTAAGTATATATTAAGTATATGAATATATTATATATTAGCGCACGTAGAGTGTGGTTAAAAAATAATTTTGAGAATTATTTGAGTTTGTTTCAAGATAGAAATTATTGTAGTCACAATTGCTCGAACATCGGCAATTTAAAAGTAACAAATAATGTAAAAAGTTAAAAACTAAAATAAAAATAGAATAGAAAAAAATGAAAAAAGAAAATAGGAAAATATAAATTTTTTCTTAAAAAAACCATAAAATAAAAAAAAAGTTAGGAGTAATTAGTAAATAAACGACAAAAATTACAAAAATGACCTTAACCTGGTAATAAGTTACAAATAATTCGGGTTCAATTTAAGAAGACACCTTTTACGTTGGGTTTATTCTATAATAATTTGAGGTCTGATTTATTTTTAAAAGAATCAATAAGATGGATTATTTATAAGAACTTTTCCTTTTGACATATGTTCTTTGACACGACGCATGAAACATTCAACGAAGTTCTTCGTTTTCCCACATGGAATGATAGAAAAAATAATTTACTATAACTATATGATTTTCTAATGGTATCTCCAATCCAATTTTATAAAATGCCACCATTTTTTTCCTTTTGGTCAATTCGATAAACGTGAATTTTTTCCAATTGTAATAAATTGGAAAACTGTGTACATAGTAGATAGTAGATACTACTGCTGGTGCTATTATATATACTTACCTCGTCACTTTTAGACATTTTTCAGGTGGTTATTGATACATGATTTGTGAATAGGGGATTTATATATTATTTACAAAACTATAGATTGTGTTTACAATAAACCAAACCTCAGGGGGCAAATTGGTATTTTGCAATTTATTAATATTCATAGTCGCCACGCCACTCGCTCGCCCTTTCTCCAACTCACATAGTCGCACATCTCTGTTGAGCTGTTCTTCCAATTACGTTGTCGATCTGAGCAAAAATTTGGTTTTAAATTTTCAATTCGGCCTTTCTGTCAATCAATCCCACGCATCATCGTTACCTTTTTCAGGAGATACTTAGATCCGTGACTGGGAAGAGATAGAGCGAAAGCTATCTCGCTCGTTATCCGTCGCTTATTTGGTTTCAGATTGGTTTGTGTTTGATGATCGAAGAAGCTTTGAACTTTTACTATTAAGAGATATGGATACGGATTTCAAAGGTGATTTGGCGTGCCTTGATCCCAAGCTGCTGCAGCTTCAGGAAGTATCGCCTTCAGCCATCGCAGCCAATCCATATGTCGCTGAGAAGCTGTTCGATATGTGGTTATCGCTTCCCGAAACTAATTCACTGGTAATTGTTTAGTTTATTATTAGTTTCTATCGATGACGCGCAATTATGGATTTTTGGAGCTCCAATTAGGTTGATTTGTAGTGATTATGATAAGATTGATATAGTTTATACTTGGGGATGGTCCGTTGCATAGAGCCTAGTGGGTGGATCATGAACAATGAACTTAATTTGGAGAGTAAGTCGATTAAATAAATAAAAAGACCTTTTTGAACTGCACTGGAGCTTCTGTGTTTGGTGAATGATAGTTACAATAAATTGCAGGTGAAATCGTTGCTCAATAAAGCCAAGAGTGGAGCTTTGCTAAACACTTCTGGAACCTCAAGCCCAAAGGCTGCAGCGGGCAATGCGTTGCCTTCGATGTTTCAGGCTGGAAGCACACCACCACTTTCCCCGAGAAGTTCGTCAGGCTCACCTCGGATCATGAAACAGAGGCCTGGCCCATCTACTTTAGGTTCACCCCTAAAGTTAGTGAATGAAATGCCGAAGGAGAATATACCCCAGGTTCTATTTCGTTTTAGAGCGCTCACTACATTATGCTACTTCTTCCCTTGCATTATTTATTAGAGCTTCAATCGTGATTTTAATAAATGCAGTTCTATTTCACGAATGGTCGTCCACCATCAAATGAATTGAAAGAGCGATGCTTGTATAGAATCAATCAATTCTTTTATGGTCATAGTGATGGGCTTCAAATGCAAGGTGTGATCCTCTATATATTAATTGTGTAGATGCGTGCGATATTCTATACTTGTTCCATTTTCTACTTGTTCGTCTGAACTTGCTATACGTATGTACCATTTGTTAACGGTTGTCTGTTGCATGATTGCTTTATATTTACTGTCATTGGCATGTCTTCTGATGTTTCCTTATCATTATTAATTTCGTATTCACGGGGTTCAGAATTCAAGCCCTTAACGCAAGAAATTTGCAAGCTTCCATCATTCTTCTCCACTGCTCTTTTCAAGAAGATTGACGCTAATTCCACTGGTTTCGTGACCAGGTGATTGGTTTGTTTTTCTCTTTACCTTATGTCCTGAATGTATTTTCCCGTTAGAGGAGTAAATTGTTCTATTCCTTTACTTTGAATGCATGCTTAAGCAATTGAATACTCACAAGGGAAAAGGTGCTATCTCATGCTTACATGATAGGATTTATATATTGCTTAATCAAGGGTTTTTGGAACACTTTCTGCCTTATACGAAAGTTTGTGGTGGTAGACTTGTGCTCTTTTTACTTCATGTTTTTTATCTGCATTGTTCAATCTCGGTTATATAATGCCTTGCCACATAATCATTGCATGCTATCAGGGATGCATTCGTTGACTATTGGATCAATGGAAACATGCTGACAAAAGATGTAGCAACACAGATATACGCTATCTTAAAGCAACCTGATTGCAAATATTTGATTCAGGTAGCTTCCGAATTTCGAACTTACGTTCTTCTCAGTTTGATATTACTGATTTTATTGCTATGTTTCTCGTAGGATGACTTCAAACCAGTTCTTCGAGAACTTTTGGCAACTCATCCGGGGTTAGAGTTCTTACAGAATACACCTGAATTCCAAGATAGATATGGTACTCTCTCTCTCTCTCTCTCTCTCTCTCTCTCTCTCTCTCTCACACACACACACACACACACACACCCATTCATTTCACAGCTTCTACTCATTTATTTTGTCTGTTTTGTTTCAAAATGGATCTCTGCATTGGCGAATAGTTAACTGTTCATTCGTTACTTTGTCCAGCGGAGACAGTTATATACAGAATATTCTATTATGTGAATAGACTGGGTAATGGACGACTTACCCTCCGCGAGCTGAAACATTCAAACTTAATTGCTGCTATGCAACAAGCAGATGAAGAAGAGGACATTAACAAAGTGTTGAGGTAATTTCTGAAGTTTGAATACTTTCTCTGCAAGCTGTAAGTTGTAACACAATTATTTTATTTCAAGTTCTAGGCAACCCATTTGCTTTTAGTTCTTTAGGTTGTTACCACACATGTGCTTTACAGGAGGGATAACAGAATGAGTTAATGGCGAAATGCTTATAAAATTTTTCTTTGCCCGTAATTTGAAATTTCTTTTGCTTTCTTGTTCATGCGTTGCCAACATTATATAGGATGTTGCTAGGCCATATATCATTTTTCTACGTTCATCTGCAGCTGCCACAACTTCAACTGATTGTTATTGGTTTTTTTTTTCTTGTATTGCACTTAAAACAGGTACTTCTCCTATGAACATTTTTATGTGATATACTGCAAATTCTGGGAGCTGGACACAGATCACGACTTTTTGATTGACAAAGAAAACCTCATCAGATATGGTAACCATGCACTAACATACAGAATTGTCGATAGAATTTTTTCTCAGGTCTGTGATTCGTTCTTTCAATACGTCTTATTCTTGTCTGTCAATGAGAGATAAATTTATGTTGTTAGAAAGACATTCCCTCAACCTTTCTGACTAATGGTTCTTGGATTTAGGTTCCCAGAAAGTTCACCAGCAAGGTTGAAGGAAAGATGGGATATGAAGATTTCGTTTATTTTATATTGTCAGAGGAGGATAAACCGTCTGAGCCTAGCCTTGAGTACTGGTTGGTGCTTTTTTAATTAGCAAGCAGTAGTAGTGATTACACAATTCCTAAGTCTTTTTCTGTAGTTTTCCTCTTCTATTTCTTGGATGATGGGTGTAAAAGTGAAATTTGCCTCTCCACTTCAGAGTAGCCAGTCATCTGCTTATGATTGCATAGGAGACTAATTTACAATTCTACGTGCAGTAACTTAACCGATTGTGTTCATGCTATGCTCCTTACATCTGTATTTTTTTTTTCTGGATTTTTCGTATTTATAACATCACATATTTATTGGTACTGGTACCGTCTAAAAGTGGATGGGCTTATCTGATTCCTCCATCCGGTCAAGTATTTTGATTCTTCTGATATCTTTCTTGCTTCAGGTTCAAGTGCATAGACTTAGATGGAAATGGCATTATTACAAGGAATGAAATGCAATTCTTTTATGAAGAGCAGTTGCATAGGATGGAATGTATGGCCCAAGAACCTGTCCTTTTTGAGGATATTTTATGCCAGATAGTCGACATGATTCATCCAGAAGTAAACTAAAACTTTCACGTTATGTTATTCAGTTCGATATTTTCGCCTTTTGGTTTCTTAGCAATGTTTTCTTGGCAGGACGAGAGCTATTTTACATTGCGCGACTTAAAGGGAAAAAAATTGGCAGGCAGTTTCTTCAACATATTATTTAACCTCAACAAGTTCATGGCTTTTGAGACCCGCGATCCATTTCTAATTCGCCAGGTAAAAAAACGGTGCATATCGCTATTCTTACATCCTTTTTGTTTTATAAACCATCTTCGATGAAGTTCCAAACTTAAATTATTTTCTTCTTTTCACTTCAATAGGAGCGCGAGAACCCTCATCTGACCGAATGGGACCGCTTTGCTCACAGAGAATACATTCGACTTTCGATGGAGGAAGATGCTGAGGATGCCTCTAATGGAAGCACAGATGTATGGGATGAATCGCTCGAAGCTCCTTTTTGAGTTTTGTATCGCTGACAAGTACATTTTCCACATTGGTTCTATGCTTTACTTGATTTCCCTTTTTTGGCCTATTTTCAATTTTAGTCATCATCCTCTTCTTCAGGTTTTGATCTATGCAACATATATCTATTCTGTGTCGAATTTGGCGCTAGCTTAGAATTAAAGTAACTGTTGACGTTTTCGAATTTCGAGATTCCACTGGGTATTTGTGTTCTTTAACATATCCCCGTCGTTGCCGATAGATCAAAATCCTACACAAACTGGAGAGTTTCTTACACGGATGTAGCCCACTGCCAAAGCTTGGTAAATAAAACGAGCACTAAGGCTCCGTTTGGTTTACGGATTTCGACGTGGAAAAGAAAGGGAAAAGTGGAATGGTACGATGCGTGAAGCATAATGTACAATGATTCAATGTGTATGATCACACTTTTTTACTTTTCCGCATCGAATTCCGTAGACCAAACGCACCATAATTCGCCGATGGACAACTTCGTACTTGATGCAGAATCTGAATACAGGGTTTTTGTGTTCAACTTTGTTTTTTTTTTTTTCTTCTCATTGATGAGACAAGTGCTGAAAGACATGTTCAACTTCAATCACTTAGTATCTGGGGGGCTATTGCATCAGATGAATCAAATGTTAGAGATTGTACTGAAAGAGTGGTTATACTATAAATAAGAAACAACCTTATGTCAAGAAAAAAGAATGATCACAAGACAACAGAACAAAGAAATACAGATACACATTGTGGAGAATACTCCACAAGAATCAAACGTTTTACATCACCACATCAACAAGACAAAATCTCCTTTCTTACTACAACAACAAACTCAAACTCGCCATTCAGACTGAGAAAATCTCTAGCACAAACTAAAAATCGGTCCGAATTAATTCACTTCAATTCAATTTGCCAAGAAATTTCTGGGCCTATTACTATTACACGATATCCTCGCTCAACCTCGTATTCCTCGGCCCGTGCCTTTTGTGGTGCTTCTTGTTCTTCGCCTTCTTAGCCTTCAATCGCCGCTTCTTCTCATTTGCGTCGACCCAAGTGTAGTCCGAGGGTATGTGAAAAGGGTCGCCCTCGTCTCGGAAGCTTCTTCCCTCTGCATCACTCGACTGGGCCCCCACGCCCTCTCATCCATGAGATCCATGAATTCGAAGCCTCGGGCTCCTTATTGGGCTTCGAATCTTGGAAGTGGGCCGGGCTCGAAAGTGGAGTCGAGAATTCTTCCGCGGGTTGAAGCTCTTCGAACTTGGTGAAGGTCACGAGGACTCGAATTGTCGGGACGATGGGTATTGCAATCTGTCGAAAGGGAAATCAGACATTATTTCATTATGGTCAAGAACGACCTGTGACCTGACCAAGAACCCGAGGCGTAACTGATATTATAGTACTGTAAACTCGAAAGTTGTTTTTCGTGATCTAACTTGTCTCAGTCCAAAACTAGTCCCACAAGTTTAGGTGTAGTTGAAATTTTTAGTCCTATATCTTCCACGAAAGTTGCTTTAGTTATCGCTGCTGTCCAAGACTAGTCCAGCATGCTTACACCATTTATCATAAATAATCTTCTTCCCGATATTCAGGCCATTTTTCTTTTGTCCCAATCAACCATCACAATACATAGGTTAAGGTTTTTACTTTCAGCTCACACGTTATACAAATCTAATACATTCTTACTTGAAGCAATCGTTTTTTTTCCCGAAAGCAATTAAGAGAACGCTGGAAAATAATAAAATTGACTATTTAAAACAAATGGTGTAAACATACTGGACCAGTTTTTTAAAAAAAACAAAGTTAGAAGACGAAGAAAGAATTTCCCAAAAACTATAGGACTACTTTAGACAGCGACAAGCCATAAGACTAAGAGCAAATTTCGTGGAGAAGTAATAGGACCAATTGTTTAGTGACTCCTAAAACCCAGCCTAGCAAATCCGTCAAAGCAAGAATCAAAATCACGAAAAAGAAAAGGAGAAACTTACATCAAAAAGACATGACGAATAAAACTCATAGTAGTAGTACCTTGACAGGGAATGTCCCGGGAGGAAGCTTAGTGGTCAAAAGCTCCCTCAACCTCCTAATGGCCTTCACCTTATTCGCCAAAATATCGAGCAAAGGTATGAGCTCCTCCGTCTTCAAAGGAAAGTCCGGCGTGAGCCACAGAACGGGCCTCAGTCCCTTCTTATACTCACTACTACTACTACTACTACTCCCACTCTTCGCCTCGACGGACCCCACCCCTTTCTTCTTCTTCTTCTTAGCACCCTTATCCTTCGCCTTCCTAACATCTCCCACCTCGTCAAACTCCGCCGACGACCTACGGCTGTCGTTCTTCGAAAACTTCTTACCGTTCGTCGCCCTCCCATCCTCGTACTCCTCTCCTACGTTCTTCGAACCCCTCCTATTCCAACCGAACCATCCCTTCTTCTCCTTCGAACCCGCCCCAACTTCACCACCATCACGAAAATCCCGAATTTCACTGCCATCTTCATCGCCATCGTCATCATCCCCGCCCCCCATTCGAAGCGCAGAGTCCAACTGCTTCCTCTCCTCTGCAGTCAAAACGTCATCGTAATCATCATACTCCCCACCAACACCACCACCACCACCACCACCCTCCTCCTCGTTAGCCGCAAAGAGCTCCTCATCAGTCATAGCCCCTGGGACCCGCCTAGACTTCACGCTCACAGAAACATGAAGCATATCGTAAACCTTTGCCTTCCAAGCCCCAACCATCTCGGCCCTCTCCTGCCTCCTCCAATTCAAGTGAGGCACGAGCTCGGCCTGAGTCACGTCGATCCCGGGCCTATACATATTCGTCTGAGACATCAGAGCCACCTCGTGAGCCACCTCAGCCTCCGTGGGCTGACCGCCCGCCCCTTCCAATGCGTTCGTCACCTCCCTCTCCTTATGCGCGAGCACGATCAAAGATCCCGGCCCCAAATCAACCCTACCATCCTCCGAAGTATAACCATCCCCGAGGAACAGAAACGTCTGATCGGACCTCTGTATTCGAAACCCGTCAAATCCCGCCAGGGTCATATCAGCCCGTAAGTTCGACCCGCGCTTCCAAATACGGTAAGTATCCGACGGGGCGATCCGCCCAATGAAGGGTATGACAGAGCTCTCAAAGTGGAAGCTTATCTCCATGTAGAAATCCCTGATCCTCGCCGCCGAGGCTACGATCCTTGGCAGGCGACGACACCACTTTGCCCACGCTAAGGGCTGATAGTGTCTGGCGATGATCATGGCAATGCTCTCCTCCCTAGTGCAGACGGCTTCTTGGAGCGCGCTCCATCCGTTTTCGTTCTGAAGGCTCCAATCTGCGCCGGCGGACATTAGGATTTCGGCTGATAAGGCGTCGTGGAGGCGCACGGCGAGGTGGAGGGGAGTTTCTCGTCCGGGGACATCTCTTCGGTCGATTACGGCTGAGACGGCGTCTGCGTCTTCTTCGGCGGAGATTGATTCTGCCTCGGTGGTGACTTGGCCTGCCTTTGCTAGGCGGGGAAGGGAGGAGACTATGGATCTCAGGGCGGCGTGGTCGTGCTTCAGGACTGCTGTATGGGCTGGGCTGTGGGCGTATTTTGATAGATCTTCCATGGAGGAAAACTGTTTAGTATATGGATTGAATTTCTTCGGCCTAAAACCCTAATTCGATTGGAAATTTGCCGACGTCGTTTTTCTTGCGATTGAAGTACTACAACGTTGAGGCAATCAGCTCATTTCGTCACAACTTCAAATCGTAAACCTACCTGCTTTTCAGTAAATCCGAGGAAGAAAAAGGGGAGAACATTCAACGGCGGAAGCAGAGACCTGAAATCTCATCCAATCATAGAAACTGAAAGAAGGTACAGCTGATTGCAGTAAAAAGAAAAAGAACAATTCGATCTACTGAACTGAAATATCCGAGGTTTTCGGAGAAGAAACGAAGATAAAAAAAAAACGACGATAATCAGAGAAAGGTGCAACAGATTAGATACCCGATGGAGATTACTAGGCGAGTGGAAGCGACGAAGCAAGCGGGATTCAGATCTATCTCCTCTCCTCGCCGCTATGATGATGATGATGATGATGATGCACCCTACCTAAAGGTTCTTCTTTCTTCCTTTTTTCTTCGAAAAATAAAAAAGGAAAAGAAAATTCTGGGCATGTGCTCTGCTGAAGCTGGCCGCTATGACTGTTAGCTGTATGCGGTCAGAGATGGTTATTTTGGCCACGCGTTTACTTCATTATTACGAGAATGCCACGCGGCTCGTGACGTTTATATACTTAATCAACGATTGTTATGGGAATGAATACGCTGTAGGCTTTGAGCCCCACTGGTTTTCAATGTTGGCCCATACCCTATTAAAATTTGTAATATTTATAGATATACAAAAAATATTACTCCCACCGTCCCTATGGACATTTGGGGTATCTCACGGTTTTTAAGAAACTGAATATTTTAATAATATAGTACAATAAAAAAAGGTAAAAAGTGTATATTTTGACACGTCTTTTAAGAGTATTTAATATTATATTGATTGTTTGGGGTAGTTTTTTGCTATAAGAGGAAATGTACAAAAGGGAACGGAACGCCCGATATAGTAAAATGTATAAAATGGTTTGGGACGGAGGGAGTAAATAAAAATGAGGGAGCAATGATCCCACTCATATTAGAGATCGAGGGTTCCTACTAAAATCAATTTGGGACAAAGCCCAACTTATAATCTCAACAATGCAATCTTTCAACATCATCGTACTAATGGAGAAAATCTATAGTGCAAGTTAGAAAGAGACTTCGCTGATTGCTGCTTCTTGTGAGTTCGAGAACTCTACCAAAGCATTAAGCTACCAAACGACTTTGGTAGGTGTCATCTTATTTTCTTGTAAGTTTGTCTACGTTCTTTTTCAGATAAAATAAGTTAGAAATTCTGATTGACTGCTGATGTAAAATATTTTGAATCCATTTGATTGTCGATACGCAATAATGCCAGAAATACCAACATTAATTTAAAAATTGTTTCGGCACGTGAAGTTAGTCACCTTTTTTTGCAATTAGCTAATCGATATTTTTTTTAACAAAAGGTATATCCAGCCTTCACACTACGACTAAGTTTAGTCTCAATCGAATATGAACATCATTGTCAGTTATGGTACGTTTCTGGGGGCTAATTCTATCGGCCCATGTGTCATGTCCCATATTCAAAGTTGTTTGAATTATTTTTCTAACTCGTTTTTTTTTTTTTTTTTTGCATGAGTTAAATTTATTTATTCACTGTCCGATCTTATGTATACTCTTTTATTAAGCTACAAGGCTTGGTATAGTATAAACCGTCAAATTTTGACTTATCAATTAAGATTAACCTTAAAAAATATTAATACTACAATTCAAAGTAGACCGCCCAATAGTTTTTTTGTATTGTATATTCTCTATTTTTCCCATCCTATTTTCAGTTAATAATTAATTACAATTATATACTATATAACACATGAGCAAAAATACTAGTGTTTCTATTGGGATTCATAGATGCAATACGGCCATGTTATTCTAGGTTTTCACGCTTGGAGTTGGATCTGATGAACGCATATCTCAGTTGAGGTTGTTTAGATATGGGCTTTAAGATAACTGCGCTTCAAAATCCGAGTTAGTGGGTCGCAGTTGGACTCTCACTATAGTTTAAGCCCACGTAAATAAAAAAGGTGAAATTTTATTTTCTGGCCCGTTACTGTTTAAAATTTGGTTTCAGGCCCTGTCAGAAAAAAAAAGAGTTAGTTTTAAGGACCCGATTTCTGCAGTACCACTTCATTGTTCCGCAGTACCACTTAGGGGTGGTTCGGTACGGTATACCGTACCAAAACTGTGATACCGTATACCGTACCGAAATTTCGGTATCCAAAAAAATCATACCAATACCATACCGAAATTTCGGTATACCTTAAATTTCGATACGGTATCATACCGAAATTTCGGTATGGTATCGGTATCATACCTTCTATACCATTCACACGTAGGGTTTTTTACCATGCATGTCTCGTAACTCGTTAATTCATTGTTTTGGAATTTTTAATCAATTCAAACTCCTTACGCCCCAATAAGATAGATTATTAATACCAAATTTTGCAAAATAAAGACTTTTTAACCTTAAATAATTTACATATTTTATCCAGTCTCCTTAGTAAGACAAAAAACTTTACATAACCACAAAATACAACTTTATATACAGATTAATTAGAACGAAGCGGCTATATTAAAAAATTAGTGAAGATTAACAAAAAGTAATTGCATTGCATCTTCACGCTTTCAAAATATGGTGGGCCTAATCTTAGAAAGTTGTGTATAAGTTAATAATTTATGGGCTAAATAAGTTTATGAAGATCCTTAATTTTTCATTTTATATTTTTTGAAATAATATAATATATGTAGGTGTGTGTATATATATATAAAATATATTAAAAATTTTAGTATTTCGGTATTCGGTATAATCGGTATACCTAATTTCAAAAACTTTCATACCATTATCGTACCGAAAATTTTCGGTACGGTATCATACCTTACCAAAAACTTCGGTATACCAAAATTTTCGATACGATTCGATACATAAGGACGGTATTTCGGTATTTTGGTATTTTTCCCCAGCCCTAATAACAACTAGTACATTTTCGCATACTCGATGCATATGCTAAAATATACCTTTATTTAATATTATTTATTAGGAGAACGATTAGAAGAACTTCGATGAGAGAAAAGATGTAAACAGAATTTCTTGATTGAAAAATATAGAAAAACAGATTACTAAGATGATACAGTACGAGTATATATATAAATATAGATACACCTTAGGTATATCACTGGGCCAAAATACAAAAATAACCATTGGGCCAAAATACAAAAATAACCAATCTAATATTATTTATAATTTTGAGATTACTAATTTTACGGTTTAAGATGAAAAGTAATTTTTAAATATGAAAATAAACGAATAATGTATAAGGGTAGGGGTGGTTCGGTACGGTATACCGTACCAAAAGTGTGATACCGTATACCGTACCGAAATTTCGGTATCCAAAAAAATCATACCAATACCATACCAAAATTTCGGTATACCTTAAATTTCGATACGGTATCATACCGAAATTTCGGTATGGTATCGGTATCATACCTTCTATACCATTCACACGGAGGGTTTTTTACCATGCATGTCTCGTAACTCGTTAATTCGTTGTTTTGGAATTTTTAATCAATTCAAACTCCTTACGCCCAAATAAGATAAATTATTAATACCAAATTTTCAAAATAAAAAGATTTTTTAACCTTAAATAATTTACATATTTTAGTCAGTCTCCTTAGTAAGACAAAAAATTTTATATAACCACAAAATACAACTTTATATACAGATTAATTAGAACGAAGCGGCTATATTTAAAAAATTAGTGAAGATTAACAAAAAGTAATTGCATTGCATCTTCACGCTTTCAAAATCCTGAAAAAAAAAACATTAAAAAGACAAAAATTAAACGTTACTTGAGTTACATAAGTAAAATATGGTGGGCCTAATCTTAGAAAGTTGTGTATAAGTTAATAATTTATGGGCTAAATAAGTTTATGAAGATCCTTAATTTTTCGTTTTATATTTTTTGACATAATATAATATATGTAGGTGTGTTTATATATATAAAATATATTAAAAATTTTAGTATTTCGGTATTCGGTATAATCGGTATATCTAATTTTAAAAAACTTCCATACCATTACCGTACCGAAAATTTTCGGTACGGTATCATACCTTACCAAAAACTTCGGTATACCAAAATTTTCGATATTTTCGATACGATTCGATACGATAAGGACGGTATTTCGGTATTTTTCCCCAGCCCTAGTACCACTTCATTGTTATGCAGTATCACTTCATTATTCTGCAGTACCACTTCATTGTTCTGCAGTAACAATTCACTGTTACTGCATAAAAAATGAATTGATACTGCAGAACAAATGAAGTGGTACTGCAGAACAATGAAGTGGTACTGCATAACAATGAAGTGGTACTGCAGAACAATAAAGTGGTTCGGCAGAAATCGGGTCCTTAAAACTAATTTTTTCCTGACGACCTGAACTTTTAAAACATTTTTGGGGCATGAATCATAATTAACCCTAAAAAAAATCTGTTTATATTAGATCGATGATGTTTTCAAGATAATAATCATTAAAATATGATGTTTACAAAATTCGTAACAGAAACAGCCTCCACAGTATTGAACCATCATTAGTAATATTCCTAAATGTTGCACCGAAATGTGAATAGAAAATACATTTGCATAATTATAATCGACGAAATACAAGTTTATTTTTTTGTCGTTTCAATTGCCAATGAGGCATTGGTCTAGTGGTCAAGAGGATGCCAAGAATTTTTGGGCTAGGTCATGGGATCGAATCTCACATCCCACAATTTCTTGAGTTGTCCCAATAGGGTCTTACCCCATGACTATCGTGTTGGGTAAATTTGGGACGTGTTTATCTAGTCCCTGGAGATATAGTCCCATCCCCGAAAGTAGAAGTGTGCGGCGTAAGCCCATAGCTGGTTGAGTGGGGATACTCCAGGTTGTCAAAAAAAAATTAAATAAAGAGTAGAAAATACATGTTTATGTGAATTAGGTGCAAATTGGCGCGACTTTAGTCATATCATTATTAATTTGTTTATTTTCAATGCGTACCGAATCGATATTCTTGATATAATAGCAATTAGGGTCTCTTAATTAATAGCAAGTGGCATTTGTAGGTATTCGATGCAGCACTAATACACTTCACATCTAATCATCAAATACTATTTTCGTGTTTGTAGTAACTACTGGCCCCCAACTGCATTTTTTTGTTCGAAATGTGATTTTCATATCCTCCAAAACGAATATATGCATGTGCAAATCCCTAAGTTATTTATTAGGCATATGCTCGTCTAGATTCGCAAACCAGCCAAATGTGGAAGTTAATAGAAGGTACTACTATTTGCAGCCGTTGAGGGGTGTAAAAAACCTTGGGAATGTAAACTGGAAAATAAAAGTAATATGCGTACATGGAATTCAACAATCATAAATTAACCATATTATACTACTTACTCACATTAATTATGATATATATCTTTTATGATATCTTTGATACACACACATATATATATATATAGAGCAATTTATGGTGCTCACCAGGTGAGCACCTTATATATATATATATATATGAGGATGTTGCATTGCCACATAAGTCTACTACCTTAAATATAATTAAAATTAAAAATAATAATAAAATTAGATTTTAATTAGGATTAGGGTTAATTATAGATAATTGAAACAAGCCATACATGATCTTCTCTTTCATCAGTTATCGATCATTGCCCCTCATCTGCGCCATCCACCCTCCTCGCCGGAGACTGCCGACCTCCTCACCGGCGACCGCCGCCTCCTCGCCAGCGACCGCCGTGAGAATCACTACCGATTGTCGTTATCCCCACCGGCGTCCGTCATCTCCTCCGTGGCACATCCGTCGTCTCCGCAGACGATCGCCATCTTCCTCGCCTTCGTCCTTTGACCTCCTTGCCACCTTGAAAACTGATAACTGAATCTGATGAGCTTTCCACATATCGTAACTATATGTGTAGTATATAACTGAACAAGTATATATATCTCTCCATATCGTAAATGTACAAGAATGCCATGTAGTGTAATGGTGAGGTAACTATACTTTATATCAAAGGTGGGGGGTTCAAATACCCACTTTGTGTTTTTTTTATTCTTTTTAATGTTTAAGTATATTGCATATTTCCTTTCTAATTTTTTTCCTTAGCGTTTTGTTCTTTTAGTTTTTTTTTAGTCTTTGTGCTTTTTTTTAAATCATTTTTTCATGTTTTGTAGCCTTTATTGTCATTTTTATTTTTTTTCTTAGAATTTTATTCTTCTTAGTCTCCTGTTTCTTTTTTTTAGTTTTAGGTATTTTTGGGTTTTAACCATACAATACAACTAAATTAATTATATATATTAATCAATTAGATTTTTATTTAATGTCTAAATTAGTTCTCTTTTCACATTTTCTAGTTCCTTTCATGGTCAATTTAAATTTTTATTATGCACTAATAAAACAAAAACCAAGTAATAAAAGCTTTCCCTCAAATTTTACTTATGAACCTTAATATAATTAAAAACCACTTGTTGAATAAGAAATACAATATCAAATAAAAAGGCACGGTTGATATTCATAAGACATATGACTTGCGATTTTCTTCTTTATTTTTTTTGTAGCATATTAATATTTAATATTAATAATATACTACGCTATATCAATATCATGACATGTTGTCATTGTCAATATTCGAGCTTCATCAAGGTTATCATCGATTTTTGATTCTCTTTTTTATCAGTTTTTTTGTTTGTTAAATGTAGGAAATTTAAGTTTTTATTGTAAGTTTATAAGTTTCGATGAAAAAAATCAAAATTGATAACGCCCCCCCCCCCCCCCCCCCGTCAAAAGTTTCTGGATCCGCCCCTGCGTGGAGCCAATGACATATATATTAACCATGAGTAAAAGAAATTATTAAAACAATTGTGGGACCTTCAAGGGCCAAAGATACTCAAGGGAAAAGTCATCTACGTTCTTTGGCATCATTATCCTTTGTGAGGCAAAACACTAAACAATCAAATGATTGAAAGACGCACGCATCGTTCAAGCAGAAAGAAAATAAAGAGATCTAATTAGGGCTGCGCAATCTATCTTATGGCTGCACTTTTAAGCTTGCCGTCGAAAGAGGAAGATTATGAAGATCTTCTATACACACACGCGCATGATATTAAGTGTGATTGTTGTCCTTACATTGAAGAAGAAAAAGAGACTTGTTGGCATCGTCTATAAAGCATAAGAGGCGCACACACTTTCGATCGGGGAAGTTTTGGGGAGCTAAGGCCACACCCAATATCAAGCAGGCAGCTCTCCATCTAAAAGCTTACTGCCACCAAGCAACACGTCCCACACCCACGCAGACTCTCATACCATAAACCTTACACATAGCTGAACCAAGCACATCTTTTCAGCCCCCCACATCCACGAAGCAGCCACCTCACAACTCCCACGCCTGATGACACAGCGGAGAGCCGAGGCCATCACAGATGACTTTTACGGCCAACAGTTCGAAGAGAAGGCGTTGCTCGCTCACACGAAGGGAGACACCGGGGTGACGCGTAACCATTCGTGTATCGTAAGGTGTAGCGACCCTACTTCTTCATTAAAATAATTTGGCGGATTTCCGCAACGAAAGTTGCGGAGGACCCAATTTATCAAAAACTTTTTAAGGAAAATAATTTACATATAGAACTGAGTCGGGTTTACAAAAACGCGTCACTATAATACAACGGGCCGAAGCCCTAAAAATCCAAACCCGACTATCCTACGCCTCTCCATAGATCGCGTCCCATGTACTGTACCACCCTCAAAAGCCCGTGGAGTCACCGCCGTCAGCCAGCCTACAGCTCACCCTGACACTCATCAGTGTCGGGCTCAGTCTTACCTACAAAAATAAAACCCTGAGCAAAATTACCCAGTAGGTGGTAGTAAAAACATGCAATGCGTGCGTGCACTCATCCCATCTCACATCACAATAAAATGCACGCTCAGACCTACGTCAACTCTCAACACATAACAGGGCCCTCGGCTAGACTGGGCACCCACGCGGGCAATGGCAAAGTACGCCATAAACCATGCGGTAGCCCCGCCAGTCGTGCCGGGTCGCTCCTTCCGCATACGATCTCAACCCGACGGTTTTCACCCCGAGTAGTGTACCACTAACCCGGGTAGACAGAAATCTCACATCTGTCTGCCGTCACTGAGCCAAATATATATCCGGTGGTATACACCCCGGGTGGCTCAATCCCGAGCATACAGGTGTCGCAAACCCTATCTCCCACTAGGTGCCACGCGAGTCTAAACCTGACGACCAATAATGGTCACTCTACCCAACTCGTCCGACACCGTAAGGCGTCACCGTACAAATACGGTACAACAATCTCTCCCGTGCATGTCGTGAAATGCACATATAATCAACCATATATGACACGTATCACATAACTCGTACAATTATCAAACTAGGCCGAACGTTTTAAATTCCAAAAATAATATTTATAATTTAAAATATGGGTTGACCCAAAAATATAAGTCATAGTACGAAAATATTTTATTTTAAAATGATTTGGGCTGAAAATAATTTTATTTAAAATAGTTGGGCCTGAAATAGGGCAAAAGCCCAAAAATAAATCCGCTGGTCAACTCTGGTCAAAGCCCAAACCAAGATTCGTCCGATTCCCACTTAAAAGACTTGGTCAACTCGCGAAACGATCGGGTCAACGCCCGAATTCACGAATCGCCCGGTCCTATGTTTAAAACTCTGGTCAACCCGCGAAAGTACGGGTCAACGCTCGATTCGTGAGACTTTCGTCGTGTTTCGCAGAGTCGCCCGATTGGACGCGCGAATCCCGATTGAAGCCCGCGAATTGCTCGATTACCTCTCACAGGAATCACCCCGCGAAAGCCAATCGGCCCGCGAAATTCAAAGTCGGCATGCGATGCCTCTCACAGGAATCACCCTTTAAATCGGCCCGCGAAAGACTCCAGCCCGCGAAACTTCGAGTTTTGGCCCGCGAAACTTGTTTTACTCACGCTGCAAGAATCCTTGGGCCCGCGACTCGCGATCCGAAACTCCGATCGGCCGATTCTCTTATACCTGTATCACTCAATACGTAAAGTAACAAACAGCCCGCGAAGTTAAAGTCGCCCGATTTACTGTTCCATCGAAACTCAAATTCATACATAAAACCCTAATTTTTCTAGAAAAGCTTAGCATGTTCATCAGCACAAAACACAGCAGAATAAATACTAACGTCAAGAACTCATATATTGAGCTCGAAAATCACATAATAGCACATCGAACACTTAATAAAAATTCCAAAGATCGTAAAATAAGCTATTTTGAACTCGGATGACCTTTCATCCGAATTCTAAGACATTTGCGGAAAATAATACGGGCAGTAGGGGTTTAAAACCACCTACCTCACTTCCAAGCTGTATTTGAACTAATTCCCTATGTCGAAAATCTGCTCAAGCTTAACAAGCTTCTTCACTGCCTTGGTCGTCACCTCTAATACCCTATACTTTAATAAATCATTAGCCCGCGCGAGAACTAAATATATAAGCTTCTAAATAGGATTCTCACCTCTTTAACTACGTTTGATAATTTCCTAAGTTGAGTAACTCTATCAAGCTTGCCAAAAATATTCTTCCCAGCTTCGTTGTTCGATCCTTTCTCCTTTTATTCTCTTTTCTTTCTTGTGTTGTATTTCGTTGCTTGTGTTTAGGAGAGAATAATTTTCTTATGGGATTTTCAAGGTGGTGAGATGACATTCACGTAGCTTTCCCTCAAGGTTAAGCAAACTCCATACTTATCTTTACCTATTTGGGCCAAGCCATGTATTAATTTGGGCCTTAACGTATTTATCCTCTAAAATATAACCATTTCGGCCCTTTTTATTCCTTTGGGCCTTCCTATATGTTTAATCCCTATTTATTTATTGGGCTTTCTATGTTCTTCGGCCCATATTATTTTATTCAACTCCCGGCCTAATTATTATTTTCGGCTCGACTCCGAAAAATCCATTTTGTCCGAAAATTAACTTCATTAATTTCGAACGTTACAAAAATAATCCCGTATTAATTTTAAGGGTATTACATAAGGGATGAATTTTATAATTTTACTTTCGCAACGATGCTTCCTTTGAATCGTCGTTGTTTTTGTCTTTGAATATGCTAGCGTAAAACATTATGTAATTAAGGCCATGTGAGGTCGGATTATGAGTTCGTCTTAATGTTATTCGTATCATATTTAATCGTATGAATCGAGTTATGTGTCCTATGTTTGAGTTTAATGCTTGGACTGGTTAGAACCAGAAACATAGAGCATCAAGACGTAAAACCGACCAGAAATGGAATTTGGTTTCGTACGTGTGGTTTCCGGGATCTTAGGCGCTGAAAAGCGCGGGGAATCTCATAAAGATTAAATGGGTGCGTAGAAACTACAGTCATATAGACATGATTGGTTCTCTATCGCATAGGATCGTTATTTCGGGACAAATGAGTAGCGATTATTTTAGGAAATTCTACCTTGACTGAGATTCGTATTGATTATTTATGATTGATTGCGTGAAGTAGTAATAATTCGTGACATGCATGCGACTTGATCACCTTGTCGTCAATCGTCTATTTTCTTTTAGTTGTTTCATTGCCATTTTATCTAGTAAAACCCTATAGAATTTCCCTTTAATAAAATACTAGTATTTTTACACATTCAAATATGTGTGCTACACAACATATAAATATATACTAGGGGTAAAATTGGTATATACAATAAAATGTAGCGGGTGATTTTTTTATGTTAATATTAATGTTTTAATTAATTTAAATTGACAGAGTAAAATTTGACCGTTTACCCCAAGCCTTGATGCTTAGTAAAAGAGTATAGATTATATACAAGTGGTGCCAAAAATATTAAACATGAAGTATACAAAATTCTATTAAGAATATAAATTTTTAGAAAAATATCAGAGAGATTAAAATCTTTTATTTGATATTTTCTACATAATTTACAAAATGCGAAAATCATTAAACCACTCAAAATGCAGTTAGGAAAAAAAATTAGATCTATCATTCTTAATCTACAATTCATTTTCTCAACCTACATCCTTGAGGTAATTGTATAGACAACATTCTTAAGAATATGTTGTATTCACATATATAATTATTTCATAATTTTTCAGTTAACAAGTACTATCTGGATAGGCATAACCTGATGTAGAAGACAATTTAGATTGTGCTAGATTTTATTAGTAACCTTGTATTTGGAGTTTTTGTTGTATTTTCCTTGGTATAGGATCGAATTGTATTTATACCAAGTTGAATGGCATAAACAGGAATGTATACTATGAAAGTGATGAGAGAAAGTTAGTCAATTGATCCGAATGGCTTGCAATTCAATTTCTATAGAGAGAAATACAAAAGACTTTCTCACACTACAAAGTCCCATTTCTCATGCTCTTCACAAAAGTATTCGACCGAATGTGAATTTTCTACAATTCTCATAAAAAAATCTAAGAATTCATGCCTAGGATTGATAACTGTTGATAGATTATGACCTAACACCTGAGATCTCGATAATATGGAGACTTAATAAACTATTGTTGGAAGGGGACACAAGAAATGTCAAAAATTATAAATTAGGCCGACCTTTGTTTTGATTTCCGTATGTTATGAAAATTGCAAAGAACAAGTCCTCTACTTTATGAGTAGTTTTAAATTTTGAAGCTAAGATAATTTCTCACAAGTCAAAACTATTCTCCCTCAAAGCTAGCTCTCAAAATGGCTCCTCAAGTTTTACAAAAGGATTGCCACTTTTCAGCACACCAATGGCCCTAATCTATAAATCAAATCCATAATAGTAATTAAAGTAATAACAATAACGTCAAATGCGCAATGTCGTCATTGAGCTCTAAAACAACACGTTTAAGCTATGGCTGTTTATTTGTTAAATTAATTAGGGAGAAATCTCAAAACAGTTCTCATTGTCTATCCTATGGACCAAGTTAGTTCCTGATGTTTCGCGTTGAACAATTTAATCCCAGATGTTAATTTGAACCAATTTAGTTCCTCCATTAGTATTATTGTTAACTTTGACGGAAAACAACACGCGTCAACGCGGATTGCTGGGACATAAAAATTCATAAATCAACATGAAAAAGGAAATAAATTCTAAAAAAATACTAATAAATAAAATAAAAATAGGGAGAGAATAAAAAATTAAATAAACAATTAAAATTAAAATCAAGTAGAAGTATAAAGAGAGAATAATAGTATATTATAAACATCGTGTACTAAATTGGTCCAGCAAAATTAGGGCACTAAATTGGTCAATGGGGTAAACATCGAAGACTATTTTGGGTTATCTCCCAAATTAATTTAACGAATGAACAGCTAGCTTAGAAATAATACGTATTAAAAAACTCCAAAATAAAAGTGATTCATATTATATTACATGTTGTTTCATATTTTATATCTTGGACATAATTAATACTTATTAAAAAACTCCAAAATGATAGTGATTCGTATTATATTACATGTTGGTTCATATTATATATCTTGGAAACAATACGTATTAAGAAGTCCAAAATGATAGTGATTCATATTATATTACATGTTGGGTCATATTATATCTTGGAAATAATATGTACTTAAAAAGTTCAAAATGCTAGATCTCACGTAGCCAATGAAAACACAATCTATAGTAGAATATCGATGCATTGCTTCTTATGACTTCGGCCTATATAAATGTGGGCTCTAGTCGTAGTAACAAACCCTACACTTTGAATGTGTGTGAGAGAGAGAGAGAGAGAGAGAGTTGCCGTTCTTACCACTAGCGATTTCATGTCATCGAAAGTGTGTATGGGTAAGGAAGACGATGACACTCTCTTCTACGTGCAATGGCTCGACGAGCCGAGCGCTTTCGCTTCTTCCTCTTTCTTAGAAGAAGATGACGTCATTTACCCTAAGCAAAAAATATATTCGCCATTGTTCAACGTCGATTTCTCAACTGAAAGTCAACCCTACGATGTATCCACACTGAAGCAGCAAAAGTGCTCTTCGTCTCCGAATATTATAAACCCTAATAATGAAAATATTATTTCATGGTCGCCGTCCTCTTCCTCATCGTCATCATCTTCGCCTATAATTCTCTCCTTCGCTTGCGGTGATTGTTCATTCGAAAACAATAATCGTTCGCCGAGGATGCCCAAGCGCAACAACGCTAGCAGTGTTTTAGCCGAGAGGAGAAGGCGTTAGAAGTTGAATGAGAAGATGATCTCATTATCTAAAGTAATCCCAGGGCTTTCCAAGGTACAAAGTCTCTACACCTTCTTATAATTTAATCGTCTCTTAGATAACGCAGAAATAATCTTACAAGAGGGCATTTGTTTGTCTGCAGATGGACAAAGCTACTGTTCTTAAAGAAGCCGTTGAGCACATCAAACAACTCGAAGAAAAAGTCGAGTCTCTCGAGGCAAAGATCGATGGTAATAAGATCAAAACCGTGGTGAAGTCTTCTTCGTTAGATGAGGAATTATCGTCAAATGATGATGGTTCTTCTTTCTTAACCCCCGAGATCGAAGCTAGGGTTTTCAATAAGGACGTGCTTATTACCGTTCATTGCAAGAGAACTAAGGGAGTTATTGAGAAACTCGTCGCCCATATTGAGAAGAAGCTTTATCTCACAGTTGTGAGCAGTTCATCGATGAGCTTCGGATGATTCTTCCCTCAATGTAACTGTCGTTGCACGGGTAATATTTTTTCGTGTATACATATATAATGTTTTTCATACATATAATTCGACTATATTTATAGGTGCGTAAGTAATGATGTTAATTTATTTTGCAGATGGAGAAAGACTTGGGCGAGGCTCTCTTGGAAACCTCCCATTAAGTTTTTTGCCAATTGCCTAAAGCTACGATCCCTGATAGTTCTCTTTTCACCATGTTTTCGAGACCAGTAGTTGATTATGATTTATGAATAACAAGGTTTTTATTTTTCTTTTACATTTGTCCATGGATTGATTTTGTAATCGTGTTAATCCTCATTGCTACGTAATTAGTCCAACAGTACTCAATCTTGTAGAATTGAAAAAGTTTTAAGTTGAAAATCATACCAGTAAATATATAGGTTATATGATAAGAACAATAATATTTGTCTAATCGTTTCACTTTTAAGGAGGGCCATAACTATTGAAAGACATGTCGTGAGTTAATTAATTATTACTTGTGCGAACTGTCGTTCTCGTTCCAATCCATCACATAACGAATATCAGTTAAATTAAGAAAAAGTAAGAAAATAATTACGACTAAAACTTATTCGAATTATTCGATTGAAGTTTTAGTTTGTCGATTAGATGAAAAACTACTATTCATCACTACTTCTAATAATAAGGGTTTGTTAACTGATTTAAAAAATTGGGATATAATACTCTAATATTATGCAAGTGGCATTTGTTTTCGGCCGATCGACCACCTTTCACATCTTTGTGTACTTATCAATGTAATTAAGTATGTATTAAAAGCTTATTTGGTTTTGGGTATTATAATTATAACTTAGTTACAAGTGGCCCGGCCCCATTTTCTATTTGGACGCATGTGACATATATTATATTCTCGAAACTCGAGCTCCACAATCAATATATTACTCCCTCCGTCCCATGATTTTTATCACATTTCTTGGTGGGCACGAATATTAAGGTGACATTATTATAATAATATAGTACAATGAAAAGGTAAAAAAGGGTATATTTTGACACCTCTTTTAAGAATATTTATTATTATATTGATTGTTTGTGATAAGTTTTTACCCAAAAAGGAAATGTGATAAAGTTAGTGGAACGCCCGAAATGGAAAAATGTGATAAAGTTAGCGGGACGGATGGAGTATATATTATACATGTGCCCAATATTGTTTTGCTAAATACTATTGGAATGTGTCATAAAAAAATGTTGTGACAAGCATTTGAGTGAAGGTTTTGAAACACGGTTTTGGAACATAGAGCGAAAATTTTAGTTGTTTAAGGTTTAGCGGTATAAAATCGAAATCAAAATGGATTTAAATCGATAAATTAAATTAATACAATTATTAATTCTCAAAATATAAAATCCTCAAACTTTAACATATATTAGTACTCTTGCACATTCAGATGCGTGTACTATAATATATAAATATATAATATTAAATTTATTTTAATTTAAAAGAGTTAATTGAAATTATAAATTAATTTTAATTATGAATATATAAATATATACATTACAATTAAAGGTTGAGGAAACTAAAAAAAGTGAATAAATAATTAGTAATTAAAAAGTAGTGGGCATATTTATTTATTAATTTTGTTTTGTGAAATTGACATACCAATGAGCAATTTATACACAGGTCTCATACTTAATAAAATAGAATAGATATGTACCACCGAAGTGTCAAGTGATGTTTTGGAAATACATTTTGAGTTTAAAACTAATATTTGATTGGGCCTAATAGTAATAAAATGCATGAGTTTCTGCCGAATTTATGATTGGGTCTGGTTATAAGCTACACAATAAAAAAAGTCTGATTTTTTCTTGCTTTTTTTTTTTTTAAAAATTAAAGAAATAGACTGCTGGATTTTTTACCGTTTCACGCTTATCCGATCCAAATCGGCCGATCAGGTCCGGTCTTAAAAACCCTGATTTGAACACGGGCTTTGTTAGCAAGAGTATATTCATCTAAAAAACATTCTTATTAAAAATGCTATTTCTCTAAAATTATCATATGATTTCTTGTAAAAAAAGGTCTCATCTTATTGTATTTAACCTGCACAGTTTGAAATGTGCCACAATAATTTAGGTGTAATTATCTTAATAGACGTTTAAACATGATGGACTAAAAATCAAGTTTTAAATGATCTTAATTCTGTAAAAATGAAGGAATTGTATGTAGCTAACTCTATAGATGGCCTAATAATTACTTTGGGCTTACGCACAAAACTTCGTAATTTCTCGCACCAAGTCTGATTCTCTTCCTTTCGTCCCAATAATCACCACATAATCATCAAACATCCGTCCCAACTACACATTGCGTCAATTACATTCGAAAAAAGAAAACACCAAAGAGAAAAACGACATATAATAATAGTATAAGCACAACACATTCCTTCTATCTCCTCTTGTTCTTACTCCCCACAAGCAGCGAAAAGTAGAACAAAATCCTAAAGAAGAACCCCCACGCAACCGTCACGACCAAGCTTCCCCACTTGCTCAGGTCCGTAATCCCCTGCTGCTGAAGTATGTCCATCCCCGTCGTGACGCACGTCGAGCTAGTAATGCTCATCCCGAGAGCCCGACTCACGCTCTCCAACAACTTCTCCTTCAAAGCCCGAGGCACGGCCCCGAGGGGCGTGCCGTCGAATATCTGTATCCCCCTCACGAAGCACTTTGCGGGGTCGTCGAACTCGTTCATGAGCACCGCCTCGTACGGGTACTTTACGAGCGAGAGGTAGTGGAACCATATCCAGTAGGGCGGGATCCTGTCCCTGTTGATGAAGAATCCCGAGAAGAGGAGGAAGTAGGCCAGTATGGCAACTACGATGGTGTACCCGAGCATCACGTGCGGGACGACCCCCGAGAGGAAGGTGACGAACGAGCTTCCCGCCCAGAAGGAGGCGAAGATGATGAGGAAGTAGAAGCCGAAGCTGCCGTCGAGGCCCACAGCCCAGAAGGTTATGGCGGCGAAGGCAAGGGAGAGGACGAGGAGGGCCGGGAGGGAGGTGAGTGCGTGGGAGAGGACGTACGAGGATCGTCGGTAGGCATTGTAGGCCGTCTCCCTCATGAAGATGTACCTGTTGGAGATAAAATATATAAACTTTTGAGAATATATAAGACATGCTATCTTTACCTAAAAGATTAAGCTTTTAGTCCCCATGGAATTGGACTAATGGCTTGGCTGGTGTATAGCCATGAATTCAAATTCAAATTCAAATTCACATGATTTATGAGATCTGTCCCATTCTCGGAACGTCATTAATTCATAGTCGATAGGTTTCGTATTATGCGAATTTGTGAAATATTCACATGATCCAATATTCGGAGTTTGTGGTGTAAGACCATAGTCGATTGAGTGGAGAGACTCCAGGGTTGCAAAAAAAAATTAAACTTTAAGGTGAAGCGGTCGTTCAGCAAACAGTACCTTTCCTGCAGGAAGACAGGGAGGGCGTCGGCGCAGGTGTAGAAGGTGGTGGACATGGCGAACGCGAAGAACCCGAGCCTCTCCTGAACTCCCTTGGGTGAGGTGTCGAGCCTCCAGAACATGGTGGCCAGGATGAATCCCGTGACCACCACGGCCCCGAGCCGGACTAGGAAGAGCTCCGGCATCCTCCTTGAGTTGGTGATCGATCGCCTCGAGAGCACCGCGAGCTCTACGTGGGGCGGGTTCGCGAAAGTCCTCGGGACCGCCGCCGCCGTCGCCGTCCCGTTCGCCGCCCCCGACACGAGCTTTCCCCTCGTGATGCTTGCGCTTATCGCCTCCTTAAGCGAGAGGCTCGTTCCGCTCTGGCCTTCTGCGGCGGTCGCGGTGGTGGTTTGTTTCTCGCTGGTCGTCGCCCGCTTTTGCCACGACTTGTTGAACTCGACCAGAGTCCCCGTGCCCCCGGTCGACCCCTCGAGCTCTCGTATGAGGTCGAGGGCGAACTCGGTCCGATTCTCCTCGTCCGGGATGGGATTCCCGAAGTCGGAAAAGAACACCGGGAGGTTCCCGGGCGGGCCCGCGTAGACCGTCTGTCCTCGGGAGAGGAAGATCATTCGATCCAAGAGCCCGAGGATTCGGTAGCTCGGCTGGTGTATGGACATGATGACGATGCTACCACTCCGTGCGATCCTTTGTAGCACTTTGACCACCATGAACGCGCTCGTCGAGTCGAGGCCCGAGGTCGGCTCGTCGAGGAACAAGAGTATCGGGTCGTGGATTATGTCTATGCCTATCGAAACCCTACGTCGTTCCCCGCCTGAAACTCCTCGGTGGCCCTCGTCCCCGATCACCGTCTTGGCGGCGGCCCGAAGCCCGAGCTGGTCGATGAGGGCTTGCACCCTGAGCCGTTTCTTGGACTCGGATAGGGCCCGAGGGAGGCGAAATTGAGCCGCGAAGGTTAGGGTTTCCTCGACCGTCAGCATGGGGTAGAGTAAGTCGTCTTGCATGACGTAGGCGGAGATGACCTTCAAGAGCCGAGACTCTAACGGCTCGCCGTTGAGCGTGATCGAGCCCTTGATGCTCCCCCGAGCCATGCGGTTGGCGAGTGCGTCGATTAGGGTCGATTTTCCCGAGCCCGATGCTCCCATCACCGCCATGATCTCCCCATCGCGGGCCTCGCCGGAGATGTCGTCGAGGATGGTCTTGGAGTCGCCGGAAGAGGGTCGCCGGAGGGGGAGGAAACTCCGGCGGGTGCCGACGCTGTAGGTGATGTTGGAGAAGGAGAGCACGAAGCTGGGCTGGGCGGCGGAGGAGGGGTCAGGGCTGGGGGAGAAGATGTTGAGGGCGTGGTGGTGGGGGGCCGACGGCGGCGGAGGTGGGTCGTCGTCGTCGTCGACGGAGGTGGGTTCTCTTCGGGCGTCTCCGACGCGCTTGAGGAGCTGGCCTAGGGTTCTTAATGAGAGGGCGGAGGTGGGAGGTGTTTGCTGTCGGCGGCGGTCGTCGTCCATGGGCGTCGCCGTCGTTTCTTGGTGGTGGTTATCGGCGGCGTACCAGTTTGTGTTGTCTGCTGCTACTATTCTTGACATGACGTTTTACGGCCACTGCGTGTGAGTGTGTGTTTTTTATTTTGAAGGATCTGTGGAGAAGATATGTAGTAGTAATAAATAATATAGAGCTGTTTGCGAGTAGGTAAGGAGTAGGGCAACCACATCGTGCTATGGACAAGAAAGAAAGAAAGAAAGAAAGAAAGACGGTGATGATGTAGTAGTAAGGTCTCACCGCTTTGATGGGGAAAAAGAAAAAAGAAATTCACATGTAAGTCGTCCTTATTGTAAGTTATTTTTTCTCTATTTAAGACCTCAATAAAAATTTATTTTCCTTCAAAGAGCTCTTGTTATAATTTTTATTTTTCCAAAATAACTTTGATTGTCCACAATTGTGATACGTTTTGCAATAACGCTTGAGGCGTGTTGAGAAATAGATTGTGTTTGGGAACTTGAATCAAATTGGTTTCGCTTGCTACTAATGTTTTTTTGACTAATTAATTCGTTAATATATTCAAAACTAAATTTCGAGGCAAGAGATTGTAGCCGACACTAATATGAAACTCAGACGTATTGCTTTTATTGATTAATTTATGTTAAATATTGGAACATAGAAGGGTAAGCTACTTATCTAACTCCGAAACTATAAAGAATGGTAGGTATGGGATGGTAAACTAATGTTATAGGATTCTTCTTTACCCCACACCACATGGCAATGTGTGTATATATATACTATAGAATGAATTATTGTAATTTGTTATCTATTTACTTGTCGTGTTTGATGATAAACTTTTGTCTAACTTGATGGACAAAGTTATGTATATATTTATATGGTCCTTGAATTTCATTTGTAATTTTAATGTGTTTTCACACTACCCCATCTTTGAATTGCCAAATGAAGTGACTAACGCAACTAGGACAGTCGAAGTTGAGTCGAATTCCGATTAATTGATTATAATACTACCCATGTTTGCTTTCTTTCCTTTTTTTTTTTCTCATTCGAATTCCTCATGCTTTATTTGTTTTCTTGTGTTTGGGTTATATTTTTTTATTTTTCCAAGTTTGTTTATTCTAGTTGGTTATATTCAAGGGCTTGTGATCGACACGTGGTGTGTAAATGAAAAGTGCGACAAGTAATAATTAAAACGAATACCTAATTACTATCACCGACGTGCGATAGGCAGTGGACCTATCGTTTGTAGTGCAGTAAAGTGAGTAAACGAGTATCGAACACAAGGAATAAATCAAGTACTAGTAGTGACCTATCGACTCGATATTTAGCCTAATAAAATACGCAAATTGTTTTATGACTTAACCTAACAGATTATATCTAACTCAACTAGAGATTCAAATACGCTTAACACTGATACGAAGCTTCAGATAATAAAGATGTGCTCGGGATTCGAATCCCGCTAGGTGCTATCGGCTAAGACACTGGAATCGTTCCTACGTGATTTTGACTAGATCGCAGTAATTTTCCTACCCGCTCACGAGTTTGCTGTCGCCCTAAACGCTCGCGGGGATCTAAAATTCAGTAATTACTAACGGCGAGGATCGAGTATTTGCTTTCGCCCTATACTCGATTCCTATCTTCTACGAACGGCCTAAACGTTGTTTAGCTGTCGCCCTAAACGTTTTTCCATACGATTACTTTAACACATAGACATATTAAAGTAACGAAACAAATTCATAGAACGATAAATAGTCAAACACATTGTCACGATAATCATAAGTCTTAACTACGAAACATCCTAGCGTTCATCTAATCCCAAACACCAAGGGGAATTAGCTATGCATAATCGACGGGAAAACAGCGAAAGAAATAAGGAATAAAGGTGAAGAATTCATTATCTTGATATACGGATGATCTGTGATGAAAGCGTTGATGATTCTTCGTTCTTCGCTAAATGGGCGTGAATTCGTCGATGTTCCGTCTCTTGCGCTCCGGGACGCGAATCTGTGTTCTTTTGTGCTATTTTTCGTCTCTAGAGGGATTAGGGTTGATCTCTGGTCAGTTCTCTTCTTTCTGAGTCGAATTTGGTCTTTTATAAGAAATTTCGCACTGGTCACGGCCTGGGACATGGGCTGTCACGGCCGTGACCATCACCGACTCTACGCGAGAATATCGAAACCATGCGTCACGGCTAAGTGCATCGATGGTCACGGCCGTGACCATCATCAGTGGGCTTCTCTGCCTAGTGTCACGGCCAGGTGCAATGGGTGTCACGGCCGTGACCTTCTCTTTCCAACTCTCTGTCAAGTGTCACGGCCAAGTGCAATGGGTGTCACGGCCGTGACCTTCTCTTTGATTAGCCTCTGGCCCTTGTCACGGCCTAGTGCAATGGGTGTCACGGCCGTGACCTTCGCCAGTTTTCACTGTTTTCGCCCGTTTTGCCCCGTTTTCGCTCCTTTTCGCCCGAAACTCGTCCTAAGCTCCTTTAATATGAAAATAAGTGTAAATATGACGAATAAATGCATAAAATGATTGCTAGAGCTCTATTATATCCCAATTAAATACTACGATAAACGCATTGAAATACGTTTATCAAACCTCCCCACACTTAAGCATTTGCTTATCCTCAAGTAAATTAGAATTCAGAGAAGGCACAAATCAAGATAACGGCACGATTGTTCGCAATTTATCATCAAAGCTAGAAAGCACGAAACAGAATCAAGCGAGCAATCATGGACATCACACTAATGACTTGCACTTGTCGACCTAAACTTCATTCGCACTGCCAATCGAGACTCATACCTCACAGGGACTCGCTCAAAATCACTCAGTGTATAGGCTAACATATAGTGTATCGCTCAATTCGTGCACTAGTCTCACTCCTACCATAAACTTGCAAGTTAATCGCATCTCGACTATTCAAAGTGGCAAGTATAAATCTGAGGGTCTTTTCGGGAAACGGGTCGAATAATCATGAAGCGATAAGCATAAATAATGAACACTTGATCTTAGAGTTAGGACACGTGATCGAAAATTTTCAAAGAACACAGCATGATCAAACAGACAGTCACAGCCCAACATAAGACTCGACGTTCTCGCTCCAAAATCCTAGACTTTTCTGCTCGACCCTCTCAACTCAGTTCCCTTTCATTTTCTGCCCTTTCACCTTAGTCACGCTCTACTTTTATGCACTGCCCTTATTCCTAACATCAAGGTTCGGCTTTTGTCGCAAAGAATACATCGTCACAGCGAATGCCGTGTACCTAGGGATACTTATTACCGAGACCTATATCTTGCCAAAGGGTTATGGGCAGGCTTATGCAAGAGATCGGGTCATTTCAGAAAACGGTCAAGTAAGGGACGAGTCATTTCATGAATAGCAGAGAAGAACATCAAATCATACACTGAATTAGTAACTCTCACGTTCGACTTCTGCTCTATTCTAATCAACTCAGGCTCATAAAATTTATGGGGCTTATTCGGGTCAGTGGCTTCTATAACATATGAGGTAAGCAACGAATAGGCTCAGGCTCAACGGGGCTAACTAATGGGGTTCGTCATGGTTAAGAATTTTTTTTTTTTTTTTTTTTTTTTTTTTTTTTTTGGCCCTGGACATGATTCCTAATGCCCTCATCATTTTCACACTCGCACACCAAAACAGTTTCAACGCGCATCAGACAGGCAAGTTCTAGAGAGATATAGGCTAGGCACGTCACACAACCAAGAAAAAAAATGAGCATACGCTCGTCAGGCTCAAACTCTCACACGAAACAGGTTTATGTGTACGGATCTCTCAAAACAGTGCTATATCTATTCAGGCAGATAAGATTCAATCAGTCATGCATGTCCTAATTGCTCACAGAATTTCATAGAATGCAGACCAACTCGAGATAAGCGCAAAAATCGTGCCTGAATTCAATAATCCATGCCTTTCAACGAAATTTATAGCTCACAGACACGTCATTAAAATTTTCACGTAAGTTTTCAACCTAAATTTCAAGTTTTCAACCTAAATTTCCCTCCCCACACTTAAGTCTGACGTTGTCCTCAACGTAGAAATTGAATAAACGAAAGGAAATGTAGGTGTAAGAGAACGAAACTCCCCTGACGGTAAATGTTGACGTGGTCGTGACTAAACGCGCGATGATTGTCGTATCGTGACTCGTGGTGCATGATAGACTAAAAGAAAAATTAAACGTAACAGAAAAAATGAATGATAATAATAATAGACATAATAAAAAAGAAAATACTAGATAGATAAAACCTGGGTTGCCTCCCAAGAAGCGCTTCCTTTACCGTCTTTAGCCGGACGTGCTTTCGTTCGCTTAGGGTGGCTGAAAGTCGAGATACATCATCTCTTTTCTGCTTAAGTTTCCCTCGCTTGCATCCATGCCTTGGAGGTGTCGCCTTTCGCCGGGCAGCGGTTTCAACTCTAGTGGCGATCGCTCCTCGACTGGGCTCTTGTCCTTAACTTCTTTGCTGCTCTCGTCGATGGTTATGATGGGTTCGTCGATCTCCTCCCCACACTTATCGATTTCCATAATCGTGTGCCTATCATGCTTGCTGACCTGTGACAGACCTTGCACAGAAAAGAGAAAATCGCGCTCAAAGACATCTAAGAAATAGCATTTAACATCTTGCTCGTTGCTCTTTGTCATCGAATCAGCCATATTGAATGTAACTTTTTCGCCGTCTACTGTCAAGGTTAATGTTCCATTCCTAACATCTATCATGGTCTCGCCTGTAGCTAAGAATGGTCTACCTAGAATTAATGGAACATTTTCATCCTCGTCCATGTCTAAGATCACAAAATCAGCAGGGATAACGAACTTATCGACCTTAACTAGAATATCCTCGGTAACACCTAGGGGGTATTTTAACGATCTATCGGCCAGTTGAATACTCATTCTAGTGGGTCGTGGTTCACCTAATCCTAAGCGCTTAAACATGGAGTACGGCATCAAATTTATACTAGCGCCTAGATCAGCTAAAGCATGCTCAACTACTAAGTCACCTATACGACAAGGAATAGTAAAACTCCCTGGGTCCTTGAGCTTTTTCGGTATCTTGCTCTGGAGTATCGCCGAGCACTCTCCTCGTAGGTATACCATGGAGACGTGTTCGAGCTTCCGTCGATTTGTCAGCAAGTCCTTCAGAAACTTAACGAAACTGGGCATCTGCGCAATAGCTTCAACAAACGGTAAGTTAATATGTAATTCTTTGCACATACCCATGAATCTGCCAATTAGCGCTTCTTCTTTGTCCTTCTTCAACCGTGTTGGATAGGGAACCTTCGGCTGGTACGGCCTCACTGGTGGTTGCTTGATATCCCTCGCTTTTTCCTTTTCGGGTGCGACGTCCTCCTTTGTAGGTTGGACCTTCTCTTTTTCAGGTGCAGCTTCCCTCAAACGAGCTGGGTACGGGATCTTCGGCTGGTACGGCTTCACGAATGCTCGCACCTTTTCTTTGTCATCCTTGGCCTTCTCGACTCTGTCGCCCTTGCTTTCCTCTACTTCTGGCTCGTCGTGGCCCTCGAAATGGACTTTCTCCTTTGAATTCTGCTTGGCGGGAACTTCTTGCAATCCTCTCCCGCTCCTCAGGGTTATCGCGTTGCAGTACTCCTTAGGATTTGTCTCAGTGTAGCTCGGGAGTGATCCTTGATTTCGCCCGGCCAGTTGTTTGGCTAATTGCCCCACTTGCTGCTCCAACCTCTTGATCGAGGCGTCCGTGTTCTGAGCACGCAAGTCGTTCGCCTCCATGTACTCCTCCATCTTCGTCATTCGGCTTTCGTGGGCTGCGGTGGTGCTACTGAAATTCGTGAGAAGTGCCTTCATCATGTCCTTCATCTCCCTCATGTCGTCGGATCCTCCCGCGGGCGCGTTCTGGTATTGTCGTGGTGGCCCGTTCTGGAATCCGGAAGGTCTGGGCTGAAATCCTGGTGGTCCTTGGCTCTGATGGTTCTGATTCCCGTACGCCAGGTTTGGATGTGCCCGGGGCTGGAAACTTCGCTGGCCACCTTGATAATTGCCCATGTAATCAACATGCTCATGCGGCTGGCCAAGCTGGCATTCTGAGGTCTCGTGGGCTGCCCCGCAAATTCCGCACAAGGGCACATAAGGGGTGTGCTGTGTCGGTGTGGTAGTGGCCACGGCGTTCACGGGCTGAGTCTGCCCGGACTTGGGAAGCAATGCACCAATCACCGTCTGTAACTGAGAGCTCGTCGAGGCGAGTTGTTGCTGGAGCGCCTCGATCTTAGCGTTAGTGTCCGTCTCCTCGCTCACTCCAAATACGCCTGTCGTCTTCATCCTGGTATTTCCCCTCATGAAACTGTTCCTCGAATAGTCCTCGATTAAATTCCATGCATCGGTGGCATTAAGTTTCACGAGTCCTCCTCCTGCGGCTCCGTCTAACATATGAACAGTCTGATCATTGAGCCCCTCGTGGAATCGATTGATCTGGGCTGCCTTCGACATCCCGTGCTGTGGGCACTTCTTCAGCAGCGCCTTGTAACGCTCCCATACCTCATACAAGTTTTCGGAGTCCTTCTGGTGGAACAGAGAAATCTCCGTCTTCAATCTTAATACCTTTGTGAGTGGGAAGTAGTGGTTGATGAAGGCGGCTCGCATCTCCTCCCAGGTAGTGATCGATCTGGGCGGCAACATATCCAACCAGTCTCTCGCTCTGAACTTGAGCGAGAACGGAAACAGCATAAGCTTAATTGCGTCGCCCGGGACCCCGTTGATCTTGATGGTATCGGTCACCGTCAAGAATGCCTTCAGGTGGGAATAGGGGTCGTCATCGGGATTGCCCTCAAACTGGGCCGTCTGGAAAATCATCTGAAGCCAGGAGTGCTTCAGTTCGAAGTTGTTGTTCTCTATCGGCGGGATGACGATCGCCGATTCAGTACCGCCTAGCGCGGCATTTTTGAGGAGGTCTTGAAGTGTTGGCTCCTCTTCCGGAACGTTGTGGACGGGCACTCGGTGGTCCGCCATCGTTACTTCCGTGTTGGGACTATCTACGGTTGTCTCTATACGTGAATTTTGGGTGGATTCCTGCGAACTGTCCTCTGAATAACAAACTAGCGGATCCTGAGAGCTAGTGAATGCTCCTTCGGTATCGTACTTCAGTTTCCTTCGTAACTTCCGCTCGAAATCCGGGTCTGCGTCAACGATGGGACCCGATGGATGGCTTCGGGTCATTCACCGCTGAATCGTGCCTTCAATATGTGAAAACACAAGAAATTAGCAAAGGAATAATAAAAACGTCGAAAAGATTACGATAGTACTAATGACGCAAGAAACAAATAACGCAAATAACACAAATAACGCAAGTAGTAATAGCAAATAAAGACGTCAAATAAAAGTGGCTAAATTACCGAACTACGGTGTTCCTAATATCAATCTATTCCCGGCAACGGCGCCAAAAACTTGATCGACACGTGGTGTGTAAATGAAAAGTGCGACAAGTAATAATTAAAACGAATACCTAATTACTATCACCGACGTGCGATAGGCAGTGGACCTATCGTTTGTAGTGCAGTAAAGTGAGTAAACGAGTATCGAACACAAGGAATAAATCAAGTACTAGTAGTGACCTATCGACTCGATATTTAGCCTAATAAAATACGCAAATTGTTTTATGACTTAACCTAACAGATTATATCTAACTCAACTAGAGATTCAAATACGCTTAACACTGATACGAAGCTTCAGATAATAAAGATGTGCTCGGGATTCGAATCCCGCTAGGTGCTATCGGCTAAGACACTGGAATCGTTCCTACGTGATTTTGACTAGATCGCAGTAATTTTCCTACCCGCTCACGAGTTTGCTGTCGCCCTAAACGCTCGCGGGGATCTAAAATTCAGTAATTACTAACGGCGAGGATCGAGTATTTGCTTTCGCCCTATACTCGATTCCTATCTTCTACGAACGGCCTAAACGTTGTTTAGCTGTCGCCCTAAACGTTTTTCCATACGATTACTTTAACACATAGACATATTAAAGTAACGAAACAAATTCATAGAACGATAAATAGTCAAACACATTGTCACGATAATCATAAGTCTTAACTACGAAACATCCTAGCGTTCATCTAATCCCAAACACCAAGGGGAATTAGCTATGCATAATCGACGGGAAAACAGCGAAAGAAATAAGGAATAAAGGTGAAGAATTCATTATCTTGATATACGGATGATCTGTGATGAAAGCGTTGATGATTCTTCGTTCTTCGCTAAATTGGGCGTGAATTCGTCGATGTTCCGTCTCTTGCGCTCCGGGACGCGAATCTGTGTTCTTTTGTGCTATTTTTCGTCTCTAGAGGGATTAGGGTTGATCTCTGGTCAGTTCTCTTCTTTCTGAGTCGAATTTGGTCTTTTATAAGAAATTTCGCACTGGTCACGGCCTGGGACATGGGCTGTCACGGCCGTGACCATCACCGACTCTACGCGAGAATATCGAAACCATGCGTCACGGCTAAGTGCATCGATGGTCACGGCCGTGACCATCATCAGTGGGCTTCTCTGCCTAGTGTCACGGCCAGGTGCAATGGGTGTCACGGCCGTGACCTTCTCTTTCCAACTCTCTGTCAAGTGTCACGGCCAAGTGCAATGGGTGTCACGGCCGTGACCTTCTCTTTGATTAGCCTCTGGCCCTTGTCACGGCCTAGTGCAATGGGTGTCACGGCCGTGACCTTCGCCAGTTTTCACTGTTTTCGCCCGTTTTGCCCCGTTTTCGCTCCTTTTCGCCCGAAACTCGTCCTAAGCTCCTTTAATATGAAAATAAGTGTAAATATGACGAATAAATGCATAAAATGATTGCTAGAGCTCTATTATATCCCAATTAAATACTACGATAAACGCATTGAAATACGTTTATCAGCTTGTATTGTAGATTTATGTTTTTCGCGTACACTTTTTCTCCTTACTTTATACACGAAAAGAAACAGAGCAGAGCGAGTATAGGCCCATATAGGGTTAAGGGCGGCCGATTTATATTTTTATTTTTTTGAAGTGCAAATTATAACTTCTATATAAAGCGTTGGTGGGTATAAACGATTAAATTGGTGTGCCAATTTAAATTATTATTTTGCTCTTACTTGCTTAACTCTAATTTTTATCCATAACATTTTAATTAATTATAAGTTTATCCTTAAATTAATTTTTTATTTTGAATAACTTAACTAATAAATGTTCGAAGTATAAATAATTTAATATATTTGCATACACCTTATGTTTGCTAAACATACTAGTAACAATGACATCACTAGAGCTGTCAAACGGGCCGACGGGGCGGGCGGGCCCGTTATCCGACAAAGCCCGCCTTCTGACGGGCCAGAGAAAGGGAGGCTTGGCCCGCCCTTCGGCGGGCCGCGGGTCTGGCGGGAAATTTATGAAAAAAGAAAAAAAAAATAAGAAATAGGAAAAAACTAAAACAAAAGAAGATTTTTAGTTCGAAAGTATTTGTAATTTAATCCTAACTCTTTAATAATAATTTGTTTATTTTATTGAACTTAATTCACCTTAAAATTATAATAAAAAATACAAAAAAAAACCTATATAAGTTATTTATACATCATTTTACAATAAATAGCCCCTCTGTAAAAAAAGTTGTAATTTAGTATCCTGTCAGCATTTTTCTATATGTAGGTACCTAACAGAATAAATTTTTTGCAGATAAGTACCCGATCCGCCGCATGTACGCCATACAACACATTTGAGTACCATATATCAACGTATTGGATACGTAATACGTTTAGAAAATGGTACGTTGTATTAGCACATTCAGGTACGCCCTATTTACATATTAGGTACGCCATACAAACACATTTAGGTACCCTATATCAACGTGTTATGGTACGCAATACACACATAGGAAGGTACGGCATGACTGAAGAGACTGGTACAAATTAAATCGGGTACCTATCTGTAAAAATTGCTGAGATAGTACCGATCTGTAAGTTTTTATTCAAGTAGGTATTTATGTGTAGATATCCATACATTATTTAATATAAAAAATCAATATTTAAATTCTGGCGGGCCTGCACACTGTCCACCAAGCCTGCCAGGCCCCCCACCGAGGCCCGGCCTGCGCGGGCTTGCCCGCGGCGGGCCTAAAATTTTACAGGCCGCGGGCATTTTTACCAGCTCTAGACATCCGTAGGAAAAGTTGTAGTTCTTTAAATTTTTTCTCATCGTCATTATTTTGTAATTATTACTAGATTAGTTTTTTTGTCAAGATTAGAATTGAAAAACCGTATCTCGTATTGATTTTCACAGCACATACATATAGTATACAAAGGAGGATTTATCTCCTTGATTAATGCCTATTTATTCTAATTGATACTAGTTGATATACACAAATCTTTACTATATATAAACACACGCTAATACCCCCCCCTCAAGTTGGAGCATGGGGATTTTGTATGCCCAACTTGCCAAAAATAGAGTCCAACTGACGTTTGCCAAGGCCCTTGGTGAAGATATCAGCCAACCATTCTTTTACTTTTAGTCCCGAGCCCAATAAGGAAAGGGGTAATTTCTAACAAGGTTTTCGTGTTGTTGACTCTGCTTATGCGTAGGCACATGGCTAGCAGATATCAATCCAGAGATAAGCGCATCACGCACAAAGTGACAGTCTATCTCAATATGTTTCGTACGTTCATGGAAGACCGGATTAGCAGCAATGTGTAGAGCTTCCTTACTGTCGCAGAAAACATGCATGGGCTGAGAATGAAAGACACCAAGACTTTGCAACAACCCCTTCAACCATTTCAATTCACACGTGAGAGTTGCCATGGCACGATACTCGGCCTCAGCAGAAGAACGAGCGACCGTGTGTTGTTTCTTTGTCTTCCATGAAATAGGAGAATTGCCCAACTGGACCAACCAACCAGTGAGAGAGCGTCTGGTGATATGACAACTGGCCCAGTCAGAATCACACCATCCGTACAACTGTAAACTGCTGTCAGCTCGCAGTAAAATCCCTTGGCCTGCTGTACCCTTCAAATAACGAACAACACGAAGAGCTGCCTCCCAGTGAGCCTTCATAGGATTTTGCATAAACTGGGCCAACATGTGCACACTGTAAGCCAGATCTGGATGAGTGACAGCCAAATAGATCAACCGACCAACCAAGCGACGATATCGCTCTGGATTAGAAAATGGTTGATCATTAACTAGAGGAAGACCATGGTTCTGTTCAATAGGAGATTCGGCAGGCTTAGCACCTATCAAGCCCACTTCCGAGACAAGATCCAATGCATACTTGTGCTGACATAAGAAAAGTCCAGAGTCATTGCGAGCGACTTCAATTCCTAGAAAATACTTCAAGACCCCAAGATCCTTCATATGAAAATTAGAACTTAAGTAGTTCTTGAAGCGAGAAATAGCTGACGAATCATTACCAGATATAATCAAGTCATCGACATACACCAACACATTAATATGCACTTCACCATGATCACGAGTGAACAGAGAATAATCAGAGTAAGACTGAGTAAAACCGTACTGCTTCAAAGCAGTGGCCAGCTTGGCAAACCAACATCGAGGAGCCTGTTTCAAGCCATAGAGGGATCGTCGCAATCGGCAAACCTGTCCAGTTTGAGAAGAACTAAAACCAGGAGGAAATTTTATATAAACTTCCTCATCAAGATCACCATGCAAGAAAGCATTATGGACATCCATCTGATGAAGCTCCCAATTCTTAACTGCGGCGACAGCCAAAAATGATCTCATTGTCACCATCTTTGCCACAGGTGCAAATGTCTCCTTGTAATCAATCCCTTCAACTTGATTATTACCCAACACAACAAGGCGAGCTTTGTATCGTTCGATCGAACCATCAGAGTGATGCTTGATTTTGAAAATCCACTTGCACCCAATTGCGTTCTTGCCAGTTGGAAGAGAAGAGACATCCCATGTGCGATTCTTTTCTAAAGCTTCAATCTCATGTCGCATTGCCTCTCTCCATCGGCTATCTCGAACAACTTCAGCAAAGGAACGAGGTTCGACAGTGGAAGATACTGCGGCTAAAAACGACTTATGGGCCGGTGAGAACTTTTCACAATTAACATAATGTGTGAGAGGATAAGGCATACCTGAGGACGATGATGTATCCGGAGAAGCAGTGGTGGTGGTCGAAGGGTAAATGTCTGCCACAAAGCCATCATAGCGACGATTGGGATACTTTATACGGTGACCACGACCCAACTGTTCCACAGACAGTGGAAAAGAAGACTCTTGTACATGCTCAGAAGAAGACTCAGGAGTGGGAGATAGTGGAGGAGGAAATGAGGACTCAATGACCGATAAAGAAGGAGGGGCTGACACAGGAGTGACTTCCTCATCATCGTCTGTAGGGGGCAGCCACTCAGGAACAGAGGAAGGCTCAGAAATATGTTCGGACGAGGAGGACATCAAATAAGGAAACTCAGACTCCGAGAAAACTACATCCCGAGAAACCGAGAAATCACCCGTCTCAATATCATAAACTCTCCACCCTTTTTGCCCAAATGGATAACTCATAAACACACATTTACGGCTGCGACTGACAAACTTATCACCCCCTGGATTGATTATAGACATAGCACAAGCACCCAAAAACCCTCAGATGATGAAGAAGTGGTGGTTTACCAATTTCGATTGGCGTTTTATTGTGAAGTATCGATGTAGGGAGACGATTGATGAGGTATACAGACGTCAAGACACAATGACCCCAGAATTCTAACGGCAAATTAGCCTGAAAGCGCAAAGCTCGAGCGACATTGAGAATATTGATGCTTCCGTTCAACACGCCCATTTTGTTGTGGAGTATTGACACACGAATAAAGGAAAAGAAATCTCGTAACTTGGCAGAAACTTGAGATTTATCAGACAGTAAATAAACCCAAACAGCACGAGAATAATCATCGACAATGGTTAAAAAATAACGTGCCCTTCAAATCGCAGGAACACGATAAGGTCCCCACATGTCACAATGGATCAAACGAAAAGGATCAACGGCCTTAGACTCACTAACAGGAAAGCTATCATGAGACTGTTTGGCACGAAGACAAACATCGCACGCCTTATTAGAAGAAAAATTACTAGAACTAGAATCGCCGCAAGACAATTTTTCTAAAACCCGAGAAGATGGATGACCCAACCGACGATGCCACAAAGAAAAGACGTCTCACCCTTGGACTGGACAACTGCGACAGACACATCCCCTCGAAAGAAGTAAAGACCACCACACTGCTCACCCGAACCAATCACCGTCCCCGAAGTGCGGTCCTGAACAACACAAGATGTATTAGTGAAATTGGCAGTGCAATTGAGTTGATTCAGTAGTTGAAACAACGAAATGAGACTGCACTCTAAACTGGGCACAAAGAGAATATCATTTAAAGTCACATGACTACTAAGAACCACAATGCCAGCCTTTTGAGCCATAGTAAGGGCGCCATTCGGAAGTTGCACAGGTCGGGCCACAATATTTCGGATATTAGTGAAGCACCCAAGAAATCCTGTCATATGGTGAGTAGCTCCGCAATCAAACATCCAAGTATTAGTTAAAAAGTTACCAGACAGTGGCTCAGTAGAATCAGATTTTTTGGCATTCAAGTGGTTGACAACGGAAGTCCATTGTTCATTAGTCAAACCCGTAATGGCTCGATCACCATCACCAGCAACAATGGCATTGGCACGAGCAACGTTTCCCGAACCAGCACCAAACGAATCACCAGAGCCAGTAACAACTATCGAACCAACATTGTTGGAACGACCTCCGCCTCTACCGCGACCACCTGATTTTCCACCTCGCTTCCAGCCAGCTGGAAATCCATTCTTGGAGTAGCATCTACTTTCTTCATGGCCGGTCATGTGGCAGTAGGTACAAAGAAGGTCACGTCGGCCATCTGTTGTTACGGCAGTACGACGGACGTCGACAGCTGCAGCAAAGGAAGAGCCGTCTTCGCCGCTGGATACTAGACTTGGCGCATGCTGCGAAGACGACTGAAGGCCCGCAGACCGTAAACCTAGAAAATGCGCCGAGATACCAGAATTCTGTGCAACAGAGTCCGTGACATGAATATCTTGAAGGCGAACTCTCTCCTCTTGAATCATCTTTGCATAGACACGATCAACAAAAGGCAATGATTCAAGCGACAAAATAGATGACCGAGCAGCGCCATACAACGATGCATCCAAACCAAGCAAAAACTGATGTGTTTTTGCTTCTTCTCTGATTTGTTCGAACTCCAAAGGGAGATTACACGTGCACAGCCCACAACGACACACAGGCTTCTTTTCACAAGCCATCAACTCATCCCAAATCTTATTAAGATTGGAATAATAGGCAGCAATCGAAAGCCCTCGTTGCTTACACTCTGCAACTGCACCTTTGAGCTGTTGAAGTTTGCTTCCATTGATAACTGAAAAACGCTGCTTCAAGTGACGCCACAAATCACTAGACAGATCCATGTCAGTAACAGATGAACGAAGAGATGGCTCAATAGTATTGATAATCCAAGACACAATTAAAGAGTGATTAACCCACCAATCCGCTAGAAGATCAGTGTTATCTTGCGGCTGGACAATAGAACCATCAACAAAACCAAACTTCTTTCGGGTGCGAAGGGCACGCGTAATACTACGAGCCCATTCATCATAATTGGACTCACCTTTGAGTTGAACATGCGAGATTAACAAACCGGGACTATCCGCAGCCGTGACGTCATAAGGAGTGAACGACTTGCGGGTACTATAATCATCGTTCGATTCGACAGAAACGTTCGAACTAGATTCGTTGGCCGCCATGGAAGGAACGACTTGGATCAGCGAACAACACAGAAGAAACGACCAAAGATCGAGCTAAGAAGGCTCTGATACCATGTCAAGATTAGAATTGAAAAACCGTATCTCGTATTGATTTTCACAGCACATACATATAGTATACAAAGGAGGATTTATCTCCTTGATTAATGCCTATTTATTCTAATTGATACTAGTTGATATTCTAATTGACGCTAATTGATATACACAAATCTTTACTATATATAAACACACGCTAATATTTTTCTTATCATCGTCATAAGCTATCATCGTCTTTTTTTTCTTCTCTCTCCTCTATGCACTATTCATCTTCTTCCTCAACTGACGAGCGAATTTCAACTTTTATCATGTAAAAACACCCTAAATCAATATTCCTCCTTCAACTTTCATTCTAATTTATCCTCTTTGTGCTCCTCAAAGAATTAAAAGAGAGGTTTAAAAATAAAAAAATATATCGCCGGTGAACAGTGCCCCGCAAAAGGTAGCGAGGCACTGTAGCACCCGCTGTGGACACCGTGGCGTTTGGCAGGCGGTTGGAGCTCCTCCAACGCCAAATCTTCAGTGGAACGCCAGCTTTGGCGTCCCGTTGGAGATGCTCTAACTAGATTACTATTTTTCCTTATGAAAAAATCATATATATGTAAGAAAAAAAAAACCGCAAAAATTGCCCCACCCAACCGGATCATGTCCCATCTCCATGTCAATTGTATGTTTCATATTGTATAATTTACGAAAAAGTTTATTCTTATGAATATCCAGAAATATAAGATATTGATATTAGTTTGATCGTAATAAGAATTAGATATGCCGTTCTGATTATATAAATCACATGAAATAACGATAATTTAATGATTTCGTGGAATAAGTAATATGAAAATTAGAAAACATTAAAAAAAAATCTGAACCACACGATTGAACACGTGTCAACATGATAATACGGGACATACCAATGGGAGAGAGAATTCTATCCGCGTCCTAACCTTAGCCAAGCAAACTTATTTGATCGAATTCGGAAACATCATTAGAAAAACTAACCCCCAAGGGCTTGACCTAGTGGATAGGTCCCTGACACTCAAGTGTGGGGACAGGGGTTCGAATCCACTATGGACATTGACTATCGTTGTTTGTGGAATCATGAGATGATTCCAATGGAACAAGGAGGATTAGTTCTGCTGAAAGCCGTGGTCATCTCATAGTCGAGGATGAGGTTCGGATTCGGTTCAGACTAAGCATTGTCGAAATATGGGGACTATGGTGGCGATGTGTGTGGATACCTTCCTGACCGAGAAAAAATTTAAAAAAAACTACAATTCATTGTACCCGGTTAAAATCTGAATAGAAAATTGCCCTAACCGCCACGATCACCCCTTGGCCCTAGCAACACTATACTCTTATATAAAGAGTGTCTGGTTGATAAAAAATGTCGTGATTATTTACAAGTTTATCCTTAATTGCTTAATTACAATTTTAACCTTAGTAGTTTAATTTATTACAAGTTTCTAAGTAGATTGAAACTTTATTTGTAAATAACTTAATTAGTAATATAACATATTTCAAACATAACTAATTTGATATATTTGCACACACATTGGGTGTGCTATATATTGACACGCTCGAATATTAGCAAGTGTACTAGTTTAAGATATTATTGTGAAATTTAATTTAAGACTAAAGCGAGTTAATGAATTTAAGAATTATTTTTTTAACTGAAACTAAATAAAAACACGGCAAACAAATAAACGCAGTGTCGAATATTTGACTCACCTGTGATTTTGTGATTAATTGGTAAAACTATATGATCGCGTGATATAGATGTCTTACATGCTAGGATATATCTGACTATGGATATACTGTGTTATTTATGGTAATAACGTGTGAGATATCGTACTGGGCTATATATGGAAAATGTGATGTCTAAATATGGAATGTGTTATAGTTGAAAGCTGTCTATTCTGAGACAAAAATCATGTTGATGATCTTATGCGTGCGTCTTGGTTATATTACATCGAAATATCGATTGTATCTTTCGTTATGCTGATTAGGATATTATTATTTTGAAAGATTTGATCGATTGACTTTATGTCGATAAGATGCTGATAATTATGGTATGCGCTGAAATGGATGAGATCTCTGATATATGGAAAGTTATGACATAATGTATGAATTCGTGGTATGTGATTTGATTTGATCTATGTGCTGAATATGGAAATATGTTGATCTGTCGCTATCTTGTAAGCTGAATATGGAATAAATCCTTATTGATTTATTCTATAAGATGATTGTTGGATAACACATATGAAAAGTGTTGTTATGGAAAATATCATCCGAAATATTTGAATATGCTTTGAATACGAATCTGAGCTTTTATATGGATAATGATCATGCTATATGAGCTTATGACCGTTGTGAAAATATATTATTGGCATGTTGATTGGTCGATAATTACATGGATTAAGTGCTTAATTTGGTAAATGATCTTTATGATTGAGTTTCCATGTGAGTGTGATTGAAAAGGTCTATATGTATGAGAAACACTTCAGATTGTCGAGTACCTAAAATTTGCGAAAGTACGAATACGAGAGTTTGAGCAGAAGTACTGACTGTACTAAGATATTCCAACCTCCCACCATATATTCTGTCTTCGGATGTGTTGTCTTCGGAAGTGAGCAATACGCAAAGAGGCAAGGTCGACGTTTACGCACACGTGAAGGGAATGACGAGTTCCGGGATCCCTTCGGTAGCGAGCTGTGTCCTGTCAGGAATTGGAGATTCCCAGGAACAAAACTCGTCGTGTGGTAACCTAGTTGTGTCTAGTGTTTCGACTTGTTCGGTTGTGTATTGGGCCAAACAGTCAGTTTTGTAACCAGCTAAGGTGATATTATAGTGATTGATTAAACTCTTGAGGAGCAAACCTCAAGGAGAAAACTCCAGTTGGGGATATAACCTCTATAAAAATCCTGTCTCGCATTTACTTTTCAGTTATTTCCTATTTTCTGTGAGACAGAACCAATACACATCTGATGTAACTAGGATATATCAAGCATCTTGGTCACTTGCATAAATAGAAATCTCTAGGACATTACTTCACAGGATTCTTACGAAGAAGAAGCAAAATCTTATAAAGCCTAATTCACCTCCCTCTTAGGCACATTTTTATCTTCACGCAGAATGATAAATATTAAATTTAACTTAGGAAACAATCAAGATAAACGTGATTAAAGCATATATTCAGGACGGATTGATCCTATTCATGCGATCGATTTATCTAATCAGTATGAATCTAGTTAAGGTAGAAATTTTTAACGTACGCACTACCCGTTATTCACGTACATCTAGCAACCCTATGCAAAAGTAAACCAATCAACTATATTCCTATATGACTGTAGTTACTCCGCATGCATTCGCTTTATGAGTTTCCCAGAGTACAGACGCTTTCGGCGCATAAAATCTCAAAAACCACACGTACGAAACCGAATTCCATATCTGATTGATTTTACGTCGTGGTATTCCTTGTTTATTGTTCTAACCAGTTTACTTACTTATTCAGTTTCATAAACCAATCAAGAACCATGCATATGATGATCAAGCACAAACGAGAAATACGTAGCTCATACGATTAAATAAAATAACATCAATATTACGAATTCATAATCCGATCTAGTACGGCCTTAATCACATTATAAACTTAAGCACACATATTAAAATATGAAAACAAAAACGATTCAAAGGAATGCATAGTTGCGAACGTCTGAATAAAAGTATAAACCGTCCCTTACGATACACGAATCGTTATGCGTCGCCTCGGTGGCTCCCGTCATGTGAGTAACATTTCTACCGTCCTCTTGGCCGAAAAAGTCGTATATGTTGGCTTCGACTCTCTGTTCCGTTCTCAGTCATGGGAGAAAAGGATTGTGAGGTTTATGCTTAATTTGGTTCGTGAGAGCAGCCTTCTTCGTGTGTAAGGTGTGCGTGGGAGAAACTCGCGATGAGCTGCCTGCTTTTTTTCTTTAATGGCCTTAGCTCCCCACTCTTTATGTGCAAGTCTTCTTCCTTCATTCGAGGTGTATAATAGAATTATCCTTGACTTCTACTTCGTCTGTTGCATGTACTTTGTAAGAAATCCACACCCTTATCAATTCTTAATTTTCAAGACTTAGTAAATAGAAAATCTGCCCCATATATTTGATAGCCGTCTTCGAGCAGCCATTTGTTACAAATATCATCTTTAGTGGCTTGGTATGTGACTTGTCTCCTATGATATGTAAAAGCCATTGTGGCATTATTAATTTATTATCCATCTTGAGCCGCGCAAAAGGCTTGTGTGACTTTTCTTAAAAGTTACGTATGGTCTAACCATGATTCAGCATCATATTTCCGTCCGTATACTAGAATGCTTAATCTTTCTCGGCTCTTTCTATCTCCGAACTTCCCTTTTTGTCAATTTTCTCCGGTATCTAGGGATGACAATTTTTTTTGGATCCGGTCCATACCCATAGGACCCTACCCAGTACTTATGGGTATGGATCTTTAAAAATTAAATTTAATGAGTATGGACTAGATCCAGACCCAATTAAATTAATTTGGGTCTTAAATGAGTATACTCATTTACCCATTTACCAGAACAAATGGGTGTTCGCAATTCCGTATACCGGCCGAACCGACAGAAAAACCGAAAATTCAGTACAAACCCAATATCGAACCGAAAATTCGGTTCGGTATTCGGTTCAAAAAAAACTAAATTTTTGGTAATTCGGTTCTATAAAGATATATTGGTTCGGTAAACCGTACTGAACCGAATTACCGAATTTCCTATTTTATATTTAAATCTATTAAAATTAAAACATTACTTTATATTAAACATAAAGTGACGGCTCAACCCTTTTGTTTTATTTATTTTTTATATATGTTTTATTTTTAATTTTTAATTTTCTTATTTTTTTAAAGAACGGTTAACCGGAAAAACCGAATTACAATTCGGTATAACCGAATACCAAACCGAGTAATTTGGTTCGGTATTCGGTTTTGAATTTATTCGCACCGAGATTTCGGTTCGGTACGGTTTCTACCGAACAAACAGCCCTACCAAAACCATTTAAACTAAAGGTTATTCTATTCAGTTCGAAGATGACATTTGAATATTGGACTTGGACTTGGAGCATGGATTTACTAAATGAAATGCATAGTTTTTTCGTTTTCGTAATTCTAAAACATCAAACTTCGTAATCATTTCTTTTTACAGCTTAATGACTATTACTATCATTATTATTGTTATATCAATTGATACTATCAAAATACTTATTGGCTCATTTAGTTAATTTTCTGCTAAAAGTTAAAGATTCGTTTAATACCCAATTAAGACCCGTTAAATTTAATGGATTTGGGTTCATACCCAATTAATTGTACCCATCAAATATTGAATAGGATCCATACCCATCTATTTAATTGGGTTTGGATATGGGTCTAAGTGGACTATCCATACCCTACCCGTTGCCATCCCTACCCGTATCTGCCAACAAAATATATATTGTTAGGCGGAAAATATTCGAGGCAATTTCAATAAATAACAAATAATAGCGCGCTTTTAGATGGTATAAAATTATGTAAAATCATAAGTTATAATAAATACTAGTTTAGAATTATGATAATTGAAATATCTAGTTGAACTTCATCGAAGATCCTAAAAAAAATCAAGAACATTCGATTTATTACAAGATGTCGAATAAAATTTCCAAGATTTCAACGGTTCAATAGATGGGAAGCCATTATTATTGACTTGAATAATCAACACCTCAATAACACGTGTGGCCACATTCCAAATTTTACCTACACCCATTAAATTATATTCCGTCCTTGTCCGAAAAATCCACTTCGATCTTTCGTCCAAAAATCAATACGCGTTTTCTCCGCAATTTCTTCCCTTCCTCACAATTTGACCACAACTCATATATAAATTCATTCATTTAATCTAATCTCAAACTTTCCTCCCTTCGCCAACACACATTTATTCCAATCAATTAATCCAGAAAAAGAAAATGTCTCACCATCCTCCCTCAGCCGCCGTCATACCTCTCCTCCTCCTCCTAGCCACCGCCGCCATCACCGCCGTGACCTCCATCGGAGTCAACTACGGTACCCTCGGAGACAACCTCCCACCGCCGGCGCAGGTGGCGCAGTTCCTGAAGCAGCAGACCACCATCGACAGCGTCAAGATCTTCGACGTGAACCCAGAAATCCTCAGGGCCTTCGCCGGCACCGGCATCTCCGTCGCCGTAACGGTTCCCAACGGCGAGATACCCAACCTGACAAACGTCCGCTACGCTCGCCGCTGGGCGGCGGCGAACCTCAAGCCGTTCTACCCTCAGACGAAGATCAGCTACGTGCTTGTCGGAAACGAGATTCTCCATTGGGGCCCACAGAATCTCAGGGACAACCTCGTACCCGCGATGAGATCCCTCCACAAAGCTCTAACCCTCGAGGGGATTAAGGATGCTAGGGTCACCACCGCCCATTCCCTCGGCATCTTAGAGAGCTCAGAACCGCCGAGCTTGGCCAAGTTCCGGCCAGGTATTATATAAATATACTAAGTTGTCTCAGATTAGCAGATTGAAACGAGGGTTTTTTTCTTTCTGATAATCTTCCTAGGATGGGACAAGGCTGTCTTGGCGCCGATGCTACAGTTCCACCGTGAGACAAAAACTCCGTTCATGGTAAATCCTTACCCATACTTCGCCTACAGCCCAGAAAAGTCGGACTTTTGTCTCTTCAAGGCGAACAAGGGCTACCGCGATCCTTACACGAAGAGGACGTACGGAAACATGTTCGACATGCTCATGGATGCTGTCTACATGTCCATGAAGAAGCTGGGATATGCTGACGTGGAAATAGCCGTCGGAGAGAGCGGCTGGGCATCCATGGGAGAGACCTTCGAGCAGCCAAAGACCTCCGTCGATAATGCGGCGGCGTACAACGGCGGGCTGGTGGCGAAGTATAATTCCGGCGCCGGGACGCCGTTGATGCCCAGGAGGAGGTTCGACACTTATCTTTTTGCGCTGTTCAATGAGAATCAGAAAACGGGCTCTTTGGCTGAGAGGAATTTCGGGCTTTTTAGGCCCGATTTCACCATGGTTTACGACGTTGGGATTATGCGCAATGGAAAGGTACGCTGCCTTTGAAAATGACTATATCATCGTCATTCATTTACATTCCCATCATATTCGTTTTTTTTTTAAATTCGTTTATCTTTTTTTTTTTGTCTTCTTGGCATCGTCGTCGTCGTAGCATCTAGTGTAGAGTTTTGTTAATTATTAATGTTTTATTATTATTTTTACTTTTTTGTGGCGGTCACATGCGTTGATTATGGGCCGCTTACTTAGTTGACAACAGCTAATTTAAATCGTTGATTTTGTAGTAAATTAAGCTCGAAAGTTGAAAGGATCTGACCGTTGATTTCTTGGTTTCATAATCTTTTTCTTTATTCATTGGCTTACTTTTGTTTGAACATGGCTATGATAATCAATTTTACTTTGAAAACACCCTTCTTTGTCGGCCGATCTTTATGCTTTTCTTTTTTTCTTTTTCCTATTGTGCTTTTCCTACTCTCAAAAATAACAATTACTCCCTTAGATTTTAGAAACATTTCACTTTAGAATTTATTTTTTAATTTTAATTAAAAAAATCGTTTAACCGTTTTCAAGAAAAACTATCTCGATTATTTCCTATTTTACCCCTCCTTCAATAGAAGTAGTTAAATTAAATAGGAGAATATATTAATTATATTAATGATATAAGAGGGACTGAGGGAGTATGCTGTTGACATTTGGCAACTATAAATTCGTTTTTAGTTTAACCATAAATGTTGTTAGTTAACATTACATAGTGGTCACGGTTCGTATCCACGAGCTCTGGGTGTGAACTCTGAAATCCACGTTCAAAGCTAGATGAAATGAAATCTGCCTAAACTAGTCTCTCCATATTAGAAATAAAATATACAAAATTAAAATATATATATATATAGTAACATATATATATATATATATTAACGTATGCATATTATGTTCATGCAGACAGGCAATAAGGTCCCTGCAGCACCTTGGTCGGGCAATGACAAGAAGTGGTGCGTTCCTAAAAACGGGTCGCCCGACCCGGCATTGCAGGCGAATATAAACTATGTGTGCAGTCAAGGAGAGGTAGACTGCGGGCCGATCCAGCCGGGCGGGTTGTGCTTTGACCCGAACACTGTTTGGGCACACGCCTCTTTTGTAATGAACTCTTACTACCAAAGACAAGGCAGAAACGATTTTAACTGCGATTTCTCTGGCACTGGTCTTCTCACCTCTTCTGATCCGAGTAAGTTAGTTAGTTGATCATATGTTAAATAACGTATTTTTTGCTATTTAATTTTCAACGTTTGTAATGAGTTTGTCATGGCTTGCATGCTTGTTTTATTAGTTGTTTTTTTTTTGCTAATGTGCGTTTCCTTTTTTTTTCAGGCTCGGGGAGTTGCAAGTACGTTTAAAGTGGTGGCGTAAAATATATCTGAAGTATGTGGCATTTTTATTTAGTTACAAGATTGAAAATTATAATTAATTCATTTATTGAGCGATTCTTAGGCTTCGCCGGTTTGTCTTCCTTTGTTGACTAGTTAACATCGATGGTTTTCGTGGAACTGAAAAACGGCACATAACTGAATATTTATCGCATCATATCAATACTATTTGCTTAAAAAAAATGCATCCCAAATAATTTCAAATAGTCCCCATTAAGATGCTGTCTGTTAAAAGCACTTGTGAATAATAATAATAACGGTCAATGTTCAGTGTAAAATGTTTAATTTCTCAAGTTCATTCTATCTAATTATGTATCTTTTAGGATTTTCTGAGTTTTGTTACGAATATATAAAGCAGCACTAAGTAGCAATTAGCAAATAAAGTGAAGAAAAGAATATCGTACATCTTATTCGGATCTCAATTATTCAGAGTTCATAGTTACATAAAAATAACCAACCGAAGGTAAAAAAAATCGAGTTTCATGGAATCTCAAGGCACCGAGGCTTATATTTGTAAGAAACATTTTTCTTAAAAAAATAAGGAATTCATTTCATCAATCCACATGGATACAAAAATACAATAGAGCAATACCCAAAGTGTTATAACATAATTGACTATTACTATTGCGTAAATGTCCAGTGATAGCACAATATCCATTCTAAAAGCGTCAAAAAAGGGGAAATAACCCCTAGGGGAACTCCATGAAGGGAGAAAAATACTCCCACGAGGGGAGGGGAAAGACTCCCCCGAAGGGGAGAAAAAACTCCTACGAAGGAGAGGAACCTCCAACAAAGAGGAAACTCCCCCGAGGAGAAAACACCGCACGACACAAACAGGCGAGCGGTGCGGGAGGCTGACGTCGACAGCGGCGGCCGGTGACAGCAGACGGAACGCGGCGGTGGAGGAGCATGCCGGCAGCAGACGGCGGCCGACGTTGGGCGGAGATCTCTCCCGATCCAGCTGAAGCTCGGCTGACTACGGCACCTTTGGCGACCTCTGCGGCTGACCTCATGGCTGGCGTAGGCGGCGCCGCGTCTGGTAGCGACGAGGTGGCGACGGGCGGCGATGGAGGCGCTTCGTCTGCATGCGGGAGGCGGTGGTGGGTGGTCGAATTTTTTTATTTTTAACCAAACAGATGAGAAACTACAAACTAAAACAGACAAGTAGATCTCCCCCTACCTCCATTAATGGAGGAGGGGAGGAGGGGGCGGCTGTTTTTTGGGTGGGGGGATTAGAGAGAGAGAGAGAGAGAGAGAGAGAGACTTATGGTGAATTAACCTCTTTGTTGTTGTAAGAAACTATGATCACATGTTTATCGTATGGTTGAAAGATAAGTCGAGTCGTCTCTACTAACATATAATTTTCGTGAAATATAATTATACAACTAATACTAATAAAAATAATAAATTGCAATATTAATAATAAGGTGTATCTACACTTGAATACTCAAAAGAATAAAACATTATAAGTTCAATACCATGTCAAAAAAATCTATATATAGGTATCTAGTAGAACAATTTTTTTAAAATTTTTAGGCATGAGGTGGTGGCAATTTCGGAACACCTTAATTAAGCGTGGCATTACTAGTCATGTACGTCTACTAAAAAGAGCAAAAGACACTTTAGCCAGAGTTAACACGTGTGCGCGGATATCGTGATTTGGACCAAATTTTTTTTCCTATCATCCAACTAAGTGCCACCTACATAAAGGAAAAAAAATTAAATGATAAGAATAATTAAACAATTCTAATAACGTAATAACAATCTAATTAACAGTAATTATTAAGTAAAAAAATCTATCTTCAAGAACGAGCAACAACACGATCTTGATAGTCGAATTTTTTCTTCAAATCATAGAACCTCATTTTTTCTTTCAAAACTCTGCAGAATCGAGCATGTAACCCAAACAAATCGAGTCATTCACACCAGTAAAGCGTGCATCCTTGTTCCTCATAACTCCATTTCATTACCACCATAATTTTGGGGTTTACGTGAAAAACGTCTCAATGTCTTCATCCAAAGCGGCTTGTATTATTGCCAGTGGCAGTCCCGGGAGATTGAGAACTTCATGGTCGGAAAAGAATTAAGTCGTCGATTCGACTCTTGTCGAGATTACAAGATGAGCAATTTTTAGTTTATTTTGTCTTCATTTTCTTGTAATCGCTCACCTCATTTTATAGGTATTTTTAGTTAATTGCTAATTACTTAGTTGTTATTATATAATTATAATTCTTTTCTTATCATTTAATTTTTTTTCTTTACCTAGGTGGATGTAGCAAAAAAAATTGGGTCCAAATCAGCAATTCCAATGCACACGTGTAAATTTCGGCTAAACCGTCCTTAAATTTCTCTTTTTATTAAACTTGGAGAACAAAACATGATCCGCTTAATTAAGGTGTCTCGAAATCGCCACCACCTCAAATAATAATTAATTAAGCTTAAAGTTTTTACATATAGCTAGCCATTTTTTTGTTAGTACCATTTTATCACCGTTTACGTATCTTGTTATACGTATATTATATATCATATCATGTGTTTATGTGGTATCTAATTTCTAAATATTTTGTGTGATATCTCAGTAAGTATGACGTACGTTTCAATGGTATCAGCCAAATGCAGGGCCGGATTTGGGCCCGTGCTTCCTGGTCTACAGCACAGGGCCCAAATTTTTTGGGTTCACTTTAGGGCCACATTTCAAGGTTTATTTCTTTATAAATATAATTTTTATTCATTATTTTATGGCCCATTAAGCTATTTTTTTTAAGAAAAAACGACTTCTATAATGGCCCAGTAAGCTATAAATAATAAAAAAAAAGCCCAAGTAAATATAATAACAATTAAACTTTCTATTTATTTATATTAATATGGGACCTCCAATGTCACTAGAACTGGGGCCCATAAATCGAAAAAAAGCCAAATGGGTACTTATATGTAAATATTTTATTTTATTTTATTAGGTACCTACACCGCACATAATAAAAAGTATGAGAGATGACTAATTTGATTTTATTTTAATGTTAGATACGTAAGTGTAATCTCCTAATAATATACTAATAAATAATCCCTATAATATATTCCCGATATAAAATGGAACAGTGGAATATCCAATTGCACAAACATAAATAATAATAATAATAATAATAATAATAATAATAATTAGATATAAGAAGGATCACTCGCTCGCTACACACCAGACGTTACCAGAAACAAGAAGATTTCGTTATTGCATAGAAATTCTCGTTACTATCGAAGACATGGGCAGAAATTCTTCGTCGGAGGAAACTGGAAATGCGTGAGTCTCAGATCTGCTCATATTTCTTCATAGATCTTATTTTTCATTTGATCGGTGACGTTTAATTAGGTCATGACCTCAGTTTTTTTCTTTTTGTTGATGCTCGATCTAAATCGCGTTACTGCGTTTTACGTTAGAGATTTCTAATTCGAGCGTAGCACGATGCGATCGCTGTTTCGAGAGATTTGATTTTCCCCTAATTTTTCGACTCCATTAACTCTTCAGTCGCTGAATGATTTTTCGTTTAGCTTGTCATATAAGTAGAGGCAGCTCTAGCTTCTTTGGTAGGAAATTGCTTGAATTTCGCTTATTCGAAAGACTCTTAAGGCCGTTTTGGTTTTATGTAGAATGGAACTGCTGAAGAAGTGAAGAAAATTGTGTCAACATTGAATGATGCTCAGGTGCCATCCCAAGATGTTGTTGGTTAGTGAATATATCATATTACACGCGTTCTTATATAAAACCTCCGAAAGGATTTAAATTACCTTCATTATCTATTCTTATATGATTGATATGATTTTGAGCTGTATTCTCGTGACTTATTGCACAATATTTCCATCACCAGAGGTTGTCGTAAGCCCGCCATTTGTGTTTCTTCCTACTGTGCAAAGTTCCCTCCGACCTGATTTCCATGTGGCAGCACAAAATTGTTGGGTTAAGAAAGGAGGTGCTTACACTGGTGAGGTCAGGTAAGCTTTCCGACATCCATTAACTTGTCGTTTTTCATAAATCCCATGCTTTTATAACTTTGTGGGTTCGGGTGAAAGCTACCATTGTTGCTACTCTATTTAATCGGATGCTAGAAACACTTACAAGGTTTGGCAATTATTCTGATGTAGTGCTGAAATGCTTGTCAACCTCGGCTTGCCCTGGGTTATTCTTGGTCATTCTGAGAGAAGAGCTTTGTTGGCTGAATCCAATGAGGTAATAATGCTCCTTCATAGTCTTCTTCTGTGGTGGTTGGATTTCCAACATTTAAATATGTATGGCATTGTGTTAGATTGGAGCTTTCAATTGTCTTCTTACATCTGCTATATCGGTTTTCAGTTTGTCGGAGACAAAGTTGCTTATGCACTTTCTCAAGGTCTGAAGGTTATTGCTTGCATTGGTGAATCTCTTGAGCAGAGGGAAGCAGGAACAACCTTGGATGTCGTTGCTGCCCAGACAAAGGCCATTGCAGGTCTATCTTAGGCTGTTCTCTGATTATTTCCATTCAATATTCCAAGTTACCACGTTTCTTGATTTCGTCTAAATAAATAAATTGATGCTACTACAGAACGTATTAAGGATTGGAGCAATGTTGTCTTGGCCTACGAGCCAGTCTGGGCTATTGGAACTGGGAAGGTCGCTACGCCCGCTCAGGCTCAAGAAGTAAGTCTTTTGTTTCAATTTTTTGACTTTCGCAATTCGCATCTCAAAAGCAGAGATGGAATAAAGCTCAAGACTTGTACTAAATATCTTATCACCCATAACTATAGGTGCATTTGGAGTTGAGGAAATGGCTCCAATCTAACATAAGCCCTGAAGTTGCTGCTTCGACCAGGATAATCTACGGAGGTATTTTAATCAATTATACTCCTTAGTCCTTACTAGGGAATTCTCTCAATCTATCCATATGTCTAGTTCCAACTTAAACTGATTGTTTAATTATTAATAAACAAAAATGGCATAAAGGTTCTGTCAATGGAGGAAACTGCAAGGAACTCGCTGGGCAACCCGATGTTGATGGATTTTTAGTCGGCGGTGCTTCGTTGAAGGTAAGTAGTAATGTACTTCGTTAGTTTCGAAGAATTCTCTGCTCTATCACCGTGTGAATGTTTCTTAACCACAGTTTCTTTTCATTCTATTGTTTTGTTGTTCTTAGCCTGAGTTCATCGACATCCATCATCAAGTCTGCAGAGGTGAAAAAAGGTACTTGAGAGGCAGGTTAGTAATAACATGAGTTTTTCGCAGATGCGTTGTAATAATAATCGTTAGCCCGCGACATTTCGGGACTGCTTTTATGTTTGTCTTCACTTTTTCGTGATTTTGTGTTTATGTTGTTATAGACGGTGAATTTCAATAAGCTCATATTTATGTATGGCTTTAGACCATCTCCAAACATACTGCAAAACCCAAAAATGTTCCTAAAATCATGGCAAACGAATCCAAAAATGAATCACAAAATGGGTTTTGTACTTTCTCTCTCATTCAACAAACGCATAGATGCGTTTGAACTTAGAATGCATAATACGCGTCGTAACTTTAGTAATTTCATTTAAAGTCCTTTTAATTGTTTTAATATTAAAATATCCTTATAAAAAATAAAAAAATATATAAAAAAGTAATGAGAAAGTTTCTTAAATACTTTACTACCAATTATTTTTTATTTATTTAGATGTAATATGTTATTAAAATATTTTTTGGAAGTTATAAAATATGTGGACAATATTGAAAAGTTGTAAAAATTGATCAAGAAGTAATATTTCAAAAATAGTCTGAGTTTGAAATTGGTTTATCGGTTGGAGAAGAACTGCTGCATTTTGAGTTTGAGTAAATAAAAAATTTAGTCTTTAGAATTTTCACTAAATCCGTTTTGGTCTCCTAGCTTGGATTAGTCTAAAAACTAGTCAAGTATGTTTATACGAATTATATATCTGCTTGCAAATGCAAAGGAACCCAATAATGGTAACTTCATTAAAATTTCCGAACCTTTAGCCTAAGACCATTCCAACCGAGAAACGCATTCTCAAACTCAAAATGTAGTAATTCTTCTTCAACCGAGAAACGCATTCTCAGACTCAAATGACTATGTAATATTCACTTCCACACCAACTTTTAAAAAGTTCAATACTGTCCACATATTTTACAACTTTACGAATTAGACTACAAATATTATTTTAGATTTACTCACAAGTTAAAATTAATAATAATTATACATATAAAAAGCATCGATTAATGTTTATTAAAAACACGACAACTACAATATATTTATACATATAAAAAGCATCGAAATGTTTATTAAAAACACGACCACTACATAACACAAGAAACAAAAACTAATTCGAGGGGGGCCTAGCGCCTAAGCGGGCTAGGTGGAGCCTAGGCAATATCTAGGCGAAAATTAGATGGTTATTTACCAATAGTAATATCCAATAAAAAAATAAGCCCACTAGTCATAAACCCTTAGGGCCCGTTGGTTGGGATATTAGGGGGGTTTAGGTGGGTTAGCATTTGTCTACAGCCGTCATCATCAACCCATCACCACGTTTGCTTTCAAGATAAAAAAAACAGTATTGACTTCAAATAAAAATACGAACAAAATAAAAGAAGGAATACGAGTAAGAACTGAGTAGTAACATGAATAAAATAAAACAAACAATATTGAATTTACAACATAGAAAAGCAAAACACCGTTGCGATCATAGCACAATAATGAAAAAACATCTACACACTATTGATTATCTGAGTAAACGAGAAGAACATCATCACCCTATTGCTATTATCAAAGCACGATAACGAAAAGAATTCTTAAATTCGGGACTAGAATAATCAAAAGAAAACAGAGATTGCATACCTTAATCGGTATTGTAGAGGACGCACATTATGAACGGCAACCCCTAAACCACTAATTTATAAATTCCAAAATAAAATAAGGATAAAACTGTAATTTCATTTAATTTAAATTTAATACCAAGTAAACCCATTTACCAAACACATCCGAAATTATTATTTAAACCTATTAACCAAACACTAAAAAAATGTATATCCTTCATTATTTAAACCCAACTAAAACTAATACTGTTTAAACTCATCCCTCCAACCAAATGGCCCTTAGATTTACATTTATTTAGGTTTTCATGTATTCTTCATGTCATCACCGCACACACCCATCATCTTCTTCACCTTATCACCTTCTTCACCACAGCTTCCTCTGATTCCGTCTTCCTCCCATTACGCATCAATTCGAGATAGGCGATATCTCACCTCGGCGACAAACCATGATTTGGTTTAGGTAAGGTTGGGTTTTTTATTTTAACTTTGCCGATTAGTTCACCGGAAAAACGTCTTAGGCGCCGATAAATCGCCGTAGGCGGCGAGTAATCGGCGTTTCCGTTTAGGAGACCCGATTAACGAGTTTTCAGTGCGTTCAAGGTCGAGCAGCGTGCCGCATTTTACAACACTGCTTGTATGTGAGTTCTCCTTTTGATTCATAAAACTTTCTAACCAGATTGATAAATTCAAATGTTTGGGGGCTAGTATGCAATTTAGGAAGTATCAAACGCAAACTTTGAGATGAAACGCATCTTTGGGTTTGAATCATGAGAGAGAAAGTGAAAATCCCTTTTTGGGTTTAGTTTTGTGTTCGGTTGGAGTAATTTTACTCCATGTTTTTGGATTTTGCAGCTCCATTAGAGATGCTCGCTGGCATTTTTGGTACCGAATGTTCTTGCAGAATTAATGCACGCCAATATTTCTAAAATCGATGAAAGGAGAAACTCAGTTGACCTTGACACAAAAACTTCGTACGTTGTCGATTAAATTTATAAAAATTAGAAAACGGTAAAATAAACCAATTGATCTTTTACAATGATGGACTCTACAACGAGAGACAGAGTAAGAGATTAAGGTTATTTGGCCGAGTTACTGCTGTTTGCCATTATATAATTGTGTTGCTCGGTCAGAACTTAAAAAGACCCATAAATGTTTGTCGGAAGATTGCTGAAGGTTTTTTCCATTTGTTGGTCCTAGTATATCCAACTAAAACACATTTCTAGCATTTTAACCACGAAAATAATGGGAAGAATTTAACTTATCGTGGGGGCGTGCGTGCGTGTTCTTGAGAGGGGTTTGGAGCTTCTCTCACAAAAATTATTTCTCTGTATTTCTCACACACTCACAAGACCCTTAACTATGTGTTAGGGTTTTAGTACTTATACCACATGTTGGTATATTGTACTTGGGCCCTTGTAAGCCCATTACAAATAAGCTCACTAGGCTTTACAAATAAAAGCCGAGTTCACTTAAATAAAATTACAAGGCTTAGATAAAATAATTAATTGAACACAATAAAATATTCCTAACAATCTCCCCCTTTGTGTTCAATTTACAGTTAAGCGCTGGTTATCTTGGTCTTGTAATAGTCCTGAGTCATCAAAGAACACGTATCAGAGTTGCATACGCGAAAGTTTGTGCATGCGTGTTCTTCTTCAATCACATCCTCCTTTGTCTTGTCTTGTGACCTCTTCCTTACAAGATCTTCAAGCTCACCGTCTCTTGAACTTCTCTTCTCTTACGTGTTCAAAGCTGCTCGATGGATCGTCTCTTTTTGTGTTCGATCTCTCCGTGGATAGTCACCACTCCCCCTATGTTTGTTCGACCTTTCGTTGGGATTGGAGAATTCTCTATAAATTTGGAGAGACGTACACTAGTTGAATATTCTCTTTAGGTGTTCCAGCTCTCCCTTCACTTGTCGCAACTCCCCCTACATTTGTTCAACCTTGTATTGGGATTGAGAGTTTTCTTTAAACTCGAAGAGCTGTACACGAGTCGGCAGCTTTGATGCTTGAAATCCATGCTGAAATTGTTGGTCGTATCTTGTTATTTGAGTCTGATCTCTTCGTTCGATTAAGGCGTTAACATCAGTCGTTGGACTCTATGATCTTCGCTTGATTCTTTGACAACGCTTGATATTTGGCATTTTCTAATCGGTATTGCACTTTGTCGTGGTGTTGCTCCCATTTTGCTTTGGTAACCATCCCCCTCAAGATCGAGCTAGGGCGATCGTCATGTGATGGGTCAAAATGGGGCATCATCTTTGGCAAGATGATTGTGTTGTCGGGACAAGATAATGGAGTTGCTTGGTGGTCACGATTACTCTACTTCTTGGTGTCAGATTCGTCATCTTCGAAGGAAGTTGTCTGGTTCGGCCTCGAAGAAGCTTATTTGGCTCTAGAAGAAGGTAGGCGTGGAGTGTGTTTTCTGACAATGTGTTTGGGCTCCTTGAGATTATCCATTCAATTGCATGAGAGCCCGGCTTCATAGTGGTTGGCGTGGCAGAAGTAGTGGATACTCAGGTTAGTCTTCTCCTACGCTGGACTTGAAACATGGTGAATCTTCTTCTTCACGGCTCCAGATTCGTCATCGCCGAAGGAAGTTGTCTGGTTCGACTTCGGTGAAGCTCGTCTGGCTCCTGAAGAAGGTAGGCGTGGGGTGTGTTTTAAGTTGTACCGAGGCTCCTTTGGAATATATATCTTTTAAGTGTTGTAGAGCCTGGCTTCAGAGTGGTACGCTCGGCGAAAATTTGGTGGGTGGTCCGACCTATTTGTTTATACGTATCCCCTTCTCCCCCTCATGGCGATTCGTATCAACGAGATCGACATGCTTGTATAGGAGGCGAAGGAGGACACACACGACAGGTCGGTGCGGGTAATAACCAGACAGAGCCACTAAGGCAATCCGTCGACACGAGTTCAGAGTTAAACTCTGAGACGCAGCCTGTAAGAATAGGGCTTGATAACCGGGGCCACTTAGGCATCCCGTTAACATCTATCTAGGAGCGTAGCTCGTAGACGATGGCCTAATTCCGTAGTTGTTTTGATTGTGCCACGGCAGGACTTCCTTCCGATTATCGAAGCATGTCTTGCAATGACATATCTACGGAAGTTCAGATCTGGTCATGAAGTCCAGATGAGAAAAAGGTGTATGTGTCCTAAAAATATATAACACATTGAGATAGTGCAGACACCTAGACTCGATGTGTTCAAGAAAGTTCAGTGGTCTGGGGCTAACTACCACTAAATTCAATATCTCCCGCTTCCAAGTGAAGCAGTGATAGCATACGTGGCTCCCCGTGATTTGATGAAACATCGGTCTGTTGGGAGACGATGAGTGGGTAAGGCTCGGTTGTGCATGCGCCGTTGAACCTAATGCGGCGACTTCTACCCGGGGGCTAATAAAATTAGCTCCTGCACCTATATGGGATGGCCCGAATATTTTGTGAAACGAGGGATTCTTTGTATCTTCCGCTCTTCGATCTATCAAGAATATCCAATATGGTTTTTATGAACTTGAATCGTCACTAACACTCGGCTACGTTCCGGGGTTAGGTTCAGTTTGGTCTGACTGAACCATGGGAACTTAGAATCCATGCATCGTCAATTTGGTGAGTGCTGCTTGATCAGCAAGTTGGAGCAGGTCGGTTGAGATCATCTTCGTGATAGTGTACGGTTGTCACGCCTTTTGGAATTCTTGAACTCTTATAGGCTTGAGATTCGTCCTTCAAATATATCTTTGGAAGACAGGAGAATTCTTTTGAAGTAAGATTATGAGAGGATGAGGCCTTTCTTTTTCTTTTTTCCTTTTTTTTTTGGCTTCTTTTTTGTTTTTTTGTTTTTTTTCATATATATAAATATATAAATATATATGTATTATCTTAATAATAATATAATAGTAACTATATATTATATTTTTATATATTAGATATAGATATATATATATATATATATATTTTAAATCCTCCCCCTCAAATCATGCTTCTTAAAACTAAATTACTCCCCCTCAATGATGCATATTCGGATTAATACTCCCCCTCAATGCATGCATGTTTGAAAATGTAAATTATCTCCCAATTAAATAAGCGTGAGCGTATTGATTTATTTTCAGTGCAGATGCAAACTAAAGAATTATTGTTCTTTTAAAAATGCATTAGAATGTACGTTTTGCCTTTTATCGCTCTAAGCTGAAATAGGTATTTTGTGCTTCAGGTCATATGCATACAGAAAAAATTTAAGCTCGAAAATTCTTTAAGATGCATGCATAATGAAAATGTACCTATAACGTGGTATTAATGCATTTCAGCTCATGTATGCATGTGAAAATTTGGAATTTAAAGTCTTTCTAAAACATGCATAACTATAATGTACCATTAGGAGGGTCTTAGTCATTTCAGCTCATATGCATGCTAAAATTTAAAGTTCAAAATTCTTTTGAATCATGCATGTTTTTTAATGTACCCTCATGTGATTGCTCGCATCACTAGCCCGCCGTGTATGTGGAGCAACCCGAGATACCATACACGTTGGGATGTTTAGCTGCCCTCGTCGCATACCAGTCATGAGTGTGGAGCAGCTTTCTTAGTACCTACTCATGCTGAGAGGTGTGTAGTTGTTCACTAGGTGTTCTTGAAGAATTTTCAAAGTAGGATACCGAGTTTATAAAATGAGGAGTTCGAAGATGTGTGGTGCTGTTAGTTTCGAAGATTTCAAAGTGTGGAGCCAAAAATTCCGTATGCAAAAATGATTTTCTAAGATGTATGTCTTCGAAAGAATTTGAAGTCTTTGAGTCGCAAATTGGAATTTGGCTTGGACCGCGAATTGAGTTGTGGTTTGCGAACTGAATGATCCGCGAATTCAAAGTTGTTCGCGAAACAGAAGAGGGTTCGCGAAATTTGAGTTTCAATAACACGGGAACTGAGCTCGCGAAACTCTAGTTCTTAAGCTGACCCGCGAAACTTGATGACCTCATGAGGCTGATTCGTGTATACAATTTTGGGAAAAGTGACAAAAATCGGGCAATTTGGTATATATATGTATATATATATATATATATATATATATATAAAAGATGCATTGTAGCACGTTAGATCGATTGAGGAGTCGGGCGATTGTAAGAATCCAGCGATTTGATAAATCAGGCGATTCTGAAGAATCGACGAGAGGTATTTTAACAAAGTGATTTTGTCGATTCCGAAATCGGGCAATTTTGATGAATCGGGCGATTTGACAATTCGGTCGATTCTAGTATTTGATGGAAAGTGATTGTGTCAGGCAATTTTGATAGATCAGATGAATTGAATCGATTGAGAAATCGAGCGAACTGAGGAATCGGACGATTTGAAGAATCGCCGAGGATATTTAGAAGTAGTTGAAATCGCCGAGAGATTAAGTTGAAATCGGGCGATTTTGAGAATGATCAAATTTTTTATTTTTTTATAAAAGACTTCGACTCAAAAAAAATCAATTAAAGAAAATCTGAGTAAAATCACCCTAACACTGACATATGCGAGATTTTCAATTAATATGTAACACAGAGTTCAAAATTTTTCCCAAATTAAATGTCAAATCAACTTAGTTTTTCAAAGTCGATTTATGTGACGCAAAATCCAAACGACGAAAGCATCGCTTTCACTCGCAGCGCTGAGCTCTCAAGTCAAAGATCCGTCGATATCATTTATCATGCTTGTCGGGACTATTATGATTTCGTTGGTCGGTTTACGCCTATAAATAGACACGATTCGAGCAGCACAGTAATGCCATAACAAAAAAATCTAGCTGACGGAAATGAACTGGAATCAGAAGCAAGACGATGAAGAGAACGATGAATATGCCAAGTTAAGGCGTCGTTTTAACCGCAATTTGGAGATGTTAGTGCTCGAGATTTGGCTTCTCATGTGCTTGTTCGTCGTTTTAATGGCTGTGCTGTTTTGGGTCCTGACAATGCGTACTGGTTTTTGAGGCTGTTTTGGGTATTTTGATAATGTAATTTTCCTAGTTCGCGTTATGAAAGTGGTTTTCGCATTTTGAAGGTGTTTTGCGTATTTGAGTTGTAAGTGTTTTTTTTTTCATTTGAAAGGATGTACGAATCGTTTAAAGACTAGTTCGCGAAACACATCTACTCCCCCTCAATATTTGAAGTTTTGGGAATTTGAATCTCAAAGATAAAAACTTAAAGCAAAGAAATATTTTAATAAATAAAAATATTTCCCCGATTCTTAAGTTCGGGCGATTCAAAAGTTGCAAAGGAAGTTTCGAGTGATGCTCAGTTTCGGGCGATTCATAGGCTCGGTCAATTAATTTTATAAAAAAAATCCAAAGCAGTTCCGAGCGATTCTTAGTTCTCCGAGAAAAACATAAATTAATTTGAAATTTCAGTTCAAAATTTTATAAAGGTAAAAGTGACGAAATATTTCAAAACCTCCCCCTAAATTAATTGATTTTGTAAATTACTTAATCATGTAAACTAGGATTGAAAATGTTTTTCAGAATAAATGCAGTTCTTCCTAGATTTTACTAACATAGTATGTATGTTATTCATTTGAGCACATATGCATATTGAAAATACAGTGAAGTACGAACATGTAATTTTATGCATATTTAGAATTTACCAAATTTTTAGTGTGGTTTTAGCTGTCCGCATCCCATCCCTTAATCACGTATGTGGGGCTGCTTCAGTTACCATACGTGAGGGATAATCGTGGTTACTCGCGTCGCCAACCAGTCATAGGTGTGGAGTAACCATCTCTATGTACCTACCCATGCTGGAAACTGCAAAACATCTCAAGCAGATTTTGGTACCCATCTAAGAATGGGTCCTTTCGTATTAGATCTAGAGTTTATGCATGCGTCTTTCATAGATTTATGTCCTAAGTCAACTTTAGGTTTATCTATAGCGTTAATTGTTGATTTAGGAACCCAAATCTTTCTAATTCCTAAGGGATAACAAAGGCTAGTGCTTGCCCTAAGTTCTTGTTTGTAATCCAGATTTTCTTAATTCCTAAAACTTTAGCTTTAGCTTCAGTCTTAGGGTGCTTTGACTGGATGCTTTTGTGATCTTCTCGTTTGTCAAGTTTAGAACTGGACTTGGGAGACGATTGTGTAGGCTTTATCTTTCTGTTCGTTTGAATCTTCTCCTTTTGAGTTTGTGAGCCTAGCTTAGCAAAGAAGCGTTCGTCGTTCTTGGTTGTACGTGCATTTGCTAATCTAAAACGAGAATTTAAGGCTAGTGCATCATCATAAGAATAGTGAAAATTAGAGAGCATAGATGTTCGTACAGGTTCAGACAATGAAATCATGGATGGAGATGTGGCAATGTTAGATTTAGCTTGTGACTGATGCCTACTATGCGAATTTGAACATGATGCTCTAAATTTAATTGCCTCCTTCTTTTTAAAAGAAGGAGCACAATTTTCAAATAATAGGTGGTCGCCTGTGGCTATCTCCTTTCCTTTCATTCTATTTAAAATTTACTTGTAGGTGCATGCGAGGATAAGTTGGTACGCATTGATTTTCTCGATGCATTCTGCTTCCTTAGTATCCTAGGCTTGGTTAGAGTTTCTATTTTAGACTCAGCTAGAGACATTTGTGGAGACGTTGAAGCTATAATGTTATTGATTTGTTTTTCGAGTGAGGAAATTATTATCAATAGCACGTCATTTTCTACCTGAAAAACAATTTTTTCGGACTCTAGGGTCGAGCGCAAGTCAGATATTTCCTTAATTGCTGGTGGGATATATGCACTAGAAGGGCTGGACTGTGCTAAGTCACGGGACGTGTTCTCGAGGATGATTGGTGTTGAAGGAGGAATAAGAGCATCTAAGTAGTCATCAGACAAAGGTATTTCCCTTGTCTTGTAGCTATTATTCATGGCTTCATAGTCAAGTGGAATTTCTACTCCTGTCTTCCTATCTCCATCACTTTCTGGTGTGAAGGCCCTTAATTTAGTCATGTTAATCCCTAAATAGCTAATATCATACGAATCATATGGGTTTAGGGATTTCTTCACAGCTAGAGTAGGGTTTGGAACAAAGCCTAGGCCTGCACGTGGATCGTAGAATTCTGTGTCCTTAGGCTGGTTCAAGAAGATCGTTCGATCTGTTTGTCCTCTTTTTGTTAGGAGGTCCTCTAGCTTTTTAATCCTAGCATACAGTTTTACACGCTCTTTATTCAGGAGATCGAACTCGCATGTTTTATTGATTCGCTCGTCAATGCAAGTTGTCAATTTAGCGTTTAGCTCGCTAACCTGTGTCTTCAACTTTACTATTTCAGCGTCGCGACTGTCAATTTTTGATTGCGCTACTTCCAGCAGGCAATCAAGATTACTGATCTCTTGAAGCTGCCTGAGCAGACATTGATAATTGTTATCAAATCGAGCTTGCAAGTCGTTGATTGTCCTCTCGTGATCAACACATTTGCTCATTGTTTGCTCGTAGTTTGAGACTTTGTTAGTTAAGTCAATGACTTTTGACGCTGATTCAGCTAAAATGACTTCAGAATTAGCTAAGCTAGTTTCTAGTCTATCTACGTTTTCACGTGTCATATCTAGATCGACTATAGTCTTAGCTAGTTCATTTTCTACTGACCTAAACTTGCTATGAAGAGCCGTAAATTTTTCTTGGAGTTCGAAATACAAAAGGGGGTCTATAGATTCTACCTCCCTTTCTGAATATGCTTCCTCGTGTTTACCATCATCGTCTGCCTCCATTTCCTTTTGCTCTGATTTAGCTCCTTTCACTAGGGCTATGTTGGCTACATTTTCTTGCTCGCTTTCAGATGTTTCATCGAGCCAGCTGTCTTGTTCTGCCATCAAAGCTACTCCAGCTTTTGTTTGCTTAATCCGTCGTAATTTTCTAGAGTAGTACTCCTCACCTTTCTTTTTGGTTAGAAAGCAGTCTATAGCCGTATGCCCAGGTTTGCTGCAATTATAGCATTTGATTGGCTTTGCCCTTTTCTTACTATGGGAGTTGTGGAAGGGTGCCATTGCTTCGAAGTTTTCAGAATTTAAGCGTTGAAAACTTTTGGTGTACACCCAAAGACTGTGTGATGATTTCGAAACTTCGAGAAAATGCCAAGTCTTTTTCTATAATATGCTTGAATGTTCTAAGTAGATCGTTGGATATGTGATCGTTGACACGTTTGTGGATTTGCTTTCAAAATTTTACAAAAACGTCGTTTCACCGATAAATTTGGACCCGGAAAATATATTTTGAAATTTTTGAAAAAGGCCTAAAACAGACTGTAACTGTTGGGTTCAAATTTTCTTTCCTTTTTTTTTCACAAAAATAATTCTAAGTTTTGAAATCGATAGCAAAAATCAGGCGAATTTGCAAAGTGAAGATTCACCGAATTTAATTCGGGCGAATTGCTGTTCAAAGAGTATCAGAATCGGGCGATTGTTTGTCAAATGACTGAAATTCGCTGAGAATTTCAAATCGGGCGATTTTCAAATTCTAGCTACAGTACCAAATCGTGTGATTCAGCGATTTATATTCCTACAATGAATTTATTGAAATCGACCGATTTGCTATGTGAGGAACAAGTGAACTATTTATTAAAATCGTGCGATTTAGTGCGTGGAATTTAACTTGCTACATTTGATTAGCTACATTGAATTCGCTACAGTGAAATCGGGTGATTTGCTACAGTAATCGGGCGAATTGCTACAGTAATCGGTGAAATTTGAAATCGCTACAGTGAAATCGGGTGATTTGCTACAGTAATCGGGCGAATTGCTACAGTAATCGGTGAAATTTGAAATCGATACAGTGAAATCGGGCGAATTGCTACAGTAATCGGGCGAAATATTAAATCGCTACAGTGAAATCGGGTTATTTGCTACAGTAATCGGGCGAATTGCTACAGTAATCGGGCGAAATATGAAATCGCTACAGTGAAATCGGGTGAGCTACAGTGAAATCGGGTGATTTGCTACAGTAATCGGCGAAATGTGCTACAGTGAAACAGTCCGATTTGGAATGGTTACAGTGAAATCATCCGATTTGAACTTGCTACAGTGAATCGCTACAGTGAATTTGCTAGTGAATCGGGCGATTTGTAGCTTTAAAAACTGTGGTTACAAAAACGGGTACTGTAGCAAATCGGGCGATTTGTTCATCTACCCAATTCTGGACTGTAACTGACGAAAAGCAGATCCGATTTCTACCCAAAACTCACTCAAATCATCTGAAAAATGTTGGGTAATCACTTCAAAACACTCGAAAACAACCTAATTAGCTCTTGAGCTTGCAAAATCCGTAAAATCAACTTGAAAACTCAAGAAATGGCAGAAATTCGAACTGAAAAATAAAACCCAAAAAATTCAAAAACTTGCTCAAATCCTAACGTGTTTGCTCTGATACCACTTGTTGGTCCTAGTATATCCAACTAAAACACATTTCTAGCATTTTAACCACGAAAATAATGGGAAGAATTTAACTTATCGTGGGGGCGTGCGTGCGTGTTCTTGAGAGGGGTTTGGAGCTTCTCTCACAAAAATTATTTCTCTGTATTTCTCACACACTCACAAGACCCTTAACTATGTGTTAGGGTTTTAGTACTTATACCACATGTTGGTATATTGTACTTGGGCCCTTGTAAGCCCATTACAAATAAGCTCACTAGGCTTTACAAATAAAAGCCGAGTTCACTTAAATAAAATTACAAGGCTTAGATAAAATAATTAATTGAACACAATAAAATATTCCTAACACCATTGGTTGATTGATTATTAGTGTTTGTTATATTGATAATAAACTTGAAATTAAAATTTAATTTCAGTCTTATGTATAATAGACCAGCACACAATTCTGGCCTCCATCTTTTAGGACTCTTGAGTTTGTGCCCAAACCTAAATGCATCACATCATTCAAGAAACAGATCATAGAGAGGATTGATGTGTTCTTTTCCATCTCCCTAGTTTCTCCCTTCCCTGCGAATGAAACAACCAAAAAAACCCTATATTGATTGCCTTTTAGCAGATAAAAATATTGGCAAAAGATATAATAACTTAATGATCATGTCAAAAACTCCACGGATATATGAAGAAATATATTTACCATTCGTGGAGCAACTGCCAAATCGTTATCACCTATATACGTCGCCGTGAAACCAGCAGGACGAAGAACATCTTCGTAACTATACACAAGGAATAGAATAACATCTCAGAAGTTTTCAATGATTTAATATGGTGTATGTGCACTGAGCTAAAGATAGATATATTACTCGGAAACTGATACTTTAAACGGAGGCCCGCCCTCACGATCATCAATCTGCCAAAGGATTTAGTACTTACACATCAGAAGACATTCAAAGCAAATCAAGAAAAAAAAAAGGAAAATCTTCATCAATCACATGTGGGAGATGAAGCAAAAAAGCTTCTGCTAAGTGAACTTGTAAGTTATCCAACAAAAAATGAATGATATTCAGAACGTCTAACTAAAGAAACTCAACAAAACGGAAAAGTAAAATGAATTAAGGAATACGATAGTCGACCAACCGGGTAGATCAACGTGATGAGCTCTCCTTCAGGTTTCAAAAGATCGCTTATCCTTTTAGCCCATGATGGTCTTATCACTGGCTCGATCGCACAGAAAAACCTGGAGATGGAGAGAAGAAATCACAGCTTATCTTCATAAAAAAAAAAAACGCAATCGAATATCACCACATCAAATTCAAGAATTGCAGTGTTACTTTACAGATCTTACGTATAGTCGAATATGAGGTCAAACAACTGAGGAGGAGACCAATTGAAGAAATCCGCCTTCAAGAAAGTAAAGTGCTCTGCATTTGGCGCCCCTCTGAACAACTTCCTTGCCACATAACACACCATAAGCCAAAGAAACATTATGAAGTCTATAGTTCAATAATGTGTATAGTCAACAACACATACATATCAGAAAATTCTTACTTCATCTGCTCTACTAACGCAGCTGTCTGATATGTCTAGGCCCGTTACATGACGCTCGGCGGATGCAATAGCCACAACATCATAGCCCTGAGATGTCATATTATATTACACAGAACAACTCAACTTCCATTCCTCAACATCAAAATCAATTGACTAAGTAGCTGATAATCCATTTTTATTCCCCAAAAAGGCCACCCTTGTTCAAAAGATTACATCTTTATTTCAAACACTATGCAAAAGTGCACTTCACTCACTGTGCCACAACCAGGGATGAGAGCAACGCCTTTGGGGAGGGAATCCAGTGTTGTGGAGGTGCACGAGAACTGGCGTGGGCCGACCCAAATCCCATGGAGTTAACCCTTTCTCCCAGCACTTGTCCCAGCCATCTAAAGCAAAATTGATTCGATTGGTATGCTGAAAAACACTCGGATATATGATAAACGTAACCCTTTTTCATTCTTCTGAGGCGACTGAAAACTTACCGACGGGTTCAGAGTGGAACACTTGCTGAAATTGAGTCACTTTTGGGTTGTAAACAAAGGTTGATTGGGACGACGGCGTTGAATGATTTGGGTTATTTGCCGAGCTGTTCATCGTCTTCTTGTGCCGGCGCGTCGTTTGATTGTAGAAAGATGTCGCCGATGTGTTTCGACTTCGAAGCGGTGAACAGAGCAGTTGTCTGATTGAAGACAGCATAGTAATATGGCGTAATCGTCGGTGCCAGCCGCGGGTAAGTCTGGGAGGAGTCAATTTATTCGGATTGTTAAATTATTAAGTTACCGTATATAATATATTTTATATATATTTTGGATGTGTGTTAATTATTAGTCAATAGACATTGCTTTCATTTCCCTTAATCGGTGAGAGAATGGCAAAATCAGTCACTTTTTTAAAATACAAGTGCAAATAATTACACACATCCAAAATATATATAATTAACTAATAATTACCCTAACTAAGTTTAATTATTTTCAATTAAACATTTAATTAAAACCAACTTTCCTAGGCTAGGCCTTTTGCAGACATATCAAGCAGGTAACGTCTAGAATCTTTGCATTATATAGAATAAAATTTTTTATTAACATTATTTTATTATAATTAAAAAAATATAAAGAAGAAAAGAAGAATAAGAAAATCTATTCAAACGTTCCTTTGAATAGAAAGACAGGCAAAAAGCAACTGTGTAGTATTAAAAAATATGGTCTTTCATAAAATATTCAAACAATCACTTTGTAATAATCAATTTCTATAAAGTTGCCACACATCATCATCATTAATTTCCATTGAGCGGTTCTTGCGAGACTTTCGATCCATTTCACATGGATATCGCCGTGTTCGCTTTCGTCCGACTTTTCTCTCTGGGCGAATATACGGATTGTGTACCAGATGAAAAGGAGGCTTCCAATGAGACTCCTCTAATGGACACTCAAATTGATAAGAATATGTTGCCTCCAATATTTCAATTCCAAAATCATCTAGAACATATTCACATGGATCGACTTTAAAATACTTACACACCTAAAAGAAAATATAGAGACAAGTTTTCAATAATAACAATAACAATAACAATAACAATAAAAACAACAATAATTTGAATACTAGTAATAATAATGAACAGTAATACCAACAACAACAACAACAACAATAATAATAATACTAATAATAATAATAATAATAATAATATGATTTCATCATATACCTGCATTGCATGTGAGCATGGAATTTTGTAAACCATCCACTTGACACACGTACAAGAACATCTTTGAGATTTACATGATGAACTTGAGGGTGACGGCCTGGTTTTCCTGGAGTAACAACAGCTGCTGTCCTGGTAACTGTGTTGTAGGGGCGAACTGTATGTTTTGTAGCTTTCCTATCCCAACGACTATATTGGAGATGGACTTTTTCAGGCCATAAATGTCGTTCTTGTTTCAAGCGATCTATCTCCCTTCGATGTTCTTGGAAGTAGTCTAGACAACGCAAAAAAGTAGCTTGTGCAATAGCCGTGGGAGGTAGCCGACGAGCGCCCCTGAGTATACTATTCATGATTCGGACCAATTTGATGTAGCTGACCCATGCCTATAATATTGGTGTTACTAAATATATATCAACGTGATGAAAAATAAAGAAATCATACCTAGCACCACCATATTGAGCAAAAGTCTATTGATCTGGATTTATCTTTTTAAACCACTGATATGCCCCTTCATTTATTTTCTGAATGTTCTCCATGATGCTGTCAAACTTGCCAACATCTTCTGCATATGCAGCTGACCACGCCATGCTCTTCAAGTGAGAACTTTTGTATTTCTTCATAAAATTTGACATAACATGCCGCATACAAAACCTATAGTTGGAAGGCCTCTCTAATTAAAATGTTTTAATTGAAAATAATTAAATTTAGTTAGGGTTAAATATATAATTATCAATAAAACAATGCTTATTTGTAGTAATGAGAAAGTAGAAATTGTAATTTGAAATAGTTTTGTGGTCAAAGTAAAAAGGATAATAATTAAAAGTTAATAAGTTGTCTAGTTTTGCACCTTTGTTAAAAAGTTAACTAGATTCGCACTTAGTATTTTAGAAAGGTGACTATTTTTGCCATTCTCTCCTAAATCGGGTCATGTTTTAATGTATAATATGTATGGTTTGTCTTGATTGTATTATATGTAATATCAAATGAATGAAATGAAAAATGTAATGTACTTATCCTCTTTCTTCCTCCTCATGTCCATGTTCTTTATCATCATGTTCATGTAACTATATCAAATGGTATCAGAGCTCTCATCTTAAGGGACCAAAAGCTTCAGCAAGATCAAGATCAAACATGTCGACAAACTTCTTAGGCACCGGACCACCATTTCGAAGGGGAGAACTACCACATATGGGCCAACAAGATGAAGTCCTATCTCCAAGCTTTAAATCTATGGGAAGCAATGGAGAAAGGAGCAGATCCAACACCGTTAGGAGCAGATCCGACGATGGCGCAGATAAAGCACTTCGAAGAACAAAAAGTGAAGAAACCGAGGGCTTTATGTGCCTTCACTCGGCCTTATCGGATGTTATATTTACCAGAATTATGACGCTCGAATCACCAAAGGACGTGTGGGACAAGCTCAAGGAGGAGTTTGAAGGTAGTGATAGAGTTAAATCAATCAAACTCTTAACACTAAAAAGAGAGTTCGAACTTTTGAAGATGAATTGATGGCGAAAATGTGAAGGAGTACTCATCTAAGTTGCTTGATCTAGTAAATAAGATCAGGTTGTTTGGGGAGGATGTTGTGGATGCTAAAGTGGTGGAGATGATGGTTAGCCTCCCGGAAAAATTTGAAGCAAAGGTGGCGGCAATTGAGGAGTCGTGGGATCTTTCGAAATTGAGCGTGGCTGAAAAGATCACTCATGAAACTCGATGATGGAGTATCCACGGAAGGAGCTATGCAAGCAAGGCACAAAGGAAATTTTTCGAAGAAGTATGACAAGAAAAATTCGGAGCAAAAAACCGGCAAAGGAAAATCTCCGATGACTTCGAATGTTTCTGAAAATAGGGCAGATTTCCACCTTGTAATATACGTGGGAGGTCCAACTATCAAGAGAAAGATTGTTGGCGTAAAGGAAAACCACAAATCCAATGTCGGTTTTGTAAGAAATATGGCCATGTCGAGAAATATAGTCGTTCGAAGGCGGAAAATAATTATCCAAAAATGGGGCAGCAGCTTAATTACACTGAAGAAGAGGAAGAAGAAGCTAAAGGAAGTTTGTTTATGGCCACTCAAGTTGAAGAATCAAGGGAGAATCTTACTTGGTACGTTCACAGCGGGTGTACGAGTCATATGGCGAAAGATAAAGCTATTTTCGAAACTCTAGACAACTCGATCCTTAAGAAGGTGAAGCTTCAATGGTGATGTAGTTCAAGCTCAAGGAAAAGGATCCGTAGCTGTTCCAATAAAGCGAGGTATTAAGCGCATTCACAACGTGCTATATATACCTTCATTGAAGCAAAATTTGCTTAGTGTGGCTCACATGATGGAAAATGATTATTCTCTATTCTTCAAGAAGAAATGCTGCTACATATATGATTCTCAAAATATGTTGATGTGCTACCTAGGATCGAGAAAACATTTCGATAAATTGGAGTTTTGTTGGCGAAAGTGCGAAAATAGCGAAAGTTGTCGACTCTAGTCTGTGGCACAAACGGCTTGGGCACTACAACTATGATTCTTTGCTCCTGCTCTACAAAAAGAAGATGGTTTATAATCTGCCCGAGATACAAAAAACCGATGAAATGTGCGATTCATGTCAAATGGGAAAGCAACATAGACTACCCTTCCCGCTTTCTTCGACTTGGAGGGCGAAAAGTAAGCTCGAGTTGATACACACGGATTTGTATGGTCCAATGAAGATGGAATCTCTGAGTGGCAATAAATATTTCATCTTATTTATTGATGATTGTACGAGGATGACTTGGATTTATTTTATAAGATTCAAGTCTCAAGTTCTTGGAATTTTTAAAAAAATTCAAGAAGATGGTCGAAGTTCAGAGTGAATGCAAATTAAACCTGTGCGATCCGATAATGGCATGGAGTTCAACACAAATGCATTAGTGAAGATGAAGGTATACATCATCAAATTACTGTGTCTTATACTCCTGAGCAAAATGGCGTCGTCGAGAGGAAAAACAGATGTATCGTAGAGATGGTGCGGTGTCTTTTGGCCGAGAAAAATCTACCAAATAATTTTTGGGCTGATGCTGCGTATACTTATAATTATCTACAACACAGATTGCCGACGTGCGCACTAAAAGATGAGACGCTGATTGAGAAAATGGAGTGGAGTCAAACCGTCCGTAAATCGCATAAAATTTTTTGGCTCATGTTGTTTCGTTCACATTCCGATTCAAAGGAAAAACGAGGTCGCTTGCTGAAACTTATGGCAAATGCAACATAGCTACCGTTGAACCATCTACTTATAACGAAGCTGCAAAACATGAAGGCTGGATTCAAGCTATGGAAGAAGAAATGCATGCGATCAACAAAATGAGACTTGGAAATTAGTCAAGAGACCGAGTGACCAAATATCTTGGCAGTGAAATGGGTATACCAGGCAAAGATGAACTCCAATGGATCCTAAGCTGAAAGCAAGACTTGTTGTCAAGGGATATGCAAAACAACATGGTGTAGACTTTAATGACACGTTTGCGCCGATTGCTAGACATGACACCATACGGTTGCTAATCGCTCTTGCGGCTCAAAACAAGTGGAGGCTTTTTCACCTTGATGTAAAATCGGCATTTTCAAATGGAGAGCTTGAGGAAGAAATTTATGTTGATCCACCTCCGGGATTCGATGTAAAAATAAAGAAGATCAAGTCTACAAGCTAAAGAAGGTGCTTTACGGCTTGAAGCAAGCTCGAGAGCTTGGCATAGCAAGGTAGATACTTACTTGATTAATTCTGGTTTCAGGAGGAGTGATGTTGAGGCTATATACAAGGAAGAGCATCGATGGGAAAATATTGATATTTCTTTATGTTGATGATTTGCTCGTCACTGGGAGTAACGTCGAGGAAATGAACAAGTTCAAAGCTGAGATGGAGAAAATGTTCGAGATGTCTGATTTGGGAGAGATGCATTATTTTCTCGGAATGGAAATTCAGCAAAACACGGGTGATATTTTTATTTTTCAGAAGAAATATGCCACTAATCTATTAAAGAAGTTCAAGATGGAGAATTGCAAATCTGTTTCAACACCTTTAATTGCTCATGAAAAAATTAACTAAAGAAGGTGCAGGGGACGATGTTGATTGCACCATTTATCGAAGTATGGTAGGAGTCTTATATTTGACGATCACTAGGCCGGACTTGATGTTTGCAAGCAGTTTTTTTATCCAGATTCATGCAAGAACCGAAAGAGAAGCACATGACCGCAGCAAAACGGGTTCTCAGGTATGTTAAAGGTACTTTAGATTCTGGTATTCAATTCAAATCAGTGAAAAATGGGGTGCTGCAAGGTTTTTTTGATAGTGATGGGCTGGAAGCGATGATGACTCGAAGAGCACTCCGGGTTACGTATTTAATCTCGATTCCGGTATGTTTTCTTGGAGCTCAAAGAAGCATGAAATAGTAGCACAATCGTCAGCGGGAGCTGAATATATTGCAGATGCAAGTGCTGCAAATCAAGCAATTTGGCTAGTCAATTTAATGGAAGACTTTAGCATGAAACAATCGGATGCGACCGTTATATGGGTCAATAATAAATCTTCAATGTCTATGGCGAAAATGTCATGTTTTTCATGGTCGATCTAAGCATATAAAAGTTAAGTTTCATGCATTGAGAGAAGCCGAAGCGAGCAAGGAGATCAAGCTACTTCATTGCAATTCAAACGAGCAAGCTGCTGATGTTTTAACCAAAGCACTGCAGAAATGAACATTTGAAGATTAAAGATGCATGCTTGGAGTATTCAAGAAGAAACTTAAGGAGGATTGTTAAATTATTAAGTTTCTTTCACCATATATAATATATTTTATATATATTTTGGATGTGCGTTAATTAGTCAATAGACATTGCTTTCATTTACCTAATTCATATGTCATGTTTTTATGTATAATATGTATGGTTTGTCTTGATTGTATTATATGTAATATCAAATGAATGAAATGAAAAATGTAATGTACGTATACTCTTTCTTCTTCCTCATATCCATGTTCTTTATCATCATGTTCATGTAACTATATCACGGATTATGTTTAAACTTGCAAAACTCGATATATATAATAAATTAAAATTCCCACCGTTTCTCTCTCTAACCAAATATCTCAGCGAAACCCTAAATTGCAATGTTTTTCCCCCTTTCTCCTTTCATGGAGTTAGGGGGAGCCCACTATACTTTTTGTTTCCTATTAGGTTCTTCCCTTTTGTGCTTCATCTCCCCTTTGTGGGAGCTTTCTTCTCCCTTAGTGTGAGATTTTCTTCTCCCTCCATGGGAGTTCTTGGCTCCCTCCATGGGAGTTTCTTTTCCCAATTTTGGGGCTTTGCTCCCCGTTATGGGGTGGTTTCTTCCCTCGGTGGTTTGGATCTCTCAGTTCAAGAGATTGTCACCTTTTTTTAGGTTTGAATTTTTTTTGATTTGGCTATCTAGAATTTCGGATATGGAAGCTCTCATATCTGACCATGAAGAGGTGCTCAGAACACAATTTAAGGCGTTGGCTACCTCGGTTCGGAAGGATACGCAAATGAAGGGATGGATGGTGTTTCTACCACTTTGTTTTCTTTATGTCCATTTCATGGTTGAAAGTTCATAGTCTACTATTAATCTGATTTTATTAGCCATCGTTTGTCATGGAGTTCTAATTTCGTATTGTAGTGGAAGTTTGTAGCTTTTTGCTTGTACCGTTAGTCTTTTGGTTCTTATTTTGCTTTACCTATGGTTTGATTGCTTTGCTACTTGTTTGATCATTTGTTGAGCCTTTGTCTTTATCGGTGTTCACTGTAGCGGGAAGACCTGCTGGATTGTTTACCCATGTACTTATCTTTTGATTAATGAGACAGCGAGTTACCATTTGAAAAAAATAAGATATGTGTAGTAAATTAAGGATACGTACATATGTGGAGTGGACATGATATGTAGGGATGGCAAGTGGGTCGGGCCTAGACCCGGACCCGCTTGGACCCGCACCCCTAATGAGCGGTGTAATGGAATTCAATTCCTCTACCCAGCCGGGTCTGGGCCGGGTCGCATGTTTAGGCGGACCCGGCCCGAGACCCGACTCAGGACCCGACCCGCATATATTATCAATTTTTTTTTGCCAAACTTGTCACGACCTCACTTTACTTAGAATTTTTTTTGCTCAAAAGCGGGACTTGACCGGCCGGCAAAGGTATGGGCGAACCTTGCCGATAAGCCTAGACTCACACGCGGGTTTGCGGAATAAGGACACACAGAATTTACGGGAGAATCTCCCAACCCAACTGCTTTATTAATCGGGAATGTACACGTATAAGCTCTCTATCGTATACAAGCAAAGGACGAGCTACAAGCTACAAGTGCCTAAGCTAAGTGTGTGCGTTCGGAGGGTGAAGTTATATATAAAATATACTTAGTGTTATAGTTAGAGTTTGAATTTTTAATTTCAGTTCTTCTTCTTCCTATTCACGACGCCACAGCCCATACCACCTGCGACCACAACCCGCAGCCACCACCCGCGGGCACCCTCAGCCACCACCGCAAGCCAGCACCCTCAGCCACCATCTGCGCACCATCAGTCACCACCTGCGCACCATCAGCCACCACCTGCGCACCATCAGCCACCACTTGCGCACCATCAGCCCACCACCTCACCACCTATGGCACCATCTGCCCACCATCACCCTCAGCCACCACCTCGATTAAGCAATTTGGGACAGGTAAGCTTGCTTCAATTTTTTAGACGTAGACTGCTTTTTCAATTTTTTGTTATACATAAACTGCTTCGACTTGTATTTATTTTCATCCGACACTGCTTCTTTATCTCTTTAATTGTCTGGGCATTCGTTAATTTTATAGATCTATGTTAATTTCTTCATGGGTTTGTTCATACAAAATAAAATATGATATTTTCTTTTATAGATGGAAGCCGAAGGAGGAGATAATTCTCGATCACAACCGTCCGTTAATCTACCGGACAATAATCAGGCCCTTGAAAGCAATTCGAAGACGAATAACTCGGAAAATAATGAAGACAATATTAATGGCAAGAGAAAGGGCACGTCATCGACACGAGAATACTTTAATAGAATCAAAGTTTAGGATATGTGGTGATCGGAGTGCAAATATTGCAAATCTCGTCTAAAAGCTCCAAGTGACTATGGAACGACTTATTTACTTAAGCACTACGAGAGAACATGCAAAAAGCGACCGACGAAGATGGACATTCGTCAATGTCTGATAACCGCAAATAACAAGTTAAGTGGAGGTCAAGAACTCTCGACGCCTTTTTTTTAGTCAGGAAAAGTCGAGACATGAGCCAGCTAGCTGTCATTGTTATTTTGCATGATTATCCACTAATATGGTAGAGCACCTTGGGTTTCGAAGATTTGCCGCAAGCGTCCAACCTTGTTTTAAGAATATACCTAGGAACACGCTCAAAATGGACATCCTAAAGATTTATGGAGAAGAGAGGACCAAGTATTACCAAACAGTGGAAAAGCTTAAATGTTGTGCTGCTATTAAAACTGACATGTGGACATCAATCAACAAGAAAAGAGGTTTTATGGCAATCACTTCTCACTACATTGATGACTCGTGGATAGTACTGCCAAAACGGGCCCGTAGCCCGCAAAAGCCCGCCACAGGCGGGGCGGGGGCCGGTAAGCCCGCCTACTGGCGGGCCTGTAAAATGAAAGCCCGCCCCGCCTGCAGGTGGGTAGCGGGCCTGGCGGCCTTAGCCCGCCAGTTTTAAAAAATTTTGAAAAAAAAGAAAAAAATTGGAAAAAAAAATATAACAATGAAGGTTTCAAACTGAAAAATATATTTAATTTAACCAACTTCTTTAATATTAATTTTTTTATATTATTAAAGTATAAATCATAATTCAAAAACATAAAAATCAATATAATTTATCAGTATATTATATAATATAACTATTTTTTATTTTTGGGCGGGCCTACCCGCGGTGGGCTTGCCTGCCCAGGCCCACCTACAAGCGGGCCTAAAATTTCAGAGCCCGCTCCGCCACTTTGGCGGGGCGGGGCGGGCCGGCCCACGGGCCCGGCCCGTTTTGACAGTACTACTCGTGGAAACTACAGAGTTGCATTTTGAGGTAGTTCATTAATTTACTTAAGTTCGATTTATTTGCTTAACGGTTTTAATTATCTAATTAATGTGTAGGTTTTGTATGTTCCCGCTCCACACACAGCTCTTGAGCTTTCAGAGCAACTTGTTAAGGCGTTAATGGGTTGGAATATTGATCGAAAAGTATCTACTATTACTGTAGATAATTGTTCGACCAACGATGCAATGCTTCAACTCGTTCAAGACTCTCCCAAGAAACGACTTACCACTGCATGAGAAGGTACTTCATATGCGTTGTTGCGCTCATATTTTGAATTTGATTGTGAAAGATGGCCTAGAGTTGATTAATGGAGCAATTGAGAGAATACGTGATAGTGTTGTCTTTTGGACTGCTTCGACAGTTGAATGTTTTGAAGATGTGGCTCGTCAGTTGGTCGCTAATTGCTCGAAGAAGTTACTCTTGATTGTCCAACTCGTTGGAATTCGACGTATTTGATGCTGGAGGTCGCTATATTATATAGAGACGTGTTCTCACGAGCTCAATATCGGGAGAAGAAATACAAGAATGTACCGACGAATAAAGATTGGATGAATGCCATTGAAATATGTGGGAAGTTACGAATCTTCTAAAGTGACTGAGATGTTTTCAGGTGCGCTTTATCCCACATCTAATGTTTATTTTCCAAATAGATGTTGTAACATCCCGTCTCATACCGGCGTCACTTTAGCATCGGTCCCTACCGGGACCAGTGGGGGTTGGGCCCACCACACTCCGATTGATCGTCTGGCCCCACTGTACCACCATTTAACCTTCCAGCGTCCTTCGTGCACTCGCTCACACGCACCCTGAGAAACTTCCCAGTGGGTCACCCATCCCTAGATTGCCCTATGTCAAGCACGCTTAACTTCGGAGTTTCTATAGATGGACTCGCGAAAAGGTAGGTCGACCTTAGTGATATGAGTAGTACTATCAATTCTCTTATACGATTCTTAGCCTGACACGCCCATACGTTGCCATTCTCAGGATCCCCTCTCATTCGGGTGTCGGATCGGTTCATTCATGTACCCTTTCGCCTAGAAGCCTGCCAGGAACCGCTCCTTGTCCGTGCACCTCTTTGGCACCGGCGATCACTCTCCGCCCTCATCGGCTCCGGGCGTCACATATGTGCTATTAGAATGGAAGTGGATGAGTGGATAAAGAGTCCATGTATGATGATTCGTGATATGGCCGAAAAGATGTTGAAATATGAGAAGTATTGGAATTCTTGCCATGTGATGATGGGGTAGCCTTTGTGTTGGATTCGCGATATAAAATGAAGTTGGTTGAGTTTATTACCCATTGATTTATGGTGAAAGAGCAAGATTGAAAATAGATGAAATTCGTCAAAATTGCTATGATTGTTGATTGATTACCAATCTAGAAGTGCAAGTTCAAAGGAAGTGCCTCAACTAGTGGAGGTGCATCGTCTTCTATTGTTTATAGTTTCAATGCATTTGATAGTGATACTCTGGAATTATATGACGAATATGTTGCGAGCTCAAGCAATGAAGTTAGACAATCATTGACGTCGGAAATTGATATGTATTTTGAAGAATCTGTTTTGCCATGAACGGAAAACTTTGATGTGTTGAGTTGGTGAAAAACTAATGGGGTCAAGTATCATATTCTACAAAACATGGCGAGGGACATATTAGCAATTCCAGTATCAACTGTTGCTTCTGAATCTGCATTTAGTATTAGTGGAAGATTGCTTAGCAGTTAGCCCTCATCGTAGTAGACTCCAACCGGACAAATTGGAAGCATTGATGTGCACTCGTCGTTGGTTGTTGCACGAGGTGAATGGTAAGTGAATGATATGTTATTTGTACTATAATGTTGAGTAAATAATTTTTCAAATTGATATATCTAGTATCTATTTTTCAGGCATTTCTCAGAAAGATGCTCATTTGAAGTGCCCCGTCGTATTGGATGAAAAAGATGATATTGAAAAAGAAAGTGCTAGTGAGACTACGGTCCAGTTGTACTTGTTCGTTTGATTGATATTAATCTTTGCTATTTTGAAGACCTTGAAATTTATATCTATTTTGTAAATGTTTTGAGTTTGATTTTGATTGATGAATGATTTTTTCAATTACTTGGTTTTTGTTATGTATTTGAAGTGGGCAAAAAATTTTGATGTTTGAAAAAGTCTATTTAGGCGGGTCTGGCGGGTCTTACCCGATTATTTCGGGTCTCGGGCCGAGTTGGGTCGGGTAACGAGTCCAACTTAAAATAAATGAGTCGGGTCCCGGGTCCTACCAGACTCGGTTCAGACCTTGCCTGTTGCCATTCCTAATGATATATGTAATAGTACGTGGAGTGGACATGTAAATGAAACAAGAGAATGATACAAAAAGTGTTATTTTTAATAGTGTCTTAGGTGTCAAACCCACGTCTTACAGCGGATAATTGAACAAATTATGAGCAGCTTATAAGTTTGTGGCATGTGGGCTAACTCCCTCTATTACCGATTGGTTTATTTTTAACACTTTCATAAACTAAGAAATCTCATATTCCTTTTTCTTTTCAAAACGATAGTTTAATATATCAACAAGCATATAGAGCTAAATAGCCCAATTGAGCCCTCTGGATACAGTCGACATCCAGTAGGGACAAGATCTCTACCAAGTGAGACAAGATAAACATAGGACAATAAGTAAAACGAAAAGCAAACCCGAAAGAAAACAAGAAATAAAGCTCAACAAGAAAAACCAAAGATCCTATTACTAATCGAGTCTAAAACTCCACTGTAATACTCTTCACTTTGTTCTCGTCTTCAGCTTCAAACCGATCTTCTTCGAACAATCCCGTAAAGGGAACCAAGCTCCTCCCACATGTGGAGAAAAAGGTCCTACAAGAGGAGAACAAAGCTCCCAAATTAGGAGACTAAAAGCCGGATAAAGCTAAATATGAAAGAATTACATAAAAAGAAAGTGAAGAAGAGGAGAAGGGTTCTCCCACCTCCATTAATGGATGATGGGGGAGAAGACTAGTTTCTTTTTGTTTTGGCTGCGCGACAGAGAGTGGTGGGATGAGAGGGAAAGCCTAGAGAGAGAGGCTTTCTTTAATACTAATAAATCTCATATTTCAATCTTAATAATTCAGTGCTAGTGACTTAATTTCGAAGATAGTACTAAGAAAATAACCTCCAAATAAAAGATAATCCAAATCATTAGTTGACAATAAGAGATATATTACCTTTTATATTCGTTCAGGTTTGCAAGCATTTTAAAGTTGATCCATTTGAATATATTTCAGATTATTTAGAATTGAGATATTGGAGACAACATATTCTTATCAGTTTGAGTGTCTATTAAATGAGTCACGTTGGAAGGCTCCTTTTCATCTGGTACATAATCCTTATTTACGTCCGGAGAGAAGGGACGGGCGTAAGCGATCACGAAGAATCCATGTTGAATGGATCGAAGGTCTCACAAGAAAAGCGCAAGGGAAAACTATGATGAGTTGTGATAATAATAATAAAAAAAAAAACAGAACTCGACTTTTGTTAAATAATACTTATTTTAACATTCTATGGACTATTTCATTTTTTTCTTGAGTTATTTGTTTTTTTTGTTAATGCGTTAAAAATATTTATTAGTATATATGCCAAGATGAGGAATGTCATGTATGACTGAGTTCCGATGGAATGGCAAGATTGGAAAAAATAATGAGTAAAAAATATTTTATGATTAGAATATAATTAAGAGCAATTGTTTTACTTATTTGAAACAATAATATTGATAACTGTAGTGTAAAATAATTTTGTGGTGAAAATTGAAAATTATATTAATATAAATTGAAAAAGTTGATTAGTTTTGTAATATGGTGGGATAGTTATCTACTTTTTTTTTATAATAACATTATTAAAAATAACGCTATTTGTGTCGGTCTTTCGCATCTCAACTCTTAAAAAGATTCTATCTGTCATATCGTCGAACAGTACGTCGTCAATGTCGAAAACTCAAAAGTCAAAAGTCAAACATCGTAATCCTCCCAAAAATTGAATTGGCAGAAACTAATCCATAAAGATAGCAGCACATCTGTCTTCTTCTCACAGATCAAAGTAGCGTTGCTGCAATTAACGTGGAATCAGCTTCATGATTCAAGCCAAGTACGTGAATAAATCTGATTCGATCGTATGTAGTAAAAACTGTATAGCTTTTCGTCTCCTAATGTGAATTTAAATCGCAGATTAGAATTCCCCTTCTCCGTTCGATCCTCGGCGATGCGTACCAATCAGTGAAATACTCCGATCCAAAACTCTCGGTTTTCTGCCGCGGCGACTGAAGATTGGATTATATCGAAATCAAAAATCAAGCTCAATGGATAACAACGGGGCCATGGAGGAGAAGGAAGTCAACCATAGCACTGAGGTGGATAAATCAAGCTTTCCCCTACTACAACAATGGAGTCAATGGCAGCTCTTAGACTCAATCCTCCCAACGGGCGGCTTCGCCCACTCCTTCGGCCTCGAAGCATCCGTTCAATCCCGCCTAGTCATCTCCTCCGACGACCTACACGCCTTCGTCGTCCAATTCCTCGAAAACACGGCGAGCCTACTCCTACCCTTCGTCTACGCCTCGGCAAAATCTCCCGACGCCCAAACGTGGCTCAACCTCGACAAACTGCTCGACGCAACCCTAACCAACGACGTGGGACGAAAAGCCTCCATTTCCCAGGGCTCTGCCCTCCTAAGAGTAGCATCCTCGGTCTTCGCCGAAGTGCCATTGCTGAAATCGATGAGGAGCCAAGCGTTGAACGAAGGGCTGATCTCATTCCACCACGCGCCAGTCTTCGGGCTCGTTTACGGGCTCCTCGGGTTCGAGCCCGAGGTGGCTCAGAGGTCGTACATGTTCGTGGCCATGAGGGACGTTATTTCTGCAGCCACGAGGCTGAACTTGGTGGGGCCGCTGGGCGCTGCTGTTCTTCAGCACAGAGTTGCGTTGGTGGCCGAGGAACTGGCGAAGAAGTGGATGAATCGGGCGGTGGACGACGCTTGCCAGGTATGCCCTTTGCTCGATACCGTTCAGGGATGCCATGCATACTTGTTTTCGAGGCTATTCTGTTCTTGATTTTTTGATCTTGGGAATGAGGTTGAGGTCTCTGCTTGATTGATCCATTGTTTCGCGGGAATTGGATTGGCGTTCTGCCTTTTTTTAGGTTTATCGGAGATTGAATGGAGTTCTTGTTTTGGGTCGAGCGATGTTCGTGTGCATTCCCGCGATTTTTTTTTTCTTTTTTTCGAAGCTTAGGGGCATGAGGATGGGTGAGGTGTTGCTCTATGGTGGCTAAAACTGTTGCATTTCTTCGACAAATTAAAATACGATATGAAATATATGAAGTTAAAATACGATAGACTCTCTTCACGATTAAGATTTTAGGCGAAGTGGTTATTCAACAAGGTTTCAGAGCACACGGGTGATAGAGGTATTGGTACAAATCTTTACTGACACTTATTAAGAAAATTATACATTCTGGGCTTAGAATAGTAAAGGATTCAGCCTAAAAGTGAGAGGTCGTGTTGGAAATAAAATATATAAACTTAAGGTATGATATGTTGCTCCGTTCAAGCTTAATCTTTTATGTGAAGTGGACATACATAGTTACTGATCCATGAAACTTATAAAATATGATATACCACTTCAAATTTAAATAATGGCGGCAATTTAAGCATGAGGGGACGTGTTGGAAATAAAATACATAAAATTCAAAATATAATACGTTAATCCTACTGTCTCAATTTCCAAATTTGTCCCTGTGATGCCCGTACGAGGGGATGTCCATGTCCCGGTGCGTCCGAGGGCAACGTTAACGTCGTTGGTTCGTCGAGTATGGGAGAAAAGATACTTCAAAATGAATTTGGGCCTATGAATGGCCCAATAAGTTGGTTCAACATCCCAACACTTTTCAATTGGGCTTGCCTACAAATTTAATGTTTTCTCATCTATCTATTTGCGTTTACTTCATATGATAAGGCAAGATAAGGTATTATTTATCCAGTGTTAACTTGTTCACTTCACACAATGCTATAATAATCCATTGAACATTAGATTACTTATCTCAAACTAATTGCCAAGATTATTAATCCATCCATACTACAATTGGAAAATGACAAAAATGCCCTTGAAATGACAATTCCACCAAATTATAAATCATCGATATTTTATGTGATTTATATTATAAAAATAATTAAACACATCTAATTTATTCTTCGTTTCATGACGATCAAGATATTCATATCATCTAATCTTTAATATTCATAAGAATTAACTTCATAATATTAACAATGTTTCTTTAATGCAGGGTGAGAATGGTAACTTAACAAGCTAATTTAATATAGTATAATTTTATCTTGCAATGTAAACAACATAGTAATCTAGTCCAATTCAGGATATGTCATCCTTTAATTTCTAATCTATTCCGATAGGTCCTTACAAATCGATTTTTTTGTTTATGCTTATACTCTTAAATAATAATATTGAAAAATTCAAATTTCATCTATAACATAACTCTTAAATATAGATAGTGTTATCTATATTCATAAATTGCACGCGTAATGAATGTGCTTCAAATGCAAATATCTTATTATTTTTATTAGTGTTAAAGTCAATATGAATTATCTTAAATGACTATTATTATGAAGTTGATTTCATGCCACATGAATTTCAGGTGTACTATAAGTTCTACCTGAAAAAGGATGAAATTTGAAAAATCGTGAGTTATGCGATGGTCACCACAATGATCATTACGCATGATTTTTGCTTCTTTTTGTATTTTTGTATTTTTTTGGGTTTTTTTCAATGATCATTACGTATCTAATATTTCTTAGGTTTTTACTTTTCTACGGGTCGCTATCGCTTCAATTGGACCATACAATTAATCATTTAGTAAAAAAGTTTAATAATTCTCATGGGTCGTTATCAAATAAATGTTACTTATTTATTTTTTCAACTTGAAAAGGAAATTCGAACCGCAGTTAGAAGTCAGCTATTTACCACTTTCCTTTGTTAGTTTCATTTAATTTATATTACTATAGCAACTTATTAGATTTTCAAATATTGAACACTATGTTTGTATTGCGTTACGTTACGTTACGTTACGTTACGTACGTCTCTTCTCTTCCATGCATTTACGGCTTATTACCATATAAAGCTCGACAACGACTTTGTGTTCCCCATCAATAATATGGGTCTTGCATTTATGTTTAGTCATTCAAATTAAATGTCATATACCAAACAAAAGAGACCAATATTGCTCAATGTAGCTGTGGAAGATGAATTTAACATCTACTATTTCGTTTCACTTATCTATATTTGTCATTCTAAAATTTGAAAATAAGGATACTGTTAACTTGTTAAAGGAGTTATTATACTATTTCTCGATGATACCACGACATAGTGTCACACACGCTCGCCCATAGACATACATCTAACTATTATAACATTAATTTTGGCGATACTAAACTTAATTAGCAGAAAAAAACTAATGGAAAATAAAAATAACAGTCGTCCTGGAATCTACAACATGTGATTATTTATTTATTATTTTTGAGTGGCTTGAAAGTTGAATTTATAACACGGAAAAAATTTTATATTATATATTACGTATATGTGAATAGAAACAAAGGTTATGAACATTAATGTCAGATACATGTGAGCTTTGTTTCCAGATTCAATATCGTACGATATGCCTTGTTTTAATGTCAAACTGATATTCCCAGGCTGAAAAGATTTTTTATATCCTATTTGAATATTTCTTCCCCCTAATAAACAATCAAAATGAACAAATTGGACTATTGTACCGTGACTGAAATTCAAAAATATAAAGTACAATTTGTTACCAAAAGGCCATTATTTTAGCTTATATAATACTTAGGTCACTAACGTCATTAATCATATCAACCCGTGCGACCCCATAATGCCTAAACTAAATCCCAACTAAACATCCTTAAATTTTAACCGCCCGGCCCGACCCGACAAAACCGACCCGTTGAAAATTATAAATCTTGAAGTTGCTACCTCTCTCATCCTTAGGGCATCTCCAACGAGTTTTTTATTTTGTTTCTTTTGATCTTCAGTTTATCAGCAACATATCTTGTTTTATATTCTGATTTCTAGGAAAAATTCGTGATTGTAATGGAAATTAGAACTGAGATCGGTTTGTTGTTATGGACGGTAAAATCTTCACGTAGATGAAGATGATGACGATGGCATGATAGAAAAATTGGGGAAAGATGGTCAATTACAACTATATCTATTAACTTATCAAAATTTCAAAAATTGCCATTGGCACTTTAAAATTAGTTCTATTTTTTTAATTCCTATAATTTTTTTAATTAAAGGGTGGCGTTGAATTTTTAATAAGACACCGGCTATTTTAGCATTTAAAATTATATTGCAATAATTTTGTTTATTACATAATAACCTATTGTTTATTTATATTTTAACAAATCTACTATTTTACAATCGAGCATTTTGTAATAAAATATGTAATATTGTATAAAAGAATATAATCATGTAAAGAAAGATATAGAGGAAATGACTAGAGTACGATCACGCTGTTCAAACTGTTTATATGGAGTAATGATACTCTAGCAAATCCTATATATACAAGGAAATTTAATTTGCTTATGTTTGTGACACGTGTCATTCTCATTATATTAAATAAATAAAAAATTAAAATATAAATAATAGAAAAACCGCCCACTAATGGGAAACACTTTATTTTTATGTTAAACCATTTAATTTATATTATATAAGAATGTTATATTAATTACACATATCTTGCAACACGTGGAATGCAAAGGCATAAAACTAGTTTATATATAAATGGATGGTTGGAGATGGCATTTAGTATTCAAATGATTCTGATAGGATAATAAGCCTTGGAGTGAGCAATAATAAAAACTGTGAGACTAATAATCTCTCTCTGTGGAGTTTGAGTTCCATTCTCATTGCCAGCTTTTTCTCCTTCATTCCCTCTACACGCATGTTAGTCAGCAGTTATTTTTACAGTGTTAGCTAGAGAGAATAGAATGGAATCACATTATTACAATTACAGAGCGTTTTTCTCTTCTCTATATCTCTCTTGAGAGAGTTATTTTTAACCGTACGGTTTATTACGTAATAGATATGGTGAGAGATTGGCTGTTACAGTTTGTTGGAGTAGGTGAACGTCGTAAGTCAAAGAAGCGAAGAGACAACGACGGCGTACGGACGACGACGGGGGACGACGGAGCCGGCGGCGCCACGTCATCAGCTGGGTGCATGTGTGCCGTTCTTCATCTCTTCGACGATGTTCACCGCCGCCATTTTCAGTTTCCTTCAGATCCTCGGTCGACGTCATCTTTTTCCCTCGAAGATGAAACTAATAAGCCTAAGGGTATATATATTTAATTATTTGCTTTTTTCTTTTATTATCCGCCATGAGTTTTTTTTTTCTTTTTGTTTTATAAATTATTTTCTCCATGTAGGAGTTGAGGCACCAAGAAACAGCTTGGAGGATTTAGCCGTTACAGACGAAAGCAGGGATTACAATATCAATTCAGACATGCCTGCTGTAAGAAATTAATGGTTTTTCCAATGCATTGGATATATATACAGATAAAATTTTAATGTTTGGATGCCTTTTGAGTAATTAAAATGTTCATTGAGCCTTCTGATGATATTACGGTAATTTTTTTATTTCTATTTTTAAGGTTGGGATTCAAATCATCAAGACCAAGAATAAGCATGGTAAAGTATCATCAGACAAATGTAATAACAACATCATCAGTAGTAAAGATTCTCCAGGATTATTATTGACTAGACCGCCTACTATAGTTGCAAGGCTAATGGGAATAGATTTGCTTCCTCAAGATTTCTCACCATCACTTTCTTCTTCTTCTTCTTCATCAAGAGCAACAACAAATAATCCTCATCATCAGAAGATCATTAAAAGATCATCATCATCATCATCAATGAGCTTTTTCGAAGACGATTTAAGGGTTGGTATCAGATCTTTGCCTGAAACTCCGAGGTTATCTTCTGCAAGAAAATCAGACGTTCATGAGTACAGTCACCATAGGTTGTCCTTACAAGCCTTCAACAAAGAGAATATTAACACTAGAGAAGAGAAGAAGCAGCAGAAAGATGGGAGAAAGTTATCAAGTACCAAAGATCATCAAGAGAATAGTATCATAAGCAGTCCACGACATTATGCTAAGCAGATTGTGAAGAATGTGAGAGAAAGGTGTGTCGGTAGAAGAGTTGGGCTAACTGATATTACTAATAGAGACAACACAGATCGAAGGAAGGATCAAAACCTTATCCTTCTCAAGAAACCCGCCAAGAAAAATCAGACGAGGTTTGTTAATGGAGATTATGTTACAACGAACCATGAAAGTACTACGAAGAATGTCAAAGCAAGTGCTAGTTCAGGGAGGAAAAGTACTTCTTCTTCTTCTTCTTCAGGGAAAAATAATGATGTAATAAATCCATTAATCAAGGCGACGAAGGAAATTAGCTTGGAAGGTAATCATTATCATGGTAATAATCCAAAGTCTCTTGCTGGTAATTATAAGTCTAGGGCTTGTGAGAGTGTAGTAGTGAAGAACAAGAAAGAAGACCAATTTGTTCATTCGAATGCTATGAAGAAGTCCAAGAAAACTCCATTATTGTCGTCGAGTGATATTCTTAGTATTAAGCAAGTCAAGAAAGATGCTTCTCCTTCACCGACAAAGTTGCCTCAGAAACAGGTATGTTAAAATTAATAAAATGGTTATTATTACACGTCATATAAAGCATTTCATTTGCGTGTTTTTTTTTTTGTATTTAATTGCATACTATAAAGAGTAAATTTCGTTTCAGCCCCACACAAGCAACTTTCATTTGGATTCAGCCCCAATTGCTTTAAATTTCAGTTTAAAACACCCATCTCAAGTTTGCCTTAGAATTAAGGACCCAAATGTGCTTAAAAGACCAACCTACCCTCATCTGTTGCGAAAATTTACAAATATATGCCATCATCATCCCTCTCGTGCGAACCATCAACCCCAAATGCCATCTGTTGATTTATTACAACACCCAAACGCCATGAAATCTCCGAAATCTTCAACGTAATTGAGCAGAAAAGGTAAAATCGAGCTCAATTTTGTCATGAGTTCTCGTAACCAAGGAAAATTTCGAGGTTTATTTTGGAATAATGCTTCAAACTCAATTAGAAAATTTTGGTACAAACACGAGTGAAATCTCGACGTTTGTGCTCGAAGACTGTGGATTCACACCAATTCAGTTGTGGGTCTTAGTAATCGACACGAAATTACAACGAATCTTGACGCGACGTAAGATCCAAACATTTTCAATTTCTGTAACAAATCAATATACCTGGGTACCAATTTCTGCTCGTTTGATAACAAAACCATGAAAACAATACCAAATACGTAACATTAACGAATAAATGTTGCCTCAGTTCAAACAAGTAATTCTTCGAAAAAAAAAGCAATAAATAATTAGAAAACAATAACGTGTCATGAGAAAGAAAAAAATTCCAGTAACACATCACGTCACCTTGCTACCACTCGCGTCTCTTCCTTAAACAAATTCCTTATAAATAATAACAGAAGACAAGTACTTAGGAACACATGTTGCATTATGTATTGCTCTATAAATAATAATCCGGTACCAGTTCATGATCATCTGATACCAGCAAATTATAGTCAGTACCATTTCATTGCTCTGTAATACCAGTATGTTGAAATTTTGTAACACAAAACAATCATTCCTTACCAGTTTATATTTTCATACCAGTTTTTTACACCACACAAAATGGATCATTTAACCTAGAAAATTCTTAAACAGGGCCTGAATTCGAAATCAAACCCGGTACCAGTATGTTGAAATTCTGTAACTGAAAATAAACATCCGGTACCAGTTCATGATCATCTGATACCAGCTAATTTCAGTCAGTACCACTTCATTGCTCTGCAATACCAGTATGTTGAAATTTTGTAACACAAAACAATCACTACTTACCAGTTTATATATTTTCATACCAGTTTTTTACACCACACAAAATGGATCATTTAACCTAGAAAATTCTTAAACATGGCCATCTGAAGATTTCGACGAAAAAGGGACTTGAAGACTTTCTTGGAAAATTGTCAGCCGTTACGAAGGCGGAGTTGGAGAAGCTGCCGGGGGCGATGCAACAATCCTGTAAGTACATCGCCTTCCCCCTGCATCATGGATATCATTGGCATATGCTAGTCCTAGACGTACCCAATAGATCTTTCCTCCACTACAACTCGCTGCCTAGCCCGAAAGCCAATGGTGTCGCAAGCCGATGTGTAAGTCTCGTATGATCTTTATGTGAAGAAGTTGTCCGCTCTCTTGATTAATACTTTGACTTCTCTATTTAGGCATCTGCCATTCGACAGTACATGCAGCACATAAAAGTTGCGTCGCTGCCAGATTCGAAGGTCGCAAATGCTAGTTGTCGACGACAGATTTACGGTAGCATGGATTGTGGGGTTTGGGTATGCATGTTCGGCGAGGCTCTTTGTCGCGATGATGTGTCGTTTTGGGCCAAAGTTAATGAAACTGAGGCTGTAGAAAGCTTTAGGGCTCGCATTTTGGCCGGATTACTAGACTTTGCTGTTTGTGGTGTGTAAGTTGGAACCCTTGATGTTTTTGTTGTTTTGATCTCCTATGAAACAATACTTTTGGAGATTTCATGTGTTATGTAAGCCAATGTAGGTCTTTATGTCCGTGTAAGACAATGATGTTAATGTAGGTCTTTATGATGTTAATGTGGGTCTTTATGTCCGTGTTTTATGTCCGGAAAAATTATGTTAAAGTTTGAATACTACAAGTACATAATGTTGAAACAGAATATAGTAACGCCATACCAGATAAGGAAGAAGTTTCTAGAGTGTTCATGATGTTTCCAGGAAGTCAATTGGTATATCATGGTTCTGTCGCTAGTGTTACCACATTAACACAATAAAATACTACATGATTGATGAGAGCTAACAAGACAAACAAAATTTTGACAGATTTTATGTATAGCTATACCATATAATACCTTCACTGTACCACTTCGCAAATTCGAGATATTACGTGCATTATTAGAATTTAAATTCATCCAAAACCAACGAATTCATTGGAAAATACATTATTTGATGATGTTAACAAACGAATTAATTGGAAAATCACGTTATACAAACATTGATGTTAGAGGCAGTGATGTTGAAGCTTATTGTCTTGTAATCAAGATCACATTCATTAGCGAACATGTCTTTCTACAAGTTAAAACGAAACATTCTGAAACCCGTCATGGAAATTCAACATTACATCACAAAAACCGATAGAATATACAAGATATTGTAAATATTATATCGTGAATAACTTTGGTATACACGATAATATAGATATTATATCGCAATAAACATAATACCACATTGAAGTACGGTAATACTAAATGATATTTGAAAACTAAGCATAAACGCGGAAATCGTAACATAAGTATACAAAGTGATACCGGTAAATAGTTTATCTGTACCAATTGATTACAATACCAGTTTATATAAGCCACGTTTTATACCAATTATGGAGATACCAGATAATAGGCAATTGGTGTCAAATCTTTCTTGCAAATACCTTTAAATTCGTAAAGATACCACATCTCCGATAATAAATACCAGTTAACTGTCTTACTAAAACAGATGAATGACCGTCCATATCACATGTCGGGAACAGTTGTTTAGGCAACAAGTCGGCGATTTTAAATTTCGACAAACCATTAGCGACGAACGATAGAGCTAATACGGTGCTTCCGAGATTTGTTCAAGATATGGGTTTCTTGAATTTGTATAAAATATCTTCAATTTCAATCGAATCGGGATTCGATTTTCACCATGTTTTTATTATTTGCGTCAAATGAAATCGAAATTTTACCCGTAAAATCCAACATTCGAGAACTGAATAACATGATAAACCATCTAGCACACATCCAGCTTGGTTTGGTGCAGGATGTGTGTTCGTGCAAATGGAAATAATATATATGGTCGATTGTTTCGATCGAGTTTCCAATGTTATACAAATACCCGATAATTGGAAAATTGTACCAAATCCAACTTAGCAATACCTTTTAATCCTTAACTATACCAAATGGTTGCATATCAGTACCTATTAACGGATATAGAGTGACAGATAAGTAATCATCCATACCACGTTTCGGGAACAGTAGTTTAGGCTACAATCCGACGATTTTCAATTTCGGCAAACGATGAGCGACGAACTAAAGAGCCAATACTATGTTTCATAGATTTGTTCACGATATGGGTTTCTCGAATTTGTATAAAATATCTTCAATTTCAATCGAATCGGGATTCGATTTTCACCATGTTTTTATTATTTGCGTCAAATGAAATTGAAAATTTTACCAGTAAAATCCAACATTCGAGACTTGAATAACATGATAAACCGTCTAGCACACATCCAGCTTGGTTTGGTGCAGGATGTGTGTTCGTGCAGATGGAAATAATATATATGGTCGATTGTTTCGATCGAGTTTCCAATGTTATACAAATACCCGATAATTGGAAAATTGTACCAAATCCAACTTAGCAATACCTTTTAATCCTTATCTATACCAAATGGGTGCATATCAGTACCTATTAACGGATATAGAGTGACAGATAAGTAACCATCCATACCACCTTTCGGGAACAGTAGTTTAGGCTACAATCCGGCGATTTTCAATTTCGGCAAACGATGAGCGACGAACTAAAGAGCCAATACTATGTTTCATAGATTTGTTCATGATATGGGTTTCTCGAATTTGTATAAAATATCTTCAATTTCAATCGAATCGGGATTCGATTATTATTTGCGTCAAATGAAATTGAAAATTTTACCCGTAAAATCCAACATTCGAGACCTGAATAACATGATAAACCGTCTAGCACACATCCAACTTGGTTTGGTGCAGGATGTGTGTTTGTGCAGATGGAAATAATATATATGGTCGATTGTTGATCGAGTTTCCACTGTTATACAAATACCCGATAATTGGCAAACTGTACCAAATCCAGTTTACCAATACCTTTGAATCCGTATCCATACCAAATTATAGCATATCAGTACCTATTAACGGTTATATAATGACAGATATGTAACCATCCATACCACGTTTCGGGAACAGTAGTTTAGGCAACAATCCGGTGATTTTAAATTTCGGCAAACGATGAGCGACGAACTAAAGAGCAAATACTATGTTTCATAGATTTGTTCATGATATGGGTTTTTCGAATTTGTATAAAATATCTTCAATTTCGATCGAATCGAGATTCGATTTCATCGTGTTTTTACTATTTGCGTCAACAGAGTTCGAACAAAATACCCGTAAAATCGAACATCTCGAGACCTGAATATCGAAATAAACCATCGTGGATAGACCTACTTTCGTTTCTGAGGATTAGTTCGAACGAAAACAGAAATCTGTGCGGGGTTTTTGATCGGAAAGAAAAATTATTTCCTTCATAATATGTTTAACGATGGTAACAGAAAACTGGTTCTGCATACCACTTATTACAGAACTTCGTAGGGGTATTTTGGTAAGATCAAGTATTTGGTCCTTTTCTCTATAGTTGAAAGATAATGGGTCCTTAATACTGAAATTATTACTGACAGGGGCTGAATTATATTATGAAACTTAAAAGGGGGCTGATTCTTAAAAGCCCCTACTATAAACGTCATTACAATTTGATAATCGCATGAAAGAGTAAAGTAGCAAGCAGTTCTTACATGCACAGGCTGCATAAAAAATGGTAAAAATAATATCGTAATTTCAAACGTGGTCGTCACATCACACCAAAGCCCAATTTACGTTTCATTATTTAAAAATTTTCATTTTTTTCCCTATGGTTGAAAAATTAAATAAATTAATTAAAACTTGCAGGTATCGTCAGGGGATGGCCTAATATCGAGGAGGAGCACACAGTTATCTCGTAATTCGAGCCACTCGTACAATAAAATATTATCACCGTCGTCAGACTTCACAGAAAATGTCCCACCACGTGCGGACGACCTCCACAGCCGCAGCTGCCGTCCCTCCGCCGTCGTCCACGGCGGCGACGCGGCGGCGGAGTGCGGTGAGTACGTCAAACTAATCCTCAGCCGCGCCGGAATCACAACAAGAACCAGTTACAGATGGCACAGCCATAAATACCCCACTGACCCATTCATCTTCTACCACCTTGAGCTCTTCCACTACGTCGGCGGAGACGGCGGCGGCGGTGGTATTCTTAGCCGCCGGTGCAACAGAAAGCTGATTTTTCAGTTGGTGAACGAGCTTTTGGCTGGCATTATGACCCATGACAACAAAATTGTGAGCGGCGATGTGAATTAAGCATATTCATCTATTCAGTTTCATATAGTTAATTAATACACATTTTCCCTTTTCCTTTTTGCAGAGGTCACATATGAAGAAGGACGAAGTACATGTGTTCGACGAGCTATGTCTGAAAATAAACAGTTTTCCTCAGGCGAACTGTGAAGCGCTTGAAGACATCTATGCTTTAACGGCCATAGATATGTGCAGATGGGAATCCAACAGTTACTACGATGATGAGTTAGAGAGTATAATGTCTGAGATTGAAGCTGAAATGGTGGAGAATTTGGTGAAAGAAACGGTGGTCGTGATATTAGATGATCAAAGAGAGAAGAAGCAAAAGTATGTTTTCATGTAATGAGAAATGACGTTAATTTGGTAATATATTAGTGTAGTTTTTAATTCTAGGGTTCATTTGTTTTTAACGGTAACCTAAGAAGTTAATAGATATAGTTTTAATAATAGATTTTAGTTGTTTTTCTTTGTTTTGAACTGTAACCTTCGTTTTCTCTTATGATGTTCATGATTAACTGTTTTTGTGTAATACCACCTACTTAATAAAATCTAGTCACTATATGCATGTTTTAAATTAAATTTTAAGTAGTGTAATAATTAGTTGACAGTATAAAAAGTAATTAAGATAGAAGAGAAATTAAATTGATGATTTGCATACCGATATTTTTATATTGAAATGAAACTTTACCCATAAATAATTAAAAACAGCTTGTGACGTTTTACAGACCTAATAGTATAGGCTTAATTTTGTTCCGGTATAGAATTCTTTGGATATAACAGAGATTAACACTATAACCCTATTTTTGAATTGATGGAAATTTATATCTGGTTGGAGGCAATATTAATACGGGAAAATAAAGTATATATTTGATATGCTAAATCAATTTGTCAATATATAGGTACTGCAATTATATTGGTTTATCATGTGTCACATATAGAAGAACCTGCAAGAAAATTAAATGCCTGGACTCAGTCAGTTTCTATTCTCATACGCTACGTTAGGTTAAAAATATTGGTGATTCTAAGGCACGCAACAAATGAGGGGGTTGTATGTCAATCATATTGCATTTATGTATTTTGCAGGAGACCATTAAATAAAATAACTAAATAATCCAAATTCAAAATAAATGTAATGAACAACTTAGGACTCTACTCTATGTCTATACAACAACCACGTGACCGACACATGTTAATGCAATAAATAATGATATTTTTTAAATATAACCATCTATCTTTTTCTGGCCAAACTGCATCTGTCGTCTTCAGTCTTGTAAAACTGTATTTACTTGTTTCAACTTTCAACTAATTGTACTACAAAATTAGCTAGCTGTAAATTTTAGACCAACTGTAACTTTTAATTATTTATTTCAAATTACTAAAATATAATGATAGGGTATTAGAGATAATCTCTTTGGGCTTCACTATATTGAGCCCAAAACAAGTAGGGTAGCCCAATACAAATGTGCTGGGTTTGCTTCAAATTTTGTTTTGAGATGGGTAAGAAATAATTTTCAAGTCTTAAAGTTCATATTGCTATAAATTATTTATTTATATCTATATAATACGTATATTGATCAACATATAAAGAACACAATGAATAATATAGTTTATAATATCACGTGCTTTTTGCAACTGATCTTCTATCATTAACGTTACAAAATAAACCAATTTATAGCAAAAAATCTATGCACTATTTCAACTACTTTTTCACACTAATAAATATGTGGATCCACATAATCAAACTATATATTCATAACACTCCCCCTTGGATGTCCAATAAAGAATATGCCTCATTAAAACCTTATTAGGAAAAACTCAGTGGGATAAAAACCTAATGAAGGAAAAATAGTACATTATTCTTTAGATATGCTTTTTAGTTGTTGCCTCATTAAAAACCTTACTAGGAAAACCCTGTGGGAAAAATCATAGTGAAGGAAAAAAGAATGCAACGCGCATTTACTCCCCCTTAGTAGAATGTCATTTAAGATCTCGAAGTTTTCGGACTCCAATTGAATATACCAAATTTTCAAAAATTCTTGGAGGAAGTGCCTTAGTAAATAGATCAGCAAGATTTTCACTTGATCGAACTTGTTGTACATCAATATCACCATTTTTCTGAAGTTCATGCGTAAAGAAAAATTTTGGTGATATGTGTTTTGTTCTATCACCTTTGATGTAACCTTCTTTTAATTGAGCTATACATGCTGTATTATCTTCAAATAATATTGTAGAAGGTAATTTCTCAATAGATAGTCCACAAGTGTCTTGAATGTGTTGAATAATAGATCTTAACCAAACACATTCTCGACTAGCCTCATGAATCGCTAATATTTCTGCATGATTTGAAGAAGTAGCAATTAAGGCTTGTTTAACTGATCGCCATGAAATAGCTGTACCTCCATGTGTAAATAAGTAACCTGTTTGCGATCGTCCGTTATGTGGGTCAGATAGAAATCCCGCATCTGCATAGCCAACTAAACGTGATTGTGAATCATTCGAATAGAATAACCCCGCATCTGTAGTTCCTTGAAGATAACGGAATATTTGTTTGATCCCATTCCAATGTCGTCTAGTTGGTGAAGAACTATATCTTACTAATAAATTAACTGCAAATGCTATATCAGGTCTAGTATGACATGTAAGATACATTAATGCTCCAATAGCACTAAGATATGGAACTTCAGGACCAAGTATTTCTTCATTATCATCGCATGGTCTGAACGGATCTTTATTCACATCAAGCCCACCGCTGATGCATACGGTACTCGAGACATCTCCTCCTCCCTTCTTTACTGCTAGGACTTATACTTGAGGATAATTTGAAATTAACAAGAAGTGGGGTAGAAATTGGCTTACAATCTTGCATATTGAAGCGTCGCAAGACCTTCCTCAGATAACTCTTCTGCGAAAGCCAAATCTTCTTGTTATTTCTGTCTCGCTAAATTTGCATCTCTAGAATCTTGTTTGCTGGTCCCAAGTCCTTCATTTCAAATTCCCTAGCCAACTGTGCCTTGAGTTCTTCAACACGATCTTTGTTGGGGCCTGCTACCAACATGTCGTCAACATACAACAGTAATACGATAAAATCACTTTCACCAAACCTCTTGAAATATGCACAAGGGTCTGCATTCAATCTGTTGTATTCAAGGCTCATGATGAAGGAATCAAATCTCTTATACCAACACCTCGGCGCCTGTTTGAGACCGTATAGAGATTTGTTCAACCTGCAAACAAAGTTCCGTTTTTCTTTGTCTTCAAAACCTTCCGGCTGGAGCATATAAATCTCTTCTTCAAGATCTCCATGAAGAAAAGCCGTCTTCACATCTAGCTGCTCTAGATGTAGGTCGAATGTAGCACACATCGCCAGGAATACCCGAACAGTCGTCGTAGTCTCTGAACATTCCTTTGTGGTGCTATCATTTTCTCCGATTGGTTTATCTTCTAAAAAGATAACCTCCATGCTGATGAGAACCTTGTGGGCAGTGGGATCCCACAGGCGATACCCCTTCACACCATCAGCATACCCCCAGAACAAACACTTTCTGGACTTCGGATCCAGCTTCGTAGTTTCTTGGGCGTTGTACATCACGTACACAGGACTTCCAAATACATGGAGTTTGGAATAATCCGCTGGCTTTCCGTTCCACATCTCCATCGGCGTCTTCTGATCAATTGCCGTTGAAGGCGATCGATTGATCACGTAGCCGGCGGTGTTGACTGCTTCTGCCCAGTATGATTTATCCAGACCTGCAGCTCCCAACATGGCTCTTGTTCTTTCCAACAGAGTCCTGTTCATCCGCTCCGTCACTCCATTTTGTTGTGGAGTATACGCCGTAGTGAAGTGCCTTTTGATGACTTCCCTTTTGCAAAAGCTATCAAATTCCCTGCCAGTATATTTGCCTCCATTATCCGTCCTCAAACATTTTTTTTTCGTCTGTCAGCGTGGCTGGTTTTCCATTGATAGCCTCCAGACAGCCGTTCTCCCTCTTGCCTTTATCTTTAATTTTCACAGTGAGAAGTTTCTCCCGTTGAACTTTTCGATATACTTCGCCGCCATAATTTCTGCTCAGTCGTGAGCGATACCTCCGACGAGATTGCAGCAGATAATTATTGAACCCGTCCCGGGTTTATCGTTACCGTAACAAAGACAATATAATATCTATTATTTTCTGATGTGGAGGGTCCACGTTAGTGGCAACCACAGAGCATACGATAAATAGATATATAAAACCCAAGCTAGTCTCTGATACCAATTGTTGGCGTGGCAGCGGACCCAGTCGAGTAATATCGCGGCTAGATATTTGAACAATTAAAGATGTGGATACCGAGATTTAACGTGGAAAACCCCCAAACAAATCGGGGTAAAAACCACGGGCAAGGAAGGAGAATTCACTATAGGAGAAATATAGGAGTTACAACCTCTCGTACTACAAAGGAGAAAACCCTCAATATCTCTCTTTATAGTCGGAGAAAATATCCGACAAACCCTCTATTATTTTTCCTCTATTTATTCTCTCTTCACTGATCCCTTTGGATTTCTTCTGTGGGATGCGTTTTGCACTGATCGCTCGTACCTATTTATAGGCAAATGATCTGCATGTGAAAACCTTGAATAGAAGTCTTCAGCACCACATGGATGCAGGCGCCGAAATCATTTCCTTCACGTTGGCAGCCTCATTTGACCACTCAAAAAACATGTGCCATTGTTTAATGGATGTGCTTTGTCCATATAAAATCTTTTCAAGATCTTCTTTGTATAAGTCTCTTGATGGACAAATATTCCATTGTTTAAATATTCAATTTGTAGTCCGAGACAAAATTTCGTTCTTCCCAGATCTTTCATTTCGAATTCTCGTTTTAAACATGTAATAGCTTTATTTAACTCTTGAGGAGTTCCTATTATATTTAAGTCATCAACATAAACGGCAATGATGACAAATTCATTTCCACTTCTTCTCATGAAGATACAAGGGCATGTTTGAGCATTTTTATACCCCTCTTTTAATAAATAATCACTTAAATGATTATACCACATACGCCCTGATTGTTTTAAGCCGTAGAGCGATTTATTCAACTTTATTGAGTACTCATTTCAAGATCCTGAATTTTCAGGCAAACGAAATCCCTCAGGGAGTTTCATGTATATGTCACTATCGAGTGATCCATACAAGTACGCAGTGACAACATCCATAAGATGCATATCGAGCCCTTCACGTACTGCCAGACTAATTAGATAACGAAAAGTTGTTGCATCCACCACATGAGAATAAGTCTCTTCATAATCAATGCCAGGTCTTTGTGAAAAGCCTTGTGCAACAAGCCGTGCTTTGTATCTCACAATTTCACCGTTTTCATTTTTCTTTCTAATGAAAACCCATCTATATCCAACTGGCTTTACATTTTCTGGTATACGAACCACAGGTCCAAATACTTTTTCTTTCTCAAGTGATTTTATTTCTGCCTCGATTGCATCTTTTCATTTGGCTAATCACTTCTTTGTCGACATTCATTTATAGATTTTGGTTCATGATCCTCATTTTCATTAATCTCATGTAGCGCTACGTTAAATGAGAAAACATCGTCAACGTTGACTTCATCTCAATTCCATCTTATTCCATTATGGGCATAATTTATTGAGATCTCTTTATTTTCAATATTTTCACAATTTTCAGATACCTGATCAGATTTATTTATGCCCATGGACTCTCTTAGAGTTGACTGTCCCCGATTTGACCATCTATTTTATTTGCTCCTTTTCTTTTACGAGGATTCTTGTCTTTGGATCCCGAGGGCCTACCACGTTTCAACTGTGGTTTCGGCTCAATTTTATTATTAGAAATATCAATAGAAGTATCAATTCTGACATGAGCATTAACAGCTGATATATGGGATTTAGTCACCTTTTTCTGGTCAGTAAAACTGTCTGACAATTGATTTGCTAAATTTTGTAAATGAATTATCTTTTGAACTTGAAGTTCACATTCTTTTGTACGAGGATCAAAATGAGCCAATGATAATTCATTCCAACTAATCTCTTTAATCAGCTGTTTATTTTCTTTATCTCCCCCTAATGTTGGAAATTTTGATTCATCAAAATGACAGTCGCCAAATCGAGCCGTAAATAAATCTCCTGTTAATGGTTCTAAATATTTCATTATTGACTTAGATTCAAATCCAATATATATTCCCAATCTTCTTTGAGGTCCCATTTTAGTGCGTTGTGGTGGAGCAATTGGAACATATACTGCACATCCAAAAATTCTCAGATGGAAAATATCTGGTTCCTGACCGAAAACCATTTGTAATGGTTACTATAACTTGTGGGTCGAATGCGAATAAGTGATGCTGCATGCAAAATAGCCAACAAGATAACGGAAGCTTCGACTTCATTAGTATTGGTCTTGCTATTAATTGTAATTTTTTACTAATGATTCCGCAAGTCCATTTTGAGTATGCACATGTGCTACGGGATGTTCAACGTCAATCCAATAGACATACTATATTCATTAAATGCTTTAGAGGTGAATTCACCAGCATTGTCAAGACGTATTTTCTTAATTGGATAATCAGGAAAATGTGCTCGTAATCGAATTAACTGAGCAAGCAGTCTAGCAAACGCAACATTGCGTGTTGATAATAATGATACATGTGACCATTTAGTTGATGCATCAATTAAAACCAGAAAGTATCTAAATGGATCACATGATGGATGAATTGGTCCACAAATATCGCCTTGAATACGTTCTAAAAACGTAATAGATTCATTCTTCAATTTTACCGGTGATGGTCTAACGATTAATTTTCCTTTCGAGCAAGCATCACATGATAACTCATTGGATTGAATAATGTTCTTATTTTTTAAAGTGTGTCCACATAAGTTCTCAATTATTCTTCGCATCATAGTTGAACCGGGATGGCCTAACCGGTCATGCCACACCACAAATAAATCATTGTTTATAAAATTCGACTCAATCGTATTAATATACGCATAATATAAACCGGAAGATAATGCAGACAATTTTTCTATAACGCGTTTCTTATTTAAAATCACATTTGTGATTTGAAGGTATTCATTATCACCTTCTTCTGTAGTCTCAATATGATATCCGTTTTTACGGATGTCTTTAAAACTCAATAAGTTTCTATGAGACTTCGAATAATATAATGCATTTTCAATATACAATTTTGTTCCTCCGGATAATATGATATTAGCTCTTTCAGAGCCTTCAATCAGTTTTGTAATTCCCGAAATAGTATTAACATTTGCTTCTTGAGTAATCAATCGGATGAAATATTTCTTATCCGTGAGTATTGTGTGAGAAGTTGCGCTGTCCACAAGACATATATCTCCACGTGTGTTCATTCCTTGGCGTGATGACGTCGACGAAATTCAAATGGTCGAAACTCTTGCTCGGAGTGATGACGTCGGCGAACCCCGGTTGGTTAAAGCCTCGTGCTGATAACGTGTTATAAATTATTTATTTATATCTATATAATACGTATATTGATCAACATATAAGGAACACAATGAATAATATAGTTTATAATATCACGTCCTTTTTACAACTGATCTTCTATCATTAACGTTACAAAATAAACCAATTTATAGCAGAAAATCTATGCACTATTTCAACTACTTTTTCACACTAATAAATATGTGGACATCCACATAATTAAACTTATTATTCATAACACATATCACTAATTATATTGATTTTGGATTTAATCCTATATTGCTTAAGTTGGTCACTTCATATATCAGCATATATTTTCTGTCAAAATAGGCAATAAATTCTACAGAAAAATCGGTAGAAAATATTCCATGTCAATATCAGCAGCAAAATAGGAGTTCCAACTTACTTTGTTGGCAAAGAATTGATCATCAAAATTTGCTTGTGAAGTTAGTGACCTATTTTTTGTATTTATCAAATATAATGTTCCAAGTAAAAAAACTGTATATGTTTATAATTGTGCTATAAAAAGTTGAATAAGAGGTACTAAAATGGAGAAATTTGGTTATTATTCGGTAGGTGACAGACACTTGAGTTCCCACAAAAAAAACAAATTACCTAAATTAGAGAGGACACATCTTATATAACACGCCAAAAAAATTAAAAGAAACGGATAAAAAAAATCCAAGATCATTGCAAGATTGTGTATTATAAAAATCATAAACCCTTTTCATCTTAATTTTATTTTATTTATTCCCCAAGGACCCACTTAAACAAATAATGCAAAGACAAAAAGGTGAAGCAAAATCCTTTCTTTCTTAGTGTGGATAGAAAGGAGGATCAAACTGCATTTGTCTGCATAAATGGTGGCAAGAACTTGCATTTACATGCTCTCTTGTTTGGTAAGGAAGAATCGCGTTAAAGTTTTAAGATCTTATTCACTTTCAAGAAAAGTTTGTTGTCTCTTAGATAAACTTCAATTCTTTTTCCCACCTTTCTTGTCTGCATAAAAATAGATATAGCATTCCACCATAGTCATGTTATGTTGGTTTGCCTCCATTGGAATGGACTTTGTTTTTTGTCCCATTAGACAAATTAATCTTTTACATCATTAAGCTCGTAAATATAGGCTAATCGTGTATCATGCATGGCTTTACGAACCTTAACATTTATTCGAGAATAAAATTAAAATAAATGTTTATTGGGCGTTAAACCTAATCCTAGGTTAGTTAGATAAAATAATTTGTGCCATGCATGTAGGCCTAGTGGTTACACCATCTCTTTCAATTAATTTTAAATTGAATACCCAGTTCGACTTATACAATGTATGTGCAAATATCTCAAAATCTTTAACATTTTATAATACTAAGTTATTTAAGAAAAAAAACTCAATTGGAGGATAAATTATAATAAACTAACATATAAAGGGTTAAATGTAACTAAGTGTTTATTAAATTGACAGACCAATTTGACATTTTATAAAGAGAGTAGAGTGTTTATAAAAGAGTATCTATACTCTTTATAAAGATCCCGGGGGGTTTAAAAACTATCAATTGGTTCGTCAATTATTTTTACCATTTTACCCTTAATATTTTAGTTTATAATTTTATTTTTTAAAACACTTAATTAATAATATAAAGTAATCAAAAATATAAAATTTATTTGCATAGACATTGAATTTGCTAAACATATTAGTAGATTATAATTGAACTCCACTTTGGTTCCATGGTTGGGCTAGTCATTTCTCACTAAAAAGGATTTATTTTCCAACATTTTTTCTCACTAGAAAGGATTTGTATAACGCATATCAATCACAACAAATCTTTCCAAAGAAATTTAAATCGCACTTTCCCATCCATTGAAAAGTTTTCTTAATGTTGGTTTATCGTATTGTTTAATGTAAAAACATAGATGATCGACGTATGAAGTTTCGACAAGTGTCCCAAAAAACCCCTATAATAAAATCAAGCACATTCAAAAAATTATTAGAATGGACTTTGGCAAGTCGGACACTCACGGATCTTTTATTATATTTTATTTAACCTAATATTATCTGCAAACAAGATTGATTGAAAGATAGATATATCTTCGTTCCATTCCATATACCACTATCTAAATTATTAATTATGTGCTTTGTTGTAAGACAAACCTTACATCTTCGCGCACAAATGTTTGCAAGATTCTTGAACTATCGACGTAATAGTTAGTTAGGGAGCAAACGATGGCCAACGAAAACAACAAATGTTAGAAAAAATACAAAAAGAGGTAGGCCATATTCAAACTAGTTCGATTAATTATTTAATAATGGTTATTCAATTGCTATTTATTTATTTTTTCACAGTGCAGGCAAATCTGATCTACTCAACGTCTGGGTCCTGAATTCCAAATTGAAACAAATGAAAAGATAAATCTTCGAAGGGAAATAACACGACAAAAAGCCATCACTAACAACAAACGAGGGACTTCCTCACATTACCTTACCTCCTCTTTTGTAATAAAAAATTCCCACAAGCCCCAAATTGCAAATCCAAACAATTTCGTTTTGTTATATAAATATTCATAAATGAGGGCTCACCAAATGAACCGCATCGTCTTGGCTTTTCTTTCATCACATCCCTCAAAATTTTTGCTCCGAATATCTTTCTCATTCTTACACACACATATCTAATATATACACACACACAAAGACATAAACACAAATATATGACATATATGCAATAATGACTATCACAAAGACTTACGCGATAAACGGCGACGCTTCGCCGCTAACCTTCGATGCAAAGAAACTAAACCACTGCCCAAACATACCCAAGCAATTCTTATGGCCCGAAAACGAAAAGCCCGGCCCGAATCCGCCAAAGGAGCACAAAGCCCCACTCATAGACTTGGGCGGTTTCTTCTCCGGCGACCCAATCGCCACCCTAAGAGCTACCAACCTCATAAGAGAAGCTTGCACGACCCACGGGTTCTTCTTGGTGGTCAATCACCGGGTCGACCCGACCCTAATCTCCGAAGCCCATTCTTGCATGGACCTTTTCTTCGACCAGCCCGTTCATGAAAAGCAACGGGCTCAGAGAAAGCCCGGCGAACACTGTGGCTATGCAAGCAGCTTCACTGGGAGGTTTTCTTCGAAGCTTCCATGGAAGGAAACTTTGTCCTTTCACTACACTCATCAGTCTTCTTCTTCTTCTTCGAGGGTCGTCGAGGATTACTTCGAGGGGACTTTGGGCCAAGGTTATTCTCAGTTAGGGTAAGAACTAAATATCAAATCGTATGTTTTCATGACTATATTATATTGTACTACATTTTTTTCGCATGCGATTGATTTTATTACTACAATGTAGGAGAGTGTATCAAGACTACTGTGAGGAAATGAACAAGCTTTCGCTAGGGATAATGGAGCTATTAGGGTTGAGCCTCGGTGTAGGGCGAGGCTATTTTAGGGATTTCTTCGAAGTAAACGAATCGATAATGAGGTTAAATTATTACCCGCCTTGCAAAAAACCCGAGGAGACGTTAGGCACTGGGCCCCACTGCGACCCGACTTCTCTTACGATACTCCACCAAGACAGCGTGGGCGGTTTGCAAGTGTTTGTCGAAGGTGAATGGAGATCTATTTGCCCTAATTTCGATGCCTTTGTGGTCAACATAGGAGACACTTTCATGGTAATAAAATTAATTAAGTATTATTTTAGTTGGTAATAGGCAAATAGATGGCATTTATATTTGTTATTGTCGATCATTCACAGGCGTTATCGAATGGGATATACAAGAGTTGCCTTCACAGGGCGGTGGTGAACGAGAAGTGTCAGAGGAAGTCGCTGGCTTTTTTTCTGTGTCCGAAGAAGGATAAGGTGGTGGAGCCGCCGCGTGGGTTGGTGGTGGACGGCGGCGCAGGCGCCGGCGCAGGCGGAGGAGGATCAGAAAACCCTAGTAGACTGTACCCAGATTTTACGTGGGAGGATTTGCTTGAGTTTACGCAGAAACATTATAGGGCTGATATGAACACCCTTGAGTTCTTCTCTAAATGGATAATCGAAGAAAGGAAGAATTAATTTAATGGGCGAAAACAAGTATGTTCTTTTAATGGATGGATGGATGGTTACTTCGAAAACTACTTTCGTTGTTCCTTTTCCTTTTTGTTTTTCATATATTATTCGCCTCTCTACTGTACTGTGAGTTAAGAAAGATGAAATTAATGATGTTCGGCGCTTTTGTAAATAATTAAATAAGTGGAGACATGTGGGCGTATTAAATCTTATAATATATCGTTATCGTGCAATGAGCATGACTCAATATATACAGTAGTCTTTACAATAGTCGCATTGTAGAATTGTTTTCAGTTTGACAAAGAAAAAGCAATTGATGGTATACATATACTATAATTATTTGATTTTCTTAAATGGTCTCAAATCAAGATTTTGTCATTATTATAATAATGGATATTACTTTTTTATTATTAGTGTTACCCCCGGATTATTCCGGGTTCGGACGAAATACTCAGAAGCAGTTAAAACAACATAAACGGAATGAGGCGGGAAGTTTTGCGAGGAAAGAGGGAGCACACGAAGAAATGCACCCTCGGGAGAACCTGTTAGAGGGACGGAAGGTATGCCACCCCTTGGGGAAACATGCCCGAGGGCAGGAGGTATGCCACCCCCTCAGGACAATACGCCCGGAGGGTGACAAGAAGAGTCCTTTGAAATACGGAAAGAGGAAAGTGGACGAACCAGAAAGAGGGAAGATGGCCCAAAGGAAAGAGGACGGACCAGAAAGAGGGAAGAGGACCCAGAGGAAAGAGGACGGTCCAGAAAGAGGGAAGAGGACGAACCAGGAAGAATGCCCGAGGACCCCAGGAGCTGTCTGGCAAGAGTAGTACCCCTAGGAGCTGTCTGGCAAGAACACCCGAGGAGCCCCTAGGAGCAGTCTGGCAAGAGCATCCCCAGGAGATGTCTGGCAAGAACACCCGATCGGGCAAGAGCATCCCCAGGAGCTGTCTGGCAAGAATACCCGAGGAGCCCCTAGGAGCAGTCTGACAAGAGCACCCCCAGGAGCTGTCAGGCAAGAACACCCGAGGATCCCTTAGGAAGTTGTCTGGCAAGAATGCCCGAGGAGCCCAGAAAGCAGGATGCCCGAGGAGCCTCAGCAAGCTGTTTGGCAAGAGTACCCGAGGGGCCCCCAGGGGCTGTCTGACAAAAACACCCGAGGAGCTGTCAGGGAAGAACACCCGAGGAGAACTGTATTGACGAGTTCACACTGATTTTCTGGAAAGAGGATGAACGTGGGAGAGCCACGAGCGTGAGGAGAATGTGAACGTGGGAGGATCGTGATCGTGGTAAGATGAGGAAATCCGAGCCCGAAAAACACGGGACATGGGCAAAACTGCCAAGAACCACCTAAACTAGGTACACTATAAATACCACAAAATATTCCTAAGGTACGCAACTAATTCTATCTGCCCTTACTGATACTATACCATTTTTATTACTCAATCAAGCACATTCAAGCACTTCACAGCGTTTTTATATCACTTTCTATGCCATTTTACGCCTGGAATATGGAAACCACCCTCTTGACCTAGGCAAGAGGGCGAACGACCCCCACCCCTAACCCTGTTTCAGCAGCTCTCAATTCGAGTTCGTGACGAAGTTCAGGCGGGAAGAGGCAAGAGGGCGCAGAAAGAAGAAGAAGGCAGCTCGTGACCCAACGGCGGTAGATCATTCATTTTCCGACCGCATCAATTAGGACTACCATAATCATTTTTACACGGCCTTGAATTTAGTTTGCTTTTTTGGAAATTAGTATTCCAAAGGGGTCCTCGAGGAGAAATAAGATGACCCACAAGCGAAATAAAGGATAAATTGTATTCTAACACTTTTATGGATAAACGAATCAGCATTCAGAAGAATCCGTTGAGGATTGACAGGGCTTTCAATGAAATCTTGTGATTTAATAATATTTCAATGGCACTACTATTCGTGTCTGTACTGTAGTATACTATATAAATATAAATGCTTCAAGAATAAAATTTTGGAAGTTAGCGATATTCAATGGGCAGCGAACGAATTCTTGGGTGTTTGTTTGTTCTTGCGCACGCCGGAACCATCTTAATATGATATTCAAACAAATAATATATTTCTCTCTTTGCTTCATTTCTTGCAATTATTATTTACAGACAAATTACACATATTATTATTTTGAAGTTGGATGATTGGTAGCATTGTAGAATGGACACTTCATAGGATTGTGTCGGTATGGCACATGCCCTGTTCTTATCACACACAACACACATATATATAAAATATATTTTACCAGTCATCGAAAGCATATCTTTATTATTTATTATACGACAATCATAATAAGTTACGATTGAACTTCAAGATATTGAATAATCGAGTTTTATTTCTTCATGCGTTCATTTTTTGTGAAATAGAGAGATATTCCATTCCCTCTTGTTTCATTTCTGTAGTCCATCGATAAAAAAGCTGTGGAATACGTGAAACGAATTGTTACTTGTCATTTGTATAAAATAGGGTTTAGTGTTTTAGTTTTGCACGGACCAATGCAGAAGTTATCTTTTTGCCTACAAAATGATTTTATTTTGTTCTTTTGCGTACTATTTATTTATTTAAGTGATGTATATACGAACAAACAACAGGCGAAGCAAAAGGCCAACTCCAAAGCAATTAAACAAGCTAAGGAGGCCCCCCTTTTTGCATCGATGATTTCAAGATTTTTTAAATTCATATATATTTTTAGTTTTCCGAGTTTTTTTATTTTGATTGAGATGGTGCGTCACAATAATCACCATACACAATTCATACATATGAAAAAGCTCGCTCAACATATAAGAACATGCCACGACCCATTTAGAAAAAACAGCAATACGCAAAGTTTAACGATACAAATTTCGCTAAACTCGATAGATATGGGATTTCACACCCCTAACATGTGTATATTTTGATATAACTAGTGAATCTAAATATTCAGATTAATAGTTTTGGTGATTGGACTTAACTTACTAAGTATACCGGTCAGACATAGGTGAAACCGGATACAGTCAGTAGATTATCAGAGAAGTTGAAACCGGATCAAAACTGCTACCGAAAGTACATTGAAGACCTGACTGCATGATACCGGACGTGCCACGCTGGACAGATTCAAATACAATTGAGGCGCGGCAAGTTGAAGATTTCTGACGAACATTTAATACAAGGCTGCCAGCTAGAGCCAAGTTGAAGTCAAACCAAGCTTAATAAGGAATAAAGCAATGGCACAACGCGAACTGCTGCGAAAATCGGACAGACCCATTTTGGGTAAAGCTAATAAATGCTCTGTCCGGTACACAAGAGCTATCTCACAACGGCCTTCAACTTCAAACACAGCTATAAATAGAGGGGAAGCAAGCTGAAGACCTTACGAAACTTCATTTGAAATCAAGAACGAGAGAATAAGCTCAAGCTTTCAAAAGAAAAGAGAGGAACTTAGGTGTTGTCATCACTATACTATACCAAACCGGTTAGTAATATTTGGTGCGCAAATGATCGAGAATTATTTTTGATTCAATCTTTAAATTTTGATCAAAAGTAATATCTTCGAAATAAAATGATTTACTGTTTTCGTGTGGAATAGCTGTCAGCGAAAAATTTTCGAGCGAAATAAATTGCTCAAAATCTTTCGGTCGAGAAAAATTTCCGATGCGTAAATTTATTTCGATCGTAAAGAAACAGTACTATTAGTAAATTTCTTGCTGCGTCAAAATAAATCGGTTGACCGGAAAAGCTTTTTGAGCGCCGATGGTTTATTCGCTAGGTCAAACTTGAAGGTCTGACTGAAAATGTTTTTCCGAGAGAAAAATTTACGCGCGCAGTCAAAATAAGTCTCGTCGAAAAAGATTTTCGCTGAAATAATGCTCGAGAAATTTTTCAACTAAAACCACTCGTAGTGACAGCGATTTCAGTAACTGACTTCGTATTCTGACCGAGAAAAATTTTCGCACGGAGTTTTCGATCGAGAAATTCAGCCGATCGAAGACTTAGCGAGAAAAATTGATTTGACGCAATTAGTCACAGAGTACGAATTTAACACTATCCAAGCAAAAACATCAAATTGATCAATGAAACTACGGGTAATTGCTCGAAATTAGCTACTGATACACACGAACAGAAGATTAAACATGTTATGAAGCAAATAATGTTCAATTTTTGCATAATCAGAACATGTTCATATGGAATTCACGCACGAAGTAACTTTTACCGAAATTCAGTTCGATTCGAAGGTCTAACTTGTATCGATAAACTCACAAATGAATTCTAACACTTAATCAAGCACAGAGACATCGAAATCAGTTCAATTAATCACATAATTGAGCACTAGATCGAATTTGAGTTTCGCGCCGAAACTGTACTTCGCACGGAACAGTGTCCAGAAAATGAAATTCGATCCAAATTCTAACAATTTCGATTCAAAACAACGCGAATCTGCTCTGATACCAATTGTTAGGTCCTCGATTATCAACCCAATCAATCCTAGGCATGAATTCTAAGTGATTCGATTAGAATGAGTATGATTTATAATTCTAGTAGAGTGAGAAAGTTACTAATGTTTCTCTCTCTAGAAATTGAATTGCAAGCCTTTCTTCGGATCAATTTTCCAAAACTTTCTCTATTCAGCTCAATATGTACAAATGTATTTATACCAAACAACTTGGTACAAATAACAAGCTAGTCATAATCTAAGGACAAATACAATAAAAGCCCCTAATTACAAAGATAGCTAATTAAATCAAAGCAAAATTACAATGTATATTCTACAGAACCGCCGAAGTTAGTACGTCATAAATATCGCAAGACGGCCATGAGGTACGTAGCTATTCATATCGTTACTCTGCTATTTTTACGACTCACTCAAGCACTTTTATCACTGGACACTATTTTTACATCATTTAACTTACTACATTACACCTGGAAAATGGAAATTGCCCTCTTGACCTAGGCAAGAGGGCAAACGACACTCCACCCTAACCCTGTTTTCCAGTTTTCAGACGATATTCGCGGCGAAGTAAAGGCGGGAAGAAGCTCGTTAGCCAATTCGCGTGGTAGATCATTTCTCGACGGCATCATGTATTAATTAGACATAAAAATCATTAATTACAGTAGTAACTTATGCACACTCAAATACGTGTGCTATTTATATAAATATTTTTTATTACATTTATTTTTGTGTGAAATATTTCACCGAACCATAATTTAAATTTGTATGTTATAAAAATGTAAAAAGGAAAATTGATTTATTAGAAATTAAAGTAGGATAGTAATTAACTAAAAATAACACCAAACTAAATATAGTAATTAAAGATAGTTAGTAATTTTTTTAAATTTACAGTATAAACTCTATAAATTAATACAGTTGGGACCGGCCAAATTTATTAATTAAAAGAGTTATCAATTAATCGTTAAATTAATAATTATTAATTTATTGATAAATTAATATTTTATTAATTTGTAGTGTATATTACCTTTCAAACTTCCCAAACATCAAATAACCTTCAATCTCCTATTTCCTTAATGAACGTCAAGTTAAGGATCAAACATTCAATCTCCCAAGTCTTTCATAATTTGTATGGTGTATGTACATTAAGTAATATTAATAAATATATCTTCTATATAATACACTATGAAAACAGACCCACAAAATTTACGCGTTATACAGTGTAAATTTACGCGTTGTACATTTAAGGACCCGATTTTTGTAAAATTTAGAGATAAGGACCTAAAATTTACGCGTTATACAGTGTAATGAACTGGTATCGGACTATCGTTTAGTGTTATTACAGAGCAATGAAGTGGTACTGCAGAACGATGAAGTGGTACTGCAGAACGATGAATTGGTACTGCAGGTCCATGAAGTGGTACTACAGGTCCATGAAGTGGTACTGAAAAACACTTAAGTGTATCAGGTCCTTAAAACTAAAAATTTTATGACATGTACCTGAAACCTAAATGAAACTTATGTTGGTGCATGACATCAAATTGCCCCAGTGTTTTAATATTGGCTGCGCTTGCTCTGTAAGATAACCCAATATGGGTTACAGAACTGTTAATAACATGTTTCCTCATGTTTAGTTCGATTAGATCAGGCTCGGGAAAATGAAAAAAGCCCGTAACTATTACACGGGCTTTCCCTTTATTTATCCCAGATGGACCCCCAAGATTAAATTGTCCTTATTTTTCCAAATAATAGGGATAAGTGTCTATTACGTTTTTACCCTTGATACCAGTACCAATGTTCAACCTAATTGATTTGTATCCCTTCTGTTACCACAGGCAGTTCAACCAACACCCAACGCCCCTCCATAGCCGGATCCTCCCATTCTTTTTCATCGTCTCTCTCATCGCATTTCAACATTTTTTCTCCGGCTGCTTTATCGATCAATCAATTCAGGGAAAAAGGTAGTTTTGATGGGTGTTTGTTTCTCATGGGGAAGAGAAGAAGACGGCAGGCGACAGAAGCCCTCTTCTACGGCATACGTGGTCTCGACGAGCGGCGAGCTCCACTAGTACGCGGTGCCGGTTAAAGCTTCTGAGCTTCTCATGTACGAAACGAGCGGCAATCCCTCGGACTCAGCTCCCTATTTCATCTGCAACTCGGATCGATTGAGCTTCAAGGAGTACATACCGTCGATACATATCGTCTCTCAAGAGGAAGAGCTCGATTGTGGCCAGATATACTTCGTGCTGCCGGTGGAGAAGCTCAGGAGCCGGATATCCGCCTCTGAGATGGCGGCTCTGGCGGTGAAGGCCAGCTTTGCGCTCGACCAGATCAACCGCGGACGGAAGAAGAGAAGCAGGGCTTCGAGGGTTTGTCCGGCGAGCAGCGTCGCAATGGCAAAACCAATGCGTCGTTGTCACTAGTAAATTGCGGATTATGACTGTATTGTCACCGTGAATGGTAGCACCATGATGAAAACACCCGATTAGGGTTTAGGGGCAAACATGTCTTTTGAAACTTTTGTCTGGCCCATTATTGAATTTGTTAATCCGAACACAATGTTATTTTGGTTTGTATTACGTTTGTAAAGTACCCAACCCAAACTTATAGGGCCTGTTTGGTTTCCAAGATTAGCCCATATAATATAAAGAATATGGTGTAATATTGTGTTTGTTTTTTGTTTATAGCCCGATATTAATAACTGAGCCCATTATTAGAGTAGAAGCCGGCTATAACTTAACTCAATTGAAGAGGTCATATTAATTATAGTGGGCTTTTGTATAGTTGAATTATGTTGGGCTTTATATGTGCTATTGTAACCAAACGGACCAATATATGATTTCATTGGATAACATGTACTGATCTTTTGTGGGTTTGGACTGTGGTATTAACTGGGCTACAAACCAAACACAGCCAATAATGGCGGGTCGGCCCGCGGGCTAACCCGCCATACCCTACCAAAGCCCGCCCTCAGGCGGCGGGCCAAATGGACCGTACTAGGGACAAGACATAATATCTCAAATTTTAAGGCTGTGTTTAGTTGTATGGATAGAATTATATGATGGTAATAGCCCGTGAATAAAATATCTTGTCTAGCCCAATAAAATATGTTACCCTGGATAATTTAAAAATTATCTTGTTCAGTAGCATAGAAATCATCTTGAGATATCCACTTAAATGCCTATTGAAATTATAAATATAACCCCATCCTCTTTAACATCTGCAAATCAATATCGACCAAACAGATCGAACACCCACAGCTTGGACAGTCCATCTTCCTTCTTGGTCGAAACCCCACGAACAGCAGGGAGAGTCCATCGAAACCCCGCGAAACCTCTTGAGCATCAATTGAGTTTCCTACTGGAAAACTATTTGCAGGTTCTACCGTAAATCCTCTTACTGTGTTTCCTTATACTGTGATTTATGGTATGATACAGAAATTACTTGGGCGATAATGTTACCCTAGTGTGTGTTTGACAAGATTTTATGATTCCAATATGTTGAAGCACATTATATATCTTCAATTGGGGATATTAGGGTTTAGAATCGCACATAAGATTGAAGCTATGATGGTGGAGCGTGTTTGCTGTGTCATGATTTGTACCGAAGCATAACTGAGATTCAAGTATGAGGAACAAACATTAACATACACAAATAAGTAGTCGAACTTGATGGGCAGAAGATAGTGGTTCGTCTTCTGGTTGTGGGGTACCATAGGAATGGAAGAGAACAAGCCAAACCGCGGGCCAATATAAATTGGTGCTGTAACAATTTTATGATGGTAATATCAGATATCACTATCGAACACTTATGCATCATTTTCCTTGAAACACACAATACATGATTTACGTTGTATATTAATCTTGAATTGGGGATATTCGTGTACTAAATCGAATGATATGATGGTAGCTATGATCATTTGGCTTTGATATCTAAAATTTGTTATCCATCTCTTGTAGGATGGCTTCCGAACGTGGATTTCGGCATGGTCAAATAGTTGATTTGCGCTACGGTGTTGAGAAATGTCAATGTCATTATGCAACGGACGCATCCATAGAGATCGTTGGTTCGCGTAAGTCTACTGTAGGTAAGTTGTATTCCGTGTGTAGATATCGTAAGTGTGATTATTGGAAATGGTTACATCCGAGAACCGTAACCTACCTCAATGACGGTAACCAAACATCTCGAACTATACGAAGCAACGACGACACCGAACATCAATATGACGAAGCTAGCGATGTAGTACAGTCGGTATACGAGGAATTGACGATGTTGAAGCACTATGTGCTTGAGAATGGGAGGGTATTAAAGGAGATAAGCATAGAAATTGAGTCGATAAAGTCGACCATCATGTCCGACCAAATTGATTCGAACAAGGAGCGTGCAACCATTATGGGTATGAAGAAATGGATTGTACTTATTGTTGTACTCCTTTATCATGTCTTTTACAAGTAAGCAGACAGGGCTTAGTTGTGTATATTTATGTGTTCAAAACTTATGTCACTTGTTTTTTGACTCAGTCCATGTAATGTGTTTTGAACAGCTCTGTATAATATCATATATGCGTTTATTACTTATCCGATTAATATTATTATAATGTCCTTTATTTTTCCGATGTAATTGGTTCAATTAATATAAGTTGATACACATTTAAGACCAACCACCGCTTAAATTATATATATCAATCAAGTAACAATCACGAGACATATATAATGCACTAGCAAAACAGAAGATATGCTTTAAGTAGCCAAATCTCATAATTACTTTGGTGGATGGAGATTTGACATAGAGTTATTATCTACATTAAATCACCTTTGATATGCTACTATAAATCGAGAGGTGTGGTTGCTTTGTAGGATTCACACAACAAGGACAAACGGCAGGATGGATAAGCCAGGTTTATTATCGATATTTCCTCATTAGTCAAGGTAAATGTCTGTGTTGTTTGCTTACCTTTAACGTATCAGCAAATGCTTATGTAGGTTTCGACACCTCTCATATCAGGGATCAAGAAGTGTATTTGTTCGACCGTGATTGAACGGCGAAGGTCGATGAGTTCGTAATCAACTCGTTGGTGTGTGAAAAAAAGGTCGGAGAGTTTGATGGTGGTAAACCGAATGATGTCTTTCTCATGTATATCCAAAATGAAATATTCGATAAATTCGGCTACACGTTCGTGCCAAAAGAGATCGAACGTCGTGTAAATTTCCTCGAACGTCGCTATCACGCGTTCAAGAATATCGTTCACGATTCGTCCACAACCTACGACAAGGAGTGGAACTTTGTCGACGCACCGTCGGCGAAATGGAAAAAATGGATAGATGTATTGCACTTGTATTCAATACACAAGGTTATACTTATTTGCCTATCGAAACTGTACTTCGACTAACCTATTTCTTTTTAGGACGACCCTCTTGTACAGGCGTACGTGTTCAGCGGGGAGAAGCATTGGGACAATATTGCAAAGATTTTCACTACAACGGGAGTTGAAGTTATTGAAATTAGCAGCGATGAGGATGCCGTAAGCGAAGAGGCCTCGTCTCCATATCCGCTTAGCGGCCCATACGACAAGCCTCCAAAGAAGAAGATGAAGGTCGATATCGGCGACCGTTCGAGTGCAAACTTCTAAGTTGGATATTCCGCTCCCCCACATTTTTCAAGAAACGGCTAGTCTATGTGATTTGTAATCTGCGTTGTGTAAGTTTTTTGCGGCCTGGTCTTCATATGTACTTGGTAGTTTGTATATTTGTCAGAGGCCAGCTACCATGCTATATGATGCTATGTAAAATAGATTATTATGTAAAATAGATGTTGTCTGGGCATTGAATTTACTCACAATGGCATAAATGTAGAAAAACGACATGCATTCATACATTACAAATTAAACAAGGTTTTCCACCAACATACATTTACAGCAAAAGGCACTTAATACATCATAAGTTATACAAGGTTTTCCACCAACATACATTTACAGCAAAAGGCACTTAATACATCATTAGTTGAACAAGTCTTTCCACCAACAAAAACTAACAGCAAAAGTGCACCGTAGACGTAATGTCCTTCATATTGGAACGTTATAGTACGGCAAAAACCAGCAAAAGGCCGACACCAACAATCTAAGTAACAATAAACATCACATAAGCCCAGCAAGAGTGTTAATAACGTAGCGATGCTTGATATCATTTGGTAGACTATCAAATAACCTTAGCTCGTCTGAGTGATTTACTAGGAATTTCGAAATGAGTAGTTTCTGATCCGGGGTAAGACCATCATTCGCATTGATTTGTTCGAAGACTTGGTACTTTTTCGGGATGACATCGTTCTCGTCTTCGACCATTGAAATGAAGCGTTGAAGTGCAGCACTTGTTTCAGCGCAATACTTGTCGATAATCTTCGTCAGTTCTTGGTCAGTTTCCCTCAATTTCCTTTTTTCGCCCATGTCCTCGTTGTGCGTTATTTCCTCCTACATTTGACTCACTTGCTGCTTCGTCATGTGCTGAGCACGAAGTCGTTGTTCGATGAATTGATCTCATGTCCGGAAGGAGTAGATGATATATCAACGCCACTTAAGCAGTTGCTATTCCGTATTACGTCTTCGATGTCCTCGGTGTACTCGCCGGTCGCACGGTCCTTTCCGAATATGTCGACCCAATCATTGTAGTACGGCCATGATTTGTTCCGCATTGACTTAGCAAATGGATCTTTCTGAATAAGAAAAAAAGAGCAGATTTAAAATTCCACATTGATACATAAACATAAATTGAATAGATTAGTTTGAAGAATATACCTTAACGTAGTCATCCCAACATTGGTATTCGAACACATCAATCATCTTCGTAGAATCATTCCATCCAATTCCGGTCAAACTCAACATGCCGGAAAGACTATGATAACATTTCTTCCAACTTTACAATCGAGATGTGATGTGCGGTGTAGCACGTATGTCGGTTCCAGGAAAGCTGCGTAACATTCGTGCTTCTAATATTTTCATATATCCGGCATTGAAGCCGTTTTCCTATCTCCAGCCACTTGCTATGATCTCTTTCATTGCATTAAGTAGGACCACTTCTTCTTGTTGCTTCCACCCACGCCGAACACTTCTTTCCTTAACTGGCACGTTAGTGCGATCTCTCGTATCCTCTGTTGTATCCATCATGTCCCGAAATACACTTACATATGTAAATATTAGACGTATCGACAACAAGAATAGTAAAACAAAAATGTAACAAGCAAGACAATTCAGGAATATAATAACTCACCAAGGAATGTAAAAGAGAAAACAACGCACTAGGATCCCAAAATAAAATATAAGGAACAGACTCCAAATAAAGTCAATGCCGTTGCAAACAATACACAAGATCGTTTAAAAACACCACACTTATAAACAAATACATAGATATGACAACTAAGTAACTCAAGGTACAATGCTATTTCTCCACTCATTAAAAGCAGAATTAGCTAACATATCTTGCCAACTTCCCCATTCTACTGATGCATCTACGGTGCTTATGTTATCCCCATCGTCCATCTCTTCGTTGATAATTTCAATATCTTCTCCTATACTGACTCCATCTTCTTCTTCAAAAGAGTCTTCTGGCATCTCCTTGATAAAATTGTGCAGTATGCAACATGCCATTACAATCCGATTTTGGGTTACAATTGGGAAGTAAGAAGGTGACCGTAGGATCGCTCAACGTTTTTTCAATAACCCGAAGCATCGTTCGATCACATTTCTAGCTCTAATATGAATCATGTTGAAATACTCCTTCCGATTTTGTGGTGCGTTTCTACCTTGCCCGAAATCATTTAAATGATATCGCACTCCCCTATACGGTGCCAAAAATCCCTCTGCGTTCATAAATCCGCTATCGACCAAGTAGTAGTTCCCTGTAAAGAGAAAAATACATTTACCGATTAAAATCACGAAACTGATAGTATAATAATTAGTGACCATAACAATGTACCCTTTGGTATCTTTAGACCATATCTCCTAGATTGCATCTCGTACAACTCTAGCGTCTGCTGCAGATCCTTCCCAACCACATAAAACGTAAGTGAACATCATGTTCGGGTCGCATGTACCAAGTACGTTGATCGTAAAATTGCCCTTTCGATTGCGATATTTAGGTTTCTCTGATTCGGGCACAGTGACCTTAACATGGGTACCATCTAATGCTCCAAGACAACCCTATATGTAGTTTTATGATGAATGAATTAATGAAGCAATGGTAGTCTGTGTTGTCTTCGGATATAGGTTCCGGTGGCACGATCAACAGACGATGCAGTTTCAATACAGCATTCAAAACCTCGTGAAAATACTTAGAAATGGTCGCCCCCGATTTTCTAAAGCTTTCTTGCACGACCCGGGTTTTGGTATTGTGGGAAATAATAATAAAAAACATGGAGACTTTGTCCCTCACAGTCGTATATCTAGAATCCTTAAGACCACTAACATTCTGTAAAAGAACCACAAGTGTTTCGAAGGTTTTTCGGTTCATTCGCAAATGATTATGGCACGTGATGTTGGACACCGAGACTAGTTCCTGCAGGTTCTCTACCTGTTTGGGTATCTTCTCCATCAAACTATATTTTGTGGGCATCCTTTTCCTCTTCCGCCTAGACGTCTTAAATAGATGGAAAGTAAAAGCAATAACAGAGAATATTGCTGCATAAATGTTTGTAAAATGATAAACATTTTCACTTTGCTTCCGAAGTTAATATCCATGCTGTCTCTGAAATGAAATAGAATTTGCTTTCATCCGAGAATCAACATCGTACCAGGTGACATTAACAAATGCGACGCTCTAGTTATTATAGAAATACCAACTACACACACGAGCACAAACTCAATCCAGTTTGAATGAGAAAAACTGAAAGAAAACAGACGCAGCTTGAGAAATACCAAACATGTACATATACCAAGTACACACACGACACTCTAATTATTGTAATATGTACAGAGCTACAAATACACAGAAAATGCGCAATAATAAACTAAGAAATTAGAGGTTGAAAGAAAAACCCTAAACTTCACAGCAACGATTGCCGTACAAGAAATTAGGTTGAAGAAAAAACCAACCGAGATGAACACTTACGGCCGCGCTACGCCAAGTCGGAAAACCTTGTTGGAAGAGAGCCTCAGAGCCGTCACACATCCACGGCCCGTTTGCTGTCCAATATTAGGACATATAATATAAATAATATCTAATATCTTGTGTTTGGTTTATCCTTTTAGGCCCGCAATTAATTCAGCAGCCCGCTAAGCCCGATATAAATAAACTAGTTAAATAGGGTAAGATAAACTATACAGGGCTGACTTAAATAATTTTATACTGGGCCTTTATTCAGGCCTTATAACCAAACGGAGCACCAAGAGAAAAGCAGCTGCGACGGGCTGTCGAACATAAGAAGAGAAAAGCAGCTGTGATGGTGAAATTGGGTTTAAGTGATAACATGGGTATTTTAGTTATTGAACCTTTTTATCTTGGGTAGGATAAATTATATTGGGTTGGACCATCGGTTAACTTATCTTGAATTCATTGGTTTATTATAGCGGGCCTATTTTTTACCGCGGGCTTTCATTTAATTCTGCTTTACTAGTGAACAAGTTAAGTATAGATAAGAAACCAAAAATTACATATACGTGTAAAACTGTAGTAGAAATGAGTTTGATTAAAGAACAAAAAACCCATCCTCAACTTTACAATACAACACACAGAGAAAAAGAAATCTGAAATGAAGAAAAAAAGGCAAAAAGAAAGAAAAGAACTGAAGTATCTTCTATTTCCATCTGTACGGTAATCGATTTTTCTCCTTAAACCTCCTCAAAACCCCTTCGACGGCTACGTCGAAGGCGTCGCCGCTCACAGCCTCGCCGTCGGTGTACAAAATCTTAGGTATGTACTCAATCACCTTCTCTCTCATCTCTCTAACTCTCTCCTTCCCAATTTTTTCCAGCAATCCCCTGACGCTTGTCCCATTCTTCACCTCGTCACGGTGTACGAACACCGAGTAGCTCGCCGGCTCGCCGGGAAGGAACCACTCGTACTGCATATACGCCGTCCTTCGCCAGAAGAATACCGGAATCGAACCGGCGATCATGCAGTCGAAGATTGACCGGCGCGTGAAGCTGTCTCCGCGCGGCTGCAGGCAGAAATCGGAATCTAGAAACGTTTCTAGGATGGGCAAGCTGCCGTTGACGCACTTGGAGCCGCCGCAGTCGACGACTCTGCACGCGCCGCCTGACTTGTAGCACTGGCTCAGCAACAGGGATCTGAAATCGTTCGCTATGAACCCGCGAGTCGCGCCGGCGAAGCAGAAGAGGGTTTTTCTCCGGCGGGATCTGACGAAGTCCTGCCAGGAAACTACGTCGGCGTGGGTCTTGGGGTGGAAGCCGGTGGGGTAAGGCACGCCGACGTCGAAGTAGTCCCATGGGTTCTTCTCTATTAGGAGGCGCGTGATGTTACGCATTTTGGGTTTGTATATGCAGCTTGAACCCCACTCATCGTCTCTAGTCCTGCGAAAAAAAGGCTAAAATTACAGAGCGTAAAGTGGACGCAATGAATTTCCTTTCTTCCACGGCCGTAATTACCTTCGAAAATCCCAGGAAATCCTTCCAATGGTGATGAAGTGGTCCCATCCTTGCGATTTCTGAAAGAAGGGCTGTTCGCCGACCCATTCAAGCATCGTATCGCAGTGGAAATCCCTTTGCTGCGCCGTCGAGCCCTTGGTGAACAGAGCCCTTTCGACGGCGAGGCCAGTGTAGAATGGTATGTAGAAAGCGCCGGCGTTTTCTGGCTCGAGCGTTCTACAGCGGTGGCTCAGTATTCTCCGATGGAAGATGACTTCCAGGGAGAATTGATCGGTCCGAAACCACGACGGCGCCAAATTCGGCGGCACGATTTTCGAGATCCGATTGGAAGCGGGTTTTCCGAACCCGAATTCGAAAGCGCGTCGCACCGTGAGTTCCAAGGGTTGATGTCGTCGCAGTTCTTCAGCACGTCGGAGTTGAGCGCCGGCGGAAGTTCGTAGACGTAGAATCTTCCGTTAGGGCAATCATCGCCGCCCTCGATTGGGCTGCTGAAATTACTCTTCTGCCCTCCGTCTCCTTTGCGGAGGTTTATAATCGGTCTGTCATTTGCGGGTCGGGTTCGGGTCGAAGTCGGGGCGAGGGTTTGAATTGGGTTCCGGCGAGGAAGGGTGGGGGTGATTACCGAGAAGAGTAGGATGAGCTGGATGACGACGACGGCGAGGAGCAGAAACGCGCGGCGGCGGCGGTGGTGGTGGAAAAGGTAGGGTTTTACGGCGGTGATTGAGTTGTATTTGTTTTCTTTGTTGTCTGGCGATTTGGGTTTGAAGTGATGGTTGTCGCTATTGTTGACGTTTTTGCGTGGGTCGTCGGAGGAAGGAAGCATTAGGTCGGAGATGGGCGGCCTACGGCGGCGGCGACGGTGGTCGGAAAGTTCAGAGGAAGTTAATTTTTATTACGGTGGTGGTGGTGTGTGTGTAGGCTTTTTATGGGAGATTGTGAGGTGATATCCTTGCGTGCCATTTTGGTAAATAATATATTTTTTATCGAGGTTTTTGTTAAAAACATACAATTGGAGACTTTTTTAAAATGATCAATTTTTGGGTGATTGTGAGAACTAATTATTAATCCTGATTAGATCGAACTGGACTTGGTCATATATGTATTAATGACATTAATTTTAACGCAGTTTTGCATTTTGAGGCCATTCTCTAAAACTCTTTCGTTAAAATCGAATTTCATGAGGGAAAAAATAAAAATAAAAAAACAGTTGATTTTTATTTTGTTCCGTGTTGTATTCATAAATTCATAATCTAGAATTTCAGTACATTATATGAATGTGCTTCTATACAGAATATGTTGTAAGAGGTATTAAGTAAGCTTTTTATTTTTTTTGATTTCATAATAATGAATTTTAACCGTTTATTTAATATCTTTAGTGGCCAAATTATAATACAATAGAAAGATTATATAAGTATGAACGCGATTTGAGGATTTTTTATTCGGTGATCTATACGCTTTGAGGGTTTCAAGATTTTGACGAAAATATAGAAATGCCGTTATTCATGCCGCGTTTTATCAGTTCTATATATAACCTGTTTTATTGATATTTTTTTTATTAATTTTGACTAATATTATTATCTGATTAAATATATATTTAATTCAATTAAGGTTTGGTGTTTTGAAACTTGAAGCATGGCGATAAGCTGCCACGCTTATAAACAAACAAGGACCACAATATGGTCTTCTTTCTTTATCAATTCTTGCCTTCTGTATTTCTTGTTTATTTAACGTTATACTAATTAATTAGTACTCGTGCTACGTTGCATTTATGAACGAATATGAGGTTTTTGTTATCATTATTATATTTTATCGTGTTGATTTAGGACTTGGCAACTGATGGGTGCTAAATAACATAGTCAGCCTAATTAAATATTTAATATTTAATTATATGTTTTTTAGCGTGCATAAAGAACTAAGCATTAGCAGAGAGGTCTATTTCAGTGAAAACGATGTCACGGAATATACTAATTACACAGCATTATCAAACGACTGTTTAACGACAGAAGTTGGTAATGCTATAATCTACTTATAAATAAAAATTCTCATTTATTATATTTATTTACCGGCTTCTATAGCATTTTTTATAATATTTTTTGTCCGGGTATAGGATCGATCAATAAACACTTCAATGTTGATTTTGTCTTTGTATTAAATATTGCTTTTATATTGGAAATTGGATGCCGACGCAAAGGTACAAGCACTTGGAATCTCTAGAGCTTAGTGGTGTAATAGATCAAGAATCCAAGCAAAGTATATAATCAATTAAATTGAATTGCACCGCAGCAAATCGCTTTTAGTTAAAATATATAAAATATACCTTGCTTTGTATAACTGATGTCGTGTCGTTGTCATTTTTTTTTTTTTTTTCTATAAGGATGTATTCCAACTAATATCACCGTAATTCATACTAGATTAAGTGTTCGAGTCGAATTGAAGCTCCTTATCGGCTATTGGACGATCAAGTTTAGCAATTGCTAGTAATACGAATCTAAACATTCGGATTAGTAGTTTTGGTGTTGACATAACTGATTAAGGACAAGAAACCGGAGATTTCACACTAAGGGATAAACGTTGCACTTATGTGACCGGTCTTGACTAAAGCACGAAGAATTCTATTGCATACCGACTAAGAATACATGTCATAGACAAGACCTTCAAATAGAACATCATAATATGCTGGACCAGACGTGATACAAATGGAACACTCGAGACAAGAGCTTATTGAGACAAGAAGGAAATTTCAGACATTCAATGGAAAGCTGCAAGTCTAGAGTGAAGCAGATGTCAACTAGCACAAACAAGGAATAAAGCAAAGTGACAGGATAAACTGCAGCACAAACCGGACAGACCCATTTTGGGAAAGTCAATTAATGCACTGTTCAGAGTGAAGAGTTTATCTCACAACGATTTGAAATTCAAACCTCAAGTATAAAAGGAGGAGTACAAGCTGAAGACAAGTACTTCACGATTTCATAACTTCACAACCTCACGAACTCTAAAGCGATCATCAACGATCTCAAAACACTGTGAAAGAACGAAGTAGTAGAGTGAAGTCTAAAGACATAACTTGTTTTAGTTTATGTTCTTTATTCTCCAACGGACTGCAAAAGATGTTGAAGTAGGTGGATTGTTATAAACGACTGCCTAGGTGATTCACTAGATTGGAGCTGTTCTCAGCTGGGTAGGTTGTACTAAAGATTGTATAACTGAAGATCTAGTGAACCTTCCTTGCGAGGAAGAAGGGGAGACGTAGGAGATTTTAACTCTGAACTTCCAGAAATAATTCGGTCTCACACACACACGCACTACATTTCATATCGGTCACAATCGTTCAGTATCATTTTCTGCACTTATACTGACCGGTCACTGATTGAATACCAGTCACCGCACAGACAAACCGAAAAAGAGTCAAGCATTTATTCACCCCCCTCTAAACGCGTAAACCGATCCTAACAAGTGGTATCGGAGAGGGTTTATTCAATCATCAATCGATAAAATGAATACATCAAACAAGTTGCCGATGTTCTCCCGAGAAAATTTCATGGAATGGAAAGTTCGTATGATGACTCATCTAGCGGCTCAGAACGAAGATATGTGGGACGTTATCATGGATGGACCTCCAACACTGACAAAGGTCAACCCACTACATACTGCAGATAGGACACAGCCACAAACAGTTCCAAAGGTAAAAAGTGAATGGACAGAGGGCGAAAAGAAACTGATGAATCTGGATAATGTAGCCAATGATATTCTATTCAAGACACTCGATACCGGAACGTTCAGGCAAGTCATGTTATGTAAGACTGCAAAGGAGGTCTGGACGAAACTTTGTCAGATCTGTGAAGGGAATGAGTGTACAAGGGAAACAAACTTATAGTTGCCATACAAAAGTATGACAGTGCAAAAATGAAACCGGGAGAATCAATGACCGATTTCGAGAGCCGGTTCATGAACATCATCAACGACCTCACTGCTCTTGGAAGGATGTTGGAAAACCGAGATATCGCCATCAAAATCATGAAAGCACTTCCCCGTGAGTGGGATGTAAAGACCATGGCCATGAGAGAATCAAAGGATCTCAGCAAGATACAGGTCCATGATTTATTTGCTGATCTTAAGGCCTATGAGTTCGAACTACAAACGAGAATGGAAGAAGTAGTTACGGAACAACCGGTAAAAGCACTTGTTGCCCAGAAGCCTCAACCTCTAAGACATCTGAGGAACTAACAGACGAAGTCATGGCGCTGTTTGTAAAAAGATTTGGAAAGTTCATGAAGAAAAACCGAAGCAATACTTCGGAAGGTAAGAACTCTTCTAAGAACAAAACTGAAAGAACTGAAGTTTCTTGTTTTAAATGTGGCAGGAAAGGACATTATGCTCTCGACTGCCGAGTTTCCAAGAAAGAAAAGGAAAAAGTCGGTACCAAGTCCAAGAAGTACCAAAAGGCACTGGTAGCCAAAGGTGGAAGAACCTGGGATGATTCTGATTCTGAATAAACAGACAGCGATGAGTCAGATACCGGTAGCGACCAGGAATCTCATGAGTGCCTTATGGCCAATATGACCAACGATGAGGTATGCGATTCTGCCTCAAATGATTTTACAAAGGAAGAGTTGCTTCAAGCTCTTCAAGAAATGGCTGATGAATATCAGAAGCTATCTGCTAGAATTAAGCAAAAGGGCAATCACACCGGTTGAACAAACCGATAGTGACTTCAGTCAAACGGGGGCTTTGACTGAGGAGGTTAGGGAACTTAGGAACGAGATAGTGCAGCTAAAAGCTGAAAACTCTAGGTTAAATACTATTGTGAAGACCTGGAATCAGTCCAAGAAGACAGTAGAAAGCATTCAGAGCAATCTGAAATATAGCAATGATAGGACCGGGCTAGGGTTTAAGGACACCGGACCAGGTGAATCCTCAACACACGCAAAGAATACCGGATGGATCAAGTTTGTCTCAGCTAGCTCTTTGCAAGCTAATAATACCAGCAACATATCAAATCCCCCAGTCAGGTTATGGAGAGAATATCAACCTGATAAGAGACTGCCAAAAAGTGTTCCCTCACAAACCAGACCAGTGTCTAATAGGCATGAACATAGGGGGAATCAAGGGTATAATTATGAGCGTAAAAATTGGGGTAGACAATACCGGGGACCTAGATTAGGAATGACTAGGTCTAGAAATATTAAATATCTTATAGACCCACGTACTGGTCGGACTGTCAAGGTCTTTCAGATCTGGGTACCTAAGAATCTAATCTATTCCGGGCCCAAGTGAAACTGGGTACCAATATATATATATATATATATATATATATATATTTTTTTTCTTTTCAGGAGTATATCGAGGAGCTAAACCGGTCGGTATGGTATCTGGACAGTGGATGCTGTCAACATATGACGGGAGACGAAGGATTGCTGAAGAAGCTTTGGCCACATACCGGACCAACAATTACTTTTGGAGATAACGGTAAAGGTGAAACAATAGGGAAGGGAGTGATTACTCACAAGAACCTTACCCTAAAAGATGTACATCTAGTACAAAACCTTCATTATAACTTAATAAGTGTGAGTCAGTTATGTAGAAACAACTTCCTAATATCCTTCGAAAAAGATAAATGCTTTGTCAAGGATAAAACGGAACGCATACTGATAACCGGTCATAGAGTCGGTGGTACTTATAGAGTCCAGTGGGGAGATCAATCAGTATCCACTCAAACTTGTCTTATAGCTCACAACTCCAAAAGTTGGTTGTGGCACAAACGCCTCAGTCACTTAAACTTTAAGACTATTTCAGCTCTTAGAAAACAATCTTGTTAGAGGCCTACCTAATCTAAAGTTTACAAAAGATAAACATTGTACTGCGTGTCAGTTAGGTAAACAAATTAGGTCAACTTTTAAAAGTAAAGGGAATTTAGAGTCAAACCGGTGTTTAGGCTTACTTCACATGGATCTTTTGGACCTATACCGGTGGTCAGTCTTGGTGGTGCCAAATATACTCTCGTAGTAGTAGATGACTTTTCTAGGTTTACTTGGGTTGTCTTCTTAAAATCCAAAGACCAAACTTCAGTCAGTTTGATAAAACTTTTCAAAAGAATATAAAATGAACAAAATGGTAACATAAACCGAATTCTTAGTGACCGAGGTACTGAATTTTTTAATATTACGCTAACCGAATTTCTTGAGAACCATGGTATACGCCATGAGTTATCTGCTGCCAGGACACCACAGCAGAATGGAGTTGCTGAAAGAAGAAATAGAACTCTCAAGGAAGCAGCCAGAACAATGTTAGCATATGCAGACATTTCCCATAAGTTCTGGGCAGAAGCCATCAATACTGCGTGCTATACACAGAACAGGTCCATGATTTGCAAGAAACAGGACAAAACACCATACGAAGTATGGACCGAAAATGTTCCTTCAATCGGCTACTTCAAAACCTTTGGGGGCAAATGTTTCATCCACAATAATGGGAAAAATCAACTCTCAGCCTTCGATACAAGGGCAGAAAAAGGGATATTTCTTGGTTACTCTTCAGTCAGCAAAGCATACCGGGTCTTCAACACTAAAACCCTATCTATTGAAGAATCAGCACACGTAGTCTTTGAAGAGTCAGAGACCGATGATCAGACACCCAGTAACATTAATCGTCTAAGCAGTCAACTGGAGAAATCTCATCTTGAAGATGAGAGTGATGAAGAACGGGATCAACCAGTCTTAGAACTTACAGAAATACCCATCATAGAAGAAACCGGTATTCAAAATGATACTGCTGAAATACCGGTGGAACCAACAAACTCAAGCAATACTGGCCATGAAGTGGTTCCAGAAAATGGGACCAATGACGATACTCAAGGAATACCGGAGGAATCAATTAAGGGGGAATGCATCAAATGGAATCGTACGAAGCTGAATCATCCCCAGCAATTGATCATAGGAGATCCTACTGCACCAATGAAAACAAGGCGACAGACGAATCCAAACCTATTCAGTCATGCGTTCGTATCACAGATTCAACCAACAAAGGTCGATGAAGCTCTCAAGGATGACAACTGGATAGAAGCCATGCAAGAAGAACTGAACCAGTTTGAGCGAAATCAAGTTTGGACTCTTGTTCCTCGGCCAGCCCAAACCGTAATAGGTACGAAATGGGTATTCAAGAACAAGTTAAATGAGGATGGACTTGTCACTAGGAATAAGGCAAGGCTGGTTGCTCAAGGTTATAGGTAAGAAGAAGGAATTGACTATGATGAGACCTTCGCACCAGTTGCGAGACTCGAGGCCATTCGTATTCTTGGCATACGCGGCCCACAAGGATTTTTAGGTATTTCAAATGGAGGAATCTCTGAGGAAGTATATGTTGCTCAACCACCCGGTTTCGAAAGCCATGAGCATCCTGATCATGTCTACCGTTTGAAGAAAGCTCTCTATGGACTGAAGCAAGCACCAAGAGCTTGGTACGAAACACTGTCAAAATTCTTAACTGATCACTAGCTCACCATCGGAAGTGTTGACAAAACATTATTCAGATTTACGAAGGGTGACCACCTACTGATTGTTCAGATTTATGTCGATGACATCATATTTGGGTCGACTGATTCTAAGCTGTGCAAGCAATTTTCTAAAATGATGCAAGATCAGTTTAAGATGAGTATGATGGGTGACTTTACCTTCTTCTTGAGACTTCAAGTAAGGCAAAATGGAGCAGGACATATTCATAAATCAAGCCAAATACACAAAGGAGTTGCTCAAAAAGTTCTGTATGGAAAACTGTTCTCAGGCCACAACGCCAATGAGTTCTTCAGTAAAATTAGACAAGGATGAAAAAGGAACTCCAGTTGAGGTTACCAAGTACCGGGGATTAATCGGATCACTACTCTATCTCACTGCCAGCAGACCGGACATTATGTATAGCGTCTGTCTGTGCGCCCGGTTTCAGTCTGATACAAAAGAAAGCCACTTTTCTGCTGCAAAGCGTATCTTGAAGTATCTCAAGGGGACCATAAATGTTGGCCTATGGTATCCCAAAGATTCAAGTATATCGCTACATGGATATACCGATGCTGACTATGCCGGTTGCAAAATCGATCGGCGAAGCACCAGTGAAACATGTCAGTTCCTTGGTGACCGACTAATATCTTGGTTTAGCAAGAAACAAACCTCCATAGCCACATCCACAGCTGAGGCAGAGTACTTGGCGGCTGGAAGTTGTTGCTCACAAATCCTATGAATACAACATCAATTGGAGGATTATGGGATCAAGGAAACCGATACTCCAATATTCTGTGACAATACAAGCGCAATTGCCATCACACAGAATCCGGTATTTCATTCAAGGACGAAGCACATTGAGATAAGACATCACTTCATACGAGATCATGTGCTGAAGAAGAATGTGCGCTTGGAACATATCTCAACCGATCTGCAAGTCGCTGACATCCGGACCAAGCCGCTACCAGAAGCTAAGTTTCGTTTCTTTCGAAATGCTTTAGGTTTATTAGATTTATCCTAAGAAACCTAAGCATAGAGTTAGGGGGAACATTGTTATATCAAATTGATTGATATAACTGGTTACCTAGACACTACAACAAACCGTGCAAATTGATGATCGTAGTAAGCCTTTTCTCTATCTCAAAAACAGTCACTTCTTTCATACTGGTCAAAATACATAACTCCTATCAGTTTCGTCTAAAACTGATCCTCGTCACAAATATACTTCTAAAATATCAAAATTTTGCTTTCCTCTCAAACCGGTTTGCTTCCTTCTTCATGAAACCGGGAATTCTTCCAGAGAACGGTATTGATACTGAAATATTCCCTTGACCAGTGACTGACCGAAATCGTTTTTATTTAATACACGTTATCAATTGCACACATACCGTCATAGTACCTTTTCAGGAAAACTGATAATGGGCTCTGTACTGACCAGTAATTAAGATGTGAGAGGAAGGGTAAGCGACAAGACGTCTTGAGCATTAAATGCGCAAACACGCTTTATCCCGCTCAAAAGACTTGGTTTCGTGATCAATTAGAGAAGTATCATCATTATCTTCAACTCACAAGCAGAATCGTCTCTTTCTCTCTCAAAAATCTCCAAGTTCTTCGTCAAAACCCTACCACATTTACAACAAAATGGCCCCATTAAACAACGATCTTACAAGAACGGCACTTCAGATTTACTTCGGCAACAGTATGGAAACCGAGCATGACGGTTTCTGCCCCATTCTTGAAGCCCTAATCGCAACCGGCCTTCAGACGTTTCTTCAGTGCTCCAATGAATACTACCTGGATGCTCTACATCAATTCTTCGACACAGTCCTCGTTGTTGGAGATCATCTACAGTGCACAACCTCTGGAGCAACCGCCATCAGTGTTCCAGATAATGTGAAGGAACAACTGAAGCCCATGATGTCGCTGTCAGGGACATCATTTAAGGACTCTGATAAGCGGGTTGTCCTGAAACCAGAGTACCGCCTGCTCCACGACGTAGTGGCCAAGGCAGTTTTGGGCAAGGCAGGGTCATTCGACATGCTCACGAGTGACAAGGTTCAGGCCATGGTGCCATCTTAACAAGAATGGAGATCAACTGGTCTTCAGTTATCTTCTCTGTACTAAAGGGGATACTGCTCATTCGTAACCGGCAGTTCAAGAACTTCGCCCCTCAAATCTCTTTCCTTCTCAAGCACAAGATTGCGGACGTGGGAACCATCCATCCCCTGGGCTTTGCCCAGATAATCTCGGCGGACATCATCCGTCAAATGGTAAGCGCGGCTTCACCTACGAAGAAACCGGCAAAACGAAAAGCTACTGAGGATCTGGCTATCTCCAAGCCACAAAGAAACCCTCCACTGATCGTTCTACTGTGCCGACAAAGAAGAAATCATCTGACAGGCCCGAGACTGATTCAAGACCGACTTCACCTACCCCTATCAAGAAGAAAGTGGCCACTGACAAACCGGTCTCTTCAAAGCCAGCCAAGAAGAAACTGGTCTTGGCACCCTCTACCTCTTCTGAAGACACTCAGCCACTTCAGAAGGTTTTCACGAAGCCAAGGATCCTAGCGCCTAAAAAGAAGGCGAAGACCGGATTAGTCCCCTCACAAGAACCGACCCCCTCTACACAGCCCCAACAGTCGGTTTCTATTGTTGCACCAACCATCACTGTCTCTCCAACCTCAGGGACGACTGGTTTGGTGATCAGGACTGCTCCACCACAACGCGGTGTGGTAATACGGGAACCGGTCCAAACACTTTCAATTGACAAAGGGAAGGGCAAGGCCATCCTTGTACCAGACGAGCCTGAGTCAGTTGATGATACCGCCTGGAATCTCATCAGTGAGGAGATTGATGAGAAGATTGCGGCTGACCTCCAGGATTTTGAAGACTGGCTTGACTTACGGTACACCCCGTTCAGTCAAAAGATCTGGAAATCCAAGGGTTTTTCTGACCGTCTCAAGCAGGCCAGAAAGATTGAGGGCAAACTCATCAAGTCACTGGGAATTGAATCTATTAAGAGCTTGATGAATGCTCAGGAGCTATACCGCCTTCGCCTCACAATGGACCAGCTGGAGCACTATTTTGAACAGCGCGGGCAGAACTTTCAACCGGAAAGACATGATGCAGTTCATGAACTTCAAGTCTTAACTAGGCTGGAGGCGGAAATGCAAAGCATGCTGGCCTACTATGCCACGACTTTAGCCAAGCTTCAACCGGATGTTTCTTCGTCTTCTGCTGCATCTGCTACACCGACCGCATCGGGTTCTGCTCCGTTTGACAACACACCGTTGGTCTCCACAATGACCACAGCCTTGGTCATCGCGCCAATGCCCTCATCCTCAGCTCAAGCCGACGATGCCTCTCTCCAACTAGTATCAAGACCAGTTGCTCTTTCAACATCGGAACCGGTTTCTTCAATACCGGCTCCATCATCTCTACCTGGCGGATCTTTGTTTTTCCGACAACCCATTCCAGGTTTCTCAAGGCCATCTTCGGTAAATTTGCAGATACCGATTCAGATTCCGGCTCTGTATGCACCGCCACGGACACCCATTCAAATCCCAGCCATTGATGAATCGCCTCTGCTCATCACCTTTGATGGTGTCTCCGCGACAGCAGGATTAACATTTTCTTCATCAACAACTGCTGAAGATGTACAAGCCATCTCAGTCACTGTCGCAGACCCTCTATCTGTGGAGATTCAATCTGAGCAGGAAACCAGTGCTGTTAGTGAGCCTGCTCCTTCGCATAATACTGATGCACCCGCTGAACAGGGCACCTCAGTAACCGCCATCACTACTGAGTCGGTTATTGTTTTCACCAATCCACAACCAGTGCAAGTTCAGACTCCCGCTCATCCACAGTCAGCTCCACAGTCCTCTCAGCAACCGGGTGAATCTCCTAAAACCGCCTCAATACCGGTTGAGATCATACGCTCTACAACGGAGATCTCTTTGGTCAAACAGACTTATCGCACAATGTCTGTTCTCAGCAAGGCAATCAACAGTGACCGGCAGAACACCAATGAAAGATTCCGTGCTCTCACGGATGATCTAGCCGGTCTTCGTTCTGATGTCTGTGCCGATCTAGAGATCATCAAGTCGCAACTGACTGCCTTGACCGGAATGATCACCCCGGTTCTTGACAAAAAAGGGGAAGGACACAGCAGAAAAGACGACTCTAGCTCAAAGTTCATCTCGCAGCTGTCTCTCAAAGTCGATGATCCGAAAAGAGCTGCGATTGAGGCGGCGCTCATACCGGACGAAGCCTTAAAGGAACATGCTTCTGCTATCCCAGTTAGCATAGTTGGTCCAGTTAAAGTGCAGTATGACAGCAGCAGTCTGAGGCACTTGGCCTGTACGCTTACGAAGGATCAACTGGCTGATCTTGAAAGAATGCATGACTTGAAGGAACATGCATACAAGGACGACGCCAAGCTAAATGAAGTGGAACGGATCTTCAATAGCGAGCTATGAGTAGTTGTAGTTTGTATCAAACTCTTTTTGATATGAATGAAAACTGGTTTTTTCTGCTGCTAAGTTTTGTCAATCACCAAAAAGGGGAAAATTGCTAGTAATACGAATCTAAACATTCAAATTAATAGTTTTGGTGTTGACATAACTGATTAAGGACAAGAACCGGAGATTTCACACTAAGAGATAAACGTTGCACTTATGTGACCTGTCTTGACTAAAGCACGAAGAATTCTACTGCATACCGACTAAGAATACAGGTCATAGACAAGACCTTCAAATAGAACATCATAATATGCTGGACCGGACGTGATACAAATGGAACACTCGAGACAAGAGCTTATTGAGACAAGAGGGAAATTTCAGACATTCAATGCAAAGCTGCAAGTTTAGAGTGAAGCAGAGGTCAACTAGCACAAACAAGGAATAAAGCAAAGTGACAGGATAAACTGCAGCACAAACCGGACAGACCCATTTTGGGAAAGTCAATTAATGCACTGTTCAGAGTGAAGAGTTTCTCACAACGGTTTGAAATTCAAACCTCAAGTATAAAAGGAGGAGTACAAGCTGAAGACAAGTACTTCACGATTTCATAACTTCACAACCTCACGAACTCTAAAGCGATCATCAACGGTCTCAAAACACTGTGAAAGAACGAAGTACTAGAGTGAAGTCTTAAGACATAACTGTTTTAGTTTATGTTCTTTATTCTCCAACGGACTGTAAAAAGCTGTTGAAGTAGGTGGATTGTTATAAACGACTGCCTAGGTGATTCACTAGATTGGAGCTGTTCTCAGCTGGGTAGGTTGTACTAAAGATTGTATAGCTGAAGATCTAGTGAACCTTCCTTGCGAGGAAGAAGGGGAGACGTAGGAGATTTTAACTCCGAACTTCCAGAAACAATTCGGTCTCACACACACACGCACTACATTTCATATCGGTCACAATCGTTCAGTATTATTTTCCGCACTTATACTGACCGGTCACTGATTGAATACCAGTCACCGCACACACAAACCGAAAAAGAGTCAAGCGTTTATTCATCCCCCTCTAAACGCGTAAACCGATCCTAACAGCAATCGTAGAGCAAATTCATCATACATAAGCAAAACTCCCATGGATGGTCGTCATTCAAAAAACGCGTGATACATTGATAAAGTTTTTACACTTAAGTACCCAAATGTATAAAATATATCATATGAGTTTATTGTCAACACTTTTATTTATATTTAGGTACCTAATAGAGTAAACACTATTGGTTGTTACGGCTTATGAGCGACGTTATCTTGGCGACACCAAGCGCCCCGACGCCCATACTATGACTATAGGCGACGGTTGTTGTCCCAAACTCAACTATATGCGACGGGTGTTGTCAAGAACCGTCACCTATAGTCGAGTACAGAGCTGAAATTTTGGGACCAAGTCCATGGGCCGGCCCGACCTAGCTCGGAAAAAATTGGGCTTGGGACCAAGTTATATGAGTCCAATGATCGGACTAGTTGGCCCGTCCCGTCAGGCCCGCTGGGCTGACGGGCTGCGGCCGCGGGCCAAATTGGGCCCATCATTTTATTAGTTTTTCTTTTATTTTTATATATAATATTATCAAATTCAAATTATAAGCAAAAAATAATATTTTTGTTGTAGATATAAAATTTTTTAATAACTATAGATATTGTGTATAATAATAGTATAAACTATAATTTATATTTTATAATAAATAAATCAAAGACTTGAAACTAATATATTACGAAAAATTAAAAATCTTGGCCCATTAGCCCAACGTGCTGGCCCGGCCTATCACGTTATGGGTTTGAGCCTAAGAATATTGGCACGTATTCTTAGGGCCAGCCCAACCCGGCCTGCTAACATCCGGGTAGCCCGCTCAAATCGGGCCGGGAGGCCCAGCCCGCCCATACTTTCTGCTCTAGTCGAGTATGGGCTACAGTTGTTACAACAACCATCACTTATTCTTGTATTTTTGTCATATTTTATTTATCTTTTCTATATCTTAATAAACCCACAATGATACACTTTCGAGTTAACATTTCAATCCAACAATTCAATCAATAAATTTCATTAATATATTTCAATATAGGTTCAATAATGAATAATGTTCAACACTACATACATGGCATCGAAAATCATTTCTTACTACCGTCTTTTTTGCGTCACCATTCATCTTCACATGGTGAAGGCCGAAAAGAAACTGGTTAGAAACTTATTCTCCAAAGGTCGTATGTGGTTGTAATAAGCGTGTCAGTTTCATCACCTGCTAATGAATATGGTCGTACAGTTAATATCCGTGATAAAAAATGAAATATGCTAAAAGGTGCTCACTTCTACTTTAGACTTCTTCACGACTTTTACCATGTGCTTATCGTAGCTTTCGACCCTTCGGATGGAAACTTAGTCCACACCATTTTCCTTAGGAAGAATGTCGAAACTTTATAATCAAGTGATGCCGCCGGAGGTGGTATTCCCACAACGTTTCCAATAAAATTTGGAGAAAAGAAAAGAAAAATTGGCAACTATTAATTAAGTGCACGATATATATATATATATATATATATATATATACACACACACACACTAAAGTAGCATGTTGCATACCTAATTCCGTGTTGTAAATTGAGCATCAAATCGTAATTCTTAAAATCGATAGTTTACATTGATGACGTCATGAACTACTCGTCCATTGTTGAACCCCAAAAGCATCGCTGAGCTGGCGAGCGAAGGGTTGAGTTCGTTGCCTTTGGCGTCAAGTGGCCCTAAATTAAGACTTTGTTCCAATTTCGCACAATTGCATCGTTGAGTGACAAAAATCATGATTAACAATCACAATGAACCTAAAAAGCAAGCTCACCACGTTCCCAACTTAAAACCAACGGATTCATAAAAATCGCCCCAAATTTTGCAAATTAGGTTTTGATATAAATTCATACCTTTCGATTTTAATCGATGTTATTGATGTTTTTATAGGTGTTGTCGCTACTCTTGGGATGCCACCGGCGCTCGGAGATGGTCGTACAACGTCGATGGGTAATCGCGAAGGTCGCGGTGTCGTATGTGTGTCGAGCATTCGGCCAAATGAAGTCGAATGGGAGTCATGGCAGCTTAAGTAAAGACTATAAGCGACGGTTGTTAACCCGTAACCGTCGTCTATAATATTCATATACTATAGTTGACGATTGTTTACAACAACCGGCGCCCATAGTCTAAGTATAGGTGACGGTTGTTTTTAACAACCGTCGCCCTATAGTCTTATTTACACTATAGGTGATGTGGTTGTTGTAAACAATCATCACCTACTGTATATTAATACTATAGTCTTACTTAATTAAACAACGCGTATTATAGGCGCCGGTTGTAAGGAATCGACCCATAACATATTTCTGTACTAGTGAGTTTTTACACATAGGCATCCGCTTGACGAAAGGTATTGTTGGGAAGGGTGGTGGGCCCCGGAACGGAACATGTCCCGGTTTGGTTCGGTACGACTATCGGGAGAACTCGGACCCAAGTAATAAATTTGGTGGGACTCGCACAGTAACTACCACAGTAAAAATAAAATACCGTAAAGTAAGAAAGAACACCATAACTTTACGTGGAAAACCCTATGTTAACGAAGAGGGAAAAGCCGCAAGTCGGCAAAACTTTCATTATAGTAAAGATTACAACCCTCGAATATTTACTATCTCTCTTTTACCACTCGTGTTTACCTCACATCTCTCTGTGGATGTGGAACCCTATCAGTCACTCGAACTACTTCGCTCTGTATAGTAAATCTCGAATGAGTTTGTCATGATACTAACTGAAAAACTTCAGCCTATTTATAGATGTCTTCCAACTCTTCTGGATCGTTCGAAATTGGTGGCCAGGTATACATCGCGTCGCCCTTCAATACGAACTATTTATTAATTTATTATATGTACACAGTAATATTATACTCCCTCTGTTCCAAAATTTTATGGACTGGAAGTTGGCACGGAAATTAAGAAACTGAATAGTTTAATAATATAATACAATTAAAGGTAAAAAAGTGTATATTTTGACATATCTTTTAAGAATATTTAATATTATTATATTGATTGTTTGCGATAGTTTTTTTGCTAAATAAGAAAATGTACAAAAGATGTGGAACGCCCGATTTAGTAAAATGTATAAAATGGTTTGGGACGGAGGAGTAATATAATATTAATAATATTATTTTATTTTGTCTTCAATTAATGATGTTGGCTTCGTGTTGGTTTGGTCGGTGGGCTGACAAAGGGCTGGACCCATCAGGTATATCATCAGTGGCGGACCCACGTAGGGGGTTGGGGTGCCATTGACCCCCAGTCACCAAGATATATACTATTAATATAAAACAATCTGAAGTTTTTTATGGCAGTAGTGGTCGAGCGTTCATTTAGTGTCACGTTTGGGGATCGAGTCTCAACTGTATATAGTATATCTTTCATCAATGATTTTTTATATATTAGCAACATAATGTAATTATGTCTTTTCATATATACCAATTAATTTTGTTTTTTTTTTTTGTATGATATGATTACACAGTTATATTGTATTTATCAACTACAAAAAATTAAATTATTTCCAATTTAACATATAAAGAATGTTTTTGATACTTATATCTTTTTAATTAAAGATCATTTACTTATTACTCATTGATTTTTTCAATTTCAACTTTATCATTTAAAATAATTTTTTCATTATTCTTTCTTCTTTATATCAGTAACATATTTTTCTTCCAATATCGATAACATATAATAAATTAAGTTTTTGTGTAAGCAAAAATATATTAAGAATAAAAAAAATATACGAACTTATATATCTTAAGGTACAAAAAGTCATCGACCCCCGGATGTCACATTCTGGGTCGGCCACTGTATATCATGGTCACAGATACATATATCAAAATATTAAGATATCACATAAATTTTGAAAAGAAAAAAAGATGTCACACAAATACTTGATATGGTACTATATAAAGATACGCCTACCATGGTAAAATGGTACTTTCAACCAAGAAGCAAGTACAGTAAAACCTCTATAAATTAATAACATTGAGACCATTAAATTTTATTAATTTAGAGAGATATTAATATATCGATAAATTGATATTATATTAATTAAAAAAATTTAAATTCAACTATCTCTTAGTCCATGTCAATGGCGGACTGAAATTATATGAGAACATATGTGAGTATACTATCTTCATACTACATACAATTATATCATGTTCAATACTTTATCAATAATAATATTGCTAATTTTATTTGTTGTAATGATATGTGACACGATATTCGCGGCAAAGCATATGAATATTTTATAATTGTACTATTTTTAGAAATTATGATTATATTTAATAGTAATATTTTATGAATATTAATTTAGAGTTTTGATGGGACCTATTATTTGTAAAGGGATTATTCGAAAGATTATCATCTTATTATCTTATCGAATATGACGATTTTTTACAAAGGCCCAAGTTGGGATCAGAATATTTTATTATTTTAGGGAGTTTATTAATTTATAGAGTATTAATTTATAGAGGTCTTACTGTACTTACTTCAAAATCTTTTATTTTACTAGGTAGAGACATACAAAATTTATGACGGGCCGAAATGATAGTTGTTTTGTCGTTTTGGGTATTTGAGCGTAGAGAACACCTTAAATAACTATAATTCAAAAATCGGATAATATTACAGGGACTTTTAATCCATTGTTAATGGATTAACGCCATTTTATGTTAAGAGTAGACCCAATCGGCCCAATTAAGCTAACCGAACGTAAAATAGAACACTAAAAACCTAAGCTCGCCATACACAAATCGTCTTTTCTCCATTTTCCAGCTTTAGGCACCACCAACCAACACTCAGTCGCCGCCACGCGCCTCCCAACGCCGCCATGGGTCGTATGCACAGTCGAGGGTAATCTCTTCTTAATGCTATTTTAATTAATTTCTCGGTTTCGTGCATAAGCTTCATTCTCCACTTCTTTCGACTTCGTTGATTGCTCGGTGGTTTTGGTCTATTTGCAGTAAGGGTATTTCTGCATCAGCTCTTCCGTACAAGAGAACTCCTCCGAGCTGGCTCAAGACGTCTACTCAAGATGTACATTCCCCTTTTCACCTTCCGTTATCTACGCATTTATGTATCGATGTAAATTCGAAATTTGTTTCGTTGATTGGCGTATTTTTGTGATTAATGATTCAATTAGGTTGAGGATAACATCTGCAAGTTTGCTAAGAAAGGTATGACGCCATCGCAGATTGGTGTAATCCTTCGTGACTCTCACGGCATTGCTCAGGTCAAGAGTGTCACTGGAAGCAAAATCCTTCGTATCCTCAAGGCTCACGGTAACTTCATCTGCGATCTGTCTGATGTGCTGTAATCATGATGGGTTGCTGAAATTATTTTCGAAATTAGGGCTTGCTCCTGAGATTCCCGAAGATCTGTATCACCTGATTAAGAAGGCAGTGGCGATAAGGAAACACTTGGAAAGGAACAGAAAGGATAAGGACTCGAAGTTCAGGCTGATCTTGGTGGAGAGCAGGATTCATCGCCTCGCTCGTTACTACAAGAAGACGAAGAAGCTCCCTCCCGTTTGGAAGTAGTAAGTACCTTTCCTGACTTATTTCAGCTCCAATTGTCTTAGATTTGCACTCCTATGCTGAATAAATCGATGATGGATGAAGCACTGATATTGGATGTCTTGGTTTTTCCACTGTTGGTCTGCAAGAATTGTGTTGTTTGAGAATGTTCTTGCATCTAAAGACCGTGCAATTTATTTGATTAGTGAGTTGATGCATTATTTAACATCCCAAACCTACTTACTAGGTTAGAATTCTGTCTTGGAAATTGGTAAATTCCATGGCAGAATCGGCCTTCTTGAACCTTATGGGCTATCCTTTCTTCATCTGGTTAAGAATGTTAGAGTCCTTTTTCAATCTTGTAATACTATTGATTTTCCCAATCCAAAACCCATTCAGTTCTTGCCCTATCTCTATTGGTCATGGCATCTTGCTAGCTGTACTGATTCCGCACAAGATTAGTCTCACGGTTGACGATTAATATGAAATATCGTATTGCTCTTGGCTTCTGCAGCTCATGTATTTTTCTATTTTTACCTCCATATTCGACTTGAAACCGATCTTTATGTGACGGGATTTCGTATTTCTCTTTGTCAGCGAGTCGACAACTGCTAGCACTCTTGTGGCCTAAGACATTGCACGGAGCAGTTTGGTCTGAGATGGAGGACTGCATTACATCCAAGTCTTTTTGTGGTAACGCTGTTTTCAACTTTTGACAAGTGCAAGTTAGTTAATTTAAATTATTATCCACTTGACAATGACAATCTCCAACCAATTTTACATATTATTACTCTTTCGGATCTTCTATCTATGTTTCCCTTGTTATAGTCCAGTGTTGGTAATAAAAAACATATCAAGCTATTATCATGAAAAAAGAACAGAGATCCCCTCCTCTTGTGTTGGCCTAGAGGTTGAAGAGAGTTGTTAAATTTTCTTTTATCACAGTTCGAAATCCCGTAACTACCGATGTTAGTGTGTGTTGGCGGGTAACATGAATCAAGTTTCGCTAGCAGTCAGATCGTTCCGTAGTCGATAATGAGTTTCATATTCGTTTTAGACTGGTCTTCCTGATTCGTTTAGGACTATATTTTGTGATAGTCTAGGAACTACGATGGCATCGTGTAAGAACAAAGAAGAAAAAACTTTTGGCGCAGTTGTCTGCATCTTCTCATAATTCTACCATGTATGGAAAAAAAACCCCGAAAACTTCGAGAGTCCAATCATATGAGATCAGATTAAAAAGCACTACTCGTGTTACAATTCTCGCCTTAATAACTCAAATACCACTCGACGAACTTCTTCAGCATCCGTCGTAGGCATACATCCAATCTCCCGCCTCGCATAGCCAATATTCGCGTGGGTAAACATCACATCTCCATTCCTCGGCATCTCCATCACCTCCCTCTTTGCCTTCACCTTCAACTCCCTCTCCGAAATCCCGACGAGCCTACTCAGAGGGACGGGCGAAGTATTCCCGAGGTTGAAAACACTCAACTGCGCGGGCCCCGCCTTCTCCCCTCCGCTCCCAGTGCTCTTCCCGCTGTATTAATCGACCCTAGACAACCCTTCACAACATCGTCTATATACATGAAATCCCTCGCCAGCGTGGCGTGCCCGGGCCCTTCGAAAATGCGTATGGGCTTTCCCTTCAAAATATTTTTTGTGAAGTAGACCATGTCGGGCCTCCCCCTAGGCCCATACACTGTGAAGAACCTAAGCCCGTTATTGAAAGCCCGTATATGTGGTTGTACGTGTGCGCTATCTCCCCAAGGCCAGTACACCATGAAGTGCTTTTTTTTAGCAGTGCAGAGTCGTATACGTCGCCTTCGGCTACGTATATGCCATCCTTTTCGAGGAGTTTCTGGTGGGCCCGCTTGAGGGACGGGTCGTAGTAGTTGTTGAAGTTCTCGAGGCCCACCACACCGTCACCTCGAGCCTTAGGGCCCGAAAACGGGGGAGTCCACGAAGCCCGCGTAGTAGGCGTTGAAGTTCCTTGGAGATGTGTTTCCAATCGAAAAACGCATTCCCAAACTCAAACGCATTCTCAAACTCAAAATGCAGTACTTCTTCTCCAACCGATAAACCAATTCGCAAACTTAAAAGACCAGTATTGTAACGTTCTCTTCTATTCGATTTTTTAATATTACCCATGAAATTTATAACTTTACAAATCAAACCATACTATTATTTTAATTCGATTGAAAAAAATAATTTCACAAAATTAATAATAAACTTAATATTTTTTCATATAAAAAACGTAGAAAAAATAATTATTAATAGCAGGAGTCCTTTTATATTTTTGATTTTTTGTATGGGTACTTTAATTATTAAAAATAATAAAGGGTATATATTGTAATTTTTAAAACATCAAACGCATCTTTTGGGATATCGTATTCCCAAAACGCATATATGCTGTTTAAAACAGAAAAGAGAAGATGAAAACGCATTTTGAGTTTGCGTTTGGTGTACGGTTGGAGAACTTTTAGTATATATTTTGGGTTTTTGGGTATCGAATGGAGATGCTCTAAGAATGAGGGAGGATTTGAGGAGTTTAGTTGTTTTTCTTAATGGATCAAATAGAAGGAAGGAAAAAGAGAGTGTAAGGGTTGAAAACCTGGGATTTAGTAACTTCGTTATATTTTGTTGTTACCTATCAACTGTAAACTTTTTTGTATATAAGCTCATACAATATACATCAGATTAAAGATAGTGTTGAATCATATACAAATAGAAATAGATTTTTTTGTATATATTTTAAATTGGATATAATCTCATTCAAGCTTTTCAGTAAGGATGGAATTGTTGTCTTGTCTCATTTTTTAATCAGTTCTTACATATTCGTTTGACTAAAGTAATGTGTATGTATTTGTTGTAAGTATCAGTAAAATAGTACGAAGATATCTCAAAATATGAACCTCTGTTTCCAGCCACCATGCAAACTTAAAATCCTCCCATGTAATAACTTCGCCGGAAAGAAGAAGCAGAAGAAAACCCACCAAACCCGAAAATCAAGAACCCAACCCGCAAAGCCGTACCCAACACCACTTCTGACCCGACCCGAACCACAACCACAATCAAAGCTGCAAGCTCTCTGCGCCACCATCAACAACTTGGAATCCACCGTGAAGAACGGCATCTCCATAGACGACCCACAAATCTTCGCCGTCCTTTTAGAAGCATGCTTTCAGCTAAACGCCGTCGATCAAGGCCTTAGGCTCAGAACCCTAATCCCCAAGAAGCTTCTGCGCACCAACGCCGGAATCTCATCCAAGCTCCTGCGCCTCTACGCCTGCAGCGGGCGAATGGAAGAAGCCCACGAGGTGTTCGACGAAATGCCTAAGCGAAACTCGTCGGCTTTTCCCTGGAATTCTCTCATCTCGGGGTACACCGAAACGGGCCTCTACGAAGACGCGCTGGCGATCTACTTCCAAATGATCGAAGACGGCGTGGGGCCCGACGAGCACACTTTCCCGAGGGTCTTGAAAGCCTGCGGAGGCGTAGGGATGATTCAAGCTGGCGAAGAAGTCCATCGCCACTGTATTCGTTCGGGCCTTTGGAGGAACGAATTCGTTCTCAACGCGCTCGTCGATATGTATGCCAAGTGCGGAGACATCTCTAAAGCTAGGAAGGTCTTCGATTGCATCGACGAGAAGGGGTTAGTTTCCTGGAATTCGATGATAATGGGATACTTAAGGCACTCTCTTGTTGCTGAAGCATTGGAAACATTACGGTGGATGATAAGAGAGAAATGCGAGCCCGATTCATCCACTTTATCGTCGACCTTGACGAATGCCATTCCTTTCGAGATCGGTTTGCAGATTCACGCATGGGTTTTGCGTAAAGGAACGATTTTTCAACCTTCCATCGCCAATTCTTTGCTAGCTTTCTACTCAGTTGGAGGTATGTTGAGTCGAGCAAGATTGGTGTTCGAATCCATGCCCGAGAAAGACATTGTTTCATGGAACTCAATCATATCGGCCCACTCGAAAGATCATCCAAAAGAAGCCCTTAACTACTACTTTGCTCAGATGATAAATTCGGGCAATTCTCCCGACGAAATTACATTTGTTTCGTTGCTTTCTGCATGCGCTAATTCTGGGATGGTGGAAGAAGGCGAGAGGATTTACGCTACGATGGTCGAGGAGTATGGGATTGTTCCTACCATGGAGCACTATGCTTGCATGGCCAACCTTTACAGTAGGTCGGGATTTGTGGGCGAGGCGTACGATTTCGTGACGAATAAAATGGAGGTCGGGGCGGGGCCCACGGTTTGGGGAGCGTTGCTCTACGGTTGCTATCTCCACGGCGGGAATGTCGAAATCGGAGAGAAGGCGGCGGAGTTTTTGTTTGAGATGGAGCCTGACGTCGAGGGTAATTTCGAACTTTTGATCGGTGTTTATGAGAAGGCGGGTCGTTTCGAGGACGTGGAGAGAATTCGGGGAATGATGATACAGAGAGGGATGGACTTGTAGGTTTTTTTTTAATATATATATATATATATATATATATACCACGTAAACATGGCACATCAGCATCATATGTGTCGATCTATGACACCGAAGATGTGTTGATTAATGCCACATAGCATTTGATGTTGAAGTGACATGCTGATTTGGCACGAATCGGTGCCAAATCAGCAGGTGTCCGTATAAGGTGCTCACATAAGGTGAGCACCATATCATTCCTCTATATATATACGAGGAATCTCCACTCAATCGATTATGGGCTTGAGGCAGGAACCTTTATAGGCTTCATTTTTGTGAATCTTCCAACTTTAATATATATTATAGACGGTTTTACCAATTTCTCATTATTCTACCGAAGTGAAGGTGCATCAGATTTCCTCAAAACATTCTGAATAAATTATGTCGATCCCAACTGTGCAAAAGTAGTACAAAATTCCTTTCTTTTGTAGTTGTAGACATTTGCCCCCCAAAAATATAGAAATTTGATTTTTACTGATTAATCAGTCGCCTAGACCGATTTTTACAATACTGATTAATTTTGCAGGCGCAGCCATGGAAGTGAACATTTCCCATCGTTGCCGGTGAGAAGTTTTGTCCCAAAAAAGTGTATTTAAATTAATTACCAAACACTACAAATATCTGTAAATGGACTTTTCGCTCTAACAACAGTCTATTTGAAATAGGTATCTAAACAAACCCTAAAACGAAAAAGAAAACCAAAGAGAAAACAAGAGTTGAAGATTGAACAAGAATAAGGCATATTCTTCCCTATTCATGTGGGAAGCAATTCACTTCAGTCAGTGCGAACACACAACGGAGTCTAAAATGCATCTAAAAAGACTAAAGAATCGATTACGAATATGCATCTAAAACTCCAAAACTATGACTGTTAAACTCTGATCTACAATATTCTTTTTTCTTCATTGGACAGAAAATGTCAATCCCTCGATTCTCACGCGGACAGAAAATGCCTACTTTCATTGTAAAGAAAAGGAAAAAATAATAAAAATTATTTGGGCCTTTAGATCATGAAAACGAAGCCCATTAATAACCTAACACTAAACCTAAGTCGAGTCACTACATATAACAATAGCAAGTACTGAAACTGAAAAGAGAGATAGATCTCATTTCTTCTCCTACCTCAGCAGCACAGCAATACCTACCATTCTCTTTCTAAAAACCACTAAAATCTCTGACACGTACGAAAAGAAAAGACAGCCCCCAACCTTAATCGTATCGATAATTAGGTGTTAATAGAGTTTTTTTTATTTCTTTTCTGAAGGTTGTTGTTGAGGGAAGAAAAATACCTCATAAGTCATAGCCCTTGAATTTCTCGGAGAAATCAAAGGTGGAGACATATGGTAAGTTGTTTATAATAACACGGTGATAGGCATCTTATGTGAGGATAGAACGGTGTCGATTATTACAGTTTCTTCCTTGATTCTATCCTTGCATAAGCTGTCTATGACGGTGCTATTACAGCTTACAAGCGTCTTTGCTTCTTTACAATTCTGTCTTGTTTATTTTTACACACACACACATACACACAGATGAAGGTGCTACAAACCGAAGAAGTAAGTACCAATATACGGACAAAAGACGAGTGCAGAGAAAAAAAGTACGCTTATGTAAAGCTGCAAATCCGTAAATGAAGGTCAATATTTAGGTTCCCATTTTCTTCCTATGTACGAATTTGAAGCTAATTAGGAAGCATGTACTACAATCACCGGACAGACAAGCAAAAAGATAAAGAATTTGTCTCTCTTTGATGCTTGCTGTGAAAATGAGCTTCTTTCTCAATATATTATTTTGTCAAAAAACTAAAGAAATAGGCAGTTCTTGTCCTTAAACTGCTATGGTTTTAGAAGTTGGTTGCGAAAGTTGCAATCTTTTAAGTCGCTTGTCATAAAAGTGCAAACTTATTGGACAAAAGGCCTAAAATATAATCAAAATTATGTGAAACCTTAAAGTAATAATCTCGAGGGAAAACATAGGCAACAACATTACATCAGAAACGAAACCATAGTTCATATTTCATAACCAGCTTTTCAATCATCTTCAGCAAATTCATACTTCACCAAGAAGACAACAAAACTCAATTCAGCAACAGTCAATTCAATTTTATTATTACAACCTATAAGTTCTTACCGTTTTTGATCCAAGAACGGATCCCTCGCTTCACTTTCCCCGAAATAACGGGAAATTCCCGATTAGGCATTCCCCAAAAGGGACACGCCCTGGCCAACCCATCCATTTTCGTCGTACCTTTTCTCTTCGGCCAAAATCATTTGCTGCTCAGCCTTCAACAAATCGAGCCTCCTCTTCATCATATACTCTTTAATCGCCTCGACGCCCTCGGTAACAACTTCCCTCGGAGGAATCACAAGTGGATTCCCATCCAAGTTCATCTCCTTCAGATTCTCTACGAGGTAGATAGTCTCGGGCAGGGCGTGGATCTGATTGTTGCTGACGTCGAGTTCCCTGAGATTGGTCAGCTGCCCGACGCCCTCGGGCAGGTTTGTTAAGTCGCTGAAGTTGCTGCTGAGGTTCAAGATTTCGAGGTTCGTGAGTTGGCCTATGGAAAGTGGAAGGCCATGGATGGCGTTGAAGTGTAAGTCCAAGTGCTTCAGCAATTTCATTTTGCATATGGTTTACGGCAAAGCCCTTAATTGTTCAGATGCATGTACAGCAGCTTTTGAGATTTTCGAGACCGTAGCCAATGTTGACGGGCAAGAACATAAGGTTGTTGAAGCTTGCGTCCAATTCGATCGAAGACCTGTTTATGAGATTCGAATTTTCCATCAAAAGGATATGGTGAACAAAGATGTTGACTTTTTGAAGGTTTCATTCATACTGATATGTGTAACAATTAGAACCCTACTACTGTAAGAGAAGCTTTACCTGCAACCGGCGATAGTTTCAGGGAGTTCCTTGAGTTACCAGAAATGTTCAAGATTTTGAGATTCACTAACAAATCGATGGAGTCTGGCAAAGTTTCTAGAAGGTTGGAAGATACGTTGAGCTGCTGTAAGTTTCGTAGTCCTGAGATCGAGTCGGGAAGTACCTAAAGCAAGGATTATGAGATCAGAAGAATGTTCCAAGATACAATAAAAAAGCATGTTATTACCACAATTCATAGTAGTCTTGGTGTTGCAGATTGAGCTCAGACAAGTAATACATGAAGGCTGTGATTGTTATAATGGCTTCAAAGATGAAAAAAAAAAAAGATGTGGAAATGAACTACATACCGAAGCATTTTTTCGGGTATGAGCCCTTCAAACCAAACAAGGGAGACATAGCTTCTATGATCATCGGATAAAATCGAATGAAAAGATAATCATATCGCCAGAAAAAAAACCATAAGGCTAATAGCTTCTGAGCTGAAGAACAAAAAAGATAAAAATTTTAAGATCCTTGCCCGAAAGAAAGAAAGGCCCATAAAAGCATCCCAGAGAAAATCATATATCTTCATTCACAGACAAAAAAGCAAACACCTTGTCGACAAAAGTAAAAAGGGGGAAAGCAGAGATACCTCAAGCTGGTTCTGAGAAAGATTGAGGACAACCAACGCGTGAATCTTCGCCGCCGCACAGTCCGCCGACCAATTCTCCCTCGATATGTAAAAGTCCTTCGCCGAACAAAACGAAGAATCTTCGTCAGAAACCATCCCACAATCATAACCCGCAACAATGGTACCATAAGCTCCGGCGGCGGCGGCGGCTTTTCTTCTCCTTCTTCGAATCTGACGACAGCCCCCGTTCGATTTCCACTCTTCTTCAAATCCCTAATCCTCAATTTCTCGACGGTAACCACGAAACACTTACGGCCCGGCAACAAAACGTCGCCGTCGGTCGGACAGAACGCACTGTGCCGGGCCGCCGGAAAACGTCCGGCAAAATCCACGCACGTGCCGGGATGCCTCTGGGTCAGGGTCGAAGCTCGGATCGGGTTGTGGTACATCTCGACTCGCACTCGCCCGCCCGCCCGCGTGGACGACCCGAACAGTGACGTCCTTGAGCTGAGCGCCGGAGATCCTAAGCATGAGCACATGTCTGAACATTTCAATTGGTATGTGTGAGTGTGTGTTTGTTTATATGAAGGTCGATTTGCTTTGGCATCATCTAAGCACAAAGCAGCAAAAAAAAACTCCAAAGCTTCGTAGATAGCTTTGAGTTCTCCGCCTGACTAAACTAAGAGCATCTCCAACCGAGCACTAAAACGCAAATTTAAGGTAAATTTACTCCAATCAAACACCAAAACTAAACTCAAATTGCGTCAGATAGCTTCCTTTCCTCCTTTGGACGCATGTTTGCATTTGGAGCCGTTAGAATGCTATGGAATAATTTTATTTGCATAGAAGTCCATATTTTTCTTCCTTTTCGTATATCTGTTTTTGTGTCATAAAAAACTGAGGAATGACAGATAAAGAAAATAGACAAGACTGTGACAATGAGTTGTCAGAAAAAGGTGCACGAAGGGCAGATAACAAAAAGCTGAGTCCTTTTATTTTTCAAGCCGTCGAAATATTAAAAGTGAAGCTTGCAATATTAAAAGTGAAATCTAAAATATTATTAACCTTATTAATTTTTTATGATTAAATCTAAAATAATATTTATAGTCTAATTTGTAAAGTTATAAAATATGTGGATAATATTGAAATTTGTAAAAATCGGTGTGGAAGTGAATATTACAAAATAGTCCGTTGAGTTTGAGAATAAGTTGATCGGTTGAAGAAGAATTGCTGCATTTTGAGTTTGAAAATGAGTTTGAGTTTGAGAATGCGTTTCTCGCTTGGAGATGGTCTAAGCTTCGATGGTCGACGTAAAACATGAAAGAGAATCTTTTTAGAGTTTCGTTAAGTTATGATATTTAGGTTTTATTTTATGAGATTAGATAATTTTTGTAATTGGATATAAATAGGTTATCACGAGACTTTGATGAAACAACCAAAACTAACAAGATAGATATAAAAATGGCTTTTGTGAGTGAGACCAAATTGTAATTTTTGTAGTTGGTCCTATGCGAATTCACGTTGTGCGGCTATGAGGAAGAAATTGCAACCCAAAGGAAGAATCATACAGAGTGATATGGGGCTATCCCAATCAAAGAGATTTATATGTGGTTCGGGAAAATTTATATAGCGGTAGAATATATTATCACAAAGTTTAAGACGTGCGCAAGGTGCTTGTTTGTGAGGGAACTGAAAGGGATGTGCTAGGGACTTGTTTGGGACGTGCTGGGGACGTGGGACGTGTTCGGCACGCGTTTGGGACGTGGGACATGTTGGAGACGTGTTTGGGACGTGAAAGGGACGTAACAGAAAGTAGGAGGCGTGGATATTTTGAGGCCCGTGTAGGTCCGCGAACGGTGCGGACCTAGTTGTGCATGTGATATGACGTAACGGGGTATAATAAAGACGTAAAAAAGAGAGACAGGAGATTACGTGGTTCGGATTCCTTAGAATCCTACGTCCACGGGGCGCATTTAATGTTTTCTTTATCACTTTTGGAAGTTACACACTCACAACACTTTCTTTCTCTCTTTTTCTCTCACAAGAACATGTAAAAATGAAGAACATTGGAGTATTTCGCAGCTGAGAGGTTCTCTCCTTTTGTTATGTATTCGTTTTGCGTCTTGAATGCTTCCCCTCGCAAAAATGGCCAAGTACCCCTTTTATAGAGGCTTCTGGATATTGCCTGAAGGTACATCCCGACATCCCTGGTGATATGACCCTCCGGGACAATGTGATGCACAATATGTGCTGTCCTGTCAGAGGTGACTTTTGCAGCAGTCAGAGTCATCAGTCGCGTCCTGTAGCTTTTTCTTTTTAAAAGTCCTTTCACCTTTATAATTTCCTGCATGGGCCTAACGGGCCTCTTCTTATATTTTTCTTTTTCAGCCCATCTAATTTTTAGTCCATATCATAGAAGAATCAAACAAAGACATGAAAATGCATCAAAAAATGTATAATATATTTCAATAGACTTTTTATTAAAAAAACTGAAGTTTCAACTATCTAATATAGCAAGATAAAGATTGCCGCACCAAACCATAGTTCAGTAATAGTTAAATGTTGGTTGTCTAACCACCAAAGTGATGGTGTTTTGACCAATCTTGCTATTCTACCGTTTGATTTTTGTTTACACGATGACGACGCAGATAGGGCAAATGATTGAATAAATATATGTCTTTGTCATATTATTATGAAATTATGTCTCTTTATTATGTAAAAGAGGGCTTTTAACCATATGTGGAAATAGAATAAAACTTTTCCATGAACCATTGACAGATGAATAGAAAAAGCAATAAAAACACACAAAATAATCAATTGTTATTAAGTTCCATCTACAGAAGCATTCAACTCATCTTCTTCGTCTACTACTCATTCATTAAGGCAACATTATTCTTCCTGTAGGCAAAGAAGAAGACGAAGTGAACACGTTAGATAAACCACTATGGATAGCCGATTACATCAAATAATCGAAAGGCCATTCTAATTTGTCTCCATTCGAAAGGCTTTGTCGTCTAATACCCTTGATTTTTTACTCTTTGGCTTTCGCTATAAAGTCGTGTGGGACGAGCTTTCACTCCCTCCATTGCCGTAAATTGGGATTACGGTGTTGTCCGATATCCGTCGGCAGTAATAATGGAAGAAGCTTTGTTCTAACCTACCATTTGCATCCTCCTTCAAACAACGTCGAGAGGGTAAACCACGGTTTGCACATAGAAGCAAGCCTAGTGAAAGTTTAATACAGGGTCTTACCTAATCATAAGCATAAGTTGCAGTCGTAAATTGATAAGTTAAGATTTTACATAATTTTTACACCCTGTAAGCATGTGTTATCATCGGTTAATTATTAAAATTTCCATGATATTATAGGTTTATGTTCACATGTTATATTTGACAAATATTAGAGTGAAATAAACATGAAAAGAGAAAAATGTATCATGCCCATTTAAGCATGTAGCGCTAGTCATTGTTGGCTACCACTTGTCGATGCAAAAGCCACATAGCCTTTCCTTCTTCTCTCCATTTATATCAAACAGGACAAAAACAACTTGGGACCCTCAAGAGGAAAGTTTACGTGCTTGGATTATTATTCTATACAAGTCAAGACACAAGTGGCATATAGCTCAAACACACATGCGTCTCAAGGAAAGTTAATATAAAGAATGACTGCGTGGGATCTTTGTTTGCGGCTGAAAGAAGACTTTTAATACACATGCGTGTGATATTATTCAGCTCAATGTTTATACGTTGATGAGGGCCACTATCTATAAAGCATAAGGCAATAACATAAACTTGAGAGCTTTGGGGAGCTAAGGCCGCGCACAATCATAAGCAGGCGGCACACGTCTCACATCCACGCATACATAAATCATACACACAGCTGAACCAAGCACCTCCTTTTAGCCCTCTACTCACGCAAATCACTAAGCCACGAAGCACCCACCTCTCTACACCTCCGACGGCTGAGAACGGAAGAGTGAGCTGAAGGCCCTCATAGACGAATATTTGCAGCAAGAGGACGGTAGAAAAGCGTTGCTCGCTCACGACACGGGAGACACCGGGGCGAAGCATAACGACTCGATATCGTACGGGACGAATTTTGTATTTTTATTAAGATGTTCGCAACGATTGCTTTCCTTTGAATCCTCGTTGTTTTCATCTTTTAATATGCTAGCGGAAAACACTATGTGATTAAGGCCGTACTAGGCTGGATTATGAATTCGTAATATTGATGTTCGTATTTTATATAATCGTATGAGTTGAGATACGTATTTCTTGTTTTTGCTTAATGTTTGCATGTGATTGATTCATCATATGCACGATCTTTGATTGGTTTATGAGACTGAAATAAGTGATTAAACCGGTTAGAACAATAAACAGGGAATACAACGACGTAAAATTGACCAGAGATGGAATTTGGTTTCGTACATGTGGTTTCCGAGATTTTAGGCACCGAAAGCGTCTGAACTTGGGGAAATTCATAGAGCGAATGCATACGGAGTAACTACAGTCATATAGGAATATAGTTGATTGGTTCACTTTCGCATAGGGTTGTTAGATACGTGAACAACGGGTAGCGCGTACTTTAGGAATTTCTTCCTTAATTGGATTCATATTGATTATTTAAAATTGATCGCATGAATATGTAGGATTAATCCGTGTTGAATATGTGCTTTAATCATGTTTGTCATTGATCGTTTCTTAAGTCGTATTTATCATTCGGCATTTGTTTGTTTGCTGTATTTTTACTTAGTTTCATTTAGTAAAACAATTCTTAAATTATTAATAAAAAATAAATAAAATTTCGGATTAGTATCTTGAAGTTAATCAAGCTGTCTCGTGGATCGATGCTTGGACTTACGTCCGTTTTATACTACTTGCACGACCTAGTAAATTTGCTAGTATTCGAGCGTGTCATAAGTCTCACAGCTTCCTTGTCCCTTGTTCGTTTCGTCGTTATCGATTTTTAGGGCTTTGAGATCGAGTAATTTTCTTGGGAGATGTATGCAGCTTTGAATGTTAATTACGGCATTATCCTTACAGAATTGTATAATTACCATATTGCCATTGATGAGTGGCAACTCACAGGAAACTGGCTGTAAAAAGGTGACTTCACACTTCTATATTAGTAATATATACTCCCTCTGTCCCAAAAGTTTTTGTACATTTTACTAAATCGGGCGTCCCACATCTTTTGTACATTTCTTTTTTTAGCAAAAAAACTATCACAAACAATCAATATAATAATATTAAATATCATCAAAAGACGTGCCAAAACATACACTTTTTTACCTTTCCAACACACTATTATTAAAATATTCAGTTTTTTTTATTCCCGTGCCAAACAGTAAATGTACAAAATGCAATGGGACAGAGGGAGTATTATATATTATAAGAGCGAATGGTGTTAATGAACAGGATTTTCGTCGTAATCTACAAGCAATGTTGTAAAATACGCTAGGCGCTAGTCGGGCGCCCGATGGGGGCCTAGAGCCTAGTCGGGCTAGGCGGGGCCTAGGCGGTTTCTAGGCGGAAATTAGTCGGTATATCGAATGTTTTATTATATTTTTCTATAGATCAAACATACCAATATTATAAATTTTTCCAAACATTTAAATTTTTCCGGTCAATATTTTAGTTTAAGTAAATGTTATTTCAGTTTATTATTTTTTATATTTCGATTTATATATGTTAGTTTATATAGTTTAATATTTCAGTTTTAATATATTTGATTTCAGTTTTAATAATTTATTTAATTTTTAATACTATTTTGTGCAATCGGCCAAACAAACTAACAAATACTCAAACTGAAAGTTTGATGTTCCACACCGGATGGGTTGTGTAAAGAACGCCAATCTGCTTTCTATATTAAAGCATACCATACCTCTGAAAAAATTTAGTGCTTGCCTCAAGTGGGCCGTTGCCTGCTTAGGTGTGTAAGTGGGGCGATTGCCCTACTTATGCGAGTCAGTTTTAGTAAAATATTTATATTTTAATTTCCTTAAATAATGATTAAGCGGCCGATTAATCGGTCTAATCGCCGACTAATCGCAATAATCGGCCGATTAATGGGCTACCGATTAATTGGTCAGATTAGGCTGTTTTCGCCACGGTGGCTAGCCGACTAGCGCCTAGGCGGCGCCTAACCGGCCGCCTAGGCCGAGTTTTACAACATTGTTTACAAGTAGAGTAATGATAGCCTATTGATCTATTAGGCACACCCTTCCATTTAATGTATTTTAGTAAATAAATTATGATGAAAGAGAAAACAAATGTATTAGATATAGTCTGCGTCCTTAGCATTCCTGCAAATTTTTTATATATATTGATGTTATATATAATATATATTGTGTATGTGTCACGTGCCTTGTCCACCCACCCTAAAAGTTGCATGTATGATATTTATTACTGGATTGCTATTCACCGCCCCCTTTTTCCTAGTTACCGCCCCCTAAAGGGCTGAAAAAAGACGATTTTGCCCTTTTTAATTTAAATTTATATTTAAATTCCTTTTCCAAAAAACAGCTTTGATATCGCAATCATACATTCAAATCAGACTCAAACATAACAAGAAAAAATTGAAATCGCAATGAATCGTCTATTTGGGAAATGGAAAGGACAAAAGAAAGGGTCTATCGGCACGGATGGTAAGCAAATTCTCGTAAATTTCGTTCGTATAGACGTAAATTCTCGAACACAGATCGGACATCGAACGAAAAAATCTTCCCGACCAAACTGAATTTTCGGTCGTCACATGGGGTGACCGAACAATAATTTCGTCAGCCCTTGTGCTGACCGAAATCTTGTTTCGGTCACACTTTGAGGCGACCGAAAATTCAGTTCGGTCGCGACTGTCCCAGCCGAAATTTCCTTTCGGCTGGGACCGTCGCGACCGAGATCGAGTTTCGGCTCCTGTGGAGGTGGCCGAAATCTCGTTTCGGTCGCCTCTTAGGGGAGCCGAAATTTGATTTCGGTCGTTTTTTTTTTTAACTTTTTTTCAGACTTGGAGAGTGTCCCGGAGGATTCCACGGGCGACGGGATAAACTACAGTCGACATTTTCGCGAAGGAGGACGATTTCCAACCGACGTGGAATCCATTAACTGGGCGAAAGGCGTCGCTATTGGTCTTGGTTTCGAGGTGATAATTTCGTCGCACAAGAAATTTGGAACAAAAAAATTGATTAGATGTTCTCGCGGAGAACGTTATAGAGGCAAGGAGGATGAATTGGAGAGGATGTCGAAGTCTAACAAGTGCAGGTGTCCGTTTGTAGTCATAGCCCAGCAAGATCCAGCTACTAAGGAATGGTTCATTCATACGGGCCCACCTGAAAAATCCACGCACAATCATCCTCTGATACATTATCCCGAGGGACACCGCCAGACGAGTGGGTTAAGCAGCCAGGCAAAGAAGGTCGTAGAGGAAATGACTGCTGCGCAAGCGAAACCATCACATATCCTCTCAGCGATGAGGGCTCGACACAGCGTAGATAACGCGACGATCCGACATATGTATAATTACAGAGATCGTTTGAAGAAGCAATATTCTGAGGGTCGAGACGTGGTGAGCCAGTTGATGCACCAGGCGACAGAGTCCGGATATTTTGTTGAAGCGCTGAGAGACGAGGAGACTAATATGCTGACATATGTCTTTCTCGCACACCCGGAGTCACTCGCACTGCTGAGGACGTATCCTTATTTTATTGGGATTGACTCGACGTGCAAGACCAATAGATATAAGATGCCTCTTGTTGAGATTATAGGGATGACTCCCTGTAATCACAACTTTCTGTGTGGGTTTGCCGTCATGGACGACGAGACCGAGACAAGTTACCGGTGGATGTTGCAGTCTATCAGGGATATTCTAGGGCCAAGTGTCCACCCGTCGGCGATTGTCACTGATCGTGAGTTGGGCCTTGTTCGACCGTTACATATGGTATTTCCCCATTCTCACCATCTGCTGTGTACGTGGCATATTTATAAAGATGTGGAGAACAAAGTTTATAGGTTGGGGGGAAGAGCAAAAAGACCGCAGCTCACTTCACGCACAAGTCCTGGAAAGCAGTCGTGGAAGCTCCGATGGTTGACGAATATGAGAATGCAGTGAATGACATGCGTCTGCTCTGGCTACAAGACTCAGAAATCGTTACTTATGTTGAGCAGACGTGGTTGGTGCATAAGGAGAAGTTTGCCAGAGCTTGGACGAACCATGTGCTTCATTTCGGGAACACCACTACATGTCGTGTGGAGAGTGCTCATAGCGAGCTGAAAGGATGGCTGAACTCGGCCACTGGGTCTCTTGACACCGTATGGGTGAAGGTGCACGAGCAGATTCAGAACCAGTTGATTCGCATCAGAAAGGTAAATTAATTATTATTACGTGTCTCTTATCCTTATCTAATAATATTTTAATGTTGACATGCAGACACGAGTCCCGGTCGAAACGACCTATTCCGATGTCAGGATTTCCATTCCTAACATTATTATACAGAGTTTCACACCATGCAATATTAATTATGGGAAATGAGCTGCGGCGGGCCAAAGAGTTGTCGGATGAGGTTTACTCCAGGTGCGGATGTGTAGTACGACGTACGCACCAACTACCATGTTCTTGCAAGCTTCAGCAATGCGTGGACAACAACTACCCAGTTTCGGTAGAATGCTTGCACGACTTCTGGAGGACACTCACAATCGGCGATGGAGTAGTTCCCGATATTTCTGATCAAGAGCGTCTATACGACCTCGTGCGTGAGGCAGAAGGTCGAGATCCCGCCGTTATGCGTGACCTCCATCGAGTAGTTCACGAACATCTCTATCCCGAGGATCAAGAGTGGACTGAGACTGCTGTTAAGACATCTGTAAAAGGTCGACCAAAGAAAAGAGACTTGACGAAACATGATCGAAGTGCTTTGGAGTACGCAATCCCAAGGGGGGACGCAGCGGAGGGCGCAGCAGCACCAGTCGTAGCAGCCAGGGTCGTAGCAGTCATGGCCGTACCTCATCATCATCTGCGAAGCGATCTCGTAGTTCTACTACGGAGACAGGTACTTCTGTTTTTTCACTCATAAAAATAGTATATGGATGCATCTCTAATCCGGTATAATTTTTTATACAGTTGAATCCAACTTCTTCCACAGCCGCTTGCAGTACCACGTAACATCAGTCATCCATCCGTATATAGTTAGTTATAAGGATGTCGTGGCTGACGGCAACTGCGGATTTCGCGCTATCGCTTCCCATATTTACAATGACGAGGAAGAATGGGTCACCGTAAGGAATAACGTCGCGAACGAAATCGAGACCCATTGGGATCTTTACTCGCCAGCGTACTACGGTGATTCATTGGAAATTCAGTTGCGTCGTATACGCTGGGAAGGGGGGCCTTGCTTGGAAAAACATTGGATGTTGACCCCGTGCGATTTGTGGGCTGTGGCGACTATTTGGAACGCTGTAGTTACACTATACGGGTACGGCAATGGATCGACCATCAACATGCATTCTATCACGATACTGCCTCTGCGTGCCGCTTCGACTGCCAATATATCGAACCGAACTATCGTCATAGCGCACCTTGGAGATGAGTACCGGCATTATATTAGACTGAATTTATGTCCAGACTTTCCAATGCCTGTATTGCATCCGTATTGGAATATCCATCGTGATCGTCGCCTTGCTGGGTGGGAACTTAGATATCAGAACAAATTCGAACATTGGGTGCAGTTGATGCGACAGAATGGTCTATTATAATTCACTTTGTATTATATTGTATTATTAATTTTATTTATGAATAATAACATTAAGTATTTTTTATGTTATTATTTTATATTATTAATATTATTTTTTCTTATTATTATTTTTTATATTATTAGTATATAATACTATATTATTTTATTAATATTCCTTGTTCAACTTATTTTTTTAAAATTATTATTTATTATTAGTATTTTTTGGTCTTATTATTATTTTTTTTATATAATTATTTTATATTATTAGTATTATTTTATTCTTATTATTATTTTTTTTATATGTTATAATTTTATATTATTAGTATTATTTGTACTTATTTTTAGTCTTTTTTTTATATAATTATTTTATATAAATAGTATTATATTATTCTTATTATTATTTTTTATATGTTATTATTTTATACTATTATATTTTTCTATTAATATTTTTTGTTCTTATTAATTATTAATATGTTATTATTTTATATTATTAGTATTATTTGTTCTTATTTTTAGTATTTTTTATATATAATTATTTTAACCTTATTAATATTTTTTTGTTATTATTTTTTTATATATATAATTATTGTATACTATTATATTATTTTATTAATATAAATAAAAATAGTACGTGTTCGATACACAAACGAAGGACAACGACAAATAAAAGCAAATCAGGGAGCATTGCGCCAGCGGTCGTTCATTTCGTCCAGCCTGTCTCTGTAGCGCTCCGTCTGCTCCTCGTCGTGGAGCTGCAGCGTAAATAGCATCTCGGTGCTCAAGGCATACATCGAGCTGTACCACTGTACACAGAATTGATACATATAAAAATTGATTAAACATACAAATATACAAAATCTGAATCACATAATATTACGTACGTAGTCTGAGTGGCTGCGCGGGGGTATGCCGCCCGAAGAGGATCCCGACTCCGACGAAAACAGACGAGGATGAGAATGTCGCTCATACCAGTCCATGTACCCTTCCACGGCCTCGCCAAGGTAATCTGCAGTCGCCCGGCTGATGTACGATAGATTGAGAATGTACGCGTACGGGAACTGCCGCCAAGCAAATTCTGCTGCGTCGCCAGAATGGTGCACCTTATACCATTTCGGATCTGCTGGCATGTACGCCTTCTGTGGCGGACTCATCGGCGGCGGGATGTGCTGCACGTAACCCAACTGGCGCAACACTCTCGAGGGTACGTAGGGCTCAACAATGTCGCGATATCGTACCCAGCCTACGAAAATAGTCCTCATGTGGTGCGCCGCTGGATCGGGGCCGTACGACAACCAAGCAACCTGATAACAGTTTGCAAATTTGTATATAATCGTCGTGAATATAGAATATATTTTGTTAATATACCTCGCTCGCAGTCATCATGTCTAGCTGACGGCGGATCTCAATCAAACGATGGCCCGTCCGCTCGTACTGAGACACGGACCACATGCGTGACCGTGCGTCGCAAGCCTCCACATGATGGGGTAGACGGTGTGGGCGAAAGCATGGAAAGTACTCGTAGATCCACGCCTGTAATAACGACAGGCACCCAGCTAAACCCCTTGCATCCGCTCGGCTTGCGAGGCCAAGCTGGCGATAGAGGTAAGCAAGAGCGGCCGACCCCCACGAGTAATGACTGGCAGCTGCCAGTGACCGATAGAACTCGTGCATGATGTCGGGCTTCACCCGGTTCCCGCTCTTGTCGACGAACAGCGTCGACCCCAATAGAATCCACAGCCAAGCGATTCCCTGGAACCCCGCCGGCCTATTTCCAGACCGCATCCTCTGCATCACGTCTTTCGACGCGACCGTACCGCTTCTCCATAATCCCCGCAGCGCGTCTGCGTTAACCCCCATAATCTCCCTCGCTGCGATCTGCTGGTCGCCGCTGTCTGGTGAGCCCGATACCGTCCTCCCCTCGATCGGGATACGCAGGATCTGCTCGACGTCGTGGAGCATGATCGTCATCTCACCCCACGGCATGTGGAAGGTGTTCGTGTCAGGGTGCCAGCGCTCCACAAAAGCGCTCAGAAGAGGCTGGTCCAAGTGACCCAGCATGGCATCTGTGAGGTGGCTAAGCCCCGTGCCATCGATCTCGCTCTGCGTCTCCAGCGGGAATTGGCAGTACCACTGCTTAAGCGACCGAAACACTGACGCACGCTGCTCGCACTTCAGCAGGGGTCGATCCTCCTCACCCATCCAGATGCGGGGCGCGATGTGCCCCAAGTAACTAGGGATCACCTCGCCGTCTTCTGGACCACCTGGCTGTGGCCCCTGCACCCTCCAGGAATCGTCATCTACGACCCTTGAGCGCTTGCTCCCTATTTTATTTTTTAAGAATTTCCCAAAAATAAATATTATTTATTTTACGTATATTAAGACACTACATCGCAATACAGTTTATAAAGGAGAATGGAATTACTTGAGGAGATCGGTATCGCATCGTCGTCGGATGACTCAAACGATGCCGCATCGTAGGGCACCCCCTCATCCGCAGGCGCCTCCTCATCCGCTTGCGGATCGTAATCCGCATATACGGAATGAGAATCAAGAGCTCGCTGCCGCCTCTCCTCCTCCCGTTGCCTACGAACGGATGCATCAACGCCGCGCGCCCTCGTATGACGCTCTCCAGATCCCTCCGACGGGGCCGATCTGCTGCTCCCTCCAAGTAGGGACTTCCCACCCTTGGCCTGCAATTACATATTTATTAATTAAAAAAAAACGACCAAAACATAATTTCGGCCAAACAATGGCATGACCGAAATCAAATTTCGGTCGCTGAGGAACCGACCGAAACCAGATTTCGGTCGAGCCAGATCCGACCGAAACAAGATTTCGGTCGGAACCCCGGCGACCGACAAACGATTTCGGTCGGTCAAGACACGACCGAAATCATATTTCGGTCGAGCCTGTTGCGACCGAAATCTGATTTCGGTCGTGTCTTGACCGACCGAAATCACGTTTTGGTCGCGACTTGGCCAACCGAAATTTCGATTTGGTCGTGCCGTTTTCGCCCTATTTCGCGTCCGATCGCCCGTTTTCAGCCTAATTCGACCCGTTTTCGACAATCTATCTACATACGAATGAACTTACGACAGTTTTCTTACCAATCGTGACAGGACCCCCTTTCCCTTTCCCTTTCCCTTTCCTTGTCCTCGCTCCATTACGATTTGCAAAGTTCTCTGTCTTTTTGTTTAATTTGGTTGTGTGATTTGAAAAGTGTTGCGTCGTGTAGGATTTTAAAGAAAATTCTTACTTTTTATTATATTTTACCTTTTTAAATTAATTTAAATAACATAAGGGCATAAACGTCTTTTTTCAACCCTTTAGGGGGCGGTAACAAGTAAAAAGGGGTCGGTAAATAGTAACTCCCTATTTATTATTGTATGTACTATTTTTCTTAATATTTTATTGAAGTGCACTTCATCTACTTAATCTGATGTATACATTGTATGTAGTTTTTTTATCATCTTTTTTTATTTTCATGTTTTGGTTTTATTTACCTAGGAAAATTTATTTTACATGTTTTGTTTTGATAACATGTTTTTTATATGTTTTACGTGTCTAACCACTATCTAATAACTAATGAACGAATCACTCCTTTATATACAGCACATCACTTTGGTTTAAGTTACTAGTATTGCTATATATTTATACATTACACAAGGTCTTCCATATGCACAGATTGTCATTATTTACAATTGTCATTGTTTAAACTGAATACCGAAAATCATGGAGCTCATTAATTTGTATTTGACATATTTTATAGTGAATACTTTAATTTTGTTTTTCTGAAATAAATGCACAACTTCTATTAATCGGAACAAATGTTAGAAAACATAATATTGCCCATAGTATGAGCGGGTGTGGAGAAACCCCACCATCACATTCACAACCGGAGACTTTTGCCAAATAATTAACGACATCTGAAAAACGTCTAATATGGTTAAATTTACCAGAAATAAATGAAGATAGCATAGATACTCAGTACTCAATGATTGAGCCAAACAACGTCGAGTTAGGATATCTTGAGTGCATTCATATAACAGTTGTTCAAGTTCAAAAATGTTGACTTCAATGTCTATCAATCTACGTCTTTTTAGTCAACTTTAGAACTTGAAATATAAAAGTACTGTGAATTCTAACAATTTAAAGAAAACATGGGCATTTCTCGCCGCACCTTGTATGTATATATATATATAATATATATATATATATGTATATATATGCGTGTGTATGTTGGGCCTTGGCCCATTGAGGTTAATTAGCCCAAAAGTGCGTCCATCAAATACTTAATGTTAATACGTAAAGGTTGCATTTAGTTTTCTATATAACGAAATGCCACACAATTTTATCTCAAGATTATAATCTTCTCATTTGTATGGATTATTGTTCACTTTGTAATTTCAACAACCCTATATTTTTTATCTTGTTTAGTGTCCAACACAACATAAATTTTGTCTCTATATTATTTGTAAAATTACAAAAGTAACCTTTATTTCATTAATACATAGTTTACCAAAAATAATTATTCTTATGAATATCGAAAAATATAAGATATGTATATCAATTTGATCGTCATGAGACAAGGAATAAATTAGTGTATTAATTTATTTTAACAGTATAAAGCACATGAAATAAGATGATTTTATGATTTGGTGGGATAAGTGTATTTTAGCCTTTTCATAAATAATAGGTGGGCTTCTATCCATCGATGAATTATATCGTGTTTATTTGTTAACAGTAGCTAGCGATCTTTATGCAGTTGGGCTTTATTTATACTGAACAGTATTAGATCAGATAATATATTCTTTATCTAAGTTTGTCTACGAAATTAGAGCCGGCAATCGGGCCCGTGGCCCGCGGGCAGGCCCGCCCCGCCCGGCCAAAGGAGCGGGACGGGCCTTGATTTTTAGGCCCGCCCCGGGCCTAGGCGGGGCAGGGCGGGTAAGCCTGCGGGCTGCCCGCCTAATATTCGCAATAAAAAATGTATATTATATATTGGGCTGCGTGATATAAATATTGCTAGAATATGCGCTATATGGCTTATGACATATCAATGTTAAAGCCCACAAAGGGAAAAAATGTCCCTCTTAGAAAATAATCAAGGATTTCACTTCAATTTTCCATAACATCTCAGCACCTGAACTTCGTCGTACGACCACCGATTAAATAACAGAACGCCTACCGTGAAATTTCTCCTCTTCCGTCGCCGCAGCTCCACCAGTTTCCATATCCCCCGGCGACGTCTTGTGCTTCTTAGTGACGAGGAGCTGCTCAACGAAATTGGGGTACTCAATCCTCACACACCACATCGACAACAGCGAGCAACCCCACAAATCCTGCTTTTGGCGAATCATCCACGGCATCAACGGTGTGTCACCATTCACCAACAGCGAGGGTATCGCTCTTGAGCTGCAAATTAGGATTTTCGATTTGGGAATTAGGGTTTTCGATTTGAATTAAAGACAATGGGGTCTACGCTTATAAAAACATTGTCGAGAGCGGAAAGGAGCACAAGGACATTACGAGCGCTTTGAGGATAGGGAAGACGCTTATGAAAATTCTGGTTCGGATGTTTGGGGTTTCTTTTGATAAATGTATAATTGTTCTTTCTTGTTTGGATTTTTGCTGTGGTTTTGCATTTGAAAATTCGTTTTTTTTCCTCTAAGTGTGCGGGCTAAGCCCGCCAGGGGGCGGGGCGGGCCTTCATTTTCCAGGCCCGCCAGGTGGCGGGCTTACCCGCGCCCGCCCTGCCAACTGGCGGGCTTTGGCGGGCTGCGGGCCGGCCCGTCCCGCCGGCCCGTTTTGACAGCTCTATACAAAACTAAACGCGCCCAAGTAAAGTTACTTAAACGTGTCAAGTTTAATGCAAATCTTATGGAGTACCAAGTGTTAGCCCTATGTTTCTTTCATCATTTTTTAGTTTCGATGAATTATGGCATCTCATTTTTCAATAACCGACCATCTTGATTTAGCAAATTGCATGCCACGCCAAACGAAAGAATATTGGTATACGCTACATATACGAGTGATTTAGCACATTCAATGAACGTGTTGCTATCTATAAAAGTATTAAATAAACCGTTGAATATATTTAAATAATGCAGTTTTAAATTTTTAGTATTCTAATGACAAATTGTACTTAAGATAATTTTGTGGTGCATATTTGATATAATAGTTTTAAATTAATAAATAATTTTTAATTTTATTCATTTATGGAAAAATTGTAATTAACATGGAATAACCAAATAACAGTTACTATTGTGGTGTTTTCCCGTAATAAACTAGATAGATTTACACATTGCATTAGTATAAAGGTGTGACTAGCATCGACGCATACTCCATTGATTGTCAGTTAGTTTGGAGTAGAATTTCACATGCACTAACATGTCGGATATCATGCATGGCTAAGGGGTTTTCATTTTCCAAAAGCGTTGAGATTAGATATGTATGTTTGTGAATTTTATGGCTATTACGTAAGTGCACTCTGCATTCACTTTCATTTTACAATATAATCATATTGTCTATCATTTCTTTACCACTTATTTTACCCAGTTATGAGTAAAAATATCTTGCTATTTGATAGAATATTTTTCTTCTCAATATAAACTTTATTACTTCTCCAATATTTAGAGATTACATATGAAATAAATAAGGAAAATATATTAGATCATAAAGGAAAATAAACTATCATAAGTGAAAATATTATGGAGATAATCAATGGGGGATAATCATGGGATTTGAGATTATCCGTTATTGATGATTATCCGTTATCACCCCCCTCAAGCAAGACGTGGGGCGTGGAGCCACGCGTAGCTTGGAGCGAAAGAACTCAAATAATGGACGAGCTAGGCCTTTGGTGAAAACATCTGCAATCTGAAGGTTTAAAGTAATGAACTTCGTGAGGAGGCGACCAGAGGCGACAAGTTCACGAACAAAGTGATAGTCAATATCAATGTGCTTCGCGCGTTTGTGAGCGATGGGATTCTGGCTTAGGAAAATAGCACTGTTGTTTTCACAAGTAGAACATGGGTGTCGATGATAGATACATGAAGCTCTTTAAGAAGATTAGATAACCAAACTACTTCAGATGCAATGTTGGCTAACACACGATATTCTGATCACAACTAGATCATGCCACAGTAGGTTGCTTCTTAGCGCTCCATGATACGAGGTTACCACCAAGAAAAATAGAGTACCCATAGGTGGAACGACGAGTCTCAGGACATCGAACCCAATCAGCATCAGAGTAGGCCAATAAAGTGCAAGTCGATCCACGACTGAATGGAAGACCATAATTAATTGTGCCTTTGGACATAGCGAATAATACGCTTGACGGCCTGATAGTGATCAACTGTTGGAGATTGCAAGAACTGGCTAACAAGGTTGACCGGATACGATAGATCGGGGCGTGTAATTGTCAGGTATTGAAGAGCTCCCACTAAGGAACGATAATGCGTTGGATCAGAATATGGCGCACCATCACTTGTTAGAACTTGACCTGTAGCGCCCCGTTTCCTACTACCTTTTTATGCATCTATAAAATATTCACATAAATTTTTTCGCGATTTCCCTAACTATTTCCTTTAACAAAAATGGGTACATACATCTGGTCTAATTCCTTTCACAATAATGTACATATAAATACATATCATACGAGTCACAAAATGTTATAGCCTGTACTATTTCTAAACTATATGCTAACGATGAACAGAGGGGAACAGGAGGAGAGCGTAGCCCGCCAACCTTGAATCCATGCTTTAGCTAATGATGCGCTTTAGTGAGCCTGCTATGTATCTACACAACTGTGAAGACAACTATTCAGAGTATGATAGCAACATGTAAACCAAATAACAAATAAAACTATAATGTGAAATGAATCCATTCTCATAAGTGCCATGAAAATTTCAGTTATACGTTTTATCACGTAACCATTATAATCACGTAGTCATCGTTCACATAACCATCGTTCATATGATCCTTAGATTAATGCATTTCTATATGCCCATTTATTTTGATACTCCCGTTATAGACTGGCTAGACTCGTACTGTAAGCCCTGTCGGCGCCCATGCATGGGACTCTGTCAATACTGTATATATCTGTATGTGCCTGTACAGGACTATGTCATCCCCCAATTTGAAGGGAAGTAACTATCATCCCCCGATTTGTAGGGAAGAATCCCGTAGCATCCGTATCGTACCATCCGTAGTCGTAGCAGTCATAACGGTTTCTCCTTTCATTATTACGTAGATGCAATGCCATGCACGTATCCTTATATCATGTATATCATAAATCTCTAACAAATCACATCTATCAAATAAAAGCACGTTGTGGCATATAATTCAGATCAGTCCATATAGCACGAAATCATCAATTAGAAAGCACATAAGCACATAAAGACATGTTGCATATCATACTCACAAGTTTTGTAACTTCCTGTCCTTCACTCGGCCTTTTCCTGGCCTTTTATCAGACTCCTGACCTATGCATAGCCAACTTAATTATCTAGAACCTTTATGTTTTACGTTAGTCCAGATTCGAAGTCCATTGACCCCAAAATTTCGCCCGAATCTGATTTAGGAATGTTGTCCGAGTGGGATCGGCCGAAACTGGCAGCCTGCACGATTTTGACAAACGGATGAGATTACCGTGGAAGGAAAGTAAGACTCTGGTATTAATGGTAAATGATCATGTTTGACGGTTGAGCTTAATTGGTTTATTCTTGGCATGATTCTTTGAGTTATGCACGTGATTATTGAGCTTTCTCTTGCATATTCTGTGCTTAACTTTCCTTGTGAAGTGTAGAAGCGATTCTGAGGTCTATATAGAAGATAAACACTTCACGTTGAAGGGTAACGAAATGAACACACAAGCCGTCGAATTCCTTAGAGTGATTGAACGTTAATTTGCGATTCATTCGTAGTTTGTGTTGAGCTTTAATTTGCGAATTCTGTACCCTTTGAGCGATCTTTAGCAACACCTTATCCAAAACCCTTGTCTTCGGACGTGATTTGTCTTCGGACGTGTTGAGCGCACAAAGGAGCACGAGTGGAGTCTTTCGCACGTGGAGGGACGAATTTGGTGGATTTGGTTTTCCTTCGGTAGCAAGCTGTGTCCAGTCGGAGAATTGGTTTCCTGGGTAAACGACGTGGAACGAAACTTGGCGTGCGACAGCCTAGGTGGAGGTCTAGTTTCCATAGTGCTTCGGTTGTGTAAGAATCGGTCATTCTGTAACCATAACCGGTAATACTCTGTGATTGTTTGGAACTCTTGGGGAGATCACACCCCAAGGACAGGATTAAACCCCAGTTGGGGATATAACCTGTATAAAAATCTCGTCTCACTTTACTTTTTGCTATTTACTTTTCTGTGAGACAAACCCGGCACGCCTGCAAAGAACTAGGTAGTATCGTTGGAACGCTTTCTGATAATAACGTGATATTTTGTGAAACAGGGTTAGGGAGATAACGTTAATACTCTTACCGCTTTCTGGAAAATAACACACTCTGCAAATATCTTCTTAAAGAAAAGTAGTTTTCAAAGAAGAACAAGCCAAAATTTTTATAGCCTAATTCACCCCCTAGGCATGTTTTACACTTCACTGGTCCATACCCAGAGGACTTTACCCATTAATTATGGGTATGAGTCTTTAAAAATTAAATGTAATGGGTATGAGCCAGACACAGACCCAATTAAATTAATTTGGGTCTTAAATGAGTATTATTCATTTACCCATTTACCAAAACCTAGGGGTGTTCGCAATTCGGTATGCCGGCCGAACCGAACGAAAAACCGAAAATTCGGTACAAACCGATCGGTTTGGTATTCGGTTTATAAAATTAAAATTTCGGTAATTCGGTTCGGTACAGATATACTGGTACGATATACCTTACCGAACCGAATTACCGAATTTGTAATCATTTCTCATTACAGCTTAATGACTATTGCTATCATTGTTATTGTTATATCAATTGATACTACAAAGTACTTATTAGCTCATTTACTTAATTTTCTGTTTAAAAGTTAAAGATTCGTTCAATACTCAGTTAAGACCCGTTTACCAGTTAGATTTAATGGATTTGGATCCATACCCAATACATTGGACCCATCAAAGACTGGATAGGGTGCATACCCATCTATTTAATTGGTTTTGGATATGGGTCTAAGTGGGTCTATCCATACCCTACCCACTGCCATCCCTAGCCCTCTCTAATATATATAGGCCATCTTCACGACGACCGCTTGCCATAACCTCCTTTGTGTGACGACTCTGAATGGTAAATAACTTATCAATGAATAACACATCAACTGGTAAATCCGAGGTAAGCTTGCTAATGGAAAGCAAATTTTTCGTGAGGTTCGATCGACTAAAACATCCAACAACTGAATGTTATTAGTAACATGTGATTTGCCAATGTGAGATATAGAGAGATTAGCACCGGTAGCAACAACGACGTGATCGTTACCAGAGTATGCTTGAGACGAGTCCAAAGTCGATGGTGTTGGAGTCATGTGCGCCGATGCACCAGTATGGAGATACCAATCAGAAGCGTCTCCGTTTGAAACGGAACAGCTCGCCTAAAAGGCTTCAACCACATTTGCGGATGAGGGACGGACATACCGTTGATCACAAGTGGAGGCGTAGTGACCATCCCGTCGACAGATTTGACAACGAGGAGTACGTCTAGAGTTTCCACGGCCCCGACCACGAGAATTATTGGACTGATTTCCATGACCTTTGTTTGATGTCGAAGAATCTGATTTTTGATTTCCACGAGTATCTCGATGTCCGTAAAATGCAACAGTGGAAGTACCCGAACTTTCGAGGGATTTTTGAGACAAAGAGAAGCTATCGGCCTTCGACAGAAGATCTCGACAAGTTGGTAGTGGAGTTAACGCCATCTGGGCAGCTGAGGAACTAGACAAGGAAGATCCAAGACCACGAGAAACCAATGAGCTTTTGTAAGTCAGCGATTTGAATTGGCAGCAAGCTGATCGCATAACGATTTGAATTGGCGATCGTACTCAGCGACACTTCGAGAACATTTCTACATGAGTTGCAAGTCATCTTTTACTTGGAGCTATGACTAAAGGCGGCCTCTAGAGCGAGCTGAACGGCACGAGAGGTTGTACACCAAGAACCTCAGCCATGGATTCTTCAGTGAGAGAAGAGAGAAGAAGGCTTAAAAGCTGTTGATCTTGCATGCGCCATGCTTCATAGGCCGGGTTCTGCACGTTTTGACCAGCTGCATTGGTGATGGTGACAGGCGGCACGGATTTGGAACCATCAACAAAGCCGATAAGGTTCTGACACGTAAGAATCGGTGTGAGTTGACTCTTCCACAACAAATAGTTTTGAGAGGACAGCTTGATTGTTATCATATGGATGGGAGTGGCGAACGGAAGTTTATCCATGTTTTGTGCCATGGAGGAAGAACGGGGAAGAGAAAGAGGAGGATCGTAGTATTAGGCTGATACCATGATAGAATATTTTTCCTCTGACCTCCAATATATAGAGATTACATATGAAATAAATAAGGAAAATCTATTACATCATAAAGGAAAATAAACTATCATAAATGAAAATATTATTGGGATAATCAATGAGAGATAATAATGGGATTTGAGATTATCCGTTATTGATGATTATCCGTTATCAGGGCCGGCTCATCATAATTCGGGGCCTAAAGCGAATTCTGAAATGAGGCCCTTTTTCGTTGATAATTTTTCGTATCACTTTAGGGCAATCATTCTCTCCTTTAGGGGCTTTGGAACTAGGCTTTGCGCAACAGGGCTGGGGGACTAATCCCCATCCCCACCAGAACACATGTCGGGAAATCCCGCCCCATCCCCGCTAAGCAAACCGGGAAAAAATTTGTCTCATTCCCATCCCCACGAGTATTTATTGAGGTGTTTTTCCCGCGTAAATCCCGCCATACATTATTTTTTAATTTTTTATGCGGTAGACTGACGAAAAATTTTGAACTAGATTTGTCGTGATATTCACGCATGAATCGATACGAGTGAATAAAGTTAAGATATATGATTCTAAAAACTGTATAGAAAGCAAGACGTAAGATAGAAAATAAGATATATTACAATTTTGAATACTAATGTAGATAGTTTAGTAAATTATATGTAACGGGTCGGGAGTATGATCCTCGTCCCCGCCCCATCCCCGCCAACGGGGAGAAAATTTTCTCCGTCGCTACCCCACGGGGAGTTCCCACCCCGTTCAGGGCAGAGCCCCCCGATGACGGAAAATTCCATCCCCGTTGCCAAGCCAACTTAGAACCGCGAGCTATAACGCTTAGAGTTTATCGAAGTTGAGATTAATCTTTTTTTTTTAAAAAACTTTTTTTCCTTAGTGGAATATTTTGCCTAACAATATCAAACAATCTTTTATAATAGTTTGAAAAACATTTTTATGCGAATATTTTTTCTTGGGCCCTTATATGCAATTTACACATATGGGAGAAATGAGCCATTTGGTATAATTAGTATTCAACTATATTGTTTTGCAAGTACAATACTCATTAAATGTTTTAGTTCTAAAAGAACTCTTTCTCATTAATATCTAAACACTATCATGAATTCATAAATTTTCAAGCAATAAATTTATCTTGGTCTTTATACTCTAAGTTCTTTTTTAATAAATACTTTATTGATCTCGAATTTTTATTACTACTTACTTTCGTCATAACAATAATTTCAAGCAATGAAAAATAAGTGAAATGGACTTTTTAACTAACTAAATATTATTTATTTGATATATTTCTAATTTGAAGGCGCTAAAATTTTCGGGGCCTAAAGCCCTTGCTTCACTTGTTTTACCCAAAACAAAAGCCAGCCTTGTTCGTTATCACTATTGCTATTAGAACTGTCAAAACGGGTCTGAGCCTGCGGGCCCCCGCCCTGCTGCTATGAAATTTTAGGCCCGCTTCGGCGGGTGCGGGCTTTGGCGGAGCGGGACGGGCTTCCCCGCGGGTAGCCCGCCAGAATAATTAAAAAAATTATTATTTATAATACTAATATTACAAATGTACAATAATAATGGTACTTAATAACATAAAGAGGTTAATATTAAAAAGTTTATTAAATTAGATATATTTTTCAACTTGAATTCTTCATGTTTTTTTTTTGCTATTTTTATATTATTATTTCCTATTTTTTTTCTTTTTTTTTTTTTTTTTTTCTTTTTTTATTTTTTAAATCTGGCGGGCTAAGCCCGCCAGGCCCGCTACCCCCTGCAGGCGGGGCGGGCCTTCATTTTGCAGGCCCGCCAGTAGGCGGGCTTGCCCGCCCCCGCCCCGCCTGTGGCGGGCTTTGGCGGGCTACGAGCCGGCCCACCCCGCCGGCCCGTTTTGACAGTACTAATTGCTATTATAGCTCATGCGTCAGTGATTGTAGTTGGTAAATGAGGACGACTTGTAAACAAATTTGAATGATAATATCTAACAATTATACATTGTAATCAGTAATAATTAGAGCTATCTATATAAGGTTAGCACGTTAATCAACCATATATATGCACATTTTGAAAGCAACTTCCCTTTTCAAATTAATACGTACATTTATCGATGACATTACGCTAGCTATTACAATATCCCACGTGTCTCTACTCTTCACAATTACATACTCCCATACTAGTAGGGGTGGCAATGGGCCGGTTCGGGGCTGGTAATGAACATACCGTCCCCGTACCAAATTCTTGTTCTTAATACCATCCCCGCTAATTCACCGTTTAGAATGAATTGGTTCGGGGATGGGTAATCACCATTCGGGGATCGGGTTTCCCGTGGGAGATTCGGGTTCCCCATATTCATGTAACTTATTGCAACAAAAAATAAAATAAGTAATATAAACAAATTAATATGTAAAATATAATATTGGAGTTTTAAAAATTGATATAAATATGTGATTGAAATATGCGTGTATTGTGAAGAACTATTGAGAGTTGAATTTTTTTTATTCTTACGATCTTAAATATAAAAGGATGATCTATAAAAATTCTTGATCCAAATTAGTTTTCTTATTATTTATTAATAAATCTATTCGGAAAATGGTGAATTACCATTTGACTCAAACGGGGCCGGGTTCGGGGACGGGGATGGGTGGAAAACATGATTACCATCCCCGTTCCATCCCCACTCTTTCACCGACGGGGAATCACCGTCAACTCCCCATCCCCATTTTGACCGGGGATTCCCCGTCCCAATAGCCTCGGGTCCCGACGGGGATGGTTTACCGTGGGAATTTTGCCACCCCTACATACTAGTTTTTTACCCGTGCAATGCACGGTATTAAATATATATAATTATGTGAGTAAAAATAATAAAATATATTTGATTTGGTAGTTATTGTATATACATGGGATAGTGGGTTATTTTTTCATTTTTTATATTTATTTATTTACGTATTATATTTAATTATATTGGACATGTGTCAGTATTAGAGGGCACCTACATTTCTATTCTAATATTATCATTGAGCCCAATGCCCGTATTAATTAAAATAGTGCAAAACATGCAATTTAACATTTATTTTTGACGTTATATAATATTCCTAGTTTTTGTACATTTTATTCTCAGTATTTTTGTGGGAAGTAGTTGGGTTTGCGCAATGTGATTGGTGAGCTGTAGACATCAGACAAATCAGACAACGCCACGACAACAGAACAATTTAATGATGTAAGTAAATCCAGTAGATTCCCCTAAATAAAAGTAATTAAATTAGATAGGATAAAACAATTAACTAAGGATAAATAAAGATTTTACTTGTTCTTAATATGTGTGTTTTTAAAATCCGAGAGAATATGCATTATGCGTTATTTTAAGCCTTTACATTTTACACATTTTCTTGATATTTCTTCTAAATTCAAGTTATTTAACTTCTCTTCGTCAACGAATTGGTCAAAGTGGCCGAGGGTGCTCATCTCTTTCATATAGAGGTTAATGATTCAATTTCACTTAAATATTTTGATTATATTACTATGTTGGGATTTGGAATAATACACTGATAGAGAGATTTATTCCGCTGAATGTCATGGTCATCGCTTAGCCTGGACATGCCCAAATTCAACCGTAACCGACGGTTGAAACCGCGAACCGCCGGTTACGGAACCGCCAGCAAACCGTAACCGGCACCAACCGTAACCGGCAACCGAAAATTGCCGGTTACGGGGCGGTTGGTCCTTTCGACAAACCGCCGACCGCCGGTTGAGAACCGCCGGTTACGCGGTTAACCGGCGGATAGGTTTTAAAAAAAATTTTCAAAATTCAAATTTTGAATATACCGCCATTTGAAATATTAAAAAAAATAAAAAAAATAAAATAAAAGAGCCGTTGTAACCGCCGGTTAACCAGGCAAACCGCCAGTTACAACGGCTCCAAAAAAATATTCCATAAAAACCCACCACCACCACTCTATCTAAATTCACTCTCTATCTCTCAATCTCTCTCTAGCTCTCAGTACTCTCTCTATCTCTCTCAACTCAATCTCTCTCTCTCTCTCTCTAACCGCGCCACCACCACCACCACCACCGGCCACCCACCGCCACCGCCCGCCGCCGCCCACCCACCTCCCGCCACCACCACGCCCCGGCCCAGCCACCACCACCCACGTCCGCCGCGCCCCCTCCCACCGCCTCGCCACCATCGCCACCACCACGCGCCGCCACTACCGCCGCGCCACCACTGCCGCACCACCACCACCACCACCACCGGCCACCCACCTCCACGCGCCGCCGCCCACGTATCCACCACCGCCGCACCACCACCGCCGCGCCACCACCGCAGCCTCGCCACCACTGCCGCGCCGCCAACCACCGCTGCACCGCGCCGCCACCCACCGCCGCGCCGACACGCGCCACCGCCGACTCCGAGTGCCGCGCCGGCCCACGCCGCCTCGCCCCTTGCCCTTGGTATCGTTTCTTTTCCGTTTTTCATTTTTTTTATCTAACCATATTTTTTTCTACCCGTGTCCGTGTGTGTAGAGTATTTTTAGATGGATCGTGGTCGTGGCCGCCGTGGTTCTCGTGCGTCGAGGGAAGCAAGTCGTTGATAGTTCGTCGCAAGATGACTACCAACAGTACGACCCGAACGAGTTGTTGGATCTCGCCGACGTGCTCGGCGACGACCTCAACGAGGACACGTACGCATCCGGGTTCGAGCCGTCGCCGGGAGCAAGTTCGCATGGCGTGCAACAGACGGTGGTGGAGGAGGCGGATCCGGAGACCGAAGCGCCTACGCAAACCGGCGCCGCCCGGCGGCTACGGTCGGACATCTTTGCGGTACACTTCAAGAAGGTACCTACTAGTATAGTCAACCAATTTAGAGCTATTTGTAACTACTGTCCCAAGGGGGGCCTAGCGCCTAGGCCGTCTAGGCGGGCCTTGGCGGTTTCTAGGCGGAAATTATACGGTGTATACATTTTTTATTATTTATTTTCTATACATCAAATATGCAAACATTGTATCAAATTAAAGCTATATCAAATTTATCTAGACATTTTAATATATATTCACACAATTCAACTACATAATATTAATACAAAAATAATGTTTTAAAATTGATGCGGGACTAAGATATCCTATTTTTTTAGTTTATATGTATTTATTTAATATTTTAACCACATATAATAAGCTCTCTTAGTTAAATAAAAAAATTCATATGCTTTAAATTTTAATAGATATAGTTTTCGTTGTTATTTAATAACAGTTCAACAAACTTATCTATCTATTTTTCTTTTTTGGTTTATTTCCAAAAGAGCTATCGATCCGTTAATTTAATATTGATATTTTTGGGTTCTTATTCTTGTCCCACACCGATTAGCTAACAGAGAGGAAGCTGAAATATTTGCTATAAATACACACATACCTTGTTATTATCATCTACAGCCTTGCCCCTTTATGGGCTGAAATTAGGCTTCATAGTATAAATATTTCGTGGGCTTCTCAATTATTAATTATTTATGTGGGCTATTGGGCTTTGTAAAACTACATTGCCCGATTAATCGGTCGATTTGACCGAATAATCGACCGATTTGACCGATTAGTGGCCCGATTAGTCGTGTTACCGATTTTTGGGCCGTATAGGCTATTTTCGCCACGGCTGGGCCCGACTAGCGCCTAATCGGCGCCTAGGCGGGCGCCTAGACCGATTTTTACAACACTGGATATAGGTCAAAACCAAACTCAAATGTTCGGCGGAACGGACTCGTCCGCGTCGGGACCCGCCGGCGGGAGCGGAAGCGCAACGTCGTTATTTCATTACAACGAAGACGTTGCACGTTGGGAGCTTGCGAAGTTCGTAGCCGTGAAGCATCTACCATTTCGATTTGCCGATGATCCGATCTACGAGCATTGGATCAAAACCGCATACAACCCATAGGCGAAGAAAGTTTCACGGAGTACACTTACGCGGGATACTAGGAAGACCGTAATCGCTCTTAAGCGCGACTTAGTAGGTATATTAGGTAATTTAGGAACTAGTGTGCCGATTTGCTCCGATATATGGAGCGATCATTGGCAACGTTCATCGTACATGGGCGTGACTTGCCACTGGGTCGATGATTCGTGGACGATACAAAAGCGCTTGATCGTATATAGGGAGTTCGATGAACCGCACACGGCACAAAACATTGCGATCAAGCTTAGGACTATCTTATCGGAGTATAGAATACTCAACAAAGTCTTTTCCGTATCGTTCGACAATGCGAGCGCAAACAACGCGAGCATAGAGCGTTTGAAGGAGTATTGCCAACTGTCAGTCGGAGGACGGTTTTTCCACGTGCGTTGTTTTTTGTCACATACTTAACCTTTGTGTGCAAGACGCACTAGTTAGTTTAAAGGAACAAGTGCAGCCTATACGCTACGCAATCAGTTACCTGATGCGGCACCCTTTGTTATGGAAGAAGTGGAAGCGTTTCTGCGCTAGAGAGGATCTTTCGGCTAAGAAGTTTAGTCTAGACGTACCCATCAGGTGGAATTCCACCTACAAGTTGTTGTGTGGCTCGATGGAGTATCGACAGCATCTGTGCGACTTCTTTGCCGAAAACAGAGTGTTGTCGTTCGATTTACTTCCAGAGATGTGGGACCCGTGCAACAGCTTATGTGAGGTACTTCAAGTATTTCACGACGCCACCGAGGCGATGTCGGGTTCGTATTACCCAACATCAATACTAGCATTAGATCATTGCGTTAAAGTCGCAATCATCCTCGACGGGCTTCAGTTTGATCTAGTAGTCGGCGAGGCCGTTGGGAACATGACTACCAAGTGGCTCAAACATTTTTTGAGTTACCGGATATCTTCATTATAGCGAAGATATTGGATCCGAGATGGCGTTTAGAGGGTACGGGTAGACTACTAGAATGCTACTATACGAAGATATCATCGGGCAGGGTAGTCGATAGCGTTTATTGGCAGAGCGTACTCGATCGAGTGCATGGCTCTTTAAAGGAGCTCTTTAAAGAGTATAATCCATTTTGGCCATGACTCGTCTCGATCGGGATCGGGGCGCGGTCAATCTAGTTCTACTAGTAGTCGATCTTCACGATTAGCTGACTACTACGACATCCTCAACGCAAACAAGCGTCTAAGCTCCTCCCATAACCCCTATATAGAACTCGATAACTTTAGGTCGACGACTTTCGAGTTCGAGGACGAAGATGAGTTCAACGTCCTTAGATGGTGGTTGAGGGTGTCGCCAACGTATCCAACGTTGGCGAATACATTGGCGAGAATCGCTCGGGAGATCCTTGCCGTCCCGGTCTCGACCGTCGCGGTGGAGCATGCTTTTAGCATGGGCGGTTTGACTTTGAGCGAGAAGCGTTCGAACTTGGGTGTCGACAACCTCGAGTACCAATGTCTTCTCGACGATTGGACTCGAGCCGAGTATCGCACCCAAGATGACCGAGCCAGCGACTCGCCCGACGACCTTTTCGATGACACCACCGACACGGAGACTAGCGGCGGCAACTGCGGCGGCGACGGCAAGGATTATTAGAGGCATTCGGCGAGGCGTGGACTCCACATCAACAAACAAGCCCGAAAGAAGATAAGTATCCAACTTTATATGTTTTTTGCGTATAAATATTTATTATGTTTATATGGCTAACTAATGAATTGTTATTTTCAGGTACTAATTCATTTGAACAAGCCTATTACGACGACGAAGCCCGGAAAAGATAAGTAAATATTTCTAATATTGCTTCTTGTTCTTCTTTTAAAATTAAACTTCTAATGTAACTTATGTTTATGCATTTTTTTCGTAGGGAAGAAGATTACAAAGAAGAGGGGCTTCGGTAAGTGCAAGCAAGTTAGCAACGTGTGATCTCCGGATGCTTTGATGGATCATAATTGATAGTTGATTCGTCAAAGCTCCAGAGATCATTCGCTGCTTTCTCGCCTACACTTGCGGAAGCCCGAAAAATCGAAGAATCGTGGCTTCATCCGTGATGGGCTTCAACAAGTTCAAGCGTCGGGCGCGTTAGGTCACTTTCGCTTGGGAGTTCGGCGCTTGCACTTGTTGGGGCCTTTCTCGGACGAAGTCCCGGACGAAGACTGATTTAATTTACTTATGTATTGTATTGTAATTGGTTAATTAAAATTTTGTACTACAAGTTCTTTGTAAAATGTAAATGTAGATTTATATAGTAGATTTCAATACATAATTCGATTCGGCCAAATAATATATCAAACTTTATTCAATCAAACACTAAGATATTAAAAAAATAAAAAAATACATTTAACCGGCGGTTGACCTAACCGGCAACCGGGGGCGGCCCAGCCGGTTAGACGGCGGTTAGTCCATTGGAACCCAGTCTGACGAAGTCCCGGACGAAGACTGATTTAATTTACATTTATGTATTGTATTGTAATTGGTTAATTAAAATTTTGTACTACAAGTTCTTTGTAAAATGTAAATGTAGATTTATATAGTAGATTTCAATACATAATTCGATTCGGCCAAATAATATATCAAACTTTATTCAATCAAACACTAAGATATTAAAAAAATATAAAAATAAAATAAAAATTTGGCGGTTGTGACCGCCGGTTTAACCGGCGGTTGACCTAACCGGCAACCGCCCCCAGCCGGTTAGACGGCGGTTAGTCCATTGACTAACCGCCAACCGCCGGTTAACGTAACCGGTGGTTGGGCATGTCTAGCTTAGCCGACAATGAGGTCCAATTTAGACTCAGACTGGAGATACTACTGCAACATTGCGTGGAATACCACTCTCTTAAATAAAAATAAGGGGCATTTTCATTTCAGTACCCCCATAAGTATCATTTAGGATTCAGACCCTCTTGGCAAAAAATTTAGTTTTAAGGACCCATTTTCCGCAGTACCACTTCATTTCTCTGACATACCAGTATGTTGAAATTTTGTAACACAAAACCATAATCAGGTACCAGTTTATGATCATCTGATACCAGTTCATTTTCTGCAGTACCCTTCATTGCTCTGACATACCAGAATGTTAAAAGTTTATAACACAAAACGATCATTCTGTACCAGTTCATATATCTTTTATACCATTTTTTACAGCACACAAAATGAGTCATTTAACCTAAAAAATTCTCAAACAGGGCCTGAATTCGAAATCAAACCCTTAATGGGTCTGATTTCGAATTGACCCAAAAAATAAAAGGCTAGCTAGCATCGTCATATAATGAATAAAAAAACTAATTATGTTTATTTTTATATGTATCATGATGATGAAATATTTTAATTCACTAGCTACATAAATATCATCTAGGCCATGCGACGCCACTCACCCACAAAAATGTCAACTTGCAAATCGAATTAGCATGTAATCTCTAAATATAGCTCCATGATTCGTCCTCTATCGTCATTTCATATAATTTCTCGGCCTCAATATATATTTCTAGCAAACGAAATTTACAGAAATTGTAAAGTCCATACGTGCAATGTTTTATCTTCTATTTTTGTACGAAGGGAAAGATATATATAATTTCACTTGCTAATTAATTTATTTGGAGAACGCTGCCAATTAGTTACTGTTACAAATAGTGGCTAGACGATGATAGCCCTAGTAAATAGATATGTAAATTATATAAATATTACATAACAGCGTTCAATGATTACAGTCGGTGGTCATCTGAGAAGCGTATTTGTGACGAGTAAATAAACATATGAGAAGTTTGGTAAGTTCAATGATGGCGTCGAAATATATATTATCATATCATTCCCTTCTCACATGGTCATACAAAGAAATTAAGAAATGAAATTATTAACATTCGAACGTAAGGTTTGTATTGCATAGTTTCATTTCTGTTAATTAGCTATAGTTGTGTGTGTGTGTGTGTCTCATGGAAGCTAACAAAATAAATATCAAGGGTTGCAATATAAAGGGTTGGTTGAAAGAGATATCGAAAATGAAAGGAATGATATTAATTGGCAATAATTGAGACAATTAATTCGTTAATCACTCGAAATAAATGCGAATAGGATAGGATTTTAACTGCAATAATCCACAATAAGTGACCACTTTATCTTAATTTTGTATTATATTTTCAACACATGCCCATCTTATTAGATGCGAATTTTTCTTATAATGGTTGAGTATTACTACCCTAACCATTTGCGATGACCTTCGGATATCATGCTAATTAAACGACAATTTCACCGAAATACCTAAACTTGTCATGAGTATATCATATTGAAATATATTTTATTTCCGAATTTAAGTGCATATTGTTATTAAGATAAATGGGCTTTGGGCCCAAATGGGTATTAAGCCATTAATAAAATCAGTTTCGGTTTTTTTATTAAATCGAGAAGGCATCTAATGTCGAAACGAGAAATCGTTGAAAGATTACGAATCTATGTTTCACGGGGAATCTAATGAATATTAATAGGCTCAAAACCGAATTCGGGTGAATGAGAAATTAATTTTCGAAGTTGGCCCAATAATGATTAAAATATGGTTGATAGTGTTTAAGTGTGGGATTTTAGTGTCCCACATTGGTTAGACACAAAGAAAAAGTTCACTATAAATATAGAAACCCATGTGGGTTTATTCAAAAGGGCTTGCCATGTGGGTGGGTTTATATGGGCTTAAGTGGCTTAAATGGGCTTAGTGGGCTTGAGAAGCTCAAGTGAGTTTTTGCCCAAATAATAGCCCGGGTGCGAGTCGGTGCGAGCGAGGCCGAGCCGAGACGTGCCGTGCCAAAGTGCGCAATGGGCGCTTTGAGGCGCGCACTTTACACTTCGCACGCCGCATCGGAGCGAGGAGCGGGCCACAGTGGGCTGTTGAGCTGATCCGGCCCAACTAGAAAGTGTCGGTCGGCCCAAGGAGAGGTGTCGGTAGCCGCCTCGGGCTGTCGGTCGGAGAACCGGGCCTCCGCCAGTGGGTCATGCCGGAGAATCAGGCTGTCGGCCCGAGAATTCGGGCTGTCAAATTGACCGACAGTCCAATAAGTTTCAAATATTGCATTTAGACCCCTGGAAAATTACATAAGCAGTCCAGGAAGTTCTTGAAATTGCAATTAAGCCCCTGCGTGAGAAAATCTATAAATAGACCCTATTTGAGATGGAAAGATTATTCACTTCAACCCGAAAATTTGCATATTTCACTCTCAAACAACCCCATTTTCCCGAAGTAAGAAAAACTCAGTTTCGATTACGATTCGTCGGAAAATTCTAGTCGTTGTGCTGCGATTATGAATTAAGAAAATGTCGTTGTATCTTGGGGACGATTGCTGCTAACCGAAAGCACTGTATATCGGGGCGATTTCGTCTTACGGACAGTGTGTTCAACACACGCCTCGACTACGTCTACGGTCATGGATAGTCTTCATCAACTCCAGGCCTATTTATTCTTCATGTTGTGTATCATAGTTATCACCTATGCCCTCATCATCATCTGGGTACTCGCGAACTGTACCTGCGTTTGAAGACACTCCATCTTCCGACTATCTACTGCCGAAGTGTATCTATTGCCAAAGCTCTTTGCCGCCGACCAGACGCAACCGAAGAAACAACAATAAACAACAATCGTAAGACGAAATCTATACGTGATCTGATCGATGGCAACCAACGCACCAACGATCCCTGCCAGCAACCACGTCGAACGTCCTGCCAAGTTCAACGGGACGGAGTTCAAACGTTGGCAGCAAAAGATGATGTTCTACCTGACGACGCTCCACCTTGTCCGATTCCTGAAGGAGCTCGCTCCTACGGTGACAGAAGTCGCCCCACCAGCTGAGGGTGAAAACCCTAACGACGCAGACTATGCTGCTCGTGTCGCTCAATCTGAGCAAGAAAAGGCTGCGTTAGCCGCATGGAATCATAATGATTTCATGTGCCGCAACTATATTCTGAACGCTCTAGACGATTCCATATACAACGTCTATGTAGTGGCTACGACTGCGAAAGAGTTGTGGGATTCGCTCGACAAGAAGTATAAGACCGACGATGCCGGACTGAAAAAGTTCATCGTCGGCAAATTCCTGGATTATAAGATGACCGACTCTAAGCCGGTGCTGGACCAAGTCCGTGATCTGCAGCTGATTATTCACGATATTCATGCTGAAAATATGCAGATTAGCGAAACCTTCCAAGTAGCTGCGATTATCGAGAAGCTGCCGCCTCTGTGGAAGGATTTCAAGAATTACCTCAAGCACAAACGAAAGGAGATAGGGCTTGATGACCTGATTGTGCGGCTTCGGATCGAGGAAGATAACCGAAAGAGCGAAGCCAAGAACAAGAGGGGCGGTATGGAGGCGGGAGCCAACTTGGCCGAGCCAAGCTATGGAAACAAGCGTAAAAGGTCAGGTCCGCCGCAAAAGAAGCAAGACCCGAATTCCAAGAGAATTAAGGGCAACTGTTATAACTGCGATAAACCAGGGCATATGGCCAAGGATTGTCGTAAGAAGAAGAGAGTTAATAATACTCGGGCGCATCTCACTGAAGAGAAGCAGCTGACAACAGACATGTCGGAGCTAGACCTGACTGCAGTCGTGTACGAGGCAAACGTCGTGGAAAATCCGAACTACTGGTACATCGACAGCGGAGCAACGCGCCACATCTGCTCCGACAAAGAAATGTTCTCCACCTACACGCCTATTTCGGGTAGGACTCTCTATATGGGGAACGCGGCGACGTCCAACATCGTAGGATTGGGACGGGTGGTGCTGAAGATGACCTCAGGCAAAGAAGTGACGCTTGTGGACGTTCTGCATGTCCCAGACATCCGCAAGAATCTGGTGTCCGGCGCTCTGCTTAGTAATGCTGGATTTAGACAAGTGTTTGAAGCTGGAAAATATGTACTGACCAAGAACGGTCATTTTATTGGCAAAGGTTACCTCGAAAAGGGCCTTTTTAAGTTATCTGTAATGCCTGTAAAACGCGATATTAAGATTGCTGATAATAATAAAGCCAGTTCTTCTTACTTGGTTGAGTTGTCTAATTTATGGCATGGTAGATTAGGACACGTGAGTTTAAATAAACTGAAAAAGTTAATAAGTTTAAACTTACTTCCACAAATGGAAATTGATTCACATCACAAGTGTGAAATTTGCGTAGAAGCAAAAATGGCCAAAGCACTATTTTTCTCTGTCGAAAGAAATAGTTCACCACTAGAATTGATCCATACTGATATATGCGATCTGAAATTCGTGCAAACTAGAGGTGGAAAGAAATACTTTATTACGTTTATCGACGATTGCACGAAGTACTGTCACGTGTATCTTTTAAGTGGTAAAGACGAAGCTCTTGATACCTTCAAAAGATATAAGAATGAAGTTGAGAATCAACTTAATTCTAAGATCAAAATAATAAGAAGTGACAGAGGAGGAGAATACGTGGCACCATTTGTGGAATTTTGTCGAGAACATGGTATTATTCATCAGACGACTGCGCCATATTCACCTCAATCAAATGGCGTTGCTGAACGAAAAAATAGAACTCTTAAGGAGATGATGAATGCGATGCTAATCAGTTCAGGGCTACCTCAGAATTTGTGGAGGGAAGCCATACTGTCATCAAATCGCATTCTAAATATGTTGCCACATAAGAAACGGGATAAAACACCATACGAATTGTGGAAAGGTAGACAATCTTCCTACGGATATCTTAAAGTGTGGGGGTGCCTAGCAAAGGTCGAAGTACCTAAACCAAAACAGGTCAAGATAGGACCGAAAACGGTTGACTGCATTTTTATTGGATATGCAGAAAATAGTAATGCATACAGCTTTCTGGTGCATAAATCAGAAATTCTCAATATGAATTCTGGGATGATTATTGAATCGAAAAATGTTGTTTTCTTTGAGAACATCTTTCCAACGAAGGAAAGAAAAGAAATAAGTTGTATAAGAAATTATGAAGCTGTTGAAGTTTCGCCTCCAGAAGTTGAGGAACCACGACAAAGTAAGCGTAAAAAAGTGGCCAAATCATTTGGGCCTGATTTCCTAACATATATGTTAGACGATGAACCTAGGACAGTGCAAGAAGCTCTGTCGACTCCAGAAGCTCCGTTCTGGAAAGAAGCTGTAAACAGTGAAATTGAATCTATCATGCAGAATCACACTTGGGAGCTAGTAGATCTCCCTAAAGGGTGTAAACCTTTAGGATGCAAATGGGTCCTTAAAAGGAAATATAAAACTGATGGATCAATTGATAAATATAAGGCTCGTTTAGTAGCCAAGGGATATTCCCAAAAGGAAGGGTATGATTTCTTCGATACCTATTCACCCGTAACGAGAATTACTTCAATACGAGTTCTATTTGCTATTGCAGCATTGCATGATCTCGAGATACATCAAATGGATGTAAAAACGACATTCCTAAATGGAGACCTCGAAGAAGAAATCTACATGAATCAGCCTAAAGGGTTTGTAATACCTGGACAGGAAAACAAAGTGTGCCGACTCGTGAAATCGCTTTACGGGCTTAAACAAGCACCGAAACAATGGCACGAAAAATTCGATATGACTATGCTATCGAATGGGTTCAAAATCAATGAGTGTGACAAATGTGTTTACATTAAAGGCACACCCGATGAATTTGTGATTGTCTGTCTTTATGTAGACGACATGTTAATCACGGGAAGCAATCATAAAATGATTGTAAATACGAAGAATATGCTGAAAAATAATTTCAGTATGAAGGATATGGGTTTGGCTAATGTCATACTAGGGATAAATGTCTATAGGACGCCCGAAGGAATAATGCTGACACAATCTCATTATATTGAGAAAGTGTTGAAGAAATTTAATGCCTTCGATGATCCTCCGGCTAAGACTCCTGTAGATCTAAATCTACATCTGGCCAAAAACAGGGGAGAACCCGTATCACAACAAGAATATGTGTAACGACCCTAGCCATCGCTACCATTTCTAGCCTTGTCTAACTACTTATTATGTTAATGAACTACGAAAATGCGGAATAAATTTTTCCTTTTCATAAAGGAACTTCGTTTCGTTACATGTCAAAAGAATGCTTCCAAACTTTCTAATTACATGTGGGTTCTATCTACATGTGTCGTGTCTACATTCGCAGCAAAAGTAACCTATACACCCGGCCTCACAGGTCGTCGTCCACGTACACACCACCTCCCAAAAGTCGCTCGGAAGCTTCAAAAGATACCTTGCCGGCTAGGCAATCACGTACCGTGATCAGACGAACCTACAACACAGAAAACGTGGGATGAGCTTATATAGCCCAGTAAGTGAAACTTATGCATGCAGTGCCCGTGTCGTGACTCGCAGAGGCATATACGCCAACGCTTACTAATCCTCACAAAATCGTATCATGTCATGTCATGTCTTGTCTTGTCCTATAGAATCGTGTCATGTCATGTCATGTCATGTCTTGTCTTGTCTTATAGGATCCCTAATACACGTCTTGTCTTGCACGTGTCTTGTCTTGTAGGGTCCTCGGCAATTCTCACTACGAGGGCATTTGCCCTAATATATTTCATTATTTTTACAATAATAGTAGTATATGTATACGGCCCTTTTCGCCATCGGGTCGCCGCCCTATTATATTTCATTACATGTACAATAATAGTAATATATGTATACTTCCCTTTCGCCAACGGGTCTCCGCCCTATTATATTTTATTACATGTACAATAATAGTAATATATGTATACTTCCCTTTCGTCAACGGGTCTTCGCCCTAATATATTTCATTATATACATAATAATAATATATGTATATAATACCGTATCACACGTCTTGTCTTGCACGTGTGTTGGTTAGTAAATATATTTTAGTCAGTTGCTATTTGTCGCGCCCCGGCGATCATGCATACCTCATGTCATGTCATGTCATGTCATAAACCCTCGTGAAACTCGTGGATGCTCGTGAAATGCATGTATGAAATACCAAATGCCTTGTCGTGCCATGTCATATAAGGTATCATTCATGCCATGTCTTGTAATGGGTAGTTCATGTCATGAAATAATTCACATAATCACATAGAAGCACGTAAACACATAAATAATACGCACATAATTTTATGTGTTGTAGTGGAAGAGTCCCACTTACCTGTCGTCCAAGCGTAATTAATATTCTCCCCGTTAGCTCCTAACGTACGACCTTTTTGAATAAAAGGGTTAGGATGTTAGTACTTTGGTTTTCCTCAGCTAATTCGTCGACATAATAATTTTCGTCATAATTAGTTATCTAAGCTTGTATAAATTCCCTAGACCTCACATCTCTCGATTTGCCTTATTAATTATCTCGAGTCATTCGATTTCTATACCGTATTGTATTAAAATTAAGTTTCGTCCCTCTAATGAATTTCCAGGTTAGAGAATTTAAATTCTTTTCATGAAAGGCTCGGCGAAAGTCGTTTAATTTACTAGCTTTCGCCCGACTTTGCATGTGTGGGATTTCAACATGATTTCGATATGATTCTAAGGTGGGTCTCGACCTCATTAGACCTCGACATTATAGATGCATATATATAAGAACTCGATATGGAATAGACCCCGGCATTGTATGTAATAGAAGTCGACATTTGGACTATTTAAAGATCTCGATATAATTATAAGGTAGGATCTCGACATTTCTTATAAATAAATCTCGAGTGGGCTGAAAATCGCGACATAGCTTGTAAGTGAATCTCGACATGATTTTCAAATAAATCTTCGAGCTTGATCTCGAGATTTAATATAATTTCGGCATTTGAAACTGAAAATGTCGATATGAATCTCGACATTTATCATTAGCTCTCGACATTTTCCTCTATTTCGACATCCTATCCAGTTCGACATTTGTTTCGACATTCATATAGATTTCTTTGAACCCGACATTTTATCCGGATAGAAGGACTCGACATCTTGTGCTCAATTTCGCTCGACCTTATTCTCGACTTTAATATCGACATTTATCTCGACATTTTTATTCTTTTTATCTCGATAATGAATGTAAAGATCTCGACATCATTTCTAACAGAGTTTCGACCTTCTACCTTATCATCTCGACATTTCCTCTCGACATTTGAAGAAAATGTCGACATGACTCAACATGAGTCTCGAAATCTTCACTCGACATTATATCTCGACATTTCAACAAAAATGTCGATATGAATTTTAATGTACATCTCGACATTACATAAATCTCGATATATTGACTCGACATCATACCATTTCGATATTTACTAGCATCTCGACTTTTTACTCACCATTATATATATAAGTCGACATTTATAAAATGGAAAATCTCGATATGCTAATTCGACATCTTATCCAGCATTCGACATTTATCCTAACATGATTTCGACATTTATGATTAGAAATGTCGACATGGAACTCACATGGATCTCGACATTTATAAAATGTCGATATATATTACGTCGACATTGTGTTTCGACATTTATACCGACTTCTTTGAATTCGACATTGCCAAAGCAAATTCAATTCGCCCGAAACTCTTTTTCCTAACCTCTTTCGATCGAAAGTCCGAGTGTTCATCTTCCCAATTTAAACTAATAATTCGGCTTCCCAAATTTCTCAAGTTCCAAGGTTTTCCTTTAATTCTAATGCTACTTAAGATCATCTCATGTTAGGGTAATAAACCCTAAGTTTTGAACTTAACGAAATGCCATCATACTCTTAATTTCCGTGCCTAATAAGTGTTGATCTTGTTATCCTAGATTTAATACACTAACCCGACCTTAATTACTTATCCCAAACTCTCGTGAGCTACTCGTACGAACCCTAATCCTCTACCCCTTTCGTGCCCATAAGTTTCTTAATTTATTTGTATAAAGGTTCTATGCCCGAAAGCTTCATATGGTTTTCTAAGCATGTGAGTAAGAGGAAACTTATTAATCAGGTATTAAATATGAGGAGCAACATCGTATAACAATGTCCTCACCTTCCCACTCGGCCCTCTTGGGATTGTTTAAGGATTCTTTGCTCCAAATCACTTCCTTCTTGCTTTAGCTCCTTCTTCGTCTCTTGTTCTTTCGTTCTCTTTCCCTTCCTTGGCAAGATAATGATTTTTAAACTAAATATCTAATAGGGACATGGCTAGTGACGTGAATCCCCCTTAGTTTAAGGAAAGTTGATCCTTATCTCTAATAGGTTTGGGCCAAGGTAACTACTTAGTTGGGCCACTTTCTTATATCATTTTACATCCAATTTTATGAATTGACTTAAGCTTAAATTAGGGTGTATATTCAGGCCAAAATGTTATTATCATCTTTCAAATATATATTAATTTCTCACCACTATAATTACCTTAATTTTCCCTTCATTATATTTTCGAGGATTCCTACTTCGTTAAATCTTATCTATACATAGTTAGATAGAAATAGGTAAAATCATGCAAGCACGTATTTAATGCACCAATATTCACGAAATCGCAGTAACACCTAATTACGTGCACAGAAATTCGCGAAGTCATGCGGGCATGAAAGTAATCCATGAAGTGCACGGAGTCATATAAAACACATAATATGCACAAATTTATTGGCCATTCTAGCCTACGAGGACTCGGGTATTACATCCTCCCCCCTTAAAAGAATTTCGCCCCCGAAATTCCGTAATCGGAAATAGTTCAGGGTAGCGAGGGGTAGGGAGTTGAGTTGGCTTGATTAGGTGACTGCTCACCTAACTTGCTCGTAAAGGAGTTCCTACTTCTCGAATCCATACTATTGGAGATTTAACTCTAAGCTGTTCTAAAACAGAACTCGAATGGAAGTCACGGAGGGTCATCCCTAGGAAGCTGATCACAACTTAAGTTATTCATCAAACCGTTATTTCTAATTTTAACCTTTTCCAGCTGATTGCGTTCATGCGACGATTGAGGGAAACACGAGTATCCATTACGCTTTCGCTGCGTCATTTCAAATATTGAGCGTATGCAATTCTCAGAAGGGATGGAGGGAAATGGGTAGGGGTCGTACTGCAATATTGTTGGGTTTAGACTTGTCATGCTGAAAGGAGTTGAACATGGCTTCATCTTCGTATGTCAGAAAGAAGGAATATTCGACAAAGAACGGATATGGTTTTGACCAGTTCGGCCGAAACTTCGTGGAAATGGATTCACGTTAGGTTCACGCTAGGATTGGCTAGGGTAATCCCGGATCTTGCCATGAAATTAGGGTGCAAAAATGCATGGTTTCATGTATCTATTAGAATGCAGGTCAGGTTTGATGAATAGAAGGGGTACCTGCCGCAAAGGACGGGTCGTCTTCGGCCACCTCAGTGGTGAGTGTATACACTCGTGCGGGTGCTGTCGGTGGTCTTGCCTGGCTTACTGTCTGGCTTCCGGATGGGTTTTCCGGACATGCGCTCGAGAAATGGCCGATCTTGCCGCATTTGTAACAGGTCGCATTTTGTGAGTAGCAGACGCCCGGGTGTCGCCTTCCACATCTTGGGCATGGCGGTATGGTGGGTTGAAAAGGTTAGGGTCTGCCCTGATTTATGTTGGGCTGTTGGGATGGTTCAGGCATGTTCTGAAATTGAGGCTTTGGGTTCTTGACAACAAACTGTTTCTTTGGGTTGCCTCCATCTCCTTTGAGTTCTTGCACGAATTTCCTTTTCGCCTCATGAGCCCGTGCGATCCTCATTTCAGCTTGTTCAGCCACCATGGCGCGTTCAGCGACTTGGGCATAAGTAGCCCCTTGGAGTCCAGCCATGCTGACGTCGCGGTATAGCTCTGGCTTCAGGCCCTCTAAGAACCTTTCGATCTTCAGTGAGTCCGTGCTCACCATATGGGCCGCAAACCGGGACAGTTGTTCGAACTTCCTGATGTACTCCGCCACTGTCATCGTTTCTTGGCGGAGGTTGATAAATTCATTCATCTTTTGAGCACGAGTTGGAGCTGTGTAGTACTTGCTCCGGAAAAGTTCTTTAAAATGATCCCAGCTCACCGTAGCTGGGTCCTCGATGCTTCGGATCGTATCCCACCAATGGCCCGCGCTCCCTCTTAGTAGGTAGGTAGCGCACAAGACTTTTTCGGTGTCTGGGGTACGGCTGTGTTGGAACATGCTCTCCAACGTTCGGAGCCAATCCTCAGCCGAAGTTGGATCGACAGCGTCTTCAAATGTTGGGGGGTTGAGTTTACGAAACCTCTTCCCCACCATTTCGATCCTTTCAGCCTGAGGGGGTGCATTACTTGGCTGCCCTCCAGCACTTTGTTGCTGGAGTAGCTGCTGGATTTGGGCTGATTGCTGGCGGACTAACTCTGTCAGCTGCAGGATGATAGCATCCCGATTATCAGTAGGGTTCAGGGTTTCCCTATCTCGATCGGCGTCCCTACTGCCCTCACCTCTAATTCTAACCATGATTTTAGTTCTACCCTGTCGTTCCTAAGGCCAATAAATTAATCAACACGAGGAAATTCACGTAAACATAACACTTACAGGCAAGGCTGCTTCCGCGCTTTTGGGTGTGTGTACATGGATAGTCTGCAGGACCTGTGACCGAAGCTCTGATACCAACTGTAACGACCCTAGCCATCGCTACCATTTCTAGCCTTGTCTAACTACGTATTATGTTAATGAACTACGAAAATGCGGAATAAATTTTTCCTTTTCATAAAGGAACTTCGTTTCGTTACATGTCAAAAGAATGCTTCCAAACTTTCTAATTACATGTGGGTTCTATCTACATGTGTCGTGTCTACATTCGCAGCAAAAGTAACCTATACACCCGGCCTCACAGGTCGTCGTCCACGTACACACCACCTCCCAAAAGTCGCTCGGAAGCTTCAAAAGATACCTTGCCGGCTAGGCAATCACGTACCGTGATCAGACGAACCTACAACACAGAAAACGTGGGATGAGCTTATATAGCCCAGTAAGTGAAACTTATGCATGCAGTGCCCGTGTCGTGACTCGCAGAGGCATATACGCCAACGCTTACTAATCCTCACAAAATCGTATCATGTCATGTCATGTCTTGTCTTGTCCTATAGAATCGTGTCATGTCATGTCATGTCATGTCTTGTCTTGTCTTATAGGATCCCTAATACACGTCTTGTCTTGCACGTGTCTTGTCTTGTAGGGTCCTCGGCAATTCTCACTACGAGGGCATTTGCCCTAATATATTTCATTATTTTTACAATAATAGTAGTATATGTATACGGCCCTTTTCGCCATCGGGTCGCCGCCCTATTATATTTCATTACATGTACAATAATAGTAATATATGTATACTTCCCTTTCGCCAACGGGTCTCCGCCCTATTATATTTTATTACATGTACAATAATAGTAATATATGTATACTTCCCTTTCGTCAACGGGTCTTCGCCCTAATATATTTCATTATATACATAATAATAATATATGTATATAATACCGTATCACACGTCTTGTCTTGCACGTGTGTTGGTTAGTAAATATATTTTAGTCAGTTGCTATTTGTCGCTGTTGGTCCCGAAATGCACCAACAATACGACTTCGGACGGATTAAACACGCCTAAAGATCTAGATTTGAGAATGGGGCGTGTGGGGCTTGGTGGTTTTCTTGAGGAGACTCTCTCACTCTAAAATATGTTTATTTGATCTACACACACAAGCACACCTAACTATGTGTTAGGGTTTTCCTATTTATACCACAAGTTGGTATATAATAGGTGGGCCTCTTGTGAAGGCCCATTACATGAATAACTAAGAACTAACCCAATTAAGAGCTAGCCCAAAGTTTAATAAAGCAAATCAACAAAGATAATACAATGAAATTGAACACTACAAAATATTTCCTAACAATCTCCCCCTTAGTGTTCAATCTTCAGTTCAGCGTGGGATATCTTTGTTGGGCATATTGGAGATCTCGATTCCTAGCAAACTCCCCCTACAAGGGATATCTCCTCTTCTTGCGGAGGCATTGATGGCTCGGCTAGGATTCACTTGTTAAGATTCTCCAATCTTCTTCTTCTTGGCGCCGGATTTGTCGTCTTCGAATGGAAGTTGTTTGGTTCGGCCTCGAAGATGACTCGTCTGGCTCCAGAAGAAGGTAGGCGTGGGGCGTAAAAAATGTGCCAAGGCTCCATTGAAATGTGACTTTCAAGAGTAGGGAGCTCGGTCTTCAGAGTGGTCAGCGCAGTGGTGGCGGAATGTGGTGGATGAGATGTGCCATGGCTCCTTCGAGTGTTCCATTATGAACATAATAGCCTGACACATAAGAATGTGCGCGGAGGTAGTGGAAGCCTCCGGCGGGGCGTAGTTGGTGGAGGTGGCGTGGATGATGGTTGCTGCTGATGCTGCTGTACGATCTTCAACTCATTTCTTCTCCTTTACTCCCCCTTGAGATGATCTCCGTCTTCGGGATCGTCACGTCATCCGTGGGACGAGTCTGCCTCTGGTGTTGATGGTGGTGATGATGGTGTGGTGTGGTGTGGAGTGAGGCAATCAAGTGGGATTCTCAGGAGTAGCAGCATTTGGCTTTCCTCCAAGTTCATTTCGAAACTTGGAAGAGGCGGAGCAGCATGTGGTGGCGTAAGCGTAGGCATGGTGGAATGGTGTCGGTGATGGGACCTTTTCCTTCATAGATCCTCGTTGAGCGCGGCATGGAATGTGTATGTTCCTCGCTGATTGCTATGAGTCGGGGCTCCATCACGAACGGGGTAACTAACCAGACGGGGGTCACAAAGACGCTCCGTCGTCACAACATCGAAACATGTGTCCGATGCGCCGCCTGTTTGCACAGGACAAAAAGAACCGGAGAGCCACAAAGGCTTTCCGTTCGCACGGACGATGAGACAAGCTCGTATCCGTGGCCCATCGACAGTTGTGGTGAGGGTGGCTGTCGTGGGTCTTCCGCTCTCGGTCAAAAGGACGTCATCAAGCGTTCGGGCAAGTTCACGAAGAACCTGCGGTGCGTAAAGAGTGTTTGTGTCCTAGAAAGTGGAAAATTTCGGTGGGTGAGGACACTAGACTCAATGTGGGTGGAAGAGGTGCAGTGAGAGGCGGGGCACTGCATGTTCAACATCAACCGTCTCCAAGTGGGGCGGTGATGGCTAACGTGGTTCCTCTTGTGCGAAATGAAACAGCTATCTGCGAAAGGATAGCTGAGTGGTTGGGAGGGGTTAATTGCGCGGTTGGACCAGATGCCGCGACTTCTACTCGGGAAACGAGCGAGTCGTCTCCTGTACCTATGGGCGAGGTCCGGGTTGTGGTGAGATATGACAGAGGAGTGCGATCATGTCGTCGTTGGTTCGCAACTCCTGCAAGCGACTTACGTCATCCTCCCGAGATCGTTGATTGGATCTTTGCGTGGAGGAGGATGTCGCGCGACCTAGACCTAGACTAGAGAGGCTAGGGTAGGCTCGTTCCTGGGTTAGGATCAGGGGGGTTTCACTGATCCATGGGAACTATGGTGGCGTGGCGTGATCGCGTTGAAAGGCGACCACGAGTGATGTCGACGAGGGTTGCCCAAAACTGTTGATCAGACACTTCTGAGACTCGTCAGGTGGTGGTGGTGGTGAGGGCGTAAAGAGGATCACGGTGGCTTAGGACGTCTCCATGCAGCGCACCATGGTGGAATGGATGGCAATGGGTGGACGGTGGAGTCTGGTACAAGAGATCCACATCGCCTAAGCATCAAGATTGGATGGCGCGCCCACTGATGGTTGGTTGAACTCTTGTCAACCCTTCTTTATGGGTCCGGGTTCTGCACGGATTTGTACAGAAGTCATGATGATTGCTCGCTTCTCTGACATCCCTTCATGCACGTGGAGCAACCCGTGTAACGTGCATGATGGGGTTGGTTGCTCGCAGTGCATACCGGTCATGAATGTGGAGCAACCCATGTATCATTCATGCCGGGGGGTGGTTGCTCACGTCGTGTACCAGTCATGTATGTGGAGCAACCCGGGTGCCATACATGCTGGGTGGTTTGGCTGCCCTCGTCGCATACCAGTCATGAGTGTGGAGCAGCTCTCTTAGTACCTACCCATGCTGGGAAATCTGCAAAAACTTTATCGGGACTTGGTACCCATTTTTGGATGGGTCCTCCCTTGTTAGCAGAAAACAAGTTAAGCACATTTGGTTCAGATATTGATCCTAAATCATCTTTTAAAGTCCTATCCAATTTGATTTGTGATTTAGGAATCCAAGTTTGGTGAACCTTGGAGGGAAATGACAATTCAGCGCAGGTGAATGTGTGCCTAGGTGTAGAAGACCTAAAGATTTTCTCCCTAGCCAGTCGCATAAGATGCTTTCTAGAATAAATCTGGACTGGGTATTTCAAGTAGGAATATGAGCTTATGGCGCTATATGCGTCATTGGATGATGAGTCGTATTGCCTACAAGAGTTCACATCATTCACTCTATAATGATGAAGGGGTGTAGTTTGAGAAGTTCGCTTGCTTGAGCTTTGAACTTCTTCGCATGCTCTCCTTTTAATAGGAGTCGAAGAGGGGCAATCATTAAAATTTTTGTTCAAGTTTTTCAAAAAGAAAGTCGATTTTCCTCTCTTTATTTTTTCTTTTAATTGTTCCTTTGAAAATTTAAGCGCTTTGCTTTTACTAAACATTTCAGTATCAGTCAAAGGTGACTCAGAATTTGTAGAAAAAGCAGTTTTAATTTTTGGAACAAAGATGCTTGACTTTCTTTTCTTTACCTGTTTCGAGGAAGATGTATCTTTTAAAAGATCATTGGAGACAGGTAAAGATGGGGAATTTTTAAGATTGAAATCTCATTTAAAAATATTTCCTTTTCAGACTCAAACGAATTTTCGAGATTAGAAATCTTCTCTAAAAGCTTTTTCTTTTCCGCGCCAAAACTTATTCTTTCGAATTCCAGAGTTTCTTGTAAATCTTTCACTTTACGAAGAGTCTCCGGGATATCACATGGAATAGGTTTTTCAGAATGTAAAATATTTTTCCCGTTCGAATCTAAGTTTGAAGATGTATTGCGTTCCTCTAAGAGCATTTGATATTGCAAAGAGAAGTAATCTCGCTCACCTTTGCAAATATCTAAGCTTTTAGTTAGATCGCAGACTCTCTTTTCAGTAATTGCTACCTTAGATTCCAAGCTAGTCAAAATTGACTTGAAGGATACTAATGTTCCTTTAGTGGAAGCCAAAGCGTCATTAGCTACAGCTAGCTCCGTCAATTTTGTCCCTAACAACGCGTAATTATTAGCATATTGTGCTTCTATTTCGCGATTGTCCTAGCTTGAGCATCCATTTTTGTTTTCAAAAATATTTTAAATAATGAAGAAAAAATGGCTTTGAAAATTTTTACTCCGAAAAGTTTGGTTCGTCGAGAAATAGCGTGAAGTTTCGAAAAACGTGAGTGTCGAAAATTTTGGTGGATACCGAAAAATTTTATAAAATGATTTCGAAACTTCGTGAGTATTACCAAAACTTTTTTCTATAATGTGCCAATACCGTCCTAGGTCGATCGTTGGGTACGGTGATCGTTGCCGCGTTTTGGATTTGCCTTCACAAATTTCACAAAAACGTCGTCTATACCGAAAATTTTGGCCCAGAAAAATTTATTCGAAAAATTTTAAAAGTGTAAAATAGACAAAGTCCAAAGGCCTTAGAAAATTTTTCTCTATCCAATGATATAAATTTTCCTTGGGCTTAGAAAAAATTTTCTTTCCTTTTTTTTTTTTTTTTTTTTTTTTTTTTTTTTTGCTCCTTAAACCTTATTTAATCCGAGGGGGGGCCAAAAATTTTTGGTGGTCAAAAACGTTCAAGTGTAATTTTAAAGAGTGATTTTTGCAAGATTTGAAGCTAAAAGGTGTGTTTGGATCAAGTTTAAAGGTTGGGTGCAAATTTCTCGGGGGGTGCGAAAAATGGTGTGAAAATGTGCGAAAAATGTTGTCCCGAGAAATTTCGTTGTGAGAGTGAGTCGCGAAAAAAAAGGAAATTTCGCATTCAAAGGAAATTTTCGCATGTACAGTAAAAGTTTCGCATATCAAGAAGATTGCGCATTCAGAGTAAAATTTCGCATGTATAAAAATTTTCGCAAGTTATAAATTTTCGCATGTCGTGAGAATTTTTCGCATCCAAGAATTTTCGCATGTACAGTAAAAGTTTCTCAGCCTTAGAAAATTTCGCGGTTTCAAAAATTTCGCGGTTTCAAAAATTTCTCAACCTGAGAAAGAAAGTTTCCCGGTTTCGAATTTCTCAGCCTTAGAAAATTTCGCGGATTTTGGAAAAATTTCTCAGTTTTGCAAAACTTTCTCGGGCAGCGAAAGTTTCTCGGCCAGCGAAATTTTCTCAGGCAGATTTTCTCGGGTAAAAAAAAATTCTCGGCCTCACTCACTGTAGCAGCGAAAATTTCAACGCAAGAAATTTCTCGGCTAAGAATTTTCTCGGGTATGAAAATTTCTCGGCCAAGAACAGTACTATTTCATTGCGCGACTTTTACCAGAAAAATGACTCGTTTTCGCTCAAATCTCACTCAAAATCGACGAAACTTGTTCCAAAACTTCAGAAAAACATTCCTAAACACATAATCAACCTTTGGGATGTCTAAAAAAACAACAAATCGAGGTCGAAATCGCCCAAAAACTGAAAGTGACGAAAATAATTTTTCAAGCAATTTTCACTCAAATCTTGCTCAAAACACGCAAATCCGGTCGCGTTGTGCTCTGATACCACTTGTTGGTCCCGAAATGCACCAACAATACGACTTCGGACGGATTAAACACGCCTAAAGATCTATATTTGAGAATGGGGCGTGTGGGGCTTGGTGGTTTTCTTGAGGAGACTCTCTCACTCTAAAATATGTTTATTTGATCTACACACACAAGCACACCTAACTATGTGTTAGGGTTTTCCTATTTATACCACAAGTTGGTATATAATAGGTGGGCCTCTTGTGAAGGCCCATTACATGAATAACTAAGAACTAACCCAATTAAGAGCTAGCCCAAAGTTTAATAAAGCAAATCAACAAAGATAATACAATGAAATTGAACACTACAAAATATTTCCTAACAGTCGCGCCCCGGCGATCATGCATACCTCATGTCATGTCATGTCATGTCATAAACCCTCGTGAAACTCGTGGATGCTCGTGAAATGCATGTATGAAATACCAAATGCCTTGTCGTGCCATGTCATATAAGGTATCATTCATGCCATGTCTTGTAATGGGTAGTTCATGTCATGAAATAATTCACATAATCACATAGAAGCACGTAAACACATAAATAATACGCACATAATTTTATGTGTTGTAGTGGAAGAGTCCCACTTACCTGTCGTCCAAGCGTAATTAATATTCTCCCCGTTAGCTCCTAACGTACGACCTTTTTGAATAAAAGGGTTAGGATGTTAGTACTTTGGTTTTCCTCAGCTAATTCGTCGACATAATAATTTTCGTCATAATTAGTTATCTAAGCTTGTATAAATTCCCTAGACGTCACATCTCTCGATTTGCCTTATTAATTATCTCGAGTCATTCGATTTCTATACCGTATTGTATTAAAATTAAGTTTCGTCCCTCTAATGAATTTCCAGGTTAGAGAATTTAAATTCTTTTCATGAAAGGCTCGGCGAAAGTCGTTTAATTTACTAGCTTTCGCCCGACTTTGCATGTGTGGGATTTCAACATGATTTCGATATGATTCTAAGGTGGGTCTCGACCTCATTAGACCTCGACATTATAGATGCATATATATAAGAACTCGATATGGAATAGACCCCGGCATTGTATGTAATAGAAGTCGACATTTGGACTATTTAAAGATCTCGATATAATTATAAGGTAGGATCTCGACATTTCTTATAAATAAATCTCGAGTGGGCTGAAAATCGCGACATAGCTTGTAAGTGAATCTCGACATGATTTTCAAATAAATCTTCGAGCTTGATCTCGAGATTTAATATAATTTCGGCATTTGAAACTGAAAATGTCGATATGAATCTCGACATTTATCATTAGCTCTCGACATTTTCCTCTATTTCGACATCCTATCCAGTTCGACATTTGTTTCGACATTCATATAGATTTCTTTGAACCCGACATTTTATCCGGATAGAAGGACTCGACATCTTGTGCTCAATTTCGCTCGACCTTATTCTCGACTTTAATATCGACATTTATCTCGACATTTTTATTCTTTTTATCTCGATAATGAATGTAAAGATCTCGACATCATTTCTAACAGAGTTTCGACCTTCTACCTTATCATCTCGACATTTCCTCTCGACATTTGAAGAAAATGTCGACATGACTCAACATGAGTCTCGACATCTTCACTCGACATTATATCTCGACATTTCAACAAAAATGTCGATATGAATTTTAATGTACATCTCGACATTACATAAATCTCGATATATTGACTCGACATCATACCATTTCGATATTTACTAGCATCTCGACTTTTTACTCACCATTATATATATAAGTCGACATTTATAAAATGGAAAATCTCGATATGCTAATTCGACATCTTATCCAGCATTCGACATTTATCCTAACATGATTTCGACATTTATGATTAGAAATGTCGACATGGAACTCACATGGATCTCGACATTTATAAAATGTCGATATATATTACGTCGACATTGTGTTTCGACATTTATACCGACTTCTTTGAATTCGACATTGCCAAAGCAAATTCAATTCGCCCGAAACTCTTTTTTCCTAACCTCTTTCGATCGAAAGTCCGAGTGTTCATCTTCCCAATTTAAACTAATAATTCGGCTTCCCAAATTTCTCAAGTTCCAAGGTTTTCCTTTAATTCTAATGCTACTTAAGATCATCTCATGTTAGGGTAATAAACCCTAAGTTTTGAACTTAACGAAATGCCATCATACTCTTAATTTCCGTGCCTAATAAGTGTTGATCTTGTTATCCTAGATTTAATACACTAACCCGACCTTAATTACTTATCCCAAACTCTCGTGAGCTACTCGTACGAACCCTAATCCTCTACCCCTTTCGTGCCCATAAGTTTCTTAATTTATTTGTATAAAGGTTCTATGCCCGAAAGCTTCATATGGTTTTCTAAGCATGTGAGTAAGAGGAAACTTATTAATCAGGTATTAAATATGAGGAGCAACATCGTATAACAATGTCCTCACCTTCCCACTCGGCCCTCTTGGGATTGTTTAAGGATTCTTTGCTCCAAATCACTTCCTTCTTGCTTTAGCTCCTTCTTCGTCTCTTGTTCTTTCGTTCTCTTTCCCTTCTTGGCAAGATAATGATTTTTAAACTAAATATCTAATAGGGACATGGCTAGTGACGTGAATCCCCCTTAGTTTAAGGAAAGTTGATCCTTATCTCTAATAGGTTTGGGCCAAGGTAACTACTTAGTTGGGCCACTTTCTTATATCATTTTACATCCAATTTTATGAATTGACTTAAGCTTAAATTAGGGTGTATATTCAGGCCAAAATGTTATTATCATCTTTCAAATATATATTAATTTCTCACCACTATAATTACCTTAATTTTCCCTTCATTATATTTTCGAGGATTCCTACTTCGTTAAATCTTATCTATACATAGTTAGATAGAAATAGGTAAAATCATGCAAGCACGTATTTAATGCACCAATATTCACGAAATCGCAGTAACACCTAATTACGTGCACAGAAATTCGCGAAGTCATGCGGGCATGAAAGTAATCCATGAAGTGCACGGAGTCATATAAAACACATAATATGCACAAATTTATTGGCCATTCTAGCCTACGAGGACTCGGGTATTACATCCTCCCCCCTTAAAAGAATTTCGCCCCCGAAATTCCGTAATCGGAAATAGTTCAGGGTAGCGAGGGGTAGGGAGTTGAGTTGGCTTGATTAGGTGACTGCTCACCTAACTTGCTCGTAAAGGAGTTCCTACTTCTCGAATCCATACTATTGGAGATTTAACTCTAAGCTGTTCTAAAACAGAACTCGAATGGAAGTCACGGAGGGTCATCCCTAGGAAGCTGATCACAACTTAAGTTATTCATCAAACCGTTATTTCTAATTTTAACCTTTTCCAGCTGATTGCGTTCATGCGACGATTGAGGGAAACACGAGTATCCATTACGCTTTCGCTGCGTCATTTCAAATATTGAGCGTATGCAATTCTCAGAAGGGATGGAGGGAAATGGGTAGGGGTCGTACTGCAATATTGTTGGGTTTAGACTTGTCATGCTGAAAGGAGTTGAACATGGCTTCATCTTCGTATGTCAGAAAGAAGGAATATTCGACAAAGAACGGATATGGTTTTGACCAGTTCGGCCGAAACTTCGTGGAAATGGATTCACGTTAGGTTCACGCTAGGATTGGCTAGGGTAATCCCGGATCTTGCCATGAAATTAGGGGTGCAAAAATGCATGGTTTCATGTATCTATTAGAATGCAGGTCAGGTTTGATGAATAGAAGGGGTACCTGCCGCAAAGGACGGGTCGTCTTCGGCCACCTCAGTGGTGAGTGTATACACTCGTGCGGGTGCTGTCGGTGGTCTTGCCTGGCTTACTGTCTGGCTTCCGGATGGGTTTTCCGGACATGCGCTCGAGAAATGGCCGATCTTGCCGCATTTGTAACAGGTCGCATTTTGTGAGTAGCAGAGGCCCGGGTGTCGCCTTCCACATCTTGGGCATGGCGGTATGGTGGGTTGAAAAGGTTGGGGTCTGCCCTGATTTATGTTGGGCTGTTGGGATGGTTCAGGCATGTTCTGAAATTGAGGCTTTGGGTTCTTGACAACAAACTGTTTCTTTGGGTTGCCTTCATCTCCTTTGAGTTCTTGCACGAATTTCCTTTTCGCCTCATGAGCCCGTGCGATCCTCATTTCAGCTTGTTCAGCCACCATGGCGCGTTCAGCGACTTGGGCATAAGTAGCCCCTTGGAGTCCAGCCATGCTGACGTCGCGGTATAGCTCTGGCTTCAGGCCCTCTAAGAACCTTTCGATCTTCAGTGAGTCCGTGCTCACCATATGGGCCGCAAACCGGGACAGTTGTTCGAACTTCCTGATGTACTCCGCCACTGTCATCGTTTCTTGGCGGAGGTTGATAATTCATTCATCTTTTGAGCACGAGTTGGAGCTGTGTAGTACTTGCTCCGGAAAAGTTCTTTAAAATGATCCCAGCTCACCGTAGCTGGGTCCTCGATGCTTCGGATCGTATCCCACCAATGGCCCGCGCTCCCTCTTAGTAGGTAGGTAGCGCACAAGACTTTTTCGGTGTCTGGGGTACGGCTGTGTTGGAACATGCTCTCCAACGTTCGGAGCCAATCCTCAGCCGAAGTTGGATCGACAGCGTCTTCAAATGTTGGGGGGTTGAGTTTACGAAACCTCTTCCCCACCATTTCGATCCTTTCAGCCTGAGGGGGTGCATTACTTGGCTGCCCTCCAGCACTTTGTTGCTGGAGTAGCTGCTGGATTTGGGCTGATTGCTGGCGGACTAACTCCGTCAGCTGCAGGATGATAGCATCCCGATTATCAGTAGGGTTCAGGGTTTCCCTATCTCGATCGGCGTCCCTACTGCCCTCACCTCTAATTCTAACCATGATTTTAGTTCTACCCTGTCGTTCCTAAGGCCAATAAATTAATCAACACGAGGAAATTCACGTAAACATAACACTTACAGGCAAGGCTGCTTCCGCGCTTTTGGGTGTGTGTACATGGATAGTCTGCAGGACCTGTGACCGAAGCTCTGATACCAACTGTAACGACCCTAGCCATCGCTACCATTTCTAGCCTTGTCTAACTACGTATTATGTTAATGAACTACGAAAATGCGGAATAAATTTTTCCTTTTCATAAAGGAACTTCGTTTCGTTACATGTCAAAAGAATGCTTCCAAACTTTCTAATTACATGTGGGTTCTATCTACATGTGTCGTGTCTACATTCGCAGCAAAAGTAACCTATACACCCGGCCTCACAGGTCGTCGTCCACGTACACACCACCTCCCAAAAGTCGCTCGGAAGCTTCAAAAGATACCTTGCCGGCTAGGCAATCACGTACCGTGATCAGACGAACCTACAACACAGAAAACGTGGGATGAGCTTATATAGCCCAGTAAGTGAAACTTATGCATGCAGTGCCCGTGTCGTGACTCGCAGAGGCATATACGCCAACGCTTACTAATCCTCACAAAATCGTATCATGTCATGTCATGTCTTGTCTTGTCCTATAGAATCGTGTCATGTCATGTCATGTCATGTCTTGTCTTGTCTTATAGGATCCCTAATACACGTCTTGTCTTGCACGTGTCTTGTCTTGTAGGGTCCTCGGCAATTCTCACTACGAGGGCATTTGCCCTAATATATTTCATTATTTTTACAATAATAGTAGTATATGTATACGGCCCTTTTCGCCATCGGGTCGCCGCCCTATTATATTTCATTACATGTACAATAATAGTAATATATGTATACTTCCCTTTCGCCAACGGGTCTCCGCCCTATTATATTTTATTACATGTACAATAATAGTAATATATGTATACTTCCCTTTCGTCAACGGGTCTTCGCCCTAATATATTTCATTATATACATAATAATAATATATGTATATAATACCGTATCACACGTCTTGTCTTGCACGTGTGTTGGTTAGTAAATATATTTTAGTCAGTTGCTATTTGTCGCGCCCCGGCGATCATGCATACCTCATGTCATGTCATGTCATGTCATAAACCCTCGTGAAACTCGTGGATGCTCGTGAAATGCATGTATGAAATACCAAATGCCTTGTCGTGCCATGTCATATAAGGTATCATTCATGCCATGTCTTGTAATGGGTAGTTCATGTCATGAAATAATTCACATAATCACATAGAAGCACGTAAACACATAAATAATACGCACATAATTTTATGTGTTGTAGTGGAAGAGTCCCACTTACCTGTCGTCCAAGCGTAATTAATATTCTCCCCGTTAGCTCCTAACGTACGACCTTTTTGAATAAAAGGGTTAGGATGTTAGTACTTTGGTTTTCCTCAGCTAATTCGTCGACATAATAATTTTCGTCATAATTAGTTATCTAAGCTTGTATAAATTCCCTAGACCTCACATCTCTCGATTTGCCTTATTAATTATCTCGAGTCATTCGATTTCTATACCGTATTGTATTAAAATTAAGTTTCGTCCCTCTAATGAATTTCCAGGTTAGAGAATTTAAATTCTTTTCATGAAAGGCTCGGCGAAAGTCGTTTAATTTACTAGCTTTCGCCCGACTTTGCATGTGTGGGATTTCAACATGATTTCGATATGATTCTAAGGTGGGTCTCGACCTCATTAGACCTCGACATTATAGATGCATATATATAAGAACTCGATATGGAATAGACCCCGGCATTGTATGTAATAGAAGTCGACATTTGGACTATTTAAAGATCTCGATATAATTATAAGGTAGGATCTCGACATTTCTTATAAATAAATCTCGAGTGGGCTGAAAATCGCGACATAGCTTGTAAGTGAATCTCGACATGATTTTCAAATAAATCTTCGAGCTTGATCTCGAGATTTAATATAATTTCGGCATTTGAAACTGAAAATGTCGATATGAATCTCGACATTTATCATTAGCTCTCGACATTTTCCTCTATTTCGACATCCTATCCAGTTCGACATTTGTTTCGACATTCATATAGATTTCTTTGAACCCGACATTTTATCCGGATAGAAGGACTCGACATCTTGTGCTCAATTTCGCTCGACCTTATTCTCGACTTTAATATCGACATTTATCTCGACATTTTTATTCTTTTTATCTCGATAATGAATGTAAAGATCTCGACATCATTTCTAACAGAGTTTCGACCTTCTACCTTATCATCTCGACATTTCCTCTCGACATTTGAAGAAAATGTCGACATGACTCAACATGAGTCTCGACATCTTCACTCGACATTATATCTCGACATTTCAACAAAAATGTCGATATGAATTTTAATGTACATCTCGACATTACATAAATCTCGATATATTGACTCGACATCATACCATTTCGATATTTACTAGCATCTCGACTTTTTACTCACCATTATATATATATAAGTCGACATTTATAAAATGGAAAATCTCGATATGCTAATTCGACATCTTATCCAGCATTCGACATTTATCCTAACATGATTTCGACATTTATGATTAGAAATGTCGACATGGAACTCACATGGATCTCGACATTTATAAAATGTCGATATATATTACGTCGACATTGTGTTTCGACATTTATACCGACTTCTTTGAATTCGACATTGCCAAAGCAAATTCAATTCGCCCGAAACTCTTTTTCCTAACCTCTTTCGATCGAAAGTCCGAGTGTTCATCTTCCCAATTTAAACTAATAATTCGGCTTCCCAAATTTCTCAAGTTCCAAGGTTTTCCTTTAATGCTAATGCTACTTAAGATCATCTCATGTTAGGGTAATAAACCCTAAGTTTTGAACTTAACGAAATGCCATCATACTCTTAATTTCCGTGCCTAATAAGTGTTGATCTTGTTATCCTAGATTTAATACACTAACCCGACCTTAATTACTTATCCCAAACTCTCGTGAGCTACTCGTACGAACCCTAATCCTCTACCCCTTTCGTGCCCATAAGTTTCTTAATTTATTTGTATAAAGGTTCTATGCCCGAAAGCTTCATATGGTTTTCTAAGCATGTGAGTAAGAGGAAACTTATTAATCAGGTATTAAATATGAGGAGCAACATCGTATAACAATGTCCTCACCTTCCCACTCGGCCCTCTTGGGATTGTTTAAGGATTCTTTGCTCCAAATCACTTCCTTCTTGCTTTAGCTCCTTCTTCGTCTCTTGTTCTTTCGTTCTCTTTCCCTTTCTTGGCAAGATAATGATTTTTAAACTAAATATCTAATAGGGACATGGCTAGTGACGTGAATCCCCCTTAGTTTAAGGAAAGTTGATCCTTATCTCTAATAGGTTTGGGCCAAGGTAACTACTTAGTTGGGCCACTTTCTTATATCATTTTACATCCAATTTTATGAATTGACTTAAGCTTAAATTAGGGTGTATATTCAGGCCAAAATGTTATTATCATCTTTCAAATATATATTAATTTCTCACCACTATAATTACCTTAATTTTCCCTTCATTATATTTTCGAGGATTCCTACTTCGTTAAATCTTATCTATACATAGTTAGATAGAAATAGGTAAAATCATGCAAGCACGTATTTAATGCACCAATATTCACGAAATCGCAGTAACACCTAATTACGTGCACAGAAATTCGCTAAGTCATGCGGGCATGAAAGTAATCCATGAAGTGCACGGAGTCATATAAAACACATAATATGCACAAATTTATTGGCCATTCTAGCCTACGAGGACTCGGGTATTACAATATGCTCGAGTGATTGGCAGTTTAATGTACCTAACTAACTGCACTCGACCTGATATAGCACATTCAATTAGTAAACTTAGCAGGTTTACGAGTAATCCTGGGAGCAATCATTGGATAGCCTTGAGAAGGGTGCTGAGATATCTGAAGCACACTATTAATCATGGTATACTCTACACGAGGTATCCAGCAGTTCTTGAAGGATATTGCGATGCCAACTGGATATCTGATAGCAAAGACTCCAAGTCCACGAGTGGTTATGTATTTACCATCGGTGGTGGAGCAATTTCTTGGAAATCCTCCAAGCAAACATGCATAGCTCGATCTACGATGGAATCAGAGTTTATTGCACTAGACAAAGCCGGCGAAGAAGCAGAATGGCTTCGGAATTTTTTGGAGGACATTCCTTGTTGGAATAAGCCTGTACCGCCTATTATGATACATTGCGACAGCATGGCCGCAATTGGTAGGGCACAGAATAGTATGTATAACGGTAAGTCTCGGCACATACGTCGAAGACATAATACCGTACGACAACTGATCTCTAGTGGAATAATCTATATTGACTATGTGAAGTCTAAAGAGAACATAGCAGATCCTTTGACGAAAGGCATAGCTAGAGATCAGCACTATAACGCAGTAAGGGGAATGGGGCTTAAAAACCACACAACCAAGAACGAGCTTGGTGGTAACTCAACCAAAATGAGTGAAGATCCCACAAATTTGGTTCAATGAGACAACTAAGCTGAGTGTAGTTCAGTAGCTTACTTGGATTTTTTAATAAGCTCATTCTCATAAGCTGCCCAAGTAATCACCCAAAGACGTGTGGTAAAGGGTAAGCAATTTTGCTTTTAATGATGGCTATACCTGATGGTGGAGTATTTCGGGATACTCTAGGATTAAAGTCCTAATAGTCGATCACCTATATAAGTGAGAAGTGGGGCCGCTTCAATATAACACTTATGAAATCAAGATATGGTCCAAGGCCGAAATGGACACAACGTGAGAATCGAGAAATAAGATTCATCACTGTGTGTACGCTGTTGTCTTAATTTACATAAAAGTTGTCAGTTCAAGACATCATGTTCACTGAACAGCAAGTAAATTCGACTGCGTTTCACCAGGGAAGGTTCAAAGCCACAAGCTACCTATCTCGATGCGGTGACGGGTCGTTGAGTTTTTCTTGCAAGAGTCAGCATGCATAGCATTTGTATTAATTTTCATTCATGTGGGGGATTGTTGGATTTTATTAAGATAAATGGGCTTTGGGCCCAAATGGATATTAAGCCATTAATAAAATCAGTTTCGGTTTTTTTATTAAATCGAGAAGCCATCTAATGTGGAAACGAGAAATCGTTGAAAAATTACGAATCTATGTTTCACGGGGAATCTAATGAATATTAATAGGCTCAAAACCGAATTCGGGTGAATGAGAAATTAATTTTCGAAGTTGGCCCAATAATGATTAAAATAGTTGATAGTGTTTAAGTGTGGGATTTTAGTGTCCCACATTGGTTAGACACAAAGAAAAACTTCACTATAAATATAGAAATCCATGTGGGTTTATTCAAAAGGGCTTGCCATGTGGGTGGGTTTATATGGGCTTAAGTGGCTTAAGTGGGCTTAGTGGGCTTGAGAAGCTCAAGTGAGTTTTGGCCCAAATAATAGACCGGGTGCGAGTCGGTGCCTCGCACCGACGAGCACCGAGCCCGAGCCCGAGCCCGTGGCCGTGGCCGAGGCCGAGGCCGAGCCGAGACGTGCCGTGCCAAAGTGCGCAATGGGCGCTTTGAGGCGCGCACTTTGCACTTCGCACGCCGCATCGGAGCGAGGAGCATTGAGGAGCTTAAATTGGGCAGTCCAGATGAGGTGGCGTGATTCATTGGATCGTCTGGGCCGCAGTGGGCTGTTGAGCTGATCCGGCCCAACTAGAAAGTGTCAGTCAGCCCAAGGAGAGGTGTCGGTAGCCGCCTCGGGCTGTCGGTCGGAGAACCGGGCCTCCGCCAGTGGGTCATGCCGGAGAATCGGGCTGTCGGCCCGAGAATTCGGGCTGTCAAATTGGCCGACAGTCCAATAAGTTTCAAATATTGCATTTAGACCCCTGGAAAATTACATAAGCAGTCCAGGAAGTTCTTAAAATTGCAATTAAGCCCCTGCGTGAGAAAATCTATAAATAGACCCTATTTGAGATGGAAAGATTATTCACTTCAACCCGAAAATTTGCATATTTCACTCCCAAACAACCCCATTTTCCCGAAGTAAGAAAAACTCAGTTTCGATTACGATTCGTCGGAAAATTCTAGTCGTTGTGCTGCGATTATGAATTAAGAAAATGTCGTTGTATCTTGGGGACGATCGCTGCTAACCGAAAGCACTGTATATCGGGGCGATTTCGTCTTACGGACAGTGTGTTCAACACACGCCTCGACTACGTCTACGGTCATGGATAGTCTTCATCAACTCCAGGCCTATTTATTCTTCATGTTGTGTATCATAGTTATCACCTATGCCCTCATCATCATCTGGGTACTCGCGAACTGTACCTGCGTTTGAAGACACTCCATCTTCCGACTATCTACTGCCGAAGTGTATCTATTGCCAAAGCTCTTTGCCGCCGACCAGACGCAACCGAAGAAACAACAATAAACAACACATATAACAAATATATGCTCTCTCTCTCTCTCTCTCTCATTTAAATGTTTTACCTTGTGAATCTCTCTTGAAATAATGAGCCGTACCCCATTCACTAAAAGTGCAATAAACATATCAAGTGCGCGCCGTGCGCACTTGAGGTCCCAAATGGTCATAAGTGAAAACAACAAAAGTAAAGGAGAAACGAACATTTAGTTAGTTGGATGGGGCCCATTTTTGCCCCATTTCGACAGATGGGTTTTGGTTTATGGTTCTTTTGGAACTGTTCTATTTGTCAGAGATGTCGGTTTGAAAAGTCAAAAAGGAGAACAAATTATTTGGTTCTCTTCACGTGGCATTAGTTTGTCAAATGTGGGCTTAAAGTTTTTTTATTCGTTCTCATTGGTGATGAGGTAAGCAATTACCTCATTTGGTCGAGCTTAATTGCCTATAAATAGGCTACGAGCATCAGTGCAAATCTCATCCCACAGAAGATAAATAAGAGAGATAGAGAGAGAATAAAAATAGAGAGTTTGTCGGTATTTTCTCCGACTATAAAGAGAGATATTGAGGGTTTTCTCCTTTATAGATTGAGAGGTTGTAACTCCTATATTTTTCCTCTATAGTGAATTCTTCTTCCTTGCCCGTGGTTTTTACCCCGATTTGTTTGGGGGTTTTCCACGTTAAATCTCGGTGTCCACATTTTATCTTTAATTACCCAAATATTAGCCGCAATATTATTCGACCGGGTCCGCTGCCACGCCAACAATTGGTATCAGAGCCTAGCTTGGGTTTTATATATCTATTTATCGTATGCTCTGTGGTTGCCACTAACGTGGACCCTCCACATCAGAAAATAATAGATATTATATTGCCTTTGTTACGGTAACGATAAAGCCGGTACGAGTTCAATAATTATCTGCTGCAACCCCGTCGGAGTTATCGTTCACGACTGAGCAGAAATTATGGCGGCGAAATTTGATATCGAAAAGTTCAACGGGAGAAATTTCTCACTGTGGAAATTAAAGATAAAGGCGATCTTGCGAAAGGACGGCTGTCTGGAGGCTATCGATGGAAAACCAGCCACAGTGACAGACGATAAGAAATGGAATGAGATGGACGGGAGCGCCGTCGCAAATCTTCATCTGGCACTAGCAGATGAGATATTGTCCAGCGTTGAAGAAAAGAAAACGGCAAAGGAGATTTGGGACCACCTAACCAATCTGTACGAGCCGACGTCGTTACACAACAAAATTTTCCTGAAGAGAAAATTATTCACCTTGAGAATGTCTGAATCTATTTCGGTGACAGAGCATCTCAACGTCTTGAATACTCTGTTTTCCCAGTTAACATCGTTGGGGTATAAAACAGAGGATAAAGAACCTGCAGAAATTCTACTTCAAAGTCTGACTGATTCGTATGATCAACTCATCATCAACTTGACGAACAACGCGAAGGTTCTGGTTTTCAATAACATCGCAGCCGCTATTCTCGAAGAAGAAAATCGGCGAAAGAACAAGGAGGACCAGCAAGCAAGCTCGCAACAGGTCGAAGCTTTGACGGTGATGAGAGGGAGATCAACGGAACGTGGTTCAAGTGGGAGTCACACTCAAGGCAGGGGAAAATCAAGAAGTAAGAAGAAGGATATGAAATGCTACCACTGAGGAAAGAAGGGTCACTTGAAGAAGGATTGTTGGAGCCTGAAGAACTCCAATCCTCAAGGAAATCTGGCAAACGCGCCAGGTGGAGACGTATTGTGTAGCGAAGCAGCTATCTCAACGGAGAGCAGGAAGGCGTACGACGACATATGGCTTCTTGACTCGGGCGCAACTTATCATATGACCTCTCGAAGAGACTGGTTCAACCACTACGAACCTATCTTAGGAGGATCTGTGTACAGTTGCGAAGATATTGCCTTAAAGATCGTAGGCGTTGGAACCGTGAGGTTAAAGTTGCACGACGGTACAGTTCGCACTATCCAAGGAGTGCGACACGTGGAAGGTCTGAAGATGAATTTATTGTCTGTGGGACAGCTAGACGATCTTGGTTGTGAAATCAAAGTTTGGGCAGGAATAATAAAAATATTTCAGGGAGCACTTGTAGTCATGAAAGGTGAAAAGGTCGCTGCAAATTTGTATATGCTGTTGGGAGAGACGGTGCAAGAAGGGGAAGCATCTGTGGCTTCAGGAGGTTCAAGCGAAAGATCTACTATGCTATGGCATCAGAAGCTTGGTCATATGTCAGAACAAGGCATGAAAATTCTTGCGAGCCAAAATCTACTTCCGGGTCTCACGAAGGTGTCACTACCGTTCTGTGAGCATTGCTTAGCAAACAAGCAGCATCGGCTACAATTCAACACATCAAATTCTAGAAGCAACGATATTCTAGAATTGGTTCACTCTGATGTATGGCAGTCACCAGTTTCATCCCGAGGAGGAGGGAAGTACTTCGTGTCTTTCATCGACGATTACTCCAGGAGATGTTGGGTGTATATCATCAAGAGTAAGGGAGATGTGTTCGTTACCTTCAAAAGTTTCAAGGCTCGGGTCGAACTTGATACAGGAAAGAAGATCAAATGTTTGAGGACGGATAATGGAGGAGAATATACTGGCAAGGATTTTGATAGCTTTTGCAAAAGGGAAGGCATCAAAAGACACTTCACCACGGCGTACACTCCAAAACAAAATAGAGTGGCGGAGCGGATGAACAGGACTCTGTTGGAAAGAACAAGAGCCATGTTGGGAGCTGCAGGTCTGGATAAATCTTACTGGGCCGAAGCAGTCAACACCGCCTGCTACGTGATCAATTGATCGCCTTCAACGGCAATTGATCAGAAGACGTCGATGAAGATGTGGACCGGAAAGCCAGCGGATTATTCCAAACTCCATGTATTTGGAAGTCCTGTGTACGTGATGTACAATGCCCAAGAAACTACGAAGCTGGATCCGAAGTCCAGGAAGTGTTTGTTCTTGGGGTATGCTGATGGTGTGAAGGGGTATCGCCTGTGGGATCCCACTGCCCACAAGGTTGTCATCAGCAGGGAAGTTATCTTCTTAGAAGATAAACTAATCGGAGAAAATGATAGCACTACAAAGGAACGCCCAGAATCTACGGCGATTCAGGTGAAAGGGAAGTCTGTGGAACAAGATTCTTCTGAAGCTGCACCGGAGCACGAAGAAGGGCCAATCGAATCTTCAGAGCCAGAACTTAGAAGGGGCACACGCAAAAGAGCCGCACCATCCTGGCATGAAGATTACGATATGGACAGCAACGTTGCATACTGTCTTCTAACTGATGACGGAGAGCCATCAACTCTTCAGGAAGCACTGAACAGTTCAGATGCAGATCAGTGGTTGGCGGCAATGCAAGAAGAAATGGAAGCTCTACGGAAAAATAAGACTTGGGAGCTGGTGCCACTACCGAACGGAAGAAAGGCAATCGGCAATAAATGGGTCTTTAAGATCAAGCGGAACAACGATGATCAAGTAGAGAGGTTTCGTGCACGATTGGTGGTTAAAGGCTATGCTCAGAAAGAAGGCATCGACTTCAACGAGATATTCTCACCTGTGGTTCGACTGACGACTGTTCGGGTACTCCTGGCAATGTGTGCTACATTCGACCTATATCTAGAGCAACTAGATGTGAAGACGGCTTTTCTTCATGGAGATCTTGAAGAAGAGATTTATATGCTCCAGCCGGAAGGTTTTGAAGCAAAGAAAAGCGGAACTTGGTTTGCAGGTTGAACAAATCTCTATACGGTCTCAAACAGGCGCCGAGGTGTTGGTATAAGAGATTTGAATCCTTCATCGTGAGTCCTGGATACAAAGATTGAATGCAAACCCTTGTGCATATTTCAAGAGGTTTGGTGAAAGTGATTTTATCATATTACTGTTGTATGTTGACGACATGTTGGTAGTAGGCCCCAACAAAGATCGTGTTGAAGAACTCAAGGCACAGTTGGCTAGGGAATTTGAAATGAAGGACTTGGGACCAGCAAACAAGATTCTAGGGATGCAAATTTACCGAGACAGAAATAACATGAAGATTTGGCTTTCGCAGAAAAATTATCTGAGGAAGGTCTTGCGACACTTCAATATGCAAGATTGTAAGCCAATTTCTACCCCACTTCTTGTTAATTTCAAATTATCCTCAAGTATGAGTCCTAGCAGTGAAGAAGGGAGGATGGAGATGTCTCGAGTACCGTATGCATCAGCGGTGGGAAGTCTTATGTTCGCGATGATTTGTACACGACCAGACATTGCACATGCAGTGGGAGTAGTAAGTCGGTACATGGCGAATCCGGGCAAAGAGCATTGGAGCGCGATGAAGAGGATCCTACGATATATCAAAGGAACCTCAGATGTTGCATTATGTTACGGGGGAGCAGACTTTACTGTCAGAGGGTATGTTGACTCTGATTATGCAGGTGATCTTGACAAGAGCAAATCTACCACGGGATATGTGTTCACTCTTACTGGCGGAGCCGTAAGTTGGGTATCAAAACTTCAGTCCGTTGTCGCGACGTCAACAACTGAAGCAGAATATGTTGCAGCTACGCAGGCAAGTAAAGAGGCGGTATGGTTGAAAATGATCATGGAGGAACTCGGGCACAAACAGGAGAATATTCCTCTGTTTTGTGACAGTCAGAGTGCCTTGCATCTCGCAAGGAATCCAGCGTTTCATTCCAGGTCAAAGCACATACGAGTCCAGTATCACTTCGTTCGTGAGAAAGTGGAAGAGGGCACGGTAGATATGCTGAAGATTCATACGAAAGATAACCTAGCAGATTATTTAACGAAGGCGGTCAACACTGACAAGTTCATTTGGTGTCGTTCCTCGAGTGGCCTAGCGGAGACGTAAGCAACATGAATGGCAAGGGAGAAAGAATGTGAAGATCCGATTGATCCTCAATCAAATCTTCAAGTGGGAGATTGTCAGAGATGTCGGTTTGAAAAGTCAAAAAGGAGAACAAATTATTTGGTTCTCTTCACGTGGCATTAGTTTGTCAAATGTGGGCTTAAAGTTTTTCTATTCGTTCTCATTGGTGATGAGGTAAGCAATTACCTCATTTGGTCGAGCTTAATTGCCTATAAATAGGCTACGAGCATCAGTGCAAATCTCATCCCACAGAAGATAAATAAGAGAGATAGAGAGAGAATAAAAATAGAGAGTTTGTCGGTATTTTCTCCGACTATAAAGAGAGATATTGAGGGTTTTCTCCTTTATAGATTGAGAGGTTGTAACTCCTATATTTTTCCTCTATAGTGAATTCTTCTTCCTTGCCCGTGGTTTTTACCCCGATTTGTTTGGGGGTTTTCCACGTTAAATCTCGTTGTCCACATTTTATCTTTAATTACCCAAATATTAGCCGCAATATTATTCGACCGGGTCCGCTGCCACGCCAACACTATTTAGTCATCACTAACCCTAGACATGAACAACGGCATAAAGCCATATGTCGTTTGGTGTAAGATGTAAGAATGTGTGTGTATGTGTGTGGCATGCACATACAAGTCTAGACAAACGTAACACTTTTTCTTTGTTTTTTTATTTTTTTGGGAAGGAGTTAGCGCAAAGCAAAGAGATATAAAAGGTAAGAAAAGCGAAAAAGACATTGTCCCACCACAATAATGCATTATTGTTATTATAGCATCGAACATTCTATCGCTTATATATTCATATTATATGCAAGAGATATTCTGTGTCTCCATCAGTAGCTGGTGGTGGAGACAGGAGGTAGCAGTTCTCTCTCTCTCTCTTCCTTTTTCTCTTCTTTATATATACGATTCACATTTGTTCATCACTCTTCGCCAGTTCGTGCTAAAAGGGCATTTTCTTCAACTTTTGCATTATTAAACAGAAAGACCCTTTCCATGTCGAAGCTCTGAAACGATTGGTTTAAGGGTTCAATTTCCAAGAATATATTGATCAGATTACAACTCTTTTATTCTTTGGACATATGCTTTTTTGTTGTATTGGTAGCTGTCGAGAGGATTTCTTCCTCTTATCGAGCAATCTTGGAACTTAGACCCCATCTCAACTATTTCAATTTATTGGTCTTACATTTTTCTCCTTTTAATATATCCTTTCGTTCGGAGATTATCTTTCTTGCAAGTCAAATACCGAACAACAGCGGGTTCATCTTGGTAATCATATTCAAGGTAGGTTTTTCTTTCTGTTAGCTTTACCTTCCCTAAGAGTATGTGATGATACATCGAAAATAATTATTTGAATCTATTGTATGAAGTACATTGATGTTTTTTTTAATAGTGGTTGTTTCCTCAAATAATGGTTTTTGTTTGTTTTTTTTTTTCTGAAACAATAAATAGTTAAATTCTAAAGATTCGAACTTTTTCTAATCTTCAATCTGCAAATGAACCATGATGTCTAGCGTTGAAATCCATTATTGTTAGTGAAGAATAATTTGCATGAGAAAGGCCAATGTAAATAATACATGGGAGATGTGATATCTCTTATTACAAAGACTTGACGTTCTCTGCACTGCATGTTATTACATTAAATTGTCATTGTTGACCTTTTTGGTCCATACATGTTAGAGAGTTTTGATGAACGATGTAATTGTAATGACGTTAGGTCTATAAAATAAGCAATTCGATTTGGGACAAATAAAATGTCTAAGTTCATGTAATATTCGTCCATGCATTGTTTATGAGCTATAAATCGTTAAAGTGTTGAATATTTGATTTGCGTATGATTCTGTGATGATTTGATGGAACTAGATGATCGCATGTTATAGACAGTCCATGAGATAGGATATATCGTACTGAGCTATATATGGAAAATATGCTGTTTATATATGGAAAGTGATATATCTGTTTGAAATCCGTTATTCCTGGACGAAAATCATGTGTACGATTCTTGCATGCCTTCCACTGAATTTAATGTGAAATATTGAATTAATATCTTTCCCTATGCTGATTGGATATTATATTTTGGAAATATCTGATTTGATTGACCTTGTGGATAAGTTGCTCTTATATGGTATGTGCTATAACGGGTGTGATCTCTGATATAAGGAAAGTCGAGCCATGATGTGATAAATCTAATTAAGTAAGCTCTGATCTGATTTGCATGCTAAACATGGTAAATATATTGATCTAATACTATGAGCTGTACATGGAAAACGTGCTTATGTGATGCTATCTCATGTGCTATGTTTGGAAAGTTAGTCTTGATTGATTTATATCAGAAACAGATAGCAGGGAATCACTTATGGAAAGTTCTGATATGGTAAATATATGCGAAGTGATTAAATATGCATGAGAACGAAATTGAGTCTTTATGTGGAATATATTCATGCTTAAATGAGCTCTTATATGGAAAATAATCATGCTTTAATGTGCTTATGACCGTTGTGATGATTTGTTAAAAAGCATGATTTATATGGTATGATTGACTCGAAAATTGCATGGAAACTGTGCTTGATTTGGTAATTATTATATGATATGATTTTCCATGTGAAGTGTTGACTGAAAAGGATTATATATGAGCTACACTTCAGAATTTCGAGGCACTTAGAATTTGTGATTATAAGCCTACGAGAAATTCTTGAGCAGAAACAGACAGAGAGATTCCTGAGCTTTTATTTGCGATAGCTTTCTGCCACACTGAGCTTTAACTTGCGATTCCATCACTGCACGAGTGATTCATCCGATATTCCATCATCCCCTGACATATATTCTGTCTTCGGACGTGTTGTCTTCGGACGTGAGCAATACCAAGGAGGCAAGGTTGACGTTTACGCACACGTGAAGGGAAGGACAAGTCCGGGGGCCCTTCGATAGCGAGCTGTGTCTGTCGGGATCAAGGAGATTCCGAGGAACGAAACTCGGCGTGTGGTAACCTAGTAGTGGCTAGTGTTCGACTTGTTTCGGTTGTGTATTGGGCTAACCAATCAGTTTTGTATCCAGCTACGGTGCATTATAGTGATTGGTTAAACTCTTGGGAAGCAAATCCCAAGGAGAGGAGTAAACCCCAGTTGGGGATATAACCTCTATAAAAATCCTGTCTCGCATTTACTTTTCAGTTATTTCTTTATCACTGTGAGACAGACCCGACGCACATCCGACGTTACTAGGATATATCAGGCATACTCGTCACAAACATCAGTAGGCATACCTAAGCCACCACACTTAGCATTTGTGAAAAGAAGCATAAATTTTTATAAGCCTAATTCACCCCCCCTCTTAGGCACATTTATATCTTCATTTGGTATCAGAGACAGGTTACTCAAACGACGGGCCTAACAAGCCTGAGTTAAAGATCTAATGGCTTCTTCGAGTTTTGATGTTTTTGCAGAGGGACAATCCCATTCCAGGCCACCACTCTTCGATGGAACTAGCTACGCCATATGGAAAAACCGGATGAAGGAATTCCTGCTTGCTACTGACTATGATCTGTGGGATATCATCACGACTGGACCTTATACCCCTAAGAAGGTGGATGGAACTCCAAAGAAAGGTTCTGACTACGATGCAACAGACAAGCGAGGAATCTCCTTGAATGCCAAAGCAAAGAACATGATCGCCTGCGCGCTTACAAGAGAAGAATACAATCGTGTGAGTTCATGCGAATCTGCCAAAGATATGTGGGAGATGCTTCAAGTCACACATGAGGGAACCACTCGAGTTGTACAAGAAAGAATAGCCTTGCTAACCCACCAATACGAGCTGTTCAAAATGGAGGACAACGAGACGATAAGCCACATGTACGCAAGATTCATGAACATCATCAACCAAATGTTCTCGTTGGGAAAGAAAATACCTGACGGTGAGAAAGTGCGAAAAATACTGAGATCTCTTCCAAGAGAATGGAATCCCAAAGTAACAGCCATCTACGAAGCTAAGGATCTGGATGAGTTATCTGTCTCGGAGCTGATCGGATCACTAACCACATACGAGATGACTCAGATCTCCATGGAAGAAAAACCACAAGTCAGGAATACCATTGCTTTCAACGCTGAACAGAAGGAATCTGATTCTGACGACGAAGAGACTGAGGAAGACATCCTGGAGCAGATCGCCATGCTGACCAGAAAATTTGAAAAGTTTCGGCTGAGAGGAAAGTTCAAAGGAAACTCCAAGTTCCAACCCAGGAACAAGGGAATATCATCATCCGGGAACAATGTGCAGAAATGCTTCAAGTGCAACAAGCCAGGCCACTTCGCCTCAAACTGGCCGATGGAAAATAGTGACAAAAAGATAAAGAAGCAGAAAGCCATGGTCACTAACTGGGAAGAGGCCAGAAGTGAAGAAGAGGAAGATCTCGCCTACATGGCCGATGATGATGATCAGGTATCAAATTCATCCACTATTAAGAAAATATTATTTCTGAATGAATTATATGCTAGGCAAGATGAATCTCATGATAACGCTTCCTCAGTCCCTGAAGTAGATGAAAAGGAAGAGATGTTTGAAATAATTCAAAACGCAGAAAGAAGGATTAAGTCGCTCAACTCACAAGTAAAGAGTCTAATTAGGCAACGAGATGACGTAGCTAGAGAGAAGCACCAAACAGATCTAGAAAATGAGCGCCTAAGAGCCGAGCTAGAAACTCTTAAGAAAGAGAAAGCCTTGTGTAATTGCGATAAGCTTAGGACGAAAGAAAAGATATCTAGAGACATGTCTGTTCTTAAGGAATTCCTAGAAGAAAAATCTCGTACTGATAATAAGCTTCTTGAAGGACAACAAAATCTTGAAATGTTACTTAGTATTCCTAGAAATGTAGGAAAATCAGGGATAGGATATTCCATGACACATAAGCATGTTACACCACCTACTGTTAGAAAACCGAAGTGTTTCTCATGCGGCCGTCACGGTCATTATGCTAACCATTGTTTTCTGAAGAGAGCTGATAAAGCTAGATATGTCTGGAGGCCCAAGAAGGTTCCTGACACTGACCAGTCAGTGTTCAAGAGATCACAGTCTGTGACACATGATATATCACGTGTGAACAGGAGTTATTTTGCTACTAACCATTTAGGACCCAATCAAAGTTGGGCACCTCAGAAAAGAAATGATTCATGCAGGTACAAAGAAGAAGATCCAGCAAGAAGAACAAGTGGTACCTCGACAGTGGGTGTTCCCACCATATGACAGGTGATATCAGTAAGTTTGTGTCGGTGAAAGCCTATGATGGAGGATATGTCTCCTACGCCGACAACACAAAAGCTATTATTGGGGTTGGAACTGTTGGTAACACTTTACATACTACTATAGATGACGTATGGTTAGTTAAGAATCTAGAACATAATCTCATTAGCATTAGTCAATTATGTGATAAGGATCATACGGTAACTTTTGAAAATGATAAGTGTGTTGTTAGAAAAAATGATAAGGTATTGTTTAGTGCATCTAGGGACAGGAATATTTATTGCATAACTCTTGATGATATCACTAACCAGAACGTCAAGTGCTTAGCAGTTACACAGGATAACACCTGGTTATGGCATAGACGCCTAGGACATGCCAACATGGAATTACTGTCTCACATCACAAGCAATGCACTGGTACGAGGTGTTCCTGACATAAAGTTCGTCAAGGACAAAACATGCAAGGAATGCCAAATGGGCAAGCAGACCAAGACATCGTTCAAAGCAAAGAATGTGATATCCACATCCAGACCTCTGGAACTCCTACATCTCGACCTTTTTGGTCCTGTTCAGACGATGTCTCTGCGAGGTAAAAGATATGCCTTTGTCATCATTGATGATTACTCCAGGTATACTTGGGTGATATTCCTTGCACATAAGAATGAGGCACTAGATAACTTTGCATCACTAGTTAAGAGACTAGAGAATGAAAAGAAATGAACTTATGTAGGATACGCAGTGATAACGAGCTGGAATTTGATGGTAAGTCATTTGCATCGTTCTGTGATCAGTATGGATATAGTCATAACTTCTCTGCCCCTATAACTCCCCAACAGAATAGCGTAGTTGAACGTAAAAATAGGGTACTACAGGAAATGGCTAGATCTATGTTACATGAGTATGATATTCCTAAACAGTTCTGGGCGGAAGCTGTTAGTACAGCTTGTTATGTGTCAAATCGCGTATTCCTTAGGCCAATGTTAAAGAAGACTTCCTATGAAATCTGGCATGGTAGAACTCCAAATATAGGTTACTTTCGTGTGTTTGGATGTAAATGTTTTATCTTGAACGATAGAGATAAGAGAGGAAAATTTGACTCTAAGGTTGATGAAGGGATATTCCTTGGTTACAGTCTTCACTCTAAGGCATATCGCGTTTATAATAAAAGAAAGCTGACTGTTCAGGAATCCATACATGTTACCTTTGATGAGATACCTAACGCAGATGCTACTGATGAGGAAGGTATAGATTTGCCTTGTGCAGGATTACAGGATACTAAAGACAGTGATGAAGATATTCCCAAAGACGAAAATGTTGAGACACTGGAACCAGAAGCTGATGAGCTGCAACCTAGAAAATGGAAGCATGCTTCCAGTCATCCAACAGATCAAGTAATAGGAAACATCAGATCTGGAATCAAAACTCGAGCGACAACACGAAATCAAGATACGGAGGAATCTCATGATGTACTGCTCTCAATGATGGAAACAAAGACAGTCCATGAAGCTTTGGATGGTATATCCTGGGTCTCTGCCATGGAAGATGAGTTATCTCAATTCGAAAAGAGTCAAGTGTGGACACTCGTAGAGAGACCAGATGAGAAATCCATTATAGGAACCAAATGGGTTTTCCGCAACAAACTCGACGAACATGGTAATGTCACAAGGAACAAAGTGAGGTTAGTTGCAAAAGGTTATTCCCAGGAGGAAGGTATTGATTTCGATGAAACTTTTGCTCCGGTAGCTAGATTAGAGTCTATACGTGTCTTACTTGCATATGCATGCTTTAAACATTTTAAACTTTTTCAAATGGGCGTAAAAAGTGCATTTTTAAATGGCTTTATAAATGAGGAGGTTTATGTAGAACAACCACCAGGCTTTGCTAGGGAAGATTTTCCAAACCATGTTTTTAAATTAAATAAAGCATTATATGGTTTAAAGCAGGCTCCTAGGGTATGGTATGAAAGGCTAAGTAAGTTCTTGATCGACTTAGGATTTTCGACTGGAACTATTGATAACACGCTGTTTATTAAGTATGAAGGAGATCACATGATACTGGTACAAATATACGTTGATGATATCATATTTGGTAGTACTGATATCCTTCTTTGCGAGAAATTCTCTAAGTCTATGCAGAAGGAATTTGAGATGAGCTTAATGGGCGAGCTGAACTACTTCCTTGGGTTGCAAATAAAGCAACTTGACGGTGGAACCTTTGTATCCCAGACTAAGTACAACAAGGAATTACTGATAAAATTCGGGATGAACGATTCCAAAGCGATTTCCACTCCCATGCATCAGACCACCAAAATAGACAGTGACGAATCAGGTATACCAGTTGATCAAACGGAATATCGAGGTATGATCGGTAGCCTTCTTTACTTAACTGCTAGTCGTCCTGATATCATGTTAGCTGTTGGTTTGTGTTCGAGATATCAGTCTGACCCTAGGGAATCTCACTTGACTGCAGTCAAGCGTATACTTAGATATATCAAGGGTACTGTCAATTTTGGTCTGTGGTACTCTCATACGGATGTATTCCCATTAATGGGATATTCCGATGCCGACTATGCCGGCTGTAGGGAAGATAGGAAACGTACTAGTGGAACTTGCCAATTACTTGGAAATTCCCTGGTAACTTGGTCTAGTAGAAAGCAAAATGCTGTCGCCCTCTCCACAACCGAAGCTGAATATATGGCCTTAGGAAATTGTTGTCAACAAGTTCTTTGGATGAAACAAACCCTTAGTGATTTTGGGTTAGGTTATGACAAAATTTCTATTATGTGTGATAGCACTAGCGCCATTAGCATTACTAAGAATCCCGTGCATCACTCTCGTACTAAGCATATTGAGGTTAAACATCATTTCATACGAGACCATGTTCAGAAGGGGAATATCAGTGTGGAATTCGTAGGAACAAATGATCAGCTCGCTGATATCTTCACTAAACCCCTAACAGAGGCAAGATTCTGCAACATCCGTGATCGATTGGGAATCATCGAGCTAAATAAGGTTAGTACATTGACCTAATTCTACCATTTACTCTAGGTTATGCTATATTAGGAAGAAATTCGTATTATCTTAATCTAGGATACTCTTTCGGCCCTCGACTATTTTCGGATCTTACTGTCCTTATCATTAGGTGCCATTTTAGTATTTTAGGAAAACATTCATAGTGGATTCCAGCATAAGATCGTTCTTTTAGTCACCAATGCTATTTTAGGAATCTTGAATCTCCAAATCTCACCTTAGGATGTGACTGCGATATTTTAGGAAGAAATTCATAGAGATATATCATTCCAGCCGAGTAGTTATTCATAGAGATATCATTCCAGCCGCGCAGTTATTTTTGGAATTTCGGATCCTTTAGATCTTATCTTAAAGTTTGATTACATTAGGAAGAAATTCGTAATTTTCCAACCTTGAGATTTCTTTTTCAACCGATAAATTATTTTAGGAATGTCGGATTTTCTGGATCTATTCTTAGAATGTGATTAAATTATTTTAGAAGATTTCGTAGATCTCTTTTCAGCCGCTAAGTTATTTCAGGAAATTTGGATCCTTCTTTTCCAGCCCTTATCAAATCTTTTCTTTATTTATGAGATCCCATCAATTCACTCCGAGATCCCTGGCGCACTGATTGACAGATTTCACTTTCCTTTTGAAATTTAAAATTCGGTTTGAAAACATATCTTCTTAATTCCATTTACGCCGAATTTATCCTATCTCATTTTGAAAAACTATGTCTCTTGGATAAATGCCGATTTCTAGATCACTCGATACTTCTTCCTCCCTAACCTCAGAATTCGAAGTTTACAGTTTCTTCTCTTGAAAATCATCTAAGTTATACTCCAGCTTTTAAGAGTTCCGATAAGATCACAGGGAGCTGAACAAATCTGCGATATCTGCCAGATCTAATAGTGATTCCAGCCTTGAGAACGTTTTTGATAAGTCATTACTTCCTTCATTCACATTCTTCTTAGTTATTTCGCGCTAAATTATCCCTTTTTGATGCTGAAGGGGGAGAAGTTTGAGTAATTAATGATATAATGCGCCTAAGAACTGTCTCAGATATTGTGTGCTGACTGAATTTCGTGCGATATTCCTTTTATGCGCATACGGTATATCTTGATGATATTATGTGCTGACTGAATTTGCATGAAAATTTTTATGCGCATATGATATATCTTAGTGTTTATATGTGCTAACTGAATTTGCATGAAAATATCTGCACAAACGCATGGGGAGCATAATAGTATGTGAATTCTGACTCTCGCCTATATGATATCTATCTATGCTCTAGTGGAACTTTGAATGTATGTTCTGGACATTTGGAATAACCTCATTTAGACTTGGTAAAATTTCTGAACTTCACTAGTATGTTTGCTCTGATGCTTAAATGCTTACATGGAATATCTGCATAAATGATATGGAATATGTGCACTCACGAATGGAATAGCTGCACTTTTGATATATCTGTGATGCTCTTATACGATGCTTGATATTATGCTCCGATCTTATGATATATCTTTGATGTATTTACACTGCAATGCGTGATATTTTACTCTGATACAGTGATGCTCTGATACTTATCTGTGCCTATTAACGTTTGTGAGATTTCTTGATAAGTGTTAAGTGCCTGCTGCGATGATTATGTGATTGCTTGAATCATGCTTGAAGATGCGCACTTAGGCAGGGGGAGCACACTCAAGGGTAAATCTCAAAGTTTTGCACTCATGATATAACGTTGAAAATCACATGATATATCTGCACTTAGACAGGGGGAGCAAAATCTATATAAGATATATCTTTGCATGTCGTAGAGATAACTGCACATAGGCAGGGGGAGCAAATAGGTATCACATGTGATTAGGAAATATCGTATGCTCTGCTTTGTGATTATGGAACACTTAGACATATGCGCTAGGACTTGCGTGATCGAATATGCTTACTTGCTTCCGTGCTGCATCAATTACATGTCATCATCAAAAAGGGGGAGAATGTTGACCTTTTTGGTCCATACATGTTAGAGAGTTTTGATGAACGATGTAATTGTAATGACGTTAGGTCTATAAAATAAGCAATTCGATTTGGGACAAATAAAATGTCTAAGTTCATGTAATATTCGTCCATGCATTGTTTATGAGCTATAAATCGTTAAAGTGTTGAATATTTGATTTGCGTATGATTCTGTGATGATTTGATGGAACTAGATGATCGCATGTTATAGACAGTCCATGAGATAGGATATATCGTACTGAGCTATATATGGAAAATATGCTGTTTATATATGGAAAGTGATATATCTGTTTGAAATCCGTTATTCCTGGACGAAAATCATGTGTACGATTCTTGCATGCCTTCCACTGAATTTAATGTGAAATATTGAATTGATATCTTTCCCTATGCTGATTGGATATTATATTTTGGAAAGATCTGATTTGATTGACCTTGTGGATAAGTTGCTCTTATATGGTATGTGCTATAACGGGTGTGATCTCTGATATAAGGAAAGTCGAGCCATGATGTGATAAATCTAATTAAGTAAGCTCTGATCTGATTTGCATGCTAAACATGGTAAATATATTGATCTAATACTATGAGCTGTACATGGAAAACGTGCTTATGTGATGCTATCTCATGTGCTATGTTTGGAAAGTTAGTCTTGATTGATTTATATCAGAAACAGATAGCAGGGAATCACTTATGGAAAGTTCTGATATGGTAAATATATGCGAAGTGATTAAATATGCATGAGAACGAAATTGAGTCTTTATGTGGAATATATTCATGCTTAAATGAGCTCCTATATGGAAAATAATCATGCTTTAATGTGCTTATGACCGTTGTGATGATTTGTTAAAAAGCATGATTTATATGGTATGATTGACTCGAAAATTGCATGGAAACTGTGCTTGATTTGGTAATTATTATATGATATGATTTTCCATGTGAAGTGTTGATTGAAAAGGATTATATATGAGCTACACTTCAGAATTTCGAGGCACTTAGAATTTGTGATTATAAGCCTACGAGAAATTCTTGAGCAGAAACAGACAGAGAGATTCCTGAGCTTTTATTTGCGATAGCTTTCTGCCACACTGAGCTTTAACTTGCGATTCCATCACTGCACGAGTGATTCATCCGATATTCCATCATCCCCTGCCATATATTCTGTCTTCGGACGTGTTGTCTTCGGACGTGAGCAATACCAAGGAGGCAAGGTCGACGTTTACGCACACGTGAAGGGAAGGACAAGTCCGGGGGCCCTTCGATAGCGAGCTGTGTCTGTCGGGATCAAGGAGATTCCGAGGAACGAAACTCGGCGTGTGGTAACCTAGTAGTGGCTAGTGTTCGACTTGTTTCGGTTGTGTATTGGGCTAACCAATCAGTTTTGTATCCAGCTACGGTGCATTATAGTGATTGGTTAAACTCTTGGGAAGCAAATCCCAAGGAGAGGAGTAAACCCCAGTTGGGGATATAACCTCTATAAAAATCCTGTCTCGCATTTACTTTTCAGTTATTTCTTTATCACTGTGAGACAGACCCGACGCACATCCGACGTTACTAGGATATATCAGGCATACTCGTCACAAACATCAGTAGGCATACCTAAGTCACCACACTTAGCATTTGTGAAAAGAAGCATAAATTTTTATAAGCCTAATTCACCCCCCCTCTTAGGCACATTTATATCTTCAGTCATGTTTTCCTTTGTCACTTTTCCAATGACTTGAATTATTCTATCTATCATATGCATGGATACAAAGCGTTAATGAAAATCAAATTTCATGATAATTATAGCTTCTATGTTGAGTTGCATAGCAACTTATCATTTGATCGGAAGGTTGTAGTCCATTTTGCTTTGCTTTTGTGCTTTATATTCATTTCCCGCATTCTTGGTGATTCAGTGATTAATTTGTATGATATAAGTGTCGTTATATTTTCTTTACATTGTACTTTTGTTGGGGTTCATGATTCTAAATTCTAATTATTCTGATACAGTCATATGCTTCGCTTGCTTAAGTCGCATTTTATCCCGTAAGCAGTCGAATGCATCACATCTTAGCTAAATCTTCCATATAATTAATGAAATTTCAGGTCCCAAATTAAAAAAATTCAAGAAAACTATGAATAATGCTCCCACTCAAGTTCCCCCGGGGTTTCGCTTCCGCCCCACTGTCGAAGAACTCGTAGAGTATTACCTAAGGCGAAAGGTTGCGTCAATAAGAATCGACTTAGACATTATTAAAGACGTCGATCTTTATAGAATCGAGCCATGGGATCTTCAAGGTGATCATCTACATATACAATGTCACACATTATCATTAACTATGACTAAATAAAAAACCCTAATTTTCATTTCTTGATAATAATTCATTAAACAGAGCTATGTGGAATTGGAGGAATAGAACAAGAAGACGAATGGTACTTCTTCAGCCACAAGGACAAGAAATATCCCACTGGGACTCGAACGAATAGGGCGACGACAGCTGGCTTTTGGAAAGCAACTGGGCGAGACAAAGCTATTTACGGCAAGAACGAAGTAATTGTAGGTATGAGGAAAACCCTAGTTTTTTACAAAGGTCGAGCGCCCAATGGCCAGAAATCAGATTGGATCATGCACGAATATCGCTTGGAGACCGACGAAAATGAGGCTCCTCAGGCAAGGGTTTCTTTTTTATTTTACAAAAGTAAATTACATGCTTAGTCCGGTAATAATAGGTTTTTTTTTATATAGAAGTTGATGAAGATCAACTTGGTATTTTTCTTATTATGTTATGAGTGGCGCCGTTAGTACGACACTAAATTAAAAGTTGCAAGTTTAGGATAATAAGTTTTAAAACTGAAGCAATTTGAGGATGATTAATAGTAGATTTTTGAAACTCAGTGTCCTCAAATTGCTTCAATTTTAACACTTAATTCCCTCTAATTCCTTTTGTTATTGTCTTAAAAATTACAAAGTGTCATCAAATTGCTTCAAATTCGAAACTTATAATGTGAATTGCTTCTGTTATTGTCTTAAAAATTACAAAGTGTCATCAAATTGCTTCAAATTCGAAACTTATAATGTGACTCGCACAAGTTGTCAGCCTAATTCAGACGTCCTTAAGAGCATCTCCAACGGGTACTTTATTTTTGTGTAAAACACAAAAATAGAGTACTATTCTACTACAATGGGACTTTATATTTAACACAAATATTGTGTTGATCAGCAGAGAAACTCTAGATCTAGAGTACGCACAATTTTTAACACAAAACTAGAGTTTTAATTCTATTTATTATATTTATTTAATAATACATATTTTATTATATTTAAAATATTTGATACACTATTATAATAATAAAATTAAAAATAATATATTTTATTTAATATAATAAAATTAAAATTAAATAATATGCTAATTTTATCATTTATTTAATTTTTAAATATTAATAATTAAAATATATTGACTTTTTAATTTTATATAATAAAGTTTAATAAGTCAATTATGATAGTAATATATAGAAATTTGATTTTAGTGTAAAAATAGAGTTAATGGATTGGAGTGAAAACTAGTGTAGAAAATAGAGTTTATGGGTTGGAGTAAAAACACTATAGCAACTAGTACTGTCAATTTGGCGGGGCGGGCCGGGCTGGCCCGCCGCCCGCCAAAGCCCGCCCCTTGGCGGGGCGGGGCGGTGGCGGGCCTAAAAACTGGGGATCGCCCCGCGGCGGGCCGCGGGCCTGGCGGGCCAGGCCCGCCCGCCAAGTAATTTTTTTTCCTATTTTTTATTTTAATTTAAAATATTAATTTAGTTTAATCAAGGAAGTGCTAGATCAGTTTAAGGTTGTTTCTGGTCTGGAGGCTAACAAGACTAAATCCAATCTGTTTTTGGCTGGGGTCTCGTGTCAAGAGGCTCAACAGATTGGGTTGCTCACAGGATTCCAAATGGGCAGCTATCCCATGAGATACTTGGGAGTCCCTTTGGCACCTACTAAGTGGAATAAACAATCATGCCAAGCTCTAGTTGAGAAAATTACAGCTCGGCTGAGATGTTGGTCCACTAGGAATTTGTCCTATGCAGGTAGGTTGTGTCTGATTAACTCAGTATTGATGGCCATACATGGGTTCTGGGGGTCTATTTTCATCATGCCGAAAGCAGTTTCAAGGGAGGTGGACCACATATGTAGGGACTTTATGTGGGGTAAGAAGGGAAATGGTAAGAGTATGCCTTTGATCTGCTGGAATCAGGTCTGCTTACCTAAGAAATATGGTGGTCTAAATATCAAAGATTGTGTGTCTTGGAACTTAGCTCAGGCTGGGAAGCAGATCTGGGAAATAACCAAGAAATCTGACTCCCTATGGATCAAATGGGTGCATGTGGTGTACTTGAAAAGCACCTGCTTCTGGGAATATATGCCTCCTGCGGATTCAAGCTGGCATTGGAAGAAATTAAACAGAATTAAGTGGTTATTCCAGGCTGGATATGGGGGGGATAAATGGATGGGATCGACAAATGGCAGATATTCAATCAAAAATGGATATGAATGGCTCAAAGGGTCACCACCTCTGTTTCCTCTCTGCAATGCTGTGTGGAACAGATATAATATACCTAAGCACTCTTTCATTGTATGGATTCTGGTACAGCGAAGACTGCTTACAAAGGAGAGGATGCACCAATGGGGGCTGAGGATACAGGATCTGAGCTGTCCTTTATGTATGAGGGCAGAGGAAACTTTGGAGCATCTGTTTTTGGAGTGCTGCTTTAGCCGGACTGTGATGCAGAAGATGAATGAATGGCTGGGTTTGGATGTGAGATTTGGCTCGTGGGCTGATCTTTGTGGTTGGATGATGTACGTGGGCAGCAAGAGGAAGGCACTACAACGGATATTAATAGCATGCTACATGGGCATGCTTTATCATATTTGGTGTGAGCGCAACAGGAGATTACATGCATTGGCAGCGAAGACAGAGATGCAGATTCTATTGATTATAGCAAAGGAGATGCAGGGCCGCACAGGGGCAGTTTGCAAAGCAAAGAATATAGGAAAATTGAGTCTTTATAACAGGATTGTCTATCCCTCATTTAAGTGAATGTGTTTTGCTGTATAGGGTGAGATGATGTATAAACAACGTGTTTCAGGTGGTTAATGAATCGTTCATTTGACCAAAAAAAAAAAAAATATTAATTTAGTAATAATTTTTATTTAGTTATGATATTTATTAATAAATTATGAATAAATATGATATTAATTATACATAATTAATAACATTAATTATATTATCTAATTAATTTTTTTTTATTTTCTATATTTAGTATTTATTTTCATTATAATATATATTTAATTAATAAATTATATATATTTACAATAATGGCGGGCCGGCCCGTGGGCTAGCCCGCCCCGCCCCGCCCCGCCCCGCCAAGCCCGCGGCCCGCGCGGGCTGGCCCGCTTAGGCCCGCCTCCTGGCGGGCCTGAAAAAGCTCAGCCCAACCCGCCACTTTAGCGGGGCGGGGCGGGGCGGCCCGCGGGCCGCGGGCCACTTTGACAGCTCTAATAGCAACTGTATTATTGTGTAATATTACCTGTATTTTTATGCGTTGCGTTGGAGATGCTCTAAGATGTCACTCCCACAAATATACATGACTTCAAAAAAGAAGTAAGCCTCATATATATTTCATGCACTAATTGTCTAAAAATCAGTGTTGTAAAATTCGGCTAGGCGGCGCCTAAGCGCTATTCGGCCCACAACGAGGCGAAAAAGCCCTATGCGGCCCATTAATCGGCCAAACGACTAATCGGCCGAATAATCCCGAATAGTCGGCGACTGATCGAAAAATCGGCCGCCTAATACCGAAAAATCGGCCCACTTGAAAAATCAGCCCACTAATTGTAAAAGCCCGGCCTGATAAATATTAACAGAAAAAATCTTACTGTTTGTTGATATTCCCCAGGCAGTCAATGACTGCAGTAGTTAGACAAACCAATCGACGTGGGACAAGCGAAAAAATCAAGTTCTACTATAATGCTTTGTCCATTTATTAAAGAATAATAATTGAAATAAAAAATATTAAGTAAAATATTAAACTGAAATATAAGCAAGAAATATAAAAATATAACTGAAATTAAACATATATAAACTAAAATGTAATTGGAAATATAAAAAATTACATAACTGAAATAAAAAAGGAATATCTTTGTCCAATAACATCCAAAAACATTATTTTTTAATAATATTTTTTCGAATTGTTATGATTGATATTATTTCTCTAGAATGTTTAGATAATGGACACACCTTACTTTGGTAATATTTTAATATATATGATATATAAAAAATTAATAATAAAAATACATATACCGTATAATTTACGCCTAGACAGTCTAGGCGCTAGGCCCCTCCCGGGCGCCCGACTAGCGCCTAGCGTATTTTACAACATTGCTAAAAATAATGATAGATATATGCGTATTTTTTGTTCGTTGAACGCAGGAAGAAGGCTGGGTGGTGTGTAGAGTTTTCAAGAAAAAGATAGTTAATGCGAGAAAAGCATACGATCATGGCTCTCCAATTTGGTACGATGATCCTATGAAGTCTTCGCCGACTCTACGATCAGCAATAATGCATCACCATCCTTATTACAATAATAGTACTTGTCGCAATGAGCAAGAAATGGATAACCATCACTTTCTGCATAACAACCGTGGTAATATTATTGCGATTACTCCGCCCGAGCCTTTCCTTCAGCTCCCTCTTCTTGAAAGCCCTAAAATGCCCTCGGTTGGCAGCGTAAACACTAGCCATGGAATCAGCGATCTTCAATCTTTGGTGAAATTACCAAAATGCCCTCGTTATCAGAACTTCGACTTGTCGGGAGAGTTGATAAAGAACGACGATGATGAAGATCAATTGACTGATTGGAGGGCTTTGGATAAGTTTGTTGCTTCGCAGCTCAGCCATGAATATGATCAAGAAACTTCGAATATCAAAGATTTTATCGAGGGGAGGAATTTTCTTGCGGGTGAAGAATCGAATGATATTGTTTTCCAGGAATTTTAATGGTCAAAATCAGCAAGAAATGGTTCGGATTGATCTTTGGAAGTCAAAGTAGTATCTGTGCTGGACAAGAAAGGCCATGCAAGACATTCATTATTATTTTATATTATATATAGAGTTTTGTCTGTAAAAAATAATATGAAGTACAAATACACGCGCGTCAATTCTAATTTACTATTAACCAAGATGCAAGATTTATAAGTGGTGTCAATTATTTACGTAGTTGTAAAAGATCGAGATGTCTTTCTTCTTCTGTTTGTTTTACTATTAACATTTGGAAAATTATATGATGTCTTTAGCCGTTTAAATGCGTTAAAGCTTTCAAATATTGATCGATAAACCCGAAAACTCCAGAACAACTGATGCAACCATATGTCATGACTTATAAAATCACTTTATTCAAAAGTAGTTTTAAAATTATTGTTACCATTAGTAATTATACTTTGAATGTAAGCAACCTCGAGTAAATATGAAGGAATTGCTAGAATCTATTTTTCCATGTAGCGTTCACATTATACACACACACACAACAAATAGTGTGTGTTTATAGTTTCCTCTATATTGCATACACACATACACACAATATATATATATATATATTATATTAGTAACTTTTGCAATGTGTTTGCAATTTAAAAATATTGTGGCTATATAGAACGCGTTTTATTTGAACATGCAGTATAGAACAATAGCATCACTAACTGTGGCTGATGAAATTTGACAAACAAATATACACACATGACAACGACACGTGGATACCGAAATATAGAGTCCCTCCAAAATTATATCATTTATATTTATGATAACATTAGAAAACGGCAAGTTTATCAAATCAAGTTTAAAGCGGTTGCTAATTATAATAATTCTTACCCATCAGATTGATTGCACTTTGAGAACCAGAGATGAAGCATAGCAGAGATCGGTCGCTGTACGTATACGTACGCCACACATATGCATATAAAGTATATATATATATAGATAATATATATATATATATGTGTGTGTGTGGGGTAAGATATGAAGTTACGGAATCCTTTTTAGATAGAGAGAGACTGAATTTAGTGAAGCAAAGAACGACGCTATGTAAGGTTTTAATTCAAGTCAAAAGATATATTTGTGCCCAATCATATCTACATATATATAAATATATATTCGATAAAGTCTAAGATATGTTCAGTGGAATCGTATGATTTTAGCATGAGCCAATTGGTCGACTGTGAGGGGGCAGGCCTGCTTGTAATATTTATGTTATGTAAGAAAGTTGCTAATGTCGTTAATAAACAGCAAGAAACGTGTATATGTTTGATAACTATATAGTTATTAATTTGAATTGCTAAAAATCAATTTTGTGATATGTACATATATTTTATTTTTATGTTTTATTTTTGTAGTCTTGACTTTCCTACCCACTTGAGTATAGCCTAAGTTTCACAAAAACTCGACACTTGGCCCATTCACGTTTAAATAAAAGATCTTTCACACAAAAATTAGTATGAGACATTGTCAAATTGTGATTGGATTTGAGTTAAATTTAAGTGGGTGGATAAGATAAGACTATTTTTTATTTAGCCATCTGCATACCTTATTACGTAGAAGGATTCACTATTTGGCCTCTATGAACATTTTTAACTCAGCATTAATGCCTCAAGGATAAAGAAAAACAGCATACGTAAATATACCATCACATTTGCAAACGATTATTCACAGTCACTGTCACATAGAGATGGCAATGGGTAGGGTATGGGTATACCCATCTAGACCTACCCATATCAAATTAAATAAATGGGTATGGTCATACCCAATATTTAATGGGTCTCAGTAATTGGGTATATACCCAAATCCATTAAATTAAACGGGTAAACGGGTCTTAAATGGGTATTAAATGGATCTTTAATTCTCGAAAACAGCATTATGTTATTTCATAATCCGATCAAAAGACAAGTAGTATCTGTCAATAGAAAATCACAGACATTAAAAAGATCCAGCAACATTCTTGATTAAATCAATCTCTCATCAGAAAATGTAGAAAGAAACAAAAACTAAGTCGGAAATCCATGCTCCGAGTCCAAGTCGAATCTTCAAATATCATCTTCGAAGTGGGAGAATTGCACATCATCGAGATCCTTAAATTTAAACAAAACCATTTAAAGAATGCTAAAATTAAAGTAAATTTTAAAATTTTCTGAAATTATAAACATATCATATCAACTATCTCAACTTCCTCACCTCCATCCAAATCCTCAATAACCGAGCCAAGCGCAAATGTATCTTCCATGGTGGTTCCTTCACAATTCACGCAAATTCACAACATATAAGCATATATGATAATCAAATGCATATTCATTAAAAAGTTGCTTCTTTTTCTTAAAAGAATCACAAAAAGGCCATACCTTTGTAATTAAAAAGTCCTCTGTCATCCAATTCTGCAAGCACATCCAAGCCTCCACAGTTTTTGCTTGAAGTCTCGATCTATGGGGGGAACAACTCTCCCGCCCATGCTAAAAGCACTCTCCATAGCCATTGTAGACACGGGAATAGCAAGCACATCCATCGCAATTTTTCGAAGAGTTGGATATTTGATATTCATTTTCCAAAATTGAAGAATGTCAAAATTCTCATTCTCATCCAAAATATCATCTTCCAAATAGGTCTCTAAATCATTTCGAATATTCACGAGTCACTTTTCTTCTCTTTGATCTAGCAAACCCGTCCTCTTCACCACCATCCACAAGAGGTGTTGCCGGCTTACGAGAACCTTTCGCCGTTACATTACTCCAACTTTGTCATTTGGATCATTTTGATCCTTTTCTTTTTGATATTCACCTAGAACTTCAGTAAGCAAGTTTGTAACCTTGCCGACTTCATTTTGAGCATCATCACCATACATTTGCTCGAAGTAGTAACGTACACAATCCATTTTATTTCTTGGATCTAAAATACAAGCAATAACCATGATCCCATGCAATTTATCCCAATATTTGTTCAGCTTCCTAAGCATTGCACCGGCCAATTTTTTAACAACATTTGCATCCTTATCATCATTATGCACCACTTGAGGACCAATCAATCAAATCAAGTTTTGTATCACAAACACTTCGGAAGAACAAGTTTATAGTAGGATAATTCCTACCCGAGAAAAGATTAGTAGTATTATAAAACTTCTCAAGCTTCTCACAAATAATCGTAGCTATTCTCCAATCATCATCGTAAGGAGCAACAAATTTCAGGTTCTTATTGAACCTCTTAACCCTTTTAAATACATCCTTATAAGGAATCGCATCTCTAAGCATGAGATAAGTGGAGTTCCATCGAGTTTCACAATCAAGAACTAATCTTTTAGTAGGCAACTTGTATGCACGACAAGCATCTTCAAAATTTTCAATCCTTTTCGGCGTTAGCATCCGAAAAGAGACACATTCCCTAACAGTTGCAATCACATGCCCAATTTGACTTAACCCTTCCTTGACAACCAAGTTCAAAATGTGAGTACTACACCTTGTATGCAAGAATTGCCCACGTAACAATAGCTCCCTACTCTCAAGTTTTTCAAGCAAAGAAGTCAACATTGCATCATTTGTGCTACAATTGTCAACGACTATGGATGAAATCTTATTATCAATTCCATATTGGGATAAACTATCCATAATGAGATTTGTAAGAACAAGGCTCGTATGAGGACACGGCACATAAGAAAACTTCAATAGCCTACTTCTTAAGATCCATTCCTCGTTGATAAAGTGAGAAGTAATTGCCATGTAACCTTTTCTTTCGTTGGAGCAAGTCCACATGTTCGTGGTGATGGCAACTCTTCCGGAATTATGCTCAACTAAGTCTTTGAGTGTAACTTTTTCTATTTCGAATATATTTCAAAATATTCTCCTTCAAAGTATTCCTAGACATTATTCTGAACGAGGGGTGAGGCTCTTACAATATCTCCGAAAGCCAATATGCTCAACCATTGATAAAGGTTATTCATGCATCACTATCATATTTATCAGCTCACTTTTGGAAAACTCTTCATCAAAAGGCTCTACAATAGCTAACTCGTCCATTTAAAAGTATCCTTTGCAACTTCAAATGCTACCCGTGTAAGTATTTTCCATATGCTTTCTAAGATGTGTAGTTCCACTACTTTGTGCACAACAAAGCGCAGAATCACAATACTTACATTTCGCCTTGACTTCACCATCCACATGAATTTTATCAAAATATTCCCAAACCCTTGAAGTTGCCTTCCTAATCCTCTTAGAGGATGACTCTTGTGTTTCACTTTCTTTTATTTAGACATCTTCAAAACGAGTTTCTTGTTGAGGTTGCGTGTAGTCTGCCATCGTTATAATCTATACCCACAAATCAAATATAAGTGGTACCTGAACAAAAATAATATATAACATCGCCAAATGTAGTATTCCTAAAACCACTAATGTATGCATATGAAAAGACTATCTAATAGGAAATTTCCTAAGACCAGAAATCAAACCGAGCAACAAAGCCAAAGAACAAAAACTAAACAAGCTCAAAATCATATGAAGATAAACACGGCACACCCAAACTAAGACGAGCGATTCATAACACTTATTCCAACAAAAAAACCATATAAACAAGAATCAAGGGTAGAATAACTAATAAAATCAGGAAATCGAACAATCTAGGTTACACAAATCAAACCAGCACCAATGAATAAAATCGAAATACAATTAATTAATACATACCATGATTCGCAACATCCTCGAGATAATGTGTCTACTTCCCAACATAACGAAATAACATAATAGCTCTAGTTACATAATTCTTGAAATCAACAATCTTATATTGAGAAAAACAAAATCGAAGTAGAAATGGGTATTAATCTCAAATCACAAACCCCCAAAGAAATCGAGAAAATGAAAATGTTCATCGGACAAAAACAGAACATAAAAAAAAGGATCCTCACCTGACGAATAAGCAGAGATTGTCAGCGCCTGGAGTCGATGCACATTGGCGAAAAGCAAAATCGAAACAAGCACGTGATTGGAATCGTTTGTAATTTGGGGGAAATGAAAATGATAGTTGGGGAGGTATCGTCTGTAATTTAGGGTTAAATGGTTTATTTAGGGTTCAAATATTAGGCTTCATTTCTAATTATTGGGCTTAACGTTAGTGGTAAATAGGTAATACCCATCTAAGACCCATTATTAATTTTGTTGGGCTTGTTTTGGTATTATCCCTGCCCAATTATTTAATTGGGTATACCAATACCCGTTATTAGCGGGTAGAATCGTGCAGGTATGGATATGGTAAGAAGTCACATAGTGTTAGAGATTCTAAGTTGGTCTTTGTCCCACGTTGATTAATTCGAGCTCTTCAAGCCGCTATATATAGAAGGGGCTTTCTCCTCCTATCACCAATAGGTTTTGGGAAAGACCCCTCAATTTCTAATACATAGTGCATCCGTTGCAGATTCTACAAAACCTCGACAATTTAGCAAGAATAAAGTATTAATATTAATAATAATAATAGTAATAATAATAATAATAATAAAAATAATAACAACAACAATAAGGGAAGTTTACACTTACATATCCAAAAAATTTTAAAATGTCAAATCAATCATTTGTCGGCATTTTTTATATGTATGTACCTAATGAATAAAATTTCTATGCGTAGATACCCGCTTAGCTGAAGGTACATATAAGAAATTTAGATGTCATAGATAAACTTATTGTGGTATATACATTGAAAAAAGATGTTGCTTAAATCGGTTTTGATCAAATCAATATTCGATAGATTCCATCTCAAAACGTAAATTTATGAATCTTTTATCATTTTAAAGTTATGGAAGATATTTTTTCGATTTATTTAAAAATCGCACATCTAGAACATAGTGGGTTAATTTACCACGGGTCGGCTCGTAGCTTTTGGCGGGCCTGAAAAATGAAGGCCCGCCTCGCCCTACAGGCAGACAGCGGCCCAAAATAAAAAATAAATAAATAATTAGAAAAAATAAAATATTTAAGCTCGAAATTACTTCCAATCTGATTCAATCTTTTTTGATAAAATTTCTTTATGTTATTAACTAGATTAAATTAAAAATCGGAGCAAAAGTGTCAAGAAAACCTATATAATTTAGTTATATATCAAATTTTAATAAAAATATAATATTTTATAAATATTTGGCGGGGAGGCCCGCGGCCCGTGGCCCGTGCGGGCTTGCCAGACTAGACCTACTTCCTGGGGGCTTGGTGGGGTGGGGCGGGGAGGGCCTGCAGGCCGTGGCCCGTGCGGGCTCGCCGAACGTTGATAATACTGCTCGCCTTAACTGTTTTGGGATCCTCGGGATTGTTCCGACAGCCAAACATGATTTATATCTTGGACTTCCAGCAGTGGTGGGACGTAACAAGGAGGTTTTTGCGAGCTTAAGGGACAAAATTTGGAAGCAAATTCAGGGTTGGTCTGAGAAGTTACAGTCTCAGGCGGGACGCGAGATCTTGATCAAGGCCGTTCTTCAGACGATCCCTTCTTACGCGATGTCTTGCTTTCTACTACCAGCAAATGTTCGGGATGATATATAGAAAGTCGTGGCTCGCTACTGGTGGGTTTCCGACGTCCCAAAGCATCCCAACGTGGGATGCTTTCGGACGTCGGAAAACTCACTGGTTAGATTGGAAGAAGATGTGTATTCCAAAAGCCTTCGGTGGTGTGGGTTTCGGTGATATTAGAAAGTTCAATTTGGCCTTACTAGCGAAGCAAGGTTGGCGAATCCTCTCCCAACCGGATAGCCTTCTTGCTCGGGTGCTAAAGGCTAAATACTTCCAGACATGCGATTTCTTTCATGCTTCACTTGGTACGAGGCTTTCACTCACCTGGCGTGCTATTTTTGCGGCACGAGAGATTATTATCCGAGGTGCGAGATGGCAAATCGGAACAGGGGAAAAAGTAGACATTTGGACTGACCCGTGGCTCCCGAGACCTTTCTCTTTTAAACCGTTCTCAACACCTACGTCGGAAATTTCAAGAGTATGTGACCTTAGGGACCCTCGCACGCACCTGTGGAATGAGACGTTGGTTCGGGCCACTTTCCTTCCAGTCAATGGGGATGCAATCCTTGGAATGCCGCTGAGCTTGACAAATTCTCCCGATAGACTAATTTGGCATTCTACCAAGCATGGGGGCTTTACGGTGAAATCGACTTATTGGATCGCAATGCACGAGGATATTACCTCACATGCTAGCTCGAGCTCTGGACCCCTCTCATGGAACTTCATCTGAAAGTCGATGGTTCCCCCTAGGGTAAAGGTTTTCGCTTGGCGCCTTGGACATAACATACTCGCATCAGCTTCTAATCTTTACAAGCGCAAATGTCTGATTTCGACGAGGTGCTCTAGGTGCGGTTTTACTTCCGAAGATACTCGGCATATCTTTGTGGCTGCCCAGGGGCTAAGCGCTTCTGGCGGTTGGCTTCCATTCCCTCAAGTGTCGTGATGGCGGAGTCACAATCTGCAGAGCATTGGCTACGTATGGCAGCTGAAAAATTACGAGATTCTGCGTTCAACTACTTCCTCCTTGTTTGTTGGGAGATATGGAAGGCTCGTAATAAGTGGACCTTGGAGGGGCTGGAGACCAACCCTGAAGTGATCATGCATGGTCTTGACGTGCCTCCCATTCGTTGCTCGAACCAGCTCAGTCGTATTCCCTCCAATCATCAGGACGCATGGGTTTGCCCTAGTGGTAGTGAAATAAAGCTCAACTTTGACGGTGCTATTCACAGTGATAGGAATGGCTCAACAATATGAGTTGTGGCACGTGATGCGAGCGAAGCATGCCGAGGTTGGTGGTTTAGATCCTTTCGTGGCATCATGGACCCCGAGATCATGGAGGCTATGGGGGCCAGGAAATCTCTTCGATAGCTTGCGAAGAAGGAACTCGGACTCCTCAACGATCGGGTGTATATTACGAGACTGCCAAACTCTTGCATGTGAAATAGATGTTGTTTCATTTTCTTTTGTTAGAAGAAATTGTAATGCGGTTGCGCATTACTTAGCTAAACGCCTTGGTGGTAACGGACTCGGTCGTTCCCCTCCGACTGAGGAAATGGCTAGCTTATTGTCTTGTGATTTTCTTGATGAATGGAATTTTTTTTACTAAAAAAAAAGCTCTAAGTTATTACAACCAGAAAGAAAAATATAAAATAAACATGTCAAAAAGAACATAATCGTATCAAAAGAGCTCCACTTTATTGGGCTTCCTAAACTAAATTGGTCTCAAGCCCAATATCAAGCCCATCATCTCATTGGGCTCCCTTCAAGCACCTATCCAAAACGGCCCACAACCTAAACGGCGGAGCATCGTCGGCGAGCCATCGATCGACGTAAAACGCGGAATTCCCGCACTTCCTGTGGGGCCCGGCCGACGTCACCTCTATCGAGTCGCAGTACCAACCGTGGTGCGGACCCGACCCGTCGGAGGTCAAGTTGAGCCTGCAGATGGATGACCCGATGCACGGGGCCCCGGCCCGAGAAAATGTCCGTTTCGCCCCTCTCGAAATAGTCGTGCTTCGGGCCCATTAAGCCCCATCCTCTGAGATCGGAGATCCACACGGAGTTTCCGATGGAGTCTCCGAGCGTTAGGCTGATCTTCGAGTCCGTCCCGGCCCGGACGATCGAGCCCGTCTTGACGTAGACAGTGTACACGCAATCGTCCTGCAATAATATAGAAGGAAATTAAATAAAATGAGTTATATGATTAATTAATTAAATACAGTGATAATAATATAGGGAGGAGATAGATCTGAAGCTACTACATTAGTTGCAGTAGTAAAAGAGAGGAGAGCTGCAAGGGAAAGCACGAGGAAGCAATGGAGATTTTTCATATTTGTAAATTTTTTGTTTTGATTTTTCTATGTGGTTTTCCTAGAGAAGGATGTATGGAGAATGTCCAAGGACATATTGTGGATTCATTTTATTATATTATATATTTTTCTTTGGCGAAAATGATGCAGCTTGACTCGTGTGGTTTTCATTTTCGTAGGAATCGATAATTATGTCATTATGTACGACATAAAACAAATTATGAACAATTACAAAAATTAAAACAAAGTATTGTTAATTTGGAAAGTTATACTTAGGGTTAGGGACATATATATTGAGTTGTAGGCTCGAACTCGAAGATAAACAATTAAGGTCAAGCTTGTCTCGTGGTTACTCGACGAGAGAGCTCAAAGTTTCACAATTCATATTTTATTTTGATTAAACTATAAAAAGCACACGACTCACTTGTCTTTCGAACACTTGTTAGTTGTTAGTATTGTTTGAATCCCCGATAATATATTTGCCCGAAAAATGACGATAATAAATAAAGGACTAAAAATAAATTTGGACAGTGAACACGAAATTTACGTGGTTCGGTCAGAATGACTTACGTCCATGGACTGGAGGATAGAACTTCTTTATTATGTGGAGATATTACAGACAGGTACACCTCGTAAGAAGGATATGTCGGAAACATATGAGAATAAAATGAGGGGACTGACTGACAGAAGATATATTGTATTGCGGTGTCGTTACTTCTGCCTCGTCTCATGCCTATTTATAGGCGAGCCTTGTATGAATTTCTATGTGAACATAAGAGAAACATATTCAGCCGTCCCATCCCCTTGACATATTAAATCGGCGCAAGTCATCATTTTGCTTTCGTCTTCTTATTCTTCATTGCATAGTCACGCGTCCACCTTTCAAAAATATTAGACACGTAAAATTTTCTTCCTTCTCTATTTTCAACCCCACGCATTATTCAAGGTCACATCAACAACACAACATTCAAGATGAAATTTTTTAGTTGAAGCTCAAGCTCACGTTTCATGAGGTCGAGTTCGGCTAATCGAGCTTTGAGTTGCCTCGACTCATCTTACCATTTAGGGGCCCTTTGGTTATAAGCCCAAAATGAAAGCCCATTCTAAATAATTTATAGTTAAAATCCAAGATAACTTATGCCATCAGTTTCATCAATAGTTAAGTTAATCATGAGCTGTTATATTGGGACTGAGAAAATGTAACCATACATCCTATAGTGGGTTATTAGTTATTTTATCTTTGTCTATTGGACAGCAAACTTAACAGATACAAACTTTAGGCGTAACTATGCAACTAATTAGTATTCCTGGCTTTCTAGATATATTATTCATAATTCATAACATAAATAAATATATAGAAAATATAGCTTTATTATTGCATCACTTATGGTTTGCCACAAAAGGCCAACACAATACATGATATATAATCAAATCGCCACACCAAACCAAATTGCATATATATTATACAAAATGCATATACTATAACTAAAAAACAACCTCAATAAGAAATATCTAATGGCCACACACTTGTTTCTCACCAAGATGCATCCCACATGCAATCAAACTTCAATAATTGCATCGGAAGCTATATATATCACACACACACTAACACAAAATAATCACTCACCTCTTAAAACTCATATTAACCATAGCAAAACAAAAACCAATTAACTATGATAGTTAACCAGGGACCTATAAGTCGAACCGGGTTTCCAACCGACCGGAATCACGTCTTTGGCAATTAGGGTTTTTTCCGAATATTGAGAAGTCAACCTTATCGAAAAGGGAGGTTTTAACTGGTAACCCGGGTTGACCTGCCACACGGCGCCCCAAGATTGGTTCATCTCCAACCACTCCTCCGTCGAAGCCTGTCTGAGACCGACCTTTTCCAGGTCGCCGTCGCCTCCTTCGAACTCGATCACTAGGGCTACATAGTTCGGGTTCGAACCCTTATCGACTCGAAATGCTATTTTCATTCCCGAATAATCGCATGGAACCCTGCGATTTTATTTTAGAAAAAAACTGTTGGAATTTGGAGTATACAATATGATGCTCTACTACATTCAAGTGCATTTAGTAAGGCGATCATTCAACACGGTATTAAAGTTCAGGCCTAAGGATGGGTTTGGTATGCTGAATTCGATGCGGAAAGAAAAAAAAAATGTATAATGGCACATTTTTTTCGTACGAATTCCGACACACCAAACACAACTATGTGTACAAATCCTCACGACCGGCAATTTCATGAAATTATTGGCAAAATGCTAGATAAAGACAAAAAATCAGCCTATATTCAATGATACGTGTTAAAAATAAAAAAAAAATTAAAATACGATACATCGCTTTCAAGCGTAGGCTTAGGTTAAGTTACGAGGGAAATTATATTATATATGAAGACTATTTGTGAAGACTATTTTTTCATATATTGCATGAAATAAGGAAGGTGACGTACGACATTGTAAGGATTAAAATAGATAAATCAAAACGACACCGAGACCGTTCAAACTATTAGCAGATTTAGTGAGTCAAGCACGCACACAACAATATTTAACTAAGAAATGATTAAACAATAGTAGGGTAGTTAAATAAGATTCCATATAACTTAATTTAACTTAATTAAATAATCATATTTTTATTACCGTGCGAATCTAATCTGCAGCACACCAAGATCACGAAGGTTGTTCTCTCTTCCATGGATGGCCATCGCGCCGAAAGACGTACCGCTAAGGTCGAAGTGGGCCCTATCGGACAAGCACGGCCCACCGGGACAAAAATCCGTTATGATAACCCTAACCGGTCTGCTCGAACAAAACGGTCGCTTCGAACATTTTATCTGTCATCACATCAATACGAAGTTTTAATAAATACTAAATACAGTTTCGCTGTATCCTGGAAAACCAACGTTCGGACACATCTGTCCCACTCACGCAGACGGAGCGAAATCTGTCTTAAGGAATTTTTGGTAAGCAAAAATTCTTTCAAAGTTTTGGTTTTAGGAAGGACCTCTCCGTTTCAAATTTAGAGCTCGCGATCACTCGACTCTTATGTTCACTTATTAGGCCAGTCATATACACATGAGGCAGCGTGCTGAGATTTCAGTTTTATCCCACATCGGCTCTCAAACTCACTTAATATATCAAGAAGTCAATCCAATCACCAATTGATTTTCAGAAGGACCCCCCTCGAATTCTAAAGTTGTTTGCAGTCTGACAGTAGAACAAGATTTTACGATTTGTGCAAGTTTTGGACAATAGCTATAAAAATGTAAGGACTCACAAGGTAACAAGCTCCGCATTCCTTGCCGGACTTATACAACGACGGCCCTATGCCCGTGACCAACGAAGAAAATGGAGCTTGTGACACTAAATTCCCATACCCACAAGCACCTCCTACAGTAATAATAATAATAATAATGTATTTCAATAATTTTACCATTATTTTATAATTATTAGTTTAATTAAGTACTAATAAAACCCTAAACTCTTGCATGTAATTATAATACAAATTAATATATATATACGAACCATCACTTCCGGCGCCATTAGGGCTGCCGTACCACGTTGCGGCGGCAGAAGACCAATGCACGGCGGCTCTTATCGACGAGTTATTGGTCTTGACGGCGGCGGCGATGCATGATTTGGACAAGCATAGTAAAAAAGCAAGAAATAATGAGTAACTGAAAACTAGGCAATGCTTTGTTGCTGCCATATTGACGATATTCATTTTATATACGGAGTGGTGTAATGATTAGATAGATATATCAGTGGTGGATGTGTTTTATCAACCCAATGAAGAGTCGCCTCTATTTATAGCTTAGATTCGATAGACGGATGTCTATAGAATATTAAAAATTCGTCTTTTACTTAGGCTTATTGCTCTTTTATTTAATGGGTTATTACTGTATTATATAACGAACGTTGAGCAGTTATACTACAGGATTGTGTAATTATAGCAAGATTTGTCTGTGATTTTTATAGTCGTAGACAATCTCCTATCATTATAGTATGCATTTACAGTTCCGCTAATTATGGTTGAGAATCCCTCTATTTACGTAGGAAGAAGTATGATCGTTCATTTTTTTAGTAGTTCCATATGCTATATTATTTATTGTTTATTTGGTTGTCTGAAGATTTTTTGTATTGTTTTCAATAGTATGAACAGAGACTTTATCATGTAGTGTAACTGTAAACGATGGAATTATTTTATCTGTCGCTGCCGAAATTGCATGGTTTGGGAGTAAGCATCGTCGTTACTCGACTTAAATTATTAAAAAGATGATTAAGGGATGATGTTTTGTCGGCAGGTTTTTTATTTTCTGTATTTTTACTTTTTTAAGTGTATGCTGAATATATGAGCGAAATAATACAATAGTATGGTATGATACTTTGTTTATGTTATGTATGCGTTAATTTAATATATTTATCGTAGAATATATTTAAATATCACTTAAAAGTCAACAAAATACGATATAGCCATGTTTGATCGATGACAAAGAGTTGCTGTAATATAAGATGGAAAAATAAATACATACGTAAATAAATATTATAGGTATACTGACTCGCTTTGAAAGTACTACATGGAGTAATGGCGTCTTCACTCTTCATAGTGAGTACGATGTATGTATGTGGAGGGAATATTATAAAAATTTGTCACTAAGTATGTCAATTTTCGATTTTGGGTCACTATGTTTGCCAGTTACAAAACTAGGTCACTAAGTATGTAATAGTAACAAAATTGGGTTACTGACCCCTTTTTTCTTATAATATACTCCCTCCGATTTTATTTACATGTCGTTTTAGCTCTTTAATTTTGTTTCTAATTAGTTGTCGTTTTACAGATTTCAAGACAAATAATTATCATATTTCCAGTTTTACCCTTTTAAATATTATTAAATGGAATATATTAAATAGTCTTAAGCAATTAATTAGGGGTATATTAGACATTTTATTCTTTTTCTTAATATGAGTGCAAAAACCTTAAACGACACCTAAAAAAAATCGGAGGGAGTATATACTTAGTGACCCAAATTTGTAACTATATACATACTTAGTTACCTAGTTCTGTAACTGGTGACCCAATTTTGTTACTATATACATACTTAGTGACCTCGTTTCGTAACTGGCAAGGCAAGCATAGTGACCCAAAATAAAAAATGGTATACTTAGTGACCCATTTTTATAATTTTGCCGATGTGGACATTCTATTTGCAATCAGTATATTTTTCTCATATGATAATAATTAAGATATACTCCGAGTCAATGTGTGATCAGAAAATTGAGAGTAAAATGATCTGGTCAATTAATTAAGAACCCACGTATGCGTTCAACAAGTTTTAAAATTCAAATGTTTGGTGGTATGAGACCTTTTTTTTCTTACAAATGTTTTTTGTTTGTCAAATTTGAGAGAGATAATGTCCCGATAATTGTAGATTATGGTAAAACTTATAGTATTAGATTAAATGGGACAGATTCGCTTGAACAAGACAAAGACAAATTTGTGTCACTAGACATACATGTTTTGAATTCGATAAACTATATTTAATAATTACAAAAATAGGTCACTGATTTTATATGTTTGGGAAAAATAAATCAAGAATCATACTTGTGCGCCGATGTAGGATTTCCGGCTTATGTTGCCGAAAAAATGATCGGCAATCAAAATTTTCTAACTAGTTAACATTTTTTACAACTATAAATTATAAGGATTTAAAATCGAAATCAATATACATGTTGGCCTAAATTTATAATTTATAGTTGTAAAAAATAGTATTCAATCCAGTACTATTTTAAAAAACAACATAGGTCCACAAAACTTTCTTTTTCCAACAAAAATGCCGTTGATGGTGGTTATTGGTCGTTGAAACATCGATTACGATATCATTTCCTTTTCTTACGTATCGAACGGCTAAAATTTATTCCTCAATCGTGCGTGAACTAATTTACGCCTATAATAGGAATCGACTATGACGTTGCTGAATTATTTAAATAGTCGTTATGTCAAATGTATTTAATATATCGACGTAGATTTTGGCATTTACTCGAATAAACCACTGCTTAGATATTCAAATCGAACAAATATATCTTAGTGAGTGTGAAATGCCAACGACCGAATCTTTGCTTTTCACATCCTTACAATAGTAATCTCTCTGTTTTGTTTTCACAGTTTTGTCTTTGGAACGACATTGAAGGCTTCATCTTTTTTACAATTTTTCGTCTTGGCAGCCGATAATTTTTATTATTTATTTTATTTGTTTTGGATGATAAAGCAATTTTGCATACGATTTCGATACGAAAGACAATGATGCTTCCCGCGATAGTAAAAGTTAAACCACTTGTTACATATACTAAAAGTTACATATTATGATATTATACAATCTGTTGTGTTGGCACTTTTATCGTTGATCATCTTACAATTGTCTTATAAAATCATGTGCTAATAAAGTTTCATCCCCAAAAGATGTTTTAAGTTAGGTTTCAGGCCCCTGTCAGAAAATTTTTAGGGTTAAGGACCCGATTTTTGTAAAATTTAGAGATAAGGACCTAAAATTTACGCAAGTGTTATACAATGTATATGAACTGGTATCAGACTATCGTTTTGTGTTATTACAGAACAACGAAGTGGTACTGCAGAATGATGAAGTGTACTGCTGAACGATGAATTGGTACTGCAGAACCATGAAGTGGTACTGCAGGTCCAGGAAGTGGTACTGAAAAACATTTAAGTGTATCGGGTCCTTAAAACTAAAAATTTTCTAACAGGGGCCTGAACCTAAATGAAACTTATGTAGGGGCTTGGCATCAAATTGCCCCTAAAATCATTTCTGGCTGGATAAAACTAATTATTTCAAAATGGACTCTCAATTTATAAAATTCCTTACATGTTACACGTTACGATCAGTCCATTAAGGTCCAAGCCCAACAATTCTCATCAGAAACCTCTTCATAAGTCAAAAAACAAGTCTGTCCACTCGTAAATCAAATAAAAATGTACACTGGTTGAATATTCCTTAACGGTGGATATCCATTATACTTAGAGCCGTCAATATTACCCGCGGCCCGCGGGGCGGGCTCCGATTTTGCAGGCCTGCCAGGAGACGGGCCTAAAAAGCCCGCCTGCGCGGGCCGCGGGCTTCGGCCGGGCGGGGCCGGCCTGCCAATAATAAATATTATATATTAATTGATAAAATATATATTTATATATAAATTATATACTTTTTATATAAACTATATAATTTCTTATATTTTTTTGGTAAGATTTTATAATTTATAAAATTAAAAGATAAATTAATTAATATTTTCTGAAGTTGAAATATATTAAATATATTTTTTTATTTATTTTTGGATTTTCAGGTTTTTTTTATTTTTTAAATTTATGCGGGCTAAGCCCGCCGGGCCCGCGGCCCGTCAGTGGGCGGGCGCGGGCCTAGCTTTCTTAAGCCCGGTTGGCGGGCTACGGGCCGGCCGGCACGTTTTGACAGGTCTAATTATACTATCATTCAATCAATAGGATGGTTTAATTATGCAACTTGATTTGATAACTTGTTTTATTAAAAAAACTCAAATAATACTAGTTATATCGTGGTCTTCGTTCGAAAGTTCATAAAATTTGAATACGCCCCCTAATAGCGGTCGAGATAACATCTCTCATTCCGTATACCCATTAATTATATTGCTCTTATATTGTTGAAATTAAAATTTTAAATAAAAGAGATAAAATATTAGAGATGGAGATATATTTCCGAGTAAGGAGAGAGAAAAAAATTTTGGGCCCATGTGCTGTGCACATGTTAAAATATACTTAACTTTTTTCACCTTTATCTTTTTGAATTATTTCTCCTTTATTATTTTCCCATAAATCATGGACCCTAAATCCCGAACCCTAAACCCTAACCATGAACCTGAATTCTAAATCTATACCCTAAACTCTGAACCCTAAACCCTGAATCCTAAACTCCAAACCCTAAACCTGAAAGTCGAAACCCTAAATCCTTAACCATAAACTCTAAGGAGATTACAAGTATTAATATTTTTCATATGATCCTTAGTAATAATAAGGAGAAAATAACCCAAAAAAAAAACATAAAGCAAAAAAAAAATATGTTCTAGCATGTGCACACGGCTCACAATTTTTAGCTCTCTCTCCTTTAGACGTGAATCTCACATCTTTTTTAATATTTTATCTATTTTGTTTTAATTATAAATTGTTAGAATTTCCACATAAGCAAAATATATTAGTTAGTACACATAATGGAACATCTAAGGGGACAAACGATCTCATTCGCCCTGATAGATAGTCAAAAGCACAATCTTTTCTCGTATTGCTATTTTCGATATTAAAGATTTAAATTCACAACTATTTATCGTACTATTATAAGACCATCTCGAATGAAACCTGAAAACCAAAAAAATTTTAAAATCACTCCAACCGAAATAAAAACCAATTTCAAAATAGATTGTGTACTTTCTATCTCTTCAAATAAACGTATATATGCGTATGAATGCAAACAATGAGTTTAATATTTAATAATTGCATTTACAGTTGTTTTATTTATTGTAATAAGTTAAGCATCATTATAAAAAATAAAATATAGATCCTTTTTTATTATAAAACTTAGTAGAATATTTTTTATCTATTTATTTAACTGTAATATAACATTAAAACATTTTTTGAAGTTAGTTGGAAATATTGGAAAGTTTTAAAAAGTTGTTGTAGAAGTGAATAGGATCCTACTATTGGCACCCCCCTTACACCCTCTTTTAGACCATCTCCAATAATACCGCAAAACGCGAACGCAAACGCAAAAATGCAGTAAAACAGCTCCAACAGTACTGCAAACGCAAACGCAAAATGCATTTTTTGCTTCCTCTCTCCTGTTTCAAACGCAAATTTGCGTCTGAACGCAAATTTGCGTCTGTACGCAAAAATGCGTTTGATGTTTTAAAATTGCAAATAAGTCCTTTACTTGTATTGATTATTAAATCGAACATATAAAAATATATTAAAGAATTTGAAAATTATATACTACGATTATATTGATATAATAAATAATTATTTTAATCTTGACACTTATTTTGTAATAATTTTTTTATATTTTATTTATATGTAATATAATTAAATATTGTTTTGACCACAATATAATTTTTTATATTTTATTTGTACGATGTGTATCTTAATGTATTTCAATTGTTATGTTGTGTAATTTCGATATTTTTAATAAATATTTTGTTTTATGTTTTTAATATGTGTAAATAATGACTTCAAAATTAAAAGAATATTGTGGTTAGTTTGTCAAGTAGAAAATATAGGAGTGATATTGAAGAGTTATAAAAGTTGGTATGAAATGGATATTACAGGAATATTCTTTTGCGTTTGCGTTTACAGTTGACTGTTGGAGAACAGTTACTGCAAACTATGGCTGTTACTGCAAAATGCATTTGCGTTTGCGTTACGCTGTTGGAGATGGTTTTACACCCATTTTACACCCCCTTAGTGTAAAACACATGAAATTTGTAAATTTTAATTACCTAACCACATGAATTCAATACTTATCATTTAATTATTTTTATTTTCACATATAATTCAACAACATTAATCGCATGAGTTATTCGACAAATTAATATTGTATTTAATTTACTTGTCAATATATATCTCCTTATAATCATTGAAATTTTATATTAACTTTAAAATATTAATTTTTACTTATAATATAAATATTTATTTTATTTTAATAAATTATTTATATAACACAAATATTTTGTTAACATACAAAAAAAAATAGAAAATAAATAAGCTAAGATCATAGTGGGTTTCATATCATTACAAGTCATATTTGACTCTTTTCTTCAGTTAAAGGAGATCAATTGTATATAATATAGTATTCATTATAATTATCAATTGTATGCCAATTACCATAATGATCATGTCGATAGATCATCTCCAATGATGAAAGCCAAGTCCATAAATTTAGTCCATGAGCACACGTTTTTTTTTTTTTCAGCCGCTTTCCAAATACAAAAGTATACAAATAAGATAATTAAATTCTTTTTCTAGGAAAGTTAGAGAAAATAAATAAGTGTTAAACATTAAAAATAGAAGTATTTAATAACTTACTTTCATTATTAGGGGTCCCAAGTAGAAAACAAAAAGTGGGTGCCAATAGAATTACCATTTTTGAAATATGAGAGTGAGTTTAACTATTGGAGAAGAATAACAATATTTTGAGTTTGAATTTGAGATTAAGTTTGTCAATTTGAGATGGTTTAAGGTCGTATCTATGACCTAAGTGGAAGAATAATATCTACCAATACATACATTATATTATCCTTTTATTCCCTTTCCATAGACTAGACTTGCATAGACTCTCTCCTCCACTCTATAATACCCACTTACAAAGTCTACCAGAAATAAAATATCATTTCCCATTGACCCAATTGACCCACATAGCCTCTCCCTCCCTCCTTCTTCTCCTCTGGCCATGACCACCATCGACTGCCGCCGCCGCCGCCGGCGGTCCAACTTTTCCGGCGTCCATTGGAAAATTCAAAATCGCTTTCCTTCCCTTCATTTTAAACGCTGCGAAATCGTAAGCCCTAGCAGCGTCCACTGCGCTGTCGTAAGTACCCAACCATATCCGTCTGCCCTTTCGGGTCGGGTCGCGGATCTCGGCCGCATACGTCCCCCACGGCCTCCTCCGCACTCCCCTATAGAAGCTTCCAACGGGTCGGGTCAGACCCATCGGGTCGGATCTTACGGGCGGGTCGGAGCCCCGAGGTGGTTTGTCCGGGCCCGAGTTTGAAGCGTTCGTTATTTCGTCGAAGGAGAAGAAGTTTTTTACGTTATGGGGCGAAGGGGGCGGTGAGGCTATGGATGAATCTTCTAGAAGGTATTGGCTCAAGTATTGTAGTATTAGGGATTCGTATGGGGTTGTCATGGTAGTGAGAAAACCCTATTCTTTCTTTTCTTTGTGTAATGGAAAGAGTTTGAGTGTGTATTTATATATGTGTTATTAGGGTTCGATGATTGATGTCTTTAAGGTTTGGGATGACTCACTAGAACCTTCCAATGCGTTGTAGCAAGATGTATGTAGATGACAAAATTTGAGAAAGACTTTCGAAGTGGTATTTATTACTTTCTGGAAGTCATCTTATAATTATATTCATCGGAAAAAAAGGTTGGAAAATGTAATGGAAGACCGTAACTAATATGATAGCTAGTGTAACTAACTAATTAGTTGGGTGCCAACATCTTTTTTTTTTTTTGGTACTGCGAGGAGAAATCTGATTAAGCATGATAACTTGAGCGAAATAGAAATTGCTAGTTAGTTTATTCCATGATACGATTTAAAAAAAAAAAAAATTGTCTTTCTTCTTGGTTATATTTGGTTTGGTATTATTTGGAATAGGGATTTTGGAACTAAAATCGCGATGTAATTAGAATTTTGATTATGATTACCCAAAATTCTGATCGTGGAAATTTGAGATTTTCTACTTATTAAAAACATTACATTGTATGAAGGCATGTGTTCCCATATGACGTGTCCTATTGACATAGTTGAAGACGATTTTGCTAAAAGAAGACAAAAATATATGGCGCATAGAATTGTTATTTTCCACGAGGACACAAATGGTCCAATTGACTTGACCATTGAATCCAACCGATATATATATATATATATATATATATATAAATTACTATTAATTTTTCTGACAGTAATTGTGGAGGTTCTGAAAATTATTAAAATTAGTTGTATAATTGATGATGTTATTTGTATTTAATGTCGATAAGTTTATTTGGAGATTTGCTATGGTGCCCACCTACCGTGAGCAACCACCGTGAGCACCATAAGCAAATCTCTTAATTTGTTGCGTTTTTTCGATTCTCAACGTCGTCAACACCTCCGTAGACCCTCATCCATTGCTAACATAAATTGCCCTCTCCAACACGTTAATTGTTAATAAAATCATCACTCGTTATGTCGTCCACATGTGAATAATAAATTATGAATTTTCTTACAAATTAACGCGTTGTAGAAGGCGATTTAGGTTAGCAATGGATATGAGAGGGTCTACGAAGGTGTTGACGGCGTTGGAAATCGAAGAAAAAGCAAAAATTTGAGAGATGCTTATGGTGCTCACGGTAGGTGGGCACCATAGCACATCTCAGTTTATTTGTATGATATATAGTATTATTATACTCTCCCTTAAAAATAAGTCATTTTAGAGCTTTGTTTTTTATGTTCACGGTTGTCAAAAAGATATATCTTGAATAATTCCAAATTTATCCTTATATTAAATAACAATAATTAAACTAAATGAGAAAAATAATTAATTAAGGGTAAAATAGAGAATTCATTTTATTTCTTAATATGTGTGCTATTTCCTTAAACGACTTCATTTTAGAATCAGAGACAGTTGGATGACGGATTAGATTATATTGCAAAACACATGATGATTTTGTTGTATTAAGGGGGTATTTGTCTGAAGTGATCCAACATTACAATGATAATCACATCACCGTGATGTGAGTATCAACGGAATGTGGTGATATGCCATCGATGTGTTTGTTTATTTCATTTTGCAGATCAAGGTGATATTAAAGTATTTTGTTTGTTCAATCGTTGTGACATGTTGGATGATGTTGTGTACATGTCATATTTAACCATAGATATTATTTTTAAACGACTAAATAATTTTTAAGATGATATTTTACATGATAATGATTAATATTTCAATATCTGAGTTTGAATTTGTAAGCATTATTCGTTATTGTTTTATATAATTAGTATTTATTTTTAAAATAACTAAAATTTTAATATGTAATTATGTTAAAATTCAAATATAGATAGTTGTATATAAGGTAAAATATAAGGGTATTTTTGTCCGTAAATAATTTCAAAGGATCATCCGATCACCGTGATGTAAGATCACCTAGATTTTTTTGGGGTGATATCATTATATAACCATTCATCCACGGATGCTGCTTCCCAAATTGGGTAAAAGTGCAAACCGATAGCTGCAGAACTAGGAATAATGGCACAAAACTTAAAATATCACCCCTTTGATCACCTAAGTGATCCGTCATTCCGGTGATCGCTTATCACTTATATTAAAAAAAATTGATGATATTTTCTAGGGGAATCTACAGAAAAATACTCATTTGCATAAAACTTGCAAGTCAGTACCCTGTCAGTGTATTTTATATGTAGGTACCTATTAGAATAAATTTTTTGCACATTGGTACCTGATCCGCCGCAAGGTACATCATATAACACATTTAGGTACCATATAGAAACGTATTGTGATACATAATACAGTGAGAAAATGGTACATCATATAACACATTAAGGTATCATATAGAAACGTATATGGGTACCATATAAATGTGTGACGTGGTACATAATACACATATAAAAAGGTACGTCAAAACAGGAAAAATGGTACACACAATCAAACGGGTACTTATATAAAAATAATTTCTGACAGAGGCACTGACTTGTAATTTATATAAATGGGTATTTTTATGTAGATTCAATTATTTTTTCGAACTCTTTTTACTTACTGCATTATGTATCTCCTCGCAACCAACCAAATACCATGTGAAATAATTGGCGTAAATCAAATTGAGTATGACAAGACAGTATGTCAAAGCTCATGCTTAATTAAGAAATATTAGGTTCATATTGTTACCCTGCTATTACAAGACTTTTTATCTACCTAACATATAGTCTAATATTATTATTACTACTGATATTTTCCTTGTCTTGACCTAATTCCATTGGCAAAATCATTTTCCTGATCTTAAAAAGTCATTTGCGTCGATATCACTCTACCGTTTCAAAACTACTTTTTTTCTTTGTCAAATTGCAAGTTCACATTACAAGTTGTGCTAAGGTGCTTCTACCATGTAATAAAGACCTAAGATATAAAATAAATAAGTAAACCTATCAGATGAAACAAATTATTACATCCAGCCGTGTGATTTAAGAGAGAGAGAGAGAGAGAGAGAGAGAGAGAGAGAGAGAGAGAGAGAGAGAGAGAGAGAGAGAGAGAGAGAGAGAGAGAGAGAGAGAGAGAGAGAAATTAATTACTGTAACCACTTTTTAAGATATCAACATAAGCATTGCAATCCTTTCTTTCATCTGATCAATACCTTACTTTGATCCAATAAACATCGTTTTGACGCGTTAATAGATATATGAACATATTTAAGTTGAGTGAACATGTTTAGTTAGTATGCAAAATAAGTTCATGTACGGATGAATATTGTTTAGAAAGATTGTTATATTGAGATTGGTAGCTATTACGTGAATTTTCTTTTATTAATAGATAATGAACGTATGGCACGCACTACTAACGGTAAATGAAGAATAAACATGTGGGAATTTTCTCCTTTATAAATCGAGTTTGTAGTTCTCTATAGTAAAATTCTTCTTCTTTACTCGTGTTTTTTGCCCCGATTTGTTTGGAGAGTTTCCCACATAAACATTTATGTGTCCATTTTATTTTTAATCGTTCAAATATTTAATTGTGGTGTTATTTGATCGGGTCTAATGTCCTCACTCCTCACCGACAATTCAAGGATGAGACTTCCTCGGACCAAACGTCTCAGTTCCCATTAGACCTATCAATTGGGCCCGCGACCCGCCAGAGAGTGGCCTAGGCAGGCTGCGAGCTTTGGTTGGGCGGGCCGCAGGCAGACATGTCAGTTATTAAAAAACTATATCATATTAAATAATTATTACAAACTAGAAGTTATTTTTTTGGCTTGGATCCGCGGTTCACATTTTTTTATTTCACTACATACTACTAGTATGAGGGTGTTTGGAAATACTTTTTAATGGACTACTAATCCATCCATTTTGAGAAGTAAAATATGTTTGGTAAAAAATATGAGATGAACTTTAAAATAAGTTACTTATCTAAAAGTCCATTTCAGTAGTGGCGAACCCAAGATCTTATGACTGGGGGATTAAAAGAAAATTTCTAGCCCGGCCCTATATAGTTCAAACCATATATCTATCCAAAAAAAAAAGAAAGAAAGACCTATAGTGGAAATCGAAATTGGGTCATTTGAAGCCTAAAGCTTTTATTGCATATGCTAGAACCACTGGACCAAGAGACATTTGCATTCAAATTGTTATGCATATTCTAATTACTTCAATGCCGGCCGAGGATCAAATGACCCCCCAAGCATACATGTGGGTCCGCCCCAGCATTTGAGAAGCAACTTTTAATAACTTCTTAGAATTTACTTCCTGCCACTTTTTCAAAAGTCAGCTGTCACAAAACGCTACAAATAAGTTACATTTAGAAAAGCTATATCTCAAAAAACGTCCATTTACCAGATGCACTTATATTAAAAATGGAACCAAACTAGCCCGTTTCGCACATCCAATATATGTGTAAATAATCAAATTATTTCATATTTTGAATATTTTTATCTAAAAAATGACATTTGGATAAAATTATCATAAACTAAAATATTAAGAGTAAAATCGTAAATCAATATTAATCATATTGACAGACCAATTTGACATTTTTAAACACCTAGCCATTTATACAAGAGTATAGATATTTTCTCCATTTTATTTGTCATCATGTACACTAAATTAAACAAAAAGAAAAATAAAATTCTTTCATCTTCGTTCGTCACCGGTTAGCCTCCTCAGTCGTCCCTGTGATCTCCGATGGTCGCCGCCCTCCTCCGCGACGATCTATCGAAAATCAAAAACTAATATTTTTAAATTTAGGTTAATTAATGTAAACTAAACTTTATATATTTATTTAAATATCATATATGCGGCTAACTAAAACTAAAAATCTTCGACATTGGTGGAAACTTGGAAATTTGGGCTTATGCGTCATATTACGAGAAATAGACATCTCAGTAAAGTTTTCAATATCTATACTATTATAATTGGTTTGGGGTGGATATAAACTGCCACAATTTGGTGTGTAACTTTATTTGCAATTTAGTCCCTTATTTGTAATGTAATTACTTATGTATTTTCATATCACTCCTAATTTTTTATTTACTCTACTTATGCATCTACAACTAAGTTTCTTTTTATATATTTAAAAATTATATTTCATCTTAAACACTAAAAATTATAATTTCAAAATTTAAAATAATTTCAGTATAATTATATTTAAGCACACACGTCGGGTGTGCAAAAAATATTAGTATAACATAATGGTACTGAACAAAATTAGAAATGTAGAAAAGTCAACTACATCATGTAAATGCTATTTTAATATAGGGTAATTCTATTGGCACCCCATTTTTTCTTCTATTTGCACCATCCTAATTAATATCTAGAGTAAACATTACTTATTACCAATTATATAATACCTCATATAAAAAGGAAAAAAGGAGTTTTAATATTAATAATTAATTAATATGTAAAGTAACATTAAATAAATACTTGCAAGTTAAAAAAGACGATTTTAATGTTAATAAGTATTTATATTATATTTTAACTTTGAATAAATTTATTTAATTAGAGAGCTTGTATAATTCAAACTAGATCTGTCAAACGAGCCGCCAGGGCGGGCCGACCCGTTACTTGCTGAAGACTGCGGGCCTGGCCCAGCTTATCCCGCCAGAAATAATAAAATAGAGAAAAAAAAAAAGAAAAGAGGAAAAAATTGAGAAAAAAATAAAAGAAAAGAGGAAAAAAATAAAAAAATATAAGAATTTTAGTTCGAAACTACCAATAATTTAATCATAACTCTTTAATAATATTTATTATTTTACTAAACTTATTTCACTTAAAATTGTAATTAAAACATATAGAAACCTAAATAATTTATTTATGCATATATTTTTTAATATAAAGTAACAGTTTTTACAGGTCTAATTCAAACCTTTATGTAGGTAATAAACTCTTGAAAATATGAAAAATGGTATTTTGCTATTTAATTTCCTTAAAATATTATTTGTATTATGATTAAAAATTCAATATTTCTAGACATACATTATAATATAAATAAAGATGGCATTAAGTTATTACCCAAAATATAAGTTGGCGTGAAGGATGGCATTAAAAAGAATCTTGACGGTTTGAATAAATAAATACATATAAATTTATTCTAGAGCAAAATGCTTCTAGAAGGAATTTCTGGCATCTCTTATTACTACAGTGCAACACATCAACCAAAACTATTAAATGCTCGTCTATCCAAACGAGCTAACAATTCTAGAAGAATTGCAAATTGCTATCCAATCTATATATTTATTTTTTTATACATATAATAATCCTCCGAAAAGAAGACCCTACAAAAAAGTCATCATATATTGTCACATCAACACACACTATATATATAAGGCAAATACATTACATACAGTAAAGATTCAGAAATATCATCGAAGAAAAATATCGATAAGCTTAGCTTCTATAGTTCTATTAAGAAAAGATAATCAAATGTACAACGATTTGAGCGATTGCTTGTCCGAAACCTGGGGAGATCTTCCGTTGAAGACCAACGACTCCGACGATATGGTCATCTACGGACTCCTACACGACGCCGTCGCCGGCGGATGGACGCCCTCTGCCGCCGTTTATCCCGAACCAAGCGGCGCGAAGGCGGCGGCGGTGACCCACGAGGGAACCATTATGCATCCGAGGGAGAGGAGCTACAGGGGTGTCCGGCGGCGGCCGTGGGGTAAATTCGCGGCGGAGATAAGGGACCCGGCGAAGAACGGCGCGAGGGTGTGGCTGGGGACCTACGAGACGGCGGAGGCGGCGGCGGTGGCTTATGATAGAGCTGCTTTTAGGATTCGTGGGTCGAAGGCTTTGTTGAACTTTCCACATAGGATTGGGTCGGCGGACGAGCCTGAGCCGATTAGGGTTAAGGCCGGCAAGAGGAGGTCGGCGGCGGATTTAGGCTCGGAGGGCGGCGAGTCGAAGAGGGTCCGGCGGGTGGGTGAGGGGACGGAGGCGGCGGTGGAGAGCCGAGGGAATCGTCAGGTTGAGTGCGTGGACGTGACGTCACAGATGTTTAAGGAAGAATTAGTGGTGGTTTAAGTTTTAATTTGATTTTAGTTTAGATTAGTGAAACAAGGCTTTCGTCGAGTGCGTGATTCGTGTTATTTCAAGCTTCGACTCTTGTAAATAAGTTACGTTAAGTTTGTTGTTTAATTCTAAGTTGATTACGAAAATGGCTGCCAAATTCACATGCTAACTTTTGAAAAAAAAAAAAGATGGTCGACGTTGAAGCAATGAGGAAAAAGGGAATTAAATGTGTAGATTCTTCTACGTTGATTAAGGATAGGAAGACATCATATAACGAAGACATTATCTGGGGTGTGACATCATCAATGACGGAATTATACGGAAAATGGGACATATTTTATCTTTTATTTTTCTTCAAATATATAGTTTTTCATTTAATTTTCCAAATGACAAGGAGACTTCGTAATCAAAGACGACGCATTTAGTAGAAAGTATTCCTATCAGATCATAGAGAGCAATGAGGTCACTCTGGGCAGTTTGAGTATAGTATGGTTAGTGATTTCATATTGATATTGAAGTCTACACGCGGGAATTGAAGTTCAGCTACTGTTTAAAGCCTTTCACATAAGTCGCTGAAGATTTTTAATAAGTCGCACCTCACACTTGTAGAACCGCAGTTGTCAGCGACGTTTTCTTCACATAAGCCAGATGGTGGTTGTTGCCGTTAATCAAATAGGCGCGCGGCTTTGAATATAAATTGATTTCTTTTACTCAGTTTTTTTTTTATCAGAGTTCTTTTTCACTTTTCATCTCTGTAAATTTCTCTGTGATCAATAAGAGCGAAATCCTTTTGCACCGTGGACGTAAGATTCAAAGTCTTGAATCTGAACCACGTTATATCATCGCGTTTACAAAGCACCAAATAATCGGATTTACAATCGATCGGTTTCTTGTTACGGTATCAGAGCGATAGTGCTTCAACTGCGATCTTCAGATTTGATTTTGTATACAGTCCTACTTCGGATTAAGAGCGATCTCGCAATCAGTCGAAGCTACAGATGATGATTGTCCCAGCTTCAACTAATTCAAACTCTTCTGTGATTATTAATGATCCTTACTTCCTCAATCAGAATGATTCCTCGAGCCAAGTTCTTGTTCATGAGATGCTCAATGGAGAAAACTATGCGACTTGGAGCAGAGCTATGTTGATTGCTCTCATTGGAAGGAACAAAGAAGGTTTCGTTGATGGCGTTTTACAGCCACCAGTCTTGGATGCACAGAATTCCATCGGCTCACAAAATCAACTTAGTGCTTGGAAGAGGACAATAATGTGGTTATCTCATGGCTCTTGAATTCAGTTTCAAAGCATATTTCAGCCAGCATCTTATACAGTTCTTCAGCTAGGGAGGTCTGGCTTGACCTACAAGAAAGATTTGGGAAAAGCAATAGACCGAGAATCTTTCAACTAAAGAGGGAATTAATGAATCTGACACAAGGTTCAGATGGAGTTGCTGTTTATTTCACCAATCTCAAGACCCTATGGGATGAGCTATCCAACTACAGACCACCGTGTGACTGCACTTGTGGTGGGATCAAGACAATGAAGGCTCATCTCGATGAAGATTATGTTATGGCCTTTCTAATGGGTCTCAATGAATAATTTTCTGCAATCAGGGGTCAAGTGTTACTCATGGACCCTTTGCCATCAGTTCACAAGGTATTTTCACTCATAGTTCAGGAGGAAAGGCATAGATCCATGGTTCTTGCTGCCACACAAGGGCCTGATGACCTCATTGACAGCATGGCTATGATGGCTGTAAGGACTCATCAAGAAGCATACAGAAAAGGAGTTCAACCTCAGAAAAGGGACCAGAACAGGTCATTATGCACTCACTGTCAGAGAAAAGGCCACACAGTAGAGAATTGTTATCAACTCCATGGCTATCCCCCAGGGTTCAGGGCAAACCAGAAATTCAAAGGCAACAGAGTTAATCAAGTCCTGACAGCTCAGGAAAGTAGGCCACCCATGCTTGTGCCCCAAAGCAGTTAAAACAGAGGGGAGTCTGTGGTTCAGCTGCAGGTAACTTCTTCACAGCTAAAAAGTTTGAGGGCACTAATTAACCAATCAATGCCCAGTTCCCCTCCAGACTTTGTCGAGCCACAGCACCAGGTTGAGAAAGGTAGAGGCAACTGTTTGTCCTTCAATTTACCTTTGTTTAAAAATGAGACAGTTTGGGTGTTGGATTCTGGGTCTACAAAGCATGTCTGTGGAAACATTAATCTGCTGTCTAACCTGCATGAAATAGCACCATCTAGTGTCATACTGCCAGATAATTCTATGATTAAAGTCAATAAGGCTGGTTCTTGCATCATCAATGATTCTATCATTTTGACTGAAGTATTATTCATCCCACAGTTTCATTTTAACTTGATCTCTGACATCCACTTGGCTAGTAGTCTTCATTGCAGGTTTATTTTTTAGACTAACAGCTTTATGATACAGGACAATTCCCTGCAGCTGATTGGCAGGGGTAGAAAACTTGCTGGTTTATACATACTCGAGGCAGAGTCTGTTATACAATCTTCAGTAAATGAAAACTCTGTATTCCTTAGTAAATTTTCCATAGATCTTTGGCATAGCAGATTGGGACATCCATCTGATAAGGTTTTAGACTTGCTTCGTACCTCTTTGAAACACAATGGTAGCTCTATAAGCTCTTATTGTAAGATATGTCCCATTTCTAAGCAAAAGAAACTTCCTTTTCCAAACGATAGCAAAACAGTGTGTGAGCCCTTTGACCTTGTTCATTGTGATGTTTGGGGTCCGTTTCACATTGCTTCCCACCTAGGACACCAATACTTTGTCACTGTGGTAGATGATTTCTCGAGATTTACATGGCTTTTTGTGATAAAGTATAAATCAGAGGTTCCCACAGTAATCAACTATTTTCTAGCTTTGGTTAACCTAGCCCAAACTTTTAGGGAAATGGGATCATACACCACCTCTTATGTGTCCAAACACCCCAACAAAATTCGGTCGTAGAGAGAAAGCACCAACATCTACTTAATGTGGCTAGTTTTGGTCTGAATGTGTTCTCACTGCTGCCTTTCTTATTAATAGAACTCCTTCAATTAAGTTAGGTAATAGATGCCCATATGAACTGTTGTATCAGAAACCGGTGAACTATGATATGATACGAGTGTTTGGCTCTCTATGCTTCAGTTCAACTCTTGCAGCTGGCCGAAAGAAATTTGATGAAAGGGCAAGGGAATGTGTTTTCTTGGGGTATCCAAATGGCGTTAAAGGATACAAGGTGATGGACATTAAGACAATGCAGGTCCTAATTTCAAGGGATGTCCAATTCAAGGAAGACGAGTTCCCATTCAAGGCACATCAAGCTGCATTGATCCCAGAAGATCCATTTCCCAGACATGTGCTGCCTAGACCTTATTTGTCTGGTCACGTGATGCATGTAGAATTTCTAACCCACACGAGACTGTGGCACAACCTTGCGGGCTGATGATATGGCTGCAACTCCTGAACCTGATGATATGGCTGGGAATCCTGAGCCAACTGGTCTAGCCGAGACCAATGCAACTACTGACCTATCTGAGGTTCATACAGTGGAGCAACATGAATCACCACAAGCACACAGAAAATTAGGAAGGGCACAGAAGAAGCCATCCTATTTAAATGACTACTATTGCAACAAGTTGGTTAGCAATCTGTATCCCATTTCAGAGGTTGAATCATGCAGACAATTCACAGGTTAGTATCAGACTCTTATGACTAAAATATCAGTGGCAGAGGAGCCTAGGACCTATGCACAGGCCATTGGACAGAGAAAATGGGAAGATGCCATGAAAGAGGAGTTCCATGCCTTAGTAGAAAGTGGCACTTGGTCCTTGGTGCAACTCCCTGAAGGCAAAAGACCAATAGGCAGTCGTTGGGTATTCAAGCTCAAGCACAATTCAGAAGGTGAGATTATAAAACATAAAGCCCGTTGGTGGCGAAGGGGTATGATCAGAGGGAATGGGTCGATTATATAGATACCTTTGCCCCTGTAGCCAAACCCAATACCATCAAGATTATTCTTACATTGGCAGCAAAGCAAGGGTGGAGCTTAATACAAATGGATGTGAGCAACGCATTCTTGAATGGAGACCTAACCGAGGAAGTCTATATGGACTTACCACAAGGTTTTTATAAGAACTGTGCAAGAGCTGGACCTAACAGGATGGTATGCAGACTACATAAGTCAATATACGGGCTAAAGCAATCATCGAGACAATGGAACAAGAAGTTCACCGAAGCTGTCAAGACTTTTGGCTTTATGCAAACACAGACAGACCATACCCTATTTATCAGAGGGAAGTGACAGAATCTGGTGGTTCTACTAGTCTACGTTGATGACATTGTGCTAGCTGGGCCCTCAGTCAAGGCATTAGGAGATGTAAAAGATTTTCTTCATTCCTGCTTCAAAATCAAGGACTTAGGTGAGCTCAAATACTTTCTAGGCATTGAAGTTGCGAGAAGCAGAGATGGTATATACATATCGCAGCGACAATACACCTTACAACTGCTAGAGGATACAGGATATATGGGCTCCAAACCTCTGTCCACACCCATAAGCCAGGCAGAAAACCTGACAGAATCAGATGGCGATTTATTGGATGATCAATTCAAGTATAGGCGGTTGGTTGGTCGACTTATCTACCTCACTTTTACCAGACCTGACATAGTTTTCGCTGTACATAAACTTAGTCAATACATATCAGCTCCAAGAACTGTCCACGTGAAGGCTGCACATCATCTCCTTCGATACCTCAAGGCTGCCCCTGGACAGGGAATTCTTCTTGGCTCAGACCAGAAAATGGACCTAAGAGGCTTCTCTGATGCGGATTGGGGAGCTTGCAAAGATACTAGGAAATCTGTTTCAGGGTATTGCACATTTATGGGTGATTCCATGATAACCTGGAAGGCCAAGAGACAAGCAACTGTGTCCAGATCCTCCACAGAAGCTGAATATCGAGCTTTAGGGTCCTTAGTGGCTGAGATACTATGGATTAAGCGCCTCTTGGCAGAATTAGGAGTTGGTGTACATCAGGCCCCAGTTGTATATTCTGATAATCAGTCGGCCCTAAAGCTTGCCTCCAATCCTAAGTTCCATGAGAGGTCCAAACACATTGAAATCGATTGTCATTTCATCAGACATCACCTCTCGAATGGTTCCATCAAACTGCTCCCGGTAAGGTCTGAACATCAACTCGCTGATGTCTTTACAAAGGCACTTTCAGGTCCTACATTGCGCCAGTTTTTAGTCAAGATGTCTGTTTTAAATTTATATCATCCATTCTTGTGGGAGGCTATCAGATCATAGAGAGCAATCAGGTCACTCTGGGCAGTCTGAGTATGGTTAGTGATTTCTTATTGATATTGAAGTCTACACGCGGGAATTGAAGTTCAGCTGCTGTTTAAAGCCTTTCACATAAGTCGCTGAAGATTTTTAATAAGTCGCACCTCACACTTATAGAACCGCAGTTGTCAGCGACGTTTTCTTCACATAAGCCAGATGGTGGCTGTTGTCGTTAATCAAATAGGCGTGCGCGGCTTTGAATATAAATTGATTTCTTTTACTCAGTTTTTTTTATCAGAGTTCTTTTTCACTTTTCATCTCTGTAAATTTCTCTGTGATCAATAAGAGCGAAATCCTTTTGCACCGTGGACGTAAGATTCATAGTCTCGAATCTGAACCACGTTATATCATCGCGTTTACAAAGCACCAAATAATCGGATTTTCAATCGATCGGTTTCTTGTTAATTCCAATAGAATTCCACTTCTACATATTATGATTAACTTGAAGTTGTCATATTATGGCCTGGGTAATGCTTTTGGAGTACAACACCAATTTCACTTCACTAATTTATTTTACAAATGCATCTCTACTATGTTGGGCTTTTGGGTATGGACTAAGAGAATTTTCCAACGGCTATCACATTGAGATTAAGAACACATGCCTCGTTTGGTTACAAGGCCTATATAATAGCCCATCATAAATTATTTATTATAAGCCCAAGATAGGATGTCTAATAACGGACTGGAATATTAAACTCGAGCTGGAATTATAGAAATCGAACACTATATTAGCTACTATTACTTAAATTATCTGGGCTTATAGAAGACAACGAACGAGCCGGCAATGTATAAGTTTAGTGGACTACTCAATTTATTGTCGAACCAAATGAACTTTTTAGTTATGGATTAATATAATTTTTATTTCCCATATTATGCACCAAATGATGCACAATAATAACGGAAGCCTTCGATAATTTTACAAGCAAAACCTTTAAAGAGAGCTAATGTTAGAGAGTAGTATAGAGGAAAGTTCTTTCTAAAAACCTTTCTCAGCGTTTGCATTGTGCGCCAAGCATGACGTTGTATTTAGATGAATGACTAAGAATGATACTCTCGTAAACTCTTCCAGATTTCACACTTTGTGCTCCATTTTTACTTGGTAAGTGCTCAGATTCAGACAACTATAAGCAGATTCAGACATCGTTTTACCGCATAGCCGACAAACGACCAAAAACAAATATTGTCGTGGCACTCTCCTGGGAATGAATTATAAGTGAATAGTGAAGAAATACTAGGATGAAACTTAGGACTCATTTGATATCCATGTTTATAGATTACATGGGTATAAGTTATTTGTGTATGGTTATACAAGGATTTTCTTGATATTGTATTTTAACATGTTTGATATGTGTATATTAATTATTTGTGTAATGATATAAACTGTGATATGTTTGAAATGTGTATGGATCAATGTTGCAAAACTCGCTAGGCGCTAGTCGGGCGCCCGGTAGGGGCCTAGCGCCTAGGCGGGGAGTAGGCGGTTTCTAGGCGGAAATTAGGCGGTATACCTATTTTTCATTTACTTTTTATTCCCGTATATCATTTATACAAATATTATATGATGCATCCAAATTTATCAAAAATATATTAATACATTTGTTCTTGATATAGAATAAATCGACCTTGTAATATTTAATTTAAAAGCATATATTTGATATTATTGTGGATATTTTGTATTTAATATTATATAAAATTGTATTGGGCTTTATAATCTTTATCAAATAGATATTTTTACCATTAATACTATACCCAACCCAATAAAAGACAAGCCCAATAACTTAAGCCCAACCATTAAACCCTAATTGTTTTTTCTTTACGCGCCTCATCGTCTTCTTCCCCATCTTCTCTCAGCTAAGAAAGAAAAAACCAGAACCCCATATCATCTTCTATCTTATCTCAGCTAAGAAAAAAAATCAGAACCCGATACGGCGAACCATGGCTGCGACTGTGAAGACTGAGGTTGCGACGGGCAGAGGCTGCGCGAAAGGCTGAGGAGCAGGCGACGAGTAGTCGGACTAAACTCGGGAAACTCGGCGACTAGGCGGCCTCGGCGCCGAGTAGGCGGCTCCGGCACCCAGAAAGGCCGATTAGGAGGTTCTCGCCTCGGCCCAGGCCCGCCGAGCGAGTTTTGCAACAATGGTATGATTAGTGATACGCACCTGATAACCACCTTAAAGGTGGGTATGCATATACAAAGCTTATAACCAAAATCATTGTAATAGACGTGTATGAAGATGGTATACATATACAAGGCTTATAACCAAAATCATTGTAATAGACGTGTATGGCTATACACAGATAACAAAAACGATGTAACTTATTCATACACACCCCATAACTATCTATACCAACCTATCAAACGACCCCTTAAGTGTAAGGATAATTTATAAGTTTAACATATCGAAACCCCATGGGGAAATTGCCTCGCTTTTAATCTGTGTTGGCAAATAGTGAAAAAAAAAACCCATGCCTCAATATGTACTTCAATTGCAAAACAAATAAAAAAGATAAGAAAAGAAGTTCAAAGCCAATCGATGCATGCATCAGAAAAATATGCTCTGAAAGATGTTCAAAGACAAATCATAAATCCCAGACACAACAGAAGCACTGTCTCATAAACCATAAATCTCAGAAACAGCAGAAGCAAATAATAGTCTCATAATTCGAAAACAAAGGATAGAAACGACGAAATAAGTCACAAAGGGCGTCGAAAGCACTATCGACGTGGACTGTATAGCCCACTGTAGCTCACCAGCGGGCGGGGATCAACTTTAGGAGAAGCCAAAGGTACCACCCTCCTTCTGCACATTAATTTTTTGCAAAAAAAGAAAAAAAAATCAGAATCTCAGACAGCCTCAGAAGAGCAAAAGACATGAAACTAAGGACTCAATCGAATAAGACCAACAAAGCACAGACACTCTACGAATGCACGACAGATAAATGGGAAGAAAGAGGTGATAAGCTATGTCTCAGATAGAGTTTGCTGATAAGTTTGTAATCCATCCAACTCAGCAATACTGAAGATGGAACCTTGAGATTAACAGTTTTGAAGAAGCTTCACATGGGAAGAAAGAACCATTGGGTTCCCAGACACTTAAAAAGAGTTACAACGCGTACCTCCTATTAGAAAGAAACATACTGAAACCAATGGGATTGTTTGATTTTTCTTTTTTCTCTCTCCATGTGGACAACAAACTCAACAATCAACATATCTCTTGTCTTGCACTAGACACATGGAAGATAAAAAGATAAAGCAAAAGCGGTGTTTACCCCTTATATGGAAGGATCAGAGGGGTGTAATGCCCATATGGTCCAAAATAAGGAGTTCGACGGTCGGTGCATTTGGGCTCGACCTGTAGGCAAACATACATATAATATTATATATATGGGTTAAATGAGATATGTTCGTGAATGTTCAGAATGTGCAAAATTAAGACCCTCAGTTGTCGACCATGTAGCTCTGATCCCCAGAGTGTAAGTGCTCTCCACATCGAGCCGACTTCTTCGAACTCGACGAAAGCGAAGCCTCTTGGTTGAACGTGCCTATCAGTCATTATGATCACCTTTTTAATGGAACCGCAAGCACGAAAGTGATCGTGCAACTCAACGGGTTCGCACGAGTGATCCAACTGCAAATTTATTTAGCAAAAACTTCAAAAAAGGTAAATATTTCCAATGACGTATGAAAAGTCTCAAAAGTTGCTGCATATGTTAGGCAAACATTGCACAATATTGCAGACAGAAATCCACGAGAATGACAAAACAACACATGTTGCCAGAAAGATATTACAAAATTCTGATTTTAACAGTGTATGTTATTCTAAGCCTTTTCCAGACATACAACAGAAATACACTTAACAGCAAACGAAGAGGTCCAAGAAACTCACGTTGCCAACATAAACAGACCGTCTGTCCCTCTCTTTTCTTTCAGCTAGAGTTTCGCCAGCCAAATCTTCTGCATACCCAAATAAGATGTCGTCAATCAATCACAAGTTAATTAGCCTTATTGGCAGAACGGTCATGAATGAAACTGTACATAGAAGTACAATATTTATAAATATCTGCTCAATTAGCACGTGAATGAAAGGATAAACTGACAACTTCTGGAAAATTCATGTCTCAACAACACTAGATCTGGAACAAACAATAACAAAAATAGCTAACCATAAACAGTTCAATTACTTCACTCACAAGACCAATACTTTCTACATTAATCAGATCAAGTGCATTAACGTTTCCTCGTTAAGTGCATAAAATTTAGGCGAAACGTTACCCAGAATCCCGAGAGATCTATTAACACACGTTTAAACAACATGAAACATATCTAAACTCGGCAAAAATAAAACAACCAAATTAACATCGATTCGAAATGGAGTTCTAGAGGCCTTAAACATGAGAGGGAAGGCAAGAAATTCCCACAAAAACAAAGAAAGGAGTTAAAATGGATGAAAAACAAAGCGAACATACTGCTGCGTGACGAAAACGAACGAAGAGGATGCCTCATTCTAGCCAAACACAAGAATAGAACCAGCAAAGAAAATGATGAGGAAAATGAGGAAGCTGCTAGGGTTTTCGACAACCAGGGTATGGATGAGGAAATTGAGGAATGTGGATAGGTCCTATATAAATATACGGGCCCACTGAAAACCCAATGACGGATAGCAACACCGTGTTTTTTATACACGTGGCAGAAGAAATAAATTGTGTGTCGCATTTGTTTTTATTTCCACATAACACAAATGCACTCCCCACACATGTGGAAATGAGATAGCGATGGCCACATGACCGATTTCAAGTTATTACCTGTTTCGTTACACTTTTGAAGGCAAAAATATCTTTCAGCCCCAATGAACGCCAGCATTGCCACTGTAATGCTTCTTAGCATGAAAATCCTATAATGATCCACAATCCCCAGACTCAATGGATCAAAAATTAAAACTAACGCCCGATATTCAGGCTATACTACAAGACATAGCACTTGATGCCAGAACAACTCATAACTGCCTCGTAAGAACAAGGTAAGTGTCCCTGTGGAACAAAACTAACAGGGCACGGAAAGCTTTTAAACCCAGTAAGCTTTCCGCCTTTTCGTTACAAACCGCTCCACTCTTAAAGATAACCACACCAAACAAACCACTATTCATTGTTACAAGAACAACAAGGCACACAATATCCATCCTAACAGGCACAAACCACCAATAAAATGCATAGCAAGCGAGAAATTCAAGTAAGACATTGTGACAAGAAGGCACACCAATTCTATCCTACAGACACCAAATTCCAAGAAAAGACAAACCTACCCACAAAAAATGCATAGAAAATGAGACGGATTAGTCTAACAACAGAAGTATTCATAAATCGACAGCTCAATATCTAGCCTGCCCTCAGTTTCTTTCTAAACCTTGTGTCAGGATTAGCCTAGCAACATAAGGTAAAGACCAGACCCGGTAATGCACAACAGGATAACATCAACATCCATGTCAGAAATGTCGTTTTACTAGCTTATTGGCATCATATGGATTAGGAGCAGAATTACACAGATGTTCATGTTTATGATTTTGTTTCTGTCCTTACTTAACAACTCTTACATATAATGTGAGTGATTACTCAATGAAAAGCACGAAAGAAATTAACTAAATCTCCTTTACCTCTTCTTTGGTCTCTGTTTATTCTTTTCTCTCCTTATTCTTCTGTTCATCTATTTTTGTGCTTTGCATGCTTGTTACATGTCATTGATCTGAGTAGTGCCAAAGTTGTGCATGAATCAACCATAATATTCGCAAAAAATAGTAAGAATACCAATCAAATTTAGTTTGGGATCTTACAACTAGTATCAGACAGTGGATCCTTGGACAACAACAGCTTCTCTGCAACTTCATTTGTTGCAAATACAACGGCTTCTCTGCTTAGATGACTGAAGGAAGAGCTGTGAGAGAAGCAAATGAACAACAACTTCACAATCAAATTAATAAAAGAGATTCTGTCACCTTACAACTCCAAGAACATGTTTGAAGCCATATCCAGAAACAAAACACCCTAGAAACTACTGTGCTTACAAAACACTGTCAACAATATTGAACACAACATCCAGCTTTTATAACAACAAATCAACAACCAAAACTTTCATAACCAACAATCTTTATACCAAAAGTCCATACTAGGAAAATACTTGGAAAAATAGCATGAAAAGCATCATCCTCACAGCCAAACCCCAAATTATTCTTTCATATGAAAATCTAAACCACGTAAACACACTACTTCATGGCTCCTTGCCTAAGCTGGAATCCCCTAATTACGGAAACAACCCAAGAACATGGCGAAGAAGATGTTACAGCTACTTTCACAAATTGAATTCAGTCAACGAACATCAGAAGGGACATATAGCATCCATCTATCTAAGAAGGGAAGGCTAGTTATGGTACGAATGATGCTGGGAAAGAGTTTCTCTTACATGGCAAGAGTTCTCTGGAGCTATACTTGAGATGTTTGACAAAATTGAACTAGAAATGATGATGGTAGGGGAGTTTCACAGATTATCAAACAGCCAACGTTGATCAGTATATTGATCGTTTGAAGAGTTAAAGTCTCCTATGATGTTGTTTGACAGGAGCAGGACACTATGAAAAGCCTATTTCCTAGCCAGCTTCATAAATGGAAGCAATGAAGAGATCAAGGGTGACGTGATAGCCCTGAGGGCTGAGACCGAAAACATTAGAACGAGCCATTCCTTGATAGAAGGCAAAAAATTACAGTATAAGCTACGAGTCACTACCAACAATAAACACCACTCTCAAGCCACGCCACCATTTAAACCACCTAACCTATACCCTACACATCAGCCTCCCCAAAACCACCCCGCAGCAACCCGGTATCACATAGAGAACTACTGACAGCAGCTGAAATGATGGCTAGAAAAGAAAGAAACTGTCGGAAACCTCTCATATACTCACCAGCTCCTAACTTGAAAGCCTATCGCATTAGTCAAGTTCTCACAACCTCTTCTTCAAACTCGCATGCTCCTTCACCGCATTAGTCAAGTACAACCAAATGACATTCTAGCTAAATTCAAAACTTATGCAAGCTAATCCCCAAATAAAACGTAACTATGAAATGGATCCAATTCGATGCCTCTGGATAAAGTTTGAGAACCTTCTCCCCCCTTCGCTTCTACTTTCTACAGGTTTGGAGTTTTATGTTGGATTTTCTACTAGGGAAATCATAGTAAGTTATGGTTGTAACCATGGGCTTACATCCAAGTTTGTGTAATGGAAAAGATGGAAGACAGTCTGATCAGTCTAAAGAATTGCAAGACTTGTTCGCTAATTTAAGAGCTCAATTTTCGGAGTACCCACATCAGTTGAATGGATAGAGCAAACTCGTTTAGGTTTAGTTATTAGAATAGATATACATTTGGCAGGATTCTTGTAAAGAAGTCCCACTTTCCTCGAAACTGCAACTAACTTTCCTTGTCAAAAGACCCGCTTCACTCACTCCTAAAGAACAACCACACAAGAAAAACCGCTATTCATTGCGGACAAGAATTGCACACCATTTCTATCCTAGCAGGCAGGCACAAAATCCCATTAAAAGCCAAAGTACCTAAAAATTTTGCATAGCAGGCGAGGAAACAAAGACAACTCAGACAAGTACTCATTAAATCTACAACTCAGATTAAGCGTATTTACTACAAAATTACGCAAAGCTAATCCTCAAACTAAACTAAATGCATTTAATCTTAGACTTGGAACCATTCTCAACTTCTGCCATCAAATCTGACTCCATATAAACTTTTCATCAAGGGTAGGTTAGATAGGTAAAGACTACAGAATTACACTGTGTACGCAGCCGATGAACCCCTAGGCTCATCGCAATTCATATAACACTCAAAAAACGTTAAGCACGTATTTTTTTACGTACCTAAGTAAACACAAATTAAAATGCTTAATGACCCACAAAAATCCCCAAACCTACACACACTAACAACCTCCTCTTCAAGATATCACGGCTCGCCTCATCCTTCTCCTCGCTTTCTTCCATGGCTACCATCGCCGTATCCGTGTCGGAAGCTCGAATTCAGAGCAACAACCCCCACGTGGCAAACCTGCGCAAAAGAATCGACAAACCAACCCTCCACGGCAGCGCGTGGGCCCCAACTCCTTCACTTCACGCCAAGACTTGTACTACAAAATCAGACTGAGGAGGACTCTGTGGTAACGAGACATACAACAGCATCTTCGTGGGAGATGTGCGTTAAGCCTGCGAAATTTCTATACCTACCTACTTTCTCCATCGCCCTCGATTAATATCCCAATTTCTGATAAATTGTTCAGCTTTAAAACAACCATATGTATTGTTATGATGGAGAATAAAGAGAAATATGTGGAGTGTTTGTATTTTACCCAAACCCACAACTATGTAAATCTGTGAAGGCTACCCTACTTTTTTTTCTAATAAGTGTAATAAAAAACATATGTAAACTAGCGCAAAGTTGAGTCCGAGCTTCCAACAGGTAAAATAACTAATAAGGTAGCTAGAATATAAACCGAATCAAATCAAATATTAAATATATATTATCCAATAGATTCTTCATGCACACGCTAACGCTGCATATACTACGACGAATTCATTTCAATTCATCTACAGTAGCGTTTCACTATGATTCCAAACACAAAGATCTCACACACAAAACATATCATTACCATAATAATATCATATCATATATTAAGAATTATGCGTCTAAAAGAAACACTTGGACACTGCTCGCCTTCGCCACGTCACAGATCGGACACTTCTCAACAGCCTCGCCGCACTCCTTACACACCGCCACGTGTCGGCAAGGCATAAGCATCACCACGGCCATCTTAACCTCGCATGCCCTGCACTGCAGCCCCTCCACCGCCGGCGAAGGGTCAGACGACGACTCGGCGTCGTCCCTGCGCGCCGCTCGAGCCACGTCGATCTTCGCCCTAAGCCCATCGCAGACTTCCCTGTAATACCTCAGCTTCCTCTGCAACTTGTCGGCTTGGCTCCTATGGTGCTCTGTTAGGGAAGATAGGTTTTCGAACATCGCCGTCTTAAACTGAAGCTCGCCCTCTTTCTCACGAAGCTTCGCCGACGCTTTTTCCTCGGCTTCCCTTTGCTGCTTCACCAGCCATTCCCTTAGTTGTTCGCCCTATATAATATATATATAAACACAGAAGATGAATATGGTAGATAGAGAGAGAGAGGGAATAAATTGAATCGTTTTTTATTACCTGGGAAACGATGATTTGGTCCATTTCGGACCGAGGCGGCGGCGGGGGAGGGAAGTGGGGTTGTTCTTCGATGGAGTTCATTAGTGCTAAGAAGGAGAAGGGTCTGACGACGGCGGCGGCGTTCAGTATGTTCTGGACGTGGTGGTGGTGGTCGGGCTGGAACGGCGGCGGGCGGTTCAGGTCGATTTCAGGGCGGCGGATTAGGTCGGGGCTCATCGGCCTCGCCGTGGAAGTTTCCCCGGCGATGGGCATCTTCGTCGTCCTTCTATCTTCTTCATTGGCTGCAAATGAGTTTTTTCGAACTGTAATTGTTAAATGAACTTGTTAAGAAAAAAAAGGGAAATTAATGGGAAAAACATACGTCTGTTAAAAGGCGAAGACATTATGAATAATTAAAGAAACAAGCGATTTGTACTGTGATAATGAGGAAATGAGAAATCGATAGGAGGTATTTATTTATATTATGCAACTGTTGAGGAAGAATGCAACTGTTCGTAAAGCGTGTTTTTCTTTGCCGAATTATGCCACGTGTCCTACTAACAGGCGCCAATCATATTTCAAAAAGAAAAGTAAATAAAAATATTAATACTAACAGCCGCGTAGTAACCAACGGCCCACTAACACCCAAGCCCAAATGTAAAAAACTTATACTCCATCGGTCTCAAATCATTTTATACATTTTACTATATCGGACGTCTCGTTCCCTTTTATCCATTTCCTTTTATAGCAAAAAACTACCACAAACAATCAATATAATAATATTAAATACTCTTAAAAGATGTGTCCAAATATACACTTTTTACCAATATTCAGTTTCTTAAAAACTGCGTCGTACCCCAAATGTCCATAATGCATTGGGACAGAGGGAGTAATAAATTACTACACGTTCCACTATTTCGACATTTAATACCAAAAACTTTGCTTAATCCTCAATTTAAATTATACTAGTATTCTTTGCACATTCAAATGCGGGGGAATTTGACATTGATTCGTGCCACGTCAACAGCCCACATCGACATTTGAGGTTATGTCATTTTAATTAACACATTTTAGGTGCCATTGATCAACATTTCGGAGGCAAATGTGGCATGTTAACTTAATATCCTTCATTGATACGTAACATGTGTTATATAAGACGTTAATGTGCCACATTAGCATCCGAAATGTTGATCAATGGCACCTAAAGGTGTTAATTAAAATCGACATAACCTCAAATGTCGATGTGGGCTAGGGGTGTTGATTCGGTAATAACTGAACCGAACCGAACCGAACTTTCGGTTAACCGAAAGTTCGGTTCGAGAATTTCATAAACCGAAAACCGAACCGAAACAATTCGGTTCGGTTTCGGTTTTTACCGAATTTTTTTCGGTTTGGTTCGGTTAACCGACCAAAAAACTGAATTTTTAATAAAAAAATAAAAAAAAACAATAATATTAATATGATTATAATTATATATTTTTATTATCATATTTTTATTTGTATAAATTTCATTTACCCCATATTTTCCATACTTTAGTAAATATAATAATTTTATTTATATTATAAATATATATTATCATATATATATTTGAAAATTTATGATTTACCTAATATTTTCCCCTCCATAATTAAATATGGTGGGTATATTATTAATTTATTAAATAAGACATATAAAAATATATCATTATATATTTTATATAATAATATATATGTATTAAAATTTAAAAAAAAAATTCGGTTATTCGGTTCGGTTCGGTTTACCGAGGTAAAAAAACGAAACCGAACCGAATTTTTTTGGGTTATCAAAATACAAACCGAAAACCGAACCGAAACACTTCGGTTCGGTATTCGGTAGGAACTTCGGTTTCGGTTCGCTTCGGTCGGTTAACCGACATTTGAACACCCCTAATATGGGCTGTTGACGTGGCACGAAGCGGTGTCAAATCAACTGGTGCCCACATAAGGTGAGCACCATAAAATTCCTCTTCAAATGCGTTTACATATATAAATATGGAGGAATTTTATGGTGCTCACCCTATATAAATACGTGAGCACCTTATGTGGGCACTTGCTGATATGGCACCGATTCGTGCCATGTCAACAGCCCACATCGACATTTGAAGTTATGCCGTTTTAATTAACTCCTTTTAGGTGCCATTGATCAACATCTCGGATGCTGATGTGGCATGTTGACTTGATATATTTCATTGATACGTAACATGCGTTATATAAGGCGTTAATATGCCACATCAGCATCGAAGATGTTGATCAAAGGCACCTAAAAGGTGTTAATTAAAACGACAAACCTCAAAGTATAGTTAAATTTATGCCTTTAAAATTGTCAATTGAAATTATAATTTAACTATAATTATGTATATATAAAATACAAAATTAAAGGCATAAAAATTAATTAAAAATAGTAATTAAATAAATAGTAATCAAAAGGATATTGGATGATTTTTTTTAAATTTAATTATTATTTTTTCGTGAAATTAATTGACCAAATGGGCAGCGGCAGGTTATACTAGCCACCACGCATAATAAAATAGAATAGATGATAAATAATAGTTTTTATCTGTTACTCAAATTAAATTTTTGTAAATAAATAAATTTATTAAAAAAATAAAGAAAAAAATCAGAAAAAACCACCCAAACACCACAGTCCACACCGAAGTTAATTTACACTAGTACTCTTTGCACACTCATGTGTGTGCAAATATAATATTAAATTTATTTTAATTTAAAATAGTTAATTGATTTAATTATGTATATATATCTTATATAATTAAAGGTATATGAATTAACTAAAAATAATAATTAAAAGATAGTCGGTGATTTTTGTGAAATTGACAGATTAATGGGCAGTTTAAAGCCACCCCTTACCCTTAATAAAATACTAGTACTTTATCGCACACTCTATGCGTGTGCTTCGAATTTAATTATATTTTACTTTATCCTTAACTTTGAGATTTATTTTTTTAATATCAAACAGATGAAATAAAATTTTTAACTATATAAAAGAAAAATTGATGTTTAGGGATGTATGTATAATAATAAAAAATGTTAAAGTAAAATGAAAATATTAAGGTAATTAAATAAAAAATAAAGGGATAAAATTGCAAATAAATATGACAGACCAAATTGGCAGTTTTTTCCCACCTCACACCCTTATTGACTTAAATGTGTGTGCTATATAATATATGTATTAAAAAATTATCGACTGAAAGTATAAAGGCAAGATTGAGAATATCAAAATATCTTTTAGTGAGTGCTTTTTAAACTATTTAATATTACTTTTTAATTTAATAACTGAGAGACCAGTGGCAGTTATCCTAAAGTTGACGCTTAATAAAAGAGTACAGATATCTGGAATAGAATTTCAAAACGCAATCACATTCTATAATAAAAATCATCATCCTACTCGATTCTAACATTCCGATCTGCATCGAAGAATCTAGCTTGCTCTTTGTTCTAGGAAAATAGGCCAACATCCATAATTTCATTTTTAACTAGCACTTCATATTTTTTAACTGATTTATTCTATTTTTCTTTCTTATTATTTTGCAATAGGTGCTCGATGGGTGCAACCATGTTCTTTCAAGCCAATTGAACACTCGGATACAAGTGAGTATAGTCCACATTGCTTATACTTTGAGATTGTATCAGCCAAATTTTGCATGAATTTACTTACCTGTCTTCGAAACTATACATAGTTACCTCGTGCAATGCAATGCAAGGATAAAGAAACTAGTATCTACTGCGTTCATTTTGAAGGATATCTCAAGATAAAGCCTCTTTTATCTGTTTTAATCTTGTTTGCTTTTAAAATATCCAAATGTATACGGCCCGAGACAAATCAACGGCCCGCTGTAATAATCCATCAAGCCCATTATAAGTCATCCAAGGTTTTTAGGCAAGATAACTTATCAATCAAACGTACTAATTACGAAATTACGAAATTGCCCTTAAAACATAGAAATAATCTAACCCCCTTCATTGCCCACAAAAGCTCCATCTGACAATCTACGGTGACCTAAATGGAGACACACTATAGCAGCTCCTCCACGGAGGTGACGAACGATGATGACGCCAAACTTGATAAAGTCGGTGAGGTACTTAAACGAAAGTACGAGCGAATTTCTTTGCCTGAAAGTCTTAATTCATTCTTTTGAGCTTGAGCAGTCGAATGATGAGGAGACCCAATTTCCAGCGCAGTTGGAGCTTTTTTTTTAGTAATCGGCCGTAGCTCCCGCAAAGAAGATAATCGGGGAACAAGAAATCAATGGGAATGTGGATATTGAAGTTGAGTCTAGTTTAAAAGCAACATCGATCTGGAGATTTTCATGGTAGAGATGGGCATATTTTCAGGTTACAGACGTTTATGGTTTCGAAATTTTCATCTCGAGCGCCTGATGCGAAGATCTCCGGCGAACAAGAGCAAGGAGGGGTTCACTGTGGTAAGGTGAGTTTAGTGTTGATTTGTTGAAGGTCATCATAATAAACATGGTGGAGATGCTCATATTGCGGTTGGGTTGTGTGATGAAGGCTTTTGATTATAGGCAATACATAGGTGAAGTGGTGAAGGTGTTGGAGGCGATCTGATTACACAGATCTGCTGCTAGAAAATGACGTTGAAGGTTGGCGAAGGTGCTAGGAGTCGAAACAGTGTAATGTTAAAGAGGCTAATTTTGTAAATTCACATGTTTAGAAGTAGACACGATTTTCTTATTTTGGTAAGCATTGTTGTAAACTGAACAAATGTAAAAAATGTTACCCCGAGATTATTATGTCAATGGTCAAGATAAATTATCTCAAGACGAAGTTATATAGGCTTTTCTCATCTTATAAACTAAACACAGCATAAATTCGATGGGTTAGAGAATTGTGCCACGCGTCCCAGAAACGGAGTTTATTTACTTAAACGATAACAATTTTATTCTTAATTGATTAATTCCTATTTTACCTTTAATATTTTAATTTATCACAAATTTTTCCTTAATTAAAATTTTATTTATTAAATAACTTAATTAATAATATAAAATGTTCAAAATATAAAATAAATTGATACATTCAGGGCCCTAGCTAGCTTCTATGAGGCGAGTGAGGCGGTTGCCTCGGGCACAACTTTCGAAGGGGCCCAATATTTATTATACTTATATATAATATATATGTATATACTATATATATATATATATATATATATATATATATTAGTCCACATTAATTTTTACGGACAAAAAGTTAGTGATTGGGGCCCGGAAAGGTAAATAAAATTCTTGTTATATCTCATATTATAACTTAAGTGAGATAAGAAAGGGAGGATTTTTTTATTAATTTGAGATTTTTTAACCAAATGTTGGTCAATTTTGAAAAAAAAATAAAAATAAAAGAAAATTCGTACCATATGAACACATGATTTTAACCACTTTTACACAAGTTATGTTATTTAAAATTTGTTCCTCTTAATTCTCGTCTTAAGCGTAACATTTTAACTTCAATACAATTTCTTGAATATTTTCAGCAATTGCAAGTAGCTTTCCTTTAGGTGCGATTCTTATTTCCTCTTATAGTGCATTCTAAATGTCTATTATGAGTTCGATGGATTACCCCAGTGAAGTAGATTATGTGATTTTAGTTTTTTTCTTTGCAACAAGATTATGCAAAATTTGATCAATATTTTTGCCATAAAACATCTAGATGGTTTTAAATTTACGGTTTAAATATAAGTTACATTTACGGCTAAATTTATATTATATTACGAAATAAAATTACTTAAGAAGGATTTAGGGTCCAAATTTCGAGATTCGCTTCAGGTCCCGACTACTTCAGCTACGGGCCTGGATATATTTGCACATACATTGTGTGTTATCTTCGTATGAACATGTAACGACCCTCACTTTTAAAATAAAAATAATGGCGGATTTTCCACAACGAAAACCGCGGAAGACCCAATTAATAAAAATCTTTCTGCAAAATACAATATATTACGGCGGAATAAAAGTATTTTACACGCGCAAACGGTTCACACACGTCATATTTAACAGTCACACTCAAATAGAATTTATTGACACACAAAACACACTGAAACCTCTCCACAGGTCACATCCATGTACCGCCTTGCCCTCAAAAGACCACGGAGCAGCGCCACCAGCCTCATTAATTTTTACGTGGTTCCACGTCAGGTTCGTCAGTACCTACAACACGTAAACTGAGCTCTTTGCCCAATAGATGAAATAATGCATGACGTGCACCCAAACCCAAACCCCGTATCTCACATATAATGCACGCTCTTTCTTTTCTCACGTAAATCTCTCATTCACACATTAGGGCCCTAGGTTAGACTCGACACCTCGCATGCCATTCACAATGACGGTAGCCTACTCTGGAAGTTCACGCCAGGTCGCTCCTTCCGTATAATATATAAGACGGTCGAACCTCGGGAAGTTCACGCCCGGGTAGACAAAACGTTCGCATCTGTCTAGTTGATAGAACGCTCACACCTGTCTGCCGTCAGGTGCCATATTGAGTACTAACCCCGACTCTTCAACGAGCCAGCATTCACAAAATCATTATTTACCCCACTTAAGAAAACGTTACCGTCTCCAATACGGTACGCACGATATCAGTTCATCAACGACCCATGCGGTCTAAACTTCTCTCGTTCTAGTATGAAATGCACGTGACAGATAAATGCATGATATACAAAATTAATTTAAATAAAATAAAATATTCACATATTTCACGTAAAACATGCAAGCGTGAAAACAAATAAAGGCATACAACACATAAAAGCACATAATAGTTTACGTGTCGTATGTGAATATTTCACCTACCTGTCCTCCTGTTTTAGTCAACCACGATACCCGGTGGAGTCCCTATAGTTCAAATCTCAGAATATTAAAATATTATCTTCTTAGTATATTTTCTAAATCTTGTAAATCTAAAATTTTTGAACCTAATTATCGAAAATTCATACATACTATACTACTCTTGGAATCACTAAAACTACTCCATAATAAACTAATCACATGCTTAACAACTCTTGACAATATTAACATATTGTAAACTTAAATGCTTCTACTATAGTTCTAATACAAATCAATAAATCATACGAATATCATATAAGTCATGCATATATTATTTTACATTCAACATCCATACAAGCATAATCACACACCCATATTCATAGTTTATAGCTTATATATGACACCCCAAACGCTATTATTTATCTAGTAGACCAACCTAACCCCAAGAACTAGACTACACCCTAGGCTTTTAATTATTCCCTCAATTGCTTCGACAATTGTCCCAACTCACATACAACACTAATGATATATCTAGAATAATATATTCAATTTAACCCTTAGGTTTCCAACCCAAATAATACTTTCAACATCCTATAACCACATATGACACCTAAGTTACGAACACATCAAATAAATGTCATGTATTTCATCTTAGGCAAAGGAAGTCACATAAAACATATTTCCAAAATTGAAGAACCTAGTTTACTAACAAATTCGACACTTCCCCATTATTCTTATCAGCAAAGTATCAAAACTTCTAAATATCATATGTTCTAATTTAATACTGATATCCATATAATAAGCACATCAACGTTCCCAAGATCTGAGAAAACTCTAACATGTAGATTACGGGAATCTTATATGATCCACATTAAGCACGTAATGAAAGTCATGAAACCTCGTAAACACTTCGAAATATCCTATATGCATTTCTTAATCACGTTGAAAACATATAACCACAATAAATTAAGTATACTAAGCATAATAGAGGTCATATACCTTACCTCAAATCGAATTTGCTTCTTGTTGGAAATTGAGTTTTGGTGAAATCTCCCCTCTCGTTTTCTCCTCCACCTCACTTTGTTGTATGAGGTTTAGTTTATAAAATAGAGATATATATCAAGGTATTGGAAACTAGTGAATGATTGAACAAGTGAGGATAACGATTTTCAATAAGTTATTTTATTGTTAAAGTTACCTTCCATCTTTGAAGCTTTGAAATGAATTATTTTCCCTTAAGTCACTTTCATGTTTCTCATTTAGTTAATGTATTCGATAGTTGTGAATACATCCTATTTGCTGTTCTTCTTTCACAGAATTTTCTTTACTTGTTCATGATATGGACATTTCCATATTGTGAATTATTGGCCAACATGATGATGATGATAGGTTTGTAACATACACATCACTTTAATTATGGCTAAGCTTAAAGTAACGAAAGTGTTCCTCATATTAGGTAAACCTCACTTTCGTATAATAGTTTATTTATAAAATTTTAATTTATCTCACTAATATAAATATATATATGATGTAATGATAACTATTGTTATTACCATTTTTATTATTACCACTTTATCTTATCATCCCTTGAATTCATATCATGAAGACACATGTCTTTGAGAAATAGACATGTTAATCTTAGAGCATGCATTAAGACGTGCATTACTACTTATTATTATTATTATTATTATTATTATTAATATTTATTATAAGGATTAAATTCTAATCGTTCCACATGTGGCTAACAATAGGTTTATTGTGAAAATAATTACATGTGTATAGGTAATATATTTACTATAATGCTCTTTTACGTTATTTCCTAGAATAATATTAATAACTAAAGCCATAAATTGATTAACCTTCTAATGAATAATCTTAACACATATTTTCTAATTTCAATGTACGTAACAACTACTCATCGTCCTTAGAGTTCAATATATCGAATTCTTCCTTAATAGTTTCTAAATTATACTATTACACTGTTAATAATAGTAAACCCCGTATTAAATTTTACGGGTATTACATTCTCCCCCCTTAAAAGAATTTCGTCCCCGAAATTATACCGTTAGAATAAATCGGGATAACAACTTCTCATTTCATCTTCTCTTTCCCACGTAGCCTCTTCAACTGACTGGTTTCGCCACAACACCTTGACTAAAGAAATATCTTTATTCCGAAGTTGTTTCACCTCTCTCGTTAAAATCTTTATCGGTTGTTCTTCATAAGTTAAGTCTGGCTTTAATTGTTGGTAGAGAACTTCATTCTTCAATACATGGCTCGGATCCGCAATGTACTTCCTTAATGCCGATACATGAAAAACGTCGTGAACTTGTGCGAGTGTCGCCGGTAGTTCTAACTGGTATGCAACTTCCCCAACTCGTTTAAGTATTCTGAAAGGACCAATAAATCTAGAGCTTAGTTTTTCCCTTCTTTCCGAATCGTTTCCACGCCCTTTATAGGGGATACTTTTAGAAACACCCAATCGTCTATTGCAAACTCTAGTGGCCTTCGTTGATGGTCTGCATAACTTTTCTGACGACTCTGAGCCCTCCGCATTCTTTCTCGAATTTTGGCTATTGCCTCAGTCATTTCGCGTATCATCTCGGGACCCAATAAGGTTCTTTCGCCAACCTCATCCCAATGAACTGGTGATCGACATTTCCGTCCATATAATGCCTCGAATGGGGCCATTCCTATCGTAGCGTGATAGCTGTTGTTGTAGGAAAATTCGACTAACGGTAGGTATTTGCTCCAATTTCTCTTAAAATCTAACACACGCACGTAGCATATCCTCCAAGGTTTGGGTTGTTCTCTCTGACTGCCCATCGGTCTGGGGATGGTATGCGGTACTAAATGATAACTCAGTTCCCATTGCCTTTTGCAAACTCTTCCAGAAGTTTGACAGGAATCTCGAGTCTCTATCCGAGACGATCGATTTCGGAATCCCATGAAGTCGAACTATCTCCTGAATGTACAATTCTGCATAACGCTCCAAGGAAAATGTCGAACTTATGGGTAGGAAATGGGCTGACTTGGTCAACCTAACAACTATAACCCAGATAGCATTGTGACCTTTCACCGTTTTCGGTAAACCAACAACAAAATGATGATATGGTCCGATTTCCATTCAGGGATTGGCAGGGGTTGCAACATTCCTGCTGGCCTTTGGTGCTCGGCCTTTATGAGTTGGCACGATTGACTTATAAACTCTGCAATGTCTTTCTTCATCCCAGGCCACCAGTAATTTATTTGCAGGTCTCGGTACATCTTCGTGGCGCCTGGGTGTATCGAGTACTAGGTTGCATGTGCCTCTGTCATTATTGTTCGTCGAAGTTCTTGGTTGTCAGGTACATACAATCGATTTTTATATCGAAGACTTCCGTCCTCCTTGATTTCAAAGTCGTTCGGCATTATTTGTTTGTCTTTGATCTTTATGTATAGTTCGTCTTCCTTCTGAGCTAAGGTGATCCTTTCGAGTAGTGTTGGCTGGAGGATCAATGCCGCTAATTTCGTCTCCACTTCCCCCAGCGCAACTACTTCTACTCCAAGATGGTGAAGTTCTGCATTTACAGCTTTCCTACTTAAAGCATCCGCGACTACATTTGCTTTCCCTGGGTGATAGCTAATTACACAGTTGTAGTCGTTCACGAGTTCTAACCACCGTCTTTGTCTCATGTTCAGCTCCTTCTGTGTGAAGAAATACTTCATGCTCTTGTGATCTGTAAAGATCTCACACCGTTCTCCGTACAAGTAGTGCCGCCATATTTTCAAAGCGAACACCACTGCTGCGAGCTCAAGATCGTGAGTTGGGTAATTCTTCTCGTATTCCTTCAATTGTCGGGAGGCGTATGCAATAACCTTCCCATTCTGCATCAGTACACATCCCAAACCATTTTTCGAGGCATCACTATATACTGAAAATCCTCCAGTTCCCGAAGGTGTCGTAAGGATTGGGGCTGTAGTTAGCCGCTTTTAAGCTCTTGGAAACTCTGTTCACAAGCTTCCGTCCATCTGAATGGAACGCTCTTTTTAGTTAGATTTGTGAGCGTCGAAGCAATGCTGGAGAAATCCTGAATGAATTTCCGATAATACCCAGCGAGCCCTAGGAAGCTACGGATCTCTGTGGGGGTAGTTGGTCGTGGCCAATTACTTATCGCTTCGATCTTACCAGGATCTATAGAAATTCCACTTCCAGAAACGACGTGTCCCAAAAAGGTTACTTGCTCTAGCCAGAACTCACACTTTTTAAATTTGGCATAAAGTTGTTTTTCTCGTAGAGTTCCTAAGACAATTCGTAGATGAACTGCATGTTCTTCCTTTGACTTGGAATAAATGAGGATATCGTCGATAAAGACAATAACAAACCGGTCCAGAAAATCCTTAAAAACTCGATTCATCAAGTCCATAAAGGCTGCAGGTGCATTCGTCAATCCAAAAGGCATGACCAAAAATTCATAATGGCCGTACCTCGTGTGAAATGCCGTTTTTGGGACGTCTGACTCCCGAATTTTTAGCTGGTGGTACCCCGAACGAAGGTCAATTTTTGAAAATACCTTAGCACCATGCAGTTGATCGAACAGGTCATCTATCCTAGGCAATGGGTACTTGTTCTTAATCGTGATTTTATTCAGCTCTCGGTAGTCGATGCACATCCTCATCGATAGAGCTGAAAAGTTGGGCGGGCCAGCTCATCCGGCCCGGTTTGAGTGGGCTGCCCGAAGTTGTATGGGCCGGGTTGGGCTGGCCCAAAGTTGTATAGGCTAATGAAATCTAGGCCCTAAGCCAAAGCACAGTGGGTCGGGCCAACCCGGCCCTAGCCCATGGAGCTGATATTTTTGGAACTTTTAAAATTTATTTTTGAAAAAATTCTTTTAGTTACTGTTCATCTTAATAACACAAGCTTCGTGCACTGCTAATTCAAGAAATAAACAAAAAAGTGCACTATTAATTCAAGAAATACACAAAATATTGAAGAGCTTCATTCATATGACATATATATCAAAACAATAGCAATTTAGCATCCCAAAAGAGAACATAAAAGTACTCAATAATCAGTTGAATCTTGCATAGATGCTTGCATTCCTCCTAGTTCTAATTCTGCATCCTCACCTGTACAACAAACAATTGAAATCAAAATCGATTTTAAGCTGTATTATTGTAGTGCTATATATATATGTATGTATATAACCTGAATTTTGAAAGTAACAAAACAATAAATAAATGTTAATACCTAAAGATCCAGCTCCGAGTTCGTTAAATCCATGCAACCAGTTACGTGTACAAATAAGAGATTGGACAGTTTCTGGGAGCAATGAATTCCTATATTTGTTCATAATACGACCACCGATGCTAAAAGTAGACTCCGAAGCAACAGTTGTAATTGGGATGCTCAAGATATCTTTTGCCAATAAAGCTAATTTAGGATACCGATAACTATTTATCTTCCAATACTCTAAGACATCCATAGAACTAGCATCACCTCCATTCTCCAATTATAAATCTAGTTCAGACTTACATACTTGTGAAGATTCTTGTTGTAATTCTTTACGAAAAGCCTGCAATTCACAAGAAAATAATATAATTATTCAAATAAATTATCACAAACTTCAACAAACATTACAGCAAGCAATTACCAAACTATAAACTTACATCAAGAAGTGAAGTAGATTTAGTGGTCAAAGCCTTTGAATGATGTGCATAAGAATCAGGCTCTTTCATTCCTTTTGTGGGATGTGATCAGGCGATTCTCCTAATTTTTCATAAACATCAAATAATTTTTTCAAAGCTTCTTTACCTTGTCTACCTTCTTCTCATAACATGTAGGGTCCAATTGTTTGTAACAATATCTCAAAAACTGCAACTTTGTATTTGGATCGAGGACACATCCAAATGCAAGAGTGAGAGAATAATCATCCCAATACTTACCGAATTTCTCCTTCATTTCTTTTACCATATCTGCTATTACGTTGTCTTCAGAAACCGATAGCTTTCTAAGCTTCAACTCAATACTCGCAACTTGCATGAGATAGAGGTTGGAAGTTGGATACTTTGACCCAGACATCATATTAGTGATGTCATAAAATGATTCTAACAAGTCGCACATTTTTTCCGCTATTTCCCATTCTTCTTTGGTTGGACTAACCAAGGAATTTCTACTGTTGTAGCATAATGCAGTAATTGCATTGCGATACTTTATTGCAACCACAAGCATCAAGAATGTGGAATTTCATCTAGTAGGTACATCTAACTTCAAGAAACTTCCTCCAACATCTTCCGAGTTCTCGTCTTGAATACATTTATGAAACTCTCTCATTCTTCCTTCTGAAGATCTTACATATTTGACACAATCTCTAATTCTTTTCAGCGTAATATCAGCCACTTTTAACCCCTCGTGAACAATCAGATTCAAAATATGAGCACAACATCTTATATGAAAAAACTCGCCCACACATAACAAATTGCCTTGCAACTTAAATCTTTCTTTAAGAATCTCGACCATTTTATCGTTGGAAGCAGCATTATCCAATGTAATAGAAAAGATTTGAATCTATTCCCCAAGCTTTCAACACCTCATAAAGTTTCTGAGCTAAGAATTCCCCAGTATGAGCGCCATCCAATTCAACAAATGCAAGCAACTTAGAATTCAACTTCCAACTCTCATCTACAAAATGAGCAGTCACAGTCATGTATCCTTCTACAGTAACAGCCGTCCAAGCATCTGAAGTGAGAGAAATACGTCCACGAAGAGAAGCCAACAAATGCTTCAACTTTTCTTTTTCAGTACCGTACACTTTCATGCAATCGCCTCTTAGTGTAATTCTACTAATAGGCTTGAAATCAGGATTAAGAACTCTAAATGCATCATTGATTCCTTCATAATCAGCAAAAGAAAACGGAAGATCATGCATTATAATTGCTTTGGACAATGCATCTCGAAATATCTTACCATCAAACTTCACTCTCTTCGCAGTATGATTACCAAGCAAATCACCATCATGATACTTTGGATTTTTCAAACAATTTTCAGCATGTTTTCCTAAATGAGAAGTTCCAGACTTGGATGCACAACTCATCATTTTCTTACAATACTGAATACTTGCACCTACACATTTCTACTCCATCAATCGGACCAAGCCTATCAAAATGTTGCCATGCCTCAGATCTCACCCTTTTTTTACCTGATTTAGTGGAATCATCTGAGCTCAACTCTTTAGCAGGAGCTGGAGTAAGAGACGAATGCGAATTCAATTCCATATTTCGGTCAGAAATTCAGCAAGACCTATGAAAAATATAAATTAGAAACCAATGTTTAACAAGCAAGGTTCGACCGCTTGGGCAATAGGGGTCTCACAATAAACATAATAACTTTGGAATTCTTGATTGCTATTATGCAAGCAAGTGAGTTTATTACAAGGTCAATGAATCCCAGAAAGGTGAAATTGGTTCTGAACTCTGAAGTAAAAGTAAAACCTTATCAATGGATCAAGCCAGGTAGTAAAGGCCGTAGTTTATACACACGGCCATAAAATACTCGTTCAGACAAGAGAATTACTTTAAATCAACCCGAAAAGGCCAAATTTCACAGTGATAGAAACAGAATTAGGATTTGAAAATTAGATCAAAACGAAAACTAAATCATTTTCCTAATATTCGTTAGCAGAAATCCATGATTGCCTAGCCTGCAATAAAGGAGGGTTCCCCTAAAATCCTCAGTTCTTGATTACAGTTACCTCTTTTAACTAAGTAGCAGCAAACTAATAACTATGCGAAGCTAACATGCTTTCTATGTTTCATAGGCATGATCGCATACAAATATCATTGACTGAAAATCAACAAATCTCTGGAGAACATGATCATTCTTAATCAACAAAAAAATAAGGGAAGCTTTAACGAAAACAGCAGAGGGTTGAAGCACAAAGAAGAACAACATCACTATAAATAAGCGAAGAAGCATAGTACTCACATCGTTCATAACTGCTCTCTCTAAGCAAGGTAGAAAACGTCATCAGTCATTAGAAAAAAAGGGGAGATTGGTTAAACGAGATATTAATTCGAACCTGAAGTAACTGAGCGTTGACGGGAAAGAGCGGCGATGATGAAGTGGACAAGGAACCTAAGTAGAGAATTGATTCGGCTGAATTTCTGTGCTCGACCTGATTCAAGCTACAGATGCAATGACATTCAGTTCGATGATGCTAATTTCTGTGAATCGCACTGTAGTTCATGTTAATTTGGGGGTTTTAGAATTTGAAATTGCGTATTAGGTATTAAGTTCCACTAGGCTAATTTAGCCCAAAACCTGTCGGGTTTTTAGGCCCGCGGCCCACTAACCCGCCGGGCCTGGTGGGTCGGGCCAATAGGCCCGATATGATTTTGGGCTGCCCAAATATAGGCCCATGTCAAACTTTTTTTGGGCGGAGTGGGCTGGCCCGTGGGCTTAGGCACAAACTTTCACATCTACTCATCGATCCGTCTTTCTTTCTCACAAACAATATTGGTGCTCCCCAAGGTGAAAAGCTAGGCTGAATAAATCCCTTCTGTAACAGCTCCTCCTCGTTTGGTGCTAATCGATAAGGAGCTTTAGCGATAGGACCCGCTCCTGGCACTAGGTCGATGGTGAACTGTATTTCTCGATCAAGGGGTAACCCCGGGAGATCATCGGGAAATACATCGGCGAACTCATTTACTATTGGCACATCCTTCAATTCTGGAAGAGGGGCTTTCTCCGCCTTTACCGCACATACTAAGAAAGATTCACAACCCGATCTCAAAAGTCGTTGAGCCTTAAAAGCCGAAATTCAAGGAATACAACTTTGGTTCGTTTTACCCGAAAAAGTAAATACCTCATCCTCAGGCAATTGAAATTTCACTATCTTCTTAGCACAGTCAATCACGGCTCTATATTTCGAAAGCCAATCCATCCCAAATATGATGTCATAATCGTTCATCGGGATCACAATCAGATCAGCTTCTAAGTTTCTACCCTCGATGTTTAAAGGACATTTCTGTACTGCCCTGTTGGTTCGAATTGGGTCCCCATGAGGTATTATCACTACATAACAGCATTCAAACTGAGTAGGATAGATTCCTACTCTTTCCATATAGTTAGCCAACACAAACGAATGTGTGACACCAGAGTCAATGAGAACAGACGTAGGCACGTGAAAGATATTCAATGTACCCGTCACTACAGCTGGGTTTGCTTCTGCTTCCTCATTCGTCAGGGTGAAAACCCTGGCTGGGACCGATGGAGGTCGAACCGACTGTTGAGTCGAATTCATGGGTAGGTTCTCCGGACAGCTCCTCGCATAATGACCATTCTTTCCACATCGAAAGCACTGAGGGCTTGGGTTAGAACCGGATCTAAAGCAGCTCCGAAGTGATAACGCCCGCATTGTTGGCATCGAGGCGCGGGGTTTGGAGGCCTACTCAAAATATTTGCTGGCCCTTGGTTCATTGGGCGCCAGTTCTGTTGGCCCGGTCGGTTGTTTTGATTATTTTTACCAGGGCCTTTGCAAAGAATTGGCGCTTGCGATCACCTCCTCCTCCTTGCTGATTCTCATGTCTTCTTTTTGCCTCCTGGGCCTCCACAATCTGTGCCTCCGCCTGCTCCGCAATCATTGCCCGCTCCGCTACTTGTGTAAACTCCAGCTGTCGGACTCCCATTATACTTAAGTCTCGATAAAGTTCAGGTTTGAGGCCCGTTATGAACCTTGTCACCTTCAACAGATTAGTGGACACCATGTGAGGGGCAAATCGGGACAGCTCCTCAAACTTACGGATATACTCCGCAACTGACATCCCTCCTTGTTTCATGTTCATAAATTCGAGCATCCTTCGTTCTTGTTCATGGGCTGAGAAGTACTTGTTATGAAACAGCTCCTTGAAGTGCTCCCACGGCTTCGTCACTGGGTTCTCTAGTACTTTCACGGTGTCCCACCAAAACCTAGCGTTTCCTCTTAGCATGGAAATGGCACAAAGAACCTTATCCTCCTCTGGCACACGGCTATAGATGAACATGTCTTCGATCGTACGTAACCAGTCTTCTGCCACTACAGGATTAGTGGCATCAGCGACTGTCGGAGATTTAGTTTTCTGAAACGTTCCCCGATAATTTCGACACGTTCTGGTTGTGGGGAGGAGCGATGCTCAAATGAATTGCGGTGTTGTATCAGCTCATTTATCTGATCCCACTGACGTTGGATCAGTTCGGTTAAGCGCATTATCGTGGAATCACGCTCACTCGCAGGGAACTCAGATTTTCCCCTACGGCTTGACTCTCCCCCGTTTTCTCTATGTCCTCGCCTCATTTTAGATAATGATCTATTCATCACACATACAACACATTCACACATAATCACATAAGTTATAAAAAAAACTTACAGGCGAGGCTGGTTCTCCAGGCTTTTGAGCGGCAGTACATGGACAGTCTTCAGAACACATAAACCTAACGCTCTGATACCAACTGTAACGATCCTCACTTTTAAAATAAAAATAATGGCGGATTTTCCACAACGAAAATCGCGGAAGACCCAATTAATAAAAATCTTTCTGCAAAATACAATATATTACGGCGGAATAAAAGTATTTTACACGCGCACACGGTTCACACACGTCATATTTAACAGTCACACTCAAATAGAATGTATTGACACACAAAACACACTGAAACCTCTCCACAGGTCACATCCATGTACCGCCTTGCCCTCAAAAGACCACGGAGCACCGCCACCAGCCTCATTAATTTTTACGTGGTTCCACGTCAGGTTCGTCAGTACCTACAACACGTAAACTGAGCTCCTTGCCCAATAGATGAAATAATGCATGACGTGCACCCAAACCCAAACCCCGTATCTCACATATAATGCACGCTCTTTCTTTTCTCACGCAAATCTCTCATTTCACACATTAGGGCCCTAGGTTAGACTCGACACCTCGCATGCCATTCACAATAACGGTAGCCTACTCTGGAAGTTCACGCCAGGTCGCTCCTTCCGTATAATATATAAGACGGTCGAACCTCGGGAAGTTCACGCTCGGGTAGACAAAACGTTCGCATCTGTCTAGTTGACAGAACGCTTACACCTGTCTGCCGTCAGGTGCCATATTGAGTACTAACCCCGACTCTTCAACGAGTCAGCATTCACAAAATCATTATTTACCCCACTTAAGAAAACGTTACCGTCTCCAATACGGTACGCACGATATCAGTTCATCAACAACCCATGCGGTCTAAACTTCTCTCGTTCTAGTATGAAATGCACGTGACAGATAAATGCATGATATACAAAATTTATTTAAATAAAATAAAATATTCACATATTTCACGTAAAACATGCAAGCGTGAAAACAAATAAAGGCATACAACACATAAAAGCACATAATAGTTTACGTGTCGTATGTGAATACTTCACCTACCAGTCCTTCTGTTATAGTCAACCACGATACCCGGTGGAGTCCCTATAGTTCAAATCTCAGAATATTAAAATATTATCTTCTTAGTATATTTTCTAAATCTTGTAAATCTAAAATTTTTTAACCTAATTATCGAAAATTCATACATACTATACTACTCTTGGAATCACTAAAACTACTCTATAATAAACTAATCACATGCTTAACAACCCTTGACAATATTAACATATTGTAAACTTAAATGCTTCTACTATAGTTCTAATACAAATAAATAAATCATACGAATATCATATAAGTCATGCATATATTATTTTACATTCAACATTTCATACAAGCATAATCACACACCCATATTCATAGTTTATAGCTTATATATGACACCCCAAACGCTATTATTTATCTAGTAGACCAACCTAACCCCAAGAACTAGACTACACCCTAGGCTTTTAATTATTCCCTCAATTGCTTCGACAATTGTCCCAACTCACATACAACACTAATGATATATCTAGAATAATATATTCAATTTAACCCTTAGGTTTCCAACCCAAATAATACTTTCAACATCCTATAACCACATATGACACTTAAGTCACGAACACATCAAATAAATGTCATGTAATTCATCTTAGGCAAAGGAAGTCACATAAAATATATTTCCAAAATTGAAGAACCTAGTTTATTAACAAATTCGACACTTCCCCATTATTCTTATCAACAAAGTATCAAAACTTCTAAATATCATATGTTCAAATTTAATACCGATATCCATATAATTAAGCACATCAACATTCCCAAGATCTGAGAAAACTCTAACATGTAGATTACGAGAATCTTATATGATCCACATTAAGCACGTAATGAAAGTCATGAAACCTCGTAAACACTTCGAAATATCCTATATGCATTTCTTAATCACGTTGAAAACATATAACCACAATATATTAAGTATACTAAGCATAATAGAGGTCATATACCTTACCTCAAATCGAATTTGCTTCTTGTTGGAAATTGAGTTTTGGTGAAATCTCCCCTCTCGTTTTCTCCTCCACCTCACTTTGTTGTATGAGGTTTAGTTTATAAAATAGAGATATATATCAAGGTATTGGAAACTAGTGAATGATTGAACAAGTGAGAATAAAGATTTTCAATAAGTTATTTTATTGTTAAAGTTACCTTCCATCTTTGAAGCTTTGAAATGAATTATTTTCCCTTAAGTCACTTTCATGTTTCTCATTTAGTTAATGTATTCGATAGTTGTGAATACATCCTATTTGATGTTTTCTTTCACAGAATTTTCTTTACTTGTTCATGATATGGACATTTCCATATTGTGAATTATTGGCCAACATGATGATGATGATAGGTTTGTAACATACACATCACTTTAATTATGGCTAAGCTTAAAGTAACGAAAGTGTTCCTCATATTAGGTAAACCTCACTTTCGTATAATAGTTTATTTATAAAATATTAATTTATCTCACTAATATAAATATATATATGATGTAATGATAACTATTGTTATTACCATTTTTATTATTACCACTTTATCTTATCATCCCTTGAATTCATATCATGAAGACACATGTCTTTGAGAAATAGACATGTTAATCTTAGAGCATGCATTAAGACGTGCATTACTACTTATTATTATTGTTATTAATATTTATTATAAGGATTAAATTCTAATCATTCCACATGTGGCTAACAATGGGTTTATTGTGAAAATAATTACATGTGTATAGGTAATATATTACTATAATGCTCTTTTACGTTATTTCCTAGAATAATATTAATAACTACAGCCATAAATTGGTTAACTTTCTAATGAATAATCTTAACAAATATTTTCTAATTTCAATGTACGTAACAACTACTCATCATCCTTAGAGTTCAACATATCGAATTCTTCCTTAATAGTTTCTAAATTATACTATTACACTGTTAATAATAGTAAACCCCGTATTAAATTTTACGGGTATTACAGAACATATGCAAGAAGACATGCAATAAGACAATATGCAAGAACTTCCTTTATTGATATGAAACTCTTAACCTCGTTAATTGATATGAAGTTACGAAAAAGACAATATGCAAGAACTTCCTTTATTAAGGGTAGAGTTGTCAAACGGGCCGACGAGGCGGGCCGGCCCATTACCCGCCAGAGCCCACCAATTGGCAGGGCGTGCGCGGGTAAGCTCGCCTTCTGGTAGGGTTGTCAACGGGGCGGGTTCGGGGCGGGGATCCAATCCCCGTCCCCGTCCCCGCGAGGCAAACGGGGACAAAATCGTCCCCATCCCCGTCCCTGCGGGGATCCCCGCCCCGTCACTATTTTTTAGAAGAAAAAAAATTCAATTTATATTATTTTAATATTATTTAAACTATATCTTAATATTATTTATATTATTGAAAATATATTTTAATATTATTTATTTTATGTAAGCTATATTTTAATCATATTTATATTATTTTAATATTTTCAAAGTATATTTTTATATTATTTATCTTATAATAATATTAATTGAATATAATATATATTAATTTTATTATCGGGGACGGAGCGGGGAGCGGGGCAGGATATCCGCGGGGAAAAATGTTCCCCCGTCCCGGCCCCGCGGGGGTAGAATACCGAGGATTCCCCGCCCCATTGACAACCCTACCTTCTGGCAGGCCTGAGAAATGGATGTCCGCGCATCCCCTTGGGCGAGCCGCGGGCCTGGCGGGCTTAGCCCGCCAGAAATAAGAAAATATATATTAAAAAGAGGAACACTTTAAAAGAAAAAGAAGATTTTTAGTTCGAAAGTATTTGTAATTTTATTAAACTTAATTCCACTTAAAATTATACTTAAAAAATATAAAAAAATCCTATATAAGGGAGACACGTCGGTTGATAAAATGGAAATTGCAGATAAATCCCCTTGACAAAAATAAAGTATTATTCAGTCCCTAATCAAATGTTTCTTTGCATATAAGTCCCCCGATAGTATGTCGACGACTTTATCCTTTTTTTCCTCTCCAAATGCAAATTGTACCGCATTTTCTCGATTTTCTCGTACTACAGAAAGCTAATTGCATTGCGGCACAGTACATACAACTTCAAGTACGTCATTTTAGTTAAATTTCAGACCAGTTCGAAGTCCCCGACCATTTTCGCTTTGAATCTTAACAATGGCTTCAACTGCTTTTGCGAGTCCGTTGTTGTTCGTTTCCGGGACAAACCGAAGCTTCAAATGGATAAGTAATGAGGTGGGACGCATTCTATTACTATGAACACCGAAATGCAGCTAATCTGTTCGACAAAATTACTAGAAGAACGCAGCTTACCTCGTTTCGTCAGTGCTATGGGACAGTGAACACAGTTCGGTGAATGAATGTTCGTGAACCAATTTTTCTCTTCCTTTTGCTTTTTGCAGAGAAGAAGTGTTGGGAAATATCGTAGATGGGTTGTGAAGGCAAAAGTTGATCATAAGCATCCTCCATACCCTCTTGTAGGTCCCAGAAATGTTTCTATCTTTTCGAGTCTTTTTGTTGAACATGTTTGGTAATTGGCCCTTAAATTCATGAGCTTGTAGGATGCATTAGAGCCCCATATGAGCCGCCGAACGTTTGAATTCCATTGGGGAAAGCATCACAAGGCTTACGTAGACAACCTCAACAAGCAAATAGTTGGTACAGAATTGGATACCAAGAGCTTAGAGAATGTTATCCTTTCTACTTACAACAAGGGTGATCTTCTCCCACCTTTCAACAATGCTGCTCAGGTAAATAAAGAGTAGCTCAATCTAGCCTTCTGAGTACTCTAACCAACTATAATGTTCGTGTTTTTTTCTCGAGTAGGAATCATAATATATAAGCAATGTTTCCTTGATCGATAGACGAAGCTACGATGTGTATTCGATGCCCATTTCTTCGTTGATTTTCCAGGCGTGGAACCACGAGTTTTTCTGGGAATCTATGAAGCCAGGCGGCGGAGGTAAGCCCACGGGCGAACTTCTCTCATTGATCAACAGAGACTTTGGCTCTTTCGAAGCTTTCGTCGACGAATTTAAGGCAGCTGCTGCTACGCAATTTGGCTCTGGTTGGGCTTGGCTCGTATGTAAGAATGTTTTTCTTCCTCAACTCACCTCATCAACTACTTTTGTTTCTTGCAACAAATGACCAGTGTATATTTTTCTTCAGACAAAGCAAATAAGCTCGACGTAGGAAATGCAGTGAATCCTCTTCCTAAAGAAGAAGACAAGAAGCTCGTGGTGGTGAAGAGCCCCAACGCCATAAATCCTCTTGTCTGGGATTATTCTGTGAGTATTTCTTCCTATTTCAATTTCTGGGCACTTAGTATCCTTTGGTGGGTGGTTTCTTTTTCTTACACCTATCTACTTATGTTTTCAGCCATTGCTCACAATAGATGTCTGGGAGGTATGCATTTCATTGAACCTCTCTCAAGTTTCCCATTCTTCCTTATTAACCTTTCTTTTTTCCAATCTTTTTTTTTTAACAGCATGCTTATTACCTGGATTACGAGGTTGGTTTCACAATTCTATTGTTATACTTTGCATCATCGCGTTAAAATACCCGACAATGAACGTGTAACTATGACTAATACAGAATCGAAGGCCCGAATACATAACTACCTTCATGGAGAATCTTGTTTCTTGGGAAGCCGTGAGTTCGAGGCTAGAAGCTGCAAAAGCCCGAGCCGCTCGAAGGGAAGAAGAAGAGCGTAAGAGAAATGAGTATGAGAATGGCCTAACTGATTCAGAAGCTGTTGAGATGTATGTGGATACTGAAGGAGATGGTGAGTCTGAGGCTGATTGACCTTAACTTGTTTCTGTAGATTTTAGTTGTGATTTGAGATGCATTTGGGATTTGTATTGCAGTTTTTTTTTTTTTTTATACCAAATTTTATAGCTTGTTGTAATCCTTGGGGTGCTTGTTTGGTTTAGCAGAGTTTAAATTAGTAAGGTTTATATAAAACTAATCATTTGATATAAAATAAAATGGGTGTTTTGGCTAGTGGGTTTACAAAAAAGGGGACTTTTCATTTCAAGTCCCGTCCGAAGTTTCGTTTAGGATTCAGGCCCTGTCAGGAAAAAAATTTTGTTTTAAGGACTTGATTTCTGCAGCACCACTTCATTGCTCTGAAATAACAATATGTTGAAATTTTGTAACACGAAACGATCATCCGGTATCAGTTAATGATCATCCGACACCAGTTTTATTTCTGCATTACCAGTTCATTGTTCTGAAATAACAATATGTTGAAAGTTTGTAACACAAAGCGATCATTCTCTATCAGTTCATATAACTTTTATACCACTTTTTTAAGTTAGGTTCTTATCTCTAAATTTTATAGAAATATGGGTCCTTTAAACTAAAGTTTCTCCGGACATGGCCTGAATTTTAAATTAAACTTCTTACGAGGCATGAATTCAAATATACCCTTATAATAAAAACCCATATGAGAGATGTGTTTATAAACCCCGTGTACATTGGTTTAAAGCTGATATATATAAAACCCATGTTTCATATAAACCTCGAACCACACGTATCAAAATATTATAAACCATTGTTTAAAATTTGTAAACCTATAAACCAAAAAAGGCTTAACTTTGGGAGCATTGTAATATTATGTCTACAAATGGATTGTTCCATTCTTATCTAGAGTTTTATCAATCGCTTTTTAGGGCAAAAAAAGTTTAGAAAACGTTAACAACTCATAGTGTAGCACCACAACGCTGCAATAGAAAAATCACAGGTTAAAAATTAACTGGAAATAAAGTGAATAATAAATAAACTTCATGTCTTTTTACGTCACGACTGAGTTATCTTTGTTCTCCAAAACACTCAACACATCGATTGATCCATTTCGTGATAAAAAATCAAATTGGGAATTACTATTTACCGCCCCCTTTTTACTTGTTACCGCCCCCTAAAGGGCTGGAAAAAGACGATTTTGCCCTTATGATTTTTAAATTAATTTAAAAAGAGAAAATTATAATAAACAATAAAAATATCTATTTAAAGCTCTCTCCAGACAACACTTTTCAAATCACATATCGAAAATCAGATAAAAACAAAAAAAATACTGAAATCGCAATGGATCGCCGACAGGGACTAGGAAAGGGAAAGGGCCTATTTTCACGACTGGTAAGCCAAATTAACGTAAAACATTGTTCGAATTTCAACTCGATCGAAAGAAAAAAAAAAAAAATTCGACCGAAATCGATTTTCGGTCGTTACAGTACTGACCGAAAATTGATTTCGGTCACTACTGTACCGACCGAAAATTGATTTCGGTCGATTTTTTTTTTTTTTTGATTATTTATTTATATTATTTATTTGGATTATTTATTTTGATTATTTATTTGTATATTTTATTTGGATTATTTATTTGTATTATTTATTTGGATTATTTATTTGTATATTTTATTTGGATTATTTATTTTTATTATTTATTTGGATTATTTATTTGTATTATTTATTTGTATTATTTATTTGGATTATTTATTTGTATTATTTATTTTTTAATTACAGACCAAGGGTGGAAAGACCCTACCCGGAGGAAGCAGTAGACCCCCTCCATCGCTTCCGGATGATGGAGCATCGTTTGAGTCATCCGGCGACGATCTGCCACCGGCCTCCTCAGGTAATTCCATTCTCCTCTATAAACTGACATGCGATGTCGTGTCTTAAAATACGTAAAAGAAATTAAATTTATTTTTTATTCGTGAAAAATGAAATAGGGAGCAAGCGCTCCAGGGTCACAGATGACGATTCGTGGAGGGTGCAGGGGCCACAGCCCGGTGGTCCATATGATGACGAGGTGATCCGTAGTTATCTGGGGCACATCGCGCCACGCATCTGGACGGGTGAGGAGAGACCCCTGCTGAAGTGCGAGCAGCGGGCGTTAGTGCTTGGGAAGCTGAAGAATTGGTACTCCAAGTTCCCGCCGGAGACGCAGAGCCAGATCGATGGCACGGGGCTTGCGCACCTCACGGATGCTATGATGGGTCAGTTGGACCAGCCTCTACTCAGGCGAGGCACGATCACGCATGTGGTCTACATGTCAGCCAGAGCGGACGGTCCACCGCTTGATTGCTATCCGCCGTCAGATAGATGTCATGTCTGCAAGCGAGGTATCTTAACAATTTAAGTCTATATTTTCGTGGGATGATATACAATTTTTTAAATGTTTTCAGGTTGCTTGGCTGCCGTACGGTCCCGATCCAATGTCGCAGCAGCTGAGGACGATTTTCATGGGATGGGTTATATATCGCGACATCGTTGAGCCCTACTCGCCCTCGAGAGTGTTGCGCCAGTTGGGGTACGTGCAGGTCATCCCGCCGCCGATGAATCCGCCACGGAAGGCGGTCATGCCAGCAGACCCGACGAGGTATAAGGTGCATCATTCTGTCGATGCAGCAGAACATGCTTGGCGTCAGTTCCCGTACGCCTCCATCCTCAACCTCTCGTACCTCAATCGTGCCACCCGCGCAGTACCTTGGTGAAACCGTTGGAGGGTACATGGACTGGTATGAGATGCATTCTCATCCTCGCCTGCTTTCGACGGAGCAGGGATCCTCATCGGCATGCATACCCCCGCGCAGCCACGCCGACTACGTACGTAATTAATCTTATGTCGATTTTTTTTATATTTATATGTGTAATCGTACGTATTATTGCTATGTGCAGTGGTACAGCACGATGTACAGCTTGAGTTCGGACATGCTAGCCAGTCTGCATCGTGGTGAAACGACGCGTACGGACGAGTTCCGACACAGGCTGAATGACATCAACGACCGGTGGCGCCAGGCCCCTTGACGCTGTTGCTATTGTTTTTTTTATCTTTTATTGTATCGGACGGATTTTATATATGTTTTCAATATTTTTTTGCATATTTATTCCGTTTCGAATATAAATATACAAATAAATAATTCAAATAAATAATAAAAATAAATAATACAAAGAAAATATACAAATAAATAATCAAATAAATAATCCAAATAAATAATATAAATAAATAACCCAAATAAATAATACAAATAAATAATCCAAATAAATAATAAAAATAAATAATCCAAATAAAATATACAAATAAATAATCCAAATAAATAATAAAAATAAATAATCCAAATAAAATATACAAATAAATAATCCAAATAAATAATACAAATAAATAATCCAAATAAAATATACAAATAAATAATCCAAATAAATAATACAAATAAATAATCCAAATAAAATATACAAATAAATAATCCAAATAAATATTATAAATAAATAATCAAAATAAATAATATAAAAAAAAATCGACCGAAATCAATTTTCGGTCGTTACAGTACTGACCGAAAATTGATTTCGGTCAGTACTGTACCGACCGAAAATTGATTTCGGTCGGTGCTGTACTGACCGAAATCGATTTTCGGTCGTTACAGTACTGACCGAAATCAATTTTCGGTCAGTATAGTACTGACCGAAAATTGATTTTGGTCGAAATTTTTTATTTTTTTTTTCTTTCGGTCGAGTTGAAATTCGAACAATGTTTTACGTTAATTTGGCTTACCAGTCGTGAAAATAGGCCCTTTTCTCTTTTTAAATTAATTTAAATATCATAAGGGCAAAATCGTCTTTTTCCAGCCCTTTAGGGGGCGGTGACTAGGAAAAAGGGGGCGGTGAATAGCAATCGAGAATCAAATTCTACATGTATTTATTAAATGTTTTAATAGAAATATATCTCTCAACATGTTGAGCGTGGGTATCCACGGGCAGTGGGTCGATTTATTTATAATTGAAAAGTCAAACTAAATTTGTCTCCTAATAATAATATAACTCAACCGACAACAAAGATCGGGAAAGACCGAAATGACCCAAGTCAGATCATGACAGTCGTGTAACTTCGTCGTACACGAAAATGAATTTGACAATTTTGGCCATGTTCTCTTCTTTAGTATAGTCGATCACCTAAAATCGAATCTGAGGTTAGAAACAAAAAAAATTAATTTATGTACATAACGAATCCATTAATTCTTTATTCAACTCGTCGGCATGTTGGCAATCTAAGGCCATCTCCAATCATTCCTTTATATATACAGTTGCTACATTACAATTTATCCAGGTATAAGTTTGCACAGTATTATTAAACTCCAATCAATTACTCTATATTTTACTCTATACAAATTTATCAATATTTATTATCTAAAATTGAATTTACAATAATTAAAATATCAAATATTTTTAATTTAAATGATAAAATATTATTTCATTTTACTATGACAATTTATTTTGTGAAATTCGAACAAGATGGAATTGATTTTAGCAAATTGTTCCATTATTAATACTTTTATAGATACATTTTCAAAATCATTATTTAATTATTACATTCGTTTTATGAAGTGTCCGGTTAATCAAATGTTTGTTTTGCACATTCATTATTCTCAATTCTTTAATTTATTCAAAACATATAAAGAAATTGAAAAATAAAAAAATATATACTTAGAGGGTGAACAGTGCTCTTACCACTGTTTCTTCCTCAAAATATAACGTGACTTTTAGAGTTCCGTTGGAGTTCTTTTTGTCCCTCCAAACTCCAAGTATAAGGTGACGTTGGAGATGCGCTAAGGTTGTCTCCAAACCCTAAAATAAGATCAACGACGATAGCTATGTAAGAAATTTATTTATTTCATCGTTGACACTTTAATGTGTAAATCCTAGAAAGATGGTCCAACACACATTTGATCTTATCGATAGAAGAAGGGACAATTTTCATTCAGGCCCTTTTCAGAATTTTCATTTAGAATTTAGTCCCTGTCAGGAAAAAATTTAGTTTTTAAGGACTCGATTTCTGCAGTACCACTTCACTGCTTTGAAATTACAATGTTGAAATTTTGTAGCACAAAACGATCATCCGGTACCAGTTAAGGATCATCCGATACCAGTTCATTTATGCAGTACCACTTCATTGTTCTGAAATAACAATATGTTGAAAGTTTGTAACACAAAACGATCATCCTATACCAGTTCATATAACTTTTGTACCACTTTTTTAGTTAGGTCCTTATCTCTAAAATTTACAGAAATTGAGTCCTTTAAACTGAAGTTTTTTCTGAAAGGGGCTGGATCTTAAATTAAACTTCTTACGGGGCCTGAATTGAAATTAACCCTAGAAGAAACCACATTACGTCATCTCCATGATGCCATCCTTGGCATCTCCATGACGTCATCCTTTCTTTGTATCTATCCAATCACGAATTCCTACCCACCATTTTTTATTTCTATACTTCCCTTATTGTCGGGACTATCGAGCCAGCTCCTCGCCGGAGCCGCCGGAATAGGTCGGAGAAGTCGCCGGTTGGAAGCTGATTGAAGCTGAGCTGAAGAACTGATGTTAATACAGAAGATGAATGTCGAAGAGCAGCAGCCGTCGGATCTATTGGCGCGCTATCGGACGGATCAGGTTTGAAGCAGCAAGATTAAACGTTGATCGTCAGATGAGGCGCGAACATGATGGATGGCTAAGATTAGAAGAAGCCGGATCACGCGGATAATGAATGTTAGCCGATGGATTGAAATCGGACGGCGCTTGATGAAAGTGGCATTCCACTTATAGAAACGTCATGCGATTTCTGCTGGTTCACGTGAAATACATGTACGACGTGGCGGCTTATGGAGCGTCCGATCAGATCAAGATCAATGGTTGACATCGTTCGACACTTAGAAATTCTCAGCTATATAAGTTCGATGTTCAGTGTTAAATCATCATCTTTGCGAGCGTGTAGGTTTCTGTAGAGTGAGAATCTCAGAGTGGAGCGAACACGAAAGTTGTAGAGGGCCGTGAGTGCTGTACTTTTCGTGTTGTGAGGAAATAGAAACGAGGCTCGGTTGATCCGTGGACGTAGGCCAAACAGGCCGAACCACGTTAAACATTGCTGTCAAGTGTGTGTGTGTTAATTGCTGTTTTGAGCTTCGATTGAGCTAGCGATTGCTCAGATCGAACCAAATCATTAGCATACATTAAGCAACCGTTGAATTAGGTTCTCAACGGCAGCTCATTCACAACAATTGGTGCGGTGAGCGTGGAGAACGAGCTAGATCTCCGGGGAATGGCTGCCACGAAGTTTGAGATGGAAATTTTCAATGGTTCCAACGACTTTGGGCTGTGGAAGCTCAAGATGAAGGCAGTGTTGGTAGAGAAGGGGCTTGAGGAAGGTCTGAAAGCTGAAACCGAGATGGAGCCGAGCACATTAACGGCAGCTCAGAAGAAGAAAATCAGAGAGAAAGCATACTCAGCTCTGATTTTGTGCTTGAGTGATAGTGTGCTTCGCAGGGTGTCTTCCGAGGCTTCGGCGGAGGCTTTATGGAAGAAGCTCGATGTGCTTTACCAGACCAAGTCCCTTGCTCGAAGGTTGTACCTCAAACAGGCCTTGTATAAGTTCAAAATGGTGGAAACCGAACCTCTTGAAAAGCAGATTGATCAGTTTCAGAAACTGATTTCAGATTTGCTGAATATTGGTGAAGAGTTGAAGGATGAAGATCAAGCTATTCTCCTGCTTTGTGCCCTGCCTCCGAGCCATGAGCATTTCAAGGAAGCTCTATTGTATGGTAGGGAGAAGATAACTATGGAGGACGTGCTCTCAGCAATCAGCTCGAAGCAGCTAAACAACTTATCTTCACCCAAACCAGTTTCTGAAAACTCGGCTGCTGATTTATTGTTCGTGCAGAGAAAGCAGGGCTCATGGAAGAAGAAAGGCAAAGAGAAGGTGAAGGCAGAGACTAGGAGGTGTTTCCACTGTGATGAAGTTGGCCACATCATAAAGTTCTGTCCAAAGAGATCAAGAGAAAACACAAGGCATGCTAGTGTGAGCTCGGCTATGGCAGAGGATGGAAATTTTGAGTATGCTGAGGTGTTGAATGTCTCTAAGGGCAAGGAAAGCGAAGATTGGGTACTAGACTCGGGCTCAAGCATGCACATTACCTTCAACAAGGCCTGGCTGCGGGATTACAGGGAGTTAAAAGGCAAGAAAGTGCAGCTAGGAAATGGAAAAAGCTGTGAGGTGTTAGGCTGTGGATCTGTCCAATTGAGGCTGCCAAGTGGATCTGTAGGGCTTCTAAGGGATGTGAGGTATGTCCCTGAGTTAAAGAGAAACTTAATTTCCATTGGAGCATTGGACAGGAAGGGCTACAACACAAGACTAGCTGCTGGAAAAGCTGAAGTACTGAAGCAGGGCAGGCTGGTTCTGACTGGTACTTTGAAGCATGGTATCTACTTGCTCGATGGGTGTTCCGTGGTGAGAGGCACACTTTCTGAAACTAGGAAATGTGGAGATGAGAAGGATGTGCCAGAGCGACCACAGGATGTTCGAGATGTAGGAGAAAAAGGCAAGGGAAAACTGAAGGTTGAAGCAGAAAATCTGTTTTCTGCTGAAAAGAGCTGTGATGAAATCAGCACTGATGGTGATGATTCAGAGGCTGAGGTGGAGCTGTTTACTCCACACGGCGAAGGCACCTCAAAGTCACACGAGAAGGTGACATCTGAGGTGGATCTGAGCTCAGAAGAATCACGGGAAAAGAGCATGAAGTCGAGTGAAAACTGCTCTGAAATACCAACTGAGATTGATTCTGTTTTTTCTGCTGAAGGTTCTTTAGGTACTGCTGCAGTCTCCTCGGAGAGTGATGAGGAGGAGAAGGTGCTGGCTAGCTCAAGAAAAGCCAGGGAAGCAGCGAGGGAAACCAGAACCAAGGAATTCACAGAGGAGTTGGTGAAAGTGAGCTCAAATGGCCGAAGTGACTCCAAGTGGGAAATCTCCATCCTTCTTGGAGTTGGGAAGTTCTCAATCGTGGTACGCAGCTCCTGAGGGAGCTGATTGATCAACCGAGCTGAGATGTTTTACTTTAGGTGGAGCTCTGATGGGAGATCGAAGCTCGAAACAGAGATTCTCAGAAACTGAAACAGAGGTATGATTGTTTTTTTATGAACTTTGGACGAATTTTCTGGCATGGTTAGGGCTGCGATGAGGATTCCAGGAGTTGGGATCGCGAGGTGGCTGTCTCGAGGTGGAGTTTGTCGGGACTATCGAGCCAGCTCCTCGCCGGAGCCGCCGGAATAGGTCGGAGAAGTCGCCGGTTGGAAGCTGATTGAAGCTGAGCTGAAGAACTGATGTTAATACAGAAGATGAATGTCGAAGAGCAGCAGCCGTCGGATCTATTGGCGCGCTATCGGACGGATCAGGTTTGAAGCAGCAAGATTAAACGTTGATCGTCAGATGAGGCGCGAACATGATGGATGGCTAAGATTAGAAGAAGCCGGATCACGCGGATAATGAATGTTAGCCGATGGATTGAAATCGGACGGCGCTTGATGAAAGTGGCATTCCACTTATAGAAACGTCATGCGATTTCTGCTGGTTCACGTGAAATACATGTACGACGTGGCGGCTTATGGAGCGTCCGATCAGATCAAGATCAATGGTTGACATCGTTCGACACTTAGAAATTCTCAGCTATATAAGTTCGATGTTCAGTGTTAAATCATCATCTTTGCGAGCGTGTAGGTTTCTGTAGAGTGAGAATCTCAGAGTGGAGCGAACACGAAAGTTGTAGAGGGCCGTGAGTGCTGTACTTTTCGTGTTGTGAGGAAATAGAAACGAGGCTCGGTTGATCCGTGGACGTAGGCCAAACAGGCCGAACCACGTTAAACATTGCTGTCAAGTGTGTGTGTGTTAATTGCTGTTTTGAGCTTCGATTGAGCTAGCGATTGCTCAGATCGAACCAAATCATTAGCATACATTAAGCAACCGTTGAATTAGGTTCTCAACGGCAGCTCATTCACAACACTTATCATCTGAGCCTTACTTTATTTTCCATTCAATCATTTCATTACATTGCATCTCATCAGTTAAAACACACACACACACCACAGAGAGAGAGAGAGAGAGAGAGAGAGAGAGAGAGAGAGAGAGAGAGAGAGGTGGTGTCAAAATATTTAGAGGAGATGAGGTTAATCTGAGTTCATTACTCATTAGTAGGTAAAAAGGAGTCATCATAAATAAGTTGGTGAAGGGAAGAAAAATTGCTATACAACTTCAATCACTTCTTCAAAACCCTAGTGAGGACCATGGATACATTAACTCGGTTAAGGAACTTTCTTCTCAGGTCTGGAGATCTTTTGTCGAAAGCCTCGATGAGATGAAATCCAGCGAGACAGAGAACATCAAATGCCAAAGAGGTTGTTATAAGAGGAGGTAATAAAGATATCATCATATCATAAGAAAATTCGAGATCGCCATGTAAACTATATTCTTATTTAGTTTGTCTTTTCTGTACAATGAATAACACTAAAATCTGTACCTTATAGGTTTTATCAAAAAAATTTATCAGCCAAGAATAACTGGTTAAGTCACATCTCTGATCTTCAAGTCTTTGTTCGTTTAGTTTTTTATTTTTCTTTTGGTCTTTTCTTTCAACAAGTTGAAGTTCATGAATCGAATTCTTTCTGAAGTTATAAGGTTACGAATTTCTTACCGTAAAATTAGGTTTTAGTCAATTGATGTTTACTGATTGTACTAGTTATCATCATCATGTGCCATATGTCGTCTTTTTTACCAACAGGAAAAGATCGGGGGATTCATGGGCACCTTATCTCACACCTCGGAAGATTGTTACGAATGGAGGAAATACGGGCAAAAGAGAATAATGAACTCCGAATATAATAGGTATTCCATAATTAAATTTAATAAAAGTTATCTATAAGATACATTTTGATTGATATCATCCCAACATATGATTGGTATTTAAGCAGGTCTTACTACAGATGCACTCACAAGTTTGTACAAGGATGCAAAGCCCTAAAACAAGTCCAAATGATACGATACGAAGCGAACCTCTTATTACGTACCAAATCACATACTTCCATCGCCATACACGCAACGCAATAAAAAGAACCCATTAACTTCTTCGCATATTCATGTGGATTCGGAACTTGAAGATCCCAACCTCATAAGCTTTCAAGCCAACAATGGTAATAAATTGTCTGCAGTTGGGAAACAAGAGCCTAAACAACAACAACAGCAACATGAAGATGATGGCGAACGATCAGGTGATTTGAGATCGACCGACGATATTATTCCTTGGAAAGATATCGTTGGGACATTGTCCGCAGAGCCATTTCTGGGATCACCGTGTTATTACCATCCAACAATAATCAGTTCTTCTCATGTTGATCATCAACATTTCAACAATGGTCTTGATATGGAAGTTAATAATCAGCAACATGGTGAGGATATAGAGATAATGGTGTTTCCCTATCTTAATGATTATTGCATGTATTAGTCTAAGTTTTTACCATTTGCGAGATTCTTTAAATAACTTAGCTGTGTGTGTGTGTGTTATGCAAGAGAAAACACTTTCACTGCACTGTAATAAATCATATCAGGTTTTGATCACCATAGTCCCCTTATTAACTTTATTTTATGATGAAAAAGCCAAAACCGAACTATAGTAAAACCTTCATTTTTAAAATAAAATCAAGCACAGTTCCTATGCTTCAGGTTAGGGTATAACCAAGAACAACATATAGCTAAGGCGAAATTAGCCTTCTTTAATTATTGTGTTACATATAAACCCTTCTATATCGGACCTAGATAGCCAAACAAAATCACAGTAAATGTCCTGTTCTTTTTCATTCTAATCATTCTCACCTACCTATGATTATTCAGTCTTTATTTTCTTGATGTGAATAATGATGATCAGAAGCCAACGACGAGCTGCCGGGAGGAAATATCATGTCTTTACTGCTGGGATTGAACAATGCGTCGGCCATATCGACGATTTCATCGTTGAACATTCGATTATGATGAAATTCTTGATCGAATAATTGCAGAAAACTAGCTGTACTGGGAATGGTGGTGTTATTATCACTGGGATATACGTAGTTGCTCGGAAGCTGGGTGGTGGCCGGCGGTGGCTGGGCGGTGGCCGGCGGCGGCTGAACGTGGCAAGTGTGGGACCCGCGATAGGTGACTTCGAAGGTGAAGGGGTTTTCGTCTAACCGTTGAACATGTTTCTTGGCTGGGCAATTATACAGCTTTTGCCAATGAGCCCTCAGTCCTACTGGTTGAGGGGGAGGTGCTTAGGGTCATGTTGGGAGAGGTCCTGGGTTCGAATCTCATCCCTGTGACATTTCCCTAAGCCTGCCCACATGGGCCCAGACATGTGCGATTGACCTGGTCGACCTGTTTAGCAGGTAGTGGGTCGGCCCCGGGGTTTACCATCGGCTTTACCCGGTTACCAAAAAAAAAAAAACAAAAAACAAAAAAAAAAAAAAAAATTATACAGCTTTTGGTGGGTACACCTGTAATAACTCCTGTATTTTTAATGTATACCCACATAGAATTAGAAAAAGAAAAATGAAAATTTAATTGTGGAAACCCAAATTAAACTACAAAAAGTACGGTTTTATTTATTTAATATGTACTACATGACGGGGTCAAGCAACGAATTGTGTGCGACACATTTGTTGTTCCCATATTTGAATGCTTCCGACTTGTAATAACTAAAACCCATGACTGTGACATCTTATTACAAAATATAAAAATAAAATAAAATAAGACATGGGGTACGTAGATATTATTATATAATATTTCACCTCGGATATTTGGATCCAAGAATCTCTTTTTGACCATATTTCCTCCAAATATTACCATCTTCAGGGGGATGTTCAAGGTTTCCCATTTGAGGAGCTGGCACTGTTATCACCACTCTCTCCCCAGCTTCATTTTTCCTGCTCATTATTTCAAGAATATATAACTTTAATTAGAAACTGCTTTAATGCATATATATTGGAACATTTTGTATTTATTATTACCTCTTCCTCTTGGCTTTCGAAATCTTGCTAGAATCAAGCGAATTATTGACCGTTGGATCATTGGGCAGTAGTTGGAATTGATGATCTTGGCCGTCGGCATTGTTCGAACCAATAACGTGGAAATTATGCGCATGTAATAATAATAATAATCGATCTCTTACGCTGCTAAAGACTCGAATTATTTCCTCGCAAGAAGCTAAAACACGGTCGGGTTGGTCAGCGAGGTTATGGACGATGTTCTTTTCGAGGGTTTTCGCCAAGTTGCAACCGTATAATACCATAACCAGGTTTTCCTCCATGACTTAAGGCTTACTTTTTTTTCTTGTTTTGTTTGTACTATGTTGTCTTAAAAATGCCGACGATGGAGTATGTTTGTGTATATATATAGGAACTAAGATTCAAGAAAACTATTTAGTATTGTGTTGACTACGGTAAGTTGAAAGATAACTTCTTTTTTTTTTTTTTAAGAAATAAAATTGAAGACTGAGTCATGGGTCGTAGCCCAGTTATTCATTCATCTTTCAATGGATTGAGGTCAACGAGGACTTGGCGCGGTTGACCGTGACAAAGCGCGGCGTGCTTTCTATGATATAATTCGTTAGTAGTTGTCATTTAACGTGGTATATGAGTTATGTCATAAATCATGGTTATGAATATTTAAGGCCATCCCATCACACAATAAAAAGAAACCACGCTTATGCTGTGTTTGGATCAATGAATTGGGGTGAGGAAAAGAAACTAAAGAGAAAATGATTTTTCACTTGATTTACTTTCATTTTCCTCACCATTTGGTGAAGAAATTGCGTTTCCATGGTTTTAGCTTTAAATTGGTTCAAGTTTTTCTTTTCTTTTCCTCATCTATTTCTCTAATCAACCAAACACAAACTAATTTCCTATTCGCTTTTCTTTTCCTTTCCTTACTTAATTCCATAAACGAAAAACACCTTTAAGGTCACGTAAGGAAGCAATCGAGATAAACATGACGAGGTGTGTTAGAAAATGAAATATATAAAATTTAGATATTTTCGACAAGCGTAACCTTTTTAGTTGATTATTTAATAAAAGGATGATGGACTTTTTGGCATAGACACTTTGTCTGAAAAAAAGCTCGTGCAAACGATCAGAATAAGTGGGAAGATAAAATCGGTCAGGGCGAACATTATATTTACTGCAGTAAAATTAAAATTATCGTAATTAACCTTCTTACTATCTTAAGATTTAACCACCTATTATTTTATCTGATACCTCTATGACTAGTGCTGTCAATATGGCTCGCCCGCCCCGCCAAAAGGGCGGGTTGGGCTTCGATATTTTAGGCCCCCGCCAGGGGCGGGCCTTGGCGGCCAGCCCGTGCGGGCGCGGGCTTTGGCGGGGCGGGCTAGCCCGCGGGCCGGCCCGCCAATCTCTTAATTATATATATTATATAAATATATATTATATAGATAATAAATATATAATTAATTAGGTAATGTAATTAATGATTCATTAATTATATCTAATTAATACCATATTTATTATCAACCATATAATTAATAACATACTTATCCATAATTTTTTAATAAATACCATAATTAATAACGAATTATTAGTAAATTAAAATTTAAAATTAAAATAAAAAACTAAAAAAAATATTGTAGTGGCGGGCGGGCGGTCCCCTTTTATTAGGCCCGCCCCGCCCCGCGTGGCGGGCGGCGGGCCGGCCCGGCCCGGCCCGCCAAATTGACAGTACTATCTATGACGTAATCAGATTAATTAATTGAACTATTTTCAGAGTCGAGACGGTCTTAGCGAATTTTTGTTTACTGAGACCTTCTGGAGGATATGATTGAACCGAATAAAATATGTATTTAAGTCTTAATTTCTTGGTGATTTCTCGTGACTACTTAATTCTTGTTTGTTTGGCACATTTGACTTTGATATTCGAACTAGTCTACAATTTGATTTTCTTGATTGTGCTTGTTATTGTTTTTGTTACTTGGCCATATATCAAGATCTTAAGCGACGAAGATGCCCTCGCAAAAAAATGCCTCGTTTAATAATTAACTAGTACATTTACACATTGGATGCGTACCTTCTTACAAATAAATATACAAATAAATTAGTTTTTTTACCCGGGTATCTACACATAAATACCTATTTGAATAAAAACTTACAGATCGGTATCTATGTCAGAATTTTTACAGATAGGTACCCAATTTAATTTGTACCAGTCTCTTGAGTCATGCCGTACCTTCCTGTGTGTGTATTGCGTAACATAACACGTTGGTATATGGTACCTAAATGTGTTTGTACGGTGTACCTAATGTGTAAATAGGGCGTACCTAAATGTGTTAATGCGGTGTACCATTTTCTAAACGTATTACGTACCACAATACGTTGATATAAGGTACCCAAATGTGTTATATGGCGTACCTGCGGCGGATCGGGTACCTATCTGCAAAAAATTTATTCTCTTAGTGTACCTACATATAAAAAAATGCTGACAGGGTACTAAATTACAAGTTTTTTTTACAGAGGGTATTTATGTGTAAAGACCCCTTTTTTTTACCCGTGATTGTATGGTGTTACATATCTGTAATCATTATATTTTAATACAATTATTAAATTTATGTTTGATAATGGGTAGTTATTGTAAAAAATTAAAATATGGTAGTGGATTTTTTTGGAAGTTTTATTGTTGAATTTATTTTTTAAGTGAAGTGTCACACAACATATGAGAATACCTACATTTCTATTATTATATAAGATATATCTACTCTACTACATTAAGGGTGATGTGATGTGATGGGTGTGTATAAACTGTTTTTTGGTCAGTCAAATAGATAGTGTGTTTACAATTTTATCCATAAAATATTTTAGTTTATTAGATTTTTATCCTTGTTTTTATCTTTTAAATAACTTAATTAATTAAGATATAGACTAACTTGATATGCACATGGAATGTGCTAAATATACTAGTGATACTTATTTGTAATTGATAATGTTTTATAACATTATAGTTTAAAAGTTAATTGTGTTTAATTATTATTTGTAAATAATTTATGAATAACTATAATAAAGCTTAATTGTGATGCGAATATCACCATAAGGGTTATGTTTTTGTCATGTATTCATGTCAACCTAGCTTTGAAGAAGGTTCCAATGGTGTGATTGGTGATGAAGATGATGCTGTAAGGATGGGAATTACTTGGTGTACGTACGGTGGTGCTAAGTGGAAAAGGCAAAAGACAAGTAATATTTGGGCTGGAGTTGACAAGTGGCTTGGGCTGACTGATGGGCCAAATACTTATATTATTATTATTATTAGATGCTTTACCTAAGAATGGGCCTTATATGTTAATTGAGCCCAAACTCTAATTTCTACTATAAACAATATTGTACGTAGGTTGTTTTGGATAACAAAGAAATTAACCCTACTTTCTAATCTCCTTCTTCCCTTGCTGATTCTTCTTCTTCTTCTTCTTCTTCTTCTTCTTCAATCTCATCTATCCTTCTCTTCTCAACTTCTAAATCTCTTCATTCTACATACCAAAAAAGGACCAAAAACAGATTAGTTCATAACATTGGTACCAGAGCCCACGATCTTCGGTAATGGCGGAACACACTCGATTCAAGGATCTACGAGAAGAATACAAAAAGCTGGAACAGATGTTTGCCCAATCCGAGCTAATCTTCCAAACTGCAATGTCAAAAAGGGAAGCAACTGAAGGGAAAATATGGGATCAATTCACAATCCAACAGATGGAGGTCACCAACAAGCTAGAGAAATTCACTGAAGATTTCAATGATAAATTGGACACCCTCACAAGAGCCATAAATAGCTTACAGACCCTGCATCAAGGAAATCGTGGGGGATCTATCTTGGGCACACCACCGCACCCACATACTTCCAACCAGAACCCTAGTTACACACATCCGCAGCCAAAAACCACCCCACAAGCCATGCCATGTACCCTGCCCCGATCACCCACTGTTAAGTTGCAACCACAACTTACTCCCTTGGAATATTCCCAGAACATAGTCTGTCCCACCATCACTCAGAACCCCACAATACAGAATATGAACCACATGCCTCGGATTGATTTTCCCCAATTTGATGGATCCAACCCTAGGTCATGGATGCTTAAGAGTGAGGGTTACTTTAATCTAGTGGCCAATATACCGGATCACCAGAAGGTAATCTTGGCAGCAATGCACTTTGAAGGCAAGGCATCATCATGGTATCAAAATATGGCGAACATGCATATTCAGCTAGGTTGGGGATAGTTTTTGAACCTAATATCAGCTAGGTTCGAAGAGCTGAAGGAGGCAAAGATCATTGGCGAGTTCAACAAATTGAAGCAATGTGGCTCATACGAGGATTATGTGGATAAATTTGAAGAGTTAAAGGCTTGCATGCTGATGTATAGTGATCGAGAGTACTCTGAGGAGTACTTCTTAGCAAGTTTTATTAGTGGATTGAGCTAGGAACTACAAAATTTTATTATGATGTTCGAAACCAAGACCCTTCAAGAGACTATAAATATGGGTCGTATGCAACTACACACCTTAGAAGATATTTCTAAGAGAAGCAGAGGTCAGAGTAGGACAATTAATACAACCCACATCAACAGCGGGGAGAATGACATGGGAACAAATCAACAGAGGCCAAGGCAAGGAACACTCAAGCAACCCACTAAGCTGCTCACATCTGCCGAGATGGCTGCCAGGAGAGAGAAGGGGCTGTGCTATAATTGTGATGAAGTTTTCAGCCCGGGGCATAGGTGCAAAAATAGAACAGTATATGCTATCATGACAGAGGATGAGGAACTCTCTTTTATCCAAGAAGCTAGTTTTGAGGGAGAGGAAACAACTAATGAAGTGTTATTTTCTGCTACCACTCCAATAGGAAGGGATGGACTGAACACGATGATGGTGGTGGGGTACTCTGAAGGCCATGAACTAAGCATATTGACTGACTCGGGCAGCTCCCTAAGTTTTTTGAGTACTAACGCTGCTAAGAAACTAAGGTGTTTGATGGAACCAATGCAACCTAATGAAGTCAAAGCAATTAATGGGCAAAAGCTGGAAAGTACTATGCAAGCATCAAAATTTAGATGGAAAATGGGAGACGAATAATTCTGCCATTCCTTGAGAATTTTACATAATTAGGGCTGTGACGTCGTACTAGGTGGAGATTGGATGAGAAAATGCTCACCTGTCAAATTTGACTATGAGGTCATGACTTTCACCGTGAAGGTAGCAGGAAGGAAGGTGCGAATACGTGCCCTAACCTCAGAAGCCAAAGTCAAAGTGATTGCAACGCCTATATCCTGCAAGTTATCTCCAAAACCAGATATTAATGAAGTTGAAGAAGCATACATGATAGTATCTAACCACACAAATGGAAAGCTGCTAAAGAACGATCTCAGAAGGATCGAAACGGCAGATAAATCATTTATGACTCTTAAACAAGCTATGCACGCAACTGAAGCAAGCGACCTCCTCATACAAGACTGGACTGACTTTGAACAACTGTTAAAAGTTTATGCAGACCAAATGAAACATTCAAAGACATGCGAGGTAGATGACGAGGTGTACCTGAAGCTTCAACTTCTTCGCCAGAATACCATGGCTCAAGGACGAAACTTGAAACTCTCGGCCAAACACCTTGGTTCCCTCGAGATATGGGTGAATATAGGTCCAGAGGCTTACAGGTTGGAGCTGCCAGCTGAAGCACAAGAAAAGGGGAGATCTTTCGCCAAATCACTCAAGATCCTAACCAAAGGTACGAACTTGCAACGAAATCAAGACCCACCTCAGCTTGTAGCATTGTGTCCGAATGGATGTCTTGAGAGGGCGATGCGAGAGAATGAACTGCATCTTCAGATGGAGGTTCCAATGGCGAATCTTTGGGAACAAAAATCACCTCGGCGAGGGGATGTTGTCATTAAATCTTCTCAGCCATGTCGTGGAGGTGCTTCCGTGGGTAATGAATCTGAAGCTGTGGGTAAGGGATCTGAAGCTGCAGGTGCAGCTCAACACAAAATTCTGAAACAAGTCCTTGGGGACAAGGATCCCTTCACGCGGGGGGTATTGTCATGTATTCATGTCAACCTAGCCTAGAAGATGGATCCAATGGTGTGATTGGTGATGAAGATGATGCTGTAAGGATGGGAACTACTTGGTGTACGATGGTGCTAAGTGGAAAAGGCAAAAGACAAGCAATATTTAGGTTGGAGTGGACAAGTGGCTTGGGCTGACTGATGGGCCAAATACTTATATTATTATTATTATCAGATGCTTTACCTAAGAATGGACCTTATATGTTAATTGAGCCCAAACTCTAATTTCTACTATAAACAATATTATACGTAGGTTGTTTTGGATAACAAAGAAATTAACCCTACTTTCTATCCTCCTTCTTTCCTTGCTGATTCTTCTTCTCTTCTCCAATCTCATCTATCCTTCTCTTCTCAATCCCTAAATCTCTTCATTCTACATATCAGAAAAGGACCAAAAACAGATTAGTTCATAACAGTTTTCTGGGATAATTTCAATTTTGATGTTTCTTGGGATGGAATTATGCAATGCAGCTTTATGAGATATGGCAGGAGGACTAGCGTGGAGGGTATTTTACTGGTATACGATTTACATTCTATTTTTTTCTTTGTTTCAACGTTGAAATTGATTCGATTGGCTCTTTTTGTCCAATTTTACAGACAATATGGGGCTTTATTTTGATTATTTTCTTACAGGTGCATGAGCACAATCATCCTCATTTACTTCTTCTGCGAATTGGGGCTTCTCTCTATAAACTTCCTGGAGGCAAAATAAAACCTGGAGAAAACGGTAGGCAAAATTCTGTGGTCCTTTTCTCTTGTCTTCTGTTATCATTGCTCTTTGAAATCTTCTTCTCTTCTTTCATTACCCATTTGACTTTTTCAAAATTGAATTCTGTAGGAGATTGAAGGACTGAAAAGGAAGCTTACAAGCAGACTTTTTTCTGCTGCTGATTCACCTATAAAACCCAATTGGCAGGTAATTCAAAGAACCTCTGTATAAGAGTGTAGACAAAGATGATGATGTTCTTTTCTTTATATATTTTTGTGCAGATTGGTGAGTGTGTAGGAATTTGGTGGAGATCAAATTTTGAGAAAATCGTGTATTCTTACTGTCCTCCCCACATTACCAGACAAAGGTTAATAAGAAAGGCAGAGTCTTGACAACTTATTTCTTGGAAGATTCTTTACTATTTTCTTTTATCACTTTTGAAGGTTATATAATCTTCTGTAACACACTCATTCCACTACCGCGAGATTTAAACTTCTAACCATATAATATAAATATGGTTATGTACAAGTCAAAAGATAAGCTTTGCAAAAGCTAATTAGCATAAGAGGCATCACAAAATACTAGTCAAAATGCCACCGATAATTATACGCATGATGCTATACATTTCAAAAGATAAAGTCCTATAGTATCGTTGAGCCTGTCACAGGTCGTCCCTCACATGCTCCACCACAGGCCAGCCATCATCACCTCCTTTAAGTCTTACCTCCCGAAGGAGGATCTGCAAAATAATATAAATATTGGGAGTGAGTCGACAAGACTCAGTAAGTGCAACAAGAACGGGTATGTAGCACAATCAAACACATAATATGCAACAAGGAAAACAAACGTAGGTTTCGCCCTTCAACCTACCTATTTCCAAAATTTCAAATCATCGATTATCATCTCAATCGACACAACAACCATCAACACTTATCAACACCTATCGACAGTTATCAACAACTATCGAAAGCTACCAACAACACTCTTACCGGCCACGCGCGCACACCGACCCATTGGCCACTCACACACTCCGACCCAGAGCTGTTATTTCGATAGCTATTCGGACCATATTGGCCCCTATGTCGACGCTTCCATTATCACACATTCACGCATCGTAGCCCAATCACTTAGTACATACCTTCTCATCACAACAGTACGCCACAAAGTAGCATCAATCCATTCACATAACACATCATCCGTGCACATTCAAAATGCGTATGAATGTCATTCACTAGAGGGACTACGCATAAGTAAAACAATCAACAAGTTAATAAAGAAATTTGAGCAAACGAAAACCATATAATCATTGAAGCAAAATTCCATAATGACTCCGTTCGAAGCGCCGTTCAACCGGGCTGAATAGAGTCATAATCACATTTAAACACAAATATGCATTTGAAACTCTACGTACAAGCTCTTGCTCCCACGCACTTACCTTGCGAAAGTATCACTCTTTAGTTCTCAAACTACTAGGGATGGTTCGACTTCTTTATCTGCTTCCTTGTGTCGAAGAGTTTCCACCTCGTTCCAACTCAAAATATCCTAGGGCAAGCCATCATAAATTGCATTAAAATTACATGTGACTCTCAAAATATTCTTCAACCCTTCACTCCATAGCTCTCATGTCAATCTCTTCCTTCTCCTTAGCCAAAATGATGTGAGGATACGTACGAGGGTGAGAGAGAGAACAATAATATAATGTCTTTATTTGCTCCTAAGTCCCTCTTTCCTTCCTTCTTTTATATTTTCACCCTATACTTATTTAATTAGACAATTTAGTGATTGCATTTTATTTCTTGAAATTACCCTTAATTTTTTATATTTTCAAATTCTACCTTAAAATCATTAAATATTATTTTACTAATTTAAGGGGGGTGTTACATCTTCTACCTAGGAAGTCAAGAAACTTCTGATCGTTCACCTGCCCGAACGTGCCTGCTTTTCTGTTCCGAACAACTTGGAGATTCTTGCCGTTCCATTCTTTGAGCTGTACGACAGCGTCGAGGTTTTTCCATCTATCCTATCAATTGTGTGCCAATTTACGTTTTGATTTTCTCCCATTTGATCATCATCATCGTTGTGCTTTGATTATGGAAAAACCGTAATCTTCTGCTCCGATTTTTTGTCAGAAATTTGGAACTGTTATATCTAACATCCCACAGCAGCTGTCGAGGTTTCATTTCAATATGAAGCATCAGCGCCATGAATAAAGAATGAATCTCATGACTGTGATTTCTTGATTCTTCTACTAAGAATTGCTTTTCGATTTTCTTTTATAGCAGCCTAGCTTTTAGGCTACTTAGAATGTACGTAAGAGCTATTGTCTTGTCACTCTATGCATATGGTAGTAATTCAAGAATTCTTCAAGATTCTCTTATGACATTTGGTACTCAAACAAGTTACAGATGAACGTTGTCTTAACACAGAGAAAACATTCTTGAGTTCAACGTAAGAACAACCAAACAAACAAACGAAGGAAATAGATCCAACAAAGAAATGACTAGTCAAACCAAATCAACACACCACCATCATACAAACAAACGCTACATGAACAAAAAAAAAAAAATAGATAAAGATGTACAAATCCAAGTTTAGAATAGGTAGAGAAGCAAACCAAAGACACATGTGCTGATTTTCAATATCTATATTCAGAAAATTCCCAGGAGTTTCTTGGGAGCGGTCCCAGTGGCACGATACTTGGCTGCAGTTTCCTCAGCCTTGAGAAGATCTTCGCCGCGCTTGGCTTCGATCATGGCCCGCTTTTCTTCTGCAGATTTATGGACGAGGGCAACTTTGTTCTTCATCTTCTCAATGTACCGCTTTCTTCTTCTCAAGATGCTCCTGCATTTTTAACACAAACATATATGATGAATGATTTTTGTTGTTCTTGTTTTGTATTGAACTGCAGAGTTGAAGCTGTATTAGTACCTCGATCTTCTTAAGCTCTGCTTCGAGGCTTGCTTTCTTGCTGTTCTCCCAAGCAGAAATTGCAGATACTTTCTTTTGAGCTCTGTTTTATATAATCCAATACAATAGTAGTATTATCATCATAAATAGACAGAGCAAGCAATTTTATCCTGAGATCATTACATATATCATGGTATTAAGAATGAGTTACTTACTTGTTTTCAGCTTTACACTTTTCGCTTTCTTCCCATGCTTTGATCAAAGACAGGCGCTTTTCTGTAGCTACTCGAGAAAGAACAGCATCTGTCAAGAGTTCAAGAAAAAATTAAATCAACCCATTGATTTCTTGGAAAGAAAAAAAATGATAACTTTGTGGTTTTGTTTATATATATGAACGATTGGTTACCTCTGTCAAGAGATCCCTCATGTTTCTTCTCCTCAGAAGCCTCTGCTTCTGTTGCAACAAAAAGATCGAATCGATTATATTTGGTAACATTTAGAACAGCAAAACATAGTTGTGATTCTGATATATAAGTAGCAACTAAATCCCAGAAACTCAGATATATTAAATATAAACATATATCATCAACGAAAAGAGGAAAGCAGAACAGAAAAAAAAGAAGGGAAAAGAAAGATACTCTCAACGGGGACAATTGCTCTGCTTTCCTCCTCAGCCTTGTCTTCGGCGGGAGGATGAGGAATGACCGTTTTCTCCTCGGCGACGTCTTTGGTAGGCTCGGCGACGTCCTTGGGCTGCTCAGCCACCTCCTTCGGCGGCTCAGAAGCCTCAGGTTGAGGCTCGATCTTCTTGGGCTCTTCCTCGGCCATGACTTCTGAGAACTTAGCTATCTTGGCTTTGATTGAAGGAAAGAGATAAAAGAAAGACTTGATTTTTTTTTCCAAGTTATGAGACGATTATTACCTCAGGAAAGAGTTGTATGAACAGTGTTTTGTTATATAGTATAGAGATTTGGTATAAAGAAAATTTTTTTGGGTGAGAGAGAGAGAGAGGTAATGTGTTGCTAGGAGGATGAAGATGATTGATTGAGATGCAAAACAGAGAGGCTCAATTTGGCTTATTGTTAGTTGGCACATAATAATTACTTGCTTAACCAACTATATATATATATCTATATATATTAAGCTAGATTTCATTTGGGGGTAGATTTGGAAATCAGACAACATATAAGTATCTGAAAATAGTGTAAAAATCACTCATTTACTTTGCCAATATGGTCGGAAAATAGATTGTGAATATACAAATTAAGGAACATAACACTAAATCCCATTGTTTTAATGTATGTGTGTCGAAAATTACACACCTTGATGAAAATTGAAGAATTTACAAAGGCCCAGAAAGAAATAGCCGTTGATCAATTATAGATAACCAAAATTTATTCATTTAAAATTTCAAAAAGTTGGAGAAAATAACCGTTGTTTTGTGTTTTTTTATCTGACTGGTTTTTCCGCCTTCACTTTTCCTTTTTCTCTTCTTGAAGCATCCGCGAAATAAATGTAGTTAAAAAGTAATATCTTCCCTTGTTTCCAAATTTCACGTAACTTTTATTTTATTATTATTATTATATATATAATTCGGACATGGAGAGCACATTACATAATACATTACATGTTCGTCGCCAACGTGGTCAAGGATCTGGCAAGGGGTGGGATGAATAAACATTAACAAAATAAAATTTTAATTTTTTTTATTAAAAATAATTCGTTGCTTTTGAGAAAAATAAAAAGAATTCTTGAATATGGAATCTCTCCAAGATCATAATCACAACCATAACTTCGGGCGAATAACGAATGATATGGTAGGCTATACATAACTTAGCTGTTGTCGGGCCCATGAATAATTTATGACAATCAATTATACATCAAAAGAAAATTAAATTGAAATGCCACTAATTTCATCATTAGGAATGAGTTTGCGTGCTATTATTCTTGACTTGACAGAATATTGATTATTAACTTCAACGCACTTACCAAATCAATGTAACCAACAACCTTTTATCATTTGCTTTTATTATATAATAATACAACTGAAATTATACTCCAAGGTCTTTGTAATCCTTATAATTATTATTATTATCATTAATGGGCAAAAAAGACAGATTCTCATATAGATTAGACAACGAAGAAGTGATGTTATAAATTTGATATACAAAGGCGAACAGAAAAGCGAAACAAATAACGAATAAGAATCATAAGGAGATGGGCAGAATCTGACAAATAATAAAAAAGTTGGTATTTTTTTTAAATCCAGCAAACGTCAATTTTCTTTATTGAATTTTTTATTATTTTCTTAAAAGGCACTTAGCTAGCTGTATTAGGTTGGCAATGGCGTAAAGATGACAAAGGCGAAGGCTTGGATTGTTCCACCTATCAATCATCGTAATTATTTAATTTAGATTACATATATTTGCCTAACCCAATCCCAGTTTTTGTCTCCCCAGTTAAGCAACGTATGTATTTTTCGATTGTTATTTAACTAGAATTATTTTTGCTTCGTGTTCGATGAGTGTTAAAATAGTTTGATTATATATATAAAGCCTGCGTAATAATGCCCAGCGCTTGAGGGACCATAGATACTTTGACCGTAATTTCTCATGTCATCCTCGACTTGCATCATGTGAAGTTAATATATGTTTCTATATTCGATGATGAATCATATATCATGGAATATATTAGAAATTATTTCAATACATTAACTACAAGGCTTTTAATTAGATGAGGCGGAATCTAAAAGGCATATTGTTTTTGTTGAATGGCCATTGACTTTATAAGAAATGGATGAGTGTTTTCTTAAAATCAATTGGCGATAAGACGCAACAAGTATCTTGATACATTAATTGGTTAAAAGAGTAAGAATTATTGGTGGGTAATCCTATTGGCACCCATCTTTTTTCTATTGAATTACTATTCACCGCCCCCTTTTTCCTAGTCACCGCCCCCTAAAGGGCTGAAAAAAGACCATTTTGCCCTTTTGAATATAAATTTCTATTTAAAGTCCTTCTCCATACAACAGTTTTCATATCGTAATCATACATTCAAATCAGACTCAAACATCACAAAAAAAAACTCAAATCGCAATGGATCGACGACAGGGTAAAGGGACAGAGCAAAAGAAAGGGTCTATTGCCACGACTGGTAAGCAAATTCTCGTAAAATTCGTTCGTACTTAGATGAATTATCGAACATCGATCGGATTATCTCGGAAAATTCGTGCCAGCAGAAAAACAATTTCGGTCCCCACATGGTGCGGCCGAAACATAATTACGGTCGCACCATGTGGGGGCCGAAAAAAAATTTCGGCCCTGCACAGGACAGCTGAAATTATTGTTCGGCTGGCCTAGTGGGGGCTGAATTAGTGTTTCGGCCGGAGCTGGTCCGGCCGAATTTACGTTTTGGCCGGGACAGATCGGGCCGAAACCTGATTTCGGCCTGCTCATGCAGGGCCGAAATCTCAGTTCGGCCGCCAATACATGGGGCCGAAATTTGAGTTTGGCTGTTAATTTTTTTTTCAGACGACGAGAGGGATGTCCACATCCTGGAGGATTTTATCGGCGACGGGGTAAATTACAGTGAGCATTTCCGCCAAGGAGGACGATTTTCGACCGACGTGGAAGCCATTAACTGGGCGAAAGGCGTCGCTATTGCTCTTGGTTTCGAGGTGATTATTTTCGTCGCATAAGAAATGCGGTACGAAAAAATTGATTAGATGTTCTCGCGGAGAACGTTATAGAGGCAACGAGGATGAATTGGAGAGGCGGTCGAAGTCTAATAAGTGCAGGTGTCCGTTTCTACTCATAGCCCAGGAGGATCCAGTTACTAGGAAATGGTACATTCGTACGGGCCCACCTGAGAAATCCATGCACAATCACCCTCTGATACAGTATCCCGAGGGCACCGCCAGACGAGTGGGTTAAGCAGCCAGACAAGGAAGGTCGTAGAGAAATGACTGCTGCGCAAGCGAAACCAGCTCATATCCTCGCAGCTATGAGGGCTCAACACGGAGAAGATAACGCGACGATCCAGCATATATATAATTACAGAGATCGTTTGAAGAAGGATTACTCTGAGGGCCGAGACGTGGTGAGCCAGTTGATGCACCAGGCGAATCAGGCCGGATATTATGTTCAGGCCCTGGGAGACGAGGAGACTAATGCGCTGACACATGTTTTTCTCGCACACCGGACTCACTCGCACTGGTGAGGACGTATCCGTACTTTATTGGGATTGACTCTACATACAAGACCAATAGGTATAAGATGCCTCTAGTTGAGATTATAGGGATGACTCCCTGTAATCACAACTTCCTGTGTGGGTTTCCCGTTATGGAGGACGAGACGGAGAGAAGTTATGGGTAGGTGTTGCAGTGTCTTCGGGATATTCTAGGGCCAGGTGTCTACCCTTCGGCGATTGTGACTGATCGTGAGTTGGGCCTTCTTCGACCCATACAGATGGTATTTCCGCATTCTCACCATCTGTTGTGCACGTGGCATATCTATAAAGACGTGGAGAACAGAGTTTATTGGATTAAGGGGAAGAACAAAAAGACCGCAGCGCACTTCACGCATAAGGCCTGGAAAGCAGTCATGGAAGCTTCGACGATAGACGATACGAGCAGGCCGTGAGTGACATGCGTCTGCGTTGGAAAGGTAACTCCGCTATCGTGCAGTACGTTAAGCAGACATGGTTGGTGCATAAGGAGAAGTTCGCCAAAGCTTGGACGAACCATGTGCTTCATTTCGGGAACACCACTACATGTCGTGTGGATAATGATCACAGCGAGCTGAAGCAATGGCTGAACACGGCCACTGGGTCTCTTGACACCGTGTGGGTGAAGGTGCACGAGCAGATTCAGAACCAACTGAATCGCATCAGAAAGGTAAATTAATTATTATTACGTGTTGGACGAAATCATTATCTAATAATTTTTTATGTTGACATGCAGGCACTGGAAGAGTCCCGCTCGAAAGGAATTATTGGGAGCTCAGGATTTCCATTCCACACGATATTGTATAGAGTTTTACACCATGCAATATCGATAACGGGAACTGAGTTGAAGCGTGCCAAAGAGTTGTCGGATGAGGTTTACTCCGCGTGCGGATGTGTGGTAGACGTACGCACCAGCTCCCATGTGCATGCGAGCTTCAGCAATGTGTCGGCGGCGGGATGAGCTGCACGTAACCCAGCTGCCGCAGCACTCTCGAGGGTGCGTAGGGCTCAACGATATCGCGATATCTAACCCAGCCCACAAAAAGAGTCCTCATGTGCTGCGCCGCTGGATCGGGACCGTACGGCAACCAAGCAACCTGATAACAGTTCACAATTTTTACATAATTGTCGTCAATGTATAATAAAAATTGTTAATATACCTCGCTTGCAGGCATGACATCTAGCTGACGGCGGATCTCAATCAAACGGTGGGCCGTCCGCTTGTACTGAGATACAGACCACATGCGTGACCGTACCTGGCTAGGCTCCACATGATGGGGGAGACGATGTGGGCGAAAGCATGGGAAGTACTCGTAGATCCACGCCTGGAGTAACGAGAGGCACCCAGCAACACCCCTCGAATCCGTCCGGCTTGCGAGTCCAAGCTGGCGATAAAGGTAAGCAAGAGCGGCCGATCCCCACGAGTACTGGCTGGCAGAGGCCAATGAGCAATAGAACTCGTGCATGATGTCGGACTTCACCCGGGTCCCGCTCTTGTCGACGAACAGCGTCGAACCCAAGAGAAATTGGGAGTACCACTGCTTCAGCGATCGAAGCACTAACGCCGGCTGCTCGCACTTCAGGAATCGTCATCTTCTGGACCACCGGGCTGTGGCCCCTGCACCCTCCAGGAATCGTCATCTACGACCCTGGACCGCTTGCTCCCTATTTCATTTTTTACGAATAACCCAAAAACAAATTTAATTTATTTTACGTATATTAAGACACGACATCGCAAGTCAGTTTATACTGGAGAAGGGAATTACCTGAGGAGGCCGATATCACATCGTCCTCGGATGACTGAAACGATGCTGCATCATCCGGAACGTCATCATCCGCATGCGGATCGTAATCCGCATATACGGAATGAGAAGCAGCCGCTCGCTGCCGCCTCTCCTCCTCCCGCTCTCAACGAACGGATGCATCAACGCAGCGCGTCCTCGTGTGACGCTCTCCAGATCCCTCCACCGGAGGGGATCTGCTGTTCCCTCCGAGTAGGGACTTCCCACCCTTGGCCTGCAATTAGATATTTAATTAAAAAAATATGACCCGATCGACAATTTCGGCCGGAACAAAGCCGACCGAAACATGATTTCGGCCGCCTCAGATCCGACCGAACAACAAATTCGGCCGGACCTGAGCCGACCAAAACGTGATTTCGGCCGGCCCCTGCGCGGCCGAAACACGATTTCGGCCGGCCCTTGCGCGACCGAAGCATTTTTTCGGCTGCGACTTACCCGGCCGAAATCGTGTTTCGGCTGTCACTTGGCCGACCGAAATTACGTTTCGATCGTGCCGAGTTTCGGCCCTAATTTGCCTTCGATCGGTCGTTTTTTCAGCCTATTCCGACCCGTTTTCGACAATCTATCTACATACGAATGACTTTTACGACAATTTGCTTACCAGTCGTGCGAACACCCCCTTCCCCTTTCCCTGTCCTTGTCGCCGATCCATTGCTATTTGAATTATCTCTGTTTTTTTGTCTGATTTGGATGTATGATTTGAAAAGTGTTGTGTGGAAAAGGACTTTAAATAGAAATTTTTACTGTTTATTATAGTTTATTCTTTTTAAATTAATTTAAATAACATAAGGGCAAAAACGTCTTTTTCAGCCCTTTAGGGGGCGGTAACAAGTAAAAAGGGGGCGGTAAATAGTAATTCCCTTTTTTCTATTTGCACCTAGGGGTGTGCACAGTTCGGTTTACCGAACCGAATCACCGAAAAACTGAAATTTCGGTACAAACAGAACCGAAACGAAATTTCGGTACAAAAATTTCAGTTCGGTATTCGGTATATAATTTTTAAAATTTTGGTAATTCGGTTCGGTACAAATTTTTTTGTTCGGTATTTCCGGTATACCGAATTACCGAATTTAGAATAAATATATTAAAATTTACCGATTGTATGTAATACACAGCCCAATAACTATATTTAATACACAGCCCACTAGTCAATATTCAGCCCACTAGTCAATATACCGAAATGGACCCAGATAATAATTATAATATATTTAATACAGCCCACTAGTCAATTTAGGGTTCTTAGTCGTCTTCCTCAGCCAATCGCTTGGAAAAAAAAATAATCTTCTTCCTCAGTTCCTCTACGAATCTTCTCAAAAAATAAAAAAATAAAAATCGATGTCGAAGCCACCAACCACCCGTGTAGCCTCTCCGTCGGGGGATCGATCGAACAGCAAGAGAGAGCGAACAGATTGCAGTGATTCGAGCAGATGAGTTTAGCCGCAGATTCAATTTTTTCCTTAGAATTTCGGTATTTCGGTAAATAACCGAAAAAACCGAAAAAAATTTCGGTTTTACCGAGTTCGGTTCGGTATTCGGTTGTTCAAACCATCGAACCGAAATTTCAGTTCGGTTTCGGTATGGTTTGTACCGAATGCCCACCCCTATTTGCACCCCCTAATTAATATGTAGAGTAAACATTAATTATTTACCAATTACATACTCCATATAAAAAGGAAAAGGGAGTTTAATGTTAATAGTTTAAGTAATATGTGACGTAATATTAAATAAATACTTGCCGTTTAAAAAAAGGAATTTTTTTCCATCTGGTGGGCATGGTAAATGAAGGCCCACCCCGCCCTATTGGCGGGTAGCGAGCCTGGTGGGCCCGGCCCGTCCTAAAAAATAAAAACGAAAAAATTTATATAAAAAAAAGAAAAAAACATTGAAATAAACTAATGAAGTTGAATTACTCCTAATCAAATTTAAATGCTTTAATAAAAATTTATTTTGGTATTAATTTTGATTAAATTACAAATTGGATCTCAAAAATTAAAAAACCTATTGTAGTTCATTTATATATTACTTTTTTTAAAAAAAAAATTTATGATATTTGGCGGACCTACCCGCAGCCCACTGGTTTACCCGTGCGGGCCTGAGAAATGGCAGTCCGCCCCGCCGTACTGGCGGGTAGCGGGACTAGTGGGCCTGTCCCATCCAAAAAATAAAAATGAAAAAATTATATAAATAAAATATAAAACATTAAAATAGATTAATGAAGTTGAATTACTCATATATTCTTTAATAATAATTTATTTATGTTATTAAATTTGATTAAATTAAAAATTGGACCACAAAAATATAAAAAACATATATAACTCATTTATATATTAAATTTTTTTTAAAAAAAAAATATTTTGATACCTGACGAGTCTGCCCGCGGCCCGCGTGGGCTTACCCGCATAGGCCCACCCTCTGGTGGGCCTGAGAAATGGCAACCCGTCCCATCACTTTGACGGGCCCGCGGCCCGCGAGTCCATTTGACAGTACCAGGGTGGGGCGGGCCACGTGCATTTTTGCTTGTTCTAAATGTGTCATTGGTTAAACTGACTTAATTAATAATTCTTAAATAGTCCATGTAATTAATATTACTGATTTAATGGAATAAAATATTTTTTGTTGAATCATGCAATCATTTAAAATAATTATTACAAAAATCAAGTGTTTGGGTGTAAAAAGTGGTATAGGAGGTGTAGGGAGTGTGAATTAAGACGCATTATTGGTACAAAGTCCAAATTCTAGGCTGCAATAAAGGCCCGTTGTCATTGTGTTAATAAAAAATGGCTCGGCGGTATGTTAACGAATTGGTCCACTACAGAAACGAGACTTCATAAGTTCCATTTTCCATACTCTGAGTTTGGAGAAGGATCCAAATTCGTAGCTGTTGATGTTTATACGATCAATCATATAAAAAATTGGCTAGATCGTTGATCTAAATAATATCCAAATACCAAATCCGACTTCGATATACTCCCCGTGCGGGTCGGAACTTACCCGACAAGGAATTTCGCTACCTTAGGATCTCCAGATTGAGTTTCAACTATTGGTAAGACGGGCGGTGTGTACAAGGCCCGGGAACGAATTCACCGCCGTATGTCTGAGAGTTGTTTCCTGAATCCGAAAGAGAGTACTTGGGTTCTCCCAATAACTAAAAAACGGATAAAAATTGGGTCCCCTCAGATCTAAACAATCTTATTTTTTTGAACATGAAGAAATGTTGACTTCACGATAAAAAGGTAAGTGACCCAATTATTTTCTTTTACGCACGAAAAGGAGAAAGATAGTAAGGTAAAAAGAAAAAGCCCATTCGAATTCAGCTTCCGTTTATTGGGCTTCATGGATAAAATGTCGTTTCTAATACAAAACTCAACATGCAGGAGAAAGAGATATTTCACGAAAGATAACATCTGACCTAAAAAATTCTAAAAAGTGAACCCTTTTACCAAATTCGTTAGGCAATAAGAATATTTTGTTACAGTGAAATATTAGGTCTCCCACAGGATAAAAAAGGGTTCGAACAGAGATCCAATATATACAGGAAATCCATTTATTCCAGCCAGAATATCGGTACAACAAAAAAATATGACGTTCAACAATTTAAGGAAAAAAACGAGATCGAAATCCACTAGACGAAAAAGAAATGACTTTTTAACAGTTCATTAAATTTGAGTTTAGACAAATGCCACGCAATTATCATCGTCATCATCATGATAATGATAAGTAGAAATCGTGTGTTAATGGGGATGACAGCACATGCGTACACGTGTAAATACTACAATTATCTCCAGATAGATAGATCATCAAATATGGGACACTTCCCATTCCATTAATATTTCTAGGCCACGACTTGTCCATATAAAACTAAATGTCTTAATTGGAACCACATACCACGCACCAGATTAATACATAACCTCCAAATTTGAGTAAACCGACAAGTGTCTTCTATATCCTAGGTTGGATTTTACTCTAAGGCTAGAAATACACCACCACCACACAAAAAAATATTACTCCGTGTTTGAGTAATGAACTAAAAATAATGGTTCAAAGTGTTGATTTGTGACTTGCTACCATAATAAGCTGTCGAAGATGTGGAACATCTCTAATAATAATAAAAGATAGTGATGCTTCTCCCATATAACAAGGCTCTCTCATAAATGCTTGACGCAGCATTTAACATGAGTAAAATTTTGGACTTACCAAATTGACGAGATAATATCAACCTTCATATCCCACTCTACTCAATTAATACTACTATATATATGTAATGTATATATGAAAATAAGGCAAATTGGGGACAGCAATAAGTGACGAGCAGTGTCCGTCGGGCCAGCACTATAATAAATCTTTAAGAAAAGTGTGGGGGACATGGCATGAATTAGTAAATGCTTTGATTATAATATAGCAGCCACCACATGAAATGAACGTCACAATAATTGACTTGATTTAAAATATATATCATATCCATAATATAGTAATTAGTATACAGCTCCGTACTTGGTGGCACATGCAGACAGACAAATCATCTGTAGAAATCCATCCAACTCCCCCAAAAAAGTCACAACCCAGAAACTATCCGTTTGTATCATTATACCCTTAACTCCCAAAAGTTATTACAGGGTTATAAATCATTATTATTCTTACAATTATAATTTTCGCTCTTCATCCCATCCCAACCACCAAATCATTCAGGCTAAAATCATTTCAATAACCCATCTAATCTAACACCGCCTTAGTCAAGAAGAACAAAGACTGCTACACAGAACCTCTCATGCTTAGGAATAGGATCCAAGAAGAAGAATGTTTAAGAGGAGCGAGAAGAAGATCAAAGCTGTCTTCAAGATGCAGTTTCAGGCAACAAATGTATGCTTTTCATTAACACAACACCCATAAAATGCACTATTCTTGCAATTTAATTACTAACCTGCAGTAAAACATCTTCTGACAGGTCCCACAGATGAAAGCAAAGAGCCTCATGATCTCACTAGTCCCAGTAGATGTAGGGAAGGCAACGCTGAGATTGCCAAAGGCTCCGATTATTGAAGGAACCTGCGTATGGGAAAGCCCAGTCTATGAAACCTTAAAGCTAGTCCAAGAGGTCAAGACAGGGAGAATCAGAGAGAAGTTTTACTATGTTGTTGTATCCACTGTAAGTACAGAAAAACCAAGGGGGGAAGGGAAGGGATATAATGTTATTGATAGATACATAGAAAGAAAAGAATAACCTTCGGTTTTTTCCTTCGCCCAGGGATCGTCTAAATCGGGCTTTCTCGGAGAGGTGTCGGTCGATTTTGCGGATCTGTTTGAGGCCACGAGGCCGGTGAATCTAACTCTGCCTCTGCAGACTTCGAAGTCGGGCACAGTGCTTAACGTAAGTTCTTCCCCTGCACTTCTTTGTTAGTTGTAATAGAAAAGCTAATACATTCTGAAAACTTTGTTATTACAATGAGCAGGTTACAGTTCAGAGGATGCAAGGAGGAGGGTCAGATTCAAGGTAGTCAGTCATTTATCTTCTTCAGTCACACCCTCTAGCCATCGTATACGAGTCAAAAGTAATGCGCTTTTTCTTTTCTCCTCGGGAAATAATAGCAGGCACGGGGAAGATGGTGAAGACCCGGCGGATGAATCGAACGATCGGGGTTTGGACACAGTAAGCGAATTACGACACGAACACAAAATGCCCCATTTCATGAACTAAGGCCTAGAGGTCAATCCTCACCGATTAAATGAAAATTACGGTCGGGGGCTAAATAAGACAGAAATCAGCGCAATAGGAGACGTGTTGGAAATATAATTAATTAACTAGAATATAAAACACATCGCCTAAAGGGAGTGTATCATGCTTTGTTTTATTTTCAACATGCTCCCTCACGTTTAGGCCGATTTCTTTCTTATAAAGCCTTAGACGTGAAATAGGATTCGTACTCATTACCTTTGGATCTCGGCTTTAATACCATGAAGTGGCCATTCAACAGTTTGGATGTTTAATCATATTGAAAAGTAGGATATTGGGATGTTTCCTTTTCTTTGTCTGCGTAGAGTGGAAACCTGAGTGAAACAACATCCCCACGGGACGAATTAGACGGAAGCGTCGAAGATGTTGAGTCAGACATTTACTTTTCCGAAGCGAGAGATGGAGCAAGGGCAACTTCGGAGGAGAAGTCGGCGAATCAAATAAAAGCGTTGGAACGGAGGGTCGAACTATCGGACTTAGAAGTGCTGTCCCTTCGTAAGCAAATCGTGAAGGAGAACGCAAAGGGGCAGAAGTTAACGGAGCAAATCACGGGCTTGAAAGACGAGAGAGATGATCTTCGAAGGGAATGCGAGCAGCTCAAATCTTCAGCAAAGTTTAAGAGCGAGGAATCGGTGGCTGCGGAAGTTGAAAGCATGAGAAGTTCACTAGAAGACGTCCAAAGCCAGCTTCAGCGTGAGAAACAGCTGAATAAGAAGCTGAAGTTACAAGTGGAGAAAGCGGAAGACTCGAACTCAGAGTTGGTTATAGGGTTGAGAGATCTTACGAAGAAAATGGAACTGAGAAATGCAGAAATATCCCGACTCTCGAACAAAGTTAAGGAAATGGAAGTTAACGGAGAGGGTAAAGCAGCGCAAGGAAATAACGACGAAGTAGCGACATTGAAGAAGGAACTAGAGGTACTGAATTCGGAGATTGGAGTTCTCAAGAAGGAAAAGGCGGAGACACAGATGGAAGTCGAAAGGCTTTCTTCAGACTACGAAAGCTTGGAGATGGAGAACAGGGACATCTTGTCCAAATTAGAGCAAAACGAGAAAGAAAAGATGGATATACAGCAAAACCATCTCGAGACATTGGCTAATCTGAAGCAGTTCAAATCCCGAGTTTCGAGCTTAGAGGAAGAGGCCAAAAGGCAGAAAAGGCAGTATTCGGAATCTTTGGATATGATCGACGAGCTGGAGATACAAGTCGAATCTATGCAGAGAGAGTTGGAAAATCAGGCGCAGTTTTTTGAGGACGATCTTGAAAGGGTGACCGTTTTAAAGGTTGAACAAGAAAAGAGGGCTATAAAGGCGGAGGAAGCATTGAGGCAGGCTAAATCGAAAGCTGAAGAGATTCAGCGAGAAATGGAGCAATATTCTGCTGAGATGTCATTGAGAGCTGAGGAGAACGAGGAAATATCTGAGAAAGCAGTTTCAGAAGCTAACGAGCTACGGAGTAGGAACAGATTTCTTGAAGAAGAGCTGTGCAAAGCGAATGAGGAACTTGTCAAACTGAAAGATCAATATGAAAAGTTAGTTCGAGAGCGTATAGAACAGAAGAACGACAAAGATAGGTCGGATAAACTCGAGGAATGGATTTCGGAAAAGGAGGATCTAGAGAGGGAACTGGCTAGAGTGACGAAAGAAGCTGATAATCTGAAGACGGAGAATGCTTATGTGAAAGCTCAAGTAGATCAGAAGAAGTCAAAGGAAGAGAACTTGCAGTTAGGACTGAAGAAGATGAGACTCAAGAACAGTGAAGTGAGGAATCAACTTATTAAGACAGAGAAGGAGAAAGAAGTCTTGCAGAAGGAGATATTGAAGTTAAAAGACGGGCTACACAAAAAACAACAGGTAAGCGATTACGAAAAAAATAAGTCTAAATATCGAAACTTCTATCTTCATTAGTATTTAGTAATATGCTACAAAAACAATGGAGCCTGATCTAAATCTACTTAAGACCTTATAATACTTAGAAGAAGACGCAACTTACCAAGCTTCTTAACTTGACAGGTGTTGCATAAGGTTGCGAAGGAACCGAGGACTGATTGCTCAGATGTCTCCGGCTTGTCAACTGAATTAGCATCATTACATGAAAGAAACAAAAGCATGGAACGAGAGTTGCAGGAAATGCAAGACAGATATTCAGAAATAAGTCTTAGATTTGCTGAAGTAGAAGGTCAGAGGCAACAACTTGTTATGGAGTTGCGTAACCTGAAAACTGGAAAGAAAAACTAATCATTTCATGTAAAGGTGTAGAACCAATCATAGAGAATATGTGCCCTGCAAACACATACGCATGACAGCCCATTTTCTTGAGCACAGGTCTCTAGTTTTCTTTCTTGTTTTCCCCATCCTTATCCGCTCAGCAATAATCAGTAAGTTCTCCATTTTATAGTAACTTATGTTATGGATAATGGAAAGAAGAAACATGATGCCTTAGTACGTGAAAAAATACATAATATTTCGAATGAAAAAATACATAATATTTCGAAGGCCTTACTGCGCACTTGAAGCTACAATCTACTTGAAGCTACAATTTCCTGTGTGCCATAGGAGTGTTATTATCGATCCAAACCAGCCTACTCTGTCCTCCACTTCCGTTTGTCGTAAAAGATAATTTCTGCAGTTGAACTAACACCAGTTAGGACTTGGAAGGAATTTAGAATATGTACTCCAAAGAAAAGGTGCTCACCTTTCTTGCTCTCTTGTCAAGTGGAGTCCATGATGCAGTGATAGAGTAAGAGTCTTTCTTGTCTTTTAATAAGCTTGGACGTTGCGAAGATCTGTTTGGTCTGCTCTTCCGCGCTGATTTTATTGGAGTACTTTCTCCTTGATACCTGAAGGATTCAAGTACTGAGGGACTTTTCCTTTTGGTAATTTTCAAAGATTGCCCCGACACAGGCGAATATAAGTCATGCAAAGGGGACTGCCTCTTCAGATTACACTTGTCCTTTATACGGTTTAGAAATTCAATCGTCCATGGTGATCCGTTTTGAAGCTGAGAAGATTGAAGAGCATTTGAGAGTGGCGTGGCTCCTAAGCTCCTTGACTGCTGATAAAAGTCCTGTGGAGCTTTCTCTACCATATTATCTTCAACAATTCGTTGGCTTTTTGTAGGAGTACATCCTCTGTGTATGATATTGGGAAGTGCTTTTTCTTTTGTCAAGACTTGATACTTTGGGTTCCTCGAAACCCAGGCACCAGATGCAAAACCATCATCTGAGGAACTTTTAAACGTAGGAAGATTATTTTGGCCTAAAGGGCGTTTCCTCAATCTAGACGTGTAATCACTCTTTGCGTCCAGCTGAAATGGCGAAAAACTGTCATAATTTTTTTCGCGAAATCTTGAATTATCGTCTACGTCAATAACTTCACCTGTAACCTTGTTCTGTGAAATTCCACAGAGATTTATACTTCCCCCTCCTACGTTTTTATCTACCGATGTACCTGGTCTCAATCTTGCATTACCGTCAATGTTAATCTGGGAAATCCATGTTGCCCTTTCCTCAGGCTTTTGAACACCTTTTATGAAAGGAAAATCAAAAAGGGTCAGCTGATTGATAGATGCCTTTTTCTTATAAGACTTGAGTTCCTGACTGTCACTTGGTAACATGTCATCGAACGATAAATCAAGCTTCTCTGAACCTTCAGACAGTGCAGCACTTTTAGGAAACCTAGAGCCGCGAAAGACAACAGACTGGGGAGGATTTTGCTGATCATCATGTGGGGAACATATATCAAACAAATCATCTGGAAGCTCAACATCTTGGAATCTGTGTGTATATTTTGGTTTTTTCCTTTCAGACGCTGTATTTTCTAATATTACGTTTTCTGAGTCAGGAACTGACACTGAAGAAGAACAATCTGTCATTCCAGATTTAGAATCCTCACGCTCTCCATATCTGATTACTGCACTCAACAAAGCAATGCTTTCATCTGGAACTTGAAAGTTCTGAAGCGTACGAAGTCTGGCATCATTTGATAATTTCAGAAAATGGCCAAGTATGGCATCTAAAGACAAGATTGCATGAGCTACGAGAGGATTAACTGAGGGAAATGAAGTAAGGAAAGATTCTGCTAAGCTTTCTGAGTCCGACATTTTTGGATAGATGCATTTACTTGACTTTGCTGTACTGTTGATGCAGGACAATATAATTTCTTCGGTCATCTGGGGAGAATATGAGCAGAAGAGTTGTATATTGATCCCTAAGGTGGTTGCTGCTGCATAGAGTTCATCTGACGATTCCATGACGCTACCTAGGAAGTTGACTTCTCCCTCGAATATCTGGAGGGAAACATTTAATCGAAAATATTAAGCAACAAAATAATCAGTAACCATCACTTAATAATTGGTGATTTGAAGCTATTGTTTGGCAGCTTGATATTGATTTTACAACCAGGCACCATCACTAAGAGACATGCCATATATTTCAGCTTTTATTTTATCAATGAAATGGAGAAAGATCATATGGCAAAGGCAAAAGTTGTCTAGACAGCAAACTTACTAGTAAGCAGCAGCTGAAAGCATAACTCAACGACGTCAATATGTTGGTGGCTATACTCTCAACGCACAAAGCGAGATTTGAAGAGGCATCACCTGGCGCTGAAGATTTCTTTCTAATATTTTTATGGTCATACCAAGTGAGGCAAACTGCAGAACTTACTATGAGATCAACGGGTAAATCGATATCCGTCACGTTGGGCAGAGTTGAATCCCCAAAAGAACCATGAGTGAGAGAAGCATCACCACAAGGATTGTTAGCATCTGTTTTATCACACTTCTCTTCAGATAGAATAAAATCAATTATCAGCCTTCCACCGTCACTGAAGTCAATACAAGCATCCATGTTGTAGAGATCAATCTCAAACAAAAGGTTCTTACAATCAGAATAGCTTTCTGATCCACACTCATAATCTTGTAGTAAACGCCAATCAAGATAGAGATTATCAGATGCCGATGCAGACTGCCAATCCATGTGGGCCAATACCTCCTCAATTAACGTATGAAGTGAACCGATATTTCCATCATCTGAAAATATCGGCACTGGTAATGACTTGAAAGAGTCATCTATAACGGTAAGCTCATGGCAAACGATTAAGTCACCAAAATTTCTGAAATTCATAGCTTCTGCAAACATTGATTCACAAGTTTCGGTTTCCATCTCCTTCATTGAACTTAGAAGTGTCTGATAGTAATGATATGGGGACAAATCAGAAAACAAAATCTCGTCAAATAGAACAGGTGACAAGGTTGAAGAAATAGCTCGCGTCCCATGAGGTAATTTTGAGCATTCCTCCTCTGAATGGGAGAGTTCAATAATGTCTGTACAGTCTAATCGTGGCAAAAATTCTGCTTCTTCAGGACTCTTTGTAACAGCATGATGTTGCAGGAGATGCTCTGTGATGTCAAGCTCTTTAAAACCCAATAGATCCTTTTCAGTACTCAATTCATCTGGTTGTAGCACGTGCAGCTTATCAATATCCTCAAAATTCAGAAGTTTATCAACAGTGGACACACCACAAACCACACTTGGGCATTCTTCATTCACTTCAAAAAGAGGAAATTTCACATCAAAAAGATGTTCTGCAGAAACTAAACCAGCCTCTTCAGGTTCAGCTGTATTCTCCACTGAGTATTCGATAGGCATAGAATCTAATGAGGACACTTGTTGATGAATATCGGGGTGATGTAGTGTAAGCTCAGAACCAGTCAGATCCTGGAGATGTCACTTTATATTGTTTAAGGAGAGATATAGAAGTCCATATGTCCAAACAAGTTTCAAACACACAGACTGGTGCATAAAAAACGATAACATGAAAGCAGAAGAGAATGCAATGCCACTTCCAGGACAATAAAAGCGGTTTCTCGCAAATATCATCGTAGAAACAGATTTGACTTTAAGGTCATGATTAATAAAAAATCGATTTACACCTCTCATACTTGATACTTCCTTCAAACAGGACTTTTTTCAGAGTACAATACACTTTTATAGTTCAAGAAATGGGCATAGATGATAGAAAATGATTTTTGAAGAGAGTAATTAACATCTCAGTCCTAATATGAATCTGAGTCAAATTATGACGTATGATTATGAATACAAAAGAAACAAGTCTGTCCATAATATGGATAGGACGAGCAGATGTGAACGCAAAGTTGTGAACATTACCAGTGGACACTCAGCATCTGAAACCTCGTGGAAAATTTGCAAGCATTTGTGGCGACAAGAAACGCTTTCCTGAGGAACATTAAACAAGTTAATAAAGTGGAGCTACATGCAGTGATAGAAGATTTGTCTTTTTCTCCTGAAATTAATCATTCAGGAGAATATAGAAGAAAGATCTTACAGATGGAAACAAGGATACATCCATCTCTGGAATTTCGAAGTGAACGAAATCGAGTTTATCCTCAAAATAATAATTCGGTGTTGTCTCTTTGTTTTCCTGGATAAGCATTGTAAAAAACAGATCATGTATGATTGAAGTAAGCATCCTTCTATCGCTATGACCCTCAGCAATTCGACTCTTCCATTTCGGAGAAAAATAGTAAATAACTTCATATAATTTCCCACCAAATGGATTAACTATGACGCAAATCAAAGTTCAACAGGTTATGAGGCTCTTCCTCAGCGATAATTTGAGATTAAGGGTCAACGTGACGGTCAAAGAATTACGCATATTATCAGAGTGGCATTAAGGATTATCCAGTAATATTGAGATTATGTAAAAGAATGGACGAAACTATTTCCATGTAATTGCAGCTATCCTCTGTATCCATGTCAGTGCAGAGGCATCACATAGTTAAAGAGAATCAGAATATTATAAAACTAAAAGTAAACAAAACAAGTGATCACTTCATCAAATTAATCTTATGCCTCCTCCACATAATCATAACAACACAATCGAGCTCCGACATTGGTTTTCATGACATTTCAAAAGCATCCACATCAAAGCAGTATTAAAACAACAACTACTACTAAGAAATGAATTCCGTGCCAAAAACAGAGACTGCCAAAACCTGAAGTGAAAACACAAAGCTAGGAAACAACAACTACTCTCCAGAACTTATGCTTCCACGCGTTCACAAAAGTTTTTGAAAACAAAGTACATCTGAAATCACATACAGCATCGACAACACAAGCAACAGAGCATCGTAATGGCAATAAGAAAAGCATTTGAAAAAGTCAGGCAGATGCTGCAAAAACGTCAATTACCTCAGAAAGCAGTGCCTCAGTGGACACATCTAACTTGTGAGGAAGCACGTCCGATAAGAACATAGACAGTGCATCTTCGATGGCTAGCTTCTCAACTTCGCAAGGAAGATCCAGAATCCGAACATCACCGAAGCAGGCGTGAACCGACGATTCACGTGGAGCAGGAAACTGAGGAGGCGTAAAACGCACGAAATCTAGGGTTTGATCTGAGATATTGGTGCCGAGGAAGCGAGTCCGCATTGCTTCTGGTGCTTTTCTCTCACTTACGACGAGTGAGTAGATGTGAGAAAAAGAGGAAATATTTGAAATTTATGTATTTATAATGGCGGGAAACACACGGCGTCATGTCCGTGTGATTGCGGGACGATGGCGGCCATGCCACTTGCCAGTCTTTCTTTATAAGAGGGAAAAAAAATAAAATAAAATAATGTTGGGATGCAATACCGCTATGTTAAAATTAAAACCAAGCTGAGCCAATTGACAGTCTAGCGGCCATTGGATAGATGAGACGTCGACGATGCAAAAGAGAATTCTTTCCCTAGGCCCCTTCGAGTCGCGACACAAAGGACACACCATATCGATGTATATCTTGAACGTCGTGGCAAAATATGAGATTCAAGATAAGATTATGTCTATCACAGTAGATAATGCAAGCTCGAACAATGTAGCGGTTTGACACCCTTCGATAACGTCTAAGGTTACCAGTTTCATGTGAGGTGCTTGTCATGTAATTAACATAAGTGTTCATTTGACGATGACTTAGGAAATATTGTAGAAAAATTTAGACATATAGAAAAGAAACAGTCCAATCGTGGAAGGTATTACGTGAACGACCTCTCGGCCAATCGTGGAAGCAAACAGTCCAAGCGAACGGCGTAACATTTAAAAAGTTCCCCCTACCGGTGCCGACTAGGTGGAACTCCTTATATGATCTCCTTAGCACTTTCATCAGCTACAAGGATTTGCAAACGCCGTTTTGGAACAACATCAGTATCGGTACGAGCTCGAACCTTCTATTATATTATTAGACGTTGATTGGGATATTTTGGAGTTGGTCGTGTCATTACTTGAAGAATTCAAGGAGGCAACGGAAGTTTTTTCCGGCGTTTATCATCCCACGTCGCCGAAATTTATTCCGAAGCTTTTTGCATTGTGCTATAAATTTCTTTAATATTGGTCAAACCCATGCTTGGTTGAATTCGTCCAAAGTATGGAGGGGAAGTTCAAGAAATATTGGGAAAATTCACAATCGTCCACGGCTTGACGACTTTGCTCGACCCTAGCTAGGTAGTGATATTTTTGAAATTTTTTTCTAGCCCTATCATAACTTTCTTGAAAATAATGTTGACGACCAAAAGACGTTAATTAATCGTTCTCTCCAAGAACGTTTTTCTTTTTATGTATCTCAGCAGCAGGGAATAGGTGTTGAAGCGACGACTCACATGACCGAGGTAAGCGTTCTAGCTCACGCGTGGTGGTATGGGAGGGATCTTACGACAATTCAGGTTGCAAAAGAGGGGTAAAACACCTGCGACGACTAACTCAAACGAGATTCAACTCTACTTGAGCCACAACTTTCAAACACCCGAAGATTTTGACGTTCTTGAGTGGTGGAAGACGAATGCTAGACTTTACCCGATGTTAGCGACCATGGCACGAGATCTTCTGGCCGTGCAAGCTTCTAGTGTCGCATCTTAGTCCGCATTTTTAACATGTGATCGAATTATTGGAGATCGAAGAACAAGCCTTAACTCAACTTCTCTAGCAATGCTAACTTTGCTGAAGGATTGGTTCTCTGTCGAATTGAGGAACCAAAGGGAAAAAGCTGTCGACGAATTCCAAGCTTCAAGCTCCAATTCCGACGAGGCGTCAAAAATAGTATCGATTAATAAGGATGTAGATTAGAATTGTAGTAATTTTTAACGTTATGTATTTTTATTTATTTTTTTAATGAATTTTTTATATGTAATTTTTAATGTAATTTTTTATGTGTATTATTTGAAGTTTTATTTTTCTAATAGAGAATAATATTTTAGTCACTTATGTCTTAAGGAATAATTTTTTCATCTTAGTTTAGTTAAAATTTTCGGAATTAAAAAAAAAAATTAAGGGTAGGCCTGGCTCGGAACTACCATGAACCATGGTTCATGGGCCGGTCCTTAGCCGGTTTCCAGAAATTATCCCGGGATCCGGAACCGGAACCGGAACCGCTGGGTCCGGAACCTGCTCATCTTTAAATTTTAATTTTATAATATGATTACCATTATTCCATTATTTTATAATCTATTTTAGCTAAACAAATATTCTCTCCTCTCCATTTAAATATCGTCAAGATGCCATGTTTGTTAAAAAAATCCATGATTTTTTATAACTGACAATAAAAAAATAATAAAATTATTATATAAAAAAAAACATAAGTTGACTTTTTTTCCTTTACAATTTTATTAATTCCACATACATAGAGTGTGCAAGGGTAACTAGTTTATAATTAACATTCTAGATAAATATTTTCTTATTTGTTTTTATATTTTTTCTGTCAACGGCATCCTAGTAAAGCCATCGTAGTCCGGATGGGATCCTCTGTCCCACTACGTGTCTCGATACATGTACTAACTAATATATTTTGCTTATGTAGAATAATTCTATTTTTATTTAAATTAAAAGGGAAAAATATTAGTATGTACGTGATTGTTTCAAAGACTTTAAAATTAGGAGAGAGAAAATTGGTGGGGGCCACATAAATATCACAATATATAAAAATTTCATCTTCACATCTTTTTGTTATTTAACAAGGCATCTCATCAGAATAGTGAATTCATTTAATGAATTTTATTTGACCATATTCTTATTAATGTAGATTTCTAATTCAGCTATTTATCAGCAAAATTTTCAGTATTTGCATCATTCATTCTAACAACACAATTAAAGTATGAGAAACTTGATACAGGTAAAACATTAAAATACACATTTTTGTTACGCATTCAAAAATCATAACAAAATATGCAATCTCAATATGATTTCTTTCAGACACAAATGCAGCATCAGTCAAATAACGAGTAATTTGTATTCATCGAATACAAAGAAATATCGATGAATTTTCAAAAGAATAATTTCAAGAAGTTCGCGATGCAGAATAGAACACGAACTGATGAAGTTTAGTTATCAATTGAAATATAGTTGAATTTTGTTTTAAAACCTATAACTTACGCATCTATTTTATCTTTCAATTACTTAATTTTTATTGTCGTATCATTTGGTGTTTAATTCATTTCCAACCAATTTAATTATTTTGCTCTATGTTTATATTTTCATTAAAATTTATTATTCATTTTGTAATGTGACGTTTTTTAGTTAGATCAAAATTCTGTCAATTTAATGTACAACATTTGTATAAATATAATAAAGATAAACTAAAGAAATTAAGGCAATCTCCAACCATTCCTCAATATTTGGAGTTCCTACCGTGCAATTCCTCTAAGTTTACAGTTTGGACAGTATCCTCAAACTCCAACCATCTCCCTTACAATTTACACTATACAAAATATTTATCAATATTTTCATTTATATTATTGTCAAATTTTCATTATAGTTAAGATTTTAATAAATTTACGACAAAGTTATTTATTATAAAATTGTCATTATAATTAAGATTTTAATATATATTTACTAAAACAATTATTTATAATTTCTCCTACAAAACCTAAATAAATAAAATTAGAAAATAGTTATTTAAAAAAAAAAACAGAAAAAGAACAGTAGGAAAGAAAGAAAAAAACGTAAAGCTTTAAATCAGGAAAATAAAGAAAGAAATAAAAAAAAGGAAAACAAAAAAGAAAGGGTAAAATACGTTATTCCCCCTTGTGGTTATACTCAAATGTACGTTACCACCTTTTGGTTGTTTTTTGACTCGACACTCCCTCATGGTAACATAAAAAAGGGTAAATTGCCATCTTCGTCTTAACCACACGAGTTAAGTTTTCTCCCAATACCACAACCGCTGCCAAGCCCACCACCACAGCCAATTGCAACAGAAATCAAACTCGAAATTCTGGCAAAAATCGAATTACACAGCAAAAATCAAAATCAAATTGGTAGCAATTGAAATCGAAATTTCACAAAAATATTATTGATAATAAGGTGTTTATGGTCAAAGCTTAGACAATGCTTTGGTCGTTCTCTAGGTAGAAGTTTCCAGAGTGTAAGAGCTCTGTAATTTTGTTTCCTTAGGCCTTAAGAGATTCGATGACTAAATCGACCTATGGGCTTACAAAATCAAGTTACCATCTTCTGGGTCAGTAGTCGTCAAAATCGCCGACAATGATGACATGGGTCTACAAATGGTTGATCTCTGTTCAAAACCATAGGAAAGTTCGCTGTTTGACAGTATTGTTTCAGATTACTATGCACCAGCTATTGGAAGACGACGAGGTGGTGGAGAATCCCAACGCAAAGAATCCATTCAAAGAGATTGAGTGTTGACCTTCGTCTGAGGCTGCTTCGAAGTGATATGGTTGACGACAACGACGATGCAACTCTGTTCGGGTTATATGTATGAGGGTAAAGCTGGAATTTCAATTTTAGTCTGACCATTAGATTTAATTTGACCGGAGAGGTAGCGTGTGCAAAATTAAATAAACCATAAGGGTGTTTCAGACGATTTCCGACCCACAAGGGTTTTGATGCTTATTTTTAAACCACGGGGGGTTATATGCTATTTAACCAAAAAGAAATAAAGAAAACATAAAGCTTTCTCTCTCCTCCGTACATCGTCCCCAACCTCAAGACTGAAACAAAAAATATTCATAATACAGCATAAAGACAAAAGAAAAAATAAAACAAAATTAGATAGCGGTGAACACTGCCCCGCTTCAGATCGCGGGGCACTGTAGCTCCTGTTGTGGTTAGCATAGCGGTTGGCGGTGGGTTGGAGCTCCACCACCACCAAGCCTCCAGTCCAACGCCATGAGATGCCCTAAAAACTTTTCATATCATCCTTAATAAGAAATTGATCAAAAAATATAAAAAAAAATATATTTTTTAGCATGTGCGTTACCACAGAAATTTCACTCCATTTTCAAAGTAAGTGTCTCACCTATATATAGTATTCCATCTCTTTTATTTTAATTATAAAATGTAAGAGTTTCCACGTAAGCAGATTTATTAGTTGGTACATGTATTAGGACATATAGTGGGACAGAAGATCACATCCGATCGTAGTCCTACATTACGTGAACCTCGTTGCCGACTACTAGAGATGGCAACGGGGCGGGTCTGAAGCGGGTTTGGCAGGACCCGAGACCCGCCCCGATTAACGTATATTGGACCCGAGACACGCCCCACCTAAAGCTTAGACCCGGGTCAGACCCGCGAGACCCGCTTCATGTTGAATTTTCTTTTTTTTTTTGTAATTTTTCAGATTCTAGTTTTTTTAATCTAAAAAGCAATACGGATTTGGGGATTGAACCCATGAACTCCGCTATGTTAAACCATATACTTAGCCGTTTGACCACATTGATCTTCGTTAATAATTATAACATTTCTATTTATTTGTATAAATATAACTAATCAATAAATTTTATATATAAATATATCGGGCGGGTTTCGGGTCGGGGTTCGGGGCGGACCCGAGACCCGCCCCAGACCCGGCCGGGTTAAGCCCTTTAGGACCCGTAACCCGCCTCGTTACCCAATAATTGAAAAAATACCCGCCCCATTAGGGGCGGGTTTTGGCGGGTCCGGGTTTGGACCCGACCCATTGCCATCCCTACCGACTACTCAACGACCCTGGCTTGTAGAAGGACAAAGCCGGCATTGTCCTAAGTCAGCCCACCCACACAAACCGTAGCACAAGATTGCCACGCCGACCCCGAGAGGTACCCATGATACAAATCTCCCCTCATTTCGATTAAGTTCAGCCGAAAGCAAATACTTAATTGCCGATTACATAACAAGCCCGACTTATGGAGGGATAAATTCTTAATCTGCGTGTCCCGTCCCAAGTCAACCACCATATCCCTTCATTTCGATTGAAATCCTCTGTCCCACAATCCTTGTCTCATTTCCTGTCTCACTCTGTTATAACTGAATTTTCTGATTATCAGAAAATATATGATATGAATATCAAATTGATCATAAAACAAGGGATAAATTGGATGTGTTTATTTATTTTTATCATCATGAAATAACGACGATGTTATGATTTGGTGGAATATAGGATTAAAAGAATTAATAAATAAAAAAGAAATTTTGCGAACCGTCGGATTTAAAATTCAACGGATCTGATCATTTGGGACATAGAGGGGTACATAATTTGTGGGACAGATTAGTGTCCCAGGTCAGCCATCCTATTCCTCCCAACCTCGTCATGAAGCAAATCCGAACCTCACTGCCGACTGTGGAACGAGTCCGAGTTCTAACGAAACTAACACCACTTGTTCATTTGTATCGTCCCAAGTCAGTCTGGAGAGAAACAAAATACCGAAAGAAACAAAATACAAAACAACCCAAACGTAATCCGCAACTGCATCGCCATCCTACCACATAAAATACAACTACACCCGAGAAACATCACACCACATAACACAATCTCAAACAGACAGCTCCGCCTTCGACACAAGAATCCCGTCCGTATCGGCGTAAACCCAATCCCCGTCGCAAATCCTCGTCCCCGCGATGCTCACGGGCACGTTCCTCTCCCCGACCCCCTTCTTCTTCGCCTTCATGGGATGCGAGGCCAGCGCCCTGACCCCGATATCGCACCCGTTGATCTCGTCCACGTCCCTAACGCATCCGTTCACGACTATCCCCGACCACCCGTTGTTCTGCGCCTGAACGACGGGATTCCCGCCCAGGATTGCGCACCTGAGGCTTCCGCCGCATCCACCACGAGCACCCGTCCGTTGCCCTTCTCCTCGAGGAACTCGCGGATCAAACCGTTGTCCTCGAAGAGCTTTAGGGTCACGGCTTGGCCCGAGAAGACCTGACGACGGCCGTAGATTTGGAACGTCGGGTGTAGGGCCCGCAGGTCGCCGCTGGCTATGAGGTGGGCGTTTGCGTCGCATATCTCTGCTGTGGTCATCAGGGCCATGGTTGGAGGCTGGAGATTTATATACAGGGAAGTAAAGATTGATGTTAGGGGACTTGTGAGGAGGAAACCGGGGGAATCCATACTGTTATATAAAGAGCCTAGCATGGATAAAAACTGTTAAATTTCTATGTCGAATTGATACGTTTCATTACAATTTTATCCTTTATCTTTTTATTTCGTAACAATTTTATCCTTAAATTAAAATTTTATTTTTAAATAACTTAATTAATAATCTAAAATGTTCAAAATATAAAATAATTTGATATATTTGCACGAGCATGTGTGCTAGCTAAAGATACTAGTATTGATAATGTGTCTTAAGGAGAGAATGGCAAAATTAGTGAAGTTTTTAAAATATAATTGCAAATCTAGTTAACTTATTAACAGTGTTGCAAAACTAAACAATTTTCTTAGTTTTAATTATTATTGTTTATATTTTCACCACAAACCTATTCAAAACTACAATTCTTACCCTCATTATTTCAGTTAAGCATTATTTTTTTTATTATTTTATTATCATTATATTTTTAGCCGCACATTATTTTACTTAGCTTGAATTAAATTTTTTAATAAAAACCTATTTACGTCTCACATGAGCCTTTTTAGCAAAATAGTGAAGAATCCCATCTTTCGTTACAATGATTTATTACTTAAAAATATTAAAAAAGGAGATCAAAAGAATAAGAAAACAGGGCGAACCCTACCATTGAAGTGTTGTCATTTGACGGGCAATCGCATAACAATCTACTACAGCCCTGCGAACAGTATCATGTTTTACCAAGTTAGTTTCTCCGTATTGTTCATGTAATTGATTCATTTTTATTCAAGAAACGATCTTTCTTTTTGTCCGTGGCATTCACCTCTTTCCTAAAAGTTCGGTTTTCAATTTGTTATGTCGAATTTAGTTTATCTGGCACTATATTGGGGTGGTGATTTAAATATATTGTGGCTCAAAATATAATTATTGTTAAAATAATGCTTATATGAAATAATGAGAATAAAGAATTGTAATTTTGAATTGTTTTGTGGTGAAAAAGAAACAACAATAATTAAAACTAAAAAAATTGTTTAGTTTTGCAACATTATTAAAAAGTTAACTACAATTGCAATTCTATTTTAAAAACTTCACTAGTTTTGCTATTCTCTCGTGTCTTAAGAGGCATAGAACTATATGAGAAATTCCATGAAAACACGAAGCGTGAAACAGCAGTTAGTGTCAAAATTAAAGAAGAACGAAGTAATAAAATCAAACTCAGCTTGTAATAAACTCAAACCGAGGAGATCCCTCTTTTCGAAGCTTTGATTGGGTGTCGATCTTTGCATGAGAGAATTTTTTTTTTGGAAAAACAAAAGGAGCAAAGATCGATGTTGGAATATTTGTGAGAACATAAAAGTCCTAAGAGGCATATGAGCTATTATTACATGGCTGATTGATGAAGCATGAGAAATTCCATGGAAATAAGAAGCATGAAACAGCAGATAGTGTCGAAATTAATGAAGTACGAAGTAATTAAAATCAAACCCATGATTTAGAGCAACATGGGATGAGATCCCTCTTTTTGAAAGCTGGTATCTGATATACTAATCCCAAATGGGCTCGAAATTAGCATTTTTCATTTATTGATACGTAGGTAATCATAATGAGCAGCAAGAAACAAAATATCAAAACATCATCGGCATCAGCAGAAAGATCAGAATAACATACAATTCAAAGAGGATGGGCCGTCGAAGATTTGCTTGTTCTTTTTTCTCTTCGGATTTTCTTTTTCTGGGTGAGGGAGAATTGTGCAATTTTTCGTGCAATTATCGTAGCTAAAGCAATTATTAGAGGGGGCGGCTATACTGTGGAAAGCGATGGTGAATTACGAGCAATTTGATTCCCTATCTTGACAGAAGTGCGCACGAATTCTTGTTAGAATAATAAAAATGTCTGTTTTCGCATGTGAAATCAATTTCATCCAACTCACTATAGATAGTGTAGCCCCACTCATGCAATGCAAAATTATTATATTTTGAGCATGTTATATTACTAATTACACGATAAAGTTGTAATAACTATGAATAAAATTGTAACTAAGCAATTAAGAGTAAAATTGAAAATAAATATTTATGAAACAACCTATAAGTTGACCGTTTTTATCAACCTTACGCTGTTTATATAAGAGTATAGTTTGTAATTTCTTATAAATATCATAACACCATTTATATTTAAAGGGCTTGAGGTTATACCTTACCTATCCATCTGGTATATTTGTCTTACCCATTTCATTTGGAATAACTTACAAGTCTCGATCAGGATCTATAACTTCATGGTTATCATATTCGATTTAGTAAATCAGCCACATAAAAATGTATTCATGCATTAGTAATCAATGATAAACATGTTACCTTACAATTTCATGCATCACCTCTATAAGTATATATATCTGACATATTTATTATATGTATGTTGATGGTAACCATACAAGGCTTTTTAACTTAGAAGAAGATAAGTGGGATAGGACTTAGGAGGACTTGAAGGAGCTTCAGCATAGAGACCGTTGAGGGTTGATGCTTCTGGTCCAAAAGCTACTGCATAACCAGAGCTTTTAATTTCAACCATTTCACGCCGTAACGTTGACCTTTGAGCTTCACATAGTTTTGGGAGATAAAAACCTAACAGATAATAACAAAAAAATTAGATATGGATGATGATGATGATGATGATGATGATGATGATGATAAGAAGGGTTAACTACTATTTTTAAGTTAGGGGATAGGACTTTCAGGACACTCAGGTTTTTTTTTCCGTCAGGTAGTATCCCCACACAACGTCACCGTAGTCCCCACACTCCGACTAAGTTCAGTCTGAATCGAATCTGAACCTCAATGTCGGCTATGAGACGACCATGGCTTCCAGGGGGACTAATCCTCCCTGGTCCATGGGACTAGGGTTGCAAACGAATCGAATCGAGTCGAATACCATAATATTCTATTCGTATTCGGTTGACAATCGAATCCGAATACGAATATTCGAATATTTAATCGAATTATAAGATCGATTCTTATTCGTATTCGGAAATATTCGAATCGAATATTCGAATACTCGAATATGGATTACATTTGAGTATTTATCTTTACATTTAATAGAAATATAAATACTATTATATTTAAAATATATATTGAATTGTAATATTATGTGTTGGCACCCCCTTCGAGGGTGGAAAAAAAATCATAGAAATCCGATTTCTTATAAGTTTTTCTCCGTCAATAATAATGATACATTTTATTTCAGGAATGCAGTTATTCAAAGGAAATTATTTACACATAATATTAATTTTGTTATTTATGGTGGAAGTTAATTCTACACTTTACCATTAGAAATAAACAAAACTTCCAAATTTATAATATTATTTATTTTTAAAAAACTTTTTCATACCATTAATATTTCATATTAAAACTTACAAATATATAAAATTATTCGAATCGAATAATTCTATTAATATTTGACTCGAATATTGTGATTTCATATTCGTATTCGGATATTTCTCGAATGACACAAAATATTCTTATTCGGATTCATATTCTAAATATTCGAATTCGAATCTTAAAATTTCGAATCGAATCGCGAATCGAACCAAAAAAGTTCGATTCGTTTGCAACCCTACATGGGACCCACCCCAAGACACTCAGGTTGGGGGTTGCATGAATATTAACTTTGAAAATTAATGCAATCTAATGATGCAATGAGTCGAAAACTTAATTTTATGGCGGAACTTCGACAAGTGGTCCCTAAATGCCAAAATAATTTGAAAAAAATCCTACGGGACACCATAGTTGCTTATCTAGTGAAAATCCTATATGATAGCTTCAAGACATCCAACTTATGAGCGTGCAATTTAGGAACACTAACTTTCAAAAACGAAACAATTTAATGACCCAATCAGACTTCTGGTGCACTTCGTCCTTCTATTGCTTCTATATTGAAAGTTAATGTTCCTAAACTACAGTTACCTAAGTTGGGCGTCCTGAAAATGTCAATTCCCTAACTTGCAGGACGATAACAAGTAGTTGCCCCAGATAATAATATAATGATAGTAAAGATATAATAATAATACCACGGGCGGGGCTATTGATTTTCAACATTACCTTCGCCGGCCGCGAGATTGAAGTAAAGGTCGACGACGTTGGGGCAACTCTCGTAGCACTCGTTCGAGCAGAGCTTCTGAGCGAACCTACGCTCGAGCAATGCGTCCGATGAGATCCCCAGAGTGTTCCTATCTAGGCCGCACGACTCGATGCACTGATTAGTCTCTATTAGGTTTTTCAGACCGTCGGATGCTTCGATGTCCGAAGTGGAAAACGTAAGTTTCGAGCCCGGCCCGAAGCCCGCCTTTCTTCTCGAGCACACACCGATTGCCCGAAAACGAGACCGCGAATGCACACTCGTCTTTGTTGAGGTCCTCGCATTTTATGATGTTGTCCTGGCCTACCATGTCATAAATGAAATATTTATATATAATATATATATATATATATAATGAGTAAAGAGACTATTCAAAAGCATATATGTAAATATATATGGGAAGATCTCACCTAGAGTTCCTTGCACCAAAAGAGCCATTGCAAGAACGAAGAACTTGAAGAAACTAACTGTTGCCATATTTAAATTGAATGTTTTTATTATATTGTATTGTGCAAGAATAAGAAAGGTTTTTCATTCGAGATGTGATTAACAACGAAAAACGAATGCTATTTATAACTGAATTCAACTATAATGCTACACTAGACCTATTTTCGTTTATTGTTTTTTCAAAGAGTTGGGCAAAGATGTCTTAAGACATGTTAAATAAATACAGCTGACCTTTCTGGTTAGTGTTTTAGGTCTTTACTTGTTACGTTTATATTCATTTATTTCAGTACCGTCACCGTGCATGCTATTTCAAGTTGAATTAGCGTGGAGACCTTTTTTTTTTTAACTTTGATTTTGTCAAATATGGAATAAAATCGGATTAAATTCCGCTGCATTTGCTGCATAATTCGCGGAAGTCTTATGTTCCACAAGTTGGAATTCTCGTACGTGTTGACGTGGATGTGGAAATCAATGACGCTCGTCGGTACTTAGGGTGTGTTTGGTATGAATAATTCGATACAGAGAAGAAAAGAAAAAGTGTACACTAAACGACACGCTTCGTATGTCGTTTTTTTTTCTCTTCCACATCAAGTTTCACATACCAAACGCACCCTTAATGTTATTCGATTGAGAATATCAGGTCGAAATGAAAATACGTAGTTGGCGTTGATTCTCCATTGGTAAAGAGGAACGAAACGGTGGTGAGATTCATGTTCCGAATCCCTACCCTTCCCCAACCCCTTTGAACCAAACGATAATTATTCGTTTTTTGATTATTTTAAATTAATATATAATTATTTTTGTTAAAACCTTTGGTGAAGTGGAATATTAAAAGTACATCTCATTTATGGTCTTCAACATTTTAATATTTATATAATATTTATCGTAACTTTATTGTATTATTAATGCTTCTTTATTGTAGTTTTTTGCACTGTTTAATATTTGAAGATGTTACTTAGTTTATTTTTAAATTGCGAGAAATGATGTGTTGTTGTACCTTTGGAAATCAATCACTCATTTCATCATAAACGGTAAATTAGTGGATGATATTTGGAGTGGAGAATCTCGTATGAGTATGCCATGTCCGATAACATACTCGAACACGCCAATTGCCACCCCTTTGTGTCACCTATGCAATATTATAACTAAAATCAGTAATATTTATTTAGAGCCACTTGATCGTCTGTCTTCATGGCTATTTAATTTTACGGCTAAAAAGAAAGTAGTAGTTTTCTGCAATAACAACAGCTCCCCTGGTGTCAATAATGTTCCTAAGTACTTAGGCTTATTAATTTTAACGAAACGAAAGCATATGAGACTTAAATATTCGCTGACATGACACATCGTCGAGAATTTAAATTTTAATGAGGCTTTTTAAAATCCAATAAAATTTATTTGTTTTTCCTATATGTGTAAGGTAGAATAAGCCCAAAAATAAAACTAAGCCAATCTCAATTCAAACAAAGACTTCCCTTCTACCAAAAACAACTATTACTATACATTAAGGGGGTGTTTGTTTCAGGTGATCCAACATTACGGTGATACGCACATCACGGTGATGTGAGCATCATCGGAATATGGATCAAGGTAATATGTCATCAGTGTGTTTGTTTTAAGGTGATATTTCATTTTGCAGATCAACGGGATATTGAAGTATTCTGTTTGTTTAATCACTGTGATGTGTAGGGTGACGTTGTATAAATGTCATATTTGACCTTATACATATGACTTAAATAATTTAAATTTTTTTAAGGTGATATTTTATGTGATAATAATTAATATATTCAAATATACATTTAATTTATAAGCATTATTTATAATTGTACTTTTTTTAAATATAAGTTTTAATATTATTAAATAACTGAAAATTTTTAAGATTTAAATATGTTAATCATGTATTATATTTATAATGGCATATAAAGTAATAATGTTACAATATGAGGGGTATTCTCGTCCATTAAAAAGTTAGATAGATCACCTTACAACCGTGATGTTTAGTCTTCCAAAACATCACCGTGATCCTCTCGTTTACCACTTATCACTGTGTTTGTTTAGTCTAGGTGATGAGTCATCACCGAAATGATGGATCACCTAGGTGATGAAAATGGGGTGATATTTCATATTTCAGATCACCCCAAAAAACCTAAGTGATCCAACATCACGGTGATGAGGTGATCTATCTAACTTTTAATGGACGAGAATACCCCTCATATTTTAACATTATTACTTTATATGCCATTATAAATATAAATACATGATTAACATAATTAAATCTTAAAACAATTTCAGTTATTTAAAAATATTAAAACTTATATTTAAAAAAAAATTTAAATATAAATAATGTTTATAAATTAAATGTATATTTTAATATATGATTATCACATAAAATATCACCTTAAAAAAATTTAACACATTATTTAAGTCATATGTATAGGGTCAATTATGACATTTATACAACGTCACCCTACACATAACAGTGATTAAACAAACAGAATACTTCAATATCGCGTTGATCTGCAAAATGAAATATCACCTTAAAACAAACACACTGATGACATATCACCTTGATCCACATTTCGGTGATATCCACATCACCGTGATGTGCGTATCACCGTAATGTTGGATCACCTGAAACAAACACCCCCTAATAATCACCTCACAACATATCGTTACCAACATTTATTCCAAAAAAAAATAGAAACATACAATTAGTTTACAATTTTCCAAACACTCCACCTCCAAATCTTCTAGTTTACAAAACAAAAAAGCCAAGGCACACAATTTCAACTCTCAACCCCTTATGAGGGTCAAGCCGACGGCGGTCACCACCAAAGTCGACGGAAACCCAAACTTTAGATGGCTCCAAAACGTCAAGTTGTATCCATTGTCGTGCTGGGCCCGCCGAGCCTGCTCGCAGACGATCAAGTTAGCCGCCGAGCCCAACAACGATAGATTGCCAGCCACGGTGCTAACCCAAGCCAGAACGAGCCAAGCCTTCTTCTCGTGGGCCGGCGATATGGCTAAGGCCGATGCAGCCACCCGAGCCCCTAGAAGCAGCACTGAGAAGAAAGAAAAGCGCACGCCCGGGGTAAGGGTAAATTGGTAAATTTATACGGTAAGGGGAATGGTTAAAGATATACCCGTGGGAACGTTTGATGCTATGTTTGAGAGGACGAGGATGACAATGGCTAGAACTATGGTTCCGCCGACTTGGTTGATCTTTGCGTAAGGTTCCATGAGGTCCCACATGGCGCTCGGGATTCCCGTTTTGTTGAAGCCGTCGACCGTGATGAACATTCCGCAGAAGAATACGAGGAGCGAGTACGATACCTGGGGATGACGACGGGAAATTTGTTCAGAATTTTTAGCCAAATTCTATCGCGAAAAAGTTATTATGGGAATGATTTAACGTGAAAAAAATCCTCCAACGAGAAAAATCAGCCGGAAAGTGAGGTCATAGAAAACTCGCTAATCACACAACTCTTCAACTCTCACCTACAGCTAAGACGATAACCAACCATTCTTAACATAATTTCTCACGTAAAAATATTTTTCTTTTTAATTGATAAACTCTATCCTTCAGACATAGTACATCGTAGAGTTGGCGCAATAACCTGCAAACTAGATTGACCAGGTAATACACGCAATTAACATGCAAACTAGGTTAAGTAGGTAATATACATTAGGAGAGATTCACATGTGATCACCTTTTCTCCAAAGACCTTGAGAGTCTTAACATATGACCAATAGGGCAAATCTACTGCTACCATGGAAATAATCCTCCTTACATTTGAAGAAATTCACATGCCTAGCTTTTTATTGTACCCGGCGTAGAATATAAAGAAAAAAGGCACCACAAAATCAAACGAAACATTAGAAGTAGCGTATTATTACCTTTTCGAGACAAGGCCCCGCGTCCTTAAAGTCGAGCACGACGAGCGCGAGCGCGGCGGTAATCGCCGACCAAGACATGTTCATCCCGGCTAGCAAAGCCACGAGCATCCCGAGAGTCACGAGGTAGACGCACGACTTCCACAAAACCCTCTTCCACTTCTTCGAAAGCCCCAACCTCTCCACGGCGGCCCCGAACCCAAAAAACCCTCCGTAGTCGTTCGCCGACGAGCTCCTCTGAGGCGTCCCCAAACCGTCCTCCAACCTTCTAGAAGATCCCCCGACGTTACGATCCTCAATACCCTCGTTATTCGAACTCGCCCGACTCCTCAGCACCGACGAAGGGAAGTGATTCATATGACCGTTCAAGTGGGCCCCACCGCCCGAACCCTCAGCCGTCCCGAATATCTCCTCCGAGCCCATCACCAGATTTTGGTGCGAAAGAGTCGCCGGCGTAAACCTATGACGCACGACTTCTTCCTCGTCGAGGACGTCGACCGATGATCTTCCATTCTCCTCGTCCTTCCCCTCGGAAAGCGCCTTCCAGTGCATGGAAAGCAAGATCGAGGCGTTGATCACCACACCGACGATCATCGCCGGGAAAATCCCGAAGAGGAAGTTCCCGAAGGAAATCCCGCTCTGCACGGCGATGACGAGGTTCTGCGGGTTGCCAATCGGCGTTGCCGACGACCCGATGTTGGCGCTCGAGGCGAGCGCCAGCAGGAAGGGTCGGGGCGGGAGGTTCTGCTGCCTCGCCAGCTTCAGCACGAACTCCGTTAGGACGACGCACGACGTGTCGTTTGTGAAGAAGGCGCTCGACACGGCCGAGACGAGGCAGACTCTGCAGAGGAGGTCCTTGGGCCCGCGGTTCCTGTAGGAAAGGAGCTTGCCGAGGTGCTTGAACATGTCGGCCCGCTCGAGGTAGACGCTGACCACCATGGTTCCGAATAGCAGGCCGAGGATGGGGAGGTCGAGGGCCGCGTAGGCTCGGTCGGGGGTCAGGACTTGGAAGAGGACCATTAGCACGGCTCCTAAGAGCGAACCGGCGGTTCGACCCACGGGGAGGAAGGGGACCGCTGGGAAGACCGCCAGCACCCAGAATACGACGAATGCCGTGGTTCCCAAGATTACTTTCGCGGTGGGGGCCATCGTCATTTCTTTTCTTTTTCGAAGATTTGTTTGGGAATTATCTCGCAAAATGAGAGTTTTTTTTTTTGTGAGAATTTGTTGTCGGACGATTTCTTGGTTTTTATAGGGAGGAGAGGTTTGGGAAAAGGCGAAGGGCGGCGTCACGGGGCACTAAGTAGGGCAATGGAAGAGCACATAGATTTTCCATTGACGTCTCTTCCGTTTTATTACGGTGTAAGAAAAACATATCTCCGATGATCAATGCTTTCGTTACAGAGAAAAACCCACTGAATGAATTTTGTGGAAAAATATTGTTCTTTCCCACTTGGGTTAGTTTAGTTAATAAACAAATTTAACAATGCATCAATGATTGGCTGGCATAGGAGGAGTATGAGACTTTTATTACATATATGAGCTGTTTAAGATATATATTTAGAAAGCGTTTGGTTTATGAGGGTGTGATTGATTGAATGCTTGCTTGCTCGTTTTGGCTAAGTCGTGATGGATGAATGGAATGGAAGGAATGGACTCGTACATTTTTTTGGAGAAAAAAAAATTAAATGAAGATGAATTATCTGTAATAAAACGTGTGTACGTAGTCGCGTATGGATGGGGTGAGGAATGACTAAGGACGAGTGGTGGCTACATCTGCCCACTTGCGTTTGTTTCTTTTTCGAAGTATTAAAATCTGACCAATTATTTATTTCATTGTGATCTTTTGAGTTTGGTGCTCAAATAATTCCTCTATTTTATTGGTTGTTTAAACATTGGATTACTGCACTTTTTTTCATTTTTACAAATTTAAGTTCGCTGTCTCTTTCGCCATATGAATTGTGAAACATATAACACGTGGAGCACATGGCGAGAGTGTCGGGGCTTTATTCCTTCTATTTGTGTAAGAGCAACTATTAACTGTGATTGGTTGGTATTATTTCGATCTATATGATCCAATATTAAGTTATATATCCCATAAGTTGTTTCCAATTTTAAGATTTATAATTTTTAATGTTTAATTACTGAAATATAAAAAGAAAAATAATGTGTAAAGGTATAAGTATAATAACTAAAATGTTTAAAAGTAATATGGTAAATAGTAAATAATTTGAATGGCCAAAAATTTGCCGTTTATAGTAATTGTATATTACTAGTACTTTTGACACTCATCACCCTTAATATATTACTAGTACTTTTGCACATTCATCGCGTGATATGCAATATAATTGTATACTAAACATAGAGGTATAAAATTGGAAATTAAAATTAGTGGATAATTTTAGTTTAATTTTAATAGTATTTTTTTAATTGATTTAAATTGACAGACCAAACTTTGGCAGTTTATACTGAGCCCTGACTTATACAATAGAATATATATAATATTCAACACATTCATGTATGTGCAAATATTTAAGTTGTTTTATATTTCTTATTGTTGACTTTTTTGGTCCATGAGTGTTAGAGAGTTTTGATGAACGATGATGTAATGACGTTAGGTCTATAAATTAAGCAATTCGATTTGTGATTAATATAACGTCTAAGTTCATGATAATATTCGACCATGCATTATATATGAGCTTAAACTGATTAAATTGCTGAATATTTGATTCGCAAATGAGTTTGTGATTTGTTGATGAGACTATGTGATCGCATGTTATAGACAGCCCATGTGATATGATATATCGTTCTGAGCTATATATGAAAATAATGCATGAGATATCCTATTGAGTTATAAAAGGAAAATATGTTGTTTATATATGGAAAGTGATATATCCGTTTATACCTGTTTATTCCTGGATGAAATCGAGTAGAAAATCGTTTGCATGCTTTCCACTGAATTTAATGTGCAATATCGAATTAATAACTTTCCTTGTACTGATGGGATATTATATTTAGGAAAGATTTGATTTGATTGGCTTTGTGGATAAGGTGTTATTATATGGTATGTGCTATAACGGATGTGATCTCTGAAATAAGGAAAGTTCTGCCATGATATGATAAATCGAATGAAGTATGCTCTGATATGATTTATATGTTAAACATGGTAAATATATTGATCTAATACCTTGAGCTGTATATGGAAAACGTGCTGATATGATGCTATCTCGTGCGCTATATTTGGAAAATTAATCTGGATTGATTTATACTAGAAACAGATAGCAGGGAATCACTTATGGAAAGTACTGACTTGGTAAATATGTGCAAAGTGATTGATAATGCTTGAGAACGAATTTGAATCTTTACATGGAATATATTCATGCTTAAATGAGCTTTTATATGGAATATAATCATGCATTAACGTGCTTATGACCGTTGTGATAATTTATTAAAATGCATGTTTTATATGGCATGTTGACTCTCGAAAATTGCATGGAAACTATGCTTGATTTGGTGATTATTATATGATATGATTTTCCATGTGAAGTGCTGATTGAAAAGGTTTATATATGAGCAACACTTCATAATTTCGAGCTACTTAGAACTTGCGAATATACGACTATTAGCGTCTTGAGCAGAAAACATTACTGAGAGATTTCTGAGCCTTCATTTGCGATATCATTCTGCCAATCTTAGCTCTAACTTGCGATTCCATCACTGAACGAGTGATTCATCCTGATATTCCATCCTCCCACACCATATATTCTGTCTTCGGACGTGAGCAATACCAAGGAGGCAAGGTCGACGTTTACGCACACGTGAAGGGAAGGACGAGTTCCGGGGGCCCTTCGGCAGCGAGCTGTGTCTGTCGGGATCAGGAGATTCCGAGGAACGAAACTCGGCGTGTGGTAACCTAGCAGTGGCTAGTGTTCGACTTGTTTCGGTTGTGTATTGGGCTAACCAATCAGTTTGTATCCAGCTACGGTGCATTATAGTGATTGGTTAAACTCTTGGGAAGCAAATCCCAAGGAGAGGAGTAAACCCCAGTTGGGGATATAACCTCTATAAAAATCATGTCTCGCATTTACTTTTCAGTTATTTCTTTATCGCTGTGAGACAGACCCGACGCACATCCGACGTTACTAGGATATATCAGGCATACTCGTCACAAGCATCAGTAGGCATATCTAAGTCACTACACTTAGCATTTGTGAAAAGAAGCATTAAATTTTTATAAGCCTAATTCACCCCCCCTCTTAGGCACATTTATATCTTCACTTATGTTATCAATTAAGTTATTTAAAATATTAAGGCTAAAAATTGTAAAAAGAACTATTGACACACCAAAGAACACCTTATACTCACCCTTCACCATTAATATAAAAGAATAGATAATATACCAGTTGCCTTGCACACTTGACGGTGCAATTAATATTGTTATGTAGTGGTTTTATTTATCATAATAGTTTTATTATTTTAGTAGTTTTTTAAATAGACAAATTTTGACGGACCAAAATCAACGGTTTATAGAGATCCTTGAAGTTATGACAAATTTTTTCCTAGGTATCTCAATAGAAATATCAGAAATATCTTTGCCGGAGTGGAATATATTATCTTAGACTCCATTTGTATTAGCTTTATTTTCTCTTTCACTAGCTTTCCCATAAAATAGTCCATATCAAACTCTTTTCTAAGGATGACCTAAAAGTTACATTAATGTAGTATTTCCTCTTGTGAATATCTAACAAATGAATCATATGAAGCAACCTCGGTTGGATATTGGGGCACTCCGTCTTATCGTACTATGTAAATGCAAAATATTGGAAGATATTTGTGTTCGTTTAGCTTTCTGCAATTTTCAAATATAGCAAGTTGCATCGTGCAATTTAAACAATGCGTATTGCTGCTTTTATCGAAATATATATTAACCAAAGTCATATAGAGACAAGGATCGGTCGACTTTGTAGAACCATTATTGAGCAGTAAATATTAATATCTTAGAATATGACTACGGTCACTTTCAAAACCAAATTTGATGAGTAAAAGTAATGTTCGATATACTGCCTAGTGGATCCCTGGGGCTCGTTTGATATCAGTGTTTAGGGATTACATGGGTATAAGTTATTTGTGTATAGCTATACAAGGATTTTGTTGATGTTGTATTTTAACATGTTTGATATGTGTGTATTAATAATTTGTATAATGATATAAATTGTGTTTGATAGATGTGTTTGAGATGTGTATAGGTGTGTATGGATTAATGATACACACCCCATAACCACCTTAGAGGTGAGTATGCATATACAAGGCTTATAACCAAAATCCTTGTAATAGACGTGTATAGCCATACAAGGCATGTATGGCTATACACAGATAACAAACACGACATTACTTATTCATACACACTCCATACCCACTCATACCCACTTATACCCACATATCAAACGAGCCGAGGTTCCATAATCTGTCAAGAAATAGAAACGGAAGACATATAATGTAAGGCAAATCTTGAAATAACTAACATCATTGGAACTTTTACTTACCCCAATATAAGAATAACAAATAAAGAGAAGATATAAATTGGACAATGAAGATGAGAATTTAAGTATTTCGGTTAAGATGGTCTACACCCACGGGCCGAAATACAGAACTATTTACTATGTGGAGATGATTACAAATTTGTACACTATACACCAAAAGTATCCATTGCACCTCAGAGTAAGAAAAGAATGATAAATAGCTCGAACATATTCTATTGAATCTATTCATTGAGATAAAATAATCGGTGAAGAGTGAAAACTAGTGTTGATGATCTTCATGTCTTGTAGTCGAATTATCTTGTGTAAATCACCGAAAATCTTCAATCTCTTCTTCAAATCTTCATTAAACAACTTTTGTCCGATCCAAATTACCATTATTGAAACGTGTGTTTATTTTTGTTTACATTGTTGTAAAAATTAGAGGTGTCAAAAGGCCGCGGGCCCGCCCCGCCAAAGTTGTAAATATTTAGGCCCGTCAAAATATAAAATAATATATATTTATATTATATAATAATATTTATAAATAAACTATATTGATTTTGATAATTTTTGAGCTATAATTTGTACTTTAATAACATAAATAAATTAATATTAAAGATGTTGATTAATTAAATATATATTTCCAACTTGAATTCTCCAATTTTATTTTAAATTTTCCTATTTTTTAGTATTTTTTTCCTATTTTTATTTTGTAAAAAATGGGCAAGCCCGCCAGGCCCGCTACCCGCCTGCAGGCCGTGCGGGCTTTCATTTCCCAGGCCCGCCAGTAGGCGGGTTTGCCCGCGCCCGCCCCGGCTAAGGCCCGCCCACCACGCCGGCTTTGTGTGATAGCATTAGTAAAAATAAATACCTAGGCAGTCGAGCCGGTAAACTGAGTAATCAGCGATTAATCCTATTAATCTGTTAATTAGCTATTATTCGATTCATAAAAATATAATTTTTTCAAAAGAAAATTAATAAATACAAAAATGAGGAGTGTTTATACTAATGTCTTTTTGGTTGATTGTTGTTATTTTCTTTATTAATTTAGAGTATTTAAATAAATTTGATTCATGCTTACTTCAATAGAATAATAACGTATGTGATATAACAAAAACCAAGTATGTCTAATTTTAGATTGAATCCTCTGTTCCAGATTGGTGTTCAAATATGGTGTTCCACCAACCAAATTGCGACAAGTGTACAGTTGGTCAACTGAGTTTAACACTTGTCGGGGAATGGTTGGTGGAACACAATTGTGGAACACTGTTGTGGCACAGACGATCCGAAACCGTCTAATTTCCACCTAAAAACCGCCTAGGCTTCTCCAATGTCAAATCAGCGTTTTAGCGAATTTTACAACATTCATCATGTATGAATTCACTCTAACATGTGTCTTTATACAATGGTCACATTCAACATACGGATACAAGATTTTAACGAAAAATTTACACAAAATATGAACAAAAATGTATGAATTCACCTCAACTCCCAGAGAACAAACAGTCCTTAAATTTTTCCCTGCCAATTCGAGTCCGTAAACTTAGACCTTAATTCTCGATAGAACGATCCCAAATTGAAGTGTTGCGACGGAACTTTCAACTTAAAATTCTTATTACCAATCCCTCCCATCGACGACCTTTTCGTTCGTCCACCATTCGCATTCCACGGGCGACTTTCCCGTCGTTCCTTCTTCTTCTTCACCGCCGCCGTTCGCATAGCTAAAGTTGAAATCTTTGCTCGAACCCAACGAAACCGTTCGTTTTTCCCCATTAAATTCCTCTCCTCCAACAACTTTACACTGAGCATCTCCTTCGTTACTACGGCTAGAACTCTCTATCGAATGGCTCACTTCTCTTACAACGCAAGTCGGTATGTCTTCTCCCATCAGTTCGAAAGAAACCCTATTATGATCGACCGTTGTTATTACGTCGCCTTCGTTCCCCACGTCCTGCCTCTCAAGATTATTACAGCTCGGCGAAAACCTTTGGATCTTGTCGGGGAAAGGGGAACAAGTGCCAGAAGTAGACATGTTCGAGCCTGGGCTCGAAGGGTTTTGGTAATAAGGCTTAAATTCGCACTGAGATAATGAGTAGTACTTTCGATAGCCGTAGTAAGAAGGCCCATTACTGTTCGTTCCATTCTTGGCGAGGGACGACATCAGAAGCTGGGCGAAGGGAACTTCCGGCGAGGTGAGGCTCGCCGTCGCCGTCGCCGTCGTATGCTGGGTCGCCGCCTCGGGCGGCGGCGTGTAGCAGGCAGTCGAGGGCTCGGTGGTGAAGGTGGAGAAGACCGGCGGGGAGACTAGCTGGGTCTCGTGGGCGTACGGCCCGATTGTGTAAATCTGGGCCGTCTTCGCCGGCGACGCCATGGTGAGCGGCCCGTTGGGGGTTTGGGTCGACGACGGCGGGTCGGATTGGAGGAAGGAAGCCGGCGAAGACGGCGGCGCTATGAACGGAAAGACGATCGTTGTTGTCGAGGAAGAGCGGCTGTTGGAGGTATCGATTGCGGCGGGATTCGAGGCGGAGGCGGCGGTCTGGGCGGCGGGTTCGGGGACGATCGGCGCGTGGCCCACGCGCTTGCTGTGCCTGTAGGAGGAGGAGGAGCCGAAGCATGCCCAGTAGGTGTTCAACCAATTTCCCCATCGCCGCTTCTGCAAGAAAAGAAAATAACAGAGTAAGGTCCTAATCTCCATTGTCTGAAATCTGATCTGAAAGATTCCCAACTTCCTATATGCTAAAACTCAGCTGGGCTTTCAATCTCCATTTTCAATTGATCATGAATCAAATGTTAAAACACAGATCAAACATGTAATAAACTCTGTAGGAATCGACCATATCAGTAGCACAGCAGAACTTATTATTACAACAGAAGTACTCTTCGCCAGAAAACAGGGGAATACCCAAGCAACTCAGAAACAGGGGAAAGAGGAGATATAATAAGAATCGGCTATAGCAGCAGCACAACAGGACTAATCATTGCAACAAAAGTACTCTTAGCCATAAAACAGGGGAAAAACAGAAACAGGGGAAAGAGGAGATATGATAAGAACTCACACGAACAGTTGAGGGCTGAGCTTGGACTCTGCTTTCAGCTGCAGCGATGGCGTTCGCCGCAGCATTTACAATCCCAACGCTGTCGTGTACTACGGCACTCATGGATGACGTCAGATTCCGGCGATGTGCGGTGGCGTGCGTGAGTGGATTTTGTGTCTTTTGTTATGTTTTCACGGTGGAAAATCGATTACTTAGCTTAGAAAGAGAAGAGAGGTTTATACGCGCAAGAGATCACATGGCATGGTTCTCTAATATGGTTAAGTAAGACGCCAACAAAAACAAAACAGAGTTTGATTGATTAGTGGTGGGCTTTATTTTACATTTTAGTCCTCCGACTTTTACTATATAATTTTTCAGTCCCCAGGTCAATTCAATATGTAGTCTTAATGTAAGGCTAGATATCTCATCATATAGCACAAATTAAAAGTGTCGAATATCTTTAGTTTGGTGTATTAGGAAGGATTAGATGAGTAAGAATTATCTAATGTTTATTTAGTAGCCTTCGGTCGGAATGTTTATTTAATGACAAGATTTAATTAATACCCTATTAATACCATGTGTTTTGCGTAAATTATTTACTTATTTTATAGAACTTTTATATTCAGTGTTAATATTGTAATTCAGTTTAATTAAACCTAATACTATATAAACTCATCTAAAAAACGCACCAGATATCCATCCATCATTATAAACTCATCAACCGAACACACAAAAAACTCTTATTCTTATATTAGCTATATCCAATTGAGATTAATACATCTAAACTCAACCTCCCAACCAAACATACTCTACTCAATATTTCCTTAACAATGCAATAGGGGGTCATATGAGATTATGCATAACTTAAGGGTCAGAGTGTAATATTAAGAATTACAAATATACGCCAACCTCCGAAGTAACGTGCACCTATGAGAAATATTACGGCGCGGCGCAGAATAAGATAATCATAGTAATAAACTGACGCCAGCTAGGAAATAATTTTACCTCGTCATGTCACGTGACCTTCTTACATTCATTCTCATAATCACCTTCATACGGAAAATAAAAAAAAAAAAAAAGTATCTACAAATCACTATTTCAATCATGGAATTGCTATTTATTGATCAATCATCACGAGGTTATTGGAAAAAAGCCGTCCTTTTTTCTTTAAATAAATAACCTCAATTATCACTTCGAAAGGAACACGCACGTGCACCTTGAACGGAATTTCGTTTTATCCTTTTTGGAATGGGTTAAGCTTCAAAGTTATATCGCTTTATCCCTCGTGTGATGGACAACGACACAATTATTTTTTTCTTTGTTTTTACATCTCTTTCGCAATTTCCATTATTTTATAATTGATGATAACGATGTTACAACTTCCCCCCTCTCCAGTGGTTCTTGGCATCATTCTTATCAACTTCTTTCCTTTTTTTCTTTTTTCTTTTTTCAAATGATTAAAAAATAAGCTAATATTGTATATTCTTACAGCAAGCAACGATTTCTATTGTGTATGTATATCTCAACGGAGGTGAAGAATGAGAATGTAATGATTGGATCTTTCTTTAAATGTAAAGTTAGTATATAAAAGCGTGGGGCCAACGTGATGTATGTCTTTCCTTCACAAACTCAACATCGAATGGGTTGGTTTTTAGATTAGAGCATTTAGTTTTATTGGCCCTACAAGACAAAAAAGCTTAGCCAGCATATCACATGCCCAAGTAGGTGGTGGTTGACTACGTCTTGTGCATCTCTCTCTCTCTCTCAATCGTCTTAATAATTCAATGAGAGAGAGAGAAAGAGAGAGAGAGACTTGCAACTTAGCTTGTTTATTTTGTAATGTAAGAGATCAAAGGCAAAATAAAAACTTTTCGGCCCATTAGCCCAATCTCTAGCTCAATTTTCTTTGGAGCACACAACAAAACGATCAAATCCCCACGCTCCGATTCAGTACTGTTTCAATCCATGAAGAATTTGATGTATTTGGGACTAAATGAGCATATGAATAGTTTGGGCTTAAGAAGAAACCACCAAATGATATTGTCATAGTGACTGCGGATTCAAAAATGATAATTTAGATTGCGAACAATTCGATATCACTGAAACGACAGGCTTGCGTACTCAAATCGATCATCAAACAGTCGTTTTGGGTCAAATGAGAGAAGTTTTGAAACTGCCTCAGACTGTTACGCAACGATGTAATGGAACTGAAATACTCGTGTTCGTTCCGACATATGTTTCTGTTTCGGCGAACCATTATCCACACAGACATCAATTATAAGACGGCTATGTATATTCAAACTAATACCTCTTCTTTTACTTTGTTGAATGAATGTGCTTTAATATATATATATATATATATATATATATATATTACCTTATATACTTTTAGAAATGTGGGTGGTTTATAATGTTAACATGCTTTCAATAATAATTGATTATTATAAACTTAGAAAATATAAAGAAACATTAAAACTACCCACTATCCCATATTTATACGACAATAACTACCCACTAGCATACAAAAATTTATATTTTTATTAACATATAATAGTTAATACCGTGCATTGCACGGGTAAAAAAATTAGTACATATTATGTGATGTATGTAATAAGACCCCCAAATCCAACATACTAAGTTGAAGAATCTGAACTCAAGCTAATATTACCAGAATTCAAGATCTCCTTAACCACAAGGTTCCTAGCTCTATTAATATTCATGAAGCACAAATACAAATGTTCTTCCAATTCATCGAGCTTCTCGACAAAGCCCTCACCGTTTTTCTTCATCCGACGAGCGACTTCATCCTCGGCTCGAACCCGTGGAACTTCGTCTCGCTCTCCTCTCTTCAACCAAAGCCTCAGCAAACCCTCCATGTGGACCATCTCATCATCGAGTCGAGCCACGAGCCGGCTCGTTGTGTCCAAGTTCCTAATCAGTATGTAGGTCCCCTTGGCGGCAGCATCGAGCTGAGCCACCCACTTAGCCAATTTACCGATCGAGTCGAACCCCAACCCACCCGCCATGAACCCTGGTGCAACCACCATGAGCACCAAGGCGTGGGCCACGAGGGCTATGAGCAGGGAAGTAGTGACCGCGGTAAGGATTAGGGTCGACCCGCATTTGATCTTCTTTAGCCGGCGGATCTTGGATTGGGCCTTGTCTCGTCGGGCCTCGAGCTCTATGAGTAGATCGGCGCAGCCCGTTTGCATGTCTTGGAAACGGGCCATCGATGGGGCGGTGGGGCGAAACGGGTTGGATTTCGCGAAAAGGGTCGCTCTTACCTGTTGGAAATTAATAATAGAAATTGAAAATATGATAGACTAACTTGCTTTTAAGCTTTAGCGTTTAGGTGAGGTGGTCAATTCAGCATGATATCAGGATTCATGCCTAGAGATCATGGGTTCGTACATTAGATAAGGCCGAAACAAGCCTCGACATGCGGGGGCGTTTTTTGAAATAAATAATATAGGTTCAAGGTTTGCAATTTTAGGACAATAAGTTTCAAAAGTGAAGCAACTTGAGGTCACATAAATTAGAGGTTGCAGTTTTCAGACAACATATTTTAAAATTGAACAACGCTGATTTTGCAACTTATTGACCTCAAATTGCTTTAATTTCGAAAGTTATGTTCTAAATTTGCAATACCAATTTGGTTGCCCTAAAATTTCTTTAATTTCAAAATTTATTGTCCTAAAATTGTCACCTCCTAACTTAGATGTCCTAAGAATGTCACTCCCCAAAAATATAATCCATATTAATATAAAAAAAATATGAATTCCCTTTCAAGCTTAAGCTTTTATTTGAGTTAGTCATTCAACGTTTACCAGTGTATTGGGCAGCAGGTCAGTCGACATGCACGACCCGCTTTTCCCCGGGTCACATGAGAACCGATCCGTCGTCATGGCCCTGTACCGTTTCCTCACGTGTTCGACGTCTTTGAGGAGGAGACTGCACAGGTAAGAAGCGTCAGACGTGTTGGAGAAGTAATCGTGTAGTAGGGCCGAGACTTCGGGTCGGTTTCGGGTCAGGGCCAGTAACCGGGTCACGGTGGTTTGGTCCGGGTCGAGTAGGTGCTCGGCGAAGAGTCTGTACGAAGGGAGGCGCGCGGCCGTCGTGGACCCCACGGGTCGATCCGCTTTGTTCAGGGCGAGGACGTGGGTCCAAAACTCGTTGTAGGATTCGGTTCGAAATGCGTGGGCGTACTCCTCTCGGAGGTCCGTGGGTCGCGGGTTCGGGTCATCGGGTAGGGTCGCTGTGAGTCGGACACAACGTGATATAACTAACAATTGATAATAATTTTAAGAGATACACTTAAGGTGTAGGAATTGATTATATACCGTTAGTGCAAGCAAACAACCTTTTGAGTCGCTCGCTGATCTTCATTGTTGATTTTTTTTTTTTAGGGATAGATGCAAAGCAAATGTATGTAATGGAAAAAGTAGAAATAATACGAAAGACAAGAGTATTTATAGTTGGTCGATGGAAGATATAGCTTCAAATTTTCAATTGCTTCCCTTAGAATTAATTGAAATCGACCAATGTTGCTTGACATACAGCTAATACTTGAGGATGCCTTTTCATTCAACGTAGAAGGAAAATGAATTAAGAATAATTTAATAAAAGAAAAGAAAAAGGAAAGCAGAAGTGTATCGGTTATAATTACGTTAAGGGGATTTTACATAAAAATACCCATTAATATAAAAAATTAGCAAATCAGTACCCTGTCAGTATTTTTTTATATGCAGGTACCTGTCGGAATAAATTTTTTGCACATTGGTACCTGCCCGCCGCAAGGTACATCATATCACACATTTAGGTACCATAGGGAAACGTATTGTGGTACGTAATATAGCTAAAAAATCCACCATATAGCTTGACGCAAGGTACCGTGGAACCTATATAGGTACCATATGTGGGTACCATATAGATGCGTAATGTGGGACGCAATACACATATAAAATGGTACGTCAAGATCGGGAAAATGGTACGCACAGTCGAACGGGTACTTATCTAAAAAATTTCTGACATGGGTACTGACTTGCAAATTTTTTATTCAATTAGGTATTTTTCTATAGATTCACCTTACATTAAACCTAGAAATTGGGATGAGAAATAAGCGTAACCAGTACTATTTGCACGTTCAATGCATGTGCAATAATATATAAATATATATAATAATTTATTTAATTTATAATACATAATAGAAATTATAACTTAAATTTAATTATGTATGTATATAAATTATAAAAAGTTAAAGATATAAATAATTTAGTTAAAAATAGAAATTAACTAAAAATAGTAATTAAAAGTAGTGGATGCTTTTTAATTATTATTTGTTTAATTTTTTGTTAAATTGACAGGCCAAATGACCGTTTATACTAACCCCTTACGCTTATTAAAATAGAAAAGATATTGTAGGCAGGCAATAGATACAAATATATGGACCTCTATCCGACAACTATATCCCAGTTTATATAATATACAAAATAAAATGGTATTTATGAATATCGCAAAATATAAGATATGAATATAACGTGGTCGTAACGAAACAAAAAATAAATTAGATATGCGTATTTGATTATATCATACAAATCTAATGAAAAATGATTTTAGGATTTGGTATAAATGTAATTAGAAAATTATAAAAAAAGAAAGAAAAATAAAACAAAAAATTCTGAACCCTTAGATTTGATACTTGTCAAATATTCGTATTGTGGAACAAAAAAATCAGACAAAAAATCTCACTCCCAAATATATAAACATGATATTTAAAATGACGTATACGAAATAGTTTTTGTGTGTATCTAACCCACAAAACATTATGATATACGAGGAAAAGGTGAAAACAAGAAAGAAACAACTTGAGTGATGCATAGTATGGAAAATCATCTATGATCAAGCGACGAGGCAAAAGATGATTTGGAAATTAAAAATTTAAAATTTGATAACGAAAAGCAACAAGGCCAATACTTGGAACGTGAAGAACGGATCAAACCTCAATCCTCATCAGATAGTCAACGAAACTAAAAGCCAAAAATAAAAAATAAAATTGACGAAAATCATCCTCATGGCAGAATGTGATTGTTATTATTATAAGGGTTTTTAGATATCCCATTATAGTTTGAAATCTTCTCATTTTCCAATCCTCTTTGTCCTCCCCACTTCTTCATCCTCTCCGACGTTTGCTCAACCTGCAAATTTTCTCTCAAATAATGAATGATTTGAATTCTTACACGCCAATCTAAAACAAATTAAAACATTATCAACTTCAATCATCGCTAGCCAGCTAACCTCTTTAGTCCAATCCAATTAGTTCTGTAAAGCACTATAAGCAACAACAATGAAGCTGCTCCAGCGATCATACCTCCCCAAATCCCCTATAAACATTAATCAACTATGAAACAAAATTGCAGTTTTAAATTTTTTCTAAGAGCTAACATTCACTTACGATGACTCCAAAGTCAGCCACATAGCCAAGAACATATCCTAAGGGCATTCCGAAGATGTAATAACTTCCTATGTTGATGTAAGCCACAAATGCTTGCCATCCACCTCCAATGGCGACCCCTAAATATGCAATAAAAAGCAAACGACTTCAAGCTTCGTTCTTTTTTCCTTAGGTGCGTTTGGTATACGACGGCGTAACGTACAATAATCCGATGCGTATCATTTACATTTCCTTTACTGTTTTGCATTGGATTCCGCATACTGATAAATGGAATTTATATTTATATTTTATCGGTTGATATTAATATAAACTTCTTCGAATATTATTCTTATATGTTTATATTTAACTTTTGACAGATATTCCCAAAAAAACTACACCCGAAAATATTCGGGCTTGAAATAAATTTGAGGAATCATTGAACCAAATATCGACCCAAACCAATTGGGCCGAAGAATTAAATCAGCCCAAATCTAATAGCCCAGCCCAAGTCCATGATGATAATAAAATAGGGAGAGAGATATCAACGACAACATTGAGCTGCAAGCCCCACAAGCACACATAGATGGAGATTAGCAAAGAAGAGATCGAAGAAAATCTTGCGCCTCCAAGAAGCTCACGGCTCAAGGAAGAATATCTCCCACATCAGCCTTTGAGTTGCCATTTGAAGATTATATCTGTATTTTCATCATCTGTAAAAGGGGGAGAAGGATCGAGCACTTGAGGATCATTCTACATCATCTCTGATCGACCTCTCTGTTCAACACACACCAAGCACCTCAACCACCGCCCATGTCAAAACGTTGAACATCAAGCCTCTCAAGCACCCACCTCAAGCAAGCACCTCTCAAGCATCCACCTCACCTACACAAACACACTGCCCAAAAAGAGCTGAAGCATACACCTCTCAAGGACCGATCTAAAAAGCACGCAGCTCTCAAAGAACCCATCGAACACTCCACCGCAGGGCCGGTTTTTTATATTTGGTGGCCCCGTGCCTTTGAGGGCCTTGGACCCTACGTGGCCCTGGTCCATAAAAATTTAGCCTTTTTTTTAGCCTATTAAAAAATATTTATATTTGTATGTATATTAGAAATTCACGGAATCGAGAACAGCTGGACTGATCTTACCTTACCTCATGTCAGACCAACCCAAAATATATTCTTACTTTTAATTATTTCAGTGTCAAAATGGTAGGCCTGTCTAATAAATTTATTTTTTGGTGGCCCTATTTATGTTGGGCCGGATGGGTGGCCCTGTGCAGTAGGCCAGGTTGCACACCCCAAAATCCGGCCCTGCTCCACCGCTGAGGAGAAAACGCTGCTCCGGGGGGCTGCTCGTGCCGAGGGGCAGCAGAGGGAATTGAAACGGCAGCCATCTTCGGACGCTCACCACCCGCTCGACGAAATCACTCAATGATGTACGCACGTAGGGCAGCGGGCAACTGAAGCTCACGCAGCGCACACGCACAGTGGAGGGCAGCGGTGCGTACACGGGCTGAGAAGAGACGTGAGGGCAGAATCTATTTGCGACGGAAGGCATTGACGGAGCGCGACGTTATCGGAGCTAAATATCAGGGAAGAAATTATGTTTTCGTCTTTGATATTCTCGTCTTCTCTTGTTTCCGTCGTAAGTATGAGTAGCCAATTGTTCTATGTGCTTTGGATGAGATGAACGCTAGGTAGAGTTATTGAACGTAAAGTACTCGTGAACATGCAATATTGGCTATTTATCATTTATGATATTGTTTTTCAAATTAATATGTCTATGTGTTGATTTGAATATCACTTCGATATGTCTATGTGTTGATGTGATTTCGTGGTAATATCGTTTTAGGGCGACAGCTAGAAAAACGATTAGACCTTTCATAAAATGATAGGAGTTCGATTATAGGGCGACAGCAAATAATCGATCCCCGCTTTAGGTAAATTAATATATATTCTCACAACCGTCTAGGGCGACAGCAAATTCGGACGTGAGTAGGAATTACCGCGACTTAGTCATTATTTTTGTGTTAACGATAATTTACGATCTCGTCAATGATACCTAGCGGGATTCGAAATTCCGAGCACATTTATTTTATATAAAAGTTATATTTTAAATATTTAAGTTGCATTCAAGCTTTTGGTTGTGTTAGGTTAGGCTGTTGGAATTTAATTCATAAAATACAAGAAATATTTAGGCTAAATATCAAATGATAGGTTATTACTAGTACTCAATTTATTCCTCGTGTTCGATACTCGGATATTCGCTATAGCTATTTTACAAACGATAGGTACACTGCCTATCGCGCGTGGTGTTAGTTATAACATATTCGTTTTAATTATTACTTGACGTACTTGCACGAACCATTATTTAATATAGTAACGTACACGCTCGCGATCACATACCAAACGCACCCCTAAAGTTAATTTTGTTCACTATGATATGGAATCTATTTATTACCTGATACGACTGGTTGGACGCTATTTAGAAGCATCGTAACTCCGAGGAGGCTCGACAGGTGAGCCACTTCCTTCCTTAGGCTCTCACTGTGTCTGAAGATTGTCGAGAAATGGTTCCTCGTTGCGAGGATGACGACCATGAATAAAATCCCGAGGAAAAGGGACTGTAACACCGCGACGTAGACAGAGTACTTTGCGGTCCTCGCATGCCCGAGCCCGAGCTCGTTCGAAACCCTAATGCTGTAACAAAAAAATCGAATTGAGACAACAATTTTTTTTAGGACAGTATGACCTTCCTTCCTCTCGGATGACCAGTTCACTTAAAAGCTTAAGTTCGAGGGATAGTGTCTCATATTTTAAAATTATATTATTATATTTCAAAAGTGCACGCTTACGTCTAGACTGATCCTTCAAATCTAATCTTAGATGCGGAATTTTATTTAATGGGTGGTCGTGATGATTGATACTTAGCTAAAAAAGGAAGTGTATCATTAAATTTTTTGAGTTAATTATTTTCTCGGTGTTGTACTTTAGGCAGTGTAGCATTATAGGAACAGAGAATATAAGGGTTGGCAATATGGGCAATAACTTTCGAAATTATTCAATTTTATGAACATAACATGTTGGAATCCTTAATTTACACTCAAATTTGCTTAATTTTGAAAGTTACTCTCTCGTACAATGCTACCTCTAAAATTTGACGTAACTTAGATTGCCGAAATCCTAGAATTTGGTTAGGTTCCAACATATATAATGTACCCCAATTGGTTATTGCCCGTATAACATTATCCCTTAAATTAGTTCTCCATTATCATGCCTTACACCCCCAGTATTGCAGTTAAAAACAATTAATACCCTATTATATATTGTATAATCGACACTTACCTCAAAGCAACGTTGACTCCGACGAAGAACATAGTCTCCAATCCATCAAGATTCATGCTGCAATAGGACGGCAACAGAAAGAAACATAAACAAAGAAAGCTGAGAACAAATAACAAGGCATATAATAAAATCATTACAAATTCATTACCATATGGACAGAGGCCCAACTGCAGTGACAACATTCTTGAGTCTCCCAGCAAAGACGACAATGCTCATCATATACCAAACCTCAAGGCAAATCATCACAGCAGAAGCCAGCGAAAGCCTCACGAAAGCCCAAATCTCCCTAAACGCCAGCCAAGAAAACCCTCTCCATCCTTCCTTACACCATCCCACGATGTAAGAGAACTGCGCCACGCAAGAAAACCAGCTCGTCGGGGACGGCTCCCCAGCCAAGCAAGTTCACGGCGACATAGCAGGCCAACGCCTGTATGGCGAGGGCCATGGCTGCTACGACGACTTTGCTTTGGGACTGAAGGAATTTTTGAGTTGGGAAAGCCACGTCGAGGGAGAAGAGCTGTGGGATTAAGAGCAGAGAGTATTCTCCGGCGAGTTTGGCTACTTCGTAAGGCTGGCCGAGGAGTTTGAGTATTGGGGCGGCGGCGAAGTACAAGGGTAGGAGGAGGAGGCAGGTGGCGAATATAGTATGATCATTGATCGCTGCATGTACACACCGAGCATGTGTACATGGCAGGCGCCGAAGGCTTGGCCGCAAAGAGTCTCTAGGGCACTTCCCATTCCCAGCTAATACATGCAAACAGAGAGTTAATTAGTAGAGAGATTCATCTTCGTAGGGACGTTAATTACAACATAGGACTGAAGTGTTAGAACTTACCAGGAAACCGAAGAAGAAAGTTCCGACGACATGGACGGCGATGGAGAAGGCAGAGAGCTCGATGTCGCCAATGCGGCCGACGAATATCATGGAGATGGAGTTTGTGGTGAACTGCCACATGATTTGAAAGGCTATTGGGCCGCCGATTCCCCACAGCTTCGCTGATTCTATGCAGAAGATTTTCCACCATGGCTTGAGGCCCCTCGCCGGGAGGTAGCCGCCGTCGTCTCCGGTGAGGCGGAGGTGGAGGTCGTCGGCGGAGCCAGAGGCGGACCCAGGATTTCAGGGCCGGGGGGGCTACGTTATAATTGTTCATCCAAAAAAGTTAAATATATAATATGTCAAATTCATCGGTACAAGGACAATGACAATGCTTTAAAACATAAGAATCAATTTTGTTGACCGAAACACTAGCAATAGGAGAATGTTTCTTTGGTGGTAATTGCATTCTACGAGACCGCATCTTCTGAAATTCTTGCAAAATTGCTTCGGTTTCAACTTTGAGAAACGTCTCTTTCTCTATATAACAAATTAACCAATCCGACAGAAAGTCGTCTCCCATCTTGTTGCGCAAATCTGTCTTGATTATCTTCAAAGCAGAGAAATATCTTTCAACAGTTGACGTTGCGACAGGTAACACCAATGCCAACTTAATAAGTCGATATACCAAAGGAAAACCAGAATGACAACCCATCTCTACCATTTTCTTTGAAAGATCTCCAATGTCTTTGAGTTCAGAGAAAGCCGGATTCATTCTCATGTAGGCAATGTACGTCTGTAGTTGATACTTCAGTTCTGAAATATCAGCAGCGGAAATGTCTTCTGAATATAATTCGGCAAGGCGAACCAGATGCTCGGATCAAAACCACTAAATGCATTTCTAGGATCAAGACAAGCTATACACATAAGCAACTTCGAGTTGGTTTCTGTGAACCTGTTGTTCATTTCTTGAGAAATAAGATCAATTACCTGTTATTAAAAAAAATTAATTTGGCAAATATTTGAATATAATTCATATTAAATAAAATGAACAAATACCTGCACAAAAATGTCGATCTTATAATAATGAAAGTATGTCTTTTGTTGCCCATCGAGAGTCTTTCGAATACGCCCCGTAATGCAATCATCCATGTTCGACACACTAATCTCATTTGCTAAACAAAATTTGGTCACTTCTAACAACAAACCATCCCAACCATCATTTCTAAATCTATTCAAGTCGTCTTTCAACGTCTGAACTAATACAATAACAGTGCTTATGTTCTGAGTCTTTTGTTGTAGAACTTGTGACAACGTATTTGTCATTCCTAAAATATGCTCCATCAGACGACCAACAAACACAAATTCAAACTTGCAGCACTAAATCGACTTTTCTTATCACAACCATCTTCTGCCACAGATACAAGCACACATTTGATCGGGTTCCACATGTGAAATAATCGAATGATAGTTTTAAAGTGAGAACCCCAACGAGTATCACCAGCTCTAGTCAAGCTTGTTTCTTGATTTTGTCCCTTCCCCGTTATAACTTCACCACATTCAATGCGTTCCACCATACTATCATGTTGCTTCTGTCGTAGAGAGTCCTTTCTTTTACATGACGCACTAACAACGTTCACAATCATAGAAAGATACTCAAAAAAACTATTGGCCATTATATGATTCGTCGAAGTAGCAACAACGACTAACTGAAGCTGGTGCGCAAAACAATGAATATAGTGCGCGTGCTTATTCTCTCTCAAAATAAGCGATTTTAGAGCTTTTGCTGATGTGTCACTAACGTGAATAACACCAAGAAACCGTTCAAGCACTTCACCATTATCATTCACAAATCTCAAAACAATAGCCATTTGCTCTTTCACCGAGCAATCTCGAGTCTCATCTACTAAAAGAGAAGAATTTATCGCCGACTTCCTTAAGAATGTCCTTTCTCACCTCTGTTGCACAAGCACTGATAATTTGCTTTTGAATTTTCGGCGACGTCAACTGATTATTCGCCGGGGCATTTATATTCATTACCTTGTTGACATCTTCATTGTGAGCACAATACCATCTCATAAGTTCAAGAAAATTGCCTTGATGCATTGATTGTGGCGATTCATCATGTCCACGTAAAGCTAAACCTTGACCCAAAAGACACCGACTCCCATCAACAACTGCGGTTAACCTTTTATTATAAGCAAGCCCCATTTCGTCTGATTGTTTCATCATCACATAATCCACGTTATGCCTTTGATCTTTGAATCCAAAATATTGAATACTAGCATTATGATGAATGCTAGTTACTCCTCCTTCGTGATTAGCAAACCTTTCCATTGCTCTTTTCCAATTTTTAAAACCAATTACGGTGAATGCATCATCTCCATGTTTGTGTCCATTGGCAAATAAATAACACCAAAAGCAAAATGTGGCCTCCTTGGATGTGCTATATTCTAGCCAAATATACTTCTCAAACCAAGACTTCTGAAACTTCCGTGCACAACCACTGAAATTAGTTGATGGAAAGATATGACTAATCGGTTGACAAGGACCTTTCGGCAAATATTTTCTCCTCAAGTCGTCCCTAACTTCAACGGGATAGCTATTGATTGGTTTGCGTAATGCAGGATCACCAATAATATCGCTATCTAATAATTCGACATCACGACCTCTTTTACCACTTTTTTTCTCAATAGGACTGACCTCATTTGATAAAGATGTGCCGACTCTCGGAGACGGTTCCGAGTTCCTTTTTGTTTTAGTGACCCATTTGTCCATATTTGCAATCCTGCACTATCGTACTATGATTTTATAAATATTCAAAATTGAAACAAAATATGAAAACCTACATCTAACAGTCTAAATTTATTAAGATACCTAAATAAGTTTTGAAAGAAATAATGATCGATGATGATTAACGAGTAAATAAACCTTCTTCCATTGTTAAAAACTAATTAAAGATAAAAAAACATGAAATCTGAAGTCTAATGGTGTTCGTCTGCTTGCCTGCGCAATGATTTTCGTCTTTGTTCTTCTTTTCGTTTCTATGTGTGTTTTATTTTTTTTTTCAATTTTTTGTTGAGTAATATGTGGGCTCACTTTTATTTTCTGGCCCACGAGAGAAGTCCAATAGAATAGATAAAACAAGTCACAATAATTTATTTTATTATAAAAGGGGCCCAACCATTACAAAGCCCAACAAAATAATAATCATCACCAACCCTATTTATCTTCTTCATCGAAAGCCAAAATTCCATTGACGCCTTATTATGTTGCAGGTATAATACTACTGGTTTTTTTTTTCGGCGGCCGGGGGGTCGATCGACCCCCCGAGCCCCTTCATAGGACCGCCCCTGAGCTTTAAGTACCCATTTAGGACTAATTTGACACGGGTATGACATTTCAGCACAGGTGGACGTGTTATTCGAAGAAGATTTAAAAATTTTCTCCGAAGCTAGTCGCATAAGATGTTTCTCAGACTTAACATGTAATATTTCAGGAAGGCATAAGAACATATATAATTATAGGCATCGTTAGTACATGAAATGTTCTTCCTACGTGAAGTGTTCACACGATTCACATCAAAATGATGACTTTTCTTAGAACTTTGCTTACTAGAATGATTAACATTTTTGGATGGGTAAGCAAATTCATATCTGTCATTCTTTAAAGAATGAGATGTTTTTGGGGCTTGAGAAGTTCGCTTGCTTGAGCTTGGAACTTCTTCTTTATAAGCTTCATTTTTAACATGGATAGAAGATAAAAAATCTTGACCTTTTGGAACTTTATTTTTGGAAGACAATTTCGATTTTCCTTTCTCCTTAATTTTTTTATTTGTTCCTTAGCAATTATTAGAGCTTTACTTTTACTTAACTTTTCAGCTTCAGTCAATGTTGACTTAGAATTATTAGTAAAAGTTTTCTTTCTTTTAATTTTAGGAACAAAAGCATCAGTTTGAGTTCCCTTATCCTGCTTTGACAATGATATTTCTATAGAAGGATTATTTGGGACAGGTAAGGGCGGGGAATTTTTGATATTTGATATCTCCTCTAAAAGTTTTTGCTTTTCTGCTTGAAAACCTACTCTTTCTGATTCCAAAGTTGCATTCAATTTGGAAATTTTATTAGCAACCTCTGGAATTTCCCAACAATAAGTAGGTTTGTTAGAATGTAAATTACTTTCCCCGTTTGACGCTAGGTTTTTAGAGGAATTTTGATCCGCTTGCCCTCTTTTTGTTAGAATGTCCTCTAAACTCCTAATTTTAACGTATAACTCGCTACGCTCGCTATACATGAAGTTATATTGACAAGTCTTAGTGAGTCTCTCGTCTTCGCTCTTTTTCAAACTAGTAATTAACTCACTAATTTTCACTTTCAGTCTTTCTATTTCTTTGTCACGATCATCAACTCTCATTTGATTGCTTAAAGCTTGCAATTCCTTTATAGTATTTACAAGGAGACACTCTCATTCGATGGTTATTCTCTAAGCGAGCTTCTAATTCCTTTATAGTACTTTTTTTATCGATAGAGAAACTTCGCTTCTGTACAGAGGTAGAAGTCGTTGCGTTTAAGTCCATCCCCTTTTGTTTTATTTTAATCTAGTTGGATATATGATCATTGACGTGCTTTGTAGATTTGAGAATTTTTTTCTTTTTTTGTATTTTTTTTATGATGAGTAACTATTATAGTGATATAGTAATGAAATGAGGATGATGAGTGATCTAATGAAGGCACGTGGATGATGATTCATGTGTTTGATGTGAAATATGGATATATATCATTAGTATGTGAGTGTACGTGTTTACATGTATGTAATCAATGAGGAGTGAAGAATGGTGATTGGTTAAAAATATCGAATGTGTGAGGAAGGGATTTTCAAAGCTTTTCCGAAAGGCAATAGGGTGATTTTCGAAGGCCTTCTTTTATAGAGGAAATAAAATTATTCGCAAGAAGCCTTAAGCGATTTCTCGAAGGCAATTAAAATTGATTTCTCCAGGTCAATAACGAAAACTTTAAAGTTCGAGATTGAGATTAGAAAATTTCGAGAATACAGGATATTGGGATCCTTTTCGAAGTGTGGTTTCTCGAGAAGTTCGTCCTAGTTCAAAATTAATTTGTAATGCTATGATGTCGAAAACTATATAATTTGCTGGAGGAGTTCGAGAAGTTGAAATTTGGAATGAAATTGAGCAGGCTTCGAGAACGATCTTGAAGTGAGAGATCAAAGTTTCGACATATTTCGCGAGAGATATCGAGAAGTTCAAAACTAAATTAAAATAAGGCAGATTTCGAAAAATTGAGATTGTGAAGAGCTCGAGAATTGTCTGTTCTTCGAAAAGAAGCCTGTTCGTCGTTTCGCTGAAATCACTGAAAAAGAGACTGGTAAGTTGATCAAAAATTTTGAATCATTCAAATTGCGGGAAGATCAGTTTCTTGAACAGAACAGTGCCTTGAACGATCAGAACATGAAAAACCGGTAAATTATGATCAAAGAACACGAAATCAAAATTTTCGAAATTAGTGAAGAACACGAAGAACACCCGAAAATGAAATTTCGAAAATATTCTCAAATCCGAGCGCGTTTGGCTCTCATACCACTTGTTGGTCCGTTTATATCCAACTAAAGCATATTTCAAGCAATTATACCACGAAAATAAATGGAAGAATTCACTTAGCGTGGAGTGTGTGCGTGCATTCTTGAGGAGGAGTTGGTGGCTCCTTCTCTAAAAATTCTCTTTCTATTAATTATCACGCACAAGGACAACCCTAACATGTTAGAGTTTTTAGTATTTATACCACAAGTTAGTATATAATACTTGGGCACTTGAAAGCCCATTACAAGAATAAGATCACCTAATTTAATTGAATACAATAAATTAATCTAACACAATCCTCCATTTGCGGGTTGTTTGGTGAATCAGATGAACTTTAAAATCTCTCACGTGATTCAAGAGCAAGGGAAAATATTACTAAAAAGAAAGACACTATAAAAATCGAGTTCCGAGGAATAATTGTTTTTATTTAGTTAAATATATGAAAACACATTGGAGTTTGGACAGAGACATGCCAGATTCATGAAGAAAAAAAGTATATTATGTTTCAGGCTCCAAAAATATTTTAAAATAGGTTTTAGACCCTTTTAGAAAAAATATTAGTTTAAAGGACCTAATTTTCGTAAAATTTAGAGATAAGGACCTAAAGTTACACAAGTGTTACTTCAGAACAATGAAGTGTTATTGCAGAACAATGAAGTGTTACTGTAAACAACGAAGTGTTACTGAGGAACAATGAAGTGTTACTGAAGAACAATTAAGTGTTACTGCAGACCAATGAAATGTTACTGCAGAAACCGGGTCCTTAAAACTAAATATTTTTCTGACAGGGCCTGAAAATTGAAAAAAATTCTGGCATCTGAAACTAAATTTACCCAAAATAAATTGGGAACGCTCTCTCATTGTTGTTTTCTCAACCTGTAATAATAACAACTATGCTTTTCTTAGTTATTTAAGTAGTTTACATATTTTTCGTAAAAAATAAGATTAAATTTACGAGCATTAATAAAATAGGTATATTACGTGACCATTATTCTCGCAACTAATCTCAACATATTTTTCACAGATTCAACGGCATGCGGTGCACGTGAAATATTATAAGCTTGTCGCTATTATTATTTTCGACACTGAACGTTTTAACCTTGGCCTTATTCTGTTTAGCCCAAGGCTAAAGAAAACGGTGAGGCAAAATAAACTAGAAAATAATTTCCACTAGTGATTTTTTCATTTTTCTCATTTGATTTTTTTTCCAAACGATAGCTTGCCATTTATTAATTAAAAAAGTACAAGCGGCTAAATAGCCGATGAAGACCCTCAGGTAACCATTCAAGATCCAGTAGGACAAATACAACTCCAAGATGAGGAATAAAGGTCGAAAAAAAAAAAGAAAAAACCGGGCGAGAAATTAATCGATCCAAAAGGAGCGAAAGTCTCTCCCGAAACCAAACGAAGTACAAAAACACAAAAACATAAGAAGTTTAAGGATTAAAGAAATCAATACCAACAAGCAAACACTATCTGAACTAAAACTCCATCATTAGTATGACTATTAACTCAGATCTAGTCGTATATCGTATTTGTCAATTTTTCCAACCAAAAACTTTAAATGTTTGGCGACTAAAACTCTACGAAGAGGGACACAAACACTCCATAAAGGAGACTAAAATTACCAAAAGGGAGACAATGTCTAACGACAACATAAATACTATGTTAAGTCAAAAACGAAAAGAAAAGTATGCAATCAAATAAATGGTTGCTCCTCCATCCCAATATAACGAGGACGGGGGAGATCTTATTTGTATGGTCTTCTCGGTGATGTACTCCGTAAAATAGATGTGATGGCACTGGAGTGAGACCCTCAAGGCTAACGAAAGCCTTGCTAAAGAGAGGAGCTCATGTGATATGAGCTGAGGAGGTGAAAGCTCTTCAGAAGCTTGAAAGCTTATGGAGCTCGACCTTTCTCACATATTACAAAACACCCACACACAGACCACAAAATATTTGAAATGAAGTAAGAACGACGATTATCGAAGGTGTGCAGCAAACTGTAGAATAGATCTGGAATTCGGCGTTAAAGAGGACGGTCGCAAGATCTGCTAAAAGCTTTGCTAGGGGTGGGTTCGCTCTACGGCTCTTAGAAGAGGGGAAGCTCGAAATTTAGCACCATTGCCTTTAACTAAAGTTTTATTTTCTTCTCTTTTCGGTTCCTCAGTAAATTTTGAATACCAAAACTCCCTAAGGGAGCGTTTGGTATATGAAATCTAGTGTAGAAAAAAGGAAAGGAACAGTGCAATGGTACGCACACAAAACGTAACGTGCAAATGATTTCAATCAAAATAAAGGTGACTGGTTATTGGTTGCACAAACTATTAACGTTAATAATTGTACATATTTTAACAAGAACTATCCCTTCTATATTGAGTGATTCTTATCACACTTCATTTTGCCAAACTCACTAATGCCCCGTTGGGATTCCGGATTTCAATAGAAATCCGGATTTCGCCCAAATCTTCGGTCTGACAATCGGACCGATTTGGATTTCGATTTCGTCCAAAACCGAGGGGAAATCCGAACTCTTATAATTCGTCGGATTTGAAATTTCGTGTCAAATAGTCAATTTTCGAAATCCAAAGCTGAGCACGTAACAAGTTTTTTCGTAACTGATAATAATAATAATAATATAACATAATAGTATAATATAATAAATAATAACAATGAAAAAATATAATAATGATAACAATAATAATAATTAGGAGGTGGACGATGAGTCGAGCAGATTCGCAAGCTCCATGAGACGACTCGAGCTCGTCATGGATTCGCGAATGAGCCGGCTCGAGCTCGAGCTCACTCGTGGGCGCTCTAAAGCTTGGAAGCTGGCTCACGAGCTTGTTTTTTATACTTATTTATGATTTTTATTTTATTTTATTTTGTACATTTTAAAATTATTTAGAAAAAATTAGAAATCGAGTTCGACGAAATTCACGAGCTCGAGTCAAGCTATGTTTTGAAATGATTTTCAAAGTTTGTCAAACAATGAATTTGGATTTTAATTTACGATTTTGAAATTCATAATTTCAAATCACGCGATTTCATTCAAATACACCAATCCAAACGCAACCTAAAAGTATTCGTTAGTCACAATTCGATGAGAGATAATTGTGTATGACCATTAAGCATTAGACTATGCCCCATTAGCTACATATTTGTATTTGGATGATCAAACACAGATTTTGACCACAAATTTCCCAGATTCCAGATTTAAGAAGGCCAAAACAAAGCAAACAAAACAGTTGTGTCGCAAACACAGAATAGAAAACATAAAGACATTCAAAAACCAACATAGAGCAGAGCAGCTATAAGAAAAATCCTCACGTTTAGAAATATTTACACACATTATCATTGTTCATAAACAAAACAGAACCCAAGGTGCAGAAACTCAAAACACTTTTCAAACCTCAGAAAAGAAAAAAAGAACGATCGATCACCTTCATCAACCTCTCAACATGTAAGCATCTCTTCTTGCCTTGTCGGCTATGGTAAGAGATGACACGCACTGAGCAGCAATGTGATCAACTGATAATAAACTCGAAGCCCTACTTTCATGTCCGAAATACCTGGGATAAAAGTCCCTGCTCGCCTGAGAATTTGCCCGATCAAAAGAGTTTGAATTTTCCTGACGATTCCATTGTTGCCCATATCTATATCCATCAAAGTTCGCAAAACCCATGTTTTCTAACGAGTACTTAGATGAATTTTGATGAGGAGGGACGAATAACTGAGGCTGCCTTGTTCCCATAATGAGTCCCATGTCGCAAGAACGATCCCAAGAAGAAAATCTTTGATCCCTGTTCATTATTATCTTACCTGAATCATTTGAATCTTCACCGATTAGGACATGCAAGGCAACTGCTTCAGCTATTGCAGCGCCTTCTTCGTCGAGCCTCTCTTGCTCTTCTTTCTTTCTCTGCTTCTTCTTTTCGAGTTCGCTGCGAATGGCTGCAGAAGTAGCTAACGCCTTCTCCAAGCGCCTTTTCTTCTTCTCGGCTTGTTTGATGCGATCAAGTTCTCCGTTCTTGTTCTTGGGTTTTCGAGGACCTGATGTAGCTTTAGCACCCTCCATGGTTTTCTCAAGAGTTAGAATCAAAGCCTAGAAATCCTAGTCTCTATGTTGTTTCTACCCTATACTAAAATTACTTTCTTTTGTTATTACGAACTAACTATCGAAAAGCTTAGCGACTTGGGGGAAAATAGAGCCCAGTAAATGAAAGCTTCTACACCCACTCAGGTCTGAAGGAATACCTTATTTTACGGACACTACATTCCCAAAAAGAAAGGACGGGAGATTGAAAGAGTGAAAAATGGGAAGCACTTTTGAAGCTTATTGTCAACATACTTCACGCAATATTTTAAAATCTCAGCCTAAGCACTAACTATAGGACAGATGATAATGGATAAAAATTGCTTGCTAATCTATCTTTCAGCAGAGCAGCTTACATGGTTATTCCACCTGCAAAAGGATGAATCATCAAGACTTAGAGCAATAGGCATCATAGCGAAAATGCCAAACTCAAGAAGAGTTTCCAAACTATCAATAGTTATATGACGAGTGATGTCAAATTATATGCAGAACTTAATGAAATTATCTTACATCAGTAGCATAGGTACAAGAAACAAATGCACAAAAGGAAATTCCGCTTCCAATCAAAATACGAGCGAGTAGAAGAAAAGCCGTTGGAGCAACTAAAAATGTGACGACTACTAACTGTCTGTGATGCCAAACAAATGCAGTCATAATTCAGCGAAAACGACAAAGATCTGTATGTCTATGTCTAAAGAAGCAAAACACACCACAAATAGGTCTCCTCATAACTTTAACGAACAAAATTGCACCAATTCAACTATCTTAACGACTCCCAACCAAGCAACTTAAAGCACCAGCAAAGAAACAGATGAAGGTCCCTCAGTTCTCTGCTATAGATTATTAATAAAACAGTAAATAATTCGATGAGATATGCCAACAAACTACACAGATCTATTCACCTACAGACCTCATCCTTCAGTAAAACATATTAAAACCAAAGGAAAGCAATTCACCATACTTCCGAAACGATCAATAGAAACACGTACGCCTCTATTTCAATTCCATCAGAAGACTGACAGTCCAAAAATTCATACGATAGATCAACAAAATCGAGATGCCCAAAACACCAAATCACCAGACATAAAACATAAATAACAGCAGAAAAAACCGAATTGAAGAGGATAATTACAGCGTACCTACAGAATCAAGGAGAAAAACACAAAATCCGCCACAGCGTCGAGAATTCTATAAAGTTTTCGGAGTCTATGATAAGTGCGTGAGCTGATAAATATCGATAATTGTGGGGATAAAATAGAAAACTGATCGCTTGAGATTGCCGGTAAAAGAGACGGGGACGAGTAGGAGAAGGAAGGGTATTTTTGGAAATTGCACAAAGTTCGGCACGTGGTGGTCGAAAGATTTCGTGCCAGGATTTGTACTTGAATTTCCAAAACTACCCTTACGTTTGTAGTGAAATATTAGCAGAATTGGAATATATTGCATGGTATTCTTGTACTAACACTACCTTTAGTTGCCTGTATAAAATTGTGCGACATAATTTTATCTCAAGTTTATAATCTTGATATTTATATGGATGATTTGTTCACTTTGTAATCTTAACATCACTATATATTGTTTTTATCTTGTTTAGTTTCAAACATAATAAAAATTTGTCTCCATATTATTGGTAAATTTACTAAAGTAACCTTTATTTAATCAATATATAGTTTACATTATTTTTATGAATATCGAAAAATATAAGATATGGATGTCAATTTGATCGTCATGAAATAACGAATAAATTAATATTGTTTATTTATTTTTACCATATAAACTACATAAAATAAAAATAATTTTATGATTGGGTGGAATAAGGGTATATTGGTATTTTTGCTATTAGTAGGGGGTTTGGATTACTTATCTCACATCGGACCCTTAGGGCTTGTTTGGTTCATAGGTTTATTTAGGAAGGTTTAAATTAGTAAGGTTTATACTCCCTCCCGCTAATTTTATCACATTTTTTCATTCCGGGCGTCCCAATAATTTTATCACCTTTTCTTTTTGGGTAAAAAAGTAAACACCATTTTAAATGTAATTGGAGGAAAAAGTAAATGGTGTGAATAATTAGGAAAAGGTTATAAATTTAAGCAAGTTGTTTATATCTAACTCCATTGTACTATATTATTATAGTAATGCCACCTTAATTTGCGTGCCCAGCAACTTATGTGATAAAGTTGCTGGGACAGAGGGAGTATAAAACAGATTAATGGATATACAATAAAATGCATGTTTGGTTAGTAGGTTTTAATAAACACATGTGGGGGTGTCTTTATTTATACCCACTGACATGAATTTAAAGTAAGATTATATAAACACATGGATTATGTCTACCTCAACAATTAAACATGCGCTAAACCTATCTTTAAAATAACAAAACCCATGAACCAAACAAGCCCTTATAAGTTATCATGTGTATATTGAATTATTAAAACGGGCTTGTTTACTACACCAGGCCTTACAGATAAAATATTTTGCAAAAGTGAACAAGATAAATGTGGATAAGTCTTTATCTTGGGTTATCGAGTAAACTAAACACAGCATAAAACAATTAGAAAAAATCAACCTTCCAGTAAATAAGAAACTTTTCTGAGAAGAAGCGTAATATGATATATCTTCGTATATATGAAAGCATGTTCAAATTGAATTGGACTACTTATCATTCCGTGGATATAAAAAATAGTACTTTTTTTTACAGTAGTAATGTTGAGGTTCAACATTTCCTATTTGAAAAATTTTCTATTCTAAACTTTCCTCTGCAAAAAGAAAAAAGTGTGGATCTTTATCACGTCATGAGATATCTATGTTAGAATACAAGACAAATAGACATTACATTTTGATTTCTCACTCAATTCCAACTAATTAATTATATACGCTATGGATAGAATCAGATTCTAAAATATCTTCTACGAGATATTTATACATTATATGAAATAAAAACAACTCTCTCTACTCTTTCGCATGTTTGTCTTAAGTTAATTTTTGTTAGGGCTGCTAAAAACCAATCCGACACGAACCGCACCCGAAAATAGCAGATTTTGGTTAGCATTTTTAATCTATTTAAGTAAACGGGTAAACCCGAGCCCTACCCAAATATTTAGTGGGTCATGTTATGGTTTGAATTTTCAACTCGAACTCAACCTGAAGTCAACTCATTTAACCTTAATAATATAAATTATTAAATATCCTTAATATAAATAAAATAAAAGGAAAATACTATCTAGCCCTAGTTCTCTATCCACTTACGTTCACACTCACACATAGGTTTCGGTTGATACTTGATGACTATGAAATAACTTGTTATTTAATTATGTTTTGTTACACTTTTGTTATTTGGAACTTTAATTGCCTGTTATTATGTTTATCTTTTAGAAAAACAACTGCTTTGTTTCTCTGTTGTTTTGTTTAATTTGGATTTATAATTATGTTATTTAGTTAGATTTGGGTTAAAGAAGGTCGGGTTTGGGTTTGATATTTGAACCTGTTTAGTCTGATTATGATTGAAGTTATCAACCCGTTTATTGAACGGGCTGACCCCAGAATGTGACCCAACCCGACCTGTTACCACCTTAAAATAGGTCTGACATAAGCAAGCATTTTATCTTTTGTTCGTTATCTCTTTCGCTCTTGAATTTAGAATAACAATGTCTTGTTTCTTATCTGATAAGCTGTCCTGTCCTATTGCCATATGGCTCATTAAATGGAAAAAGAAAAAAATTCGCAATTTTAGGTTTCGATTACTATTCGGTTGAAATATTATTGGGCTTCGAATGAGCCTTATTACGAGAAAATCCTCTTCATTTGCTACTTACATGAGATTAGGCTAATTTAATCTGATATTTATTAAACGAAAATGAAGGAATGATATGTAATCTGCTACTCTTAAAATGGCAAGTCGGTAAGTTTGGTGCGATGGAGTTCGTTAATAACTAACAAAAACACAAATAAAGATAACATGTGTTACTGCTAGTTTGAATAAACTTAATCTCCTTGTTATACGTGAAAGGTAAAACAAGCAATAGGGGAATGATCCACTAAAGTTGATGTTTGTCCCATAATCGATAATGATACTCGGATTTGAAAACAAATGAACATTTACAATATATGCGTATTTAATAAAAATTTACTAGGACATTCAATTATTGACTATTGTTTTGTTAGATGACTACGTGTCAGATCGTATAAAAACCAACTAAACGAGTCAACTGCACTGATAATTTTATTTTCCTTTTTTCTTTTTTAAATTTCATTATTGCGCCTTTTTTGTTTAATCTTTTCTAATCTTTATTAGATCGTGGATAAAAGCAAAAGACAATGCCGACAACGATATTTTGATAAATTCACATTCAGACACGTCGTTAGAAAGTAAGAGTAATTATTGACCCATTTAATATTATAAAGCATGCAATTCGAAATGCATGATGTTAATGGGATCTTTTTATTTTTAATTGATTGATTGGGGGATAAGAATTTTATTTTTTTGGAGTCAAGTGACGTACGTGTACGTGTAGCGCAGCATTCAGTTGAGAAAAACATCTATTGAATATTAGATAGTTAGGAAAACTAAACTTTTGATCGGTGGCTAGTTAATGGAGTTGACTTTTAATAATTTATTGGTTCTCAAAATATTTAATACACAACCTAAAGTCTAATTGATGGTAGTAAGCAGTGTATATTATGATTTTTTATGCATGGTTGAATTGATGGTTTTTACCTCGATTATAACAATTAATAATTGTATGGAGAACTTGAAAGGTATTTTTTTTCTCGGCCGTTGCTTAGCGACTAGAGAATAAATAGAGTACAAATTTGACTAAATATCATACTAAAATTACAAATTTGAATCACGAAAAATACATTATTAGTCATTATATCGATATTTCTAAATATGCCAATGATGATATACGTCGGAATAAATTTGGATCTTGATCATTTGTGTGAGTAACTACCAGCTAATTAATTTGGTGTGTCAATAATAATTAGAAATTTACCCATGATATTGATAAATATTACAATTATCCTCAAATCAATTTTCTTATCCATAATAAAAGTAATAAAATTAAATTTATAATTTAATTTTATAATAAATTAAATTATAAAATAATATATTTATATTTAAATATTGCACATGCATAGAATGTGTTTATGTACTAGTTTCAAATTATAGCAGCCACAGTCGATGAGGCATATTTCAGATCAACATACAAGTGATCGATATTTTCTAATTCTTTTGACCGTAATGTTATTTTTCTTTATATATATTTTAATGAAAGTATCTTAACATAACGTGTAAAATTTCCGATTAAGATAACGATGAAGTGTTTCCATTCTAAAAATGAATATACTATTATATTCCAAAATACGTAAAGACAAGTTAGGGTTCGATTCGAAGACATTGCTATAATTGTCAAGATCCTCGGTATTCAATTTTTCCCAGATGAATAAAATTTAAAACGATATATAAATGTGAAGGCAAATGTCCAAATCAATAAAGTCCCCATTAATGAAAGCAATAGATGGGAAAAATACAGAGTAAGAAAGATCACAAGCACGCAACGAAGTGGGCTACACACCAACTCGTTGCCTTGCCAAGTTTGTCACGGGACTATTTGTTCCTTGGACAAAAATACAAGTTAATAAATTAAATTAAATTAAATAAAAGTTGACAAGAAACTAGTCGCTTCTTTTTGCATTTTATTTCCACATAGATTTCAAGACGATAATGATCATTGGTGCATTTTGCACGTTAAATAAGCTCAAACGAACTCGTCTTCGAGAAAATTAGTCAGCAATGATATAATGATTATTTTATCGTCGTTGAAGTAAAATAGGTATCACATGGATTTTCGGAATAACCGATGATCCAGTTATTTGTGGATCTCTCTCTATTTTAATTTGTCTGTTGTAAACTTTTTACAAAGGTGAGATGAGATAACCACATATCCTTATGTGACTGTTGGTTCATTTCTTATCTATCCTGTTGTGATTTTTTTTTTCCAGAGCGATCTTGAGAATTTGCAGCCATGATGTACTACTGACGTGAGTTTTTAATACCATGTTACTTGATTAAGTTTTCTTATTCCTGAAAATATTTTATCGTTTAGAAATCATAAAAAATTGAGAATTCAAATTTGTTTTGTTTCAATCCAAAGAAAAATGATATAGATATAAATAAACTAGTATTTTGGAACGACTTCAATGAAGCGGTTAAGCGTGACGATTATCACAAAACACGCAATTGTTTAAAACTACCGTTAAAAAAATATAATCTATTTTCTTACGGTCCCGAGGTATCCCCACATAGCCCGGCTATGGGCTACCGCCACACACTCCAGATGTGGGACTAATCCCCGGGATCAGATGGATGCGTCCCAAACCCACCCAACAACGATAGTCATGGGCCTTGGCCCATGAGGACTTCTCAAAGGAAATATGAAAGGTGGGATTCGATCCCTTGACCTCCTAGCCACATGACCTTTGTGAAAATTATTCTTTAATAGTGTATCTACAGAAAAAGACCTATTTACATAAAAGTTTTGCAAGTTAGACCCCCTGTCAGAAAAATTTTCATATAAGTACCCGTTCGATTGTGCGTACCATTTTTCCAGCCTTGACGTACCTTACTGTATGTGTATTAAGTACCATGTCACGTGTATATATGGTATACACATATGGTACCTATATACGGTCTATATGGTACCTTAATGTGTGTTGTATGATGTACCATTTTCTCACTGTATTAAGTACCATATGTTTCCATATGGTACCTAAATGTGTTCTATGACGTACTTGCGGCAGAACGGGTCTACAAAAATTATATCTGACAGGTACCTGCATATAAAAAAAATCTGATAGGAGTCTGATTTGCGAATTTTTTATATAAATGGGTATTTATGTGTAAAAACCCCTTCTTTTATCTGTCATATATGACCAAAATAAGCAAAAGGAGACACTAAGGTTGTGTTTGGATCGAGAAAAACGCTGAGGAAAAGAAAACTAGGGAGAAAACGATTTCCACTAACTCTTTCTTAATTTTCCATAGTTTTTGCTCTACACTTGAGTTAAGTTTTCTTTTCTTTTTCTTTCACTCGCATATTTTTCTAATCAACCAAACACAAAAATTATTTTTTCTTTTCCATTTCTTTTCCTTTACTTCCTAAAATCATTGAAACCAAACTAATTGATTTGCGTATCATAGTGATTCACGTCAAAGTGCTTTCTTTTCTTCCCTTCCCATGTCTATTTTGGAGTCAAATGAAACGTGTACACATAGATATTTCGCACGGATTAGATATCGAAATCTTTCCTTCGCTTTTCCTAAATTCATTGAAATAACATCACAGTGTTGACTATGACGTTACTTTTTAACATGAACAAAAGTAATAATAATAATCACAAGTTCTTTGAATAAAGCTTAGCCCTTCTGTTAATTTCCTTCTCTAACTCTTCTAATCCCCCAACCTCTTCAAGTTCCTGCAATTTCATTTCAAACCCAATAATCATTACATTCATCCTTACAGATAAAAAAAAAATTCAAACTTCCAACGGTAAAAAGAAAAAATACCATCGGCCCTAGAAATAAACCGTACGGAACTCCCTCGAACTTGTCCGAATGATGAAGCTGATGAGCGGCGGCGACTTTTCTTAAGTATGGAACGTCGGCGATGGGCCCCACTGGGAATCTCCTGTGGACGAGTCCATCGTGGACAAACATGTAAGCCATCCCAAAAACAGTTATCCCAAGTCCCTATATTTAATTAATTTATCAATCAATCAAAATGACTTTGAATAAAATATATTTCAACAATAAAAAAATAATTTCTTACAGCTCCAAAGCATAGGCCTGGAAAAAAGCCCTTGTTGAAGAAGCCGTACGAAAGCAAAGCTATCGCCGGAACTGCGTTGATTATTGCGAACACATCGTTCAGTTCAAACGGTCCTTCCCTTGGCCTATGGTGCGACTAACAAGCGAAAAAAGAAATAATTTTTAATGTCTTCCTTTGAACTTTTTTTCTTACATCTCATTATTAGTAAATTAGTTTGAGTTTCATTCACTAACCTCGTGCATATGCCATAACGAAGCGTGCCATAGTGCTTTGTGAGCCCATCTTGCCCAATACTCCATTCCCACCTGAGAAATTGCTCTTTATTTCTCATTATCATAGAATAGGAAATAAAATTCAAATGAAGAATTATATGTTAATGTGTGATTTTTCGAGCTGGGATTTTTACTTACAGCTGCCCCAAAGGAGAGTGCGAATGTACCAAACATTTCTGCGTAAGGTACTTCACCACCGCCCTGTGAGGAAAACAAAGCATATAAAAATGAATTCTGAAATAAGATGCTGCAAATTTAAGAAGGGATGTTACAAATATTACCTCCATTTGCCAAGAAAATCTGTAATAAACGGAAAGTATGGCCATGAAAGTGATTCCCAAGCTCGACATCACGGCGGCGACCAAATAAGTGAACCTCTCCGATCTCTTCCTCGCAATTTTATCTTCCAATTTCTCTGCCTTTTTCTTCTTATGACGGCGTTGACGTTCGTCGTAAATCTCTTCGTCGCCGGAATTTTCCACAGCTGTAAGAAATTGATTTTCCTTTCTTACAGCTAAGCAAACTGTCAAACGATGGCTGCTACCCCTTTTATTAAACCTGAGCTTCGTAAGAGACAGAGAAAGCAGGGCGTGGTGGCTATCCGCCGGCGCCGCCGAGCTGGGCTTGGTCGCCGGGCATAGGATCAACGGCGTGTTGTTGTATGATCCCTTCATGACGGCGCTTGGGACGGCGGCGGCGAGGGACATCGCAGCCTCTATTGGACGGTGGCTGAGCATGAAAGAGTTATTCCAAGAAAGTGAGTTGAATTTTTCTTTCTCTTTCTTTTTCTGTTTTTAATCTCAAAGAATTTTCTCTTCGATTTTAGGAATGAATGGAATCTGTGTGCTTAAAATGGACGTAGACCGCATGTTAGGTGTTTCTTCTTCGGGTATATATTTGCAATCTTAGTGCTGCGTTTGGTGGGATTGTTTTTAACCTTTTCGAGATATTGAACGGTAAAAAACATTAAATAATACTAATTAGTTAAAGAAACCATTACGTCGATTAGTTTAATGTTTTTTACACATTGCATAAGTTCTATTAGGACACGTACTATACTACAATAGCTGTTCGAGGTAATGAGGATATCATTTATTAATCAATTTTCCATAACGTTTCCAACCCCTCATAGGCGAATTATCGGAAAAAAAATGTAATACTAAATTAATAAATAAATTGTTGGACGTTTTGGTCGGTAAAAAAGTACGATGGGACCCACTATACTCGAACATTCACGAGGCGACACGTGTCACCTGACGCAGGCCACAGCGCAGCACAAATCTTGGGTGCACCACCGCCGTTGGATGGGGCAGATGGACGGCGGAGCAGAGCCCATCCAAAGCTCACCCACGCGGCGGTTCAGGCTATCAAATATCTGCACGTTCATGAACCGGCCACGTCATCCACGGACATCTGTCGCTAGAAAAAGGTCGGGGTTGTTTTAGTTTTTTTGGGGAAATTTTGTGTCAGGCCCCAGAATATTATAAAATTAGGGATCAGACCCTGTCAGACTTTTTTTTTAGTTTTAAGGACCTCTTTTTTGAAAATTTAAGTGAAAAGGACCCAAAACTGTGATTTGACGAAATTACCCTTAATAAAAGTGATTTCTGAATGGTATTTGACGTCAGTTTTATGTTACACAGTTATACTGATTTGTTAACGTAACAACCGCACTTTAACGTCATAAGACGTTACTTATCGACAGTAAAATGTTATTAACAGATATATTTATTACATCGAACTATCGAACCCCATTTTTCACACTGATCGAGCACAATCGATTGTTAACACCTTGTTTTGTTTTCCATCATGAGGTATTACACCATAAATCCTAAATCGTAAACCCTAAACTCGACGCGACGACCATTAGCGTTCTCCTATAAAAGATCGAATCATTAGCTTTTCGATCTTATTACACGTTTCGAGATTGAAAATTGGTAACCCATTATAGGAGCATTGCTCCCTATAATGACGAATTTTCTGTCCAGGGAAACAGGGGGGATGGTGGGGTGGAGGGTTCAAGAACAATTAGAACTGTTACACAATTACACTGAGTTGTTACCGTAAAAACCGTAAGTGTTATTTTAACATCATAAGACGTTACTTATCGACAGTAAAATGTTATTAACAGACATATTTATTACATCGGACTATCGAACCCTATTTTTCCCACTGATCGAGCATTGCTCCCTATAATGATGAATTTTCTGTCTAGGAAAACAGGGGGGATGGTCGGGTGGAGGGTTCAAGAACAATTATAACAGTTTTGCGCTGAAAAAACACTTCATTTCATTTGGATAACAACAGTCTTGTGTTGAGTACCATATGACGTCTATTTAGTAACAAACGAAGTCGCAGAAGTACCACATCATTCAAAAATAATACCGATTCCTGCAGTAACAATTAACAAATGATGTTGCAGGAATCGGTATTATTTTTTAATGTTGTGTTACTTCTGGGACGTCATTTGTTATTAAATAGACGACATATGGTACTCAATACAAGACTGTTGTTATCCAAGTGAAAGGAAGTGTTCTTTTTCAGCGCTGAACTGTTATAATTGGCTGGAACGGATTATTTAGGTATACAGCGTAATTTTGGCATATGTCAGGGTTAAATATGTCTTTTTGCGTCATTTTAGGGCCTGACCACTTAATTTTTTGAAAAGTTGGTCCTTATTCCTAACCAAACTCTAGTAGGGTCTGAATCCAAATCCAAACATATTAATAGGGCCTGAAAGTGAATTAACCCTTCTTTTTTTCCGTTGATGTACACAAAATACAAAAGATGACATGCCACCTTGAACATGACAATTTTTGTGTTGCATTGGGATGCTAACTGATGCTAATTTGGACTTGATACTTCACTCAAATCGACGGGATCCTCTGTTCCAAAATTGTATTCCATTTTATATCTCATAATTTTGAACATATAAAATAAAATAATACTTAAGAATATCGGAAAATATAAGATATGGATATTAATTTGATCGTAATAAAACAAAGAATAAATTAGATATGGTTATTAATTATACCATATAAATCGAATGAAATAATGATGATTTAAGATTTGGTGGAATCTGTAATTAGAAAATTTTAAAATAAATAAAACCGAAAGAAAAAATCTTAATCCTTGGATTTGCCACTTGTCAAAGATGTGGATGTAGGACAAAAAGTGGGACAAAAAAATGGGACAGGTAATCTCGTCCCAATGAGGCTATTACGCCACACACTTCATGGAAACTAGTCATCAGGATTCATGTGAATATGTCTTAAATTCACATAATACGACAATTATGAAGTTTGAACCCATGACCTAAGGGAGAGATTATTACGCCACACACTTCATGAAAACTAGTCATCAGGAATCATGTGAATATGTCTTAAATTCACATAATACGACAATAATGAAGTTTGAACCCATGACCTAAGGGAGAGAGACTATTACGCCACTTTATGAAAACTAGTCATGAGGAATTATGTGAATATGTCTTAAATTCACATAATACGACAATTATGAAGTTTGAACTCATGATCTAAATGAGAGAATACCTTCGACCCATTAGCCAACTCCACCGGGACAGCTTCATCTACATTACAACACTTTGTACGTCTAGGTCTTACTTCCAAGTTCTTTTAAAATCCTGTCCTTGTAAGAAACTCTTTTTTTTTTTTGTCTTAACCGATCCTTGAAAACAATTTTGAAACTATAAAAGGGTATAAAATCAAATTAATCCTTATTTCCAACTGCTGTGCAAATTTTAAATTATTATTATTTTTGTTTGAAAGCCCAAAGCAGAAACATTGGATTTGGATGCAGTTTGTTCACGTGGGCTGACTTAGAAGTCACCACTTCAAATCTAAACTGGTTTCAGATATAAGGAAAATGTATATCGGCTTTGATTCGTCATGGTCCATGCACCAGTGTTTGGGAACTTGGCTTTTAAAATAAAGAATTAATTTGTTTTTTAAAGGTTTTAGTTCTTATTCGATGTACGTCAGCGACGACGATTTGATGTCAAGCTCTTATTATATGTTCATTTTTAGTCCCAATTGTTGTAGAATTTACATGTAAAACCCCAAACTCGGGGTGAAAAACCACGGGCAAGGTAAGGATATTTTACTGTAGGTAATTTAGGAGTTACAACACTCTACTGTAAGGAAACAACTAGCTCTATCTCTCTTACAATAGGAAATTCACAAACTCTCTAAATATTTTCCTCACAACACTTGTGTATACTGTACTTTGCTAAGATAAGTAGAAGTTATTGTTTTCGATGATTTACAATGACTTATAGCTAGCCTATTTATAGTTGAAGATTTTAGGCTTGGACGAACCAGAATCAGCAGCGTAGCTATACACGTGGACGAACCAGAATCAGCCGCGTAGCTATATACGTGGACGAACCAGAATCAGCCACTTAGCTACTAAGTGGCCAAATAGAATATTACAACACCAATAACTATTAATGTTCATTTTGAAACTTAATTCATTTCCCCATCCCCTCTTTGACCGTATGTACTCTATTTTTACTCTATTTTTTCCTTGATGGGGTAAGCAACTTTATAAAAATTTGTGCTAACATGATTTTGATTCCCAATGCCATGGTAATTGAAATTGTTGGGCCTATCTACCAACCCAATGGGTGGCCCAATATATGATAATATATAACTATACATATATTAGAGGAATTTTTTGGTGCTCAACCTATGTGAGCATCTTATGTGGGCACCTGTTGATGTGGCACCGATTCGTACCATTTTAACATTCCACATCGACATTTAAGGTTATGTCGTCTTAATTAACATATTTGCCATTAATCGACATTTCGGATGTTGATGTGACATATTGACCGACATATTTCCCAGATTCGGGGTTTCCACGTAAAAGATTGATCGTTGGTTCCGCTGTGATATTCTTATTTGTGCAGTTAAGTCGCTTATTTCCCAAAAGAAAATAATTCACAATCATGAAGGGGACAAACAAAAACTTGCACTTTATATAATTTACACAACTATTTACAGATATAAGATCCAAGACTACAAAATACCAACACACACGGTACTAGTAGACAAGTTCTATGCTCTAAGACGAGTTTGGGAGGAAGAATTTGCAAAATGCCAAAACAGCTACGAATTTAAGCAGCAGCCTCGGATTGATTAGATAGGTAAGAGTCGGCGACAACAAAGGCATTGTCCATGGGATCCATCTCATTAGTGGAAAGCACCCTTTTCTGTAACAACATTGATACAATCAAATCACTGAGATAAGTTTGGCATGCAACGGGAAAGAATGCATGTCGTATGCGTATGTATATATCGTGCCATGACTTCTTTCACCTTTCTATTTGGACACTTACATGATCCTCGAAGCTGGGACTAGCCAAATTATTCGCAAGATTTCTCATCAGCAATAGAATCTGTCAATTTAGATGTGCAGAAAAGCAATTTCATCTCTATAACTGTATTTATGCTTCAATCTAGCATATGAGTACTGAAGTTAAGAATGTATAGGGTGAAGCGAAGCTTACTGTCTCTATATCTATTGGGTCCATCTTCTTCAATTTCTGCAAATGATCGGCCTCGTTGGGATCAAAGACGCTGCCTATGAAGCTGTAAACTTGAGCAAAATCAGGAAGAACTGCATCCAAAACGTAAGTGAAGATGATAAGTAATGTCTTTTGATTGGTTTCGAACACTAAAACAATGCTTGAGATGAGCCTTAGCAGAGGGGTCAAAGGGATTAAATCTTAGAACATAATCTGTTAGCATTACGCATCATTCATAGCGGGCAGGTGAAGAAAATTGAACAGTAGTTAGATTAGAGGTGGTAAAACTTTAAGTTTACCAGCAGGCCTTGTCCTAAGAGAGCTCCCAGTGCTACTGCAAGAATTGATAAGGGGGAATGACTGTCCAGCAATAGTATTACCTGCAACTCATAACGTATAAAGCTTATTTAGACCACACAGCAAACCGAACTAAAAGTAGAGTAAGCTTTTCTGAAAAGTAAGCAACCTCTTGCCAGAGGTTGATTCTGCACAGAATCGCCTGTCCCAAGCTGCGCCGAAGAATCGGGTCTTCTTACAAGTCCATCATCGGGAACAGCAGGAGATGCTTGTAATAATCGGTTTTCTTGGGAAACAACTGGAGCTTCCAATATCGAAGAAGAAAAAAAAACTTTACGGTTTATTGCAAAGGGGGCGTGTCTCTTGCCTATGAAACATATATGACATACTCTTACCAGCTTTTGAGGCTTTTTGCGGATACGGATGGGCAGCTTTCCTTTTGGGCCTAGGTGGAGGAAGATGTTCATTGGTTCCGCTCTTTTGAACTTTCAGAAAATACTTTTGCGCGTGGCTACGGATCTACATAGGTTTGTAATATGTTTTAACTCATATCACCAGCAACAAAGGAAAATATACATCACCAAACGACTTTCAGTACCAATCTGTTTCGATTGTTTTACTTCAGTGATAAACATTATCACTCCACATTAGCAAAACAACCAGGAAAAAGAAAGGGAAGAAAAGTACCTGAATTACCGTCTTCGATCCAATAAAGGCTTCAATTTTCTTCCAATCACGATCAAATCTATATCAAATTCAGTCGACAATAAATGAAAAAATAAAAAAAAAAACATAAAGCGAATAACCATGGTGAAAAGACATCACGAGTAGAACCACAGGGGCAGAGTAACAAATATCACAATAACTGTTAAATCAGGCAGTGCTCATCACTGAACTACTACGATTTCGATCCCCAAATTCTCCTATAAATATTATAGTAATTCGAAACAAAGTAAGAGCACAAAAATCAAATCCTATAATGTATGTAAACATTCTAATCGTTTTGAAGCACAATTCCTCTCAGAAACCCACCCTAGCCCGTGAATCAGACAAATTAATCTGCATCTTTGACCCGAGCTCCCATTTCACAAGGCGACACAAAAAAAAACCCTAACAGCCAACCACAGCAATAGAACGAACTTCACCAATATAATTGGAATGAAATCACCAAAAAAAAAAAAAACGAAATGCTCAATTGAAAATAGCATACAGATGCAGAGCTTCTAGAAATTTGTCGTGCTCTGGCTCGGTCCAGCTCTCCCGCGACTTTGAGATGGTATAAGGTTTTCTAACCTTCTTGCTGGCATCATCCAACGACGTCGTATTCCCCACCGACGAGGACGCGCTGAGGTTCGGCAAATCCATGGCGATTGGATACAAGCGAACGACTTTCTGCAACTTGTGTACTGTACTGAAGGAGAAAGCTACCAATTTTATGAATCACGAATTTTTCTATCTTGTATTTATTTATTACTATATAATTATCCCTACTTTCTTTTCTTGTGTGGTAAGATGATCATTTTTCTATTTTCGTGACGTCAGCAATTTTATATTTAGGGGATTGAAATGGAAAAAGGCCCAGCTGGACAAAAGTTCAATGGAGGCCCATTAATAACTTTAAGCCCAATCCATTCCCTAAATAAAAAGAAAAAATAATAATAATATTCGTTCTTCGCATCTAGTAAAACAGTATATGTAAAGATATATATCCGCAGTTGACGTTTGGATTCTATTTTCCCGACAAAGAATACCCTCACCATGGTTACGTTTACATTGATTACTACATTCGGTCCTACTATTCACGCCCTCTAGGGGTGAAAATACATGAAATTTGTAAAAATTAATACCATCCTAATTAATCTTGCAAATTCCAGATGTTGTTCAACATATATACCATATTTTTAACAATAATAAATTGTTCAATTTATTTCACATTAATTCATTCGATTCAACATCAGGTGTTTAATTTTTAATTGGATAAATAGCATATAACCTACCTGTGGTTCAAGAAGAAAGCACCAAAACCCCTGTTGTTTAGATATAGGCTAAAACGCCCTCGTAGTTTGAATAATTTTGCATACGCTCCCACTCTGGTCAAATTTAGCCCAACGGTCAGAAAAGAAATGGAATTCCCATTATACCCTTGTCAATACTTAGAACGAAGGACACTGTCGCCGTTCAAAACACCAATCGCCTAACAATGTCTACCAGTCTCCAAAATCAAAGAAAAAAATTGCCCAAAGGATGAAGATGATTGAGGGTTATTCCGAAATTTCTCCATATTTACTTGTTGGTTCTTCTAACTGCTCGTTAAGACCGTGGATGTCTCTATTCTGCCGCTTGGGTCCAGCTCCATCGCGGTGTCGCCGGCGACTGAGGGTTCTTGTACTGATTTGTTCGCCGATGAACAGTCGTCCGGCGAGACTTTCTTCGTCGTCTTTGCTGTCTGGGAAATCGATCGTTAGTCAAAGGGCTAAACCCAGGTAACTCAGATCAGCAGCCTAGACGCGCACAGATCTAAGGGAAGTAAAGAAAACGTGGGTTTGTCTTCAATTGGAAGCAAAAAAACACGAAAATAAAGGAAAACAGTGAAGGGTTTTTACTCAATCTCCTCCCTAATTCCATCTTCTTACCAGAATCGCCGCCTCTGTTGGTCAGAGGGTAGACCAGTTTTCCGGCCGCCGGAAGGTAGTGTTTGAGGGCCAGAGAGAGCGATTCTTTGAGCTTGGGAGCGACTGTCTCGAGGAAGAAAGCCTTGGACGTCGGCCGCCGGCAGAAGAAAAGGCGACGGATTGGGTGTGGGAATATGGTCCACGGCATGTCGAAGAAGGTGAGTGGGACTGTGATTTCTTCAAACTGATTTCTTCGCCGGCGGTGAGATGAGAGGTTTCAAGAATGGTGGCCATGGCGTTTGTGATGGTTATTCTTTCTGACAAGTCACTACGTCAATGGCCAATTACTGTTTAGAAAGATTCCTTGTAACTGGTGCGAAGAAGATGAGGTTATTTGAGTCATTTTACCATAAAAAATTACTTTTGTACCCATCATATACGCAGTAACAGCGCGTGTACAACAATCTCGGGCAGTATTAGCTGCCCTGGGTGTACCGTGCAATGTTTTTTAAACCACAAGGGACACGCATGTAATAAAAAAATCATGAGGTATATTGGTGAAATTCGATGTAACCACGGGGAGAAAAAGTGGCATTTACCCTTTTTAATTTTATATGTTAATATACTAATTTAATTTTATACGCAACTTAGAATTAAGCAAGAATATTAGCATTATCCCATTTTAATATGAAATTCATAATACGAATATTTCTTATTAGTGTATACAAATAGAAAAGAAATTTCATTACTGACATTTCTTTTTTTTTTTTAAGTAAACATTATAACGGACATATTATATAAATGAATGTTTCTTCTATAACATTTTTCTAGATAATAACATATATACATATTCCAAACCCAAAAGAGAAAAGGAAATATTCGGTGAATTTTATTTTCTTAATTTTCATGTACAGAGAGTTGAGATAAGGTATAGACACATTTATTTCATTTACGAATGGTCGTAAGAAGTCGTACCAATTATATTTTTGGCCTGAGCTATAAAAAGTCATTGTATGTCGGAACCCTTGGTTTTGTCCCAAAATTGCTTAATTTTGAATTTGTCGAAACTCTAAAATTGTACGCCGTAATCATAGTATTTTGGGGAAGTCACGGGAATATAGTAATGAAGTCCAAGCAGCAATCAGCATATCCAAATAGCCCGAGCCAAGGTTTCACTTTAATTTTCCAATCAATTTTCCCATGAATTAAGTATGATCTGCTGATTTCCTTCGCTTCTCGTACGATTTCCTAGAAACCTGCATAATGCAATCCAAATTATATCAACTAGTACTTTTAGCAAACCCTAAATTATATACTAAAAACAGAATGAGGTGGTTATTTTGAGTTTTAAAGCTACTTTTGGTTAATAAGTTTTTTTAAATAATTGATATACTAAAAATAGAATGAGGTGGTTATTATGATTTTATAGGTTTTTTATTTTTTATAAATAATGAATATAGATTACTGCTAATGGACAGTACACTATCAGCTCGGGGTATGAATGGCTCAAAGGGACAGCTAACAGATTTCCTCTTTGCCAAGCTGTGTGGAATAGGTATAATGTGCCTAAGCATTCTTTTATTCTTCGGTTGATAGTGCATAGAAGAATTTTGACAAAAGATAGGTTGTCCAAATGGGGGCTGAATCTGTCTGATACTAGCTGCTTACTATGTGGTATAGAGGAGGAAACATTGGAACATTTATTTGTGAAGTGTAGTTTTAGCATAGGTTTGCTGCAGAAGCTGAATTCTTGGCTTAACACCTGCTTGATGTTTGGCTCTTGGGAGGAGCTTTGTGATTGGCTGATGTCAACGGGCAAAAGGAAGAAGGCCTAGAACTATATTTTGCTAGCTGGTGTCTCAGCCATGCTATATCATCTGTGGACTGAGAGAAACAGAAGACTTCATGCGGTGGGCTCAATGGATGTAAATCAATTATTTCAGGTACTGGTGTCAAGAAGAGATGAACTCAAAGATATATTTTGGGATGTATTAAGTAGTTATTAGTTGAGCAAGGACTAGTGTGCAAATATAGGTATAGCAACTTAGTATAAAACGCTTCTTGTATACAGTGTATTCAATACTGAACGATTAAATGAAAACACATTCTTTCCTTGAATATTCATAACATGGTATCAGAGCCTTCGAAAGCTCAATTTAAAATCAATTTGTGACTACAAATTACAATCTTGAAGAGATCGAAGCCATACGCAGATAACGGATGATCGTGAGATAACAGATGGTGAAGATAATGGAAATCAGAACAAGAAGCCAAAGAATCAAGATCAGAAAAGGCTGTCGACAATGAACTTCAACGATCCGCTCTATTTACACCCATCAGATACTTCGAATTTGGATTTGGTGACTGAAATATTGAGAGGAACTCAGAATGATAAGGTTTGGAGTCGTGAAATGCTAATTGCACTTGAGGCGAAAAACAAGTTAGGGTTTATAGACGAATCGTATAAACAGCCTGAGGACAACTCGCCAATGATTCAACAGTGGAAGAGATGCAATGCGTTGGTACGTTCTTGGATTCACCGATCTTTGACGAGGGAGTTAGTTCAAGGTGTAATCTATTGTGACTCGGCTCAGTTGATTTGGAAAGACTTGAAGGAGCGCTTTGATAAAATCAATGATGCGCGACTGTTTGCACTTTATAGGCAGATTAATACGATCACACAAGGAACAAGTTCTGTCACAGATTACTATTCGAAGCTACGACAACTATGGGATGAGTATGATAGTCTCATCCCATCTCCTGCCGCAAATCTGTCTAAAGAGTATGTGGAATTCAGTGATCAACTCAAGATGATGCAATTTTTGATGGGACTCAACGAAGGTTACATCCATATGAGGTCTCAGATTCTTATGATGAGCCCCTTGCCATCTCACAGACAGGTGTACTCCATGATATGCAATGAAGAAGCCCAAAGAAACATTAATGTCCACAGTCAGGAAGTTACCTCTATTGCACTGCAAAGTAATGCCAATCAGACGAAGTTCTGGACTGAGAGAGGAGCTTCGTGGTGTGATCACTGCCACGTTGGGGGGCACACTAGAGAAACTTGCTTCAAGCTCCATGGGTATCCTCAAATTGTTAATCGAGGTGGTAGAAGAGGAGCAAGAGGTCGAGGAGGACCTAGAGGCAGATTCAATAACTATGGTCAAGGCCGAGCTATTGGGCAGTGGGGTGTTAATCCTATCAAGGCAAACGCAACTAGCTCACATGGTGACCAGTAGGCTATTGGATCACAGAACAATGTACAAGCAGAGAGACCTCAGATAACTCCTTCCCAATATCAACAAATCTTGGCCATTCTTGGCGGAGCACAAGGGCCAGATTCTACTCAACCAGGGACTTCATCCAACCAAGTTGGTAATGGTTCAGGTATGGACTACCCTTGTTTATTAAATAAAAATAGCTGGATAATTGATAGTGGTGCAAATAAACATATGATCTCAGATAAATGTTTGTATAATGAGGAATCAATTGTTGATAAGTTGGGTATGTTTGTGAAATTACCAAATGGGGAGCTTATTACAGCTGCAAATTCCGGAACAGTTACTTTGAATGAAAGTCTGAAATTGATAGATGTATTATTTTTGCCTGAGTTCAAGCAAAATTTGCTATTTGTGTCTCAACTATCTAATGATGCTAATTTCTGCATTGTTTTCTACCCCCATTTTTGTCTAATCCAGGAGAGTTGGACTGGCAAGATAAGGGGGATTGGTAGAAATTGGAATGGCTTGTATTACTTGGATAAGGTTGATAATGTGTCTGCTAGTAAGAGATTTAATCATGTTACGAACTTATGTAATTGTGAAATTCACCAAGTTGTTGCTAATAAAGCAGACATTAATAAAATCTCGTTGTGGCACAAAAGATTTGGCCATATGTCTTTTAATAGACTTGAATCTTTGCCTGACTTGAACTTGAAAGTAGAAGAAAATCATAAATACTGTCATATATGTCCCTTAGCTAAGCATAGTAGAACTAAGTTTCCGTTGCGTACTAGTATAACTACATCTATTATGGAATTGTTGCATGTTGATATTTGGGGACCGTATAGGGAGCCAACCTTTAATGGTGAGAGGTATTTTTTAACCTTAGTTGATGACTATTCTCGAGCTACATGGGGATTTCTTATGATAAATAAATCTGAAGTATATAATGTATTAAAAAAATTCATAGTATATGTTCAAAATCAGTTTTCCAGAACAATTAGGACAATAAGAACAGACAATGCATTGGAAGTTCTGAGCATAGAATGTAGTGAGTTGTTTGATTCCCTTGGTATAATACATCAAAAATCATGTTCATACACTCCTCAACAAAACGGAGTGGTAGAACGGAAACATAGGCATATACTTAATGTAGCTAGAGCCTTAAAGTTTCAATCAAAGGTACCGATCAAGTATTGAGGGAGTGCGTAAAAACAGCAATATACTTGATAAATAGGACACCGACCTCTTTGCTTAAAGGTAAAATACCTTTCTATGTTCTATATGGTAGAGAACCAACATTTCATCACTTGCGAGTATTTGGATGTTTATGTTTTGTAAAAATTCTGCCACAACTTGATATGTTCAAGGAGAGATCAAGACCATGTGTGCTAATAGGGTATGCTGTCAACCAAAAGGCATACAAATTACTTGACCTTGAAACTGAAAATTTTGTTACTTCGAGGGATGTGATTTTTTATGAGGATCAGTTTCCATTTGATTTAAATGGTAAGCAGAATTCTGGTCCGTCGTCTACAACTCAAAAATATGATGAAGTTATGTTTGATGAGGATTTCAGCTATGATAAGACAATGGTAAGTGATATCTGTTCAAACAATTATAATAATGAAATTCTTGAGCCAAGTAATGCAGGGGGAGCTGAACCAGAACAGGAAAATCAGAATTCTAGTTCTACTACAGAGGCAAATCAACCTGTGAGGAGGTCAGACAGAATTCGTGGACCTCCAAGCAGGTTTAAGGATTTCATCTCCCCTTTCTCTAATGAAACTAACCATTCTTACTCTGTCAAGTATCCCTTGTCCTCTTATGTTCATTATAACAGGATCAAGCCAAAGTATGCCACATTTATAGCTAATTTGGCCAGAGAAATAGTTCCAAGGAATTTTCAGGAAGCTGTGAGGTCGGAACAGTGGAGAAAAGCTATGGAAGTGGAAATTTCAGCACTAGAGCTGAACCATACATGGAAGGTAGTGGATCTACCAAAAGGTAAATGTCCCGTAGGTTGTAAATGGGTCTATTCTATTAAATATAATGCCGACGGTTCTATCGAAAGGTATAAAGCACGACTAGTAGCAAAAGGCTACAGTCAAGTTAGGGGTATAGATTATACTGACACATTTGCACCCGTGGCTAAACATGTTACCATTAGATTGATTATATCACTTGCATCTATATGTAATTGGCCACTTTGGCAAATGGACGTCACTAATGCATTTTTAGAGGGAGATTTGCTTGAAGAAGTATACATGAGTATGCCTCAAGGACTAAATTCAAGTAATTCTGAAAATTCTATCAAGGTATGTAAACTTAAAAAGCCATTGTATGGCTTAAAACAAGCACCGCGTCAGTGGAATAAAAAATTCACATTGGCAATGAGTGATTTCGGATTTGTACATGTTGGGAAACCCCGGGTGACCCGAGGCCTTGCCCCGGACGCAGCGGAATTTAAAATTTTTCTGGGTTCCCCATACGGTTTTCCAACGGTTCCCCGTTGGAACGAGTGAATTTCAAAAATTTCCTTGTTCCCGCCACAAGACCAAACTCGGTATAAAGAAAAACACGCATGTATACACGTATTAAGGTTTAGAACATTACCCTCGTCGCGAAGATCCTTAGCTCCCTAGCTCACGAACTGCGCCGAAGAGAGTCACGCCGACCCCGTGAAGTACCACAAACCAACACCACCCCAAGGATGGCTAGAGATGGTGTGGAGTGTTGTGTAGAGATGTATATGTATGTGTGTGATTTCTAAAACTCACAAACACTTAGGGATTTCTTAAAGATCACCCTAAATGCTCTCACTTCTCTCTAAAACTCAAAGATAGAGTGAGAAAGAGCTTAATTCAAGTTATGGACGAAATTCTCTAAGAAAATATATTAAAAGTCCATTTCCAAACCAAGAAAATGACTTTTAATTTAATCCAAATGAGATCATGTCCTACATGACTCAAAAGGTGTTAGATTCCCTTTTATTATGTCATTAAATGACCTAATAATGTCCCATATGTCTAACATAAGAACAAGGATCGAAATTGGATTAGGTTTGGCCAAGTAAATGATGTTTTGATGCGTGTTCACGGCCTCAAACAAGCTTGTCACGGCCGTGAATCATCATTGGACATGTTCTGCCACTCGTCACGGCCATTGTCATGGCCATGACCATTGCTTTGAGGCCTTCACGGCCTTGGCAATGAGTGTCACGGCCGTGACACAGTCGGGCACCATTTTTGGTCACCACTGCCGGTCGTCACGGCCACGTGCAATGTGTTCACGGCCGTGACACTTTGACAGCTTTGCGGCAGTTTCGTATTTCGATCTGATCGAGGGGTAAAAGATGTCCGATTGACCTGAAGTTTTAACCATAGTTAAAAGACTCATCAATCTTGATTCTGACCAAATGGATTCTCAATCCGAGGTCTAGATTGTGAGATATGAATTTTTTAAGCTACTGCAACTTTGCAGATGGGCTTCACAACCGTGACAAGCCTTGCTTGTCATTGTGAACCCTATTTACGCTTCAACTATTACCATTTTCGTTCCGTAAATATCTGTCCATGTAAATATAGTTTCTAAAACATATATTTAATATTATATTAACGTCTCTAAGACCGTTAAATTAATTTACATCTCATATTAGTTAGGCACTATCACAGTGATCATATTTAAGCCCGACTCTCTTGGTTCGTCTCAACCCGGCAAGGGAGGAATCCAAGAATTTGGTAAGCGCCTAGCCAATCCTACGGTACCAAATAGATCCCGTGTTGAGTACGATCTTCGATCTACGAACCGACTATAGATTATTGTCGTACGTATAGACCCTTCACAAATGTCCCGATCGAGTGAGAGTCATGGTTACGTCAAACTCACTAGACTCGACTCTATGACTAATTCGTGACTGGCGAAATTACTAAACTGCTCTCCACGTCCCACATGAGTCAGTTTATTGCTTCGGCCGAAGACTTCGTAATTTCCCGTCCCCGAATATGCATAGGACACATGTCTCGGTTACTAACGAGATAGTGAATCCCTAACGTTAGTCTAAGCACGGCAGTTACCCTTTGTTGTCAAGACCGCATGTCGCCGCCGACCCATGTTCGTCCCCGAACAAGGTGGGCCTAGCAAACTAGTGACATGTCAAGACCCCAAAGTCAACTCCGTCAAAAACCCTTTGGTCTAAGGTCCACGCACACTACTATAGTCAATCGATCAATCATTGACGCTACCCAGAGTAACGATAAGGCCCATGTGATCGTCGATTGCGAGTCGTGTCCAAGTACAAGTCAATTCCCTAATTCAACTTATACCAACGTTACGACCTCCCGCTTCCCAAGCGAATGGTTGGCACAACCATATAAGAGTCGTTAACAAATAAGTCGTAATTGACGCTCAGTCACCCTACTAAGGTCTAAGACTTATGGACTAATTTAATATCGGAGAATAATAACTCACCGGTGCCCCTCTCTCATCCCATGAGAATCGGTGACTAAACTCACGATACCGGATGCCTAGTAAGACTTTATAGGTAAATAAATAATATGCCTTTTTAAAGAATAAATAATGAAGTATAAATTCCCTTAATACGTATAAGAATACATTATTCAAATACATAACGAATAATACATCGATTATTAAATACATGCCCTGTTCATTACATCCTCGAATGGCATTCCAAGGGCACATCCCCAACAGTACAATCAAAGAATGACTATTCTTTGTTTGTCAAATCAAGGGGGAGAAGTGTGGTTATATTATTGGTGTATGTTGATGATATTGTGATTACGGGTAGTGATAATCATATGATTGATGAAGCTAAGAGTTATTTAAATGAGACGTTTTATATGAAGGACTTGGGTGAGTTAAAATACTTTTTGGGTATAGAAGTTGCTAGATCTAATAGAGGAATTGTTCTTAGCCAAAGAAATTATGTTCAGGAGTTGTTAGGGGAGACTGGGATGTTGGGATCTAAACCCTTAAGCATTCCAGTCGAACAGAATGTAAAGCTTGCAGATATTGATGATTTTCAAGGTTTTATAGCTGCTGGTTGTGCTGAAGTTTTTACTACTGCTGAAAGATCAGAGATTGCTGCTCATACTGCTGGAATTTCAGATACTGAAGATCAAAGACTAAGCTGTTCTAGTGCTTCAGGTAGTATAAATATTCACTTATTCTAGAGGATTATTGGTAAGCTGATTTACTTAAGTCTAACTAGGCCTGATATTTCATATGCGGTTTGAAGTGGTCCCGGTACGATATGGATGTAAAACACTAAGTATAGACTAGATGTTGGGTAAAATGTCGGGGTAACACTCAACCTAACATTCAGGTGCACAGCGGAATATTGTAATTACTTAGTGACGAAACTGAAATAACACGAGATGTAAATCTGTGCAGCAAGTCAAATAACTTGCTGCGTGCCTCAAGGCGAAATTCCACTAACAGCAATGGATGGCAAAATAACTATCACAAGATAGTAAAAATACGTCTATCAAAACCTACGAATCAAAAAGGATTCTGCAAACTACAAGATCTTTCGACCTTTGAAAAGCTAGACTAAAAGACAACTCTCGCAATATGTAAAACTCGCTCAAACTCCATATGTGTTTCGTTCATCGTTTTCGCTCGATATGTCGCTCAAAGTTACTCCATGAAAGCTCTCTCGAAAGTCGTACATTGCAGCTCGAAAATAACTCTTATTTAAAGGTCTTGGCTCCATCTTGAATTGATAAAAGATCCCTTGAATATCTCTTCGAAGATCTCTCTAAATATAGTATATATTTAGTTCGAATCTTCTCATCTAATTGGCCGATCTCTTATCTCCTATTTATGGTAGCTGAATGATTCTCTTTGATATTCAGATCTTCTAATTTTGGTCGTAGCTTGACTAATTCTCTTTTGATCTTCATATCTTCTATTTAAGGTAAGTGCACTTCCCAAATTCGTTGAAGCAGCTCCACACGTTTTCCACACTGTATGATCCATTCTCTATCCTTATATAAGTCCTGCACATCACTAAAAATAGCCAAGATACGGATTAAACAAGTTTTGGGCATGAAAGATAAAACTGAGAAAAGAGACATTCTCGGCCAACAGATGTTGGCTAGAATGTTACCCTAACATTGCCAATGTTGAAGCCTCAACATCAACAATCTCCCCCTTTTTATCTTTCTTCCCAAAACTAAAGCAGACGTTAGACATAGTGAAACTCCCCCTGAAGGCAAAATCTACCCAACCACAAAACATCAAAAGATGGTTAGAGTAAACGCAAACAGAATAGCGATTAAACTATTCAAAGTACTACGAAAATAGTACATAGCCATAACAAGGTCTTATTAAGTTAAACATCTGCAAAATAAATATTTTCGGCAAGTAAGCAGGCAAAACATGTAAACATATCAGGGAAGCAAATCAGCATGCACATAGTAAAAGCAAATCAGTATGCACATAGTAAAAAGCAAATCAGCGTGCACATAGTAAAAACAATTCAATCAAGCATGCAAAAGGAGGTAACTTAGAATGCAAACAAAAATCAATTATGCATGTAAAAATAGAAAGGATCAGATCTTCACTCTCAATGGAGTATGGAGTTTCCTTCTGATGCTTTCTCGGCTGCTTCTCCTTCTTGGTCAGCTCCCCCTGTTTGTTCGGCTCCTTATTCTGCTCCCCCTGAATTTCCTTATCTCCCCCTTTTTATCTGCACAACCTTCTCCCCCTTTTTGGGAAGAAAGAAAAAATCTCAGAGAACTTCTCTGTTAGTCAACTTGCAGATGTCGAGGTAAATGTGGGGCTAACATCTGGGCCAACATTCTGAGACTCAGAAACAAGTTAGTTTGCCATAAAGAAATCAAAGATAAATCCAAAAAAATAAGTGAGAACAGAATGAGTAACCCTCTATTATATCAACCACAATCAAGAACAGAGAGAGTAATATCAGTGAGCAACTCCAACGGTAAAAGATCACTCAGCAATAATTTCATCGTGGAAGAAGTAAGGCCAAAAAAATAGAATTTAGACAATTTAGAGGATAAGGTCGAATTAGGTCACAACTGTCTAAGTAAACATGGAGCTAAAATATATTATGTGGACGAATTAGTCATGCGGGCAAATAGGAGCACATCAGATCATGATTCAACCCAAAAGACACAAAGTCAAAAGTCAAGGTAGAATCAAGCAAGACTAACCGTTTGAGCGACAATGATGAGCACTTGAGACAAGCGTAACGAGCTGTTCTTCGAGGAGTTCTAATGCAATTCTGAGAGATATCTAAACTAGACACAAAAGACTAACAGATGCTGACCTAAAAGCTAATGCAAATAAACGAAAGCACAAAAATATAGCATGATCAAACTGACAGTCACATATGTTGCCCCAACATAAGACTCAACATTCTATTCTGAAATTCCAGACTTTTCTGTTCAACACCCTAAACTCTATTCCCTTTCATTTTCTGCCCTACTTTATCTCAGTTATAGACTTATTACTTACAGCCCTTATGCGTTCCTTATCATCAAGGTTAGGATTTTTGTCGCAAAGAGTACATCGTCACCGCGAAATCCGTGTACCTAGGGAAGCTTATTACCTGAACCTGTATCTTGAAAAAGGATCACGAGCAATTTTTTTTTTTTTTTTTAAGGAAGAGGGTCATTTCAGGGAACGGTCTAGGTGAGTCAAATCATTTCACAGAATAACAGAAAGAACATTAAATCAAACATCAAAACAGTAACCATCAAGTTCGACATATGCTATGTTGATCCAAATGTTGGACCAACATTCAGACAGTCTGATGCAAACCTATGGACTTTTTCAGGTCTGAAAACCTTTCAAAATCCAATACTTTCGTGAAAATGTCAGCTAACTGATGTTTCGTGTCTATATGCTCAATGCGAACTAACTCTTTTTCTACCATATCTCTCAGAAAATGATGTCGTATATCTATATGCTTCGTGCGTGAATGCTGGATAGGGTTCCTAGATATGTTGATGGCACTAAGGTTATCACAATACATGAGAACAGATTCGCACTCTAACCCATAGTCACACAACATGCTATTCAACCATATTAATTGCGTACAACAACTACCCGCCGCAACATACTTAGACTCAGCAGTAGATAAAGACACACAATTTTGCTTCTTACTACACCATGCAACAAGATTATTACCTAAGAAGAAACAGCCGCCACTTGTGCTCTTGCGATCATCCTCGTCACCTGCCAATCAGCATCGCTATAGCCTACAAGACTCATATTAGTATCTTTGGAGAACCACAATCTTAGGCTACACGATCCACTCACATAACGAAGAATACGCTTAACAACATTAAGATGTGAAACTTTAGGCTCAGACTGATATCTAGCACATATGCATACGCTATACATGATATCGGGTCTACTAGCGGACAAGTACAATAAACTGCCTATCATAGATCGATACAATGTTGGGTCAACATTCTGTCCAACATTGTCCTTACTTACCTTTTGCGTAGACCCCATAGGCGTTTTCATTACCTTTGCTGTGTCCAACCCGAATTTCTTGACAGTGTTCTTCGCATACTTCTCTTGGGACATAAAGATCCCATCGTTGCTTTGCTTAATCTTACCAAACTCCTTAAGCTTCGGAACGCCTCTGATCGCCTCATGCTTGATAAGCTGCTCCAATGTTCGGTAGTTAACGTGGCCCAGTTTGTAATGCCAAAGGATGGCATCGTCTTCGGCCTTTGAGAGTTGGCACACGTCCTTCGAACTGGATTTGTCTCCGACTAAGTAGCAGTTATCGCTCGATCGTTTACTTGCCATAACTCGAACACCATGGCTGTTAAAAACCTCACAACTTCCCTTACTAAATCTTACCTCCAGTTTGTCGTCGCAAAGTTGGCTTATGCTAATCAGATTGGCTACGAGCCCGTCTACATGAAGAACATTGCTTAGCTTGGGAAAGTCAGGCACGTTCAATCTGCCTCGACCAAGAATCCGTCCTTTAGCACCACCTCCAAACGTCACAGATCCACTCTTTAAAGTCATGTAATCACTTAGATACTCTTTGATACCCGTCATATGTCGTGAACACCCGCTATCGAAGTACCAAGAACCTGTCATGTTAGCTCGCAAAGAGGTATACACAACATTGCACTTATGCATGGACTTCTCTATCCAAACTTTCTTAGATGATAAAACAGCATTTGGGTTACCAGAATTTGAAGGTGAGCCAGCTAAACCTTTTCCAGACATACTTTTCAACACTGATTTCTCAATGTTGAGCGGAATGTTGGATAACATTTCAGCCGACATCGATTTCTTCGCAGAAATCTCCCCCTTCAATTTCCAGCAGTATGGCTTAATATGTCCGGGCTGCATGCAATGAGTACATTTAAACTGTCTATCCTTAGACTTACTGGAAACATGCTTAGTACTCTTCTTAACACCTAAAGTCTCACTACTTTCACTCGTAACATGCTCGGCATTCTTCTTAACAAGGACTATCTTAGGTTTACCATCAGGCAAAGGTTTAGAAACATGCGTAGGCTGAGAATTAAATCCTAAACCTTGCTTATCAAAAATACCTAACGATAATACCTTATCAAGAGTCGATTTACCCTTGTTCATCTTTGTGAACGTCTCATCGGCCTCGTCGACTCGCTTTTGAAGCTTGTCAATCTCCTTGTCCTTGCGTGTTAGTAAGGCTTCCATTTTGTTCATTCCATCCACCAAGCTTTCAATCATCTTTTCGCTTTTCTGATTCTCATCGGTCAGCTTCTTAACCTCGGCTTTGAGTTCCGCGTTCATCGCCTTTTCTTTCTCATATTGCGCGGACAACATATTGACGGCTTCATTAATCTGGACTTCCGCGCAAACGTCAGTTTCCAACTCTGCATCATCAGAACTTAAATACCCATCAAAACAGTTTGAGTCATCATAATCAAAAATAATTTGTCTCCCAGATGTTGAGTCAAATGTTGGCTCAACATCAGTTACCGCCGTAAAGACAATTTGATGATCTTCTTCTTCGTTGTCTGAGAAGCAGTGTATGGTTACTGATGAATGCCTGGACTCCTTAGGGTACTGTTCCTCATCTTCATCGTCGGAAAGATCAACCCAAAGTGATTTCCCATGCTTGCGAAGTGTGTTGGTACATTCGTTGGCGAAATGACCCCAACCTTGACATTTATAGCATCTCACAGAATCATAGTTGATGTTCTTCTTCTCTCCATCAGGTTTGCATTTAAAGAACGAAGGCGCAGACGAAGGTTCTGTTTTCTGGCCCTTCCTGAATGTTGGGCCAATATTCTGCTCGACATTCTTCTTCTGAAGAAACTTTGTGAATTTCTTCACGAACATAGCCATATCCTCATCGCAATTGGGGTCAACCTCAGTTAGATCCTTGGACGGCTGACTGATCAGTGCGAGACTTTTTCCGCGGGAGGCCCTATCTTGTACTTCGAGATTGGTCTCAAAGTTCTTCATGATGTTCATCAACGTGTTGAGATCCATCGTCGACAAATTGTGGGCTTCCTCGACCGCAGCTACATTCACATTAAACTTCGCATTTAGTGTTCGAATTGCTTTAGATATTAATACCTTATTTGCGATCGGCTCTCCGAGACTGGCGCACTCGCTCGAGATCGACAGAATTTTGCCGAAGTATGTGGTAACATCCTTATCATCCTTTATTCTGAGATTTTCGAATTGGTTGAGGAGTAGCCGAAAACGTGTCTGCTTCACACTCGCATCGCCTTCACAGTACCTCTGAAGTAGATCCCACGCATCCTTTGCCGTAGTACTATTTTGAATGATTTTGAACATGAAGATGTCCACCGAAGAGAAGATGGCATTAAGGGCTTTATCATTGAACTCGGCGGCGCTCTTCTCTTGGAGTGTCCACTGATTGACTGGTTTCTCAACGACTTCACCATCAACATCCTGGGCAGTTTTTGGTGTAGAATAACCGTGGAGCACAGACTCCCATGCTCGCAAATCTATGGATTTGATGCACTGTCGAACACGACCCTTCCAATAGGCGTAGTTGGAGCCGTCTAACACAGGGACTTTGCCGATGTAATTTGAACTTGAAACATCCATTATAAAGGATAAAAAACGCTTAGTCACGTCAAGCGGAGGCTCTGATACCACTTTGAAGTGGTCCCGGTACGATATGGATGTAAAACACTAAGTATAGACTAGATGTTGGGTAAAATGTCGGGGTAACACTCAACCTAACATTCAGGTGCACAGCGGAATATTGTAATTACTTAGTGACGAAACTGAAATAACACGAGATGTAAATCTGTGCAGCAAGTCAAATAACTTGCTGCGTGCCTCAAGGCGAAATTCCACTAACAGCAATGGATGGCAAAATAACTATCACAAGATAGTAAAAACACGTCTATCAAAACCTACGAATCAAAAAGGATTCTGCAAACTACAAGATCTTTCGACCTTTGAAAAGCTAGACTAAAAGACAACTCTCGCAATATGTAAAACTCGCTCAAACTCCATATGTGTTTCGTTCATCGTTTTCGCTCGATATGTCGCTCAAAGTTACTCCATGAAAGCTCTCTCGAAAGTCGTACATTGCAGCTCGAAAATAACTCTTATTTAAAGGTCTTGGCTCCATCTTGAATTGATAAAAGATCCCTTGAATATCTCTTCGAAGATCTCTCTAAATATAGTATATATTTAGTTCGAATCTTCTCATCTAATTGGCCGATCTCTTATCTCCTATTTATGGTAGCTGAATGATTCTCTTTGATATTCAGATCTTCTAATTTTGGTCGTAGCTTGACTAATTCTCTTTTGATCTTCATATCTTCTATTTAAGGTAAGTGCACTTCCCAAATTCGTTGAAGCAGCTCCACACGTTTTCCACATTGTATGATCCATTCTCTATCCTTATATAAGTCCTGCACATCACTAAAAATAGCCAAGATATGGATTAAACAAGTTTTGGGCATGAAAGATAAAACTGAGAAAAGAGACATTCTCGGCCAACAGATGTTGGCTAGAATGTTACCCTAACATTGCCAATGTTGAAGCCTCAACATCAACACGGTTAAAATTTTATCACAATATATGCATGACCCAAAAAAGGCTCATTTTGATGCATTATACCGAGTATTGAGATATTTGAAAGAAAAGCCAGGTCTTGGTTTGTTTCTTAATGCTGATAGTAAGATATGATTAAGAGCTTATTGCGATGCAGATTGGGCATCATGCCCAAAGACTAGAAGGTCATTAACAGGTTATATGGTTTTCCTTGGAGATCATTGATATCATGGAAGACAAAGAAACAAAAAACGGTGGCAGGAAGTTCAGCCGAGGCAGAGTATAGAGCGATGGCAATGGTCACGGCCGAAGTGTTATGGTTAAATAAGATAATGAAAGATATTGGAGTTCAAAGAATGGAGCCAGTTACGATTCATACAGACAGTAAATCTGCGATACAGATAGCGGCAAACCCGGTCTTCCATGAAAGAACGAAGCACGTTGAAGTCGATTGTCACTTCATAAGAGATAAGATCCAAGAGAATGTGATCAAGACTGAATATATACCCTCTCAAGAGCAACCGGCAGATTTATTGACTAAAGCGTCGGGAAGAGACCAGTTCGAGTACTTATTATCCAAGGTTAGTGTTTTAAACTTACATGAACACTAACCTTGAGGGGGAGTGTCAAGAAGAGATGAACTCAAAGATATATTTTGGGATGTATTAAGTAGTTATTAGTTGAGCAAGGACTAGTGTGCAAATATAGGTATAGCAACTTAGTATAAAACGCTTCGACAGTGTATTCAATACTGAACGATTAAATGAAAACACATTCTTTCCTTGAATATTCATAACAACTGGCGAGGGAGTTGAAGACGAGGATCACTCAGGCATGTAAACTGAAAGCTGCTTTTAATTTGGACTTGTATAAGAGAGTCTGTTATTCTGTTTAGTTGGCTGAAATGTTAGTAGTGTGTGGTCTGTACAAACATTGGGCCGGTTGGTTAATGAACATCTCATTTTACCCAAAAAAAAAAAATTTGATTGGTCAAGTTTGACAGACTAATTTACTGTTTTTATCCCCCTTAGACTCTTTATATAAGAGTATAGATGATAAATTGATTCCCATGATTGAACTACTAATTTAATCTAAAACAAGACTTTTATTTATTACCTGATAAGAAGAAGAAGGAGAACCATACTGAGGGCGAGTGGCGGCCGCCACGGGCGAATCCGAGGATGAAATTCCAGGTGAAGCTGACATGCTCAACCGACAAGTATTAACCATCGACCGATCTGTGTCAGGAGACAGCGGCGAGCGAGTGGTAGCTGTATGATGGTAGGAAACAGGCGTTGTTTGATGCTTCGCCAGTTATTGTTCAACGGCAAAGAAGTCGACGCTTTATTTTCCGGGGATCTCATCGGAAACTTCGACGGCGGGATCATATTAACCTTTATTCTGAGTTTGATAAATCGGAAGAACAATTAAAATTAAGCCCTTGTTTGGTTCATGTGTTTCTTTAAAATAACTGTAAACACATGTAGAGGGGTTTAAAAAAATACACGTCTCGGGTGGGTTATTGTAAACCCAACAAACGAACACACAGTTTTATTTTATACCAACTAGTTGGTTTTATATTAACCTTACTTATTTGAAAAATATAAACTACGTATCAAACAAGCCATAAATGTTATACCTACACTGTCTAGGATCGTGTTAGAAATATAATATATATTATATAATTAAATGATAAACTTTTTTAAGTGCATTGATCATTCAACATGATATCAGGACTCATGATAAAAGTCTAAGGTACCAATCCTTTTATCAACCACCCATTTATGAAAATTCTAAGTCTAAGGCTAAATAATAAAAAATAAGCATAAAAGTGAGGGGGTGTGTTAAAAATATAATATACGGAACGAGAAAATTATATACTCCCTACATGATTAAGCTTTTAGGTAAATTGGTCACAACACGTATTAATCTCCATGATGTGTACGGACTTACTTGTTGTGAACGTCGACGTATTCGTCCGTTTCGTCAAAAATGGGCTCCTTGAAAACACGACATGACGAAATATTTAAGTCGGGAATTTCTAAATTCCTTACTACCAAGGGGTTGACGTTGTTTTAGGATGTGTTAAAAACGCGAAAGCAAAACCTGTAGCAACTCTTCGAGGACGTCTTCCATGGTAATGATCCCGAGAACTTCGTCGTCTGCGTTATTAGGATCGTCGACGATTTTCTTCACTACGATGGCCATATGGCTCTGCCCTTTCTGAAATTGGTTCAATATGTCGTATAACGGCAACGACTCGTGGAATTTGGGCAGCACCACCGAATATTCAAGAATTCAAAGCGCACAATTTTAGGGTTTTCTACGCTTATCAAGTGCTCGTAATATATTTCTCTAAATAATGAGAAATCTTATTGTGCTCACCTTATCTGAGCACTTTATACGGGCACCTCTTATGCGGTGTTTCTCAGTGCATAAATATGTCATTTCAACATAAGGGGTGGTGTAGCATTGATTAATACGTTTTACGTGGAATAGATTGACACATCTTATGTTGAAATGCCACGTTTATGTGATACCGAAAAATGCCACATAAGAGGTGCCCATATAATGTGTTAACATAAGGTGAGCACCATAAGCTTTCTTTATATATATATATATATATATATATATATATTATATACCTCGGTATTCTTCGAATCGTAAGGTTTCTGATTGGAGTTCCATCTTCGGGGCAGCACCTGATCAGATTCTTGACCTAATTGAATAATATTTTTTAGGATTAAAAACTTTCGAATTTGTTTTTTACATATATACTTACGAGAACGAGGCCGACAATGTTAGATGGGCTTAAAGAGTATATTGGCACACGGCTATGGCCTTTACTCAGCATCAGATTCATCGTATCACTGTAAGGACGAAATACTAAGAACAAATACCGCAAAATTAACGTGAAAAAGCGCATGTCATAATAATAATTAAGCGTCGTACTTGTCTAGTTTAGCGTTGAGATCGAGCGAGAAAACCCTAGATAAAGGCGTCATGGCGTCTTTCGCTGTTTTCTCAGTCAAGTCAAGCGCTCCCGAGATAATAGTCGTTTCGTCGTGCGTTAGCTCACCGCCTTTTCCCGCATAAAATTAATTTTCAAATTCAAGAATAAAAATAAAAAGCGAATGCCATGCACTTGTTTATTATCTTGACTGATAAGTAGTTCAATTATAAACCTCGTTTCCATGCATGTCGACGAGCGTTTTGAGCTCCGCGCGCCTAAGCAAAGCTGAGTGGCCCTTACCGAGGAGAAGATCCAAGAGCTTGCGAAACGTTAAAAAAAGTAGTTCCTTTTTTTCTTTTTTCACTTTTAGGACATCATGGAAGCTAGGAAATAATTTAACTCGAGAAGTCTTTGAATGCAAACCTTGCTTATTGGGTAGGATATAGGGAAGACGATTAAGACGAGCAACCTAACTATTATTGACAACCTTGCTCCAATATTCAAGCCATATCTTGAACAAATAGCCTGTGGAATAATCTGCAGAACATATTGAATTATTTAAAAAAAAATGATATGTTTGAGATAGGCTATGAATTTCGATACATATACCTCTCCAAATGCAAGTATGAGGGTGACAGATATTAGAATGGCGCCCCAGGCAGGTAGAAGAGAATCAATGAAGATTGGAAGGGCCTTTGCATGGATACATAAAAATTCATATAAAAACCATAGAAAATAAATGTTCTTGCATGTAATATAATAACATACCTCCATTGCTAGGGCATTCCATATAAGTAGCGTACACAGAAGCAGATGCTGATTCTTGACTATAGGAAGAATCTTCTCTACAAATAACATCATTATTGTTACACAAACAAAGATGATTGTGAAGACTTAATATTTTTATACAACTTACGGAGAAAATTAGATATATATAAACTTGGTTTTTTTCTTCTTACCTGCATTTTTCCTATCCTCGGGCTTTCCCGCCTTGATCAGTACTTCGAGGTCGACAAGGCTGAGCGACATAAGCCCGAGCGTTAAGCCCGACATCAGACCCGCAAAGCAAACGAGTGCAACGCAAGCGACTAAATATACCCAGAACATGGTTGCACAACATGGGATATCATTTGCTGCCATATTTATCTAATTTTTGTACTTTTGTTTTTTGCTTTATTTCTTCAAGAACTAATCAAGGAAGAGCTTGGATTTCTAAGTGGCTTTATAATCTTATCATCAGACAAAGCTGTAATTAGACAATGAGAAGTAGTAATTGATCATCGAATTAGGTTGTGATGGCGATAGTTTGTGGTGTGTTCGTCGGTATTATGGCCGGGGCCACCTTTCCATCTCAAGATATATATCGGTGAAAATAAAAATAAATAGATAAAATGGAGTATGGCCATGTTGGTACCTTTTTCTTTTAAATGTAAGAATTAAATGGATGGCTATTGGAGCAGTTGAGTTTCCTATTGGTTGCATCACTATTTTTATACTTTATTTCAATCCAAGAGTATTTTAATATTAGCAAGAATTATATGCATTGTAAAGAGTAATTGCCACATATTCCACTCATTGTAAAGAGTACACAATTAGTTTGAGGTCTGCATCCTAATAGAATTGGTGAGATGTTTGATTCTTGATATTTAATTTTTATAGTTTGATTAATCAATGTAAGACAACGTACGTTATTTTGAGGGCTTCAACCTAAAATATCACTTCATGACAGTAGGGTTGCAAACGAATCGAATTGAATAGCGTGATATTCTATTTGTATTCGGTTAATCTGTCGAATATTCTTATTCGTATTCGATTAGTATTCGAATCTTTATTGCGATTCGAATTCGATTCGATTGTGATATTCGAAAAAATTCGAATATTCGGATTCGAATATAAATTTTTTACTTACAAATTCTGTAATAGAAAGCAGATATTATAATAAAAAAATGTTAAGCATATAATTGATTTCATTATCAATATATCTTACAAAACACGCGCAATCCAAAACGATCGATAAACGAGACATAGACATCAAACGATTATTGTCTCCTTGCTTCCGGAAATCATGCTTGCAAAATGACATCAACCGATTCTTCGTCGACCTATAAGAAAATGAAGGAATTAATACCAAACTGACTGAAATCCATCAACTTTTCAATCCACCTAGCTCTTTTCTTAATCATCAAACATATCCCACACAAGCAAAACATTATTTAAATTAAAAGTAAATCAGCAACATAAGATAAAATAATAACCAACAATCAACAACTAATGCATGTAATGCATTAATTCACAATTCATCAAAATAAAATTCAATCAGCAAAACAATCATGACAAAAAATACCTTCACAATCCTCTATTGCATTTGATGAATCCATTTGCAAACCAATGCCTTTGAATCAATACTTTCACAATAATTACCCACATCATATTGAACACAAACAAGAGATATTTACAGTAACTACACATATCCTAATCACAAATCAGCACAAGAACGAAGCCCTTCAAATAATACACACGTCCTTCAAAATAGTTACACACGTCATATGCAATACAAATCACATAAAACCTTTAATATAGCAAGGAACCACAACCAAAATGTCAAGGTTTCGATTTAACAAGGATTTTTGAAGATCCTAATTTCAAACTAATACAAACAAGTGTTTTCTAAAGAAATACCTCACTATCGCAGAGAAGAACAGCGACGTGGTCGGACCACGATAGCTGGCGATTTTGCAAGCCTACTAGTGGCGTCGATGGGTGCCGGGTTGATGGTGGTTGTTGGCGAAGGCGAGAGCTGCGATGGATTTCTAAGTTTGTGAGCGTTATCTTTGAAATGTGATATTTGAGTGACATGAGATGAGGGTGAGGGTTTTTTTTAATTTTGATGGGCTTTTTCTGAGTTTGGGCTCAATTCTTATGGCCCTAATAAATTACAAGAATTTATAATATATTAAATTTATAATATATAGTAAATTATTCGAAATCAAATAATTCGATTAATATTTGAATCGAATATTGTGATTTCATATTCGTATTCGGATATTTCTCGAATAAAAAAAATATATTCTTATTCGGATTCGTACTAAATATTCAAATTCGAATCTTAAAATTTCGAATCGAATCGCGAATCGAACAAAAGAAGTTCGATTCGTTTGCAACCCTAGTTGACAGGTCAAACCTCTTTGATATATTGATTGAGTCGAGTGAACTGATCCTATGTGGATAGAAATCTCAACGTAGCTCTGTCTTTACCGTGAAATTGGAGGGGTGTTTTGCAATTATATGATACTGAAGGGAGTAATTGCCACATATTCCACTGATTGGGCTCGCACACCTCACCATGACAATTGACAACCCAACCCTTTATTTCTTTTGGGTGCTAAAACGAGTCATTTTGGCAGGAGAATTCGTTTAAAGAGGCTCATATTTATATTATTCTTAGTAACATTTAATTTAATATTTGAGGCTTTGAAATGCTGCATAATGAAATTTTGAGCTTAATAAAAATATTGGAAACCATTTGGTCTCTCTCTCATTCGAAATCCACTCCTTTGTTGTGTTCCTGAAAATAGTAATAAATAGGATGATATAAAGTAAAATCATTACAACTCTCTTTACATTGGAAAAAGCTTACGAAGGAAATTATCACGCTTTGATGACGACATAATTTCAGGCAATGGTGAATATACTTGAGGATCTTCTCTCTTGTGAAAAAGTAACTGTTAATATTACTCAGATTTATGTTTTTAGGAAAAATAATACCTAGTATAGTACGAACTAATTAGAAGTTCTATATACGTACATAAATAATAAATTTCTTTTTTTTTGGGTCAATTGGCCAGTGAAAATAAAGACCTAACGATAGGTTTAGGGGTGGCAAACAGGTCGGGTTGGGTCATCTTCGGGTTCAACCCGTTTAATAAACGGGTTGAAAACTTCAACCCTGACCTGACCTGTTTACTTAAACAGGTTGAAAAATCAAACCAAAACCCAACCTGCTTTAACCCTAACCCAAACCCGCCAACTCGCCAACCCGTTTAAAATTAAAAAAGAAAAAAGAAAAAAAACAAAATTGACAGTATTATAAATCAAAATTAAACAAAAAATTGAGAACTAATGCAGTTTTTTTTATAAAAACATCATGTGTGAGCGTGAGAGTGGATAGAGAATTAGGTTAATCCTTTTATTTTATTTATATTAATAATATCTTAATAATATAAATTATTCGGGTTAAATGGGTTGATTTTGGGCTGATTCCGGATTGATTTCGGGTTGAAAATCCGAACCCTAACCTAACCCACTTAATAATTGGGTTGGGTTCGTGTTTACCCATTTACGTAAACAGGTCAAAAATGCTAACCCAGACCTGCTATTTTCGGGTGCAGTTCGTGTCGGGTTGGCGGGTTGGGTCGATTTTTAACAGCCTTAGATAGGTTTTCATTTCCATACCCCTTTTTCACATTAATTACAAGATCATCCGTTACTTTTGGTTTCCTTATCCTATTTTATACGGATAAGAATATTTCTTTATTTTAATAAATGATTTTTCTTGGATATCACAAACATGAATATCAATATCTCACGAGCTTTGTCATAAGCAAATGAGACTCCAAAATGAATGTGTTCAACGGTACAATGTATCAACCCCTCTTCCTCCTCCAGAAACCCTAGCCGCCACACCAAGCTCTTCTCTCCTCTCCTCCTCCACCCCAATTATTGGAGGTGGGGGAGTTCCCATTTACTTTTTCCTCTCTGTTTTTGTTGTTTCTTTTTATTGAAAAAATTATGTGCCGCCTCCGCCCGCCTCCTCTGCCCTGCCACCGTCTCCTCCGCCCTGTCGCCATCTCCTCTACCGCGCTTCCATCTCCTTCGCCAGCAATTTGAAGAGGCTAGTTTGTTGTTTTGCTTTTTCTTTAAAAAAAAAATAAAACCTCCGGCCGCCGCCCGGTCACCGCCGTCGCGCACCTGCCGCCGCCTCCACCTCACCGCCGCCTTCCGCCTGTTGCCACCGGCTGCCGCTGCCGATGTTTGCCACCCGTACCGCCCGGACTTGTGTGTCGGGCGGTGTTTTCTCCTCGGGGGAGTTTCCTCCTTGTTGGAGGTTCCTCCCCTTGGTTGGTGTTTTTCTTCTCTTTGTGAAGTTCCCCTCGGGATTATTTCCCCTTCTTTGGGGCTTTGAGAACGGATACTGAGCTATCACTGGTCATTTACGCAATAGAAATAGTCAATTATGTTGTAATATTTGATTATTACTCTATTGTATCTTTGTATCTATTTGGATTTATGATTGAAATCCTTCTTTTTCAAAAAAAAAAATAAAATAAGGGTACAATGTATCATCATAGACCGCCCGTCAAATTTCTTAAACAAATAATGTAAAATAAATGTGACATCCTATCCTAAATTATATTCTTGCAGACCGAATCTATGAGATGTAGACGTGAAATGAGGCAACTATTGACGATGTGTTACATATACGTGCACTATATAGCATTCGGAGGGACCAAATATATCGTCTATATATAACGTTGATACCAGAAACCCTATTTGTGCTGTCTATTTTCATTAAATGTTCAAGTAACACGAAATTCTTTGCAACAACGCAGTTAAAATATATAATATCCGATTCTCGATGGGTCTTTTAATATTGTTATTTTTTACATGAAATTTCATTAAGATTTTATTAACAAGTTGGCACATTGCGCAAGTGTAAATCAAGACGACAAAAAAGGGACCATGTGAAAAAGTTCTATAATTTAAGACAAGAAATTTCAAGAGCGACCAGCTGTTTCAATCATACTGCTCTAGTTATATTTTATTATTATTATTATTATTATTATTATTATTATTATTTTGTGCAAAGGGAGATACAAGCTTTACTGCTCTAGAGTTTACAACGTAACTACCACCTTTTTAATTACTGAAAAGTTGTGGAATATTTTCCAAACTCAGACATCCTTTACAAACTCCCAGGGCTCGTTTGATACGTGTGTATGGGTGTGTATAGGATGTGTATGAATAAGTTGTGTCGTGTTTGATATCTGTGCATAGCTATACATGCCTTGTATGGTTATACACGTCTATTACAAGGTTTTTAGTTATAGGCCTTGTATATCCATACCCACCTCTAAGGTGGTTATGGGGTGTGTTCACTAATCCATACACACCTATACACATCACAAACACATCTATCAAACACAATTTATATCATTACACAAATAATTAATACACATATATCAAACATGTTAAAACACAGCATCAACAAAATCCTTGTAGCTATACACAAATAACTTATACCCATGTAATCCCTAAACACTGATATCAAAGAGCATGACTTGTGACATATAACATAGCAAAATTGCAGATATTGACCAATGTGTCTAAAAAACTATAATATAAGTTTGAGATATTGACCATCTTCAGACACTGTCTACGCATGTTATTTTGTCTAAGTGAAAATCAACTTAAATATCACTTAAATATATATATATATATATATATATATATATTTTTTAATATATATATAGAGAGGGCTATTTCAAACACGATAATTTTTAAGAAATTCATTATTTCTTATTCACTATGGACGACGTACCGATGTGATGATTTTCTTAAAAATTAACGTGTTGGAGATGACGGTTTAGGTTAGCGATGGATATGAAAAGGTCTTCGGAGGTGTTGGCAGTGTTGAGAATCGAAAAAAAGCAAACAATTGAGAGATTTACTTAAGGTGCTCACGGTAGGTAGGCACCATAACAAACATATATATATACACACACATACATACCACAACATAACACGAGCCCACAACAATCGATTTCCGACCATTTGAAAGATAAGTCACGTTTCATTACAAATTTCAACTCCGTCTCATTTTCTAGTTGTAACTTGTAGCTAATTAAAAAAAATGTCATGTTATTATATTTTATCGTTTAATGACTTAAATATGATTTGGTAATAGATGGAGGAATACATTAGGAAAAGAAAACTTTGTGTCATTTTCAAATATGATTCTATTCTAAGTAGAAAATATTAAATCTATAGATACAAGTCGCAATTCCGCATATCGTATTATCTTCGTACGGAAATGTATGTATGTTTAAATCAATGCAAGTCATTGTGCACACAATCATTATATTCAAACCTTAAATACGCGAGTCGATAAACGTTGAATTATGTTTGTTTTGGGCAAAATCAATAAAATACAAATAATGGCCATAAAATTTTAAAAAAGATATGTTTGTTTTCACAACCATGCAACGTAATTAAAATTGGTCAAACCGACAACCGTTTATTGCGGCAACTCATATGGCCTTCGAGACAAAAAGAATGCCACTTGTGCATTACAAGATCCACACACGAATTAGTTTTTGAATTTTATTTTAAAATTCGAACTTTTTAGTGAAAAGAAAGATTAATATAATTTACCCAAGAGTCTGAGACACAAGTATTATATTAACCAGTATTTTACACTACAAAAATAAGTTTATATAGTGACGGAAAGTGCTACTAAACTGCCGTAGCACCTTTAGGTACGGATATTTGTGACGGGAGAACGGTAGCTAAGATTTGCGACGGAAAATCCGTCGCAAATCCGTAGCTAAACTTAGCAACCAAATATCTGTCGCAAATTTGCGACGGAAAAACGGTCGCAAAATGTTGTGACGGAAAAGCCGTCACAAAAAATAGCGGCGGAAAATCCGTCACAAATTTGCGACGTCACAACCGTCGAAAGTGTTGCGACGTATAGTCCGTCGCTAAACGAATTTAGCGGCAATTAAAATTTCAAAACAGATTTAAAAATTTAAAATTTAATAATTAAAAATTAGTTTTATTTTTTATTAGTTTATAACCCCAATAAACGTTACAGTTCCCCATATACCACTATTCTACCTTACCTATTATCTCTCTTACTTTTCGCCAGTATTATTTTCATCTCTTCGTCTTCTGCAATTAGGAAAAAAAGCTTCGAAGAAATTGTGGCCGCGACGGCTTCGACGTGGCTGCTCGGAACAGGCTAAGGGAAGGTGACCGCAACGGCGATTGAGGGGCGGCGCCGCTCAACTGCGAGACGCCGTGAGGGTCAGCTCTGCGGTGGTTATCGGTCTTGAGGTACATATTCGGTTTTCTCTTTCTTCTTCCTTTTCTCTTCATCTTCTTCCGTTCTTTCTCTATATTTTTCTTCAGCTTTTTTTCTTCTATTTTCAGCTGCTCCGAGGTTGGCGAGCTGGCGGATCATGCGGCGTTTTGGTCCAAGGGTGGCAGATCCGGCGGCAACAAACTCGAGCAGGTGGCGGATCTGACGGCGGCGACCTCGGGCAGTGGCTGATCTGGCGGCGGCGGATCTGGCTGCGGAGAGCTCGGGCGGTGGAGCATCTGGCGGCGGAATGCTTTGGCGGTGGCGGATCTGGTGGCGGAGAGCTAAGAGCGATACGGATCTGGCGGCGGGAGCTCGTGCGGTGGCAGATTTGCGGCTATGAGGTCTGGTGTTGTAAGGTGGTCGCGGGTTTTTGATGTGGGTGCTGGATCATCCGGCGAGGTTAGCTCGCCGGTGGTCCGGCGAGTTTTTTTTTTTATTTTTTACCCAGATTTTGCGACGGAGTATCCGTCGCAGATAGTCGGTCGCAAAAACTAGCGATGACGAAAGGGGTCGCTAGCCGGTCGCTAAATTTGTGACGGCTTCTCCATCGCAAAAATAGCGACGGTTTTCCCGTCGCAAGTTTCCGACGCTACCTTAGCGACCGATTTTGCTACCACTTCAATTTTTCCGACAACGATTCAGCTACGGATTACTTCCGTAGCTATTCCGTCGCTAAACCTATTTTGTGACGGAAAAGCTACGGCTTTGCTTGTGGCTAATTTGACGAATTTTTGTAGTGTTAGCACATTCATTTTATAGTTTATGTTATTTTTAAATTAGTTATAAATTTAATTTTATATTCTTTTATTATACATAGGAAATAATTGATTTCAGGATATAATCGTAATATATTAACAATATCATGGATAGATTATAACTGTAGTTTGACGTATCAAATAAATTAAAGGAAAAATTGAAAATAATAATCCCAACTATGAGTAATCCACTTAAAATAATCCCAACTATGATTTATTTTTGAATAATCCCAACTATATGAATAGTCTTCCCAAAATGCACCCAAATGACTTGACACTTGTTTAGTAGGTAAATTATATTTTTTAATTATAATTACAGACACAAATGTAAAAACATAATAAATTCGGAAATCGTTTTTTAAGGGAATTCTATATAGACGCACCGTGGTTAAGGTAAACTTACACTTTGGATTTTATATTATTAGAATATATAAATAATATTTAAATTCTATTTAATATTAAATTTAACTTATATACTATGTAAAAAATAATTTTTTTTTTAGAAAAATCACATGGGTCAAGGATCCCGGCGAGGACTAAGATGGACAATTTTATCCCGTTACTTGCCGGGACAAGGATAGAGATTAGACCCACGCCTAGAACTTGCCGTTTGTCATTCCTAACTATGGTTTACAAAAATCTTAGTAAGAATACATAACCTACTAGTGGTAGGCGGTAGATGTGTTCAATCAGTTTTTGTTCCAGTTTCGAACAGTTTAAATATTTTTGAAATTTTTTATTTATTCTGTTATTTATATAAAATTTAAAAATAGAAAAAAATATAATAACGCGATTAGCGAAAATTAATTCCGACATTGGCATTTATATTGTCAAAAAATTAAATCCGACGATCCAGTTTTTGATTAACCCGCGGTTAAATATTTGATTAACCGATGGTTTCCTATTTAGGGAATGGAAAACCGAAATAAATTGATAAAAATCAAAATGAAAAAGTTAATCAATTAATTAGATGACATGTGTCATAGGTGACCCGTTCAACAAATTGCAACAAGTCACGGGTGCATTTTCAGAAGACTCATCATATAGTTGGGATTATTAAGAAATAACTCATAGTTGGGATTATTTTGAGCGAACCAATGATAGTTGGGATTATTATTGTCAAATTTTCCTAAATTAAAAGGTATTTACTACTAGACTCAAGACTTAAACGAAAAATAGAAAGCAAAACTTCTCGTTACAAAGTTTACACAAAACAAACAACTATGTATTGAAAACAACGTTAAAGCAAAAGAAATCGTCGAAACTCGCCGTTAACTCGCCCAAATTTTCGCCAAAACCGAACCCATCATCTAAAACCGGTTCATCAAGTAAACCGGGTTGACTAAAGTCAAACGGCAACTTTGGCTCTCCCACTCCACTACAAAATTCGTCAAATTAGCCACAAGCAAAGCCGTAGCTTTTCCGTCACAAAATAGGTTTAGCGACGGAATAGCTACGGAATACTTCCGTAGCTGAATCGCTGTCGGAAAAATTGAAGTGGTAGCAAAATCGGTCGCTAAGGTAGCGTCGGAAACTTGCGACGGGAAAACCGTCGCTATTTTTGCGATGGAGAAGCCGTCACAAATTTAGCGACCGGCTAGCGACCCCTTTCGTCATCGCTAGTTTTTGCGACCGACTATCTGCGACGGATACTCCGTCGCAAAATCTGGGTAAAAAATAAAAAAAAAACTCGCCGGACCACCGGCGAGCTAACCTCGCCGGATGATCCAGCACCCACATCAAAAACCCGCGACCACCTTACAACACCAGACCTCATAGCCGCAAATCTGCCACCGCACGAGCTCCCGCCGCCAGATCCGTATCGCTCTTAGCTCTCCGCCACCAGATCCGCCACCGCCAAAGCATTCCGCCGCCAGATGCTCCACCGCCCGAGCTCTCCGCAGCCAGATCCGCCGCCGCCAGATCAGCCACCGCCCGAGGTCGCCGCCGTCAGATCCGCCACCTGCTCGAGTTTGTTGCCGCCGGATCTGCCACCCTTGGACCAAAACGCCGCATGATCCGCCAGCTCGCCAACCTCGGAGCAGCTGAAAATAGAAGAAAAAAAAAGCTGAAGAAAAATATACGAAGAGAAAGAATGGAAGAAGATGAAGAGAAAAGGAAGAAGAAAGAGAAAACCAGATATGTACCTCAAGACCGATAACCACCGCAGAGCTGACCCTCACGGCGTCTCGCAGTTGAGCGGCGCCGCCCCTCAATCGCCGTTGCGGTCACCTTCCCTTAGCCTGTTCCGAGCAGCCACGTCGAAGCCGTCGCGGCCACAATTCGAAGCTTTTTTTTTCCTAATTGCAGAAGACGAAGAGATGAAAATAATACTGGCGAAAAGTAAGAGAGATAATAGGTAAGGTAGAATAGTGGTATATGGGGAACTGTAACGTTTATTGGGGTTATAAACTAATAAAAAATAAAACTAATTTTTAATTATTAAATTTTAAATTTTTAAATCTGTTTTGAAATTTTAATTGCCGCTAAATTCGTTTAGCGACGGACTATACGTCGCAACACTTTCCGACGGTTGTGACGTCGCAAATTTGCGACGGATTTTCCGCCGCTATTTTTTGTGACGGCTTTTCCGTCACAACATTTTGCGACCGTTTTTCCGTCGCAAATTTGCGACAGATATTTGGTTGCTAAGTTTAGCTACGGATTTGCGACGGATTTTCCGTCGCAAATCTTAGCTACCGTTCTCCCGTCACAAATATCCGTACCTAAAGGTGCTACGGCAGTTTAGTAGCACTTTCCGTCACTATATAAACTTATTTTTGTAGTGCTCGCCGTCGAAATTGAAGAAATCGCCGACGTCCGACGGCATAAACTCGCCGGAGTAGTCGGGAACCTCACCGCTGCCCTCCTCCTCCACAAAAATCCGTTCATCACGGCAAACCGACCGCTCAGGGAGCACCGACGTCGGAGAATATTGATTCTGAGATCGACTGTCGCCGCCGTCGTCGGACTCATAACCTCCGCCGTGAAACGACGGCGAGAAGGACGACTGGGGATTAGCGAAGTTGGTCTTAGCGTTTGGGCCGCACAGCTTAACGGCGGCGCTGTCGTAAACCCTCGCAGCTTCCTCCGCCGTTTCGGAGGTGCCCAGCCAAAGCCTGACCTTTTTAAAAGGGTCCCTTATCTCAGCCGCCCACTTGCCCCACAGACGCCGACGTACGCCGCGGAACTTCAGACCTCCTCCGCCGTTCTTCGTCGTCTTTCTGCCGCTCGGCGACGACTGTGCGCTGTTTCTGCAGATATTGTCGTCTGATGAAGGAGGCGGCGGCGCTTCGAGGAGTTTGATTTCATGGACGTACCTTCTGACTCGTTTCTCACGGCGGAGGAGGATAAGCTCGTCGGCGCCGTCGTCGCTTGATGAGTCGGTAGCGTGAGGATCGGCCACTGAGATTCGAAGGGTTTTATGCTGATGGTTGGTCTTCTTAGCTGCTTTAGGGTTTCTCCGGCGATGTTTGATGATTTTCTCGGCGGTCATGGCGTGCTCTGTTATCATCTTCGCCGGCCATGGGGACACTCGAAGGCGATGACAATGTTCCATATCTTATCTTTGTAATAGAATTATTAATCCTTTAAACAAAACATGCGAATAGGGAGACTTTGGTACGTAAGAAGTCGAAAAGACAAATCTATAAAGCAAAACCACACACGCTCGCAAAAGATGGAACAAATCTGACTAAGGGAAAAGGAAAAGATCACAAGCATAAACTCATAGAGCCTTAAAAGCTGCGTAATGTGAGATTTTATTAGGAAGTTTTAAGGTGGAATCTATGTAATGAAATATATAATTTTATATATATGTCTATTAGGGGTGAGCAAAAATATCCGGAAACCGGATTCCGATCCGGTATCCGGTTTTCAAAATCCGAAATAACGGATATCCGGTTTTAAAAACCGGATCGGATATCCGATCCGATTTATTTTAAACTAAACCGGATCGGATACGGATAGTGGTTTGTCTAAAATCCGGATATCCGGTATCCGGTTTTATATTTTAAAAAAATAAAAAATAAATAAAAAATAGTCCAAAAAGAAAAATGAAGGTCCAAAAAGGAAAAAAATCATCAAGTAGAATATTCAAATTTATATTATTTTTATTATTGCAAAAAACTTTGTTAGAGAATTGAGATAAAAAAAAACATAAAAACATCGAGACGCGAGTTAAAAAATTAATGTGAATTTGTGGTTGTGTTTATTATTTATTATGTAATTTTGAATCATAAATTTACATATTGTCTGAATTAATATGTGTAGAAATTCTTATATTAAAAAATATATTTTTTATTGTGATAAGAAATAAAAAATATGATTTTCAAAAGAAAATAATAAACAATATAAGAAAAATAAATTTAAAAACCGGATGCGGATATCCGGTGTAAATATCCGAATAAACCGGATATCCGATTTCCGGATATCCGATTAAAACCAGAGTGGATACGGATACCATTTTTCGATATCCGAAAATCCGGATATCCGAATTTCGAATATCCGAAAAACCGGATATCCGGTTTTGCTCACCCCTAAATTGTCTATGTGCTTGAGTAACTGTTGAAACTGATCGTTGAAGTTATGTGTGTACTATGAGCGTTTTGAGAGGGGAGGCTAAAGACTAGCTAGTTTATAGGATCGTTGAATGAATGCTACGTCATGTCGGCCTTATTTTGATATTATTACATGCAATGATTAATAAATCCTTAAGTAGTATTTCACCATCAGGAAAAAAAAAAAGAAAAAACCCCAAGAATGAATGGAAATGGCCCGGGTCCGGGACCGTGGCACGCTTGAGAAGATTCATGAAAATAAACGAAAAAATCTACGGCGGTAATATTAATAATTTTAACATTTTAGATTTAATGTATATAGTGGGATCAATGCTATCCTGCCACACCAATCCAACTCTCTAAGATTTTCAAATCAAAACTCAAATTCTCGACTATAAAAATTAGGAAAAGTTAGACCTTAGTAGAGGATATGTTGAAGAGATGGGATAGAGCGTGGCCAACTAGTACACTGAGTCATCTGTTTTTAATAGATAACACTTCAAACTTGGTCCAATGAATAGTTTGTTCATGGTGTGTTTTTATTTTTCTATTTATTTATTTTTTTATTTTTGATTAATCGATCTAGCGAGGCCCACGATTCTTGGCCCAGTATTATATATCTGCGAAAAAAATTTATACCAATTTATTAAATGACACACACTTCTTCTTGGGTAACAAACTCAAGTCTCACGACGGATAATTAGATAAATCGTACCAAGGTTGTGGGCTATTCTCTCTGTTTTCAATTTGTTTTATATAGGAACCTCATATGCGTTATGAATTTGGGCTTCAACGATTGGAACCGAACACGTGGTTAGCTATGGTTCTAGCCCAAATACGATGTGCATGATTTGCTCCCGCACTTTGCAACGATTTGTGCTCAGTGTAGCGTGTTGCTTGCTTGGCTTGGAGCAGGTCAATCCAGGTTGGTAGCGTCGAAAGCCTTCATGACATTGATTGTGGAGTGATCCCATTTGGGTGAAAAATGGCAGTATAAGATTGTTACCCTCGGGATTTCCAGCTAACGGTAAAATAACGATAACTACCGAAAAGCCTGCGAGTAATGGGCGCGAAATGAGGAAGGCGAATGAGTAAGATATCCCCGGGGGGTAGCCCGAGGGACATATATAAAGGCGCGAGGGAAGGAGGCCCCCCTGCGGAGAAAGGAGTTCAAAGAAGAGTAATTCGATCGAGTGGGCTCATAGGTTTAATACCCGAGCAAAGGGGAAAGTAAAACACCCGAGCAAAGTCACCCGAGAAGGGAAGGAGGGCATATCTATTGAATCAAGCGGCCCAGGGGCGAAGGGGATGTCAGAAGAGGTCGGCTGAGAACGGGAGGAACAGGAAGGCAAGAGCCCGATCGAGAGGATAAGGCCGAGCAAAGAGAAAGTGCCCGAGCGGGGCAGTCTCACGTTGAGGGGACGAAGTCATGAAAGAAACTGAAAGGAGGAATATGAAATGAGAACGTGGGATCGTGGGGAAGACCACGTTCCCAGCATGAGGTTCGTGAGAAAGACAAACCAGGGTGAAGAATAGGTCCAGGCAAAGATGATTTGAGGTTAGTATAAATAACAACGGTTTTTTCATTTCCCAGGTATGCTTTCCAAATAACTAAAACTGATCTACGAGGGAAGAACAGCTACGCCAACCGCCGTTTCAAAATGTCGTTTTACGCGGTCCACATCATTGGCGCCGTCTGTGGGACGATATATTAGTAACAACATGGTGGATGCCGCAAACGATGATCGATCGCCGCTGATAGAAGAAGTGCTCACGTCGGAAGAGATGGAAAGAAGGCTGAGGGAAACATTCAGCGCAGAATTCGCCGAGATGGGAAGTCTGAGGGCGGAAGTGGAAATGTTGAGGGCGGAGCGGGCGCGAAAAACTCGCGTCGAGTCGCCGGAACAGCCTGAGACCGAGGAAAAAGAAGCAGAGAGGTTAAGAAAGGAAGCGGAAATTCCACGCGAGGAGGAACAAGACAAGGAGGCTGAGGTTAGAACGCCCAGGGTGGATGTCAACACTCTGCGAACCGGAAAAAGGGGAAGAGTCCCGGTGGAGGGACAAGGCGCGGAGTGGGAGCGAATGAAGGAGGAAATCCAAAGGCTATAAGAGTTGGCCAATCCGCAAATAGCTCTCCCAGTGCAACGGGGCTCTTCCTTTTCAGAAGAAGTCCTTCGGGCCCCTCTGCCGAACAACTTTAGATTCCCGAAGATGAATCGGTATGAGGGCTCGGGACCTCCCGAGGACCATTTAGCCAGCTTCGAGGGAATGCCGCACTTTATCAACTAGGAGACGCGATCAAATGCCGGGTGTTTGCTACCACCCTCGCGAAAGAAGCCCAACAATGGTTCACTATGATACCCGCGGGCGAGATTCATAACTTTGCGGACTTCACCTGCGCTTTCTTGAGGCAATTTTCTAGCAGCCGCCTTCTCGGTAGTGAATCTGCTGAACATGAAGCAAGGAGGTCAGGAATGTCTATGAGATTATCTGAAACGATTTAATAAGACCATGATGGAAGTCCCGACCGCTACCCCAGACTTATTGATCGGGGCGTTCTATAATGGGCTGAAGGAAGGGGACTTATACCGATCGTTAGTGAAGAAATACCTGACCACCGCGGAAAAATTGATAATCAGGGTGGAGAAGTACGTAAGAGTGGAAGAAGCACACAACTTCAAGAAAGGGTGATAAAAAGAGAGCCATCGGGGCAGTAGATGTCGCTCGGGAGTCGACTCGCCCAATGGACCCGAAGGAGGAAAATCCTCGAAAGGAAACCCAAAGAGGATCTAGGTCCATCGACACCCAGTGGAAGGTAAACAAAGCTCGGGCACTGGAAATATGTGAAGAACGATACTCCATTAAAAGGCCAGCTAAAAGCAGGAATGGGCCGAGGAATCCTGTGTCAAAATCATACTGTGAGTTTCATCGGGAATATGGCCATACGACTGAAGCCTGTTTTCACTTGATTGGAGAGCCCGAGCAGAGCTAGTGATTGGAGAGGAGGGAAACGCCCCCCGAAAATACTTCAGGAGAGAGTTCGAGCAAAGATCGGGGAGGAATCAAACTTATGCAAACAATAGACCACGGGGCAGATGGCACAAATCCCCCGAGCGGAGGCGAAGACGAGGAAACGATCGGCGAACCCCCGGACGTGTTCGGGCCCCCGCAGAAGCGTACGTGCCCCCGCGCAGAATTAATATGATATCTGGAGGACCCGCAATCGGGGATTCAAACAGAGCCAGAAAGACAGAGGTGAGGAAGTTGGAAAATTGGGGAGTAACTCGGTATACAAGCGTTCGGGACCCACCATTTCATTTGGACCCGAAGACTTTCATGGAGGAGACGATTCACATGAAGACGCACTGGTGGTCAGAGCTGAAATAGCCAATCATGATGTAGGGAGAGTTTTTGCTGACAACGGGAGCTCGGTGAACATCATTTTCAAAGAGACCATGGACCAAATGGAGTTGGGAAAGTATCAGATGGATCCCGTGGAAACGGCACTATTCGGGTTCACAGGACATGCCATCGAGGCCGTAGGTTTGATTCAACTACGTCTGACACTGGGATCGGGCGAGCTGAAAAAGACCCGAATCACCCCCTTCTTGGTGGTGACATGGAGTTGTCCTACAATGTCATATTAGGACGCCCGGCACTGAGTTCGTTCGTGGCCATTGCCTCGGCCCTGCATCAAAAGATGAAGTTCCAAGTGGGGAACCAAGTAGGAGAGGTACTCGGAGATCGGAAAGTGGCACGCAAGTGTTACGTGGAGGAGGTGGGATCGAGCTAAAATCCTTGAAGAGCCGACGGGATGGCATCCCCAGGAATCGAGGAGCTGTTTATGCGATACATACCATCCAAGAGGCTGGGGCAGAGGGAGAAATAGAGGAAGTCGTAATCAGGCCCCCTTGGGGAACAGTTAAGGTAGCTCGAGACCTATCCCCCAAATTGAAGGCATATCTCATCAAGCAATTAAAAAAGAACGAAGACGTGTTTGCTTGGTCGGCAAGCGAGCTGACAGTGATACCTTGGGATATAATGAAACATCACTTGAACATATCTTCCACTGTCCGGTCGGTTTTCCGAAAGAAAAGACACCTAGGGGGCACAGAAGAATGCGATAGTCAAGGAACAGGTTTGGGAACTCCTAAAGGCAGGATATATTCGTGAAATCCAGTTCCCGACCTGGCTCTCAAATGTCGTACTAGTTCCTAAATCTGCGCGAAAGTGGCGAATGTGCGTCGACTTCAGGGATCTGAACAAGGCATGCCCGAATGATTGTTACCCTTTGCCGCGCATAGATCAGCTGGTAGACTCCACAGCCGGGCACGGACTCTTGTGTTTCCTGAATGCCTTCAAGGCTATCATCAAATCGGGCTAGCCGAGGAGGATCAACCTAAGGTTAGCTTCATCACGTCGGAAGGAACTTTCTGCTACATAGTCATGCCCTTCGGGCTGAAGAACGCGGGGGCTACGTATCAAAGACTGATGGAACGGGTCTTCGAGGCTCAAATTGGGAGGAATATGGAAGTCTACGTGGATGATATACTGATCAAATCCAAGACAGAGAATAGCTTCTCGGGGGATCTCCGAGAAGATACGGCCTAAAACTAAACCCGGCTAAATGCACGTTCGGAGTGCGATCGGGAAAGTTCTTGGGGTATATGGTTACCCGATCGGGCATCGAAGCTAATCCCGACAAAGTGAAGGCTATCTCTAATATGACCTCCCCTAAAAATCTTAACGAAGTCCAGAGGCTAATAGGGAGAATCACGGCCCTGTCCAGGTTCATTTCGCGATCTGCCGAACGAAGTATGCCTTTTTTCAAGGTACCGAGGAAAGTGAAGGATTTTGAATGGACGCCGGAATGCGAGAAAGCTTTCCAAGAATTGAAGGAATACCTGAAGGAGCTGACGATCCTGAACAAACAAATGCCAGAGGAGGAACTCATTGTTTATCTACCAACCTCTCCTCGACCGGCCAGCTCGGTTATAGTCCGAGGGGAGGAAAAGGCACAGAAGCCAGTTTACTTCGTCAACCATCTCCTGAAAGGCGCAAAAGTTCGGTACACCTCTCAAGAAAAAATTACTGTTAGCCCTAGTTATTAGGGCCAGGAGATTAAGGCCATACTTCCTGTCACATCCGATTGTGGTGCTGACCAACAGTCCGTTAGGAGTAATCGTGACTCGACCGGATATTTCTGGGAGATCGATGGGTTACTGAGTTAGGGGAGTATGATATCCAATTCCGACCTTGAGTGGCCATCAAGGCACAGTCCTTAGCTGATTTCATTGTTCAGATGGCAGAATAAGGACCTGTTGAAATGTGGAAGATCTATGTGGATGGGTCTTCTTGCCGATTTGGGAACGGCGTCGGGCTTGTGATCATTTCACCATGGGGAGAAGAAACCAGCTTGGGGATAAAGCTGGATTATCGAGCATCCAACAACGAGGCCGAGTACGAAGCCCTACTACTCGGGATGAGGACAACCATCAGGATGGGGTTGACTCGAGTAACCTTTTACTCCATTTTGCAATAGGTGGTCCAACAAACAGAGGGAACCTTCACCACCAAAGAAGACAAGCTAATGGAGTATGCGAAGGCGTTCGAGAATATGAAGGAAAAATTTGAGGAGTTTAAACTGGAGCTTATTAACAGAAGGAAAATGAGAAAACAGATCGGATCGCCAAATTGGCAAGCCCTGTATTTCCTTCGCCAAATGGGCAAGTGCCCTGATAAACGTATTTTAATACGTTTATTATTGTATTTATTGGGTTATAATAGAATATTTTTGGTCATTCCATGCATCTTGGCTCTATTTACACTCATTTAAATATTATAGGACCTTCGAATGATTATCGAGCAAAAGGGAACGAAAACGAGGCGAAAAACGACGCAAAATGGCCAAGTAAGAAGCTGTCAGGCCATAGTCACGGCCGTGAACCTCATGTAAGAGACCGTGAACGTGGGAAGTAAGCCTTAAAAGACATAAATCTCAACGTTCACGGCCGTGAGTGCTATGCATGTGGCCGTGAAAGCGGCAGAATGATGGGATGTCCTTCGTCACGGCCGTGAACCTCATGTACGAAGCCGTGAACGAGGACAGAGAGCTTAAGATGGGAAGAGCTTATGTGTCACGGCCGTGACTCAACATGCAATTGGCCATGACTCTCGACAGAAACTAAGCAACGCAACACTGCCCGTTGTCACGGCCGTGACTTAGGATGCAAGAGGCCGTGATTAGTTCCAGAAAAGTCAAGTTTTAGGGTTTAAGCCGCCGTCACGGCCGTGACTTCTCATGAACGAGGCCCTGAAGGGTTTAAGAAAGACGAAAAGTCAGCCTAATTTCATCTGTCACGGCCGTGAAGGCCCGTTAAGTGGCCGTGAACGTGCCAAATTTCAGGGTTTTGGCCCAAATTCGATGCATAAAAGGGGAGTTCTTCTCAGAACTCAACCACAACCTCATAGAGACGAAAACTTAGAGAAAAGGAGAGGAGGAAGAACAATAGAAGCTGCTCTTTCATTCGGAGACACGTAAGGGACGATCCAACAACGCAGTCACGCTCATTCGATCGAGGAACGAGAGCTCCACCTCAGAACCGCCATACTCACTTATTAGGGAAGATTTTATGAGTTCTCTATCCTCGTTTCCTTTGAATCTCGTTGTTGTGACGTCCAATATGAGTGGCTAAACCTTTTATGTGTTTGGGTTTAGATGAATGTTGGGTTATGTCGTAGTTAAGTCGTTGGATAATCGTGAACACGTGTAATCTGGCTATTTATTGTTCTATGAACATGTTTCTTTGTATCAATATGTCTATGTGTTGATATGAATGTGTGGTACATCGTTTAGGGCGACAGCTAAATAACGATCCGTTCGTAGACATTAGGATCCGAGTATAGGGCGACAGCAAATACTCGATCCTCGCTGTTTAGTAATTATTAATCTTGGATTTCCACGAACGTTTAGGGCGACAACAAACTCGTGAGTGGGTAGGAAATTACTGCGATTTAGCCAATAACACGAGAGCGATATTCTGTAGCCTTAGCCGACAACACCTAGCGAGATTCGAACCCCGAACACATATTTATTATCTTCACTTACTCATACATTTCCTAGTTGTGCTATCTTAGTTATTTTTATTTGATTAGATTAATCCATTAAAATAGTCATAGCATAAATCAATCCCGTTATTTACATAGGCTAAATATCGAGTGATAGGTTATTACTAGTAGTCAAGTTATTCCTCGTGTTCGATACTCGGATACTCGCTATAGCTATTCTACTAACGATAGGTCCACTGCCTAACGCGCGTGGTACTAGTTATAACATATTCATTTTAATTATTACTTGACGTATTTGCATGAACATCTGTTTAATATATTAAAGTACACGCACGCGATCAAGTTTTTGGCGCCGTTGTCGGGGAATAGATTGACATTAGAAACACCCTAGTTCGGTATTTAGCCACTATTATTTGTTAAATTTTCGTTTCAATTATTTGCATTTTAAGTATTCAAGTGGATTAAGTTAGTTATCCTTTCTTTGTTCACTCGTTTGCGTTTCCAAATAATTATTATTTGTTTTATTCCTTCAAGTTGTCCATCATTCCTTCACTAATTTTGCTTCCACTCATTGATGGTACTGTTTGACAGTGGATGACCCGAAGCCACCCATCAGGTCCCATTGTTGAAGGAGATCCGGATTTCGAGGGAAAGTTATGAAGGCAACTCAGATACAATTCTGAAGGCACGGCTAGGAACTATCAGGAAGCGCTGGTTAGCTACTCAGAGGACAACTCTCAGGAGTCAGTAGAAAATTTTCGAACAGAGACGTCCTTAGACAATCGAGAGACAGAAGTCGAGATGGCAGACCACAGAGTACCCGTCCACCATGACCAAGAAGAAGAACAATCTCTACAAGATCTACTCAAGAGCGCCACTCTAGGCGGTACCGAATCGGCGATCATTATTCCACCGATCGAGAACAACAATTTCGAGCTGAAGCATGCTTGGCTTCAAATGATCTTTCAGACGGCCCAGTTTGAGGGGAATCCTGATGATGATCCATACTCCCACCTGAAGGCCTTTCTGACAGTAACAGACACCATCAAGATTAATGGGGTCCCGAGCGATGCTATCAAGCTGATGTTGTTTCCATTCTCACTCAAGTACAGGGCGGAGGACTGGTTGGAGATGTTACCGCCCAGATCGATCACTACTTGGGAAGAGCTGCGAGCAGCATTCATCGGCCATTACTTCCAATTGTCAAAGGTATTAAGGTTGAAGACGGAGATCTCTCTTTTTCACCAGAAGGATTCAGAGAATCTTTACGCGGTGTGGGAGAGGTACAAGTCCATATTAAAGAAGTGCCCACAACACGGGATGTCGAAGGCCGATTTCACGAAGGCCTCAATGATCAAATTGTTCATATGCTAGACGGAGCCGCGGGAGGAGGGCTCGTGAAGCTCAATGCCACAGATGCCTGGAATCTAATCGAAGACTACTCAAGGAACAGCTTTATGAGAGGCAATATGAGGATAAAGGCTCCAGGAGTGTTTGGGGTGAGCGAGGAGACCGCTACAAATGCCAAGTTCGAGGCGTTGCAACAACAGATTGCAACTACTAATCCCAGCTCCAGATGGTGATCAACACGCTACTTCCAAAGGCCGGGCAAACACAGCTCGTGCATACCGTCATGACCACCACATCACCTCAGAAGCCATACACAACACAGTGCGAGATTTGTGGCGCACCTCATGAGACCTCAGAGTGCCAATTAGGGCAATCACTAGAGCACGTGGACTATATGGGGAATTACCAAGGCCAACGGAGTTTTCAACCTCGAGCGCATCCAAATCTGGCGTATGGGAACCAAAACAACCATGGCAAGGGCCACCAGGATTCCAACCTAGACCATCTGGTTTCCAAGGAGGAACATCACGCTAGTATCAGAACGCATCTAGGGGTCGGGATCCGATGATATGTGGGAGATGAAGGATATGATGAAGACGCTCCTCACAAATTTCAGCAACACCACTCAAGCCCACGAGAGTCGAATGACTAAAATGGAGGAGTACATGGAAGTACGTGCCCAGAACACCGACGCCTCTATCAAGAAATTGGAGCAACAAGTGGGCCAGATGGCGAAGCAGTTGGCTGAGCGAACTCAGGGATCACTTCCAAGTTACACCGAGCCAAACCCTAAGGAATATTGCAAAGCAGTGACCTGAGGAACGGAAGAGAGTTGCAAGAGGTACGTCCCAAAAAGAAGTCGACTGAGAAGGCCAGTTTTGAGGGCAATGACAAGCCAAAAGTGGAGGAAAGCAAGGGCAACGATGTCGAGAAGAACGAGGCTGAGAAGGAAAAGGTCGAGCCTGAGAAAGGAAAGGCAAAGGAGATCGAGCAACCATCGGTGAAGCCATACCAGCCAAAGATCCCCTACCCAGCTCGGCTGAAGAAAGACACAGTTCGGTAAATTTATGAACATGTGTAAAGAATTACATATTAACTTACCGTTTGTTGAAGCTATTACGCAGATGCCCAGCTTCGCCAAGTTCTTGAAGGACCTATTAACAAACAGGAGGAAGCTCGAACATGTTTCCATGGTATGTCTACGAGGGGAATGCTCGGCGATACTTCAGAACAAGATGCCGAAGAAGCTCAAAGACCCAGGGAGTTTTACGATTCCCTGCCTTATAGGAGATTTAGTTGTTGACTTTAGCTGATCTAGGAGCTAGCATAAATTTAATGCCGTATTCCATGTTTAAGCGCTTAGGACTAGGTGAACCACGACCCACTAGGATGAGCCTTCAATTAGCTGATCGATCTTTAAAATACCCTAGAGGAGTTATTGACGATGTCCTAGTTAAGGTAGGTAAATTCGTGATTCCCGCCGATTTTGTTATCTTAGACATGGAAGAGGATGATAATGTCCCATTGATATTAGGTAGACCATTCTTAGCTACCGGTGAGACTATGATAGATGTCAGAAATGGGACGTTAACTTTGACGGTAGATGGCGAGAAGGTTACGTTCAATATGCTGAATCGCTGAAGAAGAGTAATGAGCATGACGATAAGTGCTACTACTTAGACGCTTTTGAGCATGATTTTCTTTTTTCTGTGCAAGGTCTATCACAGTTTCCCTACGAGCAAGATACACAGAAAATGTTGGCAATCGACGAGTGTGGGGAGGAAGTCGGCGAGCCCATCATAGCTATCGACGTGAGCAGCGAAGAGGACAAGAAAAAGAGATCGGTCGAGGAGCCACAGGTCCTCGAGTTGAAGCCGCTGCCCGAACACCTCGAGTATGCGTTCCTTGGCAGCAACGGAGGGCTACCAGTCATCATCTCATCGAGCCTAGACGACGGACAAAAGGGGCAGCTCTTGGATGTGTTGAAAGCGCACAAGAAGGCCTTGGCGTGGAAGATATCCGACATAAGGGGTATCAGCCCGAGCTACTGCACGCATAAGATCCTCATGGAGGATGATTTCAAGCCAGTCCCTCAACGTCAAAGGCGACTCAATCCCAATATGAAGGACGTCGTTAAGAAGGAGGTGATTAAATTGCTAGACGCAGGGATGAGTTACCCCATTTCAGATAGTGCGTGGGTAAGTCCGGTCCAAGTGGTTCCTAAGAAGGGAGGTATGACGGTCGTCACGAACGACAAGAATGAGTTGATTCCAACAAGGACCGTTACTGGGTGGCGTGTGTGCATCGACTACAGGAAATTGAACGACGCCACGAGAAAGGACCATTTTCCCCTACCATTTATCGACCAAATGTTAGAAAAACTATCTGGTCACTCATTTTACTATTTTCTTGATGGTTTATCAGGATACCTGCAGATCCCTATAGCACCTGAGGACCAGGAGAAGACCACATTCACCTGCCCCTTCGGCACATTTGCATACCGGAGGATGCCATTTGGTCTTTGCAATGCCCCAGCCACATTTCAACGATGTATGATGGCTATATTCGACGAATTGGTAGGCGAGGTAATGGAGGTGTTTATGGATGATTTTTGTGTGTTTGGGTCGTCATTCGATGTTTATCTTGCTAATCTGAAGCTCGTACTCGCACGTTGCGAGGATACGAACTTAGCACTTAATTGGGAAAAGTGCCACTTTATGGTTCGAGAGGGTATAGATTTCCTCTAAAGGAATCGAAGTGGACCGAGCTAAGTTAGAGACGATAGAAAAACTACCCGTTCCCTCGAACGTAAGGTCAATTAGAAGTTTTCTAGGACATGCTGGGTTTTATCGTAGGTTCATTAAGGATTTTTCTAAGATTGCTCGACCCATATCTAGATTACTTGAGAAAGATGATCCGTTTGAGTTTAACGATGAATGCTTGCATGCTTTTAACTTGCTTAAGGAGCGACTGATTGCAGCACCTATTATGGTTGCCCCCGACTGGGGGTTACCATTTGAACTAATGTGCGATGCGAGTGATTACGCAGTGGGAGCTGTGCTAGGGCAGCGCAAAGACAACCATTTCAGGCCGATTTACTACGCGAGTAAGACGCTTGACGCAGCCCAAGCAAATTATACCACCACCGAAAAGGAGCTTTTAGCTGTCGTGTTCGCCTTCGATAAATTCAGGTCATACCTTATTTTATCGAAAGTTATTGTTTTCACTGACCACTCTGCCCTTAAGTATTTACTAGCGAAGCCGGACGCCAAGCCTCGGCTAATTAGATGGATCTTACTCCTTCAAGAGTTCGATATAGAGATCCGAGACAAGAAGGGTGCAGAGAATCTGGCGGCGGATCACCTCTCTCGACTAGAGGAGTCCGAAATCCATAACAAGGACAACAAAGCGATTCACGACACATTCCCAGACGAGCACTTGTACTCAATACAAGTGATAGGTGATGATACTCCTTGGTTTGCAGATTTTGCTAATTATCTTGTTGCGAGGGTTCTTCCAAAAGGGTATACGAGTCAGCAAAAGAAAAAATTCTTTTCTGACTTGAAGTACTACTTTTGGAAATATCCTTATCTTTTCAGGAGATGTGCAGACCAAGTAATCCGAAGGTGCGTTGCATTCCCCGAAACAATGAAAATTATTGAGCATTACCACGGCGGACCAACCGGAGGGCATTATGCAGCTAATCGAACCGCCCAAAAGGTACTTGAATGCGGCTTCTATTGGCCGACGATTTTTAAGGATGCTAATATGTACGTCAACACATGTGACCAATGTCAACGAGCATGTAACATCTCTAAACGCGATGAAATGCCTCAGAACTTTATTTTAGTTTGTGAAGTGTTCGATGTTTGGGGCATAGACTTTATGAGTCCATTTCCTAGTTCATACAACAACAAATATATAATTGTGGCAGTTGACTACGTGTCCAAGTGGGCGGAAGCGCAAGCTTTACCCACGAACGATGCTAGGGTTGTTGTTAGATTTCTACGAGCATTGTTTTCACGGTTTGGGTCACCTAAATGCATTATTAGTGATAGGGGTACTCATTTTTGCAACACCCAATTCGCACGTACGTTAGAAAGATATGGTGTTAAGCATAGCACTTCTACTCCTTATCATCCACAAGCAAGTGGTCAAGTAGAAGTAGTGAACCGTGAGTTGAAGCGCATTCTAGAGAAAACCATAGATGGGAATCGACGGAAATGGGCGAATAAGCTTAACGACGCACTTTGGGCCTATAGGACTGCATATAAGACACCAATAGGCACTACCCCATATCGACTAGTTTGGAAAGGCATGTCACCTTCCTATTGAACTAGAACATAAAGCCTACTGGGCGATAAAGTCTTTAAACCTCGATTTGGTGCAAGCCGGTAAAAAACGTAAGCTCCAGATCAATGAGGTTGATGAATGGCATTTGTCGGCATACGACAATGCAAAAATGTAGAAGGAACGCTCAAAAGCGTATCATGATAAGAAGATCAAGCAACATAGAGAATTTCAAGAGGGGGATCAAGTCCTCCTTTTCAATTCTCGTCTTAGACTTTTTCCCGGAAAGCTAAGATCTCGTTGGTCTGGACCTTTTACGGTTACTCGCGTTTTTCCCTATGGTACTGTCGAAATTTCAAATGTTGAGCAGGGAAATTTCAAGGTTAATGGCCATCACCTGAAGCATTATTACGGTGGAGGAGAAGACACAGGCACAAAGGAGGTCATGTACCTCGATTTCAAGCTACCGTAGAACGAAAAAGGTACGTCCGGCTCACGACGTTAAAGAAGCGCTTCTTGGGAGGCAACCCAGGTATTTTCGTTTATGTTGTAGGCATTACAGTATATGTAAAAAAAATAATAATAATAATATAATAATAATTATAAAATAAAATTATATATATTAAATTAAAATATATATATATAATAATAATAATAATAACAATACAATATTTAATTAATAATAAAATTATTGCGAATATTAAGGATGGTCACAACGCAGAATCTAGGGACGAGATAGGAAACATAGTTTTACTTTATAAAAGATGGTTACAATACCATTACAACGTGTGAAGGTCCAACACAAAAGCAATTAAAACTGCGAATAACACAGAAGACAGGACAATAGTTTATTTTGCTTCATAAGGGCGGTTACACAAAAGTGGACCTTGTGAGAACCCAACACATGAAAGCTAGTAAAACTCCGAACAAACCCAAAAGAAGAGCAAGGTAGAGTGATAGCATATCTAAATTATGACGAATCCTCACATATTCTTCACTCTCATTCTCACGGCCTTGCTGTTGTCCCCAATTCATAGTGGCTAGCTAACCCAGAAATTTCGAAAATAAGATTGTTGAAGACGTGGGATTTATGGTAGATGATGCTATTGTGTTGTTCTACCAATGTCTATTTATAGGCATGAAGGGCACAAAAACATCATTATCAAACCCAGCAAATCAAATAAATGATACAAACGAATTTTTGACTTGGAGATTTGACGCCGCGTGAGAAAGTGATATTTCCCTTGTCGATTATCAGATTTTTCCTCGTGCAAATCGCTCTCGAAAAATTCGTCGATTATGTGATAATCATAGTAAAAATATATATATAAAATAATCATAATCAAAATACTAAAAATAATAATAATAATAATAATAAAAATAGAAGGAAAAAAAAAACCAGTCACGGCCTCATGAACCCAACTCACGGCCGTGACTTGTACATGCTACGTACACTGCCCCGTCTCACGGCTTTTGTAACCACGGCCACGGCCGTGGTTTCCACTACAAACTCTCTGCTACAATTCACGGCTTGTAACCTCTACGCTCACGGCCGTGAACGTACTAGACCTAGACCTAGCCCACTGCCCTGGGTCACGGTTGGCGAATATGAATTCACGGCCGTGGCTGAAGAAATTATTATTAAACTATATACTTAAAAAAAATAACATAATAAAAAAAAATAAAATAATAAAAAAATAGAAGAAAAAAATAAAAAAATAATATATAATAAAATAAAATAAAAATAATAATAAAAAAATAAAATATTAATAAAAAAATAAAAAAATAAAAAAATAAAAAATAAAAAAAAATAATAAATAAATTAGTCGGTCACGGCCCGTGGCTCAGTAGTCACGGCCGTGTGCGTTGACGGACTTAACTCACTGTCCTCAGTCACGGCTCATGATCCAAGAGTCACGGCCTGTGAATTGATGTTCACGGCCGTGAAGGATGCGATTTAACCCATTTTAAACTCATTTCACTACTTTCTTCGTCTCTTTCACACAAAAACAACGACAATCGAAAATTTCTCTTGTCTAATCACCCCAAAACCACCTCTCCGACCGCCGCACCTCTGCACCGTCGAACACATTCCGGTGACACCAACGACCAAACACATACCCACACTTTAAATTCGGTAAAATCAACAGGTATCACTTCTCGCCACCATATCTTACGAATTTGCAATTTTCAGATTTGGGTCCGAATTTTAGTGTTTACATTGCTCTCTCATGGATAAATTTATGCTTTAAACACGTTGGGATTGAGGTATTTGTTGATTTAGTCCGTTAATTTCGATTTTGGCATGATGAACCCTAATGTCGAAATTTAGGGATTTGGGGAAATTTTGACGGAATTGGTTGCTTTTACTGGTTTATTTTGCGTTGATTACTCGTTTGAAGTCGAAGAGTGTGCTTGGTTGACCGATTTTTGCAATTAGAAGAAGTATTTCAGCTCGTCTATTATGTGTTCGACGAAATGCCGCCTTGAATTTGTATATGTTCTTGTTTTAGAATTGTCAATTTTGTCTTTGGTTGGTCGAGTCGAGCTGTGTTGATTATCTTTTTCTCGCCAACTAGCAGTTGGACTTCTAGGTACTATGGGTCGAAGCCGCTCAGCCGCATCACCGAATCGTCCACGGCGACACCCAGGCGCGACGTCACTGTTAGATTCTATGCGGCAGTTTGACGATGAGACGCACCAGGCCCGATATAATCGGCTAAAGGATACGCAGTTCATTCCAACTGATCAGATTGATCATGACACGCTGGCGAAGTATCACATCGACCAGCAAGTGGCCGGGTACGTGTCCCTCAGCGGATGGCTCGAATTCTTTCACATCGACGAGCCGGCGTACAAGGAGCTGACCCTGGAGTTCCTGTCCACCTTTGCCCACGAAGAATTCGGCGTAACAAGATCACATTTCGGGCATTTAACAAGGAACACACGGTGGACATAGGCGACATCTGCCGGGCAATTGGAGTACCGGTGCCATATTTCGGCAACCAACAATCTTTGACCGATTTGTACTACAAAGACTACCTTGGCAACCCAGATGTTCGACAGGCCTGCTGGGCTGAGATTACACGACCTGGCGAGCCACCCTTCAGTGTCAAGACATCGAAGGCCTCGTCGCTTAGGAGCCCAGGCCAGCGCTATATCCACCGTCTGCTGACGACCTCGCTCACACCAAGGGGCGACTCGCACGGCGCGATTGGCCTTCGCGACCTGTTCTACTTAGCCAGGATGCAGCGCGGTCAACAAGTGCATTTAGGGATGGCCCTGAAACACGCCTTTGCGGCCCAAGCAGATGTTCGTAGTCACGGGAAGCTCGCAGTTGGGCCATTTGTTACGAAGGTTATCAAGGGGCTAAACTTGTGGCCAGCAAATCCCTCAGAGATGGCGATAGTGGGTGGGCGAAATCTGGTGAACGAGGAGATGATGCTGAAGATGAAGATGCTGATCAAAGCGCCTAATTGGTCCCGAGCCACTAGCTATCGAGGGCGTGGGCCATTCCCGGTTGACCCAGACACTGCCGGACCTTCCTATTCCTCCGGCTACCACGAGGGGGAGTCATCAGGTGTCGCTCCTTACGCGTCAGCCGCAGAGCTTCACACGCCAGGAAATGCTACGCTACAATGAAGAGGCCCTACGACGCGATGAGGAGACACGGCACCGCCAACATGAGTATGAGCGTCGAAACGAAGAAGCCCACCGCCGCTATCGCGAAGAGCAACACAGATATGAGCTGGCCCTTCAAGCCATGGAGAACGCGATGAAGCATACACAGGAGTCCGTTCGGCTTGCTCAAGAATCGATGGATCACCTTCGGCCGCGGCCACCTCGCCCCCACCACCATCTTAGTGTCTTTTACTTTGTTATGTGTTCTATTAGTACTCCTTTTGTGTTGGTCTAGTAATCATGTTACTTGTGATGACTATGACTCATTTTGTTATCTTTTATTATTTTCTCCGTGCGGTTAATTTTCTTTTTAGTGTTTTCAGGAAGCGTGACACGATTTTAGACTACGACTCAACTATTTCAAAATCATTTGAAACAACCATGTTCAACTAAATCAAATGCTCGAGGCAACGCCATTTTTTTCAGGGGAGTCACGTTCTTTTCAACTTCTTTTACCTTCCCTTTATTTTACACGTTGAGGACAACGTGCATCTTAAGTGTGGGGAGGAGGAATTTTGTTGGGGAATTTTGTTGAAAATTTACGTGAAAATTTTTATGACGAGCTGTGGGTATTAAATCTATAGAAGTCTGGCATGATTGTTTGCGTTCATCTCAAAGTGGATTGCATACTAGGGAGTCTAGTGAGCGATAAAGACATGCATCCGTGATTTAATCTTTTCACATGAATAGACATGGTGTTACTTTGAGAGATTCACACACATAACCCATGTTCCGTTGTGAGAGTTTTGAGCTGACGAGCTTTTGCTCATTTTTCTTGGTTGTGTGAGTAGTGCATAATTTACGTCTCTCTAGAACTTGCTCGTTTGATGCGCATTGAAACTGCTTGTAGTATGTCTTGCATGATTATGACGAAGGCATTAGGGAATAAGTCCACGGCCAAAGTTCCCGACCACGACTGATCACCGTTGTTAGCCACTTTGTGCCTAAGCCTTTTTATTTCTTAAACCTTATATTTATATTTTCATAAGCCGCTTACCTAAATAAGCCTCCAGAGATCATTTGAACCCGAGTTAAGTAGAAGTGAAGGTCGAATGTCAAAGTCGAAAAGCGCAGTCAGATGACGCCCCAAGACAACGCCGAAAGCGAAGAGTGATTCGAAAAAAAAACAATAAAAAGAAAAAAAAGAAAAAGAGAAAAAAAAGGCGTTGGAAGGAGGAAAACTGAAGCAAGAAGAGGATAAACTGTTGCGAAAAGAAAGAAAGAACCTTTCCTTCGATAATCTTCCATTCTCGTGATTTCCACATCATCTCTCATTTTGAGACGTGGGAGAAGAAAGGCTTAGTGGAACGCAGCAGAAATAAGAGGAATATGAAGACGGCATAACCAGAAAGGCTAATTCTTGGCGCGCTTTAGACAATGACATAAGACCGACACGACTGCTACTCATATATGATTCCACTACCAACTCATTACTATCTGATCCCGTTTAACCCGAAAAAGACCTTCTGATTCATGCTAGCTGCTTTAAGTAGTAGACGTGCGATTGACTTGCAAGAATATGGTATAGACTAGATTATTGCATGAATTGAGCGATTCACCGATTTATTAGCATATACACTGAGTGATTTGAGTGAATCCCTGTGAGGTGTGGATCTCGATTAGTAGTGCTAAGGAATTCGTGTCGATAAGTGCTGATTATTGTTGCAGTGTCCATAATTGCTTGCTTGATTTCATTTTGTGTTTCCTATCTGCGTTGGTGAATTGTGAATGGTCATGCCACTATCTTGTTACCTTTTCTTGCTTTTAATTTGCTTGAGGAAACAACAAAAGCTTAAGTGTGGGGAGGTTTGATAAACGTATTTAATACGTTTATTATTGTATTTATTTGGATTATAATAGAATATTTTTGGTCATTCCATGCATCTCTTGGCTTATTTACACTCATTTAAATATTGTAGGACCTTCGAATGGTTATCGAGCGAAAAGGAACGAAAACGAGGCGAAAAACGACGCAAAATGGCCAAGTAAGAAGCTGTCAGGCCATAGTCACGGCCGTGAACCACATGTAAGAGACCGTGAACGTGGGCAGTAAGCCTTAAAAGACATAAATCTCAATGTTCACGGCCGTGAGTGCTATGCATGTGGCCGTGAAAGGCGGCAAAATGATGGGATGTCCTTCGTCACGGCCGTGAACCCTCATGTACGAAGCCGTGAACGAGGACAGAAAGCTTAAGATGGGAAGAGCTTATGTGTCACGGCCGTGACTCAACATGCAATTGGCCGTGACTCTCGACCGAAACAAAGCAAAGCAACACTGCCCGTTGTCACGGCCGTGACTTAGGATGCAAGAGGCCGTGACTAGCTCCAGAAAAGTCAAGTTTTAGGGTTTAAGCCGCCGTCACGGCCGTGACTTCTCATGAACGAGGCCGTGAATGGTTTAAGAAAGACGAAAAGTCAGCCTAATTTCATCTATCACGGCCGTGAAGCCCCGTTAAGTGGCCGTGAATGTGCCAAATTTCAGGGTTTTGGCCCAAATTCGATGCATAAAATGGGAGTTCTTCTCAGAACTCAACCACAACATCATAGAGACGAAAACTTAGAGAAAAGGAGAGGAGGAAGAACAATAGAAGCTGCTCTTTTATTCGGAGACACGTAAGGGACGATCCAACAACGCAGTCACGCTCATTCGATCGAGGAACGAGAGCTCCACCTCAGAACCGCCATACTCACTTATTAGGGAAGATTTTATGAGTTCTCTATCCTCGTTTCCTTTGAATCGTTGTTGTGACGTCCAATATGAGTGGCTAAACCTTTTATGTGTTTGGGTTTAGATGAACGTTGGGTTATGTCGTAGTTAAGTCGTTGGATAATCGTGAACACGTGTAATCTGGCTATTTATTGTTCTATGAACATGTTTCTTTGTATCAATATGTCTATGTGTTGATATGAATGTGTGGTACATCGTTTAGGGCGACAGCTAAATAACGATTTAGACCGTTCGTAGACATTAGGATCCGAGTATAGGGCGACAGCAAATACTCGATCCTCGCTGTTTAGTAATTATTAATCTTGGATTTCCACGAACGTTTAGGGCGACAGCAAACTCGTAAGTGGGTAGGAAATTACTGCGATTTAGCCAATAACACGTAAGAGAGATATTCTGTAGCCTTAGCCGACAACACCTAGCGAGATTCGAACCCCGAACACATATTTATTATTTTCACTTACTCATACATTTCCTAGTTGTGCTCTCTTAGTTATTTTTATTTGATTAGATTAATCCATTAAAATAGTCATAACATAAATCAATCCCGTTATTTACATAGGCTAAATATCGAGTGATAGGTTATTACTAGTAGTCAAGTTATTCATCGTGTTCGATACTCGGATACTCGCTATAGCTATTCTACAAACGATAGGTACACTGTCTAACGCGCGTGGTACTAGTTATAACATATTCGTTTTAATTATTACTTGACGTATTTGCATGAACATCTGTTTAATATATTAAAGTACACACACGCGATCAGGTGCTCCTTCCTTCTCGGGGTGGGGAACCTCTTCTTCTTCCTGAGCAAGAATCTCTGAAACTTCTTCGAGCACCCGACCAACTTTTTCTGTTTTAGCAAAGGGCACGAAGGCCTCAGCAGGCAGCTCGGGAGCTTGATCGGGAGAGCGGAGGATTTCCTCAGTTTCCTCACTTGAGGGGGTTGCCACGATCTCCTCTGGGACGGTGTCCTAGGAACCCCCCTGAGCTATCGACTCGGGTTTATACCCCCCATCGGGAGGACATTCGGCAAGTGCCCGGTTGGCATCTTGGAAGTCGAACTTCCACTTAGGACGCGCCCAGACTTGCCGGAGTTGATGAAGGCATCCCCAGAAGCCGTACTTGAAGTATGTGACGACCTACCTCCCAAAAGCCTCTCGGTGCAGGTAATCCCGCTCGAGGCTCTCCTCTAGTTCTTGTTGTGCCTTTGCCTCTGCCTCCCAAGCATCCTGCTCCTCGGCCAGAGCCCTCTTCACCCTTCCCAATTCTGCGCGAGAATCTTTCACCTGCTTCTTCAACTCGTCTTCTCTCAGCTTGGCTTCCTCTTTGACCCGAGCTACTTCTTATTTCAATTTTCCCTCAGACTGGGTAAGTTCAATGCAATCTTCGTGCATGAAAAGCATCCTCTCCAGGGCCTCAGTACCGCAGGCGAAACCCTGACAGACAAGTAAGGGCAAGGAAGACTGAAGAAGCAAGACGTGTGGGGAGAAATGAAAAGGCGAAAGAAGGAAGTTGATACCTGACCCATGTGTTGGGCGAAAAGGGAGAAAAATTCTCGAGGACTTAGGCCCAAAAGATGAGACTGGTTGGCCTCGCTTCAGAACCCTCGGAGAAACTCCATGCATTGAGCTTCGCGAGGGCGGTGAAAATAATCCGGCTGCTCCACCGGCTGGTCCTTAGGAGGAGAACCTTCAGCAGTGCTAGCGCTCGCCCGGGCGCTAGGTTTAGCCTTCTTTGACGAGAAGCCGCTCGGGGCGGCTGATGCCGTCCTCTTCGGGATCGCCTTCGGGGAGCCCGAGGAAGTAGATGGAGCTTTACCCTTTCCCTTGTTGAGGGCCCGAGTCACTGAGGCAGGGGAGGGGCTTGAGAAGAATCGCCCTTCTTCATCTGTTCTTGAATTTTTAGTAGATCGGCTAAGTCCATGCGTAGATCTGATATGAAAAGATTAGAGACTGGGTTAGAGACAAAGCCAAGGAAGAAGAGAATAAGACTGATAAAAATATACCTAGGCCATCTATTACTATCCCCTCGAGCAAAAGCCGAAATGGCATAGCAAGTCATCCTTGACGAGCTTAGGGGCGCTGAATCGCCTGTGTCTGTGAGTCTCTAGGAACCTCTCAACTTCTGAATCGGGAGTAGGGGAGAGGGGTAGATATGGATATGGCTTTGGGCCAATTGTTGATGGTATCATTTTCGGGGAATCGCTCGGGAGATCGGACATAGAAGAATTTTCTCATCCATCCTTTATGGGAGGATGGGTTCCCGAGAAGAAATTCCTCGGGCGCGGTGGATGAGAAGAAGAATTTGCCAGGTTCTTTCTGATTTATTTTCAGAAAAGAAAGAAGAAGGGAGAGAGAAAACAGAAGGTGGAAATATTCAATAAGAATGGCCATAGAGAGGAGAAGGCTGTAAGTGTTCGGGGTTAATTGACTTGGAGAAATTGGATAGTAATTACAAAGGTCGACTAAAAACTGAGGGAGGGGAAGGCGAAGTCCCATGTCTAGTTGGTCGAGAAAGAAGGTATGGAAACCCTCGGGAGGTCAACTAGCTACCTCCCGAGGGCCAGGAATTAGCACTTCGTGCTCAGTGGTAAGTCCGGCCCGATCAATAATCAGGGGGATGTTAGATTCTCGAAGGGTGGACACGTTCGTCTCGTGCCAGGGGAGTTTGATCTCTTCGCGAAAGTCTTCCATCTGCGAAGTCCAATCGGCTAAAGCTCGAAGATATTCTTTCTCGCTCGGACACCCTACAAGTTTAGGGGCGAAAAATGTCTAAGTCAGGGAAGTTATTCAGGTTTAATATCGCGTTGAGAAATGAAGTGAAAAATGAAGAAGAAGAAGAAGAAGAAGAAGAAGAAGATGAAGAAGAAGAAGAAGAAGAAGAAGAAGAAGAAGAAAAGAAGAGGGAGATTCTGGGTGGTCTAAGGTTGAGGAAAAATTCGGTCGATGTGGGGAAGGCGAAGTCGTGGCATCGCTCATGGCGGAGGAGGTACAAAATCCTAGAAGAACTAACGTAATAAATGCAGACGAACACCAAAAAGAAACAGAGAAGGAAAAAGGGCGAAAACGAAGAGGTTAGGGCGTCGCCCAACGCAGATAAACACACAAATCTCAAACTTACAGGCAACTAAACATGAACAAAGAGGAGAGGGAGAACTTACCGGCGAAGACAAAGGTGCGTGCGGCGGAATCTGGCGGATGAGACACCGAAAGTCGCAGGGAATCACTGAGTGAAGAAGATAGCACATAGGGGAAAATTTGAGAGAGAGAGAGGACGTGAAAATGAGGAAAATAAAGGCCGGAAACCCTAAAAGGAAGAGAAGAAAAGAAGAGAGAGGGGAGGCGAGGCGTTGCGACCTACGATGATCGACACGTGTCGACATCCTCCCAATCTGATTTGATGGGGCGGTGATTTTCCCGCCCAGAGGGAATAATGACGTGGCTCAACGAGAGATTGCTAGAAGAGGAGAAAGTGCATGAGTCGCCCGAGAGCAGAGAGGAAAGGGTATCGGAATGCCCGAGAAGATCATCGGGAGAAGCTAGATAACCTCATGATCAGCTATTTTACTGATAGCTAACGTCCAAATACTCGTTACACTCTTTTTAGACTATTTAGGGGGGGGGGGACAATTGTTACCCTCGGGATTTCAAGCTAACGGTAAAATAATGATAACTACCGGAAAGCCCGCGAATAACGGGCGCGAAAGGAAGAAGGCGAATGAGTAAGGTATCCCCTGGGGGTAGCCCGAGGGACATATAATGGCGCGAGGGGAGGAGGCCCCCCTGCGGAGAAAGGAGTTCAAAGAAGAGTAATTCGGTCGGGTGGGCTTATAGGTTTAATACCCGAGCAAAGGGGAAGGTAAAATACCCGAGCAAAGGCACCCGAGAAGGGAAGGAGGGCATATGAATCGAGCTGCCCAGAGGCGAAGGGGATGTCAGAAGAGGTCGGCTGAGAACGGGAGGAACAGGAAGGCAAGAGCCCGATCAAGAGGATAAGGCCGAGCAAAGAGAAAGTGCCCGAGCGGTGCAGTCTCACGTTGAGGGGACGAAGTCATGAAAGAAACTGAAAGGAGGAAGAGGAAATGAGAGCGTGGGATCGTGGGGAAGACCACGTTCACAGCATGAGGTTCGCGAGAAAGACGGACCAAGGTGAAGAATAGGTCCAGGCAAAGATGATTTGAGGTTAGTATAAATAACAACGGTTTTTTCATTTCCCAGGTACGCTTTCCAAATAACTAAAACTGATCTACGAGCCTAAAATACCTACTTTCACCCATTTTCTGACTTAAGCATTGGAGGGGCTACGCCGGAACCAACCTGGCCCCCTTCTGACGTGTTTGTTTGAGTTTGAGTGCTAGGCTCGACGGAGGAGGTCGACTGGGACCGAAGAACTCGCGCCGGAGAATTTACGAGGGAAGAACAACTACGCCAACCGCCGTTTCAAAAGGTCGTTTTACGCGGTCCACATCAAAGATAAATTATCGTTCAATGAAGGGTCTGCTTAGTGGTCCTGTGTTTGAGGGAGGATTGTTGGCTACCCCCATTATAGTCAATTGGTTTTACAGTGGAAATCCATGAGCTTATGAATTTGGGCTTATGAGATTGAGCTTTAAGAGGGATTTTATTCCTAACACTTCTTTGACCGATTCGTACATTTTCGAACAAAACGGAGAATAGACATCTTCCCCGAACTCATTCTAAAAATCTAAAATAAAAACATCTTTTGCACTTCCATTATTAGTGAGTATGTGTTCTTTTTTTTTAGGAATCGTACACGTGATTTTCTCCGACACTGATTCTTAGAATCAATGCCACTAAGTTAAAAGTTATAGTTAGTGATGAAGATGTAGCTATAATATGTGAATCGTACTGCAGTTAGCGTCACGTGTCGATCACTCCCTGGACACATGCAAAAAGCGAGGTAACCGGGGAGAAAATACTTCAAAATATCATTAACCTATTAATGAAATCACCCAATGGTGAGTTAAAAACCGTATGAAATTGATGACGTGGCCCGTGCCATAACATTCACCGCCATATTTATTTATCTTTCTATTTTAATAAGGAAGAGCATCACATAGTACTCCTTTTTTGGTGTGTCAATTTCATGTTAATAACAATTTGCCATTAATGAATAAAATTAAAATATATATTAATTTAAACACTACTGTATTAAACATGGCACCACAAAATCACTTTAATTACAATTGTCATTAAATACTAAAAAAAATCAAAATATATTATTTAGATAAAATTTTATATAATATTTTTTAGATAGTAGCACATGCATTGAACGTGCAAAATCACTAGTTTGTTTTATGGTACTTTGTAACGATTTATGGTACGGTGATTACCTACTAATCGAGAAAAATAAAGATGCGGTCTCTTACATAATTATTATAGCGTGTATATACACTTAAATCCCCAAATAATATCAGTATGTCAGATAAATTTTATAGAAAGATATCGTTGTTATACATAGGTACCCTTTTGGTTGAGAGTAGCATTTTACCCATCGTTTACGTATCTTTTTATATGTATATTACGTATCATATCACATATTTGTGTGATATCGAATTCATACGCATCTTTTTTCACTGTCTTATGTATCATACTAAGTTTTTCTATGATACCTAAATTTCTTAAATAACGTACCTTCAGCCAAGCAGATACCTATGTAAATAATTTAATCCTAATAGATAACTACATATAAAAAATGGTGAGAAGGGCTTGTAATAAACAACGATTTTAAACATTTCTTTTAGGGTTAATTCCTTATCAGTACCTTTTGAGTTTTCAAATTCCTCTTAAATACCCCTCGAATTATTTCTTCCTTATAAGTACCCATTTGAAAATTTCTTCCTGTTCAGTACCTAAAAAGGTCTTTTCAGGGTTAAAAAGTCGAAAATACCCGTCTCACACTTTAAATTTGACATTTATACCAACTTATTTCGAAATTATACCAGAAATTATAAAAATTATACCATCTGTTTTGGTTATCGTACCAGTAAATAACGTTATTATAATTTTATACAGCGAAAATTGGACATTTATACCAACTGATTTTGAAATTATACCAGAAATTGTACAAATTATACCATCTGTTTTGGTTATCGTACAAGTAATTAACGTTTTATAATTTTATACAGCGAATTGGACATTTATACCAACTGATTTTGAAATTATACCAGAAATTGTAGAATTATACCATCTGTTTGCGTTATTATACCAGTTATTTTAATTTTATACAGTGAAATTGGACGTTATACAACTGATTTTGAAATTATACCAAAATTTGTAGAAATTATACCATCTGTCTGTGTTATTATACCATTTATTTTAATTTTACAGTGAAATTGGACGTCATACCAACTGATTTTGAAATTATACCAGAAATTGTTGAAATTATACCATCTCTTTTCATTATTATACCAGTTATTTAATTTTATACAGTGAAATTGGACGTTATACCAACTGATTTTGAAATTATACCACAAATTGTAGAAATTATACCATCTATTTTCGTTATTATACCAGTTATTTTAATTTTATACAGTGACATTGGTGTTATACCAACTGATTTTACTATTGTACCAGAAATTGTAGAAATTATACCAACTGTTGTCGTAATTATACCAACAGAATTGTACACTATATCAATTGGTATAATAATGATAACAGTTGGTATAATTAGAATAACAGTTGGTATAATAATCAAAACAGTTGGTATGATGTCTAGTTTAATTTCAGAAAGGGTCTTTTCGTCCGTTTACTGTTTGGGGGTATTAAACACACAACTTTTTGCAGATGGGTACTGATAAGGAATAAATTTTGTCAGGGGTACTGATAAGGAAGTTTAGTTTCTGACAGGGTCTGATAAGGAATTTACCCTTTCTTTTATCGCTTACTCATTCCCAAATCAAACCTATCGTCTCTGTTCGAAACCTTTCGCAACTAGGGCAGCTGAATAACTCCAAATAGCAGAGGAGAGGGAAAACGCAGCATCCATCAACGCATCCGCATAGTGAGACTGAGAAGTCAGCGGGTGATTTGAACTCGGGCGTCATTAGGTAATTAATGGGTTTTTTTGTGCTTTTTGTCTCATTTGATTCTCCTAGTTTTTCAAGGTTTACCATTTAACGTTAATGGGTATGTTGAAAATATTAGTGATGTGTTTGCCATGCCTGTATCTACAGTTGCTTCTGAGTCCACCTTTAGCACTGGGGGTCGAGTTATTGACGACTTTCGAGCTTCTCTAACACCCAAGATGACTCAATCGCTTATCTGTTGTCAAGATTGGCTTCGTAGGACTCCAATAAAGCCGGCGGAAGAGGACTATGACTCAATTCAAAGAATCGAACAAGGTAATATTCTTTTCGTATTTGTAGTTATTTCTCTATTTATCTAATGATATTGTTTTTTGTGTTTATGAAGAGCTATGTTCGAGCATTGGCACCGAATCCAACATCATTGGCTTATGAGGATTTTCAAGAAGTGAAGAATCAATTGAGATATTTTAGTTTTGACTGTTTTAATGATTGAGAGAAACTGTTGGTTCTAGACATATATTGTTGCTTGCTTGATCTTTTTTCATTTCACTTGGGTTGGTTGTGTTGCTTAGAATCGGTGGAATGTTGGTCTTAAGAGATTTTTTTTTTTAATTATTTGAAGTTCGGTTTTTCGGTAATTAACCGAAAAAAAACCGATTATATTCGGTTTTTACCGAAACCGAACCGGTTAAGTTCGGTTCGGTATTCGGTTTTAAAATTTCCGAACCGAAAATTTCGGTTAACCGAAATTTCGGTTCGATTTTTACCGAATGAACATCCCTAGACTGGCGCAGTGCACGCGTGGGATGTGAAGCTTTCTTTCACTGCAAAAGTAAATCTTCAACCAGACGCACTAAGCACGTGGTAACTGTTAATAATGAAAAGAAAATAATACAGAAAAAAAAAAGAACAGTAATAAAAAAATAGATCAACAACTAACGACAACCCAAGAGACAAAGACAAACAACATTAAGACAAAAAATAGAAAATAAAAACGACAATTAGTTCCACTGCATCTAACAAATCAAGACCCTTCCTTCTCCATAACTTCTAAAACTTTTAATTTATTCATCGTATTATAATAAGCTCTATATTTTTGTTTAACATACTCTTAATGAATAATGTATGTCAGCACCAGAGCCAGCAGCATTAGGATATATGCTATTCCTTGGTCGATTGCAGTCCCTACAATAATTAACCAATCATCAATAAGCAATAATATCAATTATATTATGCAAATAAAATATTTTATAATATATTTTTATTACGTACCATCGCTGGACGGAGACGGCGAGGGTGCATCGGCGGAGACATATGAGACCATTGCCATGATAATAATAGCCACCAAAGCTCGACGGAAAATCAAATCCATTATTACAATTTCTATAAATTCTTTACGTTATATGCCTAATATAACCGAAGGAAAAAAGACTAATTGTAAGCTCTCTCTGCGGAGATTGTGGTTCTCACCGCAGAGAGAAACTAAGAGAATTTATTCTTTGCCGATGATGAATTTCTTTAGAAAATAATTAATTAAGTGAAGAATAATTTGAAGTGGGAAATCTATAATTGTGGAGGTAGAGTTTATAACGGTTCACAGAGAGGAAAAAAGTAATGGAGAAGCGTAGATTGAAAACAAGGATCGGATTGCTTTAAGTTCTTCTAGGTGTGCACGAACACTTGTTTGTCTTAACGTCGTTTAAGGATGTCCATTAAGATGAAAAAAAGTAACGTTTTACTTATTATTCTTTTTCTAATGGTTTTCTTTTTATTTTTTGCTCTTTGTCCCTTTTCAGTGTTACTTTTGTCCATTTTCCCGTTGCTACAACCCCAACATTATGCCACCTCCTAACCTCATTCTCATCTACGTATCAGAAACACTACAAGTCATAGTCTCTTCCGCCACATGCCCTGAGTCTCCCAATACGGGAGTTATTTTCTCCTCTTGTAGGAGTTTTCCTTTCCATTTATTGGAGTTTATTTCCGAAGACCACGATAAACTCGAAGTCGATGCCTAAAAAAAGTAAGAGTATTATAGATATGGCTTAATAGCCACTTGTGTGGTAGGTTCTTTAGTTGTTTTGGTTGATGCTAGTGTTTCTTGTTTTCTTTTGGTTTTCAATTGTTTCCTTTTGTTTGTATCAAGAAAGGAGTTTTGTTTGTGTGTAGAGAGAAATCGTAAATAAAGTGTTTTCTTATTCAATACTTAAAAATGATACAACAGTGAATTATTTATACAAGGGAAAGAGCCGTTGATAAACGCGCTAAACAATAAACCCCGCTAAAACTGTAAACTCGCTAAATCACTTATAGAGTCGTTACTAACTAAGTCGACCCTTTTGATTTAAGAAAACAGCGCCAAAGTATAAAACGCTGCTCTAGATAAAAGAGCGCTCTAATGAAACAGTTCACTGAAGCAGCTATGGTCTTTGTAGCTCAAGGTAGTGAATCCAATAGCCCCTCGCAAGATGGACGATACAAATTTTGGACGCCCATCTTGAGTAAGGCGCGTTGTAGTAAAGGACCAGTGAGGGGTTTGGTGAGTGCATCTGCAAGTTGATCTGCTGAAGCGATTGGCAACAAGCGAGCTGAACCATTCAAGACGTGATGGGGAACAAAATGGCAATCAATCTCAAAATGTTTACTGCGCTCATGGAACTTGGGATTGACTGCCAAATGAAGAGCAGATTGGTTGTCACAGTAAATGACCGGGACTTGAGGAATAACCAGTTTAAGTTCTCGCAAGAGCTGAGTGATCCATAGGACCTCTGCCATGACTGCTCCAACTGCTCGATATTCAGCTTCTGTGGAGGAACGTGAAACTGTGGGCTGCTTTTTTGACTTCCAAGTGACCAAGGAATCTCCAATGAAGGTGCAGTAACCACTGACTGATTTCCTAGTGTCTTGACAAGCTGCCCAGTCCGCATCCGCAAAGTCTTTTACCTGCAAACCAGAAACAGAACTAATGAATACACCTTGACCTGGTGAGCCTTTTAAGTCCTGAGGAGATAGTGGGCTGCCATGAGGTGAGTTGTCCGAGGTGAGGAGATGTATTGGCTGAGTTTATGGACTGCAAAAGCTATGTCAGGCCGTGTGAATGTTAGATATAGGAGGCGCCCTATCAGTCTTCGATACTTGTAAGGTTCTGTCAGTAATTCACCATCATTAGTGCTGAGTTTGCTGTTGGCATTCATCGGTGTAGAAAGTGGCTTGGATGCTAAATAGCCAGTGTCTTCGAGTAATTGAATGGTATACTGCCTCTGGGAGATATAGATGCCCTCTGAACTGCGGGCAACTTCAATGCCGAGGAAAAATTTCAAGTCTCCCAGATCTTTAATTTTGAAGCAACTGCTTAGGAAGATCTTGGCCTGTTGTATGTCTGCAAGAGAAGGTCCTGCAATGATGATATCATCTACATAAACAAGGAGGATGAGAAGAGAATTTCCTTCGCCTTTCGTGAATAGAGTATGATCTGAATTAGTCTGGACGAATCCAAACTGCCCTAAAGCCTCGGTGAAGGTCTTGTTCCACTGCCTGGAGGATTGTTTCAGTCCATAGATGGACTTTTGCAGCTTGCATACCATTTTTTTGTCCCCTTGTCTGTGGTAATCTGGATAAAATCCTGGTGGGAGGTCCATGTACACCTCTTCGTCTAACTCACCATTCAAGAAGGCATTGTCCACATCCAATTGGACGAGGTTCCACTGAAGTTTGGCAGCCAATGTTAAGATGATCTTAATTGTGTTAGGCTTAGCCACCGGGGCAAAAATGTCAATATAGTCTACTCCCTCCATTTGATCATATCCTTTTGCTACTAAGCGGGCCTTTTGTTTCTCAATCTGACCCTTTGAGTTGACTTTTAGCTTGTATACCCATCGACACCCTATGGAATACTTTCCTTCTGGCAGAGGAACTATTGTCCAGGTCTTGTTGGCCTCTAGTGCTGAGAATTCTGCTGTCATGGCTTTGTTCCAGTCTTCTGAGCCTGAGGCTTCATGAAAACTCCTGGGTTCCTTAGCCATGGACACAGCACAAATGAGGGACTGATAATCACTGGACAGTTTCTGATAGGAAAGGACCTGAGACAGTGGGTACAGGACTTTTCCATGTACTTTTCCATGTGTGAAACTACTGCAGTGGTAATCTTTAAGATAGGAAGGCTTCTTGGTCTGTCTGAATGGTCTGTTGTGCATCTCATGACTGGGCATTGGTGAAGACATGCCTGCTGGCTGACCTGTGTCTGTAAAGACTGGTAAAGAGTCCTCTTGTGTTGGGGAAGGAAATTCAGGAGCAGCCCCTGTGTGAAAATCTGCCGGGTTCTCTGAATTAGCATGAGGTTCTGCCAATTCCTCAGGCAAGTTGTTGTCATTACAAGGTCTGGGTAGAACAGAATTTGGGAAAGGGTCCTGTGGTGCTTATAAGGACTTCTGCTGTCTGAAAGGCACCTTCTTGAAATCTGACATCTCTGGAGACAAAGACGTCCCTTGTGCTCAACTCCATCACTTTGTATCCCTTTGTTCCACTAGGATAGCCAATGAACACGCATTCTTTTGCTCTTGGATCGAATTTTCTCCGGCCTACCTGTAAGGTGGAACTGTAACATAGGGAGCCAAAAACTCGAAGGGTGTTATAGTTAACAGGTCTTTGAAACAGCAACTCAAAAGGGCTTTTGTTTCCCAGAATTTCTGAGGGGGTTCTATTTATTAAATAAGTAGCTGTAAGCATGCATTCGGACTAAAACTCAATGGGAATTGCAGACTGAAATACAAGGATCTTGCACATTAAGAAGGTGCTGATGCTTTTTTTCGACTATTGAATTCTGTTGTGGTGTTTGCACGCATGACAGGTGGTGTATGATCCCTCTTTCTTTGAATAAAGCATCTAAGTTGAATTCTTTAGCATTGTCAGATCTCACCATCTTGACTTTGCAGCTGAAATGTGTTTCTACCATATTCAGGGTCATGATGGACTTCACCTCTGATTTGTGTCTAAGCATGAACAACCAAGTAAAACGTGAGTAGTCATCAACAATGGTAAGAAAATAACTATATCCTAGGTGAGAACGCACGTGGAAAGGGCCCTAAGTATCACAATGGATTAGATCAAAACTAGAGCACACAGTTGTGTTATTGTTTGGAAAAGAGATCCTTTTCTGTTTTGCCACAGGGCAGATTTTACAATAGGAATCAGTAAAGATATCTGAATGTTTTAAAGAAGACTTTAACATATTCAAGACTTTATTTGAGGGGTGACCCAATCTTTGGTGCCACAGCTCTCCACACAAACTCTTTAAGAAAACAGATCTAAACTTAGGAGAATTGGTGACTGCTTCAGCTTCTATGAAGTACAAGCCTGCAGCTAAGCTACCCTTGCCAATCACTCGAGATGTAGCATCCTGTATCACAAATCCATCAGACTCAAAACAGAACTTACAGTTAATCTCATTGGTTAGCAGACTTACTGACAGTAAGTTGAAATGAAACTGTGGTATATAAAGAACTTTAGTCAAGGTGATTGATGTATTGAGCCGGAAAGAGCCTACCTTATTGACTTTGATGAGTGTATTATCAGGCAGTATTACATTACACTCCTCTATATCATGCAGATTATGCAAGAGAAGATGGTTGCCGCAGACATGTTTTGTTGCTCCCGAGTCTACCAACCATATGTTCTTGCCTGCAAGATTTGGGAGGCTAAAGGAGAGACACATACCTGAGTTCTTCTCAGGTTGGCAGCCAGAACCCATGTTGTCAAGTGGAGAACTGGTCATATGTTGATCTATCAGGGCTTGCAAACTCTTGATCTGGGAAGAATTGAGCTGAAGTTGAGCAAGGGGTCCTCTGCTCCACTCCACTGGACTTCAATGCCATCTGGGAATCTTCATGTGAGGATCTGCCTACTCCAATCTGATTGACCCTCGCACCTTTATTCTTGGGATTCTGTCTGTGACCAGGAGGAAAGCCATGAAGTTGGTAACAGACTTCAACAGTATGGCCCCTTTTACCACAATAAGTGTAGAAAGGTTTCATAGAGTCTTTCTTCTGATATGTGAAGGGCCTCTTGGGTGCTTCCTGGCTGACATTGGCCGACATCATGGCCATGTTATTCAACTGATGATCTGCTGGTTTGAAGAGTCCTGTGCCCATAGACCTTTGTCTCTCTTCTTGGAGTAAAAGACTGAAAACCTTGTTCTTCTAATATGTGAAGGGCCTCTTGGGTGCTTCCTGGCTGACATTGGCCGACATCATGGCCATGTTATTCAACTGATGATCTGCTGGTTTGAAGAGTCCTGTCCCCATAGACCTCTGTCTCTCTTCTTGGAGTAAAAGACTGAAAACCTTGTTAATAGCAGGTAAAGGATCCATGAGAAGGATCTGTCCTCTTACTTGTGCAAAGGAGTCATCCAATCCCATCAAGAAAGTGAGGACATACTCCTCTGAGGTAATCCTTCATTGCCTTGATTCCACCCAAGTACAAGGACATGATGGCTGATAATTTGTTAATTCATCCCATAGGGTCTTCAACCTAGTGAAGTAAACACTGATGGTATTTGTTCCTTGAGCTAGATTGATCAAGTCCTTCTTTAGTTGGAAGATCCTCGGCTTATTGGATTGGCCAAACCGTTCTTGTAGATCATCCCATACTTCCTTTGCCGAGGAGTTGTACAGCACACTAAATCTCCTTCGAGACCGAATTGAGGATCCAAGAAATCACTATATTGTTGTTCCTTTTCCAAGATGTCACCTTGTTCTGATCGGCCGGCGCTGGTGGCTGAATCTCTCCGTTCACAAAGCCTTCTTTGTTCCTACCGATGAGGGCTATCATCATGGCTCTGCTCCATGTGGCGTAGTTTTCGCCGGTGAGCTGTTCGTGGACGAGAGGCTGGCCTGAAGTGTCGCTACTGTTCAGGTAATAGGGATCGTTTGTCAGTGCCATGGCCATGGAATTAGGTGCAGTCGATAGATCTGAATTTGGTGGAGCAGATGAATCTGAATCTGCCATTGTAGAGTATCTTCGCTATGGATGTTAGTTTTCTTGGATCTTGATAATTGCAGCTTGGAAAGTTGGCTCTGATACCATATCAAGAAAGGAGTTTTGTTTGTGTGTAGAGAGAAATCGTAAATAAAGTGTTTTCTTATTCAATACTTAAAAATGATACAATAGTGAATTATTTATACAAGGGAAAGAGCCGTTGATAAACGCGCTAAACAATAAACCCCGCTAAAACTGTAAACTCGCTAAATCACTTATAGAGTCGTTACTAACTAAGTCAACCCTTTTGATTTAAGAAAACAGCGCCAAAGTATAAAACGCTGCTCTAGATAAAAGAGCGCTCTAATGAAACAGTTAGCCGAAGACAGTTCACTGAAGCAGCTATGGTCTTTGTAGCTCAAGGTAGTGAATCCAATAGTTTGGTTGTCATTTGCTCATATGTGAGCTTTGTTCTCTACCCGATTACGATGTTACTGGAGAGACCAGACACACCTCATCAGGTGTGTTATTGTAGACATAGACCAAACACGCAATATATTTTATACTCATTAATCAGTTTTATGTTGTGGCGCCCCGCCATTTACTAACCTTTCTAACGTTATCTTACGTGACTAAATATAATATAAGGTAAACAATACGCGAAAATGCGTATTAAATTTTTCCTTTATATAAAGGAATTCATTATATACATACTCATAATATCGCTCCAACCCTATATACAAGGGAAGTGTATAAGTGCGAAGCAAAAGAAACCCTAACGCCCGGCCACACAGGTCGCATCCATGTACACACCACCCCCAAAAGTCGCTGGAAGCTTCAAAAGGTAAGCCTTGCCATCAAAAGCGATCACGTACCGTGGTCGCGTGCACCTACAACACATAAAGTAAGGGATGAGCTATAAAGCTCAGTAAGTAGGAATATGCAATGTCGTGAACGTGAAAACCCCACAAAGGCATCCGTGCCAATGCATCTCACACCTCGTAAATCCAACTCAATCTCATATCTCTCAGGGCCCTCGGCTAACTTGCTATGCACCATAAAGAGCTCTAATCCAACATGGATAAACGTGGCAGCGACCTACGCTGGGTAGCCTACGCTAGGTTTCCCTAGGTCGCACCCTCCCAGGTCGTCCCCTCTGCCCTGCGGTAGCCCACGCTGGTAGCCTACGCTGGTTAGCCTACGTTAGGGTTCCCCCCCCCCCCTAGGTCGCTCCTTCCCAGGTCGCACCCTCCAGGTCGCATCCCTCCGCTATCAGGGCATCAGCCTAAATAAAATAAACAGGGTAGAAGCCCAAATAAACATATAATATTATCGACGACGCACCACGCCGTCATGGTGCCATAGAAGTAGCCCTGACTCAACTGCGAGTCGACATCAAATGCCTATATCGGCAAATATCATTCGCCCTCAGGCGATAAAACCCCAAGTGTCTCGTGCATGCATATGAATATGCAACGTGAATTAATATCGTAAACATTTATCATGCAAAAGCATGTCAAATAATTCACGTAATAATATAAACACTCAAGCACATAGTCACGTAATTCAAGCACATACAAATAAATTATGTGTTGTAGTTGAAATTCCCACTTACCTAGTATCCTTAGATATTAGCTTATCAGTAAGTCGCTAATCTTCAAACCCTAGATATAGGAACATATAAAAATTAGGGTTTGTTAATCTAATTTTAATTTCACGAAATTGGCTTAATTTGAAAACCCTAGTTTTGACTTATAAATTTCGAAACCCTAAATTTAGAACTTTAACCTAAACTGAAGATTACTATCTTAGATATAGATCTCGATATTGTTATCACTTGTACACATTAGATCTCGAAAAATACTCCTCAATATAGCATATAGGATCTCGATGTCTTCATTAGAATAGATCTCGAGTTTTATATAATATTATAAGCTAAATGTCGAGAGATGTATCAATATTAAATAAGATGTCGAGCTCTTATAACTGAATGTCGATATTAATTTTCAATACAGATCTCGACATGATTTAACACAGGTTCGATATTAAATAATGCCTAATGATTTCGACATGCTTGTCAATATAAATCTCGACATCAGTTTAGCATAAATCTCGATATTCCATATACCTTTCGAGATTGTACATATATATATATCTATATATATACACTTTGGGACATCAATAATAACATGAATCTCGACAATTGTAAATAAAGATCTCGGTACATACATCTTGATATACCATATAAGATGTCGAGTTTCATTCCAAGCTTTATAACTTAAATGTCGAGATGTTTTATAAGGGTTTTGATATTAATATTAGAGATAGCTCTCGACATTATTCCCACCGATTTACATGGTTTCGAGATTTCTAACAAGCACACAGTTTCTCGAGATTCATCCTCAAGTACATCAGAACTAATAATTTTGCTAGTTTGAACATCCGAGATTTATCTTAACACTGAAAAGAATCCTAAAGCACTTAAACACCTAAACTTCAATCAAAAGATGGGTTTTCAAGAACAATTTAAATGTCATACAAACTTTGAAAACCCCAAAATCAGTCGTTAAAAACCCTAGTTCCTTCCATATTAATACTTAACAACTTTCTTTCTTTTCATACGTGTTAATATATAAGGCAAATATGTAAAATCAATGCAATAATCTACCTTTCTCTTTGACGAATTCTGCTCAAATTTTGATTCAACTTCTTCCTTCCTTCCTATTTGTACTTTCAGTAGTTCTTCCTTAATAATATGTAACTTGGTTTATGATTTCTCTTCTTACTTGTTTGTTAATTACGTGTGGAGTAATATAAATGACATTGATAGTTTTCACTTAGTCCTTATCCTAATTTTCCTTGCGTGCTATAGTAGTTAAATGATGTTACTTACTTACTTACTTCATTCATACTCATCTCTTTCCCAAGTAATAGACCTTACAATATTAATTTTACTTGTTCTCTCCTTTTGCTAAATTGTCGAGTCATGTGTAAATATGACGTCCTCATCCCTACATGAAATGCTCAATATATTATTATGCATATTTCCGTATAGCTAAGTAGTCGAACCATTTTTTTAATTTCCTAAGTCCTTATTCTTTAAATTAATAAACCTCATAATATTATTAATAAATCGTACCCACCTATTTAAATTTTCAAGTTTGCAAATTTAATCTTGCCTCCTTCGAATTCTATTCCTACTAAGTCATATTTTCCAAAACGTGATATCAACACTATATATTAAATTAACTTGTTTTTAGGTTAGCATGCCACATACTAGAAACCCTAAAATCAATAACTAACCTAATTTCAATTAATTCCTCTACTTGGTTAGTAACCTTAATAGCATCCAATTTGAAATCATATTGACACATAAAATCGTAAAATACGTCTCATGCAGTCACGTAAGTCATATAATAAGTATGCGTATTTATTGGCCGACTTACTTACGGGACTCGGGTATTACATATGTAAACTTTACTGATTTCAATTCTCCCAATTATAAGCCCAGTCGCGAAACAAAGAATAAAGAAATTGAAACGAGGCAAACTATATTAGTATATATCTGTTTGTAACAAGCTCCAATGATCAAATCGATATCATATCTCATATTTTTTACGTACTGATAAGAATTATTTTTTCGTATGCAATATGATACACGCAATGAGCCAGAGGATTCAATCCGCTTCACGACATTTTGGCCCAAAGCTCGTTTTGAGCTCACAAGAATAAATATATCGGCCCAAATTGTTGCATTTTTCTTTTAATGGGCCGTTGTTAGTGAGCCCATTAAAGACCATAATAAACGTGCTTTACGAGTTGGCCAGCCCACATTTGGCCCATTTAAATGTTTGTGCCGGCCCATAGTAGGCCCATTTACAGGAACCTTGCCTAGTAGGCTAGTAGTCAGTCGCTCAAACTAAAACCAAACACGTGGCGCTTAATGCTCGCATTAAATTCCTCATTTTCATGCAGCAAAGGACACGTCAAAGCCCTAACCCATACCTCTTCAATGTTATCACCACAAATCACAACCAACTACTCCAGTTCCCCATACATAAAAATTCGAACACGCTCCAAAAACCTAATTTATAATCCATTATTACATCAACGGCAACGAAAATGGTAAAGCTCGCATCGGCTAGGGAGACAAGGGCCTATGGCCCAAGGCTGTCCCGCAATAGGCTCGAGTACATCAACGCCGGCCTCTACGTCTTCGCCACCGTCTTGCTGACGTGTGGATTCGCCGCTCAGTTCTCCGGCGAGCCGAAATCGGGCCTCGTGGTTCTTCTGATGGGATATCTCATCATCGCGGCGGTGAACGTCCACGACCTCATAGCCCACTTGTCTGCGATCGATTATAGGCTGTCTTTGGTGGGCTACGATCTTCAGTTAGGGCTCGTTGAGTTCGCCGTTCCTTTGGTTTACGGCCTTGGGACAGTCTTCTTCTTCGTGGCCACGCTTTTCCTTTTCATTCAGGCGGAGAACGGCGGCGCCGGCAGAAACCCTAATAGGCGAGAACGGTCGGCTTTGAGCATGTTCGTAGCTGGCTCGTTTCTTTGGCTTTTGGGTTCGATTCACAACGTTTGCCAAGTGTACGAAAGAGCAGATGCGCATGTCCAAATCTTACAAGAAACAGTTTTGATCCCATTCTTGATATCGAGTTCGTTGTTCCTCGTCGGCTCGATCATCAACGGCCGAGAACAAGCCGCCGCCGCCGGCGAAGCCCACCACCATGGCTTCGAACCTCTGGTAAAAAAAAGCTGCTAGCTAGTTAAACCTTCAGCTAATTTTTCGTAGAAATGATGTGTGAATGTTATTGCAGGGAAACACTTGGGTATGGGTAAGTATGGTGGGGAGTTTGATACTATTTCTCGGGGGTTTGGCGAACGTTGTAAGGGTTTTTAAGATGCAGCAAGGAAATGGGTTGAGGCTTGAGAAACTGAGAGGTGGGGCCCAAGAAAGGTTGGTTCAGGCGAGGGAAGGTTTAACGCCGTTGATCGTCGGCGGCGGAGAGCAGAGAAGGCCGTTGGTCGACGCTGAGGAAGGTCAAAGCAGTGGATCTGTACTTCAAAGTCAGACACGAAACGATGATGTTATTAGAGAAGATCGTCGTCCAAAGAGTGCCCCACTTGAGACGCCGTACAAAGATGTTCTTGTCCGTGATCAATTGCAGTCTTAATCAATACTTTGTTTTCAACTCTCACGGCACATATATTGCAATAATCTTTGGTATTATTTGTTCTTTATGAATATTCTGAAACTAGCTGATGATGTAAAACCAAGGAGTTAAGTGGACAGGAGACTTTAATACCAATTAATAACGCATGTAATAATGCGCACGCGAACAACAAAAGGTAACCGATATTAATGATAAAAAGTGTGAGTAAACAACAACAAATTAAAAGCTAAATTAAAAACTGTACATAGGTATATATATTTTTGAATTAACAGATATTCCTCAGATCCACGAAATGACACTTATGTTGTCTCGACTTCCTCTAGCCACGGCCAACACCGCCGCTGCTTCGCTGCAACAACCAAACCCTATTATATTATTATTAATAATAATATTATTATTATTATTATAGCAAAAGGGATGTGATGTATTGCCTTGTCCAAACAACGCCTTACAGCGTGGCAAGCAAATTCGTTGGAAACGACGTCCCATAAGCCATCGCTGGCCAAGATTAAGAACTCATCGTCTTTGTTTCTCTTCACTACTTTAACTTCAGGTTCTGTCGTTACGAATGGCTTTAGATATCGATCGCCTGCAATAATCATAATGGGATTGGGTTTATTACATTATTAAAATATGTTTCAGTTATTATTTAGTTAATTAATTACCTATTGATCTTGAAATGGCGAGCACGCCTGACACTCTATGTCCATTCCAATCGATCACGTTGCCGCCCAAAGCTTCGATTCTCTCCAACTCGTCAGGTCTTTCAGGCTGTATTTATTACATATTATATATATATGTGAAAAAGAAAAAGTATAGATAATAAAAAGAAAGGGTATATTACGTTTCAGACCCCAAAAACGTTTTAAAATAGGATTCAGGCACTGTCAGAAAAACATTAGTTTAAAGGACCCAATTTTCGTAAAATTTAGAGATAAGTATCTAAATTTACACAAGTGTTATAAAGTGTATATGAACTGGTCGGATGATCGCTTTGTGTTATTTCAGAACAATGAAGTGTCCTGCAGAACAATGAAGTGGTACTGCAGAAATCGGATCCGTAAAGCTAAATTTTTTCCTGACAGGACCTGAATTCTAAATTAAGGCCCTGACAGGCCTGAACGAAAATTGCCCCTAAAAAGAATGCAGATGAAAATAATAAATAACTCTCTTCTGAGTTCCGACCAACTTATGATCATCGGACAACTGCAAAACCCCACCCCCACCCCCCCCCCCCCCCGGCGACCCATCACCGCCCTAGAATCACCACAGTTGGCCACCACCACCTCCTTCGGCCCAACCACAGCGACCACCGCCGTGGGACCGGTCATCTCCACCGACTTTCCCAAGTCACTATTCACCTCATCATCCATCCTCAGAAACCCTTCCACCATAACCTTTTCCCTGTCCACCGTTGAAGCAACACAACCACCGTATAACTCCCCTGCCGCCGTAGCCACCAATTCGTGAAGCCTTTTCCCACACGCGCACGCCACGCGCCACCCACCGTGGCCGTCGTACACTCCAAAAAAATCGTACATCTTCTTTCCCCCATTAGTTGTGATGTCATTCAAAAACCCTTGTTTTACGGTTACGTAATCCTCCATCTCTCTTCGCCGGCCGATCACTGATGCCTAACCATGAGTGATGCACGGAACTTCATCTCCTTTTTCTTTTATATTCGTTTCGTTCTTTTCCCTCACCTCCTTAATAGCTATTGAGTCAAAAAATCGAGCTGCTCCCACCTCGAATTTCATATTTTTCTTCAAACACGAAACGTCGTCGTCATCCACTTTCTCCGGTGAGGATGACGTGGGCCGCTGGATTTGGCCGGCTGAGAGCAATTTTGTCCGCCGAATCTCCCTTCTCCTCCGGCGGAAGTCCTTCCCTTTATTGTTCAACTCGCTTTCTTTTTCGAGTCCTATACCACTGTTTAGATTTTTTTGACACGCTCGAATACTAGCAAGTGTACTAGGTCATGCAAGTAGTATAAAATGAATAAGTCCAAGTATCGATCCATGAGGACAGCTCGATTAATGTTAAGAATTATTCTAAAATTTAATTTAAACTAAAGCGAATTTTATATAAGGTGTTTTTATGATTTTTTATATTTAAAAATAATCGAACTAGATAAAAGCGCACAACAAAAGCAAATAGACGATTGACGAAAATGTGATCGATCATAAGCCGCATGCTCGGTACGAATTATTCCTATGTTTCACGCAATCAATCATAAATAACCAAAACGAATCTCAGTCAAGGTAGAATTTCCTAAAATAATCGCTACTCGTTTGTCCCGCAATAACGATCCTATGAGATAGAAAACCAATCCCTACATGTCTGTATGAATGTAGTTTCTACGCACGCATTCAATATTTATGAAATTTCTCGAGTTTAAACGCTTCTGGCGCCTAATATCTCAGAAACCACACTTACGAAATCGAATTCCATTTCTTGTCGGTTTAACGTCGTGGTGCTCTATATTTTATCGTTCTAGCCGGTCTAATCACTTTGCCCGTCTCATAAACCAATCAAGTATCGTGCATATGTTGATCAGAACACGCAAGCATTAAACTCAAACATAAAACACATAACTCGACTCATACGATTAATTACGATACGAATAACATTAAGACGAACTCATAATCCGGCGTCGCATGGCCTAAATCACATAATATTTTACGCTAGCTTATTAAAATACGAAAACAACGACGATTTAAAGGAAACCATCGTTGCGAACGTCTAGATGAAAGTACAAAATTCGTCCCTTACGATACACGAGTCGTTACTCGTCGCCCGGTGTCTCACGCCGTGTGAGCGAGCAACGCCTTCCTATCGTCCTTTTGGCTGGCTGCAAAAATTCGTCTACGATGGTCTTCGGCTCTCTCTTCCGATCTCAGCCGTGGGTGTTGCGAGAGGTGGCTGCTTCGTGGGTGAAGTGTGCGTGGGATTAACTCACTAAGAGATGCCTGCTTTTTCTTTGTAATGGCCTTAGCTCCCACTTTCTATGTGCACGTCCTTCTCTACCTTGTATGCGTTGCTCTCTCAGATAAATAATACATGCATGCAGACAAAAATATTAATGAGTAGCCCTTTTTTTTCCATGTTGAGCAGCCCAAATTGCGTTTTGTCTTAGCCAAACCACGCGTGCATGAGCTGTTGGCGTGGCAGCGGACCCGGTCGAATAATATTGCGGCTAATATTTGGGTAATTAAAGATAAATTGTGGACACCGAGATTTAACGTGGAAAACCCCCAAACAAATCGGGATAAAAACCACGGGCAAGGAAGAAGAATCCACTATAGGAGAAATATAGGAGTTACAACCTCTCGTACTACAAAGGAAAAAACCCTCAATATCTCTCTTTATAGTCGGAGAAAATACCCGACAAACTCTCTATTATTTTCCCTCTATTTTTCTCATGCTGATCTCTCTGTCTTTTTATTCTATCTGTGGGATGCCTTCATCGTTTGGTGCTCATGGCCTATTTATAGGCATTATATCTTGAGCAAATGAGGTAAGCTTACCTCATTTATTAATGTGAACAAATGAATAATATCAAGCTACACCTTTTTGATTACGGCTCCCATGTGAAGGTATTGAAGAATTCATTTTGGAATTCTTTTCTAAGCCGATAACTCTGACATTAGCTACACTTTTTCAAACTTCCCAAGCATGACTTGTATTTGTTTGATTCTTCAACTCCTTTGTCTAATATGATAATGATGCCAAACTTATTTAATTGTTCAAGCCGTTCACTTCTTCTTGATGGTCCCTTCACTTTCAATCATATTGATATGGACTAAAACTAGATGGGCCTGAAAAATCAGAAAAGGCCCGTTAGGCCCGTTGGAAAATAGTTAATACTTAGTAAATAATGATAAATAATAGAGATAGGGACCTTCAGGGACCTCCGATAGGTAGTTGGCGACCCCCAAGAAGAAGAAAGCTTCCTTAGTACGCTTCCAGGTGAAAAGACAGGTAAGAGGTGAGAAAAAGCTGCTTCTGACAGGACTGCAAAAGCTGCGCAGCACATTGTCCCAGAGGGTCATATCACCAGGGATCTCGGGATGTACCTTCAGGCAATATCCAGGAGCTTCTATAAAAGGGGGGACTTAGCCATTTTCTTCAGGATCATCATTCCACATACGAAAAAGACTCCATATTTTCTCTCTGTTAGCATACCAAACAGTTTCTTTTAGGTTTTCAATATTTGTGAGCGAAAGGAGCGATTTGAGTGTGTAACTTCCAAAAGTGATAAAGAAAACGTTGAATGACGTGGACGTAGGATTCTAAAGAATTCGAACCACCTAATCTCCTGTCTCTCTTTTTTACGTCTTTATTATGCCCCGTAAACGTCATATCACGTGCACAACTAGGTCCGCACCGCTCGCGGACCTCAAAATATCCATACCTCCCACTTTCTGTTACGTTCCCAACACGTGCCAATATGTCCCGGCACGTCCCCAACACGTCTCAATACGTCCCAGCACATCCCCAACACGTCCCCGACACGTCCCGACACGTCTCCAAACACATCCCTTTCAGTCTCTCACCAATAAGCACCTTACGCACACCCCAAAACTTTGTAATTCGAAATCTACCGCTATATAAATTTCCCGAACCACTTATAAATTTCGTTGATTGGGATAGCCCCATATCACATATAGTCTTTAATTGCTCTTGCTTGACTTTTTATCAAGGTTTAGTACGTTGGCTTCCTTTTCCTTTTATTGCTCCTTTTATTGTTCATTTCGGTTCAATATCTGCCAAACACGAAATATGCATGCAGCATAATAATTCCGAGTATATTATTGTATATATTGATCAAAAGTATACTCTTACGGGGCATATAAAATATATAAAATCATAACTTATCAATTTTGCAGCCGGCATCTTCCTTCCTTCGCCGTCGGAGATGGCTGACTGAGATCGTCGTCTATCTTCATTTACTACGCTTACCACTCAATCAAAGAGAGTCTACACGAAAACGCACGTCTGCGATGGTAATAACGAGGATGATGAGAGATGACTCATGAGCATGGAAAATAGAATCTTGAATCTCTTTGATGTTAACTAACCCATACAAGCGAAAGATATACATCAGATGGTTTTATTTATAGCCTATGAATAAATAATAAATTCTTTCATGAAGAAAATCAAGGTGATTAATTCGTATTTCGACACTTATACCTCTTACGCGGCCAAAAGAGTTTAACGCGTGGGATGGCGGTCTAAGTGTTTGTTTGTACACATGTTGCTTTGTTTTATTAATGGACTAAGACACGTGGCATTAAGGCTTGAAAATGGTGATTCGGCTTTATTGGACGATGTGGGTCCCACGTGTAATATAGGACGATGTCTACGTGGCGCGTCCCTGGACACGCGCGTGTATGTCCCAACTACGAAATTTACGACATATACCCTTTGCTTTTGTTTTGGTGAATGATAATTTAAAAAAGAAACGAATGAATTTTCATATGATTATATAAGAAAAGGTTGTCCCGAAGAATATCTTCGTATGAATCTCACTTCAATTCCATGATTATTGTAGTTTGTATAAATTTTATTTAGTACATTCAGACAATGGGGGAATACCTATAAATTGCACTAAATGTGAGGCAAATCTGCGTTTCTAATAAGGTGTGGATTGGATCTGTTAGGCCAGCCGCCCATGAGGGCAGCTGTAAAGATAATAATAAAATAATATTATATATATATAATATTATTTTATTTATATAAAGAAAAAAAAAAGAAAAAACTTAAGATAAGAAATGAGCGGCCCATATCAACTGGCGACGCGGCGGATTTCTGGCCACCGGTTTCAAGCGGTCCAGAATTGAGCGATGTGGCGGATTCCTGACCACCGGTTTCGAGCGGTCCAGAAGAGCTGAAGATATCTAAAAATAGGCTGATAATGTAACATCTCGTCCCATACCGGGTGTCACTGTAGTATCGGTCCCTAGCGGGACCAGTGGGGTTGGGCCCACCACACTCCGACTGATAGTCTGGCCCCGCTGTACCACCATTTAACCTTTCAGCGTGCTTCGTCCTCGCTCACACGCACCCTGGGCAAACTTCCCAGGGGGTCACCCATCCCAAGATTACCACAAGTCAAGCACGCTTAACTTTGAAGTTCTTATTGATGGACTCCCGAAAAGGTAGGTCGACCTTGGTGATATGAGTAGTACTATCAATTATCTTATACGATTCTTAGCCTGACACGCCCATACAATGCCAGTCTCAGGATCTCCTCTCATTCGCGTGTCTGGTCGGTTCGTTCATGTACCCCTTCGCCTAGAAGCCTGCCAGGAGCCGCTCATTGTCCGTGCACCCTGGCACCGGCGATCACTCCCCACCCTCTTCGGCCCCGGGCGTCACAGATAATTCTTCAGTTATAATCACCCCAAATGATAGTCTAGAGCGAGAGAGATCTGAGAGTGAGAGATAAAAGATACCCCACCTTCCGGTGGATAAGGGTGAGAGCGGGTGCAGTTTTACTGTGGTAATTGAGGATGGGTACAAAAACATTACCCAGGTGGGTAAGGGGTCTCGGGTTTAAACACGAGCGTTATTTTGTACGGTGTAATATTTTCAAATATAGTAAAACTATTGTCTCTCCGTGGGTGTAGGCAGTATTGGTCGAATCACGTAAAAATCTCGGTGTTTTTCTCGTGTCATTTCGGCTTTAAATAATATCCCGATAAATTGTCGCGGGATCCAAATACACTACCGTCGGCCCGAAATTAAATATTACCGCTCAAACCCAACAAGTGGTATCAGAGCCAAACCCTGCTGGTATTCTGAGTATGCTCTGTAGTTGCAGCTGTGTCTGATCTTCCACATCAGAAAAGATATCAGAAGGGAACTTCGATCGGGGGGAGCCAGTGTCAGCGCGAGGATCAACGAGGTGATGCCTTGTGCTGAAAAAATGATGGTACAAGATGGTTATTGTTGATGGTATGCTCGGTGTGGGCGGAGCTTGTGCGACGATGAGTTTTGGCGAGCTATGGTAATAGTGCTGTGAGGCAAGTCGCTAGCCTTTCCTGGGAATTATCTGATCAGTACTATTTGGACCGGATTGTTGAACCTCTGCAAGGATAATAGCGACGGATGACAGCAATTTCCGACAATATGCTAGTGCGGGAGGTTTCACTCTGTCACAGAAAAGAGTGAAGGGTGTGCTCATTTGTCAAGGCTGGGGTGATAAACTTTGATGAGAGACGAGGAAAAGTCGGAGTAAATGACGAAAATTTTGGGATCAAGATGTGTCAATAGAGGAAGAAGTAAGGCCCATTTACTTCTTACCTCTCTTCCTGATTCGAATGATAATTTGGTCAGAACAATCTGGTACGAGCCAGTGAAGGCAGTGGATGGTGGAGTCAACTCTTTTGGAGAGGAGGCGGCCAAATTATGATGATAGTCGGGCGTTGGCTACACACGGAGAGAGTCGTAGAGGAAGGTGACGCGCCAGGGGATTTGGAGACAGCAGCAGGTCCAAATCCAGGTGGCGGGAAGGGCAAGTGATGCTATATGTGTGGTGAGCCGGGACACATCAGGAGAAATTGTCCGACTTGGAGGAAGAAGGACAAGCGGCTAGGAAAATTCCACAATGGAGGTAGCACACGGTTTATCTTAGAGACGTTCTCACAGTCTCTAATGATGGCGCTCGTTCTCATGAAGAAGGATATTAAATTCTGGGTTTGCTCCAAGAGAATATTTTGATGCGTTCGGAAAAATGCGAACGGTTTTTTCGAACTCCATGGGCCGATGTATATCATTGTGTTGTTCGATGTATTGGAACGGGGAAGATCAAAATGGTTGATGGAGCGGTACACATTTTGGGTGGTGTGACGTTGTCTCAAAATTGCATAGAACTTAATATTCTTGAGCCAGTCAGATTCCAGGGCTATGGGGTTTTCATAGCAGGGGGAGTTTGAAAAATCATACATGGCGGAAAAGGTCCTACTAGAGGAGAAGAGTGCAAAGGTTTGTATCGTCTGGACGTGAGTATGGTATATAATACTCAGACTTCGATGGGTTTACAAAAATCATGCGCACGTGGTGGTAAGGCAGACGATGGTGAGAAGGGAAGTCATGCTGGAGAAGGGGTTACATCGAAGTCTCTCTTCAGAATCGACGGGTAGAGTCGGTTCGACAGCTGCACATAGGATTGGCCGCGGGTGAATCGAGTGGGTAGGACCTGAATTCTTCATTCGGATATCGTTACGAATGGGTTACAGATAGACTCGTTGGGATGAGTGCTTGACGGTGCTGAAGGCGATGCTCGGATAGGTGTCAAATGCGGATGGCGGGGGAGAATTTTTAGGTCAGCTGCCCACGAGGGCAGCTGTAAAGATAATAATAAAATAATATTATATAATATTATAATATTATTTTATTTAAATAAAGATAAAAAGAAAAACTTAAGATAAGAAATGAGCGGCCCATATCAACTGGCGACGCGACGGATTTCTGGTCACCGGTTTCGAGCGGTCCGGAAGAGCTGAAGATAGCTATAAATAGGCTGAATTCTTCAGTTATAATCACCCCAAATGAGAGTCTAGAGCGAGAGAGATTTGAGAGTGAGAGATAAAAGATAATCCACCTTCGGGTGGATAAGGTGAGAGCGGGTGCAGTTTTACTGTGGTAATTGAGGGTGGGTACAAAACATTACCCAGGTGGGTAAGGGCTCTCGGGTTTTGTGTTTAAACACGAGCGTTATTTTGTACGGTGTAATATTTTCAAATATAGTAAAACTATTGTCTCTCCGTGGATGTAGGCAGTATTGGCCGAACCACGTAAAAATCTCGGTGTTTTTCTCGTGTCATTTCGGCTTTAATTAATATCCCGATAAATTGTCGCGGGGTCGAAATACACTACCGCCGCCCCGAAATTAAATATTACCGCTCAACCCCAACAGGATCATCAGTCCAAGTGCATTGAATTGCATATTTGCGTGGCAATCGACTTTCTTTTTCTTGCTTGAGACATTGTTTCTGCATCATTATCATTATTCATGTCATTGAAAATCGAATAATTGGCGTGTTTCCATTTAAGGCTAGGTGGTCGTGACGGCTTTTGTCTCTTTTATTACCGATATTGTACATTCTATGCATTTTTAGCTTCTTAGGTTTGGTTGATATTTTTATGTACACATAAAGATCTGTTCCAACCCAAATCCAAAATCCCATGCATATAAATATCGGTCTCCGATATAGGAATGAGCCTGACAATAATCGGCCTACTCTTTAACAATAATCTGCATCTTTATATTATTCTTCCCAAAATTTTGACATACAAAAATTAGTATAAGCCTTACTAATAGAGAGGGTAACACAGTGCAGAAGGCTCGGGCCCCATATTTTCCAAGAAAAGGGCATTCAGCGCCTCGGGATAATTCGAGTGCCCTTTTCACCCATAATCTTAAAACCCATTTATTTTAATATTTACAAAATACCAAACCAAAATCGGGCTTTCGTTCATTCGGACTCGGGCTCGGGCCCTTGCATTCGTTTGCACTTCCGCGGTTCCGCCTCAAATATCTGAGTCTTCGATTTCTGTTCGCGCCACAAAGCTCGGAAAAGCCAGCGTTATATCCCTATATATATTATATGTGCCGTTTATTGCATTGAGTACACGTAGTGTTTTAACAACCTTGATACTATGTATTGTTGGGGAAGAAAACATTATTATTACCCACATGAACAATGCATAAGTCATATACGTTTCTATTCTAACTATTCCGAGATCAATGGAATAATGCGACATATTATGAATTGATTAATGGTTTGTCAGAACTTACTTTAAGTACGGAAGAGTCATGTTTTTAATGAGGGATGGATTTTTCGATACGAATTCTTTCCATTCTTCTTGGTCGATTCTGCCGTCGCCTTTCGTATCCGCGTCGCGAAATGTCTGTATATTAATTTTATGCAAACTTGGAGGTCACGTTTATATGTAAAATGTATGTACTATTTATAGACTCCCTTTTTTTTCAATGAAATAAGTATGTATATTTATTACCTTGTTGACGATCATTTCTACTACTTCATCGGAGAGTACGAGGTTGGATTCACGAAGCAGTGCCACGACCATCTCCTTAAGCTGTGCGAGATGATTAAATTCGTTACAAGATGGAAAATAAAAAAATAAATAAAACATGAGGTCTTTACACATAAATACCCATTTATATAAAAAAAAATTCGCAAATCAGACCCTGTCAGATTCTTTTTATATGCAGGTATCTGTCAGAATAAATTTTTTGCAGATTGGTACACGTTCCGCCGCAAGTACGTCATCAGGGGCGGACCCACGTAGGGGCTCGGGGGTGCCGTTGACCCCCCGGCCATTGTCCACTTAAGTATATTATATGCATTAAAATTTTTGAAAATCGCCTCTAGTCCAGTGGTTACTGCAGTTGCTGTGAAGTCATCACGTCTAAATGGCCTGAGTTCGAATCTGCTGGAGCTTTTTTGTTTCATTTTTATATATTTAGATGGGCTGTGGGCTGGGACTCTGGCTGGGCTTGACCCCCCAGTCATATCAGGCTGGGTCCGCCCCTGTACGTCATAGAACACATCTAGGTACCATATGAAAACATATACGTAATACAGTGAGAAAATGGTACATCATAAAACACACATTAAGGTACCATATAAACAGTATATAGGTACCATATGTGGGTACCATATATACGCGTTACATGGTACTTAATAAACATACAGAAAGGTACGTCAAGGCTGGAAAAATGGTACACACAATCGAACGGATACTTATATGAACATTTTTCTGACAGCGGGTCTGACTTGCAAAAATTTATGTAATTAAATAGGTGTTTTTCTGTAGATACACCTCATAAAACATTACTGAAAATAATAGTTAGAAGAATCAATATTCATAATACGTTTCGTTACCTCTTCCCATTCTATAAAACCCGTGCCCCTGAGATCGTACAGTCTAAATGCAACTGCCGAAGAAAAAGAACAATATATGTTTTATATCCTCTTAGTGAAAAAATGATATAAAGGACAAAACAAATATATATTAACAAGATATTATATAATCGAGTTTTTTCGTACATGCAATTTTGTCGGGAACTGGGGCATTGGGATGAAACACTACCAATGATCGGACAAACTCGCCAAACTCAATCACTCCATTGCGTTTGTAATCGAACAAGTCAAATATCTGCGGTGCCAATGTATTATAATTTCCATTTTTATTTATTTTGCCATAGCATCTTTGTTTTACTTGGGTGGAAAGAAAGAAAGAACTATATGTGTGTACTAAAACTAACCCTGTCGGCAAATAGATTCCTCTTGTTTTGATTGCGAAACAGTGCTAGTTGAAACTCTTCCTGGATGATTTTTGCGGACAAGTTAAAATTCGAATTCATAAGTCCAAGAATCAAATAAATAAATCATACAAATTACACACACATAAACGTAGTATACAAAATGTATATTATATAAGTACCTTGTGAATGAGTCCATCATCAATAATTGAGGTGCTTATTTTCATAAACAATTGGTATAAAGCCTCTACCTCACCCACCGTGACTGCAAACAATCACCAACATATCAGAAAATAAGTATTTATAGTTAGGACAGAATGTAATAAGATTAAATATAACTTAAGGACGACTAATATGCTCACAAGGGGTCTCTGAAGCAAGAAGAGTAGGATCCTCATAACCAGGAACTTTCCTCGAGGATTTGGAGTAAAAGCAGCCCATCTATGGAGGACGTAATATAATGAATATTCCTAACTTATATACATAATAGTGGGGACATTGAATGTACAAAAAAAAAATAGTGTAGAGGATTATTATAATCAAAGAGACAGTTGTAATGAGTCAGACATTTAGGCTTATTATTGGGGTTCCAATTCGTTGTTAGATATGTCCAAAAGCAACAGTATATGTTTGATGACGAAAAGTGCAAATGGCAGTGAAGTTTTACCATCAGCCAAGGAGCTAAAATCAGAGATAGACTCAACCAAGAGACGCATCATATAAGGGTTTCAATAGAACAAAAATACCCTATTGGCGAAGTATATTATACAGTATTCTTCTTTAGCAGCGAAAAAGAACCCCCAAAATCTAATATTATATTGTGGATTTTATGAAAGGCGTATGCGCAAGAGGATGTCAGTTTCGTAAGAAGAAAAAGGAATCATAAACACACGCCGACACGCAGATAAAAGCAAATAAACGTTAGAGATGCGAATAAGAAAAATAAAATAAGAAGGAGAGATCAGATAATATAGTTAACATATAAATATACTTACACGTATAAACGCCAGAAAATGGTTGAGAAAAGCAGTTGGGAGATAAACGATAAGAAGCTGTGACTTTGTGAGGCTGCTGCTGCTTGTATAAACTTGTTCAATGGTTTTCGTGCATTCAAAGCGTGTGCGTGGCATTTATATACTCATATATATTTATATAATATATAATACATATATGAGGAATTTTATGGTGCTCATCAGTGGACACCTATTGATTTGGCACCGATTCGTACCATGTCAACTGCCAACATCGATATTTGATGTTATATCGTTTTAATTAACACATTTTATGTGCATTGATCAACATCTCATAAGGATTTGTGCACATGACTTATTGGTGAGCTCTGATATCATGTTAAATAGTAAACTGGTCAACGGTGTCAACCATGTAACATAAGTTAGGACATGTCCATGTTTGACAGGTTTATATTTTGATGCAACGTAGCTCTGTTAGATTATCGACACGGTGTCTAAATTTGATTTTTGATGATATGTGAATAATAGAAATGAATTTGAATGATCGCGGTGGATTGATAGAATTAGTATTTTCAGCACATCCTATATGTCTGCAATTCAATTATAATTGGTTAGTAATGATTGTATAATTTCAAGACATCATAATAAAATTATAGACATTAAATAGCAATTATATAAATGATTTAACTGCAACTAAAGACACAAATGACATACCAATTACATGAGCCAGTTACTTTAATGCCTCGACTCTTACTGTAATAGAAGATAGACAGATAACTCGCTCGACTCTTACTATAATAGAAGATAGACAGATAACTCGATAAATTACCATTATCATTTAAGAGCTTAGCGCATATATACAACTCTGTTTTAATCGTTTGAATAGTTCGATTGTTCCTTTAATGATTATTTATTGCATTATTACGTACTGCGTTGTCAGGTGATTTGTCATGTACATAAGCAAAAGAATTGTTTATTCCAATTGTCATTGTTTGAGCCATAACTATTTATTACGTGCAAAGTTTGACTTTGTACAGTTCTTTTTTCCTTTTTCTGATCTTAGTAATTTCCTGATCAGCTATTCTACTTCATATTTTCAAAATCAATGCTAAGTTAAAACCAGAAACTTCATCTACAAATCTAGAAACTATTCAAAACTCAAATATTTGTCATAAATGTCTTGTGTCACGTTTAGTTGTTGATAGTCAAAACTCAAATATTTGTCATAAATGTCTTGTGTCACGTTTAGTTGTTGATAGTCAACTCACCTATGTATCAACCTATAATCACAAGAAATAATAATAACAGAACAGTACCCAGAATTACGTATTCAAAACGTATGCATATTGAATCGTTAATTTCGTAGTACATCTCTTAGTAATAATGTGTTTTCGTCAATCGTCATATTGTATTAAAGCTTCATATATTAAAGATATATTCTTTATAGACGTCATCGTTGTAGAACAAATAAATATTTCCTATCCGTCTCTGAAAAATAGTGAAATCATTACGATATTTATGTTCATTTTTTTTTCCAAATTTGAATTTTTACTGCTATAATAAAATATCTCATTTCTTTATAATTTATAACTTTATATATTACTTATTTAAAGAGGTGTACGTATTACAATCAATGAGGACCATACATACCACCACCTAAACTCGTATCTACCTTCATTAATTAATTAGTTTATTATACATATCGTCTTGGAAGACTTTATCGCCCATAAAACATAGTGTCCATATCGCTACAGTTTCTCATCAATGAACGCAACTGATTATCATTATATTAAATTATTTATTTTTTAACTCGTCTTATTTAATGAAATGTCGGTGCCACGGCGAAAGTTTAATATATAGTGATTAAGACAAGAGATTTGTTTGACAATAAGAGAACACAAGGATGACACATGCAAAAAGCAACACCACTAACTTACTAATAGAAATAGTTATTTTTATATCATTGTTAATCTTGTATCTAAAGAATCAATCAGATCTTTTTCCATTTTTTTCGTTAAAAAAGAAAAGATGGGCACCCTTTTGTCCGGGCATTCTTGAACTAATTAAAAAAATGAGTACTTGTGATGTAAGTTCGGGGTTTATTTCGTTTTCTGTCGGCTTTTGTTATTTGTCGTGTTGCTCCTTGTGAGCCTTTGTTTTTCTACCGGATACTGTGTCACCGGAGAGATCCATTGGGCTATTTAGCCCCTGTATCTTTATTTATTAATGAAAGCTATCGTTTCCGAAAAAAAAAACGTCTTATCATCACTATCAAATGGGCTGTTGTTGAATAACTCCTAAAATTTCCTTTCTTTTTTCAGGCCAAAATGATTTTTTTTTAAAATCCTAATTCCTAACATATACATTTTTCTATTACTTTTGTCTCCGATGGTTTCATCATCAATCTTAGGAGTTCATGAATCAAGATTCTAATCAGAACTGGTTAGTGTAATAGAAATTGTTATAGATTTATTTGAAACGACAGAAGTACGGAGTAAAATAAATAAAATAAAGAATGAATATGTAAGGCCGAAAAGTCTTCAAAATTAGCCTGTCCTTTCCAAAATAAAGGGAGAATATTTTGTTTTTCAGCCTCGCATTTAAGCATGTGTTAGAAGATAATTACACTTTATATATGATGATTGGCCGAGACGGGTTCATTTTGATTTATTATTATTTTATCTTTATACGTGGTGATATTACACCTCATTACCGTACTAAACTGTAATACCGTACACCGTACCGAAATTTCGGTATCGAAAAAATCATACCAATATCATACCAAAATTTGATATACCTTAAATTTTGATACGGTATCATACCGAAATTTCGGTATGGTAACGGTATCATACTTTCTATACCATTCACACGGAGGGTTTTTTACCATGCGTGTCTCGTAACTCGTTAATTCGTAGTTTTCGAATTTTTAGTCAATTTAAACTCATTAGGCCCCAATAAGATGGATTATTAATACCAAATTTTCCAAAATAAAAAGATTATGATATCCCTCATTTATGAGATAATTATATATCGAGATAGTGTATTTTTCCATAGATACCACCTGCACCAGCTCGTGATATTACACCAAAAAGTTAAAAATACAATATAAACAAACAACAAAAATGGAAAAAACAAAAAGACAATAAAAACTATAAAAAAATTAGGTTCCACCGAGATTTGAACTCGGTTACTGGATTCAGAGTCCAATGTCCTAACCGCTAGACCATGGAACCAAGCTACGTACGGCTTTTGCCTAAAGAGTAATATAATTCATTGAGATAGATATTAGTGTAATTGATAGTTAAACCCAACACAAGCATATAACGAAATAAAATATACTTATAGTCATGGTTGAGGACCATATTATTATATTATATAAAACTTTCCTCTTCCATTGAAAATTGAGGTTTCTTTGATGGTGTTGGTAACGATACTCAGAGACGTAAAAATATTGTTCCACATCGCAAAACTAACATCACCCGACTCCATATATAAATTAAATAAACATATCTTCCTATCAGTAATTGATTTTACGACGAACCCTCAATTTAACGAAAGAAACTATAAAAGAAAATGAACGTCCCAGGAGAACAGAGAACTAGACGCGATCGAAAGTGGATAAGATCATTAGGCTGGCGATCTATTGCCATTGCTCTAAAGGGAGAGAGGGAGATAGCCGCTATGCTCATACAATCCTATTACATATAGGACTCGTTTCGTCCCCGTTCCCGTGGGGATTCCCGTCCCGCGGGGATTCCCCGCCCCGTCACTATTTTAAAAAATTCTATTTGTATTATTTTAATATTATTAAACTATATTTTAATCTTATTTAAATTATTTTGATATTAACCAAAGTATATTTTATTATTATTATTTATCTTATAATAATATTTGATATAATAAATAATATTTTAATTATTGGGACGGGGCCGGGATATCTCGGACGAAAAATATTCCCCCGTCCCCGCCCCGCGATGGTAGAATAGCGGGGATTCCCCCTCCTATTCGGGGCGGATCCCCGCGGGGACAGGTAATCTCCGCCCCATTGACAACCCTACTTGGGGCCAAGGGTCGGTTATTGTTGGATTCTGGGTGTCGGTCCAGATGTTGGATTGGAATCTGGTCGGCAGCAGAACATTAGCTGGAACGGTAAGTCGATGCGTGTATTGGATACACTGTTCGTAGGACGAAATCGCCCCGATATTCAGTGTTTCCGATTAACAACGATCGTCCCTAAGATACAGCGAATTCAGGGACTCGATATCTTTTCAGTCCAGAGGTTAGAACGTTTTGAATTTTCAGTCCAGAGGTCAGAATCTCATAGGTGTCAAACCTTTGGACTGCTTCGTCAAATGGAAGCTTCTCGACCCATCGGTTCATATCCTCGGGTCGGGCCGATTCAGTCTAACGGTCAGGTGCGCCCCATTGACCCGACGGGTCATGCCACCTCAGCTGCCCAGTCAGCGCTTACGCAACGCCACCTCATCCTTACCTATATGTAGAGGTGTCAAAACGGGCCGAGCCCGTCGGGTTGGCCCGCCCCGCCATGAAAAATAGGTGGGTTGGGCCAACCAATTCCCGGCCCGTTTAAAGGCGGGCCGAAACGAGCCAGCCCGTTTGGGTTGTGGGTTGAGGCGGGTCGGGGCGGGTCGGGGCGGGCTGGCCCGCCAATAATTATTATTTTTTTAATTTTTTATGTATATATATTATAAACATTTTTAATGCTAAATATTAATAAATAATATTTATTAGTGATTAATTATAAATAATTTAGTTAAGAATTTAATTTATAAATAATTTATTCGTTAATTATTCCAAAAAATATTATTAATTTAAGTATTATTTACAAAAAAAACACAAAAATTTAAAAAAAAAAATTAAAAAAAATTAAAAAAAATTATAGCGGGCTGGCCCGCCAACCCGCGGCGGGTCGGGGCGGGCTACTAGTTTAGTAGCCCGTTATGTTGGCGGGTTGGCCCGCCCCGCCCCGTTTAATGGCGGGTTGAGGCGGGGCGGGGCGGGTCGGGGCGGGCCGGCCCGTTTGACAACTCTACCTATATGCGCATCAGTGTGTCGAGAGAATTACGTAAATAGTGTTATTTTGATAATCAAATTACAAAACTAGTTGAGTTTTCAAGACTATTACAAAACTAATGAACTTTTCGAATTTTAACTCTCATTATTTTCATTTCCACCACAAAAATACATAAAAATACAAATTTTCACTATTATTATCCTAAACCAACATAAAAGTTGTTCATAATTATATTTTCACCCTACCATTTTAATATAAATATATTAATTAAGAAATAAATAAAAAGAAAATTAACTAACATGTAATCTAACCTACATTCCCATATGATTAAATAAACCAATAATTTATTCTTAAAAACATGCTTTTACTATTGTATAAATCAATCAATTAAATCAACAAAAAAAAATAAAAATCAAACAATCTCATAGTTACTTGGACAACGAGTGTTCTTGCTCATGGTAAACAATATCGTCCCTTTCGAGTTAATCATGCTAGTCAAACATATCATTCATTTGCGTGGTAAGTGATTAGTATACAAGATGTCACGTCACATGCAATGCAAGTATATTATTATTATATTATTATTGTTTTTGTTGTTGCCGTTCTTAATGCTAATAGATTAACATGAAATCGAATAGGATGATATTAACATGAAATAGATCGAAAGTCTTACAAGAAAGGTTCAAGGGTAATGTTAATAGTTGTGAAACTTTATAAGAAATTAATATTTTGTTAGACAACTATTATTTGAATATTTAGATTTGAGGATTATTATTTTGTTTTATTGTTATTTATTTATGCATTAATATTACTTTTCATATATTAAAGTCAAAGTAGTAGTAATAATAATAATACTATAGTTTAATGGAAAGTTGTTTCTTTTATTCACTTTAGAATTTATTCTATATAGGTTATTTTTTTGTAGTTAAAAAATAAATTGTGGTGAAATATATATTAGTAATTGTTTATTAACTTATAATAATAATTGTAAAAAATTGTAATTTCAAAAAGTTTTGTGGTGTAAAATGAAAAGAATAATAGTTAAAAAGTAAAAACTTGATTAATTTTGTAATGGTTTTAGAAACTCAACTAGTTTTGTAATTTGATTTTCAAAACAACACTATTTACGTAATTCTCTCTCAGTGTGTCACGTCATCCGAGCTACCGTGTCAACGTCGGAGCATAAATTTTGGCTCCTAATAACTCATATATACGCATCAGTGCGCCACGTCAGACGAGCTGTTGTGTCACCGCCGAAGCATAAATTTTGGCTCCTAATAGCTCCTAGCGACAGTGCGCCTATAAAGCGCCCATTGCGCACTCTGACGCGGGCTCGGTGCTCGTCGGTGCGAGACACCTCCTCGCACCCTAGCTATCATCAAAACCATATTGGTCCCAAGCCCTCTTGAGCCCATCCTCTAAGCAAGCCCATTTGACCTATTAAATTGAGCTTCCATATATAAGGTGATGGTTTATGTTTGGTCTAACAGATGTGGGACAATGATTCCTACATGGGTTTTCAAGGCCATTAAATGGGCTAAATACCAAAAAATTAATTTCTCATTCACCCGTCATCGTTGTTGAGCAAATTAATATTCGTTGTATTCCCCTCGAAACGCTCTCTGTGATTCTTTCATAAATTTCAGGTTTCGATGGACGATGGCTTTAATTAAAAATCGATCAGATTTGGCTTTTGGGCCCTATAGGCCCACTAAGCCCAAATCTAACAGTTATTGCCCATGATTAAATTTCATTATGTGGTTTATGCTGCTTTTCAAATTAAAACGGGCGATGTATTGTAAAGATGATGACTTTTTGAGATATCTATCAATGCCATGGAGTAATTTAATTCTTAATACTAAAACTAGCTAAAAATGGTTGTGGTGTTTGTGTCTGCAATTATCCAACCTAAATACTGTAATAAGGGATAGCAGGCGAAGAACAAACACCTACCTAATACCCTAAAAGCTACATAGCAGCATCAAGAAAATGACCTCGAAACTGCTTCTTCACCTTCGCCATCAATAATTATTATTCGCTCTATGGATTTCACATCCATGGATGACGTCGTCAAGCTCCCTCATTTCTGCTGCTTTTCACATTAATAAATCAACAATTTAAAAACAACCCACGTCATGGATTACGATATTCATCGTTCTTGAAAGACAAATTGCCAACCAATAAATCGGTACCTTTGGGCGATGGCAAAATATTGCTTGACTTGATGAGATATATATTTATTTTTATTCTCCATCTGTTTCTGCGAGACGTAGAGGTTTAATGCATGTTAGAAATGGGCGATGTTCCTAGGAGACAGAAAGTAGAATATGCTTAAGAGATGAAAGAGTTTTAACAAGATTATTCTCCTTAATAAGTGTTGAAATGAAAAAAAAAAGGAACAATATAATAATTAGATAAAACTAAACTTGACGCATTAAACTCCGCCGTCGTTTGCACGTGGTCCGAATTGTGACATTGTCTTAGTATTATTACTTACTACAGTACAGCTCTGTGGTTATATTTTTTAATTATTAAGGGATGATGATTGGTGTCGTCTTATGATAAATAGATTTCTTTGTTGGCGTGGCAGCGGACCCGGTCGAGTAATACCGCGGCTAATATTTGAGCAATTAAAAATAAAATCTGGACACCGAGATTTAACGTGGAAAACCCCCAAACAAATCGGGGTAAAAACCACGGGTAAGGAAGAAGAATTCACTATAGGGGAAATGTAGGAGTTACAACCTCTCGTATTACAAAGGAGAAAACCCTCAATATCTCTCTTTATAAGTCGGAGAAAATATCCGACAAACTCTCTATTATTTTTCCTCTATTTATTCTCTCTTCACTGATCCCTTTGGATTTCTTCTGTGGGATGCCCTTACCTTCGCTGGGATGTGCCCTGTTTATAACAACGATTTTGCTATGTGAACAAACCAAAAATTATTCAGCACACCAAAGGAATACTGCGCCACTTTTTCACGCGTTAGGAGCCTTTGACCATTTCAAAACCCATGTGGATTTATTAATATGTCGACAATCTCCCACTTGAAGATTTGATTGAGGATCAATCGGATCTTCACACCATTCTTTCTCCCTTACCTTTCATGTTGCTTATGTTTCCGCTAGGCCACTCGAGGAACGACACCAAACGAACTTGTCAGTGTTGACCGCCTTCGTCAGAAAATCTGCTAGGTTGTCTTTCGTATGAATCTTCAACATATCTACCGTGCCCTCTTCCACTTTCTCACGAACGAAGTGATACTGGACTCGTATGTGCTTTGACCTGGAATGAAAAGCTGGATTCCTTGCGTGATGCAAGGCACTCTGACTGTCACAGAACAGAGGAATATTAACCTGTTCGTGCCCGAGTTCCTCCACGATCATTTTCAACCACACCGCCTCTTTACTTGCCTGCGTAGCTGCAACATATTCAGGTTCAGTTGTTGACGTCGCGACAACGGACTGAAGCTTCGACACCCAGCTTACGGCTCCGCCAGTAAGAGTGAACACATAACCCGTGGTAGATTTGCTCTTGTCAAGATCACCTGCATAATCAGAGTCAACATACCCTCTGACAGTAAAGTCTGCTTCCCCGTAACATAATGCAACAACTAAGGTTCCTTTGATATATCGTAGGATCCTCTTCACCGCGCTCCAATGCTCTTTGCCCGGATTCGCCATGTACCTACTTACTACTCCCACTGCATGTGCAATGTCTGGTCGTGTACAAATCATCGCGAACATAAGTCTTCCCACCGCTGATGCATACGGTACTCGAGACATCTCCATCCTCCCTTCTTTACTGCTAGGACTCATACTTGAGGATAATTTGAAATTAACAAGAAGTGGGGTAAAAATTGGCTTACAATCTTGCATATTGAAGCGTCGCAAGACCTTCCTCATATAATTCTTCTGCGAAAGCCAAATCATCCTGTTATTTCTATCTCGGTAAATTTGCATCCCTAGAATCTTGTTTGCTGGTCCCAAGTCCTTCATTTCAAATTCCCTAGCCAATTGTGCCTTGAGTTCTTCAACACGATCTTTGTTGGGGCCTGCTACCAACATGTCGTCAACATACAACAGTAATATGATAAAATCACTTTCACCAAACCTCTTGAAATATGCACAAGGCTCTGCATTCAATACTGTTGTATCCAAGGCTCATGATGAAGGAATCAAATCTCTTATACCAACACCTCGGCGCCTGTTTTTGAGACCGTATAGAGATTTGTTCAACCTGCAAACCAAGTTCCGTTTTTCTTTGTCTTCAAAACCTTCCGGTTGGAGCATATAAATCTCTTCTTCAAGATCTCCATGAAGAAAAGCCGTCTTCACATCTAGTTGCTCTAGATGTAGGTCGAATGTAGCACACATCGTCAGTACCTGAACAGTCGTCGTTGTCTCTGAACGTTCCTTTGTGGTTCTATCATTTTCTCCGATTAGTTTATCTTCTAAGAAGATAACTTCCCTGCTGATGACAACCTTGTGGGCAGTGGGATCCCACAGGCGATAACCCTTCACACCATCAGCATACCCCAAGAACAAACACTTCCTGAACTTCGGATCCAGCTTCGTAGTTTCTTGGGCGTTGTACATCACGTACACATGACTTCCAAATACATGGAGTTTGGAATAATCCGCTGGCTTTTTGTTCCACATCTCCATCGACGTCTTCTGATCAATTGCCGTTGAAGGCGATCGATTGATCACGTAGCAGGCGGTGTTGACTGCTTTTGCCCAGTAAGATTTATCCAGACCTGCAGCTCCCAATATGGATCTTGTTCTTTCCAACAGAGTCCTGTTCATCCGCTCCGCCACTCCATTTTGTTGTGGAGTATACGCTGTAGTGAAGTGCCTTTTGATGGCTTCCCTTTTGCAAAAGCTATCAAATTCATTGTCAGTATATTCTCGTCCATTATCCGTCCTCAAAATTTTTTTTTTTCCTGTCAGCGTGGCTGGTTTTCCATCGATAGCCTCCAGACAGCCGTCCTCCCTCAATTATCGCCTTTATCTTTAATTTCCACAGTGAGAAGTTTCTCCCGTTGAACTTTTTGATATCAAACTTCGCCGCCATAATTTCTACTCAGTCTTGAACGATACCTCCGACGGGATTGCAGTAGATAATTATTGAACTCGTACCGGTTTTTTGTCACCGTAACAAGGGCAGTATAATATCTATTATTTTCTGATGTGGAGGGTCCACTTTAGTGGCAACCACATAGCATACGATAAATAGATATATAAAATCCAAGCTAGGCTCTGATACCAATTGTTGGCGTGGCAGCGGACTCGGTCGAGTAATACCGCGGCTAATATTTGAGCAATTAAAAATAAAATCTGGACACCAAGATTTAACGTGGAAAACCCCCAAATAAATCGGGGTAAAAACCACGGGCATGGAAGAAGAATTCACTATAGGGGAAATGTAGGAGTTACAACCTCTCGTACTACAAAGGAGAAAACCCCCAATATCTCTCTTTATAGTCGGAGAAAATATCCGACATACTCTCTATTATTTTCCCTCTATTTATTCTCTCTTCACTGATCCCTTTGGATTATGTGGGATGCCCTTACCTTCGCTGGGATGTGCCGTATTTATAGCAACGATTTTGCTATGTGAACAAACCAAAAAATATTCAGCACACCAAAGGAATACTGCACCACTTTTTCACGAGTTAGCAGCCTTTGACCATTTCAAAACTCATGTGGATTTATTAATATGTCCACATTCTTACCTCGCGTTTTCGCCTTAATTAAAAATGAAGAATGTATAAATATCATTTGGACCATATACCATTCATTTCACGCACCTCTATTTAAGTGAGACGCGACCGTGAGTTAATTTGAAACAATAATACAGTTGGTACAGATGCTTTTACTACATCCCATAAATATTATTTTCTACACTAATTTTTACTCCAAATCCATTAACACTATTTTTTACATTAAAATTCAAATTCTTATTTATTACTATCATAATTGACTTAATTATAATGTTTAAAAGGTCAATATATTATCATTATTAACATTTTTAATTAAAAAAATTAATAAATTAGCATATTATTTAATTATAAGTTTATTAAATTTAAAGGAAAATATCAATAAATAAATGAAAATGAATATTTTTTTTACGTCTATTATTATAAAAATATCAAAAATTTTAAATATAATTAAAATATATTTTATTAAATACAATATAAATAAATAGAAACCACAACTCTATTTTAGTGTTGAAATTTGTATGTACAAGTAGAGTATCTCTGCTCATCAACATAATATTAGTCAATGTTGTAAAATATGCTAGGCGCTAGTTGGCGCCCGGGGGGGCTAGCGCCGGCAATTAGACGGTTCACCTATTTTTCATCAATATTGCAAAATATTTGAACACTTGAATATCACATTTGCTTCAAAGCTCAAATCATAGATGGAAATATGTAGAAACTAACTCATAACAAGTTTTAACATCAAGAGGAACGCTGAAAGTATCATATTACACTAAGTTCGCAAGCATCTTACCAATACGAAATGCATACATACGATCAAATAGTCCTCAAACGTTTCATACTTCAAACAACATCAAATAAACTCCAAATTTTGCACTTACCTCCTACTTAATCATTGTTAACTTCATCTTCAGCTTCAAAATCATCATCATACAATTCCCTTATCGTTCGATACTTCACACTTCTGAACTTATCTACTCGCCATCCCCTTCCTCCGCTACATCATCATCACTAACTTCAATACCAATTCATTCTTGTGCAGTAGATGCATCATAGGAAGATAACACATCATTTCTATCTTCCTCTTTTTTTTTTTGTTTATTCAACAACCTTGCATTAAATTGGATAAATACAAGATTATTGAGTAGACTTGCATTGAGCCTATTCCTTTTCTTTGTATGAACCTACAAAACAAGTACAAAATATATAATAAAAATGTTCAACTCAAATAAATAACCTTATTATTTGTGACAAGTATAACAACCCCCAAACTAGCTTCGATCGTCCTCGATCATAAAAGCGGAATAAAACTAAATCAAGTTAGGATTACAGAACATCAGTCGATGAAATTCTCCTGTTTCATCTCAGAAAACGTAAAAACATATAAAGTCGAGATAATCATCAACTAATGAACGATCTAGTCAAAACATGAAGCATGAGGTAATATGTTGCAATCTCATCGTGGCGTAAAAGACATTTTCAGAAACATACAACGCATGAATCCACAACTCTCACAAGGATCGCTCAAGTCGCTCGGGTGTTTTCAAAGGATCTGTATAAAGACGCTCAATTCACGACATGAAAAGATATTACTCTAGGCTTGCAAATATATCACATTATAGTCACATAGTAGAAGTCATGCACGAATCAAAGGGTCTTTCATCAAAGGTTGTAATGGGGCTGGGGTTTCGAAAGGTGCGTCATATGGGAAAGTGAGCTAAAAATATCAAACATGTCAATCATCGATTCGCTTTCTAACCACTTATTTCGCTCTTCTAATGCCGTGCCTATTTTCACTCGACTCATCCTTTTTTCTTTTCTAGCTCTTCTCGCTCGCTTTTTTCTCTTTTTTTTCACCATTTTTTTTCCGCTTCTTTTTTTTTTCTTTCTTCTTTTCGCTTCTTCTTTTTTTTTCGAACAAGGCCCACTATCTATTTTTTTGTACGTCTTATCAAAGGGAGAGGTTTCTAGTCCGCTGCAATATTACGACGAGAGATCTATATCATAGGACGAGTTAACATGCATCGACAATTAGTTCCTTCTCAACCAACAAGCCACTTTTCACGATATCGATAAACTAACACGTTGATACGGGGTCGTATAGGCTACATTTGAGGCAATCATGCTAAATATCTGGGCTCCAAATCAACATATAAGTCAAATAAGGCTCAAAGGGGCTCACTAAGTGGTGAATACGTAAGGTAAGAAAATATTTAGGCCAATGACTCAATCCTAGTGCCCTTCTCATTTTCGCACACAAAAATCCACATAGTAACCATTGAAATGCATAACAGAGCAAGTTCGAAAATATTCAATCCATGCGTGTCACACAAGAATAAACACCGAGCATAATGAGTTGCTCTAAATTTTTTTTTGAAGGCTCAAAAACTCACATATATAGCTGGGTTTGTGCTTCATGATACATAATACTTTCCTAAAGCAATCAATGTAGCCAGATAATTATGCTAATATCACAACAATGCAACATGTGAGACTATCACACTCAATTCATCGAATCATATCGCGTCACGGTAAAATTAAAAAAAAAAAATTCATCATTGACAGGAGATTCCACAGATGACGGCAAATCGCAACTTTCATCAGTTATACCCACTAAACAGACCGAGACACATCGAAATATAAACATGTAAGCAAATTAAATCTAGCATGTGTCACATCCCACCCCCAAACTAAATAGTACATTGTCCTCAGTGTATAAAATAAAAGCAAAGTGAGAGTAGAAGTGACACTGCCCTGAATTTTACGGTGATCAACGTAGAAAACTTTGTTGTTCCACAGTAGACAAGCAACCATCGCGAACTGACCACCCCCAAACTAGTTACGAGCCTGCGAGAGAACATGACTAAGCACCACCGTGAGAGCGAATTTTCTTAGACAAAAATAGGATATAAGTAAATAGGACTAAAATATAAAATAATATATGCATCCATAGGCCTTGGGTTGCCTCCCAAGAAGCGCTGTTTTTATAGTCGTTAGCTCGACTCCTGTTCGTGTTGAAGGTCCACGACTCTGCATGTTCAGTAGAAGTACTGAACACCTTGATTTCATCTTTCTGGAGAGAAGTTTGATCTCAGAATGGTACAGCTTTGCGTGGTCGCAATCTTTAAACTCTCTCCACGGGTCGATTTTCTGCTCCCAAATAATATCGAAATAAACGATCATCAATGCCTTAATGAATTTCTCAGCGAATATGTCATCTGAAAGATACAGTGATCTCATAACCAAGCGCAGGATCTGGTCGAAAGTCTCGGGTTCCATCTTTCTCTTTTCCATGACATCATATACTGCGAAATTCTCGCTTTCATGCTCACGAGTTTCTTGGTGATCCTCCAACTCCATGGAAAACATACTATTCTCAAGAACTCCTGGGAGACTTGGCTCTGCTGGAACAAAATCTACAGTAGCCTCTGCGGGTTGATCGGCTTTCTCTAACTCGATCTTATTGTTAGCTTCATTTGGTTTCAACACCGGTTCTTGTGTCGTTTCACAATTCAATGGAATGGCTTCTATCTCCTCTTCTGGACTTGACTCAATGTGGCTTGAGAGTTCTTCTTGTTCACGTTCAGACACTGCACTTTTTAGCTTTTCAAATTGGACCATCAGATTTTTCATATCTGCTTTAGACTCTGAAAACTCGTAGAAGTAGTTGTACGACTACTGTCTTCTTGTCTCACTGCCATCTTCTCGAGCGCTATCTCCCAATCGGCTTTTTCTTTTTGAGGTGGAGTAATCTGTTGGTGGGCATGTCTTTCAATTAATGGTGGCTTATATGACATTGCCATCTTTTCGAGCGTTTCACCCAAGCGGCTTTTTCTTTTTGAGCTGGAGTTAAGTAATCATACGAGGGAGAATGTGAATAATCGCCGGTGTAAGAGTAGCAATTCTCCCCTCGTCCATCATACCACGATCGTGGATGATTGTAACGATTGTACTTGCATTCACTAGTGAGATGTCGGCATCCGCAAAAATCGCACTCCAGTTCATCATCGCATGTCGCATAGGTCTCGTGAGAATATTGAGAGTATCGCTGCATCCTTTATTCTACAAAACACAAATGAGAAAGATGAGAGTATCAACGCATAAAAAATAATAATAATAATAATAATAATAATAATAATAATAATAAGAAGAAGAAGAAGAAGAAGAAGAAGAAGAAGAAGAAGAAGAAGAAGAAGAAGAAGAAGAAGAAGAAGAATATATAAATAACTAAAAGGTCTAAACTAAAAATCAGAATAAATCCTAAAATTAATAATACTGTTGTCCCCGGCAACGGCGCCAAAAACTTAACATGCTAAAATACTAGCAAGTGTACTAGGTCGTGCAAGTAGTAAAACGGACGAAGTCCGAGTATCGATCCACGAAGACAGCTCGATTAATTCTAAGATAATCAACATGAATAAAAGTCAAGGTGGAATTTCCTAATATATGTGCTACCCGTGATCAGGACACATGCTCGGCACGAATTATTCCTACGTCTTCATGCAATCTATTCTATCTAATCAACAACGAATCGAAAGAAAGCATTGTTGAAAACGAGATAATAAAGGTATAGAATCCGCCCCTCACGATGCTCGAGTCGTCACGCGTGGCCGCGGCGTCTCCCGTCGTGTGAACGAGGGAGAAACGCCTTGGAGACCCTCGGGATCGCTCTTAGCTTTCTCTAGTCTTCTTCGCCGTCAAAAGTCGTCCTCAACTATTTCTTTATTTTCAGCCGCCGAATCTCTATTTTGCTCCTTTTTATTTTCAGCTCTCGGTTCCCCTCTGCTTATTCGCTGTGTAAAGCTCTTTAAATAGCAATTGAATCCACCGACTTCAAGCCAATAAGTCCGATAACGGCTCGCATATTTTAATCCTCCAGTTGGCAAGTGATCACGTTTGATCTTTTCCTCTTTTTTAAAGCACGCGCATATCTTGGAATATATTTTGACTTTTTTCTTTCCATGCTTATAACCGATTTTGAATGAGAGCAATTGGTCAAGTGGGTTTTTACCCTTTCTTTCTCCATGCATGTGTATGTATCTATTTCATGCCATCCTTTGATATTTGATTTGTTCTCTAAGCACGTGATGGTCTCTTGGGCTAAATAATTTCCATGGTCTAAAAATCCATCGACCAATGTAGTCCAATCCAATTCATAATTATACTTTGCGCGTATAATTCCTCGACTTTGGTCCGTTTTGCTCCGATATCTACAAACATGAACTATAAACGCAAGCATCGGATATCCGAGTATATTTTAATAGACAACGACCGAAAATATGCTATTATGGGGTATAAAATGAGGTAAAATCCTAACTTATCAAAAGGCGCTCCAGTTTCTTTCACAATCGGATGAACTAGTTGTCAACGAGAGGATTCTCATGGCTAAGCTTCGACGATTTGGGGTTATCGAACCAAACGTTGACCACCATGTCACTACACAAATAACATAAAACAATAAGATATGTGAACAATTTGTTACAGAAATAACAAAATCAATGTAAAGAATACCATGATCAAAGTTGTCATCGTTCGAGAGGCATCTCGATGCTACATTTGACCTTCCAAAAATTGAGCTTTTCTCCTTGTAGATGGGAAGCTCATCCAACAAGCTCTTGTTTTGTATAATATCATCGCCAGGAAATAATGCATCCACATCAATCACACCAATCGACGCCTCATTTTTTAATTGAATGAGAGGATCTTTATAATGATAGTACGGATAGATAAGCCATCAAATGCAGAGGACTATCAAGTCAACCTTTCATTTTCTCATCAATAACATCAATGATCGACTCATAATTGCTCGGAATATTATTTTGAGAAACCTTATCTCTTCCTTTGCGCGGATAATCTCACTATAGAAAAAGCCCATTGATGGTTTTCTATCAGAGTCGACAATCCAATTAATTTGATTAAAGGTGTGAACACTTAGACAAGATGTCACACCATTCCAAAATCCTAAACTCATAACTGTTGTGTAAGCTTCCTCTCCTTTCACAGTCTTAGAAAACTTACATTCTTCCCATTCGAAACTTCCAAACTCATCTTAAACTCTTTTTTTTTCATCAAACTTTGTAGAGTAAGAAATGCCGAAGCAAACCGTGTCACCTAGGGATGGCAGTGGGGCGGGGATTCCCCGTCCCCGCGGGGATCCGCCCCGAACGGGGCGGGGAATCCCCGAGTTTTTATCCCCGCGGGGCGGGGACGGGGAAAGATTTTTCCCCGGAGGGATCCCCGCCCCGTTCCCCGCCCCGCCCCGCCTTCTATATATATATTATAATATATCTATAATATTAAATTATAATTTAAATAATATTAAATATAGATTAAATAATATTAAATTAATACAAATAATATATAAAACTATAATTTCTATAATATTTATAACGAAAATATAATTAAATTTATATATTATATTTAAAATATTAATTTTTTTAAACAAATTGAGTCCCCGCGGGGAATCCGATCCCGCGGGGATCTGGCGGGGACAGGGACGGGGACAATTTTGTCCCCGAAAGCCTCGCGGGGCGGGGACGGGGATCCGCCCCGCCGCGTTGCCATCCCTAGTGTCACCCCCGGTCTCACAATATCCTTCTTTTTCGTATGCTCGCTCATCATTGCTAAGACTTTGTGGTGTGCATAGAGAAAAATCGTCAATGTCTTTGCTTGATCAATGACTTTCTTGAACCTTGTTTGTTTTCCAATAGCTTCAAACATGAGGTTCAATGTGTGAGCAGGACACGAAGTCCAAAAGATCTTTGGCCTCTTTGTTTTTCAAAAACTTTGAAGCACCAATATTGTTCGATGCATTGTCGGTAACAACTTGAACAACATTTTCTGGGCCAACCTCATCAATGCACTTATCAACATATTCAAATATGACTTCACTTGTGTCTGCAATATTTGAAAGGTCATTAGAAGATAGAAACCTAGTACCTAAACGAGAATTGACACAGAAGTTCATGATGCTCCTCCTTTTTCTATCACTCCAAGCATCTGTCATAATTGAGCATCCGTTTATTTTCCACTGTTCCTCGTGTGTCTTCAACAAATTCTTAGTTTTATCAACTGTTTTCCTCAAAATTGGTACTTTCAAATCGTATCTTGTCGGTGGCACAAAGCCGGGTCCAAATTGACCAATCACTTCCACCATCAATTTAAAGCTATCCAGCTCGATAGCATTAAATGGAATACCGGCTTCATAAACCCAATCACCAACATACTCTCTGATCGACACGCGGTGTACTAATGTAAAGTGCAAGTGCGACAAGTGATGAATAAAACGAATACGTAGTTACTATCACCGACGTACGATAGGCAGTGGACCTATCGTTTGTAGTGTAGTAAGGTGAGTAAACGAGTATCGAACACGAGGAATAAACTTGATTACTAGTAATAACCTATCGACTCGATATCAGCCTAAATAAAGTGCGCAAATTGTTTATACGGCGAACTAACCTAAAAAAACCAATCCTAAAGCAATGAGAGAGTAAGAGAACACGACTAAAACTGATAAGAGTGTTTTCAGATAAGAATAATTTGCTCGGGATTTGAATCCCGCTAGGTACTATCGTCTAAGACACTAAAATATCGCTGCTACGTGATTCTTGACTAGATCGCAGTAATTTCCTACCCACTCACGAATTTGCTATCGCCTTAGACACTCGTGGGGATCTGAGATTCGACAATTACTAACGGCGAGGATCTGAGATTCTCTTTCCTTGTTTAATTCGGCGTGAAAGCGTTGTTAATCCGTCTCTTGCGCTTCTGGGGGTGTTTCTCTGTTCTTGACGGCTCTCTTTCGTCTCTGATATATTAGGGTTGAGTTCTGAAAGGAGTTCCCCTCTTTTTGAATCGAAATTGGGCTTTTATAGTGAAATTCGACACCTTCACAGCCTGGGACATGGGCCTTCACGGCCGTGACACTGTCGGGACACAAAATGAGCTCACTGCCGTGCTTCACGGCCTAGGACAGCACATTCACGGCCCTGACGCTTTCGGCAGGTTTGCGGCAGTTCCTTGTTTCACGCAGATGAAGGGTAAACGATGTCCAATTGGCCTGAAATTTTAACCATAGATAGAAGACTCGTCAATCTTGACTTTGAACAAAGGGATTCTCAATCCGAGGTCTAGATTGAGAGATATGAATTTTCTAATGCTGCTGCTACTTTGCGTCATGTCCAGGAACACAAGGTGTCACGGCCGTGACTATATGAAACCTTGCTTTCGCACATTCGTCACAGCCTCGTGCATAGGGTGTCATGGCCTCGTGCATAGGGTGTCAGGCCGTGACGTTTCACTGGCTTCTTCATACTTGATCCGGTTTGCCTCGTTTTTGCTCCTTTTCGCTCCTTTTTCGCCCGGTAGCCGTCCTAAGGTCCTATAACGCGCAAAGAGGTGTAAATAGAGCATATTAATGCATGAAACAATGAAGAATACTCTATTATGACCCAAATAACTAGTACAATAAACGTATTAGTTGACGTTTATCACTCTCGCACGGACTCATTTCTTTGTTTGAAAAGTGCTTCGTTGAGATTTTGATCTCGTACCTTGCTTTTGCCCGAAACCATAGAAGTCTCCGGACTGATAGCACAAGCAAACTTATCCATCGGACCAAGAGAACGAGGTGATTTCAATTGTCCAAGAGACTCTTCTAATTGATCTCACGAATATTATCTTCAGTTGAGTCATAGCGAACATTAACTTGTGATCTCAACTCTACGCTTTCCTTCTTCTTTTCTCTTAAGTTTTGCTTCATTTATTGCGTTTCTACAAATAGGTTGATCTTCTTTTGAAGATTTTGAGCATGGAGCAACATTCCCTGATATATGTGCTATATGTTCCTTGATTCTATAAACTCCCCCACTTATCATCTTCCCACATTTGATGCATTAACTTTGTCCAAATTTTTGGCATCAACTTCATGCCATAATCCCATCCGATATCTTTTGAATTCCGTTTAGGAATTGATGGAGCATTGGAAGGTTGAGAAACACTCTCAGAAGTCACACTTGATGTTGCCATCTTGAAAAGAAAACACATAAAAAATTAATCTAGGCCTAGGCGACATATTAGTATTACAGTAAAGCACAAAAAAAACGGTTCTCTAAAAAAAATTAAATTCATAAGCTGAAAATTGAATCAAATATTACATTTACAACACAAAAAAAATTATAAATCTTGAGGGGGATATAGTTTTAGAATCTCCTTAGCTCTTATTCTCTTAAATGAAGACGGCGGATGGAATGCGACTGAGGTCGACGGCGTCAGGTGGCGGCACAGCGTCGGCAACGGAGGCGGCGACGGCGGCAGGCGAAGGGGCGGCGAGTGAAGGGAAGTTAGGGTGGAGAAGAAGGTCCAGCGTCTAGGTGTCGTATTTGATGTTTGATTTAGGGATTGAGCAGAATTTAGATGGATCTGATACTTTTTTCTTCCTAATATTTAATTATTTAATTAATTTTTCTTAAATAATGAGCGACTAGGTGCCGCGCAAAATCGCCCTGTGCGCCGACTAACGGCTTGTTCGGCGCCTAGGAAGTCTGGCCGAATAGAACACCCGATTTGAGCATATTCGCCAGGGTTGACGCCGATTAGCGCCTAGGCGGCCGCCTAGGGCGTATTTTACAACACTGATATTAGTGTTAAATATAGAGTCCAATGATGTACTATATTTTTGTGTTTTACACAAAAATAAAGTACGAATTTGAGATTTCGAGTTCGTCATTACCAACGTTTCGCTCGACTATGCCATAAATTGTTCAAGTCCATACTGTTTGGGTTCGCTCGTCCGCACGAGGCGATCGCAGCGGAAACATCGAAACAAAGAGCATGCATTAATCGTATATAAACGCTCGCCCCATCGGTTCATGTAGCGATTGTTGGGATCGTCATCTTTTAAAATCACGTAAATTTTACAAATTTTGCTGTGCTACGGTTTAGTATATTACCTTTTTCCTTAGCTTCTTTAGCGACGTAAGGAGAGGGAATCAATTCCCGGTTAGTGGCAAACACTGTCTTCGTAAGTTCGTCGTAGACGTAGCTGGCATCCGTACCCTCGTCGTAGGAATTCAAATGCCTCCCCTCTAATTGAGTCCACCTTTTTGGATTACGATGACGAGATGATTCTTCGCTAGTAGAGACTAACTCGGTAATTGAATTGATATTATATATATGAAGAAATACTAAAAGAAAACACTTTTCTTTTCTAATCACACGTTCATTAGAGGTATAATGGTTATGAGTTTTAGAATTCTTATATCAAAACAATAGCTAAGAACTTCTATATATACATAAGCTATATGCATATATCACACACATGTGGAGGTATATGCCCCTCACTACAAAAAAAGGTTGTTTACCGACTACACATCTCAGTCGCTATCAATGAAAAGTTAGTCGCTACAAGGCTTAGCGACCAATGTAGCGACTACGATTGTAGTCGCTATACCTCTTGTCGCTAACCAGCCCGTGGTCAGTAATTAGTCGCGACCCTCGACTACAGCCGACCACAATTGTAGTCAGTATTTTTCTCGTCTCCCACATGTGAGAAGATGCCTTTCCAAAGAATCTCTTGCACCTAAGAGGTTCCTTCTTTCTTGTACGCACATGCATGTTACAATAGCATATGCACTCATCTTCTCATTAATTTCCACTAGTAGTCAAAACCAATCATAGGAAATTAATTATAATTATTTTCCTTTAAATCAACATTAAAGAGAATAATAAGGCATATGAGTTTGAAATCTTTGTCATACACTTAGTCAACGTATTTAAAGTATGATGGAGAAACATATTTCTTTTGTTGGGTATTAACTTGAATTTAAAGTCTAACTTGAAATTTAGGTTAAGCCCAGAATCAATCCTATTGACAATTCTATTGCGTTTATTTAAATAATCAAGTTATTTAATCCTTTAATTCACTCAAATTAAAAAAAAAATTAATCAAACTATTGGCAATCTCAATTTCCTACTGTCATTCTCCAAAAACTCGTGTGACCCTAAATAACGAGTAAACCTTTTCAGTTACAAGTGCATAACGTAAAATCCTTTTGACGACTAATTTCCCGATTAGACCGTGGGCATGGAATTATAGTCGAAACCCAATAGATCTAATTACTATGATTCCATTTCAAGTTTAATGATTCATTTATGAATCTCAATCATCCTGCCTTGGCAAAGGTATTTGAATTATAAACTAGAAAAAAATAGGAAATTCACTTATTAATAATAAGTGTCGAATTCTATGTTGGCTACAGAAAAATCTTCATACACACTGATACAATACCCAAAATATTCCTTTTGTGATAATCCAGCAATCAAAGGATAAATCTAAGTAAAGCACAATGCACACAAGACTACTTTTATGCTTCAAGTCAGAGAATTAGTTCATGTACTATATCAACACGAAAATTCTCATTCGACAAATGTTTCTAATTAAGAATTTTTCGTCGGGTCATGTTCAATGAACTTGTTCCCAAAAAAAGCATCTGCATATATGCATTTGCGTCCACACATTAATGCTTATGGAACGTAACATCCTCGTCTAACAAGCATGCAACATATGCACAAGTCTTTCCGGGTATTCAATGTCCTGTCTTGAAATACCCATAGACTTGGAACTTACTTAACATCACAGCCTAAGACATATTTCACGATCACCATCAAATGCATAACAATGTCTTCAGCTTATAATGATCTAAGGACTTTATCATAATGTATGAGCATAAAATAAAACAATGCCTCTTATTTGAAATAATTTCCAATAAATTATCTTTACAAGTAGAAAAATATCCAATCAAGTTGGAAAACTGGGCATTCTACTCTGACAATACAACCCATGATGATAAATTATTTAATTTGAAATATTCTTCGAATATTGAATTTGAATGCAGATAATTTTTCTTATTTATATATTGTCTTCTTTAGACACTAAATACGACTATCAATATGGTAATATTCAACTCTGCAGCGTAATTGGGAGCCCTCTTAAAAAGCTATTTTGACCCCTGATTGGTTGTTAGCAGCGATACTTTTGCTTAATATGGGCCAAAGCAAATTTCAAGCCCACAAAAGAGCCCAGCCCAATTAAACTTCTGATTGTTCGTCAAATCCTTCAAATAAAACCCGGGGAAGACCAGTTATCAAACATAGAATAAAATTGTTAGGTGATTGGATTCTTATCAAAACTCAATGCATGACCCATGAGCTTTGTGTCTCTTAAAGAGCATAAAAACGGGTCTTAGAAGAGCATAAATGTGGGCATGAATATGAGGCGGATGACCATGGTTAATAGTCTTGACTTACCATGAAATGACTCTTGAATGAGAGACCCTTGAGTTACTTGATCACCTCTATAAAGTATTGAAATGCATATTATTACCACATATTGCGTGAAACTCCCTTGTGTTATGCTAAACTTAGCACCGTATCCAGCGTGGTGAATAAAATCTAGCATTGTGTCCCATCAATTATAATTTCGTCAGAAACTTACCTAAATGATATCACGGAGCATTGTGCGGAAAATCTAAATTATATGCCATTTAATAAATTAAAGAAGTTATTTTTAATATTAAAATCTTCATTAGTAATCATCTACGCTAGATCCAATCCACTTAGACGTACGGGAAAGTACAAACTGTAACTATCTGGCACATAATTTTCATTATCTATACTATATATACTATTTTATTAAGCTTTAGGATTTGGGATAAAAACGTTAGGGTTTGGGATAAACTACCTTTGGTCTATCAATTTAAATTAATTTAATAATTATTAAATCGACAGAAAATAACCCACTTCATAGCATTTTATATTCTCAATTCGCAGTTCTATTTTTAGTTAATAATTATTTTGTAATTAATATACACATCTATTCTATTATAAATGGTGAGGGATATGATAAACCGTCAAATTGTATGTCAATTGAAATTGAAGAAAAAATTAATAAAATTATAAAAAATCACTAACTGTCTTTAATTACTATATTTAGTGTAGTATAATTTATAATTAATTACTATTTTTCCTTTTTACATATTATAACATACCGTACAAATTAAATTTAAATTATGATTTCTATGAAATATTTCACACTAAAATAAATATATATATAAATATATATAAATATGACACGCATATGGATGTGCATAACTTACTACTAAATATTATGCACACGCATTTAGATGTGTAAAAAGACGAGTTATTTATTAATAGGGCAGATTCCTTAATGAACCAATCTTCTTGCCATAACAAAATTACTCGATAAAATACTACAATCAATCACAAATTTAAATAAAATTCACCGTCGTCCCCCGTCCTTATATGGAGAAAATCAAATATAAATCATTACAAAACAAAATAAACCGCCACACACATGAACATTAAAGAGTAAAAAAAATAAGAATAATAAATCAACACTTTTTATTCAGCAGAAGGTGGAGATGTCCAATACAATTTAACCCCAAAGAGAAGCTTTTCTCTTACCAAAGGCCCATCTTCATGGTCAACAATTTGCGTCTCCCAATTCAATCCATCGCCAATGCTCTTCACCTTCACCAATAGGTCAACATCGTCTCTTATGATCAAACCTCCCTCTGGCCTCAATATTCTGTCCATTTCTAACATAATATCTTCCAATTCACACCTATTGTAGTAACACCAAAAAAATATTAAAATGAATGAAAGAAAATCCTAGTTTCCTCTAACCCTAAAAAAGTCGGTCGATCTCAACCTATTACTTACCTATCCTTGTAGAGCGTAAAAACTGAGTCCGCATGGATAAGATCGTAGGTTCGAGGGTACGTCGACATGGCTTCGCACCTACCGAAAAAGATGACGTCATCAACGACATGCATATCATAAAGAAGATAAAAAAACTAACAATGTTTGAAAGACTGCATCAATGTGATATGTCATCATAATTACCAGCTATGATAAGTACCGATCAATCCTCGTTCGTATACGGCTCCGAGGGTGTTGGCCTTGGCCTCGACGGGCACGACGTTCATGACCCAAAGCGGGTCGTGGATTAGGGTCGATGCGAACCCGCCCAGGAAAGCGTTCATGTCCAGGACGTTGCGGTACCTCCCGGGCTGTCCGAGTTGGCTGTTTACAGTTTTGTAGTAAGAGATTCGCTTTTCCCATAGCTTCGAGTCTTCTAGAAAAGTGCCGGCGTCCACTCCGTGGATTGTCCCTCTGGTGATCCTCGGTGGGACCGTGTTTAGTCTCTCCGGCCATTTTTGTAATTTCCCACCTTCGGAAGCTTCTGGAAGTGGAATGATGCAATTTTCGAGGTTTGTGTACCTGCCAAAAATATGAGCTAATTTATCCTGTCGAAAATATAATGTATAAAATTAAAATATGAGACGCTCGCCCTTCAAGATTAACCTTTTAGGTAAAGCGTTCATTAACATGGTATCAAAGTCCATGCCTAGATGTCATGGGTACGAATCTTCGCACCATCCCATTAAAGTAAAATTGTACGTCTATTGCTAGATCAGAAAGAAATCAACCTAAACTTTAGGGGGCATGTCAAAAATATAACATATGAAATTAAAATATGATACACTCCCTTCAAACTTAATCTTTTAGGTCAAGTGCTCAGCGATGAAACATTTATCAAATACATGGAAATTAAACAATTTTGTTTTACCATGCTTTGTCTGGGTCGTCTTGTGGCAGACAGAAAGGAGGGTTCTCCTTGGAAGCTCTTTTCCTGCATTTGCGGTGATCGAAGGGCTTCTGCCAAATTGCAATATCGTCCCTCTCGATTAATTTCTTCCAACACAAGGACCTCGTCACGTTCTCGATCTGCATCTGCTCTATGTTTAGGTCCTCCCTCGTCCTCTCCCACCCTCTCCAGTACTTTTTCCACCTAATCGGTGGGCCCGAGAGGATCCAATACCCGCCGGGTCTTAAAACCCGATCCACTTCGATCAAGTACGACCCGTCTACACACACACACACAAACACACAACTTTCATCATCAGCCAAGAAATTGAAGAACTTATTACAAGAGTTAGATAGAGAGAGATGGTCGTGGGCGAAATTACCGTATTGACCCCACGGAATGAGGCACCGAGAGCAGTGAGCCATGTCGAAAGCCATAGAGGGGTAGGGAAGTCTTTTCGACGCAATTACGCCGATCAAGGCCGGGACGCCGCGTTCGAGGGCGAACTGAACTTGCGCTTCGTGTGTGTCTCGAGGCGCAAACGACATCGTTAGGATGTTTCGGGATAATAGATATGCTCCCCAACTAGCAACCTGTTTGTTGAGTTATTAGTCAAATATTTAATTTCAGGAAAAAAAATTAAAATTAAATGTCATATTTCTCTATTTTAAGAAAAATATTCTCTTTTCTTTTTCTAAATCAAGAATATATTCTTGACGTGAATGAAGGGTACAGACTCTTTATGCATGGATCTTATATGGGGATAAAGGGTGTTGGGGTTTCTTCATGCAAAATACACAAATCCCAAATTATAATTTAATATAATAATATTAAATTTGATTTTACAGATATTACCTAAACTACAGTTTGGACCAATTATGTCACAGACGGGAACAATTAACAAACAAGAACAGAAGAAAGGCAGAGAAAACATCTACATCTTGTAATAAAATACTTCACTAAATTATTCTTTTTTTTTTTGTCGTCGATTGACCCTAATCAGTTACCGACTTCAAAATAAACTAAACAAAGAAGAAAGAAACGAAATTAGCAGCTTGAACAAATGAATCCATCTAGACAGCTTAGGACATGCAAAATTCAAATATTTTAGCTCTAGAAAAGCCTCTTTCTTCATATATTATATTGTATGATCATTACCAACCTTACTAATTACCATAAAAGGATCATGGCAGGAGAAACGACAATCAAGATTTAAAAATAATACAAATAAAGCTTGATTATATTGTAAAATATAAAAGTTATTTAATACTCACCCCACAACCAGTATCAATGGCTGTTCTAATCGACCCATCTCTCAAATTAATAAGCTTCCCAATATCGTCAATATATGCGTCCGCACCGTTAGGAAACATGGTCCCTCCACCAGGGAATCGAAACCTATCACCTTCGTAACGTATCCAATTCTGCACAGCTTTCTCCACAGTCAACTCCTTATGAGGGACATTAGCGTACCAAGACAAATCCCTACTCATCGGCCACTTAAAAGGGTTCTTATAGCCAAACGGCGCAGGTATTCGGCATTTTAAGAGCTCTTCCTTTTCTGGGCAGTGCCTTTCTCTGTAGATTAGCCTATCTCTGTCGAATTTGAGCGATCTCTGAGGATCCTCGCATGGAGTGTACTCCATGAATTTAGGGTCGCACGGTGGGTATGAACGGCGGCTGGTTTCTTGGCCGGAGGCGGCGGAGGAGGAGGTATGGTGGGCGGAGAAGTCTAGGGTGGTGGATGTGTTGTGGTGGGCGGCGGCGGTAGGGCAGGTGGTGGAGGCGGCGGTGGAGGGAGGTGTGGTGTGGTGGAGGCCTAAGAGGTAGGAGAGAGAACATAGGATGGCGACGGCGGCGAGTATGTGTAGTTTGCAGGTTTTTAGGCGGTGGAGGACGGCGGTGCCGGCGGTGGTTTGGGGCTTGGAGTGAGGTGTGTAATATGGTGGACTTGCTTGTGGTTGGCCGCCCATTGCGGTGGTGGGTGGTGGTTGTCCGTGCTATGAGGCGGTGGGAGGGAATAGATTATTTGCCTCTGTTTTTATGGGGGGAAGTGAAGAACTTAGTGAGTGGGTTTATAGTAGTTCTAGTCTTGGTGTGGCCTTGGTAATAATTTGAGGGGCACTTTTCCTTAACTCCCTATTTGCAAACTTTCTATCACATAACTCCCTAGTCAGATAAAAATATCACTTAACTCCCCATTTTACTGTTCGTACTACATAATCACGCTATACGTTTCTATGTTTGTATTGTGTACCACAATACGTTGCTATAATGTACCTAAATGTGTTGTTACAGTATACCTAATTTTTTCACAGATTGGTGCATGATTCGCTGTAAGTACACCATACAATACATTTAGGTACACTATATCAACATAATGTGGTACACTATACAAACATAGCAAGATACAATGTGAATGAAGAAATTGGTACAACAGTGAAACGGGGAGTTAAGTGATATTTTTTTCTGACAGGGGAGTTATGTGATAGATAGTTTGGTAAATAGGCATTTAAGTGAAGTTTCCCATAATTTTATTATATATATATATCTTACATAGATATGCAAATGTAGGTTGCATAATATGGTGCCATGTGTCCTATTGAAAACTTATAATCAATTAAAATTTTAAGCAAATACGATTATAATAACTACCCACTAAAACTCACGTGCAAATAAAACTTATTTTCTCTAAACACTGCTTTTCAGGATATAAACCATCTTTGTCCATGGAAACATAAGAAAAAAAACCGCACGGCTCAAGACGACTGTTTTAGCGTTGTGTATGTACCTGGTGAATTTTCTGCAATCAACATTAATAAATTAATTAGACTACCTTTCTTATTAACAGTGGTTGGGTTGTGCATTTCTGAATTAATTATTTCTGCTACCTTTATCTCTAATCGTTCATAGGTATCGCTTTCTACTGATAGTAAATTATGGGGGAATACTGTTATTACCGAAGATTATTGTGGTGAATTTGTTTTTTTTATATTTTTCCAGGTCATCGAATAGGCCTCCACTTGCTTCCTCTCTGGTTTGTAGGTTCTCATTACGTTTTATTGGGTATTTTTGAGCAGTTAATCTTGCTTAATCATGAAAATAAAATCGATTTTTGATTAATATTTTTTCTTAATTTTTGCCTGCATACACATATGTGATCAAATTGCGCATATGCTTGGCTCAGTTAATAGCCTATACTGGGGTTTGGATTGACCAATCACAAATGGGGGTTCGTTGAGGAGACGCTTTAAAGAGAAACTGTTAAGCGGGTATGCATTGTATATTTGCCGAATCCCTGCTTAATTTTAGTTTTTTTGTGTTTTCTTTGCAGCCCTTTGTAAGTTCACGAATGATTCTTTACGAGCAAATATTGCTCATGTCTAAGCGTCACGTTCATTTGAAACATGTTTAGTTTATATGTTAGTTTACATCTCTGATTGATTGCAATATCATGTGTCATAACTCATTATCAGTGGATTTGTGTAACTCTTGGGCATTGACTTATTTTGTTCGGAAAATGTTTACATGTTGACTTTTAGTGCTTGAATTGATCTCTTTGTATGATTTATGTGCCCTTTTTGCCGTATCTTCGGCTTTTTATTTGCATGTCATGCCTCTGTTATAAATACTACTTCAAGTTTCTGTTTTATCTTTGGGTTTAGTTCACTCGATTGAATATGAAAATGTTGTTCTAACGTAAGTCTGGCACGTGTCCCTTTATTTCTTAATTCTTTAGTTTAATTAAACATCCCACTTAACACACTTAACTTTTCTTTTTACAATAACAGTTCATAAAATAGCCACGTTCAATTTTTTTTCCACGTTCCATTATTCTTACCACACAAAAGAGAATGCATATACTAATTTAATATATAATGGTTGCTTTGTTTGTATTTTTTCCAGTTTTTTTTTAAACAATATAATATGCCAATCATACTATAAAAAATATGTTGCTTAATTGTGTGATCCATTTCTTTTATTCCCAATCTTTTGCGCTTCTCCAAACTAAATAATATATTCATGCTTTTAAGTCAAGTTAATTTTGAGCAGTTCATGTGCAATTATGACATATACTCAGTTGGCCGTATAAATTTTAATTATGCAATTATTTTTCGGATGTTTATGATAAAACCATCTGTGTGCGTTCGCACATATTACATCATTTTATTTTTTTTGGAAAAAAATATGCCATTCGTATTATTAAATTCCTTTAATTATTATTTTTCTCCTTAATTGTTTGATCCATGTTGTTTAATCATGTTTCTTAATTCTCTTTTATACTTTACTAATCATTTAGTTTTTTTTTAAATATACTATGCCAATCATATTATTAAATTCCTTTGATTATTAATTTTCTTTGATATTTGTGCGCTCTTCCAAACTATAAAATATATGCACCCAGCTATACAATATAAGAATTTTTTCCTCAACATCTTATATCATTGAATAATGCACAACTACTATTTACATTGTCTGTATATATTTTGACAATATTAGTTTTCATTCACATTTGCAGGATTTTAAAAATCAATTGGGAGGATCTATAGATTACATCATCCCTCGACTGTCAAAAAGGTACTTTAAATTTATAATGCTACAGCCGTTTCATTATCGATCATGATATAATATTTACGTATGTTTTTTGCCTCATAATGCACATAAGTAAGTAATTAAATTATGATTATAAAATTATGTGCTTTTAGGCATCGTACATTGCCAATTAGTTTAAAACAACTATGGACGCAAATCATTTCGGAACCAGTAGATCTTCAAATAATATTATGCGAACTAGAAGGCAACAACAATTGTCTTTACAACGTGAAGCTCGGGCCGTGAGAATGACAACTCGAAGAACTAATCTTTCGAGTCAATCAACAAATAATCAGTCTGTTAGGAATCGTAGTCAACCTGGTAATCTCTTTTAATTAGTTTTACTTATTTCTTAATTGAAAAAAACCTTTACTATTAAGTGTTTATTTCAACTATTTCTTTCTAGAAAGATCCACTACAAATAGAAGAAGCTTTTCCTCGGTTCGCTCATATATTGGAGATAGAACAATCAAATGCCCCAATTGCAATGCCCTCATGTGGATTTCGGAAAAGGTTCGAGATAGTACCTTGACAAATCCTAGATTTCAGTTATGTTGCGGAAACGGTCAAGTTAGTCTACCAAGTATTCCGATATCACCACCGTTCCTTCATTCCCTTCATTCCCAATCAGTTTTCAAAGACAAAATCCGAATGTACAATTCATTATTAGCTTTCACCTCGATGGGAGGGCGGATCGACAATAGTGTCAATGATGGTAGGGGACCTTATGTGTTTCGCATTGGTGGTAGCAATTACCATAGAATTGGATCATTAATCCCCGAACAAGGTATTGGTCCTAGATTTGCTCAGCTATATATTTACGACACTGAGAATGAGGTTTCCAATCGTCTGAATGCCATGAGATCGTCGATTACTTCAGATGTAAGTGCCGATATACTTCGTGGGCTACAAGACATGCTCGATGTTGTAAACCCATACGTTTCAGTTTTTCGAAATGCTCGAGATATGCTGGTTGGCCAAGAGAACCATCTAAATCTTCGTATACGTATCATTCAATCTAGAGAAAGTAGACAATATACGCGTCCAACGTCGAGTGAAGTAGCTGCTTTATTGGTAGGTGATTGTACAGAAGACTTGGGACATAGAGACGTAATTATACAGACAAGGAGTGGTAATTTACAAAGGATAAATGAAACACATCCAGCTTATGTGCCACTACAGTATCCATTATTATTTCCTTACGGAACGGATGGTTGGAGAATCAACATACCGACAAGCTCTTCGAGTAGCTCAAGAGATAAAGTTTCTATGAGACAGTATTATGCGTACCGAATCCAAGATAGGGAAGAGGATGGTGATAGCTTAGTTAGAGGTGGTCGATTATACCAACAATTTATTGTCGATGTGTATTGCGCTATTGAGCAAAACCGTCTTTTTTACGTCAAGAGTAACCAAGGCCGTCTGCGTACAGAACTGTATAGCGGGCTTCAAGATGCTGTATTAAGCGGAGATGTTAATGCGCTTTCTGTTGGTAGAAAATTTATACTACCATCATCATTTACTGGAGGACCGCGCAATATGATCCAACATTATCAGGACGCAGTCGCAATATGTCGTGCAATGGGTCCTCCTGATTTTTTCATCACTTTCACGTGTAATCCTACTTGGCCGGAAATTACTGGAGAGCTACTTCAATATGAACGTGTTGAAGATCGTCCGGACATCGTGTCTCGAGTTTTCAGGCTAAAGATGAAAGAACTAATTCGTGATTTGAAGGACAGGCGGGTGTTTGGAACTGTCATTGCCGGTAATTTTCTATGTTGATAATATTTTTATTTCAATATTTTACAATATTCTAACAAAACTAATAAATAATGCAGATTTATTTGTTGTTGAATTCCAAAAACGCGGCCTTCCACATGCACATATTCTTATTACAGTGACTCCAACTGATAAGCCCGCATGTGCAGAGGATGTTAACAAATCCATCAGCGCTGAGATACCTGAAAAAGAAATTGACCCACTAGCTTATGAAACTGTCACTAAGTTTATGATTCATGGACCATGTGGTCCATGCTTAGTCGACGGAAAGTGCTCAAAGCGATATCCGAAGAGATTTTGCGATGAGACGGTTATCGACGATCGAAGCTTTGTACAGTACAGGCGTAGAAGAACATCTGTGACAACATTAGCTAGCGGTCGGGAAATCGATAACAGATGGGTGGTCCCATTCAACAGGGATTTGTGTGTCAAGTACGATGCTCACATAAACGTTGAACGAGTAGCGATCCGAAGCGTGGTTAAATACTTATACAAGTATATCCACAAAGGACACGATCGTGCAACATTTGTCATCGAAGAGAGTGGATCTCGAAGTAACATTGATGGGGCGCAACAATATCGCGTTGATGAGATTAGGCAATATTTAGACTGTCGTTATGTGTCTGCCATAGAAGCATGTTGGAGGATTTTTGATTTCCCACTTCAACATCAATACCCATCTGTTGAGAGGATGCATTTTCATCTGCCCGGTGATCAAAACATTGTCTTTCATGACAACGACGATCTGCATGAAGTAATTAATCAGCCACAAAACACCATGCTTACAATGTGGTTCGACGCAAACAGAAGGTATCCCGAAGCTCGATCGTTTACATATTCGGATTTTCCAACCGAATGGTTGTGGAATCGTCAAAGTAAAATTTGGAGAAAACGTCAGCAAAGAGTTTCAATAGGGAGACTACCATTTACACATCCAAGTGCTGGTGAGCGCTACTATCTCAGGATGCTTCTTACGAAGGTTCGTGGAGCAATGTCGTACGAGGACATAAGGACGGTTAGGGGAGTTGTTCAACCTACATTCCAGGCAGCATGTCTTGAATTAGGCTTACTCGACGACAACAATGAATGGCATGTTGCTTTAAGAGAAGCAGCTACTTGGACTACAGGTTCTCAGCTAAGGAATATGTTCTGTTCTATATTAATGTTCACCGAAGTAGCCGATCCAATAACGATATGGGAAGCACATTGGAAAAGCATGACTGATGATATCGAGAATATGATTCAACGTCTGTCTAATAATTTCGACTTGCGCCTCACCGATGAAGAACGACGTAACTTGGGTATTCTTGAGATTGAGCATATCCTCAACAAAAATGGCAAGTCGTTGAAAGATTATCCTCAAATGCCACAACCATCAGTCGAGGATGCGCAGCGCTCCACCAATCGGTTGATAATGGATGAACTCGATTATGATACATCACTAGAGAAGGAAAACTACGAAAGACTTGCTCAGGGCCTAAATTCAGACCAATTTAGGGTATTTTCTACTATTATGAGAGCCCGAGACCAAAATACGGGTGGCTTATTCTTCGTCTATGGTAGTGGCGGAACGGGAAAGACCTACTTGTGGAATACACTGATCTCCAAATTTAGGTCAGACAGACAAATTGTTATTTCAGTTGCGTCCTCTGGAATCGCTGCCTTATTACTACCTGGTGGTAAAACTGCTCATTCTACATTTAAGATACCGTTAATTCCTGCGGAGAATTCTGTTTGTTCGTTTGAGAAAACTTCTTCACGAGCTGAGCTAATTCGATTGGCATCATTGATTATTTGGGATGAGGCTCCTATGACTAACCGACTTGCAGTTGAGGCCGTTGATCGTCATCTAAGGGATATTTGTGACAATAATTTGCCGTTTGGAGGAAAATTATTCGTTTTGGGAGGTGATTTCAGACAAATATTACCTGTTGTCGCAAATGGTGGTCGAGAGGCAATTGTTGCATCCACTTTGCACCGTGCTAATTTTTGGAATCAGTGTCAATTACTGAAGTTGGAATTAAACATGCGTCTCTGTGTTGTTGATGTTTCCGGGGAAGATTTGCAAAGAATGGCACAATTCGGTCAATGGGTCCTAGATATAGGGGATGGTAAATTTCCAGCAAGATCGCTAACAACTAACGGTGAATCAAATTGGATTGATATTTCACAGGAATTCTTGATAAAAGACGATGCACAGGGGACTGATCTTTTAATTGATGCAGTGTATCAAGACCTTCCAGGACGGTATTCCGATTTGGATTACCTTAAGGAGCGAGCTATTCTCGCGCCCACAAATAGTGATGTTGACATCATCAATTCAAAAATACTGTCGGTGCTTCCCGGAATTTCTCGAAATTACTTGAGTTCGGACAGACTATGTTCATCGGAATCTGGTGAATTGGTAGAAGAAATGAATCCCATAGAGTTGCTCCATTCAACGAATATTCCTGGTCTTCCAAACCATTGCTTACAATTGAAAGTCGGAGCACCGGTAATTTTATTGCGTAACATGAATCAGTCGATTGGTTTGTGCAATGGCACACGGTTGGTTATTTACAAGCTAGGGGATAAGGTGATCGAAGCTACAGTTATTTCTGGGCCTAAGACTGGAGATAATGTTCTCATTCCCCGCATTGATTTATCGCCCTCCAACCAGGAATCGGGTTTTGCCATCAGAAGAAGGCAATTTCCTATTAAATTAGCCTTTGCGATGACGATAAATAAAAGTCAGGGACAGACGTTAAATTCGGTTGGTTTATATCTTCCGAACCCTGTATTCAGCCATGGGCAACTTTACGTTGCAGTATCCCGTGTCACGTCACCAAAGGGACTCAAGATTCTAATACGAAACAAGAATTTCCTGCCCGAAAATGTTACAAAGAATGTTGTGTACAGTGAGGTTTTATCGAACATGTAAGGTCGATATTTTTAATATTATTTTCTCATTTTTCTGACATGTTATTAGTTTTTCAATTTATTTTTTTTCTACATCTTCTAACCTTTTCCGTGATTTCTTAACTATGTATAATTAATATTATTTACTTAACAAATCGCCAAACTATTTACTAAGATTACAATAAATTATTGTTGAAACTTAATTTTAATATTTTATAATTAAGATTACAATAAGTTGTTTAATAATTGCAGATGGAACATCTAACATACAAACCATTTAAACAAATATGCCCCTACAATTATAAGTGGCATCTGCGAGGGCGTTTATTGTGGCGCTACGATCTTCATACTCGAGTGCAATCCAGTAAAGAGTTCAGGGTACAGAATTTAATCTTCATCGATGTTGAGGTATTCAATAAATCTTAAATTTTAAATTTATCATTCAAGACTCTTTCAGTTGTGTTATTTTATTAATCATTTTTTTTACAGGGAACCGAAATACAAGTAACCTTACACGACGATGATATTGACAGATATCTACATATTCTGAAAGTAGGGACAGTGTATTGCATTAATAATTTAAGCGTGGACGCTGCTTCTAATTTGGATTGGCCCGTGCGGAATGGTTATAGGTTGAATTTTCACCGAAATACCAAAATTGTAGATACTCGACATCGCATTGATGATGATGTTCCTCTACACAACTTTCGGTTTGATCAACTAAGTACAATTCATCGGTACGCCACTCACAAAGACCACTTAGTCGGTAAGTAATCCTCATTTTATTTTTCCACTATTCGTTAAACATTATTGAATTGTTTGTATTTAAACATTTGTTGCAGATGCGATTGGCTTTGTGGTTTATGTTGGCGATTTGGAAAATGTTAGTTTCAAGAACCAAAGTGGCACGGTTGTCAAAACTCATGTTCGAAACATCTTAATTTGTGACACGAGGTACTCCTATAATACGTCGAACCTCCCAAGAATAATATTGTTACTATCTATATAATTTCTTGCTACTTTGTTTTTCAGCACGGATGTAATGAAAATTTCACTATGGGGAAAATTTGCCACATGTGGAGATTATAAACTTTTATTTGATGCAACAAAGATTCAAATTCTGGCAGTATCGAGAGTTGAAGTAAAGAATTTCGATGGTTAGTACCACAATTTAGATAGTTTATTATATTTTTTGGCATGTTAACGATCACAAATTAAATTTTGTTCTGCTACGTGTGTTTTTAATATGAGGATTGCTAGGTGCGTATCTAAACACAACACGATTTAGCAGAGTGTTTGTTGACCCAAACATTGACGAGACCCAAAAGATACGTTTATGGTATGTTATTTTCTTATAATTTTGTTAATCGTTCTTATGTATTCCCTTTGGATATCATTTAAGTAATTATCATTGTTTGTCAGGTATGCTTGGGATAATATTGCACGAAATCATATCATATTGAGTCGAAGACGTGGAAACACTCTACATCAAGTACACAGCTTGCTTGATGCTGTTCCAATCAAATTAGCTGATTACCGTGTCGCAGAGAATGTAATATTCCCTTACTTTTTCCGCAAATAAAGAATTAGTTATATCATGTTAATGATATTATATATTATTTTTTGCAGATTCGGTGCTTTCGTGTATGTGCATGTATATCTCAAATAGAAATGGCGACAATTTGGTACGAATCGTGTCCCCTCTGTAAGGTAAACAAGGTCACGGATGGTTATTGCATAACTTGCAATAAGTTGGTTACACATACTATCCCAAGGTAATCACTTCGTTCGAAATATAAATGAATTTATGTGATTAAATTAAAATTATGTTTTTAACTTTTATTCTTCTTTGGCCTACAGATATATATTAAAGACAACAATTAGTGACAAATCTGGTTCCAAGCAGTTGACATGCTGGAATGATCATGCGAAGGTCATATTAGGCATATCAGCATCGGAATTAGAGCAGATTTACATTGAGGTATAAATGTTGTAATGATTTAATTTTTTCATGACTCTTAAGTTTATTTTTTGGACAATATTATAGGGTGGAGATGATGGGCCATTCTTACTAGAAGATTACGTGAACAATCGTCTGATGTCGAAATTTGTGTTTATACTGAGGGTGCCAAAATCAAGCGATGATGAAATAAAGGTTTCACATGTTTTTCGAGTCGATTGGGAAGAGGAGTATAATTATTTATTCTTCAAGCGAAGAGTACGATGTCATTAGCTATATTTTGTTATTTTTCTCATTAGATATAACATATTGATTTATATTACGTTTTCTTATGCAGTTTATGATTTTATAGCTTATAATCGACAAGTATTATAATGTTGTATTTTTTGAATTGACACATAATTAAATTATAATATTAAATTAAATTATTTATGCTATTAAGACCCGTGCATTGCACGGGCAAAAAACTAGTATATATATATATTAATGTTAGTTTGTATTATTTTTTAGTGGAATCTGAACATCTGAGACGACCTCGACTTTCAGCGAGTTGGAGTCGAACTATTGACGAGATATCATGATTTCGTCTTTGATATATTTTTAGGACAAATATTATTATTATTGAAATCTCTCAAAATATATATGTAAATATTTGTTATCTCGGAGTATTCCTAACTGGCTATGAGGTTGTGCATGCGCATTATACAATTGTGAAAAATTCCATGATTTTCACCCAACAACGAAAGTTCAATATTTTTCTGAGGAATTGAATAAAGTGAAATGAAAGAACGAAATGTCATGGATTTATCGGCTAAGTAATGTAGTTGGATCTAGAAATAATTTATATGGCAACGTGTTTGTTAGCCTAGACAAAATTAGTGTATCTAGGGACGGTTGCTTGTAAATTTATTTAATTTTTTTTGAATATTTGATGGAGATCACAAGTTAAGAATCATTTAGTTGAGGTTGCATGTGGGGACTTACTAATATAGATAAGCAAATACAATACCTCACAACACGTGTAACAATTAAATATAAGACGAGTGACATGTAATTATGCTCGATTTTCTTTTTCTTTCATGTTTGCACATACGATCCTTGTGTAGTAAGTCTAAAGTGTCGGTTTAGATGCTAAACATATTTTAAAATTTGTTGTTAGAGTACAAATACATGTTTTCTTAGGCGTAAGAAAATAAAAAACATTTTCTTTTTTCCCATCTCGTTTTTGGCATTTTCAGAAAATATTCTTTGCCTTATTCACAGGTTTTCTTTTTCCCTCTCGAAATAAATCTCTTTATCAAATTTATAAGTACCGAAGAAAGATATGCACTTACAGGAATCTTATGGTGTTCACCTTATATGAGCACCTTACATGGACACGTTGATGTGGCATGATTCGTGTCATGTCAACATCTCACATCGACATTTGAAGTTATGTTGTTTTAATTAACACCTTTTAGGTGCTATTGATAGGGGTATTCAAAATTCCATTAACCGACCGAACCGAACCAAACGGAAACCGAAAGTTCAGTACGAACCGAACGACCGAAAAAATTTCGGTCCGGTATTCGGTTTCAAAAATACAAAACTGAAAATTTCGGTTTTCTCGGTTCGGTTATTCGGTAAACCGAATAAACCGAACTACCGAAATTAATTTTATAATCATTTCATATTTTAATATATAATAATAAATCACATATTAACAGGCCTATTTATACACGTATAAATTGATATGAATTAAATTAAAATCGATTTAAATGGGCTGTTCAAAATCGAAACTCATCTATATGAATTAATCCATACACAGTATGAACTAATCGATTATGAATCAACGTATATACTCATCTACCACATCTATAATCGATTTATTTCATAATCGCATATTAGCAGGCCCATATATTTATACACGTATATGATAATTTAAAAGAGAATTACGTAAATAATGTTGTTTTGAGAATCCAGTTACGAAACTAGTTGAGTTTTTAATTGTATTACAAAACTAATCAAGTTTTTAAAAACTAACTATTATTATTTTCATTTCCACCACAAAAATTTGTAAAATTATAAATGTTTTCACTATTATTATCTTCAACTAACATAAAACTTGTTAATAATTATATGTAATCAATACTAAAATAAACTAGATGTAATCAACCTACATTCCCATGTAATTATATAAACTAATAATTATTCTTAGAAACATGCTTGTTTTATCAATTAATTAAATCAACAAACAATCTCACGGTTACTTGAACAACGAATGTTTTCGCTCCTGGTAAACCATATCGTCCACATCGAGTTAATGATGCCAATCAAACATATCGTTCATATGCGTGATAAGTGATCAATATACAGGATGTCAAGTCACATGCAATGCAAGTATATTATTACTATTATTATTATATTATTATTATTATTATTATTATTATTATTATTATTATTATTATTATTATTATTATTATTGAATGATTGCTCCATTTTCTTTATGTTTGCAAGTATTTGAAAGTTGTGTTAATATGTTCAAGACGAGTTAGAATTAAAATAACGAAGACAACATATTCTTACCGGTTTGAGTTTCCACTAAAAGAGTGATTGAAGCCTCTTTTTTAGTTGGTACGCAAATCCTTATTTACGTCAAAGTAAAAAATTGGACGTATCAAACAGGATAATATTAAGAAGAAATTGATCGGAAGTCTCACAAGAAACGTTCAAGAGTAATATCGTGAAACTTTCCAGAAACTAATCTTTGTTAGATAATGATTGTTTGAATATTTTGAGGATATTATTCTGTTTCATTTTTTATTTATTTATGCGTTGATATTACTTTTCAAAAGTCAAAATAATAATAACAACAACAATAATAAAAATAATAGTAGAGTTTAGTGGAAAGTGGTGTCTTTTATTCACGTCTGGATATATTCTATACATTACATGTTAATTTTTTGTAGTTAAAAATGAATTGTGGTGAAATATATAATTATTTGTAATTATTTTACTAACTTTAAATAATATTTGTGAAAATATTGTAATAATGAAAAGAATGACAGTTACAATTTAAAACTTGATTAGTTTTGTAATATTTCCAAAAACTCACTAGTTTTGTAATTTGATTCTCAAAATAACTCTATTTCTGTAATTCTCTCGATAATTTAACCATTACTTCCCCAAATTCGATATCAAATCGAAACTCAAGAACATCAATATGAAATGATATGAGAAAAAGAGCTCTTCAAATCAACGTCCGTCACGACTTTCATTTGTCCAAAATTGAATATGAGAAATAGCATCAGATATTTCCCCCAAATTCAATATTTATTTTTCTTTATTTTAATTTTTAACATTTCAGTTTACCGAAACCGAACCGATTAAGTTCGGTTCGGTATTAGGTTTCGAAAATTTTGAACCGAAACTTCGGTTCGGTTCGGTTTTTACCGAATGAACACCCTATCTATTGGTCAACATCTCGGATGCTGATGTGGCATGTTGACTTGATATATTTCATTGATACATAATATGTATTATATAAGACTGAATATGCCACATAAGGTGCTCATGTAAGGTGAGCACCATAAAATTCCTCTATATATATATACACACACACATAGATATATTTTCCAAACCCAAAGAATGTTGAATCAATTACTTGTAAATGGGTTTACAAGTTAAAGAAGAAGATCGATGGAACGGCCGACAAATATAAGGCTCGTCTGGTTGCTAGCGGATTTTCTCAACGATATGGTAAAGATTATGACGAGACTTTCAGCGCGGTTATGAATATGACAACGGTTCGGACGATCATTTCATTGACTTCTCACAAAAGCTGGGTATTATGGCAGCTTGACGTAAAGAACGCTTTTCTTTACGGGGAGTTAGATCGAGATGTATTTATGGAGCAGCCCCAGGGATTCGTTTCAAAGGAGTTTCCCGAATATGTTTGTCGTCTGAAGAAGGCGTTGTATGGTCTAAAACAAGCTCCAAGAGCTTGGCTCGGCAAGATTGCTCAATATCTTGAATTTGCGATTTCAAATCTTCAAGTGCAGATTCAAGTCTATTTATCAAGAAATTCAGCAAAGTACACTATGCTTCTTCTCTATGTCGACGATATGATCATAACCGGCGACGACGATGATGAGATAAGATGTCTTCGTGATGCTTTATCTATTCGTTTCGAGATGAAGAATCTTGGAGAAGCTAGCCGGTTTCTCGGCCTTGAAGTTCGAAGATTAGAGGGGTATTTCATTTCTCAAAGCGCTTATGCTGATAGTTTACTAGCTCGTTTTAATATGACAGCGTCGAAGCCAATGGTTATTCCCATGGAGGAAAATATGAAGTTAGCCAAAGACGGAGGAAGATTATTGGAGGACGCTACACCGTTTAGGCAACTTGTTGGAAGCGTGTTTTATTTTATCTATTACGCGACCGGATATTTCTTACTCTGTTGGAGTTATTTCCCAATTTATGGAGCAACCATGCACGAATCATCTCATCGCAGCAAAGAGGATTCTTCGATACGTGAAAGGCACTTTGAATTTTGGGTTGTGGTATAAGCGTCACGCTTCATTCTTGTTGGCTGGTTATGTCGATGCGGATTGGGCCGATGATGTCAATGATCGGCGTTCCACAAGAGGTTACTGTTTAATACAGGTTCAGCGACGATCTCGTGGTGTAGTAAGAAGCAACACACCCTTGCTCTTTCTAGTTGTGAAGCGGAGTATGTAGCGGCTACTTTGCCTACTAAGGAATGCATATGGCTTAAGAAGCTTATTGAGGAAATTTTCTTTGCTTTGGATTATCCTATCTTGATCTATTGTGACAACAGAAGTGCGATCAAGCTTGCTGGGAATCCCGTGTTTCATGCTCGGACGAAGCACATCGAAACACATTATCACTTTGTTCGTGAGAAGGTCTTGACGCAAGAAATCCAGCTGTTGAAGGTTCATAGCGAAGCTCAAGTTGCCGACATCTTTACCAAGGCTCTTGGGAGCGTAAAGTTCGAACTATTTCGCAAGGCGCTTGGCGTTGTTGATGGAAGACTTCTCACTAAGGTAGAGTATCGTTAATTAGTGGAAAAAGTAGTTATATCTCCTTGTGTGAAAACTATGACAATTAGATATATAAAAATTGATGGTTTTCTCTTTGCTTTGATCTTCTTCGATTACTGCTTTATATTGTTACAGATATTGATTAAAACGATCATCATGGTCACGAGGTATGTACATATTTTTTGTTTCTTTCTTCGCATGTAATCAAGGGTTTTCCATTCTCTTCTTGGCATTGAGTATTTGATAACCGACTCCTATTATAGTTTGCAACCCTTGGAAAGGAAGCTTGGATTGCATATGGGTTTGGTGCGCCACCTCAGTCACAGGTAATAATTATTAAGTAAACTCATTTGAAATATTGGTGACGCATGAGCAAATCGACACCTTCACTGAGTCTTTTATCAAAAAGACACCCCTCTTTTTCTTGATTATAAACAAATATAAAATCAACACATTTATTGACGTTCAGACAAGAAAGAGTTAAAACGTTTCTGTAAGAAATATGGAGATATTTTTAGTACTTTTCCCACTTTGATCTCTAACCCACTAACCTTTAATTGACATTGTTTTACACCCATATTTAGTAAAAGAAAACGGTTACTAGTGCCGTTAGTTAGCATTTAAAGCAAAAAAAAAAAAATTACTTTTTTCTTTCTTCGACATCGCCGCGTGGACTACTGTATAAATTTCGATTGATAGCTTCTCAATAAATCTTCGCCGCTTTTAAACGTGGTGGTTGTTAGTAATGTCTTTTGTCTCTATTTGATTCTATATGAATGCCAAGAAACCGATTCAAACAAACTCCATTACAGAAAGAAGAAAGGCAAAAAATAAATGACGCCATCGACGACCAAGAAAGACCCACCTCCTCCCCACGCCGGTGGAGGCGCCGGCGCCGGCGCCGACGTCAAGAGGGAATGGGAGCTCCGGCCATGTGGGATGGTGGTTCAGAAGAGGATCGACCAAGAAACTCGGGCCCCACCGCCCACCATACGCATCCGCGTCAAATACGGGTCGGCCCGCCACGAAGTCCGCATAAGCCCGCAGGCCACCTTTGGTTAGTTTCTTTTCCCAAACAGTTTCTGTAAGAGAAAGATCATCGGAGAAATTAAGTGATAAATTTGCTTTATTTGATTTGATATATTAATTGAGTCTTTTTTGAGTTGAGTTATTTCAGGTGAACTGAAGAAGGCGTTGGCGGGACCCACGGGCCTTCACCACAACGATCAGAAGCTGTTTTACAAGCTCAAGGAAATGAATTCTGCTAAGTTCATAGATTCCGTGGGAGTCAAAGATAAGTCGAAAATCGTACTCAAAGAGGATCCTTTGAGTCAAGAGAGGCGTTACGTAGAGGCGAAGAACAATGCCGTGATTCAAAGGGCCGAGAAATTGCTATCGGAAGTTGCCTTGGAAGTTGATAACCTTTCTATAAAGGTACTATTTTTATTCAATTGTTCTGTCCAAATCAATATACTTAATTATATATGTATATATGCATTTTCAGGTATCATCGTTCAAATCTGAGATCGAGAACGGCGAAAAAGCGTCCGAAGAAGACATTGCGAACTTAATCGAGCTGTTTATGAATCAACTTCTCAAATTAGATGCTATCAGTGTTCCCGTCGGCGATCAAGGCTTGAATTTGCAGAGAAAAATGCAGGTTTGTGAGTATAAAATATACGGTTTTCAATAATATTATATTATATATATATATATATATATATTATGTGTGTGTGCGTGTGTGACGTCGCGCATTTACTACGATACTATAATGTCCTTATTGTCAGGAGAAGAGGGTGCAGAAAAACGTAGAGATTTTGGACGTTTTGAAGATCAAAGTCGCCTCGTTTTCGATTAAACCACATAAACAATCGTTGATCGATGTTTCGCTTCTTAATAGTAATCAAGAACGATCTCAACCGTCGAACAAGGCGAGCAATTCCTTCGTTATTACGACGGAATGGGAGACTTTCGACTCGGCCCCGGCGACAGCGGGGCAACCTAGCCTCGTGTGGGTGTTAGAAATACGGGCCGGGCCTACGGTAATTTATCCAGACCCACGCACATGCGCCACATGGAGAAGGGGTGCCGGGTATAAGGTTGATGGGTTCCTTCTTAAAACCAATTGGTGTTTAAGAGGAGTGATCCATCATCTTATAAACCCATTTATTTGTTTGGTGATTGATCGGTGTGGGACATTTTTAGTCCTTCACACACGTGACACATTCCAACAGTGGGACCTACTTTAGGGTGGTGATTTAGCTTATTTTGGAGTTTTGTTGAGTATTTATGTTTATATATATATATATATATATATATATATATATATTGGAGTTAGTTTTTGGGATAATGTTATGAACTTTTGACCTAATTAGTTTATGTGTATAGAGTTTTGGTGTGTTTGTTTGGGAGCTTTTAAGGAAAAGCAGTTATTACTTGATACTAACTACTATAACTAATAAAACTGATCCACTCAAATGATCTTTCAAGTAGTTGCATATTACTTAAATTTCTGAGAAACACCAACACTAAGAAAGCTAAGAAAGCTCATGTTCCGGTCATTGGGGGAGATCATTCAAAGTCTATTTTTTTCTGTTTTTTTTTTTTCAGATTCGTGAATCTTTTGGATTGAGAGTTTGTGTCTCTTCATTGTATGAGTTGTTTCTGTCGCGTGGTGTTTCTCGTCGTTAGCTTGATTTGTAATATGTTCTTTAATTTTTTTCTCAAAATTTGAATCTTATATACTTTCGATCTTATTTTTCCTACTTTCTATTTGTATTCATCGATGGGAGCGTTTTTACCTCTGCGATTGCCTGCAAATAGGATCTTATGCTCTTTATCCCTATTGATGAAACTTCGTTTGAAAGAGTTCTTAAATCATTTAAACTAAGTTATTTCTACCAGTACTATTCTTACAATATAATAGTTAAATTTATTTTCATTTTTTACATTTATCATTTTTTAATATTTAGTAAATGAAAATATAATTTTAAATAAATAAAAGGAAAAATAATTTGTAGGGACATAAATACAATAATAAAAAAAAAGTTGAAGTGATATGAGAATTATCAATTAATTAAATTATAAATGGAGGATTTAAATTGCAAATAATGTGACAGACCAAAATGACAATTTATATCAAGCCTCACCCTTAATATAATAGAAAGATTAGATAATTGGAAAACGAAGGAATAAATTGGAAGGGTTCTTATTACTAGTTGGGCCATCTTAATTAGGCCTTTCACTTTGAATTTGGCATTTATGTTTGGGCCAATATTCAACATATAGATATGTACATTTTTAGTACGAATCAACACAAACGATAGGAAAAATCGTAGATTTGGGGGATATTTAAAAAAATGGCCTTTGACATGTCAACGTTAAAAAAATAACCTTCAAATATAAAATGACCGATATACCCTTACTAATTGGCCCACATTTCAAAAGTAATATGTTTAATGTGATGCGCGTTAGGGTGGGTGGGCGGGCGGGGTGTAGTCCAGTGGTTGTATAGTCAGACGTCCAGTGGGTGAGCATGGGACCCGTGCTATATTATATAGCAGGGGACCCCCATGGTGTGCGCAGGTCAGGTCCCCTGCTTTATAGCAGGGGTCCCATGAAGCAGGGGACCCCTGTTACAAAGCACGGGTCCCCTGCTTTATAATAGGGGTTCCATGAGTAGGGACCCATGCTATATAACAGGGGTCCCATGAACAATAGCACGAGTCCCCTGTATTTTTTTAATAAATCCTGTAAAAAGACGAAATACCCTTTAATTAAAGGTTATTTTTAAAACGGTAAAATCAACAAAGCTATTTTTTTAACGTTGACTGAGTCCAAGGCTATCTTTTTAAGCGACCCTAGGTAACTAAGTATATGAGTTTTGCCACAGGAAGCAAGTTAAATGGCAAAGGTAGAGAAATGATCATAGATTCAAATTTGGTCGAGAAAATGATCGGAGATCTAAATTTGTCCCGACATATGAAGTTAACAACCTATTATTACAATTGTCAAATATAAAATATTGAAGAGAGAGAACGCAAATTTATACCTATGTATTCTTGTATTCGATTGGGCTTTTATCCTTTCTTATGCATGCGTAACAATGTCCCACCAAAATTAGAGTATTACATGTTAAAAGCATGCAATGCATACAATCAGATACAGTTTGAAGAATGTGGATTGAATAGTATGAATTCTTTCTGACGTTCTTCTATGAACTTGGTTTCATCAACTGATCATACAATAGCCACAGTAGAAAGCCAATTACTGTGTCCCTCAAAAGGTCTTTCGCAATAGAAGCAGCCCAACTATTCGATTCGCCTGTTTTTTCCCCGACTAAGTCTTTGAATCGAAGGTTTCCTTGATCAGAAACGAGCGAGTATATAACGCCATTTACGTGCCCTTTCCCTATGATTCCCACCACTGTTTTGCTGCCATTTACCGCTTTGCTCCTCTTGAGGGACCATGCAAGAAACTGACCAGAAACCATACTCGGGATTTAGGAAAATCATTACGAGCCCAATTATTTCGTACGAATTTATTACAGTTTCTTATATGACACGAGACTTACAGTGTCGCGTTCGTATAAGAGAGGTGGCAGCAGAGATGGATAGGAAAGGCTCAGTCGTCTGTATATTTCAAAGTTGTCATCAGCATCATCATTGCTATATTCCTGTGATGGTATAACAAAAGACATGCCTGAACATTTTTCAAAATTGGGCTTAAAAGGTGGGCAATTTCATGGGATGGGATCGTATTAAACTAAACCTTGGAGGAGGTATCGATCTTGGATAGGTCTGAAGATGTGATTCCACGAGCAACTGATGAGAGTAGGCTCAATTTTTCTTTCCATGTCAGTGACTTCCACGCTCTTTCAAGCTACCAAGAAAAGGATAATTGCCATGAAAACGAGTCGTAATCGCTCACCAAACAGAGCCTTACGATGATGATATCTTTGTCTTTACTTACGTACAGTTATCTCAATGGGCAGATCTCCCAACACCAACTGAGCACCGATTTCTTCAGAAACTCTCCGAGCAGCACGAAACTGCAACATGAATAGACATCGATGCGGTAAAAAATCGCCCAACTTATGAGAAATCTGAAATACAACAAGAGCTAAATTAATCTACTTCGTCACCGAAGGGGCGGTTAATATCTGCGGATACTTTCGAAGAGAACGCTGCTAATAGCAACCGTAATGCTAATGCAGTCTGACCACCTGTTATCAAGAACGGGGCATTAGCACGGCAAAGGGGTCTTGGAGTCGAAAATACGATGATCGAAATAGCAATTAATTAGTACAACAGATTAACCTTACCCAAATTAATGCTTCTCCCAATTGCTCCAAAGAATCCAGTCCCACTAAGAGAGAACATGCTTGATCTCAGCAGCTGATTCTGATCTTCATTATCAGAAATGTACATAATCCCAGCTCTGATCACACAGCACCGTGGATAGGTTGAGTCAGAGCCATTAGAGAAAATGAACTTCTGACAGTTTTTCTGAAACTCAATTTTGCCTTCTACATTTGTTCAGAAACTCAAATCCTAGCCACATGGTTATAGGTATCCCATTACCCAATTCAATCGTCTGATTCTAATGCTCAATTCTTAGACAAGGTGACACGAATAAGTGGAATTACATACAATTTAATGCCAAAAGAGTACTTGCCTGCTTCTACAGAGCTCAACGACGACATTCTCAGGCCTCAAAACCCTTAAAACCCTCTCAACGTCGCGGGCTGAATCCCTAGACACGTGAGTAGTGCCGACGATCCAAATAGAATCGGGCTCGACGAACTCGTTCCTCCACGGCGGAATTGGCCCGAACTGGCTTTTCTCGATCAGAACTAAGGTCCCATCCTCGGCCAGGTCGAGCAATTCTGGGTTTCTTCGCGCTATTGCGTCTTTGGAGAGTTTGAGAATACCATTGCTCTTGAAGTTGAAGTCCGGCGGCGGTGGATGAATCGCGGAAGCAGATGACGGCGAAGACGACGGCGACGCTTTGGGCGTCGGCGATCTCGGAAAGATGGAATTCAGGTGAAAGGTGCTGAGCTTGGAATACCGTGGCGTGGAGGAGATTGGTAATGGAGATGTCGACGTCGATTTCATGGTCACTCTGAACGAGTTGGTAATGTGTGGCGATGGTTCGATGTTTTTAAAGGGCTTCTCTTTTGATTTTCTTACTTTTGTGGTGTTCTTTTGCAATTTGCACATCTCAATAGGCCTAAGGCACAATATTTGAATTTCTCAAACTTGGGCTAGCTTGAAGTGGCCCATAAAAGATTGGGCCCAACATTCTTAAAAGTGGTGTAACTTTGTAATTAGTCGAATAAGAATCAGTGTACCACTATGGTGCGGTTTTGTGTGGTTCTTTTGGCTAGCTTTCACATGAAATTGTCCTATGCAATCTTTTGGACAAAATTCTTTAGATTACGATTTTAGAAAAATAAAATCCTATGTGGTGGTTGTGTTTTCGTTTTTATCTGATACAAAGTATTGATGGCGTAGGCGATGCACGTCGCTCGGTTTGGCGAACTGCGTGAATTTAATTTTAATCCCATAATTTTCACGAAGTTGTTACACGTACCTTTTCACATCCAATTAATCACATAACTTTCATGAAATTCGTTTTTTCGTCCAAAGCTTTAAATCACATCTAGCGCCGTCAAAACCGGCCGGCAGGGCGGGCCCGGACAAGCCCGCGTACTAGCGGCTGGGAAATGAAGGCCCGACCCGTCCGCAGGCGGGTAGTTAGCGGGCTTAGCCCGCCCATTTTAAAAAAACTAAAAATAAGAAAAAAACAATAAAAAATAGGAAAAAATCATTTTAAAAAATAGGGAAAAAAAAATGAAGAATTCAAGTTGAAAATATATCTAATTCAATCTAACTTCTTTAATATTAATTTATTTATGTTATTAAAGTACAAATCATAGCTCAAAAACATAAAAATCAATATAGTTTATTTATAAATATTATTATTTAATATAAATATATATAATTTTATTTTTGACGGGCCTGTCCGCAGCCCGCCCGCCAAACCCCGCGGCCTGTGCGGTCATGCCCGCTCCCTGGCGGGCCTAAATATTTACAGCCCGTTTGAGACCTCTAAGCACATCATGCATAAGATGTGGACGGCACGTCGTACAGAAGAGTTGTGGCTTAGACGGGCTTTCAATTGACGTTTATAGTACTTAAATTTAGAGTCTGAAGTTGCAATCCCTTAATATCGGTGTACTGAAAAATATATGCAAGTCATACTTATCTATTTATCTACTCGATATGACGCGGACGGCACCACATGCGCAACAAATCCTTACTTAATCCTGATACATCGTAGCTAAACTCAAAGAAAAAAAAATCGATTTCTTTTACAAAAAGTATCTGAACAGAAGCTAGTGAACTATACTATCCTAGACAGACATAGACAAAGCCAATACATTCAGACGATCTATGCGAAAATCTTGGTGAAAATCGACAGACCAATTTGCAACACAAATGCTGAGATGGCAACGGTAAAAAGATCATGATTTTGAATGTAAGATCTGAGGTTGAAACTCACAAGGTCGCCGAGGCGACGCCAGCGATTAAGATTACGACCCATCGTAGAAACTCCACGGGAATAACACCAAAAGAATCTTGAAAAACAGAAACCCGTAACACTACAAAAATAAGTTCCATTAGCGACGGTGGCGAGCGACAGAGTAATGGTCGCACAGTTTTGCGGCGGAATTTACAACGGAATATCCGTTGGAAATATTTGCGACGGATAATCCGTCGCAAAATCGGTCGAAAAAAGTTTGTGACGGATAAATCCGTCGGACACAATTGTGACGACGTTTCCGTCGCAAAAATTGCGACGGACTGTCCGTCGAAACGAGTTGCGTCGGTATTGGCGACCGAAAATCCGTCGGAAACGTTTTTCCACGGAACTCCGTCGCAAATTGTTAGCCCGGGATTCGAAATTTGAACTTTTTGTTTTCTATTTTACTGCGCTTTCTCTCACCCACTCTCTATCGTCTCTCTCCTCTATTATTTGTTTCTATCTCTTCATCTTTCTTCGTTCTTTCTTCTCTTCATCTTCATCTTCTTTCTGTTTTTTTTTTTTTTTCTGTTCTCAGGCGTCAGCTGCTCCGAGGTTGCCAGAGGAAGGATGCTGTCGGATTTGGCGGAGGTGAGGCCTGGCGATGGCTCATCTGTCGGCGATGACCAGGTGGTGGCGGATCTGGCGGAGATGGCGTCGTGTGGTTGCCGATCTTGCGGCGGCGAGGTTCGACGGTGATAGATGGCAATCGGTGGTCGCAGATCTGGCGGCGGTAGGTCCGGTGGTGGCACATCTCGCGGCGGTAGGTGATGTGGTGGCCGGTGGCGTAGGTAAACACTGTAGCGGCGTATCTGGCCGCGGTTCGTCCGATGGTCGCAGATCTGGCGTAGATGATGTCCGGTGGTGGCGGATCTAGAGGCCGCGAGGTCCGATGTGGCATATTTGACGGCGTTGTGGTCTGCTTGTGAGTGAGTGCAAGGTGGGTGCGGGTTTGTATGTGGGAGCTCGATGCTAGATTCCGGCGATGTTGGCTCGCCGGTGCTCCGGCGAGCTATATTTTTTTTATTTTTAACCCAATTTTAGCGACGGTATCTCCGTAGCCAATTTCCGTCGTTAAATTAGCTACGGATTTTTGCTACCGAATTTCATTTCCGACAGGCGATCAGCTACGGAAATTTTCCGTCGCAAATCCGTCGCAAAACGTGATTAGCAACGGTTTTGTGACGGTTTCGTCCGTCACTAATGGAGCTCATTTTTGTAGTGTAAAAAGTAGGGATATTAGCAACTTTTAGATATCACAATACAGAGATTGGCGGCGAGTTTCGGTTTGAGGGCAGAATGTTTACAGAGCTTAGGACGAAGACGAAGAGCGAGTATCCCCACATGCACCAAAACCTTACGAGGCTCGAATTCGAGCCCATGTACTGTAGCAGAAAGTAATACGCCGGCGGGACATTGAGTGCGTATCCGTAGATGGAAATTGCCGCCACTTTTAGGTAGTCGACGTCAAAAGCCCACGAGGTAGTCTGATCGTTTCTCTTGTTCGTTAGGTAGGTGGCGAAATTTCCAAACATTGCAACCGTAAATACCAAAGTCTTGGAGACCCACACAAGGCCATAGCTGAAAAGCAACAACACGGACATAAATTACAGAATTTTTTGCACTGCTAGGCCAATTGGTGGACAAACATGTTCATTAGTTGTGGAACTCAAACCTGGGATAAATGAACGTTATGAACTTGGAAACTTTTCATGGGGGATGGCTTGAAGTAGGTAGCATTTATAACCGAATTAGCTTACAGGTCAGGGCTGTCATCAATCTTGCTGAAAAAATCCCCGCTAAGTGGAAACAGAGAGCTGATCAGTCTGTTCAAGACAACGTCGGGGTCGACGTTGAAGTATTGGGTGTAAGATTGGATGCTAAATATTAGGATATGCGGAAATCCCCGATAATTATTTTGCCCGAAAAATGACGATAAAAAATAGAAAAGATGAAAAAATAAATTTGGACAGTGAACACGAGATTTACGTGGTTCGGTCAGAATGACCTACGTCCACGGGCCGGAGGGTAGAACTTCTTTATTATGTGGAGATATTACAGACACGTACACTGACGTGATACAAAAGCAGCTACAACAATATAAGGAGTAGGCTACAGAAAATGATTAGAGACGAGAAGATCTGATGTGGTTGTGGTGGTGAGTTTCTTCCTCCGCTGAATGCCTCTATTTATAGGCATAGCTCCACACTGATTATTCATGTGAACTGTAAGGTTTAAGCTGCCATTTCTTTTGACTAATTATTCGGCTATGAATGCTTCAAAGGTGGGCTGCCAAACCTTTTGAATAAATCAAACCCACGTGAAGAATACTTTTTCTTCCTTTCTTATTTGTCGACATGTAGGTCAAATAACAAATCTCCACCTTGACCGCGATGTCGCAAATCCACATTGATTTAGTAATACCTTAGTCTCTGTCTCCCTCCGGCCATAGCCCCGACGGGCTAGTTCACCAACTTTAAAACACCAATCAAGTCCATCCAATGTTTGAACTTGGAAACTGAAAGAGCCTTCGTAAACATATCCGCAGGATTATCCTTCGTGTTGATCTTCTTGATAAACACCTTCTTATCTGCAATGATATCACGAATAAAATGATACTTGACATCAATATGTTTAGTCCTTTCGTGATACATTTGATCCTTGGTCAAATGAATCGCACTTTGACTATTACAGAAAATAGTAATGACTCCCTGACTCTGGGTTATTCGCCGAATAACCCTGTCAACCATAATGCTTCCTTGATCGCATCAGTAATCGCCATGTATTCTGCTTCAGTAGTAGACAACGCCACTACATGCTGTAGAGTTGCTTTCCAGCTAACTGCACAACCTCCAATAGAAAATACATAACCAGTAAGAGATCATCGTTTATCAAGATCACCTGCGTAGTCTGAATCAACGAAGCCAACGAGAGTATCACTGTTTCTGCCAAACTCCAAACAAAAGCTTAGAGTACCCTTTAAGTATCTTAGAATCCACTTCACTGCTTGCCAGTGTTCTTTTCCTGGGTTAGCCATATACCTGCTAACAACACTAACAGCCTGTGAGATATCAGGACGTGTACATACCACTGCATACATAATACTGCCAACTGCACTCGAGTAAGGAACTCGTGCCATGTACGCTTCTTCTTTATCTGATGATGGTGACTGAGCAGCGCTTAGCCTAAAATGGCTAGCAAGAGGAGTGCTGACTGGTTTGGCATCGCTCATGCCAAATCTCTCCAAAACCTTTCTGAGGTAACTTTCCTGGGTCAGGTGCAACTTACCAGCTCCTCTATCACGTCTAATCTCCATACCAAGAATCTTCTTAACTGCTCCCAAATCTTTCATCTCAAATTCACCATTCAATAAGGCCTTCAACTGGTGAATTTCTGCAAGATTCTTAGCCGGAATGAGCATATCATCAACATATAACAACAGATAAATGAACGAACTGTCATTTAACTTCCGAAAGTAAACACAACTATCATACTTGCTCATGGAGAAACCATGACCCAACATGAAAGAATCAAAACGTTTATACCACTGTCTTGAAGACTGCTTTAATCCGTATATGGAAGTCTTCAACAAACAAACTTGGTCTTCTTTACCTTCAACTATGAAGCCTTCAGGTTGCTTCATATAAATCTGTTCATCTAAATCGCCATGTAAGAACGCTGTCCTGACGTCAAGCTGTTCTAACTCCAAATCATACATGGCAACGAATGCAAGCAATACACGAATAGAGCTATGTCTAACGACAGGTGAGAATACGTCATTAAAATCTACACCTTGTACCTGACTATAGCCTTTCGCGACTAATCGTGCTTTATACCTTGCATCGTCAGAACCAGATAAACCTTCTTTCTTCTCGAAGACCCACTTACATCCGACTATTTTCTTTTTCTTCGGTGGGGGCACAAGAATCCAAGTACCATTCTTGTGCAGAGACTCCATTTCTTCATTCATCGCTACCAGCCACTTATCAGAATTAACATCGCTAATTGCCTCCGAATAGGTAGAAGATTCGCCGCCTCCACCTGTTTCTTGCGCCACTGATAAAGCGTACGAAACTAAATTTACGTACGATTGTGGTAGTCGAATCTCCCGTCTCTCCATGTCTCTGGCTATAGAATATTCCTGCTCAGTACTTTCATCTTCAATAGGATCTGAATCACGTTCTGGCTCATCCTCTTGACCTGTTGAACTCGTAGCAGGATCATCTGAGACATCTTTGTTGATCTCGAGCTCCACCTCGCTGTGTACACTGTCCTTCTTTTCTTGATTAGAGGGATTAATAGACTCTTTTGAAGGATGTAACATAGAAGACTCGTCAAAAGTAACATCTCTGCTAATTATAAATTTGGGTGACTTGGGATCATGATTATATAGTCTATATCCTTTCACCCCTGAAGCGTAACCGAGAAAAATACATTTCTTAGCTCTAGGCTCTAACTTTCCCTCGTTTACGTGCATATAAGCTGGGCACCCAAATATTCTTAAGTTGGAGTAATCAGCAGGAGTACCTGACCACACTTCCTCAGGAGTCTTGAAATTGATCGGTGAACACGTTGAGCAGTTGACAATATAACATGCTGCGGCGATAGCTTCAGCCCAAAAGTCATTTGTCAACCCAGCGTTGGAGATCATACATCGAGCTCTCTCTAAAAGCGTTCGGTTCATGCGCTCGGCAACACCATTTTGTTGAGGCGTCATTCTAACAGTGTGATGTCGAGCAATACCTTCATTCTTGCAGAATTCGTTGAACTCGCTTCCACTAAATTCTAAGCCATTATCTGTCCGCAACCGCTTGATCTGTTTTCCTGTTTGCTTTTCAATCCAAGCTTTACATTGTTTAAATGTTAAGAAAACATCACTTTTCTGCTTAAGAAAATAGACCCAAACTTTCCTTGAAAAATCATCAATGAAAGTCAACATGTATCTTGCACCACCTTTGAACGGAACACGAGAAGGACCCCATACATCAGAATGAATATAGTCCAAAGTACCTTTCGTCCTGTGGACAGCTGGAGAATTGAAGCTGACTCGTTTTTGCTTCCCGAAAATACAATGTTCGCAAAAGTCCATCTTACCAGTACTTTGACCGCAAAGTAGGCCCCGCTTGCTTAAAATCGTCAAGCCTTTTTCTCCCATGTGTCCAAGTCGCATATGCCATAATCTCGTGGTATCAACCTCCGGGGATGTCGAAACTGCAGCGAAACCTGTAACAGTAGTTCCCTGCAAAATCTATAAATTTTCAGACCTGCAAGCTTTCATCACGACAAGGGCACTCTGGCAATTTTCAAAACTCCACCTTCACCTGAGAACCTGCACCCTTGAGATTCAAGTGTGCCTAAAGAGATAAGATTTCTCTTCATATCTGGAACGTGTCTGACTTCTGTGAGTGTTTGTGGCGACCCTACTTTTCTAATTAGAATTAGTGGCGGATTTCCGCAACGTAAGCCGCGGAAGGCCCGACTAATTAAAACTTTTTCTAAAAGATATCATAATACAACAAAATATTATTTTAAAATTTTATCTGTACAATGGGCCGAAGCCCCAAAATATCAAAAGGTCAAAAACCCTATCGCCGCTCCACAGGTCTTCATCCATGTACCGCCCCGCCCTCAAAAGTCCGTGGAGCACCGCCACCAGCCGCCTCAGTCTTGACGCGTGTCAGCGTCAGACTCGGTACCTACAACACGTAAACACTGAGCGAATTGCCCAGTAGGTGAATAAAATGCAATGCAGCGTGCACTCATTCCCAATTCCCAATTCTCGCAACATGATATAATGCACGCTCCTTCTCACATTTCTATCGTATCTCAATATCAGGGCCCCAGGCTGGACTCGGCACCTCGCGCGCAATAAAAATAAAATATATCGTCTGGTTGCTAACGACAGACTAGCGGTGCCCACGCCGATAGTGCGCTGATCGATCACGTCAACGTCCTCCTATCAGGTCGCCCCTTCCGCTACACAACTCGTCCGACGGTTTGCACCTCGGGTCGCTCACGCCCAAGTAGACAGATCGCTCACGTCTGTCTCCCGTCAGGTGCCCCGCGAGTCCAACCTCAACTCCTCTAAGAGTCACCAATCACAAGCATCTCTTTCTACCCCGTACGTCAATATCTCATATTATTACCTTCACTCTACGGTATAAACATCTCTCGCCCTAACGTGATATGCACGTGCCATTCATATAAAAATATCATAAAACATGATTTATATAAAACGCACGTAAAACATGTAAATCACATAAGTCACGTAAATCACATAATCACATGAAAACACATAAATGCGTTTACGTATTGTAGATGGATGATCCACCTACCTGTCCTCCTGCTAGCGTCAAATAAAAAGTCTGGTGGAATCCCTATAAGTCGATCCTCTGAATAAATAAATATTATCATATCAGTATATTCGCTGAACTGTATAAGTTTTCAAGTTCCCAAACCCTAATTATAGAAAACCCTAAAATACCGAAAATTTATTAATTAAACCAAAATGTCGAAATCATCTAATAAAATGTCGAGGTCTGTCTAGCTCGAAATCTAGTTAATATCAACTTTATTAATCTCGACATCTTCCTAAAGAAACAATATAACATCTCGAAATCATTAAAAATGGCCAATCGAAATATTATGTGGAAGTAAATGTCGAGCTCCTCATTCCTTGAAAAAGTCGACATCATTGTACAATGTCGAGTCACATAATTGAGCAGAGAATAAATGTCGAAGCCTTTAGCATACAAATATCGAGACTATACCTATTAAATATCGAGACATGAATGTTAAAACCCTTACAAATGTCGATATAATATAAATATCGGGATCATCTAACAATGTCGAGGCCTTATGTTGAAACCATATAAATGTCGAGCTTTTAAAGGAAAAATGTCGAGACCTATTCCTACAAGATGTCGAAACTTCTTAAAATGTCGATATCTTTACACACTATCGAGCTCACACTGAAATCAAAAATATCGAGATCCTTAAAAGTAAAATGTCGAGGATCGTCATATCGACATTTTTATAAATGTCGAGGTATCAACTGTTGAATCTTATAAATATCGACACCATTGTATATGTCGACATCTTACAAATGTCGAATTCTTTAGAAAATGTCGAAAACATTTAACTCTTCTCTAAATAAACTCTCCCTTAAAACACGCTGAATTCCTTAAGAACAGACTAAACTATAAAGATCTCCTTTTCAAAATCATGCTAAACCCAGAAGGTGGTACGGTCTAAGGATCATTAAATTAAAATCCTTAGGAAATGTATCTTACTTTGGAAAATAATCACAGCTTACATCCCTTCACTTAACACCTATGATTATAAGTTAAAATTCAAAAACCCTAAATCATCCCAACATGGTGAACTTCGAACTTTCTTATAATCATCATGTACTCAAGTACGGACATATATTAAACAAGCTTATTAAATTTTAAAGTTCCTAGCATACCGCAAGTTGTTGAGTGCCCAAGTTTGGTTAGAAACTTCCTCCTTCTCTAGTTCTGTCCGTGGTTTCCTCTTCTTCAAATGAAGGTTTTCTTTTCTTGATATAGCATGTATATTAGATAAGCATTAGACTATCTTTAGTTTATATTGATGGGACAAGTTTGTGGTAACGTTAAGTTACCTTGGACCTAAGTAAAGTTATTGATCTTATCCCATATAAACCTCTTGGGCTTTTTATTAAGTTTTAACTATAGCCCATGTATGTGTTAGGCCTTATTAATTATTCTATTCTTATTAATTTGATTGGCCTAACTTATTTGGATATGATATTATTTTGGGCCATGTTTCCTACTTGAACAAACTCTCAATTGGGCCCGTTCATATACCGAATTCATTAATTTGGAGACTTACAATATTAATTACACCCAAAATCCCGTATCAAAATTTACAGGTATTACATCCTCCCCCTTAAAAGAATTTCGTCCCCGAAATTATGCCAACTGGAATAATTCGGGATAACGAACTCTCATATCATCCTCACGTTCCCAAGTGGCTTCCTCAACTGATTGATTCCGCCACAACACTTTAACTAACGGAATAGTTTTATTCCGTAATCGTTTCGACTCGTACATCAAAATTTCTACGGGCCTCTCTTCGTAACTCAAGTCAGGCTTGAGCTGTTGATAAAGAAGCTCGTTCTGAATGACATGACTCGGGTCCGCGACGTATTTTCGTAACGTCGATACGTGAAATACGTCGTGAACTTGCGATAAGGAAGCTGGTAACTCTAATTGATATGCGACTTCGCCCACTCGTTTGGTGATTCTGAATGGGCCTATATATCTGGGGTTTAGTTTGCCTTTTCGTCCGAAGCGCTTTACGCCTTTCATTGGAGAGATCTTTAGGAATACTTGATCGTCTTCTGCAAACTCCAGAGGTCGTCGTCGATGATCTGCGTAACTTTTCTGTCGACTTTGCGCCGTTCGCATTCTTTCTCGGATTTTTGTCACGGCCTCTGTCGTCTCACGGATCATATCTGGTCCTAGCAATGCCCGTTCACCTATTTCATCCCAGTGAATAGGAGATCGGCACTTACGCCCGTACAATGCCTCGTACGGTGCCATTCCGATCGTAGCATGGAAGCTATTATTGTAAGAAAATTCGATCAACGGCAAATATTTGCTCCAATTTCCCTTGAAATCTAGCACGCACGCTCGCAACATGTCCTCAAGGGTTTGGATCGTCCGTTCAGACTGCCCGTCGGTCTGGGGATGATATGCAGTACTGAACGAGAGCTTAGTACCCATTGCTTTTTGTAAGCTTTGCCAGAAATTGAATAGAAATCTCGAATCTCGATCCGAGACAATGGAAATTGGAATTCCATGGAGTCGAACAATTTCCTGAATATACAATTCAGCGTAGCGTTCCATGGAGAAAGTAGAACTGATTGGAATGAAATGGGCTGATTTGGTTAGGCGATCAACAATCACCCAAATGGCATCGTGGCCTTTCGTCGTTTTAGGCAAACCAACGATGAAGTCCATCGTGATACGGTCCCATTTCCATTCAGGAATAGGTAAAGGCTGCAGAGTTCCAGCTGGTCGCTGGTGTTCCGCTTTGATCAACTGGCACGTCATACATCTACTTACGAACGTGGCGATGCCCTTCTTCATTCCCGGCCACCAATATATCATCCGCAAATCTGGTACATCTTTGTAGCTCCCGGATGTACAGAGTAGGTTGTTGCGTGGGCTTCTGTCATTATCGTTCGTCGTAACTCCTCGTCGTTGGCACGTATAGCCGATTCTTGTATAATAAGGTTCCATCTGCCCAGATTTCGAAGTCTTCGGGTAGTGTATCCTTCGCCTTTAGGTAGAATTCATCCTCTTCTTGTGCTTTTTGAATTCGTTCTAGCAACGTCGGCTGAAGAGTTAGCGTTGCTAGTCTCGTTTCAAGTTCGCCTAAAATGACTATTTCCACTCCAAGTCTGTGCAATTCCGTACTCATCGCCTTTCGACTGAGCGCGTCTGCGACTACGTTCGCTTTGCCCGGATGATAATTAATAACACAGTCGTAGTCTTTTACAAGTTCCAGCCATCGTCGTTGTCTCATATTCAGCTCTTTCTGGGTGAAGAAATATTTCAGACTCTTATGGTCTGTAAAGATTTCGCACCGTTCTCCGTAAAGGTGGTGTCTCCAAATCTTTAAGGCGAAAACGACTGCTGCAAGTTCTAAGTCGTGGGTTGGGTAGTTCTTTTCGTATTCTTTTAGTTGTCGTGACGCATAAGCGATCACCTTCCCATTCTGCATTAGCACGCATCCTAGTCCATTTTTCGAGGCATCACTATAGACTGAGAATCCTCCAGTTCCCGAGGGTATAGTTAGAACAGGAGCTGTAGTAAGTCGTTTCTTTAGTTCTTGAAAACTCTGCTCACATGCATCTGTCCACTGGAAGGGTACATTCTTTCTGGTCAAGCTTGTCAGGGTCGAGGCGATGCTAGAGAAGTCAGCTATGAACTTACGGTAATATCCCGCAAGTCCTAGGAAACTTCGAATTTCGGTCGGAGTAGTTGGTCGTGGCCAATTGTTCACGGCGTCAATCTTACTCGGGTCCACAGAGATTCCATTCCCAGAAATCACGTGTCCCAAGAAGGCCACTTGCTCAAGCCAAAATTCACATTTCTTGAATTTGGCGTAGAGCTGTTTCTCTCGCAGGATTCCTAAGACGATTCGTAAATGGTTCTCGTGTTCCTCCTTTGTCTTAGAATAGATCAGAATATCGTCAATAAAGACGATTACGAAACGATCGAGATAGTCTTTAAAGACCCGATTCATCAAGTCCATAAAAGCAGCTGGAGCATTTGTCAGTCCAAAATGCATGACCAGAAACTCGTAATGGCCGTACCTCGTACTGAATGCGGTTTTAGGAACATTTACCTCCCTGATCTTCAACTGATGGTATCCCGAACGGAGGTCAATTTTTGAGAATACCGTCGCTCCTTGTAATTGGTCAAACAGATCATCGATCCTTGGTAGGGGATATTTATTCTTGATCGTGATCTTATTCAGCTCCCTATAGTCGATGCATAGTCGCATCGACCCGTCTTTCTTTCGCACGAATAAAACCGGCGCTCCCCATGGTGAAAAACTGGGTTGAATAAACCCTTTTTGCAACAAGTCCTCCAGTTGTTCCTTCAATTCTTTTAGTTCATTCGGTGCTAGTCGATAAGGAGCCTTAGAAATAGGGGCAGACCCCGGCATCAGATCTATCGTAAACTGTATTTCTCGATCAGGGGGTAACCCCGGGAGATCATCGGGAAATACATCGGCATGTTCGTTAACTATCGGTACGTCTTTTAGTTCAGGCTGAGGTAGCTCCTCTGCCTTTACCGCATACATGAGATAAGACTCACAACCTGACCTCAAGAGTCGTTGAGCCTTTAGAGCTGATATTCTTGAAATACTATTCTTATCTGCTTTACCCGAAAAAGTGAATGCTTCTTCTTCGGGCAGCTGGAATTTAACGACCTTCTGTTGCAATCTATGATGGCTCCATATCTTGAAAGCCAATCCATTCCGAAGATGACATCGTAGTCGTTCATCGGGATTACAATCAGGTCGACGCTCAAGTTCCTACCCTCGAGAATTACGGCGCATCCTTTCAGTACTTGGTTGGTATGCGTCGGATCCCCATGTGGTAGAGTAACCACATAGTTGCATTCGGAGGAGGTAGGGGATATTCCTACCTTCGCCACGTACTTAGCCGACACAAATGAATGTGTGGCTCCAGAATCAATAAGCACAGAAGTGGGCACGCTATAGATAGTTAACGTACCCGTTACAACAGAAGGGTTCATCTCGGCCTCCTCATTTGTCAAAGTAAAAACTCGCGCGGGAAGGGGTGGAGGTCGAGTTGGCGGTTGGGCCGGGTTCCGTACTAGGGGTAAATTCTCCGTACAAGCTCTAGCAAAATGACCGACCTTTCCGCACCGGAAGCACTGCGGAACCTGTCTTGCTCCGAAGCAGGCCCCAAAATGGTAGCGCCCGCATTGTCGACACTGGGGCGCAACATTTTGAGGTCGGTTGGAGATATTGATCGGTCCCTGCATTGGTCTCGGCTGCCAGTTTTGTTGGCCCTGACGGTTCCATTGGGTATTAGGACCCTTGCCGACGAATTGGCGTTTCTTATCTCCCCCGCTTCCCTGTTGGGCCTCTCTTCTCTTTTTCGCTTCTTGGGCTTCTACCACGACCGACTCTGCTTGTTCCGCGATTAGAGCACGTTCCGTTACTTGCATAAACTCTAGTTGGCGTGCACCTGCAATACTTAAATCCCGATAGATTTCGGGTTTAAGTCCCTTGATGAACCTGGTCACTTTCAACGAATTAGTCGCCACTAACTGCGGAGCAAATCGAGATAATTCTTCAAATCGGCGGATGTACTCCGCCACCGGCATGCTCCCTTGCTTCAAGCTCATGAACTCGTACATCCTTTGTTCTTGATCATGTGCCGTAAAGTATTTGTTGAAGAAGAGCTCCCTAAACCTTTCCCAAGTCATTGTCATTGGGCTCTCCAACACCTTTACGGTGTTCCACCAATAACGCGCATTTTCTCGAAAAAGGGAAACGGCACAAAGAACCTTTTCGTTGTCCGGTACTCGACTATAGATAAACATATCTTCTATGGTGCCTATCCAATCTTCAGCCACCGCAGGATTGGTGGCTTCCGTAAATATTGGGGGGTTTAGCTTTCGAAATCGTTCCCCGATTAATTCTACTCGCTCAGGTTGCGGGGAATGTTCCGATGAGCTTCGGTGATGGATCAAGTCGTTGATTTGATCCGACTGTCGTCGGATCAGATCGGTCAATTGATGGATAGTAGAGCGGTCGTCATTCGGTGGAGATTCAGACCCCGCTCTACGACTGGAACTGCCTATATCCCGACGTCCTTTCGGCATTTTTATGTATTTCTACAATTATTCGCATAAAGTACATATCAAATAACACGTAATAATAAAATCAAATATTAAACTTACAGGCCAGGCTGGTTCTCCAAGCTTTTGAGCGGCAGTACATGGACAGTCTTCAGAATCTAAAACCGAAGCTCTGATACCACCTGTGGCGACCCTACTTTTCTAATTAGAATTAGTGGCGGATTTCCGCAACGTAAGCCGCGGAAGGCCCGACTAATTAAAACTTTTTCTAAAAGATATCATAATACAACAAAATATTATTTTACATAATTTTATCTGTACAATGGGCCGAAGCCCCAAAATATCAAAAGGTCAAAAACCCTATCGCCGCTCCACAGGTCTTCATCCATGTACCGCCCCGCCCTCAAAAGTCCGTGGAGCACCGCCACCAGCCGCCTCAGTCTTGACGCGTGTCAGCGTCAGACTCGGTACCTACAACACGTAAACACTGAGCGAATTGCCCAGTAGGTGAATAAAATGCAATGCAGCGTGCACTCATTCCCAATTCCCAATTCTCGCAACATGATATAATGCACGCTCCTTCTCACATTTCTATCGTATCTCAATATCAGGGCCCCAGGCTGGACTCGGCACCTCGCGAAAAAGCGCAATAAAAATAAAATATATCGTCTGGTCGCTAACGACAGACTAGCGGTGCCCACGCCGATAGTGCGCTGATCGATCACGTCAACGTCCTCCTATCAGGTCGCCCCTTCCGCTACACAACTCGTCCGACGGTTTGCACCTCGGGTCGCTCACGCCCAAGTAGATAGATCGCTCACGTCTGTCTCCCGTCAGGTGCCCCGCGAGTCCAACCTCAACTCCTCTAAGAGTCACCAATCACAAGCATCTCTTTCTACCCCGTACGTCAATATCTCATATTATTACCTTCACTCTACGGTATAAACATCTCTCGCCCTAACGTGATATGCACGTGCCATTCATATAAAAATATCATAAAACATGATTTATATAAAACGCACGTAAAACATGTAAATCACATAAGTCACGTAAATCACATAATCACATGAAAACACATAAATGTGTTTACGTATTGTAGATGGATGATCCACCTACCTGTCCTCCTGCTAGCGTCAAATAAAAAGTCTGGTGGAATCCCTATAAGTCGATCCTCTGAATAAATAAATATTATCATATCAGTATATTCGCTGAACTGTATAAGTTTTCAAGTTCCCAAACCCTAATTATAGAAAACCCTAAAATACCGAAAATTTATTAATTAAACCAAAATGTCGAAATCATCTAATAAAATGTCGAGGTCTGTCTAGCTCGAAATCTAGTTAATATCAACTTTATTAATCTCGACATCTTCCTAAAGAAACAATATAACATCTCGAAATCATTAAAAATGGCCAATCGAAATATTATGTGGAAGTAAATGTCGAGCTCCTCATTCCTTGAAAAAGTCGACATCATTGTACAATGTCGAGTCACATAATTGAGCAGAGAATAAATGTCGAAGCCTTAGCATACAAATATCGAGACTATACCTATTAAATATCGAGACATGAATGTTAAAACCCTTACAAATGTCGATATAATATAAATATCGGGATCATCTAACAATGTCGAGGCCTTATGTTGAAACCATATAAATGTCGAGCTTTTAAAGGAAAAATGTCGAGACCTATTCCTACAAGATGTCGAAACTTCTTAAAATGTCGATATCTTTACACACTATCGAGCTCACACTGAAATAAAAAATATCGAGATCCTTAAAAGTAAAATGTCGAGGATCGTCATATCGACATTTTATAAATGTCGAGGTATCAACTGTTGAATCTTATAAATATCGACACCATTGTATATGTCGACATCTTACAAATGTCGAATTCTTTAGAAAATGTCGAAAACATTTAACTCTTCTCTAAATAAACTCTCCCTTAAAACACGCTGAATTCCTTAAGAACAGACTAAACTATAAAGATCTCCTTTTCAAAATCATGCTAAACCCAGAAGGTGGTACGGTCTAAGGATCATTAAATTAAAATCCTTAGGAAATGTATCTTACTTTGGAAAATAATCACAGCTTACATCCCTTCACTTAACACCTATGATTATAAGTTAAAATTCAAAAACCCTAAATCATCCCAACATGGTGAACTTCGAACTTTCTTATAATCATCATGTACTCAAGTACGGACATATATTAAACAAGCTTATTAAATTTTAAAGTTCCTAGCATACCGCAAGTTGTTGAGTGCCCAAGTTTGGTTAGAAACTTCCTCCCTTCTCTAGTTCTGTCCGTGGTTTCCTCTTCTTCAAATGAAGGTTTTCTTTTCTTGATATAGCATGTATATTAGATAAGCATTAGACTATCTTTAGTTTATATTGATGGGACAAGTTTGTGGTAACGTTAAGTTACCTTGGACCTAAGTAAAGTTATTGATCTTATCCCATATAAACCTCTTGGGCTTTTTATTAAGTTTTAACTATAGCCCATGTATGTGTTAGGCCTTATTATTAATTATTCTATTCTTATTAATTTGATTGGCCTAACTTATTTGGATATGATATTATTTTGGGCCATGTTTCCTACTTGAACAAACTCTCAATTGGGCCCGTTCATATACCGAATTCATTAATTTGGAGACTTACAATATTAATTACACCCAAAATCCCGTATCAAAATTTACAGGTATTACATCCTCCCCCCTTAAAAGAATTTCGTCCTCGAAATTATGCCGACTGGAATAATTCGGGATAACGAACTCTCATATCATCCTCACGTTCCCAAGTGGCTTCCTCAACTGATTGATTCCGCCACAACACTTTAACTAACGGAATAGTTTTATTCCGTAATCGTTTCGACTCGTACATCAAAATTTCTACGGGCCTCTCTTCGTAACTCAAGTCAGGCTTGAGCTGTTGATAAAGAAGCTCGTTCTGAATGACATGACTCGGGTCCGCGACGTATTTTCGTAACGTCGATACGTGAAATACGTCGTGAACTTGCGATAAGGAAGCTGGTAACTCTAATTGATATGCGACTTCGCCCACTCGTTTGGTGATTCTGAATGGGCATATATATCTGGGGTTTAGTTTGCCTTTTCGTCCGAAGCGCTTTACGCCTTTCATTGGAGAGATCTTTAGGAATACTTGATCGTCTTCTGCAAACTCCAGAGGTCGTCGTCGATGATCTGCGTAACTTTTCTGTCGACTTTGCGCCGTTCGCATTCTTTCTCGGATTTTTGTCACGGCCTCTGTCGTCTCACGGATCATATTTGGTCCTAGCAATGCCCGTTCACCTATTTCATCCCAGTGAATAGGAGATCGGCACTTACGCCCGTACAATGCCTCGTACGGTGCCATTCCGATCGTAGCATGGAAGCTATTATTGTAAGAAAATTCGATCAACGGCAAATATTTGCTCCAATTTCCCTTGAAATCTAGCACGCACGCTCGCAACATGTCCTCAAGGGTTTGGATCGTCCGTTCAGACTGCCCGTCGGTCTGGGGATGATATGCAGTACTGAACGAGAGCTTAGTACCCATTGCTTTTTGTAAGCTTTGCCAGAAATTGGATAGAAATCTCGAATCTCGATCCGAGACAATGGAAATTGGAATTCCATGGAGTCGAACAATTTCCTGAATATACAATTCAGCGTAGCGTTCCATGGAGAAAGTAGAACTGATTGGAATGAAATGGGCTGATTTGGTTAGGCGATCAACAATCACCCAAATGGCATCGTGGCCTTTCGTCGTTTTAGGCAAACCAACGATGAAGTCCATCGTGATACGGTCCCATTTCCATTCAGGAATAGGTAAAGGCTGCAGAGTTCCAGCTGGTCGCTGGTGTTCCGCTTTGATCAACTGGCACGTCATACATCTACTTACGAACGTGGCGATGTCCTTCTTCATTCCCGGCCACCAATATATCATCCGCAAATCTTGGTACATCTTTGTAGCTCCCGGATGTACAGAGTAGGTTGTTGCGTGGGCTTCTGTCATTATCGTTCGTCGTAACTCCTCGTCGTTGGGCACGTATAGCCGATTCTTGTATAATAAGGTTCCATCTGCCCAGATTTCGAAGTCTTCGGGTAGTGTATCCTTCGCCTTTAGGTAGAATTCATCCTCTTCTTGTGCTTTTTGAATTCGTTCTAGCAACGTCGGCTGAAGAGTTAGCGTTGCTAGTCTCGTTTCAAGTTCGCCTAAAATGACTATTTCCACTCCAAGTCTGTGCAATTCCGTACTCATCGCCTTTCGACTGAGCGCGTCTGCGACTACGTTCGCTTTGCCCGGATGATAATTAATAACACAGTCGTAGTCTTTTACAAGTTCCAGCCATCGTCGTTGTCTCATATTCAGCTCTTTCTGGGTGAAGAAATATTTCAGACTCTTATGGTCTGTAAAGATTTCGCACCGTTCTCCGTAAAGGTGGTGTCTCCAAATCTTTAAGGCGAAAACGACTGCTGCAAGTTCTAAGTCGTGGGTTGGGTAGTTCTTTTCGTATTCTTTTAGTTGTCGTGACGCATAAGCGATCACCTTCCCATTCTGCATTAGCACGCATCCTAGTCCATTTTCGAGGCATCACTATAGACTGAGAATCCTCCAGTTCCCGAGGGTATAGTTAGAACAGGAGCTGTAGTAAGTCGTTTCTTTAGTTCTTGAAAACTCTGCTCACATGCATCTGTCCACTGGAAGGGTACATTCTTTCTGGTCAAGCTTGTCAGGGTCGAGGCGATGCTAGAGAAGTCAGCTATGACTTACGGTAATATCCCGCAAGTCCTAGGAAACTTCGAATTTCGGTCGGAGTAGTTGGTCGTGGCCAATTGTTCACGGCGTCAATCTTACTCGGGTCCACAGAGATTCCATTCCCAGAAATCACGTGTCCCAAGAAGGCCACTTGCTCAAGCCAAAATTCACATTTCTTGAATTTGGCGTAGAGCTGTTTCTCTCGCAGGATTCCTAAGACGATTCGTAAATGGTTCTCGTGTTCCTCCTTTGTCTTAGAATAGATCAGAATATCGTCAATAAAGACGATTACGAAACGATCGAGATAGTCTTTAAAGACCCGATTCATCAAGTCCATAAAAGCAGCTGGAGCATTTGTCGAACATCTTGATCTGAACTGTGCCTTTACCAACAACTTTACACGGAGCATCATTTCCCATCAATACGTATCCACCATCGAATTTTTCATATGTGGAAAAACAATCTCTACTCCGATGTGGTAAGAACAATCCGAATCTAGGATCCACTCATTATCAGACCTAACAATATTTGCAGTTGCTACAAAAATAGTTCCATCGCTCTCATCAGCAGCTAAACTAGCTTCGGCGGGTTTATTATATTGCTGATTATTTTTTTCCTTATTTTTTAATTTAAAACAATCAGCTTTAATGTGACCCTTTTTCTTGCAAAAATTACAGACTTTATTTCTGTACCTGGATTTCGACCTTTCTTTAGATCTGCTACTTTCAGCGTCTCTACGTTCTGTTCTTCCCCGTGTAAACAGGCCTTCTGCCTGGCTACCACTTGTCTCTCCCGTAATATCCCTGTCTATCTGTTCTTTCGATTGCAGCGCAGATTTGACACTAGAATATGATATTGTGTCTTTTTCGTATATAATCGTGTCACGAAAATGCTTTAAAGACGAGGGAAGGGAACACAACAATATTATGGCCTCATCTTCGTCCGTCACTTTGACTTCTACGTTCGCCAAATCAATAATGATAGAATCGAATTTATCGAGATGCGAGAGTATAGAAGTACCTTCCGTCGTTTTCATACTGTATAGCTTCTGCTTTAAATAAAGCCGATTCTCCTTAGTCTTCTTCATGTAGATAGCTTTAACGCATCCCACATACACATGGCCGTCGTCTCCGTGGCAACTTCTTATAAAATCTAGTAAGAGAGATTTAATATAATAGCCGATTTGGCTTTCTTGTCCAATTCATTAAATTGATCGTCCTTCATTTCGGTTGGTTTCTTCTTTGCGCCTTCAAGCGCCACCTCGCAACCGTCTTGAACGAGTATGGCCTCCATCTTGAGACTCCACATTGCAAAGTTGACATTTCTGTCGAACTTTTCAATTGACATTTTTGTTATCGTCATGGTGGCTAAAAAATAAATCGGGGTTGGCTCTGATACCAATTTGTTAGGATATGCGGAAATCCCCGATAATTATTTTGCCCGAAAAATGACGATAAAAAAAAGAAAAGACGAAAAAATAAATTTGGACAGTGAACACGAGATTTACGTGGTTCGGTCAGAATGACCAACGTCCACGGGCCGGAGGGTAGAACTTCTTTATTATGTGGAGATATTACAGACACGTACACTGACGTGATACAAAAGCAGCTATAACAATATAAGGAGTAGGCTACAGAAAATGATTAGAGACGAGAAGATCTGATGTGGTTGTGGTGGTGAGTTTCTTCCTCCGCTGAATGCCTCTATTTATGAGCATAGCTCCGCACTGATTATTCATGTGAACTGTAAGGTTTAAGCTTCCATTTCTTTTGACTAATTATTCGGCTATGAATGCTTCAAAGGTGGGCTGCCAAACCTTTTGAATAAATTAAACCCACGTGAAGAATACTTTTTCTTCCTTTCTTATTTGTCGACATGTAGGTCAAATAACACTAAAGACGCCCTTCCAATTGTTCGTCGGTTGTTGTTGTCCTGCTCCATCTGTTATGGCCCAATTCATAGCTTAGTTATTTTGGTGGAAGCAACAAAGCAAGTTCTAAAATTACAGTACTTGACTGATAAGGAAATGAAACAAGTCGGAAAAGAAAATGTAAGTGCGGAATTGAAAATCAACATTGCATCATTGTTCAGCTGTCAAGATGATTCCATCCATCTTTTTATCCTGTGAAACTAAATTCCTGTAAATAAGCAGCTGACAGTTCTTATTTGCCACAAACATTAGCTCATTAAAAGGCATGATTGGAAAACTTGTCAAGCTGGGAAAGCATAAAACTCATCCATCGTTGCTGTTTTACAGAAGTTGCATGCAGAGTCTCGTTCTCGTCTCGTATCAATCGGGGTGGAATGTTGAAAAAGAGAAATTTCTGGGGGTGGAATTGTAAATAGGGAAAGACTAGGGAAAGACCCTCTTAGTCTTGGCCATGAGCGACGGCCATTAGCCGGGAAGGTGATGACGTGGCAAAATTAGTAAAAACGCTCTTTTAGGTGATTGATAATTAGAAAATAAAATAGAAAAATAAAATTGTCTGAGCCCGGGTTCGAACCGGGGACCTCTAGTGTGTGAGACTAGCGTGATAACCGACTACACCACCCAGACATTTTTACTCCAAAACAATTTGTTGTATTTATAAATTGAAAACGTCTTACATCTTACTACAATAGTTTGCAATAAAGTAATACGAAAACCATACTGTGCACTTAAGAAGGATGGTGTAATAGTTCTCGGGCTGACAAACATTAAAGGAGAAAGAGGGTTGAAAAAGCAAGAGAGGGGAAAAATTTTTATATTAATTATTCTAACGTCCAAACTAACCGATCGTGGTGTAAGATCTAGCTTTTGTCGAGAGCATATTTTGCTTAGGAGAAAAAAAAATTAATACTAATAAAGCTGAAATAGCCCAATTAAATATGAAGATTGATGCTTATTGTTACCTTATGACATTTTTAAGTCGCCCTTTGATTCCTAATGCAACATGATCACTTCATAAATATATTCCTTCGAATATCTTTTGATATAATATATATATATATATATACATATATATATATATATATAGAGAGAGAGAGAGAGAGAGAGAGATTTATAACTTGTGGCACACTACTAGTTAGAATATTACTGGGGTTTGAGATATGGCTTTAAGATCTAATCCTCAATCTAGTACGACATGATCACATAAGTAATTAATGTCAATGCTTGTGGAATAATATATGTATAACACATATTGATTCTTATATAAAGAGGGAAAAAAGAATGCAATTTGCACGTATATAGGGCCCCCCCTCTCTGTCCGCCATTGTTAAAACTAGATAATAAATTGATGGACAACAATATTATTTGGGAGAATATTTTAACTTCGGATAGATTAGTAATGTTGAAGGAAAGAATACTCTTCGTGCGTGTTTTGATGCGTAGTCTTTGAGTTGATGATATATTGTCATGCGTGTAAGATATCTTAATGTCCTTAAATGTCGAAAAACAAACCCTAATTAATATTATTTAACATAAACAGAAAGCTTATCTTGATCCAACCGAACTGGTTTACACAAACCCTATTTGGCAATAAAAAAAGATGATCCTTCCGAGTAAATTTCCCCACTATAAACCCTAATTAATTAGCCTATAAACCATGTTTTTTTTTTCTGTCTAGCATTCTCAGTCGAAATGTTAGTCGGCAGAGCTGTGTTTTTTGTAGCGAAAGACATTGTTTATTTTTTTTAATTAGATTTTGTGTTCTTTGAACAATCTTCAGAAATAGAACAACTTTGAGCCGTCCAAAAGCTTGCATGCAGCCTTAAGCTAGCTGTAACTGTCATCAGATTCTCTCGCCATTCTATTACTACCTTTTCTTTTTCCCTTTCTTTGTGGTCTCAAGCCAAGAATCTCTTCCATCTCAGATATTCCTTCTTTTTTCCTTTGGGTAAGAAGTGTATGTGTGTTGTTACACACCTTTCTTTTCATCCTCGCAAAGGCATGGCTTTATCAAAAAATGATGCCATTGTTCTCTTCTCTCTTCCCTACTCATCATCTCTGCGTATTATACTCTTTCCATTTTGGTGATCGACATCATCTTTTTATCTCCCTCAGTCCTTTTCGCCATTTTCAAACTCCCCTTTTCGGCTATCCTCGAAAAAAAAACACGGAAATATCAACGCTCTTCTCTATACATACGCGTCGAACCTACCGTGTCCCAAATGTCTTCTTCCAACAACAACGTCAACCATCTTTCTCAGCCTTGCATCTATGGTGGTATGTGCTTAATCTTTTTCTTCCTAGGGGTTTCTTTAAGGGATTCCCACATGAAATTTTTGCTTCGTTCCTCCATATATTAGACGTTTAAATTCTCGGGGTCTTAAGCAGGGCATGTTATTTCTTCGTACGCAGAGAGGAAATCGAAGTTTATGAGTTGGCTGAGCAAAATCTTCAAGGGTCCACCTATAAATAACGGCAGAGTTTCATCGCCTCAGTTTATCGGAGACGAAAACATGGCTTGGCGTGCTCCTGTTAGATCGCTGGTATTTATCGTCTTTCCATCAATATTTTTCTAAGAATAGATAAGCTGATAAAAGGGAACTAGTAAAGATTTGAGGTTATGTCATCCTTATTCGAATAACGATCTATATTATAGGACGACAGTCGAGCTCGAATGAAGCGAGAGAAAGAAGACATCGATCGGGCGATCGCGCTATCTCTTGCCGAAGATTTCAAGGGACCAAATGGTGATTGATCTAATCTAACTTTCTCAAGTATTTCTCACTTGAACCATATAGATACTTATCATATGAGCACTATTATTGATTGAATGACCAACCTGAAAGCTTAAGCTTGGAGGGTAATTATCATATTGTAACTACATGTTTTATTTCCAATAGGGAAACTATCAAGTTTTAATTCTATATGTTTTATTTCGAATACTTCTCACGTTTAGGCTGGTTTCTTTTCTTATCTAGCATTAAACTTGCAGTTTAATTTTTTATTTTCGTCTGGTGATCATCACAATTTGTACCCACCATGATCTCTTGGCCTGAGCTCTTGGAGGGAGCGCAATATTTTTTTACTTTACATATTATGTTTCCAACAAACTCTAACTCGAATAAAAAATAAATTCTTTTTTGCAGGGTTTGGATGGAGAAGCAACCACGACGAAGACTTCGCAAGATCTCTCCACGATCGCCTAAATCCAGCGCCATATATCCCTCGAGATATATACCGTCGAGGAGCGCACATCAGGCAATTTTTCTCCTCCAACGAAAAATCGCATTTGAAAAAAACATATATATGTTGCGAACAACGAAGCGCTTGTATTACTACAAGACTAACAATTTAATCTTGTGAATTATTTCCCCGCCAGAATTTGCGGCCGCTGCAAGCGCGAGATTGGACAAGGAAACTATTTGGGATGCATGGGAGAATTCTTTCATCCCGAATGCTTTCGCTGCCATGCGTGCAATTACCCCATAACCGAGCACGAGGCGAGTCGCTCGACCCATCGACGATATTCCCGTCATTTTTTTTTTTTTTACAACATTAAAATTAGTGACGCGATATTTTTCTTCCTATTGAAGTTCTCATTGTCAGGGAGAGACACATACCATAAATCTTGCTTCAAGGCTCTCACGCATCCCAAGTGCGAAGTCTGCCATCAATTCGTAAGCAGCGCCTTTTTTTTAGATTATAAATTGGGCGTTGTCACACATTGAAAAAGTTAAAGCCGTCACGCTCTGTTAATCCACCTATTGCCGATTGGTTTTAGGATGAAGAGCTCAATTTATAATGAAACGAACCTCTGTTAAAATCCCGGGATATCGACGCAATAAAAATTTGTTTTTTTTTCTCGATTCGATTTGCGCAGATTCCGACCAATAAGGTGGGCTTAATAGAGTACAGATGCCACCCATTTTGGTCGCAGAAGTACTGCCCTTCGCACGAGCACGACTACACGCCTCGTTGCTGCAGTTGCGAACGCTTGGAGGTAAGATAAAAAAAAAACGAGACAAAAAAAAATCTCCTCAAAATATACGACTAATTTTTTTTTTTTTGGGCTCGATTTGTGTTAGTCGTGCAATACGAGGTACGTATCTTTAGGGGATGGGCGAAGCCTTTGCTTAGAATGCATGGAGTCTGCAATAATGGACACGGGCGATTGCCAGCCTCTCTACCACTCAATAAGAGATTACTACGAAGGGATGAACATGAAAATCGAGCAGCAAATTCCCATGCTCCTCGTCGAGAGGCAAGCGCTCAACGAAGCCATCGAAGGGGAGAAGCACGTAAGCGTAAAGATATTCTTGCCTTCGTCCTTACCATTGGTTTGTAAATGATGTTTTTTTTTCCGATATTCTTTAATTAGGGTTTTCATCACATGCCCGAAACGAGAGGTCTATGCCTCTCCGAAGAGCAAACCGTTACAAGCGTAAGAAATATTTATACGTAAATTCGTCGAATTAAATCAGAGCTTATTATAATCAACCGATCGATCATTTGGTTTCAATTCTCCTCAGATACTGAGGAGGCCGAGGATGGAGCGAAGAGGGCTCGTAGGGCTTAGAACGCAACCCCACAAGCTTATTCGGAGATGCGAGGTTACTGCAATTCTTGTCCTATACGGACTTCCGAGGTAATAATTTATGACATGATTGATCTTTTAAATCTATTTATTACAAGGCGAAACAATTTCCTTGGCTCAGATTACTGACGGGAGCGATACTCGCGCATGAGCTAATGCACGGATGGCTTCGACTCAACGGTTTGGAAAAAAAATCCCCACAATTTTCTTGAGTTTATCATTTTTCTACGCCCACGAAGGTAAAATCTTGATTAATTAGCAGATTACAGAAACCTGAGGCCTGAGGTAGAAGAAGGCATATGCCAAGTGCTTTCTTACATGTGGCTCGAGTCGGAGGTATTGCCAGCTGGCACTGTAAGAAACAGTGCCACGTCATCGTCGTACTCATCAGCATTTATGCCATCGTCTTCTTCTTCTTCTTCGTCGACGAAGAAAGGGGGAAAGTCGAGCGTGGAGAATAAGCTTGGGGAGTTTTTCATGCATCAGATAGCGAACGATGCTTCGCCCGCTTACGGAGAAGGTTACAGAGCTGCCATGGCGGCCGTGAATAAGTACGGCTTGCGACGTACTTTGGACCATATTAGCTACACGGGGACGTTCCCCGAGTAAAATGATTTTTATTACATAAAATGAATTTATATTGTCTGAACTGACTGAAGAGAGATATATCATGGAGCATTACTCGAAGATTAAGCTTAGAAAACTTTTAGTTTCTTTTTCCCTTTTCTTATCTTTTTTTTTTCTCTCTATCCCGATGAATATCTATGCATTATACGAACAGTAATCGATCCTACAAAACCACATTGATGATATGAGGAAGTCCCTCTCTCTCTCTCTCTCTCTCTCTCTCTCTCTCTCTCTTCCAAAGTAGAACCCGTAATAGCAAACGGGCTTAATTATTTTCGCGATAATTTCACAATTTTAGGATACCAACTTATAAAATTAAAGCAATATACACAATTTTAGTACACAGAACTTATAAAATTGAAGCAAATATAAGGACAACAAATGAACTGAATGCCACAATTCCTCTCCTGCAGCTCAACTAGACACGAAGTCATTTCTGATTGGCGTTCAATTGACATACAGGGCATCATGTTGACTTGTCTTTTTATTTTTATTTTTCAATAAGTTGACCTGTCTTTAAATTGCTTCGATTTTGAAAATTAATGTCTCAAAATTACAATTCCTTAACTTCAGTCTCCTTAAAATATCGTTCAAGTATTCAGAAAACCAATTTTACACATACAAAAAAATATATATGTATACCAGAAAAAAAAAAAAAAAGAGGATAAAAGAAAAAACCAACAATACAAGAAGAAATTTACACATGCATAGCAAAAACATAACAATCAAAATCACTTCACTTACAATTTTCCAAAAAAAAAAACCCCACGTCACTCGCGACCAACGTACTCCACCCGTAAGTCAATTCGAACAGCAGCCGCCCTTACCACTGAAGCCAGAGCTCGAGTCCCCGCCGACCCTAATGGTGGTCCCCTGCCCGGGAAGCGGGCCCACGGCCTCTTGAGCCGCCAGCGCCTTACGGCTAACGATCTGATAAATATCGAGCAAAATCGTCTGAAACGCCCTCTCGACGTTGAGCGCCTCGAGTGCCGATGTCTCGAGGAACGAAAGCCCCTCCTTCTCGGCGAAGGGCTTTGCGTCTTGTTCTTGGACGGCCCTCAGGTGGTTGAGGTCAGACTTGTTCCCCGCGAGCATTATGACTATGTTCGAGTCGGCGTGGTCCCTAAGCTCCCTCAGCCATCGCTGGACGTTGTCGAACGTCTGCTTCTTTGTGATGTCGTACACCAAAAGGGCACCCACGGCTCCCCTGTAGTAGGCGCTCGTTATGGCTCTGTAGCGTTCTTGGCCCGCCGTGTCCCATATCTGCGCTTTTACGGTCTTGCCCTCCACCTGCGTGGGAATGGTTACGTTTAATTTTAGGACATGGGATTTGTAGTGGAATCTTTGATTTACCTACCCATCAAGAATAGAAGAGTATGAAATGGTATGGAAATGGTGGGATTTCCCTTTTGGGAAGTTTTGAGGGAAAACAGGTGATAGATCGACCTATTTCATGGCGGTAATTTCGTCTTAACATCAACAAGTTTCAGGACTGTAGTTGAACTTTCGAGTTCTTACTTACGAAAGAGGAAGGTGAAAATCTTCAATTTGTTCACCCTTGGAGAAAATAAGGACCACAAAGGAATTCCTACGCGTTGAATATGATCGAATAGAACAACAAAAAACTTTATGAACATGTAATTCCTTTTGAATAGATCTACCCATTTCATGATGGATTTGCAAGGGCTGTCCTAAAGATAATTGAATTTACGAAACCAAAACCTTTTGCTTGTTTTTAATCTCAGAACGATTCGACAGCCAAAATCGACGTGCCATGATTTTAAGCATCACGAGATTAGGAGACGCTAGGATTCTAATTCAACAATATCCTCTAAATCCCTAATCACGGAATTGGAAAAATATCTGCGAAAATGTAATATAAAAAATTCATACCTGGAGAGTTCTCGTCGCGAATTCAACGCCGATGGTGGATTTGGACTCCAAGCAGAACTCGTTGCGCGTGAATCTCGACAAGATATTAGATTTTCCGACGCCTGAATCTCCGATCAACACAATTTTGAACAGATAATCGTACTCATGATCCACCTTGTACGCCATTTTGAAACTGCGTTTGATTGCTCTTCAATTCAAACCCTAGCAGATAACCTTCGCATCAATCTCCGAAATTTTCCTATCAAAAATTGTCCATCAAGGTCGTATTGCATTTGAACGCCGATTCTTCCTTCGAGAAAGATTAATGAACGAAATCAGAAAACAAAAGGAAGAAAAAAAAAAGAAGTTGGCTGCGAGCGATGAGAGAAACGTAAACCGATGAAACAGGGAAATTTAAACGGTCCTAAACGTGGGTACCATTACATAATTAATCATACACATAGTGATAAATGCAATTTAACCCCATTAATGTATAAATTATCAAAAACAGCCCATAAAATTCCTCAACTCTTCGCAGCACCAATCGATTCGATATCCTTAACCAAACGCTCCAAACTGTCATACGACGAGCCACCTTCAGACAAGCTCTGCTTCGCCGCGCCGGCCATTCTCTCCGCCCTAATAAAAAACTCTTCCTTCCTCACCTCAAGAACATCCCTAACAGCCTTCTCTACAACACTCCTATCACAAACATCCTTAATGTCCAAACCAAGCTTCCAAGATTCCTCAACAAGCCTACTGTTGACCTGCTGATCGAGGAAATAAGGCCAGCAAATCATAGGCACGCCTTCGTAAACGCTCTCTAAAGTCGAGTTCCATCCACTGTGGGTCAAGAACCCGCCCACAGCTCGATGGGCCAAGACCCGTTCTTGAGGGGCCCACCTCACTATGTATCCCCTCTCTTTCGTAGCTTGAGAGGATAATAGCTCGTGGGGTATGTCAATGCGACCATCGCCGGCTAGTGCGTCGAGCCTTATGACCCATAAGAACCGTTGACCGCTGTTGACTAGCCCGTGCCAGAATTCGAGGAGCTGATCGTGGGTTAGGACGGCTAAGCTTCCAAAGCTGATGTAGACCACTGACTTGTCGGGCTGGGCGTCGAGCCAGGCGAGGCAAGTGCAGTCCTCTTCCCAAAGGCTGTTGGAGAATGCTGATTGAGACGATTGATTTGATGATGAGAGCTTGGCTTTTAGATGGGCGTGTAAAGGGCCGATGGTGTATGTGTTTGGACATATGGTTCGAATTCGGCTTAGGATTGGCGATTCGAGCTCTTCGAAGGTGTTTAGTATGAGGCCGAAGGCTTTTTGGTTTACTTCGAGCTCTGTTTTGTATAGCTGAATGATTGGGTTGTCGTCTACGTTGTCTGAAGAACGGCAGAATCCGGGGAGATCTCTTCGCCGGAGATAGGTTTCCATGCCGGGAATACTCTTGACAAGTGCATCCATGTCGTTTCCTAGAGATTAGAGAAAGGTTTTGAGAAAAAAATATTGCAGCATTTTTAGGGTTTCTTGCACGCGAATTGCAAAACCCTCAAATCCGACAAGAAATGGAAGCATTTTAGGGTATTTGGGAAAAAAATGGCAGCAGTTCTAGGGTTTATTGCATATGAATTGCATTTAGGCAGCAAAAACACACAAATCCGACGAAAAATCAGCGATTGTAAGAAGCATCTAAGCGTTACCTTGGAATGAAATTTCTCCGTTTTCGATCAATTTGGGGAGGCAGCAGAAGACCCAAAGGCACGAAGCGCTGATCGTCCTCAGGCTGAGAAAGGGGATTCCGACCTCCGCCCCCACGTCGGCGGCGAATCCAAGTGCCCCGTCGGCCAATAAGCACGTGACGGGCGGTGCGACGCCGCCGTCGTCAGGCGCCGTCACCCGCGAAAGCATCTCCTTGAACAGTGGCCTCGTGTAGACCTTGAGAGAATCGAAGAGTTCCATGAATTTATCGCCGCGGGGATGGTCCTCCGGGAGGCCGTCGGAGATCGTGAGGACGCGGACGCGCGCGCCGTAGGAGGAGGAGAACCGCTCCTCTAGGCTGGAGCGGCGGCGCGTGAGGCGCGCGTGGATGTGGTCGGTTAGGAGGATGGTGACGTGGATAGAAGAGCGGGAGAGGCATAGTAGCTCGACGAGCTTGAGCGTGGAGTTGACTGGACCTTGGAGTGGTAAAGGGAAGGCGAGCACGTGCGGCGGCGGCGGCGGCGTCATTTGCTGTGTTCAGATTATTATCGATCGGATTTGCCGCCGTTTGCTTTTATGTTATCTTCACAGTTTCTATTTAATCGAGAGAAAATTAAATCGTCATAAAGCAGCGACGATTTCTTACGACATGGAAGATATAACGATATTGCATCTAGAGACTATAGGCTATGATCCTAGGTTCAATACCTCATTACAAATTATTTAATAGAAATGCCAATTTTTTAAATTTTTTTTATGTAATAGTATTTGTTTTATTCGGAATAACGAATCTAGGTCCCATTTATTATTTAATGCCAGCGACAAAATGGCATTGTATATTCGATGACAGCTAATTGGCAGATTGCTATAAACTTACCTATATTGTGATTATTTGATTTAATTACCATAACCAAGAAACCTATCTCCGAAAACATATAGCCTATACTATATATATGCATACAAGTATGTGGGCTCAATAGCTCAATCATTAATCATTATATAAGAATAACGATGATGATGTATAAATATATATATATATATATGTATTACCTTATTGAAAGACCAATTTCACCGGCCAAATGATCGCATGAAATAAGATATGGCCGAATAATTTCATGTATCTTTGACCGTAAAAGAAATAATAATTTTAAATGGGATGACCAATTAGATCTTACATATTATATGAATTACAGGGTCAATCATATCATTACAGTATCAAGAGCTACAATATAAAATTAGTAAAGCACATGTAGGGAGACTATAATTTATTATTGTTTCTTATTGAATTGAGCACAAAAGAAGGAAAAGCCTGTCGTGGCTTTGAATTGTGGGGAGAGGGGGGGATTTTAATTAAATAATTAAAAAAAAACAAATCATTAACAAAATAAACATAAAATGAAAACCATTAATAAAATAGAGAGATTCGTATTATCAGAATACGAGTTAGTAACTCGTAAAAACAAAGTACGAATTACTTGTCCAAGGTGGCTCGCGCGTGCTGATATGGCATTTGAGTAACTCGTACGTTTGAAGTACGAGTTATATTGTAACTCGTATCAGGATGTTACGAGTTATAAACGAATCTAATGTTGCCGTAACACTTTTACGAGTTAAGTAATCGTCATGTGATATTTGCTGTCCAGCTGTAATTCTAACAGATACACATCTTGATACGTCTATAATATTCAATTATTATTTTATACAGTCAACAGAATGAGCTTAGGTTAGGACACATGCGAAACAAGTGTAATCAATGGAGGATAGATAGGCATTTGAATAAATAAAATACAATGATGTGATCGCCTATGTATAATCTATTAAATATTAGACTTCAGTGGAAGTTGTTAACGAGATGTAGGTATCACAGATACCTATATATTATATATCTGTAAACTTCAATGTTGTGTTATCTATTAAATAATCGAAATATTAAAAGTGTTTATAACTCGTAACATCCTGATACGAGTTACAATATAACTCGTACTTCAAACGTACGAGTTACTTAAATGCCACATCAGCACGCGCGAGCCACCTTGGACAAGTAATTCGTACTTTGTTTTTACGAGTTACTAACTCGTATTCTGATAATACGAATCTCTCTATTTTATTAATGGTTTTCATTTTATGGTTATTTTGTTAATGATTTGTTTTTTTTAATTATTTAATTAAAAACCCCGAGGGCAAATAACAACACGAACGTGGATGGGACCATTACCATAATCGAAACATTATTAATTTAGTCAAAAGCTAGATTATTCTTTGAATATTATGGTATATAATAAATTTGGATTAAATCTTTGGAAGATATATTGCACTGCAATCAATTAAAAAAATAAAGGAGGACATCTAGGTAAACATCAATTTCACCATAAATATTTTGTGACACATGTTTAACCAATTTAGTGTTATCCTTTTATTGTTAATAATGTGGTTATTAGTATGGTCATATTTTTGGTTCACTAGTCTTAATTGCCGATGGTCACGTTGGAAACATATTCAAACATATTAGCCATCACTACATATTATATACAAAAAAAAAAAAGTAATAAGATAGATTCGTTTTCTATATGAAGGAGAGCGTAAATTCCTAAGACATAGCTAAGCTAAGACTGAGATCATTCTCTTTTAGATCAATTTTCTTCTCTATCTTCCAAGCATAAAACACACAGATAACATTCTTCAAGAGAAAACTTGCATTTACAGCAGCTAAAGGACGAGTCCAAAGGGATCGCATTGATCCAATGATCTTTACAACCTTGAAAAGTTTTGATTTTTAAATTTTATGTAAGATCAAGGGTCGTTCCTACCATATATTATTGAGTTATGAAGTGATCGAATTGCGATCATTGCTATCTCTTTGGATTCATCCTTTGGAAGCTCGGTGGTCTTGGTGATGAAGGGTTTTCAGATCGAATCAATGCAAGAAAAGAAAAAATTAAAAACCTGGTTCGTGTTTTAGATCACTTTCCTTCTCTATATATTCGTGCTTCTCTTACTTTCGTTCTAGAAACTAGGATGTGTATCACACCCATTTGACATTTTTATTAATAAAGTAGTTTAAAAAATAAAATTTTGATTAACGGATAAACGTGTATAAATGAAAATATTAAGGGTAAAATTGTAATTTGAAAATCAAGGGTAAAATTATAAATAATTATTTATTTAATTGACAGACCAAATGTGACAGTTTATAGACACCCTAGACTCTTTATATAGTGCTCGTTTGGTTGATATGTTTATATTTAGGAGGGTTTAAATAAGTAAGGGTTTATATAAAATAAATTGATGGGTATAAATAAAATGCGTGTTTGGTTAGTGGTTTTAAATAAACACATGTGAGGGGATGTGTTTATCTAAACCTGTCTGCATGTGTTTAGAGTGGTTTTACATAAATCAATGGTTTAGATAAACCTGTCAACCAAACACAGTAAGATATCATAAATCCACCTATAAAATACTTAACCCTCCAACCAAACAAGCACATATAAGGGCCCGTTTGCTTTAACAGATTAGGCTAAGATAATATTAATAATAGTAGTGTTTGGTTTGTTTTGTTGTTGTCCCGTTATTATAGGCAAACCCAGTATTATATCTCAGAGCGCGATATAAATAAAGCAAAAAGAATGTGTCGGATTAATTATACTGGGCCTTGTATACTAAATATTATCATGGGCCTTTTACTTGTGCCCTAGATAGTAGGGGTGAGCAAAAATATCCGGAAACCGGATTCCGATCCGATATCCGGTTTTCAAAATCCGGAAAACCGGATAACCGGTTTAAAAAACCGGATCGGATATCCAATCCGCATTTTTTTTAAGTGAACCGGATCGGATTCGGCTATGCCCAAGGGTAAAATTCGGATATCCGGTATCCGATTTTAATTTTTTTGTAAAAATATAAATTAAAAAGTATAGCCCAACAAAAAAGCCCAACGTCCAAATAAACAAAAAAATTCGGATATCCGAAAAAAATACGGATATCCGATTCAAAAAAGGGAATCATTTTATTGATAATATAAAAAAAATTCACCTAAAATCGGATTCGGATATCCGCTTTCGGATATCCGAATTAAATTGGATATCCGAAAGCGGATATCCGAATTGAATCGGAGCGGATGCGGTTTATAGTTTGAGGCCGAAAATTTCGGATATCCGAAATTCCGGATATCCGAATTTGCTCACCCCTACTAGATAGTATAGATAAATGCTTGTTTGTTGTTTATGTTAGGCAGCAGTGTAACTACGGTAATTATATATGGGAATTACTATTCACCGCCCCCTTTTTACTTTTTACCGCCCCCTAAAGGACTGGAAAAAGACGATTTTGCCCTTATGATATTTAAATTAATTTAAAAAGAAAAACTATAATAAACAATAAAAATTTCTATTTAAAGCTCTTTTCCACACAACACTTTCCAAATCATACATCCAAATCAGACTAAAAAAATAGAAAATACTCAAATTGCAATGGATCGCCGACAGGGACAGGGAAAGGGAAAGGGTCTGTTCTCACGACTGGTAAGCAAATTGTCGTAAAAATCATTCGTACGTAGATGGATTATCGAACACGGGTCGCAATAGTTTGAAAAAACGGCCGATCGAACGATATTTAGGGTCGGATTTCGGCACGACCGAAACGTAATTTCGGTCGGCCAAGTCACGACCGAAACATAATTTCGGCCGTGACTGTTACGACCGAAATTATGAATCGGTCGTGAAGTGGCCGACCGAAATCGTGTTTCGGTCGTGCCTATGCCGACCGAAATCATGTTTCGTCGGCACTGTCCCGACCGAAATTGTCTTTCGGCCGTCTCTCCAGACGGCCGAAAATACTGATCGGCCGTCGAATTTTTTTTTCTAAATAAATTTTTAATTGCAGACCAGGGTGGAAAGTCCCTACTCGGAGGGAGAAGTAGATCCCCCCGTTGGAGGGATCTGGAGAGCGTCACACGAGGACGCGCGGCGTTGACGCATCCGTTCGTAGAGAACGGGAGGAGGAGAGGCGGCAACGAGCGGCTGCTTCTCAGTCCGGATATGCGGATTACGATCCGCATGCGGATGATTGTATGGCGGATGATGGAGCATCGTTTCAGTCATCCGACGACGATGTGCCACCGGCCTCCTCAGGTAATTCCATTCTCCTCTATAAACTGACATGCGATGTCGTGTCTTAATATACGTAAAAGAAATTAAATTTATTTTTGCGTTATTCGTGAACAATAAAATAGGGAGCAAGCGATCCAGGGCCGTAGATGACGATTCCTGGAGGGTGCAGGGGCCACAGCCCGGTGGTCCATATGATGACGAGGTGATCCCTAGTTATCTGGGGCACATCGCGCCCCGCATCTGGATGGGTGAGGAGGAGAGGCCCCTGCAGAAGTGCGAGCAGCGGGCGTTAGTGCTTGGAAAGCTTAAGAATTGGTACTCCCAATTCCCGCCGGAGACGCAGAGCCAGATCGATGGCACGGGGCTTGGGCACCTCACAGATGCCGTGGTGGGTCACTTGGACCAGCCTCTATTGTTCGCTTTTGTGGAGCGCTGGCATCCCGACACGAACACCTTCCACATGCCATTCGGCCGGCGGGGTTCCGAGCCATCGTTTGGTTGTAGATTCTCTTGGGATCGACGCTGTTCGTCGACAAGAGCGGGACCCGTGTGAAGCCCGACATCATGCACGAGTTCTACCGCTCGTTGGCCTCTGCCAGTCAGTACTCGTGGGGTTCGGCCGCTCTCGCTTACCTTTATCGCCAGCTTGGACTCGCAAGTCGGGCGGATCGAGGGGTGTTGTTGGGTGCCTCTCGTTACTACAGGCGTGAATCTACGAGTACTTCCCATGCTTCCGCCCACACCGTCTCCCCCATCATGTGGAGCCTGGCCAGGCACGATCACGCATGTGGTCTGTATCTCAGCACGAGAGGACGGTCCACCGTTTGATTGAGATCCGCCGTCAGATAGATGTCATGACTGCAAGCGAGGTATCTTAACAATTTATATCTGTATTGACGACAATTATTTAATAATTATGAATTGTTATCAGGTTGCTTGGCTGCCGTACGGTCTCGATCCAGCGTCGCAGCACTTGAGGACGCTTTTCGTGGGTTGTGTTAGATATCGCGATATCGTTGAGCCCTACGCACCCTTGAGAGTGTTGCGCCAGCTGGGGTACGTGCAGGTCATCCCGCCACCGATGAGTCCGCCACGGAAGGCCGTCATGCCAGCAGACCCGACGAGGTATAAGTTGGATTATTCTGCCGGTGCAGCAGAACATGCTTGGCGTCAGTTCCCGTACGCCTACATCCTCAACCTCTCGTACATCATCCGGGCCGCGGCGGAGTACCTTGGTGAAACCGTTGCAGGGTACATGGACTGGTATGAGCGGCATTCTCATCCTCGCCTGCATTCCTCGGAGCCGGGATCCTCATCGGGCGGCATACCCCCACGCAGCCACGCCGACTACGTACGTAATTTAATCTTATGTGGATTTTTTATATTTATACGTTTAATCACTTTTTATATGTATTATTTGCTATGTACAGTGGTACAGCTCGATGTACACCTTGAGTAGCGATATGCTAGCTAGGATGCATCTTGACGGCTCGACGCACACAGACGAGTTCGGAAAGAGGCTGGACGAGCTCAACGACCGTTGGCGCCAGGCCCCTTGACGTGTTGTTATTTTCTTGTTTATTTTTCGTTTATTGTATCGGACGGATTATCTCTATGTTTGGAATAATTTTTATCATATTTATTCCGTTTCGAATTACTAATACAATAGGTAGTCACAAATTATAACACGAAAAAAAAAAATTACTAATACAAATAAATTACAATATACAGTCACAAATTATTATGCTACATTAAGTGCATCGAGTGATCGAATCGACTCTGATATCTTATTTTCCAACCGGCAACTCGCCGATCACAATACGTGAACCAGTAGGAATGTAAGATGGGCATAGAAAAATCTGGACATAAATTAAGTCTAATGTAATGCTGATAATCATCCCCCAGGTGCGCCATGACGATCGTACGGCTCGGTCCAGTAGCAGTCCGACCGACACGCAGTGGCAATATTGTGTTCGAAAGTATGTTGATGTTATACCCATTGTCGTACCCGTAGAGGATAATTACAGCGTTCCAAATTGTCGCCACAACACACAGATCACACGGTGTCAGCATCCAGTGGTTCACTCCACAAGGCCCCCCTTCCCAGCGTATACGATCCAACTGCATTTTCAATGAATCACCGTAGTACAATGCCGAGTAACGCTCCCAATGGGCCTCGAGTTCGTTCGCGACGTTATTCCTTACGGTGATCCATTCGTCCTCGTCATTGTAAACATGGGAGGCGATAACGCGAAATCCACAGTTGCCGTCAGTCACCACATTCTTATAGCTAACTATATACGATGGATGACTGTTGTTACGTGGTTGGCCAATTAGGTGTGGTAGAAGTCTGATTCACCTGTAGAACGCATTTTTCAGGATTAGATGTGCACCCGTTTGAACAAATTTACGAGTAAAAGATAGTAGTACCTGTCTCCGTAGTAGATCGAGACCGTTTCGTAGCGAAGACGACGTACGACCCTGGCTGCTACGACTGCTACTGCTGCGCTCTCCGCTGCGTCCACCCCTTGGGATTGCGTACTCCCAAGCACTTCGATCCCGCTTCGTCGAGTTTTTTTTCTTCGGCCGACCTTTTACCGAAGTCTTAACAACAGGTTCATCCCACTCACGGGCGTCGGGATAGAGATGCTCGTGAACGACTCGATGGAGGCCACGCATAACGGTGGGATCGCGGCCTTCTGCCTCACGCACGAGGTCGTATAAGTAATCCCGATCAGAAATATCGGGAGTTACTCCCTCGCCGATCGTGAGTGTCCTCCAGAAGTCGCCCAAACAGTCTGCAGCAACTGGGTAGTTGTTGTCGACACATTGCTGAAGCTCGCATGCACATGGGAGCCCGTGCGTAAGTCGTACCACACATCCACACGCGGAGTAAACCTCATCCGACAACTCTTTGGCACGCCTAAACTCCGTTCCCATTATCGATATTGCATAGTGTGAAACTCTGTACAATATCGTGTGGAATGGAAATCTTGAGTTCCGACGTTTCGAGCGGGACTCCTCCAGTGCCTGCATGTCAACATAAAAAATTATTAGATAACGATTTCGTTTGACACGTAATAATAATTAATTTACCTTTCTGATGCGACTCAGTTGGTTCTGAATATGTGTAATACCCGAGTCCTGTAAGTAAGCCGGCCAATAAATATGCATACATATTATATGGTTTACGTGACTGCATGAGACATGCTTTGTGACTTTTATGTGCTTAAATGATTTTATGTTATATCCCAACATGACATATATAAATTAGCAAGTAGAAAAAATTAATTTAATTTAGGTTATTTATTGATTTTAGGGTTTCTAGTACATAACATACTAACCTAGGAGATTTGATTTATTATATTCAATGTTGACACCACGTTTTGGGAAAACACGAATTAGTAGGAATAAATTCCGAAAGTCATCAAAAGTTTAATGAAATTTGTAACATTAGGTTAAATTGAATAAATTGGGCCTTAAGTAAATTTTTGAATTTAAGCCCAAGTTGTTAAGGATAGGTATTAATGTTACTTAAGCCATAGGGGAAAGATGATATCATCATGTTGTCCCATCAATTGAGTTTCCAACGAGTAATCCTTATCCCATTTAATAAACATATACTAACAATTAATAGAGAAACCCTCATTTTTAGCTCACCAGTCGAACCAAGGGTTTTGAAGCTAGGAAATTAACAGTGAAGGGAATTAACGATCAGAAATTCTGAAAATTCAAGGTAAGGTATATTATTCAAACTTAGTATATTTAAATTGTTTCTAAGAGTTGTACACCTCGATGACTATAAGTAATTCATGAGTTATTTTGTTTAGAAAACTGTGGACTCTTAAGATGCGATTTATAATCTTATGAAGTATATGGTATTTTCAAAAATTTAATGTTCTTAACTACGTTTGTGATTGGAATTGTTATTAGAGGATCATGATATTACATGAGTTTAGATGACTTCAGTAAGGAGTTCACGAATGATATGATGGTGAATGTCGAAACCTTGTTAGCTTAACGAAATGATGTCGAGATCTTTCCACCACAAAACTCGAGATGTACTTATAACTCATCTCGAGATTCACCAAAGCCATATCGAAATCTATACACATCTCGAAATTTATTATAGTGTTATAATGTTGATATGTAACCTAGACATTTTATTTGTAAACCCAACACACATCTCGAAATCTATACAATCTTGGTATTATTAAACCTCGAGTTTATATATATTGTTTAAGCTCGACATCTTGTAGAAAATCTCGACATATCCCGTAATTCTTATATATATACTTTGTCGAGATTTATGTCTAAAACCCATGTCATATCCACTTTGCATTACATCATACATGTCGAGATTTATCTTGCATATACTATCTCGAAATTTACTTCCACAACTAAGCTCGACATCTAGCCCAAGATAAATATCGAAACCTTACATACTATATCTAATATCGAGATCTATCTCTGAAATAATATTTTTCAGCTTAGGTTAAGTTCTAAATTTTAGGGTTTCGAGATTTATTAAGTCAAAACTAGGGTTTTCAAATTAAGCCAATTTCGTGAAATTAAAATTAGATTAACAAACCCTAATTTTTATATGTTTCAATATTTAGGGTTCGAAGGTTAGCAATTCACAGTACGATAAGCTAATAACTAAGGATACCAGGTAAGTGGAAATTTCAACTACAACACATAAATTGGTTGTACTAACATGACTTACGTGACTATCTGATTATATGAAATTATGTGAATTATTTGCTATATATGATGATATAGCATGCATTTCGGTATTGTTTACATAGCATGAACACATGCATACACAGCATACACGAGAATTGTAAGATGAGAGTATGCATGGTATAATATCGCTTGAAAGCGATGGATATTTGCCGATATAGGCATCTGATGTCGACTCACAGTTGAGTCTGGACTGCTTCTATGACACCATGACGACCCGGTACGTCGTTGGATATATTTTTACTATTTGGGCAGAATGCCCTGAATTGCGGTAGGTGCGACCTGGAGGAGGCGATTCGAGGGTGGCAGCGACACCGAGGGTATCTCTGGTGTTGGCGACCTCGAAGTGGGCTACCAGCGTGAGCGTCCGCGGAACAGCAAGTACCCATTGGGCCAAATGGCGGGCCGTCATGCATCTCAGTGCGAATTGGGCCGAAATGCGTGACTGGTATTTTATGGTTCGTCACCCTTTGTGGATTGCTGGACAATTTATTGGAATTGAGCTCTGAAAATGGTGCATAGTAAGTCAGTCGAGGGCCCTGAGAGATATGAGATTGAGTTTGATCCTATTAGGGTCTGATAGCATTGGCGCAGATGCCTTTGCAAATGAGACACGTGCACAACATGCATTATTCCTACTTACTGAGCTTTATAGGTCATCCCATATTTTATGTGTTGTAGGTACGCGCGACCACGGTACGTGATCGCTTACGACTGCAAGGCTATCTTTTGAAGCTTCCAGTGACTTTTGAGGGTGGTGTGTACATGAATGCGACCCGTGGGGACAGGAGATAGGGTTTCTTTTGTTACAATTATGAAACCATCCTATGTAAATAGGTTGGAAGCGATATTTTGATTTGAACAGAACGAATTCCTTTATATAAAAGGAAAAATTTTATCCACGTTTCCGCATATTAATTATTTTATATTGACATTAGTCACGTAAGTTAGCGTTAGAAATGATAAGTAGATGGCGGGGCGCCACGGGTGCTATCAGAGCTTCGGTTGAAGTTTCTGTAGACTGCTCATGTACACACACTCAAAAGCGCGGAAGCGGCCTTGTTACTAAGTTTTCTATTACTGTGAATTCTTGTTTGTGTTGCATAATTTATTGGCCGTAGGGACTATCAGGGTAAATAAGAATGGGTCGAACAAGAGGTGATAGCAGTGGGAGTTCCAATCGAGGCAAGGAACCCGAGATACCGACTGATAATCGCGACACGGCGATTATCCAACTTACTGAATTAGTGCGTCAGCAGTCCGCCCAGATTCAAGAATTAATTCAGCAGCGGAACACTGATGGACAGCAAAGCAGTGGGCTTTCTCAAGCCGAAAGAATAGAAATAGTAGGAGAAAGATTTCGGAAGCTAAATCCTCCAACTTTCGAAGATGCGATTGACCTAACATCGGCTGAAGACTGGCTAAGGACATTAGAGAGCATGTTCCAGTATAGCAGAATTCCCGAAGAAGAGAAGGTCCTATGCGCTGCATTCCTGTTGCGAGGGAGTGCAGGGCACTGGTGGGATACAATCTTAGCCATCGAAGACCCTCTTACAATGAGTTGGGACCGTTTCAAAGAACTATTCAGGAGTAAGTACTTCACCGCTCCAGTACGGGCCCAACGAATGAACGAGTTCATTAACTTACGCCAGGGCCCGATGACAGTGGCGGAGTACATCCGGAAATTCGAACAGCTGTCCAGGTTTGCAGCTCATATGGTGAGCACGGATGCATTAAAAGTTGAACGCTTCCTGGAAGGCTGAAGTCGGAACTCTACCGAGACGTAAATATGGCCGGGCTTCAAAGAGCTACTTATGCTCAAGTTGCTAAACGCGCTTTAGTGGCTGAGCAAGCGGAAATCAGAATCATTCGAGCCCAAGAAGCAAAACGAAAATTCGTACAGGGGCCACAGTGGAGTGGAGGAAGCCAAAAGAAGCAATTTGTCTCAAAGGGCCCAAGGCCTAATTTTCAGAATAAACCCGGACCATCCCAGCAGTTTAACCCGAATCAGGGGAGACCCCCAATGGCACCAATCTGCCCGAAGTGCACTCGACGACATACGGGCATTTGTTTCTCAGAAAATGCTAGTTGCTTTAGGTGTGGCAAGTCAGGCCACTTTGCAAGAGCATGCCCAGGGAAAGCATCCGGGAGTCAGACAACCGTACAGGCCAGGCCACCAACCGTACCTGCCCGAGTATACACGATTACATCCGAGGAGGCAGAAACAGACCCATCAGCAGTAGCAGGTACCTTATCTATCCACCATATCCTGACATGCATATTAATAAATTCAGGAACCACGCATTCATTTGCATCATCTAAGTACGTGACGAGACTCGGGATTACGCCTCAATAATCCGACTGCGAGTATAGTGTAACCATTCCACATGGAGCTTCGACTCGAACTAATTTAGTTTTACGAGAATGCCCAGTGCTAGTGAACGATAGAGAACTACCCGTAGATCTTATAGTTATACCTATGAACGATTATGAAGTGATCCTAGGAATGGACTGGCTGTCTAAGTATGGGGCTGTAATAGATTGTAATCATAAGACAGTCACGTTCAGTACAGAGAGAAATGAACCGTTCATCTTTACGGGAACCAGTAAGAGCAACAGGATTCCCAAATTTCTGCGGTAAAAGCGCAACGACTAATCAAGGCAGGATGTGAAGCCTACTTCATTTTCGCCATAACATCGGAAGAGCGTCAAATCCCGAAGCCAGAAGAGGTTTCAGTGGTACGAGAATTCCCCGACGTTTTCCCAGAAGATTTACCAGGACTTCCCCCTGATCGTGAAATTCAGTTCACGATCGATTTAGTCCCCGGAGCTGTACCTATCTCAAAAGCTCCATATCGTTTAGCTCCAACAGAAATGAAGGAACTGAAAGAACAATTAGACGAGTTGCTACAAAAGGGATTCATTCAGCCAAGCTTTTCACCCTGGGGAGCACCGGTTCTATTTGTCAAGAAGAAAGATGGATCGATGCGGCTATGCATCGATTACAGAGAGTTAAATAAAATCACTATCAAGAACAAATATCCCCTTCCGAGGATTGATGACCTCTTCGATCAACTACAAGGAGCCACGGTGTTCTCAAAAATAGATTTGCGATCGGGATATCATCAGTTGAAGATTCGCGAAGAAGATATTCCGAAGTCGCCCTTTAGTACTCGATATGGGCACTACGAGTTCTTAGTCATGCCTTTTGGGCTGACTAACGCGCCGGCAGCATTCATGGACCTAATGAACCGCATATTCAAGCCATTCCTGGATAAGTTTGTCATCGTATTCATCGATGACATCCTTATTTATTCAAAGACGAGGGAGGAGCATGAGCAACATTTGAAGATCATCCTTGAGATACTGCGCGAGAAGCAATTGTACGCTAAGTTCAAGAAATGTGAGTTTTGGCTCAACCAAGTCGCATTTCTTGGACATCATTTCAGGAGAAGGAATTTCGGTAGACCCGAGCAAAATAGAAGCTATCAACAATTGGCCCCAACCAACGAACGTAACTGAAGTAAGAAGCTTTCTAGGATTGGCAGGATACTATAGAAAATTCATAAAAGACTTTTCGAAGATCGCATCAACGTTGACAAAGCTGACTAGGATGGATACTCCATTCCATTGGAGCGATGAGTGTGAACGAAGCTTTCAAGAATTAAAGAGACGACTCACTTCGGCCCCAGTCCGGACGATACCCACAGGAACAGGAGGATTTTCCGTATATAGTGACGCATCGAAGAATGGGCTGGGATGCGTTCTAATGCAAAATGGAAAGGTTGTTGCGTACGCCTCGCGACAGTTAAAGGATTACGAGAAGAATTATCCAACACACGATCTGGAACTCGCAGCAGTTGTTTTTGCTTTAAAGATCTGGAGACATTATCTGTACGGTGAACGCTGTGAAATATTCACAGATCACAAGAGTTTAAAGTACTTCTTCACTCAGAAGGAGTTAAATATGAGACAACGGCGGTGGCTAGAGCTTGTTAAAGATTATGACTGTGTAATAAGCTATCATCCAGGGAAAGCAAACGTTGTGGCGGATGCTTTAAGCAGGAAAACCGCAAGTGCAGAGTTGCAACAGCTCGGAGTAGAAATTATACCAATGGGCGAAATCGAAACAAGGCTAGCAGCTTTAACCCTCCGACCAACATTGATGGAGCAAATCTCAAAAGTGCAACAGAACGACGAATTATATTTAAAACTCAAGGAAACTCAAGTAGAACAAAGGCCATCAGACTACAAGATACGAGAAGACGGAAGCTTGTACTATAGGAATCGAATATACGTTCCCAATGACACGGAGCTTCGGAAGACGATTATGAAGGAAGTACATGCTACGGTTTACTCAATCCACCCAGGAGCGACAAAAATGTACAGAGACTTACGAACCAATTATTGGTGGCCAGGGATGAAAAGAGAAATAGCGACCTTCGTTAGTCAATGTCTAACCTGTCAGCAGATAAAGGCGGATCACCAACGACCAGCAGGAACTTTGCAATCCCTGCCAGTACCTGAATGGAAGTGGGACCACATTACGATGGACTTCGTTATTGGCTTGCCTAAGACTGTGAAAGGCCACGACGCTATATGGGTCATCGTTGATCGACTGACCAAATCTGCCCACTTTCTGCCTATCAGTTCAACATTCTCAATGGAACGATACGCGGAACTATACATTCAAGAAATAGTACGACTTCACGGAGTTCCAATCTCGATCATTTCCGATCGTGATTCCAGATTTCTATCCAAGTTCTGGATGAGTTTGCAGAAAGCCATGGGGACCAAGTTATCATTCAGTACTGCCTACCATCCTCAAACGGACGGGCAGTCTGAACGAACAATCCAGATGTTGGAAGACATGCTAAGCGCCTGTGTGCTCGACTTTAAAGGAAATTGGAGCCGATACCTTCCATTGATCGAATTCTCATACAACAACAGCTTCCACGCAACAATCGGAATGGCTCCATATGAAGCGCTATCGGACGCAAATGTAGATCTCCAATTCACTGGGATGAAGTTGGAGAACGGGCGATACTAGGTCCTGATTTAGTACAAGAAATGACGGAAGCAATATCAAAGGTACGGGAACGATGAAAATGGCCCAAAGTAGGCAGAAAAGCTACGCAGACCAAAAGCGTAGACCACTGGAGTTCCAAGTAGATGACTTCGTATTTTTGAAGGTATCCCTATGAAAGGAGTTAAGCGGTTCGGAAAGAAAGAAAAGCTGAGCCCACGTTATATAGGACCGTTCCGAATCCTCAGAAAAGTTGGCGAAGTTGCCTATCAACTAGAATTACCAAATTCACTAGCTCAAGTACATGATGTCTTTCACGTATCGACGTTACGAAAATACGTCGCCGACTCAAGCCATCTGTTAAACACAGAAAATCTTCATCAACAGCTCAAGCCAGATTTAAGTTACGAGGAAAAGCCAGTGGAGATTCTAATGTTTGACGTGAAACGATTACGGAATAAAGAAATTCCGTTAGTCAAGGTGTTATGGCAAAATCAGTCCACGGAAGAAGCTACGTGGGAACGGGAAGATGACATGAGGAATCACTACCCTGAGTTATTTCTCCCTACCTGATTTCGGGGGCGATATCCCTTTTAGGGGGGAGGATGTAATATCCGAGTCCCGTAAGTAAGCCGGCCAATAAATATGCATACATATTATATGGTTTACGTGACTGCATGAGACATGCTTTGTGACTTTTATGTGCTTAAATGATTTTATGTTATATGCCAACATGACATATATAAATTAGAAAGTAGAAAAAATAATTTAATTTAGGTTAGTAATTGATTTTAGGGTTTCTAGTACATAACATACTAACTAGGAGATTTGATTTATTATATTCAATGTTGACACCACGTTTTGGGAAAACACGAATTAGTAGGAATAAATTCCGAAAGTCATCAAAAGTTTAATGAAATTTGTAACATTAGGTTAAATTGAGTAAATTGGGCCTTAAGTAAATTTTTGAATTTAAGCCCAAGTTGTTAAGGATAGGTATTAATGTTACTTAAGCCATAGGGGAAAGATGATATCATCATGTTGTCCCATCAATTGAGTTTCCAACGAGTAATCCTTATCCCATTTAATAAACATATACTAACAATCAATAGAGAAACCCTCATTTTTAGCTCACCAGTCGAACCAAGGGTTTTGAAGCTAGGAAATTAACAGTGAAGGGAATTAACGATCAGAAATTCTGAAAATTCAAGGTAAGGTATATTATTCAAACTTAGTATCTTTAAATTGTTTCTAAGAGTTGTACACCTCGATGACTATAAGTAATTCATGAGTTATTTTGTTTAGAAAACTGTGGACTCTTAAGATGCGATTTATAATCTTATGAAGTATATGGTATTTTCGAAAATTTAATGTTCTTAACTACGTTTGTGATTGGAATTGTTATTAGAGGATCATGATATTACATGAGTTTAGATGACTTCAGTAAGGAGTTCACGAATGATATGATGGTGAATGTCGAAACCTTGTTAGCTTAACGAAATGATGTCGAGATCTTTCCACCACAAAACTCGATTATATGAAATTATGTGAATTATTTGCTATATATGATGAAATTATTTCCATAAATTGTGAATTATTTGCTATATATGATGATATAGCATGCATTTCGGTATTGTTTACATAGCATGAACACATGCATACACAGCATGCACGAGAATTGTAAGATGAGAGTATGCATGGTATAATATCGCTTGAAAGCGATGGATATTTGCCGATATAGGCATCTGATGTCGACTCACAGTTGAGTCTGGACTGCTTCTATGACACCATGACGACCCGGTACGTCGTCGGATATATTTTTACTATTTGGGCAGAATACCCTGAATTGCGGTAGGTGCGACCTGGAGGAGGCGATTCGAGGGTGGCAGCGACACCGAGGGTATCTCTGGTGTTGGCGACCTCGAAGTGGGCTACCAGCGTGAGCGTCCGCGGAACAGCAAGTACCCATTGGGCCAAATGGCGGGCCGTCATACATCTCAGTGCGAATTGGGCCGAAATGCGTGACTGGTATTTTATGGTTCGTCACCCTTTGTGGATTGCTGGACAATTTATTGGAATTGAGCTCTGAAAATGGTGCATAGTAAGTCAGTCGAGGGCCCTGAGAGATATGAGATTGAGTTTGATCCTATTAGGGTCTGATAGCATTGGCGCAGATGCCTTTGCAAATGAGACACGTGCACAACATGCATTATTCCTACTTACTGAGCTTTATAGCTCATCCCATATTTTATGTGTTGTAGGTACGCGCGACCACGGTACGTGATCGCTTACGACTGCAAGGCTATCTTTTGAAGCTTCCAGTGACTTTTGAGGGTGGTGTGTACATGAATGCGACCCGTGGGGACAGGAGATAGGGTTTCTTTTGTTACAATTATGAAACCATCCTATGTAAATAGGTTGGAAGCGATATTTTGATTTGAACAGAACGAATTCCTTTATATAAAAGGAAAAATTTTATCCACGTTTCCGCATATTAATTATTTTATATTGACATTAGTCACGTAAGTTAGCGTTAGAAATGATAAGTAGATGGCGGGGCGCCACGGGTGCTATCAGAGCTTCGGTTGAAGTTTCTGTAGACTGCTCATGTACACACACTCAAAAGCGCGGAAGCGGCCTTGTTACTAAGTTTTCTATTACTGTGAATTCTTGTTTGTGTTGCATAATTTATTGGCCGTAGGGACTATCAGGGTAAATAAGAATGGGTCGAACAAGAGGTGATAGCAGTGGGAGTTCCAATCGGGGCAAGGAACCCGAGATACCGACTGATAATCGCGACACGGCGATTATCCAACTTACTGAATTAGTGCGTCAGCAGTCCGCCCAGATTCAAGAATTAATTCAGCAGCGGAACACTGATGGACAGCAAAGCAGTGGGCTTTCTCAAGCCGAAAGAATAGAAATAGTAGGAGAAAGATTTCGGAAGCTAAATCCTCCAACTTTCGAAGATGCGATTGACCTAACATCGGCTGAAGACTGGCTAAGGACATTAGAGAGCATGTTCCAGTATAGCAGAATTCCCGAAGAAGAGAAGGTCCTATGCGCTGCATTCCTGTTGCGAGGGAGTGCAGGGCACTGGTGGGATACAATCTTAGCCATCGAAGCCCCTCTTACAATGAGTTGGGACCGTTTCAAAGAACTATTCAGGAGTAAGTACTTCACCGCTCCAGTACGGGCCCAACGAATGAACGAGTTCATTAACTTACGCCAGGGCCCGATGACAGTGGCGGAGTACATCCGGAAATTCGAACAGCTGTCCAGGTTTGCAGCTCATATGGTGAGCACGGATGCATTAAAAGTTGAACGCTTCCTGGAAGGCTGAAGCCGGAACTCTACCGAGACGTAAATATGGCCGGGCTTCAAAGAGCTACTTATGCTCAAGTTGCTAAACGCGCTTTAGTGGCTGAGCAAGCGGAAATCAGAATCATTCGAGCCCAAGAAGCAAAACGAAAATTCGTACAGGGGCCACAGTGGAGTGGAGGAAGCCAAAAGAAGCAATTTGTCTCAAAGGGCCCAAGGCCTAATTTTCAGAATAAACCCGGGCCATCCCAACAGTTTAACCCGAATCAGGGGAGACCCCCAATGGCACCAATCTGCCCGAAGTGCACTCGACGACATACGGGCATTTGTTTCTCAGAAAATGCTAGTTGCTTTAGGTGTGGCAAGTCAGGCCACTTTGCAAGAGCATGCCCAGGGAAAGCATCCGGGAGTCAGACAACCGTACAGGCCAGGCCACCAACCGTACCTGCCCGAGTATACACGATTACATCCGAGGAGGCAGAAACAGACCCATCAGCAGTAGCAGGTACCTTATCTATCCACCATATCCTGACATGCATATTAATAAATTCAGGAACCACGCATTCATTTGCATCATCTAAGTACGTGACGAGACTCGGGATTACGCCTCAATAATCCGACTGCGAGTATAGTGTAACCATTCCACATGGAGCTTCGACTCGAACTAATTTAGTTTTACGAGAATGCCCAGTGCTAGTGAACGATAGAGAACTACCCGTAGATCTTATAGTTATACCTATGAACGATTATGAAGTGATCCTAGGAATGGACTGGCTGTCTAAGTATGGGGCTGTAATAGATTGTAATCATAAGACAGTCACGTTCAGTACAGAGAGAAATGAACCGTTCATCTTTACGGGAACCAGTAAGAGCAACAGGATTCCCAAAATTTCTGCGGTAAAAGCGCAACGACTAATCAAGGCAGGATGTGAAGCCTACTTCATTTTCGCCATAACATCGGAAGAGCGTCAAATCCCGAAGCCAGAAGAGGTTTCAGTGGTACGAGAATTCCCCGACGTTTTCCCAGAAGATTTACCAGGACTTCCCCCTGATCGTGAAATTCAGTTCACGATCGATTTAGTCCCCGGAGCTGTACCTATCTCAAAAGCTCCATATCGTTTAGCTCCAACAGAAATGAAGGAACTGAAAGAACAATTAGACGAGTTGCTACAAAAGGGATTCATTCAGCCAAGCTTTTCACCCTGGGGAGCACCGGTTCTATTTGTCAAGAAGAAAGATGGATCGATGCGGCTATGCATCGATTACAGAGAGTTAAATAAAATCACTATCAAGAACAAATATCCCCTTCCGAGGATTGATGACCTCTTCGATCAACTACAAGGAGCCACGGTGTTCTCAAAAATAGATTTGCGATCGGGATATCATCAGTTGAAGATTCGCGAAGAAGATATTCCGAAGTCGCCCTTTAGTACTCGATATGGGCACTACGAGTTCTTAGTCATGCCTTTTGGGCTGACTAACGCGCCGGCAGCATTCATGGACCTAATGAACCGCATATTCAAGCCATTCCTGGATAAGTTTGTCATCGTATTCATCGATGACATCCTTATTTATTCAAAGACGAGGGAGGAGCATGAGCAACATTTGAAGATCATCCTTGAGATACTGCGCGAGAAGCAATTGTACGCTAAGTTCAAGAAATGTGAGTTTTGGCTCAACCAAGTCGCATTTCTTGGACATCATTTCAGGAGAAGGAATTTCGGTAGACCCGAGCAAAATAGAAGCTATCAACAATTGGCCCCAACCAACGAACGTAACTGAAGTAAGAAGCTTTCTAGGATGGCAGGATACTATAGAAAATTCATAGAAGACTTTTCGAAGATCGCATCAACGTTGACAAAGCTGACTAGGATGGATACTCCATTCCATTGGAGCGATGAGTGTGAACGAAGCTTTCAAGAATTAAAGAGACGACTCACTTCGGCCCCAGTCCGGACGATACCCACAGGAACAGGAGGATTTTCCGTATATAGTGACGCATCGAAGAATGGGCTGGGATGCGTTCTAATGCAAAATGGAAAGGTTGTTGCGTACGCCTCGCGACAGTTAAAGGATTACGAGAATAATTATCCAACACACGATCTGGAACTCGCAGCAGTTGTTTTTGCTTTAAAGATCTGGAGACATTATCTGTACGGTGAACGCTGTGAAATATTCACAGATCACAAGAGTTTAAAGTACTTCTTCACTCAGAAGGAGTTAAATAGGAGACAACGGCGGTGGCTAGAGCTTGTTAAAGATTATGACTGTGTAATAAGCTATCATCCAGGGAAAGCAAACGTTGTGGCGGATGCTTTAAGCAGGAAAACCGCAAGTGCAGAGTTGCAACAGCTCAGAGTAGAAATTATACCAATGGGCGAAATCGAAACAAGGCTAGCAGCTTTAACCCTCCGACCAACATTGATGGAGCAAATCTCAAAAGTGCAACAGAACGACGAATTATATTTAAAACTCAAGGAAACTCAAGTAGAACAAAGGCCATCAGACTACAAGATACGAGAAGACGGAAGCTTGTACTATAGGAATCGAATATACGTTCCCAATGACACGGAGCTTCGGAAGACGATTATGAAGGAAGTACATGCTACGGTTTACTCAATCCACCCAGGAGCGACAAAAATGTACAGAGACTTACGAACCAATTATTGGTGGCCAGGGATGAAAAGAGAAATAGCGACCTTCGTTAGTCAATGTCTAACCTGTCAGCAGATAAAGGCGGATCACCAACGACCAGCAGGAACTTTGCAATCCCTGCCAGTACCTGAATGGAAGTGGGACCACATTACGATGGACTTCGTTATTGGCTTGCCTAAGACTGTGAAAGGCCACGACGCTATATGGGTCATCGTTGATCGACTGACCAAATCTGCCCACTTTCTGCCTATCAGTTCAACATTCTCAATGGAACGATACGCGGAACTATACATTCAAGAAATAGTACGACTTCACGGAGTTCCAATCTCGATCATTTCCGATCGTGATTCCAGATTTCTATCCAAGTTCTGGATGAGTTTGCAGAAAGCCATGGGGACCAAGTTATCATTCAGTACTGCCTACCATCCTCAAACGGACGGGCAGTCTGAACGAACAATCCAGATGTTGGAAGACATGCTAAGCGCCTGTGTGCTCGACTTTAAAGGAAATTGGAGCCGATACCTTCCATTGATCGAATTCTCATACAACAACAGCTTCCACGCAACAATCGGAATGGCTCCATATGAAGCGCTATCGGACGCAAATGTAGATCTCCAATTCACTGGGATGAAGTTGGAGAACGGGCGATACTAGGTCCTGATTTAGTACAAGAAATGACGGAAGCAATATCAAAGGTACGGGAACGAATGAAAATGGCCCAAAGTAGGCAGAAAAGCTACGCAGACCAAAAGCGTAGACCACTGGAGTTCCAAGTAGATGACTTCGTATTTTTGAAGGTATCCCCTATGAAAGGAGTTAAGCGGTTCGGAAAGAAAGAAAAGCTGAGCCCACGTTATATAGGACCGTTCCGAATCCTCAGAAAAGTTGGCGAAGTTGCCTATCAACTAGAATTACCAAATTCACTAGCTCAAGTACATGATGTCTTTCACGTATCGACGTTACGAAAATACGTCGCCGACTCAAGCCATCTGTTAAACACGGAAAATCTTCATCAACAGCTCAAGCCAGATTTAAGTTACGAGGAAAAGCCAGTGGAGATTCTAATGTTTGACGTGAAACGATTACGGAATAAAGAAATTCCGTTAGTCAAGGTGTTATGGCAAAATCAGTCCACGGAAGAAGCTACGTGGGAACGGGAAGATGACATGAGGAATCACTACCCTGAGTTATTTCTCCCTACCTGATTTCGGGGGCGATATCCCTTTTAAGGGGGGAGGATGTAATATCCGAGTCCCGTAAGTAAGCCGGCCAATAAATATGCATACATATTATATGGTTTACGTGACTGCATGAGACATGCTTTGTGACTTTTATGTGCTTAAATGATTTTATGTTATATGCCAACATGACATATATAAATTAGAAAGTAGAAAAAATTAATTTAATTTAGGTTAGTAATTGATTTTAGGGTTTCTAGTACATAACATACTAACTAGGAGATTTGATTTATTATATTCAATGTTGACACCACGTTTTGGGAAAACACGAATTAGTAGGAATAAATTCCGAAAGTCATCAAAAGTTTAATGAAATTTGTAACATTAGGTTAAATTGAGTAAATTGGGCCTTAAGTAAATTTTTGAATTTAAGCCCAAGTTGTTAAGGATAGGTATTAATGTTACTTAAGCCATAGGGGAAAGATGATATCATCATGTTGTCCCATCAATTGAGTTTCCAACGAGTAATCCTTATCCCATTTAATAAACATATACTAACAATCAATAGAGAAACCCTCATTTTTAGCTCACCAGTCGAACCAAGGGTTTTGAAGCTAGGAAATTAACAGTGAAGGGAATTAACGATCAGAAATTCTGAAAATTCAAGGTAAGGTATATTATTCAAACTTAGTATCTTTAAATTGTTTCTAAGAGTTGTACACCTCGATGACTATAAGTAATTCATGAGTTATTTTGTTTAGAAAACTGTGGACTCTTAAGATGCGATTTATAATCTTATGAAGTATATGGTATTTTCGAAAATTTAATGTTCTAACTACGTTTGTGATTGGAATTGTTATTAGAGGATCATGATATTACATGAGTTTAGATGACTTCAGTAAGGAGTTCACGAATGATATGATGGTGATGTCGAAACCTTGTTAGCTTAACGAAATGATGTCGAGATCTTTCCACCACAAAACTCGAGATGTACTTATAACTCATCTCGAGATTCACCAAAGCCATATCGAAATCTATACACATCTCGAAATTTATTATAGTGTTATAATGTTGATATGTAACCTAGACATTTTATTTGTAAACCCAACACACATCTCGAAATCTATACAATCTTGGTATTATTAAACCTCGAGTTTATATATATTGTTTAAGCTCGACATCTTGTAGAAAATCTCGACATATCCCGTAATTCTTATATATATACTTTGTCGAGATTTATGTCTAAAACCCATGTCATATCCACTTTGCATTACATCATACATGTCGAGATTTATCTTGCATATACTATCTCGAATTTACTTCCACAACTAAGCTCGACATCTAGCCCAAGATAAATATCGAAACCTTACATACTATATCTAATATCGAGATCTATCTCTGAAATAATATTTTTCAGCTTAGGTTAAGTTCTAAATTTTAGGGTTTCGAGATTTATTAAGTCAAAACTAGGGTTTTCAAATTAAGCCAATTTCGTGAAATTAAAATTAGATTAACAAACCCTAATTTTTATATGTTTCAATATTTAGGGTTCGAAGGTTAGCAATTCACAGTACGATAAGCTAATAACTAAGGATACCAGGTAAGTGGAAATTTCAACTACAACACATAAATTGTTGTACTAACATGACTTACGTGACTATCTGATTATATGAAATTATGTGAATTATTTGCTATATATGATGATATAGCATGCATTTCGGTATTTTTTACATAGCATGAACACATGCATACACAGCATACACGAGAATTGTAAGATGAGAGTATGCATGGTATAATATCGCTTGAAAGCGATGGATATTTGCCGATATAGGCATCTGATGTCGACTCACAGTTGAGTCTGGACTGCTTCTATGACACCATGACGACCCGGTACGTCGTTGGATATATTTTTACTATTTGGGCAGAATGCCCTGAATTGCGGTAGGTGCGACCTGGAGGAGGCGATTCGAGGGTGGCAGCGACACCGAGGGTATCTCTGGTGTTGGCGACCTCGAAGTGGGCTACCAGCGTGAGCGTCCGCGGAACAGCAAGTACCCATTGGGCCGAATGGCGGGCCGTCATGCATCCCAGTGCGAATTGGGCCGAAATGCGTGACTGGTATTTTATGGTTCGTCACCCTTTGTGGATTGCTGGACCATTTATTGGAATTGAGCTCTGAAAATGGTGCATAGTAAGTCAGTCGAGGGCCCTGAGAGATATGAGATTGAGTTTGATCCTATTAGGGTCTGAATGCATTGGCGCAGATGCCTTTGCAAATGAGACACGTGCACAACATGCATTATTCCTACTTACTGAGCTTTATAGCTCATCCCATATTTTATGTGTTGTAGGTACGCGCGACCACGGTACGTGATCGCTTACGACTGCAAGGCTATCTTTTGAAGCTTCCAGTGACTTTTGAGGGTGGGGTGTACATGAATGCGACCCGTGGGGACAGGAGATAGGGTTTCTTTTGTTACAATTATGAAACCATCCTATGTAAATAGGTTGGAAGCGATATTTTGATTTGTACAGAACGAATTCCTTTATATGAAAGGAAAAATTTTATCCACGTTTTCGCATATTAATAAACCTTTCATATGTATAAATTTTGACTCCTACCCCTTCGGTTATTCTCTCTCTTTGCAAACCCTCTCACAAAAAACCCTAACCTAACTAGCCGCCACCCATCTCATTTCTGTTCCTCCTCCCCCTCCTCCACCTCCATCCTGGGTGATGGAGGTGGGGGAGCTTTTCACCTTAGCTCATTTTTTTTATGTTTTATAAATTAAAAAAAAAAAAGGTTTTTGTGTCTCCACCACCGCACCTCCACCCCGCCGCTTCTCCGCCTCCACAGCCTCCGCTGCGCCGACTTCGCCACCTCCGCCTCCGCTACGCCGCCTTCGCCAACAGCCGCCCCGCACCCGGCCTCGCACTCGCCGCCAGTCCACCTCCGTCTTGCCGTCGCCGGCCTTGAGCTTCCTGTTGTGAACCTCGTCTCTCCCGACCATCGGGTCAGGAGCCTTTTCTCCCTTGTGGAGCCCCCAGTCTGATGAAGACAAAATCCAGAAGTCGACGGCCGAAGAAAGTGAAGAGTGTCGTAGATTTAGCTTATTAGCTTTTCTGTAATAGGTTCTTTAGTTCTAGGTCTTAGATAATGGGTTTTGTTTTCTGTAGGTTTTTTTGTCCCTTGTGGACCATTTTCTCCCCATGTGGGAGTGTTTGTTCCCCTTGTGGGATTGTGTGGTGCTCCTATGTGAGCCTTTGTTCTCCTTGTTGACGATGTACCGGTGAGACCATTGGGCTATTTAGCCATGTATCTTTGTTATTAATGCAAGCTATCGTTTCGGAAAAAAAAAACCTTTCATATGTATGTAATATTATTATGATCTTATTGGATAAGTTCGTATGTCTCATATATATTTGCATTAACCGATGCTTTTTATATGTATAAATATATTTTTATTAGGGGTCTTTACACATAAATACCCATTTGGATAAAAATTTGTAATTTAGCTTGTCAGTATTTTTTTTATATGTAGGTACCTAATAGAATAATTTTTTTGCACATAGGTACCCGATCCGCCGCAGGTACGCCATATAACACATTTAGGTACCCTATAGCAACGTACTGTGGTACGTAATACGTTGAGAAAATGGTACGTCATATATAACACATTAAGATACCATATAGTAACCATACAGGGTACCGTATAAACGCGTGACGCGGTACGCAGTGTACACATAAAAAGGTACGGCAAGACTGAGAAAAATTGTACAAACAGTAAAACGGGTACCTATCTGTAAATATTTCTGACATAGGTACTGATATGTAAATTTTTTACTCAATTGGGTATTTATCTATAGATGTCATTTTTTATTATAAACCTTATTAATTTTTTGTGATTAAATCTAAAATAATATTTGTAGTCTAATTTGTAAAGTTGTAAAATATGTGGGTAGTATTGAAATTTTTAAAAATTTGTGTGGAAGTGAATATTACAAAATAGCCTATTGAGTTTGAGAATGAGTTGATCGGTTGGAGAAGAATTACTGCATTTTTAGTTTGAGAATGCATTTCTCGGTTGGAGATAGTCTAAAAGCCATTGCCATATGATAATGTTGGGTACAAAGGTTCCCATTTGTTTCTCAAGAATCATTGACAAATAAATGGTGAGATTGAAGTATATCATCATTTCAATAAAATATTTGGAAGAATAGCAATGTATTTGGATTATTTGGACTACAGTAAAACCTCTATAAATTAATAACATTGGGACAATGAAAATTAATTAATTTAGAGAGATATTAATATATCGATAAATTAATATTTATTAATTAAAAGAGAGACTCTTTAACAAATTTAGAGTGTATTGACGATAATAAATTCAAATATGTGTCATTAGTTATATTCATGTACTCAAAACGATTTACAAGTGTGAACATGGTTCGCCGTCGCGGAGATATCTTGGCGTCGCGGCCACACCGGAGCGGTATCGGCCCTCCGGCGGACCTAAAAACCCGCTCATGTTTTGGAGCTTCAAAATTAGGCATGAGCCAAGTTTTTCAGGGCTGGTTCAGGCCCAAACTTTCAACTCTTAACAAGAAATTAATATACCTTTTTTGTTTTTGTTTTTGTCATTTGTTAGTTTACTTTTGGTTGTGCTTGTAGTGGTAAATGTGGGTCTTGACCGTCGCTGAGGATGTGGGTGCGCGCGTTGGTAGTTAGTTGTCTTCTTTTTTGGAAGTCTGCGTGCGTGATGTGCTTTTTTAGTTTTTTTGTTCTGTCTTTTTGTTGGTCTGTATGTCTATTTGTTGTGTCATGTATCACGTCTTTGTGTGTTCGTTTAATGTGTTTTTCTGTGCGGGGTATTTGTGACTGTGTCTATGTTAGGTGTTTTGATGCTGCTCGTTTTCTTCTTATTGGGTTCTATACGGCTTGTGGGTTCGTAAATTTTCTCGCTCTGAATGTTATATTAAATGACTCATGTAATATAATACTCTAAATTATATATATTTAATGTGATGATTATTAAATATTAAAGATTAGGGTATAAGGTTTAATGACCTTTCAATCTGCTCCTAAACATTACACCCTTTAGGAAGAGACATTGATTAAATGCCCTTTTAAAGGGGCATGGCTTTTCGCGAGCATCTCTTCATCAACTATAAAAGGGGCTCTTGTATCTTAGTCTCAATCATCAGAGATATACATAAAAGCCAAGGAAGCAGAAAGAAGAATAAGAAGTCATTTTTCAACACCCGTCGAAGATATTAAGATTAAAGCATATGGATTCATGTTAGTTCTTAGTTGGTTTACTTGATTAAATCATATCTGTATTATGGTATTCTGGGGTTTCTAAACATTAAATAATCGTTTGGAAATTAAAAAGTCTAACAGTTGGTATCAGAGCTTTCATAATACTTTTGATTTATCATAATTGGTATTTTTGTGTACACGATGTATGACGGAGTATTCTGCTAATGATATGAAATTTACTCGTGACATACTTCAGTGTATGTAAATAGGTATTACGATGTTAACTTGATTCTATGCATGAACCCGTCTTCTGTTTGTAATATTATTTTGTGAGATATGTATTCGGAAATTTAACCGGCAGTGGCGTTATTTGATTCGATTGCTCATATGAATACGATTTGTGCATTATCGGGGTGAATAAGAGTGGTTGGGTATTTCTACAAGACCTAACAACTTTTAGGACGTGTCTCTTCACGAAACTTTCACATTAAAGTTGCGATGAACGATAATAAGAAAGTCATAAGAATCATACGTAAGGCCATTGGCTAAATTGTAATTTATGTGTCTGTTATTTGCAAACATTTATGTTTGATATTGATAATTTGTTTAAATGACATGATATATGCGTAAATCATCATTTGATAAATGCATTGATTAACACATTCATTAGTATAAAACGTGTAGTACATGTAGATTAGGATGACACCTTGCAAATTCACTATTCATGCATAATTGCATATGTACGTAACGGATGGAAAATATGAATTTCAGATTCTGTATATGGCTATATATTGTATCTATTTCTGTGAATTAAACATGTGGGTTGCCAAAGTGACCTAGTTTAAGTTCATTTTAAATAAAGTATATTGTTTGTTCATATGATGCTATTAAAGAAATGAATAAACGAATTGCTAGAAGTTCGCCCAAAGGTGGATTAATGCATGAAGTTAATGAAAATAAAGAGATATATTAATAATCATTTATGTTTGTATATCCAAAGATAACATGCATATCTATGATTGATTATCTATTTAAGTATTTTATTTTAGCATTATTATTGTTATTTATTTGTTTAAGTATCGTCCAAAGATGAACTTAAATGCATACTTATAGTTTGATTATTTGTTTAAATCTATTTAAATTAACATACGTGAGCTTATTTGTTGTTCGCAGTAACTAATAACGTGTTTGCATTGGGCAATCAATTGTCAAGTTCAATGGGCTAAACTACGTTGATTGGTCCGAACAGATCAAGTTTCAACTTGGTGCAATGTATTTGAACCTAGCATTAGAGACTGAGCAAAAGCCTGCAGCTATCACAGAGGATAGTACGGAAGACGAAAAATCACTCTATGATGAATGGGAAAGATCCAATCGGTTAAGCTTAAACTTGATGAAAATGACGATGGCTGAAAATGTCAAGCCATCAATGCCTGTAACGGAAGACGCACGGGAATTTATGATGAAAGTGAAAGAGTATTCACAATCAGACATTACAGACAAGTCTATTGTGGGCACTTTAATGAGTGAGCTGACAACCAAGAAATTTGATTGGTCACAGCCAATTCACGAGCATGTGACAAATATGGCAAATCTGGCGTCAAAGCTAAAGTCGATGAAGATGGATGTGAGCGAAACCTTTTTAGTTCAGTTTATCATAAACTCACTTCCTCTTGAGTTTGGTCAGTTCCAGGTGAACTATAACACCTTGAAAGAAAAATGGAACTTACAAGAAATTAAAGCCATGTTAATTCAAGAGGAGGGAAGGTTAAAGAAAATGAAGGAACACTCTGTTCACCTTACCGTTCACGATGGAGGAAGCACTAGCAAAGCTAAAAGCAAAAGGAAGGGAAAAAACTCATTAAAGAACAAGGAGGGTAAGATCCATAAGGAGCACAAATGCTTCTTTTGCAAGAAAATGGGACATTTGAAAAAGGATTGTCTGAAAAGAAAGGCTTGGTTCGAAAAGAAAGGTACATACTTTATTTCAGTATGTTTTGAATCAAATCTTGTAGAAGTGCCTCATAACACTTGGTGGTTGGATTCTGGTGCAACTACTCATGTATCACATGTTTTACAGGGATTTCTTTCGATCCAGCCCATAAACGGAAATGAGAAGTTCTTATACATGGGAAACAGAATGAAGGCGCGAATAGAAGGAATTGGAACTTATAGATTGATCTTAGATAATGGTTGTAATCTAGATCTAGAAAAGTGTTTGTATGTTCCTGAGTGTTCTAGAAACCTAATTTCTGTTGGAAAGTTAGATTGTTTAGGGTATAATTTTAAGATTGAAAATAATGGTTTTTTATTATATAAAGGCATGAAATATTACGGTTGTGGTAATTTGATTGATGGTTTATACCGTTTCAATCTCAATGCTGCATTTGCAGAATTCATGTTTCACGTTGAACACAGTATTGGAAATAAACGTAGTACCCGTAATGAATCTTCTGCTTTTCTTTGGCATCAAAGATTAGGTCATATATCCAAAGAAAGAGTGACGAAGTTAATGAAAAGTGAAATATTACCTCAGTTGGATTTCAGTGACTGGGATATATGTATAGATTGTATTAAAGGGAAACAAACTAAACATATATCGAAATATCCGGCCGTAAGAAGTAGTGAGCAACTTCAACTGATACATACTGATATTTGTGGTCCATTTGACACACCATCTTGGGGTGGTGAAAAATATTTCATCACATTTATTGATGATTCTCACGGTATTGTTACGTGTATATGTTGCATGAAAAATCACAATCAGTTGACATCCTAGAGGTGTTCATTAATGAGGTGGAAAGGCAACTAGATAAAAAGGTTAAAGTTGTGAGATCTGATCGAGGTGGTGAATTTTATGGCAAATTTGACGAAAATGGACAATGTCCAGGTCCATTTGCAAAGTTCCTTGAAAGTCGAGGTATTTGTGCACAATATACAATGCCTGGTACACAACAAAATGGTGTGGCTGAAAGGCGAAATCGTACTCCTATGGATATGGTTAGGAGTATGCTGAGTAATAGTTCTGTACCTTTGTCATTATGGACATACGCGCTGAAAACTGCTGCATATCTGCTAAATAGAATTCCAAGTAAGTCTGTCTCTAAGACTCCTTACGAATTATGGACAGGAAGAAAGCCTAGTTTAAGGCATCTTCACGTTTGGGGTTGTCCAGCAGAAGTGAGGATATATAATCCGCATGAAAGAAAGCTCGATGCAAGAACCATTAGTGGTTATTTTATCGGCTATCCTGAAAAGTTGAAAGGATACAGATTTTATTGTCCAAAGCATAGTACGAGGATCGTTGAGTCTGGTAATGCTCGGTTTATTGAGAATGGTCAAGTTAGTGGGAGTGAAGAACCACGCCAAATAGAAATACATGAACTTCAGGATGAAACTCCTACATCAGACATTTCTGCACCTGTTGTTGATCCTTTAGCTATATCAAGATTAAATAGCAATTTAAGCCAACATATAGGTATCAAGAATTCAGAATATAATGGCGCCAATAATGAACCGATGGTTGTTGAGAAGATCGTAAACGAACAAGTGATACCACAAGATATAGCTTTAAGAAAGTCCAAAAGGCAGAAACGATCGGCTATTTCTGATGATTATGTAATTTCTTGAGCATGAATGTGATTTAAGCATCGATAAAGATCCAGTCTCGCTTAAACAAGCCATGGAATGCAGTAATTCTGAAAATTGGCTCAAAGCTATGAAAGAAGAGTTGAAATCAATGGATGATAACAAAGTCTGGGAATTAGTTGAGTTGCCCAAAGGATTCAAAAGAGTCGGTTGTAAATGGGTCTATAAGACCAAACGAGACTCAAAAGGCAATATTGAAAGATATAAAGCCCAACTCGTCGCCTAAGGTTACACTCAAAAAGATGGCATTGACTACAAGGAAACCTTTTCTCCTGTTTCGAAAAAGGATTCATTAAGAATAATTTTGGCTTTGGTAGCTCATTATGATTTGGAGCTTCACCAAATGGATGTGAAAACTGCTTTTTTGAATGGTGACTTAGAAGAGGACGTTTATATGGACCAACCTCAAGGATTCTTGACTACAGAAAATTCAAATTTAGTGTGTAAATTAAAGAAGTCGATATATGGACTAAAACAAGCTTCCCGACAATGGTATATTAAGTTCAATAATATCTTTACGTCATATGATTTTATAGAGAACACCGTAGATAGGTGCATCTATATGAAGATCTGGGAGTAAGTTTATTATATTAGTTTTATATGTTTATGATATTCTCCTTGCTACAAATAATGCTGCCATGTTATATGATGTGAAGAAATTTCTCTCTCAAAACTTTGAAATGAAAGATATGGGCGAAGCTTCCTATGTGATAGGAATTGAAATATTCCGTGATAGATCACAAGGATTGTTAGGATTATCCCAAAAAGCCTATATTAATAAAATATTAGAGAGATTTCATATGGATAAATGTTCCGCAAGTATAGTTCCAATTCAGAAAGGGGATAAATTCAGTACAACGCAATGTCCTAAAAATGAATTAGAACGAAAGGCAATGGAATCTATTCCTTATGCGTCTGTTGTCGGAAGCGTGATGTATGCCCAAACTTGCACACGGCCAGACATAAGTTTTGCTGTTGGGATGCTGGGTCGATATCAAAGTAATCCCGGAATAGATCATTGGAAAGCTGCGAAGAAAGTACTCAGATACCTACAAGGTACCAAAGACTACATGCTCACATACAAGAGGTCAAATAACCTTGAATTGAAAGGATACTCAGATTCAGACTATGCGGGATGTGTAGATACGAGGAAATCTACTTTCGGTTATGTGTTTCTAATGGCGGGAGGAGCAGTTTCATGGAGAAGTGGAAAACAATCTATAATTGCTACCTCTACTATGGAGGCTGAATTTGTGGCATGCTTTGAGACCAATATTCATGCATTATGGTTACGGAATTTCGTACAAGGACTTGCTATAATTGATAATGTAGATCGACCCCTACGGATTTATTGTGATAATTCTGCTGTTGTATTCTTCTCCAAGAATGACAAGTACTCGAAGGGAGCGAAGCACATTGAGTTAAAGTACTTAGTTGTCAAAGAAGAAGTTCAAAAACAAAAGGTATCGATTGAGCGTATTAGTACAAATTTGATGATAGCGGATCCACTAACTAAAGATTACCAGCCAAGACGTTTATTGGCCATGTTGAACGGATGGGTATCACAGACAAGTCCCTGATAGAATAACATCATGATGTATATAGTTTTTTTGTGCTCATACTATTGTTTGACTCTTGTGAATTCAATTAAAAGATTTGTTTTGAATATATTGTATATATTTATTCACATTATGGAATATACATGTATAATTTTTTTTTTAAGTGAATAATATTGAAGTTAAAAGTTAAAAGTATTCCTCAATTATAGTTCTCATGGATTGAGTTAATTGTAATACATAGATGGAATCATGTGACTTAATAACATGCGACCGCTATGATTCGATTATTTCAATTCATTTATGAATGGTTGATGGATTCATATAGTGTACACTTATATTTTATTGAATTGTCAATTGATTACACGAGTCAAGTGGGAGATTGTTATATTAAATGATGATACTCTAAAATTATATATATTTAATATGATGATTATTAAATATTAAAGATTAGGGTATAAGGTTTAATGACCTTTCAATCTGTTCCTAAACATTACACCCTTTAGGAAGAGACATTGAAAAGACATGCCCTTTTAAAGGGGCATGGCTTTTCGTGAGCATCTTTTCATCAACTATAAAAGGGGCTCTTGTATCTTAGTCTCAATCATCAGAGATATACATAAAACCCAAGGAAGCAGAAAGAAGAATAAGAAGTCATTTCTCAACACCCGTCGAAGATATTAAGATTAAAGCATATGGATTCAGGTTAGTTCTTAGTTGGGTTTGCTTGATTAAATCAAATCTGTATTATGGTATTCTGGGATTTCTAAACATTAAATAATCGTTTGGAAATTAAAAAGTCTAACACTGAAGTCTTGTCTCCTCTTATAGGGGTGCATTTCTCCTTTGTTGGGGCTCTTCATGACGAAGACAAACTCTTTAAAGTGAAGACGGAGGAAAGTGATGAGTACTTCAAATAAGTTTAGTAGCCATTTAAGATGGAGTTTTTAAACCTGATTTTTAGTAGGTTCATTAGTTCTTCTTGTTGTAGCTTTGAAGAATTGTTTTCTTTCAGCTTTTGTTTCCCCGTGTGGGAACTTTGGTCTCTTTTTGTAGGAGTGTTTTTTCCTCTTTGTGAGGTGTCTTGTCTCCTTTTACAGGAGTGTCTTTTCCTCTTTATGATGTGTTTTTTTCTACTGGCATTTGTGATGTGACCAAACGGCTTCATGGACTGTTTAGCTCGTTGTAATTGTTCTTATCAGTAATGGCAAGCTATCGTTTGGAAAAAAAAAAGAAATTGATGCATTGTTTTTACTCCATATTGATATTGTAGTTTTAACCATCGAAAAAGAAATATGAAGGGAAAAAAATTCACTGTTTTCCCTTGTTCCCACTTCCTTTATTACATCATTTTCTTAAGGCAGAGGTCTACCTTGATTTGATTTTTAGACAAAGGTTAAATGAATCCGAAGCAAAGAATCCTTTTTGAAACGATTATTGGAATGAAAAAAAAAAAAACCAACTAGGAAAAAGCTCTTCTTTTTTCTGTTTAAGCTAAAAATATTATATCTTGATTAGAACCATTCCCATTTATCACATTCCAATTCTTTACATGTACTGAGATGATTCGAACTTTTATTTTCCAGAAAAGGAAAGAAGTAATGCCATTTGACCATATCTTTCATTGAAAAGAACCCACATAGATTTCAAGAAAAATTTTATTATTTTTTAACCCTTCCTTTTCCTTCTCCAGTCAAATCAATTTCTTTTGAAGCAATAAGCTGACAAGTACATGTTGGGGAAAGTTGTTAAATTTCCCTTGATAATAGGTTCAAACTCATGTTTGCTTATTGGTTTTGGAGCGAGTCAATAAATGACCGACCATAAGTATTAATTTGCTGAAAGTCGACATAGTTCCATAGCATACAGTGTAATTCATATCGATTCATGGTCTATAATACTTTTGTATGGGATACTTCGTAATAGAAAATAAAAAGCGACAACAAGCACATCTTTATATTTTGCCCCCCAAGATCGTGTATAAGATCCATCCAATCATCATAACACGGCCCTTGGAAAATATATATATGTATATGTTGTAGCTGTTTTTTTACTCATTTTCTATTTTCTTTTTTCTTCTTTCTAGACAAAGCATGTTAGAAAAGGGGCGTGATAATAAATCATAAGTGTGGCCTATCTTTTTCCTTAAAACTCCTGTGTGCGAGTGCGTGTGTGTGCGCATGTGCTGATATTTTTGCTGACACAAAAAGTGATGCCGATTGCTAAGCTCCTAATACTTTGACAGCAAACTCATTACAGTATTAGGCAATAAATTTACGAGCTACTATATTTAAGTGCAAAATCATATTATACACAAGACTAAGAATCCATGGCAGTAATGAAAATCTATTATCTCCTTTGATCTTTCTTTCTAAGGTAATACTGCACTTATTTTTGGTTGATCATGTCAGAAAGATCAGTGTGCTGTTTCTCAAATTTATTCAGAATATCTTGATCCGAGCTTTGCCCTATTATATATTATCTGTCTATAATACTACTTTTTTATCTTATAGAGAAAAATTCAAGTACTGTAAGAATCTCAACCTTTTATTCTTTCTTAAACCTCCCTTTCTTTCCTCCATAAACAGGTGAGAAAAATCGAAAAATATCACATCGCCATGGAAACCTTATTACGTGCGCCTTCTATTACATCATCGTCAAATTACGCTGCTTGTTGCATGCATCAGTTCATTAGCCATGCGCAATGGACGAATGAAGAGAACAAGAAATTCGAGAGCGCTTTGGCGTACTTCGACGAGAAAACCCCAGATAGGTGGATTAAGGTTGCTTCTATGATCCCCGGGGAAATCGGTCCATGATGTAATGAACCAATACATGGTTTTAGTAGCAGATGTTAGTGATATAGAGGCGGGTTTGGTCCCAATTCCAGGATACGCGCTTGAAGATCGTCGAAGTCGTTTTGAATATTATAGAAAGCGAAGTAGGAATTACGATCTCGAACGAAGAAAAGGCGTTCCGTGGACTGAAGAAGAACACAGGTTAGAAGAAACCCTAATTTGATTCCATCATATATTCTCCCCGCTATTATTATATCTTTATGTCTACAGTCCTTTATAGAGACACGTATAAGCGTTGACGTTAGAAATTGAGGGGCTCAACCTAAGACCAGTTGGTGATAGGTGAAACTGCCTCTTTTACATACTGAGTCTGGTGGGTCGAATTATTCCGATGTGGTGCATAACGGAAATCTCGACAGTTGAATGTCCACTTCACCTAAAACCTTAATCTAGAAGGAAAATGTATCATTTTTTTTAATTTTATACATATTAGATTTGTAAAACGCCCCCTCACGTTTATGCTGATTTCTTTATTATCTAACATTAGACGTGAAATCTTAAATGGGCGGTCGTAGGGACTCGTTACCCAAGACCTGATCTATAGTACCCGAGCTCTGAGAGCATGCCGAATGATCAATTCACCCAAAAGCTTAAAGCTCAAAGGAAACAAATCATTTTTTAAGTTTATGTGTGTTGTATTTTTAAGAATAGTAGGGTATTTGTTCTTACATCCTCGAACAAATGTTTTTTTCGAATAAAAACAAACATCGACAGGCGATTCTTGTTGGGGCTCGTAAAGCATGGGAGGGGAGAATGGAGGAACATTTCAAGAAACTATGTGGTTTCTAAGACGCCTACGCAAGTGGCTAGCCATGCGCAGAAGTACTACCAAAGGCAGCTATCGTCGGGTAAAGACAAGAGGAGACCGAGCATCCACGATATTACAACCTTCGACCTAACCGTTGATCGTACTTACATCGATTCTCCTCCAAAGTCGATAGAAGATGTTCGCTTTGCTACTACGAAGTCGAAGATTGTGATGGACTGGAATCATTACAACAAATGGTAATAATTGTGATAAGGGATGCTATGGTGTGTCGTCTAAGTATGTGTTGATGTATTATATAATGCATGTATGTATGACAATAAGAAAACCATGGATTTGTGTTAGAGTTAAGACGATGATAGACACGAAAATATAACTAAATATAATTTTATTAATGTCGAACGAAGAAAACGAAGAACAAAGACGCTTTCCTAATAGCTTTCCTAATAGCCAAACCGAGAGATAAACTCCGGCCCCCAACCTTTTCCTCAAACCCCCGATCCTTTCCTTCTACGAGACTGACGCATATATATAAGACTAAAACAAATATTTAAACCCTAATAAATCTCAAATACTAAGTCTAAATCAAATCTAATTAAAATTCAAACTTAAACTACTAATAAATAAAATATAATAATAATACTAATTATAGACGGTTAACAATTTGCTGTTTATATTTGGACTTGGATTGTAGTTTATTTAACCTGAGCCTATCATGATTAGTTTAGACTGGCTTAATGGTTTGTTTCTTGGTGAAATTAATTAATGGTATGAAAACAAATTTATACTACACGATCGACTTACGCCCAACTTGTACGAAGGTCGATATCTCATCCTTCATCATGGGATGACGAAGAAACTCCACCTAATATATATATTGTATATTAATATGAGGTAATTCAGGTTATAACAAAATGTTGTGTCCGTTGATTGAATTAATCTAAATTTTTTTTAAGATGATGCATCCATAATTGGAAATGATCTATTCGTATATATTATTGAATGGTCAATTATATTGGATAATCCCACCTGAGAGTGACTTTTACTAGAACTGTGACAGAATCCTAATATCTTTATTCTATTTTTTTTTTTGTAAATAAGAATACAATCTCTTTTACCCAAGAAGGACAAAAAACAGTGTCGATGGAGTAGCTTCTTAGCTTTTGCAAAAGAAGATACATATATATATATATATATTATATATATATAAATGATCTTATTCTTAAATGCAAATCTTCCACGTGCCCGATTGCAATTGTAAGTTACTGTAATGTGTGGAAAAAAAGATTATTGAGAACAAAGCAAAGGACAAATGGGTACATGGTCACTATCTAACAAGACAAACAAAGTAGATCGAAAATAGGTACTTCTATTTATGTTTTTATGCAACTTTTAATTGATTATCCTGTTCTGCCCAATTGCCTTTGCATAACTCCAACGACGATTGACATTAACAGACTGTCCATACATAATGCAGCATCACATCAGATTCAAAAGATTGATTGATAGGTTTAATCAACTTTTATTCCTTGGCCGACGTTCCTTTCAACTAAATTGGCCACTATAACTTGGTCAGATTAAACCCGACATACTACAAACCATCCGTTTTAAATTATCCGACCCAATATCCCAATTGGGTCAGATTTTACCCGAAAATCCAAAACAAATTGGGAACAATTTCTTCACGATATTCAAATCTTTTCCGAAAAAAAACTTATTTTCTTCCCCATGCATTGCATTGCAGGTAGGCAAAAGCTGACTTACGAAAGAAGTAAGGCTAAGAAGTAAGAAGACCTCAAGCGAATATGCACACTTCTCTAGTTTGATGAAGCGGGACTTTCAATCGTCGATCTCCGAATCCAAATCTGAGTTTGATGGGTCCTCAGTTCTGCCCGCGGAAAACGCGACCACGTCTAAAGTCCCGCTATAAAGCCCTCTGCTACCAACAAGCATCATACTACTTTCACTGCTGCTGAGAAGCATACAAAGAGTCTCGCGAGCCGAGCTTTCCACCGTAGGATCGGATTTCGGAAGCATAGGGTCCATGAGATCTGGACTCAGCGTGGCAGATATAGAAGCGGGGCCTGCGCTGACCAAGTACCCCGGGCCAGACGAGCATACGTCGATTAACGGGATGTGCACGATGGGATCGCAGCACATTAGGGGCGTAAACGTCGGGATGTGCCCAGAAGTTGGTAGCAGATTGGGATAATCCAAAGACTGCTGTAAATCTGCTCCTAGGTTGATGCTCGTCGTGGAGGGTGATAGCAGAGAAGAGAGAGGTGGTAAGGGTAACAATGAGTCGGTCGATGATGAGTTACCTATGCTGTATTGAAGAGTCGACGGTGCAGGTGGAGGAGGACACCAGTAATAGAGGGGCGAAAGGCTCGATGCGGATGACGGAAGGATTTGAATATTTGGGTCGAGAAGTGGGCATTCAGGCAATTTCCCAAAGGTACCGGGAAAAGGGTATGATTCGTTACTAGTCTTGAGAGGTTCGTGTTTCTCTGTCGAGTCAGAATCAAATAGTTCAGCATTTTCGGGTGAGAGGAAGCTGCTAGCCACATAGGCAGACGATGATGACGAGTTAACAAAGATGCTGCTGCTGCCTTCTTTAAGCAGATTGGAGTCGTCTTGGCTGGCTTTTGAGGTAGGATGGCTAGTTGAAGATTGTTGGTGTTCGAGTGATGAGCTGACTGAGTTTTCTGACGGAGGGTCAACTGACAAAGGATTGCTGACTGTAACTGTTGATCCCGAAAGATAAGCTCCCCGGAGCTCATTCGCAAAATAGTTCAGGCGGGACTCGCTGATTCCAGTTAGTTTGGCTAATGAGAGATTCCTTGAGAGGAAATCCTTCATCTACAGAATGCAGGAAAGAAAAGGAAACCGTGAGTGAGTATCAGTGAAATACAGATATGGGTGGAAAGCAAAATACAAAAAACAAAAAGAGGGAGAAATTGCAGGATTTTATATTGGTACCTTCGAAAGCAATTCTTCTCCAAGAAGCTTAGATTTCTCACAACACCAAAAGTAGGAAACGGATCCATCCGAGGTTTTTATGAAGAAAGACCTTCCCGAGTTGTCTGCTGAGATCTCTTCGATTTCGACAGCTCCGGACTGCGTTTCATCGCTCAATGTTGCCAGCCTCTCCACACAACCATCGTCTCCGTTGAACGAGATGCGCATGTCAGAAGTTGGGAGAAGGGAGAGGCAGAGATTTCCTCTGTTATATAACAAGCAAATGAAAATATATTGCTGTTATATAAGACCAACAATCAAGATATCAACAACATAGAGAGAATAAACGACTCAGAAAGACTTAAATAATTAGAAGTTAACGACTGCAAAACGTCAAGAAGCATAAAATCATAGGTTATTAAATATCAAAGCAATAACTTAATGGTTGAATTCAGGGAAACATAAAACAACAACCACGTGAAATAAATGCATATCATTGAGGGGGGAAACTTGCATAGTGTCAATAATGTAGTAAAGCTGACTGCACCAAGTTACAATGATATGTATAATGTATCATGTATTAACTTACGAGCATCAATTCAAAATACCTTACTTCTTTCAGAGATCATAATAGTATACGCCGAACCTACAAGCCAAAAGATATTTTCACTGTGCAGGAAACTAACATTAACGGGTTTAAATACAACACCCAAAAATTTAATTGTCACGACATAAACTATGTTCATTGATGCACAATTCTAGAGGCAACACCCACCTGACGGACAGTTACAGAGCAGGACATAAATATGGAGAAGGGTAGGACAATACAACACTGGATACGAAGACGACAATAAAAAAATGGCATCGCACCATGATAGTCAAGCTATGAAACCGGAAAATATATAATGTGCTTGTTGCAGCAAGTGGTTTGCACAACTACTCTATAACATCGATAGAAATTCAGCATGTAATTTGATTAAAGATATGATTAAGTTGGGTAATGCAGGTCACTTGCTATGTGATACCTAAACAAGTTAAAGGATCATAAATGACCAATAAAACTTTAGTACCAGTCAGACTCATATCAAGGTATTTTGGACCTTTTGGTGCAATTTGATCATTAGTTATGTCCTAACAACCCCTGCCACCCACGAATAGAAAGAGGAACAAGACATCCTCACATATTCTTTGAACTATTCCAACCACTGATCTTTTGCAAGAAATTAATTACAACAGTAAAAGCAATCACAGGGGGGGAACCCGTCATATATCACATAAAGTGGTTAAGTATATGCGTTTGAAAGAACAAATTCAATCATATAAACCACCTTATCGATGTTGGAGACAAAAGAGTCCCTTGCTTCTTGATCTTCCCAACCCGAACTGAGACAAGAGGAAGACACAAACATCTCGCCAGCAGACCAACTTCTGAAGGTTCAAAGTGCTATTACATAAAAGAAAATGGTAAGCAACTTTAATTGGGAAAAGATTCAACAAAACAGTAAAACGGTATCAATATACAAAACATGATGAACAAAAGAACTCAACATCAACAAATCTCACTGGCATACTGCAGTATAGATGATAATCAAACCAAACTAACAATTCCACTCAATATAATATTAAGTCTACAAGAAAATAAGGCAAACTTGAGTTTATTGAAATGTAAATAATAATCACATCAATGTCTGCTTGACAAGCATCTCTTCCGCAAATTGGGCTCGCATAACTAAACCCGCTGTCAACGGATACAAATAAACCTTAGCAAAGCAATACAAGCACAATGACTATGGAGCAAACTCTACGTACAAGTATCTGCATGCTCAACAATAGCAAGTCACTTAGCACAACAGTAAAAAACGACATTACCAGACTAAGATGAGCCAAAAGGCGATCTTCAACCACTCCATTCGCTGCATTAAGCTTAAGCAGAGGCTTCAATCTCTCATCATTACGGCACGCACCAATCACCTGCATATCCAAAGCCTCAATCCACCTCATGAAATCACCGCCTCCATCGCTGCTCTGCATCAACAGATCCTCGCCGCCGTCTTCGTCGATCAGCACATCCCTCAACCTTTCTGCAATCGATGGAGGCAAACCGCCAATCGAATCGTCACGATTCGTGCCCTGATCCTCGCGATTGTTACCAGAATTAGGCATGGCTAATTTTTCAATCTAAAATATCTAGATTTTCTTCAAAATTTATCGTTATTACGAAGTTAACGATAAAAAATCAAACAATTAGATTTCGCCTGTTCTTAGGTATTCCACGTTCGATTCGTTTCAGCTGCTGAGACGACCAAAGATAAGATTGTCGATTGAGGAAGAGATTGCATACAATACAGATAATAAATCGTTGGGCAGAGATTGAATGGGGCAATTCAGGCAACAGAAAAATCATATATAGGGGAAAGACGTACGGACTTGAAAGTTATCACTTCAAATCCGTTTAATAGTGTTTGAGTTACGGGGACCAATCACACGCGCACCCTACCCCAGCGCAATCATGCAGATATAAATACACGTCATCAAGTGGGCCCCGTTGTTTGTATAGTGGGGTAGTCGACGCACACTAAGATATACTTCCTCCGTCCCACTTATTTCTTCCCATCTTTCTATTTCGGGCGTCCCACATAATTCTTCCCATTTCCATTTTTGGTAAAAAATTATCTCACTAATTAAACTAATTACACCATTAATATTAAAAAAAGTCTTCTCGATTTGCGTGTCTACTAATAACTTTTCTCTCTCCATACCTCAAAAGGTGTAATATAATATTAAAATAATGTCATTTCTTAATCTCCGTGCCCACTAATCTTCGGGAAGAATTAAATGGGACGGAGGTAGTATATATATATACTAGTATAGTTGGCACACAGTATTTGTGTGGGTAAAAAAAATGAGTTAGTAGTAATGATAATAAAAAGTGATTGTATCATCAAAATATTATTTGAAAAATGCAATAATAAGAGTGTGTCGTAGATGCATGTTTGAATTAGGTGTCTAATTTAGTTATTAATTAAAATATAGCAAATTGGCAGTTAAGACTTAAAGAGTACGTGTCTATCACATGTCCCACAACCCTATGTAATCCAATACACAAATAGGTGTCAGTTTCGAGTTTCTGAGTTCGACCTCTTTTTTCTCCTTAATAATAATTAATAAATATAAAAGATATGACACTTGGCAAGTTATGATTTGTTAATTGATACACCAAATTGACAGTTTTTAAAATGCCCAATTAATAAATATAAAAGATATGACACTTGGCAAGTTATAATTTGTTAATTGATACACCAAATTGACAGTTTTTAAAATGCCCTGACAATTAATGTAAGAGTATAGATATATATAAATATATATATATATTCCTCACTTCTATTCTATTAAGTGGTGTCTATTAACCGTTATTTTGGTCTTGGTCGTTAATTATTTATAATTTAACCTATCTATTTCTAATTTCACTAATTAAATAATTATCATATTTAACCCCTCGATTTTAGTTATTATACTTATACTCCTATTCATTATTTTCCTTATATAAAAATTATATTTCATCTACTAAACATAAATTATATATAAAATTAAAATTAAAACAATTATATTTTAAGCACAGGTATAGAGTGTGCATATAGTATTAGTATTAATTAATCATCACTATTGAACGATCGACAATGACTACTTAATATATTGTTAGTAGGAATCTTAGGACCGAGGCAAATTTTTTGAGGAATTTCTTGAATTTTATTATGATGATTATTTTGAGAAGCTTAGGTAACACCGTGGTAGCCCATAGTCCATAAACCACTTATTTTACAGAGACGAGGCCATCGATCTTTGTCAAAACATATCTAGGCAAACCGACCAAGAAAAATGATAGTTAAGTTTTACATATTTTTAATTTATATGGTATAGAATAAAGTGGGCAACGTCCTAGAGTTGTATAAATTTTGGAAAGATATCCTTCACATAATGCAACACCACCAACGACAAGGCATTCTTACACGGTTGAAACTCTCGGTATTTCGTCGAAAATGAGTTTTTATAACGTCAAAAATCCAATAAGGTTGCGTTTGGATTGGTGTATTTGAATTGAAATCCGTGATTTGAAGTTATGAATTCTGAAATCCAAATTTTAAATACAAATCCACCGTTTGGCAAACGTTAGGATTTCGGAAATCCGAATTTCAAATGTGGTCGAGCTCTCGAGCCGGCTTGAGCCATCGGTCATCGAGCTCGAGCTGGCTCACCGAGTTCGCGAGTCGACTTGACTCATCGGTCGTCGAGTTCGCAAGTCGGCTCGACTCATCGGTCGTCGAGCTCGCGAGTTGACTTGACTCATGTCGTCGAGCTCGTCGGCCGACTCGACTCGTCGTTCGTCGAGCTCGCTGGTCGGCTCGACTCATCGTTTGTCAATAATAATAATAATTAAGAAAATAATCACGGCAAGATTTGGTATTTCGGAAACGGACCGTTTCCGATCGAATTTCAAATCCATCAAAAGACAAGAGCTCGGATTCTCCTCGGATTTGGATGAAATCGAAATCCAAATCCGAGCGGTTGCCAAACGGGTGATTTGAATGAAATTCGGATTTCAAATCGAAATCCCCCGATCCAAACGTAGCATAAGTGAATTGTTTGCCGACATGGGGGTAGAATATAATAAATCATGGACCTCTTTCATTCACTATAGAAATATATAAGTTCGTTCAATACTTGCTAGCAGAGTTAAGGAAATAATACCAAGTGATGCAAACAAACACAGATAAAAGCATACACAACCAAACACACAAAAACAGACACAAAGGTAATACTAAAAACATGAGTGAGAATCAAGAACAATATAACAATACCTCAACGCCCTCTTTCGAACCCAATCCTCGACCTGCCCGAGCCCTCGAACCCATCCCTCATTGAACCAGCGCCAGCCTTCAACGAGCCACCGCTCCCAATCTTATCCATGGCCTTCTTCCCCGTCTTGACCTCGGTCAAGAACTGATCGAGCCCGAATGGATCCTCCTCGGCGGGCTGATCCTTCTCAAACTCCACAGGCCTATCCCTCGGGCCAGCCCTCTCGGACGTGCCAGTGAAGGGCTTGCTAGACTTGAACCTATCGGTCTTCATTATCTTCTCCATCTGCTCTTCTGCGCCTCCGTACATCTCATCGTCTGCATCTTTCTTGGGCCTGTAGAGCGTGCTCAAAGTAGACTGAGCAGTGAAAAGTCCCTTGTCGTAGATGTTGTAAGAATCGTCGTTCGCAAAGCCAGAATCCATGCCCTTCTCTTGGTTGAAAAGCCTCTGATCGTACATGACTTCGCCTCCTTTATTACCAGTCGAAGCCATCCCAAGCGCAACTTTCTCGCTGATGTCACGGTCCCTATCCCTAGTGATCTTACTTTTCTTGCCCATGGCAGCGTCTTTGGCCTCGAGCCTTCTTTCTCTCTCCCTCTCCCTACGTCTTTCCTCGCGTATTTTCTCCCTCTGCAATCGCTCTTCTCTCTCCTCTCTACTTTCTTCTCTCTACTTTCTTTAGGGCCTTCTCTGACGTGTTCGTAATCCATGCTTGCGTCACCGTCGTTTGCAGTGCCCCTTTCGGAAGGAGGCGGGCCCACGCCGATCCTCTCAGACCTAGCTTTGCGGGCCAATTCTCTAAGCTCCATCTCCTTCTTCTCCTTCTCCTTCATCATCATCTCTTTCTGAACCTTGGACCTCATAGCCACTGCTTCCCTGGCTTTCTGCTCAGCAACGTACAGAGCCTCTGATAGCTTCGCAAAGTTGTCGTTTATCTGAACTTCTTGGAGCCCACGACCATCTGCTGCGAGGCGCTTGTCGAGGGGAATGGTGTAGCCTTTCTGGTTCTTCCAGTTGGATATGCAAGGCGGGATTTTCCAGTCTTGTTGGTCCTTGACAGTCACGGGGCGGGGAGGGGAGTGCATGACTGGCACGGGCGGAGAGCCCGAGGCTTTTGGGACGCGCTTGTGCTTGAACTTCGGTGGCTCCAAAGGGTCGACGGGCGTCTCCACCATTCGGATGATTCTTTCCTTAGCGCCCGAGTTAAAAGCTGCTGATTGCTGGGATGGCTTGTACTTGATGAACTTCGAGTCTGAAGAGGCGCTGGGAACGTTATTTGGCTGTGCGGCGCTGAGCCTAACGTTTACGATCTTCTCGAGGGCAGCCTTAGTCGCTTGCGTCGTCTCGTCTATCTCCTTCTGCTTCTCGTCTACGTCCATATCTTCCTCATCTTCCTTCTCATTATCCTTCACAACCATGGGAATGAGGTCGGTGTGCTGAGAGTAGACGATCTTCTTAGCATTTTCGTTCTGTTTGACAATCGCGTCATATCTCAAGTTTCCTCGTTCATCAACGGTTAAGGGTAGAGTCTTTGCGTTGGGTTTTTGACCCTTACTACGACCCATCCCGAGAGGGTACTGCGCATAGTGTATCTCTGGGAATGCACCGCCGTCGCCGAAATCCTCGGGTTTTGATGGCTTAAACCCCGAACGCTTAAGGTAGGGTGGAACGGGCTTGGCTTTGAAGACGGCCGACTCTGAGGCTTCGGCGTCAGATGAGCTGTAGCGATTCTTGAACCATGGATCGTTCGAGTGGTCATAATTAGTAGATACAGATGATTTCGCCTTTGGAAGTATCTCTGTCAAAGCTGCCATTTTCGATCGGAAGTTTCAAATAACTGATATCAAACCTGAAAATTTTCAAGGGTGTGTGACTTTACTACGCAGAAGCAGAACCCTAACGGCGAGGAACCAAAAAATCATAACCCAACAAAAATCATGGAAGCCCTAAGCAAATAAATGAAGAAATCAGTAATCAGGCATTTCATACCCTAATCCCATCGCAACATGAAGATCTTCCTAATAAAAGCTAATCAATCACTAAATCGACACGGAATAAACACCTTTCTTTACCTCAAACCCTTACAAGCTACATAATCGATTAGGGAACGATAGCTGACAAATAGCACCCCACGAGGTAGCACACGAAATAGTTCGCACAAACAATAGGAGAGAGTTAACAAATAAGAACCTCAGATTTGACCTAAGCGACGAGGCGGTAGGCGACCGTAAACCTCCGTCCTTGATCTGATTAGCTATGATGGAGGCTTCAAACTTGTATTGTATCTACGGCAGAGCTTCGGGGCTGGAATTAATAATGGGCTATTTTAACAGTAGGGACCGTCCCCTATTTTTATTAAACAAAATGGAGTGGACCGAAAGTTACCAAAATACCCCAACTTAAATTGGCTTTTTTCGATTAAAAAAAATTCGAATAATTCGAATAATTATTTTCAATTCGAGTAACATATTCGAGTAAAAAAAAACTCAAAAAAAAATAATTAATTCGATTTTCATTTTCGATTTTTTTTCCATTCGAATATAGTATTTTTCTACCAGAATTTTATTCGAGTAACTCGAATAAATCGATTTCTGTTCGAAAACGACGATTTTAGGCTCAGAAACACCAAAATTCACTCAGATTTGTGATTAATATGTTTAATAATCACGAACCCATTGATTAACACCTCATTTCGACATGAAATTTCAGTCGATCATAATTAAACACTTCGATTTTTTTTAAACACCCAATCCCTTTTTTTAAATTAAAAACCCTACACTCCCTTTTTTTAATTTCCCACAAAAGTATCCTAAATAACAAAAAACCCACAGTAGGGACCGTCCCCTACTTTTATTAAACAAAAGGGAGTGAACCGAAAGTTACCAAAATACCCCAACTTAAATTGGTTTTTTTCGAGTAAAAAAAAATTTCGAATAATTCGAATAATTATTTTTCAATTCGAGTAACATATTCGAGTAAAAAAAATTCGAAAATAAAATAATTAATTCGATTTTCATTTTCGATTTTATTCCACTCGAATATAGTATTTTTCTACCAGAATTTTATTCGAGTAACTCGAATAAAAACTCGAATAAACCGATTTCTGTTCGAAAAAGAGGATTTTAGGCTCAGAAACACCAAAATTCACTCAGATTTGGGGTTAATATGTTTAATAATCACGAACTCATCGATTAACACCTCATTTCGACATGAAATTTCAGTCGAGCGGATCAAAATCATAATCAAACACTTCGATTTTTTTTAAACTCCCAATCCCTTTTTTTAAATTAAAAACCCTACACTCTCTTTTTTTCAATTTCATCCTAAATAACAAAAGAAAACCCGGCTGGAATTGGGATGCCTACAAAAGAGATAATAATATTTCTTTTTCGTTTTTCTTTTTTTTTCCGACACCGACTTTCGCTAAAATTGGGCATTTGAAACATGAGTTTGACTAAATGTTCCATTTATTTTCTTTCAAAAAAACTCAGCACATTTAAAAGTTTAGCAAGTAGTCTTTTCTTATCGGCCCATTAATGAAAGCTTGACTGATTCTCCTCAATCGATGAAAACTGAAGGATAGGACGAAAATAAAATTCACGTTCCTTACAGAATCTTCAGCTATGACACTATTTGAACTGAACGGTAATTCTCCATTTTCCGACAACATTTTAAGGAAGTAACTTAAATGCAATCACAATGGAGTGATGCGAGCCTTAGCCAACTTGAAAAGTACCTATTACATAAAGCGAGTTTTAATGGAACAGATGAGAATGTATGTATGCAATCAGATTCTACGAAATGGACAAGGGAGGAAGTTTACAAGATGAATGAAAAGCATCTTCAACATCATCACCACGCCAAATAACCAAAGGATAAAAAAGGGAACAAAAAATGGCTAACTTTGGGGAGCAAATCTTTCACCGATTGTATTCAAAGGATCTGCGCAGCAGTATTAAGCTTCTCAGCCAGGCCGAGCTGCGTTCTTGTGATGCTTGATAAGTACAATAACAACAGTTGGTCCTGCAAAAACACAGACATCCATGTTTGTTAACTATGTATATTTCATTCCCATTCTATGAAAACAGCAACTTTTTTGGATTTACTGAACCCAATTTGTCCTTTGCAAGTTAAATTTGGTACGTAAGGAAAAAGAAGGTAGAGGAGTGTATATGATTGGAACCTGGAGGCTATCATTCACAAGCTTGTCAAAATCACGCGGGGAAAGCTTTGGGAGGGATGCAATTGCTTCTGATATGAACCTTCCGATGTTGTTATCAGGTGGAGTTCGTCCTTCCTATAGTTAAAAGAAGGAAGATAGGAAGGGTTAGGTTTAATTCGAACACGTGGTAAACGCCGACAACTGAGAATTCATTAGAGAGCAGTCTCACCACGACATCAGCTACGTATTTGTAGACATCGTCGATTAGGGCAACCAAACGTTCCACTGTGGATTCCATCCCCTCGAGGTCGCTCGGGAGTTTGTCAACCATAGTTGGCTTAAGTACATCAACTGCATGCCCAGGATAAACGTTAAAAAATGATTTTCAGTTAGTAGAGAGATGAAGCATAAAGCCATTGTGTTTAAAATAGGACATGAATGCCTCTGAAGTCCAAAATGGTTTGCTAAAGTCATACATCCAACTTGCTGAGCCTCGACCATGCGTACGTAGGTCCACCGGAATTTCCTGAAACTGAGTAGCGAGCCGTTGATCTCCGAGAGAAAGATTCACAGAGACATAACCCTTTATGGCAGCATTGCCATTCTTGAACTCCGTGTCAACGGTCAAATGGATAGGGTTCGTAACTTCTCTTGAGTAGAACTCATGGATTAAACCACTGCCTGCAGTTACTCCACCAGTGGAAAACCTGTCCATTGATCCATCAATGAGTTCAAGAAAATCTATCAGGTCAAATAGCATCTCGATAAAAAAGATATTACCATCCGACGATCACTTCCTTGGGATTCACCTTCTGATGTGATGATAGCATGTTGTGATGATAATCTATGTCCAATGCAACCTAGCATTTTCAATCCAATCAAAACATTAGCCAACGAGGAACAGATTATCTATACCACAATTCCAAATCTAGCTAGCACAAAATATATTCACAGTTCTACGGCATTTTCACGCATAACAAACAAAAGTGCGGCTATCTACTATATTAAAATTATCCAACAAGAACACATCATATTGCATACCCAAAAACATACATTTGATTTATCTTATGACGTTTGGAAATCGAGCCCGTAATAACTGCTTGAGCTTTCTAGTTAAAAAAGAAATTAAAAAAAGAACAGGGAAATAGCGCATACCTATGCATTCAATTCATAAAACTACAAATCAAATGCATACATAGTAAACATAACCACGCCATGTTTTCTTATTCTAAACCATAAACTCGGTTCAAGCTAAATCACGCAATTATCAAAACAAGCAGACAATACCTCAGCTCACACCACGTATTCTGCCCGAAAATTTCTAGATTCAATACCTGATCAGAAGATTCATTGTGCGGAACGACGTAGGAGTTGCGGATGTCGACGGTGCCGTCGGGTAAAACGGATCCAAGTAGCGTGCCGATGACGCGGTCAGCTTGTTCTGTACGCCTCACGTAGCAATCGCTGATGTTGAACACCACCAGAGGATGAACCCTAGCTGATAAACTCGTCGCCGACGGTGCGAACTGAAGCAGCGTTTGTCCCCTGGACAGCGAAGGAATCAGAGGGGTCGACCGAACCCCCGGCGGCGGGCGCTACAAGGGTGATGGTTGATGGCGTCGACATTGGTATTTTTTTTAGAAGATTTGTTTTAAGAGGAAGATATCAGTGGAAAACAAACCTTAATTGTCTTAGTGGGCTGATTATTTATTGGGCTATACTTTAAAAATATTAGGCCCATTTCAATTAAAATTACCAAAATCTATTAATATTCAAAATTTCAATTATTGGAGAATCAACTTTAAATTAAAGAAACGAATTAAATTTTATAAATAATATATATTATTCTTTAAAAATTTAAAAAATTAAATATATTAATTGTAATTGATCTCTATATTATCTACTGCTATTTAATAATTTATGATGAATCATATTCATAAATAATATTGAAAAAGATTAAGTAATTTAACCATGATTTAAGTGCAATTCAAATTAGTAGTAAAAAGACGTATATTTAATAATAAACATGCTAAAAATGTATAAAAACATTTTAAAGATTATACGAAGAACTAGTGTTTTTATGGTTTCAATTATACTTTGATCTAAATTTATTGTTTATTACTACGGACATAATCTTTCGTATTATTTTATTTAAACATTTTTTGACCACACAAGTTACAACTTCTGGTTCGTCGCTCCCCCAGGAAGCCATTGCAAACAAAAGTCGATTTGAGAGAGACGACGGAGCTGAGCAAAGGGGACACATTTTGGGGTTTAGTGCTCCAAAGACTGTGACGGAACTTCTTTCGGACGGTGGAGTTCGGCTTCTTCAGGTATTCTTATGGGCAAATTGGACTTTTCATGTCTAAGTTAAAGCCCAAGAGAATAGTAAATAGATACTAATATTTATGTTTTAAATCGTCATTCAGTTGATCATAGGTTTCCACTATAAAATCCGACGATGAGAGTAATGTATAGTCTACCCAATCAATAATTACCTTTATATTTTAGTCTATTATAAATATTTACAATATGTTATTTCTTCTTATATATGTAATATATGTTATAAAAAGACGTATATAAGACACATTAAGATTTCCAAAGAACTTGACGTCTTTACTATTTTGTTTACAAATTTATAACTCACAATATTATTATTAATTATGATATGAAATTAACTTTCATCAATGTAACAAACATCTATGTAAAAACGTATCTAAGATTTTGAAGATTAGACCATGGACTAGACGATGCATTGTTTTTTAAATTTATACTTCATTCCTAAGTTACGATGTATCATTTTGTCATTGATAACAATATGTAGTAAATATGCTAAAATGTATAAAAGGAAAACATTTTAAGCGATTATACGAATAACTAGACGTTTCATATGATTTCAATGTATACTTTGATCTAATTTATTGTTTCTTCATTAATTACAATATGCAATTTTCAGGTATATAATAAACATATTATGTAAACGTGTTTAAGATATCTTCACTATTTTACCATGGACCTAATCTTTCTTATTATTTTGTTGGGAAATTCCCACTGGTACCCTCGAGGTTTTAAGTTTTCCCGTTGGTACCCAAAGTTTTTTTCGATTCCCTCTGGTACCCTCGAGGTTTCGACTTTTTCCCGTTGGTACCCAAAACTGGATTTAAAATACTTAAAATAATCAGAAATTCAAAAATAAAATATTTTTTATTAAAAAAATAATTTTAATTATAAAATATAGTATATAGTTGGGAAAAATTATATAAATATTTTTAAAAATATTTTCCAAAATATTTAAAATAATCATAAATTCAAAAATAAATATTTTTTATTAAAAAATAATTTTAATTATAAAAATAGTATATAAACTAAAAAATTATGCAAAAATCTAAAATTAAATATGCGAAAAATCAAAAATCAACAGAACAAACACAACCCAAAGAACTCATAAAACAAGAACGAAAAGAACAGCGAAACACCAAAAAGAAAGGGAGAAAAAAAGACACCAGAAACTTATACACCGAATATGGTTCCTCCCCATCCTCACCAAGCGTGAGGGATTGGGGAGATGGGCTTGTCACTTTACTCTGGATCTCCTAGGTAAAGAAATTTCTGAAATGGCCGGTTGGTTATTTTTTGGGGAGAGTGGCGGCGCTTGGCTTGGCTAGTTAAAACTAAAATTCAACTACTTTTCGATTATGTTTTTAGATTTTTTGCATATAGTGTTATTTTTTATAATTAATTTTTCGATTATTTGCATATTTAATTTAGATTTTTTGCATGTTTAATTTTTTAGTTTATATACTATTAAATTTTTTTTTTAATAAACAATATTTTATTTTTTAATTTATGATTATTTTAAATATTCTGGAAAATATTTTTAAAAATATTTATATTTTTTCGCAACTATATACTATTTTTATAATTAAAATTATTTTTTAATAAAAAATATTTTATATTTAAATTTCTGATTATTTTAAGTATTTAAATCCAGTTTTGGGTACCAATGGGAAAAAGTCGAAACCTCGAGGGTACCAGAGGGAATCGAAAAAAACTTTGGTTACCAACGGAAAACTCGAAACCTCGAGGGTACCAGTGGGAATTTCCCTATTTTGTTTAAACATTTTTTGACCACCCAAGTTACAATCTGAATGTTACATCCCTTGAAATGAAAATTTCCTTTGTCTTAACATACATGACCTTGTACCCTTTGACACTATTTGGATAACCTATGAAGATGCATCCCCTGGCTCTAGCATCAAATTTTCTTCTCCCTGATGCAAGAGTGGAAGCAAAACATAGAGAACCAAAGACTCGTAGCATGTGATAGTCTATTGGCCTCTAGTTAAGTAATTCATATGGACTTTTACCATTTAACATGTCAGAGGGTGTCCTATTAATGAGAAATGCAGCAGTTAGAATGCATTCACACCAGACTGAGCGTGCTATATTCAAAAGGTGTTGGTGCTTTCTCTCTATTACTGAGTTCTGCTGTGGAGTTTGAACACATGATAAGTGATGTATGATTCCATTCTCTCTGAAAAGATTAGTCATATTAAACTCCTTTGCATTATCCGATCTAAGCACCTTAACCTTCATCTTGAAGTGAGTATCTATATAGGCTAGAAAATAAGGTATCATTACTTGCACTTCTTATTTGTGTGATCATGAATATCCAGGTATAACGTGAGTAATCATATGCTATATTAATGTAGTATTGGTGTCGCCAAATGGGAAGGTACATAAAAGGGGCATCAAACATCACAATGGACTAGATCAAAAGCTGACATGCTGTTTTATTATCACTCGGAAATGGCAGTTTTCTATGCTTAGCAAGTGGACATATCTTACAGTATGAATCCAAACTGCTAGCTTTATGTCTTAAAGAAAACTAAGCATGTCTAGAACCAGCTGAAGGGTGGCCTAATCTATTGTGCAACAGGTTTACTGACATTTTATTAAGAAAAACTTTTCTACTCTCAACTGGAACTTGGAAGGCTGAGTTCACTTGTAAGACATATAGCCCTGCAATTTCCTTAACCCTGCCAATCATCTGTCGAGTACGATCCTATACAGTAAACCATTAGCCTCAAAAGACAAATGACAGTTTATATCCTTGGTCAGGGCACTAACCGAGATCAGACTAAACTGGAATTGAGGAACTACCAAAACATCCCTTAAGGTTATAAACTGATTCATAGTAAAAGAACATGCCCTCCTAACCATTATAACCGAGTATCTGGTAAGATTACACTAGACTCTGCTATTTCATGCACATTATGCAATATATTCTCATTCCCACGAACATGTCTAGTTGCTCCTGAATCTATCAACCAATAATTCCAACATGCTACCTTAGGCAAGTTAAAGACAGACACATACCTCCACCCCTCTCAAGATGCTTTTTGCACTCTTCATCAAAAGGAGGTTGGTTGACCACTGACTGGTTCAGCAGCTCCTTCAAGCTCTGCAGTTGAAAGGCTGTCATTTGGAGTTGGACTGTTTCTTCACCAGTCACAGAAGTGGTTGCATTGGCACCCTTATATTTCCGAGGCTGCTTGAAACCGGGTGGATATCCATGGAGTTGATAGCAAGTCTCAATGGTATGTCCTTTCTTGTCGCAGTGTGTACAGATGGCCCTTCCTCCATCCTTTCATTGTCCATATGGTCCCTTCTTGACAGGCTCTACTTCACCCCTTGTCAGCATCGCCATATTATTGCTCATGTCATTTGTTCCCACAGCTAGTGCCAGACCCATGGATCTCTGCTTTTCTTCTTGTACCAGCAAAGAGAACACCCTATTAATTGATGGCAAGGGATCCATTTGTAATATATGTCCCCTTGTATGGGACTAAGTATCATTGAGGCCCATCAAGAAAGTCAAAACATATTCTTCATCGTGGAAAGCCTTCATCCCATTGATTCCTCCACAAGTGCATGAACAGGGAGGTTTGTAACTGGACAGTTCGTCCCGCAATGTTTTCAGTGTGCTAGATTGACCAATTCCCTCTTTAGCTGGAAAATTCTAGGTTTATTCGTCTGGCCGAATCTTTCTTGCAAATCGACCCAAACTTCCCTTGCAGATACACTATAAAGGATGCTGGCAGATATTTCTTTGCTGATAGAATTCAAGATCCATGAGATCACAACATTATTGTTCCTTTTCCATGCACTTAGCTGATTCTTCGTGGCGATTTCGTCCCGAGGATCAACAATCGACGGCTGTAAATCTCCATTAACAAAACCTTCTTTGTTTCTTCCGATCAATGCGATCATCATAGACCTACTCCAAGTTGTATAATTGTCCCTATTCACCAATTCATGAACAAGAATTTGCCCTGAGGTATCATTGTTACTCAAGAAGTAAGGGTCATTGATTAGAACTGCAGACCCTTGGTTGGAAGATGGTCCTATAGAGGCCATGGTAGATTGTCAGCTCAATCGATCAGCAAGAAATCAAATGCGATGTTCTTAAATTTCGTAGCGTGGAACCTTCAAATTCGCAGCGTGATGTCTCAGATACTCTCTGATACCCTATCGAAAAACTATGAACACCTGAATTTAACGTGGTTCGAATTCTTTCAATGAATCCTACATCCGCGATCAAGTTAAGAGAATTATTGATGGAGTGATTGTTTACAGAAGAAGAAGAAGAAGAAGAAGAAGAAGAAGAAGAAGAAGAAGAAGAAGAAGAAGAAGAAGAAGAAGAACATAAATGAGCTATGCGAACATAAGCAGCAAAAGGCGCCAAATTTAAAATATATACAACAGCCGATTTAGAAAACGCCAGCGCCAACTGCGGCTTTGTAAGTGAAGTCCTTCAGCTCTTCAAAACCACGTTTTTTACTTGAGGAACGCTTTTCAGCTGGACTTTGTTCACTTGGCTGTTCTCTTGGCTTTGCCACTTCAATGTGTTCTGTTCCATGCAATTCTTTCGTTTTCTGCTCATATTTCGATACACTCATCCTCTAAACATTTAAACCAATCCTAATACTTGGTCAGATCACTCATCGATCTCTCTGATATAAGGTAACAAAGTGTACACACGCAGTGGCGGAGCCAGAGAATTGCACCAGTGGGGTCATTTTAGTATTTCTACAAATTTTCACAAATTGGACCCCAAACCCACTATTTTTATAAATTTTCAGTGGGGTCCTTTTAGTATAAATTTTACTCTTAATCTTAATTATTTAACCCTATATTATAAATAAAAAATTTTTCCAATGGGGTCCAGTGACCCCACTGGCTCTCATGTGGCTCCGCCACTGTACACACGTATGTTGAAAACTTTTCTTGCAAAACAAAAAGCTAATTCTGAGAAAAAAAAACCATGACATATTAAAGTTTAGAGCATGGCAAATCCAATTCTATGTCTTGTGTATTGATGACCAAAAAGAAAAGGTAAAGGAGATTATTGATTGGAGAGTTCTATATGTTTGAGTTTCAAGCTCAACAAGTTGATCTTATATTTTCATGACAGATTCTTTATCTGATAGTTGTATGAGATTGTTTTTTCGTACAGTAGTGCATTTTACTAGCATGATTCTTGCAAGATCACTGTACGAAATATTTAACACTCACTTTGTCGAAATGAATGAAACAGAACAATAAAATTATTTTGCTCGTCAAAGGTAAGTATAACAAAAACGATTTTAACTCTTGAAGTGCATCTCAATGAAAATATATAGAATATATCTACACGACAACGATACAAATTCATCAGTCATCGATTATTTAACCCCTCGCGATATACTGCTTTTCTTTTGTAGTAACATCGAGAATCCACTCGGAGATTCCACACATGTTCTTTCATCAAATATATTCTGGTCGAAGAAGTTTTGGTGGTAAATCATATATTTATAAGGTGTGTGTGCATAATTATAATAGTTGAGGTCAAAGTACAATTAATAGAATTGCTAGAGGATATATCTGATAGATGAAAATTACTTATACGAGTTGATTCCTGAAATGCTAAAAGAAATTTAGTATCGCCGAATAAAATGTATATCGGTCAAAGTTGCAAAATTTTCAAGAGTACAGCGTACCACTGCATTCTTCGGTAAGCAAAATAGTATTAAAAATAAATGTCTACAAGCATAATTCCAGAAGTTTCCCACTTTTAAATTCGTTGTCACATGTTCTCACATACCAAAACATTAACTAACGCTCTAAATGTCATTGCCCTTTGTTGACAAGTAATCAGCGAATAGCCGTTGTAAATTTACACGATGTTTCCTCCTATGTATTTTGTCTTCTTCTGACACTTCCACATCATACATAAGACTGAGACAGCTTTAGTACCTTAATCAATCGAAGAATTTGTTGGATGAAAGAGGCACACGAAATATTAAAAGAGAAAAAGTAAGGGAAAATAATGGTGAAGGCACCTTATATCGACAGCCATGGAATTCAAAGAGGTGCTTGGAGTAAAGACGAGGACGAGAAACTAAAGGTTTTTGTGCTTATGTATGGGCCTAAGAATTGGCCACTCGTTGCTAAGTATTCTGGTAAGATCATCATTATCAGATCTTGTTCTAACTTTCAATCACAGTCACAACGTAAATCATACTAAGAATAGAGTGATGATAACACTGTTTTATTCATGCCTTGTCACTCGATCCAAGGACAAAACCCTAAATTTCTTGTTGTAATAGTCTTGAACAAAACCCTAAATTTTGATCTAGTTCAAGAACGACCCTAATTTTCACTGCTCTAGAATATGATCTGAACAAAAACTACTCATTAAGTAAATTTTACTTACTTTTGTTGTTGTGTGTGTGTGTATATATATATATCTGACACAGGATTGTCAAGATGTCACAAAAGTTGTAGACTACGGTGGCGTAACTACCTTGATCCTTGCATCATACGAACGAAATTCAGCAAACAGGAACACGATCGTATCATTGAATTGCACGGGATACACGGAAGCAAGTACGAACCTCATAACATCATTTTTGTTGAATGACCACTTCACGTAAAAGGTTAACCTATTTTGGTAGAATGGTCATTCAACATGGTATTAGAGCTCAGGTTCAAAGAGTGTCTGGGTACGAATCCTCCCACGACCACCCAGAATAATGAAATTCCACGTCTAAGGCTGTATAATACAGAAATCAGCCTAGATGTGAGTGGTCATGTTGGAAATTTTGATTTAAAATGATACACTAACTATAAGCTTAAGCTATTAGGTGAAGTGGTCATTCGACGGTTACATACACGCACTGATTGTCTTTAAACCCTACTGTGATGTTTAACAATGTGTTTCAGGTGGTCTACCATTGCCTCTTATTTCCATGGAAGAACCGATAACGACATTAAGAATTACTACAACGGTCACATAAGGAAACTCCTTCAGCCAAAGGTCACTAATACGGCGATCATTTTGAGCAACAACGGAATTATGGACGATCCCATAAACGAGAGCTTTAATTTCAGTTCGATGATGGGCTTGTGCAATTCAGCTAATGTTTTCAGCGTGGCTCAAGAAAACGGATTATATGACACTTCTATCTGTTATAATAATAATGATCGTTACGACAGCTTGGATTTATGGACTGAGGATGATGATAATTATGATTTTGGAATATCTAAGCTTGAGAGGGAGAGAATGATTAGTTTAAATGGTGAGGTTGGCAATGACTTTGATTCCTTAGATAGCTTAATTTCTGAATTCATGAATGGCGTGTAACGTAACGTTGTTGTTATTTGCTTTATGTAATAAAAAAAACTCCGTCAATGTATCGCACTCATGCTTTAAGTGGCTTCTCATAGTTTAGATTCTTGATCAGTTATGTGATTAGCTTAGGCGATCACATTTGATTGGAAAACAGATTAATTATATCAATATATTATGTAACTTTATGACTTAATGACCCTTATCTTCATCCAATTTGTACAACAATTATTGAGAGGCGGCTGGATATTTCATTAAAATACCATAAACAGAAACAAAAACGTTTTGGATTCTGCCTTGATTTTGTTTCCTTTTCTTATATATGGAATATTAATATCTTAGGTGAGTTCATCTGGTGAAGTTTTATTACAATAAATAATGAATGATCTCAACTGATTTTAGAACGCTCTCAATCTGCACACGTTTGGTGAATCATTTAGGTTATCCTCGTTCTATTGTTTGATGTCCATGTATTTAATTACAAGGATAAAATGCAGATAACCCCCTCGTGGTTTCGCCGAAATGCACATAAACCCCCGTGATTTTTTTATTGCACGTACTCCTCGTGGTTTAACTAATGTTGCACGTACCCCATGCAACAGTTTTTTGCCCGAAATTGGATTATACGCGCTCTTACTGCAGGTGGGTTAAGCTTGGACCATATTATTTACTGTTAAATGACCAGAATATCACCAACTATTCACCTTCTTTTCAATGATAACCCCCGTGCAGCAGTTTTTGCCCGAAATAGGATTACACGCGCTCTTACACGCGCTCAAATGACCATATTATTCACTGTTAAATTATCAGAATAACCCCAACTATTCACCTTCTTTTTCAAATGATAACCTCCCGGGCAGCAGTTTTTATTCTACAGAGGGACGAGAGTTATCATTTGAAAAGAAGGTGAATAGTTGGGATTATTCTGGTCATTTAACAATAAATAATATGGTCCAAGCTTACCCACCAGCAGTAAGAGCGCGTGTAATCCAATTTCGGGCAAAAACTGTTACCCGGGGATACGGTGCAACATTAGTTAAACCACGAGGGCGTATTGTGCAATAAAAAAATACGGGGGTTTATGTGCATTTCGGCGAAAACACGAGGGGGTTATATGCATTTTGACCTAATTACAAAGTAATAGTATACCTAAGAAAATTTGACTTACCTTACATTTTTGAAAAAGGCTAAATTCCTTATAAGTTCCCTTTTAAGTAAGTTTCCTCTTAATATCCCTTGAATTATTTCTTCCTTTTACGTACCCTTATTTGAAATGTTGTGTTTTTAACACCCCAAACATTAAAAAGATGAAAGTAAACCTTTCTCACATATTCTGAAAATTTTCCGATCATATATTATCAATCGCGAGTATTACTCCTAGAAAATGGGTAATTGTACCAACAAAGATAGATATTGTACCATCAAATATAAATATTATACCATCTAGTCTCATTATTTTATAAAGTCAAATTTAAGAATATTATGCCAACTGTTATTACTATTATGGCAACAAATAATGCTGTTATAATTTTATACCAATAAAACTGAATGTTGTGACTTGTCAAATCGTTATTATACACAGAAAAGCGAATATTATAGCAACAAGATATTTGCATATGGTTGGTATAAGAATGATCACAGTTGATAAAATATTCAATTTTGTTGGTATAAAAATGATGGCCCGTTCTATTGGTATAATTTTAGAACAATATTCTTTGTTCGGATGATAGTGACAACAGTTGGTATGATACTCTTACATTTAACTTGGTATAATAATGGGAACAATTGGTATAATAACGTTATTTGTTGGTATAATACTCTTTCATTTCACTTGGTATAATAATGCTAACCGCTTGTAGAAATGTTATTTTCATCTTTTTAACGCTTTTTTTCAATGTTTGGTGTATTAAAACATAAAACTTTTCACTTGTGCGTACTGAACAAAATTAAATAATTCGAATGTTATTTACGAGGAATTTCAAAATTGAATAGAGACTGACAGGGAATTTCCCTCTAGAAAAGATCGACTAGATTTAACATGATATTTTATATTGAAAGCGGTAACACCAATTGTGTTCCTGTATAAAAAGGCGAGATGTTTTTACTTGACCTTCGGATGATTCCCGTCCCGTGTATTTCTAGCGTATACATTATTTTTTGTTTTCGAAAAGCGATACGATATGGAATGGATAGTTTCGTGGCTCTTTGATATATATAGGTAGTAGGAATGGATGCTAGTGAATATTAGAAGTATGGAAGATTGTGCACTTTCATAAACAAAGATGATGCTTAATGGACATTATTTATACAAGGGACTATATATATTAATCAATGATAACAATTTAGTAGTTTAATGTATTATTTATCCGCCCCATCTATGCCAACGGGGATAAAAATTTCCAACAAGGAAAGGAATCGGGGATTTTCAGTCCAATTTGAAGGATGCATGGTGAAACGAGGAACTTCCGCCCCATTACTAAGTCTACGTAGACGTGTTCATACGGTTACGGTTACGGTTCACGGTTATGAACCGCCGGTTTACGGTTAATAAAAACTTCTAACCATAACCAAACCGTGGTAATCACGGTTACGGTTACGGTTTTGAACCAACCGAGCCGGTTACGGTTACGGTTTTGAATAGCCGGTTTACGTTTTTTTTAATTCTTTTTCAAAATTTTCTTTCTCTTATAATAATTTACATAAATTAAAAAACTTTGATATTTTTATATAAAATTGTAAAAAAGAACTTTCCATTCCAAGTTACAAATTTATATAATAACCTTCAACATTTGAAAAAAAAAATTACACCTTAAATATTAAAAATAGGGAAATCCCACCGGTACCCTCGAGGTTTCGAGTTTTCCCGTTGGTACCCAAAGTTTTTTTCTATTCCCTCTGGTATCCTGAGGTTTTGACTTTTTCCCATTAGTACCCAAAAAACTGGATTAAAATATTTAAAATAATCATAAATTCAAAAATAAAATATTTTTTATAAAAAAATAATTTTAATTATAAAAAATAGTATATAAATTAAAAAATTAAATATGCAAAAATCTAAAATTAAATATGCGAAAAATAAAAAAATCAACAAAACAAACACGACCCAAAGAACTCATAAAACAAGAACGAGACGAACAGCGAAACACCAAAAAGAAAAGGAGAAAAAAGACACCAGAAACTTATAAACCCCCCCCCCCCCCATCCCCACGGGGCGGTGAAGAGGGATAGGGGAGATGGGTTTGTTACTTGAATCTGGATCTCCTAGGTAAAGAAATTTCTGAAATGACCGGTTGGTTGTTTTTTGGGGAGAGTGGCGACGCTTGGCTTGGCTAGTTAAAATTAAAATTCAACTATTTTTTATTAAGTTTTAGATTTTTTGCATATAGTGTTATTTTTTATAATTAATTTTTCAATTATTTGCATATTTAATTTATTTTGCATATTTAATTTTTTAGTTTATATACTATTAAAATTATTTAATAAAAAATATTTTAGTTTTTGAATTTCTGATTATTATAAGTATTTTAAATCCAGTTTTGGGTACCAACGGGAAAAAGTCGAAACCTTGAGGGTATCAGAGGGAATCGAAAAAAACTTTGGGTAACAACGGGAAAACTCGAAACCTCGAGGGTACCAGTGGGAATTTCCCTAAAAAATATTACGATTATCATTCATTCTTCGATTCGAAAATCTTCGACGGACACTCGTCGTATGCATTTAGTTCTAAATATCATGTTTATCACTCAATATTCGTCTAAGTTTTCCAAGTCACTTTTGTGATAGTTGATAAAACAAAAATAAAAAATAAATATGGTGAATAAATTATCATTGGTTATTATGACACGAACAATAAAATTATATATTTAAATATTATTTAAAAGAAGGTTATAACCGCCGGTTTATGGTTGGAAAAAAGGTTCGGTTACGGTTTGAACCGTAACCGTTGACCACGGCTAACCGAACCGTTGACCGACGGTTCGGTTACGGTTTGGTTAGGTTTTTCAAACCGTCTGAACACCTCTAAGTCTACGTATATAGAATTGACAAATTAAACTACTCTATCATTCATTTATGAGTCCCAACGTAAATCATAGTTTAAAGAACTTGAAATTTATTCGTCGAGACAAAGCCAAAAAATTCACTCCATACTGTATAATCCGAAGCCAATATTAACACGTGCTTTTGAACATTTCATTCACAAGGAATTCTAGAACATTATTGGTAAGTGGGAATTCTCGTGTATACACACACGCTAACGTAATGTATCATTAATTTGTTCTTACTCGATTACAGAGAAGATGCTTTCTGACATCATCTGATGCATGGCATATCAACTTCGAACATTCAGCTATACTATAGTACTACCCTTAGGCTGCGTTTAGTTGTCCACTTGAGAAAACGATGGATTATTTTATACCAAGGCTGCGTTTAGTTGTCCACTTGAGAAAACGATGGATAATTTTATACCAAGATTATTATACCAAGATTATTATCTTAGGATTTGTGGGAGATCTCGTTTACTTTGTAAGTTTGACAAAAAGTAGTTACAATTTTCTTCTTTGTTAAAGTACAAAAATGACCTTATTGTATCAATTCGTAGTTCACAAAAATATCTATTTTTATTAACATTGAAAAATATAAGATATGCATATCATTTTAATCAGCATAAAAAAATAAATAAATTGGTGTTGTTTATTTAATTTTATCACATAAATTATACGAAATAACAACGATTTTATAATTTGGAAGAATGAGGGTGTTTTGGTCATTTTGTGCTTTTACAATTAATATAATAGGTTGGACAAATAATCATGGCCCTTTTCGTCGTATAAGTTATCTTACACCTGTCAGTTTATAATACCATGCCTTACTATTTTCTCGGGCTTTATCCAGTAGTCGATTTTTAAACTGAACAATATTAGATTAGATAAAGTGGGCTTAATCTTGCCTTATATGCCCAACTAAACGCAGCCTTAGTGACATACATATTAGATGAAGAAAACAAGAAAGATGTTTATATTAGAATAATAATTGTCTTGAGAAATTAATATATTCTACACGTGACATCCACCAAACTTTGACGATAATACATACATCTTGATTTTTTTTTTCAGCAGCCATAGTTTCTTTAATCTTCAAATAAGATCGAAAACCAATGACTGTTACACGAAAACAAACACATAAGACAATACTTCAACGGGGAAAAAGCTCAAATAGTCCTCGATACAACATGAATCAATTTAGTCCTCCAATATGTTTCGCGTGGGTCAATTGAGTCCCCGATATTGTCAATTTTGCACCAATTTATTCCCTCTGTTAGCATGACCGCACCTTTTGACGGAAATGACACGTGTCGACATGTGGTCGACCAAGGACATAAAAAAATATAACTAAACATTAAAGAAGGAAAAAAGTCCATAAAAAGAAAAATACTAATAAGTTAAAATAAATAAAAAATAAAGAGAGAACAAAAATTAAAAAAATTAAATTAAAATAAACGAGAAAAGAGAAAATAGAATACATTGTAAAATCAAATATATAAAAATAATATATATATATATATAAATTAAACACAGAGAGAAGACCTTAAAAAGAATGGAAATCCCCACTGGTATCCTCGATGTTTTGACTTTTCCCGTTGGTACCCAAAGTCTTTTTTTGATTCCGTCTGGTACCCTCGAGGTTTCGACTTTTCTAGTTGGTACCCAAAGTTCTTTTCGATTCGAAATATTTAAAATAATCTGAAATTCAAAATTATTTTTATTAAAAAAATTATAAAAAAATAGTATATAGTTGGGAAAATCGAGCAATCTTTGCAAAACGATCCACAATGTTTAAATTGGGTTTTTATTTTACTCATGATCTCTCATGGTAATTTCAACATCGACTCAATTTTACGCTCGATTTTCGATCTCAACGTTTTTTCACTTTTTAAAAATATTTATATAATTTTTCGAACTATATACTATTTTTTATAATTAAAATAATATTTTTAATAAAAAATATTTTGGTTGTTTTTGAATTTCTGATTATTTTAAATATTTCGTAAAATATTTTAAAAATATTTACCCAACTATATACTATTTTATATCATTAAATTATTTTTTAATAGAAAATATTTTATTTTTGAATTTCTGATTATTTTAAGTATTTTAAATCCAGTTTTGGTAATTCAGGGGTACCAAATTACATTTCATAAAACCTCACGGGTACCGTCCGGAATCGCAAAAAAACTTTGGGTACCAACTGGAAAAGTCGAACCTCGAGGGTACCAGACGGAATCGAGAAAAACTTTGGGTACCAACAGGAAAAGTCGAAACCTCGAGGGTACCAGTGGGAATTTCCCTAAAAAGAATAAGTAAAAAATAAAAATAACAAAAGTATTTATATTTAATAAAACGAAAGTAAAGATATAAAACGCCACTAGAGGTAGTACTGTCAAACGAAAACAGGCTGTAAAATTTTAGGCCCGCCAAGGAGCGGGCATGGGCGGGTATGCCCGTGAGGCCGCGGGCAGGCCCACCAAAAATAAAAAAAATAAAATTAATTATATTAATAATAGATATATAAGTAAATTATATTGATTTTGATGTTTTGAGCTATGATTTGTACTTTAATAACATCGATAAATTAATATTAAAGAAGTTGATTAAATTAGATATATTTTCCAACTTGAATTCTTCATTTTTTCCCCTATTTTTTATTACTTTTTTCTTATTTTTATTTTTTTAAATTGGCTGGCTAGGGCCGCCAGGCCCGCTTCCCGCCTGTGCCCGCCTCGTCGCCCCGCCCCGCGAGCCCGTTTTGACACCTCTAACTAGAGGTTTTGAGAATTTTTGTCCCTGTCCTTGCCAACTTAAATGTCATGCAATTGTCCTGGTTCTCAACAATATAAAAAGTATTTTTAAAAAAAAAATTCAAAAACTGGAACAATGACGCCTCTTAAGAATTACAAACCCTAATAAAATCACATGTGTCCCACCCCGGATATTTAGTGAGAGTTTGGGTAGTATAAAAGTAGATGAGCCACTCCACATATCACCAATTGGTTTTACGATGGAATCTCATCTCTTATATGGGTCAACTCTCCTCCTATGTGGGCTGACCGAACAAGGCCCAATAACAAAATCAGGTGCGGGTTTGAAAAGAAGTGGTGTTCCCGTCCGAGTTAAAAAAAAAAGTGGTTCACATGTGATGTGAGGGTGGTGTTAAGAATTACAAAAAAAAAACCACATGTGTCCCACTTCGGATAACTGATGAAAGTTTGAGTAGTATATAAGTAGATGAGCCAGTCCACCTATCACCAATTGGTTTTCGGATGGAAGCTCATCTCTTATATGAGTCAACTCTCCTCCTACGTGGGCTGACCCAACTAGGCCAAATAATGGAAGTTCACAACGTCCTCGTGAACTTGGTATAGGTGAGGTCGGGATGCTCGCTAATAAATAAATATATTTTTATTTTTATTTTTTTTTTCGTATTTTTTATTTTACTTTACGTTCTCTCTCTGTGTGTTATTAATTTTCTATTCATTCATTTATTTTTTAATGTTATTTTTATTTTAATTTAATTCTTGTTTAAAATATATTTTTTATCACTCTTCATTTTTTATTTTATTTCAATGTCTTATTTTATAATTAAATTGTCTCCTAATTTTTCTTTTATTTTAATAAACTAATATTAATTTATAATTTTTTAAATATGATCACCGGTTCGTCGCTCCCCCTGGAAGCCATTGCAAACAAAAGTTGATTTGAGAGAGACGACGGAGCTGAGCAAAGGGGACACATTCTGGGGTTGAGTGCTCCAAAGACTGTGACGGAACTTCTTTTGGACGGTGGAGTTCGGATTCTTCAGTTATTCTTTTGGGCCAAATTGGACTTTTCATGTCTAAGTTAAAGCCCAAGAAAATAGTAAACAGTTGGTAATATTTATTTTTTAAGTCGTCATTCAATGGACCATAGGTTTCCACTATTAAACCCGATGATGAGAGTAATGTAAAGTCTACCCAATCTATAATTACCTTTATATTTTAGTCTATTATAAATATTTATAATATGTTATTTCTTCTTATATATGTAATATATGTTATGAAACACGTATATAAGACACATTAAGATTAACAAAGAGCTTGACGTTTTTATTATTTTGTTTACAAGGTTATAACTCATAATATTATTATTGATTATGATATGAAATTAATTTTCATCAATGTAATAAACATCTATGTAAAAATGTATCTAAGACATTTTGAAGATTAGACCATAAGTAGACGCTGCTTATTATTGTTTTTAAAATTTATTCTTCGATTCCTAAGCTACAAAGTATCATTTTTGTCATTGCTAACAATATGTAATAAATATGCTACAAATGTATAAAAAAATATTTTACCGATTATACAACGAACTAGACGTTTCTTATGATTTCAATGTATACTTTAATCGAAATTTATTGTTTCTTTATTAATTACAGTTTGCAATTTTCAGGTATATAATAAATATATTATGTAAAACGTATATAAGATATCTTCACGATTTTACCACGGACCCAATTTTTCGTATTATTTTGTTTAAACATTTTTCAACCCCCAAGTAAGTTACAACTTCTGGTTCATCGTTGCCCCTGGAAGCCATTGCAAACAAATTTGTTTTTTTTAACCTTCTCGGCATTGCATATTCCGCCTTCACCGATGTAAGGGAAGTTATCCTCCGTGGTTAAGTCTTCCTTCATTATGAAATCAAAGGCTCTATGACGGAACCTTCGACTGCGGCTACTGTTGAAAACGACCGACTTGAACCTGTAATATCATATGTAGGTTGTTTTTGTGTGAAGTATGAAATTCAAATGAAGTTTTAGACAGAAAATTGTGAAATCTCACTACAATAACCTTGGATTTTGACGGGAGTAACAGCACCCTCCTCCCTCCAATCGACGAAGGTTGGAACATCTAGCATGTTTTCATCAGAAAATTTGTTGCCTCGTAACGGTGGGTACTACCTGTTGGGGGCCATTGGACGATAAAGAAATGACAACACCGCCACTGCTACAACAGTCGAAATCCTGAATTTGCTTCTCTAGCACTTGAACAATGTATATAAGACAAAATGAGATTTACAAGGAGCTAGGCGTTTTTATTATTTTGTTTACAAAGTTATAACTCATAATATTATTATTGATTACAATATGGAATTAGTTTGCATATATGTAATAACATCTATGCAAAACGTATATAAAACATTTTGAAGATTAGACCATTGACTAGACGATGCTTATTATTGTTTATTAAATTAATTCTTCGATTCCTAAGTTATAAAGTATCATTTTGTCATTGATAACAATATGTAAAAAATATGCTAAAAATGTATAAAAAAAACATTTTAACGATTATACGAAGAAATAGACGTTTCTTATGATTTCAATGTATACTTTGATCGAAATTTATTGTTTCTTTATTAATTACAATTTGCTATTTCAAGTATATACTAAACATATTATGTAGAATGTATATAAGACATCTTCTCGATTTTACCACGGACCCAATCTTTCGTATTATTTCGTTTAAACATTTTTTGGACCCCCAAGTTACAATTTCTGGTTCATCTTTGCCCCTGGAGCCATTGCAAATAAATTTGTTTTTTAACCTTCTCGGCATTGCATATTCCGTCTTCACCGATGTAAGGGTAGTTCTCCTCCGTTGTTAAGTCTTCCTTCATTATGAAATTAAAGACTCTACGACGGAACCCTCCACAACAGCCATGGGTAAGTTCGTCACAATACCACAAGTTGTTGTGTCGAAAGTGCAACCAATTTTTTGTATTGATATACATGATACCTTCAACTGCGGCTACTGGTGAAAATGCCCAACGTGAACCTGTAATATCATACGTAAGTTGTTTTGTGTGAAGTATGAAATTCAAATGAAGTTTTAGACAGAAAATTGTGAACTCTCACTACAATAACCTTGGGTTTTGAGAGGAGTTACAACACCCTCCGCCCTCCAATCGACGAAGGTTGGAACATCTAGCATGTTTTCATCAGAAGATTTGTTGTCTCGTAACGGTGGATACTGCCTGGTGGAGGCCATTGGACGATAAAGAAATGACACCACAACCACTGAATTTGTTTTTATTATTTTGTTTACAAATTTATAACTCATAATATTATTATTGATTACAATATGGAATTAGTTTTCATCTATGTAATAACATATATGCAAAACGTATATAAGACATTTGGAAGATTAGACCATGGACTAGACGATGCTTATTATTGTTTTTTAAATTTATTCTTCGATTCCTAAGTTACAAAGTATCATTTTGTCATTGATAACAATACGTAATAAATATGCTAAAAATGTATAAAAAAAACATTTTAACGATTATACGAAGAACTAGACGTTTCTTATGATTTCAATGTATACTTTGATCGAAGTTTATTGTTTCTTTATTAATTACAATTTGCAATTTTCATGTATATAATAAACAAATTATGTAAAACGTAGATAATACATTTTGAAGATTAGACCATGGACTAGACGATGCTTATTACTGTTTTTTAATTTTATTCGTCGATTCCTAAGTTACAAAGTATCATTTTGTCATTGATAACATGTAATAAATATGCTAAGAATGTATAAAAATATTTTAACGAGTATACGAAGAACTAGACGTTTATTATATATATACTTTGATGGAAATATATTGTTTCTTATTAATTACAATTTGCAATTGCAGGTATATATAAACATATTATGTAAAACGTATATACGACAAGTTGTTGTGTCGAAAGTGCAACCAAATTTTTTGTCTTGAGATAGATGATACCTTCGACAGCGGCTACTGTTGAAAACGACCGACTTGAGCCTGTAATATCATACGTATGTTGTTTTGTGTGAAGTATGAAATTCAAATGAAGTTTTAGACAGAAAATTGTGAAATCTCACTACAATAACCTTGGGTTTTGACAGGAGTAACAGCACCCTCCTCCCTCCAATCGACGAAGGTTGGAACATCTAGCATGTTTTCATCAGAAAATTTGTTGCCTCGTAACGGTGGGTACTACCTTTTGGAGGCCATTGGACGATAAAGAAATGACAACACCGCCACTGCTACAACAGTCGAAATCCTGAATTTGCTTCTCTAGCACTTGAACAATGTATATAAGACATAATGAGATTTACAAGGAGCTAGGCGTTTTTATTATTTTGTTTACAAAGTTATAACTCATAATATTATTATTGATTACAATATGGAATTAGTTTTCATATATGTAATAACATCTATGCAAAACGTATATAAGACATTTTGAAGATTAGACCATGGACTAGACGATGCTTATTATTGTTTATTAAATTTATTCTTCGATTCCTAAGTTACAATATCATTTTGTCATTGATAACAATATGTAAAAAATACGCTAAAAATGTATAAAAAAAACATTTTAACGATTATATGAAGAAATAGACGTTTCTTATGATTTCAATTAGGGCTGTTAAAAATCGACCCGACCCGCCAACCCGACACGAACCGCACCTGAAAATAGCAGGTTCGGGTTAGCATTTTTGACCTGTTTACGTAAATGGGTAAACCCGAACCCAACCCAATTATTAAGTGGGTTAGGTTAGGGTTCGGATTTTCAACCCGAAATCAACCCGGAATCAACCCAAAATCAACCCATTTAACCCGAATAATATATATTATTAAAATATTATTAATATAACTAAAATAAAATGGTTAACCCTAATTCTCTATCCACTCTCACAATAAATGGTTAAAATTGCATTAGTTCTCTTTTTTTTGTTTAATTTGGATTTATAATTCTGTCAATTTTATTTTTTTCTTTTTTCTATTTTAATTATAAATGGGTTGGCGGGTTGGCGGGTTGGTTAGGGTTAAAGTAGGTTGGGTTTGGGTTTGATTTTTCAACCTGTTTAAGTAAACAGGTCAGGTTAGGGTTGAAGTTTTCAACCCGTTTATTAAACGGGTTGAACCCGAAGGTGACCCAACCCGACCTGTTTACCACCCCTAATTTCAATGTATACTTTGATCGAAATTTATTGTTTCTTTATTAATTACAATTTGCTATTTCAAGTATATAATAAATATATTATGTAGAATGTATATAAGACATCTTCTCGATTTTACCACGGACCCAATCTTTCGTATTATTTCGTTTAAACATTTTTCGACCCCCAAGTTACAATTTCTGGTTCATCGTTGCCCCTGGAGCCATTGTGAACAAATTTGTTTTGAACCTTCGGCATTGCATATTCCGTCTTCACCGATGTAAGGGTAGTTCTCCTCCGTGGTTAAGTCTTCCTTCATTATGAAATCAAAGGCTCTATGAGGGAACCCTCCACAATAGCTATGGTTAAGATCATCACAATACTACAAGTTGTGTCGAAAGTGCAACCAAATTTTTTGTCTTGATATACATGATACCTTCGACTGCGGTTACTGCTGAAAATGCGCGACTTGAACCTGTAACATCATACGTAGGTTGTTTTGTGTGAAGTATGAATTCAAATGAAGTTTTAGATCGAACATTGTGAAATCTCACTACAATAACCTTGGGCTTTGACAGGAGTAGCAACACCCTCCTCCCTCCAATCGACGAAGGTTGGAACATCTAGCTTGTTTTCATCAGAAGTTTCGTTGCCTCGTAAGAGTGGGTACTGCCTGGTGGAGGCCATTGGACGAGAAAGAAATGATAACACCACCACTGCTACAACAGTCGAGGCCCTGAATTTGTTTCTCTAGCTCTTGAATAATGTTTATAAGACACAATGAGAATTACAAAGCGCTTGGCTTTTTTATTATTTTGTTTACAGTTATAACTCATAATATTATTATTGATTACAATATGAAATTAGTTTTCACCTATGTAATAACATCTATGCAAAACGTAGATAAGATATTTTGAAGATTAGACCATGGAGTAGACAATGCTTATTACTGTTTTCTAATTTTATTCTTCGATTTCTAAGTTACAAAGAATCATTTTGTAACAATATTTAATAAAAATGCTAAAAATGTATAAAAATTTTAACGATTATACGAAGAACTAGACGTTCCTTATGATTTCATTGTATATTTTGATCGAAAATATGTTGTTTCTTTATTAATTACAATTTGTTATTTCAAGTATATAATAAACATATTACGTAAAACGTATATAAGATATTTTCACGATTTTATCACGGACCCAATCTTTTGTATTATTTTGTTTAAACATTTTTCGATCCCCGAGTTACAACTTCTGGTTCATCGTTGCCCCTGGAAGCCATTGCAACAAAATTTGTTTTTTTAACCTTCTCGGCATTGCATATTCCGTCTTCACCGATGTAAGGGTAGTTCTCCTCCGTGGTTAAGTCTTCCTTCATTATGAAATCAAAGGCTCTACGAGGGAACCCTCCATATCAACCATGGTTAAGTTCATCTCAATACCACAAGTTTTTTTTTGGAGACCCGAGGAACCCTGGCGGGCCAGGTAAACCCCGAGGACCGACCCACTACCTGCTAAAGTGGCCGACCGGTTCAAACGCACATGTGTGGGGCCATGTGGGACATGCCTGAGGAAATGTTGATGGGGAGGGTTCGAACCCACGACCTCTCCCTTATTAGCCCCAAGCACCTCAGCGTTGGCTGCCGTACCACCAGACCAACGCCTCATTGGCACAATACCACAAGTTGTTGTGTCGAAAGTGCAACCAAATTTTTTGTCTTGATATACATGATACCTTCGACTGCTGCTACTGCTGAAAACGCCCAACATTAACCTGTAATATCATATGTAAGTTGTTTTTTTGTGGAGTATGAATTTCAAATGAAGTGTTAGACCAAAAAAATTGTGTAATCTCAGTACAATAACCTTGGGCTTTGACAGGAGTAACAACACCCTCCTCCCTCCAATCGACGAAGGTTGGAACATCTAGCATGTTTTCATTAGATGTTTCGTTGCCTCGTAATTGTGGGTACTGCCTGGTGGAGGCCATTGGACGATAAAGAAATGATAACACCACCACTGCTAATAGGGTGTGATTTGGCCGGGGTTTTCGGGGTTCTGGTTTTTCTGGTCGGGTACCCGAGGAGGAGTAACACCACCCTCCTCCCGACCCACTCAAATGCGGGTACCCAAAACCCGATCGGGTACCCGCGGGTCGGGTTCGGGTTTTTTTATTTGATTTTTTATATTTTCTAAATTTAGTAATCTTTAAAATAAATCAACATTCTACTAAGGGGGTGTATGTTTCTGGTGATCCATCATCACGGTAATACCCGCATCACCGTAATGTGAGTATCACGGTGATGTGGATCAAGGTGATATATCATCATTGTGTTTGTTTTGGGGTGATATTTCACTTCGCAATCAAGGTGATATTGGAATATTATGTTTGATTAATCACGGTGATGTGTGGGGTGATATTGCATAAATGACATATTAACCCTAGTTATATCATATAGTTAATGTGAATTAATATGTTTATATTGAGATGATATTTTGCGCAATAATGGTCAATGTTTTAGTATCGAGTTTAAACTTTTTTAAGCATTAATTATAAGTCTATTATATAATTATTAAAATTATATTATATTTTAATTAATAAATATGTTTTTTAAGATTTAAAATAGTTAGATATATATGAATAAGGTTATATAAAGAATAAGTGTTAAAATATCACGGATAATATTGTCCAAATAAAAATTCCAAATATCACATCATCACCGTAATGTTGGATCACATAGCTTTTTGGGGGTGATGCAAAAGTTGAAATATCACCACTTTGATCACCTAGGTGGTTATTCATTACGGTGATGACTCATCACCTACGAAAAACAAACACAGTGATGAGGAGGTGATGTAAAGATCACGGTGATGTTTTGGAGGATCACCTCAAAACAAACACCCCCCTATCAAACATTCTAAATAAATAATGACAATACCAACTAGATATAAAAATAATGTTTTGATGATGATGTTGAATATGATTATCCTTTTGTTTTCTAGTTTCATCTTATCTATTTTTTATATCTCAATTTAATATTTTAGTTACACTACATGCAACAATCTCTTTATTAAATAAAAACCAAAGATAAGTTTCATATTTTAACAATTTAGATTTTAAAGAATATGACAACGCTATTATCGACATGAATTAGTGTGAATTGATATCGATCATAAATAGTTTAAAGAATGAATTTATATTACTTGTCTTTATTGTTGATAGTGGGATAGTTTTCATAAGACCATCAATCATCATTATTATTGGTTATAAATTATAATTAATTGATCATGTGTATTATTGATTCTATTGTCACACACCGGTTCCTTCACGGGAATAGACTGGTAAGAAATTCTATATAAGGACATACAATATACAGCTCTCCTTCAAAACGTATGCAAGGTGTGCAGCCACACGTGGCTATCATATTCAACGGCTATATGGGTTTTTATTTTTATTGTCGGGTACCCGATCGGGTAAATCAGGTAGCATATTGCTACTCGATACCCGACTTATAACCCGATTTGTCATCCGATCGGGGAAAAACCCGATTGGGTCGGGTTGGGTACCCGAAACCCAAATTTAAAAGCCCACCCCTAACTGCTAAAACAGTCGAAACTCTGAATTTGCTTCTCTAGCTCTTGAGCATGTCCCATAACTTCCCTTTTACCAGCTTTCTTCAAAATCACAACTCTGCCACGATGAGACATAAACCAATGAAGACGAGCGAACTACGCGAATGAAGAAGAACCAAGCATCTTTCTACTTCATTCTTATAGTTGAGTTCCGTAATTCTCTCAATAAAACATTTAAAAGGCAATTAGAATATACCTTTGATTTGCGTTCGGATTCTTCCTCGGCAGCAGCCTTCTCCTCAAAAACATATGTGCATCCTCAGTCTCAGCCTCCCACCCCCCTGCATCCGCCGTTAAGAAGTTTCCAAATGAGACTCTTCCCAACTTAGCTTTGGGAATTGTGTAATCCCACCGTAAAGCTCGGTACCTACTGTGTGTCAGGCACCAGACACTGGTTGTAAGGTAGTGGACACTGGGTGGTGAAGATTTTCTGACGTACACCAAGGGCCCCATCTTCAAGATAATGGCCACCATTGGAGCAACGCTTTGTGGGATCCAATTCTCTCGAAAAATAGATCCTGAGAAAAGGAGAAAACAGATGACTTTGAAACCCTTCAGCACAATCTGCAGTCACTAGCATGTTGTTTATTTAATAAATCAAATGGTGCCCTTCATACCCTCATAAACGTAATGATATACAAATATTAAGGAAGTAAGTCAAGATAACTAATGCGCAATGCTTCTAGCCGAAAACAACAGAAAAGGACGAGAACAACATTGACCATCTTGTATTATAAGACACAGTTTTAACCATCTTCATTCTAAGTCATATGCCAACTTATGGTGGTATCTGAAACTTATTGGAGGTATCTTAATTGAAGAAAAGTACGTACAAAATACATTTGCCATAAATGGAAGAAGCAAAAATGCACAAGAAGTACCAAACATAAGAGCAACACCTCATTAATTTGCCAAAATAGGAAGAAAATTAAATGCAAAATTATGAAACCTAACGAACATAAGAACAATGGGTAAATGAAAACAGCAAGGCAGCTTCAGGCTAAATATGTTTACATCTGAAACATTGAAAATCGAACCTCTCCACATGAGGAAGCTGATTATTCCATGTATCTCAAAACATGAGAGACACGCATCTAAGATTTCTGAGTTTTAGACAAACCGCCAACTACTGTTAAAGTCCACCAGAAAACCGAATGCTTGTTGACAATCACATTCCAAATAAATGAGACAGCATAAACAACTATCATCGTGCTACAATGCAATCAATTACATCAATGAAAAGCTGAATAAGAATTTTATAACTTTTTCAACTATAATATACCTCTCAGAATGTGGTCGTGGAATGTGCCCGAACCCAGCGTGCCCACACCACTAGTTGCTTTCGCGTGGTGGTGCGCCAACAATACTGATGATTGATTACAAGGTGACCTTGAACTAGGAGATATTGGTGACGACCTGCCAGTGCAATTGAAAACTAATTGGGGGAAGTAAAGGGCCGTTTGCTAATGGGCTCGAGCAGGGTTAGATGGGCTTTCACTATGGGTTGTTGGATCGAGCAGGGTTAAATGGGCATCACTTTCGTACCATAAAAACAAAGGCAATTCCATTCTTCAAATTACTTGTGCTGCCACTTTCGAGGCAGACTTCAATGGCTTCTTCAACAGACAACCGAGCGTTTGCACCCGATTTGGATCCACCGTCTAACTCGGGACACGAGCTAAGCCCAATTCGCGGTGGGCTGCTTATGGAGCGTTGAGCTTGAGTTTCAGAGGGTGGAGGGCGCGGTGAAGGCGGAGGTGGGTTACTCGTAGGGACACGGACGACCCGGATTACAAATCGGTTTGTACCGGCCGGACTAACCACACCGAGGTTGTTGGGGTCCATTATGAACCGAAAATTTGTGGGTACGCTCGTTTGCTTTATGTGTTTTCGCGTAAGCATGATCCCGCAACCCCCAGTCGCCAGGTTGAAAATTGGGGCTAATAGTTCCCTTTTTTCTCCCTTCTCTTTTTTCCGTCTATGTTTTTCAAATTTAATGGTTACCATTTTTATCACAGGGAGGACATGTGGGTACTCAATACAGATTAGGCATATATTACTACAACGAGGTACAGGCGACGTTAGCTCGAGAGTCTTTGGACGCTAGACAAGGAGCACAAGGATCATAAGATTGTCACGGAGATTCTTCCGGCGAAAAGGTTTTACATGACTGAAAATTATCACCAGCAATATCTCGAGAAAGGTGGGTCGGAAGCAATCCACTGCTAAAGGTTGCAAAGATCCCACCCGGTGCTATGGCTGATGCCAGAGAAGTACTTCAATAAATATGCGATGCTCTGAATAGAATGACCTGTGAGTTTAGCTCTTATGTGGGCTTGAGTATGATTAAATGTACTCTTTAATAAAGTTTGGTGATGATTGATGGCATCCAATCACCTGTGAGTTTAAATCGTATGAGGGCCTGAGCTTGTCTATGAACTATTTGCACTTTTCAATAAAGTTTGATGATTACTGTTAACACTCTTGAAAGTTCTTTATCTTTGGATGATATCGTCACATAAAGCATATTTATTCACTAATGCTCTAATTCTATAACTGTTGCACATATATCATAAATTGAATGGAAGCTGCCCTGACTCAGGTATCTTACTGCGGCACATCATCTACTCAGGTGTCTTAAATCTACTATTGGACAAGGATTATTCATGCCATCTTTCTAGTTTGCAGATCAAGGCATTCTCGGATTCGTACTGGGAACATGCCCTGACTCAAGGAAGTCAGTGATGGGCTTTTGCACATTTCTTAGCGATTCGCTGATTTCATGAAGGCTAAGAAACAGACGACTGTAGCACGATCTTCCACAGAGGCTGAGTATAGAGCACTCGGTTCTACAAGCAGCGAGGACTTATGGCTACAACAACTTCTTTCAGAACTTGGTCATTATTCTGATCGTACTCCTATCATTTATTGTGATAACAGATCTGCCATTCAGCTAGCTGCCAACTAGACCTGTGTAATGGATTGGGTCGGGCCGGTTCTACCGGTTCCGACACTGTTCCGGTCCCGATTCCGGTTCCGGTTCCGGTTCCGTAACCATTTTCCCGGGACCGGACCAGAACAGCGGAGCAGAACCACGGGCCACTAATGGGCCGGTTCCGGTTCCAAAATCGGTTTGGCCCATTATTATTTTTTTTACTATTTTCGGAATTAAAAAAATTGAAATAGTGGTGAACCGGAACCGTGGGTCGGAACAGGTAATCCACGGTTCCGACTTCCCGAAACCGGCCCAGCCCATATATAATGGGCCAGTTACCGGTTCCAGAACCGGATTTACCGGTTCCGGTTCTGGACCTGTTCCATGGGTCGGTTTTGGGCCGGGTCCGGTTGACCCGGCCCATTACCCAGGTCTACTGCCAACCCAAAGTTTCATGAGAGGAGTAAACATATTGACATAGATTGTCACTTTATTCGACATCATCTCAGTTCTGGCAATATTAAGATGTTGCCCATACGAAGCGAGTCACAGTTAGCTGACGTTTTTGCTAAGCCGCTGACAGCTCCGCTCTTGCGTAATCTTCTGTCCAAGATGTCCATCTTAAACATATATTGTCCATCTTGCGGGTGGGTATTGGATTTACAGAGCAACAATCAAGTTCAGAGTAAAGATCAAGCTCAGTATGAAGATCAGACCCAGTATGAAGAACAAGTCGGCTAGTTTGAAGCATATGGGCATTTGTGTAAATTTTTAAGAGGATATTTTAGTCATTTCATTAGTTAGTTGATATAGTCAACATTGTTTTCTTCTTTACTGTAATCCCTTTTCATTATCAAATACAGAATCACATTTCAAACTCTCTGTTCATCCAAATCAATCCCTGATCCACTTCGTTCCCAAAATCCAATATTCATTATGCCCAAATAAAGATCTTTTCTTTGGTAACCCGTAACCGTCGCCTGTACTATTAATATGCTAGTGATGGTTGTTTACAACAACTCGCCCATAGTCTAAGTATAGGTGAAGGTCGCCTATAATCTTACTTATTTGAAAAATATTACAAAAAAACCCTGCGCGTATTATAGTCGTTGGTTTTATGGAACCGTCGCCCGTAACATATTTTGTACTAGTGATCGGAGTCTGGACATCATTACATATGATCCTTCAATGTTGATATGTTTCAGTTTTACTGCAAGTTGTAGCGAGGAGACTGTCAATAAGTTCTCAAGCCAAGAAAGTATGGAATGTAGAAGAAAAGAAAAACGAGTCCGAAGAATATCTCACCAATATCTTCAACAAGCTCACGACCCTCTGGAGAGCAACAGGAAACGAAGAATTGGAAAATCGAGGGCAAATTGATTGATGGAAATAATGATGGACAAGAGGGAAACTAAGAACTTCAACAAAGTACTATACTATCTGTAGCAGATATCACAAGCAAGATCCACCCTATTGATGATAGTTAGAGTTGGAGAGCTTGGAGAGGATTATTATGTGTTTTACTAGGCGTGATTTTCAAAAATCACATTTACAATGAGGAGGTATTTATTGATCGATCCATCCAGCTAATTTTCTTTTATGCCCTCAATCCACACGTTTTGAACTTCTCTTGGACGGTGGCTTCTTCAGTTATCCGTATGGGCCCTAATTGGACTTCATGTCTAAGTTAAAGCTTCAATAGTAGTAAACAGTTAGTAATAATTATTTTTTAAATCCTCATTCAATTGACCATAAGTTTGCACTATAAAATCCGATGATGAGAGTAATGTAATTTCTACCTAATCTATTATTACCTAATCTAATTTCTACTTAATTAATAATATAAAATATTCAAAATATAAAAATTTGCACCGACACGCTAGTATCAATAATTAAGGTGGCCATTCAACCTCCTCTAAGAAATGTCTCAATCCAATCACTTTTCAGGCCTTCAGGACCAATTAGTAATACTAATAATTTTGTGCAATCAAATGTTTGTTCAATTAAAAAATTTTATTTAAATAATAAGTTGCTGAATAACTCGAAAGCTATTGATTAGAATGTGATTATTTTTAAATTATATATTAGCTTTAAGAGTGAGAAACAAATTACTTACACTTCACAAAAGTTTGTCTCCATGTGTTTGGTTCAGTGTTTTCAATAGCGTACCGCAACATGCTATAGCGTTATTTTACTCGAAAATGCATTAAAGCGCATCAAGTTTCACGTTTCCCCGAAAAGCGTGCGCTATATTGCGCTATCTTCAGTGGCGGAGCTAGTAAAGAACCAGTGGGGTGACCCTACTTGAAAATTTTTTTCCCTTTACAATTTCTTTAATAAAAAATTTGATAATATCTAAAATTTCCTATACTATGAAGAGATGGACCCCACTGACAAAATATATAATTATTAATATAAGGGAAGAACAACTCTATGTATATTTTGGACCCCCTCAACGTGATGTCTAGCTCAGCCACTGGCTATCTTATGAGAGATTGCTCTTAATTACGCTATTTTGCGCGATATTACGCTAAATCACGCTACATTCATGCTATTTGAGCACTGATAATTTAATGAAAATTAGGGGTGTAATGTGCACTTTTCCTTTAGGATTTCTCGTAAAGGACACAACCACAATCACTCACGGCTCACGCATGGCTCCCATCAAGTACACACATTATCCACAATCACTCATGCCCCTGAAACCGATTATTTTATATTATGATAATGATGATGAGGTACATTCGATGTTTAGCAATACATACATTAATACATTTAATTTGATCATTATTGTTTTGATCAAAAATCATAATCATTATTTTAGGTTATCGATCACGATGTTTACCTCTATCAATATGATCTAAGTTGGAAAATCTAAATGAGTCTCTTATTAATCTATTTTGAGTCTAGGATTTGGATAATACACTTGGAGTTGTTTGTAATAATTAATATTGAATGTTATTTCTTAAACTTAATATTTACTTTCATAATTGAATACCATTTCAAATTGGTTTTTTACATGTTAGATTATGTATTATGTTTTTCAGTATGTTATATGTGACTTGCTCGAAATACCCACGCAATACGCTACGCTATTTACGCTATGCTCTACTGGAACAAAAACGCGACATTGTGCACAATACGCTTTTTAAAACATTGGTTTGGTTTAATGGCTTCGAAGAAGGTATTACAGCATTTATTTCATGAATTCAAACCGCATGACTATCATATTATGTACTAATAATATACATATTCACATAGTCCTTGAAGAATAGTCTCATCTTTAAGCTTGTGGCGCATGCCCATAGCCCATTTAAGTGGAGATAACAGAGTCGACAAAAAAATATAGAAAGTCTCACTGTTATATTAATGTTCAAACATATTCACATTAACTTTGCAAAATCTTTCCCTTTTAGCTCTTCTAGCCGAGAGAATTACACAAATGATGTTATTTTGAGATTGGAATTACAAAACTAGTTGAGATTTTGAACTTATTACAAAACTAATCAACTTTTTTAAGTCTAACTATTTTTATTTTCATTTTAACCACAAAAATAATTAAAATTATAAATTTTCACTATTGTTATCTTCAAATAGCACAACACTTGTTAATAATTAAAATTTTACCCCAACTTTTAACTTAAATATATTAAAAATATATTACTTAAAGAAATAATCAAAAGAAAAATAAAATTACTTGTCGTGACCGTGACCTACTCCTCCCATGTGAGTTCAATATCTAGAGCTGTCAAAACGGGACGCCGGTCAGGGCTGTAGCCCGCAAAGCCCGCCTTGGGCAGGGCGGGTGCGGGTAAACCCGTCGTTTGTCAGGCCTAGAAATTAAAGGTCCGCCCCGCCCAAATAAAAAAAATTCAAAAAAAAAGGAAAAAAGTCAAAAAAAATTAAAGAAAAAACAATAAAAATTCAATATTTAAGCTCGAAATTAATTTTAATTAAATCTAATCTTGTAATAATAATTTATTTATATTATTAAACTTGAGTAAAATCAGAGCAAACAAGCATACCTATATAATTTATTTATCAATATTTAATAAAACAATATCATATTGAGGCCACTAGGAATTATAATATGATATTTTTTATTAAATATTACATAAATAAATTATATAGGTATGCTAGTATTTTTTAGCTCCGATTTTTAATTTATTAAAGTTTAATAATATAAATAAAGTATTATACGAGATTATCTTTAATTAGAATTAATTCCGAGCTTAAATGTTTAATTTCTATTGTTTTTTTATTTTTTAATCTTTTTTTTAATTTGGGCGGGGCGGGCCTTCAATTTCCAGGCCTGCCAACCGGCGGGCTTACCCTCGCCAGCCCCGCCCATGGCGGGCTTTGGCGAGCTACGGGCCGGCCTGCTCTGTCGGTCCATTTTGACAGCTCTAGATATTTAAGTCACGTGGAATAGTAGGTCATGGTCACCCACGCCAAGTAATTTTATTTTTCTTTTGATTGTTTCTTTAAGTAATATATTTTTAATATGCTTGAGTTCAAATAAGTTGGGGTAGAAATTTAATTATTAACAATGTTGTGCTATTTGAAGACAACAATAGTAAAATTTGTAATTTTAAGTATTTTCGTGGTTAAAATGAAAATAAAACTAGTTAGAATTAAAAATGTTGATTAGTTTTGTAATAGATTTAAAAACTCGACTAGTTTTGTAATTTCATTCTCAAAAAGACATTAGTTATGTAATTCTCTCTAGTCTAGCCGTACTTCTAGTAAACCTTATAAAAGCACATTTCATAGACAAGATATCATAAAAACCACAACTGAAAGCTGTGGTGTAATGTCATAGACAATCTCAACCCTGGATCGCCTCGGCTCGCTTTTCGCATTTACAAACACTGTATATTGCCCTGACCACCACAAAAGAAGGATAACAAAGACCAAATTCATCACTTCATGTAAACAAAGCCACTAAGCAAAAAATAAAAAGGAGCAAACAATGAAACAAAATAGTACTCGTCCAGCAACTGACATAGTTTCTGGTGTACCAGTGTTATCAAAAACGCGCCATGGCGGAATGGCGTGGCGGATTTTTGCATATCCGCCATGCCTAGCCCGCCATTTGGCAGTCTGTCAGTGGCTGCGCTATGTCGGCCGCCATGACCATGGCGGCCGCCACTTGAAGATGGCGTTTAGGGTTCTTTTTCTGCTTTTTTAGGTCTTTTTTTGTACTTTTTTGGGGCTTTCTAAGGTTTGGGCTTTTTAAAATAAATAAATTACTTGGGCTAGCCCAATTTTATTCAATTTAGGTAATAAGTCTTTTTGATAAGTTTTTGTTTCTTTCATCTTACAATAAGTCTAGCTTCCAATTAAATTTCGATTTCACTATTGAGAATTTTTCAAATAATTATATTAGAGTCTGAAAAAAAGCATTAGATTATACAATTGATTTGTATTTGAGTTTTTATTATTATTAATTTATTTGATTGACTTGTTTGTTTTGTCTTTTTGGCTTTTGATAAGCGTGGTAATCTTGAACAAATTGAATGATTATTGATAGTTCTTTGAAGATATATTGAGATGAACTAAAGTTTTTTGGAACTTTATAAATTATACTCCCTTCGTCCCGTTATCTTTATCGCATATATTGGTGGGCACGGATATTAAGGTGACATTATTATAATAATATAGTACAATGAAAAGATAAAAAAGAGTATATTTTAACACGTCTTTTAAGAATATTTAATATTATATTGATCGTTTGTGATAGTTTTTTTACTAAATAAGGAAATGTGATAAAATTAGTGGGACGCCCGAAATGGAAAAATGTGATAAAATTAGCGGGACGGAGGGAGTAGTTTATAATAATCAAATATAATAGATATTATGTTTAGATATATAAATTATATATGAATTTTTTTATCCGCTATGACTTCCGCCATTTTCCGCCACGCCATCCGCCATAGATATATGGCGGTTTTTTGGCCTTCCGCCATAACCCGCCATACGCCATTGATAACACTGGGTCGTACGCAATCTTCTTATCAGCTTTCGAGACCTTAGGTGCCATTTCTAGCTGCTGACGTAATCTTTTCACAACTACAAAAATAGCGAAGAAAGAAGAGCTAAAGGTAAAAATGAGGGCAAAGACCGAAGCTCTGTTGGCGGCTAAGTCTAGGCGGACAGCAACGGCGATGTCTCTTTAATTAACCTCAACGAGTCTGGGGATTGGTTTTGGGTCGGTGGTGGTGAAAGGAGGAACTGAAAAAGAAGGTAGAGGACTACATTTTCCGACTACATTGTTTAAGTAAATTAAATGCAATCACAATGGAGTGCTGGTAGCCTTAGCATACTTGAAAAGTACCTACTACAATCTACATAAAGTGAGTTAAAAATGGTACATATGAGAATGTATGTACGCCATCAGATGCTACAAGTGGACAATGGAGGAAGTTTACAAGATAAATGAAAAGCATCTTCAACATCATCACCACACCAAATGACCAAAGGAAAAAAAAAAAGGGAACAAAATATGGCTAACTTTGGGGAGCAAATCTTTCACCGATTGTATTCAAAGGATCTGCGCAGCAGTATTCAGCTTCTCAGCCAGGCCGAGCTGCGTTCTTGTGATGCTTGATAAGTACAATAACAACAGTTGGTCCTGCAAAAACACAGACATCCATGTTTGCTAACTATGTATTTCATTCCCATTCTATGAAACAGCAATTTTTTTGCATGAACTGAACCCAATTTGTCCTTTGCAAGTTAAATTCGGTACGTAAAGAAAAGAGGAGTATATATGATTGGAACCTGGAGGCTATCATTCACAAGCTTGTCAAAATCACGCGGGGAAAGCTTTGGGAGGGATGCAATTGCCTCTGATATGAACCTTCCAATGTTGTTGTCAGGTGGAGTTCGTCCTTCCTATAGTTAAAAGAAGGAAGATAGGAAGGATACGTTTAATTCGAACATGTGGTAAACGCCGACAACTGAGAATTCATTAGAGAGAAAGTCTCACCACGACATCATCTACGTATTTGTAGACATCGTCGATTAGGGCAAGCAAACGTTCCACTGTGGATTCCATCCCCTCGAGGTCGCTCGGGAGTTTGTCAACCATAGTTGGCTTAAGTACATCAACTGCATGCCCAGAAAAATAAAACGTTAAAATGAGAAATAAACACAGACAGAATTGAAAAGGCCAATGGTGGAGCATAGATTTATTGTGTTTAAAGAGATAAAAGCCAATGGTGAAGCAAATAGAAAAAAGCATTGCAATGAACAACAATCTTGCAAAATGGGTCGCAAAAAAATACATACATCCAACTTGCTCAGCCTCAACCATGCGTAGGTCCACCGGAATTTCCTGAAACTGAGTCGCGAGCTGTTGATCTCCGAGAGAAAGATTAACGGAGACAAAACCCTTTATGGCAGCATTCCCATTTTTGAACTCTGTGCCAATGGTCAAATGGACAGGGTTCGTAACTTCTCTTGAGTAGAACTCATGGATTAAAGCACTGCCTGCAGTGACTCCACCAGTGGAAAACCTGTCCATTGATCCATCAATGAGTTTGACAAAAAATCTACAATAAAAAGTAAATGTGAAAAATAAAGGTCAAATAGCATCTCGATAAAAAAGATATTACCATCCGACGATCACTTCTTTGGGATTCACCTTCTGATGTGATGATAACATGTTGTGATGATAATCAATGTCCAGTGCAACCTAACATTTCATTCCAATGAAAAAATTATCCAACATGGAACAGATCCAATCACTCCAGTGCAACCGTTAATGGTATTTTTCACTCAGAACAAACTGAAAGTGCGCATATCATCTTAGCCAATATTATACAACAAGAATACACCATATTGCATACCCAGAAAAACATGCATTTAATTTCGAAACAATAACAATTGCTTTAACTTTCAAATCGCATATAGTAATTAGAAAAGAAAAGGGAAAATAATGCATCCCCAGGCATGGAATTACGAAACCTAATGCATAGACAGTAAATATAAGCACGCCCAATTTCTTTTACTCTAAAAAATAAAATCAGTTCAAACCACATCTTGCCCGAAAGCTTCTAGATTCAATACCTGATCAGAAGATTCATTGTGCGGAACGACGTAGGAGTTGCGGATGTCGACGGTGCCGTCGGACAAAACGGATCCAAGGAGCGTGCCGATGACGCGGTCAGCTTGTTCTGGACGCCTCACGTAGCAATCGCTGATGTTGAACACCACCAGAGGATGAACCCTAGCTGATAAACTCGTCGCCGACGGTGCGAACTGAAGCAGCGTTTGTCCCCTGGAAGCCATTGCAAACAAAAAAATGATTTGAGAAAGAGGATGAGCTGAGCAAAGGGAGACTTTTTAGGGTTTGAGTACTCGATAGTTTGTGAGGGGACTCGGTGGAATGGCCTAACTGGACTTTTCATGTCTATGTTAAAAGCCCAATGAATTGTAAACAGTTGGTAATATTTATTCTTTTAAATCATCGTTCAATTGTTCACAAGTTTGCACTACAAAATGCGACTATGAGAATATTCCTAATTTTAATTTTCTTTATCCAAAAATTAACATTTTGTTTTTTAAATAACTTAATTAATGATATAAAATGTTCAAAAAATATATATATTTGCACACACACAACATGCCAGTGGAGAATTACGGTTGAGAACGAATAATCCCGTTTTTCTCTCTCTTCTGCGATGGCGAAAAAGAGGAAAACGGTGACAAAGCGAGGCGCGCCGGTCACGGTGGTGACGACGCCGCCTCCTACCGACGGGCAATTGATTGACATAACCATGAGTGCGAGTGAGCGGAACCAATTGAGAGGTAGCGCATCTATTAGGTTGGGGAGCACTGTTCCATTGGTGAACTCTGCGAAGGAACGATTGTCTATTAATTCGACGGAGATTGGTCAATTGAGCACGATAGGGCATAATCGGGCTAATTTCCCAGGTTCTAGCGTTCGTAAGCAGCTATCGGGAGATTTGACTACACGCACTGTTCCATTGGGGGGAAAAGTTCATCCCCAATCGTCAGGCAGTTTAGGTGCTGTAGACCAATTGGAGAAGGTATGGCCTAAACTGCCAGGTTCAACTGAGCGTGACACTGAGCACACGACTGGAAGCAACCCGTGGCTCAAATTCAACATCAATCTCATGCAGAACCAAGATAATCGACTTGAATATGTAGCACCTATCACTGAGGCAGGACATGAGATAGGGCAGGTAGCACTAGAAGAGATCCAAGGGGAGGTGGAACATTGGAATTCGGCTCTGCTCTGCTATGTGCTTGGGGCTAATCCTCCATATGGAGTGATGTCTGGTTTTTTGAAGAGGAAATGGGACAAGCTTGGGCTGCAGAATGTATGGCAAGTACGGCAAGGGCTCTTCCTAGCAAGGTTTGACACTGTGGCATCCCGGGACAAAATTCTCCAAACTGAGATTATCCATTTTGACAAGAAACCAGTAGTGCTCGCCCCTTGGACTGAAAATACTCAGCTGAACAAAGTCGGGGTTGACAGTGTTCCCATTTGGGTGCAGTTCCCCCAGCTGGAACTAAAATACTGGGGTCCAAAGACACTGAGCAAACTATCTAGTCTGATTGGGAAACCGATTATGACCGACGATGTCACAAGAAGGAAAGAGAGAATACATTACGCTCGAGTCCTAGTTGAGGTTGATCTTAACAAACCCCCCAAAGAGTCTATACAGTTCCTCAATGAGAAAGGGCAGCTCCTATAGCAGAGAATCACATATGAATGGAAACCCGTGCTTTGCGCAAACTGCAAGAGGTATGGGCATGAGGAAGCGATATGCAAGAAACCAGTACAGAAGGACTAGAAACCTATCCAAAAAGAGCAGCAATCAACTGTAGCCACAGTGCAAGACCCAATAGGCCCCTTTGTCAGTGGACTGAATACTGAACCTGATCATTCTGAGAATGTGGTGGTCCAACAAAGTGAGACTACTCTACAGAAGGGCAGGGCTGAGCATACTACAGAGGTGGGAAAGAGGTCGTCTTGGGCAGATTTGGTCCAGAATGAGGAAGGGAGTAAGGATACAGCTGAGAGCAACCCTTCCAAGCAGAGGGTATCTAGTATTGGTAATGGATAGTAGTGCCTCTTGGAATGTAAGGGGCCTAAATGGCCCTGCCAAACAGAGGGAGGTAGCTCGCTTCTGCTGTAAATATAGAATAAATTTCTTATGCATGCTAGAGACAAAACTCAAGGAGGGATCTGTCAAAAACACAGTTAATAAAGTCTTTGCCGGCTGGGACTTCTGTCATAATATTAGTGAACATCCTAATGGCAGGATTGTGGTAGTTTGGAAAGGGGAAACTGATGTGGAAGTGGTGTCAATGTCTGCCCAGCACTTGCACCTAAAAATCAGCAAGAACAGGTCATGTGTCACATATCTCACATGTGTTTATGGTCACAACGAGCCATCTGCAAGACGCAAACTATGGGAGATCTTGATGCAGATTGGAGGATGCCTAAATGATCCTTGGATCGTCTGGGGAGATTTTAACAACATCCGTGGTTTTGATGACAGATTGGGAGGTGCAGCCATTACAGCAGATGAATTCAGGGAATTTAATAACTGCCTCAACATATGTCAGCTTGAGGGAATTAAAAGGAGAGGATGCCAATTCACTTGGTCTAATAAGCAAACATATAAAAGAAGGATTTGGAGCAAAATAGACTGGGCTTTTGCCAACCCAGATTGGATCAGAAAGTTCCCTACTCACATCACTATTTTCTGCAATGAGGGAATATCTGACCATACTCCCATTGTACTCAAGGACACAGGTCAGAACCCAGGCAGTAGGAAGTCTTTCAAATATTTCAACATGTGGTCTTTGGCACCAACCTTTCTCAGTATTGTGGAGGAGCATTGGGGGGTGCAATCTGGCTCAGCCATGAGTAATGTATGATGTAATCTGTCAAAGCTGCAAAGACCACTGAAGGCATTAAACAAAGATCAGTTTGCCAACATCGTTTCCACCACTGATATAGTCAGGAAGAGACTAGAGGATATCCAAACAGCCTTGCATGCTAATCCTCAGAACTTGGATCTCCTATACAAAGAACAGCAAACAAGAGCTGAATTTGGGTTTCTGAGTGTAGCAAGTGACAAGTTCCTCAGGCAAAAAGCCAAAGCCAGATGGCTAGCTCAGGGTGACCAGAACACAGCCTTCTTCCACGCCAAAATTAACCAAAGAGCATACTCCAACCGCATCCTGTCCATAGCAGGCCCAGATGGCAGAATAGTCACTGATGGAGGGCAAATATCTCAGCTCTTCGTTGATTATTTTCAGCAAGTTCTGGGGCAGGGGAAAACAACAAGTAGGGTGCTGGATCAGAGTGTAGCTGACGAGGGATACCTTCTAACCCTGGAAGATCAGTTAAATCTCATCAAACCATTTGCAAGAGAGGAAATCTGGGCTATGATGAAAACTATCCATGAGGAAGTGGCTCCGGGGCCTGACGGTTATGGAAGCGGGTTTTTCAAGAAGGCCTGGGGTGTTGTGGGTAAGCAAGTTACAGATGCCATCCTCGAGTTTTTTGAAACAGGCAGAATGTTACCCAGACTGAACAACACAACCCTCTGTCTCATCCCAAAGCTGGCAGCCCCTAACACAGTCCAGGATTTCAGACCTATAGCATGTTGCAACACCTTATATAAGTGCATTGCCAAGCTGCTTTGTGGCAGAATTAAGGCCCTACTGCCAAAACTAATTCATGCCAACCAAAGTGCGTTTGTGAAAGACAGATCAATTGTACACAATGTGCTACTATGCCAGGACTTATTGAGGCTGTATACCAGGAAGAATGCCTCAGCACGGGCCCTTATGAAAGTAGATATCAGGAAAGCTTATGATTCGGTGGAATGGGGATTCTTAAAGGAGTGGTTATGCTTTCTCAGATTTCCTATGAAGTTTGTGCAGTGGATTATGGAGTGTGTCACATCTGTGACCTATACACTTTCTATCAATGGCACTCAATCAGGGGCTATCAAAGGAGCTAGAGGGTTGAGACAAGGTGACCCTGTTTCACCTTTACTCTTTGTGATCGTGATGGAATATCTAACTAGGAAGTTGCAGCTCGCTTCTAAAGACCCTCGATTCAGATTTCACCCTTTGTGTAAGAAGCTTAACTTGGTGAATCTGTGCTTTGCCGATGACTTGATGATCTTCAGCAAGGGGACTGTTGGGGCTGTATCAGTGGTAATGGAAACACTCAAACACTTCCATCAAGTTTCGGGTCTGGAAGCAAACCAACAAAAGTCAAATCTCTACTTGGCTGGTACATCTAATGTGGTGACTGATCTGATTCTAATGACCACTGGTTTTAAGCAGGGGGCTTACCCCATGAGATACTTGGGAGTACCATTATCCCCAGTCAAATGGAATAGGAGCTCTTGCCAAGCACTAGTGGAGAAAATCACTGCCAGGATCCAATGCTGGGCTTCGAGGAACTTATCATACGCGGGTAGGCTATGTTTGATCAACGCAGTTTTGATGGCCACACATGGTTATTGGGGGGTCAATGTTTCTCTTGCCCAAAGCTGTGACTACTGAAATTGATAGAATCTGCAGAGAATTCCTTTGGGGGGAAAAGAGCTCATGGGAAGTGTATACCCTTATTGAACTGGGCCAATGTGTGCTGCCCTAAGAAGGCAGGAGGTCTGAATGTGAAGGACTGTGAGACCTGGAATGTTGCGCTTGCAGGGAAGCAGATATGGGATATTAACTTGGCCACGGAATCCCTATGGATTAAGTGGATCAATGTAATATACCTAAAAGGAACTAATTTCTGGGAGTTCAGTCCAGCAGCTGATACTAGCTGGCATTGGAGGAAAATTAACAAAATTAAAGAAAAGTTTAGGCTGGGTTACTCGGGAAGGAAATGGCTACCAGCTACAGACGGTGTGTATTCTGTGCAAAGTGGGTATGACTGGCTGAAAGGCACCTTACCAGATTTCCCTTACTGCAAAGCAATCTGGAACAGGGTCAATTTACCCAAGCATGCTTTTTTACTATGGCTGATACTACAGAAAAGGGTTCTCACGGTAGACAGAATGGCTAGCTGGGGAATGAGTATTACTAACACCTGTTGTTGGCTTTGTGGAATGAACTCGGAGTCTGTGGAGCACCTATTTTTGATTTGCCCTTACAGTCAACAAGTTATCAAGAGGATTTTTGACTGGCTGAATATTGATGGAACAATTCTGACATTTGAGGACTTATGCAGATGGATGGTAGAAATGGGGAGGAAGCGAAATGCTAGAGGCCGTATAAGTGTGGCTTGTATTGCTGCTGTAATTCATCATCTGTGGTGCGAACGGAATAGGCGAGTGCATGAGGCTGGTACAAACAGCGAAGAGCAACTAACCTTCAAGATTAAACAGGAGATGCGAGATTGGATCCAGAGTCTTAGTCATGTGAAGCAGATTGCTAGATCGCATATTTTTGCTATTGTATGTCCTAGGTATGGCTAAGTTTGATTGTATTTGAGGTGCTTGGATGTAACAGTTCGGCTCAGTGGTTAATGAAAATTTCATTATACCAAAAAAAAAAAAAAAAACATGCCAGTGGAGCTGTCAAACGGACGGCCGGGGCGGGCCGGCCCGTTACCCGCCAATTGGCGGGGCGGGCGTGGGTAAGCCCGCCTTCTGGCGGACCTGAGAAAGGGAGCCCCCCTAATCAAATTTAAATTCTTTAATAAAAAATTTATTAAGAAACAATTTCTATAAATAATAAAGAAATGGTTATTAGACTTCTAAGCAATAGAGACTTAGAAAAATATAGAATGAACCATAAGTTTATTCATATTGGGTTAGTTCAAGTAGCCTTTAAACCTTTGACTTTAGAAGGTTTACCAGAGAGTTTTATAGCAGCTCTTAGAGACGACAGAAATCTCAACTATTAACTTCTTGAAATTGAGATATAATTTGATATAAATTATTGTCTTCTAATTCGGATTTTAAACTATCAAAGTTCCTAGAGCAAGGTTGTCCTATTTGACAATTTCGGCATTCATCAGATTATGATGAAGAAATTGTTATTAAACTTCTAAGCAATAGAGACTTAGAAAAATATAGAATAAACCATAAGTTTATTCATATTGGATTAGTACAGGTAGCTTTTAAGCCTTTGACTTTAGAAGGTTTCCCAGAGAGCTTTATAGCAGCTCTTAGAGACGGTAGAAATTATGTTATTAAATTTGTTAAATTAAACAATGGATCTCAAGAAATATAAAAAAATCTATATAATTCATTTTTTTTTATTAATTTTTTAAAAAATATTTTATGATATTGGGCGGACCTGCCCTCGGCCCGCCCCGCCACGCGGCCCGCGCGGGCTCGCCTAGGCCCGCCCTCTGGCGGCGGGGCAGGCGGCAGGCCAGTTTGACAGTAGTACATGCCAATATCAATAGTTAAGGTGGTCGATCCAAGTGGATTTACACTATAGCAAAGTTTATTTCCATGGGGTTGGATCTAATGGCAGAAGGTATTTCATCATTTATTTCATAAATTGAAATCGCATGCCTATCATATTATGTGAATTTTAGATATATTCATGTAGTCTCATTTTGAAGCTTGCAGCGTAGACCCATAGCCCACTTGAGTGGAGAACAGAGTCGAAAAACAATATGTAGAAAGTCTCACTATTATATTAATGTTCAAACATTTAAATTGGTAATAACTTTGCAAAATCGTTCCCTTTTTTAGCTCTTTCTAGTCGGTACTTCTAGACCTTATAAAGCACATTTCATAGACAAGATATCATAAAAAAAACACAGCTGAAAGCTGTGGTGTAATGTCATGGACAACAACTCAAGAATTCAGACAGCAAAAACACGGAAAAAAACGATCTCCTTTCCAACACGAAACAAACCAAAAGACAACACTTGAGACTAAACATCCAAACATATAAAAGCAGATATCGAAATTAATCGAAGAGACTGAAACCCATGTCATCATCAGACTCCTCGGCAGGCTCTTCCTTCTTCTCCTCAGCTGCAGCAGAAGGCGCAGCCCCACCCGACTCAGCAGCTGAAGCAGGCACAACAGCTACAACAAACTTGCTCGGATCCTATAATCGTCATATGACCGTGTAATAAAACCCCCAACAAATCGTATAAGTAGGAAAGAAATAGAATGCACAACAGAGCCAAGACTTACAGCAAGATACTCCTTGACTTTGTCAGCTTGAGGGAAGAAGTAATTTGTTTCAACAGCTATAGCAGGGAGATTCTTGTATGCATTGATGAACATGTGTGGAGCAGCAGCAAAGGTAGGGTAAGAGATGGCAAGAGAGAGGGAGGTGACCATGGAAACGCCCATGGCAAACTTCTCAATAAGGTCATCTTCGGTGAGGTCGAGAACCTCAGGGCTGAAGACGGATCCATTGTCGTAAACAGACAAGATCACAAGACCGTAAGAGAAGGGCCTGATTCCGAGTTTTGCTAGTTGAAGGAATACCAATATCGCCCACCATGAAATCAAGTCGCAGATAGCTAGCTAATGTTTTCTGTTTCTGTAAATAATATTAGTTAGATATATTAGTTAGATTCTGTAACTTAATTGCAGCTAATATATAATACTGCGATGTAATAGTGAAAACTCAGATTGAATAGAACAGTTCATCGTTTTTCCCTTTTTCCCTCCAAAAACAAGATCAATCTCTCTGCCAAGTTCAATATGGTATCAGAGCAGATGACATAGCTGCAATCAGCATCTAAAATCTGTATCTGAAATTATCCTATCATCTATCATCAATCATCAATCAAATTCATCGCTATCGAAAATGAGTTCGCAAGGGAATCTGATGGAAGTGATAACCAGAATCAAATCAACGCGACTGAATTAGAGGAAGATTATCAGCTCCATGGATCGGATAATCCTGGAATGGTGATCGTATTCGACACCTCTGACATCACGCAACTATCTGATATGGAAAAGTGCCATGATCGAGGCTCTTGAGGCGAAAATGAAACTTCGCTTCATTGATGGCACGTACAAGAAACCAGAGATTGACTCACCTCAGTACAGGAAATGGAGGAAAGTGAACAGCATGATCACTGGCTGGATCAAGAGTTCGATTTCCAAGGAAATTGTTAGCAGTTTCATGTTCATTCATGATTCCGAGCAATTGTGGAAGGAAATTGAGGAACAATATGGAGTCTCAAACCTATCCTTGGTGTTTGAAATTAAGCGAGACATTTCCATGATGAAGCAAGGTAACCTGTCAATTGTTGAATACTACAACAAAGTCAGGAATCTCTGGGATCAACTTGATCAAGCGAGGCCTCCAATTCAAGCATCTGGTGTCATAAAAGCTAGTATCGAAGAAAGGGAAGCAGAGGATAGATCTATGCAATTTCTGATGGGATTGAGCGAAATGTATGAAGCTGAGAGAAGTCAACTGTTGTTTCTTGACAAGTTACCAGCTGTGAATAAGATATATGCTATGATTGTCAAAGCTGAGAAGCACAGAGAACTCACAATTCACATGAATGCCTCGAGTGAAGACTCTGCTATGCTGGTGAAATCTTTTCATCATAAGAAGGATGTTTTCAACAATATCTCAGGGAAGATTGAAAAGGACTCTCTTATTTGCAATTACTGCAAGAAAACTGGACACCTAAAGGAAAACTGTTTCAAATGAAATACTGATAAAAGTCACCTGTTGTGTAGCTATTGCAAGAAAACAGGGCATCTGAAGGATGATTGCTTCAAACTGCATGGTTTTCCAGAATGGTATCCAGGGAAGAAAGGGCCTGATCGCCAGAATTTTAAGGCTAATGCGGTGATAGAAGATCAGAGTCAGCAATATGAAGGGAAGGACCTGCAACCTTTGCAATCAATGATGATGAGCATGATGAGGCATGAGATGGCAAGAATGATGAAAGGGAAGCAATCGCCAGATGGCCATGAATCTGTCAATTTTGCTCATTGTGAAGACTTCGCAGGTAGCTCCATATTCTCAAAATTTGATTATCTAAATCTGAATGCTATAGGTGATGGTTCATGGTTCGTGGACACTGGTGCTACAAGTCACATGTGCAGAAAAATCACCACTTTAACCTCTTATAAGCCTGTTCAGACATTCACACCAGTTTATCTACCTGATGGATCACTGAAACCAGTTACTCATATAGGGAATGTCATGCTATCTGAAACCCTAACCATCACCAATTGCCTACACATTCCCAGCTTCAAATATAACCTACTTTCAGCCAGAAAATTAGCCCATGACAGCAAAATTCGTTTTGATTTTTTTGCTGATTTTTGCTTACTGCATGATTTACAGAATGACAAGATCATTGCAGTGGGAAGAATCACCAATAACCTTTACATCATTGACCAGCAAGCAATCCTTCACCCAAAAGGCCATTGATGACTCTCGAGAGACATATGCATTATACATGCTTACACTCAGGCAGCCTAAAACTAAGTGCTTAGCTAGTTTGTCAGATAAAGCCTTTTCTGTTTCCTCTGTTAATGTTTGGCATTCTAGGCTCGGTCACCCTTCTTTACAAGTCATGAAACATTTGCCAAACTCAGTTGTTAACATTTATAATGATACTACGTTTTCTGAGTGTGATATCTGTCCATTGTCAAAACAGCACAGACATTCTTTTCCCAATAGCTATATCCAAAGTACATGTGCCTTTGCTCTTCTTCACATAGATATATGGGGTCCCTACAGAATTTCTACACACAATGGTTGTCATTACTTCCTAACTATCGTTGATGACTTCACCAGGTTTACATGGGTTTTTTTGATGAAGCACAAAACTCAAGTGATTACCTTTCTGAGGAGCTTCATCTCTTATGTCCATACACAATATCACAGCTTTGTCAAGATCATTAGGACGGACAATGGCCAAGAATTCCTCAGCTCAGACTGCCAATAGCTGTTTTTGTCCAAAGAATCATTCACCACAAATCATGTCCATATACACCTCAACAAAACGGGGTCGTTGAGAGAAAGTACAAACACATAATCCAGGTAGCTCGATCCTTTTTTTAGAGTCTAAGCTGCACAAACTCTTTTGGGGAGATGCTGTTCTTGCTTCAGTCCATGTCATAAACCGTTTACCTTCCAAAATTCTTAACTGGAAATCACCTTTCGAGCTACTGAACCATAAACCACCAGTATACTCTCACCTTAGGAAATTTGGTTGCCGAGTGTTTGCTGTGAATAATGGACCTCACTGGGACAAATTTGACCCTAGATCAGTAGCTGGAATCTTTGTGGGATACCCAGCAGGTCAAAAGGGGTATAAGATCTTCTGCCCTGTTCAGAGGAAAACCTTTGTCTCTCGAGATGTCATTTTTCATGAGGCTATTTATCCTTCTTTTTTTCAACTTGATGACAGCCCTGTTTTACCAAATATTGTCATTGGAGACCCATTTGACTCCCTGATCCCAGCCATTAGTCACTCTGAACCTCAAATACAGCCTACAGAACCACCTTCTAACCTTCCAAATCCCACAGCTTCACCTGAGAATCAGACTGCTGATAATCCTTACATGAGTAACCCCTATCCAATCCCATACCAGTCACTAGAATCAGCTCCAGAATCAAACACAAACCTGCTTGGATGCACGACTTCATCACTTCAAATGCATGCCTTCATACACCACTCATATCTACCACAGAATTCCCTGACATTCCATCACCTAATAAATTTGCTCATGAGATTTTTGTAGCCAATTTGTCCACTTTTCAGGAACCTTTTACTTATAGCCAGGCAAGGACAAATCAGAAATGGTTGGATGCTATGAATGAGGAGATTCAGGCACTGGAACAGAATGGGACCTGGGAGCTAACCACACTGCCCAAAGACAAGAAATTGGTTGGATGCAAATGGGTCTACCGAATCAAATGCAATGCCGATGGATCAATTAATAGATACAAGGCTCGCCTTGTGGCAAAAGGGTTCACTCAGGTCGAAGGAGAAGATTTCTGTGAAGTTTTCTCACCAGTGGCTAAAGTAGTTACAGTCAGAATTATCTTTGCTGTTGCTGCGGTTCAGGGCTGGCACTTGCACCAATTGGATGTAAACAATGCCTTTCTTCATGGGCGTTTGGAGGAAGATGTTTACATGCGGCCACCTCCAGGTTACTCTCGTGCCAAACCAGACCAAGTTTGTAAGCTGAAACGGTCCTTATACGGCCTCAAACAGGCCTCCCGACAATGGAACGAGGAATTCACTACCAAACTAATAGGCTTTGGTTTTGTGCAATCTGCACATGATCATTGTCTATTTACTATGATCACAGCGAGCTCTCAGACTCTTATTGGTCTATGTCGATGATGTGCTTATGACAGGGAATGATGCCTCAATGTTGCAACGTGTCAAGGTATTTCTTGATCAGGCCTTCACCATCAAGATCTCGGTCTTGCAAATTTTTTTCTGGGAATGGAAATACAGCAATCTGCTCAAGGGATTCACATCACTCAGAAGAAATACATAACAGACATTTTGCGAGACACCCACATGATTGATTGTTCAGCAGCTTCTACACCACTGCCTGGGGGATACCAATTTCCCTCGATTGATAAAGATACTTCCTCTCTGCTTTCCGATCCTTCACCATTTCGCAGGCTAATTGGGCGTCTATTGTACTTCAACTACACATGTCCAGATATCACATATGTTGTTCAGCAGCTGAGCCAATTCGTGCACTCACCTCATGAGTCACATTGGCAAGCGGCTCAACATGTTCTACGATATCTGGCCCATACAGAATCTATTGGTTTATTTTACTCACGCAAGTCAAGTTTTAATTTGGTCGCCTTTTGTGATGCAGATTGGGGAGCTTGTAAAGCTTCTCATCACTCAATTACAGGTTATTGTATCTTTCTTGGTGATAATCTCATTTCATGGAAAGCTAAGAAACAGAGTACAATATCTTGTTCAACGGCAGAATCGGAATATAGATCGATGGCTTCTACAGTGAATGAATTACAATGGATTTCTTACATACTATCATGCCTCAACCTTGCTACTTCTACACCTATTCCACTACACTGGGACAACAAGGCCGCGATTCACATCACTTCTAACCCGGTCTTTCATGAGCGGACGAAGCATATCGAGATTGATTGCCATGTTGTTCGTGATCAATTCAAGAAAGGCTTCATTTCTCCTACCCATGTTCCCTCAAATATGAATGCTGCTGACATCTTCACCAAAGCCCTCTTTGCTCCGCTGTTTGTCAAGATTCTGTCCAAGTTGAGCTTGTCTTCCTCCCACGCTCACCTTGAGGGGGGGCTGAAGGAATACCAATATCGCCCATCATGAAATCAAGTCGCAGATAGCTAGCTAATGTTTTCTGTTTCTGTAAATAATATTAGTTAGATATATTAGTTAGATTCTGTAACTTAAATGCAGCTAATATATAATACTGCGATGTAACAGTGAAAACTCAGATTGAATAGAACAGTTCATCGGATTTCCCTTTTTCCCTCCAAAAACAAGATCAATCTCTCTGCCAAGTTCAATACTAGCAGCGCAGCTTCGGAGGATCCCACTTTGTCGCCCTTCTTGATGAGCTCGACGGGAGTTATGATTTCGACCGTACCCTTGTTGATCTTGGTGGGAATGTTCAGAACCTAGATATTTTCAAGTATGACATTGTTAGGGCGTGGATAAAATTTATCGGGATTGGTGTAAGAAGAAAGTTATTTGATTAATACAAAACCTGGAAAAAAGAAGTTTGGGATGGGTCGAGTCCAGTGTTCCCAAGTGGGACAACCACGTCAATTGGTGCAACAAGACCAACACGAGCAGTGGCTCCAACCTGTTGATAATAACATAGAATCATACATTATCGACTATGGAAGAATCTCAAATGTTATATAATGATCAAGCTAAGAACGTGCACTAACATTTACAGTACTGACGGGAAGAAAAACATACCAAGTGCCAAAGGTCACTTCCTTCAAATCACCCTTGGTAAATATCAAACAAAAATTGCCCTGACCATCACACAATCCGGGACGATAAAGGCCAAATCAATCACTCTATGTAAACAAAATAATTACCCAAAGAAAAGCAAACAATGAAAACAAAACAAATTAAAATACCGAAAACTCACCACGAGGAGAGGAATGAGGTTGAGAATAGTATTATTCCCAGTCTTCTCAGCATGAATTCGAATCGTCCTCTTCATCATAGTGTTCTTACCCATCAGGACAATCGAATCGCCCCTCAGACCCTTCCTTATGCCCTGAAGCTGGTTAGATCCGACGTTGTCCGCAGCAGCCACGAGAACCTGAGTGTACTCGTCCAACAACTGACATAGTTTCTGGTCGTACGCGATCTTCTTATCGGCTTTCGAGACCTTAGGTGCCATTTCTAGCTACAGTACTGATAAGTTAGGATTTTACGTCATTTTATACCCCATAATAGCATATTTTCAGTCGTTGTCTATTAAAAAAGTACCCGTTATATTTCATATTTTATAGATATCGGAGCAAAAAGAGTCGAAGTCGCGGAACTACGCACACTAAGCACAATTATGGAGTTTGGGCTGCACTTATTATTATCATGAGTGAGTTTAATGGAAAAGCTCAGCCCATTACAACTAAGCCCACAAGAGAAATTTGGTGGCACATCCATGTACGTGCACTTGCAAGACCAAGTATCTAGGATGCCAAGTCAAAGTTTGAATATGCATATATTATGCAAAGAGATTCGGCCATCAATATAATAAGTCGGTGGAATATTTTCCCTACAAAATGACATGCGATTACACAACGACGGGGCAGACTTGCTTGGCGGCTGAGAATAAGAAAAAAAAGGGATCTAACAGAAGAAATAAGGCGAACCTTGCGGCTGAAAAGAAACAGAGCGCAGCGACGAGACGAGATAATTTCGAGCCGCCAAAGCGAAGTTTTTACATTATTTTTCTATTATGTCTTTGAATATTTTATGTTTCTATTTTATTAATATGCTAGCTTAAGTTTCCTTGTGATTGAGGCCGTATTAGGCCGGATTATGAATTCGTAGTAATGCTATTCGTATTTTATTTAGTCGTATGAATTTAGTTACGTGTTCTATATTTGAGTTTAATGCTTGCGTATGCTTGATCACCATGTGCATGATTTTTGATTGGTTTATGAGACTGAAAAAGTGATTAGACCGGTTAGAATAATAAATATAGGACACCGCGACGTAAAACCGACCAGAGATGGAATTCGGATTCGTACATGTGGTTTTCGAGAACTTAGGCGCCAAAAGCGTCTAAACTCGGGGAAATTCATAAAGCGGAAGGCGTGTGAAGTGATTGCAGTCTTATAGGAATATAGAGATTGGTCATTATCGCATAGGGTCGCTAGTTACGTGAATAACGGGTAGCGCGTATATTAGGAATTTCTACCTTAATTAGTTTATATTGATTAAATAAATATTGATTGCATGAATATGTAGGATTAATCCGTGCCGAGTATGTGCCTTGATCACGTTCCTCGTCAATTGTTTTATCTCATTTATTTTATTTGCGTCTATTTTATTATTTGCGCTTTATCTCTTTTAATTAAATCATCAAAACTATAAAAATCTCTTAGTCTAAATTAAAATTAGATTTAATATCTTAGAATTAATCAAGCTATCTTCGTGGATCGATACTCGGACTTCGTCCGTTTTACTACTTGCACGACCTAGTACACTTGCTAGAATTTGAGCGTGTCAAGTTTTTGGCGCCGTTGCCGGGGATAGCTATATTACTAATATTAGGATTTATTCTGAGTTTTAGTTTAGACATTTTATTTATTATATTTTTATTTTTGGCAATTCACTTACATTGATTTTTTATCTTTTGCAGACAATTCCTATTAGTGCATGACACGAAGCTCGAGGAACGCACCATTGCTGTTTGATGCAGAAATCGAAGCGACGTGTCGGCGTAACAATCAAAATCGTAGACAGAGAATGGACAATCAAGAACACGAGGAAGAACAGATGGTTCCTCCACGGCCCACTTTACTAAGTCGAGCGCTTCCGGGAATTTTCGATGACAACGACCCGATTGTCATCCCCCCGGGACCGAATAATCACTTCGAGATTAAACCCGTTACTATACAGATGGTGACGGGTTCAGCACAGTTTCATGGGCTTACCAATGAGGACGCAAATTTACATATTTTAAAATTTACTCAAATTTGCAGAACTATTAAGTATCCTGGCGTCTCTACAGAAGTGATGAAACTGATATTGTTTCCCTTTTCTTTGACAGGTAAAGCTTCTGAATGGTTCTCATCGTTGCCACATTCATCTATCACCAGTTGGGAGCAACTAGTGGAGTGTTTTCTGGGCAAATATTATCCACTGTCAAGGACTAGCGAAATTAGAAGCCTACTAGTGAACTTTAAACAAGAAGGTGGCGAATCTCTGAGCGATGCATGGAGTAGATACAAGAGCCTTCGAAGACAATGCCCAAACCACAGCATACCCTTGAGCGTTCAGATGCAGTCATTCTTCTTAGGGCTGAGCACACCAAATAAAAAAATTGTCGACGACGGGTGCACACAAAATTTTATGGAGTTAGGCGACGAGGAAGCACTCGGAGCCATCGAGCGAATCGCAGCCTACCCAGCAAGATATACTGAGCATGATCTGGACCGAAGGACAGCTGAAGTACATGAGATAAGCAGCTCATTGGAGGCGCAATTCGAAGCCATACATAAAAGGTTAGACCAGATACAATCCACGGACCCTGAGGCGGTGAACACATCCACAATAGGCAAAAGAATGCGTACTCCAACACATACGACCCAAGCTGGCGAGGCCATCCGAATCTGTCCTACGGAAACTCGCACTACTTAAAGCCTCCAGAAGCTCAAAATCAACAGAGTGGGCCACCAACGAAACAAAAAGCCGAGTGGGAGATAGCATTTAAGCAATTGACGGGCTATCAAGGCGATCAGAGTCGTAAGATATACGAACGATTCAACAAGATAGAGGACACAATACAAAGTTTGGCTACTACAATAGAGCATCTAACAAGTTCAATGTCCGAGCGCAAGCCAGACACACTCCCAAGCGACACTGAAAAGAACCCTCGAGAGTACGTTAAGGCCATTCAGTTGAGAAATGGGAAGAAGCTTGAATCGACCAAAGTTGGAGAAGAAGCAAAAGCGACGGAAAACAACGATGAAAGCAACCTCACGACCACAAACACTGAGGTTCACGATGATGAAAAGGACGAGCAGGCCGAAGAGGTCAAGGACGAGCCGAATTCTATCGCGGTGGAAAAGAAGGTTGACCCACTCCCACCAGTCAAGATTCGACCTCCATATCCCGCGGCATTACGAAGGGGAAAACCGGATAAGCACTTCGAGCGCTTTATTAATATTTTTAGGAAGTTAGACATTAACATCCCTTTTTGTGAAGCTCTTTTGCAGATTCCGAAGTACGCCAAATTTTTCAAAGAGTTGCTATCAAACCGGAACAAGCTAGAGCAATATGGCACAATAGCCCTTAACAAAGAATGCTCTGCGGTGTTACAAAGGAAGCTACCACCAAAGCTCAAAGATAGGGGGAGGTTTTCTATTCCTTGTTCTATAGGCTCATTATCATTTACTAATGTTCTTTGTGATTTGGGAGCGAGTATTAACTTATTACCTTTTTCACTTGTGAAAAAGCTAGGGATTGGTGAGCCAAAGCCTACATCTACGGTCCTCCAACTAGCGGATAGATCGATCACATACCCACGAGGAGTATTGGAGGACGTATTAGTGAAGGTTGGAGAGCACTACTTCCCAGCCGATTTTGTGGTGTTAGACATGGAAGAAGACACTGACATGCCCCTTATTTTAGGAAGACCGTTTCTGAATACGGCAAGAGCCCTTATTGATGTTGGTTATGGTAAGCTCATCCTACAGGTTGGGGATGAGAAAGTTATATTTGATGTTTATAAATCAATGAAACACCCTCCAGATGATGATTCTTGTTCCTTTATTGATAGTGTTGACGCATGTGCTCTGGAGTATTTTAAAACTTTCAGGAATAAGGAAAAATTGGAAGCATGCCTAGTAGGAGACGAGTTCGAGGAAATGGCCGATACAGTAGCAATCTTAGAAGCAAACCCACCGCAACGAAGGGCGTCCAAGCCAAAAGTCGAGCGTCTCGATCTATCATTAGCCACACAACCTCGACCATCAATAGAAAACCCTCCGATTTTAGAACTTAAACCTCAATTATGTTTACCTTGGCGCTCTTGATACTTTACCCGTGATTATTTCTTCCACTTTGACAGATCTAATGGAAGAAAAGCTACTGAGGGTGCTAAGAGAACACAAACGAGCATTCGCATGGAAAGCCCGACTGTTTGTCTGCACAAGATTTTGATGGAAGATTCTTACAAGCCTGTCGCACAACCACAGAGGCGCCTAAACCCAGCGATGCAAGAAGTGGTGAAAAAAGAGGTAATTAAGCTTTCGGACGCAGGTATTATCTACCCTATCTCTGATAGCGCATGGGTTAGTCCGACCCAAGTTGTTCCTAAAAAGGGAGGTATGACTGTTATAAAGAATGCTTCTAATGAGTTGATTCCCACGAGGACTGTTACGGGGTGGCGTGTATGCATAGATTATAGGAAATTGAATGATGCCACCCGTAAGGATCATTTCCCCCTCTCCTTTATTGATCAAATGTTAGAAAGACTAGCTGGACATGAGTTTTACTGCTTTCTAGATGGTTACTCAGGTTATAATCAGATTTCTATAGCACCCGAGGATCAGGAAAAGACGACTTTTACTTGTCCTTATGGTACTTCTGCATATAGACGTATGCCATTTGGATTATGTAATGCACCAGCTACTTTTCAGAGATGTATGCTCGCTATTTTTCATGACATGGTTGAGAAATTTATGGAGATTTTCATGGACGATTTTTCGTATTTGGGTCTGTATTTGATACATGCCTTGATAATTTAGCATCTGTTCTATCTCGATGTGAAGAGACTAACCTAGTCTTAAATTGGGAGAAGTGTCATTTTATGACACAGGAAGGTATAGTTCTCGGGTACAAGGTATCGCACAAAGGAATTGAGGTGGATCGAGCCAAGGTTGACGCGATTGAGCAGTTGCCACCACCCTCGTCAGTAAAGGGAGTTCGAAGCTTCTTAGGACACACAGGATTCTATCGACGCTTCATAAAGGATTTTTCAAAAATAGCTAAGCCATTATCTAATTTACTTGTTAAAGATGCTATTTTTAACTTCACTGATGATTGTCTGCAGGCTTTTCGAACCTTAAAGGAGAAACTCACCACCGTCCTAGTGATGATCGCACCAGACTGGACACTCCCATTTATATTGATGTGCGATGCTAGCGATGGTGCTGTAGGTGCGGTTCTAGGACAACGCAAGGATAAAGTATTTCAGGTCATTTACTACGCTAGTAAAACTCTGGACGATGCACAGTGGAATTATGCTACTACTGAGAAAGAGTTACTAGCCGTGGTATTTGCAGTAGATAAATTTCATTCTTACCTAGTGTTGAGTAAAGTAATCATCTACACTGATCATGCTGCACTTAGATACTTATTTGCTAAGAAAGATGCTAAGCCTAGATTGATTCGCTGGATTTTACTACTTCAAGAGTATGACTTAGAGATTCGTAATAAAAAAGGTGTTGAGAATGTGATAGCTGATCATTTATCTAGGTTAGATAATTTGCATGAGCAAGGGAAGGAGTTACCTATTGACGAATATTTCCCTGACGAACAATTATTTGCTTTGATTGATACATCTTTTCCTTGGTTCGCGGATTTTGCAAATTATGCTGCTACAGGTGAGATTCCCACAGGCTTGAGTTTTCATCAGAAGAAGAAGATGCGAAGCACTACCTGTGGAATGATCCATTCCTATATAAAATTTGTTCTGATCAGGTAATCCGACGATGTATTCCCGTCGATGAGGTAAGCTCTGTTTTATTTCATTGTCATTCTGGTTTGACGGGTGGACACCACGGACCAACAAAAACAGCGTTTAAGGTACTTCAATCAGGTTTATTCTGGCCCACTCTTTTTAAGGATGCCCATGCATATGTAGCTTCATGCGATCGTTGTCAGCGTACTGGTACTATATCTAGGAGACATGAGATGCCTTTAAATATCATGTTAGAAGTAGAGTTATTTGATGTTTGGGGCATTGATTTTATGGGACCGTTTCCTACTTCATGCTCTAATAAGTATATTCTCGTTGCAGTCGATTATGTGTCCAAGTGGGTAGAAGTTGAAGCATGTCGAACTAATGATGCTCGAGTTGTCATTCGTTTTCTTAAGAAGCATGTATTTAGTCGTTTTGGTACACCACGGCAATAATTAGTGATGGGGGTACTCATTTTTGCAATAAATTATTTGACAATTTGCTATCTAAGTATGGTGTTAAGCATAAAGTGTCTACCCCGTATCACCCTCAGACTAGTGGACAGGTGGAGGTTTCCAATAGGGAGCTTAAGCAGATTTTGGAAAAGACGGTGAATTCCTCAAGGAAGGATTGGTCCTTGAAGTTAGACGACGCACTTTGGGCATACCGCACCGCATATAAAACCCCTATAGGGACTTCGCCATTTCGTCTTGTTTTTGGAAAAGCGTGTCATTTACCTGTTGAGTTAGAACATCGTGCATATTGGGCTATTAAAAAGCTTAACTTTGATTGTTCTGAAGCAGGTAAAAATAGGTTACTTCAGCTGAACGAAATGGACGAATTTCGCCAGAATGCTTACGAGAACGCCAAGTTGTATAAGGAGCGAACAAAGAAATGGCACGACAAGAAGATCATTACAAGAGAGTTCAAAGTCGGCGATCGTGTCCTTCTATTCACTTCAAGGCTACGCCTATTTCCCGGTAATTAAAGAGTAAATGGTGCGGACCTTATATAGTCGAGCAAGTCTTCCCTTCTGGAGCCGTACAAATTCTTATGAACGGAAAAAACTCTCTCAAAGTCAACGGACAACGGCTAAAGCTGTACGACGAAGGGAAAATTGGCGAAACAACATCGGTATATCTCGTGGAACCCGTAATTTCTGATTTTTCTTCTTCTAGTTGTTCTGTGCCTTTCAGGAACACCTTGTCTGGAGAGAATACCAGCGAGCTGAAGGACCTCCAGAGCAACAAAGCAAGCCTAGATACAAAGCCACCATGATCGTCTCGAGAGTCGAGCTAACAACTTTAAAAACAGCGCTTCTTGGGAGGCAACCCAAGTATTATCGATGCATATATATTATATTTAGTCCTATTATTCTAAGTGTTATTTTTTTTCTAATAAAACTCGCTTTCACGGTGCGCCTAGTCATGTTTTTCTTCACAGGCTCATAATTAGTTTGGGGGTTGCCCGTTCGCGATGGTTGCTTGCTTACTACGAACCAACAAAGTCTTCTACATCGATCGACGCAAAATTCAGGGTAGTGTCACTTCTACTCTTTCTTTGCTTTTAATTTACACATTGAGGTCAATGTGCTATTTAGTTTGGGGGTGGGATGTGACACATGCTAGATTTAATATGCTTACATGTTTAGGTATCGACGTGTTTCGGTCTTTTTAGTAGGGTAGAACTGATGAAGGTTGCGATTTGAACGTCATCTATGAAGTCTCCTGTCAATGATGAAAATTTTGAAATTTTACCATGTCGTGATATGATTCGATGAATTGAGTGTGATAGTCCTACATGTTGCTTTGTCGGCTATATTGACTGCTTTAGGAGAGTATTGCGTATCATGAAGCACAAACTCAGTTATATATGTGAGTTCTTGAGCCTTCATAAAAATTCAGAGCAACTCATTATGCTAGGTGTTTATTCTTGTGTGACCCGCATGGACTGAATATTTTCGAACTTGCTCTGTTATGCATGTCAATGGTTACTATGTGGATTTTTATGTGCGAAAATGAGAAGGGCACTAGGATTGAGTCATTGGCCTAAATATTTTCCTACCTTACGTATTTACCACTTAGTGAGCCCCTTTGAGCCTTATTTGACTTATTTGGTGATTTGGAGCCCAGATATTTAGCGTGACTGCCTCAAATTTAGCCTATACAACCCCGTATCAACGTGTTAATTTATTGATATCGTGATAAGTGGCTTGTTGGTTGAGAAGGAGCTAATCGTCGATGCATGTTAGTTATGAACTCGTCCTATGATATAGATCTCTCGTCGTAATATTGCAACGGACTAGAAACCTCTCCCTCGATAAGACGTAAAAAAAAGATAAGATGGGCTGGTTCGAAAAGAAAAAGAAAAAAAAGAAAAAAAAAAAGAGAGGCGAAAAAGAAACGAGCAAGAAGAGCTAGAAAAGAAGAAAGGATGAGTCGAGTGAAAAATAGGCGCGGCGTTAGAAGAGCGAAATAAGTGGTGAGAAGAGCGATTCGATGATTGACACGTTTGATACTTTGAGCTCACTTTCCTATATGACGTACCTTTCGAAACCCGAGCCCCATTACAACCCTTGATGAAAGACCCTTCGATTCGTGCATGACTTCTACTATGTGACTATGATGAGATATATTTGCAAGCCTAGAGTAATATCTTTTCATGGCGTGCATTGAGCGTTTTTACACAGATCCCTTTGAAAAACACTTCGAGCGACTTGAGCGACCCTTGTGAGAGACGTGGATTGATGCATAGTACGATTATAGAAATGTCTTTCATGCTATAATGAGATTGCGACATATTACTTCATGTCTCATGTTTTGACTATATCGTTCATCAGTTGATGATTATCTCGACCTTATATGCTTTTACGTTTTCTGAGATGAAACGGGAGAAATTCATTGATTGATGTTTTATAATCCTAGCTTGATTTAGTTTTATTTCGCTTTTATGATCGAGGACGACCGAAGCTAGTTTGGGGGTTGTTGATAAGTTAGAATTTTACGTCATTTTATACCCCATAATAGCATATTTTCAGTCGTTGTCTATTAAAAAAGTACTCGAATATCTTATGCTTGCGTTTATATTTCATATTTTATAGATATCGGAGCAAAAAGAGTCGAAGTCGCGGAACTACGCACACTAAGCACAATTATGGAGTTTGGGCTGCATTATTATTATCATGAGTGAGTTTAATGGAAAAGCTCAGCCCATTACAACTAAGCCCACAAGAGAAATTTGGTGGCACGTCCATGTACGTGCACTTGCAAGACCAAGTATCTAGGATGCCAAGTCAAAGTTTGAATATGCATATATTATGCAAAGAGATTCGGCCATCAATATAATAAGTCGGTGGAATATTTTCCTTATAAAAAGACATGCGATTACACAACGAAGGGGCAGACTTGCTTGGCGGCTGAGAATAAGAAAAAAAAGGAAACAGAGCGCAGCGACGAGACGAGATAATTTTGAGCCGCCAAAGCGAAGTTTTTACATTATTTTTCTACTATGTCTTTGAATATTTTATATTTCTATTTTATTAATATGCTAGCTTAAGTTTTCTTGTGATTGAGGCCGTATTAGGCCGGATTATGAATTCGTAGTAATGCTATTCGTATTTTATTTAGCCGTATGAATTTAGTTACGTGTTCTATATTTGAGTTTAATACTTGCGTATGCTTGATCACCATATGCATGATTTTTGATTGGTTTATGAGACTGAAAAAGTGATTAGACCGGTTAGAATAATAAATATAGGACATCGCGACGTAAAACCGTCCAGAGATGGAATTCGGTTTCGTACGTGTGATTTTCGAGACCTTAGGCGCCAAAAGCGTCTAAACTCGGGGAAATTCATAAAGCGGAAGGCGTGTGAAGTGCTTGCAGTCTTATAGGAATATAGAGATTGGTCATTATCGCATAGGGTCGCTAGTTACGTGAATAACGGGTAGCGCGTATATTAGGAATTTCTACCTTAACTAGTTTATATTGATTAAATAAATATTGATTGCATGAATACGTAGGATTAATCCGTGGCGAGTATGTGCCTTGATCACGTTCGTCGTCAATTGTTTTATCTCATTTAATTTATTTGCGTCTATTTTATTATTTGCGCTTTATCTCTTTTAATTAAATCATCAAAACAATAAAAATTATCTTAGTCTAAATTAAAATTAGGTTTAATATCTTAGAATTAATCAAGCTATCTTCGTGGATCAATACTCAGACTTCGTCCGTTTTACTACTTGCACGACCTAGTACACTTGCTAGAATTTGAGCGTGTCAAGTACAGACGTATCTTTTCACAACTACGAAAATAGCGAAGAAAAAGAGCAAAAGGTAAAACTGAGGGCCAAGACCTAAGTGTGTTGCCGGCTAAGAAGGCGGCCAGCGACGGCGCCGTCTCTTTAACCTCGGCGAGTTTGGGGGACTGGTTTTGGGTCGGTGGTGGTGAAAGGAAGCACTGAACCCCTAATTCGCACGATGAGAACGTGGGATAGGGCTTGAAGGTATTTATAGCAGTAGAAATTGGGCTTTGGGCCAACCCAATGTTGTTAAGTGGGTCGACTTTTGGACTTTGGGTATGGTTTGATGGTATTTGTAGTAGACCGTAGTTTTTGGGCTTTCATTGAATTCTCATGTTTTAATTTAATTTATTTTTTAAATCTAGATAGTGGGTGGTTTTCACCTATGATATATTTTTAGAATTATAGAAAGTTTAGTTTAGATTCTATATGGTCCCATATATATATCTCCGAAAAAATTAAATGGTCCCACATGCATGTATTATGTTTCCTTATTTATATTTTCTTTCCATTTAAAACTACTGCCAGAAATAGATCGATGGTTTCTTCGTTTAGTGCAATATCGTTAAAGATAGTCATTTTATGACTGATTATTACGATATCTCAACCAACAGATTATAAAAAAGATACGATGGCTGTGTGGGATATTAATATTTCGACTGAAATAGAAAAAAGAAAGAAAAATCAAGTAAAAGAGAAAATATCGACGGCCAATATTTAGATCCATCTAAATTTGAGCTTAGATTACGCATTATCTTTATCATATATAATTCACTTTTTTCACTACCAAAGAGAGACTTTCAAACGAAGCCATAATGCCTTGTTTGTTTTGTTCATGGATTTGGGTTTAAGGGTGCATTTAGCACATGTTCAAGTGTTTGGTAGGTATAATTTTTTTTTCCAACGATAGCTTGCCATTGCTGAATCAAGAGTACAAACGTACTAAACAGCACACAGAGCCGTTTGGTCGCATTGCGCCAAACGGAAACAAGTCATGAGAAAGAGGAAATAAGACCCACAAGGGTCACATACTCCCACGTGGGGAGACAAAGGTCCACAAGGGACAAAAAGACCGACAAAAACAAAACATATAATCTACGACCAAGAACTAAAGAACCTATAACAGAAAAAGCTATTAAGCTAAATCTACTATACTCTTCAATTTAACTTGGCCTTCGACTTCTGGTTTTTTTTCATCGGACTGGGGCTCCATTAGGGAGAAAAGGTTCCCGACCCAAGGAAAATTTCCTGAACGAACGCCGGGAGAGAGAGGTGGGCGGCAGCGGCCGGTGGTTGACAGAAGGCGGCAGGGCGGTCAGATGGGGAACGGTAGCACGCCAGAAACTGGCGGCGGGCTGTCGTAAGGATACCGCGGGCAGGACGGACGAAGCTCGTAGCAGGTGGGCGGCGGGGCAGCCGGCGGAGGTGGGTGTCGAGGGCAGGGCAGCCAGGGGAGGTGGGCGTCGGGGCAGGGCGGCCGGTGGCGGCGGTGGGCATCGGGGTGGCCGGCGGAGGTGGTGGCGGAATGGCCGGCGGAGGCGATGGTATTTTTTTTAATTAAAACAAAAAAAACTAGAAAAAGAAAAAGAAAAAAAGCACGCTCCCGAGGAGGTTGGGGGAGGAGCGGTTTGATAGAAAGGAGACGGAGGCGAGGTAGGGAGAGGAGAAGGGGATGGGAGGGGAGGTGAAGGGGAAAGAAGGTGGCGTCTGTGTGGCTTATGGTTTTCTCAGCGGGAGAGAAGAAAGAGAGAGGGAAAGTAGAGAGAGTTGTCCTGATAAGAGATTGTATTGGTTTTGTTCATAGGTATAAACAAATCATGTGTTTATGTAATCCCGCTTTAAACTCATCTGAGCGGGTTTAAATAAACATACCCCGTGTGTTTATCTAAACGACTAACAAAATATACATTTTATTTTATATTCATTAATTATTTTTATATAGACTTAACCCTCCTAAATATATACTCACCAACGAAGCACTAAAAGACAAGTGAAAAGTTGATCATTAATCGGTCGCTGCGTTTGATCAAATCCTTTTTCTTTTTTCGTCGTACTTCGCTAAAACTGCAAAGGCATACCCTTTTGTTTGAGGTAGGAGGACAATCCCGAATATGCAGCGACCACGGCCAAGAAAGGTAACATTTTTCTTCCTTTTGCCGCAAAAATGGTGTTTTCTTCTCCGATGCTTTTTCCGGCGAACTCTCTGTTTAAGTTCCTTTTTTCCCTCGCCTGGTTTTTGATTCGTTTTTTTTTTTTGCCAGCCGCGCCTGTCGAGGATCGACGCGGCAATCGACGCCATGGCTCAGTTGGGATTTCCTGCAAAATCGGTGAGGATATGCGTGAAGCAACTCTTAAAGGTAAACAAACGATTTTCTTAGTTGGGATTTTTTCAGACGTTTGATTTTTTTTTCTTTCCTTCAACGGTGATTTAGTTCAGCTGTTTGATTTATGTGGATTTGTGTTGAGTTGAGCCATTTGCAGCCATCAATAGGGTAGAGAAAAGTGTCTAGTCTATGATAGAGAAGGTGTTGTTCTTCTTTAATTCCTGAGAAACTTTGATTGGAAAAAACGCCCGATAAAATCATCATATCTCCAGGAATATGGAGGCAACGAAGCTTGGCCTTTCATCGAGGAGTACTCTTACAAAGAACTGATCGAAGCCATTCTTCGTTACAACGAAGAAGAAAACGACAAAAGAAATAGCTGCAGAAGGTGGTGGTGATGAGCAGTCTAAGGTATCATTCTCTTCTTACCTGCTCTGTTTTAGCATCTTTGAGGTTATTCTTCTTTTGCTGCAAATCCCCTTTTCGTTTCGACCCTCAAAAACAGATCAATGCTCCAAAAAGCAGAACGTAAATTTGTATATCGATTTCAGCGAGGCCCATGATAACGATTGCCTTTAACCTTCTCAGCTTACGAAGAAGGGGACCTGAGAATATGCCTGAAGAAACAACCACAGAGCGCTCGGAGACATCTCATAGGATTATTACAGAAGCTCAAACAGACAACGAAAAAGCAGCAGATCTTCAAGCAAAGGCTGATAATGGCAGCTCTTCTCCATTACCGAATAAGAGAAAAAGGCGTCCTTCTCACGGCTGGATCGTGTCTGAAGAAGAAGATTGCCCAGATAATATCGATCGATTGAAGAGTTTGAATAGCAGCAATCCTTCTACTCCATTACTAATATTCCCTAAGAAGGAACCGATCAAGAAAGTGAGTGTTCCTTGCTACGGATGGATCGAAGAAGAAGAAGAAGAAAAAGAAGGAGAAGCTTGTCCAAGTAATGGCGTATGTAATAAGATTGCAAATGGGCCGAAGAAGAGAAGGCATTTCCCTTGTTATGGGTGGATCGATGATGATGATGATGATGGGAACCCTATTGAGTTTGCGTACTCAGAGCCTGCCCTGGGATGGTTTTGCGAAAAACCCGTCGTCGAGGGAAAACGCAGGCAATCGAAGTGGGACCAAAGTCCCGCGGATTAAGTGCTGTGAGAGAAAGATGTAAAGGTGAATCTGCTCTTGGGATTTTTTTTTCCTTCTTCTTTTCCATGATTGCTAGGATTTTGCCTTGCCTTGCCTTTAGAAGAAGTTTGGGATGATTTCTAAGCTTTATTTCTTCAGTTGATGCCTTGAAACATTCAAACTGGATATGGACTATGGGTTTACTACCTCTTTTTATTCCATTTGTTTAGAGCATCTCTAACCGAAGAACGAATTCTCAAATCCAAATTCATTCTCAAACTCAACATGCAGTAACTCTTCTGATCTTCTCCACCGATAAACTCATTCGCAAAACTCATTTGACTATATTCGAAATATTCACTTCCACACCAACTTTTATAGCTTTTCAATATGCTGCACACAAATTTAACTTAAAAAAAAATAGTTTGATATTATATTACATCTAAATAAATAAAAAACTATTGATATGCACGATTTGATAGAGATTGTAATGGGGAATATCAGAAAAGAGATTTATATTTTGAGAGATCACATTGACTCCCGTTTTTTTATATAAACTGATACCAAAAACCAATTGTCTTCATGCACTTAGCAATCCTTACATATAAAAGAAACTGTAATATTTAAAAACTGCTAATAACTGCTCGATCCCAATCCTAGTTCGAAACCATGATGCCTTTTGCATCAGTAAATTTTATAATCTTTCGTTTTATATATTTTTATTTGCTTTAATAATAAACACATTCTTATAAAAAAATTAAAAATACTCATTTATGAAATAAACAAATATAAAACCCATTTATGAAATAAACATTGTCCTATAAATGTAATTATGAAATATAAAACCCATTTATGCTTTCAAACCCATTGATGCATTTATTGGATGAAAGAGGAACTGCAAAATCCATTTTGGAATTGATTTTTGAGTTCAATAGTGGTGATTTTAAACTTTTTTTTTTGTTTTCCAGTACGATTGGAGATTGTCTTAGTGCCGTTGGACAATGTTGTAAATTTAAATTTAACGTCGGAATTTCGACACGTACTAAACAATTTTGGAATAAATCGTTTCGTGGCGTCGAAGTTGCATATTTGGATAAATCCTATCGTTGGTATGAACACACTCAATTCTAGGGAGTTTCCAATCTAACGACACTAACATTCAAAATTAAAGCAATTTAATCACACAATTAAGTTCCCGACGCATTGCGTTCTTCAGTTATTCAAAACTTTAAAACTTACTGTTCTTCAACTGCAAAATTGGGCGTAATGAAAGCTCAATTCCCTAAATTACGTGACGAAAAAATAAAAGAGTAGTTAACCATAAAATATCTGATAAAAGTTCAATTTCCTAAATTACGGGACCAAAAAAAGCAGTTGACCAATAAAACATATGATTAAATAACAGAACTCAAGAACCAAAGTAAAAACATATCTAAACATCAGAACATCCAACTGATAACATTTAGTAGCATCTGAACCAAAGAACTAAAGAACAACTAAGCCGACCCCACGAGGAATTCGAGGCTTCAAGTGCTTTGCAGCGTGTTTTCGAGCAGCTTCTTCGATCTTAATCTCCTTAGCAACGGCCGGAGCTCTCTCCAACAACTGATTTCGAGGATCGATCACAACTTCCCTAAGAGATACGGCGTTGTCCACAAAGTACAAAACGAGCTCTGCGTCGCTCGTTCTACCATAGTACCCGTAAAACTCTACGTACTTCAACGACTTGTGCGAAAATTTCGGCGCTTCCCTTATCTTCCTTCTCCTCTTCGTTGGATTCATTCGTAGAAGCTGTATGATCACGTTATAGAAGGAATTATAGAAGAAAAATCGACGGAGAGGCGAATAAATTAGTTACCTGAACGACGAATCTTTCCAAATTAGGGCAGGCCTTGGCAAGGGTAGTGAACTGAAGTAGGCTATCGTCGCCCCAAGCTCCTATTTTGAGGATCAGCTGCTTCAGTTTGGGAAGCTCGGGAAAACTGAGGCTCTTTAGGTTGTCCTGAAGAAAAAATACAGACGAAAAGGTTAGGTTTATCGGATCGAACGTTAGCAAGGACCAAAAGGGCTCTCTTCTTTAGGCCATTTTCTTACATCGGGGCGAAACACATCTAATATGAGTACGTCCAGCTGATAGATACAGCAAGAAATCTTGTCGAGGACGTTGTTCTCCAGCCCAGTATCACCTTCCCCGACAGCAATCTCGTTGAGCATTGGGAGATTTCCGAGGCTGAGCTTCACCGCCGAGCCCATGTAAGTGAAAGCCAAGAGCTTCGATTGGTTCCATAGCTCGATGCTCTCAAGTCCAGTGCAGTGGACTATTTCGAGGCGCTTCAGCACTAGCGATGAGCTAATCACCTTAACGTTCACCAAATTTTTAGAACCGTGGATGGCCAAATGGTAAAGGGCAGGGCAATGGGTCAGCAAAAGATCGAGGGCTTCATCGCAAACTGTGACACACGTTAGGAATAGGTATTCCAGGCGCTCCAATCTTGGACGGGTGTGTAATGAAGGGTTCTTCAGAGACAACCTTTTACTACAGCCACTGAGGTATTCGTAGGGCAGAACATAGTTGTTTGCAGGGTCGCGGAGCAGTTCACCGTTCTCTAACAGGTCGAGCTCGAGCCTTCGAATTCCCTTCGTGATGGCGAATCTGACCCATCCTTCGATTTCAGATTCTGAGGTTTTGTCGAGATCGAAGGTGATTTTGAGGGCATCGAGTGTTGCCCCTCTGTGCTTTACAACTATACGGTTGACCCAGCTGATGTACTTGGCCCTCTCGGGGTTGAGGGATCGCTTATCAGATGCGATTTTGTTCAGCGATTCGTTGGCGTCGAAGTCCAAGGCAGACACGTAAGTCCATAGGTATTGCCAGCGCTTTGATAAAATGCCTGTGATGGCGGCTTCCTTGAGCTTTAGGCGGGAGAGAATCGAAACGAGGATGTCGTCTGGCAATTGGCTTATGAGATCCTTGGGATGAAACTCATTCTTTCATTCAGAAAAAGAAGAAAATGGTTACGAAAGAATGGAGATATGTTAATTCTGTTATACGGTATCAATATACTTTCAAGAAATCTCCACAAATCTACCAAGTCTCACAGCCCATGAGTACCTTGAATTTCACATAATCAGCCATCATTTGCATATCAACAGTATCTGAACTATCTAAATTACAACACAATATCATGCATCAAAATAGCTTAGTTCAATTCCACTGTATCAATACTTTCAAGAAATCTCACAAAATCCACCAAGCCTCACAGCCCATGAGTCCCCTCAATTCCACATATTCAGCCATCATATGCATATCAGCAGTTATCTTAACTATCTCAAATACAATACAATATCATGCATATGCATCAATAGCAAAAGTTAGGCACCCAAGCACGACATCAACAAATCTGCAAAAATCACTAATCAACAACAAAAAACCTTAGATGGTAAAAGCCTGGCTCTTTTCTTCATCGAGCAATGTTCTGAAATTGCTCAGCTCCTAATTAAATGGTTTCTCCTAGCTGGAAACAATAAGAAACAAAATACCCAGAGTTATTAAGAACAGATTCAGAAGGCAAAAGGCCCAGAAATATTAAGAATAAAATCATAACTTCACGCGTCTTTGTGATTGAAGTGTCGCACAACACAATAGAATTAAACGAGTGAAAAATTGACTCTGTTCGCGATTTGAACTAAAATTTAATCTAAGCAATACCGCGCGATCATACGATGGGAAGCGATGAACTAACCACCGACGGCGGTTTTACGCCAGAAATCACGGGGAAGGACCAAAAGGATGTATAAATTCTTGTCAGTTTCATCATCAAATCTCCTCCATCGATAGCGGAATCATCGGCCAGGCTCAATTCTGCAGTGTTCAAGAAAAGAAATCAACCAACAATAATTGCCGCTGCTAATAACCTTTGGTTTTAAGGAGTATTGATGCGATGTAATTATGCTGATGAATGGATGTTCTTCCCATGGAGACCATAGACGTTGCGACAAGGGAGAGAAATATATATTAGACCCAAATAACATGTCTGGCTCGGCCCATTTTTATGACCCATTATAAATTCTGAAATGTATTAATATTGAAGTCATACTCATCAACTTAAAAATGGAATTGATGTTAGGGTCTGAAATCACTTAAGATCTTTGACTATCGCAGTCTGTGTGAGAGATTGGAAATATAGACAAGACAGATTTTCAGTACTGCGGAGTGTTGTCATAGCCCAATAGCCACGATGGGTTTAATTCGTTTGAAACCGAATTTTAGTGATTATTAGGGGTGTGCAACAATTTTAAAAAACTATGTTATCCCCATATTTAACCGGTCAATATTCGAGTCTAACCGAAACGAGGCGGGAAATATCTCCCGCGACAAACACCTCTCGAGGAGGAAATACCCCCGAGACATAAAAGATCTCCCGACGCCCGAAGTAATACCGACCGAGGAGTTGAAGTTGCGCTCGGGATGATGGCTGCTCGAGACCTTTCGTGACCAAACAATAAGAAGGCTGATTCCAAGTAACTACCCCACGTGTAGAGTCAACACCCACTAGCATAATGGAATCCAAGAAACCACCCACTCACATCATGGGGCACTCAATTATCTCATGGAGAAGGCTTAGTATAAAAGGCTCGCCGGTTGGATAAAAGGGAAGGAGGATCATCAAAATACGAATATATCACAAACACTCATCTCTACATCTTCACCACTTTCATATCACGTACTACTATGATAACTCTCTTCTCCTTTTATAACACGTGATGAGCTCTAACACCTGAGGTGAAGGATCCACAGACGCCTATCTCATAGCCGAATGTCCCGCCGATTTTATCTTATTATTGCTTTCTCTTATTTATTTTACGCTTTAACTTTGACGAACGAATATCTGACTTGAGCGTCGGAGGGGCGTCGCCGAAACGGCGCCCTTTAGCTCGTCTTTTTCGTGGTATTTCAGGGATTCATCGAAGACGAAGGCGGCGGACTCGAAACGGCGACGGACCGATACCTTCCAGCGCACTATTGATGCTAGGGTCGATTTTTCGGTCCGCATCAATTGGCGCCGTCTGTGGGAATCGTATAAATAAAAAGGTGCACTTGGGAGATTCGGAAAATCTGAAACCGTTTCGAGCTCGCGCCGTAAAATCCATCGAATTCGCCGCCTTTCAGGCTTTGAGGACGAAGCATCATTATCGTCGTGAGCTCGCGTCGCCGTCCCGAGCAGCTAACCTTCGCAGGCGCAGCCGAGGGCAGCCGGCTGTCGAGGCTTAGATACCCAGCTTTCGTTCACAGGGACCAACCATTGTCGCCCTTGGAGAGCAGAACGAGTCATCGTCAAACATGAAGGGTAGACCTGATGCGCCTTCCAAATTGAGGTCGTCAATACACCTCGGCTCGACAGCAACCATCCCTGATGACTAACCAGCCCGGAGACGATGCCGATCGAGCAGGCCCTACGCTATCATGGATCTCGGAGAGTACGACAGCATAAACTCGGCAGCGATTTCGCTGACCAGCCCTTCCTCACCAAAACTAGCCGAGTGATGTTGTCGCAACACAACGCACTCGCATCACCACCCCGAGCGAACGATCCTTACGCCGGTATCGGCAGCCCCGAGCACAGCGACGAAGAGCGCAACGTCGAGGCTCGAACGGACCAGTCGCCTTCATCGACACTGAGCGAAGGAGACACAAAGCCGACCCGAGCGATGATATCGCAGATCTGAGCCCCCGAAAGAACTCTTGTTAGGAAGTCATCCATACAAGGAATCACCTGTTGCATCCCTTACTACAGTCGCTGCAATCAAGGCCGAAAATCCTAGCCACCCAACCTCGACGAACCTGACGAATCGGGCCATGTCACGCGAAATTAAAGGTAAAGCTTTACATTTTTTGATGGCTAACTGCTCCCACAACGTTGCCCAGACTTCTCGGAGCTAAATCGCCTCGTTCGAGGGAGTGGGGGGTACGATCGAGTCAAAATCCGCCTATAAGTCGTAATCACCGGAGTTTATGGGGTACAACCACCACGAGATTGATCCATGTCCGTCTGAGGGATACCACCATGGCTGCCACTTCGGCCACCGGCGACAGATCCGCCGTCGCTCACGGCTTTGGACCCGGTTGTAAGCTTTGGTTATGTATTGGGGCTGATTCGTAATTACTTGATCTTATGGGTTGATTTTGTTATATTTCGTGGGGAGCTGATATTGTTAAATCCTAAAATCTGGGGTCATTCTGCGATTTTTAGAGATATTGAGGGTAAATTTTTATGGGCTGCTTATAATTCTTTGGGCTGCTGGGAAATGATTTCATGGGCCAACTATTTTGGGCTGCTAGATGAATTACATGGGCCCGCTGGAGGAATTTTCACATGTCTTAGATTTTACGGAGGCTGCTAGAAATTAGGCATGTTACATTATTTCTTGCATGGAATCATAGAGATTATGTTGAGTTGTTAACATTCACTGCATCGACTAATTACGCCATGTTATGAGCTCTGATTTATGCTTTTGAAAGTTAACCTTGTATGCTCGACGAAATAATATCAACACCGACATGTTCTGACTTAATCGCAAGTTCGCCATTTTCTTTGAGCTACTTGAGTGCAGGGAATTCTCCGTGCTACGCGTCCCGCTTACACCTATTATACCCACGCCCGAGGGATCGAACAAATTGGACGAACGCCACATGAATCTAAATAAGTCCGTGGGGAGGGTGCATTCGGGCGGCAGGCCTCCTGAGCCCACAATTGTGGCGGACATAAATCTCCACGAATTTCTCCCGAAGACCCGACCTGCTCGGGATAGATCTCCACGAATCGAAGACCCGACCTGCTCGGGATAAAATCCCACGAATGTGGCACGAAACTTGCGAACTCCCCCCTCACAATTGTGGCTCGGAGCCTAAGCATACGAATGCACCGCCCACGACTTGAAACTCCAAAAAACGACTTTGAAGAGGAATTTGAGAGCAGTACAGATGAACGCTTGGGACACCATCGGTATGAATATTTATCGTTTTCAATATTTATATGTTAACATGATATTTAGGAAGGTCGATGCTCGGGAAGGACGTATGTTATACTCGAATATTTTACCTATACTACGTCCAAAAATCACTAACACTTTTTTGGACTATTTGCGAGGGGGACTATTGTTATCCCCATATTTAACCGGTCAATATTCGAGTCTAACCGAAACGAGGCGGGAAATATCTCCCGCGACAAACACCTCTCGAGGAGGGAAATACCCCCGAGACATAAAAGATCTCCCGACGCCCGAAGTAATACCGACCGAGGAGTTGAAGTTGCGCTCGGGATGATGGCTGCTCGAGACCTTTCGTGACCAAACAATAAGAAGGCTGATTCCCAAGTAACTACCCCACGTGTAGAGTCAACACCCACTAGCATAATGGAATCCAAGAAACCACCCACTCACATCATGGGGCACTCAATTATCTCATGGAGAAGGCTTAGTATAAAAGGCTCGCCGGTTGGATAAAAGGGAAGGAGGATCATCAAAATACGAATATATCACAAACACTCATCTCTACATCTTCACCACTTTCATATCACGTACTACTATGATAACTCTCTTCTCCTTTTATAACACGTGATGAGCTCTAACACCTGAGGTGAAGGATCCACAGACGCCTATCTCATAGCCGAATGTCCCGCCGATTTTATCTTATTATTGCTTTCTCTTATTTATTTTACGCTTTAACTTTGACGAACGAATATCTGACTTGAGCGTCGGAGGGGTATTTCAGGGATTCATCGAAGACGAAGGCGGCGGACTCGAAACGGCGACGGACCGATACCTTCCAGCGCACTATTGATGCTAGGGTCGATTTTTCGGTCCGCATCAAACTACACGCACCGCCCGTGCCGTACCGCACCCACATTTAACCGTCTAAACCGTGGTTTAATTTTATTTGCTAAACCCGCAACGTAATAATAGCTTGGTGCTGATTTGGTACAAACCGCACCGAATCAAACCGCACGATACTTTAATATTGATACTTTTTATTAATTATAGTTAACTTTGTTTAATGCTAGTTATATATTAGGGCTGCGTTTAGTTTTGATAGTTATATCAAAATAAAGCCCATCTTATAGCATTATATCTTGTTCAGTTTCCACATTTTCAATCATTGTAAGCCCGCTATTAAAGCTGCTTTTGTATACCATTCGTTGTACGTGTCTGTAATCACTCCACATAATAAAGAAGTTCTACCCTCCGGCCCGTGGACGTAGGTCATTCTGACCGAACCACGTAAATCTCGTGTTCAGTATCCAAATTTATTTTTCGTCTCCTTTATTTCGTCATTTCTCGGGCAAATATATTATCGGGGATCAAAATATCCTAACATATTCGATTCCATCTTAGCTTAGTTACACTTCAAAAATCACGCACGTATTTCATCTGCTCTCCAAAAACAACTCTTTCCCAACATTCCGTCACGAAAGATTAGCATTAGCATTATAATTATCACGTTAAAATTCTAGTAGCTTAAACAAAAAAAGAGTTTCTGGTAATATATTCATTTCTTTCATATAAGTACATACAAGTCATTTACACACATTGATTTTTTTTTTATCTCATCAGCCAAACGTGGCTGGGAATTATATAGCAGGGATTTCATGTTGGTAATAAAAAACAAATGCTTTTGGTGGTGAATTTGGGTCGTCAAGTACTCGTATATATCTAGAATTGAAAAAAGTAAATAAGAGTTAGGGTTCTAAGAGTCACCACAACGAAGAATATTGTAACTTGAACGTTACATTATACAATAATATAATAGTGATGATCAAGAACTTGGGATTGAGTAATACATAGATTGCTAGACGAATATCAAGATTTGGGATTCCAGTTCGAAAATAAACGCACTTGTTATAGTGTTAATAAATTCATGTTTTAATAGGAGGAGATACTATTTACTTGCACATTATGCTGTGTTTAGTATGTTGGATAAGATAACAATATATTATTTCTATCTTGAGATTGTTCTAGGGTTGATAAGAAATTATATTGTTCAGTTTACTTCATACAACACATTGTATAGGATAAATAAAAGAATAATATTTCCATATCACACAGTTGCAAAAATTACAATTATAATCCTGCCTAAAATACAAACTCTTCTGAAAATTTTCCTTTTTTTTTTCAATCGGCTAATCTCTGTTCTTCACCTCCATAATCAAAATTTTGTAGACAGATCTTGGGACGACTTCCTCCGATCTTGTGACCCAACTGAAAACGAGCCTCGTCCATATAATTCCAAAGTTACGTATTAATATTCAGACCATTTCTGTTGATTATGCCGCTGAGATTTAACTTCTTATTACACACTGAACTCACCGCTCACTTACAGCTCAAGAACAGAAGAAAAATTATTGTTGGCAAACTATCTCTCTCACGTTGTATGGAGGGAAATTTTTATTGTTTTGATGGCTTGCACTATCGATTAGAAAAGAAGCAAAAAAGAGGTTATTAAAATATTTAGTTTTTCTCACAACTCTCTGACACAATTGCTCTTTTCTTTCTTTAATGACACGCACAGCTTTTCATATCTCTCACTCTCATTTTGCTACAAACACACATGCATATATATAGTATGTATAAGATAACGTGCATATCTAATGATATCTAATAATATCTAATATTAAATGCATGATATATCCTCAAACGGCGCTAGATAGGATATGCAATATTTTCTTTGGACTTTTCCTTTGATATTCGACTGCTTTGGCTGCTGCGTTGATTCTTCTATTTTTTCTTCATATCTTATCTTTTAGATTTTGGTATTGGACTTATTCAACAAATTCCTCCCTTAAGTTCAATACCTTTCGATCTTTCATCCCGAGCATCCTCTTCAGATTCTCAAACGTACTTGTCGGTAATGACTTCGTGAAAATATCCGCAACTTGGTCCGAACTCGCAACGTGTACCATCTTCACTGCGCCAGTTTTTACATGTTCCCGAATAAAATGAAATCTCGCATCAATATGCTTGCTTCTCTCGTGATGAACTGGATTTTTCGCCAACTCGATCGCTGACTTATTGTCAACTCGAATTTCGGTCGGCTCATCTTGTCGAAGATTTAACTCGAGCAGTAAGTTCCTCAGCCAGATTGCGTGACAGACGCACCACGATGCTGCCACATATTCCGCTTCGCAGGTTGATAGAGTCACGATCGGTTGCTTTTTCGATAACCAGGTGAACGCCGTATTCCCGAGATAAAATACGTAGCCGCCAGTACTTCTTCGATCATCGATATCTCCACACCAATCGCTGTCAGAATATCCGACTAATTTGCAGTCGCTCGCCTTTGGATAAAATAGTCCGAGAGTTTGTGTTCCTCGGATGTATCGAAAAATCCTCTTGATCGCTTTAGATGTGATTGCCTCGGATCTTCCATATAACGGCTAACGACTCCAACGCTGTATGCGATATCGGGTCTCGTGCAGGTTAAGTATCGCAGACTGCCCACGAGACTTCGATAGTCGGTCGCATTCACTCCTTGTCCTCCCTCAAACTTGGACACTTTTGTTCGAAGTTCCATCGGTGTCGCTACCGGGGTTGCTCTCCTCCATTTCATTTTTCTTCAATATAGCCTTCGCGTATGCTTCTTGTGACACAAAAATTCCCGTGCTTCTTTGCTCGACTTCGAGACCGAGAAATATTTCATCAGTCCCAAGTTCGTCATCTCGAATTCCTTCGTCATCGCCTTCTTGAAGTCGTTGACTATTTTTTCACTGCTTCCCATGAAAATAAGGTCATCGACATAGAGAGCGACGATGATCATTTCCTCTCCTTCTCGTTTAACGTAGAGAGCGTGCTCGAACGGACATTGCTCGAACTTGTTCTTTTTGAAATATCTATCGATCCGGGTGTTCCATGCTCGCGGCGCTTGCTTTAGCCCGTAAAGCGCCTTTTTTTAACTTCAGCACTTTGCCTTCTTTTCCCAATTTTGAATATCCTGGGGGCTGCTCTACGTAGACTTCTTCCTCGAGTTCCCCATTCAAAAAAGCGGACTTCACGTCCATCTGGTAGATTGGCCAGTTGAGTTGTGCAGCTTGAGCTAGGAGCAAACGGATTGTCTCCATTCTTGCAACGGGAGCGAAAACTTCGTCATAATCTATTCCCGCCTGTTGCCGATAGCCCTTCGCCACCAGTCTCGCCTTGTAACGTTCAATTTTTCCTTGAGCATTCATCTTCTTTTTATAAACCCATTTGACTCCAATGGGTTTATGTCCGTTTGTAAACTCCACAAGTTTTCATGTGTCGTTCTTTTCGATCGCCTTTATTTCCTCGTCCATCGTCGTTTTCCATCTCTTGTCTCTTATGGCTTCTTCGAAACTAATTTATTCCGAGTCAGCCAGTAAGCAGAATAGGTGAACCTGTTCGGTTGATTTGTACAGGTCCTGCATGCTTCGCATCCTCGGCTGTCTTGGTTCATCCTCCTCGTCAGTTTCTTGAGACGAAGTCGGAACAGGTATTGGTGCAACGATCAGTGGTTCTTCAAGCGTTGTGTTTTCGTCAACGTTCCAGCCCCACGAACTTTCTTCGTCTACCCGAACATCGCGACTTACTATCACCTTTTTATTTTCAGGGTCATAGAGCCGGTACGCCTTCGTCTTCTCATCATACACAATAAATACGAGCTTCTTGCTTTTATCGTCGAGCTTGGTTCTTCTTTGATCGGGCACATGTGCATACGCCACACTTCCAAATATTTTGAAGTGCGCTACCGTTGGTTTTCGGCCAGTCCATGCTTCCTGCGGTGTTTGATTCTCGAGGCTGTGATGTGGACATCGATTCTGAATATATACGGCACATCGTACCGCTTCGGCCCAGAACTCCTTTGGCATGTCTTTGCTCTTTAACATTGATCGAACCATGTCGAGAATGGTTCGATTCTTCCTTTCAGCTACGCCATTCTGTTGTGGTGAATAAGGTGCGGTGAGGAACCTCCTGACGCCTTGTTCTTCGCAAAAATTAGTGAAAGCACCTGACATGTATTCGCCACCTCTGTCTGGTCGGGGTGCCTTGACGTTTGAGCTTGTCCCCTTTTCGACCATAGCCTTGAATTTTTTAAACGTCTCGAACGCTTCTGATTTTTCCTTTAGAAAATACACACACGTCTTTCTTGAGTAATCGTCGATGAAAGTGATAAAGTATCTCCTTCCACCGAATGATTCCGGTGTGATCGGCCCGCATATGTCTGTATGTATGAGCTCGAGCGGTTTGCGCGCTCGATATTCTGCCTGCTTCTGGAACGTCGTCCTCGTATGTTTTCCAATTACGCAGCTTTCGCAAAGCTTATTTTCGCCTTCTATCACCGGTATTCCACGGACCATGCTTCTTTTGGAGAGCTCCTTTAGGCCACCGTAGTGCAAATGACCAAACCGCATATGCCACAAATGGTCTTTGTCCTCCACGTTAACTTGCAAACATTTTTTTTGAATCGCCTTCAGGTTGAGTCTGAACATTCGGTTCCTTTCCATCTCGACCCGTGCGATCATTCTTCCGTCTTTGTTTCTTAGTTGTAATGAGCGGTCCTTCATGAACACTGAGCATCCTTTTTCAAGCCTGGCCCATGCTTAAGATGTTCGTCTTCAAGTCGGGTACGAAATAAACATCCTCGACCGATCCCTGTTTGCCATCATTTTGAGAGAAACAAAATTTCCCTCGGCCTTTGACTTCTATCTTCGATGCGTCTCCAAAAGACATGTGGCCGTCATCGATCTTCTTCAGATCCGTGAAGAGATGTTTATGTCCGCTCATATGGTTGCTCGCACCGGTGTCAAGATACCACACCATATCGTTGCCTGGACTTGTATCATCGAGCGCCATTAAGAGAACGCATTCGTCTTTTGGCTCTTCTTGTGTGATTAGATTCGCATTTTCGTCCACCTTTTTTCGGACCAACAGTCTTTTGCGAAGTGTCCGAACTTCCTGCAGTTGTAGCATTCAACGCTCGGTCGATTCGAGCGACCACCTCGTCCTTGGGCTCGACCTCGTCCTCTCCAATTTTGATTGCTCGTTTGCCGTTGTTCCGGATTGTATCCTCATCCTCGGCCTGAATTTTGGCCGAAACCTCGTCCTCGTTGACCTCGTCCTCGTCCTCGGCCGTGATGCGTATAGCGCCTTGTCTTCTTTAAGTGACAATTTCGTCTGCAGAGCCTCGTCAAGCGATTCCTGCTTCTTCTTTTTCTTCCGTTGCTCGTGAGCTTCGAGCGAACCGGAAAGTTCGTCGACCGTCATTTATTCGAGATCTTTGGATTCTTCAATTGCACATACCACGTTCTCGTACTCGTCCGTCAGGGAGCGGAGAATTTTCTCGACGATCCGGGCTTCCGTTAGAGCCTCGCCGTTTCTCTTCAACTGATTCGAGATGGTTTGTACTCTCGTTATATAATCGGATACGCCTTCGCCGTTCTTCATTCTTGTCATTTCGAATTCGCCACGAAGCGTTTGCAACCATACTTGTTTTACTCGGCGCCTTTGTACGCCGTCTCCAGTTTTTCCCATGCTTCCTTCGAATTTTTCACGTCTGCTATCTTTTCGAGGCCGGGATCGTCTAACGCTTGGTGGATGAAGTTGAGCGCGATCTGGTCTAGTTGGTGAGATTCTTCCGACACCTTAATTTGAGCCGCGTCGTCCGTTTTTTTCGGTTCGGTGTACCCTTTTTCTACGATATTCCATACGCCTTGCGACCCGAGCAGTACCTTCATTCGGATAACCCAACTATCATAGTTGAGTTTTGTGAGACGCGGGACGGGCATGACTCCGAGTGGCATGGCTCTGATACCAATTTGTTGATTATGCCGCTGAGATTTAACTTCTTATTACACACTGAACTCACCGCTCACTTACAGCTCAAGAACAGAAGAAAAATTATTGTTGGCAAACTATCTCTCTCATGTTGTATGGAGGGAATTTTTTATTGTTTTGATGGCTTGCACTATCGAATAGAAAAGAAGCAAAAAAGAGGTTATTAAAATATTTAGTTTTTCTCACAACTCTCTGACACAATTGCTCTTTTCTTTCTTTAATGACACGCACAGCTTTTCATATCTCTCACTCTCAGTTTGCTACAAACACACATGCATATATATAGTATGTATAAGATAACGTGCATATCTAATGATATCTAATAATATCTAAAATTAAATGCATGATCTATCCTCAAACGGCGCTAGATAGGATATGCAATATTTTCTTTGGACTTTTCCTTTGATATTCGACTGCTTTGGCTGCTGCGTTGATTCTTCTATTTTTTCTTCATATCTTATCTTTTAGATTTTGGTATTGGACTTATTCAACAATTTCATACGGTTATCTTTGTTTCAACTGCGCTTAAAGAAATCCCCGTGAAGGAAATTGCAGAAAGCATTCGGTGACACGCTCAATCCTCAATCACAGATAAGTTGAAACCTCCTAATTTCATCTCAAACGGATGGATGCGAAATACAGTTCCCAAACCTAATCTTAAAGCGAATGTACAATCAAGTGTAATATAAATCAAAGTCGAATACATGTGGTACCACGGTTTTGACATAAGCTCCTTTTGATTGTCGATCGATGATGAACTGCACATAAGGTGTTGCTTCTATTCGGGTGGTGGACGCTTTGATTTGCAGGTTCTTAAGGCTCATAATTGGTTTATCGTGTCGTGTCACACTGTAAAATGAAGAAAGGTTTCTGATTTCAGTCAAATCAGATTACTTATCTTGCATCTACTGGATTATTAAACTGGGCCTACTCTTTATCATGGCTTTACAGAAAATGTTTTTTTTTTGGTAAGCGAACGGTATTATATTGTGAGCCGAACCTCTATCTTGGCTTATCCTGCCAAGTAAACGGGGCCTAGCTTCCCTATATGTGACAAGTAATTGTGATTATTGTGGAATCTCATATTCACATTTTGCTATTTTAGGTTTTTTCTAGGGGGAATTTTATGCCAGGTCCCCCTAATGTTTGAATTTACTTGTCACACAAAAGGAATAAGTTTAAAGGACATACTTTATGTAAAATTTGAGTTAAAGGACAAAAAACTATGATTTGACGAAAATACCCTTACTAACATACTCTTTTTTATGTTACTCAGTTACAGAATATTGTTACTTTAGGAAATAGACACGTTATTTTTCAATAATATTGTGTTACTTTGTTATCGCAAAACGTTATCAACAGAAATTTTTTTCTCTAACGATCGAACTCCTTTTTCTTACACTGAATCGAGCACAAAAAAATTCTACTGCCCCATCCAATCGATTTCGACATGTCATGTTGGATTCATTATGATATTGACGACGCACGAGTTAGAATTTGCTTGTCTAGTTAGGCTGCAAATTTGAGAATATAATGGTAAATCGTATCTAGATTTCGACATAAATTGCAATTAATCGGTATAATTTCGAGGTACCCATGAGAAATCGAGGTCTATTTTACCTTATTGACTCAATAACGCCGAGATTTATGCAGTTTTCATCTGTTTTTTAGTGTCGTTGTGATTTTCGTTCTATTCCTCCCGATCCAGAATGTGTTATTGACGACAAACAAAGAGTTATTACCTTTCAGTAATGTGTTACTTCTAAATCAACATTTGTTATTAACCATAAGACATTTGTTATTTTTTGCTATGTTATAAGTATTACTTTTCTACACGATTTAGGGAAAATATAATATCCGTTTCTTGCAAGTAATCGGTATAAATTCGAGGTACCCATGAGAAATTGAAGTCTATTTTACCTTATTGAATCAATAACGCCGAGATTTATGCAGTTTTCATCTATTTTTTAGTGTCTTTTGTGATTTTCGTTCTATTCCTCCCGATCCAGAATGTGTTATTAACGACAAACAAAGCGTTATTACCTTTCAGTAATGTGTTACTTACAAGTCAACAATTGTTGTTAACCATTTGTTATTTTTTGCTATGTTATAAGTATTACTTTTTTTTACACGATTTAGGGAAAATATAATATCCGTTTCTTGCAAGTAATCTGTATAAATTCGAGGTACTCATGAGAAATTGAGGTCTATTTTACCTTATTGAGTAAATAACGCCGAGATTTATGCAGTTTTCATCTGTTTTTTAGTGTCGTTTGTGATTTTCGTTCTATTCCGCTCGATCCATTACTGGTATACAGAATGTGTTATTGACGACAAACAAGGCGTTATTACCTTTCAGTGATGTGTTACTTCTGAGTCAACGTTTGTTATTATCCATAAGACATTTGTTATTTTTTGCTACATTCGTTATTTCTGACGATTAAAGCTGCAAATTAGCAATACAAATCATACCCACGATCAAATTAACAATAATTTCAACATATCAGGTCATGAACTTTGATATTTTCGGCTACAATCTCGGCGATTTCTGTGATTTGTGTTTATCAATTTTTTCTGTAATTAGCATCCATATATGCTTGGGTTTATAAGACCCATCATGGTTAACGAGTTCTGCAAAAATTGACATCGATTCCTACTTATTCGATCTGTAACACATTAATTTACCCAGATTTTAAAGAGATCTGCGTTTCGTTCGCTGTTGAAGACGATGGTATTTCAGCGTAATTGTGGCAAAATTAGAGATGGTGAATATGCCATTTCTCGTCTGAATGGTTTTTTTCTCTAACAATTTCAAATAGTTGGTCCTTATCAGCAACCCAAACATAAATAGGGCCTGGATCCAACTTAAAAGTTTAAATAGGGTCTGACCCTAAATTAACCTTCTTTCTACGTTTGTCTGAAATATGCTTAAGTATAGACGATTCTATCAGAAATTAAAAGTGTGTCAGCCAACGCATTACTTTAGCGTGTGCATCGATTATGGTGAGATATTTTGCAATCTATTTTAGTGATTCCGAGGCCTCTGTTTGTCTATTTATGGTGAAATATTCTATGATTTTAAATCTGGTTTTTCCATCCATCTTTATACTTATAAATAGAAATTTTGAAGGCTTGTGAAAATATACACCCTCTGTTCCTTAATAGTTAATACATGTCGTTTAAGGATATTACATGCATATTAAGAAATAAAGTAAAATCTCCGTTATACCCTTAATTAATTATGTTATCTAATTTAATTTAACAATTTCTATTAAAGATAAGGGGTAAAACTGGAAATAATCAATATTGTTTATCTTGAATACTGTAAAACGACATGTATTTAAAAATACAAATAAATTCGAAAACGACATGTATTAAGGAACAGAGGGAGTATTAATTATTTATGGTATTGTATATACTATGTAGGGTTTTGGCATTTTAAGACAAAAACAAAGGTTGACGACTGTTGGGAAGCAATAATTGTTCCTGCTAAGAGCAATCGAACCGCGGCGATGGCTGCTATGCGGTTTAAGATTAGAGTTGCACCCTCACCATCAAATATAGCATTGCAGTCGTATGAGCTTGGTCCTAAGAATCGATATCAGAGCAGGTCATGGGTTAGATTCCCATAGATTGCAGAGAGAGCCATTATTGGAGGGGAGATTGTTGAGAAGCAAAAAGTGTCCCCGTTGAGGCAATCGAACTGTGACACTATCTGTTGTGCGGTTTAAAGATTAGAGTTGCACCCTCACCATCAGTTATGGCTTTTGGCGCAGCGGTAGGCACTTGGTCATAATACAGACATTTATAAATAATATATTTTTCGACGTTATTTATGATCGATCGACGAGCGGTAATGATATTTATTATATTCACAAAGAAACGATGGGTTTTACGTGGGGCACTAAAATTTAAAACTTGATAAATTCATGCTCTTTTTGTAATAAAGTTACTGTTATAATAAATTAGGGGTTGTATATGATATTTGGGGGGTGCATATAGAGTTAATTTACACTTTAACACTTAAAATTAATAATACTTCTAAATTTATCAACACTATTCTTAAATTTATTATTAAAACTCTTCTTATAATATAAATATTTCATATTAACCTAGATAAATAGGTTTAAATTAAATATATTTGAAAAATAAACACCAAGGTAATATCATATTTTTACAAACATAGAGACTTTTAATCTTAAAAATTTATTTAATAAATGTTTAGAAATTAAATAATAGTTAAAAGCAAGGTTGTAAAAAGCGCTAGGCGGTAGCTATGCGCCCGAGGGGGCCTAGCGCCTAGGCGGTTTCTAGGCGGAAATTATACGGTTTCCCTTTTTTATCAATATATCAAAACATTTCAACATTTCAAAATACTTAAATACAACAAAATATTTCACACTTCTAAACTTATCTAACTTTTCATGTACATCCCCTGCCACATCATCATCATCACTAATTTCATCAAATGAGGGCCGTCGCAAAGAGAGAATTTAATATAAATCAACCGTAATATCCAATACACACTAGATAGTAAATACCCATAGGCCATAAATGCATATATTGAGCTCACAATTCTGTCACTCCATAGCAAGACAGCTTAACGACACTACCGTCAATTTGGGAATCTTAAATCTTACCTTACGAGCTGTGTCACGGCGGGGAACAACAGAGGGAGGCGGCGATGCGGCAGGTGGAGGCACGATGCGGCAGGTGGCGGATGCCGACTGCGGAGTGGACGAAGGAGCTGGTGCTTAGACCATCTCCAACCTATAAACGCATACTCAAACTCAAACGCATTCTCAAACTCAAAATGCAGTAATTCTTTTCCAACCGATCTAACTCATTCTCAAACTCAATAGATTATTTTGTAATATTCACTTCCACATCAATTTTTATAAATTTCAATACAACCAACATATTTTACAACTTTACAAATCGAGGAGCATCCAAACATTAAATCGACTACAATTAAATGATTATATTGTAAATTCTTCTATTGTTTTTGTGATTAACCCAATTTTGTTCTGAATGTGGCATCAAACGATTTTTACTATATATATATATATATATAATATATAATATATATAATATATTTTGCTGTTCACGCGTAGCATAGCAGCTTGAGTTAGCAACAAAGGCTGAATTTTTATTGTTTATATTTTCCATATGAGATGTATCTCATCTTTCTCTTTCCAACAGTAGTGCACATGGGAAAGTGGAAAAATATTAATATTTGTTTCCCTCTCCCACTTGAGTACAGAACTTTTTCTGACAATTGATTGACATGGTATGAAGAGCACTCAAATTCGTCCGTTTTTACTAAAATAAATTATTTTAGGGGTTCTTTTGTAAGAATAGAAAATTTATGCGTTGGATCTTTTTGCAAACGGATACATGCGTTTTTAGGTGAGAGAAAACTGAAAAATCCCATTTCGGGTTTGCGTTATGGTATCGATTGGATTACTTTTCTGACATGCGTTCCTGTTTGCGCATCGCTTGGAGATGCCCTTAGAGAAAGGATCGAGCAGTTTAGATCTGAAATCGTTCTCTAACATCATTTTATTTATTAAATTTTTGTCTTAAATAGGCCTCCATTGACCATTCTGTGCTCTTCTTTAGTCATTTTTGAATTTGTTTTTTATATGGGCCGATTAATCGGCCCAATATTCGGTCTGGGCGCCGATTAGTCGGCCAGACCGATTTTCCCAGCCGATTTACCACTATCCGCCTAGGTGGCCGGCGCCTAGCGCCTATGTGGGCACCGCCGCATTTTACAACACTGGGAAAAAGTGATGATTTAATTTTAATACATAATTTAATTAAAAGTTAACACCCTCAAAATAATCTGCAGTGAATTAATGAATAATATAGAGGAGTAATGAGGAATTTTATGGTGCTCACATATGTGCGCACCTGTTGATGTGGCACCGATTCGTGCCATTCAACATCCACATCGACATGTAATGTTATTTCGTCTTAATTAACACCTTCTATGTGTCATTAATCGACATTTCGATGTTGATGTGGCATATTGATGCGATATATTTCATTGACACGTAAAATGTTATGTAAGGCAACAATATGTCACATCAGCATCCGAAATATCGATTAATGACACATAGAAAGTATTAATTAAGACGACATAACCTTATGTCGATGTGGGATGTTGAAATGGCACGAATTGGTGCCACATCAACAGGTGCTTACCTAAGGTGCTCACATAAGGTGATCACCATAAAATTGCTCGAGGAGTAATTAGGTATAATAAATACAATCACCAATAATTAATATTAGATTGAAAGAACACCATTTGCTTATCTTGAAAATTGTTCATTTTTTGTAATAAATTTAATGTTATTACTGATGGGTGTATATAGTACGCCATTACCCACCCACCATTCAGTGCTTGTGTGACATTTAAATTTAATAGGGTTTAGACTAATTAAGCCTTACATGAAAATATATATGTAATAAAATGCTTTTTGGTAGTGAGTTTACAATAATATTTTTAGCACATATTTTGTGAAATAAAATAAACATAGATGGTTTTAATAAATGATATATTAAAAATAGAAGGGGGAGTTATTTTTTAATAATAATTAATATAGAAAAAGTTTTATTAGTCAATAAATAAACCATGTTTATCCACTCTAGGCTCATTATAAAATAGTATAAATAAACAACAAAAGAGTTATGTTTATACAGTATACATAAGTTTGTGTTCAAACATTTAAAATTTCTAAACCCAACAATTTATTCGAACATCAACATACCTAAATAAATATATAATACATGGCTGTTTCAATTACAACCTGCTAAAATCACACTAACGAGCCAGAAACACATCAACCACCCCATTAATTACAACGACATATATAAATCTGCATTAACACAAACGACTAATTCACGATAATCCTATCAGGAAGTAACCCTTCGCCGCCGCCGAGGTTTTCCCCCTCGCCCGCGACGAGCTTCACCACCGCCCGACAGCTCGGGTCGAACAACCTTCCCTTAACCTCCGCGAAACACCGCCCCAAAACGCCCCGAATCCAATTCCCGACCCTCTCCTCTCCGTACAAGTACGCCGCGGCGACCATCTGCAAAACGCCCCTCTCAACCTCAAGCGAGCACTTATTATTATTACAACGAGCGCCGAGCGCTTCGCTCAGACAACTAACGATTTCCCGATGCAATTTCTCCGCCGTCGAGCCGAAGTCGAATGCCTCGAACTCCACCAACCGGTCGATTCGTCCCTCAAAATCTTCTAACCAATTCGAGTCGTCGTACGAGTTAGCGGGACCCACGCTCGCCTCGCCTTCTTCTTCGGCCGGGAGTAGGTTCAAGTCTATGTAAGAATCCGCCGACTTGTCGTTATTAGCCCTCTTCGACCCCTCGGAGCATTCCCGACCGTCGAACTTCCGCTTTTCCGAGGACACCTTTTCTGCGCCTTCGTCGTCGTTGAGGTCGTAGCCTATCACCAACCGAATCGGACATTTCTTCGCTCCGAGCACTTCTTCCTCGGAGAACTCGACGCTCTTAAGGTTGTTCGTACGACAACGGCGCGAAAATAGGAAGATGGAGTTTGCAATTTTCGCCTCTCGCCCGCTCAGGTCGGCCAGCCGGCCCGTCTCGAAAGCGCTTAACAAGCCGTTTTGCACGACGAAATCGGCCCTATCAATGTGATCGAGGAAAACGACGGCCGGCGGCCCTTTTCTCAGCTTTTCCACCAAGTAATCGACGACCGTCCCTCTTGTCGAAACGTCGTACGCGTTCTTCACTCCTAGGGTTTCGAACAAAAATTCGCCACCCTTTTTGGCCTCAAAGCTTAAGTCAACGTAGACGAAGCTCTCTGTGTTGCCGTGGAGTGCCTCGGCTAGGGCTACCCCCAGCCTTTTCTTGAGAAATTCGTTCGGCCCTTTTAAGCTCATCCATAATTGGCCGTGATTGGCTTTGTTTCGGCGTTGGGTTATTGCGTGGAGGAAAGTATCGATGGATCCTTTGTGGTGATGGCCGACTAAATCTACCATGGCTCTGTAGAGTAGCTTCGGGTCTTTGGCGTATTTTTCGACGGGATCGTGCAGTAAGTGGGACGGTTCGGACATCATATCGATCGGACGAAGAATCTTATCAGGCGTGCCCCGTTGAACGGCATTTGGCGATTTATTACCGATGTCGAAATTACCCTGCGCTGAATAATTATTTCGAGGGTAAAATCGTCGTTTTGGATTTTGTGGTAAATTGTTGATTGTTCGGAAAATTATATATAAAAAAAGCGCACCGAGGTTGTCAATCGACGCTCTCGTGATGCCGAAAGAGGAAGCGAAGCTAATTCTCGTTCGAATGGCATCGGGAAGGAAGCCGCCGAGCGGAACGAATGACTCCATCAAGCTGTAATAAATTGTTTATGACGTAAGGGAACATAGAAAAAAAATGAAGGACAAGCAGTGCATGCATGTGGAAAGACACATCCCATTATCACGTTGCTGAAGTGAATATACGAAAATATAGTTCTTACATATATTGAAAAATAAAATACATGGATATCAACTTGATCAATAATAAAATAAAGAATAAATCAATGTTGTTTATTTATTTTAATCATAGAAAATAACAATGAAATAAGGATGATTTTATAATTCGGTAAATTTATGAACCACACAATTTGACTAGTGGTATACGCAATCGGATAGAGAGGTTGGAAAGAGGATTCCATCCGCTATTTCTTAGTCAAATAGATACAATATTTTTCTTCTGTCATGAAAGTATTCCAAGGCAATCACTGCATTTATTTCCGTTAAATTTTTTTTTTCTGTGGAAGAAATCAGATAATTTAACGTAACTGTAGAGTGACATGAATCTTAGGGAAAGATCTGAAAATCCACTTAGAACAACTGTTCAATATCATGCGCGTATCTATCTCCAATGTCCCAACAAGATAGAGATCTTGTCCGAGATTTCATTCATTTTTTCTCAAGTTGTTTAACTAAAAACATACAGATAACGCTTACTGATAGCGATAGTGGTGGACATGAAACTAAATATTTTAGGTGCGTGTGAATTGTGATCATCTAACCTACTACAAGAGGTAAATGATAAGAATCTTTACGATAATTCGTCTAAGAAAAATTACTTGTCAAGATTAAAAAAAAATAAATCTAACTTAGACTTTCGTAAGTAGATTATCTTATTCTGAGAGACCTTATTGAGCTAAAACTAAAATATTATAAACTCCTTAAAATTAGATTATAAGTTCAAACAAGCTTAAACTATCATCTGACATATACCATTAAAACTGAGAACTAACTCATCATCACAACTTCCATTGTGCAAGAAAAAAACAGTGATCACTTGTCAGCCTCGGACAGTTAAAACTAATTTCTTGAGATCAAGATTAAGTTTTTGGGATTTAATCTTTCACTAATCTAATAACATGGTGGTCGTAGTTAAACAAAGAACAAAGAAGAAAAAAACCTCATACCTTGACCTCGGATGCGAAGAGCCTCCCATGGAGAACCTAAGCGTAGGCAAAACCTCCAAATCCAAATCTTTATCCATGTTAGAAACTTTATTCAAAATCTTGAAATAAGCATCGTAAGTACCCACGGCTCCAATTAGCCACACATTTCCCCTATAAAGATCCAATAACCCTCGAAAATCACTAACCAAGAACCCTAATTTCTCAACACTTAAGCTGTCCAAAACCTCAAATTCACCTAAATTCAAAACCACGCCCATTGTTTTCCCTAACAACTCCTCCACTTCGTCGAGCTTCAACCTCCTTTGATCATCATAATCAAAACCATCGCTCGCAAGCTTCAAAATCTCATCTTTAACGCTAACTACGGTTAAACCCTGAGGAAAAAGAGCTTTAAGAACACCATCTGTGTTGATCTTCCCCAAGAAACTCCCCAGCAAATCGTTAGCACCAGCGCCCAAGATCAAAGGGTTCATCTTCTTCTCTCTTACCATTATCCTAATTATAGTTTTCCAATTCTGCTCATGGTCAGACAAAGAATCCATGAAAGGGAAGTTGCAAAGAAACATAGGAGGATTGTTCGATGATCTACCGTAGTTAGAATTACTGTAATAACCTAACCCAGGCCTTATCAGAGCCATCTTCACATCGCAGCTCCTAAAACCAGCATCGGCGAACACCCTACTCACCAAGGGATCGTCGAGGATCGACACGAGTAAGTTCTTCAGCTCAACCTTCACCGCCGGGACAGAATATCCCGACGTCGGCGGCGGCGAGCTGTAGTGCTCGGGCATCCTTCTCTGCGTCGCCTGAGACCTTTTCATGGCGGCCATTAAAGAGTTTGCAACGGGCGGCTCTCCTCCGTCGACCTTTTTGTTCGAAGAGGGGAGGCGGTCTAAGGAAACGCTTAGAGAAAGTTCGAGGGCTTTGAGCTGAGCGCGGGGCGGCGTAGCCCCCACCGCCGGCGAAGTGGGTGGACGCGTGCAGGCACGCGCCGCGGAGGTTCGAGCTGGGGTTCGATAGGAGGGAGGAGACCATGTGAATCGACGTCGTTTGGGCGTGGCCGCGTTTCTTGGCGGCGGAGACTGCTTCTTCCAGCGCGGCGGCGGCTTCTTGCGTTAGACATTGCCTGGCCGTGCTCACCGGCGTCGGCATGGTGTATATTTTCCTTTTTTCTTCTGAATTTATTATAAACTAAAGTGTTGCTAACGAAATTTATTGGATCTGGTGGAGTTTTCTTTGTTCCTTATTAGGATATTGGGGGGTTTTGAGTTATTTATTGAGGTTGATTTTAATGTCTATAATGTGTGTGGTTGAACTTTGTATGTGGAGCCGGTCTTGAGCCATTTTCGGACCGCATCATCGAATTAATTTATTCTATTTTATGAAGATAGACGGGATTATATTCAATGACTTTACCCAAAAGTTCTGTTGGGAAGCAATAAGCTGACGGCAATCGAATCGTAGCGTTGGCTGCAGTGCAGTTTTAAGATTAGACTTACACTCTCACCATTAGCTATAGCTTTTGGCACAGTGATAGGCCCTTGGTCCTAAGAATTGATACCAGAGTTGGTCTCGGGTTCGATTCCCATGAATTGCAAGAGAGCAATTATTGGCGTAGATTGTTGGAAAGCAATAATTGTCCTTGATGAGAGCAATCGAATCGTGGCACTGGCTACTATGCAGTTTGAAGATAGAGTTGCACCCTCACATTCAGCTATAGCTTTTGGCACAGTGGTTTGCGTTTGGTCCTAAAGAAGTTCAAACTTTAGAGTTTTAATATTTTATTTTCAACAGATTTCTCATATATAAACTCATTTATCTTTTATCTATTACCAGTAGACGTGAATTTTTCTTTAATGAGTGTTGTAGAAATTCCTACTTAGTGATCACTTAACATGACTAATTCTTCATGGACCCATATTTTCCTTTCCAAGTCTATAATGACAATGATAACAAAAGAATTAACTGAATTCGAAATCTTTACATTTGGAGTTATAAACGTCATATATGATAAACGTATGTGTGAATATATATCTTTTAATTCTATAATAAAAAATAACGTATTAATCCTAACCAATTAAACAAGGGGCAATTTTCGTTCAGGCCCCTGTGTCAGGGAAAAAAATTAGCTTTAAGGACCCGATTTATTCAGTAACGCTTCATTGTTCTGCAGTAATACTTCATTGTCCTGCAGTAACACTTCATTGTTCTGAAATAACACTTCATTCTTCTGAAATAATACACAACGATAATCCGATAACAGTTTATATGTTAGGTCCTTATCGCTAAATTTTGGGTCCTTTAAACTAATATTTTTTCTAAAAGGGTCTTAATTCTATTTTAAAATATTTTTGTGGCCTGAAAGTTAATATACCCATTAAACAACTGCTTTTTGCTTTGCAAGAACTATCCATAATTACATTGAAAGACAACACGTAATTCTAAATGACATTGACACCAATCAAAGAAAATAGAGGGTCAACTGTCTTTCAAATGTATAAAGGTAGTTGACTGTGACATTTTTCGGAATTGCAATTATAACCACCACACAAATTTAAACACATAGTACACCCAACAATAATCACCCCCACAATATCAATCGTTTCATTTTAGGGAACTTTTCATTTCAGGTGCCCATCGAAAATTTCTCTGTCACGAAAATATTTAGTTTTAAGGACTCGATTTCTACAGTACCACTTTATTGCTCTGCAATACCACTTCATTATTCTGAAATAATACAAAACGATCATCCTATACCAGTTCATATACATTTTATAACACTTTTTAAGTTTAGGTCCTTATCTCTAAATTTTACAAAAATTTGTTGCTTTAAGCAATAGTTTTTTCTAACTAGCTATTTTATAACTTTAAAGGGGTTTGAATTCAAATATACGCTTCATTTTATTTTCCTTTACTTTTCATTTCTTTGGCGGGCAAAAACCTAAAATGGTCCCCAATGTTTACCCCTGGACCAATTTAGTCCTCGATGTTTCGCGAGGACCAATTTAGTCCCCGATGTCATCGAATTTGAATCAAATTGGTCTCCGCCGTTAAATAGCCGTTAATTTGGATGGAAGTTGACACGTGTCGACATGCGATTGGCCAAACTTAAAAAATCATAAAATAAACATTAAAAAGGGAAAAAAATAAAAAAAGGAAAAAATTTCAAAAAATAGAGTAAAAATTCATAAAAAAGAGAAAATTACTAATAAATTAAATAAAAAATAAATAAATTGTAAAAAATAAAATTTAAAAATAATAAATTAAAATCAAATATAAAGAAAGAGAGAATGAAAATATATTAAAAATAATAATTAAACAAAGAAAAAATACAAGAGAAAAATAAAAATAAATAGGGAGAGCAGATTAAAACAAAAAATTATAAATAAAAATTTAAGATTTAAAAAAAAGTAAAAAAAATAAAAATATATTTATTTATTAAAAACAAAATAAAAATGAAAAACAATTAAGGATGAAAAATGCCTCTAAAAGTTTATGAATACCGCCCCTGCCAAGTTAATGAGGACATAATCATCCCAGTTCTCGAATTTTGTTTTTTAACAAATATACTGGGATGATTGCATCCTCGTTAACTGGACGGAGGCGAGATCGCGAATTCTCGTCAACTTTTAGTGATATTTTTATCCTATTTTATTTTTTCACTTATTTTTAGTTTTTAATAAATAAATATTTTATATTTTTTATTTATTATTTTTTTTAGTTTTAACATTTTCTCTTTCTTTTTTGTTCATTTTTTACTTAAGTTATTTTAATTTTGTATTTTTTCTCTATTTTAATTTTTTATTTTAATACATTTTTATTATCATTTTATTTTTATTTGAATTTCATTTCTTAATTTAATTTATTCTCGTTTATTTTTATTTTATTTTAATTTACTAATCTTTTCTTTCTTTTTTTGAATTTTTCCTTTTTTTGAATTTTTTAATTTGTTAGTTTTTGCTTTTCTTTTTTATTTAATTTTTCTTTTTTTTGGATTTTTTTTTCTCTTTTTAATGTTTAATTTATTTTCATTCTCTCTTCTTTTTATTTGATTCTAACTTATTATTTTTATATTTTATTTTTTAATATTTCTTTATTTTTATTTAAGTTATTAGTAATCTTCTCTTGTTTAATTTTTTACTCTATTTTTCGATTTTCCACTTTTTTTAATGTTTATATTTATGATTTTTTAAGTCTGACCAATCGCATGTCGACACGTGTAAACTTCCATTCAAATTAACGGCTATTTAACGGCGGGGACCAATTTGGTTCAAATTCGATAACATCGAGGACTAAATTGATCCTCGTGAAACATCGGAAACTAAATTGGTCCAGATGACAAACATTGGGGACCATTTTAGGTTATTACTGTTAGGTCGTCTTTATCCAACGCGGATCAAATCACGTAGCGAATTCGTATAAACGAAGATTAAGATCGAGAATTACCTTTCGATTTGTTGAGAGAAACTTTGGGAGGTAATTCTAACTTGGAGAGCAAGCTTCGTTCCACAATAAGCTCAATTTTTTGAAAATGAATTTGCTACAAATGAGGTGATCACCCTAAAACATGCTTTAGGGTCACTATATATACCATCTACCATGGTATATTTACACAAGTAGTCATACAAAATGACTAATTACAATTTAGCCCAAAACTACTAATTTGCATAGCAAGACTAAGACAACTATATTAATTGAATACAATAAAATAGTTCCAACAATCTCCCCCTTTGTATTCAATTTCCAATATAGCGCGGGTTATCTTCGTCTTGCAAGTGGAAAGAGTCCTCGAGTCCTCGAAATCTCCTCTTTAGAATGTCTTCAAGCTCACCTGGTCTTCTAGGCATCGGCTTTTGCTTCGAATCTTCCTTTGAAGTCCTTCTCCTAAATGCCGTAAGATGTACGAAGTATTCTTGCCGGATTTGGAAAGTTCGCGTTCCATTTCTCCCGTTGAAAGCACACGAAACACGAAACTCCCCCTATTTGCATCAACCTTGTGTTGAGATCGGGGAGTCCGATGTGAGGTTTGGAGAGGTGGACACGGTTGGCAACTTCGATCATTGATGCAGTGGACATAGTCGGCAACTTTGGTCCCTGATTCAGTGGACACGGTTGGCAACTTCAGTCCTTGATGATGCTTGAGTCACGTGTTGTTCGGTCCTCGGTCCTTGCTTCTTCTTCTGGAAGCAGGGGCATGAGAGAGTCGAGGAGAGGGCTCGGGGTTTAGCCATCTTCTCCGTTTCGCCAGATTCGTCTTCTCCGAATGGAAGTTGTCTGGTTCGGCCTCGAAGAAGCGTCTCTAGTTCCAGAAGAAGGTAGGCCGCCTCTTTCTTTCTCTAAATCTTCGAGAGCAAACTAGAAGTGGTGGTTGGAAGATCTTCTTGAAAAGCGTCCACTTCACACACCTGAAATCACTAAAAAGCTCCCCCGAGGATTTAGTCGTTTAAAAAGATTCAAGGAGAGCTCATGATTCTAAAGTACACTCTAAAAGCGTAAACATGAATTATAACAGTTAAAATTACTCCCCCTTAAATTCATATTACTCCCCCTCAATTCATGCTCATTGGAAACATATAACGGAGTAATTTCAAAGTAATAGAGTAATTTTTCATTCTCCCCCTTAATTCATGTTTTCACACCCTAAGAATCTTGACTCCCCCTCAAAAAGTGCGCATATAGTGTTTAACAATTTCGGAAAGATATACATATTCACCAAGATATGCATATGAGAATGTAACACATATGACACAACGAGTAGAAACGCATATAATCATTTTAGCATATATGCATGAACTCCTAAGCATGCATATGAAAATTTGCGTAACTATATAAGCAAGAAATATTTCATTTTTAAACAAGTCTGTGCCAATGCATGTGCAAATGCATTTGAAATGTGCGAAATCTTTCATGCATAAGAAAAATGCAAAGTAAAAATAAATGCAAAAATACAAGAAAAATGCATGAAAAATATAAAAAAATATGCAAAGAAAAATAAAAGTAAAGAAAAATTTTAAACAAGACTATTCGATTTTTATATTTATTATTTTTTTATTTTTCCTTTTTTTTTGGTTGGGGTCAAATTACGTCACTTTGATCATGTCCACGCAAATATTTCACATGACACATAGAATAATAATTTGCCGTTTGGTCGGTCTTTGTAGTTGCTCAGCAGCTCTTGATTACCAGTCATGTGTGTGGAGCCAGAGTCGAGGTACCACACATGATGGATCTGCAAAAACAATTTAGAGAGCTTTAGGTACCCACTTAAGGATGGGTCCTCTCGGATTAGCAGATTTAGTTTTGGGTTCAGATATGTCTCCTAAATCTATTTTTGGAAGAGTCTTAATAACCCATTGCACTGTTGGAAAAGTGGGTTTGGGTTTTGCCTCTATAGGAGACTTGGCCCTTTTGTGTTTTGTCGTCCTAGGCGGAGATTTAGGAACCCATTTGGGTTGAACCTTACAGGGAAGGTTCATTTCAGCACGTACAAATGCTTTGGAGGGTTTGACTGAGGAAAAGATCTTTACTTGTGATAGTCTCCTAAGGTGCTTGGGGGATTTAATTTCTACGGGATACCTTAGGTGAGTACAGTCATGTACGGCGCCATAAGCTTTCTTTATGGCTGGATCTTGTTTCCTACGAGTCTTCCTTGTGGCATTTGTTTCAGAATGATTAATTTTTGAAGTAGAGCCCATTTCGAAGTTGGTGCTTCTAAAGGTGATCGACTGAAGTGAATAAGTAGAAGCAACTATCTTAAAAGTGGAAATAGCTCTTTTCTACGAGTGTCTGTTATTGTAACAGAAGGAGTAGCAAGTTCAGAAACATTTAAATCTAATGGCTCCTTCTTTATCTTAGTGCTAGACACTCTCGCCTTTATTTTTAGTGCTGACGCTACGCTCCCTGCAGACGTAGGTAAAGTAAAATTAGTCATAGCACTTTTAACAGAATTATTTTTACAATTTTTTATCTTTCAAAGGCGTTTTTTCATTTTTCACGCTTTTTGTAATAGCGTGAGAGGTAGTTTGGGAGGACGAGGAAGCCTTGAGACTTTCCATCTCCTTAAAGAATTTTTTCTTTTCAGCTTCGAAATTCTCTCGTTCTTTTTCTAACTTTGCCTGTGACTCCTCTATCTGTTTTATGATAGGGGGTTTGTAGAGAGAATTTTTATAACTAACGATTTTAACTTCCTCGTGGTGTGTTTGAGAGTCACGAGGTAGAATTTGAACTAAATTGCAGACAGGTGTTAGAGTTTCTTTCCTATTTTTGTCCCTTTCATTTAGTTCTTTGTAGTAAAAGGGGATTTCTGGACCATGTGGACCTTGTCTAATGGATGAATCGAAAGTATTTTCATAAGACGATTCAGCAAAATTTCTAAGAGAGGTTATTCCTAAGCCCATGTGTTTAACATCGTGTATTTCTTTCTTTTGTAAAACACATGGGTTAGTGAAACCTATGCCTTCTATATGATTATAGAACTCTATATCCTTGGACTTGTTCAAAAATATCGTCTGTTCGGATTGTCCCCTACGCGTAACTATATCGTCTAATTTCTTTACTTTGGCATATAGTTTCTTGCGTTCCTCACCTAGGAGAGCATAATTATTTTCCACGGTTAGTTTAGCGGCTTGACAGGCATCGAAATCCTTACTAAGCTCACTAATCTTAGCATTCGATGTTTCTAATTGAGCTTCTAAGTTAGTGATCTTAGAGGTAGATTCGGTTATCCTACAATTTAAAATAGCTTTCTCGTTGAGATTTCTAACCAAGCAATTGTAGTTATTCGCTAGCCTATCTTCTAATTCCTTAATCTTTTCGCTCTGTTGTCCTAGTTGAGGTTGACTAGTCTCTCTAGAATGGAGGCTCTTAGTAAGTTCATCTATTTTTGCACTAGAGCTCCTAAGGTCTTGTTCGAGACTATCTATCTTCTCCTGAGCTCTCTCCAGTTCGTTCTCTACTTCCTTTATACTTTTCTGCTCACGTTTCATGTTAGCATATTGCTTTTGATATGATTCTAACATGGTCAATAATGTGGAAGGAGTGACTACCTCATTTGAAGACGTGGATGCGTTGTCGTCGTCCGTACGAGTGGATGTTTCGGCGTCCAATTCGTTGTCGAGACGGGCCATGAGGGCTAAGTTCTCTTCTTCGGAGCTCGACGTGTCCTCGAGCCATTGGTCCTGTTCGGCCATAAGAGCTACTCCAGCTTCTTTCTGTTTTGTCAATTGAAGCTTCCTGGAGTAGTAGTTTGCATCTCTTTTCTTCGGGAGAGTGCACTCTCTGGCGAAGTGACCTGCTTTGCCACAGTTAAAGCATTTGTTAGTCTCTTTGGGATTCTTGACCTCGGAACTCTCCGGAGCACGTTCTTTGTTCTTGGAGCTTGTAGTCTGAAGTCTATTGGCTGAGGTTGAAGACTTCTTCTTGAAGTACTTCTTGCTCATCATTTATCCAATGAGAGCTAGCTGTTTTCCAAGGGCTTTCATGTTCGGCTCGATGTCGGAGTCCAATTCATCTTCCGACTCTGATGATGAAGGTGGCCTAACGATCTTTTCCTTTCTTGATCTTGTGCTCCTCTTCTCCGAGACTAAGGCAACAGTGTCATCGGTTTGTTTGCCTTTCTGCTCTTTGGTAATCTCGCGGATATCATCCTCATGCTGAGCGAGATTATCGAACACGGCATGGACATCCAACTCCTCTAGATCTTTATTTTGTCGTATTTGAGTGGATATTTTCTCCCATTCCGTGGGCAGAGAAGATAGAAATATTATGTTTGTCTCAATGTTTGTCTTCGTTATTTCTATCTTCCTCATCTCGTTGAGAAGAGTGAGGTATCGTTGGTAGATTTCGTATAGACTCTCCTCCGGCTTTGCTTTGAATGAGTCGTAAGCAGTGAGAATGTTCGCCTTCTTGGCCTTTATGCCAACTTCCGTCCTTTGCATCATCCTATGCAGCTCATCCCACATTCCTTTGGCCGATGTAAGGCTGTCGAATTGCCTGTATATATCGTTGGGGATGCCCTGCATAAGGGTGTTCATGGCTACTAGATCAGCCTTAGCTCGAGCTCTTTCCTCCAGAGAGTATTCTCTAGGCTCCTTTAGTCGCCTAGAAGCTGGAATTGCTGGAGTAGCTGTTTCGTCCCCGGGTACATGAACCCAGAACTGTGTCGGTCCCTCTTCAAGGGACTGCAGTAGATTTTCGGCTTGATCCTTTAGAGCGATGAAATTCAGGAAGCGGCTTCTCCACACTGTGTATTCGCCTTTTTGCAAGATCGGCGGACGGTTGTCATTTTCGAGTGTATGCATCCATGTTTGTATTATAGTAGTCGAGTTGTTGAAGGATCTTCGTTGATTGTTTTGAGGGTTGAAGACGATGTAAAGTGCTTCACAAGTGACGAAATTTGTTAATAGCATTTGATTCGAAGATTAGATCGACAATTATTTTCGATTCAATCTTTAGAGTATGATCGAAATTAATTTCGTCGATATAGAATGTATTTACTGTTTTCCTGCGAGAAATTTTGTCAGCGGAAAATTTTACGAGCGAAATAAATTGCCCAAAATCGTTCAGTCGAGAAAAATTTCCTGATCGTGAATTTATTTCGATCGTAAAGAAACAGTACGTTAGTAAGTTTCTCGACAAGTCAAAATAAATCCGTTGACTAGAAAAGTTTATCGTGTATAAATGATTTTCGCCTGGTCAAACGTTAAAATGTTTGACTGAAAAAGTTTTTCGAGTGAAAGTTATTACGCATGCAAGGTCAAAATTGGTCTCACTCGAAAAAGTTTTTCGCTGGATAATGCTCGAGAAATATTTCTAACTAAAAACGTTTCTGCTGATGACGATTCTAGCGCTGACTTCGTATTCTTACCGAGAAAATTCTCGCGCTAAGTTTATCGATCGAGAAACTAATCCGATCGCAAAACTTAGCGAGAAAAATTTGAGCAATCGAGAAAAATTCACAGAATACGATTAACACAAATTCGAGCAAAAAAAAAGAATCAGATAGTGAAGTTTGAGGTAATTGCTCGCAATCAAGTACTAATCACGCACGAACAAGCAATTAAACACGTTATGAAGCAAAATATATCGAATTTGATCAAAATCAGAACGTGTTCATGTTCTTCGTCAACAGTAAAATTTCAGAATCAAATTAATCAAAATTCGACGTTCAAACTGCTACTGATTTAGTCGCAATGATCATTTATCACTTAATCTAGCACTGAAACATTAGATTCAAGTCAATTAAGCACATAATTAAGCTATTAGATCGAAAAACTTTTCGCGCCAAATCTGTTCTTCGATGGAACAGTGTTCGAAATAAAATTTCGATCCAATTCTAACAATTTACGATTCAAAACAGAACGAATCTGCTCTGATACCAATTGTTAGGTCCTCAGATTAACAACTCTACGATCCTAGGCTAGATTTCATAGTAATTCGATCGTTTAGATAATCAATTGAATTCGATCGAAAAACTCAAGTTAAGAACACTAGAGAGAATTCAATTAGAGTGAGAAAGTTACTGTTGTTTCTCTCTCTAGAAATCGAATTGCAAGCCCTACGGATCAATTCACTAAACTTTCTCTATTAAGCTCAATTGATTTACATGTATTTATACCAAACAAACTTGGTATAAATATCAAACTATTCCTAATCTAAGGACTACTATACAAAACGCCCCTAATTACAAGGACAACTAATGAAATCAAGCACAATTGCAAATGGTATTCTACAATTACTCTTTCTTTGGCTAATTACTAATCAGACCCAACATTTTAAAACTCGAATCAGACCCAGAAATGGAAACTTTAGAATGACCTCCCTTTATGAAAAAGTATATCTTCAAATCCCAAACGCAGTAAAACCTTAGGCGAAAAATTAGGTTCTATATGAGGATATTTTAATCCAAGTTCGATTTGGGCCGTGGAGAAACTTATTACTAGTTGTTTTGCACACTCAAATGTGTGTTGTATAATAAATATAAATATCTCATTTTAATTTTAACAAAAATATAGGGTAACGTAGTAGTTAAGTAAATTGTTTTATTGTAATTTTGATTTTTTTTAATACAACTTTGTTGACGGATCATATATGACAGTTTATATCACGCCATTAGGGTTAATATAATATAGTATATATAATCCAGTTAATTAATAAACTTATTTTCTCTCAAAGGGTCTGAATATGATGAACTTTGAAAACTCAAATAGGATATGACGTATAGTTGTCCCTTCTATATATAATTAGACATAAAAATAATTGCAAATAGTAATATTGTTGGGAAGGAGACCGAAAAGTAGTTTGATTTGATATGTAGCATTGTCTTCACATTTCGACCATTTTCATTACACCAAAACCAATTCATTTATCGCTTTTTTTAGGGTATATTACGTTCCCTTTAGGTTTTTAAATAGGATTCAGGCCATGTCAGTATAAATTTAGTTTTAAAAATCCGATTTCTGCAGTACCACTTTATTGTTATGCAGTACCACTTCATTGTTACTGCAGAAACAATGAAGTGGTACTGCAGAAAAGTGTACTTGTAGAACAATGAAGTGGTACTGCAGAATAATGAAGTGATACTGCATAACAATGAAGTGATACTGCGGAACAATAAAGTGGTACTGCATAATATCTATGACGCGCATTCATATGGCATCTCTTGTAAGGAAAAAAAGGTTATACTAAAAGGAAAAGAAAGTGAAGTTTTATCATTTTCTTATCGATTTATCAAAATGAAGTGGCTCATATTATTGATCGTATATATATATATATATATATATATATAGATATATATATATATATATATGTAGACACACACATGCTAAAGGTTGATTTTTATGGATTTTACCCGAAAAGTAAGCTTTTAAGAATGTATTTTAGACGCATCCGTGGGAATAACTTCACCTTATATTTTAATTCGAGCAAATCCATTTTTTCAAAAAATTTCATAAAATTGAACTTTTATGCTGAGGTGACGTCATGATGCAATTACCCAACAAGTACATATATATTTGGTAATCAAGAAAACGGGTGGGAAACAAAATCAAATAAAATATGCCTTCAAGGAATCGAATTCTCCACTTACGTAAAGGTCATATTGAAACAAATTACGATGAAATAATATCACTTTCATCTCTGTCATATTTTCGAACGGGTATTTTTAATAAAATAAACCAAAAAAATTAAGCATTAACGAAATAAACTTAAAACGAAAACCATTAATAAAATAGAGCATTTCGTATGTATATTTTACGAGTTAGTAACTCGTATCAATACCTTACGAGTTACGACTGCGAGGTGGCCCGCTGACCTGACGTGGCTAAAAGTTGACAAGTATCTCGTATGCCATTATTACGAGTTATAATTCGTATGATTCTCATACGAGTTACTACACGGTGGCGCGCTGACCTGACGTGGATAGTTATTTGAACGTAACTCGTATAAAAATAATACGAGTTACTAACTCGTATAAACAACATACGATTTATATTCGTGGCCGACCACCCTGCACGGCCATGCAGTGTCAGAACAATAGTGGGAGTAACTCGTATTTAGTTTATACGAGTTACGTGCGAGTTGGAGTAACTCGTATGTAATAGATACGAGTTACGTGAGTGCGCAATAATGCATGTAGCTCGTATTTAATACATACGACTTACATCTCTATAAATACCAGCCCTTTCGATTTTTAAAAACACAACACAACCCCTTTCGATTTTTAAAACAAAACACAAAAATGGTGTCTAGTCGTGTACAAGTCATAGTATATTTCGGCGGTGAAATAATTCAATCATCTGATTCTGTCGTCAGTTATAGTATCCGTCCTATTGCGTATAGGCGAATTCGTCGCAACACCAATTTTTCTGAGTTTATGTCATTATTGTTCGAAATTATGGGTGCTGATAGCAGTCGTTTTCGCTAGTTGTCCATGCCAAAAATGAATTCTTTCAATATTACGGCCTCTTTCATCAGTTATTCCGAATCTCCAACGACAACGATTTACAATTTTTCATCCATCCCGATTCAGAGAACAATTTTGTTGAGGTTTTTGTTGAAATAGTTGAAAATTCAAGTTTTGATTTGAACGAAGAGCCTCATCGGAATTTTGAAGTTGGTTCTTCGAGTTATACCTGTCCGGATTTTCCCGACATCGTCTTAGTTACGGCAGGGTTCAGCAATGTTTCTCTAGAGATGCCGACGCTTGGTGTTCCATTCAGTATGCCAGAATCCGTGTCAGAACCCGTGCCAAACTTCGTGCCTGAACCCGAGGAAGACGTTGATGTTAGTGATTCGGAAGCAGATGATGAGGATCCACTAGCCGAGTTACCCGATCCCAACGACGACGACGAGATCAACGACGAGGATGCCCCAGATGATACCACTCCGCTGGACTGTGCTGCTCCAATGCTGTCTCAGTCCGTCCCATTTTTTCAAACGTACCAAATGCCACCTCCTGATGGTGACGACTACGGTGGTTACGGGAAGTTTTACGACAGAGATAATCCTACGTTTTGTCGAGGTATGATTTTCAAACTAAGAAAAGCTCTCTGTATAGAAATGTCAACACCGCACTACCCCAACTAAACATACCCACCTCCTCAATATCCTCCAACAGCTGAAGGTAGGTCAACGGTACGGTGCTGGCGCTACAGTCGGGGAACATCACCGTTCCAAATATCAGCATCGGATAACCCCGTGCTGAACACTCAACCTCTTCCTCGTCACTATCATCCGAAATCGGATGGGCCAACAACCAACTCGCTAACGACTTCATCGAAAGCGATGATCCCTTAATTTTCTCAGCAGGCGGTCTAAAATCTAGCAACCGCTCGCACTCGTCCATCCACTGTGTGACCGTCTACAAGCAAACCCCACAAAATTTCTACATCCTGTAAAGTAACGGCCGCCTCCCCGACAAAAAAATGAAACGTATGGGTCTCCTTCCTCCATCGCTCTACCAATGCTGTAATCAAATGAGGGTCAACCCTCTGCGACATACAGCTGTAGACGCTATATAGACCCATATCGTTCAACTTATCTAATAAGCGATCGTGTAGAATATTCGGTGCTTCTCTCGTACCCCACACAACATTCTCTAAGGACCTAATCTTAATAGTCCTATCTATCGCACCCTCATCTACCAATAAATCAATACTACGATGATTTGACTACATCGTCAACGCCGAATTATCAAAAGGCCCGTAATAAGAATCCAAATCAATTCTACAGTAAAATAAAAGACGTATAAATAAATCAATCATGATTATTAGTGTAAAAAATATCGACGATAAAACAAAATAATTCTTAAAATAAAAAATAGCATATAACGAGGCACGAGGATTGCTCACCGGAGGTAATCACGCGTAGATCGTCACGGGGGTCGAGGTGGCGGGTTAACGCGGCGGGTCGTCGAGGCGGGCCGGCGGCAGCAGGAGTGTCGAGACAGCGGCTCGTCTAGGGGGGGCGGCAGCTGCAGGCGGCGGCTGGCGGCGGCGGGCAACGGCGGGATGCGGCAGGTCGAGGTGGCCTGCGGCGGACGACCTCGTCGAGGCAGCGGCAGCAGGCAACGACGGGCTGTAGGCAGCAGCAGCAGGCGGCGGCGGGACGCGGCTAGCGGCGGCGGGTCGAGTGGGGCTGCGGCGGAGGAGCTCGTCGAGACGGGACGGCGGTTCGTGGGGCGGCTGGTCGAGGCGGAGGACCACGTTGAGTCGGGGCGGCGGCGGGCAGCAAACGTCGACGAGGCGGGGCGGCGGGCGGCGGAGAACAGCAGGAGGCGGGGTCGAGGCGGATCGGCGTGTCGAGGTTGGTCGGCGTGTCACGGAGGGGGGCTGGTCGACGGCGGCGGGCAGCAGGCCCTTGAGGTTCGGCGGAGGTCGCGGAGGGGGGCGCTGGAACTTCGGCGGCTTCTTCTTGCGTCGTCTTCGTCTGTTCGTCTTCTCCGTCTAAGGTTAGCTAAAAACAGATCTAACTCGTATGAAGTTTATACGAGTTACTAGTTATAACTCGTATAAACTAAATACGAGTTATGTCACGTGTACTCCCCACTGGACACTTTCCTGGACACATAACTCGTATGATATATATACGAGTTACGTAACTCGTAAAATCTACTTACGAAATACTTTATTTTATTAATGGTTTTCGTTTTACGTTTATTTCGTTAATGCTTAATTTTTTATTGTTTATTTTATTAAAAATACCGAACGAACGTAAGCCATTACATAAGAAAAATAAAAGGCTATTTATATTGATCACTATCAATCACATTCGAATAACATTTGTTACGGCTTCTCGAATACCAATAACGCAAACATTTTAGTTTGGTCCCTCCTTTCGAAATAATTCTCAGAATAAATATTTATTTGTTGATTTTGACAAATTAAATAATTGATAATGATGTATGCAGTAACTATTAGACCTGTCAAAACGGGCCGGCGGGGCGGGCCGGCCCGTAGCCCGCCAAAGCCCGCCCACTGGCGGGGCGGGGCGGGCTAGCCCGCCAACCGGCGGGCTTAAGAAAGCTAGGCCCGCGCCCGCCCACTGGCGGGCCGCGGGCCCGGCGGGCTTAGCCCGCATAAAATAAAAAAATAAAAAAACCTGAAAAATCAAAAAAATAAATAAAAAAATATTTAATATATTTTAATTGTAGAAAATATTAATTAATTTTATCTTTTAATTTTATAAATTATAAAAAATATAAAAAATTATATAATTTATATAGAAATTATATAAATTATATAATTTATACATAAATATATATATTTTTATTTAAAATTTATTATTTATTATGGGCGGGCCAGCCCGCGGGCTAGCCCGCCCCGCCCCGCCGAAGCCCGCGGGCCGCGCGGGGCGGGCTTTTTAGGCCCGCCTCCTGGCGGGCCTGAAAAATCAGAGCCCGCCCCGCCCTTTTGGCGGGGCGGGGCGGGGCGGCCCGCGGGCCGCGGGCAATATTGCCACCTCTAGTAACTATACTACAGTCGGAACCAATAGGATTAGAAACGAATCCGATATTAATCTTTGAGTATATATTCGTTCCCTTTGCATCACTGCATCCATGCAAATTTACTTTAACTCTTTGCCAAAAGATTTTTACAAAATAGTATCGAGGAAACTAATTAGTCAATGACCTTAAATTTAATAATAATTTTATCATTTTATATAAGAGTTTTTAGCTCTATAATGGGTTCTCAACTTCCCTTATGTAATATAGTCTTTGACAAAATAAATGTTTATAAAAACAAGCCTCTCATACCAAACTTTGAGGGTGTTTGTTTTGGGGTGATCTTCCAAAACATCACTGTGATCCTCTCGTTTACCACTTATCACTGTGTTTGTTTAGTCTAGGTGATGAGTCATCACCGGAATGATGGATCACCTAGATGATGAAAATGGGGTGATATTTCATATTTCAGATCACTCCAAAAAACCTAGGTGATCCAACATCACGGTGATGAGGTGATCTATCTAACTTTTTAATGGACGAGAATACCCCACATATTTTAACATTATTACTTTATATGCCATTATAAATATAATTACATGATTAACATAATTAAATCTTAAAAATATTTCAGTTATTTAAAAATATTAAAACTTATATTTAAAAAAAGTACAAATATAAATAATGCTTATAAATTAAATGTGTATTTTAATACATTAATGATTATCACATAAAATATCACCTTAAAAAATTTAACACATTATTCAAGTCATATGTATAGGGTCAAATATGACATTTATACAACGTCACCCTACACATCAATGATTAAACAAACAGAATACTTCAATATCACGTTGATCTGCAAAATGAAATATCGCCTTAAAACAAACACACTGGTGACATATCACCTCGACCCACATTCCGGTGATACCCACATCACCGTGATTTGCGTATCACCGTAATGTTGGATCACCTGAAACAAACACCCCTGGTGTTTGTTTTGGGGTGATACTCCAAAACATCACCGCGATCCTTCCATCGCTTCCTAATCACTGTGTTTGTTTAGCGTGGGTGATGAGTCATCACCGTGATGGAGGATCACCGAGGTGATCAAAACGGGGTGATATTCCGGCTTTTGGATCACCCCAAAAAGCAGTGTGATCCTCCAACACCGTGATGGGTGATGTTTTCAATATTTTTTTGGACAAAATTATCCATTATCCTTAACATTCATTCCTTATACATCCTTAATCCTATTTTAAATTACATAACCAACATATTTAAATCTTAAAAAATTTATATTTAATGCTTAAAATAAAAATTACGTTGAAGGGTTATAGAAAATACTTATAATTAATAATTGATTAATCTATTAACGCTTTAAAAAAATGAAATAATTATATTGAATAATTATATAAAATACTTATAATTAATAATTGGTTAAAAAAATCTATATTTAAAGCATAAAAAATATAATAATTCTATCGATGAATTAAATAACATGGTTATTAATGCTTAAAAAATAACACTTGGTTTTCAAATATTAGTAACTATCACGTTAAATATTACCTTAAATGAACATACTGAAACACTTTTACTACATAATATACATAAGGTTACATATGATATTTACACAACATCATCAAAGACATCACTGCGATTAAACAAACAAAATATTCCAATATCACATTGATATGCAAAATGAAATATCACCCAAAACAAACACAGCGATGACATATCACATTGATCCACCGGTGATATCTACTTCACGGTGATGTGAGTATCACCGTAATATTAGATCACCGGAAACAAGCACCCCCTTAGTCAATGACTTTAATAACATTAATATTTTATCATTTTACATTAGATTCTAAGCTATATAATGAATTATAGCCATCATACTGATAATGTGTTCATACTAAATAATGGGTTTACTGTGTTACCAATTCCCCATTATATAGTTGAAAAAAGGGAACTTTACATATAATTACCCATTTGCATAAAAACTTGTGAATTAGTACCCTGTCAGTATTTTTTTATATGTAGATACCTATTAGAATAAATTTTGCACATAGGTACCTGATCCACCGCAGGTACGCCATATAACACATTTAGGTACCATATATCAACGTATTGTAGTACGTAATACGTTGAGAAAATGGCACGTCATATAACACATTAAAGTACCACATAGAAACCGTAATAGGGTACCGTATAAACGCGTAACGTGGTACGCAATACACACATAAAAAGGTACGTCAAGACTGAGAAAATTGGTACAAACAGTAAAACGGGTACTTATCTGTAAAAATTTCTGACATAGGTACTGATTTGTAAATTTTTTATTCAATTGGGTATTTTTTTATAGATGTCACTTGAAAAACTCATAATCAATTCCTCCCATAAAATGAATTCGCGACTCGCATAACTAAAATAATTATTGCTACAACGCTTCATTTTATATCGGATAAAATCGTCTGTCAAACTTTTTGTATCCCACTCTATGTCCCAAAATACTAAAATTAAAAGTTTATGATTCTTACTAATACAGAAAAATATAATATATGAATGATCATCATAAAATAACGAATAAATTGGTGACGTTTATATGTTTTTATCGTATATATCACATAAAGTTATAGTGATTTGGTGAATTGTGAAATTAATAAAATTTAAAAATAGAGAGAAAATCTGCTAGCCCCTAGATAAAAAATTCAATGACTGTGATTAAATGGAACTTGGAGTGGATACAAAAAGTGGGATGGACAATTTCATCCGATTTTATATAGCAACATGGCGGCTTATTGTTGGTCCGGTAATAACAAAATTCAGTCTTTACACAGAAGACCATTTATTTAAAAAAAAAAAGAAAGAAAGCATTTTTCCTTAAAGACTATTTTTTCTAAATTACCGCAAGTACATAAATGGTGTATATAATAAGTTAACCCACTTTGCCGGTAATAAGAAAATTAAGTCTTTACACATTAAAGACTATTAAAAAAAAAAAAGAAAACATTTTTCATTAAAGACTAATTTTTTTCTAAATTACCCCAAGTACATAAATATATACTAGCACTATCTGCACACTATGCGTGTGCTTATAATATAATTATTTTAGTTTTAGTTTTGAAATTTATAATTTATGTTTATTAGATGAAATATAATTTTTATATATATTAAAGGAAAATAATGATTATGGGTATAAGTATAATAACTAAAAAGAGGGGTTAAATGTGCTAATTATTTAATTAATGAAATTAGTAATAGAGATATTAAAGTGTAAATATTTTACAGACCAAATTAGCAGATAATATTCACCCTACCCATAATATAATAGTATATATATATATAAGTTAGACCCACTTTGCAAGTTGAAGCTAACCTGTACATTTTGGCTTGTTGCTTTCAGAATCTTCCCTAGTATCTTTTTAGGGTGTGTGATGATAGATTTTTTGAAGAGTATGTGTCGGATTAATATATATAAATAACTTTTTTTATCATGGACTATCTATTTTGTTGTTATCATCGATTACCATGAGAGGTAAGGAGTAAAATAAAAACCCATCGATGGGCAGTTAATTTGAATTACAACGACGAATTACGCCGTGGAGCAACCAAAAAAAAAAAGAAATATTACTTTGGTGTGCAATTGAATCACCACTAACATACAATGTCAGAATATATTCTATTCAACAATGTCTACAATTAGTGAATTTCAAAAGGTTGATGGGATTCGACTTTCCTATTATTTTCACCCTAACCGTTTAACATATAAAGTTGCACAATGTATTCATAAAGCGTTTCATTTCAATTGATTTGTTCTTCTTTTTTCTTACATATCTCATGATTCATGCATTCCACTTTGATTTTTTATTTTCAAAATTATAGTCGAGTGATCGTGCTTAGATTAGACTTGATATCTATCAAGACTCAGTAGTAAATAGATTTTTTTTCTTTGACTATGATAGATTGCGTGTAAATCAGATCAATTAGAGAAACGGCATTAAAATTAAAATGGGTCCTTGTGCGATATTTTCGTTTAAAATCTTGATATCTCGGCTTTGACCTGACAATTATAAAATATTTTTGTTTTTGTGGGAACTTATATTTCGAAACCATTTATTTACAGACAGTCTTCTATTTTAATATGAAAACGAATTTTATCTAAACTATTACGAAATATGCATGTCATGCTGAGTTTTTATAGCTCTTTAGTGAAGAGATTCGAATTAGGTTTCAGATATATTAATTCACCTTTAGCCTTTTGCCCAACCTTCGCCCAGCCTTTATGCCATGCCATATATGACATGTATACTCATATACCAAAAAATTGTATTAATTTTTTGAAACATGAAAAGATATAATTGTGTTTAAATTTTTTATTATTACTCTTTTTAAAAAATGTCTCTTTTAACGCATCTATCTCTATCTTCATCTTTAACTTGGTGAGAAATATCATAAAGCAAAGTTGCTTTCTACTTCAAGAAATATCACGAGGCAGGTTGACTATTATATTATAACACGTCATTAATGGCGAACATCATATATTGCACGTAGCATAAATGGCAGACTATACATATATTCCTATTTATTAATGATATAATTGTATTAAAATTCGTTGGGACTTGGGGGCACCAGACAACTTTTTTTTACCACTCCACTCATTATATGATGAAAAACTTTTCTTGTCGCGTACAGAAAACAATAATTGAGATGCTGAAATTCTAGGAATAAATAAATAAAAGAAATATATAGTGGTTGATATCTTTGTTCGTATTTTGTAGTATGTAATTATGTCTCTTCATTGGACATTGCTATATATAGTAACACGTGACCTGGTTTGCTCGAGTGCCGTTTCCTATTCCTGTCTGCTTTATGTATATATCTATATATACCTCCACTCAAATTTTTCTTGATGTGTATAGAGGCGTCAAACGGGCCTGCCCGTTAAAGTGGGGCGGGCTTTAAGTATTTAGGGCCGCCAGGGAGCGGGCCTGAGGGCATGCTCGCGCTGGCCGCGGAGTTTGGCAGGGCGGGCCCGACGGGCGTCGCGGGCAGGCCCACCAAAAAATAAAATAATATATTTATATTAAAAATAAGATTCATAAATAAACTATATTGATTTTTATGATTTTTGACCTATGTACTTTAATAATATAAATAAATTAATATTAAAGAACTTGATTAAACTATATATATTTTCCAACTTGAATTCTTTATTTTTTTTCTAAATTTTCCTATTTTTTTATTTTTTTCTTATTTTTATTTTTTTTAAAAAATGGGCGGGGCTAAGCCCGCCAAGCCCGCTACCCGCCTGCAGCTGGGCGGGCCTTCATTTCGCAGGCCCGCAAGTAGGCGGGCTACGAGCCGGCCCGCCCCGCCGACCCGTTTTGACAGCTCTAGATTTGACATCTTCAACTCTTGAAAATGAAACTTACTAATTGTTACTAAATACAAGTCGTTATGACTTCTAGTTTTGTTTTTTTAACACAAGTTTTATTTTTTTTTCAAGAAAAATAGTTTGAACTTTTACAATTTTACCCCACATCTTAATAATTAGATTAAATAGGATAAAATAATTAATTAAGGGTATAACAGAGATTTTGTTTTATTTCTTAATATGTGTGCAATTATCTTAAACGACTTGTATTTAGGAACAGAGGGAGTCATTCTTTTCGTCTTCAAATCTCCATACAGCGAAATATGGACTTCAAAATAAAACCCATCTGAAATATGTGGCCCATTATAAGTCAATTTAGTTAATGGGCTTCATATTTTCTAATTTTATTTATTCGAGCCTGAAAGCTAGTCCAAAAATTAAGTCAGGCTTTCGACTCATTTTACATGTCTACTACCCTAAACTCCCTCATTTTTTTCTATGGTTTTTTCCTTTTTTTTTTTTTTTAAATTTAGCCTTAAGATGTGGGGTTTTTTTTTTTTAGATTTTTCTTTCTTTTTCTCTATAACCTTAAAAACAAGAACTTTTCTTTTAGAGGGCATGTACACTCTGAATATTAAATGATAAATTCACCTTGAAAACCTAAGCTTACGGAGAGTTCCTCTCATTTTAATTTTATATATCGGATCAATTCATAAACTATATAGAATACGCTTCAAAAATTATAAAAATAAGGCCCGCCCATCAAAATGATATGTTAACAAAACCCCATCTATGAAGTTGAGTTTATCACAAAACCCTAACAATAATAATAGCAAACACAATACTCAACATCATTTGGTTTGACTGTGTTCTTTGACGAAGAAAGAGATCTTCTGCAACGGCTCTTAATTAAGCTGTCTGGGATTCCAATTGACTTTCTGCATACGTTATTGCATGTAGTTGTCTCTTCGTTTGCGTCGCATGGATAAGCAAATTCTAGTTCGCAAACCTTTGCAGAAGCTAACCATTTGTCTGTTGTTTTGTACGGACAAATCAGACGGAAAAAAAAATAGGAAAAAAATTGGGTTTCTTTAGAATTGAATTTATGATGAAGATGGCAAGAATGAACGAGAAGAATGGATTATTTATTATTACCTGATGCCAATGCGACCAATACGATGAAGAAAAGAAGGGATCTGAGCATCGAAGTCGACGACATATCTTTGTATTGGGGAGGTTTTTTTTTTTTTTTTTAATCGTAGCTCTAATAATGTTATTTGTCCATTTGTTGAATTCTTTGTGAGTAGTATATCTGTACTCTTTTATACGTTTAGTTGGGATAAAAAATGTAAATTTGTGTGTCAGTAATTCGATCCGATTTTTTCTACATTAATCATTATAAAAAAAAATAGAAAAGCTTATTAAATCGCGTAGCATTAACCTCATTAAAACTACTTTTATTATATTATTAGTATATCACTTATTAATTAAAACCATTTACTAACAATTAATTTTATTTTATTGCATATACACCGGTAGTGGGTAAAAATAATGGTATAATTGAACGTGTGATGGTGGAGAAGAGGGCAGTTTGTGTTATTACGATTTTGTTTCATTCTTGCAGTAATCGGATTTATTTCTCACATGTTTATATGTGCACACCTAATGTAGATGATATCTGCAATTTATTTTTACTATTCTTTGGTGAAGGGTCTGACTGAGATTTCATGCACACAGAATATTGATATTCGCAATTATATTTTTACTATTCTTTGGTGGAGGGTTTGAGTTTGACTGAGATTTCATAATGTTATGGTGCCCATCTTGCGTGAGCACCTTCGTGAGCATCAACCACATCAACGCGCCAAATCAGCATACAATGAGATTTTTCATTGATCTATAACCTACACATGTGATTAGCGAACCCGTCGGGGTTGATTTGGCTTGTTGACGTAGCACAAAAAAATGCCACACAACTGGTGCCCACGGATGATGTTCACGCAAGGTGAGCACCATAACATTGTTTTATATATATATATATATATATATATATATAAAGAGGAATTTCATGGTGCTCACCTTATGTGAGCACCTTATGTGGGTACCTGTTGATGTGGCACGATTCGTGCCATTTCTACATCCCAAATCGACAACTAAGGTTATGTCGTCTTAATTAACACCTTCTCGGTGTCAGTAATCGACATTTCGGATGCTGATGTGACATATTGATGCGATATATTTCATTGACACGTAAAATGTTATGTAAGGTGCCAATATGTCACATCATCATCCGAAATGTCGATTACTGGCACCGAGAAATTGTTAATTAAGACGACATAACCTTAATTGTCGATTTGGGATGTTGAAATGGCGCGAATTGTGGCACATCAACAGTTGCCCACATAAGGTGCTCACATAAGGTGAGCACCATAAAATTCCTCTATATATAAATATTAGACCCGATCTTATTTTAGAGAAATGTAGGTCTCTTATAAGAGTGACATGTGTCCGCTTATAATTTAAAAAAGTGATAATACATAAATAAAAAACTAAAACCCACGTTCTTATTAACTCACTTCAAATATAATTAACAGTTCAAATCCTAAAATGATTCTCTTAATAACTGATCTATTGCAATGGGAGAAGAGACGACGAGGGAGGGCGAGGATGACAAGGTTCACGCCGAAGTAGACTACGAAGCAAACATGGACAACGAAGAGGAATAGGAGGATTACGACAACGTAGGGAAATCAAAATGGAAGAGGAAGCAGATCAGTGTTGGTCGCTGACAACGCCAAAGAAGAAGAAGAAGAAGAAGAAGAAGAAGAAGAAGAAGAAGAAGATGATGATGATGATGATGATGATGATGATGATGATGTGCCGGTGCAGGATCTAATTTTATGACAAGGAAGCTCCAGTGGACATCGACGATGAAGAGGAGGACGATGATGGCGAGATGGTTAGGATTTTCATTTTTCTTATGCAAGAATTGCAATTATGCGTTTTAATCATCACTTATATCCTGCTTTTACCATTATATTCACCTCTAGCACAGCTGATGGGTTCAAGAGCCTAATAGGATATTATGAAAGGGAAAGGAAAACGTTGATTTCGTTATCTGCTTATATTAATTATGATTGCTTTTATCTAGGTTCCATTAATCGAATAAATGAAAACCTCATTCGGCTGTAGGAAGTGAATAACATGTGCATGGAGGTCAGTGTATTCCCAAAGGATGAATCCAAGCTCCCGACAAGGATAACGACATATGCATTATCAAGTGGGTTGATTTTTATTACTTAAGGCGTGTTTGCTTTGTTGGAAATCTGGATATGCTGAGGTTGATGATGTTACTTTCTTTTATTGCTGAAATGCAATTTTTTCAGAATGTTATGAATCTTTTAGATACTCAATTTAGAATTTTGATATTTTACGTTTGAAGGGTGGAGTTGCTCCTAAAGGATTTGAGTTACCTCTAAGTTTATGCAACATGAGTCAGACCATGTACTCTCTCTGGTACAGACTCGAAAGTGGCGATACATGTTGAGAGTTGGCTCCCGACTATCAAATACCCTATTTAACGTCAATATATGTTTTCGTACGTTGATATGAGCTATCTTTGTGTACGAGCGTTCGTTATATATTTGAGCCTAACTCTGAGCCTATGAAACTGAGTGATTTCATGAGAGGAAATATACAATCGATTGTTGGGTATTAATAGTTTCCTTAGAAGTAATCATCATAAAAACACTTTATCAATCATTAATAGGTTATGTCCTATCCTTTATGTCATATACATCCAATTTCTCATGTTAGATGTCATTCTATGTCAGGTTGTTGCAGAAATGGCAGCTATCCGTGATAACATTTGTTCTTACCAATGTTTTTTTTACCTAATAAAAAATCATCATCCCGTTAATGTAAGATCCTTTTATGTCGTAAGCTAATTTCCAGCCCTTCATGTTCTCTTCTAGGGTGAGTTTTAGTTCTTGCTATTTAATTTAGTTGGCGTATTATAATTGATTAGATCATCTGTGCTTCGAAATATGTTTGATTGATGCTTGGTAGTTGAGCTATTTGTTTTGTTCCTAATTCGCAGGGAACCAAGATTGTATTCGTTGATCATAATAGTCTCATTGTACGTCTCCTTCGCGAACATGTCCGTTTGAATTACCCGTGCATTATTGTTTTCTCATTCAGACATATTTTTATTTTTCATTTTTTACATTTGTTGTAGTCATGATGCAAGAAAACTACAGAATTATAAGACGTTCAATACTATATAGATACAATGTCCCATATATTGTTTTGCCGAAACCAGCATAAATTTGTTTTTATTGTCGATTCGTTTATTCATTTAGTTCATGACTGTTCATTCTTACTTGCTTGTAGAAATTACTCATTATCCATTTGTTCATGAGCTCAATCTCAGTTTCAAGCTTAAATATTGTCACTTTTCATGCTTAATTGTTACTTCACTACTTTATAATGCTTAAAAATAATAACATTGCCACATGCAATATATACTAGGTGTATTTTCTCGCAATCATCTTTTCTATGATTACATGTTAGATTCTTGCAGTGAAATTTGCCTTTCCGATTTCTATTGTAGGCAGTTCTTCAAAACAAATGAAGAGGTGATTACCTTCGGAAAAAATTACACGTTGAGCTTCAATTTACTGGTATTTAACTTAAAGGACAAACGAGAAAGTCTTTTGTACTACTCTCATATATGGTTTTTGCTCTGACTGCAGGTGATTACCCATATTACTAATGCATATACAAAGAGGATTGAATCTATATCTCTTAATCCTATTGATGGACAAGAATGCAATTGTAGATCAAATAATTCATGTATGATTCATGTGAGTCTTAGATATGTTTTGGCTTTGTTCGTGAATAAGTAAAGCATATCTCTCGGTTCAAATGTTGTAAAATTTATATTCCTTTCATTTTTGTCAACCTTATGCAGAAAATTATACCTAGTGTTCCGAAAGTAAGAGCTCCAGATTGATATTTCTGTAAATTTATATATTCCATTTTATTTTTGGCTTGACTCCAAGCGTCTAGATAATCAAGACCCATGCATTGCATGGGCAAAAAACTGGTATTGGATAAATATATGGGACGAGATTCTCTGTCCCAACTTTTTGTCCCACATCACATATTTTTAACAAGTGGCAAATCCAACGGTTAAATTTTCTTTTCTTTTGGTTTTATTTATTTTAAAATTTTCTAATTACATATTCAACAAAATCCTAAAATTATCTTTCATTTGATTTATATGATATAACCTAATTTATTATTTTTTGTTACGATCAAATTGATATTCATATCTTATGTTTTCCGATATTTATAAGTATTATTTTATTTTGTATATTGTAAATTGTGGGATATAATTTTGGGACACAAGTTCCGTTCCCCAATACTTTGACGATCGAAATTTAATAATGTTATTTAACAATAAAATTTAATTAGCTAAGAAGAGCCAACATTTAAAATTAACTCACCGCACTAATTCAAGATCAAAAAAAATTATCAACAAAAAAACCATAGAGTTTCAAATGAAGAACGTAGTTTGATCATCATCACATAATATAATAACAAAACCCCAAGTATAAAATTAAGTTCATCGACGAGCAAAAAAAAACCCTATTTTGGACAGCTGTAAAAGCAAAAACAATACGCAACGTCGTCTTCTTGATTATCGTTTACCATCTTATTCTCTCTCAAAGTTTTTGTAGATAGCGATCTTCTGCAACGGCTTTCGATAAAACTGTCTGGGATTTCAATTGTCTTCTTACGGACAATATCGCACGAATTGTCTTCATTGGGTTCGTATGGATAAGCAAACTCTACTTGGAAAGGTTTGCAGCAACCAAACAATTGTCTGTCGTACGGACAATAAAGAAAATAAAAATGGATTTTTTTCTAAAAAAAATTTAAGTTATCAAAATCACAATACCGAAGAAAAAGGATTATATTGGATATGTGTGTTATTACCCAATCTCGATGCAACTACTACAATGAAGAAGAGAAGGGGTCTGAGCTTTGAATAACTTGTCATCGTTTCCTTCTCCAGGGAGTTTTTATCGTAGTTCTAATGTTATTATTTTACGTCCTTATTGTAATGTACACTGAATTGAATATCGATACATATTCTCGCAATTTTATTTTTTGCTTTTTCTTAGTGAAGCGATTGACTAGAAAAATAGGGTGCAACACACCCTCTTTGCACCCCCTTAAGTGAAATTACTTTAAGTTGTAAAAGATAGTTTATGTAATCACATAAATTCAACAATATCTATTTCACTAATTTATTTTCCATTTAATTCAACAACACTAAAACAAGTTGTATTATTTTACCCAAGGATATTCTTTATTTTCCATTTAATTCAATAACACTAAAAACAAGTAGTTTTTTCTCATCCATTATCCTAATCACTACACTTCTATATCCAAAAATATTAATTTATCAATATTACATTTACTTTACTTTAATAAATACCATAGAACATTATAAATACTTTTTATTAAGATATACAAACTTAAATAAACACTGAAGAAATCAGACAACTTAATAAATCCATATGAGTAGAGTAAATGATTTCTCTTAAAAAGTCAGTCATCTATTATAATAGTACACATTTCTATTGTTTATGAGACCATTTGTGGAATATTCATTTAATGAAAGTTAACATAGATTGTTAGTCATATAATATGTTTATATATGTCCTATGTATGTTTTGATCTTGATTATGGGCTGCAGAATATCTTCTTTTTATTTTTATGGAAAATGGACAAAATTATTAATAGAGATTTCAACAGAATTACCCTTTTATAATAGTATGCGCACGCACACAACGTATGTACTTGATACATATTAGTAGGTTATATCTCGAACTAAAAAGTTATGTATCGAGCTTGATAAACTATTTAATTATTTTTAGTTCGAGCTCGATTATTTATAACCAAGCTCGGAGCTGACTAAATTAAATGACCCTATATAGTTACATATTATTATGATTGTTATTATTACATTGAGAATAGCATGGAATTATTATTTTTTACGTCGACAAGTAAAGGTACAAGTACATACATTTTCCTTACGATCATGGCTTATGTCCAAGCAATAACTGTCGACATAGTCTCTCTCAAAGATTATGTAGCTCTTACATGGCCCTTTGCGTGATGTATTAATCCTTGGATCACAAGGATATGTGAATTTCACGTTACGAACTCTTTTATAATCTGTCTCGGAAATGCAAACCGTCTCATAATCTGCACAATTAAATCATTAATCACAATCAAAAAATAAGTATATTTACTGTAACTCATATGACTTGTTAGATATTATTTTAATTGTGTTCATTTAATTATTAGTCTATGTTCTGTAATTTAATTACGCCCTAGGACTTAATTGTAAATATACCCGACTTGTGGGTATATTAGATATATTGGGCCCGTTAGCCCATTAGGGCTTATGTATAAATACCTTAAACACATCAGTGTTTAGGGTTGCTGATTCATTAATAGAGTTGACGACTTTTCTGAAGAACTCGCGCTCTCGTTCCAACTCTACAATTCGTCTATCGGTATTACTTCGTTATTGCTTCCGTAATTCATCATATCAGGTAATACTAATCCTTTGAATCAGTACAAGGTTGGATAAAATCGGCCTAACAAGTGGTATCAGAGCCGAATTCGTGGATCAAACTCATCGAGGCTTTATCGACTTTATTCGCTCCTTCTATCGTTCTTTTCAAAATTTTTATCAATCTCTTCTCATCAAATTTCCCAGATTTGTCTCAGCCATGGAGATTGCATAGGAATATTTGTGTTTCCTTAACTCGTGATCGGATTTTTTGCTTCCCAGCCGAAGAACAGATTGAGACGACGAAGAAATTTTTTTCGATCTCGAGATTTCTTTACCTAAGCGGGCTCGACATTTTTCTCGGCACGGACCCGACATTTTGCATTTTATTCGATATTTAGTTCGATATTTTATCTCGACATCTTACTAAACACCTCGACATTTGGTGCTAATTTCAGCTCGACATTTATATCGACTTTCTATCTAAACATCGCTCTCGACATTTATTGCGACATTTTGTTTCTCTCGATATTTATCCCGACATTTCTCTCGATATTCTGCTAGGAAACGAAGATCTCGACATTTTACTCGAAGTTGTTGCTCGAAATCGATCTCGACATCCGCCTCGACATTTTAACAAGGGACTCGACATCTTGCACCTTATTCCATTCGACATTTGTTTCGACATCTCATCTCGATTCCTTAATAGACCTCGACATCCCTTTTCGACACACTTCGACATCTATTTCGACATTTGAAACAATACTCGCACTCGACATTTACTTCGATATTTATATCGACATCTTGTTCGGACATAGGGATCTCGACATTTCTGCCCCAAATCCATTCAAGCCTCGACATTCTTATTGCATTCTTTCGACATTTAAAATAAAAAAAAATTTAATTATTTCCGATTTTATTTTACTAAATAAAAAAAATATATATATATTTTCGTTTTTATTTTACTATCTATTAAATCTTTATTAAAATTTCCAATCAATTTTGTGCTTATATTATTTCATATATTTCTCTAACTTTACTTGTCTTCCTTGAGTTAAGATTTTAGTTGATCAACACGATAAAGATCCACATCCAACCTACTATAAGCAATGGACCTCTACTCACTTGGAAACGACGCGAGACCACCCATCCTCAAGAGGGACGAGTACACAGCATGGACACTCAGGTTCATGAACTTCATCGACAGCAAGGAGAACGGAGACCTAATGTACGAATCCCTCACTGAAGGCCCAGCTCAATTCTGGGTTACTATTCCAGGAAATCCGGACAATGAACCGGCCGTTCCAGACACCAGGGAACCCAAAGCGCGTTCTGCCTACACTGAAGCTGAAAAACTCAGAGCTCGGGCAGATCGTCAAGCCAGAACTTATCTTTGTCAAAGCATCCCTAATGACATTTTCATGCAGGTAAATAGCTTGCAAACTGCCAAGGAAATGTGGGATGAGATTAGTAAAATGATGTAACGAACTGAATCTGGGTACAAGGCTAAGAAATCCAACATCCTTACGGCTTATGATTCATTCAAAGCCAAAGATGGAGAAGAACTATATGAGACCTATCAGCGTTTCCTGACCTTAGTGAATGAGATGAGAAAGATAAATGTAACCAGAACTGGTGAGGAGATCAACATACGCTTTCTCTCAGCACTACAGCCAGAATGGAGGAAAATAGCTAGCAACATCCGTCAGAACAAGGATCTAGAAGAGATGGACATTCACTGTCTCTTCGACAGCCTCGCCCAGCATGTTGAAGACATAAATGAGATTCAGAAAGCATCAAAAGAAAAGGCAGCCATGGAGTCACTTGCACTAATCAGCCATCGAAAATCAAGGAAGAATCCAAAGCCTGTGCAGAATCCTAGTTCATCTGAAGAAGACAATGACAACACAAATGCAGATATAGATCCTGAACTGGCAGAGATTACCAAACAGATGGCTTTGATCACCAAACGCTTCAACTCTTACACACAGAACAGATCGTCGAATCGACTCAGGACTAGTTCCTCAAAGAAGCGGGACCGAAAGCCTGAAGATGGTGAGCCTAAGACCTCCATAAAAGATCAGAAGTGCTTCAACTGTGGCAAACCAGGACACTTTGCTCGAGACTGCTTCCTGCCTAAGACAAAGAATGTTGACTACTACACCAAAAAGGCACAGCTTCTCCAACAAAAGCAGTCTGGTGTTGCACTCATGGCAGAACAAGAATCATGGCTCGAGGATACCTCTGAGAGTGAGGACGAAAACCTGGCACTCATGGCAAACGTTGAAACTGACACTGAAGATGAGGCACACAACGCCGTAGCCACTCCCTCGACCGACTCATCTTCAGAAACTGAGGTACACACATCCTACTCCAATCTACATGAACAATTATGTCTTCTTCAGGATAGACTAACATCCATGTCTAGTGAAAACCAATCATTAAGAAAACTAGAATCTAGGTTAGCAAACAATGAAAAAGTCTTGCGAACCGAACTAGTAGAAAAGGCTAGGTTAACCTCGTTTCTAGAACAAGCTCAGGATACATCCCTCAGACATGAGACTAGGGTAAGAGATTTAGAAGAAAAACTCTCCAAAAAGGAAAACGACTTCAAGAAGAGTGAGGAATAGCGAAACACAATAACCCAACAATATGAATTCCTGACTAAGGAACGAAATCGTTTATATTCGAAAATTAAAAAACTTGAGGATCTTCTAACAAAGAGAGTACTAACAGATAAAAATATCCTCTTAAATACTGCTAGAGATACTAGTTTTTATGATCCCCGTGACGGTCTAGGTATTGTTCCAGACTCTCCCCCAGTCGTTAAGAAGCCTCTACCTCTTTACGATATTAGTTTCCTAGGCTTACAAATACCTAGTCTTATGCCCTTCACTAGTCTTATTGACAACTTAGAAGAGAAAAAGAGAAATAAGGAAGGCTGGGCTGAAATACCCATCGACTACGACGAACTGAATAAGAGCTCAAGAACTAAGGAACCTTATCCGGCGGATGACTACTTACCCCTATATCCACCCTCCTCAGAAGAAGTAGACGTCCAAAGACCGCGTACATCTCGTCCATATATTCCTCCATTTATCAAAGAAATGAAAGAAATTAGTATCTGTCACTCGACTCTTGAACAAGAAAAGATTGCCTCTCAAGTGGAAAAAGACGTACTCCTGACAATCATCTCTTCACTCGAGAAGCAAATCAACAACCCCATAGGTCTCTTCACACAATGTCACGTAGCTACGCCTAAGGTGGATGCATCATCTCACAAGGAGATTAAAGGGAAAGAAAAAGTCAAAAGACATGAGCTGCTATTCGAAAACTTCGCATCCCCTTCAAATCATTACCATTACTACGATGATGCACTTGCCTTAAATTCCCGTTTTCGTTTAGCAACCGCAACCTCAAACAAGGACGACGCACGCTTCTTTACCAAGTCAAGCTCGCAAACCCAAATGGAGAGGAAACAAACCAAAGACAAGACAGACTTCCTGACTGAACTATCACGCCTGCAAGCCATCAACATGTCACAAGCCAAGGAACATCAAAATCAAATCGAAATTTTCAAATTCGAAAAAGAGAAACTACTTAATGAAATTTCGCTTCTTAGAAACCTCAACGATTATTCATCTGACGTTCATTCTTTTTCCTCTTCTGATCTAACTCCTAATGCCATGCCAAATTTGACTACAGGGAAGAGAATAACAAAGAAGAAGAAGACGTTGGCCTGGGTCCAGAAGCCGAAACCTGATCATACTCACTTCAAGACTTCCTATTCTACTACCTACGCTTATGATGATTCTACTTTTATTCCTTTAGAGAACTCTAAGACATTTGATATTTCTCGCATTGATAAATCTAGTGCATATTATTTTCCTACTCGATCGTCTGTTTCTCCTGCAGGGCACGTCTCACGCACTCCTATATTCACTCAATCTTTGAACAAAAAAACATCGTCGCATAAACCTAAATTTATACAGATTTGGGTGCCCAAACATAAACATTACCCTGCATCTCCACAACACCCAAAGAACGGATTGCAACGATGGATTCCCAAGCCGGATACTAAAAGCTCCAACACAAATCTTATTTCGAACACTAATCCTGTCACTAGTTCTCCTACGTCATCTACTAAGAAATGGACAGTGCCCATTCTCAAATGGGTACCGAAACGTTTCTAACATTTTTTCTCTTGCAGGTCCATCATGTGTGGTATCTCGATTCAGGTTGCTCCACACACATGACTGGGAACAAAGAACTGTTGAGCAACTACACTGAAAAGTACGGCGGAAAGGTACGTTTTGGAAATAACGAGTCATCCCCAATCTTAGGACGAGGAGATCTAAATCACGGGAATCTAACCATCCAAGACGTCTCATACGTCAAGGGACTAGGCCACAACCTCTTCAGCATTGGTCAATTGTGCGACAAAGGGCTCGAAATAAACTTCAAAGCAAGAAAATGCAGCATCAATGACGGTCACGGTAATGATCTGCTCCATGGTATTCGAAAAACGAACCTCTATACGATAGACCTTAAAACAACCACCCCATCCTCGAATATCTGCCTACTATCTAAAGCTTCACATCATCAAAACATTCTATGGCACAATCGTCTATCCCACCTAAATTTTAAGGACATTAATAAGCTATCCACTAAGCAACTAGTTGTCGGCCTCCCAAACCTTACGTATCAAAAGGAACATCTCTGTAGTGCCTGCGAATTAGGAAAAATGAAAAGAGCCTCCCATAAGTCCAAACATGTTGCATGCTCTTCTCGACCTTTAGAACTACTTCACGTTGATCTATGTGGTCCCATGAGAACAGAGAGCCTCAATGGTCGCAAATATGTTCTGGTTCTTATCGACGATTTTTCGAGGTATACTTGGACGAAGTTTCTACGCAGCAAAGATGAGACCGCCTCCATAATTGAAACCTTCGTTGCAACCACACAAAATCTGCTACAGGCTCGAATTGGCACCATTCGCTCAGATAATGGCACGGAGTTCAAAAACGACCGTTTGAGAAATTTCTACGCATCTCAGGGCATTTCACAACAATTCTCAGCTGCAGGAACTCCACAACAAAATGGAGTCGTCGAGCGGAAAAATCGAACTCTTGTTGAAGCTGCACGCACGATGATAATCCAATCAAATCTTCCACACTCCTTCTGGGCTGAAGCACTAAGTACTGCCTGCTTCACTCAGAACCGCACCTCAATTCACAAAAGATTTGAGAAGACCCCCCTATCAGATCATTAATAATCGTGCTCCTAACATTTCTTTTCTTCGAGTGTTTGGTTGCAAATGTTTTATTGCAGATGACCGAAGCAACAGAGGCAAATTCGATCCTAAAGCTCTCGAAGGCACGTTCATTGGATATTCCTCGGCGTCTAAAGCATTTAGAGTATTCCTCAAAGACGCTAAAATTGTACGGGAAAGTGCCAACGTCACATTTGACGAAACAGTCCCAACAACATCAGAAGCTTCCTCTACTGCATCAGGGAACTCTCAACAAGATTCAGCCTCTCCAAGTCCAAATGTGGCATCTCTCGATTTTTTGCTTGAAGATTTTCAGCTAATTTCAGATCCGGTGTCTTCTCCGACGACAGAAACTCCACAAGGTGAAACCCAAGCAACAACAGACATTCAAGACAATTCTTCCTCAGACACAGAACTCACGCTTCCAAACGCCACAGACACTGAGGACGAAAATTCTCACTCAAGTCATGATCTTACTCCAAATGCCATATCACCTCATACTGAAACAAACGTTGACATCATACCCTCTCAACAAGATCAACCACTTCTACGAAGGTCAACTCGAGAGAAGAAAAGCGCCATACCGGATGATTACGTCTCATTTTTCCACGAACATCTCTCGTGTTTTATGAGTCAACTCGAACCACGAAAAGTGTCAGAAGCACTATCGGACCCAGACTGGATCATTGCTATGCAAGACGAGCTCAATCAATTTGAACGCCTATGCGTTTGGACCTTAGTTCCAAGACCCAAAGGAAAAACGATCATAGGAACAAAGTGGGTTTTCAAAAACAAAAGGGACGAAAACGGCAAAGTCATCCGTAATAAAGCGAGACTAGTAGCAAAAGGGTACAATCAGCAAGAAGGCATTGACTACGATGAAACCTTTGCACCAGTTGCTCGTATAGAAGCCATTCGTCTATTCCTTGCATATGCTGCTCATAAGGACTTTACTGTCTACCAGATGGACGTCAAGACAGCCTTCCTAAATGGCGTACTGAAAGAAGAAGTCTATGTTGGACAACCCGAAGGATTTGTCGACTCAGCCAAGCCTGACTATGTGTATCGTCTTGATAAAGCCCTTTATGGACTTAAACAAGCACCAAGAGCCTGGTATGACGTTCTCTCCACCTTTTTGATCGGATCCGGGTTCACAAAAGGTCAAATCGATACTACACTCTTCGTGAAAAGACAGAATTCCGATATCTTACTAGTTCAAATCTACGTTGATGATATCATCTTTGGTTCCACGAACGTAACATTATGCGAGGAATTCAGTCAATTAATGACCACTAAGTTCGAGATGAGTATGATGGGCGAAATGAACTTCTTTCTAGGACTGCAAATTAAACAGCTTTCAGACGGTATTTTTATCAGTCAATCTAAGTATATAGGTGATCTCTTGAAGAAATACAAGATGGAAAACTGCACTCCCATAGCGACTCCTATGTCTACAGCATGCGAACTTGATGCAGATCTCTCTGGCAAGCCTATTGACGAAACACACTACAGAGGAATCATCGGCTCACTACTCTATCTAACATCAAGCAGACCTGATATTGTCTTTGCAACCTGTCTCTGTGCACGTTTTCAGGCAAACCCCAAAGAATCACACCTGACGGCCGTCAAGAGAATACTCCGCTATCTGAAAGGAACTCCAAATCTTGGTCTATGGTATCCCAAAAATTCTAGTTTTCAATTAATTGGATATACTGACTCAGATTTTGCAGGGTGTCGCATGGATAGAAAAAGTACATCAGGTGGCGCACAACTGCTTGGTGACAAATTAATCTGCTGGTCCTCCAAGAAACAGAATTGTGTTTCTACGTCAACGGCTGAAGCAGAATACGTCGCAGCCGCCAGTTGCTGTTCACAAATTCTGTGGATGCGCACTCAACTCTTGGACTACGGGTTTGATTTACATAATATTCCTATTTACAGTGATTCTAAGAGTGCAATTGCGATAACATGCAATCCTGTCCACCACTCACGAACTAAGCACATTGATCTTCGATATCACTTCATCAAAAATCATGTTGAAAATGGCATCATAGAAATGCAGTTTGTTAGTACTGAACTTCAACTAGCCGACCTTTTTACTAAAGCATTGGATGAGAAACGATTCCAATTCTTAGTCTCTAGGTTGGGCATGTTGAATCTTTCCTCTTAATTTAGGCACATTCATGCTAGGCTGTACATCTCAGACATAATCATGTTATATATTATGAAAAGCCTATGCATGTGTCTAGGGGGAGAAACATAATTGCATAATTCTAGGGGGAGCATTTATCTTTTAATATTAGCATCACTGCTTTAGGGATAATTAGATTTTCTATTATTTAAAAAAAAATAAAAAAAATAAAAAAATAAAAATAAAAATAAAAATTGCGTATCTGTCTAGGGGGAGCATCACTATTTTCTTATTTTACAGTACCCTCGCATTGTCCTTTGGTATCATTGCACTTTATTTGCATTATATTTTATTATGTGGTTTACTTGCATTATTCCTGTCAGTTCCGAAATTTCGTTGGGCCATTTGCTTAGTTCTTCGACATTGGGCCATTTACTCACTTCTTCGACATTTTTTTTGGGCCTTGAGGAAGCCTAAGACCGAACTCGAATTTTTTTTTAACTTGATTCGACATCTCCCGTCGACTCGACTTTTTATCACACATCCCGACATTTATCGTCTTCCCCAATTCGCCAGAAATCCACTTGTGAAATTTTTTTCGCAACCTTCGTGCAATTTCACGTCGTTTGCTCTATTTTCTTGTCATCGATTGGTAAGCTCGATAAAGCCCCTTAATCCCTCTATTATGCTACTAATCGTTTCGTTGCAGGTGTAAAAAAATCGCAGACCGAAGATCCTACGCTTTCAGTTTTCATCCGTTTAATCTTCGTTTTATATGATTTCTCGAGAGTTTCCTTGATTTTAAACTGATTTCCTGGATAATCTCTCGACATTTTCCTGATTTAACACTGATTTTTCGAAACGTTTTTCAGTGCATCGACATTTTTCCCAAATTTTTTCTTTAACCCTAATTTCAGTTTCTCTCGACATTTTTTTTCGAATTGGGCCTCTCGACATTTTTAATTAAACTGTGCGATATCGATTTTTTTTCTACCTCTCGACATTTTTACTTAAACTGTGCGATATCGACTTTTTTCTACCTCTCGACATTTTTTATTATGCGATATCGACATTTCTTTCTCTCGACATTTTTTTTAAACTGGACCTCTCGACATTTCAACTATCTCGACTTTGTTAATGGGCCTCTCGACATTTTCACTTTTAAAATGGGCTATCTCGATATTTTAATGTCTCGACATCCACCCTCTCGACATCTTTCCTTTACATGCTCTCGACATTTTCAAATTGGGCCGTTTCGACATTTTTCAAATTGGGCCGTGTCGACATTTTTCAATTGGACTTCTCAATTCTTTAAATCTCGACTTGGCCCACTTTTATACTTAACGAAAAATTTCAGCGAGTTTCATAAAACTATCTACTTTTATATATTCATCCATATATATCTATATATATTTACCTACTTATACATATATATATCTATATATCTATAAATATATCTATAAAAAAAAAAATATATATATATATATATATCTATTATTAAAAAAAAAAAACAACAAAATAAAAAAAAAGGAGGAGGGAGAGAGAAAACTAATGAAAACTATGGAATATTCGATATCTAATGATCTTATGATCATATTTTTCAGATTATGGAGATTCCAAACCGTGATACAATCTACCCAATCTCCAAATGGATCGAGCCGCTGAAGAATAACTACCAGTTGGACACAACGGCATTCCGATGCTCAGACATGGTGATTATAGCCATTCTGAAGAATCATTTTCTGCTCCCTGCCTTCACGATTACGGCGAGCGTTCCCCAAGTATACCTGCAACAATTCTGGGGACTCATGGACCAAGTCCCAGACATCGAAGAGATTATATTCCAAAGTCAAATTGAGAACACTTCGGTTGTTCTTAACAAGGATCTTCTGAGGACGATTCTACAACTGCCGACCTTTGATGAGCTCGATCCACCTCCCACGGCTCAAGAGATCCTAAGTGGAATGTTGGAGATAGGCTGTTCCCCACCTCTCACACAAGTCTCAGCACTCTCCTTCAACAAAATACCTGCTCCATGGAACGCACTGTTCATGCTTATTAACAAGTGCCTATCACCGAAGCACACAGGCTACGACCGTTGTAACCTCAGCATCCTCACCCTCTTCTATGGGGTCATCTTCGGGAAACGCTACGACTACGCTGCCCTATTCATGCAAGAAATAGTGGACCAGATCTATACCAGAGATCATCTCAAGACGTCCAAGAAAAAGGGCCTTCCATATCTCCGATGGTTCCAAGTCTTGATTTTTCATTACATGGAAATCCATCCAGAGATCACTCGTCGTCCAGCGGCAGAGTCCTTAGGAGTCCCCAAGTTCAACTACTTAAAAAAATCAAAGGAAGGATCGACACTCCAAGGCATGCCCATCCCACGACACCTTCTGGACCTCGCTGATCCTACGGATGCCGACGTGATTAAATACCGGCAGGTCCAGAATCTTCCTGCCCCTCCGATACGGTCAAACCCCACCGTATCCAACCCGGGGCCAGCCCGAGTGTGAGACAGGGTCCTGAGCGACAACGCGAAGTACGAACAAAGAGAAAACACGACCGACGACTGCCTCCTCCGGTGTCCGTCGACTTCGCACCTCCCCTCCTCACTATAACTTCCAGAACCGAACCCCTAGGAACAGGAGCTGATTTAATCAGCTCCCAAGTAGAAGCCGCCGCATCTGGTTCAACGGCGCATGCACAACCCAGCCCTTCCCATTCATCAACCTCCCAACAGGTTGATGTCTCAACATCTCACGGGGAACCATCTCAGTCATCCTTGTCTCGCTCGGAGGCAAGTGATATACAAATCAGCGACTCCCAGCCCCACGTCGTTGTCCCTTCTTCCCTCACATCGAGTCTAGTGTCCACTTTTCCAAATTTTTTCGATTTTGCTAGGACACATACACCTTTATCGACTCTTCTTAGTGATCAGTCCAGAACGTCCGTAGAGACGTCATCTACTGATGATACTCGACGATCGGATGGAAGACCTGACATGGGCAACATCATTACCCCCGTGCCATCAGGCCATCTCGATGAGCTTGCCTTATCGACGATGCCAACGGTGAGCCTAAGTGGCCCCGGTTCTTCAAGTCCTACACACTTTTTAGTGAATGTGGGCCGCGACACAGGAGTTTACTCTGAAGTCGTGACAACAGAACGCCTTCGTGGCTCTGTTGAGTTATTTTCACCCTTCATCACCCAAGCCCACCTCGACCAGAGCCTTGAACGGAGCCTCGCCACTATACGCGAAGAAATGAAGCAAATGGAGGCATCTATACTACAAAAAGTCGGGGCAACACCATCCTCCTCATCCCACCAAACACCATCACTTCCCTCTACACCTACCCCCACCATTAAGGAGCTTCGACAGAATCTACTCGCCCGACTCCTCAGCGAGGCCGACCACCTCGATGATGAAGATACGGAGCTCCTTCACCGCCTCCAACTACCTTACCACTGCCACTATGACCCGCCCACACACAAACGTCGACATGACGACCCCGATGGCGATGGTCGTCCTGAGGGGGAGAAGCGACAGCGGGTCGAGGCAGCCACCACCCATACAGAACCCTCAACCTCAACCCAAACTCAACCAGAAACCTCAAATCCCCAACCTACTATCTCCTCCCATTTAACCCTAACTACTAACCTACCAGAAAGCCTACCCTCATTACCATCCGACTTCAGACCAGACCCACCCCCACAGGAAATCGACGAGCCACTGCCTCCAGTCGTAGACATGAGCATCCCTGATCCCCTAGCTGAGCTCAATGAGTACATCGATCAGGGATGGGGATCTCAAAGCCACAGCGATCATCCCACAGGAGATGACATTCAAGAGAGACTGGACAACGTTAGTGGACTGATCTGGGCGGCGGTTGAAGCAAGCCTCAGAATGGCTCCAGACGAGATCAGAAATGGAGAAGACTACGAAGAAACGTCAGAAGCATCTGAGACTCCCTGGAACAAGATCACAACTCCATTTCAAGAGGAACTTAGAAGCAGAATCTGGCGAGAACGTGGTCAAATTCGACCATACAATGAAATGGAGCTGAGAGGCCTATCACATATTGAAGGATCCAAAAAGTTGGCCTACCATTTCCTATACAAATGGACGACGAAAGGCGGATCGAGGGTCACGGATGCAGACAAGAAGAGAATGAGAGCGAAGGCACCGATCAAGGACATAGTGGATGTCACCGTCCAGGAAATGGGAAGAAACCTAAAGTACCCAGTCTACAAAGTACTACGGCTGGATGGCTCAGAAGACGTGATCACCGAAGGCAACTTGCAGTACGTTGATCCCAGCGAAGTATACAAGCTATCAAGACTCTACAGGAAATTCATCCTACGAGAATTTCGATACAAGCTGGGATATGAAGCCATCAAAAGACACATGCTAAGGGACATTACCTTCTACACAGGGCATGACTTCCAGATAGCCATTGAGAATAATGCTAGGAAGGTAAACCTCACAAGACCAAACTTCGCCGGCATGGAGGAGGAACTCAAACCATACCCAAATGGCTTCATCTTCAAAGAACCTGAACTCTCCGTAGTCTACAGTAAGGATGGACTAAAGAGAGTCATGTTCCTCTCAGAAGTCGAGAAGTACTGCGACGGCACTCTCAGGATCATTATCGAGAAACTGAGAAGTAAAGTTAGAAGATATTCTGACTCTTCAAAAGGTGACCTTGCAAGCTTAGGCCTCGAGCAGTTCCGAGATGAAATCGTCAGCCTAAGCAATATTGCTATTGAAGAAATTCAGAATAGATTATGCCTTCGCCGAAGCATCAGACAGTTCGAGTACGTTCTCAATCTGAGAAAATCCTTCTACAGAACAGAAGACCGCGCTACTACGTGAAATGAACACAAAGGGGGAGATTGTTAGATATTATTTTAATTGTGTTCATTTAATTATTAGTCTATGTTCTGTAATTTAATTACGCCCTAGGACTTAATTGTAAATATACCCGACTTGTGGGTATATTAGATATATTGGGCCCGTTAGCCCATTAGGGCTTATGTATAAATACCTTAAACACATCAGTGTTTAGGGTTGCTGATTCATTAATAGAGTTGACGACTTTTCTGAAGAACTCGCGCGCTCTCGTTCCAACTCTACAATTCGTCTATCGGTATTACTTCGTTATTGCTTCCGTAATTCATCATATCAGGTAATACTAATCCTTTGAATCAGTACAAGGTTGGATAAAATCGGCCTAACATGACTATATATATATATATGTATGCGTGTGTAGGGTTTGATTTATGTGCTTACCAGACAAGATTGCGACGAAGGCGAGCACCAAAACGACGTTGGAGGATCTAAAGAGCTTTGCCATTTACTTTTTCTATTTTCCTATATGAATTATAGTTTTGAAGCTTTTTATAGAAAGAAATGGAGTTAGAGATTATGGCTAATCTATAATTTAATTAAACAATGTTATTGATCATGATTTGCTTGTGACCGTGACATCAGTAACTGCCATATAACTAACTTCCTTCCTTCATTCAACGTGAAATTGTCTTCACCGCCGGCAACTTCTTCATAAGTTTGTATATATTAGCAACTTAGTGACAAAATTATTTCTCGGCAGAAAAAATGGTTACTTTAAGTTTTGCCTCATCAATAAGAGAAGTTATTATTCGACTTTAAATATGTGGCCATGTGCAATAAACCAGTGAAATTAGGTGAATAAGTCTAAATTCAACTAATACGATAATCATGAGGCTCAAATAAATGGCCTAAGAGGTGAAATACAGTCCCAAGCCATTAGGCAAACCTAATAAAAACAATAATCTTTCTATTTTATTAAGAAGAGAGCCTGAGAGCAACTGCTCTTAAATTGATGTCATTAAAATTAATATTCTACCCTTGATCTTAAATTTATCTGTACTCTTATATAAAGATCGTAGGGTGGATAAAAGCTGTCGATTTGGGCTGTCATTATTAATTACAATTTTAGCCTAAATTGCTTAATTATAATTTTACCCTTAATATTTTAATTTTTTACAAATTTATCCTTACATTAAAATTTTATTTGTTAAATAACTTAATTAATAATATAAAATGGTCAAAATATAAAATAAATTGATATATTTGCACACGCATTGGATGTGCTATACATACTAGTCTCAATTATATCCTCTAAAATCAATTTTTATATTATTAAAAATAATATAAAAAATCAAACTTAACATTATAATTTTACTAATTAAACTTAGCTTATAAGTTAATATATTTAAATGACCTTATTGCCAAAAATACTAGTGGATATTAATGAACATCATCGCCATTAGTCTCAATATTTGATTAACTACTTGATTGTTTGAACAAAAAAAATTAACTACTTGACTAAAATGATCAAATAAATAATAAAAAAAAGAGCCCGTTAAATGGGCATATTACCCTTTAGCCCATTTTGTTTTGGATTTCAATTTCTGCTTATATATTTGTTCACATCAATCGTACGTTTTCCTTTTTCTACATTTGCGACTGTATATTTAAAAAGATGTGTAGCGAAGATGGATTGCAGAAAGTATATAAAACAAGATTTCGACAACAAAATAAAATATATTAATTAATGACCCATTATCATTTCGTTAATTAATTTTTGCGACAGCTGAAAGTACAAGTGCAAACATTTTCGTCACGTTCAGGGCTTATGTCCAAGCAATAACTATCGAGATAATCTCTTTCGAATATTATGTAGCTCTTACATGGCCCTGCGCATGATGTATTAATCCTAGGATCGCATGGATATCTGAATTTCACGTTACAAACACCCTTATAATCTGTCTCAAACCCACAAACCATCTCATAATTATCTGCACATTAAAAATCATGTTTAATATTAATAATAGGACTATATATCATGTATATCTATATATAGGGTCTAGTTCAATATGTGTGTGTAGTGTAATACCAGACAAGATTGCGGCGGGCGAGCACCAAAACGATGTTAGATGAACTGAGGAGCTTTGCCATTTATTATTCTAAAAGTATTTTTATAATTTTGAAGGTTTTTCTTCCAGAAATGGTGGGGAATATTCTGAGGCCTTGAGAGCCAATTTATAATAAGATTTTTGAGACATTCGAAGATTTAAGTTGGAGAATCTAATGCTTATTATTGTGTTTGACCAATTCATTTTTTCTAGATTTTAATGGAATTTTCCATTATATATGCCTTATATTATTTTTCATGCTTTGATTTTTCCATTATATGCCTAATAGTGTACTAGAGAAATCAAATTTATATATTATTGCTCATATTTTGACAATTTCATTTACCCTTGACTTTGAATTATGTAGACGAAATGTCTGCGTAATAAATGGAGAGGAATGCTGTTGTATATCAGTGTCTCAACACTAAAGTCTTTCTCCAATCTTCGAAACTCGAATTTGCTCGAAAATTAAAGAATAAAAATCGATTGCTTTGTTGATTTACACCACCGACCATCCACTGCATTATTAAAAGAATAAATATCTGATCTTGGAATATGATAGAAGAGAGCTGGAAAATCGAGTTAACCTCAGAAAACTATTCACTATGGCATAACACTTCAAAATCACATCTATCACATTGGTGTAATAATAACATGTGGTGGTTGATCTATTTAGTCTTCGTACCAATCTTCAAATCAATCAAAGCCCCACACCCATTAATTATTAAATTTTGTGTGGATTTTTGCAGATATAACTATTATGTCCCTACATCAGAAGACTTCTTCACCATATCATGATCAGCCGTAATTCCACAAAAATGCGAAAGTAGCCACACAATGATTGAACTATGAAATAAAGAAAAGGCTTAGATTCCCCTATCTATCTCCTTGTTTCAAATTCCTCTTATCTTTACCACATAAAAAAAAAAAAGAGAGACTGTTGAATTAGATAAGTATGTATGGGGAACTAAATACAAGTGTGGGGAATAAACATGTAGAAATAATCCTACATAGTACATGTAATAGCTATGCATGCGATTAAAGAAAGAGATAAATAAGCAGAAAGTGAGGTACCCTTTTGAAGCATGTGCGTGTAAGAAAATCTAAAACACAAAGATCCATTGATTTTGATGATATTATATATATATCTTATGCTAGATTGTATCATATGCTTTGAAGTGACAGGTTGAGATAAGTCCAAAATAGGTCCCCAATAATTATGAGCCGACCAATAGGAGAAGATTTTCAGGCATCATATGCTAAGTTCACTATATACCACAACTGGGCTGGTAATAATACTATTATGTTCATTGCATCTGCCAACAACGACTTTATAACATGAGACTGCTATGCTATAAAGAAGGGAAGCCATGTTAAGAGTTTTTCTCAAGATTGTATTTTTTTTTCTTTCTTTCCCTCTCTCCTGAAAATGGCTAACTGTAATTTCTTGCCTGATGAAGACTATTACTATTCCTACAGTAACAACAATCACAGCGATTATGATGGTAATAATAATCATTTTACGACTCCAAGTTTGGCTGATGATCATCAGTACACGTGTTACTATCCTGTGGAGACACGTGTCGGTGGCTTTGGAGAGGAAGAAGAAGATGAAGACAGAACACTGAGTGCTTCTAGAAGCCACAGCGAAGCTGAGAAGAGACGCAGAGATAGGATTAATGCTCAGCTTTCCACCCTCAGAAAACTGATCCCCATGTCCGAAAAGGTAGTATTCTATTTCTTTCCTTTTTTCTTTTAGATTTCTTTCCTTATAGGCGTTCATTTTCTTGGCTAGAAAAAAGATAATAAAAAAAAAGAAAGAAAAAAGACAGGAAGAAGAGCCCAACAAACAATTAATTCTTGCATGTCAACTCTCATAAAATCGCCTAACAAAGACGACCCTTTTCGCACACAAACAAAGTATTCTTACATGCTGGCCCCATCTCATTATCGCCCTTAATTGTCTCAGACAAAAAAAGGGTCAATCAATTACAGTGCACTAATTGTTCTTACAATAATAATGGTGCGCAGATGGACAAAGCTGCTCTATTGGGCCATGCAGTGGAGCACATCAAAGAACAGAGTTCGAAGGCGAAGGAGCTCGGCGGTTTAATCCCACTAATCCCAACTGAAAACGACGAAGTTACAGTCGAAATTTCAGAGGCGACGAGCTCTAGCGGCGGCGATGGGTTACTGTACTTTAGAGCTACGATTTGCTGCGATGATAGGCCTGACTTGTTTGGGGAGCTGAGCAGTGCCGTGAAGGGGTTAGGCTTGACCTTGGCCGAGGCTGAAATTACGAGCTTGGGCGGGAGAACGAAGAGCAGAATGGTTCTGTGCGCCGGCCATGGGGGGAAGAACTCCGGCGGCTGCGGCGGTGGTTCGGTGAAGCAGTCGTTGAAGATGGTGCTGAGTAGGGTTGTGATGTCGTCGAATGCGGCGAATTACAGCGCGAGGAGCAAAAGGCAGAGGTTCTTTTTTCCTAATCGTTCTTACTAATTCTTTTTCGTATTTTATTAACGTTCCATATGATATTGTGTCGATGCAAAATATATTTGATACTTCCAATATCATTATTTTTCGTTTTGAGGGAAGGAAAAAAAAATATTGGAAACGCATATATTTGGTGGAAATTGTTGATCGAATATTATAAAGCGAGGACGTGTTGTACTTGTAGTAGTTGTTTAGTTCGATGTTAGGCTTAATTGGGCTGGCATATATTATATATGAAATTGGGCCAGGCCCATATGTTTAATTTACAGTTCACAAAGGTTATCTATAACCTTGTGTGGATAAAAATTGTCAAAATGATTACCTTAATCTCTTAACTATAATTTTACCCTTTTAATATTTTAATTTATTATAAGTTTATCCTTAAATAAAATTTATTAATTAATAATATAAATAAAATATAAAATAATTTGATATATTAACACGCGTTGGGTGTGTGCGCTAAAGATACTAGTAATGATATCGAGTTCATGAATAACTCTTAGACCTTCACATACAGAAATAAAGAACTCGATCACTTGACCTTTTACTTATTTAATATAACAATTGTTATTTATTTCCTTACTTTATTTGCTTTTCTGAACGTTCTTTCTTTTTATTTTTTCTGGAAAACAAAAAAATAAAAAGCTTGTGCTGGCAAATTAATGGAAGTTTACAATTTAATAGAAGGTTAAAGAGTGGAAAGTGCTATGCGAATTCGTAAAAATTAAAAATAGGAAAGGGAGGATACACAAGTAAAAATTTAAATCGTGAAAAGTGCTAAAAAGCACGGGGAGATCATCATTTATCACAATTGCAGCTATATATTGGTTATCTTTCTTGATCGCATCACATGGTACTTCTATATTTTATTAGATCCACTATCGTAATTATATGTGTTTATACTTTGTTTTCTATAGCGAATTTCATGAACCTCGTATAAGGTCTATAAATGGCCAGTTCAATGAGCCTACCTATTACTATTACACACTATCTACCCGAGCTCTGGGTACAAGGCAAAGAAATCCAACATCCTTATTGCTTATGACTCATTCAAAGCCAAAGATGGGGAAGAACTATATGAGACCTATCAACGATTTCTGACCTTAGTGAATGAGATGAGAAAGATAAATGTAACCAGAACTGGTGAGGAGATCAACATACGCTTTCTCTCAGCACTACAGCCAGAATGGAGGAAAATAGCAAGCAACATCCGCCAGAATAAGGATCTGGAAGAAATGGACATTCACTGTCTATTCGACAGCCTCGCCCAACATGTTGAAGACATATGTGAGATTCAGAAAGCATCAAAAGAAAACGCCGCCATGGAGACACTTGCACTAATCAGCCACCGAAAATCAAGAAAGAATCCAAAGCCTGCGCAGAATCCTAGCTCATCTGAAGAAGACAATGACAACACCAGTGCAGAAATGGATCCTGAGCTGGCAGAGATTACAAAACAGATGGCCTTGATCACCAAACGCTTCAATTCACACACACAGAACAGATCCTCAAATCGACTCAGGACTAGTTCCTCAAAGAAGCGGGACCGAAAGACTGAAGACGCTGAACCTAAGCCCTCCATGAAAGATCAGAAGTGCTTCAACTGCGGCAAACCAGGACACTTTGCTCGAGACTGCTTCCTGCCTAAGACAAAGGATGTTGACTACTACACCAAAAAGGCACAGCTTCTCAAACAAAAACAATTTGGTGTCGTACTCATGGCAGAACAGGAATCATGGCTCGAGGATACCTCTGAGAGTGAGGACGAAAATCTAGCACTCATGGCAAACGTTGAAACTGACACTGAAGATGAGGCACACAACACTGCAGCCACTCCCTCAATTGATTCGTCTTCTGAAACTGAGGTACACGAATCTTACTCCAATCTACATGAACAATTATGTCTTCTTCAGGATAGACTAACATCTATGTCTAGTGAAACCCAATCATTAAGAAAACTAGAATCTAGGTTAGCAAACAATGAAAAGGTCTTGCGAACCGAACTAGTAGAAAAGGCTAAGTTAAACTCGTTTTTAGAACAAGCTCAGGATACATCCCTCAGACATGAGACTAGGATAAGAGATCTAGAGGAAAAACTTTCCAAAAAGGAAAATGATTTCAAGAAGAGTGAGGAAGAGCGAAATTCAATATCCCAACAATATGAATTTTTATCTAAGGAACGAAATCGTCTATATTCAAAAATTAAAAACCTTGAGGATCTTCTAACAAAAAGAGTACAAACAGATAAAAAGATGCTTATAAATACTGCTAGAGACACGAGATTTTATGATCCCCGTAACGGTATAGGTTTTGTTCCAGACTCCATCCCAATCATAAAGAAGCCCTTACCTCTTTACGATATTAGTTTCCTAGGTTTAAAAATACCTAGTCTGATGCCTTTCACTAGCTCGCCTATCCTTGATAACTTAGAACAGAAAAAGAGAAATCGGGAAGACTGGGCTCAAATTCCACTTGACTACGAGGAACTAAACAAAAGCTCCAGAATTAAGGAAACTTCTCTATCCGATGACTACTTACCTTTATATGCACCCTCTTCAGAAGAAGTAGATCTCCAAAAAACAAGTACCTCTAGTGCATATATCCCTGCAGTTATTAAAGAAATCAGTGATCTGTGCTCGACTCTTGAGCTCGAGAAGATTGCCTCTCAAGTGGAGAAAGACGTACTTCTGACAATCATCTCTTCACTCGGAAAACAAGTCACCAATCCCATAGTTTTATCCCCACCAGTGGGTTCAGCTAAGTCTAAGATAGAAGCATCACTTCACAACGAAATTAAGGGGAAAGAAAAAGCCAAAAGATCCGATCTGCTATTTGAAAACTACGCATCTCCTTCAAATCGCTACTATTCCCACGATGATGCACTTGCCTTAAATTCCCGTTTTCGCTTAGCAAATGCAACCTCGCACAGGAACGACTCACGTTTCTTCACTAAGTCATGCTCGCAAACCCAAGCGGAGAGGACACGAACTAAAGACAAGACAGACCTTCTAGTTGAACTCTCACGCCTGCAAAACATTAACATGACACAAGCCAAAGAACACCAAAATCAAATCGAAATCTTCAAATTCGAAACTACTTAATGAAATTTCGCTTCTTAGAAACCTCAACGATTATTCATCTGAAGTTCATTCTTTTTCCTCTTATGACCTAACCCTAATGCCATGCCAAATTTGACTACAGGCAAGAGAATAACTAAGAAGAAGAAGACGTTGGCCTGGGTCCAGAAATCGAAACCTGAACCAACTCATTTCAAGACTCCCTATCCTACTACCTACGCTTATGATGAATCTACTATTATTCCTTTAAAGAACTCTAAGACACTTGATGGTTCTCGTTTTGATAAATCTATTGCATATAACTTGCATTATTCTACTACTCGATCGTCTGTATCTCCTGCAGGGCACGTCTCAAGTACTCCCATATTCAATCGATCATTGAACAAAAAATCCACATCGCATAAAATTAAACTTATACAGATTTGGGTGCCCAAGCAAAAACATTACCCTACATCCCCTCAACACCCAAAGCAAGGATTGCAACGATGGATTTCTAAACCGTAAGTGCTCCAAAACAACAACTATCCCCAACACTAATCCTGTCACTAGTTCGGCTAAGTCATATACTAAGAAATGGACAGTGCCCATTCTCAAATGGGTACCGAAATGTATCTAATTCCTTTCCTCTTGCAGGTCCATCATGTGTGGTATCTAGATTCAGGTTGCTCCACACACATGACTGGGAACAAAGAACTGTTGAGCAATTACACGAAAAGTATGGCGGAAAAGTACGCTTTGGCAACAACGAGTCTTCCCCAATTCTAGGACGAGGAGATCTAAATCACGGGAATCTGACCATTCAGGACGTCTCATACGTCAAGGGACTAGGACACAACCTTTTCAGCATTGGTCAATTATGCGACAAAGGGCTCGAAATCAACTTCAAAGCACGAAAATGCAGCATCAATGACGGCACGGTAACGATTTACTCCATGGTATTCGAAAAACGAATCTCTATACGATTGACCTTAAAACAACCACCCCGTCCACGAATATCTGCCTACTCTCTAAAGCCTCACATCATCAAAACATTCTATGGCACAATCGTCTATCCCACTTAAATTTTAAAGACATTAATAAACTATCCACTAAGCAACTAGTTACCGGCCTACCAAATCTTTCGTATCAAAAGGAACATCTCTGTAGTGCTTGCGAACTAAGAAAAATGAAAAGAGCATCCCATAAATCCAAACGTAGGTAAATTCTATATATGCATTCCATAGTTAAACTTTTGGCATGCATATCGAAATGAAAAGACTATATACCTACTTTGAAACTAAATGACACATTATAGAAAAGGTTGTTAGTAAAATTTTCTGAGTTTCGACATCACAAAACTTTTTAGTGTACACCAAAAAGTTTTCGACGCTTAAAATCTTCAAAACTTCACCGTATTTTACGAAATACTAAAGCCTTTCGGTACAGATTTTTCAAAACTCAAAAAATTCTCAAATCTACAAAGCACGTCAACGATCATATATCCAACTAGAATAAAATAAAATAAAAAAAATCCATGGACTTAAACGCAAAGTCTTCTACCTCTGTACAAAAGCGAAGTTTCTCTATCGATCAAGAAAGTACTATAAAGAAATTAGAAGCTCGCTGATAAACGTATTTCAATGCGTTTATCATAGTATTTATTTATTTATTTTTTGAAAATTCACTAAAAATAAAAATGAGGTACAGACAGCGTGCATGATATCGCTCATGACGCACCAAGCGGTAATGTAAAACCGGACAAACAGCACAAAGCAGAGGACAACCCAGACAACCTACAAAATCCCTACCGCTGGAACAAAGCCACACAAAAACTAAAAAAATGCAACCAATGATGGCAAAGGTAGGAAGTCAAACAACACCACTCATCAGGCAGGTACAGTATCAACAAGGGTTACCAAGCGATGTGCCACATACGGCGCAATGCACCAATTTGGAGACTAAATTTAGGAGGGATAGTCGTCAATCGGAGTCGGAGTGTAGCGATCACTTCGTCCACAATTCTGTCCGGCGAGCTTTGAGTAGTCTCGCGCCACCTCCTATTTCTTTCCTTCCATATGCGATAAACAATCGCAGCAAGGACATGTCGATTGGCAAGGTTGACCAGGTGCTTCCCTCTCCAGGCATGAGCCGCACGGTCCACATCCCCACGCCAGTTCGTATTAGGCCATTTTAGCCCCACCTTGTTCCTCAGAATCTGCAAGCAATGACGAGAGAACGAACAATGGAAGAATATGTGATTAATATTTTCAATAGTATCATCGTCACAAAGGATACAAGAGGTCGTGTTTGCATGTGCGGCTATCCAAGGTTTGTCACGGGTGGATAGCTTATCAAGGATCGCCATCCAAAGGATGAACTCGTGTTTTGGGACGCTAAGACATCCCCCAAACAGTTGCGGCCACTTTGGGCGTTCCCGGCGAGTCCTAATGCTTTCACGCATAGATGCCACAGAGAACCGACCATTCGCAGCTCCTGTCCAAATAATAGAATCATGGTTAATAGGGCAAATAGGGGGTAAGGAGTGACAGAAATATAAATATCTTGTGGTGGTCTGTCTTGGCCAGTTCCATCCATCGGTAGATATAACGCTGGAAAGTTTGCAGTCGATCGGTAGCCCCATAACAGAAGGTCCGCGGGGATAGGACTCAATAAGCGGCTTTCCATTCATCCAGGGGTCTTGCCAGAGTAGCAAGGAGGCTCCGTCACCAATCTGAAATTGGATAAGAGAGAGAAGGTGTGGTCGAAATTTCAGCAACTTATTCCAGCTCCAAGATGCGCGGGTCGTCGGGTTGATAGACCAGAGAGATTTGGAATTAAGGCGTGTCCGAATAATCCAATCCACCCAGACTGAAGAAGTGTCGCGGTTAGCTACATTCCAGAGGTGTTTCATAAGAAGAGTTTGGTTGTCAACTGCAAGAGATCTGATCCCCAAACCACCCTCAGAGCGAGGAAGGCAAATATCCGCCCAAGCCACCTTAGCGGTCGATCCATTCCAGAGGAAGTTCCTTAGCCGCGACTCAATCGACCGAATGACCCCTTTGGGCAGGGGGAGAACAGTGGCCCAATAGATGTAGAGAGAGGAGAGAACAGACCGGATAAGCTGCACTCTTCCGGCATAAGATAGTGATCTATTTGTCCAGGATCCTATCCGCTTCTCGACTTTGCTAAGGAGGGGGGTGCAATCCTTGATAGTAAGGCGAGCAGTGATGAGGGGAACACCCAAGTAACGAACAGGAAGAGTACCCTGAGAGAAGCCCGTGATTGTACCAATGTAGGTGGATTGGGCATCCGCCTTTTTTGACAAGAAGAACTCGCTTTTGAGAGGATTGGCCGCAAGTCCAGAAAGAACAGCAAAGTCTTGGAGCCCATCCATAAGAAGCTTGATCGAGTGGTTATCCGCGTGGCTAAATATAAGAACGTCATCGGCAAAGGTGATCATGAATAGCTTGGTCTTTGCACAACGCCAATGGAACTGGAACTTCTCATCATTGTGAATTTTTTGGTAGAGAATACCATACAGGACTTCCATAACCAAAGTGAAGATGTAAGGAGAAATGGGGTCCCCTTGTCTAAGTCCACGCCGACCTTCAAAAAGGCCTTCAGCTCTGCCATTAATATTGATCGAGAATCGCGTCGTGGTCAGGCAGCTTCGAATCCATGAGATGAAGAGTGGATGAAAATTCATCGCGTGCAGTGTTGCAATAATGAAATCCCATTCTACCCTGTCGTAGGCCTTTGCAAGGTCCACTTTGAACATTGCTCGAGCTGGGAGGCTTTTGTTATTGTAGCCATGGCAAAGTTCCTGCGCAAGGAGAATATTATCGCTGATGGAGCGCCCTGGAATGAAGGCCGTCTGAGAGTAATGGACCAGGCTAGTCAAGCTGCTCTTAAAGCGGTTCGCAAGGATTTTGGAGATGACTTTATACAGGACATTGCAGCACGAAATTGGTTTGAAGTCAGATGCACGACGAGGATGATCTATCTTGGGAATGAGAGATATGGTCGTAGTATTCAGTTCCTTTAAGAGTCTCCCCGAGCTGAAAAAGTCTTTAACAGCATCCACAATCTCGTTGCCAATAATATGCCAAGTCGCCTTAAAGAAGGCAGCCGAGAAGCCGTCGGGGCCAGGAGCTTTATTATCTTCTATCGAGAACAACGCATCCCGAACTTCGGTATCATTCACGGGGCAGATCATTGTCGCGGCCTCGGAATCAGAGATCTTACGAGTTATGTGTTATCATAGTATTTATTTGGGGTATAATAGAGCTCTAGCAATCATTTTATACATTTATTCGCCATATTTACACTTATTCTTATGTTGAAGGAGCTTAGGACGAGTTTCGGGCGAAACGGAGCAAAAATGAGGCAAAACGGTGCAAAAATGAAGAACACTGCCAGGTGTCACCGGCTGTGACACCCCATGCACTTGGCCGTGACACCCACCAGAGGCCGAACATGAGACACTGCCCATGGTCACGGCCGTGACATCCCTTGACCCAGGCCGTGACACTCGGCAGAGAGTCAGGACGAAGCCACTGCCCATGGTCACGGCCGTGACAGCCCTCGCACCAGACCGTGACATACGGCAGAGAGGTCGACTTAAGATGGTCACGGCCCTGACACCTATTGCACATGACTGTGACACTGGGCAGTGAGCATAGCAAGTTGAGTCGGCCATGGTCACGGCCGTGACCGTTACGGGAATCGCTATAAAAAGCCCAAATTCGACCCAGAAAGGGCACAACTTACCAGAGATCAAATCCAAACCATCCAGAGACGAAATTAGGGCGAAAAGAACAGAGAAACACGTCCCGGAGCGCACGAGACGAATCAACGTCGAATTCTACGCAAAGTTGGACGAAGAACGAAGATCTCCTCGCGCGATCATCGCAGATCATCCGTATATCAAGATAATGAGTTCTTCACCTTTGTTTCATATTTCTTTCATTATTTTCTCGTCTATTATGCGTAGCTATTCCCCTTTGTGTTTGGAATTAGATGAACGCTAGGATATTTTGCAGTTAAGACTTATAATTATCGTGACTATGTGCTTGACTATTTATCGTTCTATGAAATTGTTTCGTTGCTTTAATATGTCTATGTGTTAAAGTGATCGTGTGGAAAAACGTTTAGGGCGACAGCTAAATAACGTTTAGGCCGTTCATAGAAGATAGGATTCGAGTATAGGGCGAAAGCAAATACTCGATCCTCGCCGATAGTAATTACTAAATTTTAGATCCCCGCGAGCGTTTAGGGCGACAGCAAATTCGCGAGCGGGTAGGAAATTACTGCGATTTAGTCTTAGTCACTTAGGAGCGATTTTATTGTCTTAGCCGATAATACCTAGCGGGATTCGAATCCCGAGCACATCTTTAACATCTGAAAACTCTCGTATTAGTTAGTCGCGTTCTTTGAATTTCTGGTTGATTTAGGAGCGGTCTGCTAGGTTAAGCCGTAAAACAATTTGCGTATTTTATTTAGGCTAAATATCTAGTCGATAGGTCACTACTAGTACTTGATTTATTCCTTGTGTTCGATACTCGTTTACTCACTTTACTGCACTGCAAACGATAGGTCCACTGCCTATCGCCAAGGTTCTGAAACCAGGTTTTCGAACCGGACCAGAAATTTTAGTGGTTTAAGGTTTAGTGGTTTAACTGTTATAGAACCGGAAACAAACCGGAGTAAAATCGGTATATAATAAATAGATATTTTATATATGAGTTAATCAAATAATATGAAAAATTACATGTTTTTATGAATTTTTTTCAAACTATAATTATATAAATTAAGGAGTAAAATTAAATAAAAGTAAATTGCGTGGGTTGTTATAAATTAATCGTATGCCAAGTGTTAAATCTATTAGTTGGGCTTAAATTTGAATAAAAATAAAATAGTGAGCTAATAGGTTAATTATAAAATATAAAAATTAGGGTGTTGGGTGGATTCGAACCCAAGCTCACTAAGTAAAATACCCACAACTTAACCACTAGACCAAACTAATTTATTAGTTTTTCTATTTTGTATAATTTATTTAAACCAAAAATTTTTTATTTATTTTGAAAATTTAAAAAAGACCGGACCGGAACCGGACCGGATTTTTGACCGGTCCAGTCAGAACCGGCCGGAACCGGCCGGTCCGGTCCGGTCGTGACAACCTTGCCTATCGCACGTCGGTGATAGTAATTAGGTATACGTTTTATTTTATCACTTGTCGCACTTTTCATTCACACACCACGTGTCGATCACTCGCTTAGAGAATAACCATAATTGTCTCCTAGTCAGGTTAAGTGAAAAAGCATCTCTCAATTGCATGCTTGAAGCAACGCAAATGAGAGTCGATGATCGTGATAAAGAAATAGAAAGACTGAAAGCGAAATTAGTGAGTTAACTACTAGTTTGAAAAAGAGCGAAGACGAGAGACTCACTAAGACTTGTCAATATAACTTCATGTATAGTGAGCGTAGCGAGTTATACTCTAAAATTAAGAGTTTAGAGGACATTCTAACAAAAAAAGGGCAAGCGGATCAAAATTCCTCTAAGAACCTAGCGTCAAACGGGAAAAATATTTTACATTCTAACAAACCTGCTTCTTGTTGGGAAATTCCAGAGGTTGCTAATAAAATTTCCAAATTGAACGCAACTTTGGAATCAGAAAGAGTAGGTTTTCAAGCGGAAAAGCAAAAACTTTTAGAGGAGATTTCAAACCTTAAAAATTTCCCGCCCTTACCTGACCCAAATAATCCGTCTATAGAAATATCATTGTCTAAGCAGGATAAGGGAACTCAAATTGACGCTTTTGTTCCTAAAATTAAAACAGAGAAAACTTTTACTATTAATTCTAAGTCATTTTTTACTGAAGCTGAAACTTTGAGTAAAAGCAAAGCCCTTAAAATTGCTAAAGGAACAAATAAAGATTAGGAAGCAGAAAGGAAAATCAATATTATCTCCCAAAATTAAAGTCGAAAATGTTCAAGATTTTTCATCTCCTATCTATATTAAAAAGGAAGCTTATAAAGAAGAAGTTCCAAGCTCAAGCAAGCGAACTTCTCAAGCCACAAACATCTCATTCTTTAAAGAATGATAGATGTGGAATTGCTTTCCCATCCAAAAATGTTAATCATTCTAGTAAGCAAAATTTCACTAAAAATCATCATTTTGATGTGAATCGTGTGAACACTTCACGTAGGAAAAAATTTCATGTACTAACAATGCCTATAATTCTATATGTTCTTACGCCTTCCTGAAATATTCGGTCCATGTTAAGTCTGAGAAACATCTTATGCGACTGGCTTCGGAGAAAATTTTTAAATCTTCTTCGAATAGCACGTTCACATGTGCTGAAATGTCATACCCGTGTCAAATTAGTCCTAAATGGGTACCTAAAGCTACATTAACGGATTATTTAGGACAAGATTTGACATCTTATGTGCTTAACTCGTTTTCTGCTAATAAGGGAGGACCCATTCAAAAATGGGTACCAAAGTCCCGATAATGCTTTGCAGATATCCCAGCATGAGTAGGTACTAAGAGAGCTGCTCCACACTCATGACTGGTATGCGACGAGGGTAGCCAAACATCCCAGCGTGTATGCCATCTCGGGTTGCTCCACAGACACGACTGGCTAGCGATGCGAGCAACCAAACGAGGGTACATCATGCATGCTTAAAAGAACTTTAAATTTTAAATTTTAGCATGCATATACTGAAATGACTAAAAACCCTCCCATAGGTACATTATAGTTATGCATGCTTCAAAAAGACATTAAATTCCAAATTTTCGCATGCATACATGAGCATAAATGCATTAAATACCATGATACAAGTATATTATTATTATGCATACATCTTAAAGAAGTTTAGAGCTTAAACATTCAAGTGTGCATATAAGCTGAATCGTCGGAAATACCTATTTTAACTGAGAGCTATAAAATGGAGAAAGGTGCATTTTAATATGCTCAATTTTAAAGAAAATTATGTGTTTATCCGATTTGAAAAGAAATACACGATATTTTCATCACGATCATTTTCTTTGGGGAGAAGAGCTACTGTCAGGAGCTGAAACTTCATATTTTAATTTCATGCATTTACATACATTTATGCATCCATATGGAAAAGTACAAATATTCAATTAAGGAATTAGGGGCTGTTAGTATGAAAATAAATCGTTCAAAGTAAATAACGATATATATGTCTAAGATAGAAGAGGAATTGTTTGAATTAGATCTTTGAAAGTTAAGATTTTTGAAACAGATATATGTTGCGAGAATTAAATTATCGCAGAATTTAGATCTCAAATGTACTAAATTTGAGAATTTTAATTTGCGAATAGATGATATTAGGGAAATTTGAAGTATGAATTGAAAAGATTTTCTAAAGAAGGTAAGTAGTAAAGATGATATAGCTAAAAGAATCTTTGGAGAACCAGTAAGTTTCCGTAACCTTAATATCGAAATTAATATAAGGTGGAAAATAAAGTTTCGATCTATAAGATATTCTCAAGGCTGTTAGTGGAAAAAATTAATATAATTAAATACAAGTTTGACAAAGTTTTCAATATTAAAGGGATAACTATCAACATTTCTTAGCCAAAAAGGAGATCAACGTCATTCCCACCTTCCCCAATATTTAATACTTATCCCAACTAATCCTTATGAAGACACATACACGAAGTAAAAGAGAAGTATAGGGAAAAAGGGCAGAGAAACATTTCGACTAAGAACGAACACGGAAGCTATTCTCCAAGGTAAAGGAAATGATATCTTCATATACATATATACACATATAGATGTATCCTAGGGAGTTATATAACGTTAAGTAAACAATTGGGGTTCAAAGAATAAGTTTTCAGATAAGGATTAAATCAGTTATAGATTTATTAGTAATATATTATTAGGATTTGAGTTATGTTGGTATGAAGAAGTTTCGATGCTGATAGTTATTGAGAAGTTTTTACGAAGCCTTAGACCTATTAAATTGTTTCAGAGTATAGAAAGGGGGGAATATGTATATGCTATTGGAATAACTTTTGATGTTAGATCATATTAGGGTTTGGCAAAAGTCGAAACTTGAAAGAAAATATGGCTAAACAAATTTCAGTATTTTGGGGATAGATAGTGTCCGATAGATATTCATAGTATCTTAAAGGTGTTCCTGAGGGTACGACATTTCTGGGTTGGATTAATTTGCGAAGAAGGTATTGATTTGAATTTCGATAATTCTGGAGTATGATGTCGAGTGTGTTGTCGATATATAATGTCGAGAAGCTATGGTGAATATCGAAATCTAGGAAAACTTGAATCACATGTCGACAACTTATGTAAATCAGAAATTAAATGTCGAGATTAATAGGAATATGGAAGATAGATGTCGACATACTATCTCGAAATCAATTAGACAAATCTCGAAATGATATTCCAAGACATGTCGACATTTAGCAATGAAAATCTCGAGAGAAGATTTCGAAAGGGTCAGGGAAAAACACGAAGACTTAAAACACATTATAGTAAAGTTATATTATTAAAACTGAAATGTCGAAACATATAAGTTCTTACAACTTTGATTGGTTAGCAATCCAAAAGTAAATACACGGAATAGCAAGATTATTGTTAACAATAATTAAATTCAAGGAAGATGCACGTGTAATGCATTTAGAATGGTAATAGGTATGAATAATAATATAATCCAATGTTTAATAGAAGCGGATAAGTATTGACAAAAGGTACACTGACGTCATTTGATTATAGTAACACATAAGAATAAGTGATAAAGGAATAATTAATATAATGGGTAAATTTAGAAAATTAAGAACTAAGGGAACGAGAGCTACTAATTCACATCACCCACACACTAACGAAATCAGAATTGAGAGAAGGAAGAGAAGTTCTCACAGTTAACGAAAGCTAATAAGGGTATGGATTATTGTTATGATTTTTATGTTGCTAATTAGGGTTAACATGTTTAAGTTGCTAATACACCCGAAAATATGTATTTGCTCATGATGCGTTTAAGTTCGATTGCTCAGATATTTGAAGTTTATAAAAGTTCTTGATGTTCTTGATAAATTATAGGTTTGATCGAAGTTTATAGGATTGTTGGGGGAAAATAGTGTTTGTGTGAGATAGTCGATTAGATAAATCTCGAGGTATAAATCTCGAGATGAATCAGATAAATTTCGACATATGATATCAGAATAAACTAAGAAAAATCTCGACATATGATATTAACTTATGATATCGAGGTTTAGAAATTCATTCAAAGAAAATGTCGAGTTATAATGTTGAAAGGAAAGGATAGATCTCGAGATGAATTGGTATTTGTTAGATAAATGTCGAGATGAATTGGTATTGGTTAGATAAATGTCGAGATGAATTGATATTTGTTAGATAGAATGACGAGATGTGAACTTGATAGCAAATTAAAGATTTCGACATTTTCCTCAACTGATGACTCGAGATTGTTTAATGAAAGGTTCCAACATTTTCCAAAGTGAGATCTCGAGTGAAATCAGGAAGAATTCGAGATATAATGTCGAATAAGATATCGAGATAAATTATTCAGATAGGTCTCGAGTTATAACTTAATTAGATCAAGGATGTCGAATGGTGTTATGATATCGAAATTCATTAAACTAGAATAAAATGTCGAGTCATGATATCAAATATGATGTCGAGTTAGGTTATAATATCGAGACATGTATTGTATCTTGAAAATGTCGACATGTTATATATTAAAGATTTCGACATATTACACTATAAGTTCTCGACATACACTATTAAGATTTCAATGAGTATAAATCGAGCTAAGATATGGAGCTGTAAGGTCAAGCTATGATTCGAAATCCTATTGTATAAATTAAATTTAAATAATCGAACATGGTCCAAGATAAAATTAGATAAGAATGTTTGTTACTAATTAGTTGAAATAAAAAGAATTATGATACAAATATAAGGATTTCCAATATCACATAAAATATTCAATATTAGGGTTTTGATATAAAATAAGTTAGGATTTCTGTTAAAGCCTACGGAAAAGAACGATCATGCATAATAAAGCATGCACATCACGCACGCATATCATTATAGGAATTTCGTATTTACGGATAAATAATTGTATAGGTCAGGAGTCCGATCAGGGCAAGGACAAAGTCGATTAAGCGAACGAAGAAAATAGGCGAAACCTGTGAGTATGATATGCAACATGTGTTCCGTTTTATGTGTTTATGTGCTTATACGCTTTATATGAATTTATTGATTTATAATTCTATGATATACGTGTTGTATGGATTGACTGGGCTTATACGCCGTAATGTGCTCCTATGTGACAAAGGTGATTTGATAGATTTATACGATATCTGAGACAAGGATATGAGCATAGCATTTGCATACACGTAATAATGAACAGAGAAACCGTTATGACTGCTATGACATCGGACGATATGGATGGTATGATACGGATGCTACGGCATATATCCCTACAAATTGGGGGATTTTACAGAGTCCTGTACAGGCAATACGTATCCCTACAAATCGGGGGATTACGACATGGTTACAGAGTCCCATGTATGGGCGCCGACGGGCCTACGGTACGAGTCTAGCTAGTCGATAACGGGAGTATCAAAGAAAATGATCATATAGAATTGCATTGACTTATAGGTCATATGAATGGATATGTGGACTATGGTTACGTGACGGAAATTCGTGCTTGAATAAGTGACGATGATGTGAAAGAATATATGATTGCATGGATTTCACGTTTGATCTACGGATCTGATATGGACAATGATATGTGATGGATGTATATTGCAAATGATCTACGGATCTTATGGCAAATGGCTATATGAACGAGCATGATGGGCATATGAATAGGATGTTACGACAGTTATGGGAAACAAATTGATTTATGATTTCAGTTTCATTATTATATGTTATGGAATAACATGTTGCGATCATACTCTGAATAGTTGTTTCACAGTGATGTAGATATCTAACAGACGACTTAGAACGCATCTGCATACAAAGGCATGGATTCAAGGTTGGCCGACTACATTCTCATCCTACTCCCCACAGCTCATAGTTGCATAGAGTTTAAGAAATATTGGTGAGATTTTCTAAATGATGTTAAAATAATTATGTTGCACATATATGTGCGTTATGAGTGAAATGAAATAGACAGATGTACGCCTCCGTTTATATTCAAAGGGAATGGTTATGAAAGGAAAGGAAAGAAAAGAAAAGCGAGAAAAAAAATTTTATGGGAAAAATGTAATAGCTGCACGGAAAAAGGAAACGGGGCGCTACATGTAGTGGTATCAGAGCCAGGGCTTTAGGTTCTGTAGACAATGACATAGTATGTGTATGTTATATTTGCCTTAGACTCTTTTTGCGTATTAAGGCAGAAGGGTAGTAAAGTAAAGTGATGCATATAGAACATAATAAACTTATGATAGGGGGAGGAGGAAGACCGGCCGTACCTAAATCACATTCATCTCATATGCATAAGTAAAAGAGCATGGAAAACCCTGACAATTCCCCGTAAACTATGATATGGTAAGTTGAGAAGATGGGTACTGTGGACCTGACGGGTACAAGAGATTTTGCAGAAACAGAAACATGACAGGAAAGAATAGAAAAGATGTTTATCATGTTACATTGTACTCCAGAAGAAAGATTTGATTATGTAGTCTCACTCTTATAGGGGTAGGTATATGAATGATGGGAAAACAGTTTCAGATAGTATAGTATAACCCCAGGATGATTTAGAAGGATTTCTTAAGAGAATTTGATGATACTTATATGCTAGAGGTTTATAAAGAGAAAAAAAAAAAAAGAAGAAGAAATTTTTAGAGCTGAGATAGGAAGTAGGTTTATAGGCAAATGTGAAGTGTTATCTAATATGGTTAACTATGGACGGGGATAAATGATGAATAATTGAGGCAGGATTTTATTATGTGATTTGAAGTCGTATCATGCCAGCAGATATAAAGTCATATGGAAATTAAAGAACAATTATTCATGTCGGATGATTGGAGATGGAGTTTAGGAATTTTCAGAATGGAGAAAGGAAGCAAGTCGAAGTATCGTCTGATAGAAAAAGTGAAAAAAAAAAGTGTATAATGAGTTTTGGCGACAATTATACAAGGAGGTTCTGTAAAGAATAGTATAGGTAAGAAATGAGGTTTTTGATCGATTTTCGCCGAGTAGTTATAGTAAATACAGTACACCTGAAGTGTAAAGTTAATAGTGACGGATTAGAGATTGAAGCAACCTATCGGTCATTTCCTTAATAGACTTCGACGTAATATTAGATATGGAATGGCTATACCGATGTTTAGCAAAACTTGACTGTTTTAACTAGAAAATTGAATTATCTCCTTTGGATTAATCACATATGATCTTCCAAGGAGAAAAGGGCGTACGAATAGCATATCGGATATTAAGTTTAGAAGTACTCAGGATGATAAGTAAGGATGAGAAGGATATCTGACTTACGTTATATGAGTACGCAATCATATGGAATAAAGGTAGAAGATATTCCAGAAATTAGCAAATATTTCGTATTCTTCTTAAGGATTGCATGGATTACCACATCATTGACTTCGACTAGGCATGGCGCCGATCGAATTTAGTAAGCTTAAGGTACAGCTCAAGAAATTATTGGACATGTTTTATATGACTGAATGTATCGTATTGGGGGACGCCTCTTCCTTTTATTAAAAAAAAAAGGATGATACACTCAGGTTATGTAATGACTGTCGGCAGTAAACAAGGTGAAGGTGAAAAATAAATACGCTACCTTGGATCGATAATTTTTTTTTCGATCAACTGCAAGGTTCTAAAGTATTTTTCAAGATTGACTTAAGGTTGGGACACCATCAACTAAAGATTGTAGACGGTGACATTCCATAAACTATTTTGGAACAAGTTATGAGCATCTAATTATGCCATGGAATTAAAGAATACCCCTGCAATTTTTTATGACGTTGATGAGTAATGTTTTTCCAACTTTATATAGACCAGTTCGTGATCGTCTTTATTGACGACATGCTGGTGTATTTTTAAGTCAAAAAGAAGAATGTGAGCGACATTAGAAGAATGTCAAAGAAGTTCGAAGAACTAAAGGAATGATTAACTACGGCTTCGGTGTAACTAATTTATTGAACACCGAAAGTTTCGTAACTTATAATAGTGCATGGTATCAGGATTAAGATGTGTATTGGTGCAGCATGGAAAAGTATTGCCGTATTTGCCTCGACAGTTAAATTGTAAAAGACGTCTTACCTGACTTATGATCTGGAATTAATTGCCGTAGGGTTCGCATTAAAGATATGACGACACTACCTATAGAATGCAATATTCCAGATATTCATGGATCACAACAATATGAAGTATTTGTTGAGCCAACATGAACTAAATACGAGACAGAAACGTGGAAATGGAGCGCTAGAGGATCATTATAGAGAGACGGACTTTATTATAGACATCTGAATCGAAAATTATATGATTTTGGGAGAGTTAATAGGAAACGATCGGAATTAGGTTATATTTTAGTACGGCGTTTCATCCACAAACTGACGGTCAGTCAGAAAGAACGATACAGATATTGGAGGATATGCTTCGAGCATGCGTAATTGAGTTCAAAGGCTCATGGGATGATTATATAGCACTAATGGAATTTTCTTATAATAATCAGTACCACTCAAGTATCGGAATGGCACCATACGTAGCTCTGTATGGCCGGAAATGTTGTAACCCAATTTGTTGGGACATGGAAGGAGAACAGGTATTGGACGGACCGGATTTGATACAAGATACAACGGAAAAGATTAAAATAGTCAAAAGTCGACTGAAAGCGGCCCAAGATAGACAGAAAGCTATGTAGACCAACATAGACGAGAAATGGAATATGAAGTTGGAGAAAAGTATTTTTGCGAGTATCCCCGTGGAAAAGAGTCCTACGATTTGGAAAGAAACGAAAATTGAGCCCACGTTATATTGGGCCATATGAGATACTTGAGAAGATTGGGCCGTTAGCATACCGATTGGCACAACCACCTGAATTATCACAGATACACGTCTTCCATGTCAGTATGCTACAACGATATAGATCAGATCCTTCTCACATTTTGCGTGACGAACCAATAAACGTTTCTGAGGATCTTAATTATGTAGAAGAACCGGCAGAAGTCCTGGAATATGCTGACAAGCAGTTACGAAATAAGACTATTCTGATGATAAAAGTAAGATGGAAGAATTATTCAGCTCGTGACTATATGGGAAACCGTAAGAAGTATAAAGACCCAGTACCCATGGTTATTGATCGAAACAGGTACGAAATTTCGAGGTCGAAATTTTTTTTAGGGGGGGAGAATTGTCAGGAGCTGAAACTTCATATTTTAATTTCATGCATTTACATACATTTATGCATCCATATGGAAAGTACAAATATTCAATTAAGGAATTAGGGGCTGTTAGTATGAAAATAAATCGTTCAAAGTAAATAACGATATATATGTCTAAGATAGAAGAGGAATTGTTTGAATTAGATCTTTGAAAGTTAAGATTTTTGAAACAGATATATGTTGCGAGAATTAAATTATCGCAGAATTTAGATCTCAAATGTACTAAATTTGAGAATTTTAATTTGCGAATAGATGATATTAGGGAAATTTGAAGTATGAATTGAAAAGATTTTCTAAAGAAGGTAAGTAGTAAAGATGATATAGCTAAAAGAATCTTTGGAGAACCAGTAAGTTTCCGTAACCTTAATATCGAAATTAATATAAGGTGGAAAATAAAGTTTCGATCTATAAGATATTCTCAAGGCTGTTAGTGGAAAAAATTAATATAATTAAATACAAGTTTGACAAAGTTTTCAATATTAAAGGGATAACTATCAACATTTCTTAGCCAAAAAGGAGATCAACGTCATTCCCACCTTCCCCAATATTTAATACTTATCCCAACTAATCCTTATGAAGACACATACACGAAGTAAAAGAGAAGTATAGGGAAAAAGGGCAGAGAAACATTTCGACTAAGAACGAACACGGAAAAGCTATTCTCCAAGGTAAAGGAAATGATATCTTCATATATATATTTACATATATACACATATAGATGTATCCTAGGGAGTTATATAACGTTAAGTAAACAATTGGGGTTCAAAGAATAAGTTTTCAGATAAGGATTAAATCAGTTATAGATTTATTAGTAATATATTATTAGGATTTGAGTTATGTTGGTATGAAGAAGTTTCGATGCTGATAGTTATTGAGAAGTTTTTACGAAGCCTTAGACCTATTAAATTGTTTCAGAGTATAGAAAGGGGGGAATATGTATATGCTACTGGAATAACTTTTGATGTTAGATCATATTAGGGTTTGGCAAAAGTCGAAACTTGAAAGAAAATATGGCTAAACGAATTTCAGTATTTTGGGGATAGATAGTGTCCGATAGATATTCATAGTATCTTAAAGGTGTTCCTGAGGGTACGACATTTCTGGGTTGGATTAATTTGCGAAGAAGGTATTGATTTGAATTTCGATAATTCTGGAGTATGATGTCGAGTGTGTTGTCGATATATAATGTCGAGAAGCTATGGTGAATATCGAAATCTAGGAAAACTTGAATCACATGTCGACAACTTATGTAAATCAGAAATTAAATGTCGAGATTAATAGGAATATGGAAGATAGATGTCGACATACTATCTCGAAATCAATTAGACAAATCTCGAAATGATATTCCAAGACATGTCGACATTTAGCAATGAAAATCTCGAGAGAAGATTTCGAAAGGGTCAGGGAAAAACACGAAGACTTAAAACACATTATAGTAAAGTTATATTATTAAAACTGAAATGTCGAAACATATAAGTTCTTACAACTTTGATTGGTTAGCAATCCAAAAGTAAATACACGGAATAGCAAGATTATTGTTAACAATAATTAAATTCAAGGAAGATACACGTGTAATGCATTTAGAATGGTAATAGGTATGAATAATAATATAATCCAATGTTTAATAGAAGCAGATAAGTATTGACAAAAGGTACACTGACGTCATTTGATTATAGTAACACATAAGAATAAGTGATAAAGGAATAATTAATATAATGGGTAAATTTAGAAAATTAAGAACTAAGGGAACGAGAGCTACTAATTCACATCACCCACACACTAACGAAATCAGAATTGAGAGAAGGAAGAGAAGTTCTCACAGTTAACGAAAGCTAATAAGGGTATGGATTATTGTTATGATTTTTATGTTGCTAATTAGGGTTAACATGTTTAAGTTGCTAATACACCCGAAAATATGTATTTGCTCATGATGCGTTTAAGTTCGATTGCTCAGATATTTGAAGTTTATAAAAGTTCTTGATGTTCTTGATAAATTATAGGTTTGATCGAAGTTTATAGGATTGTTGGGGGAAAATAGTGTTTGTGTGAGATAGTCGATTAGATAAATCTCGAGGTATAAATCTCGAGATGAATCAGATAAATTTCGACATATGATATCAGAATAAACTAAGAAACCCTAATCGCATAACAAATATATAAATTCTTATGGTTTGAATCAATTTCGAAATATGAGGAGTTAAATAAAAGTAATGGTACTACAAGATACAAGATTGGGCCATAATTAATTCAATAAATTCGAAATTAAAGCCCTCAAGCCCATAAATATATGTATATATATAAATAAATAAATAAAATAAAATAAGATAACTATGAGATTTCTTAAATCCTAAGGTAAGAACCGTTAAGTTACCAAGATGTCTAATCAATGTCAACTTTCGAAAATTATATTTCATTGTATATCCTTACCTTGTGACTTAAAAACAAACATTAATACAAACAAAGAGGAGCAAGAAAACGGAAGAAGCTCAATTACATTCAACAACTCGAAACCCTAACTAAGGTAAATTCTTGAACTTAATATATACTTAGGCCATTTCAACAGTGATAAACGAATTTCATGACTAGGTAATGACTATAGCTTCATGGGATATCATATCTAGAAGACTTGGAATCTCTGAAATTTAGTATACGGTCATGAATATTTGGTTAAAGAGAGAGATGAGCTTTAACAATCTTTGGTTTTCTGTTCTTTTGAAACATAAGTAGTAGGACGTATCTTTTCTGGAAGTAGGATGACTTTTGCAAGGTAATTATATTAGTAAGTTAGTTTAGAAAACCCTAATTCTTTAAAATCGACTCATATTTGGTAAGCACCTAACGTGATGAAGTATTTACTGTGATGGATTTTGATATGTGATGGATTCGTGAGAATTAGATGTCGATACAGGATTGTATATGAATTAAAAGAAGATGTCGAAAGATATGTAATAGGAAGAATTCATTCAAGCTCGACATTTTGTATGTCTCGACATTTTAAGCTCGATATTTTTATGTGCCTCGACATCTTGAGCTCGACAAAGAAATATATCCGACATCTTAATAAATCTTGACAATAGACAAATAAGATCTCGGCACACTTAATAGTTCGATATGATTATATAAGTTTTTGTCTTTATCTTAAATAAGTTTTGAGTTGTCGAATGAAAGAATGTCGACATGTACCATGGTCTCGACATTTTGAGGTACAAAGCAGATAGGTTTCAAGATGTTTAAATAGCTCTCGACATTACTAAGAATGAACTCGACATTCTGTGGAAAAGATTTCGACAAAGTTTAAATATTACGATACTTAACATAATTTCAGTAGTTTAAAAGTATTCTACACATAATAAATTTTTGGTATTTTAGGATTGGCTATTTCTAGGGTTTTGAATATTTTAAGGTTTATTTATTTTTAGGAATTTCATTATTTTTAGGTTTTCATAAATTTTATGGTTTTTATGAATTTTAGGGTTTTAATAATTTTAGGTTTTCGAGAACTAGCACATATACTAATAATATTTATTTATTTAGAGGTTCGACATTTACGGATTCCACCACATCCTTTGATTGACTATAGCAGGAGGGCAGGTAGGTGAATCATTCATCTACGACACGTAAACGCTTATCTGCGACTATGTGATTACGTGACTTATGTGACTTACGTGTTTTACGTATATTTTATGTGACATCACGTTTCATGTGTATCACGTATATGCATGACATCGCACGACATTGTGAGGGATAATGACCACATCAGTGGTGACACCTTAAGACTTAAGGTGTCGATTGAGCGGGGTAGATGTGCCGATTTTGGCAGTCAGACTCGTAGCGGAGTTGAGGTTGGACTCGCGGGGCACCTGACGGGAGACAGACGTGAGCGATCTGTCTACTCGGGCGTGAGCGACCCGAGGTGCAAACCGTCGGATGAGTTGTGTAGCGGAAGGGGCGACCTGATAGGAGGACGTTGACGTGATCGATCAGCGCACTATCGGCGTGGGCACCGCTAGTCTGGCGTTAGCGACCAGACGATATATTTTATTTTATTGCGCGCGAGGTGCTGAGTCCAGCCTAGGGCCCTGATATTGAGATACGATAGAATTATGGAAACGAGCGTGCATTATATCATGTTGTGAGAATTGGGATTGGGAATGAGTGCACGCTGCATTGGATTTTATTCACCTACTGGGCAATAGCTCAGTGTTTACGTGTTGTAGGTACCGAGTCTGACGCTGACACGCGTCAAGACTGAGGCGGTTGGTGGCGGTGCTCCATGGACTTTTGAGGGCGGGGCGGTACATGGATGAAGACCTGTGGAGCGGCGATAGGGTTTTTGACCTTTTGACATTTTGGGGCTTCGGCCCATTGTACAGATACTATTATGTAAAATAATATTTTGTGGTATTATGATATCTTTTAGGAAAAAGTTTTAATCAGACGGGCCTTCCGCGGCTTACGTTGCGGAAATCCGCCAATAATCCTTGTTAGAGAAGTAGGGTCGTCACAGGTGGTATCAGAGCTTAGGATATAGATTCTGAAGACTGTCCATGTACTGCCGCTCAAAAGCCTGGAGAACCAGCCTGGCCTGTAAGTTTAATATTTGATTTTATTATTACGTGTTATTTGATATGTACTTTATGCGAATAATTGTAGAAATAGATAAAAATGCCGAAAGGACGTCGGGATATAGGCAGTTCCAGTCGTAGAGCGGGGTCTGAATCTCCACCGAATGACGACCGCTCTACTATCCATCAATTGACCGATCTGATCCGACGACAGTCGGATCAAATCAACGACTTGATCCATCACCGAAGCTCATCGGAACATTCCCCGCAACCTGAGCGAGTAGAATTAATCGGGGAACGATTTCGAAAGCTAAACCCCCCAATATTTACGGAAGCCACCAATCCTGCGGTGGCTGAAGATTGGATGGGCACCATAGAAGATATGTTTATCTATAGTCGAGTACCTGACAACGAAAAGGTTCTTTGTGCCGTTTCCCTTTTCCGAGAAAATGCGCATTATTGGTGGAACACCGTAAAGGTGTTGGAGAGCCCAATGACAATGACTTGGGAAAGGTTTAGGGAGCTCTTCTTCAACAAATACTTTACGGCACATGATCAAGAACAAAGGATGTACGAGTTCATGAGCTTGAAGCAAGGGAGCATGCCGGTGGCGGAGTACATCCGCCGATTTGAAGAATTATCTCGATTTGCTCCGCAGTTAGTGGCGACTAATTCGTTGAAAGTGACCAGGTTCATCAAGGGACTTAAACCCGAAATCTATCGGGATTTAAGTATTGCAGGTGCACGCCAACTAGAGTTTATGCAAGTAACGGAACGTGCTCTAATCGCGGAACAAGCAGAGTCGGTCGTGGTAGAAGCCCAGGAAGCGAAAAAGAGGAGAGAGGCTCAACAGGGAAGCGGGGGAGATAAGAAACGCCAATTCGTCGGCAAGGGTCCTAATACCCAATGGAACCGTCAGGGCCAACAAAACTGGCGGCCGAGACCAATGCAGGGACCGATCAATATCTCCAACCGACCTCAAAATGTTGCGCCCCAGTGTCGACAATGCGGGCGCTACCATTTCGGGGCCTGCTTCGGAGCAAGACAGGTTCCGCAGTGCTTCCTGTGCGGAAAGGTCGGTCATTTTGCTAGAGCTTGTACGGAGAATTTACCCCTAGTACGGAACCCGGCCCAACCGCCAACTCGACCTCCACCCGTTCCCGCGCGAGTTTTTACTTTGACAAATGAGGAGGCCGAGATGAACCCTTCTGTTGTAACGGGTACGTTAACTATCTATAGCGTGCCCACTTCTGTGCTTATTGATTCTGGAGCCACACATTCATTTGTGTCGGCTAAGTACGTGGCGAAGGTAGGAATATCCCCTACCTCCTCCGAATGCAACTATGTGGTTACTCTACCACATGGGGATCCGACGCATACCAACCAAGTACTGAAAGGATGCGCCGTAATTCTCGAGGGTAGGAACTTGAGCGTCGACCTGATTGTAATCCCGATGAACGACTACGATGTCATCTTCGGAATGGATTGGCTTTCAAGATATGGAGCCATCATAGATTGCAACAAGAAGGTCGTTAAATTCCAGCTGCCCGAAGAAGAAGCATTCACTTTTTCGGGTAAAGCAGATAAGAATAGTATTTCAAGAATATCAGCTCTAAAGGCTCAACGACTCTTGAGGTCAGGTTGTGAGTCTTATCTCGTGTATGCGGTAAAGGCAGAGGAGCTACCTCAGCCTGAACTAAAAGACGTACCGATAGTTAACGAACATGCCGATGTATTTCCCGATGATCTCCCGGGGTTACCCCCTGATCGAGAAATACAGTTTACGATAGATCTGATGCCGGGGTCTGCCCCTATTTCTAAGGCTCCTTATCGACTAGCACCGAATGAACTAAAAGAATTGAAGGAACAACTGGAGGACTTGTTGCAAAAAGGGTTTATTCAACCCAGTTTTTCACCATGGGGAGCGCCGGTTTTATTCGTGCGAAAGAAAGACGGGTCGATGCGACTATGCATCGACTGTAGGGAGCTTAATAAGATCACGATCAAGAATAAATATCCCCTACCAAGGATCGATGATCTGTTTGACCAATTACAAGGAGCGACGGTATTCTAAAAAATTGACCTCCGTTCGGGATACCATCAGTTGAAGATCAGGGAGGTAGATGTTCCTAAAACCGCATTCAGTACGAGGTACGGCCATTACGAGTTTCTGGTCATGCCTTTTGGACTGACAAATGCTCCAGCTGCTTTTATGGACTTGATGAATCGGATCTTTAAAGACTATCTCGATCGTTTCGTGATCGTCTTTATTGACGATATTCTGATCTATTCTAAGACAAAGGAGGAACACGAGAACCATTTACGAATCGTCTTAGGAATCCTGCGAGAGAAACAGCTCTACGCCAAATTCAAGAAATGCGAATTTTGGCTTGAGCAGGTAGCCTTTTTGGGACACGTGATTTCGGGGAGTGGAATCTCCGTGGACCCGAGTAAGATTGAGGCCGTGAACAATTGGCCACGCCCAACTACTCCGACAGAGGTCCGAAGTTTTCTTGGACTTGCGGGATATTACCGTAAGTTCATTGCTGACTTCTCCACCATTGCCTCAACGTTGACAAACCTTACAAGGAAGAACATGCCTTTTAAGTGGTCTGAAGCTTGCGAAAAAAGTTTTCAGGAATTGAAGAAGCGACTCACATCTGCTCCTATTCTGACTATACCCTCGGGAACGGGAGGATTCTCAGTCTATAGTGATGCCTCGAAAAACGGACTGGGATGCGTGCTGATGCAAAATGGGAAGGTGATCGCTTATGCTTCACGGCAACTAAAAGAATACGAAAAGAACTACCCAACCCACGACTTAGAACTTGCAGCAGTCGTTTTCGCCTTAAAGATTTGGAGACACCACCTTTACGGAGAACGGTGCGAAATCTTTACAGACCATAAGAGTCTGAAATATTTCTTCACCCAGAAAGAGCTGAATATGAGACAACGACGATGGCTGGAACTTGTAAAAGACTACGACTGCGTTATTAATTATCATCCGGGCAAAGCGAACGTAGTCGCAGACGCGCTCAGTCGAAAGGCGATGAGTACGGAATTGCACAGACTTGGAGTGGAAATAGTCACTTTAGGCGAACTCGAAACGAGACTAGCAACGCTAACTCTTCAGCCGACGTTGCTAGAACGAATTCAAAAAGCACAAGAAGATGATGAATTCTACCTAAAGGCGAAGGATACACTACCCGAAGACTTCGAAATCCGGACAGAAGGAACCTTATTAAGAATCGGCTATACGTGTCCAACGACGAGGAGTTACAACGAACGATAATGACAGAAGCCCACGCAACAACATACTCTGTACATCCGGGAGCTACAAAGATGTACCAAGATTTACGGATGATATATTGGTGGCCGGGAATGAAGAAGGACATCGCCACGTTCGTAAGTAGATGTATGACGTGCCAGTTGATCAAAGCGGAACACCAGCGACCAGCTGGAACTCTGCAGCCTTTACCTATTCCTGAATGGAAATGGGACCATATCACGATGGACTTCGTCGTTGGTCTGCCTAAAACGACGAAAAGCCACGATGCTATTTGGGTGATCGTGGATCGCCTAACCAAATCAGCCCATTTCATTCCTATTAGCACCACTTTTTCTATGGAACACTATGCCGAATTGTACATTCAAGAAATTGTTCGACTCCACGGAATTCCAATTTCTATCGTCTCGGATCGAGATTCGAGATTTCTATCCAATTTCTGGCAGAGCTTACAGAAAGCGATGGGTACTAAGCTCTCGTTCAGTACTGCATACCATCCACAGACCGACGGGCAGCCTGAACGGACGATCCAAACCCTTGAGGACATGTTACGAGCGTGCGTGCTAGACTTCAAGGGAAATTGGAGCAAATATTTGCCGCTGATCGAATTTTCTTACAATAATAGCTTCCATGCTACGATCGGGATGGCACCGTACGAGGCATTGTACGGGCGTAAGTGCCGATCTCCTATTCACTGGGATGAAATAGGTGAACGGGCATTACTGGGACCAGATATGATCCGTGAGACTACAGAGGCCGTGACGAAAATTCGAGAACGAATGCGAACAGCTCAGAGTCGACAGAAGAGTTATGCAGATCACCGACGACGACCTCTGGAGTTCGCAGAAGACGATCAAGTGTTTCTAAAGATCTCACCGATGAAAGGAGTGAAGCGATTTGGAAAGAAGGGCAAGCTAAGTCCAAGATACATAGGCCCATTCAAGATTATCAGACGAGTCGGTGAAGTTGCATATCAGTTAGAATTGCCGATTTTCCTATCACAAGTTCACGACGTATTTCACGTATCGACATTACGAAAATACGTCGCGGACCCGAGCCATGTTATTCAGGACGAACTTCTTTATCGACAGCTCAAGCCTGACTTGAGTTACGAAGAGAAGCCTGTAGAAATTCTGATGTACGAGATAAAAAAGCTCCGGAATAAAACTATTCCGTTAGTTAAGGTGTCGTGGCGGAATCAATCAGTTGAGGAAGCCACTTGGGAGCGTGAGGATGATATGAGAATTCGTTATCCCGAGTTATTCCAGTCGGCGTAATTTCGGGGACGAAATTCTTTTAAGGGGGAAGGATGTAATACCCGTAAAATTTATACGGGACTTTGAATGTAATTACTTATGTGATTTTGTGAATTAGGAAGTCTAATAAAGAAACCCTAATCGCATAACAAATATATAAATTCTTATGGTTTGAATCAATTTCGAAATATGAGGAGTTAAATAAAAGTAATGGTACTACAAGATACAAGATTGGGCCATAATTAATTCAATAAATTCGAAATTAAAGCCCTCAAGCCCATAAATATATGTATATATATAAATAAATAAATAAAATAAAATAAGATAACTATGAGATTTCTTAAATCCTAAGGTAAGAACCGTTAAGTTACCAAGATGTCTAATCAATGTCAACTTTCGAAAATTATATTTCATTGTATATCCTTACCTTGTGACTTAAAAACAAACATTAATACAAACAAAGAGAGCAAGAAAACGGAAGAAGCTCAATTACATTCAACAACTCGAAACCCTAACTAAGGTAAATTCTTGAACTTAATATATACTTAGGCCATTTCAACAGTGATAAACGAATTTCATGACTAGGTAATGACTATAGCTTCATGGGATATCATATCTAGAAGACTTGGAATCTCTGAAATTTAGTATACGGTCATGAATATTTGGTTAAAGAGAGAGATGAGCTTTAACAATCTTTGGTTTTCTGTTCTTTTGAAACATAAGTAGTAGGACGTATCTTTTCTGGAAGTAGGATGACTTTTGCAAGGTAATTATATTAGTAAGTTAGTTTAGAAAACCCTAATTCTTTAAAATCGACTCATATTTGGTAAGCACCTAACGTGATGAAGTATTTACTGTGATTGATTTTGATATGTGATGGATTCGTGAGAATTAGATGTCGATACAGGATTGTATATGAATTAAAAGAAGATGTCGAAAGATATGTAATAGGAAGAATTCATTCAAGCTCGACATTTTGTATGTCTCGACATTTTAAGCTCGATATTTTTATGTGCCTCGACATCTTGAGCTCGACAAAGAAATATATCCGACATCTTAATAAATCTTGACAATAGACAAATAAGATCTCGGCACACTTAATAGTTCGATATGATTATATAAGTTTTTGTCTTTATCTTAAATAAGTTTTGAGTTGTCGAATGAAAGAATGTCGACATGTACCATGGTCTCGACATTTTGAGGTACAAAGCAGATAGGTTTCAAGATGTTTAAATAGCTCTCGACATTACTAAGAATGAACTCGACATTCTGTGGAAAAGATTTCGACAAAGTTTAAATATTACGATACTTAACATAATTTCAGTAGTTTAAAAGTATTCTACACATAATAAATTTTTGGTATTTTAGGATTGGCTATTTCTAGGGTTTTGAATATTTTAAGGTTTATTTATTTTTAGGAATTTCATTATTTTTAGGTTTTCATAAATTTTATGGTTTTTATGAATTTTAGGGTTTTAATAATTTTAGGTTTTCGAGAACTAGCACATATACTAATAATATTTATTTATTTAGAGGTTCGACATTTACGGATTCCACCACATCCTTTGATTGACTATAGCAGGAGGGCAGGTAGGTGAATCATTCATCTACGACACGTAAACGCTTATCTGCGACTATGTGATTACGTGACTTATGTGACTTACGTGTTTTACGTATATTTTATGTGACATCACGTTTCATGTGTATCACGTATATGCATGACATCGCACGACATTGTGAGGGATAATGACCACATCAGTGGTGACACCTTAAGACTTAAGGTGTCGATTGAGCGGGGTAGATGTGCCGATTTTGGCAGTCAGACTCGTAGCGGAGTTGAGGTTGGACTCGCGGGGCACCTGACGGGAGACAGACGTGAGCGATCTGTCTACTCGGGCGTGAGCGACCCGAGGTGCAAACCGTCGGATGAGTTGTGTAGCGGAAGGGGCGACCTGATAGGAGGACGTTGACGTGATCGATCAGCGCACTATCAGCGTGGGCACCGCTAGTCTGGCGTTAGCGACCAGACGATATATTTTATTTTATTGCGCGCGAGGTGCTGAGTCCAGCCTAGGGCCCTGATATTGAGATACGATAGAAATATGGAAACGAGCGTGCATTATATCATGTTGTGAGAATTGGGATTGGGAATGAGTGCACGCTGCATTGCATTTTATTCACCTACTGGGCAATAGCTCAGTGTTTACGTGTTGTAGGTACCGAGTCTGACGCTGACACGCGTCAAGACTGAGGCGGCTGGTGGCGGTGCTCCATGGACTTTTGAGGGCGGGGCGGTACATGGATGAAGACCTGTGGAGCGGCGATAGGGTTTTTGACCTTTTGACATTTTGGGGCTTCGGCCCATTGTACAGATACTATTATGTAAAATAATATTTTGTGGTATTATGATATCTTTTAGGAAAAAGTTTTAATCAGACGGGCCTTCCGCGGCTTACGTTGCGGAAATCCGCCAATAATCCTTGTTAGAGAAGTAGGGTCGTCACAAAAAATCTCGACATATGATATTAACTTAAGATATCGAGGTTTAGAAATTCATTCAAAGAAAATGTCGAGTTATAATGTTGAAAGGAAAGGATAGATCTCGAGATGAATTGGTATTTGTTAGATAAATGTCGAGATGAATTGGTATTGGTTAGATAAATGTCGAGATGAATTGATATCTGTTAGATAGAATGACGAGATGTGAACTTGATAGCAAATTAAAGATTTCGACATTTTCCTCAACTGATGACTCGAGATTGTTTAATGAAAGGTTCCAACATTTTCCAAAGTGAGATCTCGAGTGAAATCAGGAAGAATTCGAGATATAATGTCGAATAAGATATCGAGATAAATTATTCAGATAGGTCTCGAGTTATAACTTAATTAGATCAAGGATGTCGAATGGTGTTATGATATCGAAATTCATTAAACTAGAATAAAATGTCGAGTCATGATATCAAATATGATGTCGAGTTAGGTTATAATATCGAGACATGTATTGTATCTTGAAAATGTCGACATGTTATATATTAAAGATTTCGACATATTACACTATAAGTTCTCGACATACACTATTAAGATTTCAATGAGTATAAATCGAGCTAAGATATGGAGCTGTAAGGTCAAGCTATGATTCGAAATCCTATTGTATAAATTAAATTTAAATAATCGAACATGGTCCAAGATAAAATTAGATAAGAATGTTTGTTACTAATTAGTTGAAATAAAAAGAATTATGATACAGATATAAGGAATTCCAATATCACATAAAATATTCAATATTAGGGTTTTGATATAAAATAAGTTAGGATTTCTGTTAAAGCCTACGGAAAAGAACGATCATGCATAATAAAGCATGCACATCACGCACGCATATCATTATAGGAATTTCGTATTTACGGATAAATAATTGTATAGGTCAGGAGTCCGATCAGGGCAAGGACAAAGTCGATTAAGCGAACGAAGAAAATAGGCGAAACCTGTGAGTATGATATGCAACATGTGTTCCGTTTTATGTGTTTATGTGCTTATACGCTTTATATGAATTTATTGATTTATAATTCTATGATATACATGTTATATGGATTGACTGGGCTTATACGCCGTAATGTGCTCCTATGTGACAAAGGTGATTTGATAGATTTATACGATATCTGAGACAAGGATATGAGCATAGCATTTGCATACACGTAATAATGAACAGAGAAACCGTTATGACTGCTATGACATCGGACGATATGGATGGTATGATACGGATGCTACGGCATATATCTCTACAAATTGGGGGATTTTACAGAGTCCTGTACAGGCAATACGTATCCCTACAAATCGGGGGATTACGACATGGTTACAGAGTCCCATGTATGGGCGCCGACGGGCCTACGGTACGAGTCTAGCTAGTCGATAACGGGAGTATCAAAGAAAATGATCATATAGAATTGCATTGACTTATAGGTCATATGAATGGATATGTGGACTATGGTTACGTGACGGAAATTCGTGCTTGAATAAGTGACGATGATGTGAAAGAATATATGATTGCATGGATTTCACGTTTGATCTACGGATCTGATATGGACAATGATATGTGATGGATGTATATTGCAAATGATCTACGGATCTTATGGCAAATGGCTATATGAACGAGCATGATGGGCATATGAATAGGATGTTACGACAGTTATGGGAAACAAATTGATTTATGATTTCAGTTTCATTATTATATGTTATGGAATAACATGTTGCGATCATACTCTGAATAGTTGTTTCACAGTGATGTAGATATCTAACAGACGACTTAGAACGCATCTGCATACAAAGGCATGGATTCAAGGTTGGCCGACTACATTCTCATCCTACTCCCCACAGCTCATAGTTGCATATAGTTTAAGAAATATTGGTGAGATTTTCTAAATGATGTTAAAATAATTATGTTGCACATATATGTGCGTTATGAGTGAAATGAAATAGACAGATGTACGCCTCCATTTATGTTCAAAGGGAATGGTTATGAAAGGAAAGGAAAGAAAAGAAAAGCGAGAAAAAAAATTTTATGGGAAAAATGTAATAGCTGCACGGAAAAAGGAAACGGGGCGCTACAGCTACATTTTCAAACATGCATGCATTGAGGGGGAGTATCAATCCGAATATGCATCATTGAGGGGGAGTAATTTAGTTTTAAGAAGCATGATTTGAGGGGGAGGATTTAAAATATATCTATCTATATATAATATATAAATAATATAATATATAGTTACTATTATATTATTAAGATAATACATATATATATAAACAAAAAACAAAAAAAAAACGTGCGGAAAAAAAAAAGAAAAGCAAAAAAAAAGGCCTCATACTCTCATAATCTTACTTCAAAAGAATTCCCCCCTCTTCCAAAGATATATTCGAAGGACGAATCTCAAGCCTACAAGAGTTCAATAATTCCAAAAGGCACCGTACACTATCACGAAGATGATCTCAATCGACCTGCTCCAACTCGCTGATCAAGCAGCACTCACCAAATTGACGGATGCATGGATTCTAGGTTCCCATGGTTCAGTCAGACCAAACTGAACCTAACCCCGGAACGTAGCCGAGTGTTAGTGACGATTCAAGTTCATAAAAGCCATATTGGATATTCTTGATAGACCGAAGAGCGGAAGATACAAAGAATCCTCATCACACAAAACATTCGGGCCATCCCATATAGGTGCAGGAGCTGATTTTTTATTAGCTCCCGGGTAGAAGTCGCCCCATTTGGTCCAAAGGCGCATGCACAACCGAGCCTTACTCACTCATCGATCTCCCAACAGACCGATGTTTCACTAAATCACGGGGAGCCATGCAATCTATCACTGCTTCACTTGGAAGCAGGAGATATTGAACTAAGTGGTAGTCAGCCCCACACCACTGAACATTCTTGAACACATCGAGTCTAGGTGTCCTCACTACCTAAAAGTTTTATATTTTTTTAGGACACATACACTTTTTCTCATCTGGACTTTGTGATCAGATCAGAACTTCCGTAGACATGTCATTCTAAGACATGCTTCGATGATCGGAAGGAAGTCCTGCCGTTGCAACATCAAAACAACAACGGTTTCAGGCCATCGCCTATGAGCTAGGCTCCTAGATTGATGTTAACGGGACGCCTATGTGGCCCCGGTTTATAAAGCCCTGTCCTCACAGGCCACCTCTCAGAGATTATCTCTAAAGTCGTGTCGACGGATTGCCTTTGTGGCTCCGTCAGGTTATTACCCAACCTGAGCACCCACCATTTCCGCCGCACGTACCACTCTGAAGACGGGCTCTCATGCAATTGATGGAAAAATCTGAAGGAGCCCAATCACATTTTTTGGAAAACGCAACTCCATCATCTTGTCCCGACGACGCGATCTTCTTGCCAAAGACGATGCCCCATTTTGGCCCATCGCATGACGATCTCCCTAGCTCGATCTTCATGAGGGGGAGGAGTACTAGAGCAAAATGGGAGCAGCACCACGACGAAAGTGCAATACAGATCAGAAAATGCCAAATCTCAAGCGTCGTCAAAGAATCAAGCGAAGACTACAGAGTCCAACGATTGAAGTTGTCACCCCATGTACGACTCTCCGATTTTAAAGAAACACCCCAATCACAACGTAAAGTTGAACAAACGTAGGGGGAGTTGAGCTACAATCGAACGGAGAGATCGGACTCAAATGACAAGACGGCCAACAACTTCAGCATGAACTTCAAGAATATAAGCTGCGGACTAGTGTACAGCTCTTCGAGTTTAAAGAAAACTCCCAATCCCAACACAAGGTTGAACAAATGTAGGGGGAGTCGCGACTATCGAAGGGAGAGCTGAAACACAAGAAGATAAGATCAGAACATGGTGAGCTTGTATCTCCTAAAGAAGAGGACACAAGACAAGACAAAGGAGGATGTGATTGAAGAAGAACATGCATGCAAGCGCTTTCGCGTACACAATTCCGATACGTGTTCTTTGAGGACTCAATACGATCACAAGACGAAGATAATCAGCGCTAAATTGCAAATTGAACACAAATGGGGAGATTGTTAGGAATATTTTATTGTGTTCAATTAAAATTTGTTATCTTAATCTTGTAGTTTATCTTAGGCTAGGACCTAATTGTAAATATACCTAACTTGTGGGTATATTAGTAATATCGGACTCAGTAGCCCATTAGGGCTTATGTATAAATACCCTAAACGATACATCGTTTAGGGTTACTGATTCATAATAGAGTTGACATATTATTGCTGAAGAACTCGCGCGCTCTCTGTTCCAACTCTACAATCCGTCCAGAGGTATTACTGTTCAATCGCTTCCGTAATCAACATCTAAGGTAATACTAATTCTATGAATCAGATCAAGGTTGGATAAATCGGCCTAACAATTTGGAACTATTTAAGAGTTGTTTCTAGTTTTTTTATTTGGCCTTTTTAAAGCACTATATTTGTATTGGAAGGAATAAATCCATGATAAATATCTATCTATTTTTTTGTAAAAAAAAGTGTCCGATAAGCATGAAACTAAAGTTAAATTAAGACAAAAGAGTTTAGTTCGGCGGTTCCACGGAAGTCACGAGGATGAAATAGTTAAAAGATGGTCACATAAATTAAACTCTGTCCATGCAGACATAGTTCTTTACTCAACCATTTATTACAGCATATACAAATATAGTAGCCCACACGTTGAATGTGAAATATGGGCAAAACATTTATAGTGAGCAACACCAACTTGCTGCCCCACGTTCTCATGTAGTTGAAAATACCATTACACGAATTTTATTTCAAATAAAAATATAGACCTTCGCATGCATATAATAAATTTGCAACTAATCCGTCTGTTGTAGTTCTTGATTGTCGTAGCTTTTCAACTTTCAAGCATGTCGAGAAGGGTTCAAAGAAAATGCAACGTAGAATATATATTAAGGAAATGGATTAAATGGTAAAATGGTTTTCTTGACAAAGATGATTTGACTTTCAAAAAAATCCAATCCACAGTTCAAGATAAGATCTCAAACCAAGTTCCCAGAATGTCGTGTAATTAAGATTCTCTATTAAATTCTTAATTACGATTACCATCTCAAACCCCAAGAGATGAGGAAGTTTTTAAAGGTGCAAGAAGAAAAAGGCGAGGAAATGGGTCGGGTCAAACGGGCGGCAGGTCGACCACGATCGCCGCCCGGCACATGGGGCAGCTCGACTGAGCGGCGAGCCACGTGTCCACGCACTCTGCGTGAAAGCAGTGGCGGCAAATCGGCAAAACCTTCACCTTATCTCCGTCGTCGAAAACCCCAAGGCATATGCAGCACTCTTCGGCGCCGCAGCCGCTGCCGCCGCGGTGGAGCGCAATCGGCAACCCACAGATCGCGGCGGCGTCCAGGCCCCTACTCGGCGGCGGCGGCGCGTGCCGTGTCATCTGGGCGGAGGCGCGCGGCGGAGGAGGGCCGGCGGCGAAGCGGCAGACCCACCTGGCGTAGAGGAAGAGGAGGGCGACGAGGAGGACGACGGCGAAGAGGACGATGAGGAAGAACAGAGTACGGCCGCGGATTTGGAAGTTGCCGTCGTCGAACTCGGCGTAGTGCCACCGAAACGGTGGGTTTGACGGCGTTTCTTGGCCGTACGACATCGTTTAGCTATCGTCGTTCCTTGTAATAAGAACCTAAGTACGGAGTGCGATTGATACTGAGGAAGAGGTTCGAAATTTGAGAAAGTAGTGTCCTTTACTGTTTACGAACATTCAAGGCAAGCTATCATTTTCATGTACATAGAAGAAAGAGAAGTACTTATAATTGTGGGGAGACGGTAGGTTTCGGACACGCGCTTTAACGAACGGACGCGGCGCGTGTGCTTCGATGGACTTGCGTTGGAGGGGTTGTAAAATATTCGGCTAATTTATTTTCGGGCCTCAATTCATATTTTCAATTAGAGATAAGGACCCGTAAAAGTTTCATTTATAGATAAGGATCCAATTTAAGCTTCATTTAGAGAAGAAGACCCATGTGTTACCACAGATACGTGATTGTTACCACAGACCCATGAAGTGTTACTCCAGACCCCAAGTCTTACCACAGACCCGTGAAGTGTTACAACAGACCCGTGAAGTGTTACCACAGACCGATGAAATGTTACCACAGATCCATGAAGTGGTATTGGGGAACCATGAAGTGTTTCTGAAAAAATTGGGTCCTTAAAACTATGAATTTTCTGATATGGGTCTGAAGTCTAATTAAAACTTAAGTGGAGGCCTGAAACGAAAATTACCCTAAAATATATATGATGTTTGAACGATAAAAAATTGAGATTGCTTTAAATTCCGTAGTTAGTAAAGTCATTGAGAAGTTAATAATTAATATGATCAATCCTCTCTCCCACAATCCATGTACTCTGCCAATTTAATCATCATAAACAAGGAATAAACTGAACGTGTTTATTTATTTTTATCATATATATCACATGAAATAAAGATGATTTTATGATTTTGTAAGACATATGATTTCATGGGAAAGTTAATATGCTATCAATAACTATTAATATATACTAGTATGTTGTCCACTCGATGGGATGATTAAATATATAAATACATAAGTAATTGATACACGAGGATATAATTGAAATAAATAAAAAAATATATAGTGTAACATCGTAATTAGAGGTTGTTTAAAACTCACTATAAATGTAGTAAGATATTTTTTAGACAAACCACAATCTTCTAAAAAGGTAAAGTAAGAGAGCATGTAAGACATAAATACAGTAAAACCTCTCCAATTAATAACGGTTGGGCTATTAAATTTTATTAATTTAGAGAAATATCGATATATCGATAAATTAATATCTTATTATAAACCTTTTAAATCTCTTAGTCAATGCCGACGAAATCAAATGAGAATATGAGTGAGTATATATATTCACATTACATACAATTAAATCTTGTACTTTTAATTTATCAATATTAATGTTCATCATTTTATTTGTTGAAATGATCTTTTAGATATCTGACATGGTGACCGTAGCAAAGCTCATATTTACAATTGTAATATTTTTAGCAAATTCAGAACGTTTGTAACTGTAATATTTATAATTAGAATTTTATTGAGACCTAATATTTATATAGGGATTTTCTGAAAAATTATTATTTTATTATCTTATCGAATTTGATGAGTTTTGTAAAGGCCCAAGTCGGGACCAGAAGATTTTATATATTATAGAGTTTATTAATTTATAAAGTATTAAAATAATTTATAGAGGTTTTAGATGTTCGATTCGCATTATTCAAAGATGTTTGATACATTATACCATGGTCGTAACTCGCAGCCAGTTATTGTCACGAATTATAAATTTAAATCCTCAATGATCCTAAGTTGTGCAGATCTTCTAATCTCTAGATGATGATGAAGAATTGTGGCCGGATAATTCTTCTTTTTCTCTAATTTTAACCTAATTTATTATGTAAAGGAAAATGTTGGATTATAATAACTAGCAATCTAGTTTTGATGAAGACAAAACTTATTATCGTGTTACTGACATGCGCAGATGAAGACAAAACTTATTTAGTGAAGTGCTCGGTTCAAAAAATGGATACAAATATGAGCTCGGGGCGAAACACCGGTCCGACCAATTGCCGGTCAACAATGGTCAACGTGATCATTAACAGTCAACCCGGTTTCGGTTTCGGCCACGGTCTCAGCCTGGACTGGCCGGTCTCGGAGTGGACTGGACTAGCCGGTCTCGTTCAGGATCTGGACTGGTCGGTCTCAGTCTAGACTGGTCCGGTCTCAGACAGGACTGGTTGGACTGGTACGGTCAAAGAGTGGATTGACTGGTCAACTTCTGCACTAAGCACAACCCTTTTACTGCAGCAGGTACAAGCGGCTGAATCTGACGCATTAACCAAGTCAAGACAAAAGCCTCCAACGGGACGAATCAAAGTTGGAAGGTAATAAATACAATGGAAGGGCAGAAAAATACAAGGATCCTAGAGCCAACAAAACACATCTAAGAGAGATCCAAGAGAGAAGAACAAGAGCAAAAAAGATAATCAAGAGAGTTCTTCCTCTTTGTTTGTGGGTTACAAAAGATAGAGAGAGAGAAAGTTCAAAGCCACACATAGAGCTATCAAACGGGCCCGTAGTCCGCGGGCTGTAAATTTTTAGTCCCGCTGGGTAGGCCCGCCAAATAATAAAATATTATATAATTATTTTCAATAACAAGATTTATAAGTAAATTATAATGATTTTTATATTTGCTAGCTATAATTGGTACTTAATAACATAAACAAATTAATATGAAAAGATTAATCAATTTAGATATATTTTTCAACTTGAATTCTTCATTTTTTTTATTTTTCCTATTTTTATATTACTTTTTCCTATTTTTTATTATTTTTTTCTTACTTTCCCTATTTTTTTATTTTTTCTTATTTTATTTTTTTAAAAAAACTAGGCTGCCCCGCACTGGCGGGCTACGAGCCGGCCCTCCCCACCGGCCCGTTTTGACAGTACTAGCCACACACCTCACTCACACAATAGAAACGACATCTTTACATAGTTTTGTTGAGTGAGAAGTCTTAATACAGACTATAAACAAGTGTATGTAGTCTTTGCATTGAGACAAGAAAGAACGGTGCTGTCTTAGCATAGAGACGTAAATATCAAGCGGATTGTGAGGTTGCGGCCTACAACCGTTACGGTTGACCTTGCGGGGGGTGTCGTGGTAGCTAGGAGTTTAGTTAGCGGGTGTATAGCTATGGAGGGTTGTACTATGTGAACGAATCTTCTAGTGAGAGTCTTCCGTGTGGGGAAAAAGGGGAGACGTAGGAGATTAAGCTCCGAACTTTCATAAACAAATTCTCGTGTCTCTACTCGTACAAACCGACATCACACACACTCTCAAATACCGACATTCAATGTGTTCGACAAAATGCCTCAACCACCTTCATACACCAAAACCGCCCAATTCACTTGCGTACACAAACCGCTACATATATTTCACAATCAAAGACTATGGTATTCCGCACTTGGCTTGATTGAAGATTGTAAACCGTTTTCACCCTCTAACCGGACGTGAAACCCACTAAAGTGCGAAAAGTTGGTGACCGGTGTTATTCACCCCCCTCTAACACCCGGTCCTCGATCCCAACAAAATGCCAAAATAATTTGGAAAAGCAGATATTTCTGCATATAAAAATATCGTTGGTGTGATATGGAAACATCATTCATCAACAAATATCTCAAAAAAATGATGCAAGTGTCCTTTGATGTATATGTAAGTAGGCAATAGACAAAACATGTTGAGCAAGTTGATCTCAAAGCGCTGATGGCTTTATTACATACATATGCATGCATGGCTTTTTTCAATATCTCAATCTATTCAGCAAACATGTAAAAAGGACATCAATAAGTTGGCGTTCATGTTTATGCAAATTTCAATCGCAGGTTTAGATGATAGCGATAGATGTTTTGATTGTGCGATTTCCACTATTTATTACATAGCATTAATCATTGAATAAGTTAACGATATGTAATCATCGTCGTAATAATAAGTTGCGTGCCCTCTTTTCTTATCTTTTTCACTTTTTTCCTTTTTCTTTATTTTCTTTCTTCAAATTTTACTTAATTCAAGTGACCAAAGTTGCGTTGTTAATGTCGTGCTGAGTGTTTGGGGTTTTCTCGTTTGGGGTTTTCTCGTTTTCTGTCGGCTTTTTCACTTTTGTTGGGTGTGTTTGTGCTCGTATGTGAGCCTTTGTTCTCTACCGAAAAAAGATGTCATCGGAGAGACCCTTTGGACTATTTAGTCCATGTACTTTTGTTTATTAATACAAGCTATCGATTGGAAAAAAAAAAAAAATGTCGTGCTGAGTGCCATTGAACTGTATTCCCATTAATTCATATGTATATAATATTGATATTGTAAATCGACCCTCTTAGGTCAGTCAAGAATTTTTTTTTTCGCTAATAGTAAATAAGATATAAAAGAGATTGCGAATAGATAGTTCAAAGGATGAGAAGATGGGAAAATCATCATATGAATATGTATTTTTGTCGCACATATAGTTGTTGGGGTAGATATTTATCTTGAATATCTCCAATTTGTTTAATTATGAGATATTCTCAACGGAAATATTGTTTGTGAATATAAAAGCTATCACATGGTTAAGTACCAAATCTAGACCTTAGTTTGTGAGCTTCTTACAAAAAGTTTTATTTTGAGTATTTAACCTTAACAGTAGAGCTTTCAATATGGCGGAGCGGGACGGGATGGACCGCAGCCCCCAAAGCCCGCAGTCTGGCGCGGCGGGGCTGGCTTTAAGTCCGCGGGCGAGCCTGCCCCGCCCCATAAAGCCCGCGGCCGTGGCGAGCCTAAAAAATTGCAGCATGCCCCGCCCTTCTTGCGGGGTGGGCCGGCCCGCGGAGTTGACAGGTCCACTTAAGAGGCAATATATATTCCCTCTAATTTTTAAAACAAGTAGTTTTCAATTATTATTTTTAAAATGAGAGTCGTTTACTTTTTTTTCAACAAAAAACATTTTTTATGTTTCCGATTTTATCCATAATCTTTAATAAACGTAGGAATTAAATATGGTCAAATAATTAATTAAGGATGTAGGAAATATTTCACTTTATATTTTAATATATGTGTAACTTCCTTAATGACTTGTTTATAAGAGGGGATAATATTGCTATGGTAGATAATTAAATTAGTTGAATTCCAGTCGATACCCCCGAGATGGCTTCTTCAGTTGGTGTCCAACTTCTTTTCGAATTATGTCTGGTACCCCTGAAGTATCATCAAATACAACTTTGTGACCCTGATAGATGAAAGTTAGCATTTTTAGGTGTTTACACTCTCTTGGTTGCTAAGGAAAAAGACCTAAATGCCATCATTTTATTAGATAACTTAAAAAACAAGAAATGAGAAAAGCAAAATTAGTTAAACGATCGGCTCCTCCGCCAACATCCACATCTCAAGCTCCACCATAAGCACATGCGACGACGAACCCAATGTTCATTGACCAGTCTTATTGCCCCATGGAAAATTGTGAGCCCAGGGTAAAGAACATTTCCAGCGACTTTGTTTTTAAGTTATCTAATAAAATGAGGGCATTTTTGTCTTTTACTTAGCAAGTAACGGCTATAACTCCTAAAAATGCCAATTTTCCTTTTTCAGGGTCACAGAGTTGTATTTCATGATACTTCAAGGGTACCAGACGGAATTGGAAAAAAAAAGTTGGATACCAACTGAAAAAGACCTAAACTCTCTCTCTCTTCCTCTCATCGCCTCCCTTCTCTCTTAAACCCTAGGAAAAAACCGCCGTCCCCTTCAATTTCTCCTCCCCTCCTCCTCCACCTCCAAATGGAGGTGGGGGAGGTTCCATTTCTTTGTTTTTCTTCTCCTTTTGTTTCTGTTATATAAAAAAAAAATTTGATTTGTCAGCCGCCGCCCCAACTCCTCCACCACAGCCACCGCCTCCTCCTCTCCGCTGCGACCGCCTCCGCCCCCTCCTCTGTCGCCGCCTCTTCTGCCATCTCAGTCGCCTGCCGCCACCGCCGCCTGCCTCCTCGCCACCTTCGCCGCCTTGGCCCGCTCAGCCTCGTCAACCCCACCGTCGTTCTCCCACGGGTCTGCCGTTGGGGCTCGGGTCTCCCGACCTGGTCGGAAGTTTTTTTCTCCCTTTGTGGAGCTCATTCCGATGAAAGCAAGATCCTCGTTGTCAAGACCGAAGAAAATGATGAATATCGTAGATTTAGCTTAATAGCTATTTCTGTGGTAAGTTCTTTAGTTCTTCGTGTTCAAGACCGTGTATTTTGTTTTCTGTCGGCTTTTTTTGTTTCGTTGTCTCGTGCTCCGTGTGAGCCTTCATTGTCTTTCGGATTGATGTTACCGGATAGACCCCCTCGGGCTATTTAGTCCATGTAGTTTTGTTAATGATATTGAAGTGATCGTTTAGAAAAAAATAGAAAAAGACCTAAACTCAGGGGTACCAACTAGAATTCCTCGTTAAATTAATAGAATCGCTTTAGGTTTTCTTGAAAGTGCTACTGTACTGTATATATAACGTTGTTGGGATCAGGGTTTTCATGACCGAACTGGACCGGCCGGAAACCGGTCGGAGTTCCGGTTCGGTTCCGGTCCGGTCTAACCTTTAATAAAAAAGAAAAAAACGACGAAATATAGAAATATAACCAACAGATAATGATATACTAAAAGTCATGTTGGTCTACTGGTAAGGGCTTTAGATCAAAAGTTTATTGGGCTTGGTTCGAATCTCTCGCAGCTCCTTTTACATTTTTATTTTTTAATTAAATTATGAGTCAATGTTTCATTTATATTAATTTTGACCCCTAAAATTTACGAACTTAATATTTGAGATCCTATTATATCATTAATTTTACTACCAAGACATTTTACTTTTATTCAATTATGATACCTATGTTTATAAAATTTTAATTGTTCATTTAGAACATGTATATTTTCGATATTATTTGATTCATTCATCATAAATAATATATTTATCATATCTAGGGTAGCTGTTTTATAACGGTTTGATTCCGGTTTTATACCGGTTAAACCACTAAACCTTAAACTACTAAAATTTCCGGTCCGATTCGAAAACCCGGTTTTAAAACCTTGGTTGGGATTGGGACTAGCGGCGCGTAAAGCGAATTCAAATCACAGAAAAAGCACAGCGTACAACAAGGGAAACACTGAGTACAACTCTGTGATTCCGCCCAAAGAATTAAACGAGAAAAAGGTGTTCGAAGAAGACTTGAATCAATCGAGCAAGCGATGTCTACCGAGCGCAACAATCTCTTCTCTTCTTTGATTTCCGACATCAAATCCTACTCTGGTTCTGATCCCCTCCTTCCATGGCTTCGGTACTTCGCTCGTCTTCTGTTTTCCTTCGCTTAATCACTTCGTTTCTTCTTACATTACTGTTAAGCTTTTTTCTGTCTGTTAAGTTTTTGTTTGGTGGACTTGTGATCAGTGGAATAAGGAATACGAAAGATTCCTTGCCACGTCAGCTGCTGGAGGAAAAATTGCCTCGCTTTCTCCAGAAATGCTCCGAGACGTTTATCAACGACCGTCGTTACTCTAACGATTTACGTTACCTTCGTGTCTGGTTGCAACTGGTGAACACTCTTCTTCTTTCTTTTTTTTTCAATTAAATTAAATTTGTTGGTTAACCATTGTCGAATAAAACTTATGTTGAGTTATCTTTTGATGGGTTTATCTTGCTTCTCGTATTTAGATGGATTATGTGGAAGATCGATCCTAAAGCAGTTCTCAAGACAATGGAGGCAAATCAGATTGGGTTAAAGAAGTCATTGTTTTACCAGGCATATTCTCTGTATTATGAGAAGAGGAAGAAGTATGATGCCGCTGACAAAATTTATCGTATGGGGCTCCTAAAGTAAGCAACTTTACATTTGAAAGATGGACTCTATCTTTATGACTATCACAGTGATTATGTTGCTGTTTCACACCAAATGGGTGAATATATTATATAGATGGACTTTATGAGGAATGTGGTAGTTGAAGCGTGGATGGGGTTCATTATTATGGTTTCCACTGATTATATTATGTTAAATTTCTCAAGTTCTTTGCTCTTTTCAGCCTGGCAGAGCCTGCCGATGAGTTGCAGAAGTCGTATGACCAGTTTCTTTTTCGTATGGAGCGTCATAAAAATAGGATAGTTAAGGTGCTTTTCCTTTCTCGAGCTTAGTAATCTGCCTTGGACAGATTTCAGTTAAAATATTTGATTGCCAACTAACTATCGATGACTTAATGCAGCAACACGGAGGCAAAAGAATCAACTCACTTTTGGCTAGTAATGAGGCTAAAGGTTGCACCGAGAATTCACAGATATCTGAGAGGCAATGGAATGTTGTCTCTGATGGAAATTCAGATGCCTCATCACAGCCCGCTCAAAATGGAGAGCCCTCGATGCATATCAACATCACAGAAAATTTAAGTAATGTTCATCCAAAAAACAATCAACTCTCAGAAAGCTTACCTTTGGTTGACTCTAGGGACAAGGCAATAGTTGAACAGCAGCTAGATAGAAAGCTTAGTAGAGATGACTCACTTGTTGTCAAGTTTGTCGATACTGCCATTGTTGGGAAATCAGAGTCAGAAGACTCTTGGCATCATGGCCTAGTGGAACCAACCGTGAACACGATAGAAGCCATGAAAGCCATCAACGGCATGTTCCAAGAGACATTAGAGCCATCAATTGCCAGCAGAGGAAGCAGAGGCCAGAAGAATGCTTCAAGTAGTTTAGACTGTGGTTTGAAGGTTTATGCTGAAGAAAGCATGGAGATTCAGTTTGACGAGTTATCGAAAGGTCCATCCATGGCCAAAAATGGGGGAGATGACGTTAATCAGGTCGTAGATGAACCTTTCAAAATATACTGCGATGGTGAGGATCATCACACTGACGTGGAAGAGAAAGTGGAAAACGAAAACATTCAGGCTCAAGAACCCAGCAAAGCATCTGTTAATCATGATTTCGGTGGTGCTATGAAACCGATTCTTGTTCCTCTTAAAGGTTCAGACGTTTCTAACAGGTTTCACTTTGGCGGGCTCAGAGAGGAGACTGTGGTTTCAAGGTTCGTTGGATCAACCATAGCTGACGAACCACAGGTGGAAAACGTTTGGCACCATGGGCTTGTTGAACCTACCGTTAACATGAAGGAGGCCATGAATGATATAAACAATATGTTTGGAAAGCCAATTGAATACACAAGGAAACGTAGGTCGAAAAAGCCAGAAAAGTCTTTAGGTTCTTCAGAGAACAACGCATTTGGAGGATTTTTGATACTTCCCGATGATCTTCCCAGTGATAGTAGGTCTAGAGACGATATTCCCCAGAGACCTATAAATAATCGAGACAATGTACCTATTGCAATGCAAAATGATTCGGGGTTTTTGATATTCGAAGATGAAGTATCTGATCAAAAGGAAGATAGCTCTTTGCCAAGCTCGTCTGCCGAAAGTGCAAGCGATCTGTTCGAGCAAACTATATGCACCAAAGAGGCCATGGCTGAAATCAACAAATTATTTTCAACTCCCATGGATTTCTGAACTGTGAGTATCTATTGTTCTTAGGCTCCTATTTACGTTTCATCCTTCACTCTGAATTCATCTATTTGAGCTTAATTTTCTGCATCATACTATACTTTGCTTCCATTTCCACATAAAAATCATTACGCATGAGAACCAAAGGAGTGAATCTGTATTCGAAAGATCACACCGAACAAGGCCGAGAAAAAAGAACAAGACAACAACAACACAGAAGAGAGGACCAACTAACAATACAAACTCAAATAGCAACCTCAGCCCCGACGGCACAGCGGGCCGGGCGAAAAGCAAGCGGGCCCGCAGCGTACACCACAGCCTCATAGTTCGACGCTGCTATCCTCTTATTCTCATAGCGAAGGGGCGCCCCAGAAAGCCCGTAGTTTATATTCGTCGGGTAATTGCACGTCTTAAGAGGAGAAGCCACGAGCCTAACCTTGCAAGAATGCAGTGGATGGTCCAAGAAAGAGTTTCCCGCCTTGAAACCCTTGAGCTGAGCGTAGAAGTAACCGTTCTTGTCTGTCTTGCATGGCTCGTAATAAGTGACTCTGTTTCTATGGTCTTTGCAGATTACGCTCACTGTCGCTGATTCTATGGGCTTGGCTTTGGTTATGCTCCACGTACCGTATTGGGTGCAGCTTTGGCAGAAGACGAGCCCTTCGATTACTACGTCTGTCGTTATTTCTACTGCTTTTTTGGGCGGCTGTGGAATTGGTTTCTCGGCGGCGGCGGCGGTTAAAACGAGAAAGAGTATGGGAAGAATGGTGAGATTTTGGTTTGCCATTGTCTTTTTTCTCTAGGATTGGATTTCTGTTGAGGTTAAGTTGAAGTTTGGTTGCCTATTTATAGTTAGATGTTGTTACTATGTAAGAGTGATTGTGATTCTCTGAGTTTAAACGTGGGAGCAACTAAGATATTATTTGGTTTCTATGCCTACGTGACGGCCACCTTGGACTTCTTTGCACAAACGTTCTTTAAATGATAAGTGATAATCATTATTTAGTAGGGTGTCATTTTACTGAAAAATGTAAGTGGATCTGCTTTTTTTTACAACACTGGAGTATTTCAACTCAACCATAAGCTTACGCCGCATATTCCTGGGATAGGAATAGATCTTCATGAGCTAGGTAAATATGTCCTAAATTCACCCAACACGATCGTCATGTGATAATATCTCATGGGGACAATTCAAGAAATTGTGGGACGGTGGATTCCATTCCACGAACTAACCCACAAATAGGAAGTCAATCTACTTGAAAGAAGGACGGAAATATTGAGTTTCTTACTGAAAAATAAGAGCAAGGGAGACAATTAGAGACATGAATTTTATGATAGTTTGATTTTTTTTCTGGTTGGTATGGTGTGCTCAATATAACAACAGGGTTTTTTATTACAATAAATAAATGATTTTTTATTAAAATAATGGGGTTTAAAATAAAAATTAATAAAATATGGTCATTTTGCAAAAAATTAACAAAATCATATCATGTGTAATAACAGCGACGCTGCATTTAACAAACGCGGCGCTGCGCTTAATAGGGCGACGCTGCTCTTTCTATTTGTCTAATTTTTTTTTTTTACTTAAGTGGCCCCCATTAGGGGCGACATTCTCTTTTCTTTTTTAATTTTTTTATTATTTTTATTTTTATTTATTAATTATATAATTCACCGAATCATAAAATTATCGTTATTTTATGTGATTTACATAATAAAAATCAATAAACGCATCTAATTTATTGTTTGTTTCATGAAATTAAAATGATATGTATATCTTATATTTTTTTATATTCGAAATTGTTTTTATTTTTATAAATAGAAAATACTTAAATTGGAATAAATTTAAAAAACAATTAAATATTTCAAAAAAATAAATATGCAATATCATTTTAATCGTCGTGAAACAAACAATAAATTAAAAGCGTTTATTAATTTTTATTATGCAAATCACATGAAATAACGATGATTTTTTGATTTGGTGAATTATATAATTAATAAAATAAAAATAAAAATAATGAAAAAATAAAACAGAAAAGAGAATGTCGCCCCTAAGGGGAGAGACTTAAATAAATAAAAATAAAAAAATAAAAAAAAATAGAAAGGGGAGGGTCGCCTCGCCCGTATTAAGCGAGGCGCCGCGTTTGTTAGATGCGGCGTCGCTATTGCTCGATTTTGTTAATTTTTTTGCAAAATCTTCCTATTTTATTAAGTTTTAATTTAAACCGCATTATTTTAATAAAAGAGCCTAAATAAAAAGGTTAAAGACTTTATTATTTTTTGTTGCTGTATATTAGGTCCGATGGCGTTATAAAGATGATACTTAAAATACGCGTTGCAATTTTAGATCAACAAGTCTTAAATTGAGGCAACTTGAGGCGTTTTAATCAAATGTTGCAACTTTAAGACATTAAAATCAAAATTGAAGATATTTGAGATCAATTAGCATCAGAATTTTAAAACTCACTATCATTAAATTACTTCAATTTTGAAACTTACAGACCTATGGTGGGGGTGCTAACTTGATTATCCTAAAATTGTCTTCCCCTAGTTTACGTCTCCCCAAATAGGTAACGCTAAGCCAATGAGGCTTGGCTCTAGTGGCCAAGCTGAGGCATTCAAAGTTCATGTGACTAGGAGGTCAGGGGTTCGAATCCTACCTCCCACATGACTTTGAGAAAGTCCTCATGGGCCTTAGCCCATGACTATCGTTGTTGGGTGGGTTTGGGACGTATCCATCTGACCCCGGGGATTAGTCCCACCTCTGGAGTGTGTGACGATTAGCCCATAGCAGGGCTGTGTAGGGATACCTGGGACCGAAAAAAAATAGGTAACGCTAAAGAATAACTAAAAATTAAAAAGAAAATATTTTTGTTGTTATTACAATTATTATTAGGTGTATCAACAGAGAAATACCAATTTACATAAAATTTTTGCAAGCAGACCCCCTGTCAGAAAAAATTTCATATAAGTACCCGTTCGATTGTGTGTATCATTTTTCCAGCCTTGACGTACCTTTCTGTATGTGTATTAAGTACCATGTTACACGTATATATGGTACCCACATATGGTACCTATATACGGTCTATACAGTACATTAATGTCTGTTGTATGATTTACCATTTTCTCACTGTATTACGTACCACAATATGTTTCCATATGGTACCTAAATGTGTTCTATGACGTACTTGGGGCGGAACGGGTACCAATCTGCAAAAATTTTATTCTGACAGGTTTCTGCATATAAAAAAATCTGGCAGGGGTCTGATTTGCGAATTTTTTATATAAATGGGTATTTAGGTGTAAAGACCCCTTATTATTATTATTATTATTATTATTATTATTATTATTCGTCGTCGTCGTCTCCATCCATCTACGACACAATGGAGAAACTAGTTGAACTCTCCGACCACGAAATCCACATAAACTTCATCCCAAACAGCAAATGCCGAACCACAATAAACCTCAAATCGCTACTCCCATCGACGAACATAGCCTTCAAGCTGCAAACCTCCTCGCCGCACAAGTTCCTCGTCAACCCCTCCGCCGGCCTAATTCCGCCGCTCTCCTCCGCCTCATTCCAAATCATCCTCAAACCCCAGCCCAATTTCCCCGCCAAATTCCCCAAATCTCCCGCCGACCGCTTCCTACTGCGAACCGCTAGGGCGCCACCGGGGTTAAAACCCGGTTCGACGCCGGCCGACGAGGTGGGCTCGCTCTTCGGCTCGGATCTGCAGACGTACGACGTCAAATTGAAGGTGTATTTCCTCGGCCCCATTCTCTTCGCCCGCGCGCTCGACGCCGGGGATTTCAGCGCGGTTAGGGGTATTTTGCGGCGGCAGCCGTCGGTGGCTGCCGATTTGCTGCGGGGGAGGGGCGGTGACGTGGACTCGGGGAGGGGAGTGGATGGGAAGACGGCGCTTTGGAAGGCGGCGGCGCACGGGGATAGGGAGGTGGTGGAGCTTCTGCTCGAGGCCGGCGCGGATCCCACCGTCGCCGACGCTGAGAGGGGGCGGACGGCGGTTGACGTCGCAAGGGATAAGGGCCACGTAAGTCTGATGTCGATCCGTGTTATTTTTCTATAACTCATTATACTACGATTAATTCACCTATTGGACACGTGGTATCAAAATTAAACAATTTGAGTAAATTAGTTAAATGTCGCAATTTTAGACATTAACTTTAAAATTGAACTATTTTACGAAATTGAAGCCGCTAAATGGAAGAATTTAAGGACAACTTTTACTTCAATTTTGAAATTTAATATCCTATTTTAATGCTAATCATATGAAAATTGCAGTTTTTAATTTATGTATCCTTATATTGTTACAATTTTGAATTTTATTGCCTTAAAATTGTCACGTCTAAAATAATTATCTTTGCTCTTATGTAAAGAGCGTAAGGTGGATAAAAACTGTCAATTCGATCTGTAGTTATTTATATTTTACCTTTAACTGCTTAATCATAATTTTAACTTATTACAAATTTATCCATAAATTATTTTTTTTGTTAAATAACTTATTAATAATATATAATGTATAAAATAATATTTCCACACAAGTTGGGTGTGCTACACATATTGGTCTCTATAATGTCACTCCATCATAATATGCACGTCAAAATTAAGCCGCATCAAAACTCCATCAACCGATTCTTAACGCCAGAATTGCGAGACATTTTCCTCCCAAATATGCTTCAAATTTGAAAATTAATGACCATGAGTTGCTAGAATTTTGAAACTTATTGTCTTGTCATTCTATTCTAGATGTAGTTTAAAGTGCCCAAATGTACATGGGACAAAGATAATTAAGCCCGTAAAAATTCCACGAATTAATTCGTTTAAGAACACATTAACGCAGATGGACATAGTGAAGCTACTCGAGCGAGGCGAGCAACTGCTCGACGCAGCGCGAAAAGGAGACCTCGAAGCGCTCGAATCCCTTTTACAAAAAGGAGCAAACATAAACTTCTGCGATCAGTACGGCCTTCGACCTCTCCACGTGGCTTCGTTAAGAGGAAACAAAGACGCCGTAATGATGCTCATAGACTTCGGCGCTGACGTGGATTGCGTGGACAACGAAGGCCACACTCCATTGCATATGGCAGTCGAGGGCGGGAGTATTGAGACGGTGGACATTCTGATCGGCCGAGGGGCTGATGTGAACGCTCGGACGGAGAAAGGCGCGACTCCGATTTATATGGCTAAGTTGATGGAGTACGATGATGTAATAAGGGTTCTGCTAGAGAAAGGAGGTGAATAAAGATTCTTGCCGTGTTTCTTGAATTTTTAATTATTTTTTTTTTTTGTAATTTGTAATCATGTGTATTCTCTTGGGCAACCTAAGGAATTGGATTTTGGACTTGTTTCAAATGGACTTTTGAATTGAGAGTTCGTTTGCAAAAAGTTGGCAATTAATTCTAAATAAAACTTACCCATCGTGCAAAAGTGGAAAAATCCCACTTTTGAGAAGCACGCGTACGTTACAATTAAAATGGACTTTTTAAATGTGAATTTACCAAACACTATTAAACTAAAATTTACTTTTTTAATAAAGTCACTTTCTAAAAAATCTGCTTTTGTCAATTTAGTGATACTTAATCCCATGAATGGTTTGGAAAAAAGAGGTGATAAACGTAAGCAAGTCCAGAAAAGCGAGTTGAAGTACAACGCAAACTACAAGCAAACCAAAAGCTGAAGGGCAGAACATAGACATGGGATGTTAGTGAATCACAGAGAAAGGATGGATAAGATCTAAGAGCTTCTTCAAACAACAGTTTTTTTCCTCGCTACTCTTAGTTGCGAAGCGTTTGGTCGAAGTGCCACACGCCTAAGCAGCAGAGCAAGAAAAAATAAACGTTAGAAACGACGACAAATGATATGTACAACGGAAAGAATTGAAAGGGTTTCCTCCTACCGTGGCCTTTGCCGACCCTCCTAAGCTGTGCGACATACTCGGCGATTTTCTTGATAGAGTCGACCTTAGAAAATTAAGGATGATGGCTAATTTCGCGTCGATGTTTAATAAGTGGAATGAAAAAGGAGTAAGAAACTTTTTTTTTGTGGCTAGGAGTCGAACCTGCTCAGTCAAATACTCGGACTCGACGAAGTCAGCTAACTGAACATCGTTGTTTTTGGACGCCACCTGTTAATGAAACAGACATTTTCATTTATCCAACCCAGGGTTTTCGTATATTGCAATGCTATAACAGATAAAGAGGAAGGTCACTTACAGCGTGCAATTTCAGCAGCTTCTCATTCGTTAGCTTCTCCAAAGACAGAGCCAGCTCCATTGCTATGAGACAGATGAAAATTCGATCAGTAAAAGCGGGAAATTAAAATCAAGAACGAAGAGAATGCAAATCAGTTTAAATTTGTCCCAATCAGTGAATGTATGTACACACAGACGAAGATGGGAGAACAACTTCTGCACATAGTTATTAAAGGCGAGAGGCGCAAAGAGGCGATATGCCACCCGCCTTGCCTTAGAGGCGAGGCGCAAATAAGGCGCCCGCCTCATAAACCGAGGCGAGATTTATTATACTAATATTATATATGATAATATATTTAGTTTTATAGAATTTTTACAGATATAAATGTTTTTCCAACAAATTTGATTAAATAAAAATGTGGTAGTATAGGTATATTGATTTTATTTCATAACTTATATAGATGGTATTCAGTTATATTAAAAAACTTTGGTTATTTAATTAAAAACTGCAATTTTTATTAAGTGAATACGGTTTGAATATCTACATAGAACTTATAAATATTATATATAATATACTCTTATTGAGTACATTTGACTATATAAATAATTGTTCATGCTTTCTTATGAATTTTTTTTTGTTGATAAGTTCATTTAATTAATAAGAATTCGTTAATTATATATGAAAAAATCAATTAATTTGCATTGTAGAAATAAAAATTACAATTTTGGAAAAAAAAAGAAATAAAAATTACAATTAAACTCAATTGGGTCTTTTTAAGATTTTAATGTTTGATATATATATTTTTCCAATAGGCCCAAATCAAGCCCATAATCAATTTTAGGGTTTTTCTACTTCATCTTCTTGCAGCTTTCCTGTCATCGACAAATTTACAGCTCAAATGGACCAAGCTTCACCAAGGCGGTCGCCTCACCGCCTAGGCGGCTCAACGACTCACGCTGAGGCGCCGCCTCAGGCGCGCCTCCGCAAAGGAGGTCGCCTCTGAGCACGTAGAGGCGATTGACCATCGCCTCACCTCGTTCACCGCCTAGGCGCGCCTTAGGCGCGCCCCAAATAACTATGCTTCTGCACCGTAGTTTTCATGCCCAATCTTTCCCACATTACAATACGTACAAACAATCATCAAAACTAAAATTGAATATCTTAGCAACAGGGCAGGATCACAATTCTGCATAGCACACCGAAGTGCATCGATTACAATACCATATAGTGCATCTCCTTTTTCAGCATGGTCGAATTCTGAAAGCGGATTCGCAATAGGCTGCAGCTTCACTTTGCCACCTCGCTTGTTCTGAAATTTTTCAAGGGAAAAGCAAACAGGCATGAAAAAACTGTACCAAACTCTTGATACTACTAGAAAAAGAAATTAAGCACGCAAATCATCAAACACCTGATACTCCATCAGCTTCTCAGCGTGCTCTCTTTCTTCTTCACTGGATTCCTTGAAGAACCTAAAAGTAAACGAAGAATATCAGTAAAGAAAGAACAACTCGTACAAGGTATCATTCTAAGAATCAGAATAATTTATAGAGATCTTCACTTGGCAAGTCCCTTGAGTGCAACGTTGTCCCTGTCAAAATAAGCATACATAGCATGGTATACATACGACACGTTGTACTCCACGCTGCAAAACAATTTTCAAACATACGTCAGAGTAGTCAAACTAGCAATCAGATCTACAAAGAGGAAAGCAACGAAAACCGACTTGATTTGCTCGTTGATAGCAGCCTCGCACTGATCGGCGTACTTATGCCTGGCCAGAGACTCCTGAGGCACCGATGGAACGAGCATAAGCTCTTTCTTCACTTCTTCGAACGGCTCGAAATTGAAACCGGTCAACGTCTTGGCTTCGACGGACTGCTTCGATTCGCACACCAAGCGCCTCGCATGTGTTCCCTTTCCGCCATCGAAATTCACAGAGAATCCATGGGCAATAGATGAAACGAGCGCGTTGTTCACATTCCCGGCGATCGATTTCACTGCAGATGATGAAGGTGACGAAAATTTCAGCTCCATTTTTCTCCCCGACTCTTCGTTCTCTTGTCTGAGATCTCAGCAACGACACGATTAGGGGTGGTTCGGTACGGTATACCGTACCAAAACTGTGATACCGTATACCGTACCGAAATTTCGGTATCCAAAAAAATCATACCAATACCATACCAAAATTTCGGTATACCTTAAATTTCGATACGGTATCATACCAAAATTTCGGTATGGTATCGGTACCATACCTTCTATACCATTCACACGGAGGGTTTTTTACCATGCATACCTCGTAACTCGTTAATTCGCTATTTTGGAATTTTTAATCAATTCAAACTCCTTAGGCCCCAATAAGATAGATTATTAATACCAAAATTTTCAAAATAAAAAGATTTTTTAACATTAAATAATTTACATATTTTAGCCAGTCTCCTTAGTAAGACAAAAAAAACTTTACATAACCACAAAATACAACTTTATATACAAATTAATTAGAACGAAGCGGGTATATTTAAAAAATTAGTGAAGATTAACAAAAAGTAATTGCATTTGCATCTTCACGCTTTCAAAATCCTGAAGAAAAAAAACATTAAAAAGGCAAAAATTAAACTTTACTTGAGTTACATAAGTAAAATATGGTGGGCCTAATCTTAGAAAGTTGTGTATAAGTTAATAATTTATGGGCTAAATAAGTTTATGAAGATCCTTAATTTTTCATTTTATATTTTTTGAAATAATATAATATATGTAAGTGTGTATATATATAAAATATATTAAAAATTTTAGTATTTCGGTATTCGGTATAATCGGTATACCTTATTTTAAAAACTTTCATACCATTACGGTACCGAAAATTTTCGGTACGGTATCATACCTTACCAAAAACTTCGGTATACCAAAATTTTCGATATTTTCGATACGATTCGATACGATAAGGACGGTATTTCGGTATTTCGGTATTTTTTCCCAGCCCTAGACACGATAGAGATGAATAGTTCGATTAAGTGTATATAGGGTGCTGGTGAAACGAGCACCGTTCGATGGGAGACACGTGGAGCGAAAATGACGGATTGATTCGAGGAGGCGCGTGGTTGGCTCGTGGAATAGTGTATAATATTTAAGAGACTTTTCATTTGAGAACCCATAAGGAGTTTCATTTTGGATTCAGGCCCTGTCAGGAAAAAAAATTAGTTTTAAGGACCTGAATCGAACTTTTTTTGTTCGATTCGCGATTCGATTCAAAATTTTAAGATTCGAATTCGAATATCTAGAATACGAATCCGAATAAGAATATGTTTTTTTATTCGAGAAATATACGAATACAGATATGAAATCACAATATTCGATTTGAAAATTAACCGATTTATTCGATTCGAATAATACAACATAAAATATAATATAATTAATATATATTCACATATAATATATGATAACTCACTAACACATTTAAAAATAATATGTTATAAGTCAATATATGTTTAAATATAATTTATTATAATTCAATATATATTTTAAATATAATATTGTTTATATTTATTAAATAAAAACTGAAAGATGACTTTGAATACAAGTATTCGATATTCGATTTGAATATTCGAATTCGAATAAGAATCGATTTTATGATTCGATTAAATATTCGAGTATTCGTATTCGTATTCGATTGTCATCCGAATACGAATAGAATATTGCGGTATTCGACTCGATTCGTTTGCAACCCTATCTGGTACCAGCTAATGATCATCTGATACCAGTTCATTTCTGCAGTACCACTTCATTGTTCTGCAATAACATGTTGAAAGTTTGTAACACAAAACGATCATTCTATACCAGTTCATATAACTTTTATATCACTTTTTTTAGTTAGGTTCTTATCTCTAAATTTTACAAAAATTGGATCTTTTAACCTAAAGTTTTTTTAATAGGGCCTGAATATTAAATTAAACTTATGACAGAGGGTGAATTCAAATATACCCTTATAGCCCTATACAGAAAGGTACATTTTTGGACACCTGGGGGCATTCGTTTACTTTTCATTTGGGGACATTTGTAAAGATGTTCATTCTGATAGTATAGTAATTAATCAAATATTCTCCATTGAAAATGCCAAATCCATAGGGACCATATGATAACGAGCCAATCGTTGCAGATTTATCAGATCTGAATAACTTCAGCATCAGATATGATAATAAAGTATAAGAAAGCAACTCAGAATCACGTGTAGCCCGATGGGACCAATGTAGATATTTAATCGGGGATCTTAAAGTAAATATTTTGAAAAACACTTCAAAGGAGGGGTGGGTGGGTGTTGTTCTTAAGATGGAGGTTTGTATTGTCGTTATTTAATCAATAGGTTTTAAAATATAGGTTTGTATTGTCGTTATTTAATCAATAGGTTACGAGTTCATTTTTTTTTTGTTTCAACAATTTTCGTGATCAATTTATTCCACTCCACGGCCCACGCAATGTCTTCTATTATATAATAATAATTGGTCATTAATATTTCTAAAAAATTTCTAAAGAAATTAAAAAGTTTGCACAAAATTAAAAAAAATTCTAAAGAAATGTCCTAAAATATCCTATCTACCTCTCATCACAATACAATAATAAGTTAGTTTTAGGTAAAGTGATCATTAAACACGTCTAAAGGTTATGCGTACGAATACCCAGATATTCTAGATCTGTCAAAACAGGCTGGCGGGGCGGGGCGGCCTAAGAAAAGGTGGCCCCCCTGCCCACTAGCGGGCTTTGCCCGCTCTAGTTAAAAAAATAAAAAATATGCATAAAACTAAAAAATCAAAAAAATAAATTCAAAAAAATTATTTAACCTAATTCAACTTGTTAATATTAACTAATTTTAAACTTTATTAGATTACATATTTTACATCAAAAATATAAAAAAATTATACAATTTATATATAAATATATATTTATTAGTTAATATATATCTTTTTAAAATATCGGCGGGCTAACTAGCGGACAGGCCAGCCCCACCTCGCCAAAGCCCGCGGGCAATGTGGGCTAGCCCGTTCAGGCACGCCCTCTGGCGGGCCTGGAACATTGCAGCCCGTCCCACCCTTGGGGGGGGGGGGGGGTGGGGGAATTTGACTGCTGTAGAACCATTCATTAGGCTGTGTTTGGTTAAAGGAATTTAGCGAGGAAAAGAAAAGAAATGAAGAAGGAAATCATTTGTGTTTGGTTGACTAAAGAAAAATAGGTAAGGAAAAAAGTGAAAGTTAAGTTTAAACAAAAAATATGGAAAATTATTTTTCTCCATGGTGAGCAAAATGAGGGAAAAACTAGTGGAAATCAATTTCTCTCTAGTTTTCTTTTCCCCATCGCTTTCTACGATTCAAACCAAGCCTTAAGGTGCGTTTGGCATAAGAATTTTAAGGCGGATAAGAAAATAAAAATTTTACAACATTGGAAGCGTAACGTAACGTATAAACGTTTGAGGCGCTAACTTAATTTTCCTTCATTTTTTTTCATGCAATTTCGCATAACAAACTCGCCATAAAGATTAAGTGTACGAATCCCAATGGAAACTGCCCTCTATTACCAAGCCTCGTATTGACAAGATTAACCAAGATAGTATAGGGCCCGTTTGGTTTGCAGTATTAACCAAGATAATATATATAATGTTGCGAAATGGACAGCTTAACGAGATTGGAAATGACTGTGAGGATAAATGGAACACGGGAATTTACGTGGAAAACCCCTTTTTAACTTGGGGTAAAAAACCACGGGCGAGGTAGAAATTTATTATTGGGGTAAAAACAGGGGTTACAACCTCTCAATCTATAAAGGAGAAAACACTCACTATCTCTCTTTATAGTTGGGGCAAATACCGAACAAACCCTCTATTTTTTTCTCTCTTTTCTTTCTCCTCTTCCTCTCTTATTTCTTTCTTTGGTGTGTAAAGCTATGCTATTTATAGGCAAAAGCCTATCTAATAACAATATAATAATATTATAATTTAATATTATTATAATGTTAGGTGAAGTGGGTTGGCCACATTTTTCATTAATCTCACTTGAAGATTTGATTGATGACCAATCAGATCTTCACACCATCCTTCTAGCTCGCCTTTGCATGTTACTTATGCTCAGTCAATCCACATGAGGAACGACACCACATAAACTTGTCCACAAGAATTGCTTTGGTCATGTAGTCTGCCAGATTATCCGCAGTGTGAACTTTTTGCATGTCCACAGTCCCCTCTTCCACTTGTTCACGAACAAAGTGGTATTGGACCCGGATGTGTTTGGTTCTTGAATGATATGCTGGATTCCTTGCAAGATGCAACGCACTCTGGCTATCACAATAGAGAACACTCCTGTTTGTGGCCGAGTTCTTCCAGCAACATCTTCAACCATATTGCCTCTTTACTGGCTTGCGTAGCTGCGACATATTCTGCTTCCGTTGTTGACGTTACAACAATGGACTGCAGTTTTGAAACCCAGCTTACAGCACGTTGTTGACGTTACAACAATGGACTGCAGTTTTGAAACCCAGCTTACAGCACCGCCAGCAAGATTAAACACATATCCGGTTGTGGATCTGCTTTTATCAAGTTCACCTGCATAATCTGCATCAACAAAACCATGGACAGTAAAATCTGTACCTCCGTAATATAAGGCGAGATCCGAGGTTCCTTTGATATATCTGAGAATCATCTTAACAGCACTCCAGTGCTCCCGACCAGGGTTGGACATGTATCGGCTAACGACTCCACTGCATGGGCAATGTCTGGTCTGGTACAGATCATTGCGAACATTAGACTTCCTACCGCCGATGCATATGGCAGTCGAGACATTTCTATCCTTTCGTCTTCATCAGTAGGACACATCTCGGAGGATAACTTGAAATTAGCAGCAAGAGGGGTAGATATTGGCTTACTATCTTGCATGTTGAACCTTCGCAAGATTTTCTTCAAATAATTCTTTTGGGAAAGCCAGATCTTCCGCTTGCTTCTGTCTCGAGAAATTTGCACGCCAAGGATTTTGTTTGCTGGCCCCAAGTCCTTCATTTCGAATTCACTGGCCAGTTGAGTCTTTAAGTCGCCGATACGACCTTTGTTGGGTCCTGCTGCCAGCATATCGTCGACATACAACATCAACATGATGAAATCGTCATCGCTAAATCTCTTGAAATACGCACAAGGATCTGAATATAGCCTGTTGTAGCCAAGACTAATTATGAAGGAGTCAAATCTCTTATACCAGCATCGAGGTGCTTGTTTGAGCCCGTAGAGAGATTTGATCAATCTGCAAACTAGATCTTTTTTTCCTTGTTCCTCAAAACCTTCTGGTTGAAGCATATATATTTCTTCATCCAGGTCACCATGGAGAAAGGCCGTTTTAACGTATAACTGCTCAAGATGCAAGTCGAATGTAGCACACATTGACAAGACCACCCTGACTGTTGTAAGTCGAACCACCGGTGAGAAAATTTCGTTGAAGTCAATCCCTTCTTTCTGAGCATATCCCTTTACAACCAGTCTAGCACGGTAGCGCTCTACCTGGTCATCACCATTCCGCTTGATTTTGTACACCCATTTGTTGCCAATGGGTTTCATTCCTTGCGGTAATGGCACAAACTCCCATGTCTTATTTTTATAGAGAGCTTCCATCTCCTCTTGCATCGCTGAAATCCACAGACTCGCATCTGAATTATTCAGTGCTTCTTGGAAAGTGGTTGGCTCTCCATCCTCCGTTAGAAAACAGTATGCAATATTGCTCTCTATCGATTAATCTGAGTGCCAACTTGGCGGCCTACGCTCGCGTGATGACCGCCAGAGATCCGGTACTTCAGATTCGACTGGGTTGAGCTCTTCGTGCGACGGTTCAGCTTCAGAAGAATTATATTGCTCCAATTTTCTTTTCACCGGTGTAGTCTTTGTCACGCCTTTTGAACTGCTATTATTTTCGACTTGCTCTTGATCGCTATCCTCCAAGAAGATAACATCTCTGCTGATAATCACTTTGTGGTCAGTGAGATCCCACAAGCGATACCCCTTTACTCCTTCAGCGTACCCCAAGAACAGGCATTTCCTGGACTTTGGATCCAACTTTGTCGTTTCTTGGTTGTGGTACATCGCGTACGTTGAACTTCCAAATATATGGAGGTTTGAATAGTCTGCAGGTGCACCAGTCCACATTTCTATCGGTGTCCGCATCTCTATTGCAGTAGATGGGGCCCGATTCACCACATAACAGGCAGTACAGACCGCTTCCGCCCAGAACTTCTTTTCCAGGACCGCAGTTCTCAACATAGCCCTTGTTCTTTCCAACAGGGTCCTATTCAACCGCTCTGCCACTCCATTCTGTTGTGGAGTGTACGCCGTGGTGAACTGTCTTCTGATGCCCGCACCTTTGCAGAATTCAGTGAATTCTTTGCCAATATATTCCCCTGCATTATCGGACCGGAGACACTTGATCTTTCTTCCGGTTTCAAGTTCAACTCGCGCCTTGTAAGTTTTGAAGATAGGAAACACGTCGTCCTTCTTCTTGATTGGGTACACCCAGCATCTCCTGGAGTAGTCGTCTATGAATGATACGAAGTAGCTGGCTCCTCCCAGGGGCGCAACCGGTGCTTGCCATACATCAGAGTGGATCAATTCTAGAATTTCTTTGCTTCTAGAATTTGAAGTGGAGAACTTCAGGCGATGCTGCTTGCTCACAATACAATGCTCGCAGAATGGTAGCGTCACCGTCGTGAGACCAGGAAGTAGATTCTTTTGCGCAAGAATTTTCATGCCTTGTTCAGACATATGACCAAGTTTCTTGTGCCAAGTCATCGTAGACTTCTCATTTGAACTTGTCGTGGCAACGGATGCCTGCCCTTCTTGCAGAGTCTCTCCCTTTAGCATGTATAGATTTGCAGCTATCTTTTCTCCCTTCATCACCACCAATGCTCCTTTGGAAACCTTCATGATCTTGTTTTCCAATTCAATTTTGAAACCAAGATCATCAAGTTGCCCCACGGACAACAGATTTTTCTTCAAGCCCTCCACATGTCGCACAGCATGGATGGTACGCACAGTGCCGTCGTACATCTTTATTTGAATTGTACCCACCCCAACAATCTTCAGCGCTTGGTCATTGCAGCTGTAGACATACCCTCCAAAGGTTGGCTCGTATTGGTGAAAACATTCCCTTCGAGAGGTCATGTGAAGTAGGTGCAGAGTCCATGAGCCACACGTCATTGAATCTTCCATTTTCAGCGATAGTGGTTGCGGCTTCACACACCAAGGGAATTCCATCGTCGGTAGTGTTGGCGACATTTCCTTGGGCATTGGGATTCTTGTTTAGAGCCCAACAATCTTTCTTCAGATGACCTTTCTTGCCACAGTGGTAACATTTTATCGCCTTCTTAATTTTAGTAACAAGGCTTTGCCGTTTTTGACTCCCACTTGGACCAAACTCTCCGGGTCTTGTCCGTGTTCGGCTCATGTTTGGACCACGTGCTCCTGATCTTGCCCTCGTCACTGTCAATGCTTCTGCCTGTTGGGATATTATCAACTTGTCTTCTTTGTTATTGCGCCGACTTTCTTCTTCGAGAACCGCAGCTGCAATATTGTCGAACATAAGTTTTCCCGCGGCTTGGTTGTTGCTCATATTGATGACAAGTTGATCGTAGGAGTCTGGCAGGCTTTGCAGTAGAAGCTCGGCACGTTCACTTGGCTCTATTTTGTAGTTCAAGTCTTTAAGTTGAGAGAACACAGTATTCAACTTATTGATGTGCTCGGTCACTGAAGAAGATTCTTCCATTCGTAGATGGTATAATTTTATTTTCAGGAAAATTCGGCTGTGGAGTGACTTGACTTGATATAACTTTTCAAGATGATCCCATATTTCTTTCGCACTAGTCTTCTCTTCTACACTTGATAATATGTCATTTGCTAATGTCAGATGAATATTGGCGATGGCTCTCCCGTCTATCTTCCTCCATTTGGCATCACTAACAATAGTTGTTGGTCTGCCAGTGAGCGCCTCCAGACAGTTTTCTTTGAGTAAAATTGCCTTTATCCTCATTTTCCACAGTGAGTAGTTTCCCCCGTTGAATTTCTCAATTTCATTTTTAGCTGCCATTTTTCCCACGTCGCTACCGTCGGAGAAATTCGACAGTCCAACCAAATAGTACTGATAAGATAATTTGCAGAAAGGGTAGCGATCAGCTTTCAAGACAAAATTACCCTTCTAAGTAAATTCTCAGATGAGATATGGTGGGGTCACTATGTGTCCCGCTTGGCACCAGCACCTAGACAGAACTTACTTACACAGTCTATTACCACGACTTGCCAAAAAACTCTTCCGTAAGATAAACCTTTTCGATATCCTTTCTGATGTGGAAGATCAGACAAAGCTGCAACCACGGAGCATAATCGGAATTTTCGAATACCATTTCGCAACAAGTGCTCTGATACCACTTGTTGCGAAATGGACAGCGTAACGAAATTGGAAATGACTGTGAGGATAAATGGAACACGGGAATTTACGTGGAAAACCCCTTTTTAACTTGGGGTAAAAAACCACGGGCGAGGTAGAAATTTATTATTGGGGTAAAAACAGGGGTTACAACCTCTCAATCTATAAAGGAGAAACACTCACTATCTCTCTTTATAGTTAGGGCAAATACCGAACAAACCCTCTGTTTTTTTCTCTCTTTTCTTTCTCCTCTTCCTCTCTTATTTCTTTCTTTGGTGTGTTTTCTATCGCATCTAAGCTATGCTATTTATAGGCAAAAGCCTATCTAATAACAATATAATAATATTATAATTAAATATTATTATAATGTTAGGTGAAGTGGGTTGGTGGCCAACCCACTCAACACCATTTTCCATCATATAATACATTGTAACTATCTCTAGTTTTTCATTCCAGTCGGGTATTAGTAACTAAGCCCATAATTAAAGTAGAAGCCCCGATTTAAGTTAGTTGAGTTGAAATGGTAAAATTAATTAATTATGAAGGGGTCGCTGTAGTTAGGTTTAGCTTGCTATTACAACCAAACGCGCCGTAAGAGAATTAGTCATATTTCAATGGGCCTAAAGCCCAAAAAGCTTATAAATATTAAACCCCAAATCTGAATTTAAGTTTACAGTACAAATATAGTCTTAAAAAGTCCACTTGCCTACTAAGCATAGCTCAGCTCATACATAACGCGGCGGCCTAAAATACGCACAAGAAACGCAGAAGCAGATCCACCGCCGCACATCCGACGCCATGTCCGCCGGCGCACCGCCGACGCTCCCCATCACCAACCCAGACCCCTCCGCCCCAATTTCCACCCCAGCCTTCCGATCGCTCGCCGCGCGCCTCAAGTCGACGCTGGTCCACGCCAGATCTCAGCAACGTCCGTGGCTCGAACTCCTCGACAGAACCTCCTTCGCCCGGCCGGAATCCCTCTCCGACGCCGTCGCAAGGGTCCGCAAAAACCTATCCTATTTCCGCGTCAATTACCTCTCAATCGTCGCCCTCTCCGTCGCTCTCTCCCTCATCTCCCACCCCTTCTCTCTCATCGTCCTCGTGGCTCTCCTCGCCTCGTGGGTCTTCCTCTACCTATTTCGTCCCTCGGATCAGCCGCTTGTCGTCGGCGGCAGGTCTTTCTCCGACCTTGAGGTTTTGGGGATGCTTTTGGTTTCCACGGTGGTGGTGGTCTTTCTGACCAGCGTCGGATCGGTGCTTATCTCGGCGGTGTTGGTGGGATTAGCGGTGGTCTGCGCCCACGGTGCTTTTAGGGTCCCCGAGGATCTGTTCTTGGACGAGCAGGAGAATGCTGCGACTGGGTTCTTGTCTTTCTTGGGAGGTGCGGCGTCTTCCGCCGCTGCGGCGGCTGAGCCGGCCGTTTCCGCTAGGGTTTAATCGCATCTGAAAAGGAATGGATGGCATCCGCCGGTTAGGGTTTTTTCCCCTCTTTAATTCTTGGATTTTGATTTTAAATTCTCAATGGGCTACGTATTATTTAGTGTGAACTCTTTTTCAGTATAAATGTGAGGCTGATTTGTGATTATGTTTTTACTAATTTGCTTTCTGTGATTCATATGTTTTGGGATATGGTTTGATTTTGATCTACAGCAGAACACTGGGATTGTATAACCTTCTTAAACAACAACTATGAGTGATTTGAACGAAAATGCATGCTAAATAATGACAATATGGGACTTGTAGCTAAGTGTTTTGCCTCATTTATTTTGGAATCCGTTGTTGTTTCTTGATCAAATGCAATGTTGATCATTACGATATTCTCGTGCGACGACTCTGCTGATTCTTGATCTTCGTAGTTTTAAGTTTTGAATGGCGAATCGAATTTGACTTGTTTGAGCTGGGATTACTTTGGATTTGAGTTTCATAAGTTAACTGCCATCCTTTTTTGTTATGGGATTATGGGAAGGGATTTCTTGATCTTCAACCTGAGCTTTGTAAGGAAACCTTTGGTTTTGTATTCTGTTTAGTTAAATCATCAAATCAGTTAGGTGAGCCTTGTACTAATCATTGCCTTATAGGGTTAATTTTGTTGTAGTTGAAACTAAAAGAAAGGAAAGCCTTTTGGCCAAACATATTCAAGAAGTTGCAATCTTTCCCATGTAATGAGAGAATATGATTCTATATATTCTCTCTGTTGCAAACAAGCTTGCTGCAAATCATAATACATTTTGTATGCAAATAGCTTCATCAAGAAAAACGTTTTACATAGAAACTATTGCTCGAAGACTGTAAGAATTGTAACTGTAAGGAGGAAACTGATGCTGCTTCGTGTGGCACAAAATAATGGAATAATGATCGATGCAATCAAAACAATAATTGAAGTTCAAACCACGTACAATTAAGGGTAGGGAAAAATACAGGAAAATATATAGGTGTGTATCCAATATCCATCTCCTCAAACATAATAAAGGAAAAAAAATTCGCGATTTTCAGGTCATATTAAAACTAAGTAAAAAGGCTACGAAACCCTACCTCTCAACAAGCGCCGCCTCCAACAGTAGCACTTCCTCCCTCCTCCCCTAGCGGAGGTTGAGGGGAGCCCCTCTCTTCTTTGTTTTCTGTTTTGTAAAAATAAAGAACATGGGTGTCAGCACCACCATCTGGGGGGGGCTTGGATCTGAGGACGGAGGCTTGAGCTGTCAACGTTCTTGCCTTCATTCGCCGCGCCATTGTCTTCTACCACCGCTGAACGCGCTGACATCTCCTTCCTCTGCTCGACCACCCACCTCCTCGCCTTATCTCCTTCGCCGTTCGATCCTCCGGCCGCCGAGTCACCACCTGCCGCCACCCCCTCCTCCGCCTGGCCATTTTGGTTCGTGGCGTGTTCTCCTCGGGGGAGTTTCTCCTTTGGGAGTTTTCTCCCCTTTGTAGGAGTTTTTTCTCCCCTTCGTGGGAGTCTTTCCCTCCCCTCGTGGGAGTGTTTCTTCTCCCCTTGTAGGAGTCTCCTTCGAGGCTTTCTTTTCCCTTTTTGGGAATTGAGAACGGACATCTGTGCTATCACCGGCCTTATACGCAATAAAAATAATCGAATATGTTGTAATATTTTGATTGTTGCTTTATTGTACTTTTTGTCCATTTGGATTTATGAAATGAAATCCTCATTCTCAAAAAAAAAAAAAAAAACTAAGTAAAAAGGCCAATAATGTAGAGCTCAAATCAGTGGCGGATCTACATGGGGGGCCCGGAAATTTCGAAAACTTTAGTACTATATATGTAGTATATATGTTTTATTATGTATATATAAAGTTCATATGCTAGACTTTACCAAATGGCGGATGTGGTGTAGAGGAGAAGTGCTTTGCCTTCTATTCTATAGACCTGGGTTCGATTTCCTTATCCCACGCCTGTATTGCTTTTTAAGTTTTAAGGTATATTGAATACCCATATTTATTAGATAAGAGTAGAGAGAGATGAGAACCGTGTGAGAGAAATAAAAATCGAAAAAAAATACCCATTTTATTTAATATTCAAACTTTTATCTCTCATCTTTTTTTTTTTTACCTTTTTAATCCATTTCGTAATCTTTTTTAATTAATTTCATTTGTACTAGTTAAATCTATTTGGTTAACTCCCTTTTCACTTTTGTTTTTCTAATTATTTAACCATATGATTTTATAAAAATAAAATAATCACATAATTGTTTCTAAATTCTAAATATAAAGACTATAATTTTGCAAACATAATTGCAATATTATTGGAACAATCTAATTTTAACAAGATGAAATGAATATCTCTTATTATTTAATATAATCAATGTCCGACCTTCCAAATTAAAAATTCTAATTCTGTCATGAACTCCAGAAAATTATTATTTGATGAGCCGTATTAAAATTAAAACAATTATTTGCCATATAAAAAACAAAACATCAAATAAATACTGAAGTTTACCTACACACAACACATTATTTGTGTTATTTCCTCGTCTATATTTTTAATTAACGTTATATAAAATAGATAACGTTGATCATAAAAGTGACGTTATCAAGCCCAAAAAACCGTAAAAATTGTGTAGCACTGCAATGCAGGGGCCAACATCCGACCTTATTCACATTTATATTACGGCCCCCCCCATTAAAAATTTCTGGATCCGCCCCTGGCTCAAATAATCCTATTCCTTCGTTTTCTCTCATGAATGAAATGTCTAAATCACAGTTGATGAGGTTTCTCACTAACTATTCATCCTCCCTAATAAATTCATTTCCAAACAATTAAATGAAAATGAAAATCACACCCTTAGTTAGATCCTTTTCACTTGGACACTAACGCATGCATAGTTTCCGTTGGCAAAATTCCACACCCATCATACAAATGTAAGGATGTCATTTGTCAGATCATCATCCATTCTCTTGGGACCTCATATATTAAATACATAAATAATACGTTTGACCATTTTATTTTATTGTTTATCTCCGACTAAGCATTCTCATTGGATGGGAATTAAATGGGGACTCGATGTCGTCTTTTTTTTTTGTAAACAAAATTTATTTAGCTAATAATCCAAGCCAAGAATGTGTTGGTTTTCACAGTTTCGCTAATCTTATTCACTCTACAATGGCTCCTAAAATCAATCTCAAGGATTTTTGCAGCCAATCATATGCCGAGTTATGATCTAATGAATGACGACAGTGTTGTTGTCTGTCTCCAATGCCGTGGCTTCTATGCAAAACAGTTTTAAGTTTATGTCTTAACTTACGTGGAACTATAACGAACCAAATATTTTTGTCTTTTCTAGATTGTCTCTTCAGTTCTTCAACACATACTTCGGATGGGAAAAATAAAATCGCCTTGGCTTTTTATCCAAAGTTCAACATATAAATCTAAGTAGGGTTCCATTTCAAAATCAATTTACAGTAGTCATACAGTAATTCACCAAGTTTATATGCAGATCACAACATTAGATGTAATTAATAGTCGACTACGCTCACTGTAAAATTGAATTTGATAACCTAATATGTTATCCGTTATATGTCTGAATCAACTCACAGTTGAAGTTATTATCTTGATATTACATTTTAACAGCATTGACTTCATATTTTTTGTTTTCAACTTAGATAATAATGAACTTGAACTCCAAGGACAGACAGGTGCGGGAAGGTTCAATCATGCTGTCCGATTTTTGCTTGAAACTGTGCGTTAGTGATATATATATATATATATATATATATAATATTAGAGTAGATATCCAATTAAAAGTTAGATTGATGCACTGAGTGGCCAATACACATTGGCAATTTGTCACCACCACGGAGAAGTTAAATCATGGATGGGAGAGAGATGGTGATGATTGTGGCTCACTATAATAAATGGGATTCTACATATACATTATTATGATCCACAATATTTATTTTGTTTTTCCTTCTTTTAATATTTTACTTACATGGCTCACTAACTAACACGAGTTATTTTTTTTATAGCAATATCTTCACTTCCCACTAGAGAAGAAGAAAAAAGAAATCACACCTTGTCCATGACGATCATGTATTGGCTCCTACTTCCTTTTAAAAAACCATCATAAAGTATTTAGCCTGAAATGTCAACGTTTAGTCACAATCTCAGGAAACTTATTACATTATTTTCTTAAATAAAGTATGTTTCCACTCCACACACATATATCATTTGATACATTTTTCTTTTGTTTGGCATTAGAATTCGATAAACGGCCGTCATGGTTTCGTACCAGCCAAATTTATCTATCGTGGTAAAAGCTATAGCTGATGGCGAGGGTGCCACTCTAACCATTAAATCGTACAACAATCAGCGTCACGATTCCGATCCCTCTCAATAGGGATAATTATTGCTCCCAAACGCGTTTACTTGTAAAAATGTTAGTTCTTATCTTTTCTATTTTATGTCTCGAGAACACTCAAAAAACTACTCCAACCACATATCCACATTAGGCGGGTCTATGACTAGCAAAATATAATTTGGTAACTGAGTGATTCGGTTATATAGTTTCCTTTAGAGACTTAAAAGGCCAAGATCTAATATGCTTCGAAGTTCGAATCATGTTATGTCATAATATTTATGATACATAATTAAGGTCTGCACGGTAAAAAATATGGTCGGGTGGTATTTCACCACCTTAGGTCTTAGACCCGATGACAATTATTGCATTAAGTGAATTTGGGATATATTCACTAGGTCTTTTAGCATTTCGAAATGTGTGACAAATGTTCATAGCTGATTGATTCGGAGGTTTAAATTATAATAAATATAAAAGAGGACAATAAAAGAAAGGAAAGTATGGAAGGTAGTGCTGTCAATATGCCCGCGGGCCGCGGGCCGGCCCGCCAAAAGGGCGGGGCACGCTTCGACTTTTTACGTGGGCTGGCCCGCCCACGGGCCGGCCCGCCATTATTGTACTTATATATATAAATATATAGTATATAGAAAATAAATATTAAAAATAAAAAATAAATATTAAATTAATCCGATAATGTAATTAATGATTCATTAATTATGTCTAATTAATATTATATTTATTTTCAAATACATGATTAATAGCATATTTATCCATAATTTTTTAATAAATACCAAAATTATTTAAAAATTATTAGTTAATTAAAATTTTAAATTAAAATAAAAATATCAAAAATTATTTTCTAAACAGCCGGGCCGCACCGCCAAGTGATGGGCTTCCGCCCCGCCAAATCGACAGTACTAGTGGAAGGAAGCATGTTGTTAATACATGAGCTGCCTATATATAACCTACTTGGGAACTACAAAAACTCCTCAAATCCAAAAAAAAAAATCACTTCGTGTCTTAATTAGACAAAAAAAACTTCATTCCATGGAAGCCAAAGGCTACACAAAAGACGGCACCGTCGACCTCCGCGGCCGGCCGGTCCTCGCCGACCGGACCGGAAAGTGGAAGGCCTGCGCTTTCCTCGTCGGTAATACCAGCGTTTCTTGATTTATATCTTTACTTTATCTGTTAAAAAAAAAAGCCCATTAATTGTTCTCTCTCTTTCTCTGTTTATTAATGATCTCAAGGCTACGAAGCATTTGAAAGGATGGCTTTTTATGGAATAGCTTCGAATTTAGTGGTTTACTTGACCACACAGCTCCGTGAAGACACAGTCTCGTCGGTAAGAAACGTCAACAATTGGTCCGGCGCCGTTTGGATAACTCCGATCATCGGAGCTTACATCGCCGACTCTTACCTCGGACGTTTTTGGACATTCACCATATCCTCCTTGATATATGTAATAGTAAGTTTTCAGATCATCATCAGCTTTTAATTATCTGCACAGTTTTTTCTGTTTTCGCCTTTTTGTTTGTTTCTTTCTTTAAGCTTTAGCTTTAATGGAGGATTACGACGATCGACAAGAAGGACCCCACCAAAACCCTTCATGAGATAATGCATGCGATATTATGATTTATTGAAAGTTGCCCACCATTAAATGCTGTATAGCATGTGTTAGGCTAGTATTGCTTCTTACCTACTTGAGAATCAAGCCTTTAATTATTATATTTATTTTTATTATTATATATATATATATATTTTTCTTTTTGTCATATTTCGTGACATTAATCCAAACTCCTTAGTAAAAGGTGTGTGTGGACTTTGAAAAAGCTCCATCTTTCTATAGTGGGATTTGAAACTACGGAAGAATCTAGAACTAAGCTATTTACTGTTTTAGTCCGGTAACTTGTCGTTTGATACGTGTGTATGGGTGTGTATAGGATGTGTATGAATAAGTTGTGTCGTGTTTGATATCTGTGTATAGCTATACATGCTTTGTATGGCTATACACGTCCATTACAAGGTTTTTATTTATAGGCTTTGTATATCCATACCCACCTCTAAGGTGGTTATGGGGTGTGTATCACTAATCCATACACATCTATACACATCTCAAACACATCTATCAAACACAATTTATATCATTACACAAATAATTAATACACACATATCAAACATGTTAAAACACAATATCAACAAAATTACACAAATAACTTATACCCATGTAATCCCTAAACACTGATATCAAACGATCCCTATAGGGGCGTGGCATTATATCGACAATGAATTTTATTACTTTTAAAATTAAGCAATTTACGGAAATTATATGCCAGAAATTTAGTATTAGATCCTAATTGGCGTATAATCTAGGGTTCCAGAGAATCTAGGTGTGGCGTGTAATATCACTAAACTGCATACTTTCCAGATATTGTCCGTATAATGCAACGCCTTCTAATTCTCTGTCCCTATACCTGAACATGGGACGAAAGGTGTAACACGACACATAATCCGTTGATCCTTACATGATCACAAACTTGAGTTTTTTTTTTTTTTTGAAATGATCCGAATTAGGGCATGGTGCTCCTAACAATGGCGGTCTCGGTGAAATTCCTGAAGCCCACGTGCGAGGACGGGGGCGGGCCGTGCAGTAAGGCAACCTCGTCCCAGATAGTCTTCTTCTACACGTCCCTCTACGTAATCGCGATAGGCGCGGGCGGCACCAAGCCCAACATCTCCACCTTCGGGGCCGACCAGTTCGACGACCTGAATCCCGAGGAGAAGAAGCTGAAGGACTCGTTCTTCAACTGGTGGATGTTCAGCGCGTTCACTGGGGCTCTGTTCGCCACCCTAGGGCTCGTGTACATACAGGAAAACCTAGGGTGGGGCCTGGGCTATGGTATTCCTACCATAGGGCTAATTTTGTCGCTCATTATATTCTACGTGGGGACGCCAAAGTACCGTCATAAGGCGAGGAGGGCGAGGCACCCCGCTCGGGATATTTTTAAGGTTTTGATCATGGCCTTGGCCAATTTTAGGGTTAGGGTTTCCCGGGGAAATGATGAGGTGGAGCTTTATGAGCTCGACCAAGGGTTTTATTCGAGCATGGGGAAACGCAGAGTCCATCACACTACGGCGTTCAGGTGATGCTCGTTTTTTCTCTTGCGAACGTGTTATTGCGAAAATTTTTACGGTCGAAAACGGGGCGGAGTTCGGTGGTTGGAGGGTTTTTTTTCTTTTTTTTTTTTAATTCACTTTTGAGTGCACCCACAAACACGTTGTTCTTTTCCTCCCACCATAGTATGTGAAGTGGTAGGTGCACTTTTATTTTTCTCCATAGTGTTTTCTTGCATAAAGCATGGCTTTTTTTTGTCGGCTGGCCCGCCGTCGATTTCGAAGAAGATGACACACGAAGTTAGGCACTTGTTATTGGACTTGAGAGTTCTTAAAAAAACTCTGTTTTTGCTTTATAGTTTTCTGCCTTGCCCCATACTATTTGCAACTACCGTTTCTTTTTCTTACATCAGTTGATTCTTGGCCCAAAAAAAAGATCTTTCGTTGAATTCTGTTTATACTTGAAAGTTCAAGAAACGTTTTGTTCTTGCATGCTTGAAAGTCTCTGTCTTTGCCCCCAATACTATTTCAACTATCTTTTTTTTCTCCATCTTTTTCTTACCTCACTCGATTCTTTGTCCAAAAAGAAAAAGATTCGAGTTGTATTTTTTATCCTCAAAAATTAAGAAACGTTTGTTCTTGCATGCTTGCAAGTCACCTTCTTGCCCCATACCATTTTCAACTATATTTTCTTGTCTACATCCTTTGTTGACGTAAAAAATTGGATTCTTGGTCCAAAGAAAACATAGGCTAACGGAGACCACAAAACCCTATATATATAGCATGGACAAGTCCTCAAATTGTAGTAGCTTTATCACAAAGTTGACCACTTTTCGCCAATGAGGTCATGTCCTAACGGTCAAGGCTGATACCTCAAGAATTATAGCAAAGATGTCTTATGATCGATTTTTCCTGCAACACATGGATCAATTTGACTAGTATGTTTGAAAAAATATGCATAATTTGCAGGCTATTGCACTGACCCCGAGTTATACCCTGGTCTCCAATCAGGGTTACTTTGTCCGCGATAGACTAACCATATTGCATTCGCAGATTCTTGGACAAGGCCGCGATCAAGCAAGAAAACCCCAGACGAAAACCGTGCACTGTGACCCAAGTCGAAGAGACCAAGCTCGTCCTCGGCATGGCCATGATATGGATCGTAACCCTAATCCCTAGCACCATATGGGCCCAAATCAACACCCTATTCGTCAAGCAGGGCACGACCCTCGACCGCCACCTAGGCAAGAACTTTCAAATCCCGGCCGCCTCCCTCGGAAGCTTCGTAACACTCTCCATGCTAATCTCGGTCCCGATGTACGACCGATACTTCGTCCCGTTCATGCGAAGGCGTACCGAAAACCCGAGGGGCATAACCCTACTCCAAAGGCTAGGCATAGGGTTCGCCATACAAATCCTAGCCATCGCCGTGGCATACGCAGTCGAGGTTCGACGCATGCGTCTCGTGCGGGCCCACGGGCTCTTCGGGCCCGCGGCGGTGGTTCCGATGAGCATCTTCAGCCTCATGCCCCAGTACGTGCTTTTGGGGGTGGCCGACGTCTTCAACGCGATCGGTTTGTTGGAGTTTTTCTACGACCAGTCGCCCCACGACATGCAGAGCCTCGGGACGACTTTTTTTACGAGCGGGATTGGGGTCGGGAATTTCTTGAATAGTTTGCTGGTGACGGTCGTGGATAGGGTCACGGGTCGGGGCGGAGGGCGGCGGTGGATAGGGAAGGACGTGAACGAGTCGAGGTTGGATTATTACTACTTGTTTTTGTTGATTTTGTCGGCGGTGAATTTGGGGTTGTTTTTGGTGGCGTCGAGGTGGTATGTGTATAAGAGGGAGGTCGCCGCCGGCGAGGTGGGCGGCGGCGGCGGCGGCGGTGGGTGTGAGGTGGTGGCGGAGGTGGAGGGACGGAAGGTGGCTGATGTGGGGTTGAATAAGGTTTGACATGTGAAAAAGGGAAGCAGGAAATTCCACGTTGGATGTGGTCGGTTGGGTTTTTTTTTTTAAAATATTAATATAAAACGGATTCTGGAGAATTTCGTTGTATTTTAATTGTAATTCACCGTAAGCGTAAAAATGGAAAATATAATATATTCACTGTACAAGTATCGCATAATCAATTCAAGCATGATTTGTGCGGGTTATTTTTTTGCCTCAGTTTTAAATTAGTCCTACTCTTTCATTTACTACGGGTGACCTTAAAATATAAGTATCTTTAATGTTATTTTTAATTTTGAGATTTATAGTTTATAATGTTTAATTGATGAAATATAATTTTTACCTGCATAAAAAGGAAGTAATATGTAAGAGCATAAGTAAAGAGTTTAGAATTGGAGTAATGTTATGGTGCTCACCTGTGAGCACCTTCGTGAGCACCAACCACATCAACGCGCCAAATCAGCATACAATGGGATTTTTATTGATCTATAACCTACACATGGGATTAGTGAACCCGTCGGGGTTGATTTGGCACGTTGATGTGGCACAAAAAAATGCCACACAACAGGTGCCTACGGATGGTGCTCACGCAAGGTGAGCACCATAACATTTCTGTTTAGAATTGATATGATAATTATTTATTTAAGTAAATTAGAAATAGAGGGGTTAAATTGTAAACAATTTGACTGATCAAAGTTACAACGGTCTGAGGATGAAATCGTCTGTCCTACTCTATATGTCTCATTTCCTGTCCCATATTGCCGAATTTACGAAAAATTGGATCTTGTGAATTTGAAAAATAGTACATGTGGATATCAATTTGATCAGATTAAAACAAAGAATAAATTGGATGTGTTTATTTATTTTTATCATATAAATTACATTAAATAAGGATGATTTTATGACTTAGTGGAATATATAATAAAAAAATTTAAAAATTAAGAAATAAAATTTATTAACCGTAGAATTGAAAATTAAACGGCCATGATTATTTTGGTACATAGAGGGGGACATAATAGTGGGACATAGATTTGAGTCGAACTGTCTGTAGTCACTCTTCCCCCTTAATATAATGGAGTAGATTATTGGGGCTTTTAAAGTTCAGACCCCAACATAACTTTCATGTAGATTTTAGGACCCTGTTAGAAAATTCATAGTTTTAAGGACCTGATTTCTACAAAAACACTTAAGGGTTCTGCTGTACCACTTCTCTGTTCAACAGTACCAATAATTGGCATGTTCCTTACACTGTTAGTTTATGCACACGATTGTGTGCTCTACCGTATAACTAGGGTTGTCAACGGGGCGGGTTCAGAGCGGGGGTCCAATCCCCGTCCCCGCAAGACAAACGGGGACGAAATCGTCCCCGTCCCCGTGGGGATTTCCCGCCCCGTCACTATTTTAGAAAAAAAATCAATTTTTATTGTTTTAATATTATTTAAACTATATTTTAATATTATTTATATTATTTAAAATATATTTTAATATTATTTAAGCTATATTTTAATCATATTTATTTTATTTTAATATTTTCAAAGTATATTTTAATATTGTTTATCTTATAATAATATGAATTGAATATAATATATATTTTTATTATCGGGGACGTGGCGGGGAAAAATGTTCCCCCGTCCCTGCCCTGCGGGGGTAGAATAGCGAGGATTCCCTGTCCTATTCGGGGCGGATCCCCGCGGGGACGGGGAATCCCCTCCCCATTGACAACCCTACGTATAACTATATACTAAGACTTTCTATTTTGATTTATTTGTAATTATTATATTTAAAATATGACATTGTAATTGTGTTTTATTTCGAAAAGTAAATTTGAATTATTATGATATGATTACAATAATGTTGAATGGTACAATCTTTCTATTTCATCAAGAGAGAGAATCTTTTTATTTTATTAAGGGAGATTGCCTTATAATAACTGCTTACAAACCGATGGTATGTTAGCCATCAAAATTACTATTCTACCATTGATTTTTAATTTAGAGGAATAACCCAAACTAAGTTGAGGTTCTCTCCTTTTCTCGGGCGCACCACCACACCCAACAAAAAACCAAGCTTCTCCACCTTCCTCCGGTTGAGCTCCATTTTCTTCCTTCTTTCTTTTTCTTTGTCTATTTTCTCTTTTCTGTTTGTAGTTTGCTCATTCTTCGTCAAGTCTCCCAGGTTGGGAGCTTTAGTTTCCTCATTGTAGGAGTGTTTTCTCTCCCTTTGTGAGAGTGCCCTTTTCGAATATGACAAGATTCTGAAAGTCGAAGCCAAAGAAAGTGAAGAGTATTGTAAATCTAGCTTAATAGCCCTTTTTGTGGTCGGTCCTTTCGTTCTTTGTGTGTAGACATTGAATCTTGTTTTCGGCTTTTTCTCTTTTTAGTTGTTTGGCTGTCATTGCTCGTATGTGAGCTTTTGTTCTCTACTGATTTACGATTTTATCGGAGAGATCTGACTATTTAGCTCTTGTATATATCTTATTGTGAAATTAAAGCTATCGTTCCGAAAAAAACCATTGATTTCAAATTTTTATATCCTCTAAAATCATGTTTTATACTTTTAAAGATTTATAAAATTAAAATTACTATTATAATTTCACCTATTAAAGTTAGCTTATAATATAAGTTAATGCACTACTAGAAAAAGACATATTAGACACGGAAAATCCGGTGTCTATAACCAAAATTCCATATATATTGAGTGATTACACACGGAATTATCTGTGTCTAATGTGTAGGTGTTGTTCTCATAGTAATTTGGACACGGATATAAACCATTTGTAAAATGAATTTTGTTTTCCGTTTTTATTTTCGTATCTAATCCGTGTCTAGATAAAAGAATTAATTTATTTTGAAAAAATAAAAATCTGTGTTAGAACCCATTTCTAATATCATAATTTAGACATGAATCAATTCCGTATCCATTTTCGTGTCTGATACTATGTTTTCTTAGTGATATATTTATATGGCCACATACATCGTTGTGCAAAAAATACTAGCGATAATTATTAAAAACTAAAGTGTTAGATAGTAATTTAATTTAAATTAAAAGGCAACGGGTAAAATAGTAATTTTTATTATATACCAAATTAAGTTAAAATGCAACGGGTAAAATATTAATTTCATTATATACCAAATTAGAAGTGAATTTACTATTTTTTAGACCATCTCCAACAATACCAATAATCAGACGTAAACATAAAAATACCCATATATATTAGTATAATAAATTGATCGTATCTATGTTATTAGAGAAAGAACAGTTTCTTCAGCACCATCTTTGACTTTATGGGATAGTTTACTTAATATATATTTATAAATATAGTTAACCTGTTGTGGTTCCTTTAGATTACTAGGCATGATCAAGATTGTCATCTTAATTAATTCAATTCTCTTTGTTATTATAATATCTAACATTATTAAATTTTCTTTTCAATTTTTGTGTGTTCTTATTTAACCACCATTTTTATTGTTTTTATTTTATATTTTGTTTGAACCTATCCATAAGGTTATTGTTTTATTTATTACCTATTTTCTTGGTAGCAATTCGCATTTTCTACATCAACAAACTCAATATAAGTGGAAGTAGTAAGTTTCATATATCATGTTATTATAATACAAACGTATTACATATTTTATCAAGATCAAATAGCAAAAAGAAATATTGACTTTTTCGAAAGTTTATTGAAGATGAATACGGTTTTAACTATGCTGTCAAATTAAAAATTTTTGAAAAAAAATACAATTATATGTTCTATTTATTTTTTTGCCTACCCTCAAGTGATTTTCTGGCTCCGCCCGTGGGTGTAGATGACTAGTACTGTCGAAACGGGCCGGCGGGGCGGGCCGGCCCGTACCCGCCAAAAGCCCGCCACTGGCGGGGCGGGGGCGGGTAAGCCCGCCTGATGGCGGGCCTAGAAAATGAAGGCCCGCCCCGCCTGCAGGCGGGTAGCGGGCCTGGCGGGCTTAGCCCGCCAATTATTAAAAAAAATAAAATAAGAAAAATTTATTAAAAATAGGAAAAAGTAAAAAAAAATTAATTAAAAATAGAAAAAAATAATATAAAAATTGGAAAAAATAAGAAAATGAAGGAAAATATATCTAATTAAATAAACTTTTTTAATAATAATCTATTTATGTTATTAAGTACCTATTATTATATTTGTAATATTATATAATAAATAATATATTTTTTTTAAATATTCCGGCGGGCTACCCGCGGGTAAGCCCGCCCCGCCCCGCCAAAGCCCGCACGCGCCGCGGGCTTACCCGCCCAGGCCCGCCTCCAGGCGGGCCTAAAATTTCAGAGCCCGCCCCGCCACTTTGGCGGGGCGGGGCGGGCCGACCCGCGGGCCCAAGCCCGTTTTGACAGCTCTATAGATGACCTCAAGAGGCGATGAGTGCGGAGTCAAGTCAACCCAAATTAAAAACCAAATCCCACGATAATTATTACTCCACGGGGCGGGGAGATTCTTCAATAAAATCATATATGATATACCTCACCACCTATAAAACAAGCTCGACAAAATTTCCATCAACCATTGACGAAAAATAATAATATAGACGAATAAAAAGGCAGTAGAAGCATATTTACGATGAAGCTAGTACTAGTTTGTTTGGTATGTTGTGTGATTTTCGTTGTTTTGCCGACGAGCGTTTTAGGGTTTGGTAAGAAGATTTGCATAAAGGATTTAGAATATGCTTCGTGTACGTTTGAGAAGCAAGTGGATTGTGTCCCAATATGCCTAAGCGGAGTTTATTTCCCAAGAGAACGATTTGTCCTAAGCCAATGTAATCGCCGTACTGGTGCTACGGGCGTTCTTGGCAATTATTGTACTTGTAATTGGTATTGTGACTAAATTTATATAATATCATGTTCTTTTTTTTTTATTCCCCCATATTAGATATATTGAAATCGTGGGATTTGTGTATTGGCTTGTATTTCACTGTTATGGGTTGTATTTAGTTGTTTGTTGGTTGAATTTGAAATGTGTTCATCCAGCTTAAGGATAATCCTAGTGCGGAATTCTGTGGTGTATAAGTCCATAACTAATTTAGTAGGGATATTATGAATCTTAAAAAAATCGTGTGACCATATTTTCGAACCACAACAGTTCTCATAGGATGACATAATGGTTGAATGGATGTTTAAATTTAATATCCCTTTAGTCTGTGTGTTCGAATCTCATTATTATTGTTGTTTTGTCTGTCGTTGGACAATATCAGAGAAAATTAATGTTTTTTTGTGAGGTAGATATTCCAACACAATGTCATCGTAATCACACACCTCAACTAAGTTTAATCTGAATCGATCAAGAGAATGAAAATTCACCCTCCCAACATAGATATGTCATATGTGCGGTAGACATGAATAATTCAAAGAAATTCTTTCAATTCTATAATATAGTTAATTTATATGAAAAATGACTTATATTCTGTTGGGTATCAAACCCAGTCTCACATAGGATAAATCGAGAAAGTTTAAGCTTGTGGGCTAACTTCCTTTGTTACCAGTTGGTTGTAGAAAGAAACCCCATAAGTTTATATGGGCTTGAATCTGGGCTAGAATTATGCCTGAAAAAATCACTACAAATTCTTACAAACAAGTTATTATTTATATGTTAGCATAATTAAATACTAGTTTGTTTTTTTTATGTTAGATTATTATTGGCATACTAAAAATGTTGATTAAATTATATTAAAAATGAAAACAAAAATTACGTAAAGAATATAAAAGAACGTGTATTTTGCAAGCTTTAGTTCTAGTAGGCTTACTTTTATTCTATCATACATTAAATATAAACGGTATCACCTAAGTGCGTGTTTGGTTATAAGAACCACACTAAGGCCCAATATAAATTCTGGACCAATATAAGTGGGTGCAAAACGTGTTTGGTTTCATTATTAAAAGACCAAGCCTAATAATATCTAGTTTGGTGTTATGTGGATTTCTAGATAGTTTCTAGATAAATTTCATGGAAAAGACGAAATTGTCCTTGTCTTCTTATGATAAAGCTCCAGTAATTAGTTACGAAGAAAACTATTGGTTCTCAACTAAGAAGAACCATGTCGAGTAAATTCGGCTTTCACCATCGATTTCATGTTCCCAATTCGCTCGAGATTACGGTTCGGATCGGGCCTTCCTACTGTGTTAACATATGATTTGGTTGGTCATTTATTGTTTTAGGAGTTGTAGGTCGATTGTAAGATCTATTTTTCAAATCTTCAGAAAATCTTCAAAGATGTTACTTATTTATTATTAATGAAAGAATGCTTTCAAGTTTGGTTTACCCAACCAAAGGGCTGCGAATCTCAGATAGTAACAACACAATCTTAATACAATATATCACTCAAATTAGCCATAACACACATGTTAAAATGAGATCGCAGAAAATAAAAACCACAAAGAATTGCGAAAACAGAGGAATGAGATGATAAATACCTAGAAAACTACCTAAAACGCAAATATAAAATTCATTACCGAGCTCCTGGAGTCTCAAAGTACAGCTCTCTGTTCCAACTACTAGTTTGAGGACGACGCACGATTGTAATGAAGCGTGGCTTTTAGGGCTTTCTGTTGGCCTATTTATATATGGAGGGCATTTTTGTAAATGACTAATTTAGTATTCCTGTATAAATTTATCTAGGCTTCTCCCGTCATATTATTTGTAAGGGACACGTAATATTTTTATTGGGCCGTGGATTAATCTCGGGCCTTGAAAATGCAACCAAACAGAAATAATAGATTATAACTTGTGTTTTCTGGCCATTACATGGACAGCAAACAGGCCCTAAATATACAGTAGAGTTATATAGCAGAAAAATAAAGGAAATTCAGCGTTGGATGGATGTTAGATTCGTTGTATTTTTATGTTCAATTTCAAATACAATGAGTTGTAGATGCAATGGGCTTTATCTCAACCATTGTTGTTTCATAAACCAGTCACAATAAAATTCCACCAAAAAAAATTACTTTATTACAAGCTACATTATCTTATTAATTTATAACTCAAAATTATTAAAATTAATACTGGAAAAATTAACCTTTATTTCACCTGCCCACCACCAACGAAGCATACCATCTTCTTCACACTCTTCACCGTATTAGCATAACCCTTAAACCTACGACCACCTCCGAATAAGAACAGCGTCGAAGTAGGGGAATTCGCCCTACTCCCCTTTCGTGGATTCCCAGGCGAAGAATAGTACGACCTTGACGGCGGCGACGGCGAAGACGACGGCGGCGAGTTGAACACGGACTTCTTCTTCGTAGTCGCCCTTGAGTTAAAACACTTGGAATTTACTTTCCGAGCTTGGTTCGAAACCTTATTATGGTGGCTGAGAAGGTAAGACGGCGGAGGCGTTAGCGGCGGCGGAAGTGGGCCGTCGCTGAGCTTGTGCTTCGGCGTGCCTGGCTGAGACTCCCATAAGAACGGCACCGAACCCTTTGCTCCGCCGTAGTACAAAACCCTAAAGGACGACTCGCCGGGCGGCGGCGGCGACTGCTGTAAGGACTTGTACCTTTCCTTGGAAAATAATTCCTGCAAATTATTACCTTTCTCCTCAAGCATGTTACATAGAGTGCTATTTGATAGTGTTTTGTAATGAAATGGAATAGCTCTAGGCTTGATTCATTTACTGTCTGTGTCCTATAGATAGGTATAGACCTTATAATATATATATATATATATATATGTGATTATTATACGATGGATTTAAAATATTATGGCTGTGTTTAGTTGTATGGATAGAATTATATGATGATAATAGCCCGTGATAAATTATCTTGTCTAGCCCAATAAAATATGTTCACTTCCCAGGATAATTTCAAAATTAACTTGTTCAGTAGCATAGAAATCATAGTGAGATATCCACTTAAATGCATAATGAAATTACAAATATAACCCTATCCTCTTTAACATCGGTTGTTTCAAATTAATATCAGATGGAGACCAAAAACATATCGAAACCCACAAAAGCTTGGACAGTTCATCTTCCTTCTAGCTCGAAACCCCGCGAACAGCTTGGAGAGGCCATCACCCCGAGAAACCTCTTCAACATCGATTGACTTTGACATGAGCACAAAATCAAGCTAACATATATGTCCAACATACGTATGACAAATACACCAGATAAAGACGCAGCTTGACATCGAGAAATAACGCAGCTGATGGAGAAAATAATTTGAATGAGAAAAACTAAAAAAATAAAAATAAAACTCGCAATAATAAGAGGTTGAAGAATTACTTCCAAATTTCTAGTCATCAAACAATGAACCAGTTACTAACCAAAACTTCAATAATAATTTGACAAGAAATTAGCTGTAGAAAGAAAAACCCTAAACATGTTTGCCGTAGAAGTTAGTGGTTGAAGAAAACACCAACCTTGATGTTCCCTGTTCGAAAGTCCTTCGAGATGATAAAATCGGCTGCACTACGCCAGGTCGGAAAATCGAAGAAGCTGTCGAGCTGTAGAAAAGGAGTGCTCCTTCAAAATAGCTGAGCGATGGTGAAATTGGGTTTAATTTAAGTCAGAACAGGGGTATTGTAGTCATTGAACTTTTTTATCTTGGGTAGGATAAATTATCTTGAAGTGGCCCATCAGTTAACTTATCTTGGATTCATTGGTTTATTATAGCGGGCCTGTTTTTTATCGCGGGCTTTCAATTAATTCTGCTTTACCAGTGAACAAGTTAAGTATAGATTTTGGACCACTTATCATGGGTTATCTGGCGTAGTAAACGGGGCCTATACATTGACGAACAGATAGCATTGATGAGCAGTTCGTATTTATTGCATCGCCGTGAATTATGGTCGGTTTTCCAGTTCTTGTTTCTTCTTCTCTTCCTCGTTTGTTTTTCTTATATTTAATGATTTTCGTCTCCTCCTTTCTTATCTGCGGGCGTGCCTCCGGCGTGGCGTGTAATAAATGATATATTTGATAATCGCTTTTTGTAGGTGCATTAAATTCAAACAGGCAAATTTGATAAATAATTGTGCCTATCTATGCTAATGCTATATCCATTTTTTTTTTTGGGTGTAATGCTATATCCATTGATCTTCTGGTTTTCGTATTTTGAGTCGTTGGAAATGGTGATGGATTTCATAACATACATAATACTCCTAAGAATCAAAGTTCTATTCTATAACGTCCCAAGTTTTGATGGATTTCTACATGAGATTGTTCAAAATTTTAATAGCCATTTTCTCCATTTTCGTATTCCGTCGTTCCATATTTCCGTTAGATGAGTTATTCTTATTGTCAATTTTTTTTTTTCAAAATTTACAGGTATATCATCGATATAATTAATATCCATATTTAAACTTTGGGTTAATTAAAAATATCAAAAGGCATTATATTAGCTATGCAATATGTGGCAAGTAGACGGTGTTGATACATGTTATGTGTGTATATATATATATATATATATTATTCGAAGTATAATGATCATTATTAAAGAATATTTAATCTTCATTCAAGGAATAAATAATCATTAAGGAGCACTTATATGGTCGAAACCAATCTTATATATGTTGGATTTTATTAAACCAAGTGGGCTTTGGGCCCAAATGGGTATTAACCCATTAATAAAATTCCGTTTCGGTTTTAATTAAATCGGAAAGCTATCGAATGTCTAAACGAGAAATCGTTGAAAGATTTCGAATCTATGTTTCACGGGGATTCTAACGAGTATTAATACGCTCAAAACCGATATCGGGTGAATGAGAAATTAATTTTCGAAGTTGGCCCAATAATCATTAAAAATGATTGGTAGTGTTTAAGTGGGGAATCAAGTGTCCCACATTGGTTAGACACTAAGAAAATCTTCACTATATATATAGAAACCCATGTGGGTTTATTCAAAAGGGCTTGCCATGTGTATAGCTTAAATGGGCTTGTGGGCTTAAGTGGGTTTAAGTGGGCTTGAGAAACTTGGGTGAGTTTTGGCCCAAATAACAGCTCGGTGCGAGTCGGTGCCTCGCACCGACGAGCACCGAGCACCGAGCACCGAGCCCGAGCCCGTGGCCGAGGCCGAGGCCGAGCCGTGCCGTGCCAAAGTGCGCAATGGGCGCTTTGAGGCGCGCACTTCGCACGACGCATCGGAGCGAGGAGCATTGAGGAGCTACTTAAATTTTTCCTCCGGTAGGCGGCGACGGCGACGGTGCCGGTGACATGGCAGTCGAGGTGAAGCTGATTGGGCAGCCCAGAGATATGATCCATTGGATCAAATGGAAGCAGTGGGCTGTTGGGCTGATCCGGCCCAACTAGAATTGTCGGTCGGCCCAAGGAGAGGCGTCGGTAGCCGCCTCGGGCCGTCGGTTGGAGAGTCGGGCCGCCGCCGGTGGGACATGCCAAAGATTCGGGCTGTCGGCCCGAGAATCGGGCTTGTGGCGGGCCAGTAAATAAACCGACAGTCCATAAGTTTCGAAGTATCTCATTCTGACCCCTGGTAAATGACAGAAGCAGTCCAGTAAGTTCTGGAATTTGCTAATAAGTCCCTGCGTGAAAAAGTCTATAAATAGACCCCTCATGAATTGAAAAAATTCATTCAGAAAAACCCACTCATATTTACATAATTCACTCCCACTCTCTAAAATCCCGTAGCAAGAAATAACTCGGTTTCGAGTATAATTCGTCAGAAATTCTAGTCGTTGTGCTGCGATTATGAATTAAGAAAAAGGTCGTTGTATCTTGGGACGATCGCTGCTAACCGAAAGCACTGATATCGGGGCGATTTCGTCTTACGGACAGTGTGTCCAACACACGCCTCGACTACGTCTACTGTTATGGATAGTCTTCATCAACTCCAGGCGTATTTATTCTTCATGCTGTGTACTATAGTTATCACATATGCCCTAATCATTATTTGGGTACTGGCGAACTGCACCTGCGTTTGAAGAACACTCCATCTTCCGACTATCTACTGCCGAAGTTTATCTATTGCCAAAGCTCTCTGCCGCCGACCAGACGCAACCACAGAAATAACAATCGTAAGACGAAATTTTTGTTCGTGATCTGATCGATGGCAACCAACGCACCAACGATCCCTACCGGCAACCATGTCGAACGTCCTGCCAAATTCAACGGGACGGAGTTCAAACGCTGGCAACAAAAGATGATGTTCTATCTCACTACTCTCCACCTCGTCCGTTTTCTGAAAGAAACTGCCCCTACGGTGACAGAAGTCGCCCCACTAGCTGAGGGTGAAAACCCTGACGATGCAGACTATGCTGCTCGTGTCGCTCAGTTTGAGCAAGAAAAGGCTGCGTTAGACGCATGGAATCATAATGATTTCATGTGCCGCAACTATATTCTGAACGCCCTAGACGATTCCCTATACAACGTCTATGCAGTGGCCACGACTGCGAAAGAGTTGTGGGATTCGTTGGACAAGAAGTATAAGACCGACGATGCCGGACTAAAGAAGTTCATCGTCGGCAAATTTCTGGATTACAAGATGACCGACACTAAGCCGGTGCTGGACCAAGTCCGTGATCTGCAGCTAATCATTCACGATATTCATGCTGAAAATATGCAGATCAGCGAAATCTTCCAAGTAGCTGCAATTATCGAGAAGCTGCCACCTCTGTGGAAGGATTTCAAAAATTACCTCAAGCACAAACGAAAGGAGATGGGGCTTGAGGACCTGATTGTGCGACTTCGGATCGAGGAAGATAACCGAAAAAGCGAAGCCAAGAACAAGAGGGGCAGTATGGAGGCGGGAGCGAACCTGGCCGAGCCGGGTTTTGGCAATAAGCGTAAAAGGCCAGGTATGCCTCTAAAGAAACAAGATCCGAATCAGAAGAGGATTAAAGGCAACTGCTATAACTGCGATAAACCTGGGCATATGGCCAAGGATTGTCGTAAGAAAAAGAGAGTTAATAAGACTCGGGCGCATCTCACTGAAGAGAAGCAGCTGGCGACAGACACGTCGGAGCTAGATCTGACTGCAGTCGTGTACGAGGCAAACGTCGTGGAAAATCCGAACTACTGGTACATCGACAGCGGAGCAACGCGCCACATCTGCTCCGACAAAGAAATGTTCTCCACCTACACGCCTATTTCGGGTAGGACGCTCTATATGGGGAACGCGGCGACGTCCAACATCGTAGGATTGGGACGGGTGGTGTTGAAGATGACTTCAGGCAAGGAAGTGACGCTTGTGGACGTGCTGCATGTCCCAGACATCCGCAAGAATTTGGTGTCCGGCGCTCTGCTTAGTAACGCTGGATTTAGACAAGTGTTTGAAGCTGGAAAATATGTACTGACCAAGAATGGTCATTTTATTGGCAAAGGTTACCTCGAGAAGGGCCTTTTTAAGTTATCTGTAATGCCTGTAAAACACGATATTAAGATCGCTGATAATAATAAAGCCAGTTCTTCTTACTTGGTTGAGTTGTCTAATTTATGGCATGGTAGATTAGGACACGTGAGTTTAAACAAACTGAAAAAGTTAATAAGTTTAAACTTACTTCCACAAATGGAAATTGATTCACAACACAAGTGTGAAATCTGTGTAGAAGCAAAAATGGCCAAGGCACCATTTTTATCTGTCGAAAGAAATAGTTCACCATTAGAATTGATCCATACTGATATATGTGATCTGAAATTCGTGCAAACTAGAGGTGGAAAGAAATACTTTATAACATTTATCGACGATTGCACGAAGTACTGTCACGTGTATCTTTTAAGTGGTAAAGACGAAGCTCTTGATATCTTCAAAAGATATAAGAATGAAGTTGAGAATCAACTTAACTCTAAGATCAAAATAATAAGAAGTGACAGAGGAGGAGAATACGTGGCACCGTTTGTGGAATTTTGCCAAGAACATGGTATTATTCATCAGACGACGGCGCCATATTCACCTCAATCAAATGGCGTTGCTGAACGAAAAAATAGAACTCTCAAGGATATGATGAATGCGATGCTAATCAGTTCAGGGTTACCTCAGAATTTGTGGGGGGAAGCCATATTGTCATCAAATCGCATTCTAAATATGTTGCCACACAAGAAACGGGATAAAACACCGTACGAATTGTGGAAAGGTAGACAACCTTCCTATGGATATCTTAAAGTGTGGGGGTGTCTAGCAAAGGTCGAAGTACCTAAACCAAAACAGGTCAAGATAGGACCGAAAACGGTTGATTGTATTTTCATTGGATATGCAGAAAATAGTAATGCGTACAGATTTCTAGTGCATAAGTCCGAAATTCCAGATATGAATTCTGGGATGATTATTGAATCGAGAAATGCTGTTTTCTTTGAGAACATCTTTCCAACGAAGGAAAGAAATGAAATAAGTTGTAAAAGAAATTATGAATCCGTTAAAGGTTCTCCTCCAGAAGTGGAGGAACCACGGCAAAGTAAGCGTAAAAAGGTGGCCAAATCATTTGGGCCTGACTTCCTAACATACATGTTAGATGATGAACCTAGGACAGTGCAAGAAGCTCTGTCGACTCCAGAAGCTCCATTCTGGAAAGAAGCTGTAAACAGCGAAATTGAGTCCATAATGCAGAACCACACTTGGGAGTTGGTAGATCTCCCAAAAGGGTGTAAACCTTTAGGATGCAAGTGGGTCCTTAAAAGGAAATATAAAACCGATGGATCAATTGAAAAATATAAGGCTCGTTTAGTAGCCAAGGGATATTCCCAAAAGGAAGGATATGATTTCTTCGATACCTATTCGCCCGTGACGAGAATTACGTCAATACGGGTTCTATTTGCTATTGCAGCATTGCATGATCTCGAGGTACATCAAATGGATGTAAAAACGGCATTCCTAAATGGAGACCTCGAAGAAGAAATCTACATGAATCAGCCTGAAGGGTTTGTAATACCTGGACAGGAAAACAAAGTGTGCCGACTCGTGAAGTCGCTTTACGGGCTTAAACAAGCACCGAAACAATGGCACGAAAAATTCGATATGACTATGCTATCGAATGGGTTCAAAATCAATGAGTGTGACAAATGTGTTTACATTAAGGGCACACCCGATGAATTCGTGATTGTCTGTCTTTATGTAGACGATATGTTAATCACGGGAAGCAATCATAAAATGATTGTAAACACGAAGATTATGCTGAAAAATAATTTCAGTATGAAGGATATGGGTTTGGCTAATGTCATTTTAGGGATAAATGTCTATAGGACGCCCGATGGAATTATGCTGACACAATCTCATTATATTGAGAAAGTGTTGAAGAAATTTAATGTCTTCGATGATCCTCCGGCTAAGACTCCTGTAGATATAAATCTACATCTGGCCAAAAACAGAGGAGAACCCATATCACAACAAGAATATGCTCGAGTGATTGGCAGTTTAATGTACCTAACTAACTGCACTCGACCTGATATAGCATATTCAATTAGTAAACTTAGCAGGTTTACGAGTAATCCTGGGAGTAATCATTGGATAGCCTTGAGAAGGGTGCTGAGATATCTGAAGCACACTATTAATCATGGCATACTCTATACGAGGTATCCAGCAGTTCTTGAAGGATACTGCGATGCTAACTGGATATCTGACAGCAAAGACTCCAAATCCACGAGTGGTTATGTATTTACCATCGGTGGTGGAGCAATCTCTTGGAAATCCTCAAAACAAACGTGCATAGCTCGATCTACGATGGAATCGGAGTTTATTGCACTAGACAAAGCCGGTGAAGAAGCAGAATGGCTTCGGAATTTTTGGAGGACATTCCTTGTTGGAATAAGCCTGTACCGCCTATTATGATACATTGCGACAGCATGGCCGCAATTGGTAGGGCACAGAATAGTATGTATAACGGTAAGTCTCGACACATACGTCGAAGACATAATACCGTACGACAACTGATCTCTAGTGGAATAATCTCTATTGACTATGTGAAGTCTAAAGAGAACATAGCAGATCCTTTGACGAAAGGCATTGCTAGAGATCAGCACTATAACGCAGTAAGGGGAATGGGGCTTAAAAACCACACACCCAAGAACAAGCTCGGTGGTAACTCAACCATGATGAGTGGAGATCCCACAAACTTGGTTCAATGAGACAACTAAGCTGAGTGTAGTTCAGTAGCTTACTTGATTTTTTTTTAAGAAGCTCATTCTCATAAGCTGCTCAAGTAATTACCCGATGATGTGTGGTAAAGGGTAAGCAATGTTGTTTTTAATGATGGCTATACCTGATGGTGGAGTATTTCGGGATACTCTAGGATTAAAGTCCTAATAGTCGATCACCTATATAAGTGAGAAGTGGGGCCGCTTTAATATAACACTTATGAAACCAAGATATGGTCCAAGGCCGAAATGGACACAACGTGAGAATCGAAAGAAATAAGATTCGTCACTGTGTGTACGCTGTTGTCTTAATTTACACAAAAGCTGTCAGTTCAAGACATCATGTTCACTGAACAGCGAGTAAATTCGATTGCGTTTTCACTAGGGAAGGTTCAAAGCCACAAGCTACCTATCCCGATGCAGTGACGAGTTGTCGAGTTTTTCTTGCAAGAGTCAGCATGCATAGCATTTGCATTAATTTCCATTCATGTGGGGGATTGTTGGATTTTATTAAACCAAGTGGGCTTTGGGCCCAAATGGGTATTAACCCATTAATAAAATTCCGTTTCGGTTTTAATTAAATCGGAAAGCTATCGAATGTCTAAACGAGAAATCGTTGAAAGATTTCGAATCTATGTTTCACGGGGATTCTAACGAGTATTAATACGCTCAAAACCGATATCGGGTGAATGAGAAATTAATTTTCGAAGTTGGCCCAATAATCATTAAAAATGATTGGTAGTGTTTAAGTGGGGAATCAAGTGTCCCACATTGGTTAGACACTAAGAAAATCTTCACTATATATATAGAAACCCATGTGGGTTTATTCAAAAGGGCTTGCCATGTGTATAGCTTAAATGGGCTTGTGGGCTTAAGTGGGTTTAAGTGGGCTTGAGAAACTTGGGTGAGTTTTGGCCCAAATAACAGCTCGGTGCGAGTCGGTGCCTCGCACCGACGAGCACCGAGCACCGAGCACCGAGCACCGAGCACCGAGCACCGAGCCCGAGCCCGTGCCCGAGCCCGTGCCCGTGGCCGTGGCCGTGGCCGAGGCCGAGGCCGAGCCGAGCCGAGCCGTGCCGTGCCAAAGTGCGCAATGGGCGCTTTGAGGCGCGCACTTCGCACGACGCATCGGAGCGAGGAGCATTGAGGAGCTACTTAAATTTTTCCTCCGGTAGGCGGCGACGGCGACGGTGCCGGTGACATGGCAGTCGAGGTGAAGCTGATTGGGCAGCCCAGAGAGCATTGAGGAGCTACTTAAATTTTTCCTCCGGTAGGCGGCGACGGCGACGGTGCCGGTGACATGGCAGTCGAGGTGAAGCTGATTGGGCAGCCCAGAGATATGATCCATTGGATCAAATGGAAGCAGTGGGCTGTTGGGCTGATCCGGCCCAACTAGAATTGTCGGTCGGCCCAAGGAGAGGCGTCGGTAGCCGCCTCGGGCCGTCGGTTGGAGAGTCGGGCCGCCGCCGGTGGGACATGCCAAAGATTCGGGCTGTCGGCCCGAGAATCGGGCTTGTGGCGGGCCAGTAAATAAACCGACAGTCCATAAGTTTCGAAGTATCTCATTCTGACCCCTGGTAAATGACAGAAGCAGTCCAGTAAGTTCTGGAATTTGCTAATAAGTCCCTGCGTGAAAAAGTCTATAAATAGACCCCTCATGAATTGAAAAAATTCATTCAGAAAAACCCACTCATATTTACATAATTCACTCCCACTCTCTAAAATCCCGTAGCAAGAAATAACTCGGTTTCGAGTATAATTCGTCAGAAATTCTAGTCGTTGTGCTGCGATTATGAATTAAGAAAAAGGTCGTTGTATCTTGGGGACGATCGCTGCTAACCGAAAGCACTGATATCGGGGCGATTTCGTCTTACGGACAGTGTGTCCAACACACGCCTCGACTACGTCTACTGTTATGGATAGTCTTCATCAACTCCAGGCGTATTTATTCTTCATGCTGTGTACTATAGTTATCACATATGCCCTAATCATTATTTGGGTACTGGCGAACTGCACCTGCGTTTGAAGAACACTCCATCTTCCGACTATCTACTGCCGAAGTTTATCTATTGCCAAAGCTCTCTGCCGCCGACCAGACGCAACCACAGAAATAACAATATATACAATGAAATGGATGTGATAAACGTAACATGTATCTATGATATCATTTTATTAAGCGTCAGGACTTGCTTTAAGCCGTCCAATTAGTCTGTCATTGCGTTTTATTAGAAAAAAATTATTAAGTAAAATAAAATAAAATCACTTACTGCCTTTACTTATTATTTTAGTTATTATTAATTTACTGTTTTTAGTTAACTACGATTCTACCTTAATTTAAAATTAAATTAATTTTTCATTTTAAATTATAATATGATATTATAGAAGGTCCGTCGTTCGTGTAAGAATTCTAAAATTGATTTAATACCGAAAACAATGCCAGGAGACCATTCCACACCACGTGCAGATTTCAAAGACGCACGTGACCGTTTCATATCTTATCTTATAGTAGAATAGAAATATATTATTCCTATAAAGGCGACACTAGTACAACTATCTTATTTAGTGAAAACTTAATTTATTTTTTAACAAAATTATTTAAACCCACCCACGTTCGTCCGTTAACTTAAAAATTATATATTAAAAAAGTAAAATATTAAATTATATTTTAGGATAGGATCTCCGAGCTTTTGACTGAAATTTGAATTTTGACCCAATCTTCTTCCATTTGGAAATTGACCCAGATATATTAGTAGATTACGTAGTCAATGATCACATACACACATTGACAGATAAAAAAAAGTGAACCATGTGCTCTGTTACGAGAAATAAATGCATCATATTAAAAAACACCTTGTAAGTTGGTGGTATTTAATTTTGTTTAATTTAATTTCATATATATTGAGTGAGATATGCAAATTATATTTGGACGGCATGGGCATGTAATAACGGGCCTATGATATGTTGAGACCCAGCAGGGAAACGCTGGAGTCTGCGACGATTTAAGTAACACTTATTAATATGGTATAAAAATTCATATTTCATGGGGCACGATGGAAATTGATCTGTCATAATTCATAACTAACAGAAGTACAATTATTATGATTCATGATTAGGAAAAAAAAATAGAAATTGAAGTTGACATTGCAACAACAAGAATGATTACCATAAAATATCGTTTGAGAAATTAAAATATGAAAGTGACTAAGAAAGTAGACGGATTAATTTGATCCATCATAATTCACTAACAGAATTACAATTACAATAATTAAGCTTCGTGATAAGAAAAAAGTGAAATATAATCACACGAATCGTAACGTTGATATTATATATATATATATATATATTATATGTGTGTGTAATGGTATCTTTGTCCTGCAATCACGCGAAAGGTTTTGAGCAATGGTTAGTCATGAATGCTTTTGCAATAAAGTGTGATCAATTATCTTGTTACCTTTTAATCTGTGCTTTCTTTTCTTAAGAAGATTTACCAAAAGCTTCTTTACTTGTATAATTTATATGCAATCAATTCCGCTCCAAATCTTGTTCGGCTGAACTCAGCATTTTGAAATCCGATTTCAAATGTGGATTTGCACCGAAAAAATGAATCGAGTCGCCTCACCAGCTATTCGAAAGCTCGCTAGCCCGACTTATTATTTTATTTCTAATTTTTTTCTTACTAATATTGTATTTTTTTAATAAAAACCTCAAGGAGCATGTTCGAGCTCGAGCTTCATTGACTTTGAAAGAGCTCGCTTAAAAAACGAGCCGAGCTAGAGCAACATTTATTATACCTTAGTTAATGCGTCTGCACTTATGAGCATATCTCGAAATCTGACATGTAACTATGAGTATGAATTCGTAAAATCTAAATCCAAATCAAATCCGCGTATTTGGTTGAAATTAGATTTCAAATCAAAATATCAAAATTCAAAACACGCCGTAATGAATTTAAATCTTATAGTTGAAATATCACTCATTAATACACATAACATTGTGTGAAGAAAGTAGTACAATAACAAGGAGTCCAAACATATTCATACTTGCGGTATCCACCTAAACATGTCATATGATCAGACCACTTAACCTCCGTCACAATATGTCTTTTTATATGCATATATTTATGGTGAATCTATATAAAAATATCCAATTGTATAAAAAATTTGCAAGTCAGTACACATGTCAGAAAATTTTTTATATAAGTACCCGTTCGACTGTGGGTACCATTTTCCCGGTCTTGACGTACCTTTTTATATGTGTATTGCGTACCACGTCACGCATTTATATGGCATCCATATATGGTACCTATATACATTTCATCGGTACCTTGCGGGTACCATTTTCTAGTTGCATTATGTACCACAATACGTTTCTCTATGGTACGTAAATGTGTGATATGATGTAACTTGCGGCGGGCAGATACCAATGTGCAAAAAAATTATTCTGACAGGTACCTGCATATAAAAAATAATGACAGGACAATGACTTACTAATTTTTTATATTAAGGGGTTTTTTTTATATGTAAAATCCCCTATATTTATTTTCTGCTTTTACTAGTATGAACAACACTGTGAAATTAAATAGCTTTTCCAAATCTCCATTGCTTTTAACATGGTCCCATGTTTTTGCACCACAAGACACAATCATTACTTCTCTGTTCCTTTTCTCCAACCAACCATTTTCGTTGTAATAATAGTCTAGTCACTTCTCTAAAGTAGTAACCTTCTTCTTCTTCTTATTCTTACATGAATCCCACCTTTAAAATGATCATTCTTACTCAGCTTTTCCCATTGGCAAAAAGAAACAGAAGAGAAAAGAAATGGAGAATTCGTCATCAGCAATCACAGCAGAGACGAAGAACGTGATAAACCCTAGAGCCGAAATCGACACCTCCGCCCCCTTCGAATCGGTCAAGGAGGCCGTCGACATGTTCAGCGGCCGATGCGAATGGATTCATCAGCACGCCGCCGACGACGGCGACGACGAGGCGATGATCGCCGAGAGGCTCGAGGAACAGGCGGCGCAGCTTGAGAGAGACCTCATCGTGAAGGAAAAGCAGACGCTTCGAATTTTGAAGGAGCTCGAAGCGGCCAAGGCGTTCGTCGAGGATCTTAAGCTTCAGGCGGCGACGACGGCGGCGGCGACAGTCGATCGGAAAAATTCGAGCCGCTGCCACCCCACCGCGCCGCGTGGGCTCGTCTTCATGGACCTGAACCACGCGAAATCGAGCCTTACGAAGACCACCTCCGAGCTCGACCGCGTCCTAGCGTCGGTCGAGCTGCTGAACGAGAAAATAAGCTGTAAGGACGACGGCGGCCTTCAGACGCCGACGAGCCGCCGTCCTAGGGCCAACTTCGAGTCCGACCAGGTCGCGAAGATGACGGAAGCTTCGAGGTACGAGGTGATGAAGGCCATGTCGGAGATTGAGAGGATGAAGAACAGCATCAGAATGGCCGAGATGAGGCTCAACGCGGCCAAGAAAATGGAGGAAGCTGCGAGGGCCGTGAAAGCCATAGCCATCGCCGAATCTGAAACCGCCGACGCCGTCACCCTTTCCTTAGACGAGTATCGTCTCCTCACGCAGAGGCTCAAGCAAGCCGAAGACCTCTGCAATAATAAGAAGCTCGTCCCTGCGGCCGAGGTGTTCGACGAAATGCCAACGAGCGAAAAACATGGATTCTCCTCCAAATTCAGGTTCAGGAATTCCTACAGAAGCAGCCCTTCGAAGGTGATCTTACAACAAGACGACGTTGTCGTGGAAAGGCACGTAGAGGAGGATTCCAACGACGGGTCGGATACGACCCGACGGGTCTCTCTGAGCCAAATGCTGAAGAAACAGAGCAGGCTTATGCTTCACCAGCCGACGAAGGGGACGACCGCTGAGGATGGTGGCGTTATGAAGAGGCAGTATTTCTTACAGAGGAAGAAGTTTGGGTTTATACAAGTTCCTATCCCGTCTGTTCAGACCAAGAAGAAGATGTAAGAATGACTTCTTTTTGCTGTAGTTTATTGCTTTTGGCCTTCGAGGTATTTAATGGTGTGTATCTTGTTATGTTGGGTAATTGTTCTCTTTCGAGTTATTTTCCTTCTTTTTTGAACTTGTGCTTTGCTGCTCCAAGCATGCATGAAGGTGTTGTATCATGTATGCATGGTGATAATTGGATTGTTATTAATGAATGGTGTATTTTGATAGGCAATTAGTATAATCTAAGTCCACTCAAATTGTGACAAGCGATGCTCTTAAACCATCTCCAATAGTACCGCAAAACCCAAACTCAAACGCGAAAATGCAGTAAAACTGATCCAACAGTACTGCAAACGCAAAATGCGTTTTTTGCTTTCTTTCTCCTATTTCGAACGCAAATTTGTGTCTGAACGCAAAAATGCGTTTGATGTTTTAAAATTGCAAAGAGACCCTTTACTTGTATTGATTATTATATCAAACATCGAACATATAAAAATTTATAAAATAATTTTTATACTACGATTATATTGATTTAATAAATAATTATTTTAACCTTGACACTTAATTTAATAATAATTTTTTTATATCTTATTATTATTTTTTAATATTTTATTTATATGTAATATATTTTGTTTTGATCACAAATATAATTTTTTTTATTTTATTTGTACGACATGTATCTCAATGTATTTCATTTGTGATGTTGCGTAATTTCAATATTTTTAATAAATATTTTGTTTTATGTTTTTACTATATATAAATAATGACTTCAAAATTAAAAGAATATCGTGGTTCGTTTGTAAAGTAGTAAAATATAGGGATGATATTGAAAAGTTATAAAAGCTGTTATGAAATGGAATATTATAGTTATATTCTTTTCCGTTTGCGTTTGCAGTTGACTGTTGGTGAACAGTTACTGCAAACTATGGCTGTTACTGCAAAATGCGTTTGCGTTTGCGGTTGACTGTTGGAGATGGTCTTACACATTACCCTATCCATGTTGGTACACCGACCAACATAGTTATGTGAAATTTAAATTATATTATGTAATGTCACAATTTGGTTGAATTTGGCTTATACTATACTCAAGGGGGTTGGTTAGACAAGACCATTAACGAATAGCCCAGATTGTTATTAGGATGATTTAGCGAAATGAGGGTTGTAATTATTAGTAGTCCTGGACACGATCGTTTCAGTTTCATTGCACTATTGGACGATAACGGGTGATATTATTCGAAATGTTAAAGAATTTTCTTTTTTTTTTGCTAGCTTCATACATTGCAACTGCCAATTAACTCGGAATTTTGGCACATAATGATGGTTCCAACTAATGTTAATTATTACTATTATATTTAGCACATCGTATGCATGTGCAAATAAATCAAGTTATTTAATATTTTTATATTATTAATTGAGTTATTTGAAAATACTGGGTGAGGACTACTGCACGTTGTGCGGCTAAGACGAGGTTGTAGCCCGGTGTACGAATCATACCAAAATAGGAATACATATACACAAGTGTATAAAATATGTATTGAGAAATATATTACATACCTGGGTTTGGAGATTCGAAATTTATCATTTCATTCATTCGACAATATGAATAATTTATACAAATAAACTTACAATGAGCACTTTGGGATGTTGGCATAAGAGTAATTTGCAGCAAGGCAAATTAATAAATGATTTACTTATGATGTGTATAAGTGGATTCTCGACCATCTCTAATTATAGCGTGTTTAACTATTCCCACCTTAAACGCATGTGCAATGAAATCATAGAATAAGAATCTGTCATCGCGAGAGGAAAGAAAAAATAGCAGTATAACGTAAGATGTTGTAAAATACGCTAGGCGTTAGTCTGGCGCCCGATAGGGGCCTAGCGCCTAGTCGGCTTAGGCGGGGCCTAGGCGGTTTCTAGGCGGGAATTAGGCGGTCTTTATTTATATGTCTAATATGCTTAATACTCTACCAAATTAAAAGTATATCTAATTTATCTAAAACTTTAAATAAATAATATCAGTTCCAACTATGAAATAGAATAATTTAGTACAAAATGGCAGGGATGATGTACAAAGTAATTATCATATTTTCAGTTTTATGTGAATATTTTTTAATATTTCAATTTATTATGCTAGTGCATGAAACAAATATCTTTTACTAATATAATTTTAAGTAAGATAATTCAGTCCATTATATTTCAATTTAATGCTTGGGCCTGATATGGGTGATGGGTCCATTAAACCCATAGATAAACAAGATAGTATATAATATGTAGTAAAAGGAACGTGAGAAGTTTTCCATTTAGTGTCCCACACCGATTAGGAAATGTAGTGAGGGTGAGGTGCTCTTCTATATAAGGCCACATAACCATCAGTAGAAATTGGGTTCACGCCTTGCCATGTTTATAAATGGCTTGTGGACCTGTGGGCCTCTGGGCTTGTGGGCCTGTGGCTCTTAAATTTTTTGGCTGATTATGCGGATTATTCGCCGATGAAGATCGAATCGGCCCGATTAAGCGGCCGATTAGGCGGATTAACTCGTTTGATAAAGATCGAGTCGGCCCGATTAAGCGGCCGATTAGGCGGATTAACTCGGTTGATAAAATAATCGGCCGATTTTGTGGTTTTTGCCTCGGTACACCTCCGATCAGTGCTTAGGCGGCGCCTAGGCGGCCGTCTAGGCCTAGTTTTACAACAACGGAAAGTGAACTCTATTTTCTCAATGTAATTTGATAAGGAAGAACTAACAACATCAAAGTTCACGATTGTTTAGTGCCCTTTTCTTTCAATGGAAAAACAACACAACAAAAGTACGACAGACATATAAACACAACACAACATTGAAGCCGTGTGATTTTCCCATTGGTTTCAACTTCTCATTTATTGAAATCTTTTTGAAAATGTTTACTGTGTAAGGGCAATGTCGAATAGCCGTGGGAAAATGTATATTCTGTCAGCTGGTGCAACGTTAATGTAAAATGGCTAAAATATTTTCTAAGCCTAATGTTTCGACGTGGAAAGATGATTCCGTCAGTGACATAATGGCATAATTTAAAATATCGAGCAGTGATGCACATAAATAAATTGAACCACGTATACATCGTAACCTTATATGGAGCTTACAGAAACGAATTGAACCAAGGAGCCGAACAACGTATTAAGAACGAAAGTGGAGCAAGTCAAGAGAAAATCGACAAACCTACGGTAACAAATATTACAGGTATATAAGGAGCCAAGCTTATAAGAAAATTACCTAAGATGGATATTTGTTTCCTTTTATGATAATAATTGAAACATGTATTTTTATTAATAATTAATAGAGTATCAAACGTGATTGGAAACCTGAGGAAAACCGGCTGAAATCTGGTTGATTCTCCCTTAGTAGATAGTAGTAGAAAATTTTAACAAAGGGTAAAATTATAATAAAACTAAAATACTAAGGGTAAAATTGTTAAAGCAATATTTTATTGTTGTTGTTGTTGTTGTTGTTATTATTATTGTATTATTATTAGTAGGCAAATCTACATATAAATTTCCATACCCCAAACTCTCCATCAACTAACTCCCCACCCACCATATATTTATCACTAAATTCCCAATTTCAAAATCACATAGCTACATAATGGACAATTGTACCTCTGCAAAACATAAAAATTACAAAATAACCAATTGAATTGGTCAACACCCCGAATTCTTTCATTTGGCTTTCACAAATTACAGTTAACGAGAGAATGAGCGAGAGACGAATGAAAAAACAAGCATTTATTTTCAAACACTTCTGTTCAACGAGAGAGAACGAGTAAGCTTCCACCATTGCTGAACACATAAGAAGGAACGAACGAGAGCTAATGTAAGCTTCGTCTTTTCTTTTTTATTTTTTTATTTTTCTAGCATTTTGGATTAATGTAGAGTTAAAAGCTTCGATATGTGCATTTATTCAAGGATTCAATGTTGGGTTATGTTTATTAATTTGATTACTGCTCGAATTTCGAGTTTATGGCTTAAATTAGGGTTTTATTTTTCTTTGTTTGATTTGTGATTTTGATTCTTTCAGATTATGTTTTTTTTAGCTTCTATTTAGCTATCGATGAAACCAAATGTATTGCATTTGTGACTGTCTTGGTACGAGGCTTGGATGTTTATGGGAACTCTAAGTTTCAATGTTACCATTTGTGTCTGTTTCTGGTAGATTATGTAGGCTAAACTCATCCATACCCCCGTGTATGTTTCTGGGTACATTGAAGCTTTAGCTTGCGTGGCGAAAGTTTTAGCGCATGTCTTCTCATCTCTGTTGTGTATTTTCATCCTCGGTTGTGTTTTTTATTAAGTGTTATTCTGTATTTAATTTGGCATCATTCATGCCTTCTAATTCAAAGAATTCCATCAAGGACTTAAGATACAAACTATATGGTTAAGGATTTGTGTACTTCACTCATGTTCTTTGTAATGCAAATCATATCATGTAATGCATTACAATCTCTTTGTAGCATCAGACCATTGTAGTACCAATAAATAGATGTTTGTAGTACCAATATATAGATGTTCGTAGTATCATAATCATAACATATGCTAGTGTAGTATCATGCGTAGTTTACTTGTAGTATCTTTTTCATACTACGTTTTTAATTATCGAAAACACCTCGATTATTATGCAAATAAGGCCTGAGAATTCCAAAATACGGTACATAATAAAAATTAAACAAACGGTAACGGAAAACATAACACTAACTTCCAATTAATCAAAATCTTGACTATGAAGTAAGATGTTCTTACTATTATATATGTTGCAAGAAAGTTGGAGTTTCAATGTAATAATCCCTAACTCTAAATATTAACCCACCAATATTGATACCATGATCAATATAGTACCTAACTATGGTACCATAGTCACTGACCTCAAATAATTCGAACGACGTCGAAATACTCTTACCCTAATTTGTAGTACCAATATACAGATGTTTGTAGTGCCAATATATAGATGTTTGTAGTACCATAACATATGCTAGTGTAGTACCATGCGTAGCTTACTTGTAGTATCTTTTTCGTACCACGTTTTTAATTATCGAAAACATGTAGATTATTGTGCAAATTAGGCCTGAGAACTTCCAAAATACGGTTCATAATAAAAATTAAACACACGGTAATTATGATATCCCACACCGATTGGAGGGGGAAACGAAGCATGCCTTTATAAGGATGTGGACACCCCTCCACGCGTTTTAAAGCCGTGCGGGTGGGTGGGAGTTCGTAGGAACTCCGTAGTTAAGCGTGCTAGGGGGAGAGTAGTACCAGGATGGGTGACAACCTGGGAAGTCCTCAGCCAGGCAGCTTAACGCCCAAATCGGACAATATCAATGCGAGCAATGTCTGAGCTGTTACAGATGGTATCAGAGCCAGAGCTTGGGTCGGTGTGCCAGCGAGGGTGCTGAACCCTTTGAGGGGGGTGGATTATGATATCCCACACCGATTGGAGGGGGGAACGAAGCATGCCTTTATAAGGATGTGGACACCCCTCCCATTGACGCATTTTAAAGCCGTGCAGGTGGGTGGGAGTTCGTAGGAACTCCGTAGTTAAGCGTGCTGGGGGAGAGTAGTACCAGGATGGGTGACCACCTGGGAAGTCCTCAACCAGGCAGCTTAACGCCCAAAGCGGACAATATCAATGCGAGCGAGGTCTGGGTTGTTACAGTAATAAGTAACACTAACTTCCAGTTGATAAAAAATCGTGACTATGAAGTAAGATGTTGTTACTAGTATCACATAAGTAGAAAGAAAGTTGGTGTTTCAATGTAATAATCCGTAATTCTAAATAGTAGCCCACCAATATTGATATCATGATCAAAATTGTGCCTATAACTATGGTAACGTAGTCACTCGCCAAAAATAATTCGATCGGGGTCAAAAAACTCTTACCCTAATTTGTAGTATCAATATATAGATGTTAGTAGTACTATAACATATCCTATGTAGTACCATGCATAGGTTACTTGTAGTATCTTTTCCGTACGACCTTTCTAATTATCAAAAATACGTAGATTATTGTGCAAATAAGGCATGAGAACTTCCAAAATACGGTACATAATAAAATTAAACACGTGGTAATGTAACACATAAACAGTAACTTCGAATGTATGAAAAATCTTGCTATGTAGTAAGATGTTCTTACTAGTATCATAATAAGTAGAAAGAAAGTTGGTGTTTCAATGTAATAATCCCTAATTCTAAATATTAATCCACCAATATTGATACCAAATGATCAATATAGTACTTATAACTATGGTAACTTAGTCACGGATCGAAAATAATTCAAACGGTGTCGAAACGCTTATCCAAACTTGTAGTATCATTATATAGATATTTGTAGTACCAATATATAGATGTTCATAGTGCCATAACGTATGCTAGTGTAGTACCCTGCGTAGGTTACTTGTAGTATCTTTTTCGTACCACGTTTTTAATTATTGAAAACACGTTGATTCTTCTGCAAGTAAGGCATGAGAACTTCCAAAATACGGGTGCATAATAAAAATTAAACACATGGTAACGTAAAACATAAACGGTAACTTCCAATAGATCAAAAATCTTGACTATGAAGTAAAATATTGTTACTAGTATCATGTAAGTGGAAAGAAAGTTGGAGTTTTAATGTAATAATCCTAAATTCTAAATGTTAACTCACTAATATTGATACCAAATGATCAATATAGTACGTATAACAATGGTAACATAGTTCGAACGGCGTCGAAAAACGCATATCCTAACTTGTAGTACCAGTATATAGATATTTGCAGTACCAACATATAGCTGTTCATAGTACTATAACGTATGCTAGTGTAGTACCATGCGTAGCTTACTTGTAGTATTTTTTTTGTACCACGTTTTTAATTATTGAAAACACGTAGATTCTTTTGCAAATAAGACCCGAGAACTCCCAAATACGGTACATAATAAAAATTAAACACATGGTAACATAAACACAAACACCAACTTCCAATAGATAAAAAATCTTGACTATGTAGTAAGATGTTATTACTAGTGTCATATTAGTAGAAAGAAAGTTGCGTTTCAATGTAATAATCGTTAATTCTAAAGTTTAACCCACCAATATTGATATCAAATGATCAATATAGTACATATAATTATGGTAACATAGTCACAGACCAAAAAATAATTCGAACGGCGTCGAGAAATGCTTACCCTATTTTGTAGTACCAGTAAATAGATGTTTGTAACACCAATATATAGATGTTTGTAGTACCATAAAATATGCTAGTGTAGTACCGTTCGTAAGTTACTAGTAGTATCTTTGTCGTACCATGTGTTTAATTGTCGGAATCATGTAGATTCTTAATTCTAAATCTTAATTCACCAATATTGATACCATATGATATATATCATGCAATTAACTATTTTAAACCCACTAAATCATAAAAACCGCTTACCTAATTCGTAATACCAATATATAGATGTTTGTAGTACCTAAACATATTTCAGTGTAGTACCCTGCGTAGGTTACTTGTAGTATCCTATCGTACACTGTGTTGCATTATCGAGAACATATAGATTCTTGCGCAAATAAGGCCTGAGAGCTTACACTAAATTGTATGACCAATATATAGAAGCTTGTAGTACCTCTTGTATTATATAGTACATAAGTTTGTTACTTTGTAATACCAAATAATTACATGTTTTAACGCTTGAACAGTTATCAAAAAACATGTATTGAGCAGTTGGAGTACCAAATGGTACTATCTTGTGGTTCCATTTATTTGAATTACTGTGTAAACATGAAAGTTGACAATCGGGTTTCTATTCATTGAGAGAGTGGACTCTGAAACCAACGATTTCGCTGGATCTAAGAATAACGTAGCACAGAAACAGAGACTCACCAAGGACGGTGAATGGGCAGTAAATATCTTATAGGGCCTGTAGTTTGTTTTACAGCGGTACGATTACGCTGCTTTCTTCGAATGGAAGAAGGGCGGCTTTCCTTTCCCTGAAGCATTAATATCATGTCATTAACAAACACAATACAAAATAATTTTATTGGAACATCAGCAATTCCACGACATCATCATAGCATTAATATCATTCATCTACCGACAGCATTAATATCATTCATCCACTAACATCATAATCCAAAATATAACCTATCGTCAACATATCGACAAAAGAATGTGTCATAACCTATATGCAACAATACCACCACATTTGGTCAAATGTGCCATCCTCTAAGCCATGAAGATCACGAATAACAACTTCTTTGCCTCTGTAAGCCTTGTGGTATATCTCTCTGCCCCACAACATAGCTTGGTATAATAGGACATGCTAAAATTAGGACGACACACGATTACCATATGGTACTGCTAGAAAGCTTAATGAACCTCATCTAAGCAACTGGGTACTGTAAATCAATATACTTTGGTACTGCATTTAAAAAATTGCTTTAAAAAACAAATTAGTCAAATTTAACAAAATACTAACCTCCCTCGACACCCACAGTATGCTAAACGGTAGAAAAATGAATGAGGATTCAACTCTTTACAGCTCGACACACAAAACGCGGTGATACCCAAAACGTGACGACACCCACAACTCGACATCCAATTTAGGTCAATGCCTCCGCTATAAACGTTCACAGTACACCTTATCAGAGTGTTCACTAGAACTCCGTTCGCTTCAGCTCAATTCCGTTCGCCCGAGTTCAAGAAACTCGACGGGTAACCCACGATGAAAAAAGAAAACAATTGAAAACTTATCTCAACTTACATGGACCGAGAAACTCACGGTGGATTGGGTAAACTCGGAGCTCTTCCGACGCGGGCAGGAGTTGAAGATTGAAGGAGGAATTGAGAATGAAATCTGAAATTGGAAGGAATTGATCGTATGTGATTTCAATTTATGGTTTTGAGAAGAAAAATATTTACAAATGAGAGGCAAAGTTGTCACTTTTGTCGAGTAGGTAGTGATGTATGATTGTTTTAAAATAGGGAGTTTGATGATAAATATATGTTAGTAGGGAGCTAGTGGGAGAAAACCCAAATTCGTCCCTGATGTTTACCCTCTGATCCAATTTCGTCCCTGATGTTTCGACTGAACCAATTTAGTCCCCGATGTTATAAAAAATAGACCAATTTCGTCCTTCCGCCACCTGCTCCGTCAATTTAGACGGGGATTGGTCACGTGCACGGCACCGGTTTTTCATTAAACATTTATATAATATTAGGGCAATCGATCGAGAAATTAGGGCAGACGATCAATTTTGTTCTCCCCAAAATTTCCAAAATTCGAATATGAGCACGAGATATCCGGCTTCTTCGAGTTCCATTAATAGCAAAGGACTACGATACGAACCCCCAAACCCGAGAAATGTTCCGTCAGAGCCGCTGTTTTGCAAATGTGGTTTCGAGCTACAAATCTTGACGGCTTGGACGAATCTGAATACCGGAAGGAGGTTTCGAATGTGCCCTTATTATCGGGTTAGAAATCATATCTTTTCAATTTATTGATTTAGCATCTTGTTCAGATCCATTTACTCTACTCTGCAATAATAAATTATGTTTTGTTGTAGAAATCCTTTGGTTGTAATGTTTTTGAATGGTGGGATCCTGAGATGAGTCCTAGATCGAAGGAAATTATAATGTTCATGAAGGAAAAGATTGATTGCCTAGAAGGAGAATTGAAGACTCATGGTAATTACACGTCTAAAAAATCAGTGGATGAAGAGTTAACTGAATGTAAAAACACGATAATGCGTTTAGAAAGTGAAGTTGGATCTTGCAAAAAGCGGATGAAGAAATACGAGAAAATGGTCGATGCTTTGGAGATATCTTGCAGAAGAAAATGACTCTGATATTTATAATGGTTTATGTTTATGTAATGCTCGTTTCTAGAACTGAAGATTGTTAAAAAATGACTCTAAAACTGAAATTGTTAAAACTGAACATAAGCATCATTTTCAACAACTTCACATACCAACAAAATCTGACAGTAGTTGAACACATCTGATAAACACAAAACACGTCACAAACCATCTAACATAACAACTTCAAGTCTGAAGATGAACAACAAAAAGCAAACACAAAACACATCATTTTCTAACATTAAACCATCTGACAGTAGTTGGCTGAGATGAAGTTGGCTTGGATGAAGTTGGTTGTGACGAAGGCTTTTGAGATGAACTTGGCTGAGATGATGTTGGCTTAGATGAAGTACCCATCTAAACCAACTGCCGAGAGTAATTGGCCACCTATCTTATGCTGTAAGAAGCATCCATCTACCCCAATTAAAGGCCTACATGCTTCTTTAAACCCATTCTTGCAGGCTGAAAAGCAAATGTACATCCTCTGGAATCTAGACCCATTTTCATCATCAGTCAGCTTCAAAATAACTGTAGCATCAGGATCAGACCTCTTTAGTTCTTGACAGTAGTCCCTCATCCTTCCACATTGCTCTTCAATCTTCCCCTCAATAAGTTCCATTGCTTTCTTCTTTGCCTTATATGCCTGCCTCCTCGAAATATTGACCTTCAGAGTACTGCATAACTCACTCCTAAACTCAGATGTACCCAACTTTGGATTATCAGTAAATTTTTTAGCAAATGTCTTACCTAACCAACTGGACTTCAGACTTTTGTTATGGAAGTTCCAATGACAACTATTATGCTCAGACACATAACTCTTAATTTGCCATGTCTTTCCCCACTCATTCTAGAAACATAGAATGACCACTTACAATCTTCCTTCCTACACACGGCCCACAACCTTGTTTTATCATTTTTTTTGAATCTAACCATCATACCCCTCCTAACACAATGACTCTGTATTGCAAACTTTGCTTCTTGCTTAGTAGCAAATATGAGTTTCAGTTTCAACTCTGGATTTTTCATGTCAGATAATGGGTTAAATATGGGATATCTAGCTCTTCCCTCGTCATCAGACTCACTTCTAAATTCCTCCTCACTCACTACGCAGTCAGGGTCACCATCCTCACACTGCATTCTATTGTACATGTCCCTGCACACATACTGAGGATGATTCGTAGGCCTCTTACCCTTACCAGAAATGTCACAATTTTCAGACTCTTTACCAACACGAGTATCAACGAGTGTATCATCATCTTCAAAATTAAAATCACTGTCATAAAATTCACACTCATCATCTCCATCATCACTCAATGGGTTATCATCCAGTCCGACACCATCAGATACACCTTCAGGGTCGTCTGGATACACCCACATACTACCAAGCAAAGGTTCACCTATGGGTAGGGTAAATTAAACAAATAAAAGGGTGAATACGACACTAGAAACACGATCAATTACAGAGAAATCCTAATACGAAGCTGTTAAAAAATAAACATATACACTTGTACCTCTAGAAGATCTGGTTGCCATTGATTCAGGACGTTCGGCCTTCAATCTTTGGGTATTCTCTTGATTCTTCAACGGTGTGTTTCGAGGAGGTGGGTCGAAATCAATTTGGGGCTGCCCTAATTTCAGGATCCATATGTTATCTTCTGTCCTTATTTGCCCTAATTTCCTATATAAATATGGATTTATTTATATATATATATATATAAATGTTTAATGAAAAACCGGTGTCACGTGCGGTGCACGTGACCAATCCCAGTCTAAATTGACGGTTTCGGTGACGGAAGGACGAAATTGGTCTATTTTTTATAACATCGGGGACTAAATTGGTTCAGTCGAAACATCAGGGACGAATTTGGGTTTTTGCCCGGAGCTAGTTGATAGAAAGTTAGGAAATAGAGATTTAGTTGGGGTCTCCTAAATATTACTTTAACGAAAGTGGTCCAAATGGAATCTAAACGGTACAAAAAAACGCATAATTATTGACGTACGACGCCATATATTAGTTGGTAAGCTTTGCACTCATTTCGCTTCACCATCATTTCTTTATTTTAAAACGCTACAGCTCAAAGCTTCGGATCGAGGGCGAATCCCACCCTAGGTTTGTGCGATTTCCTTTCGTTTCGTTTTTAACGCGGCATTCTTGTAAATCTGATATTAGATGCGAATGTGATAGAGAAATTTCGATTGTGGGTACAGCTTGAATCTGTGGATGCTTAAACGAGCAGGAATTCTATAATGTTGATTGTTATTCATAGTTATTTCGTTTCTCTGAGTTTGCTAGGTGTATTTTTTTTTGTCGATATTTCGTCTATTTGAACCGTTGGACGTACCACGCCTTGATGTTTTTGCTTGTTGGTTTTGATTCTTTTAATGTTCTGGAATAAGATCTGTGTTATTGACATTCAGGATAGCCCATCTGCCTCGTCATTCTTCGGAATGTGGAAATATGTGCTCCATTGCTGAGGCTTCAATTTCCGGTTTTGCCAGAATAATTTCACAATCTGGACCAGAATCATCTGCACGTAATAGAAATGGATGTGGAGCATCAATTCTTTCGTGTCAGAAGGGTGATAAGGCAGCGAGAAATAAACACTCTCTGAATTTCAGCCACAGATCTGTAAGCAGGCCGAGTCCTTTGTCACCAAAGGCTCGTGCCTTTTAAAATTTCTAGCAAAAAAAAAAAAAAGAAGAGGGAAAGGCAAAGCTCGTTTGCTTTCCCATAATGGAGAAACAGGGAAACATCTTGATGAAGAAGTATGAAATTGGGAGGTTACTAGGTAAAGGCACTTTCGCCAAAGTTTACTACGGTAGGAACCTTGAAACTGGTCAAGGTGTTGCTATCAAGGTAATAGACAAGGAGAAAGTGCTGAGAGTTGGGCTGATGAATCAGACAAAGCGCGAAATATCCGTCATGGGAATGATCAAACACCAAAACGTAGTTCAGCTTTACGAAGTCTTGGCCACGAAAACCAAGATCCACTTTGCAATGGAGCACGTGAAAGGGGGCGAGCTTTTTCAGAAGGTCTCCAAAGGGAGGCTCGACGAGAACGAAGCCAGGAAATACTTCCAACAACTGATATCTGCTGTCAGCTTTTGCCACGAGAGAGGTGTCTATCACCGTGATCTAAAACCTGAGAATCTGTTGCTGGACGAATTTGAGAACCTAAAGGTGACAGACTTCGGCTTGAGTGCTCTATCGGAATCTAAAAGGCAAGATGGTTTGCTTCACACAGCTTGTGGAACGCCAGCTTATGTGGCTCCCGAGGTCATAAGCAGAAAAGGGTACGATGGGGCTAAAGCTGACGTTTGGTCTTGTGGAGTGATACTGTACGTTTTACTCGCTGGTTATCTCCCCTTCTACGACTCAAACGTTATGGAGATGTACAAGAAAATATCCAAGGCTCAGTTCAAATTCCCTAATTGGTTTCCTACAGATGCAAAAAGGCTGCTCTCGAGAATTCTCGACCCAAACCCGAAAACCCGAATTTCCATCTCAAGAATCATGAATCACCATTGGTTCAAGAAAGGCCTAAACCTCAAAGATTCACTGCCTAAAGCTGGAGAAAGCAACGAAAGCCCACATTTAGAACCTTTGGATTGCGATACTTTCGATGGGCTGCAGCCAAAGTCGAATCTTGCAAAGCCAACGAACCTCAATGCGTTCGATATCATATCTCTATCCTCGGGATTGGACTTGTCTGGCTTGTTCGTCAGCAATGATCAGAAGGATGAGTTTCAGTTCACTTCAACAAAGTCAGCGCTCGAAATAGTATCGAAACTAGACGACATTGCTTCTCCGTTGAGGTTGAAAGTGGTGAAGAAGGATGAGCAGTCAATGAGATTGGAGAGGTCGAACGAATGCATGAATGGAAACTTTTCGATCGATGTCAGCGTTTATGAGATTGCTGGTTCGTACAATTTAGTCGAGATGAAGAAGTCGAGCGGCGATTCTTTCGAGTACCAGCGTTTGATGAGGGAACTAAGAACGGAGATTAAGGATATCGTATGGGCATGGCGAGGCGATCAACGAGAACGTGACTGAGGTATTCTTACGAAAGTTTGCGGCGAAAGCCGAATATGTGCTTTTGGTATGAAATTTTTCGCCTTTGTTTGTTGTGTTATTTGTGTTTCGTGCTTTTGATGTGTTTGGCATTTGAGATATTTCATTTGAAGCATTGCTTCAATTTGGTTACTATATGTTGTTTACTTTTCTCCTTGATTTGGAGATGAAAATTTGATGGAATTCATATCTATTCTATTATCCTAGTATTGTCTGCCCACTCTATGCGTGTGTTTAAAATGTAATTATTTTTATTTTAATTTTGAAATTTATAATTTATGTTTAGTAGATGAAATACAATTTTATATATATATATATATATAAGGAAAATAATGATTCGGGATATAATTATAATATCTAAAAATTGAGGGGTTAAATGTGATAATTATTAATTAATGAAATTAGAAATAGAGAGGTTAAATCGTAAATATTTTACAGACCAAATTAGCAGCTAATAGCCACCCCTCACCTTGTGTGTTTGGTTGGGGGTATAAGGGGGAGTAGGGGGTTTGGATAAATTAAAGTGGTATTGGTTGGGACATTTATTTCAAGGTGGGGTTTAATTAAAATCCCTTAATACCTTCTATTGGGTATTAACTAAATCCACCCCTCATGGTCCCATTATCTAATCCCGTCATATTTGACATAATTATCCTTTATTTCAGTTTAGCCATTGCAATCCTCCTCTCTCTTCCCACGAATCACGATCAAACCTTCTCTTATCTAATAACTGCGAGGATCTTCGAATCCCTTTTCTCCTTACAGTCTCGTCGACGTCGATGTTCTTGGGAACAACCACGCTGAGATATACGACGCCGAACGACCCTTAGCCCAGCTTTTCTACGACCAAGAAATCCCTTGTCTTCAAGCTTCTTCTTCCTACGAGAGTGCCCAGCCCAAGTTGCAGAGGAGCTAAGAGGTACGCATCAATGGCGCCGATAAGGACGCCAGGCCTTGTAGTTACATAAATCCAAGAAACTCCGGCGAAAACTAAGAATCCCTACCTTTGGGTTTCCGCCAATTCAGCGGTGAAGCTCTGTAGCAGCTGCATCGCAGGCGATTCGAGCCATGACTGCTCGAGGCTGAGCGATGTGTTGATGAGATTCTCTTAGGCTGCTTCAGGTATAGATTGATGGGCATTAGCGTACAGGAGATGCCAAGCTGGAGCTAAATTGGTTGATTTATGCCATTGTTAAGTTTTTGCATAGTACCGTCTTGTATTATTTTCTGAGGCCACCAATGTTCGAACAAAATGGTTGAACGATGAGCTAATCAAATTAATTGAGAATTGATTCCAGTGTATGGGTAAATTCGTAATTCAATTTAGTTAAATATAATACCACATAAAACCCAACTACCAAACACACCAGACATCATTATTTAATCCCATTAACCGAACACCCCAAAACACTCATATCCTTCATTATTTAATCCCAACTTAAACTAGTACCCTCTAAATTGTCATAAAGTTGATTTGGTATGTCCATTTGTAACCATTTTTTTTTTTTGACAAATTATGAATTAATAAATATAAAAATTAACCAACATTCTCTAAACAGTCAATACGTGTCCTTCAATAAACAAAATTAAAATAAAAATTTAAAATTCATCCACTATCTTTAATTACTATTTTAGTTGATGACTATTTTTAGTTAATTCTTATACCTTTATTTTTATATATACATAATCAAATAATTTATATTATATATGCACACGCTTGAGTGTGCAAATAGTTCTAGCGTTTATTAGCAGTTTAAGGAAAATTAAATTAAATTGGGAGGACTTAATCTGAAGCCCCTTTCCTTTTTTGTTTCTGGAGGATTGCTTTATATTATTTATTGGGTAATTCTATTAGCACCTACCTTTTTTCTATTTGCACCCCTCATTAATATGTAGAGTAAACATTAATTATTACCAATTACATACCCCATATAAAAAGGAAAAAAGGAGTTTAATGTTAATAATTTAAGTAATATGTAAAGTAATATTAAATAAATACTTGCGGATTAAAAAATACAATTTTTTCCATCTGGCGGGCATGGTAAATGAACGCCCGGCCCGCCCTACTGGCGGGTAGCGGGCCTGGTGAGCCCGGCCCGGCCCGTCCTAAAAAAACAAACAAAATTATATATAAAAAAAAGAAAAACATAAAAATAAACGATGAAGTTGAATTACTCCTAATCGAATTTAAATTCTTTAATAAAAATTTATTTTATTATTAAATTCGATTAAATTAAAAATTGGATCTCAGAAATATAAAAACCTATATAATTCATTTATATATTATTTTTATAAAAACATATTTTATGATATTTGACGGGCCTGCTGCGGCCCGCTCTCGGGCGGGACTGAAAAATGGCAGTCAGCCCCGCCCTACTGGCGGGTAGCGGTCTGGTGGTCCCGGCCCGTCCTAAAAAAATAAAAATGTAAATATTATATAAAAAACATTAAAATAAACTAATGAAGTTGAATTACTCCTAACCAATTTAAATTCTTTAATAAAAATTTATTTATGTTATCAAAATTTGATTAAATCAAAAATTGGATCTCAACAAATATAAAAAACCTAAATAATTCATTATATTTTAATTTTTTAAAAAAATATTTTTGATATTTGGCGGGCCTGCCCGCGGCCCGGGCGGGCTTACACGCAAGGCCCGCCCTCTGGAGGGCCTGAGAAATGGCAGCCCGCCCCATCACTTTGGTGGACATTTGACAGAAACCAGAGTGGGGCGGGCCACGGGCATTTTTGCTAGTTCTAAATGTATCATTGATTAAAATGACTTAATTAATAATTTTTTTAATAGTCCATGTAATTAATATTATTGATTTAACGGAAATAAGTTAATATTTGTTGAATCATGTGATTATTTAAAATCATTATTACAAAAATCAAGTGTTTGAGGGGTGTAAAGACTAGTATATGGGGTGTGAATAGTAGGACCCTTATTTATTTTCAGTCACCCAATTCTCCTTGACACACGTAAGCAATTAAACTTTGAAAAAAAAAAGTTGCCAAGTTATTTCAGCTTGGCACACGTAAGCAATTGAACGACAAAGCGGGGCTTATATATACTAGAATATTGAAGCCGCGCACAAGGCGCGGCGCTAAATGCCCTGTTTCTTCTATTAGATCATCTCCAACCGTAGAACGCATTCTCAAACTCAAACACATTCTCAAACTCAAAATGTTGTAATTCTTCTCCAACCGTTAAACTCATTCTCAAACTCAAAAGACTATTTTGTAATATTCACTTCCACACCAATTGTTACAAATTTCAATACTACCAACATATTTAACAACTTTAGAAATTAGACTACAAATATTATTTTAATCACAACAAATTAATAAAATTACGCTCATTGAATCATTTTACAAGTAACAACCAAAATCGCACCAACATAATCAAATCATCATTATATGATATATATATATATATCAATTCGATTTAAACTACACAAAAAAAGAAATCATTAAATACATAATTATTTGAGCCGTACGTACATATACATGGCTGGACAGAGGGGCGGACTCATGTAGGGGCTCGGGGTGCCATTGACCCCCCGGCCGCAGTCCGATTAAGTATAGTATATGCATTAAAATTTTCAAAAATTGCCTCTAGTCTAGTTGTCCTTGGAGTTGCTGTAAGGTCATCATATGTAAACGACCTGGGTTATCTCCTAACCTTTTCTATTTTTAATTTATATAAATACATGGGTTGTGGGCTGGGCTGTGAACCTTCTTGACCCCACAGTCATACCAGGCTAGGTCCGCCCCTGGCTGGACACTTTGATGTGACATTTATTTTTCGTTAATTCGATTTAATCTACACAATATGAGAGAGAGAAGAAAATATAGAACTATTAACAAAAATCATCCTAACCGTTCCAAATGAGGAGAGAGAATGTATCCAACGCATTTTGAATTTAGTTTTGGTGTTCGGTTGGAGTAAATTTACCTCAAATTTTGGGTTTTGGTGTTCGGTTGGAGATGCTCTTAGCGTATTGTTTGTATCAGTTATCATTTAATAATTTAATAATTTAATAATATAATCACATGTTATAGAATATCAACAAACTGTCAGTGATGAAGATAATATGAAAATGAACGAAACTGTCAATAATCACATGTGGAAATGCCACACTCTCCATCCAACAACGAAAGTCAATTTTCTAGGCGAAATCGAACCCCTAACCTCAAGCTTGATAGTCACAGCCATATCCGCTAGGTCAGGCCTTTGGGGACAAATAATATAAATTACTTATAAATGTCTTTGTATAATATCATCATTCTCTACATTAAGAAATATTTCTTGGCGCATTAAACAGAATAACAGTATAAATAATTTAATCTTTTTGATATTATACTCCTAACCAATCCATATTCCTTGAACCCTGAAGCATTGAAACGTTAAAATGCCTTATCCTAAATCATCTTATAGGAAATTCATAACCTAAAGATTGGCCTGGACTTCTTTGCAATGATATTTTTGAATTTGATCTCGAAGATTAGCATTATAGTCGCAGATGTTCTTAATTTGGGATTCGCTTGTAGTTGTGAGAAATCAAGTGATGCAATACTCACCTATCTGATTCTTCATTCTCTGAGTTTTGGAGGTTTTCTATTATGATATTTTGCAATTTGGATATAGAACTATAAATTTTAGGGAGTGCTTTGCTACTATTTTTTGGGAAATTTAATAATTGGATTAGAGATAATGTTTTCTATGATGTTTTTAGTTGTGCCATGTTCTTGTAATAATATGAGACCTGAAGTATAAACATCCACCCTAAAAGTCACATTTTCTGCGCGATATACCATTATGCACGGTACAAAAATCGGCCATGAGCACATTAATAGATTAAGTTAGACCATTTTCTATTCAGAATATGGAATTTCATACAATCCCTTAACCTAAGATTATACATATACATAATAAAAGTGCACATCAAATTTAAATTTCCTTACTCATCAAGATTAATCCTAAGTGATTTGATTGTATTAGTTTGATGTGGTTCACTTAAAAAATAAATAAATATTAAATATATCGAAAGATATCTATGTACTTTTTTAAATTATATATAATTATATCTAAATGATAACATACATGCAAATTTTTTTAGGAATGGGTATGGTTAGACAAGTCACGTGGGTCTCACAATATTTATTGTATATAATATAGTATAACAAGTACCAAAAATTTGTGAAGAAAGGCACAACTCAATACGCTCCTCTATATTTATTGAACAAATTGAAAGCAAGACGACACCGTGTTATGCCTACAGACAGGCTATCATATCCTAGATGGTAGATTACGACGAATAGACACTATTCATTTCTTCATTCGCTTATATAAGTATTAAAAAAATATAGAGTAAAACCTCTATAAATTACTAACATTGAGACCATGACATTTTATTAATTTAGAGAGATATTAATATATTGATAAATTAATATTTTATTAATTAAAAGAAAGACTCTTTAAATTCAACAAATTTAGAATGTATTGACGATATATGAATTCAAATATGTTTCACTAATTATATTCATGTACTCAAAACGATTTTCAAGTGTAAATTAATGAAAAATATTGTTTGAAAATTAATCAAGGTACAATATCAAGTGCTCTCAGGATATCATTGGAGTATCATTCAACCAACTTTCAGAAGGGTGGGGATATTAAGCGACACGGCGACAACAACCCTTCAAATTTTTTTGTTGCAGCTAGAGAACTCGACATCGGAACTATTGACTGCAACTAAAAAGAAAATCTAGTAATAAATAGATTCTTAATTTAGCAAATTACCATAATTTATAATTGTATATTTTATGAATTATTAATTTAGAATTTTAATGGGACCTAATATTTATTAAGGGATTTTCCAAAAAATTATTGTTATTATCTTATCGAATTTGATTATTTTTTACAAAGGCCCAAGCCGGGACCTAAAAATTTTATTATTTTAGAGAGTATTAATTTATCGATTATTAATTTATTTTACTGTATGTGTTATAAAATATTTATTTTATATCTATAAAATATAATACGCATATTGATCAACATAAATAGAAACAATGAATAATATAGTTTTTAATATTACATGCTTTTACAACTGATATTCTATACATCAACGTTACAAAATGATACCAATTTATAGCCAATTTCATGCACTATTTCAACTAATTTTTCACACTAATAAATATGTGGATTCCACAAAATAAATTTTATTATTCATAACACCCCCTTGGATGTCCAATAAAGAATATGCCTCATTAAAACCTTATTAGGAAAAACCCAGTGAGATAAAAACCTAATGAAGGAAAAAGAACACATCATTCTTTAGATACGTTTTTTAGTTGTTGCCTCATTAAAAATCTTACTAGGAAAACCCTGTAGGAAATACCATAGTGAAGGAAAAAAGAGTGCAACGCGTATTTACTCCCCCTGATGAGAATGTCCTTTAAGATCTCTAAATTTTCGGACTCCAATTGAATATACCAAATTTTTCAAAATTCTTGGAGGAAGTGCCTTAGTGAATAGATCAACAAGATTTTCACTTGACTGAACTTATTGTACATGAATATCACCATTTTTCTGAAGTTCATGCGTAAAAAAAAATTTTGGTGATATGTGTTTTGTTCTATCACCTTTGATGTAACCTTCTTTTAATTGAGCTATGCATGCTGTATTATCTTCAAATAACGTTGTAGAAGGTAATTTCTTGTAGATAATCCACAAGTGTCTTGAACATGTTAAATAATAGATCTTAATCAAACACATTCTCGACTAGCCTCATGAATCGCTAATATTTCAGCATGATTTGAAGAAGTAGCGATTAAAGTTTGTTTAACCGATTGCCATGAAATAGTTGTACCTTCATGTGTAACTAAGTAACCTGTTTGCAATTGTCCGCTATGTGGGTCAGATAGAAATCCCGCATCTGCATAGCCAGCTAAACTTGATTGTGAATCATTCGAATAAAATAATCCCGCATCCGTAGTTCCTTGAAGATAACGGAATATTTGTTTGATCCCATTCCAATGTCGTTTAGTTGGTGAAGAACTATATCTTGCTAATAAATTCACTGCAAATGCTATATCGGGTCTAGTATGACTTGTAAGATACATTAATTCTCCAATAGCACTAAGATATGAAACTTCAGCACCAGATATTTCGTCATTATCATCGCATGGTCTGAACGGATCTTTATTCACATCAAGAGATCGTACGATCATTAGAGTAGTTAATGGAAGTGCTTTGTCCATATAAAATCTTTTCAAGATCTTCTTTTTATAAGTCTCTTGGTGGACAAATATTCCATTGTTTAAATATTCAATTTGTAGTCCGAGACAAAATTTCGTTCTTTCGAGATCTTTCATTTCGAATTCTCGTTTTAAACATGTAATAGCTTTATTTAACTCTTGAGGAATTCCTATTATATTTAAGTCATCAGCATAAACGGCAATGATTACAAATTCATTTCCACTTCTTCTCATGAAGATACAAGGGCATGTTTGATCATTTTTTATACCCCTCTTTTAGTAAATAATCACTTAGACGATTATACCACATACGCCCTGATTGTTTTAAACCGTAGAGCGATTTTATTCAACTTTATTAAGTACTCATTTCGAGATCTTGAATTTTCAGGCAAACGAAATCCCTTAGAGAGTTTCATGTATATGTCACTATCGAGTAATCCATACAAGTACGCAGTGACAACATCCATAAGATGCATATCGAGCCTTTCACGTACTGCCAGACTAATTAGATAACGAAAAGTTGTTGCATCCACCACAGGAGAATAAGTCTCTTCGTAATCAATGCCAGGTCTTTGTGAAAAAGCTTGTGCAATACGCCGTGCTTTGTATCTCACAATTTCACCATTTTCATTTTTCTTTCTAATGAAAACCCATTTATATCCAACCGACTTTACATTTTCTGGTATACGGACCACAGGTCCAAATACTTTTCGTTTCTCAAGTGATTTTAATTCTGCCTCGATTGCATCTTTTCATTTTGGCCAATCACTTCTTTGTCGACATTCATTTATAGATTTTGGTTCATGATCCTCATTTTCGTTAATCTCATGTAGCGCTACGTTAAATGAGAAAACATCGTCAACGTTGACTTCATCTCGGTTCCATCTTATTCCATTATGGGCATAATTTATTGAGATCTCTTCATTTTTAATATTTTCACAATTTTCAGGTACCTGATCAGATTAAATTATGCCCATGGACTCTATTAGAGTTGACGTGTCCTCGATTTGACCATCTATTTTATTTGCTCCTTTTCTTTTACGAGGATTCTTTTCTTTGGATCCCAAGGGCCTACCACGTTTCAACCGTGGTTTCAGCTCAATTTTATTATTAGTATTATCAATAGAAGTATCAATTCTAACAGGAGCATTAACAGCTGGTATATGCGATTTAGTCACCATTCTCTGGTCAGTAAAACTGTCTGGCAATTGATTTGCTAAATTTTGTAAATGAATTATCTTTTGAACTTCAAGTTCACATTCTTTTGTATAAGGATCAAAATGAGCCAATGATAATTCGTTCAAACTAATCTCTTTAATCAGCTGTTTATTTTCTTTATCTCCCCATAATGTTGGAAAGTTTGATTCATCAAAATAACAGTCGGCAAATCGAGCCGTAAATAAATCTCTTGTCAATGGTTCTAAATATTTTAGTATTGACTTAGATTCAAATCCAACATATGTTCCCAATCTTCTTTGACGTTCCATTTTAGTGCGTTGTGGTGGAGCATTTGGAACATATACTGCACATCCAAAAATTCTCAGATGGGAAATATCTGGTTCCTGACCGAAAACCATTTGTAATGGGGAAACATTATGATAACTTGTGGGTCGAATGTGAATAAGTGATGCTGCATGCAAAATAGCATATCCCCAACACGATAAGGGAAGCTTCGACTTCATTGGTAATGGTCTTGCTATTAATTGTAATATTTTTATTAATGATTATGCAAGTCCATTTTGAGTATGCACATGTGCTACGGGATGTTCAACATCAATCCCAATAGACATACAATATTCAAATGCTTTTAGAGGTGAATTTACCAGCATTGTCAAGACGTATTTTCTTAATTGGATAATCAGGAAAATGTGCTCGTAATCGAATTAACTGAGCAAGCAGTCTATCAAACCCAACATTGCGTTGATATATGATACATGTGACCATTTATTTTATGCATCAATTAAAACCATGAAGTATCTAAATGGCCACATGAAGGAGTTGGTCCACAAATATCACCTTGAATACGTTCTGTAAACGTAATAGATTCATTCTTCAATTTTACCGGTGATGATCTAACGATTAATTTTCCTTTCGAGCAAGCATCACATGATAACTCATTGGATTGAATAATTTTCTTATTTTTTAAAGTGTGTCCACATGAGTTCTCAATTATTCTTCGCATCATAGTTGAACAGGGATGGCCTAACCGGTCATGCCACACCACAAATTAATCATTGTTTATAAAATTCGACTCAATCGTATTAATATACGCATAGTATAAACCTGAAGATAATGCAAACAATTTTTCTATAACGCATTTTTTATTTAAAATCACGTTTGTGATTTGAAAGTATTCATTATCACCTTCTTTTGTAGTCTCAATATGATATCCGTTTTTATGGATGTCTTTAAAACTCAATAAGTTTCTATGAGACTTCGAAGAACATTTTCAATATGCAATTTTATTCCTCCGGAAAATAAGATATTAGCTCTTCCAGAGCCTTCAACAATTTTGTAATTCCCAAAATAGTATTAACATTTGCTTCTTGAGTAATCAATAGGATGAAATATTTCTTATCCGTGAGTATTGTATGAGTCGTTGCGCTGTCCACAAGACATATATCACCACGTGTGTTCATTCCTCAAGAAAATAATAAAACACATTAATTTTTAATTTTACATAAAATTCATCATAATACAACACCGTACATAAAATCATGATAATACAGCACACATACGTACATAAAATTCATGATCATACAGCACATGTACATAAAATATCAATACGATACACAATAATAAGTCTTTTACTCATTATGATCGGCGAGAAATTCTTCAAGATCCATATGGGGAATATCATCGAGGTTGAGATTAGAACCTCCTTCATCTTGGACAAAGTTTGTCTCAACTTCCTTTCATTTTTCAAGCGATTTTTGATAGAGCATGTTTTGCCACACGACAAGTACGAGCATAATGACCTTTCATACCACAACGAGAACATGGTTCATCGAATCGCCTTTTTGATTGTTCGTCGGTTTCTTCTTTGTTTTCATTTTTCCTTTTTTAACGAAAATTATCATAATTACCATAATGCTGTCGGTTACCGCCACAACCTCGGCCACGACCACGACCACCACCACGACCTCGATTATTATACCTGCCACGACCCCGAAAGCTATTGCCTCGATCACTTTGGTAAGTGTTCATATTGATTTCAGGAATGGGAGCAGAGCCCGTTGGTCATGATTGATGGTTCTTCAATAATAACTCATTATTTTGTTCAGCAACGAGGAGACATGAAATTAATTCTGAATCTTGAAACCCTTTTCACGATATTGTTGTTGTAACAACAAATTTGCTGCATGGAACGTGGTGAAGGTTTTCTCCGTCATACTTGCTTCTGTAACTTCATGTTCACACAATGTTAATTGAGAAGTAATTCTGAACATAGCAGAATTATAATCACTTACAGATTTATAATCTTGGAACCGTAAGTTTGTCCATTCATATTGGACATTTGGTAGGATCACAGTCCTCTGATGGTCGTATCTTTCTTTCAGACTAGTCCACAAAATAAGTGGATCTTTCACAGTGAAATATTCCACCTTTAAACTTTCATGAAGGTGGTGACGGAAAAATATCACGGTCTTGGCCTTGTCTTGGCTCGATGCCGTATTATCAGCTTGTATAGTAGTTCACATGCCTTTCGATCCAAGGTGGATTTCGGCATCCAAAATCCATGACAAATAGTTCTTGCCCATAATATCCAGAGCAACAATATCAAACTTTTTAAGATTCGACATTTTACTATCACAGAATATAACAATTGTTAAGAAAAATAGTTCGAAGCTTAAATAATAATAACGTTATTGTGATAAAAGTAAAAAGTCAAATTTGAATAAAATGACATAATTAAAAAGTCAACGGCCCAGCTATGATTCGAAATTTGGTGCTCACGCCACAAGTTTTTGAGGGTTACCGCGAGAGCTAGCGGGCTTTTTGTGTTGTAAGATATAAAAATAAAATGTATATATTATATCTTGACGTGATGACGTAGACGAAATTCAAATGGTCGGAACTCGTGCTCGGAGTGATGACGTCGACGAACCTCGGTTGGTTAGAGCCTCGTGCTGATAACGTGTTATAAAATATTTACTATATCTATAAAATATAATATCCATATTGATCAACATATATAGAAACAATGAATAATATAGTTTATAATATTACGTGCTTTTACAACTGATATTCTATAAGTCAACGTTACAAAATGAGACCAATTTATAGCCAATTCCATACACTACGTCAACTAATTTTTCACACTAATAAATATGTGGACATCCACATAATAAATTTTATTATTCATAACAATATGTATATATTTCACAAGTCAAACAACTCCCAAGCTATTCATTGAGAAACTTTCAACTTCAGCCACAGAAAGAAAATCTGAGAAGGCGACACACAGCAGATACACAAACACACCTACAGAAGATTGCTGAAGAAATACAATGATTTCTGGCGTCATAGGAAGGACTAATTGTTTCTGTCTCACGTTCCCTTCATCGGAATCAATCGATAGGCGGCGCCCACTTCACAGATCTATCTCAAATTCAAGCACTGGTAAGAATTTTCCAAAGATTCATCATCCCATTTATTGCAGCACAAGACTCCAAGAGAACGAAGCTGGTCAAGGGGATTCAGCTGTTAGAAGAAGAATCTCTAGGAACAAAATGGAGGAGTACAACGTTGATATGAAGAGAATGATGAGGAACCCTTACGAGTACCATCACGAATTGGGTTAGTCTTTCCTTTCCTTTCCCCCCCTTTTTTGTCTTTCGTGTTTTTGTGCACTGTGTGGCTCTATCTGGAAAGTTGCAGAACATGGATTTCTTCTTAAAAATATCCCTTTTTTTTTCTTGACTTTCCACCGCCTATTTTTCTTGGGCTTGTGATCAAACTCAACGGTGAAGTGAAAAGTTTGTTGATATTGCCAATCGATGACCAAGGGCATTCTGGGTTTTTTACTAAAGGGAAATTTTAATCACAAGCAATGAGAGCAAAACGGCTATTCAAGATGATTGTCCTTGAAAAAACCTTTCTAGATACATATTCCACTAATCATAAAATTATTGTGATTTATATGATAAAACAAATTAACTTATCTGTATTCTATATTTCATGTTGATCATATACATATCTTATATTTTCGATATTTATAAAAATAAATTTTTGTAAATTTATAATACGAAACATGTAGTGGAACATATCCAGGTTTTTTGACCTGCATTTAAGTGTAATCAATGGATTTTTCACAAAGGAACTCAACTTTAGAACTTATATGTTGGGCTTGTGATTTGGAGTAAATCCGATTTTAACTTCCCAAACAACATCCCCAACATTTTTCAAATTGTGTTCAACTTATCACAAACGCATAACATTAACTTCTCTTGGAAATAAAAAGGGATTTATTTTACAGTAAAATTTCTATAAATTAATACTCTATAATTTAATAACATCTCTAATATAATAAAATCTTATGGTCCCAACTTAGGCCTCTCTAAAGAATCATCAAATTTGATAAGATAATAATCCTTCAAAAAATTCCTTTATAATTATTAGTTCCCATTAAAACACTAATTTAACAATTCATAAATATTGCAATTATAAAATACTATGATAATTTGTTAAAATATGAATCTATTGTTACTAGCATTTCTTGAAATTTAAGTCTAATTGGGTTTCATTTCTAACTTTATAAATTGCAGCCAAGAGTTCCGGTTTCCATTAATATAATTTTAATGTTATACAATGAATTATTATTATAAAATGAATATATTTAATTTGTTACAAATAAATCGGTTGATGGATGAATATAATCAATGAAACATATATAAATACTAAATTAGCTCAATTTAGAAATTTTATCTTTTAATTAATAACATATTAATTTATCGATATATTAATTTCTCTCTAAGTTAATTAAAATTAAGGTGTCCCACTGTTATTAAATTAGATATGTTTTAGTGTATATTCAATGAGAGGATTTAAGTGGGTTTTTTTTTCAGGCATGAACTACACTTTGATAACCGATAACCTCATCGTGGGGTCCCAACCTCAAAAACCCGAGGACGTCGACCACCTCAAAGAGGACCAAAACGTTTCCTACATCCTAAACCTTCAGCAGGACAAAGACGTCGAGTACTGGGGAATTGACCTCCATTCCATCAAGGAAAGATGCAAATGTCTCGGAATGCATCACATCAGAACGCCCGTAAGCTGAAAAATCAAACCGAATCAATTTCACTTCACGCCCCTTATTACATATGTACATCGAATGCGTCTTCATAAGAACTAAGTAAAAAATATTTCGCACAGACTAGAGACTTCGATCCCGACTCGTTGAGACACGTGCTGCCCGGGGCGGTCTCTTCCCTCGAACGGGCGGTCTCGGAGGGGAAAGGAAGGGTTTACGTCCACTGCACCGCCGGCCTGGGCAGGGCGCCTGCCGTGGCAATAGCTTACTTGTTTTGGTTCTGCGATATGGACGTAAGTCCTACTTCATATTCAACACAAACAACATACCGTAATTAGGGTTGCAAATGAATCGATTTTTTTGTTCCGCTCGAGCAGTAGCGGATCTAGAAGTGTTAGTTAGTTGGGTTCAAATATAATACAAAAATTTCTTTAGTGGGGTCCAAATGAAAATATCAAATTTCAGTGGTCCCATTTTGTATATATTACGTAACTTAGGTATTAATTTTAATTTTTTATGTTAGTAATATAAAAGAAGGAAAAAAATCATTTGGGTTCATGGACCCCACTGATTCTCATGTGGCTCCGCCACTGCGCTCGAAACATTCGAATATCGGGTTAGAGTAATAATACTTTTCTAATTCGACTAATTTTTCTAATATGAATAAGTGTCGATATTCGATTCGAATAATCGATATATATGTATATATATGATAATTTAATATACATATATATAATGAAAAATAGAAAAACCAAAATATAAATTCAAATTCGAATACTCAATCGAGTCGAATAAATTTTATGGTTCGGATAACAATCAGAATACAAATAATATATTGTGGTATTCGATTCGATTCGATTGCAGCCAGTGGCGGAGGCAGGAAGTTAATTTGAGTGGTCCAGTTTAATTGGACCCCATACCCAATATTTTAAATTTCAGTGGTGTCCTCTTAGTGTAGTTTTTTTCAATTTCAACCCCTATAATTATAAAATTAGCTTAATAAATAATTAAAAAAGTTCAGTGAGGTCTAGTGACCCCACTGGTCCTCACGTGGCTCCGCCACTGATTGCACCCTACTAGTCATTTGCTTAACTCTTGGAACTTTTTATCGTCAGATGAATTCTGCGTACGAAACAGTGGTTTCGAAGAGGCCGTGCGGGCCCAATAGAAGGGCCATTCGTGGGGCCACATACGACATGGCGAAGAACAATCCATGGAAAGAGCCATTCGAGGGTTTGCCCGAGCACGCCTTTGAGAACGTTGCGGATTGGGAGAGGAGACTGATAAAGGATAGGGTTCGTTCCCTTCGTGGGTCGGCTTTAGTTTGAGGGCTCAGTGCATTTTTTCCTAAGTGTTTGACGAGGGGAAGTTATTAGTTCCGATGTAAAATTTAAATAATTTTGGGTTAGTACCCAATAATGAGAAATGGCAAATCTACACTTAAATCCCTCCTCCCCAACCAATCAACTAACTCTCCACCCCCCATTTAATTATCATCAAACTCCCCATTTCAAATATTTATAGCAAATAACTACCTAATGGACAATTTTAGCCTTGTAAAACATAAATATTACCAAAAAACCAATTGAATTAGTCATACCCCAACTTCTACCATTTTCACCTTCAAACCAGAGAACGAGAGAGAGATGACGAAGAATGAGCAACTTTCAAAGACATGTGTAATGAGAGCGAACGAGCATGCTTCCACGAGCAAGCTTTCACGAGCAAGCTTATTGTTGAACACATCAGAAGGAACGAGCGAGCTACTGTAAGCTTCATTTTTTTTAAATTTTGCGACCTTTTTTTTTCATTTGGGGTTAATATAGAGTTTAGGGCTTCGATAGGTGCATTTCTTAAAGGATTCCATGTCGGGCAATGTTAATTTCTTTGATTAGTGCTTGAATTTGGGGTTTAGGGCTAAAATTAGAGTTTTATTTTTCGTTGTTCTATTTGGGGTTTTGATATCTTTCAAATTAGGGTTTCGAGACAGAGAACGAACAAACATGCAAGCTTTCATTTTCCAACTGTAAGGTAATTGTTTGTTGTCTTGATATTGTATATTAATTGAATTTGCTACTGTCTGTTCATGGTTTTTGGTACTGCATTACATAATTTTTTTTTTGGTATGAAAGATTTTCATTACCACAGCTCCGAGATTTACACATCACACCCATAAGACCCTACTCGCTAATTACAGAGCAGCTCACTAACAAATATTTCATCTTTTTGAGTCTTCCTCTTAAAGCGCATCCCTCGCACTTGCATCTTGAATCTTTGTTGATCAGTCCAGCCAAATCCACTGCATCCCTCTCGCCCAGCCCGTGTAATCTCGCATTCCTCTCCTTCCACAAGCTATAAGCAAGCGTGGCTATACCCGCAATTTGAATCTTGGATATTACATTCTTTTTCTTCCCTAGCTTGACCAGCCTCTCCCATTTGTCATATGTCTCCCATCTTTCCAATTTCAGCCACCTGGTAACCTCAGCCATTACCCTTTTACTGTAGGGACAATCAAATAATAGGTGATTCAAACATTCACCCCCTGCCAACAGAGAGCACATCTAGCATCAGGAACATGCACTCCCCATTTAATCAATCGATCCTTAGTAAGCAATCTTCTGTGCATAATGAGCCACATGATGAATGCATGTTTAGGAAGACTCCATCGATTCCATACTGCCTGCGCCATTACAGCTTTATCTCTATCCCCCCGCAGCCATGTGTAACCTGAAGCAATTGTGTAGATCCCATCAGGAGTTGCTCCCCATTTCCCCTCCCTATATCCACTCTGAAACATGTTCCTTACTTTGATTAATTGTTTCCATTGCCAGCTACTGACACCAGGCCCTTGGTATTCCCATAAATCAGCCCCTTTTAAATAGACAGTGTTCAACCACCTAATCCATAAGTTGTCTTTTTTACTAGCAATATCCCAAATCTGCTTCCCAATACCCGCATAGTTCCATGCTCCGCACTCTTTTAGGTTTAGACCACCCCACTGCTTCTTCAAGCAAACAGTATCCCAATCCACCAAAGCTTTGCTTCTGCCCCTATACCTTTCCCCCACAAGAACTCTCTATATTTTTTATCAATTCTCTTCACCACACTCCGAGGCAGCAGAAACAGTGTCCCCCAGTAACTATGTAATGACATTAAGATAGAGTTGATTAAACAACACCTACCCGCATAGGATAAATTCCTTGAGGTCCAACATGTGATTCTCTTCACAATCCTCTCAACCAAGGCCTCGTAGTCACTCCTACTCCATCTTGTAGGTGATATTGGAACTCCTAAATACTTCATAGGGAATGCTCCTTCTTCATATCCAGTAAGTGCAAGAAGTTTCTGCTTAACAGCCTGAGTGGTCCCAGCAATATAAATGGTAGACTTTAGGGAATTGGCTGTCAGACCAGATGCCTCTTGAAAATGTTCTAAGCTAGCCTTGATCAGTGTTAGGGATTCCTGTTGTGCCTTGCATACTATAAGTAGGTCATCCGCAAAACACATACTTACCAAGTTAACCTGCTTGCACATTGGGTGAAATCTGAACCCCTTCTGTTTGGATGCCAGTAGCAAGCTTCGAGTTAAGTACTCCATGATCACCACAAAGAGTAGTGGAGAGATAGGGTCTCCTTTTCTCAACCCTCGGGCCCCCCGTATATTCCCTTCCAGACTTCCATTGATAGCCAATTTATAAGTAACTGTTGTGACACACTCCTTCACCCACGCAATAAACTTGACTGGAAACTTCAGTTTGGCTAGGAGATTAAGGAGAAATGCCCATTCTACCGAGTCATAAGCCTTCCGTAGGTCTATCTTCATCATGCATCTAGCTGAGGCATTCCCTCTATTGTATAATCTCAGCAATTCTTGACTAAGCAGAATATTATGGCCTATGGATCTGCCTTGCAGAAATGCCCCTTGATTATCGTGTATGAGTCTGGGTAACACTGTTTTTAGTCTGGCACACATGAGTTTAGAGACACACTTGTATATTGTATTACAACATGCTATAGGTCTGTAATCCTGAGCATTGCTGGGTTGCGCAACTTTTGGTATAAGAGTGATAGTTGTATGATTGAAAGCTTTGACTAACCGGCCTTCCCTAAAAAATTCCAATACAGCCTCAGTCAGATCCTCTCCCACAATATTCCAGGCTGACTTAAAGAATTCGCTGTTGTAGCCATCCGGGCCAGGGGCTTTCCCACTATGAATAGAGAATAGAGCATCCTTAACATCCTTCCTAGAGAATGGAGCTATAAGTCCAAACTGTTCTTCTACAGATAGGGTGGTACCCTGTGCAATGGAAAGCTCATCTATCTCAGCCAACTCTTTCCCAGCTGTCCCCAACAAGTTGTTATAATAGTCAACGAAGTGTGACACAATTGTTCCTGGCTCCTCCAGAATCACCCCATCCTCATTTGTTATTGAGCTAATCCTATTCTGGTAAACTCTCTGCTTAATGATTGCATGGAAGTATTTGGTATTTCGGTCCCCCTCTGTCAGCCAAACAGCTTTTGCTTTTTGAGCCAAGAACTTGACGCAAGCTTTACTGAGGTATCTAAATTCCTCAGCAGTAGCCCTCTCCTTTTCAATTAATACGGCATTCAAGGGGTCCTTATTGAGATCCTCCTGGGCCAAACCTAGCTTCTGGCGGCTCTCCTCTGTCTTAAGGACAATATTTGCATATTGATCCTTATTTAGTTTCCTCAGAGGGCCTCTGATTTTGTAGAGTTGGTGTATTAACTGCCTACCTCTATTCCCTTTGTTAGGAATATTTTATTGTGTTCAATTAATTATTTTATCTAAGCCTTGTAATTTTATTTAAGTGAACTCGGCTTTTATTTGTAAAGCCTAGTGAGCTTATTTGTAATGGGCTTACAAGGGCCCAAGTACAATATACCAACATGTGGTATAAGTACTAAAACCCTAACACATAGTTAAGGGTCTTGTGTGTGAGAGAAATACAGAGAAATAATTTTTGTGAGAGAAGCTCCAAAACCCTCTCGAGAACACGCACGCACGCCCCCACGATAAGTTAAATTCTTTCCATTATTTTCGTGGTTAAAATGCTAGAAATGTGTTTTAGTTGGATATACTGGGAATAACAATTGGTATCGGAGCAAACACGTTAGGATTTGAGCAAGTTTCTGAAATTTTTGGGTTCTATTTTTCAGTTTTGAATTTCTGCCATTTCTTGAGTTTTCAAGTTGATTTTACGGATTTTGCAAGCTCAAGAGCTAATTAGGTTGTTTTCGAGTGTTTTGAAGTGATTACCCAACGTTTTTCAGATGATTTGAGTGAGTTTTGGGTTGAAATCGGATCTGTTTTTCGTCAGTTACAGTCCAGAATCGGATAGATGAACAAATCGCCCGATTTGCTACAGTACCCGTTTCTGTAACCACAGTTTTTAAAGCTACAAATCGCCCGATTCACTAACAATCAATGTAGCGCCCGATTTGAATTGTTCAAGGTAGCGATTCACTGTAGCAACAAGTCGCGCGATTACTGTAGCAACTAGTGCCCGATTACTGTAGCAAATTCGCTGTAGCAATTTCAAATCGGATGATTTAACTATAACATTTCAAATCGTACGATTTCACTGTAGTAAATTCGCCCGATTACCGTAGCAAAATCGCCCGATTTCACTGTAGCGATTTCAAATTCAACATTACTGTAGCAAATAGCCCCCGATTACTGTAGCGAATCTCCGATTTCACTGTAGCGAATTCGCCCGATTACTGTAGCACCCGATTACTGTAGCGAATTCACTGCAGCTAATCAACTGTAGCGAATTAAATTTCACGCACTAAATCGCACGATTTTATTAAATAGTTCACTTGTTCCTCACATAGCAAATCGGCCGATTTCAATAAATTCATTGTAGGAATATAAATCGCTGAATCACACGATTTGATACTGTAGCTAGAATTTGCAAATCGCCCGATTTGAAACTCTCGGCGAATTTCAGTCCTTTGACAAACAATCGCCCGATTCTGATCCTCTTTGAACAGCAATTCGCCCGAATTAAATTCGGTGAATCTTCACTCTGCAAATTCGCCCGATTTTTGCTATTGATTTCAAAACTTAGATTTTTTTTGTTAAAAAAAAAATCTTCATCATTCGAAACTTTAATCGGGAAATCCAATTCTCACTAAATCACCCTTTGAAATTCACACTTAAACGTTCTTGATCACACACACAAAAAAAAAAGAAAATTCTGAACCCAACAGTTTCAGTCTGTTTTTAGGCTTTTTTTTCCGAAAATTTTCAAAATATATTTTCCTGGTCCAAATTTATCGGTGAAACGACGTTTTTGTAAAGTTTGGAAAGCAAATCCACAAACGTGTCAACGATCACATTTCCAACGATCTACTTAGAACATTCAAGCATATTATAGAAAAAGACTTAGCATTTTCTCGAAGTTTCGTAATCAGCACACAGTCTTCGGGTGTACACCAAAAGTTTTTCAACGCTTAAATTCTGAAAACTTCGAATCAATGGCACCCTTCCACAACTCCCATAGTAAGAAAAAGGCAGAGCCAATCAAATGCTATAATCGCAGCAAACCTGGGCACACGGCTATAGACTGCTTTCTAACCAAAAGGAAGGCTGAGGAGTACTACTCCAGAAAATTACGACGGATTAAGCAAACAAAAGCTGGAGTAGCCTTGATGGGAGAACAAGACAGCTGGCTCGATGAAACATCTGAAAGCGAGCAAGAGAGTGTAGCCAAAATAACCATGGTGAAAGGAGATAAATCGGAGCCGAATGACATGGAAGCAGTCGATGGTGGTAAAAACGAGGAAGCGTCTTCAGAAAGGGAGGTAGAATCTATTGACCCCCTTTTGTATTTCGAACTCCAAGAAAAATTTACGGCTCTTCATAGCAAGTTTAGGTCAGTAGAAAATGAACTAGCTAAGACTATAGTCGATCTAGATATGACACGTGAAAATGTAGATAGACTAGAAACTAGCTTAGCTAATTCTGAAGCCAATTTAGCTGAATCAGCGTCAAAAGTCATTGACTTAACTAACAAAGTCTCAAACTACGAGCAAACAACTAGCAAATGTGTTGATCACGAGAGGACAATCAACGACTTGCAAGCTCGGTTTGATAACAATTATCAATGACTGCTCAGGCAGCTTCAAGAGATGAGTAATCTTGATTGCCTGCTGGAAGTAGTGCAATAAAAAATTGACAGTCGCGACGCTGAAATAGTAAAGTTGAAGACACAGGTTAGCGAGCTAAACGTTAAATTGACAACTTGCATCGATGAGCGAATCAATAAAACATGCGAGTTCGATCTCCTGAATAAAGAACGTATAAAATTGTATGCTAGGATTAAAAAGCTAGAGGACCTCCTAACAAAAAGAGGACAAACAGATCGAACGATCTTCTTGAACCAGCCTAAGGACACAGAATTCTACGATCCACGTGCAGGTCTAGGCTTTGTTCCAAACCCTACTCTAGCTCTGAAGAAATCCCTAAACCCATATGATCCGTATGATATTAGCTATTTAGGGATTAACATGCCTAAATTAATGGCCTTCACACCAGAAAATGATGGAGATAGGAATACAGGAGTAGAAATTCCACTTGACTATGAAGCTATGAATAATAGCTACAAGAAAAAGGGAAATACCTTTGTCTGATGACTACCAAGATGCTCTTATTCCCCCTTCAATACCAATAATTCTCGAGAACACGTCCCGTGACTTAGCACAGTCCAGCCCCTCTAGTGCATATATCCCACCAGCAATTAAGGAAATCTCTGACTTGCGCTCGACCCTAGAGTCCGAGAAGATTGTTTTTCAGGTAGAAAATGACGTGCTATTGACAATAATTTCCTCACTCGAAAAACAAATCAATAACATTATAGCTTCAGCGTCTCCACAAATGTCTCTAGCTGAGTCTAAAATAGAAACTCTAACCAAGCCTAGGACACTAAGGAAGCAGAATGCATCGAGAAAATCAATGCGTACCAACTTATCCTCGCATGCACCTACAGGTAAAATTTTAAATAGAATGAAAGGAAAGAAGATAGCCACAGGCGGCGACCTATTATTTGATTGTGCTCCTTCTTTTAAAAAGAAGGAGGCAATTAAATTTAGAGCATCATGTTCAAATTCGCATAGTAGGCATCAGTCACAAGCTAAATCTAACATTGCCACATCTCCATCCATGATTTCATTTTCTGAACCTGTACGAACATCTATGCTCTCTAATTTTCACTATTCTTATGATGATGCACTAGCCTTAAATTCTCGTTTTAGATTAGCAAATGCACGTACAACCAAGAACGATGAACGCTTCTTTGCTAAGTTAGGCTCGCAAACTCAAAAGGAGATGATTCAAACGAACAGAAAGATAAAGCCTACAAATTCGTCTCCCAAGTCCAGTTCTAAACTTGACAAACGAGAAGATAACAAAAGCATCCAGTCAAAGCACCCTAAGACTGAAGCTAAAGCTAAAGTGTTGGGAATTAAGAAAATCTGGATTACAAAACAAGAACTTAGGGCAAGCACTAGCCTTTGTTATCCCTTAGAAATTAGAAAGATTTGGGTTCCTAAATCAACCATTAACGCTATAGATGAACCTAAAGATGACTTAGGATATAAATCTATGAAAGACGCATGCATAAACTCTAGATCTAATATGAAAGGACCCATTCTTAGATGGGTACCAAAATCTGCTTGAGATGTTTTGCAGTTTCCAGCATGGGTAGGTACATAGAGATGGTTACTCCACACCTATGACTGGTTGGCGACGCGAGTGACCGTGATTTTCCCTCACGTATGGTACCTGAAGCAGCCCCACATACGTGATTAAGGGATGGGATGCGGACAGCTAAAACCACACTGAAAAATTTGGTAATTCTAAATATGCATAAAATTACATGTTCGTACTTCACTGTATTTTCAATATGCATATGTGCTCAAATGAATAACATACCTACTATGTTAGTAAAATCTAGGAAGAACTGCATTTATTCTGAAAAACATTTTCAATCCTAGTTTACATGATTAAGTAATTTACAAAATCAATTAATTTAGGGGGAGGTTTTGAAATATTTCGTCAATTTTACCTTTATAAAATTTTGAACTGAAATTTCAAATTAATTATGTTTTTCTCGGAGAACTAAGAATCGCTCGGAACTGCTTTGGATTTTTTTTAAAATTAATTGACCGAGCCTATGAATTGCCCGAAACTGAGCATCACTCGAAACTTCCTTTGCAACTTTTGAATCGCCCGAACTTAAGAATCGGGGAAATATTTTTATTTATTAAAATATTTCTTTGCTTTAAGTTTTTATCTTTGAGGTTCAAATTCCCAAAACTTCAAATATTGAGGGGGAGTAGATGTGTTTCGCGAACTAGTCTTTAAACGATTCGTACATCCCTTCAAATGAAAAAAAAAGAAAAACAAAAAACACTTACAACTCAAATACGCAAAACACCTTCAAAATGCGAAAACCACTTTCATAACGCGAACTAGGAAAATTACATTATCAAAATACCCAAAACAGCCTCAAAAACCAGTACGCATTGTCAGGACCCAAAACAGCACAGCCATTAAAACGACGAACAAGCACATGAGAAGCCAAATCTCGAGCACTAACATCTCCAAATTGCGGTTAAAAGGACGCCTTAACTTGGCATACTCATCGTTCTCTTCATGATCTTGCTGCTGATTCCAGTTCATCTATGTGAGGTTGATTCTGTTTAGTATGAGTGATTAATGGTATGACCGTGTTCTTTGAATCATGTCTATTTATAGGCATGAATCGAACAAAGAAATCATTATTTTCCCGACAAAAATGATAAGTGATACCGATGATTTTTGACTTGAGGGTTCAGCGCCGCGAACGAAAGCGATGCTATCTTTGTCGATTATCGGATTCTGCCTCACAGAAATCGATCTAGGAAGACTCGTTGATTCGATATTAATTTTGGGGCCTATTTTTCTTTGAAGTCAGTATATCATTGTTAGTTGAAAATCTTATATTTGACAGTTCTAGGTGATTCCCTTAAACTTTCCATTAATCGATTTTTGGGTCCAAGTTTTTTTTAAGTTAGAAGTTGCTAAATCTTTAAACTACAAACTAAATCGCTCGATTTTTCAAATTTTATCTCGGCGAATCTCAGAAACGCCCGATTTCGAAATCGGCCGATACAACGACTTGTTTGAAAATACCTATCGTCGATTCTTGAAATCGGCCGACTCATCATCGCCCGATTCTTCAAATCGCTTAATTCTAGAAATCGCCCGATTCCACATTCACTAAGCGATTCCATGAATCGCACAATTTTGGAATCGATCGAACCTAGGTCCTTATTATAAGTTTTCTCGGCGATTCCTCCAATCACCCGATTCCTCAAATCGCCCAATTCCTGCAATTGCCTGATTCCTCCATCAATCGAAAGCGCGACAGTAAATCATTTTCTCGGCGATTCTTCAAAATCGCCCGATTTATCAAATCGCTGGATTCTTACAATCGCCCGACTCCTCAATCAATCGAACGTGCTACAATGCATCTTATATATATATATATATATATTATATATATATATATATACACACACATATATATACCAAATTGCCCGATTTTTGTCACTTTTCCAAAATTGTATACACGAATCAGCCTCATGAGGTCATCAAGTTTCGCGGGTCAGCTTAAGAACTAGAGTTTCGCGAGTTCAGTTCCCGTGTTATTGAAACTCAAATTTCGCGAACCCTCTTCTGTTTCGCGAACAACTTTGAATTCGCGGATCATTCAGTTCGCAAACCACAACTCAATTCGCGGTCCAAGCCAAATTCCAATTTGCGACTCAAAGACTTCAAATTCTTTCGAAGACATACATCTTAGAAAATCATTTTCGCATACGGAATTTTTGGCACCACACTTTGAAATCTTCGAAACTAACAGCACCACACATCTTCGAACTCCTCATTTTATAAACTCTGTATCCTACTTTGAAAATTCTTCAAAAACACCTAGTGAACAACTACACACCTCTCAGCATGCATGGTATCTCGGGTTGCTCCACATGCATGACTGGTAAGAGATGCGAGCAACCACACCTCCCAGCGTGTATGGTATCTTGGGCTGCTGCACAGACACGACTGGTTAGCGATGCGAGCAACCAAACGTAGGTAACTTTTATATGCATCCTTTTGTAATTTTTGCATGCATATCAAGTTGTAACTTCAAATTGCCTACCTTGAAAACAATAGGGTACATTATAGTTACGCATGCTTCAAAAAGACTTTAAATTCCAAATTTTTGCATGCAAACATGATGTGAAATGCATAAATACCCTATAATAGGTATATTCTCATTATGCATACAACTTATAGAATTTTCGAGCTTAACTTTTACGTATGCATATAAGCTGAATTGATAAATGCCTATATCATTTAAATGGTACTTTTTAAATATGCATTTTCAAAACTTTGCGAGATTTTGAAATTCCAAACGCATATTCCGCACATAATTGATAAATACCATTTTTTAATTGAGCTAAATTTGAGGGGGAGCTACTCTTTATTTTTAAAGAGAAGCAATTCTTATATTTGTGTAAAAGGGAGCAATAACTATTTTTTTGAGGGGGAGTGAACTTAAATACGTGAATTTAAAAAAAAAAGATAAAGATAAAATTTGATCCGTATTTGCATCTTTTGAGGGGTAGTAACTCAGTTTGAAGAAACATGATTTGAGGGGGAGCAACAAAAATAATAATAATAATAATAATCATAAATATATCTACCTATATCTACGTAGTATAATATATAGTATACTACTACATTATTAATACGATAATACAAATATATATATTTATATATATATATAAAAAAAAAGGTACCAGAAAGAAAATGCCCCCTCAAGCAGTTCGACCTTCAAGAGGGACTCCAACCAAAAACAAGCAACTCTCGAGAGCTCAAGAATTCCAAAAGGCGACGGTGGCTTCTAGTGCTAACTCGGCAACCTCAACAGACCTGCTCCGAACTGCTGACCAAAATCAAGCAGCACGCATCACTTTGTACCGGACGTATGGATTTCAAGTTCCCATGGTTCAGTCAGACCAAACTGAACCTAACCCCGGAACACAGCCGAGTGTTACTAACGATCTCAAACTCATAAAGCTACCCATATGTGGAAAATCTTGACAAGACCGAAGAGAGGAAGATACAAAATTCCCTTAGCTCACAAATTACTCGGACCAACCCCCATAGGTACCGGTGCTAATTTTATTAGCTCACGGATAGCAGGCCTCATTTGGTCCAATGGGCATGCACAACCAAGCCTTACCCACTCATCGGTCTCCCATAAGACCGATGTTTCATCAAATCACGGGGAGCCACGTATGCTATCACCGCTTCACTTGGAAGCGGGAGATATTGAATTTAGTGGTAGTTAGCCCCAGACCACTGAACTTTCTTGAACACATCGAGTCTAGGTGTCTGCTCTATCTAAATGTTTTATATATTTTTAGGACACATACACCTTTTTCTCATCTGGACTTCGTGACCAGATCTGAACTTCCGTAGATATGTCATTGCAAGACATGCTTCGATGATCGGAAGGAAGTCCTGCCGTGGCACCATCAAAACAACTACGGAATTAGGCCATCGACTACGAGCTACGCTCCTAGATAGATGTTAACGGGATGCCTAAGTGGCCCGGTTATCAAGCCATATTCTTACAGGCTGCGTCTCAGAGTTTAACTCTGAACTCGTGTCGACAGATTGCCTTAGTGGCTCCATCTGGTTATTACCCGCACCGACCTGTCGTGTGTGTCCTCCTTCGCCTCCTATACAAGCATGTCGATCTCGTTAATACGAATCGCCATGAGGGGGAGAAGGGGATACGTATAAACAAATAGGTCGGACCACCCACCAAATTTCCGCCGAGCGTACCACTCTGAAGCCAGGCTCTACAACACTTAAAATATATATATTCCAAAGGAGCCTCGGTACAACTTAAAACATACCCCACGCCTACCTTCTTCAGGAGCCAGACGAGCTTCACCGAAGTCGAACCAGACAACTTCCTTCAGCGATGACGAATCTGGAGCCGTGAAGAAGAAGATTTACCATGTTTCAAGTCCAGCGTAGGAGAAGACTAACCTGAGTATCCACTACTTCTGCCACGCCAACCACTATGAAGCCAGGCTCTCATGCAATTGAATGGATAATCTCAAGGAGCCCAAACACATTGTCAGAAAACACACTCCACGCCTACCTTTCTCTAGAGCCAGATAAGCTTCTTCGAGGCCGAACCAGACAACTTCCTTCGAAGATGACGAATCTGACACCAAGAAGTAGAGTAATCGTGACCACCAAGCAACTCCATTATCTTGTCCCGACAACACAATCTTCTTGCCAAAGATGATGCCCCATTTTAACCCATCACATGACGATCGCCCTAGCTCGATCTTGAGGGGGATGGTTACCAAAGCAAAATGGGAGCAACACCACGACAAAGTGCAATACCGATTAGAAAATGCCAAATATCAAGCCTTGTCAAAGAATCAAGCGAAGACCATAGAGTCCAACGACTGATGTTAACGCCTCAATCGAACGAAGAGATCAGACTCAAATAACAAGATACGACCAACAATTTCAGCATGGATTTCAAGCATCAAAGCTGCCGATGTACAGTTCTTCGAGTTTAAAGAAAACTCTCAATCCCAATACAAGGTTGAACAAATGTAGGGGGAGTTGCGACAAGTGAAGGGAGAGCTGGAACACCTAAAGAGAATATTCGACTAGTGTACGTCTCTCCAAATTTATAGAGAATTCTCCAATTCCAACGAAAGGTCGAACAAACATAGGGGGAGTGGTGACTATCCACGGAGAGATCGAACACAAAAAGAGACGATCCATCGAGCAGCTTTGAACACGTAAGAGAAGAGAAGTTCAAGGGACGGTGGCTTGAAGATCTTGTAAGGAAGAGGTCACAAGACAAGACAAAGGAGGATGTGATTGAAGAAGAACACGCATGCACAAACTTTCGCGTATGCAACTCTGATACGTGTTCTTTGATGACTCAGGACTATTACAAGACCAAGATAACCAGCGCTTAACTGTAAATTGAACACAAAGGGGGAGATTGTTAGGAATATTTTATTGTGTTCAATTAATTATTTTATCTAAGCCTTGTAATTTTATTTAAGTGAACTCGGCTTTTATTTGTAAAGCCTAGTGAGCTTATTTGTAATGGGCTTACAAGGGCCCAAGTACAATATACCAACATGTGGTATAAGTACTAAACCCTAACACATAGTTAAGGGTCTTGTATGTGTGAGAAATACAGAGAAATAATTTTTGTGAGAGAAGCTCCAAAACCCTCTCGAGAACACGCACGCACGCCCCCACGATAAGTTAAATTCTTTCCATTATTATCGTGGTTAAAATGCTAGAAATGTGTTTTAGTTGGATATACTGGGAATAACACCCTTCCATTAGTCTCTTACTCCAATTATGTTCAACAACATTTAGGAAGTTGGGAGAATCCACCCACATATTGAAAAATTTGAAGTCCCTTCTTGGTTGCGCCTGATTTCCATTGGTTTTAAGGATGATAAGTGAATGATCAGAAACTCCTTCTTGTAGAAAATGTGCCTCTGTATCCATGTTAGCTTTCATCCATGGAAGGTTCCCAAAAGCCCAATCAATCTTGCTATATATTCTAGTTTCAGCTCCCTGTTTATTAGACCATGTAAAGTAGTTACCTTTTCTTCTGATCTCTTCAAGCCCGCAGTCCCTTAGACATTGCCAAAAATCCTCATATTCGGTGGCCTGTACACTGTACAGGGCTGCCACCCAATCTGTCCTCTGTTGAAAGTATATTATTGCAATCACCCCAGACTATCCATGGAACAGATTGTTGTTTGATAGCTCTGAGATCCTGCCATAGAGCTTCTCTAAGAGCGCTGTTGTTCTGCCCATAAACATATGTCATGTATGTTATATATTTCTGCCTCTCTAGTTTGGTATGTATAAATTGATCGGACTGCTGCAGGACCTCTACCTTCCATTCCTTAGTCCATAGTAACAGAATCCTTCCATTAGGATGGTTATTCAGGTTATGTGCAAAGTCCCATCCTTTGAAACATCAAGCCACTATCAAATCTAAATTGTCCTTCTTTATTTTTGTCTCCACTAGGCACACTAGATCAGACTGAAGCTTGCCACACCTCAATCTAATCTCAGCCTGCTTATTAGGGGTATTCATACCCCTCACATTCCATAGGATAACTTTATCCATAAGGGGGGGGGGGGGGGGGGGGGGGGGGGGGGGGGGGGGGGGCAAGGTCCCATCACTATGCCCATGAGCCATAGAAGGTTCTCTCTTTTGATGAACCACTGTCATCATTAGTGGGATCCCTGTGCATTACAAAAGGCTGCCCCTGCAATGACCTCTGTGGGTCAACAATCTGTTGAGGATTAGTTTTTGAACCACCCATAGACAATTTCCTTCTCCCTTGGGTTTTCCACCCATCCCCATCAACCTCTGCCTCAGGTTCTTTGCCTTTCTATGCCGGGGGAGCATGTTCAGCTATAGGTTGCCATTCCTTCCTCGCCTCCTTCCGACACACTTCAGTAACATGTCCAAACCTCCCACAGTTTACACATTTAACTGGTTTCCACTCATATTTCACCTCCTGTTCAACCAATTGTTCATGCTCATTAAGAAATGTAACTTTGTCTTTCAGCTCCATCTTCAAATCCACCTCAATCAATACCCTGGCGTATTGTATCCTACCTTTGTTCACTGTGATTTGGTCTGCCATAATTGGATTGCCCACTAAACTAGCTATTTTACTTAAGCCTTTCACCCCCAGTACTTTAACTCAAGCTGTGGAAATTGAACCCAAATCGGAACTTTATCAACATCTCCTTTCTTTAATTCAGTATCAGCTGTCCATGGAGCAAGAATTACAGGCCTTTTATCAAATTGGAGAAGCTCAGACTGGAGAATCATATCCCTCATTTCCTCAGTTTTAAACTTGGCCAGAAATAAACCTGGTCGAACTTGCATCACTTTCTGCAGCCCCTGCTTTTTCCACACCCTATTCAGAAATCCATTGATAATAGCAAACGGAGGGTTGGATCCAAGTACATAGCAGACAAGCGCGGTCTTCCAATACTGAACCTCCTCAATAATATCGTCCTGGACAATCCTGCCCATTGTCTTGCTTCTTTCGGTGCAACGAAATCCAGTTTCGTACCCGCTGTGCGCAGTTTTGATATATCAAAATTTGCCCAAACCAATTGGACGTTTCCCGTTGTCTGTTCAACCTTCTTCTCGGTCGCTATGTCCCTGTTCTGTTCCATATCCTTCACAGCCCTAGTTAAGATGGCAGCTCCATTAGGTTCTGCACTGGTAAGATAGTGTTCAATAATCTGGGTAAGATCCTTCAAGGTAGGTGCTGGTGTTTGGGGATTTGATTTTGGGGCTCGGTCATTCTCCCCATTAGGTGATTCCACCTCCTCCGTAATGTGAGATGGACCCACCATCCTAACCGTGCGCTTCTTCTTAGCCATAAGCCCGGCGACAGCGCCGCCTAAGAAGTACTCCGGTCGATGTAACGGTCCTCGCAATCCGTGTGTGTGAAATCGCACCTACTCAGTGTGAAATCGCGTGTGTGTCAATTTGATATTTTTTTTTCTGCATTACATAATTAATGGTACTATAAATTCATTATTTATTTACGTACGCGAGGGAGAAGAATCCGGAGGGCGTGGATTGCGGCGTACATGTTGCAATGTCCATGGATAAAATGCATCGTCGGACCTACAGATCATGGAAGGTATCTTGACGATGTCGAAGTCGAAGCATATCGCAAAAAAATCATGGCTTCCACAATATTTAGAGATCTTATTGGGTTTATGTTCCACTTGTTTTGAATGATATTATCTATGTTCGTAAGATTTTAAACTTGAGACTGATATGTTGTTCTGAGTTGAGGTTCTGTGAACCTGTTCTTAGACATTTTTTATGTTTCTGAGGTTGAGGTTCTGCTTAAGACTTCTTTATGCTCCAATTATTTTGATAATAACTGAAAAGCGCTTGTAGTACCAATATACATATATTTGCAGTACCAATATATACACGTTTGTGGTAGCATATCATACGCTAGTGTAGTACCATGAGTAGGTTACTTGTAGTATCTTTATCGTACCTCGTTTTCAATTATCGAAAATGCATAGATTATTGTGCAAATAAGGCATGTGAACTTCCAAAATACGGCACATAATAAAATTAAGCACACGGCAACATAAAATATAGACACTAACTTTCAATCAATCAAAAATCTTGACTATGTAATAAGATGTTCTTACTAGAATCATAATAAGTAGAAAGAAAGTTGGGTTTCAACGTAATAATCCTAATTCTAAATATTAACCCACCAATATTGATACCAAATCATCAGTAAAGTATTTATAACTATGGTAACAGAGTCACGGACCAAAAATAATATGGACGGCGTCGAAAAACTTCTACCCAAATTTGTAGTACCAATATACATGTTTGCATTCGTACCGATAGATAGATATTCATGGTACCACGTCGTTAGCTAGTGTAGTACCATAAGTAGGTTACTTGTATTATCTTCTCGTACCACCTGTTTTAACTATCGAAACTCCTACCCTAACTTGTAATACCAATATACATATATTTGTAGTACCAATATATAGTCGTTAGTGGTACCATATCATACGCTACTGTAGTACCATGATTAGGTTACTTGTAGAATCTTTACAGTACCACGTTTTTAATTATTGAAAATGCGTAGATTATTGTGCTAATAAGGCATGTGAACTTCCAAAACACGGCACATAATAAAATTAAACACACGGTAACATAAAAATATAGACACTAACTTTCAATCGATCAAAAATCTTGACTATGTAGTAAGATGTTCTTACTAGTGTCATAATAAGTAGAATGAGAAAAGTTGGGGTTTCAGCGTAATAATCCCTAATTCTAAATATTAACCCGCAGATATTGATAACAAATCATCAGTAAAGTATTTATAACTGTGATATCATAGTCACGGACAAAAAATAATACGAACGGCATCGAAAAACTCCTACACAAATGTGTAGTACCAATATACATATGTTTGTAGTACCTATAGATAGATGTACGTGGTACCATGTCGTTAGCTAGTGTAGTACCATAAGTAGGTTATTTGTAGTATTTTCTCGTACCACGTGTTTTAACTATCGAAACTCCTACCCTAACTTGTAGTACCAATATTCATATATTTACAGTACCATTATGTAGATGTATGTGGTACCATACAGTAAGTTAGTGTGGTAGCACGAGTAGGTTACTTGTAGTATCTTTTTTCCTACCACGTTTTAATTATCGAAAACGCGTAGATTATTGTGCAAATAAGGCATGTGAACTTCCAAAACACTGCACATAATAAAATTAAACACATGGTAACGTAAAATATAGACACTAACTTTCAATCGATGAAAAATCTTGACTATGTGGTAAGATGTTCTTACTGGTATCATAATAAGTAGAAAGAAACTTGGGATTTCAACGTAATAATCTCTAATTCTAAATATTAACCCGCCGATATTGATACCAAATAATCAGTAAAGTATTTATAACTATGGTAACATAGTCACGGACCAAAAATAATACGAACGGCGTCGAAAAACTCCTACACAAATGTGTAGTACCAATATACATATGTTTGTAGTACCTATAGATAGATGTACGTGGTACCATGTCGTTAGCTAGTGTAGTACCATAAGTAGGTTATTTGTAGTATTTTCTCGTACCACGTGTTTTAACTATCGAAACTCCTACCCTAACTTGTAGTACCAATATTCATATATTTACAGTACCATTATGTAGATGTATGTGGTACCATACAGTAAGTTAGTGTGGTAGCACGAGTAGGTTACTTGTAGTATCTTTTTTCCTACCACGTTTTAATTATCGAAAACGCGTAGATTATTGTGCAAATAAGGCATGTGAACTTCCAAAACACTGCACATAATAAAATTAAACACATGGTAACGTAAAATATAGACACTAACTTTCAATCGATGAAAAATCTTGACTATGTGGTAAGATGTTCTTACTGGTATCATAATAAGTAGAAAGAAACTTGGGATTTCAACGTAATAATCTCTAATTCTAAATATTAACCCGCCGATATTGATACCAAATAATCAGTAAAGTATTTATAACTATGGTAACATAGTCACGGACCAAAAATAATACGAACGGCGTCGAAAAACTCCTACACAAATGTGTAGTACCAATATACATATGTTTGTAGTACCTATAGATAGATGTATGTGGTACCATGTCGTTAGCTAGTGTAGTACCATAAGTAGGTTACTTGTAGTATCTTCCCGTACCACGTGTTTTAACTATCGAAACTCCTAACCTAACTTGTAGTACCAATATTTATATATTTGCAGTACCATTATGTAGATGTATGTGGTACCATACCATAAGCTAGTGTAGTACCATGAGTAGGTTATTTGTAGTATCTTTTTTCGTACCAGGTTTTTAATTATAAAAAACGCATAGATTATTGTGCAAATAAGGCATGTGAGCTTCCAAAATAAGTCACATAATAGAATTAAACACACGGTACATAAAATATAGACACTAACTTTCAATTGATCAAAAATCATTACTATGTAGTAAGATGTTCTTTCTAGTATCGTAATAAGTATAAAAAAGTTCGGGTTTCAACGTAATAATCCTTAATTCTAATATTAATCCACCAATATTGATATCAAATCATCAGTAAAGTATTTACAACTATTGTAACATAGTCACGGACCAAAAATAATTCGGACAGCGTCGAAAAATTCGTACCCAAATTTGTTGTACCAATACACATGTGTTTGTAGTACCAATAAATTAATATTCGTGGTATCATATCATTAGCTAGTGTAGTACCATACGAGTAGTATCTTTCCGTACCATGTGTTTTAACTATCGAAACTCCTACCGTAACTTGTAGTACCAATATATATATATATATATATATATAAGTTTGTAGTACCAACAGATAAATGTTCGTGGTGCCATATATAAGACAGTGTAGTACCATACGCATGTTACTTGTGTATCTTCCCGTACCATGTCTTTTAACTATTGAAAATCCTACCGTAACTTGTAGTACCAATATACATATGTTTGCAGGGGCGGATCCAGGAATGTTTGACCCGGGGGGCCGTAGTATAAATGTGTATATTAACGAGGGTGATAAAAAGCGTAAATTTCATTTGCTCTTTTTTGCATAAGTCATATGTTGGTGTGAGAACAAGTATATTATTCGATATTTTTGGAGATAGATTATAGTATTTATTTTTTCTTTTTTATTTGATGATGTCTTTGTTACTTAAAAAGTGATTGTTTTAATTTTTCAAGGCACATTGAATTAATAATTTGGATATATATTTTTACAAATGACGTTTATACAATAAGTTCATAATAAAAAATTTAATTTGAAACCATAATTATTAAAATGATAGTCATTGATGGATCCTGTCTGAAAAAAAAAAAAAAAGATGATATTTAATCTATATTACAATAAATGTTAAATTTTATGACAAAATTAATATAAACCATGACAAACATCTAAAAATTATGTATATAATTATCAACTATGTGGTTAAATAATTAGAATCTTATCTGATAGTATCTAGGTAAAAGAAATTAGAAAAGTAAAAGGATATTTAAATTAAATATAAAAGTATTAATAATTAAATTCTCTTATGATTGATTTTACAAGATGATACTGAATGGTTTCGATGATGATGAGAACGAATTTTTTACTTGATATTGAACGGTTGATTCCTAGGCTTTGATTTGATTTTATTATGAATTTCAGATTTTTTGTAGAATGTGAGCACCACCTATATTGGGCCAAGAGAGTACATTGCTTTTTTGGGCAGCCCAACCCACAAAATATTCTTTTATTTATAATATTTGAAAGCCAAAAACTAAAAGACAAGTTGGATGATTCGAACCCTAAACCTAGGTTTCAGAAACTTACCACCCTAACCAACATGCCAAACGTCTTTATGTGAATACTATAGAAGAAAAGCTCTATATATCAATAGTCGATGTATGACATATATATAGTACTAAAATTTTCGAAAATTTTCGGGAGGGCCGGCCCCCCCAGGCCCATGAATAGATCCGCCACTGTATGTTTGCAGTACCAACAGATAGATGTTCGTGGTACCATATAATAAGACTGTGTGGTACCATACGCATGTTACTTAGTATCTTCCCGTACCATGTGTTTTAACTATCGAAACTCCTAACCTAACTTGTAGTACCAATATACATATATTTGTGGCACCATTTTGTAGATGTTTGTGGTACCATATAATAAGCTGGTGTAGTACCATGATTAGGTTACTTGTAGTATCTTTTTTCATACTACGTTTTTCATTATCGAAAACGCGTAGATTATGGTGCAAATAAGGCATGTCAACTTTCAAAATACGGCACATAATAAAATTAAACACACGGTAACATAAAATATAGACACTAACTTTCGATCGATCAAAAATCGTTACTATGTAGTAAGATGTTCTTACTAGTATCGTAATAAGTAAAAAGAAAGTTCGGGTTTCAACGTAATAATCCCTAGTTCTAATATTAACCCGTCAATATTGATATCAATCATCAGTAAAGTATTTGTGACTATGGTAACATAGTCACGGACCAAAAACATTCGGACGGCGTCGAAAAATTCGTACCCAAATTTGTAGTACCAATACACATGTGTTTGTAGTACCAATAGATAGATTTTAGTGGTACCATATCGTAAGCTAGTGTAGTACCATACGTAGGTTACTTGTAATATCTTTCTGTACCAGGTGTTTATTCATCTAACAATAGTATTGATATCAATATCTCATCCACCAACAATATTACTATCAAACATATCGACAATATTAATATCATTTAACCACCAACATCGTAATAAAGAACATATCGACGTAAGAATGTGCGCTAACCTATCGGCAACATACCGAGAAAAGAATGTACCATAACCTATCGTTTCATGCACCAAAGACATTTGTAGACAACATAGCTTCGTATAACAGGACCTGTTAAACGACAAATAATTACCATATGATACTGCTAGAAAGCTTCAAATGTACTTTCATAGAAGAAATGCGGGTACTGTAATTCAACATACTTTGATACTGCATATAATAGATTGCTTTAACCAATAGATTAGCCAAATTTTATCCAAATACTAACCTCCCTCGACACCCACAGTATGCTAATCGTAGAAAATATGAGGAAAATTCAACTTTTTAACAGCTCGACACCCGAATCGCAACACCCACAGCTCGATACCCAAATCCCGATACACACAACACGATACTCAATTTAGGTCAATGCCACTGCCACAAACGTTCATAATACACCTCAGCGGAGTGTTCTCTAACTCAAATTCGTTCGATCAAGGTCAAGAATTTGAAAGGGGTAACCCACAGTGAAAACAAAACAACAAAAAAACTATCTCAACTCACCTAGACCGAGAAACCCACGGTAGATTAGGCAAGGTCGAAGCTTTTCCGGCGCGTGCAGGGGCTTTTCCGTCGCCGGCGAGAGCTTTACCAGGTGACATGGAGGCTGAAATAGAAATGTTACGTGGGTGATGCTTTGGAGAAGAAAGAGAGAAGAAAGATAAATAATATAGGGGCAAAATCGTCCATGGGGAGTTATGTGTATGACAGTTTTGATTTAGGGAGGTTGTTAATAAATAATATGGAATGGGGAGTTAGTTGATAGAAAATAAGGGAAGGGGGATTTATTTGAGGTTGCCCCATGGGAAATAATGTCACCTATTTAGAAGATTTTCATTATATTTGTTATAATTTCTTTCGTAAATTTCCGTTTCGGTTTTAACTCGGTAAATTTGGCATATGGACTGAGTAAATCACGCAATTGGCGCAATGGCGTGCTGATTAAGTCAATCAGATATGTCATAGTCAAAGTAGGACATGTCTTTTGTGTGACTCATTGGCGCGTCTGCACATGCCGCCGAAGTCACTGATAGGCGCATAGCCGAGCTCGATGCGGCCAATGAATGCTGATTATCCACGATATTCACGCCGAAAATATGCAGATCAGCGAAACCTTCCAGGTAGCTGCAATTATCGAGAAGCTGCCACCTCTGTGGAAGGATTTCAAGGACTAATTCAACGTATTTGGTAGGTATAGAGATTCGAATCTGCGACCTCTCCAATAAAAAAATTGAAATTTTTTTCTTTTTATATAAAATTCCTTCTTTTTGGTCTGAAAGTCATGTCTAATAGTATCTTTTCATTGTTAGATCATTGTTTACTACACCACATGAGCATTACATGTAGGCAAAATTAATATGGTTCATACTATTCGCACCCTCCTTATATGAAAAATGCTATTTAAACCACCTATCAATTAATACTTTCCAATCTAATTTTGTAAAATAACATGAAATTTGTAAAAGTTACTTTCTCTAATTTTGTTCTCCTGAATTTAACTACACTAATGGTATTATATTTAATTATTTTAACATGATGCGTTTTATAATCTTATATTTCTAAATTACTCGCTACTTTTACATATATTTGAAAAGTATTAATATTTTCTAATTTATAAACATTAATAATTAAACTACATAAAAATAATCATATAACATAGTATATCTTATTAAGTAATATAATAATGCTACAATGTAGATATTCTAAATGAAACTAGTATGACAACAAAAATCATTATATTTATTGTTATGTTTTTTGCGGAATTGAGATATAAAATTACACATTATGAGAAGTTAATTATCTTAAAATCGTTTGAAAAAAAAAACTAGAATACATACACACACACACAATAAATAGTCAAAATTCTTTTTTAGATGTTTCTAATAAATATGTGAAGGAATTAACTAATAAAAAACTAGTCAAATTTGGAAAATACACTATTTAATACTTAATAATTAATATGGGGGTGTTTTTTATAAGTGGGGGATGTGAATAGAATTACCCAATTAATATTAGGCGAGAATTTAAGATTAATCCTAATGCTGAATTTTTTTGCCGAGCCAATTGAGGTGTGTGCACTAACAAAAGAAAATCGAATATTTAAAAACACAACTTATCCACTTTTCTGTTTTATGGACAAGAATGACCCACACAAAGTAGCTCATTTAGCTATACTCTCCACGTAACTTTTTTGTGGAACATACTTAAATAAATTGTAGTCGAATCACATTATCGACATTTGGATTATTGCTATAATATAAGATGGGATGGATGTTAAAAGTAGAAGGAATTATTCCCTATATAACTATGCTACCTAATTTTCGTATCTTACGATTACGCAAGCAAAGAGGATCAGCATGAAAATTTCTCTAAGGAACACTAAGGTATTAGTTTCGACGTGAAAATTGAAATAATTTTGGGTTAGTACCCAAATAACGAGAATTAATGTCACCTATTTAGAAATTTTCATTATATTTGTACAATTTCTTTCGTAAATTCCGTTTTGGCTTAACTCGGTAAATTTGGCATGTGGATTGAGTAAATCACGGGGCTGGTGCAATAGCATGCTGATTAAGTCAATCAGAGTCAGAGTCATAGTAGGACATTGTAATACCCGCAAAATTTAAAGCGGGATTACGATTGGAGATTTAGACAATTAGCAAAGAAAATATTAGGAGTAATATTGCTAATAAATATGTATTAAAGGAAAGTCGGATGAAGCTAAAATAATTTTGGGCTTGAATAAAAGGATCCCCCAAAAATCTATTAAAGATTATGTTAAAAATATAAGACCCAAATCAAATATTTAATGGGATGGATTAATTGTAAGGGAAATAGAATACACGTTTGATCTTCATTACCCATCTCTTGTCACCTTATATAAAAAAAATAATAATGATATGGGAATTATTTTAATGGGAGGGGCTATACTTAGCACGTGAGTAAGGCCCAAAGTATTAAGTATGATAAGGTTCATTATGTTGCTTGGCTTTAAAGAAAAACACGTCACCTAAGTGTCTAATCCTTCACAAAAATCGAACATCTCATGTATATCTATCATATGATGAATATTAAAAGGGAGAGAAACTTCATTAACGAAAGGAACTTAGAGCTGAGACACGAAAAGTAAAGCAAGGACTTGTGAGAGCACTATCAAATACAAGCAACATATTTTCGAAGAAAGGTATGCCAAAGTTTTGTGTTTAGTAAATTTCAGCATGCTTAATATTAGATATATAGTTATACATGAGTTTATGCTTATCAAAGGAGGTTCGGCATTTATCAGGTTTAGAAAACCCTAATTTACAGTTTAGGTGCATAGGTATTTAGATGATATAATGAGTGTTAATAAAGTTCGAAGCATGTCCTCTAAGAATTATTGTGTTCTTCAGAAATTATTGTGTTTCATAGAATTATTTGTTTTAGGACGTACGATTTTCTGGGTTAGGAATAATTTTTGAAGATAAACATGATAGTATATGAATGTCATTTTTAGGGTTTTTGAAGGAATCGGGCGATTCCACTTCATTTGAGTATCGCCCGATTAGAACTAAATAGGGTTTTGGAAATAAATAGTTTAATTAGTGTCGATTGATTATAAACTAGAATCGCCGAAATATGTAGGATATTTATCTACTAGAAGAAATCGGGCGATTTAAGGGATAGAGAATCGGGCGATTTGGGTAGCTTGGGGACATTGCAAATCGGACGATTTGATGACTATACAAATCGGGCGAATTGCATCTTAGATGGAGAGCTCGGCGATTTAAATTAAAAGAACCTCAAATCGGGCGATTTGTGAGAAGTTGAACGCTCGGCGATTATGGAATCGGACGACTTCACAACGTGAAATCGAACGATCTCATGCCCTGCCTGATGAAATCGGGCGATTCAAGGAGTGCAATAATCGGGCGATGACCTATGACTAAGTCGCTTTCGAGTGTTGACTTCGGGTGTTGACTCGATTTTTAATTATTTTAATGGGTTGATCGTTGCCTCCCTAGTATAATACTTTAATATAATTATTTGATACCAATATAGTTCGAGAGTTAGTATAGATACTAATAATATTATTATATTCAGAGGATCGACAGTTAGAGATTTCGACGGATTTCTTATTTGACGATAGCAGGAGGACAGGTAGGTGAATTTTATCTACAACGCGTAAACACCAATGTGATATTTATGTGAATGAATTATGTGATTATGTGTTTACGTGCGTTTCATGTAGCATCATGTTACCATGTATTATCACGTTAAATATCTGCAAGTGCATTACACGTCATTTCACGGAGTGTACCGTGGTGGAACGGTGGTACTGTATTGTACCTATTGAGCGTGTAGCCGATATTGGCTGTCGACCCGTAGAGGAGTCACGTGAGTGTGGGCATCTGCTGTGCGCCAGCGCCTGTGACGGTGAGCCATTGGCCCGTTGGACATTATGCGGCAGACTGCGGGCGACCTAGAAAGGAGCGACTTGGGATATCCCCAAGTAGGCTAGCTAGTGTAGGCCACGCTGTCGCATGCGGAAGGAGGCGACCTGGAGGGTGCGACCTGGGTACCCTTACGGGACCTAGCGTAGGCTACCAGCGTGGGCACCGCATTGGCAGAAGAGGCGACCTGAGAGTGTGACCTGATATGGCTCGGGGAGGCTGCTCAGTGTAGGCCACTGTCGTAGTGTTGTGATCGTGTTGTGGTTGTGATCGTGATCGTGGTAGTGATTTCGCGTGATGGTGCACAGTATGAAGCCCGGGGCCCGTTGTGAGGTGGTGAGTGTATCCCGGTTGTGATGAGTGATAGTGAGTGGAATTGCAATGGTGAGAATTGGGGTGAGTGAACGTGAGCGAGTCACACGTGCATGCATTATTTCACCTACTGGGCAATAGCTCAGTGTTTGCGTGTTGTAGGTAATCAACGATCGAGGCTGGCTATCGGAGTTTCCATGGGCTTTTGAGGGCGGGGCTGTACATGGATGACGACCTGTGGGCGAGTGATAGTATGATTTGGGCCTTCGGCCCGTTCATTTTAGTACGAACAAATGTTTTTGTAAAATGGGTTCTCCGCGGCTTTCGCTGCTAAACCCGACGCGATTTGTCGCTAATTAGCGATTAGAGAGTGAGGGTCGCCACAGACATGTCGTTGTGTGACAGACTAATTCAAAAGTATCGGTATAGAGATACGAATCTGCTACTTTTTTTTTTTCGAAACGATAACTTGCATTAAAAACAAAGATACAAGGCTAAATAGCCCAAGGGGGTCTCACCGGTACATCGTCAACCGAGAGAACAAAGGCTCACAAAGGAACAAAACAATCCCACAAGGGGAAACAAACACTCCCAGCTTTGGGAGAAAAGGGTCTACAAGGGACAAAAAAACCGACAGAAGACAGAACACCATAATCTACGACCAAGAACTAAAGAACCTATAACAGAAAAAGCGATTAGGCTAAATCTACGATAATCTTCACTTTAACCTGGTCTTCGACTTCTGTGTTTTATTTTCATCGGACTGGGGCTCCACTAGGGAGAAAAGGCACCCGACCCCGAGGGTCGGGAGAGACGAGGTCCCACAACGGGGAGACTCGAGACAGCGGCGAGGGCGGGCGACGAGGGCGAGAGACGAGGGCGAGCGAGGGTGAACGGGCGGCGGGCAAGGGATGGACGGCGGGCGGCTGCCATTGACGAGCCAGCGTTGGGGTGGTCGCGGCCGGGGCGGAGGTTGGCGAGGTTGGCGGAGGCGGAGGCGGAGGCGACGGCGAGCGGAGGTGGAGCAAAGCTCGGCGATGACAGGGAGCGACGACCGGCAGACGGTGGGCGGCGACGGCAGTCGGCAGAGGTGGGCGGCGGAAGCGGCACGGCCGACGGAGGTGGGCGGCGGGGAGGCCGGCATAGATGATGGCCAGCGAAGGTGGGCGGCCGGCGAAGGTCTACCGACGGAGGCGAGCGGATGGGAGTCCGGCAAGGAGGATGGCGGGCGATAGTTTTTTTTTTAATTGAAAGCCTTAAAAAAAAAAAAACAACAAATCGAGCTCCCCCACAGAGGAGGAAGGCCACGAATCTGCTACTTCTCCAAAGAAAAATTGAAATTTTTCACTTTTTTTTATAAAATTCCTTCCTTTTTGAGAAGTCATATCTAAAATACTAGTATCTTTTCCTTGTCAAATCATTATTTACTACACCACATGAGCATGTAAACCCTTATCAGTTAATACTTTCCAATCTAATTTTGTAAAATAACATGAAATTTGTAAAATTTACTTTCTCTAATTTTGTTCTCTATAATTTAACTACAATAATTGGCGAGAAAACCCAAATGATCCCCGATATTTATAACATAGACCAATTCCTCGATGTTTCGCGTTGACCAATTTACCCGATGTTGTCGATTTTGAACCAATTGGTACTGCCGTTAGATCTCCATTAATTTAGATGGAAAAACTGACACGTGTCAATATTCATTGGTCAGACTTGAAAATTCATAAATTAACATTTAAAAAGGGGAAAAAAATTCCAAAAACGAGGAAAAACAAAAAATACGAAATATACTAATAAATTGAAAAACAAAATAAAGAGAGAATAAAACTAATTTAAAAATTATAAATTAAATTCAAATATTAAAAATTAAGAATATTTAAAATAATATAAAATAAAAGAAAAAATAAAGATACAACAATAAAATAAAATGCATAAAACAAACAAAAAAAAGCAGAAAAGGTTAAAAACAAAAACAATAAATAAGAAAATAAAAATAAAAATATAAAAACTAAAATAAGTGAAAATGAAATAAGGATAAACCCCCGCTGGAGACGAGAATCCCCGACTCCATCCCTACCAGTTGACGAGGATGCAATCATCCGAGTATTTTTGTTAAAATTTTTTTTGAGAACTAAGACGTTTGTGTCCTCGTTAACTTGGCAGGGACGGGGTCATGGACTTTCGTAAACTTTTTAGATCCTTATTTTCGATTTTTATTTTAATAAATAAATATTTTTAACTTTCTCAATATACTTTCTATTTATTATTATTTTTTAATCTCCTCTGTCTTTTTTAGTTATTTTTAATGTATTTTATTTTCTCTTTTATTTTACTTTAATATTACTTTTTGTTATAATATACTTTTTTCTTCTCCATTTGTTTTATCTTATTTTCATTTCTTATATTAATTTTATTTTTATTTTCTCGGTATTTTTATTTTATTTAGTTTATTAGCATTTTCTCTATTTCTTTTTTGAATTTTTCCTTTTTATTTGAACTTTTACTTTTTTTTTTGATAATTTTATAATGTTAATTAATGATTTTTAAAGTCAGGCCAACCGTGTCTAGTTTTCATCCAGTTGAAGGAGTTCTACGACAGGACCGATTTGGTTCAAATTCGACAACATCAGGGACTAAATTAGTTCACGCGAACCATCGGGGAATAAATTAGTGCGTGTGGTATCCTCGGGGACCATTTTAGGTTTTCTCCCATAATAATTGGATGGAATTTAATTATTTTAAGCTTGTTGCATTTTATAATCATATATTTCTAAATTACTCGTGACTTTTACATATATTTAAAAAGTATTGATATTTTCTACTTTATAAAAATTAATAATCATTTTACTTAATAAAATAATCAGGGTCCAGGCTCTATTTAAAAATAATTATTGAAAAAGATATATAAATTTAAGGGGCGATTGGTAGTCAGGCCCTATTGTATTTTTACATCAGGGTCCAGGCCCATGTCAGAAGAAATATAGTTTAAGGGACTCATTTCAGAATTTAACTTATAATAAAGGTTTTCTGACGAAAATACCCCTGTAAAAGAGTAATTATGAAGTGGTAGCCAGTGCCCCTGTTTTGTTATCTAATTGCAGTATATTGTTATCAGTTATCACATAACAGGAAGTGTTACTCAACACAAATATTTTGTTATTATATGGCTAATAAGTGTTATTAACATAATAAAATGAGTTTTGGCAATCGAAATATCTCATATATCATACTCATAAGCATCCGCTGCAAAATATAAGAGTTTATTTTGATATTACGTCGTCAAATGTAAGATTTGCGAGGGTATGCTTCGAATCTAATTGACGCAAATACGAAAAAAAACTTAAATCGATTCATATTTCCGGCTAAAATTGCAGCTAATATTTATAAATTAGAGTGACCCATGGCTTGGATATTACGTAACACCACCGTGTCGGATCCATCGTTCGTCGTTCAAGGTTAATCGAGCTGAAAATGAAATCGCTGGAAAATTTTGGCGTAAATAAATGTTTCTTAAAGTGGTACGAATTTCAAATCATTTGTTATTGCGAAGCAAATAAGAGGTATCTCATGTGAAACACGTAGAACTATATTTTTGTATGAAGGGGTACCGAAACAACTTTAAGTGTTACCTGTTGTCCTCTATATGGTATAGTTTTGAGTTAGAAGCTTGCTTGACAACACTTCATCCTTTCTGGATAACACTTTCTTATTTCTGAATAACACTTTTGCTATTTCACATGAACATGTTATTTCGTTTGAATTAAGTGTTATTTTTTTTTGCAACATTCGTTACAGTCACTGTAGAAAGTGTTACTCGATATGCACAAATGGTTATCCGGAAATTTTGTTAATTCCCACACGTTTCAACTTTGGATCGCGTCAAAAGATTTACCCGATTTCTGCATAAACACTTAAGGATCTGCTGTACCACTTCTCTGTTCAATAGTACCACTTCATGGGTCTACAATACGACTTCACTGTTCATCAGTACCACTTCATGGGTCTACAGCACCACTTCACTGTTCACCCATACTACTTCATGGGTCTACCGTACCACTTCATGGATCTCCAGTACCACTTCATGTACACTGTATACCACTTCATGATTGATTTGCTCGTTTGGAGAAGACGATGTCAATTATTCGTAATTTTTTTGTTTATTATGGGCAAATATGTAATCATGGGTTAGGTCTTTATTTCTAAATGAAACTTAAATTTAGGTACTTATATCTATATGAAACATAAATAGGGCCTGAAATCAAAAGCAAACCTATTAAATGGGTCTGACATGTAATTACCTCTAAATTTAATTGAAAATAATATAATAATGCTACAATGTAGATATTCTAAATGTAACTGGTATGACAACAAAAATTATTATATTTATTGTTACGTTTTGTGCGAAATTGAGATATAAAATTACACATTGAGAAAATTATCTTTAAATCGTTTGAAAAAAACTAGCATACATACATATATATATATATATATATATATACACGTCAATATAGGGGGGAGTAGTAAGTTTGATATCTTAAATTCTTTTTTTTTAGATGTTTCCAATAATATGTGAGAGAATTAACTAATAAAGAACTAGTCAAATTTGGAAAAATACACTATTTAATACTTAATAATTAATATGGGGGTGTTTTTAATAAGTTGGGGGTGTGAAAAGAATTACCAATTTAATATTTTTAGGCGAGAATTTAAGATTAATCCTACTGCTGAATTTTTTGCCGAGCCAATTGAGGTGTGTGCACTAACATAAGAAAAATCGAAGATTTAAAAACATAACTTATCCACTTTTCTTCTGTTTCATGGACAAGAATGACCCACACAAAGTAGCTAATTTAGCAATACTCTCCACGTAATTTTGTTGTGGAACATACTTAAATAAATTGTAGTCGAATCACATTATCGACATTTGGATTATTGCTATAATATAAGATGATGGGATGGATGTTAAAAGTAGACGGAATTATTCCCTCTATAACTATGCCACGTATTTTTCGTATCTTAAGGTTACGCAAGCAGAGAGGATAAGCATGGAACTTCTCTGAAGAAACATCAAGTTATATCCGAAGTTTTAAGAAATTACCAGAGAGTTGAATAATTGGTCAAACAATTAATAAAATAATCTTCATTGTTCACCCATGTAAGAAATTTTTAATCGACAATCAAGTACATTTCTTGAAATGTGTCGCGTTTATTATGATCCACTTGTTAGAGTTTGCCAGTTACGTGACTCGTCGGTAGAGCAATTAAATCATCGAATGAATTTCATGGAAAAAAGGCCAAAGGATAATAATATATAATCAAAGAATACAATACCGAATCAATTTCCTTATAATTATTATTAAAACATATATATGTACATACGTGTCATTGCTTATGTGAACTAATCACTAATGTCTCTCCTTTTTGGTTTTATTATGGGAGATCGACATTTTTAGTCCCCGATGTTTGGGGCATGGGTGTTTCTGGTCCCCATGTTCCGAGTTGACATTTTTAGTCCCCAATGTTATCTATTTGGACAGTTTTAGTCCCTCGATTAATTTAATCGCTAATTTAGACGAAATTTAGCACGTGAGAGCACATGATCTCCTTTTACTCGACGTAAAACCTCATAACACGTCTTCTTCTTCGACTTAAACGCACATGAACATCATTATACATCACATTTAGGAAATGATCGACAACCCTAAAAATGAGTTAAATGTGATACGTAATGATGCTCACGTGCATTTAAGTCGAAGAAGAAGATGCGCTATGAGGTTTTACGTCGAGTAAAAGGAGATCATAGGCTCTCACGTGTTAAATTTCGTCTAAATTAAAGATGAAATTAATCAAGTGACCAAAACCGTCCAAAATTGGTAACATTGGGGACTAAAAGTGTCACCTCGGAACGTGGGGGACCAGAAACGCTTATGCCCCAAAGATCGGGGATTAAAAATGTCGTTCGCCCTTTTATTATTTTCAAGGTGCTTGATAAGTCATAACTCCTCTCAAGGTGTAGGGAAAACATAAAACAGAAAAAAAGATAACTCTTGAAACATAAAAGCTTTAGACCAAGAGACTTCAGAATCTAATATTATAATTATGCCTATACAATATGTTATTACTACAAATATAAAATATATACATACTTCAGTTATTAGGAATTTTATGGTGCTCACCTTACGTGAGCACCTTATGTGGGCACATGTTGATGTGGCATCGATTCGTGCCATCTCAACATCCCACGTCAACATTAGGTTATGTTGTCTTAATTAACACCTTATAGGTGTCATTAACGCCATTTCGGATGCTGATGTGACAAATTGATGCGATATATTTCATAGACACTTAAAATGTTATGTAAGGCGTCAATTTGTCACATCAGCATCCGAAATGACGATTAATGGCACCTATAAGGTGTTAATTAAGACGACATAACCTTAAATGTTGATGTGAGATGTTGAAACGGCACGAATCGATGCCACATCAGCAGGTTGGACACCATAAAAATTCTCAGTTCCAACAACAAGACATATAATATAGTACATTTTTGTTAATTTGAAACTATATTGCATAAAGAATATAATATATTCGCATAAATTTAATTGCGTATGCTAATGTCTAACGAGTCAGCATTAGGTCCACAAGAGAGCAACGAACATATCCAAACCCACAGTGTACTATAGTTATAGTTTAATTGTGTGTGACAATTTGTTTAAAGATTTTAAATAAATTATAACGCGTAATTTATGAAAATAAATAAAAAGTGAATGCCATGCAATAGGAATATTATATTATTTCGTAACCTATTTGTTGGCAACAGATTACACGACGAATACAAAAGACGGCATCTTTTTCTAAGACATTCTAATTGAAAATTATTTATTTTCCCGTATATTTTTCTTGAAAATTCATACTAATCTAGATTCGTTAATACGTGGCCCTTCAAACTTACTTAGCTAACTAACTATTTAGGGCTGGCAGAAAATTACAAAGTTGGCCACGTAGTTACATGAATAAAAAAAACTTTGCTTTTGTTGTCTTAAAAAGTTTTTTTAATTTTGCTCCCTCCGAAAAAAAAAGGTTTAATTTATTGATAACTACAGTGCCTTAATCGCACTATAAATACACTGCCCAGCTTTAATAACAGTCTACCTCACCTAATTACACGAAACAATTGTCTAAATTTTGAAACAAACATAGAAAAAAGAATTTGATCGTAAAATGGTGAGATTTTCATTAGCAGCTATCGCAATTTATGCCTTTGTCATTGTAGTGACAGTCACTGCTCGGAAATTACCTCTTCACCCAAGCCGAGAAATAATCTCATCTAAGATTTACGACACTTCAAAGTATGGGATTTTACAGCTGGGTAATGGCTTGGCGAAGACGCCTCAAATGGGGTGAGAAATATCGATGATTTCGATTGTTTTTTTTTTTGTTTAATTTGCAAGATGGGTTTCACTAGTTTCTGAGATTTTTTCGTTTTCGATCTTTGGGTTAATAGGTGGAATAGCTGGAATTTCTTCAATTGCGATATCGATGAGAAGGTTATCAAAGAAACAGGTTAGCAGATTTTCTATTTCCTTGCAAGCAAACAGAGATATAATAATTTAGGGTTTAAGGAATTTCTTGTTTGAAAATGTTCGACAGCTGATGCCCTAATCTCCACTGGTTTGGCTAGACTCGGTTATATCTACGTGAATTTAGGTGAGTGAGTTAAGCAAATTGCTTCTGCTATTGGTATTTTAGTGAATCATGTGACCTTTGCTGCCCATAATCTTACACATATTACAACTATGGTGGCATGCAGATGATTGCTGGTCAGAGCCAGATAGGAACACAGAGGTTAAAAAAATTAACATCTTCCCCTGTTTTTTACAATTGATGGAACTTTTGGCGTTAAAGCCTAAATTTCGATGCAGGGTAAAATTGTCCCAGCTTCTACGTTCCCATCGGGAATCAAGGGACTTGCTGATTATGTGCATTCGAAGGGCTTGAAACTCGGTATCTACTCAGATGCAGGGTAAGTAAGATGATCGTTTATTACCAGCAAATCTATTAGTTTAGTTCAATCAGTCTCATGGTTCCATAATTTCTTGCAGGCTCAAGACATGTCAGGAGAGGCCAGGCTCCCTCCAACACGAATACGACGATGCAGCGCTATTCGCATCATGGGTTAGTGCGATGATTTATTTGCTTTAAGACATTCTTGGTTGTCTATCAGCAGTAAGATTCTTACGATCTGAGGTTGTTCTACGTAGGGTGTGGATTACTTGAAGTACGACAACTGTTTCAACATGGGGATTGAACCCAAGGCAAGGTACCCGCCCATGCGCAATGCTCTCAACTCGACTGGCCGAACCATTTTCTACTCCCTCTGCGAATGGTTGAGATTAATCTGACATCTTTTCTTCTATCGAACTTACAATTTTCGCTGTTAAGCGTGTAAGATTAATCTGTGTTCGAACTTTGATACGCAGGGGCGATGATGATCCAGCTTTATGGGCTGCGAACATCGGTAACAGCTGGCGCACCACTAACGACATCAACGATTCGTGGGCAAGGTCTCAAATTATTACACCCTTCCTTAAACTTTCGGAGTACATGCATATTCTTCATGTTCTTATTGTTTCTGGGCTCTGCTATTTTCTGTAATAGCATGACAGAAATTGCAGACATCAATGATAAATGGGCACCCTATGCTGGCCCTGGAGGGTGGAACGGTAATTTTTGCTCGCCTGTCAATCTCTTTCATCAGTCGAATGATAAGTAGATCTTTACAGTTAATGCGATTGTAACCCTTTTCATTACAGACCCCGACATGTTAGAAGTTGGCAATGGAGGCATGACTTACGACGAGTACAGAGCACATTTCAGCATCTGGGCTCTAATGAAGGTATGTATATATGCATGTACCATGAAGAAGTAACTCAAGCAAAGCATTGATTTTTATTTTTCTTCCTTTAACTGATAATTACGCAGGCGCCGCTTTTGATCGGCTGTGATGTAAGAAACATGACTGCAGAGACTTACCGAATCCTTACCAACACCGAGGTTATCGCTGTGAACCAAGGTAAAAACAAAAAAAGCATTCGCTAGCGTTCAATCGTCCTACTTTCGACACACGTAAAAGTTTAATCTTTTGTTCGTATATGAAATTGAATATTTCCATCAGATCCTCTCGGCGTTCAAGGACGCAAAGTTCACACATATGGACCGAACGACTGTTATCAAGTAAGAACCTGGAAAACTCAATTCATATGCTCTGTAAGTTAATTATGATCGCTTTCTTCGACACAAGTTAAGTTAACTACACTTTTTCTCAGGTTTGGGCGGGTCCACTTTCTGGACATCGTTTGGTCATCGCGTTATGGAATAGATGCTCGAAACCCGCGATTATAACAGCTAAGTGGGGTTCGATTGGGCTCGAATCATCTATGAGCGTTTCTGTAAGAGACTTATGGAAGGTAAACTCAAAAAGATCATTCTCATGGTTGGGTATTACACAGTTTTGATTATTTCTCATTCTCTTTCTTGAAAAAATTGCAGCATGAATACATATCGACGAACTCTGTGAGCTCGTTTAGCGCTCGAGTCGACGCCCATGCGTGCGAAATGTACATTCTTACACCAATCGCAACCGTTCGTTCGTCGGTCTAATCGTAGTTTTCCCGAGGACGATGGTTTTTATTAATGATTTCGATTTCGGTCGAACTTGCTTCGAAATTATGGATAAGATTGTATCTTTGTTGTGTACCGGTTTAGATTTGCTCTTTGTTTGTATTTAATTATGTTGTGGAAATTTGTGGGATGTTTATGTAAACAAGTTCTTGAAAATATCCTTTCCCTGAAAATATCTGAACACAAACACACACGGTGTGGGGAGTCATTGCAAGATTTCAAATTGTTTACGCAGATTAACATTCTATCGACATTGTTGTTGATGTCCCTAAATCTAGGTTTCCTGAATTCCTAAGTTCCATACTTTTGGAAGTTATTGTTCGAATAATGCCACTTCTTAAATTCATTGATCCCCTAAATTACAAGCTAAACAAATGATGTATACTACTTACTAGTAGTTTTTACTTTTGAGATCTTAGAGCATTTCCAACCGTTAAAACTCAACTCGCAAACTCAAAATCATTATCAAACGCAAAATGTGTTGACATAATAAAAGGCACGTGGCCTTTGAAAAGTCAAGAAACAAAATAAAAGAGGCACACGTTTTTATTATAGTCAAAAGGTGGGTTCACATGGTTTGTTTACGTAGGTGTTCACATGCATTAGCTTGCCTATAAATAGGCTAAGAACCTGAGTGCAATATCGCATCCCACAAAAGAAATCCAAACAGACAGAGAGAGGAGAGAAAACAGAGGAAAAAATAATAGAGAGTTTGTCGGCTATTTTATCCGACTATAAAGAGAGATATTGAGGGTTTTCTTTTTTGTAGTACGAGAGGTTGTAACTCCTATATTTTCCCTATAGTGGATCTTCTTCCTTACCCGTGGTTTTTACCCCGATTTGTTTGGGGGTTTTCCACGTTAAATCTCGGTGTCCATATTTTATCTTTAATTCTTCAAATATTAGCTGCAGTATTATTCGACAGGATCCGCTGCCACGCCAACAATTGGTATCAGAGACTAGCTTGAGTTTTATATATCTATTTATCGTATGCTCTGCGGTTGCCACTAACGTGGACCCTCCACATCAGAAAATAATAGATATTATATTGCTCTTGCAACGGTGATGAGAAAGACGGGACGAGTTCAATAATTATCTGTTCCAATCCCATCGGAGGTATCGCTCACGACTGAGCAGAAATTATGGCGGCGAAGTTTGATATCGAAAAGTTCAACGGGAGAAGCTTATCACTGGGAAATTAAAGATAAAGGCGATCTTGCGACAGAAGAAAAAAAATGTTTGAGGACGGATAATGGAGGAGAATATACTGGCAATGAATTTGATAACTTTTGCAAAAGGGAAGGCATCAAAAGGCACTTCACTACGGCGTATACTCCACAACAAAATGGAGTGGCGGAGTGGATGAACAGGTTGGAAAGGGCAAGAACCATGTTGGGAGCTGCGGGTCTGGATAAATCATACTGGGCAGAAGCATTCAACACCGCCTGCTACGTGATCAATCGATCGCCTTCAACGACAATTGATCAGAAGACGCCGATGGAGATGCGGAACGGAAAGCCAGCGGATTATTCCAAACTTCATGTATTTGGAAGTCCTGTGTACGTGATGTGCAACGCCCAAGAAACTACAAAGCTGGATCCGAAGTCCAGGAAGTGTTTGTTCTTGGGGTATGCTGATGATGTGAAGGGGTACCGCCTGTGGGATCGCACTGCTCACAAGGTTGTCATCAGCAGGGAATTTATCTTCTTAGAAGATAAACTAATCGGAGGAAATGATTGCACTACAAAGGAAAGCCCAGAAACTACGACTGTTCGGGTACTCCTAGCGATGTGTGCTACATTCGATCTACATCTAGAGCAACTAGATGTGAAGACGGCTTTTCTTCATGGAGATCTTGAAGAAGAGATTTATATGCTCTAGCCGTAAGGTTTTGAAGACAAAGAAAATGGAACTTGGTTTGCAGGTTGAACAAATCTCTATACGGTCTCAAACAGGCGCCGAGGTGTTGGTATAAGAGATTTGATTCCTTCATCATGAGCCTTGGATACAACAGATTGAATGCAGACCCTTGTGCATATTTCAGGAGGTTTGGTGAAAGCGATTTTATCGTATTACTGTTGTATGTTGACGACATGTTGGTAGCAGGTCCCAACAAAGATCGTGTCAATAAAGATCGTGTTGAAGAACTCAAGGCACATTTGGCTAGGGAATTTGAAATGAAGGACTTGGGACCGGCAAACAAGATTCTAGGGATGCAAATTTACCGAGACAGAAATAATAAGAAGATTTTGCTTTCGCAGAAGAACTATCTGAGGAAGGTCGTGCGACGCTTCAATATGCTATATTGTAAGCCAATTTCTACCCCAATTCTTTTACACGACCAGACATTGCACACGCAGTGGGAGTAGTAAGTCGGTACATGGAGAATCCGAGTAAAGAGCATTGGAGCGCGGTGAAGAGGATCCTACGATATATCTGAGGAACCTTAGATGTTGCATTATGGAGGAGCAGACTTTACTGTTAGAGGGCAATTAACACTAACAAGTTCATTTGGTGTCGTTCCTCAACTGGCCTAGCGGAGACGTAAGCAACATGAAAGGCAAGGGAGAAAGAATGGTGTGAAAATCCGATTGATCCTCAATCAAATCTTCAAATGGGAGATTGTTGACATAATAAAAGGCACGTGGCCTTTGAAAAGTCAAGAAACAAAATAAAAGAGGCACACGTTTTTATTAGTCAAAAGGTGGGTTCACATGGTTTGTTTACGTAGGTGTTCACATGCATTAGCTTGCCTATAAATAGGCTAAGAACCTCAGTGCAATATCGCATCCCACAGAAGAAATCCAAACAGACAGAGAGAGGAGAGAAAATAGAGGAAAAAATAATAGAGAGTTTGTCGGGTATTTTCTCCGACTATAAAGAGATATTGAGGGTTTTCTCCTTTGTAGTACGAGAGGTTGTAATTCCTATATTTTCCCTATAGTGGATGCTTCTTCCTTGCCCGTGGTTTTTACCGATTTGTTTGGGGGTTTTCCACGTTAAATCTCGGTGTCCACATTTTATCTTTAATTGATCAAATATTAGCCGCAGTATTATTCGACCGGATCCGCTGCCACGCCAACAAAATGAATAATTATTCTCCAACCGATACTCATTTTCAAACTCAAATGACTATTTTTTAAATACTTCCAGACCAACTTTTACAATTTTTCAATATTGCCCACGTATTTTATAACTTCAAAAAAAAATATTTTAATAAGATATTAAACTAAATAAATAAAAAAAATATTGTTGGTAAATTTTATAATTCAAAAAAAACTTTCTAATTACTGTTTTTTATATATTTAATTTATTTTATTTTTTTAAGGATACTTTTATTATTTAAACAAATAAAAGGACATTAAATGGAATTACTAAATACAGAACGCATATTATGCGTTCAATCGCATCTATGCGCTTAGTGGAGGAGAGAGAAAGTACAAAACTCATTTGGGATTGATTTTGGATTCGGTTGAAGTGATTTTATGATATTTTTTTGGATTTTGCAGTATGGTTGGAAATGATCTTAAAAAGGTAAAATATTAAGGGTAAAATGGTAAAAGCACTTGACATGTCAACTAACAGTTTTTAGACCTCACCTCATATGCTCTTTATATAAGAGAGTATAGATAAATTGTTATGGTGCTCACCTTGCGTGAGCACCATCCGTGGGCACCTATTGTGTGGCATTTTTTTGTGCATGTTATAGATCTATAAAAAATCCCATTATATGCTGATTTGGCACGTTGATGTAGTAGGTGCTCACGAAGGTGCTCAAGCAAGGTGAGCACCCTAACATTAGTCAAGATATATATACATACAGTATACTTTTAATTGATTTTGTATCGGGTGAGTCATGAGTGAGCGTCATATTGAACCTAAATTACAGTTTGCAGTTTTAGGATACTCCGTTTCAAATTGAAGAAATTTGATGACTCTTATGTTAAAGGTTGCATATTGAGGTTGGAAGTTTCAAAATTTGATATAATCGGGGAAACGTCGACATTTGTAACTTATTGTCTTTCGATTGCTTTAATTTTCTATATATTTCCCTAAAGTTGCTATAATGCTGAAACTCATTATTATCTATAAATTGTATGTCCTCAAATTGCTATATCTTCAGGATGCAAAAATTATGTAGTTATAGAGACCATAAATCGTCGGCAGCGTTTGCGGCTTGTTAACAGTTGAACTCCTTAAACAAGGACAGATAATCGTCATCGTCATCCTTGGGAAAAACTGAACCGCCGAAAGACGAGCGCCGGCCGGGATGAATTGCCTCGCCCTCAAACCGCCGAGTTGCACCTTCTCAGACCCGAAAAAAAGATTCCGATGCTGCAGTAAACCCGAAACCCACCGCGAAACAGAACGCGGCGTCGCATTCGAAATCGGCGACACCTTCTTCCGCCGAGAGAGCTCCACCGGCCGCGACCTCGGCGTCCTCTCCGCCGCCGTCTACAAGAAGAAAAACACCGCACTGAAGGTGCTCGACGCAATGTGTGGCTGCGGAGTACGGTCGCTGCGGTACCTGACCCAATCCCAAGCCGACTTCGTCCTCGCCAACGACGCCAACCCCGACTACGCCGACGTCATCGCTCGGAATTTAGAGAGGGGGAAAGCGTCGGGGGACGAGAAATGGGAAGTTAGGTGCTGCGAAGCAAATAGGGTTCTCATGGATTGTTGCTTGAAGAGGGAATTCTACGACCTAATCGACGTCGATTCATTTGGGAGTGAGAGCAGTTACCTTAGGGCCGCCATGACCGCCGTGAAGTTGGACGGACTTCTCTACGTGACGTCAACCGATGGGTTCTCCTCGGGCGGCCACCGCCCTCAGCAGTGAGTATAATCCACATAGACTTCTATTCTATACATGCATTTATGGGCAGTTGTTAGATAGATTTCGTGAAGATGTATGACTAAAGTGCAAGGAATTTTTTCCTTTTCTATACGACTCTATTCGTGCATTTTACGGGTAGTTTCCATATTATTGTCTAGATTCCTGTTGTGTTGTTCGATTGATTTTCTTGAAGATGTATGGCTCTAATTGAAGGGACTGCTGCCCTTTTCTTGATGCTGTAGAACTTTGGCTGCTTATGGTTCTTACATTCGACATATGCCATATTCGAACGAAATTGGGCTGAGAATGCTCATCGGCGGGGCATTAAGGGAAGCTATGGTGTTGGGCTATCACGTCGTGCCATTATTCTCCTACTACTCTTACCATGGCCCTGTTTTTCGAGTCATGCTCAAAGTTAGGCGTGGAAAGTCTTCAGTCGAGAGGTTTGGTAATTTCCCGGCACCTTTTTTATCAGCCCTTCTTTTCTGTTTAGTACGATGGGAAAACGCTTACGATCTCCTTGACTGAAAATGTGGGGGCAAATTCTCAGACATTATAAGTTCGCCAGCTATTGCATCAAATGTGGGAATTCTCAGGCATTCTCATGGCATCACCTCGGCGAGATGAAGTGTTCTTGCAATGATGTAAGCTTCACACTCTTTCTTTTTTTTATCCCACATAATTATTGTCCCTACTATCGACTTTTTGCCTACCTTCTGTTTCAGGTCTCGGGCTCGCTCGTTGTGTCGGGGCCCGTTTGGACGGGCCCGCTTCACAGTTCAACGTTTCTGACCGAAATGCTGGATTTAGCCCGAGAATGGGATTGGACGAGTGGCGAAGAAGGGAAGCAATTAGAAACGGTGATGAAATTAATGATAGATGAAAGTGACCCATTGCTTCCATTTGGGTACCATAAGATGGATGAGGTTACCTTTTAGTCTTTTATTTTAATTACGATCTTGGGAGAGCCAATATATATTGTGCTGTTTTGTTTGATATCTGTATAGATTGCTAGCAGGGCGAAGGTTAATTCTCCTCGTATAGATTCTGTATTGATGGCCCTTCGTCAGGTATTTATTTTTTTTCGTGGAGCATTTCTTTGTATGCTTTGGATTTGATGGCTTATTTTGTGTAACGTAATAAAACATGATTATGGATTTCTAGGAAGGGTATTCTGTATCGAGATCCCATGTTGCGTCGAACGCAATAAAGACGAACTGTTCGATGGTCGAATGCGTTCGTCTTGTAAGAGAAATTCAACGGCGTACTTCTTCTCCTATTGCTGCTTAACGCAGTATAATCGTTGGAAACAATATCGTGTTTTCTATCGGGGAACTAAGGTTCGGGCATTGTGTGTTTGTGTCACTTTTTGAGGAGACAACTGAGCCATTGAAGAGTGTTTTTTCTTAAAGATCTATGCTGTGATCAAATGTCATGTGTACAATTATGACGGAGAAACATGAAAACTACAGAGTACAGAGAGAAGTAGATGTAAGCTGTTAGTTACAATGCTACTTACTGTATAATGTTTTTTTTATTTCTTTAATTGATTTGAGCCTATGCAGTTGTTGGATATAGAATAATGAGTTGAAAATATGGTATGTTCTCTTTGAATTTAATTTTATAAGTGGAATGGTCATTTATTGACTATTGTGGGTATAGTTCTGGTGAATAGTTCATGGGTACGTCTAATGTGAAAAATGGAAGAAATTAGCTGGGATGGGATGTCAACGGGGCGGGGCGGGGCCGGGGATTAGGTCCCCATCCCCGTCCCCGCGTCGACGGGGAATCCCCATCCCCGTCCCCGCGAACTTAACGGGGAAAAATTCATCCCCATCCCCGTCCCCGTCGGGTCCCCGCCCCGCGGGGAATCCCCGTCCCCGCGTTTTTTTTTTTTTTAAAAAATTATATTTTCATTATAATATAAATTAGAATATTATTTATATTATATTTTAGATAATATTTATATTATAATAATAAAAAATGAGTTAAAAAATATTATTTTAAACTATAATAATATAAACTATGTATAAAAAATATTATTTAGATATTAATTTAAGATATAAAATATATTTTTTAAATAATATTAATGGTGGGGACGGGGCGGGGACTATGGTCCCCATCCCCGCCCCGTCCCCGCCTACGGGGACAAAATTTTCCCCATCCCCGCCTCGCGGGGATTAAAATTCGGGGATTCCTAGCCCCGTTCGGGGCGGATCCTCGCGGGGACGGGGAATCCCCGCCCCATTGACAAGCCTAGACGTTATGGGTGACGTCTTGAAAATAAAATATGTAAAATTCGTAACCAAGAGGTTTTGGTTACATCTAAATGAAAAATCAAGTTTAACGCTTAGATAAAAAAAAAAAAAAGAATGAGCGTAGACGTGAATGTTCGTGTTGAAAATATAATATATAAAATTAAAATACGATTAGCTCCATTCAGCCAAGCTTATAAACTAAGTGGAGAACGACAGTTTTAGTCCCCGATGTTTGGGGCATGGGCGTTTCTGGTCCCCTGTGTTTCGAGGTGATACTTTTAGTCCCCAATGTTATTGATTTTGGACGGTTTTGGTCCCTCGATTGATTTAATCGCTAGTTTAGACGAAAATTTAACACGTGAGAGCCCATGATCTCATTTTACTCGACGTAAAATCTCATAACACATCTTCTTCTTCGACTTAAACGCACGTGAGCATCATTATACATCACATTTAGGAAAGGAACGACAACCTTGAAAATGAGTTAAATGTGATACGTAATGATGCTCATGTGCGTTTAAGCCGAAGAAGATTTACTATGAGGTTGAGTAAAAGGAGATCATAGGCTCTCACGTGTTAAATTTCATCTAAATTAGCGATTAAATTAATCGAGGGACCAAAACCGTCCAAAATCGGTAAAATTAGGGACTAAAAGTGTCACTTCGGAACATGGGGGCCCAGAAACGCCCATACCCCAAACATCGGGGACTAAAACTGTCGTTCGCCCCTAAACTAAGCATTCATTTGAACGATATTAAAACATTTAACGATACACATTAAAAATCACAAGAAACAACAACAAATCCCTAGCGAATAAACCCAACACCTATCCAAGAATCACTAAGCAAAAAGAAACAAAAAAAAAAAAAAAAATCAAATCAACAAAGCAAAAAAAAAAAGAAAAATTAAATATATAAGTGACAAAACCAGAAGAAGCTCCACAAGTTAAAAATAAGGAAGTCCACGAACAAAACTAACACAGACAAAAAAAAAAACGCCGACGAATATCAGAAAGTGGTGCTGCTTTCGCTCGCAGAAACAGAAGGCCCTTCAGATTTCACATTAGCACCACCGTTCCCATTGTTGCTTATATCGAGGCCTTGAAATCGCCCGAGAGGATCTTGCTCGGAGACGTTATTACTACGCATGTCATGAATCATGAGACGATGGTCGCCTTGGAGGGGATGATGATGAATCTGATGTTGGAAGAAAGTGGGACCCGCTTGTCCGCCCCCATTGTTGAACTGAAGCTGTTGCATAGCCATGTCGAATGTGTCCGAAGGAGCTGAGATTTCCCCAGTGGCTATCCTCAGCCTATCCACTTCTTGCTTCAAAGCTTCGTTAAGAGCTGCAAATCAAATTAGGACAACATTCACTAAGCAAAGAGTTGGAGTTTTTTTCCCCTTTGTTTTTGTGTCTGATTCTTACCGTCTCTTAACTGAGCTTGCTGCTCCATGGCTTGTAATCGAAGCTTAAGCTCTGTGTTCTCATTGCTCATACCAGTCGTATCCCTCTGAATAATCAAGAAATGTTATCAGATAATGCGAAATAAACCAAGTAATGTAAGATGGAGGAGATAGATGCCTGAAACAATGTGAGCTGCGCAGACAGTGTCGTTGCTTCGGTCTGAAGGCTCTGCACTTTTCTCTCGAGCTCAGATATGTATCGAGCCTTCCTCTCCTTCGATCGAGCCGCAGATTGGCGGTTCGCGAGAATCCTTAAAAAGAAAAAATGGACCGAGATTTAACCACGCTGAAAATCGATAGTTAGGATGCATACTCACTGTCCAAATCTTCCCAGGTTACCATAAATTAAGATTCAACGTGGGATATTTCTACATCAGTGCCAAGAATCTAATGTTTTGATTTGATCCCAAAAGATACTCTTCTGGCCTATAAATTGATAGTCATGTATGGTTGACTAACATGAACATTAGAATCTAATGTTTTGACCTCCAAAAGATAGGTACTCTTCTACCCTGGAATTGAAAGTCATAAATGGTTGACTAACGTGACAATTAACCCCAAAAGTCTCAAGATCCATGTTTTTTTGCCAGTAAACTCACTAGATCCAAACATACCATGATGTTAGAGATGCAGGAAAAAAAAAACGAAGGGACGTGAAAGAGAAGGGCGCTCACCTTTTAGCTCGTTTGGGATCAATAGCCCACAGCTCAGCCAATTTGTCGGGCGGCATAGCTTTCTTCGGCTCGATCGAAGCAGCGCCGGCGGCATTATTACCGTTGCTAGTAGATTCGCCGTTGCCGCAACTGTTATTATTACCGCCGAACAAAAACCCAGAGCCGTCGACGGAGCTGGTGTGCCTGTGCCTACTCAGCCTACCGCCGCCGCCCTTACCGTCTTCCAATTCGGACACGACGTCGTTGTCGAGCGCCGCCACATTGTGAGATCCGTCGCCGTCGAGCTTATCCATGTCCATGTAGGTTGAGAAGAAGTCGTCCTCAGATCCAATCTCGTCGGCGAAGGCGCAGTTTCTGTCGAATGGGTCGGAGGATCCGCCGAGATCGAGGTCGTCGGGGGAGGCGGAAGTGAACTTCGGAGTGGGCTCGCCGGTGGTTATACGGCCGGAGAGGAGGCGTCGCCGGCGTTTTACGGCGGCCGGAGTCGTTTGGATCTTGCATTGTTGTTTGCTTAAGCTTTGGGTGGGGAAGGAATGGTAGTTGTCTTTTGGCTCGTGAATCGAAGTTAACTGTTTAGTTTTTACTCATACTAATTCCTCTGTTTTGCTCGGAAAATGTATGATATTGAAAAGAGGAAGGCAAACTATGATTTATTTCACTCGTATATATATTATAGATAATCTTAATTATGTACATATATAATTTCAGATCTGGGTCAGGACAGAATCCTTTGACCAAGTGAGGAAAATGAGTAGAAAAGATTAAAAAGGTGTGAGCGAGCAATCATATTTTGTGTGGGTTATGGGATTGGATCGAGGCTTGGCAATGGACGGGGGTTAATCCCCCGAGAGAATTACGTAAATAGTGTTATTTTGATAATCTAATTACAAAACTAGTTGAGTTTTTAAAACTATTACAAAACTAATAAACTTTTTAATTTTAACTATTATTCTTTTTCATTTTTCACCACAAAACTTTTCAAAATTACAATATTTTCACAGTTATTAGTTTAAGTTAGTAACAAAATTACTAATAATTATATAATTCACCACAATTCATTTTTTAACGACAAAAAATTTAACCCGTATAGAATAAATTTCGACGTGAATAAAAGATACCAATTTCAACTAAACTATCAAATAAAAGATACCACTTTCAAATAAATTAAAAATAAAAAAATATAATCCTCAAAATATTCAAATAATCGTAATCTAATAAAGATTAATTTTCGCGGAAAGATTTGACAACTATCAACATTACCCTTGAACGTTTCTTGTGAGTCTTTTTTTTTTTGGTAAGAAGCTTGTCATTACCACACGATCCAACGTTTCAACATCAGATACAACCCAACCAATCCAAGCTAAGCATTACATGCTACAACATTAATTGCAATATAACTGGTTCAAGAATTCCAGTCCTCCACGCTACGGCTTTGCAAATCGCATCCCATACACTTGAGTCTTGAAGCATTTCTTGAAAACCAAAAATAACTCCACCGCAGACTTGGCATTCGATCCATGGATTCTCTCGTTTCGCTCCTTCCATAATAGATATGCAATGGCAGCCACACCTGCTACTTGCACCTTTGATATCATATTCTTCTGCTTTGCCATTCTAACTAGCTTATGGCCCCAGCTCCCAAATTGCATAGGAATGTCAGTTTGCAACCATCTGTTAGCCTCTGTCATAATGACCCTGCTATAGACACAATCAAACAGTAGATGATCAATACATTCCTCAGCCTGCCCACATAACACACAACTCGTGTCAGTGACAGTGAGCCCCCAGTTAGTTAATCTGTCCCGTGTTAGCAACTTTTATGCATAATGAGCCATAGGATGAATGCATGTTTAGGCACATTCCATCGGTTCCAGATTGCTGCAGCTGTGACCATCCTTTCCCGAGGTCCTTTCAACCATAGGTAACCAGAGGTGGCTGTGTAACAGCCATTCTTTGTATGCTGCCATGCCCCATGCACATATCCCTCCCTGAACATGTTTCGAACCTTGAGAAGCTGATTCCACTGCCAGCTACTGACCCCTGTTTTCTGGTACTCCCATATGCTAGTCTCTTTTAAGTAGTAACAATGTAGCCATTTGATCCATAAGTTATCTTTTTTCCTTGATATGTCCCATATCTGTTTACCTATGCTCGCCACGTTCCATGTACCCCGCACATTCCATAAAACGGCCTTATCCATGGGGGAAGGAGCAAGCTCCCTTGTTGAGCCAGGTCTGCTCCAGGTTGTCCTTTGGGGTTTAGGCTGTTCTAACTGTATTTTGCCACACGCACCACTAGTTTGCCCAGTGTCCTTGCATTGTAAGATATCAGAAGGGGTGGGAGGCCCAGACTCCCTCAATTTCCTCCTGCCTTGAGTAATCCACCCTTCCTCTGCTTCAGGATCCTTTGCTGCGATGGTGTCATTCTTCTGTCCTTGAGCTATTAGAGCATCTCGGGGTAGAGGCTGTCATTCCTTTCTTGTTGCCTTCCTGCATACATCCATAGTGTGGCCAAACTTCCCACAGATACTACATTTGTCTGGTTTCCACTCGTAGGTGATGTTTTGTTCTACGAGTTGATCGTGCTCATTAAGGAACGCAACCTTATCCCTCAATTCCTGTTTCAGGTCTACCTCAATTAGAACCCGGGCATATTGTATTCTATCTTTACGCATTGTAACCTCATCTGCCATGATGGGAGTACCTACAAGGCTAGCAATTTTGCTTAGCCCTTTCACACCCCAGTACTTGAGTTCTAGATGTGGGAACTGTACCCAAAGAGGAACTTTGTCAACTTCCCCCTTCTTGAACTGTGTACTATCTGTCCAGGGAGCAAGTATCACCGGTTTTTTATCAAACTGAATCACCTCAGACTGGAGAACCATATCTCTTATCGCCTCAGTCTCAAATCTGGCAAGGAACAATCCCGCACGGACTTGCATTACCTTCTGCAAACCGTGTTTTTTCCAGACACAGTTCAGGAAGCCATTCATTACGGCAAATGGTGGGTTGGAGCCCAGTACATAGCAGAGAAGTGCTGTGTTCCAATATTTGATCTCATCAGCAATGTCATCCATAACTATACGCCCAATTCCATGGTCACCTTCCTTCACCTTTGCTGGTTCGACATAGTCAAGCTTCGTACCAGCATTGCGTAATTTAGAGATGTCAAAATTAGCCCACACCGATTGGGGGTTTTCGATTGTTTGTTCAACCTTCTCCGTAGATACCTGGTTGCTCGTTTGTTCCATTTCCTTTACAGCCCGAGCTAGGATTGCAGCGTCCTTTGGATTTTTCGTATTACTAATAAGATTGCCTATGATTTGAGTAATATCAGTTGTTTCAGACAGATTTAGGGCAGGGGGGTTCTTGGGTTTGGGGCATCGTCAATCTCCCCGGTAGGTGTTCTCACCACTTCAGCTGGTGGCGAAGAATCAGCCATTCGCGCCGTCCTCTTCTTCTTCGCCATAGCACGGCGTCGTCGCCGAGAGAGGAAGAGATCCGACCAATGGAACAGTAACCGATCAATGGTACAATATCGCAGCCCTGTGTGTGAAAATCGCACCTACTCAAGGTGAAACATTCTTGTAACCTAGTCTTCTTTAGCTTTATTTCTTCTTGTGAGTCTTTCGATGTATTTTATCTAAATATCATCATGTTCGATTACGTCCAATTTTCGTCTTTTACATAAGTAAGGATTGTGTACCAAATGAAAAAGAGGCTTCCATCATGATCCCTTTAATGAAAATTCAAACTGGTAAGAAAAATTCAAACTGGTAAGAATACGTTGTCTCCATTATTTCAATTTAAAATCAGGAACATATTAACTGAACTTTCAAATACTTACAAACCTAAAAAAAATAGAGCAATTATTAAATAATAATAATAATAATATACTTGACTAGCATGACTTGAGGGGACGATATGGTTTACCACACTACAAAAAAAAGCCGAGCTACCGACTACAAATACCGACTACGAATTTTTAGTCGCCACCTACCGACTACAAAAACTAGTTACCGACTAATGAAATTTTAGTCGGCAATACCGACTACAACGTAGTCGCTGAATCAGAATTGTTAGTCGGTAAAAGAACACCCGTTGTTCAAGTAACTGTGAGATTGTTCGATTTTTAGTTTTCGTTGATTTAAGTAACTAATAAAACAATAGTAAAAGCATGTTTTAATAATAATAATTATTTTATTTAATCACGTGGGAGTGTAAGTTAGATTGCGTTAATTTTCATTTTATTTATTTCTTTAATTAATATATTTGGATAAAAAAACTAAAAATGAGTTTGGTAAAAATGAGTTTGATAAAAATTAGTATTAATTATTATTTTATTTAATCACGTGGGAGTGTAAGTTAGATTACGTTTATTTTCATTTTATTAATTTCTTTAATTAATATATTTGGATAAAAAAATTAAAGATGAGTTCGGTAAAATATAACTGTTAACAAGTTTTATGTTAGTTTAAGATATTATTACTGAAATTTTGTAGTTTTACATATTTTTGTGGTAGAAATGAAAATAATGATAGTTAGAATTTAAAAATGATAGTTAGAATTTAAAAAGTTGATTAGTTTTGTAATAGTCATAAAAACTCAACTAGTTTTGTAGTTTAATTCTCAAAATAACACTATTTACGTAATTCTCTCGTTAATCACATCCCCATCCTCGTTAAAACGGGGGAAAATCTCCCCCATCCCCATCCCCGCGGGAATTTTCGGGGTTTTTTCCCCCACGGAGAATCCCCACCCTCCAACATTTTTAGAGGGTGTTTGTTTTGGGGTGATCCTCCAAAACATCACCGTAATACTTCCATTACTTCATAATCACCGTGTTTGTTTAGCGTGCGTAATGAGTCATCACTGTGATGAATGATCACCGAGTTGATCAAAACGGGGTGATATTCCAGCTATTGGATCACCCACAAAAAGCATGGTAATCCTCCATCACCGTGATGGGGTGATATTTGCAATATTTCTTTGGACAAAATTATCCCTTTTCTTTTATTCATTCCTTATATACCCTTACTCCTATTTTAAATTACATAACCAACATATTTAAATCTTAAAAAATTTATATTTAATGATTTAAAAATAAAAGAATTATGTTGGATTATAGAACATACTGATAATTAATAACTGATTAATCTATTAAAGCTTAAAAAATAAAATAATTATATTGAAGAATTTTATACAATACTTATAATTAATAATTGGTTAAAAAATCTATGTTTAAAGCCTAAAAAATATAATAATTCTATTGATGCATTATATAACATGCTTATAATTAATGCTTAAAAATAATACTTGATCAAATATTAATAACAATCATGTTAAATATTACCTCAAATGAACATATTAAACACTTTAATACATAATACACATAAGGTTAAATATGGAATTTATACAATATCACCCCAAACATCACTACGATTAAACAAACACAATATTCCAATATCACATTGATATGCAAAACGAAATATCACCCCAAAACAAACACAGTGATGACATATCACCTTGATCCACATCACGATGAGATCCAACATCACGGTAAACCGGAAACAAACATCCCCTTAATGTGGTTTTTTTTTATTTTTCCTGTATTGTTTACGCCGATAAAAATAGTGCGACAAATTTATCATTCGAGTGAAGAAAGTTATGACATATAGTTACGAAAAATAATGATGATGCGAGATAAGGGGAAAAATAAAAGAAATAAGAAATAATGGTGTCTAAAAGGATAATTTTATGATTATATATTTTGGAGCCCACGGGGAACGGGGCGGGGAGTATGATCCCCGTCCCCATCCCATCCCCGCGAATGTGGAGCAAATTTTCCCCATTATCCCCCCCCAGGGAGTGAAAAGCGGGGTATCACCACCCCGTTCGGGGCAGATCCCCACGGGGAGCGGGGAGAGCCCGCCCCATTGCCAAGCCTAATTGGATCGGATCCCTATTTTCCATTAAATGAAAATTAACAAAGGAATACTCTTAAGAGAGAGAGAGAGAGACAGAGAGAGAGAGAGTATGGTGGGCCATCTTCTTCACGTTCAAATATGACTATATGAGGAAATGAATTTACGATCTCAAAAAAAAAATGGAAAATTACACTTGGTACCATGAATTTAAGCCTTTTTCAGTTGGTGACCAAATTTATTTTCAATTCCGATACCCTATGTTTAAGACTTTTTCAACTACTACCTAAAATATTTTTCAATTTCAGTTGGTACCATTACATTTAAGGCTTTTCCAATTAGTGCCCAAAGTATTTTCAAGATAGATACCCCTGACGTATGGTATCATGATTAATTAGCTATAAAATGACTGTTAGTTTCAATATTAATTGTAAAGGAACACGTGGGGTTTATTGGGCCTCATATTGGGCCTTATTGGTGACCAAATCTTAGTAATTGGGCCGATCTGTGTCATAATGATTTCCAAAGTACAACCTTTCATGGTTTTATCTAACCACTTGAGGATAATCCAACTCCATTCAAAAATTGACACACATTAGACAACACATATTGGTTATACCCGACTGGATAGAATAGAACAGGCCGTCTTTCATTGCGAAAACGAACTTTATTTAGAAACGACGCAAGTAACAGAAGGGATCCAATGGTCGTAATCAAGCACGACGATGCTCCTAATTTTTTATATATATTTTTTTTAACTTGAAACTTTTTATTTTCTAGGAAATCATACATTTCCAAAACTAAAAGAACTCAACATATTATATCATGGATTTTTACCGTTGCCTTTTCTACCCCTCGGGTCGTGCTTTTGGTTCGGGCCGGCGTAGTCATAATCTAAAACTGCATGGAACCCTAATAACTTTCTTGAACTTGAGACCTTTCCGCCCTGATATATATATATATATATATATATATATAATATATATATTATCACTTAATGTATATAACTACAAGTTCGCCATGAATTAGGGTTTTCAGCGATGAATGAGAATTGATTACCTCTCGATCAAGAACGTAAATAGGGTTTAAGACGATTCCTTCGCCTGAAATACGCGAAAGGTAAACGAATCAAAAGATGGGACGATCAATGCTTTGAAGTACTACGAATAACTTTGATTCAATAATGCAGGGTTAAATGTGCATATATAATTAATTACCTGAAGGTATCATAGTGAAGATCATGGCGAAAAATACAAGATAAGCCTTGATACGCAGATTCATTATTGTATTATTATAACGGTTGGTAAGAACATATTGGAGAGTATATATAGAAGGGTTTTTATAAGCAGATTAAGTGGCTCACCAAAAACTTTGGTAACTTTCTTGTGCTGCCCAACCAATAGTAATAATATAGTCCATAAAATTAATGATGACGATGAAAGTGCAATAACCAAAGCTCAAGTCAACTGAAGCAAAACGGACAAAAACACGAACCATCTTCTTATGATTTTGAAATTTTAGTTTCTTTATTATTATTATTATTATTATTATTATTATTTTTTTTTTTTTGAAGTTCTAGTGAAATTGACCTTTTGTATGTCCTATACGGAATTCAAACCCGCCCATTGCCACCTTAATCGAAAACTCTTATTGCATGAAGGGACTTTAATAACATCTAAAAGCACGTAAAAATGGCATTACATTAATCTCTTTCATTCTTTCCCAATTTCTTAGTTTGGTGGGAAGAGATTATTATAGTTTCACTTTTTTTTTCTGACATAGATGAGTGTGTTTGCAGTCCACATATATGTTCATTTTCCCGTAAATGGGATGATCCATGACGCCAATTAAATAATCCCATTTCAGGACAATTATTTTTACCACTCAACTCAGCCACAACCAATCATCATTCATCACGTGTGCATTGCTTCCGACGAGTTATATATACCAATCATTCAAGAAAAAGAAAAATAAAGGAAAACATTCAAAAAATCGTTGTCGCTCAATGAGGCATGACGAAAAAGGTACTGATGCTACGTTAGTGCATCGTCTAAACTCTAAACAGTTTTTACAGTGAAGATCACTTAGAAAGTGTTGCATGTGGTTATAATAACAAAAATCACATTTTAGAATAGATAGCTCTTTTAACATGCATATATATATATTTTATTAATACTTATAAATGTGTATGGCAAAATGAATAGTGAATGGTTGTAATCTATATATAGAGGTAATGATTAGCCTATTTAGGGATGTCTATATACATTTTTTCATGTTTTTAGTAATTAAATTGTATGTTTAGTTAACTATTGTACACGTATGTATATATATAAAAATATATACTTATTTTCTTTACTGAACATATACTTAATTAAGTATACATATTGTTTCTTAATTTTAATTATGAGTATAAATTAAGTACTTAATTAAGTATATATTGTGTAGATAGGATTTTGAGCGAGTCTAGGTGGTCCAGCCTGTGCAGGTTGCAAGCTACGATCGGACGGAATGGCAGCCTATATTTGAAACAAATCAAAAATTTTTTAAAATGTAGGAAGCAATTACATAAAGTTACATTACTGAACTTGATATTGTTGAATTTAAGTTTTTTTATTTGTTGTAATTTTATTTATATTAAAATTACATTACATGAATTTGATATTATTTATCCGTTTTTATCTTAATCAATGATTATTTGTTGAAATAGAAGATACATGAATAGATTTATTAGATTAGCAGATAACAAAGAATAATATGCTAATAAAAGATAATATAGGCACATGGGTCGCGCCTTGTGCGCGGATTCCAATTGCTAGTATATATATATATATATATATTATATATAGAGTAATTTTATGGTGTTCACCTTATGTGAGAACCTTATGTGGGCACATGTTGATATGACAGCGATTCGTGCTATTTCAACATCCCACATCGATATCTAAGGTTATCTCGTCTTAATTAACACCTTCTATGTGCCATAAATCGATATTTCGGATGCTGACGTTACAAACTGGCGCGCAACATCAGCATCCAAAATGTCGATTAATGGCACCTAGAAGGTGTTAATTTAGACGACATTACCTTAGATGTCGATGTGGGATGTTGAAATGGCACGAATCGGTGCCACATCAACAGGTGCCCACATAAGGTGATTCCGTTTAATTATATATATTGTGCGAAACAACAGAAAACCACCTTCGACAGACGTACATACAAGAGATCGATACAAAAGGTCAAGGTTACAACTTACAAGTGAACCTTTGTACAACAAAATAAATCCGATATTAATCCCACTCTTAGAGGCTTTGAAACAAGATAGGTTGCAAATTTAAAAACGAGGATAGGAGATGGAAGAATAGGTTGCAAAATTAATTTTTTTTCTTACTAAGAGCATCTCCAATCCAGAGCATAAAAATACATCTTAATAATACAGTTGCTATAGTGCTTTTACTCTAACCCATAAACTCTATTTTCTACACTAAATTTTACTCCAACCCATTTACTCTATTACTTTACACTAAAAATCAAATTCATATTTTTTACTATCATAATTGACTTATAAAACTTTATATTATAATGATTTCAATATATTATAATTATTAACATTTAAAAATTAAAATATTATTTTTACTTTTATTATTGAATATCAGGTATTTTAAATATAATTAAAATATGTTTTATTCGATATATAAATAAATAGAAATTGCAACTCTATTTTTGTATTTTACACAAGATAAAGTACCCGTTAGAGATGCTCCAAACTCTATTTTGATACTTTAAATGGGAAACTAAACTACCCCTTCATTTGACGCAATCAAAGATCATCAAAAGCAAAGGTTCAGATTATCCCACGTCATCCCACTGGCAATAGTATTAATAGACATTTTCATTTCTGGCCCCCCTATAAGTATCATTTAGGATTCAGACACTCTTGGCAAAAAATTTAGTACCACTTCATTGCTCTGTCATACCAGTATGTTGAAATTTTGTAACACAAAACCATAATCCGGTACTCAGTTTATGATCATCTGATACCAGTGTTAAAAGTTTGTAACACGACATTCTATACCAATTTATCTATCTTTTTACGCCACTTTTTTACACCACACAAATGGGTTCTTTAACCTAAAAAATTCTCAAATAGGGAATTCGAATCGAAATCAAACCCCTATAAGTATCATTTAGGATTCAGACACTCTTGGCAAAAAATTTAGTACCACTTCATTGCTCTGTCATACCAGTATGTTGAAATTTTGTAACACAAAACCATAATCCGGTATTCAGTTTATGATCATCTGATACCAGTGTTAAAAGTTTGTAACACGACATTCTATACCAATTTATCTATCTTTTTACGTCACTTTTTTACACCACACAAATGGGTTCTTTAACCTAAAAAATTCTCAAATAGGGAATTCGAATCGAAATCAAACCCTTAATGGGGTGATTTCGAATTGACCCTAGTATTAACGCCCATTTCTTATTTGTTAACGTCGGAATCTGAATAAATAGAGAAACTGAATATATCAAAATTACTGCGCATCCGGGGAATCGAACCCCGGTCAGTACCGTGGGAGGGTACTATGATACCACTACACCAGATGCGCTTCTTATTTTAGTTAGGAACTTTAAAGCTTTTTAACACTATATAACGAGTAAATAATTAAATAAAGAAAATTCAGCTATTAACAATGACCGAAAGTTAATTCTCTGTGCGCTAAAAAACAGACCCCTTCGGAAATGGAGAATCCAAGCGGAGAAACGGGGTCGTACTACGAGAGAGTCGACGGAGCAGCGCGGTGGTTCGGAAGAAGCGTTGCGGCGGCGTTCTTCGCATCTCTCGAGCGGTGCTCGTGCGTTAATCTCGCCACCGACGACGAAGAGGAAGATATGGAGGAGGCTAAGGATCGTTCTTTGATGCTCTCGGCTGACAATCACAGCTTCGATATGAGGAGCATCAATGGTAGCGAAGACAATAGGAGCAACGTTGCGGTTCGTTCTGTGGAGAATCTTCCTGTCTGAGATCTAGGGTTATCCTGCACCTTGATGTTTCGGTATGTGTTCGTCTCTTTCTCATTTTTCCATCTCCTCTGTTGTATTTGCTTGTTGTCCTATGATTGGATGGGAATCACGATTGTGAAAGCTAGGTATTCTTATTCGTCTCAGCAATTGGGGGGATGGTGTGGTTAAATGGATGGATTTGGGAAAATTATATTAGGTTTGGAAAACACATTGGGTATCCATATCAATGGTAAAACTTGTCTCCTGTTTAGGTTGATTGTTGTTGAGGTAGATTAGAGCCCTAATCATGGTGTTAATTTGAGTAATTTTCTTGATGTTCAAAACATTCCACTCCACTAACGTCTTAAGATTTATCGTTCCATTCCCACCCCGTACAATGCCTGCAACTGCATTTATTGTCCGAGTTTCTGAAGAAACTAACGAATATGCGTTGAACTTTTTCTCTGGATTTTGATCCATGAATCGATTTCCAAATGCATTGTCCTTAAGCCCATTCTTTACACTGCTTAAATGAGTATATGTGAGTGCTGGGCTCATTCTTGGCCATGCAGCACCACGAAACCTTGAATACTCGACAAAAATTGCCATCGCATATATCACATCTGAAAGTAGTGATCAAGATAGGAGAAAACCGACCCCAAACATCCAAATTATGTACTATTTCCCACCTCTCTGTCTTAATGTAGGACAAGACATATCATGCACCAAAAAGATCAGAAACTCACACCATTACTATCTGCTTTAGGGTTTCTTGATCTCACATTAGCATCTTTGGGAGCATGGAGAACGAGTATTCTAGCCTGTGCTACATTTGTCTGATTTTATTTATTTATTTGTTGTTTGTTGTATGCGTCAACAATTGTGAGATGTTTGTTTGCAGTGGAGTGTATTATAAACATTCTGCGACTCCTTTCCTCGTATCATAGTCGAATTTCGGACAAAGTTCGACGTATTCTTTCTGTACCGTACTCCTATGTTGAAGTCGAAAATTTGTAATAACCATTATTGAACCGGCACAGAAGGTGAATATCTTAAGCAATTGAGTTCTTGTCTGAATTGTACGAACGTCATAACGTATAATCGATTCAATCCTAAGTTCCCAATATCTTGACTGAATTTGCCATATCCCAATGGTTGGAATTTCACGGATTACTCAAAAAATCGTGAGAAACTCAACACCTATAATAATCTTAGAATTCCTACATAATGCCTATGAAAAAAATGAAGCTTGAAACAAATAATACACAAAAACGAAGCTTCAAACTATTCGAGGCAATAACTGCCATAAACGAATCTGTGCCTTGCAATATTCGACGGGTCCCCAACGGATCGGGTCATTATCCATCGAATACGAATTCTTCCGTATTCGTCGCCCAAAGAACCATCTTTTTTCTTTTTTCTATTCGCCAGCAATGCTTTGGAAAAGCGACAGTAGTTTCAACTGCTGCTCGACCTTTTATAGCACGGCTGGCGGCCCATAACTGAATAAGGATTTAAGTCTCCCTTGCCAATCGCCGGCGACTAAGACTGGGCCCCACGCGTCGGGATCGGACAAGCCCTCGTAAGAAGAGCCCTTGAAGAGGAGCTTGTAGTGGGCCCGGCCCGTTTCCCGGGGACCCGACATGGGAAGCTTCTCCTCGGGCCAAGTCGCCGAAGAGCCCTTTGAGCTCGAATCCACATAAAAATCGCGCCTTAATGATGAGAATATCATCGATTTGTTCGCCCCATCTTTTTCTTGAGTTTCTAAGTCGTCGTTTGCGCTCTTCCCAGCATTAAAACCCGGCCATGTTATTGCCACTGAGGCGTCCGAGGTGGAGAGCCCTTTCGCAAGAAAGAGACGAAAAAACGAAATAAATTTTTTGAGCATTAGAATGAGAAATACGTTATTTAAGGAATTCAGTGAGGAAATGGAAAAAAAAAATAGAAAGAAAAGGGTAACTAATTTTATGTTTGGTCGATTAGAGAGGAAAAGAAAAGAAAGGAAATGTAAACTAGTAAGTTTAAAGCTATAACAAAACCATGGAAAGAATCAATTACTTCACCAAATTGACGAAGAAAGTGAAAGAAAAGCCGGTGAAAATCATTTTCTCTTTATTTTTTTTCCTCACCCACGTTCCTCGATCCAAACACGGCCCTAACGTTATTACAAGGCGCTATTAGGACATTAGTCTTCGAAACTAGTAATAACTAACCCTTGTACTTGGCGATGACTTGGGTTTCGTTTACTATTCGAACTTGCGAGTCGGCGCATGTAACCAGCACTTTTCTCGGATCCCAAGGCAAAAACTGCATTCGTAACAGAAAAAAAAAAAGGAACGATTTGAATTACGAATATGGAGAAGGAAATCGAGACGTGCAATAGATATTAATAGGGGTACAAACCTGAAATTTAGTGATTCTGTTACAATGTGTCTTCTTTTTCTTCTTCCTCTTCTTCTTAGAGGCCAAACATATCTCAGATTCCAATTGGATTTGGCCATCTGAAAGTATTACGAGGGATCGACGATTAAATATCGATTTTCACCACAGAAAATCGCCACGATTATTAAGAGCTAACCTGACGTGTTAAAGAAGCGACATTCGCCTGTAATAAAGCCAATAATACCGCCCTGTTTTTAGACAAGTAAGGTAAACTTAGCATGCCCGAAAATTTTCGAAGTAGGAGAAAAGCATTGAAAGAAAAAAAAGCCTTTTTTTATCGACGGGCCTTTCCATCGGGGCGATAAGAAACTGCGGTTATTATCTCCTTCGTTTCGGTCCATTTAACGACATAACCGCCGCTGATTTCCCAAATGCGTATTTTCCCATCTATTGAGCCGCTGATGAAGCAGTCGTCGTCTTTTGGGTTGAACTGAACGCAAGTCACTGAAAAAGACGTCGGGAAAAAAAAGCGTTCTTTTCAATTATTACAGATTTCAGAAAACATAGGAAACTCAGAAGCTAACTTATTACCGTAATCTGTGTGGGAGAAGACCTTGAGGCACCGATCGACGCCTACTCTCCATAAACGAACTGTTTTATCAATCGACGAAGAAAGTATACACTGAAAATGGAAGACCTTAAGATAATCACCCAAATGTAAAGCAGTTTTTAGTTTCCATAATCTGAAAAATTCGAAACTTACATCATTCTTCGACCAAGAAAGATCCAAGATATCTCCACTGTGTCCTTTGAACACATTCAATGGCTTCTCAAGGATACGAAAAACCTTCGGAGGCAAGACAATGCACGCTGAGTCGGGTTGTTTCCTTAGAATCTTGGATTTCTTGTATCGATCTCTATGAGCCATGACATGTCCTAATTCAGACAAACGATTTGCCGAAAAGTATGCGCTCGATGGATCTAATCTTTCCTCCTCTACGATTTTCCATACTTTAACGAGCTTATCTTCGCCAGCGCTGGCCAAGTATCGTCCATCGAGGCTAAACTTCATTACAGAGATTGACCCATCGTGGGCATGAACGATTTGTCCTACGAAGAGGCTTGAAAGTTCTTTCGATCTTTTTATAGTGTGGTTAACCTTCAACGTCTTCATTTCCATCTCCATATCCCTGACATTCATAGTACTAGACATACATGCCATGTTACTCAGTTTGCTGAACCACTTATACTTCGATTTCTCCACTGTTTGAGGGCTATTATTTCCATTAAAACCTTCATCTTCTTCGGGTAAAAATTGAGGACAACTCTCTTCCTCCTTTCTACGTTCGCGAAATTCGACTTCTTGGGACGAATCGACATCCTCTGAGGCTGTCCAACTAGACATTGAAGAGCTGTCTGAAGAATGTTTTTCTTCTTGAAGACATGGGATTCTAACCACAGCTTCACCATTGTCCATAATTCTCTTCGAATCGCCTTCGTTGTAACCATCGAAATCATGTCCTTTCAGCTCATATGGACTCAGTTCGAAGCGCCTGAAGAAATTCACACGACGCTCGGTAATACTTTGAGGGGAACTAATCCACATATCATATTCCAAATTTCTAACACAATGCCACTGAGCTGAATCATTTTCTGGAGAAATTTCGTCGCTTTCGTAGCTGAAGCTCTCCATCATTCAGTCCTTGAGCTCAACCCACGAAACATTAAAACAAGAAAAAACAACTAAATCCCAGACAATATCACCGTTTCCGTCCTGACAAAAACAGTAGCAGACGTAGCAATTTTGGTTTGTTGTATTATCAATCAAATCGAAGAAACAGCTCGGGAAAATGAATGAACCTCCCACGGTAAAAAGAGACAAACTTCGCTGAATTTCGCGCGAGCCCACAACACAAACAGAGGCACAAAACAGCACAATGTCTGGCTGGAGAATATAACAGCAGCTCTTACATTCAGATAAAAGAAGTAAGAAAAAAAAAACCCAAAATTCAGTCGAGAAAACACGAAAAAGTCCGAGCATTCGAGGCCACATGGATTAATAATTTCGTTTTTATAACTAAAACGAGGCCACAGAAGAAGGGAACGATGGCCCTCGTATAGAATAGGGAGGAAAGCTGAGGGGCTGAATTGTAATAAAGCTGAAAAATGGAAATAAAAATGGAAATGGATAAAGGGGCAAAATATAAAGGAAAATATAAAAAGTCTTTGATATCCGTGAATGGATAAATGGATGCCTAGAATGGATGGCAATAGGGCGGGTCTATACCCGGACCCGCCCCTAATGAATTGGTAGTTTTTCTATTCGGATAATGGGGCGGATAACGGGTCCGAAAAATCTCAACCCGGCCGGGTCCGGGGCGGGTCTCGGGTCTTGCTAAACCCACCCCGAAATCCGACCCGAGATCCGCCCCGATATATTTTATATTTAAATCTATTTTATTGTATATATATATAAAGTGTTCGAATTATTAATAAAAAGATCCGTAGCCCACTCGATAAGTCTTTAGTTAAGTTACTATAGGTCATAAGATCTAATTATAGTGTTATACTATTTTTAAAAATTCGAATTAAAAACAAAAAAAAAAAAAAAAAAAAGAAAAAATAGCTTTCCGGGTCTGACGGGTCTTTTCCGGGTCTGGCCCGTGGCGGGCCGGGTCCCGGGTCCCCTTAAAAATGACCGGAAAGGGTCCCGGGTCCGGCCAAACCCGACCCATACCCGCCCCGTTGCCATCCCTACTCGAGAAGCGAATGCATCTCGGTAGTTAATAGAATAGAACTTTTGCTTGTATTTCCCAAACAATCAAATTCTAAACTAAATTATATTTTATAACAATATTATACAAATAATTTATTACCTCCCTCTAATACAAAACTACTACATATATAGACAATCAACTCATTGCTCAAGTTTTTTCATCCATAATAAAATTAAATATTTTTTTGTATTATTTCCCCCAACATCAATTATTGTATAATAACTAGTATTTTTAGCATACATATGTATATGTAAATACCAAATTATTTTATATTTTGAACATTTAAATTATTAATTAAGCTATTTAAAATTAATATTTTAATAAGGATAAAATTGTAATAAAATAAGTAGATAAACAGTAAAATTGTAATTAAGCATATTTAATTGATGGACCAATTTAAAAATTTTTTTTATCCATGCTAAGCTTTTTATAAAAGAGTATAATATACAGAAAAAATGTATTCGGGTGGCGGACACGAATAGTTTGGACACTATTAAGTTTGGGTTTTAATCTAACAAACATTTATTCTATTATAAGAGTCCGTTTTGCCATTTCATTATCTTTTCTTTTGTCGACGGACCCATGAAAATTGTAACCAAAAAGTAAAAAAAAAAAAAGAAGAATTAATTAACGGCGTATAATTCTCATATTGATAGTGTTGGAAGAACACCTGAAATGTTTCCTTCTCATTAACTACACGAGGAAATTAATTTTGGACAGAACTGTGATATACACATATTATTAACGTACGGCCTATGATATGACACATGCCGTTTTGTTCTGATTATGGGTTGTCTTTGGATTTTCACAAGAAAAATTTAAGATTATAAGCTATATACGTAGAGAAAAGAATATAAGTGTTAGAAACCTAAACCACAAATATATAATATGCTCTTGCGATGATAAGTGAGTTGTCTATTTCAAGTAGACCACAACCAATAGACTTCAATTCTTTTTTTTTTTTTGGGTTTCAAATACCATTTTGAATTATATTAAGATCAATTTCTCTAATTCGGAATGCTGCACATGCATTTGTTAAAGACCAATCATCGCAATGAAACCGATTTCACCCAAGCTCTTTAATAACTATCATAATATATTGCTATATCTAGAAGAATTGTTCACACGGAAAGGTGAAGTTGTCACATAGATGACAATAAGATTCAAATTTGAAATTGAACTTAAGTGGATAATTAAAACTACAATGACAGTGTGTTGGATGGCAGCGTGTGATAATACCTCTATGCAAAAAAAAGGGAGTGTATCCACACGGTATTTTTAATTAAATAAACAAAAAAAAATAATCATTAACAAAATAAACCAGAAATAAAAAGCATTAATAAAATAGAGATACTCGTCATCCTAGATGACGAGTTATGTAAATCGTCATCCTAGATGACGAGGGAAATTGCCAGGCTGGCGGAATTATGAGGTGGCGTAACTCGTCATCTGAGATGACGAGTTAGATCCGTAATTTTAAAACACTACAGATCGCCGCGCCGCTGTGCAAAGTGACGAAGAAGACGACGACGACGAAGACGAAACGCGACGACGACGCAGTCCGCCTCCGCCCTTGCCTGCACGCGGCCGCCCCACCCACGAAGAAGACGAACCGCCGCACGATTGTCCCTGGCCCGCGCGATCCTCCGCCCCTTGCCCCGATTCTCCGCCGCCACCGCCTCTGCCATCGCCCCGCCGTGAGCCGGCTCCCCGCTGCGACCCGCCGCCCAGCCACCCGACGGCCCTGCTGCGAGCACCCGCCCAGCCGTGACCCGACGCCCTGCTGCGACCGCCGCCGCCCCGCCTAGCTTGCCCGGGCGAGAACCTCCGCCCTTTGCACCGGCTCCGCCGTCGCACCGCCGTGAGCCGGCGCCCCGCAGGCCGCTGCACCGCCGCCAGCCGTGACCCGACGCCCCGCTCTGACCCGCCGCCGCCTCGACGACGTACTACGCCGATTTACGTCAGGTGAGCGACGCGTGACGATACGAGATAAACGGATTTTTGCTCTAATAGATTCATTATCGAATGCTAATTTTTTTTGTTGATTTGTTTGGTTTCGTTTCTTGAATGTAGAATGGAGTTTGGTAACAAACTCTTCCCACGTACCGTAAACATTTTCCATAGCTCTTTTCAGACCATGCCATGCTTGAATATACGAGATGTCGTAGCCATATTTATCTTTCACGAGTTGTTGGACGTTCTTGAGTAGGAACTGCGGATCGATTCTGTGATATCCCGAAATTTCATGAACATCATAATTTGCGAATCTATTGTATATTATATGGTTATGTGAATTTATTATGTGTCTACTTGATTTTATATGACATGATTTATAATATAATATATGTGTTATATGATTAATGACTTATGAGATGGTATGAAGACTTACAAAAATTTAAGTAATATGTATATATATATATATATATATATGTATATGTATGTATGTGGGAATAACTAAGTGGTTTCAGCAAATATAAAGTGATGTAGACTAGTTTCGATCGATGGTAGTAGAGACCAAGAATCGATCAATTATGACAAGGATAATCAACCGATTCCCATTTACATGTTAAGGATTAAAAGTCGGCCGATTGTAGCTTAAGAATAGACCGAATGTCATGCATAGAAGTGTTGAAATCGTTGAAGACAAGGGAAGTAGGAATCGAGTGATTGTTGTATACGTAATGATTAAATCATAGTGGAACTAAATTGGCCTATTCCAAGGTTTAATGAGTGAACTTTTTACCGAGCTATCAAGGTTTAATAGGGCGATTTTGATCTAGAAGTTTAGACAAATCCTAGTTAGTACAATCGGTCGAAACAATGCACATGACTTGAGTCATGCTTTCGCCGAGATATAAGGAATCGACTGATTCCTTTGTATCTGATTATTAAATCACCGAACTAAAATGAGGATTGATCAGGTAATTGTGATGTACTTTAGAAATAATTATAGTGGATCTAAAATTGACGATTGAAGCTTAGAGGACTGACCGATTGCTATGGAATGAATTGGAAACAAATAATATTATATATTAACTATAGTAGAATCGATTGATTGAGGACTATAGTGTGGAAGGTTGGACAAATCATAAATTTTATAAAGTTGGGGAGCAAAAAGGCACGTAAGGGTCTTGAAATTATTGATAATTGTTAAAGTAGATAATAAAGAATAATTAATACAAGGCTTAAAATATTAATATTGGGATTTGTAATGGTATTAGGTAAATGTCATTGTTTTTAGAAGCTAACACACGATAAGAGTGGGAGAATAAATCCAAACTTCCCTAAAGTAATATTAATAATGTAACTTTGAGGATAGGAACATTGAAAAAAAAAAAATCATTACACGAAATCTTCAAAGAACGAGTTTAGAAGGAAGGCGAAGAACGCAAATAGTAATCATAACGAAGCTTCAATTCGGTAAGGGTTCTTACTATATTTTTACATTTCTAATTAGGGTTTGGTTGTTTAAGAAGTATTAAGCATGCAAATTCATGTGTTATCAGATAAGATATATATATGTATATATATATATGTATATATATATATATATATATATATATTTGAGAAACCCTAATATTTGCAAATCACGTTAGTAAGGTTGTTTAGATTTGTGTAGGTCACATATGAAAATTTGGTAAGTGAGTGTGTCTTGGGATAGAAAGAATTTATTCTAGACAATATAATATATTCGAAGAGTTCATAACTTTGAGATATGATAGTATTTGAGTAATGTTAACGATTTTGTAGTGAAGAAAATATTAGATATTTATATGAACAAATTTAATTCATGGATATGACTTTCAGATTGAGTTTAGGAATTTCAGGGACTTTTGGACGAATGAACTCTTAAGAATGAGGACTTTCGATGTATTATGCATATAATGTTTCATTATTAGGCAATCAGGCGATTGGACGATTAAGTAAGAATTCGGCGAAACTAATTTTAGGAATGATCAGTCGAGCGATTAATAATCGGGCGAATCAATATTAAATGGAACTTGGCGATTTTTGAATAGAATAATACTAGTTTCGATCGTAATCTATGATATACTCAACAACGAATCGGGGCGATTTCATGATGAGGGAACATTCGATCGAATCTAGAGATCTTAGGTATTTTCGTCGAGTTGTTATGATAGATCAACAAATCGGACGAATGCATGGAGGATTAAGAAATCGGTGGAATGAATGTCATATATATATATATATATATATATATATATATATATATATATATATATTTAGGGTTTATTTCACATGGATCGGACAAGTTTAGGAATTAAGAATTAAACCCTATATGTGAAGGTTACAATCGAATGTTGACCTAACTTATATATGAAATCGAGCGACATAGAGTTTTATTAAATTGGTATAGTTAAGATAATTTAGTTCGACCTAGTCATTTAATAGAGACATGATATTGATGTTATGACGTTTTTATTTAAAGGTCGAACAATGGGAAATTTCCAAGGCAGTAAATGTACTTAAGCTTGGATGACAGGTAAGTGGAAATTTCACCTACAACACATAAATTAATTTATGTGCGTATTTTATGTGACTATGTGCTTTGATGAGAATATGTAACGTGTTATCTGTGTTGAATGATCCTACGTGATATGAATTATATGGAATTACGTGATTTTATGGCAACTGTGTTGGTCGTTTTATGTGAGATGCTTACTGGCGATAGTGAAATCGCATGGTGAGTTATTATTTATGATTTTGCGATGACATGGAAACAGTTGGTACACCATATCATGGTATATTATGTGCACGTTTGGATATTTTTATTTTGGGAAAGTGAACGTGCATTGCATTTATCGCCTGTAGGCGAGCATGGTATGTATGCATGATATCATTCATATGGCATGAGCATGTGCATACACGGAAGATGTGAGGATTTGCATTTATGAGTATGCACAGTATACAATCATATGAGAACGAATATTATAGCTAATTCTACAAAGGCACCACGACGGAATGTAAGCCGTCTAATGTATTATGTGAGGCAGGAGGAGCGACCTGGGTAGGGGCGACCTAGGGAAACCTAGCGTAGGCCGCCCAGTGTGGAGCAACTGTCCGACAGGAGGAGCGACCTGGGTAGGGGCGACCTAGGGAGACCTAGCGTAGGCCACCCAGTGTGTAGCAACTGTCATTGTCATTAGCGGACGAGGGTCACCTGGACGAGACACATGGCGTAAGCCAGAGTGCCAGGAAAGGCAACCGCAATGGAAAAAAGGACGATCGTCAGATAGAGGGGCGACCTGGTGAATAATAAAACTGAAGATAAACCCTAGTTTTATCCTAGCCAGAGTGGGCCACTATCGTATTTTTATCCGTAAAGGATTTGAGCTCATGTTATGGTGGTGCGAGTAGTAAGTTAGCTATGGGCCCTGATATAAATGAAAAAGAAATGAGAAAGAAATAAGAATGATATGTGTATGTGAGTATTAGAAAGCACTGGCGCGGATGCCTTTGTTAGTTGGCACGTGCATACATGCATATTTCCACTTACTGAGCTTTATAGCTCATTCCACGTTTTATGTGTTGTAGGTACGAACGAGTCGGACGTTGAGACACGTCACGACTAAGGCAGGCTGATGGCGGTGACTCCATGTACTTTTGAGGGCTGGGCGTACATGGATGCGACCTGAGGGGTGTTATCAGTGTGTTTTAAATATTTTAACATATTGGGCTATGGTCTTTTAGATTATAATGTTTGCATAACGGGACGTGTGCGAAATAAATGTGTGCGAGTGTATAATATTAAATTATTAAATCAGTGTTTTTTTTAAATAGGGTCTTCCGCAGCTTATGTTGCGAAAAATCCGCCAAACTAGTTATAGGAAAAGTGGGTCGTGACAGATTCTCACGGTTCCAACCAACAAATCAGCAATAAAATTTCGAGAGATGTTACGGTGTGTGCTAGGCAGTTCAGTCATATAGCAAGTGTGCGGTCCTTCAAATTTTGTAATAGACCAGTAACCTTTTTTGGCTTGAAGGATGCCCTCAGTCTCCAAGGGCAATCAGTCGTGTGATCACATTGAACACTCCAACGTGTACTGCTACTCTCGTTGACGTTATACTCGCGTCTAGCAACCCTGATCGAAAAATCGTCGACGGCACGTTGTAGATGTTTCTTAGTTTGAAAAATCATACCTCGACAAAATGTAGGGTTATCTCTGTCGTAGAACTCCCCGTAACCACCGTAGTCGTCACCAACAGGAGGTGGCATTTGGTACGTTGGAAAAATGGGACGGATTGAAACATCATAGGAGCAGCAGGTTCCAGCGGAGTGGTATCATCTGGGCCATCGTCGTCGTTGTTCTCGTCGTCGTCGTTGGGATCGGGTAACTCGGCCAGTGGATCCTCATCGTCTGCTTCCGAATCACTAACATCAACGTCTTCCTCGGGTTCAGGCACGAATGCTGGCACGGGTTCTGACACGGATTCTGGCATATCGAATGGAACACCAAGCGCCGGCATCTCCAGAGAAACATTGCTGAACTGCCGTAACTGAGGCAATGTCGGGAAAATCCGGACATGTATAACTGGAAGAACCAACTTCAAACGCAGGAAACTCGCATCGCTCCTCAAAATTGCGATGAGGCGCTTCGTTCAAATCAAAGTTTGAATTTTCAACCGCCTCAACAAAAACTTCAAGACAATCGGTCTCCGAATCGGGATGTATGAAAAATTATAAGTCGTTGTCGTTGGAGATTTGGAGTAGCTGATGAAAGTGGCGGGAATGTTGAAAGTATTCATTTTTCCCGTAGACAACGAACGAACAACGACTGCTATTAGCACCCGTAACTTCGAACAACAACGATATAAACTCGGAAAAATTGGTATTGCGACGTGCAATAGGACGAATACTATATTTGACGGTGGAATCAGATGATTGAATTATTTCACCGCCGAAATAAACTATAACTTGTACACGACTCGACACCATTGTGTAAATTGTATATGTTAGAATGATATGGAAATATGAGAGGAGGGGGGGTGGTATTTATAGAGACATAACTCGTCACCCCAAATGACGAAATAAGGAATTATTTCCCACTAACATAATTCGTCATCTGGGATGACGAATTATTATAATTATTCCCGACCAACCTGCATGCGCAGGCAGCGTGTCGAAAATAATTGAAGTAATTCGACTTCCCAGATGACGAATTACGTAACTCGTCATCCCAGTCGACGAGTTAAGGAAAAGCACTGTGCACAAGTCAACTTGACCAGCGCCACGTCGCCACGTCGGGTCAGTGGGCCAGCTAGATAGTAAATCTTATTCCTGGATGACGAGTTACGTAACTCGTCATCCTAGATGACGAAATTCTCTATTTAATTAATACTTTAAATTTCTGGTTTATTTTGTTAATGGTTATTTTTTTTAGTTTATTTAATTAAAAATACCGTATCTACACTCAATCTATTATTGTGCTACATAATGTGAGGATGTGACTATCCTCGAATCAGTAGTCAAGTCATACTATCCTTTGAAAGATCGCTAAAGATACGGAATTGAGACCTCTTGTTTAAAAATGGGGAATTTTGCAATCAGTCCCTAGTCAGTAAGTTTCTAAAGTGTTCAGTACCTGTCAGAAGCCACATTAGTTTTAAGGACCAACTGTTTCGAAAATGGCAGAGTTAAAGAGTAAAAATATGTATTGACGTAAATGCCCTTCCTAACACACTAAACTAATAGTTATTTTCCGGCGACTTTCTGTTATGCAGTTAGATTATATTGTTATAAACGTCTAGTAAATTGTTATTTTTTGTCCCTCATCTGTTACTACGATGAAGAAAATTGTTATCGACAGAGAATATTTATTTTATGAATGTCGTTTTTACACTGAATCGAGGTCCTAAATTTCGAATGCCCATTAACCAATCTCTATCGGCGTGTAAGGTAGAATGTATTGTGGTATTGACGAAGCAAGATGCAAGATTTGAATGAATTTTTGTCTTTCAATTTGGGGTTCTAATCTGCGAAAATTAAGACAAAATCAAAGCCTTTTTTTGGCAATGATTACATCTAATATGTATAAATTCGAAGTACCCATAGTATGGGCAGCTCGGTGCGGCGCATTGTTTGCTCGTTCGTCCGGCGTTCATCTTTTAATTTCACGAAAATACGGTCGACCCTAATAATTTGGGTATATTTCGACTTTGTCAAAACTGTTACTCGGAGTATGAAATCAGTTACTTGCAGTATCAAAGCAGTTACTAGCAGTATCAAACCGTTATTAAACTATAAATAGTTGTTACCATGTGTAGGGTTCTAATTTGCGAAAATAAGATGAAATCAAAGCCGTTTTTGGCAACGATTACATCTAATACGTTTAAATTCAAAGTACACATAGTATGGACAGCTCGGTGCGGCACCTTGTTTGGTCGTTCGTTCGATGTTCATCTTTTAATTTCGCGAAAATACGATCGACCCCAATAATTTGGGTATTTTTTTACTGTGTTCAAAGTGTTACTCGCAGTGTCAAATCTGTTACCCGTTGTGCAAAAATTGTTACTAGTTCTGTCGAGACCGTTATTAAACTTAACTTAATTGTTACCATGTGTAGTGTTCTAATTTGCAAAAATAAGATGAAATCAAAGCCGTTTTTGGCAACGATTACATCTAATATGTATCAATTCTAAGTACCCATAGTATCGGAAGCTCGGTGCGGCACATTGCTAGCTCGTTCGTCCGACGTTTACCTTTTAATTTCGCAAAAATACGGTCGATCCCAATAATTTGGGTATATTTATACTGTGTCCAAACTTTACTCAGGGTATCAAATCTGTTACTATGAGTATCAATATCGTTACTGGTTGTATCAAAACTGTTATTAAGCTGAAAGCATATGTTACCATATATGCAATCTGTTACTCGGATTATGCAATCTGTTACTTGGAGTATCAAAACCGTTATTAAACTGTAAATAATTGTTACCATGTGTAGGGTTTAATTTACGAAAATAAGATGAAATCAAATTCGTTTTTGGCAACGATTACGTCTAATAAGTACAGATTCAAAGTACCCGTAGTATGGGAAGCTCGGTGCGGCACCTTGTTTGGTCGTTCGTCCGATGTTCATCATTTAATTCGCGAAAATACGATCGACCCTATAAAGTTGGGTGTATTTTTTTTCGTTTTGGCCGATTTGTAAAGTTCTGGGGATCTGTTACTAGTATATGCACTTCTGTTACTATGTTGACTAAATTTGTTACTAAAATTTCGGTGAAATTTTGGCCGAGAAAACTAGAATGAGATGAATTTTGGGCGGGAGACTAAATAAAGTCAAACGTAGATTATCTGTTACCTGATATATGTAAAACTGTTACTAGTTATATGTTTATATGTTACCAGAATTATTATAGTTTGTGAATTAGGGTTTTTGATTAAATCATTACCTAAACTTATATATTTTTAGGTAAAACTTCGTAAAATGACATATTTTAGTGAACATAGCGTGTTTGAAGTATAAAATTTAAAAATCATAAAGTAAACTAATTGCATATTAAATTGTTATTTTGACTATGTATTCTGTTACTCGTGTTGTGTTTGCTTGTTACCGACATATCAATTTCTGTTATCTTCTCCTCTTTAATTGTTGCTGATCGTTCTTAAACTGTTATTGCATGAAATCAGAAAATAATATAGGGTTTGTGATTAAGATTAATTGAAGATGTCATTAATTTTATCAAGTCATTTATGTTAGGTCGACATCTGAATTATAATAAACGTCTAATAGTTCATTTCCGCAACGTTTTGTGTAAGTAGGATCAAGTTGGTAGAAGCATGATCATCCTTTCAAGAAGAGTACTACTTGCTTTCCATACTATATACTCCAACTTCTTCAATTCCAACATAATCTCCACGAAAATCACAACCTAAACTAATATATTTTTATCTAAAACTTCGTAAATTGATATATTTTAGTAAATGTAGCGTGATTGAAGTATAAAATTTAAAAATCATAAGGTAAACTAATTACATATTAAATTGTTATTTTGACTATGTATTCGGTTACTCGTGTTGTGTTTGCTTGTTACCGACATATCAATTTCTGTCATCTTCTCCTCTTCAAATTGTTGCTGATCACTGATAAACTGTTACTGCATGAAATCTGTAAACAACATAGGGTTTGTGATTAAGATTAATTGAAGATGTCATTAATTTTGTCGAGTCATTTATGTTAGGTCGACCATCTGGATTGTAATAAATATCTAATAGTTCATTTCCACAATGTATAATCAATTTGGTAGAAGCATGATCATCCTTTCAAGAAGAGTGCTACTTGTTTTCCAACTATATACTTCACATTCTTCAATTCCAACGAAATCACAACCTAAACTTATATGTGTTTATCTAAAACTTCGTAAATTGATATATTTTAGTGAATGTAGCGTGTTTGAAGTATTAAATTTGAAAATCATAAAGTAAACTAATTACATATTAAATTGTTATTGTTATTACGTATTCTGTTACTCGTGTTGTGTTACCTTGTTACCTACATATCATTTTCTGTTTTTTTTCTCCTCATTAATTGTTTCTGATCAGTGTTAAGTTGTTACTGCTGGAAATTAGTAAATAACATAGGACTTTACCAGAATCCTGCGTACATTGTTACCCAGAATGCATAAATTGTTACCCAGAATGCAGAAATCCGTTACCCGGAATGCATAAAGTGTTACACAGAATGCATAAATAAACTTAACGAGCGTTTTATTAGGAAAAGCTTCAATCATGGGCCGCGTCAAGTTTCTTCGCGATTAACATCAATATTTTCATCGAATATTAAGACACACGACCAATTTCACCTTATTCGGTCACCAAAGTCCAGATTCTCCCTTATTTCAACGAGATTTTCGAATTACTTTTAATACATTATTCCATTATAAACTTCAAAAATTTTCATTGATTATTGACACCCATGAGAAATTATCATCGATTTAACCTTATTTGGTCATTAACGTCGAGATTGAGTCGGCTTTTAGATCGTAAATTTTGGTCTTTGTTGAACGTGGTTTGTGCATACATCGTTTGGAAGAGACGAATGCATACTGTTACCCAGAATGCATAAATTGTTACCCATTATGCATGAACTGTTACCCAGAATGCATAAAGTCGTTACCCGGAATGCATAAATTGTTACCCAGAATGCATAAATTGTTACTTAACGAGCGTTTTATTAGCAAAAGCTTCAATCACGGGCCGCGTCAAATTTCTTCGCGATTAACATCAATATTTTCATCGAATATTAAGACCCACGACCAATTTCACCTTATTCGGTCACTAAAGTCCAGATTTTCCCTTGTTTCAACGAGATTTTCGAATTACTTTTAATACATTATTCCATTATAAACTTCAAAAATTTTCATTGATTATTGACCCCCATGAGAAATTATCATCGATTTAGCCTTATTCGGTCATTAACGTCGAGATTGAGCCGGCTTTTAGATCGTAAATTTTGGTCTTCCTTTAACGTGATTTGTGCATTCATCGTTTGGAAGAGACGATGGCACATGGGTGTAAATTCGGCAAATGTGAAGGTTAAAAATGTCATTTACAATGTGATTGGTCCTTAAAACTAACATTTTCAGTAAATAGGTCATTGAGCCTCCATGAAACTATTAAAGGGCCTGAAACATATTGAAAATATGATAATGGGGACTGAATCGAAATTTACCCTTTAAAAATTCATAAGCTTACCCACTAGTTATCCTTTCAAATATGTATACTAGTTTTTTGCCCGTTCATTTCGCGGGTGTAAGATATGTGTAATTAATATAACATTCTTGTATAATAATAATAATATAAGTTAAATGGTCGTGAAAATAAAGTATTTTCTACTTTGTTAGTGGGCAGTTTTCCACTATTATTTTTTATTTTTATTTGTTTAATATAATGAAAATTGACACGTGTCGCAAACAGAAGCTAAATTACATTTTTATAGGAATTTTATGGTGCTCGTCTTATATGAGCACCTTATGTGGGCACATGTTGATGTGACGCCGATTCGTGCCATTTCAACATTCCACATCGACATCTAAGATTCGCGTCAATATGCCACGTCAGCATCAGAAATGTCGATTAATGACACCTAGAAGGTGTTAATTAACACGAAATAACCTTATATGTCAATGTGAGATGTTGAAATGGCACGAATCAGTGCCACATCAACAGGTGCCCACATAAGATGCTCATATAAGGTGAGCACCGAAAAATTCATCGTATATATAAATATTATATTACATTTGATAGAAAATAAATATGGACAATGCCAATTGGACCAAATGGTGGAGCCCATTGATTAATTTGGGGTGGGTGGCCATGAAACTTTTTTTTTCGTCGTTAAGCATAGGTGCTTATCCAATTTTGATCCGTTGTACATTTTTTCATTTCTGTCTTTATATTTGTGCAATAATAATAATAATTAGTAATCTAGCAGGTTCCATGCATATATCACTATCTAAAAAGTATTAAATAAATTTTTGAATGATTTAAATAATGCAATTTTAAAGTATTAATTTTTTTTGAATGATTTAAATAATGACAAATTGTAATTAAAATGATTTGTGGTGCCATGTTTAATATAATAGTTAAATTAATATATAACTTTTAATTTTATTCATTAAATGGCAAAATAGTACTTAAAATGAAATTGATATACCAAATAGCAATTACTACATATGGTGCTCTCCCTTAACAAATTAGATAGATATAATAATAATAATAGTAATAATTAATAATAATATAATAATAATAATGACAATAATAATTTCTATTTTATTGAGGCTTAAAACCTCATAAAAACTGTCGTGGTATGTCAGTTTTAATTGTATAGGATAATGAAAATTAAAATTATCTATTTTTAGTATATTCTTTCATTTCCACTAAGGTAATTAAAATATAAATAAATAATAAAAAACACTACCCACTACATGAGTTGAGTAAACTACTTTTTCCTTCACAATTAATTATATTAGTTGCACACACATATAGAGTGTGCAAAAGTTAATAGTAATGATAATTGCTATTACCAAGGGGGTTTTTTCTTAATCTTTCCAAGTATTAGAGGCATCCATGATCCAACGGATGTAACCTTCAAAATTCAATTAAGTCCATTTAAAGCCGGCGATATTAACATTTTGACAAATTAATCCACAATTTTCTGCATATTCCGTCTAAGTCCACACAAGAAAGGGTTTTTACTTTCTTTGGACACTATGGTTCATGAAAGAGCTGTTTGAACAGTTCAACAACGTACTGAACTATCTGCTCTAATGCCTCAGACTGAGATCACTTCTTTGTCTCCCAACCTACAACATAACCATCAATCTCCTATTTACCACATAGTATAATCGCACAACACGTTGCTTCAACTATATCATATGTCATATGTCAATAGAAACAGCACATCAAAACCAAACAGCATCAGTTAGAAAAAAAAAAAGAAAAAGAAGCATCAGTATATATAGTACATAGTACAAAAAAATAAGCAATTAAAGAGCAGCAGACAACTGTTCTTTTTTTCGGGTTAGGAAAAGGAGTTTACACACATCTTCATCAAAGGTACTATGGAGGAGTACTCTTGCAGTTGTACCCAAGACATCACTAGCCTTTTTTTTTGCAGTGAAGAGCCAAGAATTGGACCACACTACGCATGTGGGGTGGTTGGAACTTACATAAATAGGCTGGTCCTAAAATTGGATCATTAATCATAAGCTAACGTTACTTTTTCTCCTTTTCTTCCTTTGGAGGGAAGGACCTAACAGTTGAGCAATCAAGACAAAAGGAGAAAAACCTCAAGCCAAAGAAATGGATGATATGACTCTTACCTTCAAAGGCCCAACTTTTTGTACAAAATTGTGGGGTGGTATTTGCTTTAACTTGGGCCATCTATACGAAGTGCTCCGTGGGATATTCGTTCTCATACCCGTTACAGTCGTAGTATGGCATTTCTCCTTTCTTGATATCTCTGCTAGCAATCAAGAGAACATGGCGGTTGCCTCTGACGTCGAACCTCACGCATTTAACGTTTTGCTTCTTCTTCCCGCCCCTGAATTGTGATGAGATATTTACGCCATTGAGTAAATGATAATGATCTTTATGGCAAGCGAGAGATAGAGGGCATCCATCGACTACTAACGGTCTATGGTTGTTTATGCCATTGACAAAGCGAGCTATGTTGCTGCTACTTTTATCAGGGCATATATCAGAGGTGGCCATTCTCCTCTTTCCATCATAATTTGGCAGAGTTCTAATGTTTCCACACGTTGTCTTTTGGCAGAACCTATATCATTCCATTTCCAACCAAGGAACGTAAGCATAAATAATCGATCATTATCTATTAACGGAGACAAATCTTTAACTATGGAACTATCGATATCAATTGTAATTACTAATATATATACCTGCATTCCATCTTTTTCGACAACCCTGGAATATACGTCAGCTTGTTGCTAAACTCTGTACAAGTTGCTGTTAAGGCTGCAGCCAAAGACGCCATTTTTTCGAATCTTCTGTTACGATCCTCGCTGGGAACGAAAGGTAGCAGTTTTCTACTCTTCATTGGCATCGCAAGAACGCTACTTGGCCTCATTTGCTTCCTAACATCTGTATGGGCTTACAGACAAACAAAGAAACAAAGTCTCCTCATCGCGACGGAAAGTACCATAAAAATTTCCAAAACTACTTTGTATATACCAGGATTGAACTTGTGGGCTGATTGAGAGCTTCCTCGGATGTGAAGAAAGTCAAATGATTTTGTTTGTACAAGAGGGAAACCTGCAAGTAAATCGATACATTAATTGAATGTAGAGCTATAAATCAATACAGTCTCCTCATCGCAAGCATGCGTCGCGGATGCGGACGTCGATGCGGACACGAGCGATACGGATACGTTGCATTATCGCGAAGCGGTCGCGGGCGATACGCAGTTTTTGTAAAAAAATACCTATAAGTAATCATAGATGTCAAATATGTTTTCATAGCTAATATTTAAGAAATATAAGATTCACCTTGTAATATTTAATTTAAAAACATATATTTTGATTTTAATGTAGATATTTTGTATTTAATATCAATTAAAATTGTGTTGGGCTATATAATCTCTAATAAATAATTCTTACAATTAAATACTATACCCAATAAAAGACACCGTCACACCCTCTTCATGGAATTAAATGTTTGTAGAAAACGTTGGAATATATGTAATATAGTCTTATCATGTATTTTTTACTTTTCAAATATTATTTGCTATAATTGTAGACAAACTTAAATAATGTATAATTTTTTTTAACAAAAATTGCGTATCGCCCGCGACCGCGTCGCGATAATGCAAAGCATCCGTATCGCTCGTGTCCGCATTAATGTCCGCATCTGCGACGGCGAACCATGAGACAAAACATGTAAAACCCACTATCGCAACCATCGCAGAGCAACAGCTCGGATGGTCGACGACCCGACCCGCATCTCCCGCAGCATACGTCGCCGTATTCGTCTTTTGAATCTCAGACAGATTTGGATCTTTTCGCCGTGGGTCCTCCGACGGACTTGGGACCCGGATCTTGGTTCTTTTCCGATTAAGAGCAACCATTTCGCCGCCGCGTCACTCAAGGAAATCGACGAGTAGAATGTGGTGGAAAGAGACGAAGGGCTTTTACATATTGCCCGGGAAATTGATGGGTTTCGTGCGAACTAAGAGGAATGTCATTTTAGTGCCGTGGGGTTTAAGTTAACTTATTATTCTCCGTTATGGAGCTTTAAAACAAAAAAAAAAATAGTTTGTACGAGCACGACGATGAATTTTTATGTCGTTAATATTTTTATGGATATTGCTTTGTAAAACCAGTGTTTCACGCGTTAAACCGCAAAAAATTATCGTTTGTCCTGAATGGTGCAATTATTTTGAGTAAAAGAGCAAATAGCATAAGTAATAGCGTAAATAACGTGCTAAATTGCTCATATAGAGTGTCATGTTATTTTTTTTCTTCATATGATCTAATCTATCACCACATTTAATTGACTATACCACACACTGCGAGGGTAAAACTAATGTTCAGGGAGAAGTGAAGATTTATCAAATTCACTCATAAAGATAGGCAAAATAACTGAACACATGACTAATAATGTCAAATATAATTTAACGACACCGGTTATTTTTGCATATGGAATCTACAGCTTATGTATTTGAGTTATTTGTGACAATTAAAGTCTAAATGTTATTTTCTAGACTAATGTTTATCTCGTATGATTAAAGACTACTTCAAATTGATTGTTTGCTTGTGATCATTATATTATGTCTTTTGTATTAAGAGCGATCTGCCCGAAAAGTTAATGCGATACGCTACGTTTTTTACGCTACGCACTATCGACACTAAAACGCTTCACATCATGCAATGCGCTTTTTAAAATACTGGTAAAAACTGACAAAATTATCATTAACTTGATTTATTTATGATATATGACAGAAAGTACACACCTTGAGACTATTATTTACAACAATTTTAAATGAAGGCAATTTTTCTGAAGAACAGAATCAGTGAGATGAAGAAATCCGTAGTGGTAGGAAAACAAAGCACCACAACCACAAACTCAGATTGTGAGACTCATAAAATATCTACCAATCTTTCCATCATTGGCCCGCTCGTATTTTGTCTGCTTTGTCTTCTTTTTTTTCATTATTTTTTCCAACGTCAGCTAAAATACTAAAGGAAAAATAAAGAAGACAAGCAATCCTACTCTCTAAGCAGATAACAGAATCAAGAACGCTCACTGTAACTCAAAACCCACTCATAAAAAAGTGATTCTGTGTGTAATCAAGATTAAAGAGGTTTAGACTTACCTCACATGGCTTCAATGGCTTGGATCAGCTCAAACTCTCCATCGTCTTACCTTATGCATCGCTGTAAGCTCCACCACTCAAACAACACAGCCCTAGCCTACAGCTTTTTGAATCCAAGAAAAAGCTCGACCATTTACAGAGGCCTGAGAATCAAGAACACGGCAACTAAACCAGCAAAATCACCAGGTATATGTAATCATCTGCTCATTCATTCATTCATTCACTCGCATGTGTAATAAGGCGGCAATTTAGTGCGTACGCATCTTGAATTTCATGGATGATCAGCTGAGGAAGATTGGAAGATCAAAAGGCAAGTCTTGCTGGAGAAGAAGGTGAGGAGCGTGGAGGCAAAGGAGGCGCTGCGCCTTGTGAAGGAGAACAACTTCGTCATCCTCGACGTTCGGCCTGAGGCTGACTTCAAAGAGGTAGTAAACAGAGTTGGGTTTTCATAAAAAAGCAATCTTTAGTCGTCTCTCTATTGAAAGAAAAGGCGGAATTGTAGGCCCACCCAGAGGGTGCTATCAATGTCCAAGTGTATAGGCTTATAAAGGAATGGACGGCGTGGGACATTGCGAGGAGAGCTGCCTTCGCCTTCTTCGGCATCTTTCAAGGAACAGAGGAGAACCCTGAATTCTTGCAGAGTAATCTAATCTGTCTTCTTCTTGCATGCCTGTTTACTGCAAGCAAAACATATATACATTGGGATACAGCTGAAAATGAATGTATGTATGTATATATAAACAGGTGTAGAGGCACAAATACCAAAAGATGCAAAGGTAATTGTGGCCTGTACTGCTGGTGGAACCATGAGGCCAACGCAAAATCTCCCGGAAGGCCAACAGTCAAGGTGAGGTTATGTTGTCTCTCTCTCTCTCTCTCTCTCTCTCTCTCTCTCTCTCTCTCTCTGAGACTAGATGTTATTGCAGGTCGTTGATAGCAGCATACCTGCTTGTCCTCAATGGGTACAAAAATGTCTTTCATTTGGAAGGAGGGCTTTACAACTGGTTCAAACAAGGCCTACCTACTGCATTTGAAGAACGGAGTGGTCCTTGATTTTGGAGAGATTCTTACAAACACCGATGTATATGGGAAAACAATCCGTTTTCTGAATACATTCGTCGTTATAACTAATCATAGAACAGAAGGACCACGATCCAACAAGATCGATCCCCTGCTTGAACACACCGCAAGTATCCATTTGTAAGAAAGCACCATAAGTAGAAATGATGGCGACGATCAAACAGATCAATTGACATTAACTGGGAAGCTTCATTTCGATGTTATTTGATTTCCGAGCCCAGAAAAAAATATAAGATGTCTGCTTGGTTTTTCAGAGTCACAGAGTTCTTGATTTAAAATTCCACTAGAATGCATAGAACAAACAAAGATGAGAAGGGCCAAGGCCAAATATACCCAAAACATGGTAAAAAAACAGACATCATCTTATTCTTCCAGGGCAACAACAGCAAGTTTATTATTTGCCAACGTACATTTACTAATCTAAGAGCACATACTTATTCCAGTTTCGAAGCAGCATCCTTGTCCAAGAACCAAGTAAGCTCGTTTTCAGCCGAAACTTCCATACAAGGCAATTGTTCCACAGAAGCATTCACACCACTCCCTAATGCTTTCCCAACCGTATCAGCCAGCTCAGCTCCAGTGATCACCATTACAATCTCCGAAGCAGAGTTGATCACCGGGAAAGTGAAGGTGATCCTAGGTGGAGGTGGCTTCGGCGAGTCTGTAATAAAGGTGACCCAGCGTTTCTTTTCGTAGCGTTGCTGGCGATTTGGGAAAAGGGAAGCAACGTGCCCGTCGGGCCCCATTCCCAGAAGCATGAGGTCGAATTTAGGGAACTTGGTGGCATCTGAAACTGGCAATATTTTGTTTTGGACTAAGCTTTTGATGCATTCTTCGTAGTCCTCAGCTGCTTCTTCGGGGGATTTTTCGCTTATTGCGTAAATGTTGGAAGAAGGTATAGGTACCTGTAATAGAGGAAGAGAAGTGAAGCAGGTGATTCAAGAATTGTCAAGAATAAGAACTGAAACCTCTGAAAAGTCAAACATTAGTGGTATCAAATTTGATATTTCTAGATTTCTTTCCACCTTCGAAAGAAACCCACGCATTGCAAGCAAGTAGTTGCTGTCCTCGTGGTCTAAAGGTACGCATCGTTCGTCGACCCAAAAGATTAGCCATTTCGACCAATCTATGGAATCCTTGTAGGGTGGCTCGACTAGCTTCCTACAAAATCAAGACAATTAATTCAACAGAAGCATTACAACATAAGAAAGAAACACGTATTGGTTGGTTCAAATGGACAGAAATCCCTCAGTTTGGTTCATCTGCTATAGACATTTTAAGCACACACTCATTCAATTTCTCAAAAGAATCGCCAGAACAGCTCGCAAAACATCGTTACCCACTAAAATCGAACAAAACCCCACACAAACAAACCCCTAAAATAGCCAGAAAACGAAGGGCATTCTATCAAACAGTTGGCGTCCACGACGACATCTCACCTCATGGTATCAATCAAGGTACCGCCGGACAGAACGACGGAGAAAGAGCCCTTCTGTTTGACGTATTTCTCCGATAGGTCGGCGACGTACTTTGCGAGAGCCTCGGCGACATCTTCCTCGGAATCGAATTTCCGTACTTTGGTCATGGTTTCTTGTTTAGCGCCTGAAAAAGCCCTCGAAGCTACGTAGCTGATGAGCTTACTCAATATGATTGCTACGATTGTACTGCCAAATACTAACACGTAGACATTGTTTTTCAGCGTCACCATTTTCTTTTTTTTTTCACAGTGGACTGTTAAAATTCCCAATTTGTAATAAAATAATATATGTCATGGCCTTTATTCATACAGGATTGCTATTCACCGCCCCCTAAAGGGCTGCAAAAAGACGATTTTGCCCTTTTGAATATAAATTAATTAAAAAAAAAACTATAATAAACAATAAAAATTTCTATTTAAAGCCCTTTTCCAAACAACACTTTCCAAACCATACATCCAAATCAGACTCAAACAAAAAAAAAAACTTCAAATCGCAATGGATCGACGAAAGGGGAAAGGGACAGGGCAAATGAAAGGGTCTATTCGCACGACTGGTAAGCAAATTCTTGTAAAATTCGTTCGTACGTAGATGAATTATCGAACACGGGCAGGAACGGCTTGAAAAATTTTTCGGCCCGGACTGTAACAACCGAAAATACTGTTCGGCCGTGACAGTTACGGCCGAGATCCTAATTCGGCCTGAACTGCCATTTCGGCCGCCTCTCCATTTGGCTGAAAAAACTGTTCGGTCGTGCTAATTTTTTTTTTTGCAGACGAGGAGTGGGAAATCCACATCCCGGAGGATGTTATCGGCGACGGGGTAAACTACAGTGAGCATTTTCGCGTAGGAGGACGATTTTCGACCGACGTGGAAGCCATTAACTGGGCGAAAGGCATCGCTATTGCTCTTGGTTTCGAGGTGATTATTTCGTCGCATAAGAAATGCGGTACGAAAAAACTGATTAGATGTTCTCGCGGAGAATGTTATAGATGCAACGAGGATGATTTGGAGAGGGTTTCGAAGTCGAACAAGTGCAGGTGTCCGTTTGTAGTTATAGCTCAGGAGGATCCAATGACTAGGGAATAGTACATTCGTACGGGCCCACCTGAGAAATTCGTGCACAATCACCACCTGATTCAGTATCCCGAGGGACACCGCCAGACGAGTGGGTTAAGTAGCCAGGCAAAGAAGATCGTAGAGGAAATGACTGCTGCGCAATCGAAACCAGCTCATATCCTCTCATCGATGAGGGCTCGACACGCAGAAGATAACGCGACGATCAGACATGTATATAATTACAGAGATCGTCTGAATAAGGACTATTCTGAGGGCCGAGACGTGGTAAGCCAGTTGATGCACCGGGCGACCCAGGCCGGATATTATGTTCAAGCCCTGGGAGACGACGAGACGAATGCGCACACCCAGACTCACTCGGGACGTATCCGTACTTCATTGGCATTGACTCTACGTACAAGACCAATAGGTACAAGATGCCTCTAGTTGAGATTATAAGGATGACTCCCTGTAATCACAACTTCCTGTGTGGGTTTGCCGTTGTGGAGGACGAGACGGAGAGAATTTATTGGTGGGTGTTGAATTCTCTTCGGAATATTCTAGGTCCAGGTGTCGAACCTTCGGCGATCGTGACTGATCGTGAGTTGGGCCTTCTTCGACCCGTACAGATGGTATTTCTGAATTCTCACCATCTGTTGAGCACGTGGCATATCTATAAAGACGTGGAGAACAGAGTTTATTGGCTGACGGAGAATAACAAAAAGACCGCAGTCCACTTCACCCATAAGGCCTGGAAAGCAGTCATGGAAGCTCCGGCGATAGACGCATACGAGGAGGCATTGACTGACATGTCTCTGCGTTGGGTAGCCGACTCGAAGATCGTCCAGTACGTTGAGCAGACATGGTTGGTGCATAAGGAGAAGTTCGTCAAAGCTTGGACGAACCAGGTGCTTCATTTCGGGAACACCACTACATGTCGTGTGGAGAGTGCTCACAGCGAGCTGAAGCAATGGCTGAACTCGGCCACTGGGTCTCTTGACACCGTATGGGTGAAGGTGCACGAGCAGATTCAGAATCAACTGAGTCACATCAGAAAGGTAAATTAATTATTATTACGTGTCAAACGAAATCGTTATCTAATAATTTAAATAATTGTCGTCAATATAAATATAAATTGTTAAGATACCTCGCTCGCAGTCATGACATCTATCTGACGGCGGATCTCAATCAAACGGTGGAGCGTCCTCTCGTGCTGTGATACAGATCACATGCGTGATCGTGCCTGATCAGGCTCCACATGATGGGGGAGACGGTGTGGGCGAAAGCATGGGAAGTACTCGTAGATCCACGCCTGGAGTAACGAGAGGCACCCAGCAACACCCCTCGAATCCGCCCGGCTTGCGAGTCCAAGCTGGCGATAAAGGTAAGCAAGAGCGGCCGAACCCCACGAGTACTGGCTGACAGAGGCCAACGAGTGATAGAACTCGTGCATGATGTCGGGCTTCACACGGGTCCCGCTCTTGTCGACGAACAGCGTCGATCCCAAGAGAATCCACAACCAAGCGATGGCCTGGAACCCCGCTGGCCGACCCCCCGCATCCTCTGCATCACGTCTTTCGACGCAACCCCCCGCCTCTCCAAGAATCCCTGAGCGCGTCTGCGGAGTTGCCCATAATCTCCCTCGCCGCGATCTGCCCCTCGGCGACGTCTGGGGTGCTCGATACCGTCGCTCCGTCGATCGGGATACCCAGGATGTGCTCGACGTCGTGGAGCATGATCGTCATCTCCCCGAATGGCATGTGGAAGGTGTTCGTGTCGGGATGCCAGCGCTCCACAAAAGCGCACAGTAGAGGCTGGTCCAAGTGACCCACCATGGCATCTGTGAGGTGCCCAAGCCCCGTGCCATCGATCTGGCTCTACGTCTTCGGCGAGAATTGGGAGTACCAATTTTTAAGCTTCCCAAGCACTAACGCCCGCTGCTCGCACTTCAGCAGGGGCCTCTCCTCCTCACCCATCCAGATGCGGGGCGCGATGTGCCCCAGATAACTAGGGATCACCTCGTCATCATATGGACCACCGGGCTGCGGCCCCTGCACCCTCCAGGAATCGTCATCTACGACCCTGGAGCGCTTGCTCCCTATTTCATTTTCCACGAATAACGCAAAATAAATTTAATTTCTTTTACGTATATTAAGACACGACATCGCATGTCAGTTTATAGAGGTGAAGGGAATTACCTGAGGAGGCCGGTGGCACATCGTCGTCGGATGACTGAAACTCCATCATCCGCCACACCATCATCCGCATGCGGATCGTAATCCGCATATACGGACTGAGAAGCAGCCGCTCGCTGCCGCCTCTCCTCCTCCCGTTCTCTACGAACGGATGCGTCAACGCCGCGCGTCCTCGTGTGACGCTCTCCAGATCCCTCCAACGGGGCGATCTACTGCTCCCTCCGAGTAGGGACTTCCCACCCCTGGTCTGCAATTAAAAATTTATTTAAAAAAAATATTTCGACGGCCGATCAGTATTTTTGGCCGCCTGGAGAGACGGTCGAAACATTCTTGGCTGATCGAAACATGATTTCGGCCGGCCAAGGCACGACCGAAACATTATTTCGGTCGGCCACATCACGACCGAAATTATGTTTCGGTCGTGACTTGGCCGGCCCAAAATAATGTTTCGGTCGTGCCGAAATCCGTAAATCTCATTCGATCGGCCTTTTTTCGAACTATTCCGATCCGTGTTCGGTAATCCATCTACGTACGATTGATTTTTACGTTAGTTTGCTTACCAATCGTGAAAATAGGACCTTTCCCTTTCCTTGTCCCTGTTGGCGATCCATTGCGATTTCATTATTTTTTTGTGTTTTTGTCTGATTTGGATGTATGATTTGGAAAGTGTTGTCTGGAACAGGGCTTTAAATAGAAATTTTTATTGTTTATTATAGTTTTTTTTAAATTAATTTAAATATCATAAGAGCAAAATCGTCTTTTTCTATCCCTTTAGGGGGCGGTAACAAGTAAAAGAGGGGGAGGGGGGTGCGGTAAATAGTAACTCCCTTATTCATATTTAATCAAAATCTAACATCGAATATTGCTCTTTGTTGGGCAAGCACGCAAGTAATATCCCCCGCGTCAATTAAAATTTGATGATGTACTTTCATTGTCTTTTTATTTTAGAGATATTACATATAAATACAGTGGCGGACCTTTTTTTTAAGGACTGGGGGGTCAAATAGTTCGGGCCTCAATCCTATAAAGCCCAAGTAACAAAAAATTAAGAGAAAATGACGAAGTGGAGATTTGAATCTTGGTTGTTTCTAAAAGCTTTATCAAAAAAGTCAATTACCGCTAAACCAAACATAATTTTCAATACAATTTGCACATATAATATATAAGAGTTTCGATCGGGCCAACTGACCCCAGAGCTTTTGGAAAAAAAAAAAACTGACCCCAGAGCTTAACGTGGGTCCGCCTCTGTAATAAATAATTTAATTGATTTTACTTCATATTTCGTAAGGACTTGTCTTTCCTATAACTATCACAATTTGACATGTGACATTAATTTAAGTGTTGCGTTGTTTAAACAAAGATAGGGTAAGTGTCATGTTTTCATTGAAAATTAGGTAAAACCCAAGTGGGTAGGAAAGTGACGCCCATTTCATAATGCTCTTTTTTAGTATAAAGCTTTAAAGAAAAGATATAATCACAAATAATTATTTAGTACACGCTCATTGTTTTTATCCTCTTTTTTTCCAGAAACAAATTTCGCTTATCGAATCGAGCATAAGTGATTTGATTGTGACAGCTTCGTAAATAAGATCATCAGTTTGAATTTGTACTTAGGCCATCTCCAACCATTTCCTCTATATATAAGGTTGCTACAGGAAAATTCCTCTATATATACAGTTTAAACAGTAACGATAACTCTAACAATCTCCTCTATATTTTCCTCTAAACTAATATTCCATTTATTTTCTATTTATTTTACGTTCCAATAGTAATTATGAATTAAATTTTAATCATTTCTTATCTCATTATAATCTATGATCCGAAACTAAGTTACATGATAAAATTCAAGAAAAAATATATGGATATCCAAGTGATATTACTTCCCTAAGTTTTATCTAATTTCCTAATTTTGAAGTATTATATGTATATGGAGCAAATATAAAACTGTTACTGATAATATTTTATTATATAAATAAGTAAAAATTGTGAGACGAATAATTGATATCATAAAAATTACCAATCATAGGAAAGTAAGTGTTTTTTTAAAAAACAATAATTAAAAAAAATTGAACATTTACGATAAAAAAACTGAAAAGCAAATAAAAAATGATTAAATTTCTCTGTCCTAGTCATCATCTTCTTCCCACTTCTCCCGTCTTCTATTCTCCAAAATCATATTTACAGAAATTCAAAAACAAAAGTAAAAAAAAAAATAGATAGAGGGAAAACAGTGTCACGCTAAAGATAGCGTGGCACTGTAGCTACCGCTGTATTTAAGGTGGCGTTTGGCGTGGGGTTGGAGATCCTTCCCCCTCTAATTCCAGCGAAAACGCCAGGTTTGGTGTGGCGTTGGAGATGCCCTGAGGCCCATCATTATCCAGGGGGCCGTGTCGGGTCGGCCCGAGCCCATCGAACATAAAATTTTCAGCTCTAATTGTGACGATCTATTTCAGTATAACTGTGTTGCTTCTTTAATTTTGCAACCTCGTATTTGCCGCAATCTTATTATAACAATGTTTAAAATAGCAGTATATTGTGCGCCACGTGTCGCGTTATAGCCTATTTTTATCAAAACGCGCAAATGATTTTTAATTAGCGTTTCTGTCTTTTTAAATCAGCTTCTAACGGCTGGCATTGAGATAATGAAGAAGACATCCCTAATTTTTATTAAATGGGCTTATTTTTGGTTGGGCCCATAATAAGTTGAAAAAAATTATATATTTTATTTAACTTGGGCCTATTTTATGTTGGGCTAATATATTTAATTTAAAAAAATATTGAAGAAATATAGATTTTACCCGCCTTAGTCGTTTCTGTTGATTGTAATTGGTTAAATCGTTTTTTCCTCTCACACGCTTTTATAAGTTATCACTTGTAATTTTCTTTTCGTTTTGTATATAACAGAAAACACTGTAGCTAACGGATGATTAAGTGAATTGAAAGATAATCTTCTTTTCCCACCAATTACTCTCTCTGTAATCACTTCATTTTTCTTCAATCGGATATCTTTGATCTTCGATTTCTACATGGTATCAGAGCATGATTAATTGATCGGATAACACACTTTTGATTTCAATCGAGAAATTGATTTTTGAGAAGTTTTGATTGCGATGGAAATCAATCGCACTGCAGCTAAAGTCGTTCGCACTATAGCTGAGATAGAAGAAGATTACCAGCTTCATGACTCAGACAATCATGGTATGATGATTGTCTCAACTCCTCTGACTTCAAATAATTTTCTGATTTGGAAGTGCTCTATGATGGATGCACTTGAAGCCAAAATGAAGCTAGGCTTTGTAGACGGAACTTACAGAAAACCTGCGACTAATTCGCCAAACTATAGGAAATGGCGAAAAGTAAATAGCATGGTTACAGGATGGATTAAGAGTTCGATTTCTAAAGAAATTGTAAATAGCTTCATGTTTTACATGATGCTGAAGAATTGTAGAATGAAATTGGAGAGCGGAATGGAACATCAAATCTGTCGTTGATCTTTGAGATCAAGCGTGAGATTGCTCTGCTCAAACAGGGGTCTATGACTGTGGTGGACTACTATAACAAGATGAGAAATCTATGGGATCAATTGGAGCTGAAGGTACAACAAAGTTCAAGATTGATGAACGAGAGATGGAAGACAAATCAATGCAATATTTTATGGGGCTTGGTGATGCTTTTGAGTCTGAACGCAACTAGCTGCTGTTTCTGGATAGATTACCACCAGTAAAAAAGGTGTATGCGATGATTGCAAAGGCTGAGAAAATAAGGAAGTTACAGTCAACAAGAATTTTCCTGGGGATACTGCAGCAATGATGGTGCATAATCAAAACATGGGAAAATTTTATCCTGTCAACAATGCTGGGAGGATAAATTCTAATGGGCGATGCAATGTGAGAACAGACAAAAGCCATTTATTTTGTAACCACCGCAAAAGGAATGGACACACAAAAGAGGAGTGTTTCAAGCTGATAGGCTTTCCAGATTGGCATCCAAATGCGACAAAGAAAAAGGCTCATAATGATGGTGGACAGAGGTGGAGTGATAAACGTATTTTAATACGTTTATTATTGTATTTATTTGGGTTATAATAGAATATTTTGGTCATTCCATGCATTCTTGGCTCTATTTACACCTATTTAAATATTGTAGGAGCTTCGAACGGTTATCGAGCGAAAAGGAACGAAAACGAGGCGAAAAACGAAGCAAAATGGCCAAGTATGAAGCTGTCAGGCCACAGTCACGGCCGTGACTCACCTCGCAAGAGGCCGTGAACCTCGGCAGAACCATAGAAAACGTGCACTGACCCTCGTCACGGCCGTGACTCATCATGCAAGAGATCGTGAATTCAAGTGTCATGGCCGTGAGTCTTGTGAACGTGCCCGTGAAGCTCAGCAGAAACAACAGAATTCAGCATTGGGAGTAGTCACAGCCGTGAATCACCTCTCACGAGGCCATGATCCAAGGCAGTAAGCTCCAGAAAACTATATCCAAGCGTCACGGCCGTGAATCCTCATGCGAGAGGCCGTGACCTGTTGCAGGAAGTCAAGATTTATGGTTTAAGCCGCCGTCACGGCCGTGACTCCTTATGCAAGAGGCCGTGAAGGGTTTAAGAAAGGCGAAAAGTCAGCCTAATTGCATCTGTCACGACCGTGAAGGCCCGTTAAGTGGCCGTGAACGTGCTAAATTTCAGGGTTAAGGCCCAAATTCGAAGCATAAAAGGGGAGTTCTTCTCAGAACTCAACCCTAACCTTGGAGAGCCGAAACCTAAGAGGAAAGAAGAGGAAGAAGGACCCTAGAAGCAACTCCTGATTCGGAGACGATCAAGAGACGATCCAACAACGTAGCCATGCCCATTTGATCGAGGAACGATAGCTCCACCTCAGAAACGCCATACTCACTTCTTAGGGAAGATTTTATGAGTTCTCTATCCTCGTTTCCTTTGAATCTCGTTGTTGTTTTGCCTAATATGAGTAGCTAAATCTCTTATGTGTTTGGAAGTAGATGAACGTTGGGTTATGTCGTAGTTAAGGCGTAGGATAATCGTCAACAAGTGTATTCGACTGTTTATTGTTCTATGATACTGCTTCTTTGCCTCAATATGTCTATGTGTTGATGTAAATGTGTGGTACATCGTTTAGGGCGACAGCTAGATAACGATTAGGCCGTTCGTAGACGTTAGGATTCGAGTATAGGGCGACAGCAAATACTCGAACCTCGCCGTCAGGTAATTGCTAAACTTAAGATTCCCACGAGCGTTTAGGGCGACAGCAAATCCGTGAGTGGGTAGAAAAATTACTGCGATTTAGTAGATAATCACGTAGGAACGATATTCCGTAGCCTTAGCCGACAACACCCAGCGGGATTCGAATCCCGAACACATATTTGTCATCTTAAGTCACTCGTATTATTTCTAGTTGTGCTTCCTTAGTCTTCTATTCCATTAGGTTGCTCTGAACAAATCCCGTCATTTTATCTAGGCTAAATATCGAGTCGATAGGTTAATACTAGTAATCAAGTTTATTCCTCGTGTTCGATACTCGTTTACTCACTTTACTACGCTACAAACGATAGGTCCACTGCCTATCGCACGTCGGTGATAGTAAACACGTATTCATTTTAATTATCACTTGTCACACCTGCACTTTATATCAGTACACCGCGCGTCGATCAAGTTTTTGGCGCCGTTGCCGGGGAATAAATTGATTTTAGGAACGCCGTAGTTCGGTAATTTAGCCACTATTATTTGTTAAATTTTCATTTCAATTATTTGCTTTAAGTGTTCAAGTAAGTTAAGTTAGTATTCGTTCTTTGTTCACTCGTTGGCGTTTCCAAGTAATTGTTATTTGCTCTATTCCTTCGACTTGTCTATCATTCCTTCGCTAATTTTGCTCTCGCTCATTGAAGGTACTATTAAGTGGTGAATGACCCGAAGCCACCCATCGGGTCCCATTGTTGAAGGAGATCCAGATTTCGAGCGAAAGTTACGAAGGCAACTCAGATACAATTCTAAAGGTACGGCTAGTAACTATCAAGAAGCGCTAGTTAGGTACTCACAGGACAACTCTCAGGAGTCGGCAGAGAATTCTCGAACAGAGACGTCCGTAGACAGTCGAGAGAAAGAAGTCGAGATGGCAGACCGCAGAGTACCCGTCCATCATGACCAAGAAAAGGAGCAATTTCTACAAGATCTACTCAAGAGCGCCACGCTAGGCGGTACCGAATCGGCGATTGTTATTCCACCGATCGAAAATAACAATTTTGAACTAAAGCATGCTTGGCTTCAAATGATCTTTCAGACGGCTCAATTTGAGGGGAACCCTGATGATGATCCATACTCCCACCTGAAGGCTTTTCTGACAGTAACAGACACCATCAAGATTAATGGGGTCCCGAGCGATGCGATCAAGCTGATGTTGTTTCCATTCTCACTCAAGTACAGGGCGAAGGACTGGTTGGAGATGCTACCGCCCAGATCAATCACTACGTGGGAAGAGCTGCGAGCAACATTCATCGGCCATTACTTCCCATTGTCAAAGATGTTAAGGTTGAAGACGAAGATCTCCCTTTTTCACCAGAAGGATTCAGAGAATCTTTACGAGGTGTGGGAGAGGTACAAGTCCCATATTGAAGAAATGCCCACAACATGGGATGTCAAAGGCCGCCATGATCAATCGATTTCATGAGGGCCTCAATGATCAAACCGTTCATATGCTAGACGGAGCCGCGGGAGGAGGGCTCGTGAAGCTCAATGCCACAGACGCCTGGAATCTAATCGAAGACTACTCAAGGAACAGCTTCATGAGAGACAAATACGAGGATAAAGACTCCAGGAGTATTTGGGGTGAGCGAGGAGACCGCTACAAATGCCAAGTTCGAGGCGCTGCAACAACAGATTGCAACTTCCAATTCCCAGCTCCAGACGGTTATCAACACCCTACTTCCAAAGGCCGGGCAAACACAGCCCGTGCATGCCGTGATGCCCACCACATCACCTCAGAAGCCATACACAACATAGTGCGAGATTTGTGGTGCATCTCATGAGATCTCAGAGTGCCAATTAGGGTAGTCATTAGAGCACGTGGACTATATGGGAAATTACCAAGGCCAGCGGAGTTTTCAACCTCGAGCGCATCCAAATCTGGCGTATAGGAACCAAAACCACCATGGGCAAGGGCCACCAGGATTCCAACCTAGACCATCTGGTTTCCAAGGAGGAACATCATGTCAGTATCAGAACGCGTCTGCGGGGTAGGGATCCAATGATATGAGGGAGATGAAGGATATGATGAAGACGCTCCTCACAAATTTCAACAACACCACTCAAGCCCACGAGAGTCGAATGACGAAGATGGACGAGTACATGGAGGCCAACAACGTACGCGCTCAGAATACTGACGCCTCTATCAAGAAGTTGGAGCAACAAGTGGGCCAGATGGCGAAGCAGTTGGCGGGGCGAAATCAAGGATCTCTCCCAAGTTATACTGAACCAAACCCTAAGGAGTACTGCAAAGCGGTTACCCTGAGGAACGGGCGAGAGTTACAAGAGGTACCTCCCAAAAAGAAATCAAATGATAAAGCTGAGGTCGAGGTCCACGACGAGCCAGAAGTGGAGGTAAGCAAGGGCGACGATGTTGAGAAGGCCGAAGCTGAGAAGGAGAACGCCGAAGCCGAAAAGGAAAAGGTCGAGCCTCAAAGGGAAAAGGCAAAGGAGATTGTGCGACCACCGGTGAAGTCGTACCAGTCGAAGATCCCCTACCCAGCTCGGTTGAAGAAAGACAAAGATGAGCTGCAGTTCGGTAAATTTATGAATATGTGTAAAGAATTACATATTAATTTACCGTTTGTTGAAGCTATCACGCAGATGCCTAGTTTTGCTAAGTTCCTGAAAGACTTGTTGACAAATCGACGGAAGCTCGAACACGTCTCCACTGTATGCCTACGAGGAGAGTGTTCGGCGATACTCCAGAACAAGATGCCAAAGAAGCTCAAAGACCCAGGGAGTTTTACTATTCTCTGTCTTATAGGCAATTTATTAGTTGATCGTGCTTTAGCCGATTTAGGAGCTAGTATAAATTTAATGCCGTATTCCATGTTTAAGCGTTTAGGATTAGGTGAACCACGACCCACTAGGATGAGCCTTCAATTAGCTGATAGGTCGTTAAAATACCCTCGAGGTGTAATAGAGAATGTCCTAGTTAAGGTATGTAAGTTCGTGATTCCCGCCGATTTTGTTATCTTGGATATGGAGGAGGATGATAATGTCCCATTGATCCTAGGTAGACCATTCTTAGCTACAGGCGAGACTATGATAGATGTTAGGAATGGGACGTTGACTCTGACGGTAGATGGCGAGAAAGTTACGTTCAATATGGCTGAATCGATGAAGAAAAGTAATGAGGATGATGATAAGTCTTATTATTTAGATGCCTTTGAGCACGATTTTCTCTTTTCTGTGTAAGGTCTATCACAGGTTTCGAGCGGACACTAGAATTATTATGGCGATCGATGAGTGTGGGGAGGAAGCAGACGAGCCTATTATAGCCATCGACGAGAGCAGCAAAAAGGACAAAGAAAAGAGCTCGGTCGAGGAGCCACCGGTCCTAGAGTTGAAGCCGCTGCCCGATCACCTCGAGTACGCATTCCTTGGCAGCAACGGGGGGCTACCAGTCATCATCTCATCGAGCCTCGACGACGGGCAGAAGGACCAGCTCTTGGACGTGTTGAGAGCCCACAAGAAGGCAATAGCGTGGAAGATATCCGACATCAGGGAAATCAGTCGAGCTACTGTACGCACAAGATTCTGATGGAGGACGAGTTCAAGCCGGTCGCGCAACGTCAAAGGCTACTTAATCCCAATATGAAGGATGTCGTGAAGAAGGAGGTGATTAAGTTGCTTGACGCAGGGATGATTTACCCCATTTCAGATAGTGCTGGGGTAAGTCCGGTCCAAGTGGTTCCGAAGAAGGGAGGTATGACGGTCGTCACCAATGCAAAGAACGAGTTGATTCTAACGAGGACTGTGACTGGGTGGCGTGTTTGTATCGACTACAGAAAGTTGAACGATACCACGAGAAAGGACAATTTCCCTTTGCCGTTCATCGACCAAATGTTAGAAAAATTATATGGTCACTCATTTTATTGTTTTCGTGATGGTTTATCAGGATACCTGCAGATCCCTATAGCGGCTGAGGACCAGGAGAAGACTACATTCACTTGCCCATTCGGTACGTTTGTGTACCGGAGGATGCCGTTTGGTCTATGCAATGCCCCAACCACATTCCAACTATGTATGATGGCTATATTCGACGAGTCGGTAGGCGAGGTAATGGAGGTGTTTATGGATGATTTTTCTGTGTTTGGGTCATCATTCGATGTTTGTCTTGCTAATCTGAAGCTCGTACTCGCACGTTGCGAGGATACGAACTTGGCACTTAATTGGGAAAAGTGCCACTTTATGGTTCGAGAGGGTATAGTGTTGGGACACAAGATTTCCTCTAAAGGAATCGAAGTGGACCGAGCTAAGTTAGAGACAATAGAAAAATTACCTGTCCCCTCGAACGTGAGATCAATTAGGAGTTTTTTAGGACATGCTGGGTTCTATCGTAGGTTCATTAAGGATTTTTCTAAGATTGCTCGACCCATGTCTAGATTACTTGAGAAAGATGCTCCGTTTGAGTTTAACGATGAATGCTTGCATGCTTTTAACTTGCTTAAGGAGCGACTGATCGCAGCACCTATTATGGTTGCCCCGACTGGGGGTTGCCCTTTGAACTAATGTGCGATGCGAGTGATTACGCAGTGGGAGCTGTGCTAGGGCAGAGCAAAGACAACCATTTCAGATCGATTTACTACGCCAGCAAGACGTTAGACGCAGCCCAAGCCAACTACACGACCACTGAAAAGGAGCTCTTAGCTGTCGTGTTCGCCTTCGATAAATTCAGGTCATACCTTATTTTATCGAAAGTTATTATTTTCACTGACCACTCTGCCCTTAAGTATTTACTAGCAAAGCCGAACGCCAAGCCCCGGCTAATCAGATGGATCCTCAAGAGTTTGATATAGAGATCCGTGACAAGAAAGGCGCAGAGAATTTGGCGGCGGATCACCTCTCTCGACTAGAGGAGTCCGAGATTTGTCACAAGGATGGCAAAAGGATTCACGACACATTCCCAGACGAGCACTTATACTCAATACAAGTGGTAAGTGATGATACTCCTTGGTTTGCAGATTTTGCTAATTATCTTGTTGCAAGGGTCCTACCAAAGGGGTACACAAGTCAGCAAAAGAAGAAATTCTTTTCTGACCTGAAGTACTACTTTTGGGAAGACCCGTATCTTTTCAGGCGATGTGCAGACCAAGTGATTTGGCGATGTGTTTCTTCCCCTAAGACGACGAAGATTCTCGGGCATTGCCATAGCGGACCAACTGGAGGGCACTACGCAGCCAACCGAACTGCTCAGAAGGTACTGTAAAGCGGTTTCTATTGGCCTACGATTTTCAGAGACGCCCAACGGTACGTTGACATTTGTGATCAATGTCAGCGCGCAGGTAATATCTCTAAACGCGATGAAATGCCGCAAAACTTTATTTTAGTTTGTGAGATTTTTGATGGGGTATAGACTTCATGGGTCCGTTTCCTAGCTCGTATAATAACAAGTACATTCTGGTTGCTGTAGACTATGTGTCTAAGTGGACCGAGGCGCAAGCTTTACCCACGAACGATGCTAGGGTTGTTGTTCGATTTTTACGAGCACTGTTTTCACGATTTGGGGCACCTAGATGCATCATTAGCGATAGAGGCACTCATTTTTGTAACACCCAATTTTCACGTACATAAGAGCGTTATGGTGTTAGACACAGCTTATCCACCCCGTATCATCCTCAGGCTAGCGGTCAGGTAGAAGTAGTGAACCGCGAGTTAAAACGTATCCTAGAGAAGACTATAGACGGGAACCGAAAGGAGTGGGCGAATAAGCTTAATGATGCACTGTGGGCATATAGGACTGCTTATAAGACACCAATAGGCACTACACCATATAGATTGGTCTACGGGAAGGCGTGCCACCTCCCCGTAGAAATTGAGCATAAAGCCTATTGGGCAATAAAGTCATTGCACATGGATTTGGGGGAAGCCGGCGGAAAGCGGTGACTCCAAATTAATGAGCTAGACGAGTGGCGTTTGTCAGCTTATGATAACTCTAGGATGTATAAGGAGCGTTCGAAGGCCTACCATGACAGAAAAATTAGGCACAACAATGGGACCACGGCCTGCAGTCATAATAGGTGCTGCGATCAGTCGCTCCTTAAGCAAGTTAAAAGCATGCAAGCATTCATCGTTAAACTCAAACGGAGCATCTTTCTCAAGTAATCTAGACATGGGTCGAGCAATCTTAGAAAAATCCTTAATGAACCTACGATAGAACCCAGCATGTCCTAAAAAACTCCTAATTGATCTCACGTTCGAGGGGACAGGTAATTTTCTATTGTCTCTAACTTAGCTCGGTCCACTTTGATTCCTTTAGAGGAAATCTTGTGTCCCAACACTATACCCTCTCGAACCATAAAGTGGCACTTTTCCCAGTTAAGTGCCAAGTTCGTATCCTCGCAACGTGCGAGTACGAGCTTCAGATTAGCAAGACAAACATCAAATGATGACCCAAACACAAAAAAATCATCCATAAACACCTCCATTACCTCGCCTACCAACTCGTCGAATATAGCCATCATACATCTCCTGGTCCTCAGGCGCTATGGGGATCTGCAGGTATCCTGATAAACCATCAAGAAAACAATAAAATGAGTGACCAGATAATTTTTCTAACATTTGGTCGATGAACGGCAAAGGGACTTTCTCGTGGCGTCGTTCAACTTTCTGTAGTCGATATTGTACACACCACCCAGTCACAGTCCTCGTTGGAATCAACTCGTTCTTAGCGTTGGTGACGACCGTCATACCTCCCTTCTTCGGAACCACTTGGACCCGACTTACCCAAGCACTATCTGAAATGGGGTAAATCATCCCTGCGTCAAGCAACTTAATCACCTCCTTCTTCACGACATCCTTCATATTGGGATTAAGTCGCCTTTGACGTTGCGCGACCGGCTTGAACTCGTCCTCCATCATAATCTTGTGCGTACAGTAGCTCGGACTGATTCCCCTGATGTCGGATATCTTCCACGCTATTGCCTTCTTGTGGGCTCTCAACACGTCCAAGAGCTGGTCCTTCTGTCCGTCGTCGAGGCTCGATGAGATGATGACTGGTAGCCCCCTGTTGCTGCCAAGAATGCGTACTCGAGGTGATCGGGCAGCGGCTTCAACTCTAGGAGCGGTGGCTCCTCGACCGAGCTCTTTTCCTTGTCCTCTTCGCTGCTCTGTCGATGGCTATGATAGGCTCGTCTGCTTCCTCCCCACACTCATCGATCGCCATAATCATTCTAGTGTCCTCCTCGCTCGAAACCTGTGATAGACCTTACACAGAAAAGAGAAAATCGTGCTCAAATGCATCTAAGTAATAACACTTATCATCATGCTCATTACTTTTCTTCATCGATTCAGCCATATTGAACGTAACTTTCTCGCCATCTACCGTCAGAGTCAACGTCCCATTCCTAACATCTATCATAGTCTCGCCTGTAGCTAAGAGACTAAGAATGGTCTACCTAGGATCAATGGGACATTATCATCCTCCTCCATATCCAAGATAACAAAATCGGCGGGAATCACGAATTTACCTACCTTAACTAGGACATCCTCTATAACACCTCGAGGGTATTTTAACGACTTATCAGCTAATTGAAGGCTCATCCTAGTGGGTCGTGATTCACCTAATCCTAAACGCTTAAACATGGAATACGGCATTAAATTTATACTAGCTCCTAAATCGGCTAAAGCACGGTCAACTACTAAATCGCCTATAAGACAGGGAATAGTAAAACTCCCTGGGTCTTTGAGCTTCTTTGGCATCTTGTTCTGGAGTATCGCCGAACACTCTCCTCGTAGGCATACAGTGGAGACGTGTTCGAGCTTCCGTCGATTTGTCAACAAGTCTTTCAGGAACTTAGCAAAACTAGGCATCTGCGTGATAGCTTCAACAAACGGTGAGTTAATATGTAATTCTTTACATATATTCATAAATTTACCGACCTGTGCCTCATCTTTGTCTTTCTTCAACCGAGCTGGGTAGGGGATCTTCGACTGGTACGGCTTCACGGTGGTCGCACAATCTCCTTTGCCTTTTCTTTTTGAGGCTCGTCCTTTTCCTTTTTAGCTTCGGCGTTCTCCTTCTCAGCTTCGGCCTTCTCAACATCATCGCCCTTGCTTACCTCCACTTCTGGCTCGTCGTGGACCTCGACCTCAGCTTTATCATTTGATTTCTTTTTGGGAGGTACCTCTTGCAACTCTTGCCCGTTCCTCAAGGTAACCGCTTTGCAGTACTTCTTAGGGTTTGGTTCGGTATAACTTGGGAGTGATCCTTGATTTCGCCCCGCCAACTGCTTCGCCATCTGGCCCACTTGTTGCTCCAACTTCTTGATAGAGGCGTTAGTATTCTGAGCGCATACGTTGTTGCCCTCCATGTACTCCTCCATCTTCGTCATTCGACTCTTGTGGGCTTGAGTGGTGTTGTTGAAATTTGTGAGGAGCGTCTTCATCATATCCTTCATCTCCCTCATATCATCGGATCCCGGCCCCGCAGACGCGTTCTGATATTGACGTGATGTTCCTCCTTGGAAACCAGATGGTCTAGGTTGGAATCCTGGTGGCCCTTGCCCATGGTGGTTTTGGTTCCCATACGCCAGATTTGGATGTGCTCGAGGTTGAAAACTCCGCTGGCCTTGGTAATTCCCCATATAGTCCACGTGCTCTAATGACTGCCCTAATTGGCACTCTGAGGTCTCATGAGCTGCGCCACAAATCTCGCACTGTGTTGTGTACGGCTTCTGAGGTGATATGGTGGTCATCACGGCATGCACGGGCTATGTTTGCCCGGCCTTTGGGAATTGGTAGTTGCAATCTGTTGTTGCAGCGCCTCGAACTTGGCATTTGTAGCGGTCTCCTCGCTCACCCCAAATACTCCTGGAGTCTTTATCCTCGTATTGCCTCTCATGAAGCTGTTCATTGAGTAGTCTTCGATTAGATTCCAGGCGTCTGTGGCATTGAGCTTCACGAGCCCTCCTCCCGCGGTAGCATATGAACGGTTTGATCATTGAGGCCCTCATGAAATCGATTGATCATGGCGGCCTTTGACATCCCATGTTATGGGCATTTCTTTAATAGGGACTTGTACCTCTCCCACACCTCGTAAAGATTCTCTGAATCTATCTGGTGAAAAGGGGAGATCTCCGTCTTCAACCTTAACACCTTTGACAATGGGAAGTAATGGCCGATGAATACTGCTCGCAGCTCTTCCCACGTAGTGATTGATCTGGGCGGTAGCATCTCCAACCAGTCCTTCGCCCTGTACTTGAGTGAGAATGAAAACAACATCAGCTTGATCGCATCGCTAGGGACCCCATTAATCTTGATGGTGTCTGTTACTGTCAGAAAGGCCTTCAGGTGGGAGTATGGATCATCATCAGGGTTCCCCTCAAATTGAGCCGTCTGAAAGATCATTTGAAGCCAAGCATGCTTTAGTTCGAAATTGTTATTTTCGATAGGTGGAATAACAATCGCCGATTCGGTACCGCCTAGCGTGGCACTCTTGAGTAGATCTTGTAGAGATTATCCTCTTCTTGGTTATGGTGGACGGGTACTCTGCGGTCTGCCATCTCGACTTCTTTCTCTCGACTGTCTACGGACGTCTCTGTTCGAGAATTCTCTGCCGACTCCTGAGAGTTGTCCTCTGAGTAGCTAACTAGCGCTTCTTGGTAGTTACTAGCCGTACCTAATTGTATCTGAGTTGCCTTCGTAACTTTCGCTCGAAATCAGGATCTCCTTCAACAATGAGACCCAATGGATGGTTTCGGGTCATTCACCAGTTAATAGTACCTTCAATGAGCGGGAGCAAAATTAGCGAAGGAATGATAGACAAGTCGAAGGAATAGAGCAAATAATAATTACTTGGAAACGCCAACGAGTGAACAAAGAACGAATACTAACTTAATCCACTTGTACACTTAAAGCAAATAATTGAAATGAAAATTTAACAAATAATAGTGGCTAAATTACCGAACTACGGCGTTCCTAATATCAATTTATTCCCCGGCAACGGCGCCAAAAACTTGATCGACACGCGGTGTACTGATATAAAGTGCAGGTGTGACAAGTGATAATTAAAACGAATACGTGTTTACTATCACCGACGTGCGATAGGCAGTGGACCTATCGTTTGTAGCGTAGTAAAGTGAGTAAACGAGTATCGAACGCGAGGAATAAACTTGATTACTAGTATTAACCTATCGACTCGATATTTAGCCTAGATAAAACGACGGTGCCGAATCCTCAAGTCAAAAATTCGTCTGTATCATTTATTTGATTTGCCGGGTATGATAATGATGTTTTTGTTCCATTCATGCCCATAAATAGACATTGCTCGAATAACACAACAACACCATTTACCATAAATCACACGTCTTCAGCAATCTCATTTTTGACATTCTGGGTTAGCTAGCCAGTATGAATTGGGAACATCAGCATGGCCGTGAGAATGAGACTGAAGAATACGTGAGGTTTCGACGTAATTTAGATATGCTATCACTCAACTTCGCTCTTCTTGTGGGTTTGTTCGCAGTTTTACTGGCTTTTGTGTGTTGGGTTCTCACTAGGTGTACTTGTGAGTAACCGCCCTTATGAAATAAAACTAGTGTTCCGTCTTTTGTGTTATTCGCAGTTTTAAGTGCTTTTGTATTGGGTCATCACAAGTTGTACTGGTATGTAACCATCTATATGAAGTAAAATTATCGTTCTTATCCCGTTTCTTGATTCTGCATTGTGAGTTTCGCACTTTGATAGATTAACGACGAAAACCTGTGAGAATCCTAAGCAAACACCGTGCGAAAGCAAAAAAACCCTCCGTCAATATTTGCAGTTTTTATTTTTATTATTATTATTATTATTATTATTATTTTTATATATATAATTTTTTTATATATTCTCTTTTTTTTATTTATTATTTTTTATTTTATTATTATTTTTATTTTTTATTTTTTATGTTTTTTTTAAATACTCTAATGCCTAAAACATAAACGAAAATACCTGGGTTGCCTCCCAAGAAGCGCTTTCTTTAAAGTCTTTTAGCTAGACATAGTCGAGTGAGTCTTCAAGGTGGTTCGAAAAAATGGTTGGAAGGTACTGTCATCAGTGGTTTTGGATCGCCCTCGGAAAAGCACAACTGAAATGGTTGGGCTGCCACTCAAGCTCTAAAAGCGGTGGTCCGCCGATCAAACGCATCTCCTTGCTCTCATCTTTGCTTCCCTCGACTATTTCCGTGTCTTTCTTCTCGATAACCTGCGATAAACTTGGGGAAGACATAGAATAATTTTGATCAACAACATCAAGATAGGAGTAATTATTATCATGCTTGCTGATATCATTCATAGTTTCCGCCATGCAAAATGTTACTTTCTGTCCATCTATTGTGAAAGTCAAGGTGCCGTTTTTAACATCTATCATGGTCTCTCTGGTGGCTAAAAATGGTCTCCCTAAGATCAAAGGTACATTCTCATCTTCCTTCATATCAAGGATAACAAAATCCACCGGAATAATAAACTTATTAACCTTGACTAACACATCCTCTATAATACCCCTAGGATACGTAATAGATCTATCCGCTAATTGTATACTCATCCTAATGGGTTTGGGTTCACCTAAACCAAGCTTCTTAAACATAGAATAAGACATCAAATTAATACTAGCACCTAAATCAACAAATGCCTTACGAATAAATAAATTTCCTATAAGACAAGGTATAGTGAAACTCCCTGAATCCTTTTGCTTCTTCGGGATATTCATTTGCATGACAGCGGAGCACTCCCCTCGAAGACAATTAGCAGAAACATCTTCGAGCTTGCGTTTGTTCGTGAGCAAGTCCTTGAGGTATTTCACACATCGAGGTATATGTGCAAGGACTTCGACGAGCGGTAAATTAATATGTAGTTGTTTGAAAAGTGAAAGAAATTTACCGAACTCGTCGTCAACAATATACTTCTTTGGTTGACACGCCTTGACAGAGGACATAGTCACTTCCTCGACGCGATTGACCGGTGGTCTTGGAGCAATCCCCTCCTCCTTTTCTTTTTCAGGCGCGGCCTCTTCCTTTTCGGGTTCGACATTCTCCTTTTCAGGTTCGGCCTCCCTCAGCCGAGCTGGGTACGGAATCTTCGGCTGGTACGGCTTCACGAATGGTCGCGCATTTCCTTTGTCAGCCTTGACCTTCTCGACATCGTTGCCCTTGCTTTCCTCCACTTCTGGCTTTCATCGGGTACTTCTTGCAATTCTCTCCCGCTTCTCAGGGTTACAGCGTTGCAATACTCCTTAGGGTTTGGTTCGGTGTAGCTCGGGAGTGATCCTTGATTTCGCACCGCCAATTGCTTCGCTAACTGGCCCCCACTTGCTGCTCCAACTTTTTGATCGAAGCGTCTGTGTTCTGAGCACGTATGTCGTTCGCTTCCATATACTCCTCCATCTTCGCCATTCGACTCTCGTGAGCCGCGGTGGTGTTGCTGAAATTCGTGAGGAGCGTCTTCATCATATCCTTCATCTCCCTCATATCGTCGCTCCCCGGCCCCGCAGATGCGTTCTGATACTGTCGTGGTGGTTCGCCTTGGAAAGCAGACGGTCTGGGCTGAAATCCCGGCGGTCCTTGCCTGTGGTGGTTCTGATTCCCGTATGCTAGATTGGGGTGCACTCGAGGTTGGAAACCTTGCTGCCCTTGGTAGTTTCCCATGTAATCCACGTGCTCTAGTGCCTGACCGACTTGGCACATGAGGTCTCGTGAGCTGCGCCACCAATCCCACATTGTGGTATGTATGGTTTACGCTGAGGTGGCGTGGTGACTATGGGTGTCATCACAGCATTCGCGGGTCGTGCTTGATCGGCTTTTGGTAGTAGCATGTTAATCACCGTCTGAAGTTGAGAGTCGGTTGCCGCAATCTGTTGCTGAAGCGCCTCGAACTTGGCATTTGTGGCTGTCTCCTCGCCCACCCCAAACACTCCTGGAGTCTTGATCCTCGTATTTCCTCTCATGAAGTTGTTCCTTGAGTAGTCGTCGATTATATTCCAGGCGTCTGTGGCATTAAGCTTCACAAGCCCTCCTCCTGCGGCTCCGTCTAGCATGTGAACGGTCTGATCGTTTAGGCCCTCGTGAAATTGGTTGATCATTGCGGCTTTCGACATCCCATGTTGGGGGCACTTCTTCAATAGCGACTTGTATCTCTCCCACACCTCGTAAAGGTTCTCTGAGTCCTTCTGGTGGAAAAGGGAGATCTCTGTTTTCAACCTTAGCACCTTTGACAGCGAGAAGTAATGACCGATGAATGCAGCTCGCAGTTCTTCCCACGTAGTGATCGATCTGGGCGGTAACATATCCAACCATTCATTCGCCCTAAACTTGAGCGAGAAGGGAAATAGCATCATTTTGATTGCATCGCTCGAGACTCCATTTATCTTGATGGTGTCTGTCACTGTCAAGAAGGCCTAGTGTGAATATGGGTCATCGTCGGGGTTTCCCTCGAATTGGGCCGTCTGAAAGATCATCTGAAGCCAAGAGTGCTTCAGCTCGAAGTTGTTGTTCTCGATCGGTGGGATAAAGATCGCCGACTCTGTACCGCCTAGCGTGGCGCTCTTGAGAAGATCTTGTAGAGATTGCTCCTCCTCTGGAGGGTGAATAGGCACTCTGCGATCTTCCATTTCTGCCTCTGTCTCTCGGCTATCCACCGACTCGAAAATTTCCTGCCGACTCCTGAGAGCTGTCCTCTGAGTAGCTTACAAGAGCTTCCTGAGAGTTACTGGTCGTGCCGTCGGAATCGTATCTGAGTTGTCTGCGTAACTTTCGCTCGAAATCTGGATCTACTTCAACGATGGGACCCGATGGATGGCTTCGGGTCATTCACTGTTGAAGATACCTAAGACACGCGAACCAAAAGTTAGCAAAGTAGTAGACAAATAAGCAGAAAAAAAATAAAGCAAAGAGATGAATATTAAATTAAACGCAAACAAGTAAACAAAGAAATGATAACTAGCTAAATTCACTTTAATAAATAAAACTCAAATATATATAAAAAAAAGGAAACTAACAAATAAGAGTGGCTAAATTACCGAACTACGGTGTTCGTAATATCAATTTATTCCTCGGCCACGGCGCCAAAAACTTGATCGCGTGCGTATACGTTAATATATTAAATAAAGGTTCGTGCAAGTACGTCAAAAATAATTAAAACGAATATATTATAACTAGCATCACGCGCGATAGGCAGTATACCTATCGTTTGTAGAATAGCTATAGCGAATATCCGAGTATCGAACACGAGGAATAAATTGAGTACTAGTAGTAACCTATCATTTCGATATTTAGCCTAAATAAATATTTTTTTAATTGTAGTTTGATTTATAAAATAAATTCTAACAACTTAACCTAGCAAAACCAACAGCTTTAAACACAACTTAAATATTTAAAAATAACCTTTTATATAAAACAAATATGCTCGGGATTTCGAATCCCGCTAGGTATCATTGACGAGGCCGTAAAGTATCGTTAACACAAATATAATGACTAAGTCGCGGTAATTCCTACTCACGCCCGAATTTGCTGTCGCCCTAGACGGTTGTGAGAATATATATTAATTTACCTAAGCCGGGATCAATTATTAGCTGTCGCCCTATAATCGAACTCCTATCATTTTATGGACGGCCTAATCGTTTTTCTAGCTGTCGCCCTAAAACGATGTTACCACGAAATCACATCAACACATAGACATATCGAAGTGATATTCAAATCAACACATAGACATATTAATTTGAAGAACAAAATCATAAATGATAAATAGCCAATATAGCATGTTCACGAGTACTTTACGTCCAACAATAATTCTACCCAGCGTTTATTTCATCCCAAGCACATAGAAAAATTTAGCTACTCATATTTACGACGGAAACAAGAGAAGACGAGAATATCAAAGACGAAAACATAATTTCTTCCCTGATTTTTAGCTCCGATAACGTCGTTCTCCGTCAATGCCTTCCGTCGCAAATAGATTCTGCCCTCACGTCTCTCCTCAGCCCGTGTACGTACCGCTGCCCTCCACTGCGTGTGTGCGCTGCGTGAGCTTCAATTGCCCGCTGCCCTACGTGCGTACGTCATTGAGTGATTTCGTCGAGCGGGTGGTGAGCGACCGAAGATGACTGCCGTTTCAATTCCCTCTGCTGTCCCTCGGCACGAGCAGTCCCCACCGGAGTAACGAACTTGATTCTCCTCAGCCGCGTATGCTCGTGAATGCTTCAGTTCGCTCAGAGGAGGTTACGGGAGTTTGACGTGGCAGCTGCGAGCTTGAGATGGTGTAGTGTTCGGCCTTAGTCGCAGCTCCGTGCCTTCAGGTGGATGCTTGAGAGGTGCTTGCTTGATGGTTGGGTGTGCAACGTGTTGACGTGGGCTGGGCGGTGGTTGAGAGGTGCTTGGTATGTTGGGCGCACAAGTGAGTTAGAATGGAGAGGTGCTTGCTTGATGGTGAGGTGGGTTGATGGCAGCGTAAGTGAAGATGGACTTTCTTTTTTTCCTCCTTTTTATAGGGTTAAAAGTTAAAACACATCATGAACGGCTCAACCCACGCGTGAAGAAATCTCCTCAGCATCTTCCAAATCCCAAATTTTCAACATCAGCCGTCCGACAAGCCGTATGAAATTTCAGATTTAATGCTACAGCTTTACATTTTGTCTCTTGCTCTTTTGGGCTGATATTACTTCCATTCTATGGGCTATCAAGGTGTATAATGGGCTGGTTGAGATCTTGGGCTGATTCATATTGGGTTAAGCCAATAAAGGACTGTTTTTGGCAGCAAAGTGGTGTGACAAAGAAAATTCGTATCATCCATTCTGGGACTCAGAATAGAAATTCTTTAGGTCAAAATCGATATCAGCTAGTGTTCTATCTTTGTTAAAATCTCAGCTCCATCGGACATCGTTTACCCCGTGAACTGCAAGAAATACCAAATTGCCGCAAAACTGCCGTAAAAACGTTAGTATTGCCATTATCTCACATTTAAGTGCTAGGATATTCAAAACGGCTTCATTAATGAACGCAAACGACTTAAAATTAACAAATATAAACGTAAGAAATTACGTTTATCAAATCTCCCCACACTTAAGCGTTTGCTTGCCCTCAAGCAAATAAAAATAATAAGGCATAAAATTAATTTAAATCCTGCGACTTATCTTTCAAAAATGAAGCATGTAATGAAATAATGCAAGTAACGTCGGAAAACACATTTGAAGCTGACGTCTAACTACACAAATTCCTTAGCAATATCAATTCAGATTCGTACCTCACAAGGATTCAATCAGATCACACAGTGTATAGGCTTAATATGTTTGTGAAATCTCTCTGTTCATGCACTAATCTAGTCTCTACCATAAGCTTGCAAGTGATTCATAAATCTACTACCCAAAGTAATAAAGTGTGAATCGGAATGGCTAACCGGGTATTAGCAGGCTAAATATCCAAAATATTCAAGGGCTAAGCGCAAAAGGATATGAGCTAGAGTCGTGTTGGAATCATGTCTTTGTCACGAATGTGCCAATAAGTCGACCATCTGATTTCCACCCAAATTTTTTTTCTTTTTTTTTCTTTTATTTTTCGTCTCTTCTCTTTTTTTCGTCTCTTTTTTTTTACCAAGCCTTTCTTCTTTCGACATCTCTACTTAGGGTATAAATATGTGCTCTCGAGAGTGAAATATTATCGGAGGAATGGTTCTTAGCTATTTCTCGATTTTTTTCATTTTTGTTTTTCAGTTTTTTTTTTCAACTTTGGTGTTTGTTAGACATTTGACTAAATTGTGTACCGTGACTCCGTCATTCATCCTTCACTTACACTATCGCTCCGATGGGGTTTAATTCTGAAGGCTTATTTAGGTTGGTAGCTACGAATATCGAGTTTTGAAAACAAAAGGCTCAGGCTCAAAGTGGCTAAATACGGTGATCAGGCGTGGTCAGAAACTTTGGCTATGGACTAATTCCTAATGCATTCCTCATTTCCACACATTTTCACCTTAAGAAGTTTCAGCGCGTAATACATGAGCAAGTTCTAGAGAGAAATAAATTAGGCAAGTTTCACACAACCAAAGAAATGAGCAAAAAGCTCGTAGGCTCAAAATCTCACAAAAATAAGGTTATGTGTATGACCATTCGTGAAGCCACAAAGGAAAATTTCTCCCTTTTCCACCAGAAGGACTCAGAGAACCTTTACGAGGTGTGGGAGAGATACAAGTCGTTATTGAAGAAGTGCCCCCAACATGGGATGTCGAAAGCCGCCATGATCAACCAATTTCACGAGGGCCTGAACGATCAGACCGTTCACATGCTAGACGGAGCCGCAGGAGGAGGGCTTGTGAAGCTTAATGCCACAACATCTGCCAGGCGATTGGAGCACCGGTGCCATCTTTCGGGAACCGAGGACCTTTAGCATATTTGTACTACAAAGTCTACCTTGAAAGCCCAGTGGTTCGACAGGCCTGCTGGGCTGAGATTACACGACCCGACGAGCCACAATTCAGTGTCAAGACATCGAAGGCCTCGTCGCTCAGGAGCCCAGGACTGCGCTACATCCACCGTCTCCTGACAACCTCGCTCACACCAAGGGGCGAGTCGCACGGCGTGATTGGCCTTTGAGCAATAAAGACATGCATCAGTGATTTAATCTTTTCACATGAATAGACATAGTGTTACTTTGAGAGATTCACACGCATAACCCATGTTCTGTTGTGAGAGTTTGAGCTGACGAGCTTTTGCTCATTTTTCTTGGTTGTGTGAGTAGTGCATAATTTACGTCTTTCTAGAACTTGCTTGTTTGATACGCATTTGAAATTGCTTTAGTGTGCTTTGCATGAATATGACGAAGGCATTAGGAAATAAGTCCACGGCCAAAGTTCCTTACCGCGACTGATCACCGTAGTTAGCCAATTTGAGCCTAAGCCTTTTTATTTCTTAAACCTCATATTTTCATAAGCCGCTAACCTAAATAAGCCTCCAGAGATCATTTGAACCCGAGTTAAGTAGAAGTGAAGGTCGAATGTCAAAGTCGAAAAGCGTAGTCGGATGACACTTCCAAGACAACGCCGAAAGCGGTGGAGAATTCCCTCTTCAACAAGGAAAAAGGGCAGCGCACCGCCGCAATGCGAAAAAAAAATATGGCTCTAGAAGGAGGGAAGTGAAGCAGAAAGAGGATAAGCTGTTGCGAAAAGAAAGAAAAAGAACCTTTCCTTCGATAATTTTCCGGTCTCGTGAATTCCACACCATCCTTTCATTTTGAGACTTGGAAGAAGAAAGGCTTAGTGGAACACAGCAGAAATAAGAGAAATATGAAGACGGCGTAACCAAAAGGGTTGATCCTGGCGTGCTTTTTAGACAATGACATGAAGACCGACATGACTGCTACTCATATGTGATTCCACTACCACCTCATCACTATTTGACCCCATTCAGCCCGGAAAAGACCTTCTGATTCATGCTTTCTGCTTTAAGTAGTAGACGTGTGATTGACTTGCAAGCATATGGTATAGACTAGATTATTGCATGAATTGAGCGATTCATCGATTTATTAGCCTATACACTGAGTTATTTGAGTGAATCCCTGCGAGGTGTGGATCTCGATTAGTAGTGCTAAGGAAATTCGTGTCGATAAGTGCTGATTATTGTTGCAGTGTCCATAATTGCTTGCTTGATTCCATTTTGTGCTTTCCATCTGCGTTGGTGAATTGTGAATGGTCATGCCACTATCTTGTTACCTTTTCTTGCTTCTAATTTGCTTGAGGACAAGCAAAAGCTTAAGTGTGGGGAGGTTTGATAAACGAATTTTAATACGTTTATTATTGTATTTATTTGGGTTGTAATAGGATATTTTTGGTCATTCCATGCATTTTTTGGCTCTATTTACACCTATTTAAATATTGTAGGACCTTCGAACGGTTATCGAGCGAAAAGGAACGAAAACGAGGCGAAAAACGACGCAAAATGGCCAAGTATGAAGCTGTAGGCCACAGTCACGGCTGTGACTCACCTCGCAAGAGGCCGTGAACCTCGGCAGAACCATAGAAAACGTGCACTGACCCTCGTCACGGCCGTGACTCATCATGCAAGAGACCGTGAGTTCAAGTGTCACGGCCGTGAGTCTTGTGCACGTGCCCGTGAAGCTCGGCAGAAACAACAGAATTCAGCACTGGGAGTAGTCACGGCCGTGAATCACCTCGCACGAGGCCGTGATCCAAGGCAGTAAGCTCGAGAAAACTATATCCAACCGTCACAGCCGTGAATCCTCATGCGAGAGGCCGTGACCAGTTGCAGGAAGTCAAGATTTAGGGTTTAAGCCGCCGTCACGGCCGTGACTCCTTATGCAAGAGGCCGTGAAGGGTTTAAGAAAGGCAAAAAGTCAGCCTAATTACATCTGTCACGGCCGTGAAAGCCCGTTAAGTGGCCGTGAACGTGCCAAATTTCAGGGTTAAGGCCCAAATTCGAAGCATAAATGGGGAGTTCTTCTCAGAACTCAACCCTAACCTTGGAGAGCCGAAACCTAAGAGGAAAGAAGAGGAAGAAGGACCCTAGAAGCCACTCCTTGATTCGGAGACGATCAAGAGACGATCCAACAACTTAGCCACGCCCATTTGATCGAGGAACGAGAGCTCCACCTCAGAAACGTCATACTCACTTCTTAGGGAAGATTTTATGAGTTCTCTATCCTCGTTTCCTTTGAATCTCATTGTTGTTTTGCCTAATATGAGTAGCTAAATCTCTTATGTGTTTGGGAGTAGATGAACGTTGGGTTATGTCGTAGTTAAAGCGTAGGATAATCGTCAACGCGTGTATTCGACTGTTTATTGTTCTATGATATTGTTTCTTTGCCTCAATATGTCTATGTGTTGATGTAAATGTGTGGTAGATCGTTTAGGGCGACAGCTAAATAACGATTAGGCCGTTCGTAGACGTTAGGATTCGAGTATAGGGCGACAGCAAATACTCGAACCTCGCCGTCTGGTAATTGCTAAACTAAAATCCCACGAACGTTTAGGGCGACAGCAAATCCGTGAGTGGGTAGGAAAATTACTGCGATTTAGTCGATAATCACGTAGGAACGATATTCCGTAGCCTTAGCCGACAACACCCAGCGGGATTCGAATCCCGAACACATATTTGTCATCTTAAGCCACTCGTATTATTTCTAGTTGTGCTTCATTAGTCTTCTATTCCATTAGGTTGCTCTCTTAAATTAGTTCGTAGCATAAACAAATCCCGTCGTTTTATCTAGGCTAAATATCGAGTCGATAGGTTAATACTAGTAATCAAGTTTATTCCTCGTGTTCGATACTCGTTTACTCACTTTACTACGCTACAAATTATAGGTCCACTACCTATCGCACGTCGGTGATAGTAAACACGTATTTGTTTTAATTATCACTTGTCACATCTGCACTTTATATCAGTACACCGCGTGTCGATCATGGAGCTCACAGAATTTCAAGGCAAATTCAGTCACTGAGGCAATTACAGAAGAGCAAGTCTCTGACAAGCCTGAAGACATGAATATGCAGTCACTCCTGTGCAAAAGAAGAACTTATACCCACATTTCGCGGAACCTGCTGAAGGTGACCGCAGAAGACCACCATTCCACTGCGCACCTTTGTGATTCTAGAACCCAAAACACCCAAAAGTAGTCAAAGTCAGAAGTGAACCACGGAGGAGGACCTCCAGAAACTGCCGAACGTGTTGAAGAACAGCCAAGACCTGACACACATGCCAGAGATAATGAAGACGAGCAAGATGGTACGGATAAGTCTTAAAGGGAGCTCAGAACGCCCAAGCGGATCTCCGCGAATCCCGCTAGTAAGCCACCCAAAAAAAAGCGAAGGGAGCTGGGAGCTCCAGAAGAAGAAAAAAAACTAAGCCACGATCAGAAAAAATGAAGACACTAGGGCCAAAAAGGAAAGGGAGCTGTGAGACCGACTTGCGGACCTTAAATAGGTTATGTCTGGAACTATGATGGAACATGCGGACATGGGGAGTTAAGCTCCCCGAATCCGTATAGTATTCAGTCCCAAGATGAGAAGCAAGTCGTCACGCAAAGGAGGAGAGAGATGTAAAAAAACCATGGAGGAGGGAAGCCAATGCCACGGCCTCACCACAAGGAACCCTGGGGATCTCCGCCGAGGATCTTATGGAGATTCACGCCACTACGCAATAATCATGAGAGATCCTAACCTCAGCCGGAAGACATCCCGTGTTGAAAAGGATCTTAGCCAGAACCACAGGGCCCTCTAAATATCATTCTCATTTATATCGTAATTAATACACGCATCACTCTAACAATTGCTATCGTTTGAAGGACGAAATAGAGAGGCTCATCCAGGCAGTTGCCTCAAAGGAGTTTGTCCGCCAAGGTCCTAATTCCTAGAGCAAGACCCATAGGATCTGCCCCGAACGAGGACAGACCATCTCCACCACCTCCAAACATAAGAGTTGCACCACCGCCTAGGGCCCTATTCTCATTATAGTGGGAGGTCCTAGTGGAAAATATTCCAATCGGCCAAAGCATCGGAGTACACGTGTAGCAAAACCTCAGCTCCACACTGGCACGAAGACACGAAGCTCCGCCTTCAGGACCTAAAAGCCAGCTCTGTGCTGGCGGAAGGCTAAAAAAGCCCAACTCCACAAAAACTCGATCCATATGTTTGGGATCTCTGGCTTAGCTCCTTATTGACACGAGGACGTTCGATATTGCGGATCTCCAAATCAGCTCAGATCCGTGGAACCTAGAGGACAGCTCCACACTAGTGCCCGACGCTCCACCCTCGTGACCTAAGAGCCCAGCTCCGCGCCGGCATACAAAGGCTCGACCCCAAAGCCCAGTTCCTCATTGGCTTCTAGGTCCGTGAGACCTAGAAGCCAGCTCCGCACCGACGTCCAAATACCCGCAGGAGACTCAAGCCAAACTCTGGCACGCGAAGTTCCGGGGGACCTAGAAGACAGCTTCGCGCTGACTTTCGAAGACCCGCAGGAGAGTCAAGCCAAGCTCTGGCACGCGAAGGTCCTTGGAACCTAGAAGACAGCTCCACGCCGACTTTCGAAGACCTGCAGAAGAGTCAAGCCCAGCTCCGCTGATACGCGAAGGCCCATGGAACATGAAAGCCGGTTCCGCCCCGACGTCCAAAGATCCGCAGGAGATATAAGCCAAGCTTCGTGCTAGCACGCAAAGGTCCGTGGGATCTAAAAGCCGGCTCCCCGCCGACGTCTGAAGATCCGCAGGAGATACAATCCCAGCTCCCACCAATGCCTAAAGGCCTGCGAAAGATAAACATTAAGATTCACGGGAGACATCCCGTGATGAAAAGGCCCTTGGCCGGAACTCCAGGGCCAATATCATTCTCTTTTATATTGCCAATATCATACTAATACATGCAGCATACTAACAACTGCTATCATTTGAAGGATGAAAATCGAAGGACCCATCCTGGCGAGATGTTTAAGGAAATTCATTGAGCATGGCCTCGACCAAGGTCTGAATGTAGCCAAGAAGGAGTCTGGAGGGTCTGTGCCAAGTAAAGGCAGACAACCCCCACGTCTTCCAGATAGGAGCTCCAGGCAAAGCGGATTCCAACTTCCAACAGAGCCCGAAATCATACAACTGAGCAGTCAGAGATCCTCGGGACTTCAAAGCCCAGCTCCACACTGGCGTACGAAGATCCTCGGGACTTAAATGTCCAGCTCCGCACTGGTGTACAAAGGTTCGAGGGATCTCAAATCCTAGCTCCTCGCTGGCATGCGAAGGTCCTCGAGATTTAGAAGCTCCCCGCTCGAACGAAGACGTAAAAGCCTAGCTCCGGGCTGGCATGAAGGCATGAATCCGAGGGACCTAAAGTCCAGCTCCGCTCTGGCATGAAGGCCCGAATTCCCCAGGACCTAAAGACCAGCTCCGTGCTGAAAACAAAGACATGATCTATGTACTTGAGATCTCCATGCCGAGCTCCTGCCAGCATGAGAAGTCCGTTATAAGGGATCTCCAAACCGGCTGAAACCCAGCTCCGTGCTGGATTGAAGGCAAAGAAGCCGAGCTCGGCACTGAGACGCGAAGGTCCAAGGGACCTAGAAGATAGCTCCACGTTGTCATCCGAATCTCCGAAGATCTGAAGCCAGGGACCTTATCATTAATCGAGAAGAAAATGGCTCCACTTCGCCATTACTTTCAAATTGCAGACCTCCAACAAGGAGCCCGGATACTAAGCGAGGGGGCGCTATAACCACGCATTTAAGCGAGCTAGCGCTACAACCATACATTTAAGCGAGCCGGCGCTATAACCGTGCTTAATTCGTACTTGGTGTATGAATTACAAAGCGAAGCTGGCGCTATAACCAGGGTAAAGTAATGATGTCCCTAAGGAAATACCGCTTTGTCGGAATATAAATATTTGATTATATAAGTGGTGCATCATATTATATAATCGATGCCAAAGGTCGACGAACCTGCATTGTAAAGGACATCAAAGACTGATAGTCTGCGACGTGTGATGATACCAAAGGCCGACGGGCCGACGGCGTACCCAACATCAAAGATAATAAATCTGCGACTGATGTCCATAAGGGTGTACAAGATGCCGCCGCTGACGGGCTGCGGTGTACAGGACATCAAAGGCTCTTAGTAAGCCTATGACGTGAATGGTACCTAAAGCGAAGCTGCCGCTATAACCAGGGTAAATCGTTGAGGGGATCCCCGGGGTTATAATTTTGTAGACCTAAGTGTCTACCCAGATACTGAACTCGCTAAGGACAATGAGAGCCTAGCACAATGTGACACCTGAGGACAATGACGACGGTCATTGCAACCGATGGCGTGAATTCGTACTTGGCTTATGAATTGCTAAGCAAACTGGTGCTATAGCCATGCCACAATAATGATGTTCCCAGAAACATCCATCAGATCTGAAAGGGCTAAGCAATGCACAAAAAGAACATATAATATAGGAGAAATGGAACTCCGATGAAACTTGCGAACATGAGGAGTTAAGCTCCCCACACCATTATGTCTCGAAAGGAATGACAAAGTGTCTTTTGCAGGTTATCACCATGATGAAAAAAGAGAAGAATATACAAATAGGATGCCCCGGGGAGCTAGAAGCAATGTGCAGCAAGACTTGAAGATCTTCTTCAAGGCTCATAGAGGAGCTCCGCCACAGGTCCCTGTCAGGTTCCTTCCAGATCCCAAGGACGATGGACGAAACGACGACTATAAAACATAAGGAAAAAGGCCCCAACGGAGACACATAAACACAGAGGAGTTAAGCTCCCTATAACATTGCAGAAATATCGAGCAGGGCTCTTCGAAGAGATGAAGGTGATGCACGAGAGGTCGGAGACATTGGCGCCGCAGCAAGCCTGACGGAGGGTTCACGGGGACCTGCAGATCCTCAGGGAAACATCCGAGAGAAGAAGATCCCAAAGAGCAGACGTGGCCTTAGTCCCCGCGGATCCGACACTGTAGCCTCCCATAATATAATGCCGCATTAAAGAGACATGTGATGTGATGGGAACTTCTTTAGCTCCCCTGGCAGGAGAAGAAATCCCTGAAACATCCACCGTCTCTATAGACTGAGGAACCTCCTCGCAAACATCCCTAGCCACCGAAACCTGAGGGAGCAAGGGAGCTGCAGAGGATGCACTGGCTTGGGGAGTTGGAGGAACTTGGAAACTAGTTCCCAACTCCATTTGGTCCATTCGAGGGAATCACGAAAGTGCAAGGCTTGAGGAGAGACTTCAGCATCAGCTCCCACCATGCCGCACACTTTCCATGTCCCACACCAACTCTGTGTCATGAGTACTCCGGATTCCGATCTATATAACGCCCAGGTAGTAACCCAACCTTTAGATTGTACAGATCTGTGTCAGGTCCCTTTCAGGTCCGCTCCAGATCCGTTCCAAGTCCGTGCCAGGTCCATGTCGTGCACGTCCCAATTAGCTCCAACCTAGCCTCGCCAGTTACGAAGGCCCTCACTCGCCCGATCAGCACCGAGAAAATCCCATAAACCATATAAGGAGCCATCAAAGAGAGGAGGTGACTTCCTGATGATGGTAAGAAAGAGCTCCTTATCACAGGAGGTAATGCCTGCCTTAAAATATTTTACTCTAATTCACTTTGTCCCAAATGCAAATTAGAGTAGGGGAGTGGTTGATGTGGAACGGAAATTAGGCAGGCTAAATAATAAAATTAAGGGAATAATTAGCTTACGATAATTATTAAGAGAACTTAGTAAAATGTGTTGAGTCCTTTGAAAAAATATATAACTAGATGGTGAAGGGAGGCTTTTAGGGACCTCCAATAGACCTTAGGAAGATAACAAAAGGAAATAAGGGTTTTAGGGACCTCTGAGAGGCTTGCGGGACCTCCAACATGCTTTAGGGAACTAACATCCACATTAGGGAGTGTTTTGGGGACCTATTGTGCTAAGCAGGTCCCGTTGTCCCGAGGAGGTGTCATGAGGAAGCTTCACCAAACGGTCAGAAGCCTTAAAGGACGTCTGACAGCACCTGACAACACTGAAAAGCTGCTCTGACAGCAGTCCCATCTCCAGCACAAAAGCTATGACCTCTGCAGGAGCTACCTCTGACAGACAGACTATAATGTACACAAAAAGGCCCTATCACCAAGAATTCGGGGACATGACGCGGACCAGACTGCTTGCAGCTCCCCGACGTGATGGAATGCGTCCCATCTCCAGGATTCCCGGGACCTACCCTCAGCAAACAGTAGAAAGCTCCTATAAATACCCACACTTGGCCATTTTCACGGGATCATCCATTCCACACCAAAAAACACTCACTAACTTCTCTCTTTTTAGTCTGTTAAGCATTTTCCTTTCAATACTTAGATATTATAGTGAAAGTGAGTGATCCGAGTGTGTAATTTATCGAAGTACAGTGAAAGGAAGTTCTGCAGCGCCCCATGGACGTAGAATCCGAAAGAATTCGAACCAAGTATATCTTGTTTTATTTTATTTACGTCCCTTATACGTGCCAAGCAGGTCCCCCGCGTCCCAAACACGTCCAAGTACATCCCAAGCAGGTCCCCGCATCCCAAACACGTCCAAATACGTCCCAAGCAGGTCCCCCAAGTCCCAACATGCCCCAAGCAGGTCCCCCACGTCCCAACATGCCCAAACACGTTCCAAGAAGGTCCCCCACATCCCAACATGTCCCAAACACGTCCCATACACGTCCCAAATACGTCCCTTTCAGTTCCCTTATAATTAAGCACCTTTCGCACGCCCAACAACTTTGTAATATCGTTTCTCCAGCTATTCAAAGTACTTCCTGTTTTTCCATGCTACAAATGGACCTTTGGGGTCCGTACAAATATTATCCTACTCTAAATAAATGTCACTACTTTCTAACCATTGTTGATGATCACAGCAGATTCACCTGGACTTTCCTACTCAAATATAAGACCCAAGTGCCAGATATACTCAGCCAATACCTCACTTACATAAAAAACCAATATGATGGCCATGTCAAGATCATTCGGACTGATAATGGCAGTGAATTTATTTGTACAACCGCTCAAAATATTCTTCTGTCCCAAGGCATTGTCCATAAAAAGACATGCCCTTACACCCCACAGCAAAATGGAGTGGTTGAAAGAAAACACAAACACATCATTCAAATAGCCCGAGCCTTACTTTTTCAATCCAAATTACCCAAACATTTCTGGGGGGGAATCAGTGCTTACCTCTGTACATATTATTAACAGACTGCCTTCCAAACTCCTTGGTTGGAAGTCTCCTTTTGAGCTACTCACAAATACACAGCCAGATTATTCCCACTTCAAGACTTTTGGTTGCCATGCTTTTGCAATCAATAATGTGTTGGGAATATGCCCTCGGAATGCTAATATTCGAGGATTAGATGAATAGGGGCTATTTAATCTATATAATATTCACAATTATTTTTATATTTCGATTGTATGACATTTCGATTGATAAAGGCATGTTATTCTTTTTATCATATTTTCTTACAAGGCATTCTGTTTAAGAAGATAAATTGAATAAAACTCAAACGTCAGAGTTTAGTTCTCGATTATGCTTGGCAGAGAGGGGGCACCGATAGACTATTACTCTCTGAGGTTAAAACAGTCCACAAGTTAATATCTCCGGTAGGGTGACCGGATTGATCACATAAACTTGATATGTCGACGAGTCCGATGTGACTGTGCCAGTCGCTCACTCAGGGGAGTGGGAGCTCGTGACATTGATACAAGATGAATCGGGGATTGCCTGTATTTGGACACTGACTCATAGTCGAATCGATCGCATGCTGGGAATGTCAAGGATCGAATCGACTGACTATAGTAGCATCGTGAACCTTAGGAGGAAAAGGTCAACGTTGGAGTTGACCTCGGGGTCCTGACCTTCTGTTAGCTTTGCTATGCTCAACGTGCTTTTGCTAGAGTCGGCGGCGACGTGCGGTCTTGACAACGGGGCGTGATTGTCAACTTGATCGCTGAGCGGGATTCACGGTCTCGAGAGAGATACGTGTCCTACGAGAGTTTCGAGGACGGAAAATTACAAAGTCTTTGACCAAAGCATTGAAACTGACTCACTTGGACGTGGAGGGTAGTTTCGTAATTTTGCCTGCCACGATTCTTCATAGAGTCTAGTCCTGTTAGTTTGACATTACATGACTATCACTCGACCGGGACACATGTGAAGGATTTATACGTATGGCGAAAATCTATAGTCGTTCGTGAATTTCGAATTCGGACTCGACTCGGGGCCGGCTCAGTACCGCAAGATTAGCTAGGCGCTTACCGAGCTCTTGGATTCCTCCCAATGACGAGTTGAGACGAACCAGAGGAGTCGGGCTTAAAAAGGATCACTAAGTACGAGTCAAATTAAAGAGAGATTGGGCTTAATATATTTAATTTAGGCTTGGCCGAAAATTAATATTTGTGTGTGAGAATGCTTATTTTATTATTTGATAGTTAATATAAATATTTATTTCCGCGGGTATAAATGGTGTTATACCGTAACTTACATAGAGGGACAAATTGGGAATTTCACCTCATGAGATTTTCGAAAATAACAAATCAGATATGGTAGGATTTTTTGAAAATAATTTGGAATTAAATAGCATGATTTTCGAAATATGCTAAAGATTCTTTTTGAAAAGATTTTGTGAGTTGAATATTTGAAAGATAAGATCTTTTAAGATATGGGAGTAAAAAGCTCAATCACCCACCTTATATAGAAAGGGGAGGACAAAATTTACTAAAATAATACAAAGAGAACAAGTCACACACACATAAAAAAAAGCTTGGAGCTCTCTCTCTTCGCCAGGCGAATTCTCGATCAACTTCTCTAGCTATCCACGGGAGACGATCGAACGTGACTACCGAAAAGGATCGGCGTGACGAATCTTTCCCCAATCCTCGACCGCCGTCCTATATCTGTGTCGGTTCTTCAAACTATAATGTACGTTTTGACGAACCCCCTCGACGTTATTACCGTTCGTGTTAAACCGAGCAATTCCGGGAAACGGGAATCATCGGAAAATTTTAAAATCCCGGGGATAATCCGACGTCTCCCAACGCACCCTCTAAAGAAAAATTTGATCCAAGGTCATTGCAAGGATATTTTGTAGGATACCCTGTGGGACAAAACGGGTACAAAATATATTTTCCTTCCTTGCAGAAAGTCATAGTGTCTCGAGATGTTAAATTCTTTGAGCACAATTTTCCTTCAGTTTCATTTCTTGATGATTCTATAGTGTTACCCTCTGTCATTCTTGGAGACCCTTCTGAGTCCATTACCACCTCAGACATCACCCAAAATTCCTCAACCATTCCAGGTGAATCAGCTGATCTCAATAATGATTTTTCCTCTACATCAGTCCCTGACATTACCACTCACCAAACATCAGAAAGCCACATGTCCCATACAACCACACCTCCTGCCCCAAAGAGACAACGCACCAAAACCAGACATGAACCTAGATGGAATCAAATATTATGTCCGAGCCAATCATTGCTCACAATAGAATTCCCTTTTACCCATTTCTTCATTTCATCAGGAACATGAGATCTTTGTGGCAAATGTGTCTGCTCACCAGGAACATTATTCTTATAATCAGGCTAGAACCAATGAGAAATGGATAGAGGCTATGCATGAATTAAAGGCTCTTGAGGATAATGATACATGGGAGCTAACATCTCTACCTGAGGGTAAGAAACTTGTTGGTTGCAGGTGGGTCTATAGGATCAAATATAATGCTGATGGTACTGTGAACAAGTATAAAGCAAGACTTGTAGCTAGAGGTTTTAATCATGTAGCAGGGGAGGACTATTGTGAAGTTTTTTCCCAAGTTGCACGGTTGGTTACAGTTCGAGTGATTTTTGTTCTTGCAGCAGTTAGAGGATGGCCTTTACAGCAGCTCGATGTCAACAATGCTTTTTTACATGGTTTCTTGATGAAGATGTATATATGAAACCACCCACGGGCTACACCAAGGCACAGCCTAATCAGGTTTGCAAGCTAAAAAGGTCTCTTTATGGCTTGAAGCAAGCCTCTCGGTAATGGAATGTTGAATTTATCACTCAATTGCAGAATTATGGTTTTAGTCAATCTTCTCATGATCACTGTCTCTTTACTTTGATCAAGCCAGAGTTTCAGATTTTTCTTCTGGTTTATGTTGATGATGTGCTGATCTCGGGTTCTGATGAGAAACAGATCGAGCTGGTAAAAGATTTTCTCCACAATGCTCTCACCATTAAGGAGACCTGCCAAGTTTTCCTTGGAATGGAAATTGCAAGATCATACATGGGAATTTCTATCACTCAACAGAAGTATATCACTGATATTATTCGAGACACACATGCTAGACAGCTCTCCTTGTGCAACACCTCTGCCAAGTGGTCACATTTTCCTATTAAAGATAAAGACTCATCTCCCCTCTATCATGATCCTTCTCAGTTTCGCCGCTTGATAGGGAGACCATTATACCTGAATTTCTCATGGCCTGATCTCACTCATGCAATACAGCAACTAAGTCAATTTGTCCATCGCCCACACACCTCTCATTGGCAGGCAGCACATCATCTTCTTCGGTATTTGAATGCTACCAAATCAGTTGGTTTGTTTTATTCTAGTAAATCTTCTTTGGTGCTTAGTGATTATAGTGACGCTGATTGGGGAGCTTGCAAAACATCCAGACATTCTTTAACTGGTTACTTCATCTTCCTCGGAAGCTGTCTGATATCTTGGAAGACCAACAAACAGACCACCATATCTTGTTCAACTGCTGAGTCCGAGTATCGGTCCATGGCCTCCACGGTTCGTGAATTACTTTGGTTGTCTTATATTCTTAAGGCTCTACAGGTACATGTATATGCTCCTATCATCTTGAAGTGTGATAATCAAGCAGCTATCCATATTACATCCAACCCTGTATTTCACGAGCGGACCAAACACATTAAAATAGATTGCCACGTCGTCAGTGATCAATACAAGAAAGGTTTTGTTCTCCCTCAAAAGGTTTCCTCAGCTCAGAATCTTGCAGATTTCTTTACCAAGCCACTTTCCTCTCGTGTTTTTGGCACTTTTCTGTCCAAGATGAGCTTATGGTCAGAACATGCTCATCTTGAGGAGGGGCTGAAGAATATAGAATTTACCCGCCTTAGTCGTTTCTGTTGATTGTAATTGCTTAAATCGTGTTTTCCTTTCACACGCTTTTATATGTTATCACATGTAATTTTCTTTTCGTTTGTATATAACAGAAAACACTGTAGCTAACGGATGATTAAGTGAATTGAAAGATGATCTTCTTTTTCCGCCAATTACTCTCTCTGTTATCTCTTTGTTTTTCTTCAATCGGATATCTTTGTTCTTCGATTTCTACATACATCATTCATATATATTGTAATGTCGAAACCCAATCAACGAATTTCATTTTTTTATTTCATTAATTTATAGAGAAAATATTGGTGACTTAATCGCGTGTTACAACAATACCGAAAAGAAAGTGATCGAGGTATCATATTTATATATTTTTTATATTATCTATATTTTTCCCATTATAAATGAAGTACCCGAAATACAGACGCGATAAATTAAACTTAGGCTACACAATATCGTAAACGCGACGCATAATGCAATAAGCTTTTCAAAACACAAATCAACTCTCCCACCAATTCGACCCACATAAAGACCTATTGAACAATAGGCCTTCTTCGTCTTCCCCAAATTGAAAAACTCCATCTCTTTCTTCTTCCTCAGTTGTCCTAACATATTCGTACTTTTTCTCCCAATTTTCGTCGTTTGAGTTTGCAACGTATAAGTCTTTGGCTTCTAGATCTCCGTTGGCCATTTTTTGATTCTCCACAGCATAAGTGAGCTCCTTCAACTGCACATAAGAAAGATTCAACCGTATGCAACTAAGGATGCGTTTGGTATGCATAACGAAAAGGAAAAGTGTACTGATAGGCATCGAATAGTACATTACCCTCCACGTGATGTTGAGATTATAAACAGGTCTTCCTATCTCATTGAATTTATCAAGCTCCCGAACTACGTAATATAGGTCTTTACTCTTGTTGAGTGCACGTAATAAAGGTGGTTGGTTTTTTAACACAGATGAAGTAGTGTATAGGAATTACAGTTGTCACATTTAAACGGAGTTGGGTTGTACCCAAATAGGTAGTCAGTCAAAACAATTTCATGGTCTGCCTCCTTCTAAAAGCTATCGTTAGATGTGTCAATGTGTCCCGCCCACGTCCCACGGGCTGTGCTTTTGTAGGCTCGTCGCGGGGCGGGCTCGCCCATGGGCCAGCCCGCAAACTTAATTAATTATTATATATTAAATAATATATATTATATAGAAAATAAATATTAAATTAATTAGATAATTTAATATTAATTATATTTAATTTAATGTCATATTTAGTAATAAATATGTAATTAATGGCATGTTTTTACTTATTTTTAAATAAATACCAAAGTTGATAAACATTTATTTGTAATTAAATAAATTCTAAAATTAAAATAAATAATAATCCTTTTTTTAAGTGGGTCCAGGCCCACGGCCCGCCGGGGGCGGGGCGGGCTCCAGTTTTTATGGCCCGCCTGCCCCGCCAAATTGACAGCGCTACCTATCGTATCACTACACTTCTCTCTTTTTTTTTTTCCTGCATCGAATTCTGCGTATCAAACGCGCCTTAAAGGAGGGAGAGGCAAGAAATAAAGAACGACTCGATCTATCACCTGCTTTTCGAGGCGCGATTTTTCCCTCCTCATATCTTCCAGCTTTGCGTATAGGCCGTCGTACTTTGCTTTGAGCACTTCGTAATCTCTCTCAATCTCCTTCGATTTTCCCCGAGCCCTTTGTTCTGAAACCATATCGCCACCTGGCGAGGCTCGAGCCCTAAATCTTCTGCGACTTTCTGCTTCTTCTTTTGGTCGAGCTTCGTTTCATGGCTGAATATGATCTCTAACGACTTTATTTGCTCGAGGGCGAATCTTCGGCGGGCTTTGTTTCTCCTGCATTCGGGCTTTTCTTCGTCATAATTATATGTTTCCATGTCGTCCCTTCTATGGGTGGAAATCTACTAGGGTTTATTGTGTGTGTATGTATATATAGTTTTAATGAAAAGGTTATTGAGATAATGAGAAGGATGAACACGCAATTATTAGGATGATGTCTTATTGAAGCGCCTAATAACGACAATGGGAGATGTCTTTGTAATAATGTTTTCAGATGATGATTTTTTGGTCATCTTTGATGGCTCAAGCATGTGAAGTTCATCTCATGGAGTTTGGTTAAACAGTTGATTTGTGGGTTTTTTTGTCATAACTTCTTAAAGACACGCTTTTAGTACCTAATTAAGGCTGTTTCGTTAATTAGTTAGCTGTGTAGGGGCGTGCATTCTACTTTTGTTTTATTGAAATGATGAAGATTTGCAAAATATGCAATGTATTTTTGTGGAAGGAATTGGATAATATTAAGAGAAATAAGGTTCAGATTCTTATCAGAATTGAAAACTCACGGATGATTGTTTTATCGTAATAAATTAATAGCTTAGCTAAGCAAGAAAACGCAAGTCTTACACCGTAAGCACCAAAAAATATCAAGAGATCAAATAATTACGTTATCTTAACAAACGACTACAAAGAATAGGAATACGTCTTCTCATTGATGGAACTGCTTCCGTACTCCAATATCAATGTTGATAGCGACGGTTTTTGAATTTTTTTGCATTAGTGCCACAAAACGACGTCGTCTCTCAGGGCAAAAAACAGTGACCTTCTCTTGTCCGTTTCAAAAAGCAAGGATTAAATATATTTTCTTTCTACCAAGAGAGAATTACACAAATGATGTTGTTTTGAGAATGGAATTACAAAACTAGTTGAGTTTTTAAACTTATTACAAAACGCATCAACTTTTTTAATTTTAACTATTTTTATTTTTATTTTTAACCACGATGTTAGGATATGCGGAAATCCCCGATAATTATTTGCCCGAAAAATGACAATAATAAATAAAAGAGACGAAAATAACTTTGGACAGTGAACACGAGATTTATGTGGTTCGGTCAGAATGACCTACGTCCATTGGCCGAAGGGTATAACTTATTTGTTATGTGGAGTGATTACAGACACGTACACTGACGTGATACAAAAGCAGCTACAACAATATTAAGAGTAGGTTATACAAGAAGTATCGGACCGAGGAATAAACCCTCGCTGACGATGTTGTGGTCTGGTGGTTCTATGGCCTGAGGCAATTTTCTCTTTGCTCAATCACCGCTATTTATAGTTGAATCCTTGCACCTTCGTTCATGTGGAAATAAGAGTAGAAAAAACTGCAAGCCCACGTGAATAATGCAAAAGCAGTTTCTTTTGACATCGGCGCCTGACAATTCAAGTTTCTTCGTTGCATTTATTCGTCCCATTCTCACGTGTAGTTTCAAAGAGCCAATATTGTTGAATTGTCAAATCAAGCTCACCTAACAAATCTCCACCTTGAGCTTGATTCCAAAAAATTACTCCACAATTTTTCGACGTACATATTAATAATATTAATTTTATTAATAATAATTAATCTTGTAAGGTTTCGGAGATGAAGGCGGAGTACATACCGCCGAGAGAGGACGTAATAATTCAGAACGAGGCGCCCGAGGACATATACATCATCGTGTCGGGGGAGGTCGAGATGGTAGACTGCGATGCAGAAGGAGAAAAGGTTAATGTTGAAATACTTTTATTTCCATCTCCCTCCCTCCATAGCCCTGACGGGCTAGTTCACCAACTTTACACCAATCAAGTCCAAGCAATGCTTGAACTTGGAAACTGGAAGAGCCTTCATAAACATATCCGCAGGATTATCTTTTGTGTTGATCTTCTTGACAAACACATTCTTATCTGCAATGATATCAGGACGTATACATACCATTGCATACATAATACTACCGACTGCACTTGAGTAAGAAACTCGTGCCATGTACGCTTCTTCCTCATCTGATGATGGTGACTGAGCAGCGCTTAGCCTAAAATGGCTAGCAAGAGGAGTGCTGACTGGTTTGGCATCGTTCATGCCAAATCTCTCTAAAACCTTCCTGAGGTAATTTTCCTGGGTCACGTTTAACTTACCAGCTCCTCTATCACGTCTAATCTCCATACCAAAAATCTTCTTAGCTGCTCCTAAATCTTTCATCTCAAATTCACCGTTTAATAAGGCCTTCAACTGGTGAATTTCTGCAAGATTCTTAACCGCAATGAGCATATCATCGACATATAACAATAGATAAATGAACAAACTGTCATTTAACTTCCGGAAGTAAACACAACTATCATACTTGCTCTTGGAGAAACCATGACCCAACATGAAAGAATCAAACCATTTATACCATTGTCTTGGAGACTGCTTTAATCCGTATAAGGATTTCTTTAACAACAAACTTGGTCTTCTTTACCTTCAACTATGAAGCCTTCAGGTTGCTTCATATAAATCTGTTCATCTAAATCGCCATGTAGGAACGCCGTCTTGACGTCAAGCTGTTCTAACTCCAAATCATGCATGGCAACGAATGCAAGTAATACACGAATAGAGCTATGTCTAACGACAGGTGAGAATACGTCATTAAAATCAACACCTTGTACCTGACTATAGCCTTTCGCGACTAATCGTGCTTTATACCTTGCATCGTATGAACCAGATAAACCTTCTTACTTCTTGAAGACCCACTTACATCCGACTATTTGTTTTTTCTTCGACGGCGGCACAAGAATCCACGTACCATTCTTGTGCAGAGACTCCATTTCTTCCTTCATCGCTACCAGCCACTTATCAGAATTAGCATCACTTATTGCCTCCGAGTAGGTAGAAGGTTCGTCGCCTCCACCTGTTTCTTGCGCCACTGATAAAGCGTATGAAACTAATTTTACGTACCGTTGTGGTAGTCGAATCTCCCGTCTCTCCCTATCTTTGGCTATAGAATATTCCTTCTCGGTACTTTCATCTTCAACAGGATCTGAATCAGGTTCTGGCTCAGGCTCATCTTGATCTGTTGAACTCGTAGCAGGGTCATCAGAAATATCTTTGTTGATCTCGAGCTCCACCTCGCTGTGTACACTATCCTTCTTTTCTTGATTAGTGGGATTAATAGACTCTTTTGAAGGATGTAACATAGAAGACTCGTCAAATGTAAAATCTCTGCCAATTATGAATTTGGGTGACTTGGGATCAGGATTATATAATCTATATCCTTTCACCCCTGAAGCGTAACCGAGAAAAATACATTTCTTAGCTCTAGGCTCTAACTTTCCCTCGTTTACGTGCATATAAGCTGGGCACCCAAATATTCTTAAGTTGGAGTAATCAGTAGGAGTACCTGACCATACTTCCTCAGGAGTCTTGAAATTGATCGATGAACACGGTGAACGGTTGACAATATAACATGCTGCGGCGATAGCTTCAGCCCAAAAATCATTTGTCAACCCAGCGTTGGAGATCATACATCAAGCTCTCTCTAAAAGCGTCCGGTTCATGCGCTCGGCAACACCATTTTGTTGTGGCGTCATTTGAACAGTGTGATGTCGAGCAATTCCTTCATTTTTGCAGAACTCATTGAACTCGCTTCCGCAAAATTCCAAGCCATTATCTGTCCGCAAACGCTTGATCTGTTTTTCTGTCTGCTTTTCAATCAAAGCTTTCCATTGTTTAAATGTTTGGAAAACATCACTTTTCTGCTTAAGAAAATAGACCTAGACTTTCCTTGAAAAATCATCAATGGAAGTCAACATGTATCTTGCACCACCTTTGGACGGAACACGGGAAGGACCCCATACATCAGAATGAATATAGTCCAAAGTACCTTTCGTCCTGTGGACAGCTGGCGAATTGAAGCTGACTCGTTTCTGCTTCCCAAAAATATAGTGTTCGCAAAAGTCCATCTTACCAGTACTTTGAGCACAAAGTAGGCCCTGCTTGCTTAAAATCATCAAGCCTTTTTCTCCCATGTGTCCAAGTCGCATATGACATAATCTCGTGGTATCAACCTCCGGGGATGTCGAAATTACAGCGGAACCTGTAACAGTAGTTCCCTGCAGAATATATAAATTTCCAGACCTGCAAGCTTTCATCACGACAAGGGCACCTCTTGCAATTTTCAAAACTCCACCTTCACCTGAGAACCTGCACCCTTGAGATTCAAGTGTGCCTAAAGAGATAAGATTTCTCTTCATATCTGGAACATGTCTGACTTCTGTGAGCGTTCGGATGATTCCGTCGAACATCTTGATCCTAACTGTACCTTTACCAACAACTTTACACGGAGCATCATTTCCCATTAAGACATATCCACCATCAAAATTTTCATATGTGGAAAAACAATCTCTACTCCGACTTATGTGGTCAGAACAACCCGAATCTAAGATCCACTCATTATCAGACCTAACAATATTTGCAGTTGCTACAATAATAGTTTCATCGCTCTCATCAGTAGCTACACTAGCTTCGGCGGATTTATTAAGTTGCTGATTATTTTTCACCTTATTTTTTAATTTAAAACAATAAGCTTTGATGTGACCCTTTTTCTTGCAAAAATTATAGATTTTATTTATGTACCTGGATTTCAACCTTTCTTTAGATCTGCTACTTTCAGCGTCTCTATGTTCTGGTCTCCCTGTGCAAATAGGCATTTCGCCTGGCTACCACTTGTTTCTCCCGTAATATCCCTGACTATCTGTTCTTTCGATTGTAATACAGATTTGACACTAGAATACGATATCGTATCTTTTCCATATATTATAGTGTCACGAAAATGCTTTAAAGACGAGGGAAGGGAACACAACAACATTATGGCCCGATCTTCGTCCGTCGCTTTGACTTCTACATACGCCAGATCAATAATGATAGAATTGAATTTATCGAGATGCGAGAGAATAGAAGTACCTTCCGTCATTTTCATACTATAAAGCTTCCGCTTTAATATAGCCGATTCTCCTTAGTCTTCTTCATGTAGATAGCTTTTAACGCATCCCACATACCCATGGCCGTCGTCTCCGTCGCAACCTCTTTTAAAACCTCGTAAGAGATATTTAATATAATAGCCGATCTGGCTTTCTTGTCCAATTCTTTAAATTGATCGTCCTTCATTTCGGTTGGTTTCTTCTTTGCGCCTTCAAGCGCCACCTCACAACCGTCTTGAATGAGTATGGCATACATCTTGATACTCCACATTGCAAAGTTGACATTTCTGTCGAACTTTTCAATTGACTTTTGTGTTATCGTCATGGTGGCTAAAAAATAAATCAGGGTTGGCTCTGATACTAATTTGTTAGGATATGCGGAAATCCCCGATAATTATTTGCCCAAAAAATGACGATAATAAATAAAAGAGACGAAAATAACTTTGGACAGTGAACACGAGATTTACGTGGTTCGGTCAGAATGACCTACGTCCACGGGCCGGAGGTTAGAACTTCTTTATTATGTGGAGTGATTACAGACACGTACACTGACGTGATACGAAAGCAGCTTCAACAATATTAGGAGTAGGCTATACAAGAAATATCGGACCGAGGAATAAACTCTCGCTGAAGATGTTGTGGTCTGGTGGTTCTATGGCCTGAGGCAATTTTCTCTTCGCTCAATCACCGCTATTTATAGTTGAATCCTTGCACCTTCGTTCATGTGAAAATAAGAGTAGAAAAAACTGCAAGCCCACGTGAATAATGCAAAAGCAGTTTCTTTTGACATCGGCGCCTGACAATTCAAGTTTCTTCGTTGCATTTATTCGTCCCATTCTCACGTGTAGTTTCAAAGAGCCAATATTGTTGAATTGTCAAATCAAGCTCACCTAACACACGAAAATACTTAAAATTACAAATTTCACTATTGTTATCTTCAAATACCACAACACTTGTTAATTATAATTTTACCCCAATTTAATTCAAATATATTAAAAATAGATTATTTAAAGAAATAATCAAAAGAAAAATAAAATTACTTGGCGTGACCGTGACCTACTCCTCACACGTGAGTTCGATATCCAGACCTATCAAAACAGACCGGCGGGGCGGGGCGACCCTAGCCCGCCATGGGCAGGGCAGGTGCGGGTAAGCCCGCCGGTTGGCAGGCCTGCAAATTGAAGGCCCTCCCCGCCCAAATTAAAAAACAAAATTCAAAAAAAAAAAGAAAAAATTCAAAGAAATAAAGGAAAAAAATAAAATTATGATATTTAAAAATTGGGAAAAAAATAACATACCTATATAATTTATTATGTATCAATATTTAAAAAAAATATCGTATTATAATTCCTGGCTGGCTCAAATATGATATTTTTTTATTAAATATTGATATATAAATAAATTATATAGGTATGTCAGTATTTTTTAGCTCCAATTTTTAATTTTCTCAAGTTTAATAATATAAATAAATTATTATTATGAGATTAGATTATTAATTTCAAGCTTAAATATTTAATTTTCATTGTTTTTTTATTTATTTTTTTGAATTATTATTTTTTAATTTGGGCGAGCGGGTCCTTCAATTTCCAGGCCTGCCAAACGACGGGCTTACCCGCGCCGCCCCGTCCCTGAGGTCCGTTTTGACAGTTCTAGATATCGAACTCACGTGGAAGAAGTAGGTCACAATCACGCCAAGTATTTTATTTTTCTTTTGATTATTTCTCTATGTAAGATATTTTTAATATATTTGAGTTATAAGTTGGGGTAAAGTTTTAATTATTAACAAGTGTTGTGCTATACTATTACATTTATTGAACACAAGTGTGGAAATGACAATACAGTAAAATACATATATACATTAATTTATAATATGTCATGCAATAATATACTTAATTATATGTTACGCTATGAAAACGTATAAATAAATATATTTTCAGCGTATAAAAAATCAATTATACACTAATAAATCGTATTAAAATGGCATAATTTTGATCAGTCGTTCAAAATAAGATTACTCTAATAAATGGAAATCAGCCAACTATTTTATATCATACAAGTAAAATGAATTTCACATTCAACGGGATAACCAATTAAAATTCAAATATGATATAAAACAATAATAAAAGTAATATGACTCCTACATCTAATGTGTAATCCATTGACGCTGAAATTTAAATGAATCTTGCACAAACCCCAAATGACAATAGGAAATTCAGTTGCGTACTGTGAAAAACCTCAACCTTTGAATCTTCGTATCAAATATATATCTTTCGCACTATTGCATATTCGATGTTTCTAATGAATGCAAGCCTGTAAATAAATTTAGTCATCTAAATCTTCTTTCACCGTGCCAGTAGTGCATCTTAAAAATTGTTGGGCGACTGCAAGTAATTAGAAGCATCTAAATTTGTGGCTTAAGACGTTAAAGAAGCGCTTCTTGGGAGGCAACCCATGTATTTGCATTCAACGCTCGTGTTCTTAAAAAAAAATATACATATATTAAAAAAATAAGAAAAAATGGGCGAATCATTCTCTACAGGCTGAGGCTTCGTTGTCTCTACACCCGTAGAATATTCACTGCGCCAGACGAATTTTTTTCTACAGGCCGGGACTTATCGTTTTATACGGCCGTAGAGCTTTTAATGAGAAAAAATCGAATTTCTACAAGCCGAGACAATTACATGTCTACAGCCGTAGGAGTTCACTTGAACAAATACACATGCTTACAGGCTGAGACTTGTTTATTTCTATGCCCGTAGAAGCTTCAGGCTCATAAAAAAATATATTAAAAGAACTCGTGCGATTAAAAAAATAATTTTCTTGAATGTTTTTTCTACATGTCTAAATATTCATTTTATTATTATATTTATTAAATTATATTTTCAAAAGTTTAAAATAATTTGTGGTTTAATTTGTAAAGACGTAGATGAGTTATAGACAGAATTCAAGGTTGATTCCATGCTTAAAGGAGGTTTCGGTTGGTTGCATGGATATAGACAGACAGCCCTCTCCATCTTTTTGCATTGGCTCCGTAAGTTTATCTTCTAAGATCGAAGTGCAAAGCTTGATGATGTTAAGTTTTCCTTCAGTTGTGTGGCTTTCTCAATTTCTCGTTCGAGAGTTTGCTTCCCGTCGGCCCTTTCAGCAGTAACAAGCTCGAGCTTGCATTTATAGTCAGCAAGTTCATACTCCATATTCTTGATTTTCTCCATCTTGATACCATTGAAGTTCTGCAACTCTGAATAAGTACCTTCATGTTCAGCCCCGATTCTCCTCAATTCGCTGACTTCGGCAGCTAACATGGTTCTTTCACCAGTCATTTCTTGAATCTTTGACCTCTCATCATCAAATTCCCTCGACACCTTGCCAAGGTTCTCCTCAATCTCCTTACACATTTCTTGGACAACCTTATTCTCTTGCTCAAGATGATTAATCTCTGTCGCCATCTCCTTTCTCTTCTCTTCACCATCAACACAACTCCGCTCCAACTCCGCCACACGCCTTTTTAGTCTTTTCTCCTCCTCCTGCAAGCCTGATACAACCTCAGCGAGCCCAGCCACTAGCACGACATTCTCCAAATCTTGCCTCAATTTTTCTATCCCCCTTCTCTGCAATATCGGCTTTTTCTCATTCAAAAACCAGATTTATCACCTCTTTCAATCTGTCCACCAACTTGTTCGACTCCACCAATACAATATTGCTTTCCATTAATGTCTCACATTGCTTAACATGCATGTGAAGTTTTTTCGTTCTCTTCCTCCAACAGGCTCTCGACTTCACACAAGTCCAATTTCAAACGCTCAATCTCAGCCCCCTCCCCTTCAATAATGCTCTTCATATTACCCACTTTCGATTCCAAATCTTTCCCGCTCTTCCCCAAGACCCCGTACTCTTCAGAAACATAAGCAAACACCGCGATCAATTGGAACTCCAGACCAAATACTTTTTCGTTAAGCATAGCCACCTCAGATTTCAACAAAGACAATTGTGTCTTCATAGACTCCTTATCTCGAGCAGCCTCGTATTTAGATATTTCACCCAGGGATAGGAGCTCATGATATATTCTGGTTGTCTCTGGAGTTACCAGTCTCTTGCGAGGGCTTTACTCTTTGGGCACGAGACCCTTTCTTCTTCCCATTTGGTTTTACTGATCGAAATAAATCTTCTTGGTCGCCGAGATATATGGGAGACGAAGGGCTCAGGGCTTGAGCAGAGTAGAGATGTTGGGTTTCTGAGGTAAATTGTAGGACTGTCCAATAAAGATATTTTCAGTGGCTATGAACAGCTTAGGAAATCAGCTTTCATGGAAGACAAGTTTACATTCAATTGGAGCAGCATAGATGGGTTAAACTAAGAAAAACAGCAGCTGCCCAGTAGGATTTTTCGAAAACAGCAAATATCAAAAGTTTCAGGTTCGCATGATCAACTTCAAAAATTCGTAATAAATCGTAGAAGCATAGGATCAAGTCGATTCAAGAGGCTATGAAAAGCGGAAGACCTTAGCTTTCAACAGAAATAAATTTCGAAAGAATCAGAAATAGCTTTGAAAAACACATTTGCTTTAGTCTCTGTTTGTGGTGACATAAATCCCTCCCTACAGCTCATTAATTAAAAATTTGTACAACAACAAGGTCTACTCGACACGAATGAATTAGGCGTTAATGAAACCTTTAACAGGAATCTTTCACAAACTTCCCAACAAAAAGAATACTAATATTATCAACTAATCATAATGTTTGATTATTAGACCATAGTATTTGATTTACCAAACACATCAAAAAGAATCAGAGCATGATAACTTGGTCAAATCGTTGAAAACAGAAGCTGCGCACAAATTTCTGTGTCAAAAAAAACGAACCCTAACATGCTGTAGATAGAGATAGAAGTGAGAGTAGAGCAGATCATACCTTGCTAACCTTAAATCGGTCAAGGACAGTACATAAAAAGCTCAAAGGTTGCTTTTTTGCTTGGTTTTCTCGTTCACGGGGGATATTTTGAGAAATGCGACTGAAACCTAAAAGAATTGAACAAAAGGGAGTGAGTGGAAAAATGACTAGAATACCCTTACTATAAATTGTTTAAGAACGGTTTAACCAACGTAATGACATATTCCAGTACTACATACAATCGAAAAAAAACTCGAATACTTTATACGACTTTATGTTTTAAAACACTCGAATTGTATATACTCGCCGACATAAACTACTATTCAAGTACCGAACTCGATAAAAAAACTCGGATAGAAAACTCGAATAAAGTAGCAATCGATAATAAGTAGAACGGTCAGAATAAAATCGCAAACACATCAACCCTAAATTCTTTCCTTCTCTTCGATTTTCTCCTACTCGAATTACTCAATCGAATCCTTCCACAAATCTGACACCGAATACAATGACGAAATCAAACCGAGCTACGCCGGCTACGCTTCGAAGGGACCGCGTCGATGAGGTTGTCGACGGCGACACAGTGACAGTGAGTTAATCTTATTGGGTTTTCGGTATTTGGTGTTCATTTAGTTCAATCGACCTATTTTCGGTGATGGGTAAGCGTCGATTTCACATGGAACGGGATTATAGGTGAAGTTTTGTAAAAATTTTGAATTTGCGCTTATTCGGGTTTTTTATTCGAGTTCTATTATCGATTGTCTGATTCACTTTTCGAGTTTGTGATACTCGAATAATTTACTCGGATAACAGTGCTTTTTCTTGCTAACATTGGTTATTTTTGCAATTTTTTTAGGTCTATTTCCCGACGAAGTTGCCGGCGGATAATTACTACCACGCCACCCTTACGCTTAACTCGTCGTACATGACAGCTTGCGAGCGCATTCGTATGCTTCTGAACAAAAGGGAATTGGCGGAAATGGTCGCGAGGACCCAGTTCGGGAACCTGATAAAGGCAGCCCGAGACCACTACAACTCCAACATGCTTCTATGGTATCTGATGAGCCGACAGGTGGAGCATGTGCCCGAGTCTTTGGAGCTGTGGATGGTCGTTCGCGAGCGACCATTACGATTTTCGTTGGTCGAGTATTGCTTAATCACCGGCATGCACTGTCACGCTGCCGATGATCAAGTGATACCGTCATCGCAACGAGGCATTGGCCTGGTACGATTCTCCTAATTTTTATCATTTTGAAGCTTTTTTACTTCAATTTTAAAAACTAACGCCTGTATTATGATTCGTAGGCAAGAGGGTTATATATTTGGACGATCTGGAGACGAGGATCAACGATATAATGCGCGATGCTGCCGCCACCGCCGATGGCGGCACGGGCGTAAACATGGAGAAGTTGAAGATCGCGGCCCTATATTTTGCCGTCGCGGTACTAGGGCCGCGGAGAGTGAAAAGGGACCTGAAGGTGAAGAGCGAGTGGCTCCGTCTGGTGGAGGATTTCGACAGCTTCAACAAATATCCTTGGGGAAGGATAGCATTCGACGAAGTTCTCTATGGTCTGAACAAAGACCTAGTGGAGAAGCGTCGGATGATGACTTTTAAGAAAAAGCACCAGACGACCTTCGATATTAGCGGCTTCGTCCAACCGCTCCAGGTAATTAAATTTACTTTATTTAAGTTCTATTACATTTTTTAACTAAATATACTCTCTTTATCAGGTTCTTGCGTATGAATGTTGGCCGAGGCTCGGGGATTTTGCAATGAGGAAAAGCGATGAAAACCTCCCGTTACCCCGCATGTGCCATTGGAAGACAAAATTCTTCGCCAAGAGTTCTGCTCCAAACTATGAATCGGTGGAGCATGTCTTCAATGATGCGGGTATAAATGTAAGTATATATATTTATTTATAATATGAATTTTTAGAGTTGCATATCCCTAATTTGATTGAACTCGTACAAATACACAGACGGTGCAGTGTTGGCTTACACCATCCGATGCTGAATATGAATCGGATCACGGCCGCACGATCGCCGGCTTTCCTGGCAGCAGGGATGATGCCGTATCCCAGAGGATAGTGGAGCATCTTCTAAATCGGATGATGGTCTACTGCGCTGACCATCGGCTCGCTCCATCTCCTCCACCGTCTCCTCCTCCACAGCCGACAGAGCCTTCACGTGAGGCATCCCCTCCTCCACAGCGTGATGATCGTACTCGAGGGGCCTCTCCTCCTCCTGTTTCTTCGAGTTCGATAATCACTCACATTGATAGAAGAATGGACAGGATGGAGGCCGATGTTCGGGAGGTGCGGGAAGAATTATCTTTAGTGAGGACAGAGATTAGGGCGTTACGCTCGATGGTGCTCGAGGGTATGCATTACTTTACGTAAATGACATTTAAAGTTATATTGGTATATATTACTTAAGTTAAACATAATACTCCCATTTTTAGGTTTTGAGACGTTGAGGGAGGCACGGGAACGAGAGACGAGTTATTATACGCCAGTGTTCGGGAGGACGCCGAACGTAGCGGAGACGAGGTGTGAGACGGCAGAGCGGACGGTGATTGAGGCCGAGAGGACGGTGGTTGAGCCCGAGAAGACGGCTGAGACGACGGTGGTTGATGCCGCGGCCGAGACGAGGCAGACGTCTGCAGCCGAGCCCGAGAAGACGGCCGAGACGAGGCAGATGGCCGCGGCCAAGACGAGGCAGACGGCCGCAACGAGGCAGACCGAGGCCGCGGCCGAGATGACGGTGGTTGAGGCCACGGCCGAGACGAGGCAGACGGCCGCGGCCGAGCCCGAGAAGACGGTTGCTGAGCCCAAGAAGCAGTACAAACGGTTAAGACAACAGCCTGAGCGTGAGAAGAAACGATCAAAGGTGCTGAGCAGTCCTTTTGTACCCTTGCCGAATCGGACCCCCCCTCCCCCCCGTGTACGAAACCTCGCCTCAACAACTTACAGCATCACATTGAATCGATGGCGGCTAATTGGGATGCAGTAAGTGTGGAGTTGGAAAGAATGACGGCGACCCATGGACGTCAGGGCATAATACAGGCTTATGACAAGAAATTCTTCAAGATCTGTCTACTCCAAAAATTTGGATCTCCGAAGCGGTACGTTTTTTTGGCTCAATATGTTCTAGTTAATTATTTCGTTTAATAACATATTATGCTATTATGCAGCACGTCAACGAGGTATTCCACGGTTATATTGCGATGCAAGAACGCTACGTGCTTCCCGTGGAACGCATAGCATTCATGCATACCAACTTCGCACAGGCGGCCTTCTTTGACAGTGTTCGCCCATGGAAAGCGGAATCGTACAGACTATTCATTACGGGAGAGATCAATGCGCCTGGTAAGCCGTCCCTCCACTGGAACCAAGCGGAGGATGCCGTCATCCCATTGGCGTTTAATGCCCATTGGATACTTCTAGTCGCTCGGTTCAAGGAGAGGACCATTCACATCTTCGACTCCGACCGGAGTAGTGATTCTGATATGCGGTTCAGGAAGTCGTACCTCGAAAGACTCTCCGAATTAATACCGTTGATGCTTCAACTGGTAAGGGTAAATGAAAACCCCGAAAAATTTACATATACGCGGTGCGTAGAGTTCCCTCAACAAAAGCTCAGGTAATTTTCATATGTCTTATTTTTTACATATCGAAGTTTTACGACAAGAAGTTTGGTATTAAAGCTGGAATTGTTCTATTTGTCGGACAGCGGGGAGTGCGGTATCTATATGCTGCGGGCGGCGGTGTCGACGATGTTCGGCAGTAGAGATGATCTTTACTCGCTGAACGATGAAAAGATAGGTTTGTTTAGAAAGTTTTTGACTATTTGTATATGGTTTACCAATTGGATTGCTTGACAATGTAATTTCTCATTTTAAATGTATGAAATGTTGATTTTATGATGAATGATTGATTTTGAGATGATTGGGGTGAATTGGGATGAATTGTTGATGTTTGGACGAATGTATTTGAAAGGAAATGTTGAAAATTTTCACTGTTATTCGAGCTTTTCTGTTACTCGAATAGAAGTACTATATCCGAGTAATGTCTTCGAGTCAATTCGAGTTTCCAATATCACTCGAATAGTTGCAATATCTGAACTTCGATTCTAAACAATATTCGAGTAACATCTCCGAACAAATCGAACTTCTATTCTCAATCGAAAAACAGTTATTCATGTAAATTATTATTATTACGATTATCATGTAATGTTCAATGTGTGCTTATCTTAGTATTACTAGTGCGTTTCAGAGTCATGAAAGTAAATTATAGCAATCAAATTAAGATATAATATCATTTTGATAAAAATCGATATATACTCGATTATTATCATAATCATCTCTACAAAGTCGATCAATTTGTCATTCCATCATACGTCATTCCCCGATTTTTATCAAACATCGTTTTTGTTTATCAAGTGAATTATTTTAACTTTGTAAAAGCTCTAAAACATCGAAATATTGATATTTCAACACCGAGATATTGAGATAATGATAATTTCATTTTTACAAGAAAAAACTCGAATAAAAATAATATTCTCGAATATCATTTCCGAATGTATTCGATTTCCAACAACACTCGAATAGTTTCTTTTCGACCTTTACTTGATTATTCTTTAATCAACAAAAATACAATATCCGAGTAACATATTCGAACTTTTCGATTTTACAAACGCACTCGAATAAATTCCTTTTCGACCTTTTAACAGATTATTTTTATTATAATAAAATAATCTATTCGAGTTACATTTGGGAATGTATTCGATTTTCAAAAAACACTTGAATAAGCTCATTTCCGGTTTTTTAAACAAAACTTTATTCGAGTAAGCTATTAGAACTATTCGAAACTCCATAAAAAAATCGAAAAACAGTGACTAAATAGCGAAATATGATTTCCAAATATGAACCCATAACCAACACTCTTAAAATAAACTATCCATAGCACATCGTATCACTCGAACAAATTACAATATAATATTTAACGTCTACGACCAAACTCACCGACGGAGGGAAACCTACTTTCTTTTCTCCTCCCACGCCTTGCTACGAACTGAGGCGGCAACACCAATTCCTCCACGGTATCCCATTCGACTTGATCCGGAACCGGAGAAACTCGTCCATGATAAGCGAACTGCCACGTTAGCACAGAGTAATAATCCGAACACAACGGATAGAAAGACTTGTTCGCTCGTAGACTCGCTGCGATTGCATGCGGACACGGAATCCTGTCGATGTCGAATTGGCGGCACGTACATGTCTTCGATTGCAGATTAACGACGGCATGACTCCCTGAAGATCGGACATCATATTCTTGCGGAGCGATTTCACCAACTTCGTACCCTTGACTTAGCGTATACCTTTCACGGATAATTGTCTCCACCGTCGGGGTAAACTGTGTGGTTGCCTGTATGGATTTTTGTCTGTATCTAGCAAACCAGTCAGTCGTCATCCTCTGTATCGAATCCAGAAGCGCAATGATCGGTAACTTTCTCTCTTCACGAAGTCTTGCATTGATCGATTCGACTCCGTTCGTAGTCATGATGTTATAGCGAGTTATCGGAGAATAAGCCCGGACTCCATCGTTCCTTAGAAGCATTTGCTTCCAAATACGCATGTGCCGCGGGAAACTTTTTCTCAAAATCCTTATACTGTGAATCAAAGTCACATTGCTTGTACAGTTTAGCAATCCGCATGAACATCTCAGTCGCTCATTGCTTGTACGTTTGCAACGCCGACTTTGATTGAAGCAGCCTGTCGGAGATGATAACAAGATCTTCCTCATTGGGTACGACTGCCAAGAGCTCGTTCAAAAACCACGTCCACGATTCTATCGACTCTACATCGTCAATTATGCCCCACGCTAGAGGAAACTGATGGGTGTCGCCATCCTCTGCCGATGCAACGAGTAACGTACCGGTATACTTTCCTTTCAACCAAGTGCCGTCGATGCAAACGACCTTCCTCATATGACAGTATCCCGCAATACAAGCACCAAGGGATATGAATACATGTTTAAATCTCCGCTCGTCGTCTAGATATAGACCTACTATGGTACCCGGATTCAACCTTTTCAATGTTGACAAGTACGACGGCAACAACTTATAACTCTCGTCGGGGTCACCTTTCATTGCATTTTGGGCTAACATGCCCCCTTTCCATGCTTTGAAGTATGAAACTTCAATCTCACGATTTCTCATCATTGTTCGAATTAGTTTAGGCGCCGGTGTACTTGTAGAGCCCTGAAAAGATTCAAGCAGCATATCACTCATAGAGGACGATGATGCTTGAGTAGGTCTCGCGTTCCGATTTGCAAGGTCGCACGTATGGGTGTTGCAATACGTACGAATCGAAAATACGGACGTATCCTTAATCCTTGCCGTCCATATCCTCCAACTACATCCTTCCTCTTTGCATTTCACGGCATAGACCGATCGGGAAGATTTTACGCTCCGGAGCTCGAAGGATGCATCTACGGCAACTCTTTGGATCCTCTTCTTGGCAGCCCTCTTATCCTCAAATTCATCACCGACTTTCATGGTGGAACCATCCGTAAAAGAATACCGATCACTAGGAATAATCGCATTTTCCTCCTCATTGTCCTCCTCATCCTCTTGTGCATTTTCTTCGATTACGCCATCAAAATTGATGTGCACGTTCTGCCGTGCAACAACATTCTCATCAAAGTTGACGTGCACTATCGCTTCATCGAGACCCTCACCCCCATAATTCACGTCGTGACCCTCACCCCCGAAGTCGATGATACGATCAAAATAATCATCGTTGTAACCGCTTCCGCCGCTACGAACCTCAACTGGAAGAGGAGTAACTTCATCGTCCGCACGAGTTTGACGTCGAAGTGTCGTAGGGAGTCCGATTTCCACATATAGAATCGGTCTATCCATTGGACCCCCTAAGTAAATGTAACCCTTCAACTCTCTATCATTCCTTATATACAAAGGAGCACGGCCTTCCATACCTCTCATACATACTTGATAGCTCAACTTTAAATCCGGCCTCCCGCTTACATTAATAGACTCATATATTTCGTTTCGCAGATCCGCCAACGAACAACAATCACCATCGAACCCAATGGGCATTAACTTTGTTCCCATTCTTGGAACCCAACTATATTTGTTATCATCTCCAATTATCCACTCTCCATCGTAATCAATCATGATGCTTGTCGGCATAACCTATATAAAAAAAATTAAAATTAAAATCAAATGAAATATTCGAATAAAATAAATATTCGAAAGGAAATATTATTCGAGTAGATTGTATGAGTGAAATCAAACTCGGAAAGGTTATTCGGATAAATAATCTAACGAGCCACTCCAATAAGTTGAAAAAAGCTTATTCGAACAACTTTTCCGAACAAATAAAAACTCGAGAGTTGTGTTCGAATAAATTATCTTCCCGAATATGATATACTGAACTTAAAATTTAGAAAAGTAGTTATTTGAACAACGCTTTCGAGCATAAAGAAACTCGAATATAATGTTCGAATAATCGTATAATCGGCATTTTCCTTCAAATTCACTCAGATCGACCGTAAAAATGCTAACCACAACTACCCACTGATGCGAAAATGAAATTCCCGATACGCAAAATGTATAATGTGGTTAAAACGAACTTAATCCTTGCAATGCCCGAGTTTAAAGAAATTGCAAATGTCGAAATGGCACTTACTGTAATTCGTTGAAGATCGTAACGCGATCTTCGATCTTGTGTAGTCCGGATCTAGTGGATATCGGTTGGATGATTCGGTATTTGCTCGTTTTTTTGCTCGAATTCTGTTTTCTTGGTTCGTTAGTTCGTGTTTTTTTTTTTTATTAAAAACGATATATTTAATTAAGTTAATGGTTAATGGTTAGTTAGTTAATTAAATCCACTCCCTTTTATTGAATTGACTTGTATTGACTCCCTTTTTTTTTAAAATGTCTGTTTTTTACTCCCTTTTGTTAAATTATCCCCGTTCACGGTTCGCCTCCTTTTCTTTTCTCACACGTTACTTTCTTATGATGGAAGAAACATAAGACTAATGAGAAAGAAATGCTAGAACCACAATTGGGCTGGGCTATAAAACCATTTGGATTGAACAATCTATTTCGAATTGGGCTTTGGGCTTCAAGAAGTTGATTTTGGGCCAGATATTGTACTTTAAATATTATACCAAAATATATTTATAGCAATATCATAGCGTGCAGATTGCTTTTTAGTCGGGTGTGCAACGATTTTAAAAAACCGCCCGAAGCGCCCGCATCGTACCGCACCACACCATACCACACATTTAACCGTCTAAACAGCGATTTTATTTTATTTAATAAAACCGCACCAATAATGGTTCGGTGCTGAGTTTTGGTACAAACCACACCGAACCAAAACGCACGATACTTGAATATTGATACTTTTCATATCTAACTTTGTTTAATGCTAGTTATATATTAATTATATATACGCATTATGTTTTATAGTAGTAAATATATTTTTATTAGAACAAAAGCCAATATATATTAAGTTTAGATAATACTAAAAATACTTAATAAGTGATTAACTCAATATTTATATTCAAAGTTTCATATTGGGCCGTACATTATGATTTTATTATTGTGCATTAGTTTAGTTGTACTGTAGTAGTATGCGTGTTGATTCCTCGTTTACTCGTTAAGTAATGGTATATCATTCGATAAAATATAAGTATTTTAGTCAACCAGTTAAAAACTGTAATCAGACCGCAGCCGCAAAAAACCACTCAACACCGCACGTGTGGTTTATTTTTTCAAAACCGCTATTTAAGAATTTTTTTTTTCAAAAAACCGCATATAGCGCTTTGGTGTGGAATTGGCCGAAAATCGTCCAAAATCGCACCACGCACACCCCTACTTTTGAGCATAACTACCGATCAACTTATTATACCATTTTATTGACATTATTATACCAAGATGACAGTTGATATGATAGTTACATTTATCGGAATAAATATTTAAGCATTCTTTTAGTATGATTTTCGTATTTCTTGGTATATTATAGGAATCTGATGGTATAATTTTCTGTAGAATTGATCTTTATCTATTGGTATAGTAGGTACTTCTGATGGTATTATGTTATGTGCGTATAATAATTTGATTTCCTAGAAGAGTTAACTTGATTATTCTGTTGGTATAATGTTAACGTTTCTTTGTATAAAACTGGATCTGTTGTATAATTGTCGATAAAATTTGTTAGTATCAATGGTATAATTGGTACTTTTGTTGGTTTAATTTTTTGTACAGTTGGTATAATCGTTAGATTTACTGGAATAGTTAATTGAGTATTCTATAGGTATAATTTTTGTTGGTATAATAGTGATGTTTGACTAAAGCGAAAAACACTTCATATATTAAGATTGTATAACATTATTTGGCGGTAAAATAATATTTTCGGTATAATAACGTGCTTTCTTGTTTGAATACTGACTACAGTTGATATAATAATCATACAGTTTTTCTGAGTCATTTAAGGCTAGTTTCATCTTTTCATTACAAAATAGGAATTTTTTTTGTATATTGGTACTTAAGAGGAAAAAAAATGGAAGTGGTATTTAAGTGGAATTTTGAAAGCAACGGAAAGGAAATTTTCCCAAAATACAATTAAAACTTAGGCGTAGGCCCACTAAACGTAAGTAAGAAAACATAAATAACGATAACGATTTTAATAATAACACGGCGTTACTAACTTAAACACATAAAAAAACAGAACTGATCTTCATAACCAACTTTCAACTTCATCTCTTACATGTCCTCTTGAATTCTCCATACAACTCAGTACTTGCTTGATTAAGCGTAAGAAATCGATTTTCCTTTGTTATTATTCCATATACTTGCTTGATATTTAGTTGTTTCTGGTAGATTTATCCCGTGACCACGGAATCTTTGTTTAAACTACTTTGCTTGTGGGCATTTTGTTTTTCCTTCCGTTTATAGGATATATGTTTTTGTACATGCTTCTTATTATTGTTTTGTTTATTTCTTCTTGCATTTTTTTTTGCAGACTTTTGGTGAGAAAGTAAGTTAAGAATTTTCGTTGCTATTGAGGTTAGGAAAAATAAGATAAAATTTTCAGACCAACTGGTGAAACTGATAAAAATGTAAGCTTCTGAAACTATTTTCATTTGAAGTTGTTTATTTTCTATGTCTGAGAAGTGCTTCGTGTTCTCCCATTTTTGTCAAGGTTTTTCCGCCGGGATTTTGCTTTGTTTGGATTCTTAAGGGTGTTCTCTTGTGGATTCTTAGGTTTCTATTTCTTCCTCCAAGTGTGTTCTTTTCTTGTGAAATCAAATTATTATACTAAAGCACATAACATAATACCAGACGAACCTATTATACCAATTGATAAAGATCAATTCTACAGAAAAGTAGACCATCAAATTCCTGTAATATACCAAGAAATATGAAAATCATACTAAAGAATGCTCAAATAACTATTCCAATTAATGTAACTATCATATCAACTGTCATCTTGGTATAGGCCATCTCCAACCATTCCTCTACCTATAGAGTTGCTACAGTTCGATTCCTTCATATACACAGTATGAATAGTATCATCAAACTCCAATCATTCTCTCTATATTTTCCTCTATTGAATAAAATTCTCAATATATATTTTTTCATTAATTAATATATATAATGAAACATTATAATTGGAGAATTATTTAAATAATAAAATAACCAACTTGCAATATTTTTATGGTCACCAAAATTAAACATAATTATAAGGATTATGTTTTAATAGTGCTTATGTTTTAATAGTGCTTAGATTAACTTAATTGTTGAAATGTAATTTAAAAATAAATGTTTTGGAAAAAAATAATTCAACTTCCGAGAAATATGACATTCAATGAATAAGAACATTAAGTCATTTTTACAATCCTTAATTTTTGTGTGATTTTTAAAAAGTATTAATTGTTTTTGATAAAATGAAGTATACTAAAAAAAACCTAAAATGAGTAAAATAATATTGTAAAGATTATGCAAAATAATAACAATAATGTGGTTTACCATCAAATTAAACAAAGTTATTGAAAATATATTAAAAGTAATATTTAACTCATGCTATTGCACTTCCAGGCAACTTTTTTGCAATTTTAATTGTTTATGTGTATAACTGTATTTTCATGGGTATAGTTGTAATTTTGATCCACCACCGTCGGAGCTCGTCGCCGCCAGATCCACCACCACTGGAGCTCGTCGACGCCAAAACCGTCACTTCTCTCTCCAATTATTTATTTAATACAAAACAGAAACAGAAAAAAAGTAGGAAATGGGCTCCCCAACCTCCGTTAGGGGAGGAGGGGGAGGAAGAAGAATTGTTCGGAGACGGCTGTTGAGTGTAGGGTTTTGGAGGATAGAGAGAGAGGGAAATTCTCTGCTGTTTAGAAAGTTGGAGTTTGATGATATATATTAATTATTGAGAAATCTCCTTTATGGAATTTTCTCCCCTTTGTATGAGTTTTTCTCCCCTCTGTGGGAGCCTCCCCTCCCCTCGTGGGAGCGTATCCTTTCCTTTTTGGGGCTTGAGAATGGACATGCTATCACCGGTCTTCTACGCAATAGAAATAATCGAATATGTTGTAATATGTTGCTCTATTATACTTTTTGTCCATTTAGGTTTATGAAATGAAATCCTCTTTTTAAAAAAAAGATGTAATTTTGATCAATTCTTCCCCAATTTTCTCATCTATTCCCCCATTATCGTCTTCTTGCTTGAACTCTCCACTGTCAATAACACCACAAGCTCGACCCTGTTGCTTCCCCATGTAAATCGAAAAACAAAAAGTAATATAACATATTGCAAACAAAATTCGAAATGGAAAAGAAACAGAAAAAGGAAAAATAAAAAAGAAAATGTTTGGCGTTTGAACAGTAGCCCGCGTTATACAGCAGGGCACTGTAGTCTCCTCCAGCGATGGCGTGCAGTTTAGAGTACGATTGGAGAGGTTCAAACGCCAAACTTGGAGTTTAACGCCATGAATAGGGTGCGTTGGAGATGCACTAATAATGTCAATAAAATGGTATAATAAGTTGATGGGTAGGTATCCCCAAAATCAACTTCTTGAAGCCCAAAGCCCAATTCGAAATAGATCGTTCAATCCAAATGGTTTTATAGCCCAGCCCAATTGTGGTTCTAGCATCTTGTTTCTCATTCTTATATTTTTCTTCCATCATAAGAAAGTAACGGTGTGAGAAGAAAAATAAAAATAAAAAAGGTGACGAACCGGGAACAAGAAAACCAAGCAAAAAAAGGAACCTTTGAGCTTTCTTTTGTACTGTCCTTGACCGATTTAAGGTTAGCAAGGTATGATCTGCTCTAATCTCACTTCCATCGCTATCTACAAGCATGTTAGGGTTCGGTTTATTTGACAAGGAAATTCGTGCGCAGCTTCTGTTTTCAACGAATTTGACCTAGTTATCATGCTCTGATTCTTTCGAAATTTATTTCGTGAAAGATAAGGTCTTCAGCTTTCCGTAGCCTCTGGAATCGGCTTGATTGGATGCTTCTACGATTTATTACGGAAGTTGATCATGCGAACCTGAAACTTTCAATATTTGCTATTTTGGAAAAATCCGGCTGGCGCAGCTGCTGGTTTTCTTAGTTTTAACCCGTCTATGCTGCTCCGATTGATTGGAAACTTGTCTTCGTTTTGAAAGCTGATTTCCTAAGCTGTTCATAGCCACTGAAAACATCTTGATCGGACAGTCCTCAATTTTATGTGAATATTTGAAGTGACTGCTGCGAATATGGAAATTTTCTGCAGTTCTTGTGGAAATTACGATATTTCTGCTTAGCTTGCCTTCAAATGACATTGGTCACTACCACTGAGGCGTTATAGTAACTTGGAACAGTTTTTCGGCGGTCCGTAGGATCGAGACGAAGGAACATCCGTTGGGAGCACGAGGGCAGCTTCGGATTTTGGGGAACGCTAGACATCTGTGAGATGATAATACGAGGACGCCTTCCCTTCACGGGATATGTGAACTCGGGCGCCGGTTGGGTGTATTCCGGCATAAAGCAGATTCGAATCTTATTATTTTCCGCGTCGCATGTTGGTTAAGGATGGCTTGTTCTTGAGGGAGTGGGGTGCACGGGTAGATGATGGGCTTGATCAACGGCTAACTTATCCGTGGTTACAATGGAGAAATTATACCTGTCCCAGCAGAGGAAGCGGAATGGCTTGGCTGTCATCCGATCGTTTCTGCATCGCATGGAGCCATGTCGATCGTTGGACCCGTAAGCCGCATTTGATGATAGACGTGTGCGCCTTCGATTCAAATGTTTTTCGAAAGGAGAAGAACAATCTCGTCGGCCAAGCGGACGAAGCGGTGGTGCCAGGTTTGACGGTGATGAAGAGTTACAAATTCGTTCTGGGCCCACAGTCCCATGACCATTGCTGGTTCCATCCCATCTGTCTCTTCTCCATTGGGTGAGGTTCCTTGTTTGTTCTTTTCCTAGCCATATTGGTCTTGTTCCTTATTTTTGGATTGGCTTGCATTTTTTATGTGTTATTTGTAAGTTCTCTGTTGCGATCAACACCATCCAAAGACTGTCCCCTTATGATCATCTATTTGGAATGGTTTTATTTTCTTTTCATCGCTTACGATTAATGACATTTTCGTTAGAGTTGTATTAAAGTTCAATTGAACCTTTTGAAAAGTTGTTTCTTCAAAGCTCGTTAAGTCTCGCTCGGTGACATGCTAGGGTCCTCCTACTCCATTGTACGCTCCCAATTTATGTTTTTTTTTTTCCTCAATCAACGCAGCAGTAAATCTGCGTGTGTGTGTGTGTGTGTGTGGAAAAAGAGGCAGAATATACAAGTTTCAGACCTACCCACATTGGCATTAAAATAAAACAAGTGAAAAAAAATCAATAAACTGCTTGAAACAACCATGAACCAACCATCAATCTCTTTGAAGTTGCGAGTAAATTCATACAACTCCTCCAATGTGCAGTTTGGATCTTACCAGTTTCCCTCTAGTTGTTTGGACGTAATAATGGCCATGTCGTTGTCCACCATAGAACGTTATGTATGCTCACCATCTCATTTTTCTGTGTTTGGATTTATTACGTTAAAAATTATTGGAGTCGGACAATACATTTCTAAGTGACATCGAAGCTTATTAGTATTTCTCAGTCGTGTCGATGGAATGTTTCTAATGAATGGCTGCCGTGCAATAAATTTAATATGAATATTTATATTGTAATAGTAAAATTAATTATTTTGTCACATGTATTAAAAAGATAAGTCAACATGTATTAAAAATATAAGAGGATACATTACAAATAAAGACATAGACAGCTCTTACAAATTTATTTACGAAGTTTTATATTCATGAGAAATATCTAAATTGCACAACTGATAGAGATTTAACTGTATCTTGCACAAATATTTACTCGCCATCCTTTCGCTAAAAAAACCCAAAGTTTGCACTACTGACATAAATAAATACACAAGAGTAAATATTAATAATGAACAGTAGCATACCAAGACAAATATATGAAACCACACTACTGGTGAAGATTTACAAGACTGTAGGAAATTTTTGGACGACTTCAACTGATTCAAAACATTTGGACTATATACGCCGTTCCTTTTATACATGTAACAATAATCTGCACTATAATAATATTTCAGTTGTTTATTATAATGAATGCCAAACATATTGTTAAAATGCGTAAGAATGCCATAATGAGAATGACTTATAAGAGTCAGTAGACATAATCATAATATTTCATGATACATCGTGACAAATGATTTTTATTCGATATGCCCCAATATAATATCCCAGTCGTGTATTCTAAATAATAAAAACTTTCAGATGACAACCAGTAGTGCAAAGTGAATGTTTCTAATGACTGACAGTCGCTCAATTGAGAAATTATCATAACATATTGATGAAAAGCTATATAATTTATTAACCAAAAAATTACTTGAAATTTTTATAAAAAATATGCAAACAAAAACAATACTGATAAATAGAAAATAATCATATAAACTACGAAAAAATTTAATTTTAAATATATAAAACATAATATGTTTTTGTTAACGCATAACAAATGTATTAACAATTAACATTAAAGGACACCATAATATGAGAAATATACGAGATAATGCTATACTCTGGCAATTTATAAAAAAGTTTGTTATATTTTAATCGGCACAATAAATGACTGATTAAAATTCACCAACAAACACTGATAAAAGACCGACATATGAAGTAAAAAGCAATCACACCTCTTCATCTCGTTCAAACGCCTCCTTACATTTACGACGATTCACCGTCCGTCGCCACTCTCATCCTCTTTCCCGTCTAAACCCTCGCCTACTCCTAAGCCTCCGACGAGCAGCACGAGCCCTCAAGGTGCTCCCCGTCCTGACGACGAGGAAGAACACCGTGAGCCAACAACCTTCGTCGACAGAATCCCGAAGGGTGCTGCTAATCAGGTCGCCAAAGTCCAGGGCCGGATTTTGGCCTGTGCATCCAGGCCTACTGCACAGGGCCACAAATCCGACCCAGTCTAATAGAGGGCCACACTCATTTAAAATGAGCTGTATTTTTTAAAAAAATTATTAAAATAGGCCAAATAGATCACAATAGGGCAACACAAAGAAAAAAATATTAAATGGACTTTAATATTTTGGGCCAGAACAGGGCCTCCAAAAATGAAAAACCGGCCCTGCCAAAGTTGCGTAGGTCCGTATGGGTTCCGTCACGTTTCGCATGAGCAGATCGATCCCATACGATTCTGGGATGGATTTGTAGGAACCACACAAATGAAGAAAGCAAATAAACTTGAGAACACGAAATAATCTAGAGACATGCATGAAGCATTGCCCTAAAAAGCTATTTCAAGAGATCAATCAAGTAGCTTCCCAGGGTACAACTAGATCTTCAATCGTAGGTATATGTGTGTGCTTCGATTGGAGCAGGAGAGGAGAAGAATTTATAGTGTAGCAATGGTTTACATATGGGTCATGCTCATAAGACATCTCACAATATTAAATACTATTTTATGTCTAACTCATAACATCATACTTTAGTTTTCATCCATTGCCTTTATTAAGCAAGATGAAGAATAAAGATGCATGTTACAATTCATGTGTACTATACGTTTCCCAATGCATGTGAAATGAGAATTAATTCCAACAATCCCCCACCAAATGAAAACTTGTTCCCAAGTTTTTATTTCATGTTATATAATCTGGAAAATGTCGCATAGATTGTGGTGTTTCCACTATGAAACTATGAACCACGACTTAGGCAACATGATTTAAGTCCACAGAAAAATAATTAGAACGAATCTTATGAACTTATCTTTCTTTTTTATCTTATTTCCACAATATTTTCTTTTCTCCTCTTCTCAATGCGGTTGAGCACCTCTCTTCGGCCATGTGCTTCCCTGTTAAATTAAATCTGTGAGTGCTTTAGAAAGATTAGCCTAGTCTCTCATATGAGCGGCCACACCCAACTCTCACACAGGTAAACTTTCCATCGTACACTTATCTAGTTTATCAAGGAAATAACTATTCCATCCTCCGATTATCTTTAAACAATCTCGAACCATAGAAATGAGAATAATTAGGGAAATTGCTTCAGGTCTTAGTTCTTGTTTTGTTTTTACCCTTATGAACCAATTGCTCATGTTAGTTGAGCAATGGGTAGGGTTGCCACAAGTCCTAGACATCAAGGGCCATAATTCCCGTTTCTCTCATGGTCTTCTCAACTAAAAACCTCCCTAAAGGTTTTGTCAAGGGATCGGCCGTGTTCCCCTCAGACTTTACATAATCTATTGAGATTATTCCATCTTTTATCATTTGTTTTACCACATTATGTCTCAAGCGCATGTGGCGATTTTTTCCGTTATAAGTATTATTTTTCGCAACACCAAATTGCAGCCTTGTTGTCACAAAGGATTGATATTGAAGTGATCAAACTCTTATCAATCGCAATGTCTAACAAAACATTCCTTAAATATTCAGCTTCTACACAAGCTAATTCTAAAGCAATGAATTCGGAATTCATCGTAGAGCGTGCTATCAAAGTTTGCTTTGTTGACTTCCATGACACAGCCCCTCCTCCCATTAAGAACACATAGCCACTAGTAGACCTTGTGTCACTAGAATCTGATATCCAATTCGCATCTGTATAACCCTCAATAATTTGAGATATTTAATACTCTAGTAAGGGCCATCCAATGGGAACCATTGGGATTTTTCGTATACCGACTTAATCTTCCAATCGCATAAGATATGTCAGGCCTCGTATAGTTTGATAAGTGAAGTAAGCATCCCAGTATTTGAGCATATGTTGTTTGATCTTGGGGTTCTCCAATAATGCCTCATTTGCATTAAATGGTGTGCTAACGGGTTTGACGTCATAGTAACCAAATCTTTTGAGGACCTTTTCTATGTAATGGTCTTGTAGTAACATGATACCTCCATTTGTCCTCAATATTTTAACTCCAAGCATCACATTTGCTTCCCCTAAATCCTTCATATCAAAGGTGTTGGAAAGTACATCTTTTGTTTCTTCAACAATATTAATATTTGTTCCAAATATTAACAAGTCATCTACATATAGAGCAATTATAACCATTTGCTCGAGATCTTTTTTTATGTAAACACATCGATCAACTGAAGAGTTTATAAAACCTTGGTTTTCTAAAGTGCTGTCAATTTTCTCATGCCATTGTTTTGGGGCTTGTTTTAATCCATACAAGGATTTTTTAAGTTTGCATACTTTCTTCTCTTGCCCTTGCACTTTATAACCCTCTGGTTGCAACATGTAAATTTCTTCTTCAAGATCTCCATTCAAGAATGTTGTTTTAACATCCATTTGATGTATAACAAAATTGTGAATGGCCGCCAAGCTTATTAGCATTCGAATAGAAGAGATCCTTGTTACTGGTGCAAATGTGTCGAAATAATCTAGATTCTCTTGTTGAGTGAAGCCTCTTGCAACCAATCTAGATTTATATTTTTCCACACTCCCATCCGGTAAGAGTTTTTTTATTAAACACCCACTTACTTGTAATTGGCTTTGACCCTCAAGGTAGGTCAACCAATTCCCAAGTATTATTTTATAAAATGGAAGATAACTCAGATTTTATACTTTATTTCCAATTTTCAGCTTCCTTACACGAGATTGCATCGTGATAGGTTTTAGGACCTTGCTCTACGAAATAAAAATAGTAGTCTCCTCCCATAATATTTTGAGTTCTTCTCCTTTTTCCAGTTACTTGATTCTCGATGAGGTCTTGAGATTCAAGCGCCTTAGGTGGATTTCTTTCAGCCTCAGCTAATTGTTTTAATGGGAAATTTGACTCAAAAAAAAATTCAGAATTTTTAGATTCAGTAATTGAACCTTCTTCAATTTCATCTGATTTTAACACAAGAAATCTATATGCTGCCGATTTTTCAGCATATCCCACAAATAAACAATCAGATGTCCTTGAACCAATTTTTCTTTTCTTTGGATCAGTTAATAATACTTTTGTAAGACAACCCCATACTCTAAGATATTTTAGGTTTGGAGCATAACCTTTCCAAATCTCATACGGGGTTTTTCCTGTTCGTTTATGTGGTACTCGATTTTGTAAGAAGCAAGATGTTAAAATCGCTTCCCCCCACCATTCACCTGGTGCTCCTGAATTTAGAAGCATAGAATTCATCATTTCTTTAAGAGTTCTATTTTTTCTTTCAGCTACTCCATTAGATTCAGGCGAATATGGTGAGTAGTTTCATGAATAATTCCATGATTTTCGCAAAAAATGTCAACCGAAAGATACTCTCCTCCTCGGTCGGATTTTAATCTTTTTATTTTCCTCCCAAGTTCATTTTCAACCTCTTGTTTGTAAATAACAAACTTAGAAAAGGCTTCGCTCTTCTGATTTAAAAGATATAATCTTGCAAATCTAGAAAAATCATCAATAAATGTGATATAATATTTGTTCCCTCCTCTACATTCACAATTTTTCATATCTCCAAGATCGCTATGGATCAGATCAAGTAGTTGTGTTGATCTTTTCACACTATAACACGACTTTTTTACGAGTTTAGATTCAACACATATTTCACATTTCTTTGCATTATTTGAATCCATTTTAGGAATTATTCCCTCATCCATCATCTTTTTCATGTAAATTTTGTTTACATGGCCCAGTCTTTCATGCCATAAACCGAAAGAAGTCACAAGGTAAGCTGAAGAATTTATTCTATTCATGATAGAGTCCACATTAAGTACAAAGAGACCATTGGTCTTATAGCCTTTGCCTACAAATGTATTATTCTTTGTGAGAATAAGTTTCCCACTCTCAATAGTAACTTTGACGCCCGCATCGTTCATCAAGGAAGCCGAAACCAGGTTAGCTCTTATAGCTGGGACATGAAGGACCTTCTTCAAGGTAAGAGTCTTTCCTAAAGTTAATTTTACTCCACATCCCCCTTCCCTTTGACGGCTGTTACATGAGAATCTCCAAGAAAGACTTCACCTTCATTTGTCTCGACATATTGTACAAAATCCCCTCTATTTTTTGCTATATGTTTGGTTGCACCATAGTCAACCAACCAAACATCTTTCTTCATGGTTGAGACCATGTTAATTTCGGTGGTTACGGCCACCACGTTGTCATCCCCTCCTTGAACAACATTTGCTTGTTTCTTAAAGTTTCTTTTGTCATCATTGTTGACAATTCTCCATCGGCATTGGGCTGCATGATGTCCCGGTTTTCCACACACAAAACAAGATCCTTTCTTTTTATTAATAAAAGACGGCTTATGTTTCAAGTACTTGTCACCTTTGTGATTAAAGGGTCCCTTTTTCGCCGCATCCACTCCTTTTCCCCTTTCATCACAAGATTTGCCTTAGATTTGAAATCCTTGGCCACCAGTGAGATTTGTTTTCTATTTTGCTCTTCGATGATGATATGCCTCATCACCTCATCCAAATCCATTTTTTTTTCTTGTGTTTGAGTTGTTGTTTATAGTCACTCCAAGATGGAGGTAACTTGTCAATAAGAGTCTGTAACATACTCCATGGGAAGATTATTTTTTTTCACCCTTGAGACCTTCCAATAAGTGCAAATAATCATTTATTTGATCATGCACACTTGTTCCCTCGACCATTTCCCATCATTTGAAGCCGGAGCAAGCAAATTTCTGTTTCACAGAATCCTCGGCTGTGTACTTTTGACTCATGGAGTCCCAAATCTCCTTTGCATTTGAGTACCCCACATACACATCAAATAGAGTATTTGACAAAGTCGAAAGGATGGTCTCTCGACATACTTTGTTTGCTTGTTCTCACCCAACAATATTCATCCCTTCATTAAGAGGATTATCTAGAACCCATGCATGTCAAGTAAAGTATAAACTCTCTCCTTCCACCATTTGAAATTAGTTCCCGAGAATTCCTCAACACGAGACGTGTCGGGATACTTCATCATGGTAGGATTGAATGGTTGAAAAGGAGGATTATTAAATGGATTACCCAGATTCAACCCATCTCCGTTTTGACTCATTGTTTCGTTGATAGGCATATCACTTGGAACTCCATTTTCTTCTTGGGGGTTGTCACCGTCATGGTCGCTGATGAAACCTTCATATTGAAAATTCCTTGAGCATCCTCCATTGGAAAATAGCTTTTTAGATTGTAGGAACTACACAAATGAAGAAAGCAAATAAACTTGAGAACACAAAATAATCTAGAGGCATGCATGAAGCATTTCCCTAAAAAGCTATTTCAAGTGATCAATCAAGTTGCTTCCCAGGGTACAACTAGATCTTCAATCGTAAGTATATGTGTGTGCTTCGATTGGAGCAGGAGAGGAGGGGAATTTATAGTGTAGCAATGGTTTATGTATGGGTCATGCTCATAAGACATCTCATAATATTAATACTATTTAATATCTAACTCATAACATCATACTTTAGTTTTCATCCATTGCCTTTATTAAGCAAGATGAAGAATAAAGATGTATGTTACAATTCATGTGTACTCATACGTTTACCAATGCATGTGAAATGAGAATTAATTCCAACAGGATTCGGTGGCTGTGGGCTGTAATAAGGTCGGTGGGGATGACTTGCAAATCTCATCGAAGCAGTTGGAGTGGCGGTGGCTCACATGAATGGTCGGCAGCCTTTGTCGTGGGACGAGTAGTAGGATTTATTTTCCATGCAGACGGGAGAACGAGCATCCTCCCATTGTTTTGAAGAGTCTGTCTTCTTCTTCTTCTTCTTCTTCTTCTTCTTCTTCTTCTTCTTCTTCTTCTTCTTCTTCTTCTTCTTCTTCTTCTTCTTCTTCGAGGAGTAGTAGTGGTAGTAGTAGTAATAGTAGTAGGGTCTTCGACATGGGAGTTCTTCGGTGAATAGATGTATCTCTCTTCAAGAAGAAGATTGAGAAAATATATATCTTTTTGAGATATAGCAAGCAAAGGCAATCCATTGTGAGAAATGTAAGAAGCAGCTCGATCTAAGACCATGGTGAGCTTCTGTGAAGTAATTGTTTGTTTGTTAAACTGTGGCTGATATGAATGGAGAAACATTTAAAGTCATCTAAACCCCAAAGTTAAAGTTACGTCCGGCTTAAGACGTTAAAGAAGCGCATCTTGGGAGGCAAACCATGTATTTGCTTTCAACGCTCGTGTTCTTAAAAAAATATTAAAAAAAAATAAGAAAAAATGATCGAATCATTCTCTAGATGCTGAGGCTTCGTTGTCTCTACACCCGTAGAATATTCACTGGGCCAGACGAATTTTTTCTACAGGCCGGGACTTATCGTTTTATACGGCCATAGAGCTTTTAATGAGAAAAATCGAATTTCTACAAGACGAGACAATTACATGTCTACAGCTGTAGGAGTTCACTGAACAAATACACATGCCTACAGGCTGAGACTTGTTTATTTCTATGCCCGTAGAAGCTTCAAGCTCATAAAAAATTATATATTAATAATAAAAAATTGGTTAATAAAAGAAAATTAAAAAAACAAAAAAGAACTATGGTGAAGCGTGAAGGGATTATGTCTCAGCAGTCAAGCACATCGACGAAACACAGACCTATCACCGGCGATTTTGTCTGAGTCACACCATACATTCAAGTGCCAGCCGCACGCCGACGAGCACGAATCATCTATTAATCATCCTCTCTAACATCTATTAAATCCAAAAGGTATGGGATTTTTGGCTACTCTTTGCAACTTGGTTGATGCTTTTTTTTTTACCAACCAGATTTAACGTAAGTTCAAATTGATCATATCTTTTATGCTATTGAGTATAATTTGCGTTTATTCGACGTTTATGTGCAGGTCAACCGTGTTCACAAACGAAACGTCGCAAGTGACCGGTGAGCTACTCATCAATTTGTTAATGGGTGAGCCCATTCAAGGCGATATCATCGATTCATGGTTCCGCTACCTGAACTCAGCGGTTTACAAACGACGGAACAATGTCTTTGGTGTTCTACGATTTCTCACCACATATGTCGCAGTGAGTATATTTTACCTACTTGTTAGTGAACTTTACAACTGTGACGCCCGGGGCCGATGAGGGCGGGGAGTGATCGCGGGTGCCAGAGAGGTGCACAGACACGAAGCGGCTCCTGGCAGGCTTCTAGGCGAAGGGGTACATGAACGAACCGATCAGATACCCGAATGAGAGGGATCCTGAGACTGGCAATGTATGGGCGTGTCATGCTAAGAATCGGATAAGAGAATTGATAGTACTACTCATATCACCAAGGTCGACCTACCTTTTCGGGAGTCCATCTACAGAAAGTCCGAAGTTAAGCGTGCTTGACTTAGGGCAATCTAGGGATGGGTGACCCCTTGGGAAGTTTCTCAGGGTGCGTGTGAGCGAGTGCACGAAGCACGCTGAAAGGTTAAATGGTAGTACAGTGGGGCCAGACTATCAGTCGAAGTGTGGTGGGCAACCCCACTTGTCCCGGTAGGGACAGATGCTACTGTGACGCCCGGTATGGGACGGGATGTTACAACAACGATTTGCAGGCCAATTTCTCGGACATTTTGGGGATGCAGAAAATAAAAAATTCCCCGATAAGGACGTGAAAAGTACTTCCTTTGACAGTAAGTTGTTACCCAACGTGCTCGGTCAGTGCCAGATACTCGCTAGGCGTAACTTGGCTAACATGCGAGCTATAGTTATGCCAATTAATACCAAATTCCGTTGGCATCTGCTTGTTTTCCTCTCACAAGAGAGCATCTTCCGTCATTATACGTCCTTGCAAGCTCCCCAATATCGGTCAGATAGTGAGCTCGTCGTAAGTTCCCTCTGAATTACTGTTATTGATATATATTCAACGTGGAGATGTGGCATTTACACGGTTGCTTGTGTTGGTGAATTTCAGGCCACACTGTTTGCGCAATGCCTCAATTTTCGACATGGGCAGAATAGCAACTAAGAAGAACGTCGAGCACGTAAAATGTCGACAACAAGTGGAGGGCTCCATGGGCTTTGGCATGCTTGTATGCATGTGGGTTGATGCCGTGTTAAAGGACAGCGTAGCTGGTTGGGACTACGTGGAAGAAGCCGGCGATATTGATGATGCCATTATCGCATCTGGGATTCTGTCCCTCGCTAAGAGTTGTCAAGAAGCGGACTTAAAGGATGTTTAGGACAATATTTTGTGGAATGACAATGGAATTTTATGTACTATGCTGAGGTTTATCTTGTGGAATAGTAGTGGACAATATTTAGGACAACATTTTGTGGAATGGCTGTGGAATTACTATGCTGATGTTTATTTTGTTTGTTGGCAGTGGACAATTGTAGGGACAATAATTTGTGGATTTGCAATGGAATATTATGCTTGATAATGTTATTATGTTGAACTATGCGGAGTTCGATTTATGTTTGTTCATGTTTATAGTGTTTCATTGATCCCATAGGTGTTAGTTTAGGTTTTTAGTGTATGTTACTTGTTTATAGTGTTTATTATGTTGAATGATGCTGAGTTTTTTTATGTTTGTTCATGTTTATGGTGTTTTGATAGCTTAGGTGTTAGTTTATGTTTGTTTTAGTTTATAGGTTTATAGTGTTTATTATGTTGAACTTTTCTGAGGTTTATATAGCAAACTTAACTTGACTGTACTATTGGTTCGTTGGTATAATATTATTATGTACTATTGGTACAATACTCGAAATAGTTGTTGGTACGATTAAGGTCTTTGTTGGTAAAAAAATCTAAACCAATCGTTGATTTTTCTTAATATAATATGTGCAACTGTTAGTATAATGAAAGCGTTTATTGGTAATATTTATGGGCAAATTTGAATTGGTGGTATAATTAACATGTCAGTTGGTATAACTCTGTTCATGAAATTTTGGTACGATACTTGAAATAGTTGCTATGATTAAGTTGTTTCTTGGTATAAAACTGTAAACCAATCGTTCAATATCTCTTGGTATAATGTGCGAAACTGTTAGTATAATGGAATCGTTTATTGGTAAATTTATGGGCAATTTGAACTGGTGATATAATAAAAATGTCAATTAGTGTATTCTGTTGCTGAAATGTTGGTACGATACTCGAAATAGTTGGTAAGATTAAGCTTTTTCTTGGTATAAAACTATAAACCAATTCAATATTTACTTGGTATACTGTGCGCTTCTGATGGAAGCGGTTATTGGTAAATTTATTGGCAAATTTGAACAGTTTTGTTAGTATAGTAAATACATCGGTTGGTATAATACTATACTATTATTGAAGTGTTGGAACACTTAGGTTTAATAGTGGTATAGTTACGATTCTTACTGGTATGAAATCCAGAACTGTAAGTATAATTATGTCAAAGTTGATCATTAGTTACTGCTATAATCAATAGCTCAGTTGGTATAATGCTACTAATGAATTTGTTCGTACAGTAGCAATCCTAGTTCGTACAATCAGAAGTTGGATCGAAAAATAATCATAAAATAAATGAGTTGGTATAAGTATTTTTAAGGTATAATTTTTGCAATATTTTGTTGGTAAAATTTCTGGTTTTAATGTAATTGTCGTCTTTGTAGGTATAATGTGGAAAGATCAATTCGTATGATAAATCTATAATTATATTATTTCTTAGTATAACTTCAACAACTATTGGTATAATACTCTTAAATTTAACTAGGTATGATAATGTATGTTGTTGGTATAATAACCATGTCTATTAGTAGAATAATGTATTTCTTCTGTGGTATAATAACATCTTTTATTGGTATAATTAACTATAATTTTTTGAGTATTTTGTTGGTGAAATTTCAGATTTTCATGGTATAATTGTCGTCTTTGTGGGTATAATGTGGAAAGTTCAATTCGTATGATATATCTATAATTATATTATGTCTTAGTATAATTTCGACAGCTATTGGTATAATACGTACTCTTAAATTTAACTAGGTATGATAATGTCTGCTGTTGCTATAATAAACATGTCTAGTAGTAGACTAATGTAATTCTTTCGTGGCATATAACATCTTTTGTTGGTTATAATTAACTATTTTTTTTAGTATTTTGTTGGTAAAATTTCTGATTTTCATGGTATAATTGTCGTCTTTGTGGGTATAATGTGGAAAGATCAATTCGTATGATATATCTATTATGTCTTAGTATAATTTCGACAGCTATTGGTATAATATCTTAAATTTAACTAGGTAAGATAATGTATGCTATTGGTATAATAACTATGTCTATTAGTATAATAATGTAATTCTTTCGTGCTATAATAACATCTTTTGTTGGTATAATTAACTATAATTTTTTGAGTATTTTGTTGGTGAAAATTCAGATTTTTATGGTATAATTGTCGTCTTTGTGGGTATAATGTGGAAAGTTTAATTCGTATGATATATCTATAATTATATTATGTCTTAGTATATATTCGACAGCTATTGGTATAATACTCTTAAATTTAACAAGGTCTGGTAATGTCTGGTACTGGTATAATAATTATGGCTATTAGTAGAATAATGTAATTCTTTTGTGGTATAATAACATCTGTTGTTTGTATAATTTACTATTTTTTAGATATAATTTTTTGATATTTTGTTGGTAAAATTTCGGATTTTGATGGTATAATTGTCGTCTTTGTGGGTATAATGTGGAAAGATCAATTCGTATGATAAATTATAATTATATTATTTCTTAGTATAATTTTGACAGCTATTGGTATAATACTATAAAATTTAGCTAGGTATGATATTGTCTGGTGTTGGTATAATAACTATGTTTATTAGTAGAATATTATATTCCATTAGTGGTATAATAATATCTTTTGTTATAATACTCGCGTCTCACGGTATAATAATATGAAAATTGTTTTGCAACTGTAACGAAAGGTTGTTTCCGTCATTTTAATGTTTGGGGTATTAAATAGGAAACTTTTCACAGAAGGGTACTGATCAGGAAGAAAAAATTGAAGGGGTATTTAAGAGGAATTTTGAACTTCAACTGGGACTGATAAGGAATTTACCCTAAAATAAACCGTTGAATTACACAACGGCTTCATTAAAAATCATGCAAAATAGGACAAAACCCCTTAATTACATGACTGCTTCAGTATCAGTTAGTGCAAAATAGGCCATCCCCTTTAATCACACGACTCCTTCAGTAGCAGTCGTGCAAATACAGTCCGCGATAATTTAGTTCACCTTTATATTTTTTGCACTACTGCAGTGCACAACTACAATCTGATATGGCATAATACACGAACAGTAATATGTCAGCTGCATAAATGAATGACTTTGTTCAAGTCTCCAACACCAGGAGTTTACGATTAATTTACCTTTATATAATTATTTGACTGCAAATGAATAAACACAACTAACGAAGATTTAGATACATAAATTCGTGCATTCATGAGAAGCAATCAATTTGCACTACCAATAACTACTAATTGTAATTGGCTTACAAAACCTACATAACTCTTTAAGAAAAAGTTTTGGATACTTCGGTTGGTTTGCAAGTTCTAATTTTGCACTACTGCGACAAAGATCTGCATACTAAACTTCTGCAAAATACACAACTCAAATATTATTATATTAACGTTCAATCACATGATTGGAGAGATAAGGATGATTTTGGAGAAATAAGGAAGGATGATTTGAACAAGGATATGCTCACTCCTCAAATGGTGGATCATAAGGGTAATCAAGGGGATCTCATTAAGACTCGATCATGGATAGATGGTAAGTCAATAACCACATCAAACCCACAATTCAAGGGATTGATAGCGTCAATTAGTGATTGATATATGTCTTCATTTTATGCTATTGTCTTCTATACGTAGGAAATGTAATGAACTCTCTCAATCACGTTGAATAAGAAAAACAATTATTTCTGCAAGTTTCTCCTTCGTTTCAATATTTCTTTATGGTATCAGAGCCTCTGTGAGAAAAAGAGAGTTCTATTCCAAAAAAAAATGGTTTCAACAATTTCCTTGAACGTTGCAAACTTGTCACACTCAAACTTACTTCAGAAAATTATCCATTGTGGCGTGAGCAATTGCTTGCTCTTGCTGAAAGTCAAGACATGGTTGGGCTGCTCACAGGTGAAACAGCGACACCAACAATGTACAAAGACAATACTACAACAACGAACACTTCAACAACCAACACAAAGACGCTCTCAGACGAATATATCAAATGGCGTAAAGAAGACCGACTCTTACGTGGATGGATTATTGGTACACTCACCGAAGAAGCATTAGGCCTGGTTATTGGTCTTGAATCGTCACGATTCATTTGGAATGCCTTGAAAGAGGCATATGCTCAAGATTCGCAGGAACGTGAATTTACTCTTCGACAACAACTCACATATCTCAGAAAAGATCCAAATCAATCCCTAGCAGAACATCTAAGAAAGTTCAAGAGCACCTGTGATAGTCTTGCAGCCATTGGAAGTCCAGTGCCGGACAAAACAAAAGTATACTCCTTGCTTGCCAATCTGGGACAGAAATATGAATCACTCACAATGGCGATGCTCAAACCTCCTATGCCGTCATATTCGGAAGCAGTGTCACTTTTACAAGGTTTCGAACAACGCAACACATGGATCTAGTCAACAAACTCACCATCATATGCCTTTTACGGACAACGTCAACAGAGCCACCAACATACCTATAAAAACACCCCCTCCAACAATCATTTTTCTTCAAAAGGTAGAGGGTTTTCAGCCACTAACAATACGTTTCAGCATTCACACCATGCAGGGAATATTCCGCAACAGCTGCAAAAAGAGAACAACCAAACTCGACGACCACCACCACCCGGCAAAAACGACGCATGACAAACAGCGAACGAGAAATGTACAAAAATGAACATTGCTAGCTTTGTGGACAGCCTGGACATATCGCCAAAATTTGCTGGAGCTTACCAAGTCATCCAATAAATAGCGATGAACTTCCTCAACCTCTTGCCGCTCTTACCATGGATACCTCCGTTTCAGACTTCGAATGGACCGCCGACACCGGTGCCTCAAATCACATGACATCAAACTCAGGTATGTTACAAAATCTTAAGAAATATGCTGGTCATGATTCAGTGTTCATCGGTGATGGTTCCCACTTAAAGATAGATGCTATTGGAGATGGTATAGTTTCTAATGGTAAGGATGATCTACTACTTCCTGATGTTCTTCATGTGCCTCGGTTAACTCGTAATTTACTCTCTATTAGTCAATTAACATCACAATATCCCTTAAACTGTGAATTTACTGACAAATCATTTTGTATCAAGGAACGAACAACAGGTCGGGTCCTGATAGTGGGTCAACGTAAAGGAGATCTTTTTGTTTTGCCCAGACTAAAGGAAACACATTTTTCGAATAGACAAAATTCAGGATCTGAAGAATTGTGGCATCAACGTCTTGGGCACCCACAGACATCAGTTGTTCGATTATTACGTACTAAGCAGTTAATTAATATTAATTCCAATAAAAATGCCGATACTATTTGCGAGAGTTGTCAATTAGGGAAACTAAGTAGATTACCGTTTGCTTCCTCTTCCTCCTGTAGTAATGATATTTTTGATAAAATTCATTGTGATATTTGGGAGCCAGCCCCTGTGTTATCAAATGAAAAATTTCGATATTATGTGTGCCTTGTGGATGATTATTCTCATTATATTCGGGTAATTCCTCTTCGTGCAAAGTGTGATCTTGTTGATGTCTATTTAGCTTTTGAAATTTATGTGCAGCGTCAATTTAATAAAAACATTAAAATTTTTCACTCTGATGGTGGCGGAGAATTTGTCAATAAAAGACTTGCTTTACATTTTCAGCAACAAGGAATTATTCATCAGCTTTCATGCCCCCATCAGCCGGAGCAAACCGGGATTGTCGAACGCCGTCACCGCACTACAAGAGAACTTGGGATGACTATGATCTTTCATAGCGGCGCACCTACTTCTCTGTGGGTTGAAGCCTTCACAACTGCGGCATTCTTGATTAATTGTTTGCCTTCTTCTTCTCTTAATTTCGATTGTCCCTATTTTCGCTTATAACTATTCCTTGTGCGTTTGTAGGTTACAGCGATCGACATAAAGGTTACAAGTGCTTTGATTCCAAAACGCATAAAGTATTTGTATCTCGCCATGTTATATTTGATGAATTTTTATTTCCGTACAAGACAAAGGAGCTTTTTCCATCTTCAGGTATCAACATATTAAAGTTTCTTGATTTGACGTTCTACTACAGAGAATGCATCATCCTCAGCAATAGACGCAATGGAAATTCCTCTCCCAACAAGTTCAGCTATGCCCTCCGACTCATCGACAAATTCATCTCAGGATCATGCTTCCATCAGTTCTGATCTTGAACCTCCCTTAGATGAAAATGATATGTCGCCGACGTTACCTCCTAACGAAGACAACTATTCCGACAATATACAACCCGTCGCACCTCTTGAACTCGGGTCTTCAACGTCTCACACAATGATCACAAGAGCAAAGCATGGAATCCATAAGCCGAATCCTCGTTATGCTTTACTTCTCACCTATGAAGATATTCCAAGTGAGCCAAGATCAGTCAAAACAGCCCTCCAACATGATGGGTGGCGCAAAGCCATGCTTGAAGAACTTGATGCCTTGCAATAAAATCGCACTTGGCATTTAGTCCCAAGAGATGCTCAGATGTATGTTATTGGCTCAAAATGGGTCTTTAAAGCTAAATTAAAAGCCGATGGCACGCTTGACAGACTCAAAGCTCGCCTCGTTGCAAAAGGTTATCATCAGGTGGACGGTATCGACTATGTTGAAACATTCTCTCCGGTCATCAAACCAGGTACTATTCGTTTAATCCTTAGTTTAGCCATGGTACGCCAACGGGACATTCGACAACTTGGCGTTAAAAATGCCTTTCTTCATGGTTAGTGAAGATATTTTGATGGAGCAACCACCAGGTATGATTGATCCTCACTTTCCATCTCATGTCTGTAAACTTTAGAAAGCTTTATATGGTCTAAAACAAGCACCGCGAGCATGGTTTGATCGATTTAGTACTTTTTTACTCAATACTGGTTTCTTTTGCTTGTTGATCCGTCTTTATTTATTATGCACTCTTCCTCTGGCACATTGGTCTTACTCCTTTATGTTGATGATATATTATTAACAGGGTCAACTTCAACGTTGCTTGATGGGTTTATAACAACCTTACATTCTGAATTTGCTATGAAAGATCTTGGTCCTATACATCATTTTCTAGGCATCGAGGTTCAACAGTCTGCTAATACTCTTCATCTCTCTCAAACTCACTATGCCCAGACTATCCTTGACAAAGCTCAAATGTTAGATTGCAAGCCAATGAGTACACCAATGGAGTCAAAAACCAAAGGGCTTCATGACAACACTCCTTTTTCTGATCCAACTTTTTATCGTAGTATTGTTGGTGCCTTACAATATTTTACGCTTATCAGGCCAGATCTTTCTTTTAGTGTTAATTATGTATCTCAATATATGCAATCACCGACTGTTGCTAGCATCAAGATGGTTCGTCGTATCCTACGCTATGTTAAAGGATCTATTACTTTAGGTTTGAATCTAACTGGAAGCACTACACTTGATCTTTTTGCTTTTTCTGATGCAGATTGGGCAGGTTGTCCTACTACTAGACGTTCCACAACTGGTTTTTGCACGTTTTTGGGAAACAATATTATCTCATGGGTGCACTACATATGACGGTTAATCCCGTCTTTCACGCTCGTAGCAAGCATATCGAACTTGACTACCACTTTATTCGTGAAAGAGTCGCAATGGGACTCCTTGCTACTCGACATGTCTCCTCCGTCCTCCAACTTGCGGACATCTTCACTAAACCATTATGTAAAGCCAGTCTTCTACAGCTCCGCAGCAAACTATGCCTTCGACCCCGACATAGTTTGAGGGAGGGTATTAACGTTCGATCACATGATTGGAGAGATAAGGATGATTTTGGAGAAATAAGGAAGGATGATTTGAACAAGGATGTGCTCACTCCTCAAACGGTGGACCATAAGAGTAATCAAGGGGATCTCATTAAGACTCGATCATGGATAGATGGTAAGTCAATAACCACATCACTCAAACCCACAATTCAAGGGATTGATAGCGTCAATTAGTGATTGATATATGTCTTCATTTTATGCTATTGTCTTCTATAAGTAGGAAATGTAATGAACTCTCTCAATCACGTTGAATAAGAAAAACAATTATTTCTGCAAGTTTCTCTCCTTCGTTTCAAACCCAAAATTCAAGGGATTGATAGCGTCAAGGATAAAAAATTACTTTTCCCTGTACGATACAAATTTATAACAAAATATAAACATGTGATATGAACATCTAAGATCTAAATGTTAAAATTTCTCAACGTACACAACCGAAATATTACTATGAACCAGATCAAGAGCAAATAATTTATAATGTCATTCAGTAATACACTGACATTATATTATACGTATAAAAACGCATAACTCGGTATATTTTCGGCGTACGAAAATTCAATTATTCTAACACTAATAAATCGTATGAAAAAGGTGAAATTTTGATCAGTCGTGCAAAATAAGATGTTTCTAACACTACCCTCAATGAACCGAGCACCAACCTTCATATGAGAGGGCGGGATAAGATTGACATCTCCTTCAATTCCTGACCCATGTCTATTCTCGGATCGATCTGAAGACATACGTTATACTGACAAATGTTTCATATTTTTTATTAAACTTTTCATTGGTATTGAGTCTTGATTTGCATACCAACAGTATAATTTTATTCACATACGGAACTAAAATAGTCATTGTTAACTGAAACATTGATATTGTACTGTTAGGATCGGTTACGTGTTTAGAGGAGGGGGTGAATAAACACTTGGTCATTTTCGGTTCTTAACCGGTTAAGGTTAGATACCGGTGCTTGATATTCTGTGTACGACTTGTGCGGAAGTGAAACCGATCGAATGTGACTGAACCGGATGCGAGATGTGAATTGTGTGTGTGGTTATTTGCAAAGGACACAGAGATTTGATATGGGAGTTCGGAGCAAAGTCTCCTACGTCTCCCCCTTTCCCCCCGAAAAAGCTTTTTCTAGACGACTCGGTTTCGCTACAACCTCCGTTGTAAAATCTCCTTAGTTAGACTTACACAGTACGACCCCCTGGTCATACTCAGCTAACTAAACTCCTAGACAACTTTTTACAGTCCGTCTCTTTCAAGAGCTTTTCACAGTCCCTTGAGAAAACTCACTTACTAACCGACTAGATTGAGTATAGTGAGGACAACACCTAATTCTTTTTCTCACTAAAGAACTAAACGCTCGAGCCAAATTTCTCGTGATAATTTCTTTGTTGAGTGCCGTGACCTTCTTCAGCTTGCTTTTCCTCTCTTTATAGTCCAGGTCTGAAATTGTAGCCGTTGTAAGATGGTTCTGTACACCGGACAGTGCATTTAATGACTTTATCCAAAATGAGTCTGTCCGGTCTTTGCTGCAGTCCGCGCTGCATCATTTGCTTTATTCCTTATTAAGCGTGGCATGACTTCGACTTGTCTTTAGCTGACAGCCTTGAATTGATTGCTTGTCAGAAGTCTTCATCTTGCCGCGCCTTGAATATATTTGAATCCTTGTTCCAACGTGGCACTTCCGGTATCAGTATCTAGTCTTCAGTGTCCTTCCGGTTGCTGTCTTGATTCAGTTTCTGATGGTGTTGATGAGCTGCTTGTTAATTACCAGTTTCTCCTAAGTCTAACCGGTATGCCTTATTAAGTTCGGTTCAATCACCAAAACTATTAATCTGAATATTTAGATTCACGATTTCTAGCATGCACCTCAATGTTGGCATTTTAACTATCATACTTTCTGTATTTGAAACAAAGCAAAGTTAGTTGAATATCGAAATGTAATAAATATTGTCTACCATGAAGTCTATAGCTATTCAATAAGAGATGTCTTAAGCTAAAACACGTAATAAATCATGTACTAAGTTCATATCAATGCACAGCTACTCTATTGTATTATAATGTGTTACATCATTTATACGAGTCTGTTCATACGACTGACTGTTTATTGGATGATAGAGAGAATTACACAAACGATGTTATTTTGAGAATGAAATTACAAACTAGTTGAGTTTTTTAACCTATTACAAAACTAATCAACTTTTTTAATTCTAACTATTTTTATTTTCATTTTAACCACAAAAATACTTAATATTACAAATTTCACTATTGTTATCTAAGCACAACACTTGTAAAAAATTAAATTTTTACCCCAATTTAATTCAAAAGAAATAATCAAAAGAAAAATAAAATTACTTGGCGTGACCGTGACCTACTCCTCACACGTGAGTTCGATATCTATACCTGTCAAAACGGGCCGGCAGGGCGGGCCAGCCCGTAGCCCGCCAAAGCCCGCCATGGACAGGGCGGGTGCGGGTAAGCCCGCCGGTTGGTAGGCCTGCAAATTGAAGGCCCGCCCCGCCCAAATTAAAAAAATACAAATTCAAAAAAAAACAAAAAAATTTAAAAAATAAAGAAAAACAACAATAAAAATTAAAATATTTAAGCTCGAAATTAATTCTAATTAAATCTAATCTCGTAACAAGAATAATTAAAAATTGGAAAAAAAATACTAGCATACCTATATAATTTATTATGTATCAATATTTAATAAAAAATATCATATTATAATTCCTGGTTGGCTCAAGTATTATATTTTTTTATTAAATATTGATATATAAATAAATTATATAGGTATGGTAGTATTTTTTAGCTCCAATTTTTAATTTACTCAAGTTTAACAATATAATAAATTATTATTATGAAATTAGATTATTAATTTCGAGCTTAAATATTTAATTTTCATTGTTTTTCTTTATCTTATTTGATTTTTTAATTTGGGCGAGGCGGGCCTTCAATTTCCAGGCTTGCCAAACGGCGGGCTTATCCGTGCTCGCCCCTAAGGCCCGTTTTTGCAGCTTTAGATATCGAACTCGCGTGGGAGAAGTAGGTAACGATCACGCCAAGTAATTTTATTTTTCTTTTGATTATTTCTCTAAGTAATATATTTTTAATATATTTGAGTTAAAAGTTGGGGTAAAGTTTTAATTATTAACCAGTGTTGTACTATTTGAAGATAACAATAGTGTTTGCAATTCCATTCTCAAAATAACATCATTTATGTAATTCTCTCACCAAAAGTTTCATTGCTAAATAAATTTATGCTCCGTTTGGATTCTGGATTTCAATCGCCCGTTTGGCAATCTACCGAATTTGAATTTGGATTTCATCCAAATCCGGGGATGATTTGAACCTTTGTTATTCTTTCGATTGAAATGTGATGATATTAGGTCCGTTTTCGAAATCCAAAGGTGAGTCCGTAAAAAAAATAAAAATAAATAATAATAAAATAATAATAATAATAATAAAATAATAATAATAATAATAATAATAATAATAATAAAATAATAATAATAATAATAATAATAATAATAATAATAAAGAGCTTGCGAGCAAAGAAAGGCTCATGAGTCGGCTCGGAGCTCGATCTTTGGCAAACATGAACTTGACCTTGCGTTCGATTAACATGAGCTCGGCTCAACTAATATGAGTCCGCGTTCGATTTTCAAGATCTCGAGCCAGCTCACCGAGCTCACGAACTGACTCATCGGACTCATGAGCCGACTCGATTGTTCATCTTTCACCCGATGTGTACTTACTATTGAAATCCAAATCGAAATCTTAATGTTTGCCAAACAATATATTTGAATTTGAAATTCGAATTTTGAAATTATGCGATTTCGTTCAAACACATGAATCCAAACGTAGCCTTACATGGGAATAAGAGCTCAAAAAATTCTCAGATTAAATAGAAAATCCCTACATAATATATAATATAACCTAGAATAAGCCAGCGGCAATATAAGTCTCAGCACGGACTTGATAAACACTTTCTTCTCGCATAAACAAATTACATATATTCCTCGCCTGGTAACATCTAGCTAACTCGCTATGGATTCCTCGTGAAAAAAAAAATGACCCAACCCAAGATAGAAGATAAAGAATTGCAAAGTTACTCAAATCTTCAAGCACATACAAATAAACTTTAAATAATAATAATAATAATATAGTAATAATAATAGTACGCGATCAAGCACAACCGAGATCGCTAATGATGCCTCGCGTATGAGTTGCGAATCGTAACGCCGTGCAAGAATTTAGTAAACCCGAGAAGGCTTAGTTTTCCGTCAGATGGTCTGATCCAATCCTTCAGCATAGAATACGACGAGGGGCCGAGATTTAGTTCCTACAAAAAGAACGGAGCCGTTATACCTATCAGAGTTTTATAAGTGTTAGAAATCGATGGGTCGTTCCAAAACCAATTGGTGATAGGAGAAGATAGCAACTTGAATTAAGTGGTTAAATGAGCTTGAATTATTCGATGCAGAACAAAGCCCAAATTATAATCTCAACACATGTAAGAAAATCCCGAAAAGATACGCTATATTAACACCTGCGCCAGTTCTTGGACGGACAACGTGCGATTCCCACGTTGTTCGAAGTACCGAAAGGCCATCCCGGCGATGTCCTCCCAATTCTCGAGGGCCTCGAGCTGATAAGGGCTGATGGCGGCCGAGCAGAATTCTTCGAAGTCCATCTTTTTGTACGAAAGGGGTTCCATCTATACGCAGTTTTTTTTAAGTTCGGAAATTTAAGATTTGAAGAGAATTTTGTAATTTTTTTTTATTTTATGACACGGCGAGGGCGAAGCTTGGAAGTAAGTAGTACCGTGTTTAGAATGTCGGCGACTCTCGACTCTCTCATGGCTTCCGTCGCGTTCTTCATGAGGGTCTGAAGACAAATTAAATCGTTCATTAGAGATATGTCCCAGTGTTGGAAATATAATATATAAAATTTATAATATGATACACTCCCCAAAGGCTGCATTTACGTGAAGTGGTCATCTAACATAGTTAGTATCTGAGATTATGAACGAATCTCACGACCACTCATTTACGAAAAATACAGGCCTAAGGCTAGAATATAAAGAAATAGCGTAGACGTGAGGGGGCGCGTTGGAAATATAACTAAGAAAATGATTCAACGCCCTAAAGGCTTCAACTTTCAGGTGAAGTAACCATTCAGCACAGAGAAATAAATAGCGAGATACCAACCGTCCTAAAATTGTCCAGGGACACATATCCGTCCTTTGGTTCAAGGACGTCGAACTGAGCCCTAAGGTAGACGAGCTCGTCTTCTGTTAAAGCTTTCGAAAGCGCCTGCGCAATGAATACACACATACATACATATATACATACACGAAATACATACGCATTTTTCCGATGCAAGAACTAAGACGTACTGTCAAGGCCGCCCGCTTGAAAGAAGATGCTCGGACGTAAGATTTGATCAACCTGCAGACCAACACGTCGAAGGGCACGCTTGCATTCACGCCCCTCAACCACGGATGCGCTGCGCATAAAATAAATAAATTGTGCCGACTGCCAAATATTTTTACAAAAAGGCGGACGGAATAATAATAATAATAATCGCGGTGACTTCGCTTACTGAGCGCTTGCGCGGCGGTCATTCTCTTCCTATGGTCTCTGTTGAGGAGCCTTTTCACGAAATCCTTTGCTTCGGGCGTGACCGAAGGCCAAGGCACATCGTAGAAGTTTGGGTCGGCCCTAAGCACTGAACGGAATATTCCCGACTCAGTGCGGGCCCAGAAAGGTCTGCTACCGCACAATAAGATGTACGTTATTACGCCGATGCTCCACATGTCTGCTTCCGTGCTGTAAGACCTGTGGAGAACTTCGGGCGCTACGTAGTATGCGCTGCCCACGATGTCATTGAGGCGCTGATCTGGCGAAATTTTTCGACGACAAAATGGAAAAAGAAACGCGCATGAGATTGATTATGAGCGCATAGGAAGGAAGATTTTGTCAGGTAAATGGGGCGGCGAGGCGAAACCTGGCCTGATGAAGTCGGAGAGGCCGAAGTCGATGACTTTCATTGGGGAATCTTCGTCCTTGGTCTTGAATAGGAAGTTCTGCGGAAAGCGTTGGAAATAGAAGGTGAAATAAAAAAAAAAAAAAAAAACGACACCGTTCCGTTCAAGCTGAATTATTCAGGGCGTGTTTGGTATGCAGAATTCGACGGGGAAAAGAAAAGAAAATGTGTAATGGTACGACGCACGAAAGCATCATCCACAATGATCCGATGCGTATCACAACATTTTCCTTTCCTTTCAGCCTTGAATTCCCGCATACCTGAGTGTGTTTGGTACGAGGAATTCGATGTGGAAAAGAAAAGGAAAAGCGTAATGGTAGTCATCGAGCCATTATACATTATGCTTAGTACGTCGAATTGTTACGCTTTTACTTTTCTTTTTCGCGCTGAATTCAACATAGCGAGCGGAACCTTAGGTTAGGGGTGAAAACGAACCGAGCCGCTCCTGAGCTGCTCGCAAGCAGCTCGGTCAAAGTTCGACTCGAGTTCGGTTTGACCAAAGCTCGGTTCGTTAATAATCAAATCAAACTCAAGCTAGATAATGTTCGGCTCGGCTCAGCTCGAAGCTCGATTAAGTTATATATTAATATATATTATATATCTCATAAGACATAAACAGAAAAATTATTGATTTTGATTCCACCATTATCAAATAAATCATTTGATCTAAAATTGAATAACATACTTATTATAAACTGCATGAGGAATGACCGAACATCAAATCGAGTGTTAAAATTGTTAGGCAAATGTTAAAAACTCAAAGGTATATAAGACTTGTAAATAGACAGTGTGTTTATTCACAGCTCGGCTCGGTCAACGCTCGACTCGAGTTCGAATTGACCAAGCTCGACTCGAGCTCGGCTCGTTAGTTATCAAGTCAAACTCAAGCATACCCATGTTCAGGCTCGGCTCGGCTCGTTTTCACCCCTACCTTAGGTGGAGTTATCTTTCAACATGGTATCAGATCTCTCGGTCTAAAAGAAGTAATGTGTATTGGCCCTCACGACCATTCTATCAAAGAAAGTACACGTCTAAAACTTGATAAAGAAAGAAATCAGCCTAGATATAGTGGGCTTGTTGGAAATAAAAAATATATAAAATTGGAGCGATCATTCAACAAAAAGGATGGGCTTACTAATTTTCTTTATTGCAAAATGGGGAGAAAGAAATCGATTCGTAATAGTAAAAAAACCTCGGGTTTGAGATCGCGGTGGACGACGCCTTGAAGGTGACAGAAGGCGACGACGCTCAACATTTGCACAACTATTTTCTTGGCGTCTTCCTCGGTATATCTCCCGCCTCTGGGCGAAACATGTAAGAATCGTAAAGACAAGTTTATTACAACCCATTGCTAGCTTATAGAAATCAAATGAAAGGAATTAGTTTTTTTTAGTTACCTTGCTAGAATCCTATCGAGAAGCTCCCCGCCTTCGCACAATCTGTAGGAAAATGCGATAGTTATAACGCAATCGTATGTATAGCGGGCGATTCATTTCATTTCAAGAAAACTCACTCCATGACGACGTAAACGTTGTTTGAATCCTCGAAGGCTTCATGAAACTTGATCAAGTTTTTGTGGCCCGACAAGGCTTTCAAGATCTTTATCTCCCTTCTAACATCTTCAATGGCTATGGCTGTTGTCATCTGAGAAACACATACGAATCCCTTTATTACATCACACAGAAGTTCTAACGAATATTCTAACATCAGATCCAACTTATATGGTAATAAGATTAGTGAAAAAAGAATAGAAAATGAATCTTAATTCTTACCTTAGCTTTAGAAATAATCTTAACAGCAACTTGCTGATTCTTGAGCTCTCCTTTCTTACCCTTCGCCCAACAAGTATGACCAAAATGCCCTCGCCCAACTTCTTTCCCAAGCTCGAACTTTGCTGCGAAGCTCTTGGAATATCCAAAGCTCTTATCAAGCTGCTGCCTATCGCCGGAGGCAGCGGCGGCTCCGCTGCCGCCTTCCTCCGGGATCGGCCTCGTCGCCGGCGAAGGAGGCTGCCGTTTCATGAACGCAGACATGATGGGCTTCGCCGGAGACGGAGGCGGGAGCGGCCATCGGAATTTCCTCCCGGGAGTCCTCGACGGCGACGGCGTCGGAGCTACTCCGGCGGGATAAGGGCTCTGCCAGGGACTAGGGTTGAAGGGGGTCCGAGGAGCAGGCGACGGCGTCCCCGGTGCCGATCTGTGGCGTCCGTTGCTCGCCGGAGCCGACGTCGATGGGACGTCGTCCTTGTCGACGGAAATCGAGCCGCTTTTGCTGCAGCAATGTCCCATTTTTCGGTGATTTTTTTTCTTCCTTTCTTCTGAGCAAAATAAGGCAAAGAAGATCTGAATCTTAAGCAGTTCTCCGATCGCCGGAGAGTCAACGGTCGGTGGAAGATAACGAGAAAAGTCCTAAAATCGGAAAATGGGGGAAAGATCAAAGCGTCAAAAGTATCGAAGGATTTGGATCTTTTTGCTATGTCCAAAGATCTATATAGTTACTTGGGGAAAAGAACTAGGTTGTGTGAACACTACTGAGAAGAAAAGCTGAAGAAGAGCTTCTTTCTTGTAATAAAAATGTGATTTTTAATCCAAAGTCAACGTTCCGTGAAAATGGTTTAGCCCACGGCGATTATTATTAGGTTGAAAATGGAAGAAAATTCATAATAATGATTATATTTAGTGGTATAGTAAATAATGTCAGAGAACATTAAAGTAAGCACTTTGTTGGTGTAACATCGCAGTTTAACCGACTCGTTTCCATCGATGGATTTGTGATTTTCTTTTGATCAAATCAATTTCTTTTTGCCCATGACAAGGCAAGAGATTTTTCTGATTTGGATTATCTTGTCTGAAATAATGATTAAACTGCAAAGAAAGAAAAAGAGAAAAGAAAAGGATAAAAATTAAAGAAGGGAAAAGGATCATTAATGAAGTGGTGGCCAAAATTTCAACTACCTATTGATGAGAAATTTACTCCAACTACTCAAATGAAAGCTTACAACACAGCTGTTTTTCAGTGAATTGAACATAATATTAATATCTACCCGTGTCCGTTGGTCATCATATGCAATATTAATAGTAGTCATGTAATAATATTAATAGTAGTAACAACTCTATAAATAATAATCTAAGTTAAAACCAAATTATTCCCGACGAGTAGAGAAGTCAGACAAAGTTGTTATTGACGGTGTCTCCGAATATTTTATTACCAAACATAATTTTTTTTATATTATTACTTTGAAAATTTTTGAAAAAAAAAAGAAGAAAATACATGACTGGGCTAGGAAACGTACCTTAAAAAACTGTATTTGGGCATATATTGGCCCAAAACATCTACAGCCAGCCGTTGATTTCTTGATTCGGACCATATATGACTTTAAAATAAGAACTTGGTTTACATTAGTTGAGGTTATTGTTTATCACCTTATATGTAAAAGATCCCAAATTTATTTCAATTTTTCTAGCATGTACAAATATAATTGTGTGCAAAAGAATATGTCGGAGTTGTCGGTAATAACACCTTCAAATAAGAAGTTCAAATCCACGGTGTTTGATTGGGTGTATTAGGGGATTATGAGGGTTATAATTCATTAAAATATTGTTTGGTTAGAGGTTTATTTAAAGGCGGGGATTTAATTAATACTCCCTTAATACCCTCAATAAGGTATTAGCTAAAGTTACTTCTCTACATACCTTTAGTTAATCCCGTGCATTTATGATAACATTACCCCTTATTTACAAAATATTAAATTCGAAATACGGGTAAAATTGGAATTGAATTTAATTAAACTTAAAACCATCTAAAATCATCTACCAGACTCGTCATTATTTAAATCCATCGATCAAACACTCTTACTTTCATTATTCCAACTAAAGCTAATACTTTTTAAACAAATCCAGTCTATTGACGGTGATATTCAATTTTGCTTAACTTAAACTATCTACACATAAAATATAATAGTGCAAATTACGTTTCAGGTCCTAAAAAATGTTTTAAATAGGTTTCAAACCCTATCAGAAAAGAATTGTTGTTTAAATGACCCAATTTTCATAAAATTTAGAGATAATGACCTAAATTTACGCAAGTGTTATAAAGTGTATATGAACTGGTATCAGATGATCGTTTTGTGTTATTTCAGAACAATGAAGTGGTACTGACAAATAATGAAGTGGTAATGTAGAACAATGAAGTGGTACTGCAGAACAATGAAGTGGTAATGCAGAACAGTGAAGTGGTACTGCAGAACAATGAAGTGGTACTGCAGAACAATGAAGTGGTCTGCAGAAATCGGATCCTTAAAACTATGAATTTTCTGATAGGGGCGTGAAACCTAAATGAAACTTATGAGTGAGCCTCAATTGTAAAAGCCCCAATATAATAAATGGAATTGTGGGCCTACGTTGAAAGTGTAAACTCTTGATTACCAATTCAATTTTTGGACATATTCAAATTTTGATTTTCATCATCAATTCACTCTCACTCCCACTTCTAGTTTCTTTGGCAAAATTACATATACAATGACAATTGTCTGTGCGTATATAATTATATTTTAATTTTAATGCACCATAAAATACAGGTAATTTATTTTTTTCATTAAATTTTACATTTTGGAATATATATATATAATAAAGAAGAGGGGATTTTACATAAAAATATCCATTAATATAAAAAATTAGCAAGTCAGTACCTTGTCAGTATTTTATTATATGCAGGTACCTGTCAGAATAAATTTTTTGCACATTGGTACCTGCCCGCCGCAAGGTACATCATATCGCACATTTAGGTACCATAGGAAAACGTATTGTGGTACGTAATACAACTAAAAAATGGTACCATCGTATAGTCAGCCGCAAGGTACTGTGTGGAACGTATATAGATACCATATATGGGTACCATATAAATTCATGACGTGGTACGCAATACACATATAAAAAGGTACGTCAAGACCGGAAAAATGGTGTGCACTGTCGAACGGGTACTTATATAAAAAAATTTCTGATGTGGGAACTGACTTGCAAATTTTTTATACAATTGGGTATTTTTCTATAGAAAAGAAAATATAGAGAAAAAAATTAAAATTGCCAGGTTCTTGCTATCCAAACTGATTTTTCTCCCCTTTGTTATCTGTGAACGAAGAAGGTGCTCTTCACTGCAACAAATACCACGCACAAAAACTTCGATCGCGTGTAAGCGAAATGCTTTCGCTTCAGCTGAATCGAAGTTCCAACAGCTGTGAATATCCCGTCGCATTAGTTGCCGTCTCCGCCTCTATCAGGACTACGCCGTTATTTCATCTTCAGCTCAAACCTCGCCTGAAAATCCACAGTAAGAGCAAACGATTGCTGATATCTGCGTCTTCTGTTTCTGAAAATGCGAAGGATCCACCTTCCGTTGTCCTGGACAGCCTTAGAGTTCTGCAATGGGATCAGCTTTGCGATTGCGTCGCGTCCTTTGCCGGCACTTCGCTTGGAAAGCAAGCCACCAAGGTCTGAGCTCGATAACCATTGCTATTTGATAAGTCGAAGCACTAAATGAAAGGAATCGAATAATCGACGATGCGATGATGCATTTAAAGGTATGGAGGTTGCAGTGAACCGTTTCTATTTTCATGTATTGTGTTTTGTTCTTTCATCTGTGCAGGAGAAGTTATTGAATTTGGCCACCACATACGAAGAAAGCATGAGGCTGTTGGAGGAGACGAATGCAGCTGTAGAAATGAACAAGTACGGAGCCATGATGGAATTTACTGGCATTGATGTCTCCTTGGTAAATCAGTTCTTGCTCGATACTTTTTTTGTTAGCTCTTTGCATTAAGGGCTTATCATCTGTACCTTTTGGGCTGAAGTGCAATCCAATTTTTTTTGTTCGTTATTCACAATATTGACGATTATGATTAAAAAAAAGTAAGCTGTGTTCGGAGTAGAGAACATTTGGCGATGTTTTATCGCTTTGTTTATATTACCGTGCAAATGCTTGAGGCTTAACAGAATTGATCTTGCCTTGATAAGGTGGAAGGCTGCATAAAATGTGCTCGCAAGGGTTTCCCTGTAAGTGGGAGTGAGGCAATGGCGCTTGTAGCTCTCTTGCAGTTCGCCGAAGGACTGCAACTAAATGTGAAAGTTGCAATTAAGGAAGATATAGATTGGGGTAGGAGGTTTATGCCTCTATCAGAAATGGTATTGTGCTTAGTAGTCTTTCATAAGCCTGGTGTTCGCATATGGGTCCGAGACTTTTACATGATATAATTGCACGTGCAGATTTTGGAGCTAGTGACAAATCAGCCATTGATCATGTTTATAGAGAAGCTTGTAGATGAAGATGGGTTGGTGAAAGACTCTGCTGTAGGTTCTTGACTGAACCAATCATTTTCGTAACAATGTTTAGCAATGGATTTTATTTTTACGTGTTTCCTGGTCAGAGTTCAAATTTGAGGCAAGCTCGGGAGAAAGTGCGGATTCTTGAGAGAAAGGTAGATATTTATCATCTGGGGTTGACTATCAGAATTAATCGTGTGGGTTGTGTTCTCTCAATCTCCGTCAATTAGGATGCATAAATTGTTTCTGGGTCTTCGCAATGCGCATATAGAAATGGCTTTTTTCGATGAGTATTTCTTACTTCTCCATCTGTTTGCTTTGCCAGTTATATCAATTGCTGGAAAGCATGGTCAGAAATGAAACCAGAGAAAGTTGTTCCCTGGTGAGCTATTCATACTCCTTATCGTATTGACATGATATGCATCTATGCTGTCATCAACTGTAATACTATTTATTCTCATTTATCAAATAAAAACTTATTAGTCTGCATTCTCAGTTCATAATTCATTTATTTTGCTTTGTACAGGAAGTTTCTAATATTGATGGAAGATGGTGCATCAATTCAGGGGGAGATGTACGTCCAAGTTTTGAGGGACTATTATTGTCAAGGTGGATGAAATTTTTTTAATTCATTCATCTGAATAAGAATTACCGGCAGATTGAATTTAGGACCTTTTTGTCATACATGACTTCTGTTAATGCTGTTCATGATTTAGTGGAACACTTTGCCAGTTTTACTAGAATTCGTGAAACAATGATATGTCTTGCAGAGCGAATGCTGGTTTAAAGGTCGTTTCTCTCCTACATAGTTTGGGTGCTACACTTCTCCATTAGATTGTTAACACTTCGTCGAGAATTGAAATTGCAATGACGTGTTAACAATCCAACAGAGAAGTGTAGGTTGCATGGCATGGTATAATTAATTTGATTTAAGCAACATCTAACATCTTTGGTTGTGACAGGATGGCATTATATATATAAAAACAGCAATAACTGTGTCTGTTCTCGTGTTGTGAGTTATATATGCTTCTATTGTAAGATCCGCCCCTTTGTCTTTCTCTTTCTATGGGCAATCACGACTATGTAAGGAATTCTTTTTGCTGACTAATGAATCACACTGAAGATTCAGACGCAAAACTCAAAGTCTTCTTCTTACATCCTTCCCTGAGCGTGAGATTGCATAAGCATTTTATTTTGAATATATATTGACATGTATTAGTGATAATTCGATATGCTGTTTTTCAATTCAAGTGCCAGCTGACATAACTTAGTTAACGTGCTTTCTGTTTTTACATTCCAATTGTCCTGAGAAGTGATGCTTTATTTTAGTGGTGCAGTTTCTGGAAGCCTTGTTGAACCACTCTCAGCTGTCCCTTTAAATGATGAGTTACAACATGCCAGGTCTTCTGTTGCAAAGGCTGAGGCGGATGTACTGTTGAAAATAACAGAGAAGGTTTTGGGATATTTGATCATCAGCTTTAATTCTTTAAACTAACACCAGTAATACTTTATTCTGTTGCTTGTACAGATACGGGAGGATCTTCATGACCTTGAAAATCTTTTCAACACCGTAATCCAAATAGACCTGGTATCTATCACCTACTCTGCTTTTGGAAAATGCCCAATGCAATCTTTGACACGCCAAATCAGCTATTCCATATTAATTTGGTGGTTGACAAATAGCAGTCACTGTTTTATGCCCCTTTTTTTTCCTTTTTTTTTTTCCAATGCGATGGATCTCTGATTCCGCTTTTTCATGCTGCAATTTAGATAAATGCCAGAGCGCAATACAGCCTTTCCTTTGATGGTGTATGGCCTGAATTGTATTCACCACAGCATAACATTAACAGTGTTGTCCCTGCGGCTTCTAACAAAGATGAAACCACCAATGGATTGCAACACATTCCGAGGAAATGGACTTTATATTTGAGAAAAGCTCACCATCCTCTACTAGTTCAACAACATCGACAAAACTTGCAATTGGCCTTGAAGGATCTCAATAATGCAAAGGCTGTAAGTTGAACTTTAGTCCAGGCGTAATACTCCCTTCGTTTTACCATATCCTGGACCTCAGCTTGTTAGTACAGTTATCATACTTGCTATTGAGCTCCTAATAATTAATAACGTACTTTAAGGTCAGCACTTTGGATAGTCTGGCATACTTACTTGGAGAACTATCATACCTAATTATTATATCTTGGCATTTCTTGTTTTCTTATGATAGTAACCATCCAGGAAATCAGGAGGAAGAAACAGCTTGGAGGATCTGCAAAGTGGAAGGAGGAAGATTTGAACATGGCATCTTTGGAAATGAAGGTTAGTTAGTTAATATATCAGGGTCGGGGTGAAAAGATGAGCGGAGCTGGCTCATGAGCTTGATAAGCCAGTTTGACTAAAACTCTGCTCGAGCTCTAGCTCATAATTGTCGAGGTCGAGCTTGCTCGTGAGTGATTGAAAGTTCACGAGCCGCTTCGTGAGCTTTTTTATATGTAATTTTTTGACAAAATTCCTAATAAATCCTCAAGCTTGAGCTCGAAAGCTCGACGTTGAGCAAGCTCGTGAGTTGAATTTACGTCTTCTTTTCGCTATTTAAGGTGCATGCTGATGCATGGTACTTGCTGCAATCATCTTTATTTCAGGTTGCAGAATTGAAAGAAGCCCTTCCTGTCCCATTTGACATATTTATTGAGGAGAAAACCAAAGTTGTTGTTATCAGTGGCCCTAATACTGGAGGCAAAACGATTTGTTTGAAAACTGTTGGGTTGGCCGCTATGATGGCAAGATCAGGTATGTGAAGGAATCCAATGTATCAAATCAAATGTAAAGACTAATGATCACAGACAAGTATCAAGGAGGATATCATGTGACAGTTATATAAGTATTTTAGAGCTATTGAACATATTGCAGGTATTTTCGTCCTGGCCTCAGAGCCAGTAATGATACCATGGTTCGAATTTGTGCTTGCTGACATTGGCGATGAGCAATCATTATCCCAATCTTTATCTACATTCTCAAGCCATCTTAAACAAATCAGCGTAAGCTGCTGATACTCTGTTTTGTTTCCTGGGATTTTATGAAATTGAAGTTAAAACACTGGATGAAATATGCAATGACCTGTAAAAAATGAGGATGCTTGCTTGGTAAATGGTAAATGAGGGCACGCATTCTACGGAAGTCAGCTGAGGAATTTCCGAGTGAAAGCGTACTTATGTGATAAACGACGAATACATTTGCTACGGATATGAAGCTAAATTTTTTCCTAATTAAGTACAATTTCGTTTGGTGCAGGAAATCAAGTCTCTTGCGACAAGTCAGTCTTTGGTGCTCCTGGACGAAGTATGAAAGTTCATATGCTTTCATGATTATCATATTTTACGTCAAGCTGTAGTAAATACATTCTTTAACATTTCCTTGAAAACGAAATCAATATTGATATTTAAATTACTCGACAATTATCATTATGTTCAAACCATATTCAGGTAGGTGCAGGGACGAATCCGCTAGAAGGAGCCGCTCTAGGGATGTCATTGCTGGAATCTTTTGCTGCTGGTACATTGTTGACAATAGCTACTACACATCATGGGGAGCTCAAAACCCTCAAGTACAGGTAACTTATATCCAGATGGAATTTTTTTATCACTATCGCGTATAAATCATTTTGACCTAATGTTGTGGATTCTTTAACTTTGCCAGCAATGATGCTTTTGAAAATGCGTGCATGGAATTTGATGAAGTTAACTTGAAACCAGCATACAGAATTTTGTGGGGTGTACCAGGTTTGTCATTTTATGGTTTCCCCTATGATGTTCTTTGAATTCTTGCTTGATCAGAACACTAAATATTAGAAAGCATTTCCGTATTCATCTTGCCGTGAATCACAGTGACCAACTTTATTTCCTGTTTCCTCTGCATTTACATTTTCGCAACATCTACAGACATTTATTTCTATTTATAGGTCGTTCAAATGCTATAAATATTGCTGAAAGGCTTGGGCTTCCAACTGAAATTTTGGATAGTGCACGCAAACTACATGGACCTGCTAGTTCAGAAATCAACGAGGTAATAGCATTTGATTACACCTCATCATTAATCATGCTTCAGTAAGTTATGCTCAAAAAGTGGGAAGATTTTAGAGGTTCCTATATTACATAAACCTTTCTGTGAAGGCTACACGCAGATTGCTTGTCCTTTGTACAGTATTGTTTGAATCTGTTTCATTCCTTCACTTTTATTATCATTTAACTTGTTCGGGACTTGTTTGTTGATGATGTACATAGCAGCCTTGTGAATCCTCTAATAGCTTTTACCAGTTTGCAGTTAGCCTTTCTGAAATATTCAAACATTGTACGAGCAACAGCTCTAGTTTTCGTTGCATAAGTGAGATTTAACCGCAACTTTATTGTGCTCTAATTTGTAGGATCCTTTGTCTTTATATACCTCAGTTCTTTCTGTAATCCAGGTAATAGTCGACATGGAGAGATTTAAGCAGGAATATCATGAATACATAAACGCATCACACCATTACCTGAGGTGAGCACCAGTTTGCCCGAGGGACTCTCCTCAAGCTTGAGGTTCATACGCTTTCCCCACATCATTCTCCCCCAAAACATGCCAAATTCAAGAGTTATAATTTGATAGCAAGTAAGAAAAACTTGGGTTTATAATTGGGCATTTCTTCTTGGTCTTCCTCGAGATATATGAAATACCTGTAGTGAAGGTGATTAATGATATGACCTTCCAAAAAAGAACAGGTTTTTTTTTTTCTTTCGCTACCTTCAGCTTTCATTAGGCAGTAACAATAATATCTGTCCAGGCTATCCCAGGATCTTCACCGACGCCTACTTTCATCGAAAAAGTGGGTCACGGAGCACGGCGTTCGCCAACAAAACAAGATGATCCAAGAAATATCCGAGGCAGCATCTTCAGCACGGTCCATCGTTCACAAGAAGGTTCGAGAATTTCGCTCGATTACGCCTATCCAAGCATCAAAGCTTGTAGAGACTGGCAAAAGCATGCACCTTTCTCAATCTGATAACAGAGGAAAGTCTTCAGCAGCAACCGAAACAGCTCCTTCCATCAATAGAACAGACCCATCAATTAGAGGTAATCCAAAACCCATGGCTTGTTTGGTTCATGGGTTTAATTATTTTAAAGGTGGGTTTTTAGCACATGTTCAATTGTTTGGTTCATAGGTATACATAATCCATGCGTTTATATAATCCTGCATTAAACCCATGCCAGCGGGTTTATATAAACACATCCCTCACATGTGTTTTTTTAAACCTATTAACCAAGCACACATTTTATTTTATACCCATTAATCTATTTTATATAAACCTTATTAATTTAAACCCTCCTAAATATAAACCTATGAACCAAACGAGCCCTAATTTTATAGATCATTCCACCGGACGCCTATCTAACGCCATTTCATGAGATTCTCGTCGCAGAGAAGCGTGAAACCCCTAAGGTGGGAGACGTGGTGAACATTCCTTCCTTAAAAGCAAAAGCAAAGGTTTTGAAATTGGATCCATCCAAGGAAGAGATAGTCGTCCAAGCTGGCAACATGAAGATGAAGTTGAAGCTGGCCGACGTTTCGTAGCTTTGTTGGACTTGTAAGTACACACACACACACACACACACACATATGTATGCTTCGAATACAACGTAAAATGTATGCTTCGTTTAGCTTCCTCGGCAAAATTTTTGATTTTTTCGTAGTTCTTCGCTTTGGCAAAAATGATTGATTACATCAATTGCGACCTTGGGAAAACCGTCGTTTAAATATCCTTTTGGTTTGATAAAAATATAAATAACAATTAACTAAATAAAAATAAAAATTTGATAAAATAATGATAACGGGGTTGGGACGACTTTATGGAAGTAAAGTATTTGAGACTTCGAATCCCCTTAGCTCGACCGAAACGACTGACAAATGTAATGTGATTTTAGCTATCTATTAGACCGTGGAGATTCCTACGACATGCGTACGAGTTCATGTGACGGACGAAATTGCGTCTTATCATACAAAGTTCGTACACAACTAATCTACGAATTAAATAATCGGGCAAGTTTCCCTTGAAAACATGGTGAATCCCCGCTATGAGATTTGATTCTAATCTGGCGGGGTAGTTCAACCTATCTCTAGCGATGAGATTATTCCGTTCATTTACGAGTGGTTTAATCGTCCGCCTCTCTCTCAAGCGTAGCGTACGATTTTCCGGACTAATCTATCTTAAACACATAGACATGATGAAGATAACTATATAGTTCCAATTACCTAGACATAATTGAAATCATACGATTCATAAAGAAGTCATAACAATAGCAAAAAACAACAATACGTAAACATATGAATGATCTCGTTAGGGTTCATCTAATCTCAAATACACGGGATTTAGCTACTCATATGGAAAATTAACACAACGAAGGAAGAAAAATAACATATAGGAAACACATCCTGAAATTTGGCTCGCGATTGATCCTTCGTTGAGTATTTTTGTCGAACGGGCGGTGGCCGACTGTGAAGGAAGGTGCTTGGTGTGATGGTTTTGACCCGTGAATGGTTCTCTTGAGAGTGAGTTGAGAGCTTCGTCGGATTTTTATTCGGAATCGAGCTCCTTGCTTAAGCCTTATATGATCGTGTATATGGGCTCTTTCTCTCCACCCCCCTCCTCTGCTCGTTTCCTTCCCTCTATTTATAGATGATGGAGGGCCATCAAAATCTTCACTTGGCTGCTTCAAGAACGGCGTGAGATTGCATCTTGATTTTCTTCCTTGAGCCGTGAGCTCTTGTTCACCTTTTGTGTGCGGCGTATGTGCTTGTGGGTCTCTCTTTCTTCAAGTGTGCGTGTGTGAGTAATGCATGTGTATATTGTGTATCTATTCTATCATTGTGTGATGGGCTTGCGCTGATTTTTACTTTGGGCTCAATTGGCTTCTGGGCCGAGTTCAAACCGAGGCTTTCTGGCGCAACATCAAATGGAATATCTTTGTTCTCAGATATCCAAATTCCGGTCCGTAAATTTTGCCACAAACTAGACTCGCAAACCATCTCAACCATTTAAATTTCGTAGTGTAGTAATTCCTGGAGAAGAGCAGTTTATTCATCAAAGTTCACTCCAATTGTCGTCTTGAATCAATAAAAATAAAAATTAATTAAAGCTTTTTTAAACGTATCAAGGCAACTTAATTTAGCTAGCAAACGACTTATTTATCATAAATATAAACATATAAAAATACGTTTATCAGTATCACTAATCCGTTACACACCTATACACACCTCAAACACATCTATCAAACACAATATATAATTGTAATATATTTATAGTGTCATGAGTAGAACTGTAGTTATAGTTGTCACACCAAATTGATTTGGGGTTGATTTTCTATTATCAAGATTTCGAGGGAACGATTGCAAGTCGCAATCACCGTATAAATTGACTGCACCAAAACCCTTATTACTCGCATGCGCGCCGTAGCAGCCCTGATTTGAATCAGATCTTCAATCAACTTCGAGACGCAAGAGAAAGAGATGTCGATCGGAGAATTGGCTTGCACTTACGCTTCTTTGATGCTCCACGACGATGGCATTCCCGTCACGGTATCATTTTCTTATCACTTTCTCGCCACCGATTTACCCTCCGAGCAATTTGATATTTCTTTTTTTGCCTAATTACTGTTGTTCTAATTGTTTCGATTCGATAATGTAGGCTGAGAAAATTGCAGCGGTGGTGAAGGCAGCGAATTTAACAGTAGAGTCATATTGGCCGAGTCTATTTGCTAAGCTCTGCGAGAAGAGAAACATCGAAGACCTTATCATGAATGTCGGCGCAGGCGGCGGCGGCGGCCCTGCAGTCTCGGTCGCCGCAACTTCCGGCGGTGCCTCAGGTGTTTCCGCCGCAGCTGCCCCAGCTGCCGAAGAGAAGAAGGTAGAAGTTTAATAATGCCCTCAAAATACATTTTTCTTCAGTTCTCAGTTATCTATCCTTCTTGCACTTGGTATTTACTTGAAACTGAACCATGAAATACTCAGTGCTCCTTAAATCGATAGCAACCAAAAGAAAATCCATTAATGGCCTGCCTGTGTTAGCGATCGCATTCTTGATTTATTCGTTGGATTCGTGCAACTGTCAAGCTTTGAAATTTAGCAAAGCGAACTGACGAATTGCTGTGTTTGCAGGAGGAGCCAAAGGAAGAGAGTGATGATGATATGGGATTCAGTTTGTTCGATTAAGATCTAATAGTAAGCTTTTTAGCTGCCTGAGATTTTGCATTAGACCTTTTTCGAAGAATTCGTTCTGAAATGTAAGCTTCTTTTGCCCGTATTTTTCGCGTATTTGAAGTCAATTTCGAAGCTACATCCTCCCCGAGTTTGACAATTTAACGAATGATAAAAGTAACACACCGCATAAATAGCTAAGGATCCCACGACAAAAACACAGAATCGAGCCCAAATTTTCCGTCCTCTCAACCCAAAGAAAAGTAGCGGAAGCCCTCATCGTCTGATGCTCGAACATTCTCATGCCCGCAAGAAATCGAGAAAAAAAAAGTAACATTTTAGACCATATGATGATCCCTTTCGTCGACCCACTTCCAAAAATGCTTCTTACAAGAAACCGCAAGGTCCACCACGCCTTTCTCATCCTCCAAATCGCCATATTCGTTTCCCTCCTCCGTCCAAAATTCCTCCTCGGGCAAACCCTTAACCTCTGCGTCCACCACGTGCAGGACGTACCGAGCGGGCAAACCTGGGTAAGATGCAGAGGCTCTCTCTTCGACCTTCTTCACGTAAGTTCCCGGGACAATCCTCACGGTGTCGTCGATCGAAGGCTGATAGTCCTTTACCAGAGATCCCAATTCCTCTTTTATGGCGCGATATACGGCAGCTTCGATGGATTCCCCAGGCTTCATTTTCTCCGATAATGGACGGTTACGGTGCCTGGCGAAAGCAAAAGATAAAGTGGATTAATTATTTTCGAGTCCAGTTATTTAGGGGGAGTAGCATTATATAGAGGTGTGCGGCAATATACGAACAATTACTTTCAAAAAAGTTAAGCAATTTATGAACATTATACGCTTGAACCCTATATTTGTCAAAATTACTTAGTTTTAAAAGTTATTGCCAGTATGAGTCACCCCTAAATTCGTCAGAATCCTAGAATATGGTGCAAAATCTAGAATTTCGGCGTATAACGTTCTTAAATTGCGTAATTTAAATGTTACTGTCTTTATAACTTCAACCCATAAATGCGACGGAACCCTAAGAATTCGGAGCATATTATTCCGACCTATGATGTTCCTAAATTGCTTAATTTTGAAATATCATTGACGTTGTGACACTGGCTAGATTTGATGTCCCTGTAATGTCAATCCCTAAATTAGAGAACGAAAAAAATAATAATAATTAACCCAAGATGAAGCTCCATTCTTTCTCGAGTCCATAGAGCAATAACCGTATTAACTATGGATTTTCACATATGTAGTTCTAATTTCAATACCCAGAAAATTGCAAAGGCTGGGCTTTTGGGAATAAATAGCTAATACACGACGAAATTATCTTTAGTACCTGACGGAGCCGTCTGATAATTGCTGATGAGATTCAACGAGGACTTTTCCGTCGCGCCGGATAATCCTGACGACGGCGACCTCCACCGTACGGACCGGCGGCTCCGAGCCATCGTCGAGGGAAGACTCGCCCTCGGCGATCTCGAGCCATAGGTTGTGCACGTTCTTCGTCCCAGGCTTCACGCCCCACGATCGGAACGAATCGGCGGCGAGCCGCGGCCGGAGCCAATCGGCGAGGCACTGTGGCGTGGCGAAGATGGATCGAGGGTTTGGGTTGTTGTTCGCGGCGGCGTAGGGAAGGGACGACGACATCTTGGGCGATCTGACGCCGCGGGTTTTGGGCGGCGCGTTCAGTACGAGGACGAGGAAGGATAAGGCGGAGAGGACGGCGTCGGCGAACGATGAGGGCTTTTTGAATAGGTGGTGGTGGTGGTGGGACGACGGACCTTGTGGTGGTTGCGGCTGCGGCGGCAGTGGCATTTTAGGTCGGAGATGGGTGGTGTGGTGGTGGCGCGTTTGGGGCCATTTCTTCGTTTTCTCTCTTCTCCTTTCTTTTCTTTCCCCCTTGCCTCTCGTCGAAGATTATTCGATTATTTTTTGCTAATAATAATAAATGATAAATAATATCATATATTAGAGGTTGAGATTGCAAAGGATTTCGGGATCCAAAATTGAGTATTTCTTGGCAGTCTTTCGATATTTGTTGTGGTCCTTATTTCAACTCTAATCGTCAATTCAATAACGTTTTTTGATCATTATATTTTTTTTTCCGCACTAGCGATTTTTCATTTCATAGAAAAAATATTTTGATCATTATATTGAACAAGAAAGGCAGAAGAATATTTGATTCCTCATATTGGCATATTCTGCATTTTTTTTTTTACAATGGGCCTATTACGATTGGTAATGAAACTTTGTTGCTAGAATATCATTTCATATAGTAGTAACATACCATAAGTTCTTATTTTGATCATAGAACACAATGGGAAAACATTAAAAAGTCAGTTAGTTAACCGCCCTACAGCTCGACCGAACCTCCCCGGCGGGTCCCGTAAGCACTTCAATCTGACTCATCCTTACCATCGCCTCGGCGAAATCTTGCAACCATTTCTTATTACTCATCGCATATTCCTTAACGTCGGCAATCGAATCATTACTGCTCGTAAGTGTTTGGTCCGAAGTAAAAAGCCCTTTGTTCATTAGAAGGCCCGAATAGTAACTGTTTTCGAAGAGGAAAGGGCTAAGATTCATCGAAACTACGCTGCTGGGATTGACGCTGCCGCCCATTGGCCCTTTCGGATACTTAAATTTGAGTAAAAAGGCGTACGACGGATCTAAAGTTGGGTCTTGCTTGTTCGTCGATTTGAAGTTGTACAGTCTGTCGCTGAACGACGTGCAGTGAGATCGACCGATTTACTGTGTTATTATCTAACTGACAAACATAACATATATATACATATCATACCGGGATCTTTTGGAATGGTGCACAAATGCGGCGAGCAACAATAGTGAATATCGTAGCAAATCTCACCATTATTGTGTTGTTTCTCCCTCTCCGGCTTTGTCATTACCTCCGTCGTGCCTTTCATCCATCTTGTAACCTCAATTAGTGGCGGAGCCACGTAAGAACGATTGGGGTCCATGGACCCCACTCAATTTTTTTCTCTTTATAATTTTTAATAGAAAAATTGAAATAATACCAAATATTGTTAGTATTTGCAAAAATGACACCACTCAAATTTTGTATTCAAAATTGGACTCTACTAAATAAGTTTTTTATTTAAATGTTGGATCCCACTCCTTTATGATTGTAGCTCCGCTACTTACCTCAATTGTCCTCTCCAACGCGTTGATTTTTCATCCGAAATTCATCGTCTCGGCTCTCTATGAGAAAACCTTAATATTTCAGAAAAATCAACGCGTTGGAGAGGGCAGTGGTTACGAAATAGCTGAGAGTGACGACAGAGGTAATAACAGAGTCGGAGAAGGAGAAACAAGACAATAATATTAAAATTTGTTATGGTGCCCAAGAGAGGGACGGGATGCAATGACAAAGCCAGAAAGGGAGAAACAAAATAATAGTGGTGAAATTTGTTATGGTGTTCACGATTTGCTCACTGTGAATGAGCATCATAGCGAACAATTGTTGTGTTTAGTTGTCTGGATAAGCCTAGATAGGGTAATATTTCACATCTATTACCGTTCAGTATAAATAAAGTTCAATCGTATAAAGCCCGGTATAAAACATCAGCCTGCTACCAAACGAACTCGGTACAATTCATCTGATGTGGCGAGGTAAGATCATCCAAATCCACCTATTACTTACGAAAAGACTAAAATAGCTTTATTCGACCAAATCATAAAATCATGATTATTTCATGTGATATGGTAAAAATAAATAAACAACACTAATTTATTCCTTATTTCATGGCGATCAAATTTATATTTTTCAATATTCATGACAATAATTATTTTGGTAACTGATGATATAAATATCACTTCTATAATTTTAACAATAATACACAGACAATATTTTGTTATCATGGAAACTAAACAAGAGAATAACGAAATATGGTGTTGTGAATATGACAAAGTGAACATGTAACTTGTATGAATATATAGATTAATATCTTGAGATAAAATTGCGTGACATATTCTTATACGGACAACTAAACACATCCAATATAAATAGAAGTCATATCTAATATCTCCTAATTATTATATACAACGCCGGAGTCACAAGATAATCCTAATACAAAAACACAACGTAAATTAATAGCATATGGGACGATCATCACAAAAAGGATCAGATCAGCTCCAGCCATAGAATAAACTACAAAAGTCAGGACAAATCTTCCATGGCTATACAACAACAAAAAAAAAAAGAGTGCTGTAATAATAAACTGTTAGCAAAGCCAAGAAAAGAAACTCATTAAACACCGTAAACCCTACGCCGAAAGAGCAACGAGCAGCACCGCGAAAATCAAGGCCAAGACCACCGCCCTGAAAAGACCGACTCCATATTTACCCTTCGTCTTCTTCCCCGAGCCCAACAACAACGAACGCCCTTTATCTTCACTCACTTCCTCAAAAGCAGTGGTTTCTTTGTCCTCCTAATGTAATAACGACGAAGATCATCAGTCGAAAATCAGATGCTACTTACATAGCTGCAAGACCCAAAACCGGTTTAAGGCAATTCTCACCTGTCGAAGGCTTGCTTTGCACTCGACTGGCCCGAGTCTGTACTTCACCTCAAGGCGCATTCTCCTCGGGGCAGTGCCTTGAGTAATAACTGCGCTCGGCTGGCTTAAGCTCTGATGAGTCGTGAGAGTAATCCCAGTCGGGTTAGGGCTAAAGGTGTATGAATCGCCGCCCATGTAAGAAGAAACGAAAGGAGGCTCTTGCTTGATAGTTTGGTAGCTTTCCAGCGCTATGAAGCCCTGCGTGGGAGGAGAAAAATGGGAATCGTAATACGTCGAGCGTTTGAAGAAAACACGAATCGCTGGCTGGCTAAGCACAGTTCATTACCTCGGCCTCAGATTCGCTTTTTGAGGTGCTTCCCTTCTCCATCTTCAGCCCTTTGTTAGTGAAGTTCGAATCGTTGAAGGGCGGTGGAGAGTAGCAGCAGCCACCAAACATGGACTCGTTGGGATCTACGAGGACTGAATTCAAGAATTCGTTGATGTCAGCCACGTTCGATCCACTGTTTTGCTGGGAATTGCTGACGTCGCTGGAAAACGTATCGTACAAATTTGAATTTACAATCTCTGATTGTAATGGGGAAACGGTTGTCCACTCAGAGTCTTCGATGCAGGCTTCGAATTCTCCCAGCATCTTCTCCAGGTCTAAAGTGGGCTGAACGGAACAAAAAGGGGAAAGTATCAGACAAAGAAAAAGCGAGCCAAAAAAGAGAAGTTGAACGGCGTTTTTTTTCTTGGCTCACATGGATCGATTTCTGGCCAAACACATCGCCGTCAGCGATCTCTCTGCTCCAATCGATAGGCATGGGGGCGAAGACCAAAGCTGTGTTTGAATTCATAGTTGGAGAGCTTTCGTTTTCGACGCATGAAGCTTGCTGCACGTCCAAGACAGAAGTAATCTCTACTGCAGGCGTCTGAAATTCGGGCTCATCTTCTTCAGTGGAAGACTTGGCTATCGTTAGAGGAGAAACATCGTCCATCCCTTCCTTGACATTCGAAGCATCGAGGACATCATCTTCTTTTAGCTCTGCTTTCTTGAAAAGACGGCAGAGGACAAAAGGGCCCTGGTAATCAGACAAAACCATTCATAACCAACCATAAGATGTAAGAAAATGCCCAACAGTCATAAGCAAATTAAGAATCCAAATCTCTACCACATGATCTCGGCGTATAAATGCTATTAAAATCAGAGAAACCATCCCATCATCAAACATAGGATGCCGTAAGAAAATGACCAACAGTCATACACAAATCAAGAACCCAAATCTTACACTATGATCTCTGGTGTGAACGCTAACTAAAATCAGAGAAGCCATTCCATAATCAAACGTAAGATACTGTAAGAAGGTGCCCAACGTCATATCGCAAATCATGAATTGAAGCCTCTAACACTATGATCATAGACTCGAACCTGGCCGGAATGTGTTCCATCGAGGGATTTATCGGTGGCTCGATACTCGTGGATGACCCAATTCGTTCGCTTGCCATCTGGCGCCCGGCCCGTGTAGAAAACGAGGGTCTTCTTCATCCCAATCTTCGCCCCTTTTCGAGAAGTTATATTCCTATCTTTGCCAGTCGCTTTCCAATATCCTTTCTCGGTTGCTCGATTCAGCCTCTGACCGCTCTGATATTTACGATCCTTTGCGCAGAAGAAGAACCACTCATTGTCCGAAGATTTAACCACCGATTTCTCTGCAAAATCGAGAAAATTACACACATGAAATTAGGGTTCGTCAAAATCAACATATATCGAAACCCAAAATCACAAATCCATCGGCCGATGACAGAATAACGATGATCGCATGAACACAATATCAGGAAATCACAACAGCAGCTGTGTAATAGCAAATAAAAGGTAAATAATCGCATGGATAAGCTCAATCGAGGTCAAAGATTATATGTGTATATACCAGGCAAATCCCAGGGCTCGCATTTACAGACGTCGACCTCACGAATAGCACTGACTTCTTTGTGACGACCGTTGATCTTAAGCCGCAAATAGTGATCGATTAATTCCTCGTCCGTCGGTCGGAATCTGTAGCCAACGGGCAAAGCATTCATGGGAAGCACGGCCATCACCATAAAGGGTTGTTCTTCACAGACGATAGACTAAAAAAAAGCTGACGTGAAAAGTGAACAGTGATCTTCTATCTGTGAGTATATATGTAGCAAAAAGAAACACGGAAAGATATAGATTGAGATGATTATTGTAAGAAATTCAGTGAGGCTGTAGATGTTTGATTTATTGATGACGACGATGGAGAAGTGAGACGAAGTTTCTGCGAACGTAGTGTTTTTGCTACTGAGGAACCGCGTCAAGATTATCAGTGTGCAAACCGTGTGCTGGGAAATGCCTGATTTGCCCACAGAGAAAGAGGAAACTTTTTGTCACTTAACTCCTTCAGTAAGGTGTATTTAGTAATTTGCTCTTTCTTAACGAGGAAGTTAGAAAGGACAAGTGAGCTAGCGAATAAGAACACGACACGTGGACAACAGTCTTGTAGTCGTTCGTTGGGGCCCAGAAATTTAAAGTAGGGAAGATTTCTGTTCAGGGCCCCTAAAGTTTTCATTTACCTGTCAGACCCTGTCAGAAAATTAATAAGTTTAAGAGATCCACTTTTTGTAAAAATCGAGTAAAGGACCCAAATTTGACGAAAATACCCTTTGCTCTTTTTTTTCCAGCGAAAGTCACGACGTGCTTTTTTGGTCTTATATGAAGCGTTACTTTTACTTCATTATATGTTATACAGTTACAGCATAGTGTTACTATACAAAACAGATACGTTATTTTTCAACAACATTGTGTTACTTTGCTACTGCAAAACGTTATCAACAGAATTTTTTTCGAACTCATTTTTCTTACACTGAATCGAGCACAAAAAAATCCGATTGACCCATCCAACCGATTCGACATGTCATGTTGGATTCATTATGATATTGACGATGCACGAGGTAGAATTTGCTTGTCTAATTAGGGTGCAAATTCAAAAAAATAATGGTAAATCGAATCTAGATGTCGACATAAATTGCAAGTAATCGGTATAAATTCGAGGTACCCATGAGAAATCGAGGTCTATTTTACCTTATTGAGTCAATAACGCCGAGATTTATGCAGTTTTCATCCGTTTTTAGTGTCGTTTGTGACTTTCGTTATATTTCCCCCCGATCCATTGGTTGAATACAGAATGTGTTATTTACGACAAACATAGCGTTATTACCTTTCAGCGACATGTTACTTCTAAGTCTACATTTGTTATTAACCATAAGATACTTGTTATTTTTTGCTATGTTATAAGTATTTCTTTTTACACGATTTAGGGAAAATATAATATCCGTTTCTTGCAACTAATCGGTATAAATTCGACGTACCCATGTGAAATTGAGGTCTATTTTACCTTATTGAGTCAATAACGACGTGATTTATGCAGTTTTCATCTGTTTTTTAGTGTCGTTTGTGATTTTCGTTCTTTCTATCTCGGTCCATTATTTGTATACAGAATGTGTTATTTACGACAAACGAGGCGTTATTACCATTCAGCGACGTGTTACTTCTAAGTCTACATTTGTTATTAACCATAAGATATTTGTTATTTTTGCTACGTTATAAGTATTTCTTTTTTACACGATGTAGGGAAAATATAATATCCGTTTCTTGCAACAAATCGGTATAAATTCGAGGTACCCATGAGAAATTGAGGTCTATGTTACCTTATTGAGTCAATAACGACGTGATTTACGCAGTTTTCATCTGTTTTTTAGTATCGTTTGTGATTTTCGTTCTTTTTATCCCGATCCATTATTTGTATACAGAATGTGTTATTTACGACAAACAAGACGTTATTAACTTTCAGCGATGTATTATTTTGGAGTCAACATTTGTTATTACCCTGAAGTCATTTGTTATTTTTGTGAAACTTATCAACATTCATATGAAATTGACGATAATTTCAACATATACGGTCATAACATCTGCAATCTTAGCAATTTCTTTGATTTGGGTTTATCACATATAATAATATCGATAGTTGCCTTGGTTAAACCCATTTACAAATTAATATTGATTTCTCTGTTGCGGATCTCACGAGCGCGACGGTGTCGGGACGGAATCTTAAAATTTTGTCGACGCAAACAATAAAAATATCTGTAAATCGAAGCATGTTTCTAGTTGAAATTGAAGGTAATACACGTAGATTCAAGAGACCCATAGCCTTAAAGTTTCTCGCGCCACCGTAGAATTTCTGAACTGTTCGGCGGGATATTACAAAAAAATTTCTGGACAGTTTAATGTGGTACCCGTAAGGGTTTAATTGTTACCAATAGAGTGTTATTTATTATAATATTGCCGTCCATGCACTAGGATTTCTGGATAATTTGTTATCGTCTATGCGCTAGGGTTTTTGGGTAGTTTTTGGGGTTTAGGACTTACGGGTTCGAGGTTAAGATTAAGGGTTTATGACATGAAATTTTGGAAGAACGATCCACGACTTGTGCAGGTATTTCTACAACCTGAAAAAAGTTTTGGAGTTCGGGGTTTAGGATTTAGGGTTTAGGGTTTCGGGCCTCGGATTTAGGGTTTTGAGCTTAGTATTTTGTGTTTGTGGTCTATAAATGTTATTAGTACTTTAATGTTGATGTTTGAACATGTTCGTGGTGCAATTCATAATGTTATGTTCCATTGAAAGATGTGATAGTCTATGTTTTGCAATGGAGGACTATATATTTATATATCTATTGAGATCAATATTCGTCTATTGACATCAAATTTCGCTTAATGTGTCTTTCAAAGGAATGTGGTGATTAAACTTCATCAAATTATATATTTACATGAACATCCATATTAAACATCCAAAATAAAAGTGTATTTTTGTACGAATTTTATCGAATTATTGACGTGGTACTGAACAGCATTTACGAGGTATCAGTATTGATCAATGTGTTATTAGTTGAGTTCGTGTTGTTTTTCTTTACCTAACATGTGTTATTATTTCCAATTAATGTAGTACAATTTTGAGAAAGTCCTGTAAATATTCTCTGACAATTATGTTAAATTCTCTGACGGTCCAGAACCTTCTAGAATATTCTCAATGAAGTGTTTTTTTTACATGTATATGTGTTATATTTGTTGGGTAAACTGTTACTCACTTAAAAAACGTTTTAGTCTTAGAGAAAGCTAAATTTTCTCAATTTCATGGTTATCGACTTACTTTTTTCTTTTAATATTAAGACTCATCTGATTCGATTTTATCTTATTGATTCGATTTTATCTTATTCAGTCGCTTTTACCTTGTTCGGTCGTTGAAGTCGATATTGAATTGGTTTCTGAACGAAATTTTTGATTTGGGGGTGGAGGCACGAATTCATTCGATACATAAAAAATTCGTCTTTATTAGTAAGACCCATCTGAAATTGAGGACGGAAAAACTTTATTCAGTCACAAAGGCTGAGATTTATGCAGTTTTCATCTGTTTTTTTAGTGTCGTTTGTGATTTTCATTTTATTCCGTTCGATCCATTACTTGTATACAGAATGTGTTATTGACGACAAACAAGGCGTTATTACCTTTCAGTGATGTATTACTTATGAGTCAACATTTGTTATTATCCATAAGACAATTTGTTATTTTTTGCTATGTTATAAGTATTTCTTTTTTACACGATTTAGGGAAAATATAATTCCGTTTCTTGCAACTAATCGGTATAAATTCGAGGTACCCATGAGAAATTGAGGTCTATTTTACCTTATTGAGTCAATAAGCGGAGATTTATGCAGTTTTCATCTGTTTTTTAGTGTCGTTTGTGATTTTCGTTTTATCCCTTTTGATCCATTACTTGTATACAGAATGTGTTATTTACGACAAAGAAGGCGTTTTTACTTTTCAGCGACGTGTTACTTCTAAGTCAACATTTGTTATTAACCATAAGACATTTGTTATTTTTGGCTATGTTATAAGTATTTCTTTTTACACGATTTAGGGAAAATATAATATCCGTTTCTTGCAACGAATCGGTATAAATTCGAGGTACCCATGAGAAATTGAGGTCTATTTTACCTTATTGAGTCAATAACGAGGAGATTTATGCAGTTTTCATCTGTTTTGTAGTGTCGTTTGTGATTTTCGTTTAATCCTTTCGATCCATTACTTGTATACACAATGTGTTATTTACGACACACAAGGCGTTATTACCTTTCAGCGATCTGTTACTTCTAAGTCAACATTTGTTATTATATATAATGCATTTTTATTTTTTGCTATATTCGTTATTTTTGACGATTTGCAAATTAGATATACAAATCATACCCACGATCAAATTAACAATAATTTCAACATATTAGGTCATAAACTTTGATATTTTCGGCTACTGTCTCAATGATTTCTGTTATTTGTATATATCAGTTTTTTTCTAGCTTCCATAAATCTTTTGAAGATTTTTTTCAATCTCAACGATTTATGTTTATCATTTTCGGCTACAATGTCAACGATTTCTGACGATTAAAGCTGCAAATTAGCAATACAAATCGAGCTTGAAGTTTTTTTTAAGAGGATTCGAGCTTGCAGCGAAAATCGCTCGTTGGAGAAGACGATGGCAAAGTTGTAAATTTCGCATCTGTTAGAGGGTATATATGTCATATCGCAGTTTGGGTCTTTTTCTCTAAGAGTTTTGAAAAGTAGGTCCTTAATGCTAAATGGAACTTTATTGGGGCCTGAACACTACTTAAACATCTTAACGGGGCCTGACTGATAATTAACCTTTAAAGTATTGCATGATTGTTTTATTACATACGAATTAGAAGCTACTACTACTTCATAGTTCATACCTCGTTTGGGAGCATCTCCAACCGAACACCAAAACCCAAAATTTGGGGTAAATTCGCTCCAACCGAACAGCATAACGAAACTCAAATTGCGTTTGGGACCTTCTCTCTCCTACTTTCGACGCATCTTTGCGTTTCAAACAGTTAGATGCGACTGATGTATATTAATTACATTAAAGCCCTTCTTTATCTCTCTCTCATATTATCTGACGTATATTAGACAAGGCTATTAAATATATTACAGTGTGTAGCTATCTGACATATATCTGACCGAAGAAAATTACCATCTGCCAACATATTTATAAAGAGTTAATTGTATTTCAGGCCCACTTAACATATTTTCATTAGATTTTAGGACCCAATAACGTTTGAAAAAGAAATAAGGATCTATTTGAAGTTTGGTCTTAGACTTAAGGACCAATTTTGAGAAAAAATGACGCATTTACCCCTGCCTGTGTGCAGAAATTACACAGAATTGCCATCGCCTTCTTCAACCATGAAGAAGTGGTATACACTGTACATGAAGTGGTACTGTAGACCCATGAAGTGGTACGGGTGAACAGTGAAGTGGTACTGTAGACCCATGAAGTGGTACTGGTGAACAGTGAAGTGATACGGTAGATCCATGAAGTGGTCCTGATGAACAGAGAAGTGGTACAACATTTGTAGACCCATGAAATGGTACTGTTGACCAGAGAAGAACTGGTACGGGAGACCCATGAAGTGGTACTGTTGACACAGAGAAGTGGTACAGCATTTTGTAGACCTATGAAGTGGTATTGTTGAACGGAAAAGTGGTACAGCAGAATTCTTAAGCGTTTTTGCAGAAATCGGGTAAATATTTGCACAAGAAACACATAAGAGTTCTTCTGTACCACTTCTCCGCTCAACAATACTACTTCATGGGTTTGTATAGCCTGTGAAACTTGTTTAAATGACTAGATGACGTTATTCATACATAGGTTATGACAAAAAAAAAATCTTATTCTAAAATTAGGTCCCACTTTGTGGGGAAGCCTCCATGATATTAATATTTCAATAGATACTGAGTAACTGCCAAGATCGCATATACACTAGCTTACTTCATTATTTCATGAATCTCTTCTACGCCTTTGTAGTTGTGTACTTCGACTCATCTTTCAGATTATTTTACAATATCCTCGCAAGTAAAAGGAAGGGACAACGTAAAGAAGTAATGCCTAGACATTTCAGATTTTTTATTACAGAGATATCAAAATTCCCTATTCAAAGGGGAAAAAGAAAAATATAGGAAGATAAACACTTTAGTAGCCGTTGATCTCCATTGCAAGATCAATACGAGGAAAGAGTTTTTTTTTATTTGTTCACTTTATTCACACATAAATTATCCATTCTAACTAACGAGATTGTTTTGTACGGACAGCTTTCCGATCAACTCCTGAACCCTGGCTCGGAACTCCCGAGCCTGAGCCACGGACTCAGCCTCGAGCTCGCCGAGCTGAAAGCATAGCCTCTCCTCAGCCTCCTCCGCCGCCGTCATACGCGCCACCGCTCTCCTCAGCTCCTCCCTCACTCTCTCCTCCCTTTCCAAGCTCGTCTTCAGCTGCCTCTCCAACTCCTCGTTCCTCCGCCGCAGCCACGCCGCCGCCGGCGTATCTTCTCCGGCCGCCGTGGGTGGAATCGCTATGCCTATGCTCGGAGCCATTTTCTTTTTATTGTAAGTTTTTAAGTGTGTGAGCGAAGAATGTACGGGGTAGTTTTACTTGGGTTAGGAGTTAATTTGTAGCATTACAGGATGCGTCTAGGTTCAATGTATCTGGGGATTGGTTCTTGTGAGTGATTATAATTCAGATGCTTTTGGGAATAGGGACAGAGAAGACGATGATCGGCTTTTTTATCAATTTTACGGTTTTTTTGAAAAAATTATCTAAAAGAGGTCTTTACACATAAATATTCATTTGGATAAAAACTTGTAATTTAGTACTCTGTAATGATTTTTTTATATGTAGGAACCTAATAGAATAAATTTTTTGCATATAGGTACTCGATCCGCCGTAAGTACGCCGTATTTAGCACATTTAGGTACCATATAACATCGTATTGTGGTACGTAATACGTTGAGAGAATGGTACGCCGTATTAGCAGGTACCCTATAGCAACCGTATAGGGTATCGTATAAAGGCGTGACATGGTACGCTATGCACACATAGAAAGGTACGGTCTTTACACATAAACTGGTACAAACAGTAAATCTGGTACCTATCTGTAAAATTTTCTAACAAGGTACTGATTTGTAACTTTTTTATTTAAGTAGGTATTTATGTGTAGATTACACTATCTAAAATATGGTAGTTTTGAAAAGTATTTCAATATTACTGCGCCAATGGGTTTTCCTTTTGTTTCTATGATTTTATTTTTTATTTTATATTTATTAATTATATAATACACCAAATCATAAAATTATCGTGATTTCATATGATTTACATAATAAAATCAATAAACGCATCTATTTTATTGTTTGTTTCACGACGATTAAAATGCTATGCATATCTTCTATTTGTTTATTTTCGAAAATATTTTATTTATTTTTATAAATTAAAAATACTTAAATTGGAATAAATTTAAAAACAATTAATTATTTCGAAAAATATAAGAATGCATATCATTTTAATCGTCGTGAAACAAACGACAAATTAGATGTATTTATTAATTTTTATTATATAAATCACATGAACGTCGTCCCCATCCAATTTCTATATAATTAATAAATATAAAATAAAAAATAAAAAATAATAAACGAAAAGGAGAACGTCACCCCTGTTATTACACACGATATGCTCGATTTTGTTAATTTTTACAAAATCACCCTATTTAATTAATTTTTAATCTAAACCCCATTATTTTAATAAAAAAATCTATTTTTAGTAATTTATATTATGCGGGTTAAATAGGTTGATAAACGGGTTGATGGGTTGATTTTGAAAACTCGAACCCCAACCTGAACCACTTAATATTCGGGTGTTCGGGTTTACCCATTTACTTAAACAGATCGAAAATGCTAACCCCTAAACCTGTTATTTTCGAGTGCGGTTCGTGTCGGTTGGCGGGTCGGGTTGGTTTTTAACACCCCTAATTTCTAGTAAAACTTTATTCTATTATATAAGTTTATCTAATAAGTGATTGAAATGATAATCTTTTATTTTTGGGTCAATTTTTTTAATAATTTTTTACTTCCAAATTTTTTATATCAAATTTTCCTTTTTTGTTAAAAAACATAAAAACAAACTGATCTAGTGAGGATGTGGCCCACAATCATCGGCTCACATCACATAATGCTAGTGTGGTCCCACACAACTTACTTCAGTCTGATACAAATCTGAGCTCATCTGTCAGTTGTGTTACGGGATGACCACGACTTTCAGCAGGACTAATAAGCAAACTTTGAGTGTGATGCCGTCGAAAATTGACCTACCGCGAAAATGGACTGACGACCTCTCTCCCTCCTGAATTTCGCCGCGTGTTTTGGCTGGAAGCTGTAGAAACAGGGTGAATTTTGGGGAGTGTTTGCCCTCTTGCCTTAGTCAAGAGGGTAGTTCCGTTTTAAGGTAGTGTGCTAAAGGAAAAAGTGCAGTGTAAAAATGGCAGAGTAACGGTGTGTAATCTGGAAAAACGTACCTCCTTATGGTACCTTCCGATGGTATTTATAGTGTTGGAGGAGATACACCCAGTCCTTGACAGTTGCTCCCCACGTTCAGCGCCCCTTGGCGGTTTCCCCCGCATTTGGCGGGTCCGAGCTCGATAGCAGTTTCTCCACGTTTAAGTGGTTGCGTATGTGTTGGCGGCCTGTAGGCACGATTGCCTCTTGGGGCTTCGGGTATTCTGGCCTACGGCTGCCCCTGGAATTTCGGGCCCTTTCCGTTCGGGCAGGCCTTCTGGCCCTTCTTCCTCATGCATATCCCAGTAAGGATTCACCTCAGGTCGGAAGCAGTTAGGTGCTGTTCTCGAGGGGGCGATATACTCAGTCTCTATTTGGCCTAGGGCAGAGTGCCCTTCCTGTCGGGGTGTTTTTAGTAGGTGAGGTGGAGATGTTAAGTTAGTTATGGCCTATCGGGTATTTTTCCGCGTTAGTGGTGAAAACCCGGGGGTAACAGAGTGTATATCTTTTAGGTTTTTACTTGTCTACCAAATTGGGTTTAATCCAACTTAATTTTTACAAGTGGCATTCCTACACACTACCCCACCTATGTTTAGCATATCTTATGCGCAATTAAATTTATATTGTGCTATGTGTCATTTATTACTTGGAGTTGGATTATACCCAATCGGGTAGACAAGCCATACCTTTTCTTTTATTGGCAGAAGGTATGATTAGCACAGAATGCTATCGTAGTAGCCAATTCCCAATTTAAGGTTATGCATCCTAATCTATTGCACTGGGCCACAAATATATAATTACAGATTTTATAGTATATGCATTTATTTATGATCGACGTTTATGCTCGAGGGCCTCGCTTTGTTACATGAATGGAGCCGCAAATTACTACGGGCCAAAGGTGTGTGGGGGCCGAAGATAAGGGCCCAATCCATGTACCAATTAGTAATTATAAGAATTGGCCAAATAAATTGATAAAGCCCAAAATAACTAAAGATAAGCATGAGATTTCTTAATGAGGGGGGTAAGACACGATTGGAATTATGTCACCCCTTTTTACTACTTAGCATAAAAATATTCATTAGGAACACACAAACCAACGTAACCCAAGAAGCAAGAGAAAGGAAGAAGTCGATCAACGAAGCTGGGAAGAATATTTTCGGCAAGCTTGATCGAGTTTTCAACTTAGGAAATTATCAAACTAAGCTAAGGAGGTAAGGATATTACCTAACATGTAAATCATCCACTAGCTTAAGTATTTAACAATTCTACATGGTTTGATAATTAGTAAAAGTTGGAGCATAGAAGGTGACGAGAGAAGCAGAGAAGATTTTTGGCAAGCTCAATTCGATTGTCAACCTAGGGAATTAACTCAAATTAAACTTGGAAGAGAGGTAGGTGGTTTTTAACCCCTACAAACCGTACTAATTTCCTAAAAATATTTAGAATTCGGATGACATCCGAATTCATTAAGTTTCATTTTACGATTTTTCGGGGTTTCGATGATGTTCTTACGTGCTATGATGTGCCTTTGGAACTCAAAATATGAGTTCTGTATTTTGATGTTGTGTTTATGTGGTTTGAATTGTTGATCGAGCTAGTAATTCTGGAAAATTTAGGGTTTTTAAAATGAAGGTTTGAAGAAATTGGACAATTCTAGGTTTCAGGCGATTTTATGTTTCGCGGGCCATTTATGATTTCGCGAATTGAGTATAATAAGTAGGAGTCTCGCGAATTTGGGCCCGCGACAAAGTTTCGCGACCCGAAATAAAAAATTTTGCTTAGGGTTTTTGTAGGTAAGACTGAGCCCGACACCGATGCGTGTCAGGGTGAGCTGTAAGCTGGCTGGCGGCGGTGACTCCACGGGCTTTTGAGGGCGGCGCAGTACATGGGACGCGACCTGTGGAGAGGCGTAATATAGCATAGTCGGGTTCTGATTATTGGGGCTTCGGCCCGTTGTAGTTATATGACATTTTTTTGTAAACCCGACTTTAGATTGTATATGTATATTATTATCAAAAGTTTTCGATAAATCGGGTCCTCCGCGACTTTCGTTGCGGAAATCCGCCAATTAACTTAATTAGGAAGTAGGGTCGCCACACGTTGTTAAACTTGATGGAGAATTTGATATGAACACGAAAATTTGGGTGATGCTGGTTTTGGTTTGATGAGCAGTTTTGATTTTGAAACGATGGAACTTTATGGTATATTAGGATCATGGGTCGATCGTGGGTAATTTTTCTTTAATTATTTTATTTTTTAACTTAAAAATAAAGGAAAGAGGACACGTGGCAGCACCACATGAAACCTACATTTACTTAGTAATATAAGATGTAAAAATAATGGTTTTGACCTTTTTAGCGCATGTCTTTCTCTAGGCTTCAATCGTGGCGTGGGAGGTTTTTTTTCTTCATTATTTATTATTTAATGTAAAATAAAGTGGTAGGGACACGTGTCCGTATTATAGAAAACCTACATTTCTATTTATATATAAGATTTAATAATATATTACGAAATTTGATTTCGGTCACTACTGTACCGACCGAAACATGATTTCGGTCGATACTGTACTGACCGAAATCAATTTTCGGTCATTATAGTACAGACCGAAATTATGTTTCGGTCAGTACTGCAATGACCGAAATTTTATTTCGGTCGAATTTTTTTTTTTCTTTCGGTCGAGTTGAAATTCGAACAATGTTTTACGTTAATTTGGCTTACCAGTCGTGAAAATAGGCCCTTTCCCTTTCCTTGTCCCTGTCGGCGATCCATTGCGATTTCAGTATTTTTTTGTTTTTGTCTGATTTCGATATGTGATTTGAAAAGTGTTGTCTGGACAGAGCTTTAAATAGATATTTTTATTGTTTATTATAATTTTCTCTTTTTAAATTAATTTAAATAGCATAAGGGCAAAATCGTCTTTTTCCAGCCCTTTAGGGGGCGGTAACAAGTAGGAGGGCGGTAAATAGTAATTCCCTTAAAATTTAACCAATAGTAAAGTAAATGGTCATTAAGCTCTAAAAGTCTATGAACATTGGAAATTTAAATATTAAATAAAGCATTTAAGTATGAGAATATAATTTTAAATTTATGTGGGTGCATTTGTAAGACTTTTAAACTTTTTGAGTAAATGAACAGTTAAACGCATTTTTTGGTTTCGAAGAGGGAGAAAATGACATTCTCATTTTAGGTATAGGAATGGGTATTGGTTGGAGTGTTTTTTGTTGTTTTTATGGATAATAGCACCAATTGGAGTAGGTCTAAGACCATCTCCAACCGAGAAACACATTCTCAAACTCAAACTTAAAATGCAGTAATTCTTCTCCAACCGTTCAACTCATTCTCAAACTCAAAAGACTTTTTTTAATATTCATTTCCACACAATTGTTAGAAATTTCAATACTACCCACATATTTTATAACTTTACGAATTAGATTATAAATATTATTTTAGATTTATCACGGAAAATTTATTAAAATTACTAATAAAATATCATTATGCATATAAAAATCATCGATTAATGTTTATTAAAGACACGACAACTACAATATATTTATATATAAAAAGCATCAAAAAATATTTATTAAAAATACGACAACTACATAACATGTATGTTGAACAACAATTAATTCAAGATGCATATAAAAAAATATTGTGTTTGTGTTTCTTAACTGTGCGAGATGCATATAAATTATAAAAGCTAATAATTACATCTCAAAATTATCGGAATTCCTAAGATGTTTGTGTTTGTGTGTTTTGAGTGTGAGAGGGAGAGAGAGAAGCAGATGCTGACAAGTAAAATGGCTTTTAGTAAAGCTTGTGTTGACGCTGACAAATAAAATGGCTTTTAGCAAAGCTTGTGCTGACGTGATGGCCTTTTGTCTATTTCTTCTGACACAAGCACATGGTAATAAAATGAGAGAGAAAACATAGAGAATTTCAATGCAATTAATAAACATCAGTCGCATGTTAACTGCTTCCAGCCGCAAAGATGCGTCAAGGTGAGGAGAGAGAGTGTAGCAAACGCATTTTGCGTTTAGTTATGGTGTTCGGTTGGAGTAAATTTACCCAAATTTTGGGTTTTGGAGGACATGCTCTAAGCGCACGCAGCCTTAAACAACAATCAAATATCGTATCGAACCGTCGTTATATTACATTTACACGCCTGTCTTGAATTAGTTCGTCGCCTTCAGTTATAAATCGCGTCACGTCACTTCAAAAGTCCCAAAAAAGTTAGATTCCTTTTGTAATTCTATTCATCCATTGCAAAGATCGAATTTTTATTTGGATGGAAGTCAAGAGTTTATTGAATTCACGAAATAGATAGAGATAGAGCCTTAAGCTTTCTTTTGCATCTGTAAACAAACAATTGACGATACCTTAATATCAAGAGAAATGTCCATTAGTCAACCTGTCTCTCTCTCTCTCTCTCTCTCTCTCTCAAGAAACTATACATTTTGAAAACATGGGCTTCATCGCAAAGATTAGCAACATGATAAAATGTTAAAATCTTTTTGCGCCTTTTACTGGTAAAAACTCATTCTTTTTTCTGCAAAAATAATGCAATGATGAGAAGCTAAGGTCAAATTTCAGTTAGCCCTTTTTCTCAGCAAAAGCAATGGATCTTCACGAAAGGAGGCTTGAGCAAATCCTCAACCAATTTCTCCTCAAAATCCTCCACATCATATCAAATTCGCGGGTCCCACCCACCGTCCCCGCCGACCACGGCGGCGCGCCGGCGAGAAAGACCGATAAATGGTTCAGCCTAGCCCTGGGCAATCGCCCCGCCGGAATCTACAACCCTAGCCTGCAAAATCGGAATCTAATCGAGCCCATCGCAATAGACGTCGTACTAATCCGAGAATCGCCGTCGTCGGAGCCGATCGAGACGGTCTTGGAGAGGTGGGTCGTCAGCTACGACCGCCGCCGACCCAAGGCGGCGGATCCTCACCACGGCGGCGGCGGCGACGCTTCGTTCAAAAGGGCGTACAAGAACTCCATCGTATTGTTGAGATCGATTCATCTGACGCTGAAGCTCCTCCCAGCTTACAAAGCGTTTCGCAAGCTAAATTCCCTGAGAAAGAACTGCGATTTCGATATAATCTACAGAATATCTTCCTTTCACAGACCCTTTTCAAGAATCGAAGAGTCGACGATGGAGAAATACACCTTCACTCCCATTGAAGTTCACCAAGGAAACCTTTCTGTCTCTCTGAGCTACCTCAGAGATCTGTCTGAATTCAACTTCGATTCGATCGTTTCTTACCCGCCGAAGATCATCGGCGATTACGTTGGCAGCCCTTCGACCGTCCCCGTAAGAGAATTTCCATCGAGCCCTCGACGACCCCATAGTTGGACGTACGGCATTCACAAGGAACTCTATTCACAGCAAAGTCGAAGATACGACGAATCTCCTCCACCATACAGTGAGTATTCTGCTTCAGCTAACGAAGCCACCATTCGTAGGTCGCAAGCTTATCGAAAAGGCGACAACTTTCTTTCGCCTCCATTTTCGCCTTCTCCTTCCCCGCCGACGACGAATCAGTTCCATAGGCGTCTGAGTTCAGAAACTTCTCCCATGAGTATCCCACCTTCTAGAAACATCATCCATGGCCGTTTATCGCATGGATCATCGTCTGAATCCATGTCTATGAGAAGACAAGATTCGCTCAGATTTGAGGGTTTGAGTTCTTCGCCTGCAAATAACAGTCAGAAGGTAAACCTTTTCCTATTATTGCAAGTCAACTTACCTCTTTCTTTTTGGTAGTTTATTTCTCCGTCCCCTATGTTGAGCAGATTACGAAGGAGGATTCGGGGCGTTTTTCGAGTTTCTCGTGGGGCTCGGGTCGACTTTCGTTCGACTACGAGTTTGGCGGCGAGTCTGATTTCTTCGGTCCATTTATCGTGGAAGACGACGAGGATCCTCCCGAGAAACAGCTTACGAGGTAATAAAATCAGCTTACAATGGGCTGAAATCATGCGAAGAGATTAACATGTTTTTGCTTCCCAACTTGTTATTACAGCGTAAATCCTGGCGCGCTTGTGCACATGCTAAGAACAGCTCCTCCTCTACGCCAAAGTAGTAGTAACTCTAACTACTACGCCTCAGATGCTATCGAAGAACTCAAGGCTTACAAAGAACTGAAAGATGTATTATTGATTTCCACGAGCAATGCTGCTAAGGTTGCGAGGGAAAAAGTCGAATACTGAGTCGACCGCTGTGTTTTCTCATCACTTGTAGATTGATCTGTTTTTTTTTTTTTCCTGTTGATAGTTTCCCTTCCTAGGATGTGAAGTGCCAGAAATTTGGATTGCCTCCTCTTTGTAAAATTACCAATAAATGTTCTTGGAATTGGACAAGACAAGAGTCTTGAGGCTTATCGTATGAATGTTGGTGAATGTATAACAGCGGTTAGCCTCACTTCAGTTTCTTGCAAGATCTCTACTTCACCTCTGCCTTGTCAATGTCTTCCCAGGCCACAACCATTGCACTACGCAGAAAGTACTTTTCCTATTTTTAATGTTAATTTATAAATTTTTAAGCCTGGTAAATCGCATGTCGACACGCGTCAATTTTTTGTCCAAATTGACGGCTATCGACAACATGACCATTGGGACAGCATCGAAGACTAAATTGGTCAACTCGAAACATCGAGTACTAAATTAGATGGTCTGAAAAGATGACCTAGTGGATGACATGAGCATTAAGATTCTCAAACCAGTGGGAAGCAAAAACCTCCTCACGTAACCCCAACGATCATAGTCTCATCCCAAAATGTGTAGCATCGCATAGCCGTTTGAATGGAGATGCTCAAATCGCCGAAAATAAAATTAACAAAAATCTACCATGCATGAAACGTGGATGACCCACTTTTGCCACTTCAAAAAACATAAAGAAAAGCATGCCCAAGCTACTAACATTTCCAACTCATTACCATATCAGAAAAACAACTTAAGACTCCTTACTTCCATCTCACAACCCATCTAATCATACACCATTTCCTTTGCAGAGCCCCTTTTTCCACCATGGGAACATCCAAAGCTCCTTACATCATCATCATCACCATCATAATAGCCGCCTTACTACCGTTAGCCCCAACCCAAGACCTCAAAATGGCCACCAAAGATATGCAAAAAGCAAACTACTTCACCTTCGTAACGCTCCTCAACATGGCCCCACGAGGCAAAATCCACGTCAGCAACGTAACCTTCTTCATGCCCGACGACCGAGCACTCTCCAGGGCCAACATGACCGACTCCTCCGCGGTCGACTTCCTCCTCCGCCACTCAATCCCGTCCCCCCTGCCCGCCGGTCAACTCGGACAGTTCCCCTCGGGTTCCTTCATCCCGACTTCCCTGCCCGGGTTCATGGTCAAGGTATCGACCGACGGGCGGGGACGGGTTTTGCTCAACAATGTCAAGATCGCCAGGCCCGACGTCTGCAAGGACGGGTCTTCCGTTAGGTGTCATGGGATCGATGGCGTTTTGCACCCATCGTTAGTTCCTCAGCTGAACGGTGCTTGTCCTGTGAATTCAACTGATTCTCTTGCATCACCAAGGCAAGTCTTGGGAATAATAGCTGCGCCTCCTTCGCCTGTAGATGGTGCCAGCCAACCAAAGTCGTGCTCTCCTCGGGCCCACGCTCAATTCTCTTACTACGTAATGGCAGTTGTGGGAGCATTCGTAATGTTATTAGCTCAATTTCTCGATCTATACGGTCGATGAACTTGTTCTTCGCCCGTTTCGGACAAAAACTGTATATTATATAGTGCACTCTAGCGTTTCAACGATATAGGCTATTAACTGAGTCATCCTTGATAAGGGAATTTTATCACAGCAGCAAAGACCTTATACGGAATAATGTAAATTCGATTTTCATTCGAATACTGCAAATGCAATATGCTGGGAATGAGAAATGTCATTTGAATGACTTTTCGGAGTATTTCAAACAACCTTTATTTCAAGAAGATGGTCAAACGTTCAAATCATACGAACAAGAAGTTTTAAAACCTGAAAATACTGACTTTTGGGTACAAGCTGTAGCACAGCTCTTAGTGATGGTGATGGTCTTGCAGATAGCGCAAGCCACAGTACTTGCAGATAGCTGGCTCGTCCTTGTCGAGGCATATGAACTCAATGGGATGCCCAAGAGCTGGGTTAGTATCTGCGACGTAGGTAATTTTATGAAACAAAAGAAATTGGAGGAATATCAGACGTTGTTGAAAAAAAAACAGTGCAAGATAATAATGTAGATACCTCCTTCACAAGCAACGGTTCGTCCTTCTACTTTGATGGGTGGGACCTCATTGATAAGCTCCATGGGAGACTTTTTACTTGTATCCTATGTTGACAAACATAGGCAGTAGGCATTTGTTAGGATCGTAACAAAGGATAGCTGCTTTCTTCTACAGATAATAAGAGGGAACGGCTAACTATGGCACGGCCCAAAAGAGGGAATGCCACATTGAATCTCAAATATCTCTTTTCAAAATGAAAGCTGATTAGAAAAAGACAAGCAAATGATATATTAGGACTAAATGGCCATAATAACGAAAATGAAAGATCTTAAAGCCACAGGTCCTTCGCTTAAGCAAGTGAGGACATACTCAATTCTAATCAATAGTTTCCTGAAAAAATGAATGCTTGCGTGGAATGCAATACAAATCGATCCCCATTGATTCCTCGCTAATTCACCTTCGAGCAGTAATAGATTGGGATGGTCTGATTTAAAGCCGTGGCATTTTGCGCCCAAAACAAACAAGCTATCAAGCTGCAATACATCCCTTCAATTATTCTACAGTGTCATTGTACATAAATCCTGTCTTGTATACCACATGACCATTTTAGAGAGAAATTCAAATAATCAAATTTCAGGTCTTTAAGCACCATAATCCAAACACAAACCCCCAAATCGATCTTTTCTTCCAAAAAATAGGAAGGAAAAGAAACAAACACGAAATTAGACGGAATGCGTAGGTTTTTAAGCTACATCACCGAGTTAATCATAAGGATTGCATCAGAAACCTAGACGCGTCAGCCTATCCAAACATCTACAGGGACCAATAACCACATCGAGGCCAAACACGCAAAAGTGAAGATTAATTTATGTTTATGCCTTTTGTTTGGCAGAATGAGGAAAAGTAGACGAACGCCCACCTGCATCCACTTATCGGTATGAGACGTGGTGACATCTGTGCCGACGATGCCACTGAGGCTTCGAGAATTCGGGGATCGAATTAGGGTTTGCATCAATTGATTTGCCATCAGCACACCGTTTCTTCTCCCAAACGCTGCCATGCCGACTCTATTGAGCTAAGTCACCAAGGCTAGGGAATACGACGAGGAGAATTTATGTGCAGCACCTGAATCGGCAAAGTAGATCAGAGGAAAGAAAATCGAGCATTCCTGAATTTGACAGAAAAAAAATAAAAAAAAAGTAATTAATTACGCCGAATAATTGCATAACAACCCCTACAAAACTCAATTTTTTTGCCTTCACAAAAATGATTTGAGCATGAGCATATCTTTATACCAAGCAGCTTTATGTAACCCTTGCGGCTCGTTTGATACGCGTGTATGGGTGTATATGGGTGTGTATAGGAAGTGTATGAATAAGTTGTGTCGTTGTTTGATATCTGTGTATAGCTATACATGCCTTGTATGACTATACACGTCTATTACAAGGTTTTTAGTTATAGGTCTTGTATATCCATACCCATCTCTAAGGTGGTTATGAGGTGTGTATCACTAATCCATACACACCTATACACATCTCAAACACATCTATCAAACACAATTTATATCATTACACAAATAATTAATACAGACATATCAAACATGTTAAAACACAACATCAACAAAATCCTTGTATAAGTATACACGAATAATTTATACCCATGTAATCCCTAAACATTGATATCAAACGACCCCTTGGAATTGGATTGTCAAATGTTTTTTTTATATTTTTATGGGGTTTCTGCTATTAAATCCCCAACGCTATAAAAAAAAAACCACATCAGACCCTTGTCAGGGTAATTTTATAAGGAAGTACCTAATGATGAAACTTTTTTACACCTAAGTATCCAATCGAGTAAGATTACAGTTTTACCCTCATTCCATCTCTTTCACATCTCAATTCCCATTTCCAATTTCATCTCACGCATCCCACCCTATCTTTTCAGAATCAATGGGAGGTGATGAACGACACTGAACGGGGCGAACCATGGCGAGCTAAACATCCATCGTGACGGTTCTTCAATCGAGCTCATATCTTCCTCAAAAAGTCATTTTCTCCTCCTTTTCTATCGAGCTGGTGAGTGTAAATGTTAAACCTACTTTATGGCTTGAACTCTAGAGGTGTGGGAGCTCAATATTTCGCTGTAACTGAGGGTCCTCTGTCATAAATCCCAAAATTTTTTATTTGTCTTGCAGTATCATTTTAAACTTTATTACGTCTCTTATACGTTTATATACTGTACCATTTGCTACAGTGTATTGTACTACTTGTAACAGGTGGTATAATCCTAGACTATGATGTCTGCAACTGTATTTGGTGGGGGGACATTGTTTGCATTATGTGAGTATAAGAAGAATACATCCCTACTATTGAAAAGGATTGGCCTTTGTTGATGAGCTTTGTCCAAAACAACAAAAGAAGGTTGTTCGGAATATTACGGAGGGTCGCACATTAAAAGTGAAGAAGTCCAGCAATGTCACGTTTGAGGTTGTTGACGAAGACAGCACATTCGCCGTGGACTTACAACAACGGGCATGTTCGTGCAGAGAATGGAAAGTTTATAGAATCCCTTGTAAGCATGCGATGGCGTGTATTGGTGCTATGAGGCTTTCTTTTTACGATTATTGTGACCCATATTTCAGATGCTAGAAGTACAGAGATGCATATATGAGCATCATCAATCCTATTCCGACTCACGAGATGAATGCTCAACCAGTTAATGGGGATTTTATTCGTGATCCGGATGTTCTTGTTCTTCCCGGTCGGCGAAAGATGCAACGGTTTCCTTCTCAGATTGATAGAAGGTCGAACAAGTGCAAAAACTGTGGAAAATATGGTCACAATCGTCGTACGTGTAATGAAGCCGTAACTACGTAACGTACGCGTCGGTATTTTGCATCTCTTTTGTAGCTCTTTTTTGATGGTTATGGCATCTTTTTTTGGCCATCTTAACCATGTCATATTCTTTTGTCCATATGGTTGCAGCAATTGCGACAATATTCCTTTTGTCCATACGTTATTGATGTATTGGTTACAAACAGATGTTGGTATGATGTGGATGATATTCTTTTGTCCTTTAGTTATGATGCGGATGATATTCTTTTGTCCTTTAGTTATGATATGGATATTATTTTGGTAAATTCCTGGCTGTGGATATTATTTTGGTAAATTCCTGGCTTCTGATGTTGGCATAAAAGGTACGCGAAGCAAAGCATACGTGATAATTGTTATGTGCAAAATAGGTACCATTAATTGAGCAATATAATACAACATCACAATATAAAAAAGTACGGTAATGATAAACCGTAAAATACAGGCCTACATGCATTCAGACGTGAGGAAACAATGTGTCTGATATTGGTTGTGAACATTTTTCCGTTTATGGAAAAGGTACGCTAAGCAAAGCATACGTGATAACTGTTATGTGCAAAATAGGTAGAGTTAATTGAGCAATATAATACAACATCATAATAAAAAAAAGTACGGTAATGATAAACCGTTAAATAGCAGCCTACATGCATTCAGACGTGAGGAAACAATGTGTCTGATATTGGTTGTGAAAATTTTTTCGTTTATGGAAAAGGTACGCGAAGCAAAGCATACGTGATAACTGTTATGTGCAAAATAGGTACAAATAATTGAGCAATATAAGGTACCAATATGTTATTTAGTACCAGTGAATGATCTACATATGGTACGACATTATGTTCTTATAAGGTACAGCGATATCTACCGACAAGGAACTTTACTATGCGCAAAAGAGTACGTTATAGTTTCAGAAATAGGTACCATATAAATTCAAGTAATAATTCGGTAACATCACTTGGCCCATCATTCGTCAAACAATACGACTTTTGAAGATGTTTGATGCCACGTAACTAAGAGACAGTTTCTGACATTTTCTGTCATGCTTTAACCTTTTTCTGACTTACGAGGTAATAAATCATGAAAAGACGGCTACTCTAACATGTTAGCAATGCCCTTCAGATGTTTGATGTCATATGTAATTTTTGGTACTATAACCATGTCTGATAAGGTACGCCTAAATCAAACGTAAAGATACCCTTACAAAGTTAAGAAAGATACGTCGACCCTTATACATGTGATACGTCATACAAGGATTAGTATTTTGAAAAATCTGGTGAGTCCTCAATCGAGCAAAGTTTTTTCTTTTTGTCATTTTATTATTGTTAGGTCTGGTCAAAATCATGCAGGCCTACGCGATTTTCTTAGTAATCTATTTATTTTCGATGGTACAACATATGGTATGGTATATTTTCCGATTAGGTACACTACATATACACGAAATGGTACGATAAATGTACAGCTGTTGGTACACTATATGTAAAAGACAAGGTACGTTACTGTTGGTACACTATCACTCCAAAGATTCTAGTTAGGTACGCTATATATACACATAATGGAACGGTAGACTTAGAGTTTATGGTACACTATATATAAAAGATAAGATACGCTACCGTAAAAGATAAGGTACCTCATATGTTCTTGTTAAGATACGCTATATATACACTTAATGGTACGGTAAATTTACAGTTCTTGGTACACTATATGTAAAAGACAAGGTACGTTACTATAAGATAATTCGTGATCGGAGTCCTATTGGAACCATGGCCTATCACTCCAAATATTCTACTTATGGTACGCTATATATACACCTAATGGTACGTTAAATTTACAGTTCTTGGTACACTATAAGGTACGTTACTGTAAAAGATAAGGTACATCATATATTCTGGTTACGATACGTTACATATACACGGAATGGTACGGTAAATTTACAGTTCTTGGTACACTATATGTAAAAGATAAGGTACGTTACTATAAGATAATTCGCGATCGGGGTCCTATTGGAACCATGGCCTATCACTCCAAATATTCTACTTATGGTACGCTATATATACACCTAATGGTACGTTAAATTTACAGTTCTTGGTACACTATAAGGTACATCATATATTCTGGTTATGATACGTTACATATAAACGGAGTGGTACTGTAAATTTACAATTCTTGGTACACTATATGTGAAAGACAAGGTACGTTACTATAAAATAAGGTTTCGCGATCTTGGCCTATCACACCAAATATTCTAGTTACGGTATGCTATATATACACATAATGGAACGGTAGACTTCCAATTTATGGTACTGTATATGTAAAAGATAAGGTACGTTACCGTAAACGATAAGGTACCTCATATATTCTGTTTAAGGTACGCTATATATACACCTAATGGTACGTTATATCTACAGTTCTTGGTACACTATAAGGTACGTTACTGTAAAAGATAAGGTACATCATATATTCTGATTACGATACGTTACATATACACGGAATGGTACGGTAAATTTACAATGGGACATCTTAGGCATATTTAGGAAAAAATAGAACGATGTCTTTTTAAGAGCTTGCTTTTGCGCAATGGTCATCTTCTTCTTTATGGAGATCATTGCTTTTCTGAAACGAGAAGGATGACATCTGGACGAGAGCTCATAGTCATTACGAGGTGTCTCCATTTTAGACTTTCGTGCCATTTCTACAAAGCAAATAAAACAGAAACAGAGGAATCAAATAATGAGCATACAGTTCCATTTTGTTCATACATATAGTACCCAAATAGCTAACAAAGAGTATCAGTACAATGCATAAACAGTACAAAAACAGAGCATAATCATAACCCCAACCGAAGGCAGAAACGATACCATTTTCAGCAACTAAAAACCACCAATTTGAAAGAAAAAAAAAACCCACAAGTCAATACACGAAAGAAACCCACAATCTAAGCCCTAATCGACCAGAAATCAAAGAAAATGGAAAATCTCGAATCAAAATAGTAATGCAGTCATAGTCCAAGTACTAATCGACGACCGACGCTACCAAAAACGAAGATTAACATAATATTTGACAAAAAAATTCCGAAAAGACAAGATTTACTGCGATTGATAGCTTCTTACCTTGTCGATCGTTTTCTTCTGCTGATGTTACTGCTTCGATTTGGGATGTTCGTTCCTACCACGTTGATTTGGGATGACTGAGGGATCTGTTTCGTTTGTGGGGGGCTCGAACTAGTGTTCTGCTAAGGTAGGGTTTGATTTGGGATGTTCGTTCCCCTTTGATTTTTATGTTTTAGTTTATTTAATTTAAAACCTAGGTTAAAATGTAATTCAAATGTATATACAGGGGTAATAGTGTCCATCAGGTACCTAATAAGGAAAAATGTTTCGGACGGGTACCTCATTATAAAATTACCCTGACAAGGGTCTGAACTGGTTTTTTTTATACCATTAGGTATTTAATAGCAGATTTCCGTATTTTTATCAGTATTTTTTTTATTAAAATGACACATTATATTTAAGTTGGTTAGATATTTTATGTACGTAAATTAACTTGTGTGGAAAATAAATGAAATAAATAAAGAAAACATGACATGACACACCAAATCGGTTACTCGATGGTTTTTACCACCGTTTTATACACTAATATTTAAACACATTCCATGCATGTACAAATATATAAATATAGATATACTTAGTTTTTTACTCGTGCAATGCACGGTATTGACTATCTGTAGTTATTATATTTTAATAAAATTATTAAAACTAAGTTTGACGATGGTTAGTTATTGTGGAATTTTAACATGGTAGTGAAATTCTTTTGGAATTTTTATATTTAATTTATTTTCTAAGGTGAGGGACGCGTGTCCATATATGAGAACACCTACAATTTTATAATTATATAAAATTAGTTTATATCTTATGTCATTTTTAAATAATTTTAATTTGCTTTCATTACTTCTATTATTTATAAGAAAATAATTTACGGTTATAACCGTAAAATATTAACAATATCATGTGTAAAACTTGTAATTTAGTGCAATTCATTGATCCCAAGTAGGGGTGAGCAAAAATATCCGGAAACCGGATTCCGATCCGGTATCCGGTTTTCAAAACCCGAAAAAACGGATATCCGGTTTTAAAAACCGGATCGGATATCCGATCCGATTTATTTTAAACTAACCGGATCGGATACGGATAGTGGTTTGTCTAAAATCCGGATATCCGGTATCCGGTTTTATATTTAAAAAAAAAATTAAAAAATAAAAAATAGTCCAAAAAGAAAAATGAATGTCCAAAAAGGAAAAAATCATCAAGTAGAATATTTAAATTTATATTATTTTTATTATTGCAAAAAACTTTGTTAGAGAATTGAAATAAAAAAAAAACATAAAAACATCGAGACGCGAGTTGAAAAATTAATGTGAATTTGTGGTATTGTGTTTATTATTTATTATGTAATTTTGAATCATAAATTCACATATTGTCTCAATTAATATGTCTAGAAATTCTTATATTAAAAAATATATTTTTTAATTGTGATAAGAAATAAAAATATGATTTTCAAAAGAAAATAATAGAAAATATAAGAAAAATAAATTTAAAAACCGGATGCGGATATCCTGTGTAAATATCCGAATAAACGGATATCCGATTTTCGGATATCCGATTAAAACCGGAGCGGATACGGATACCATTTTTCGATATCCGAAAATCCGGATATCCAAAAAACCGGATATCCGGTTTTGCTCACCCCTAATTACATAGTTGTAGTAAAGCACAAATTACAGTGAAAGTCCAAAGTTACAGCAATGGATAGATTCCTCCAAAAAGTTTTCAGTTTTTATTTCATTCAACAAAAACCCGAAAAAAGAAAGCCCGACCAAGCCCGAGCAAAAGGCGGGCGGGGCCCGCCTTAACCCTTCTTGGGTTGCCATGGCTGGTACCTAGTCCAGTCCCTTTGCCCGGGATTGAGCGTATGCCCTTTCGAATGATAAATGTACTCATCTCCCTCGCCCGAGAAGTTCTCCTTGTGTTCGACCCCATATCTCCGTGGCTTCAAAAGCAGCAACTAAACAAGCACTTGAAATTCAGACACGGACCCCACACGAATGAAGAAAAGTTCAAGACGCAAAAACTAACCTCATCGCCCGTATGGTCGGTTATGTAATGAAGCCAGCCATGCCATTCTGGCGGGACTTGAGAGGCATTGTAGCGATTCTTGGAAGCATATTCCACCCACCTATGCCTCCCTGCAGTTATTGAATGACGATTCTTTTGATAGGAAAGAAGTGGGAGAGAAGCATGAATTAAGATCAGTGAGATTTATGGTTGCCTCCCTATTTTGACTGCTCACCATATTGGGTGTCCCCGAGTTTCTCATAGTACTTGTTGCCAAACTTATCAACACCAACAAGAGTTGCGCCGATGTTATGGATTTTCGTTTGCCTGGATTGTGACCCACCGTTGTATATCAGAATAGAAATCGTTAATTTAAGCAGCCCGTAAATTTTAACCAGCACTATCACAGACACATAAATGGAGAGCAACTTTCATGTTGCTAAACAGCTGAGCATAATAGAATGTGAGCGACATGCAAGACTGTACCACAAGAAGAAGGAAATTCCAAACTTAAGATACTAAAAATGTCAACAAGGACAAGAGCAAGAGATAAAAGAAACCGTAAACAAGCGTTATGGCACACAAAATATGATAAAGCATTTGTGACATACAGGCTACCAACACACTCATAGTAAAGCAAGATTTCTCATAATTGATCTTCACCCCTCTGTCCAACTATTGCTCATTTTACATCAAGGAAAAAAAAAAAATTGATCGAAAAATAGTGGAATAATTTCACTTACATGAGATTCCCATCCAAAAGGGCGCTCCTGCAAAGATTAGCGAGTTAAGAATAGTTCAAAATTTCAGATCATCAATGGGAATGCATATCCTATATTTTAGACATCGAGATTCCTACTTTCCAGCTGAAAATAAACCAAAATGCGGCCATTTCCGATCCCCAAAAGATCGAATTCAATTTCAACGCACAAAACGAAATCAGAATCGGGCATCAAATTAGAAGTGCTACGAAATTCTCTACAAAATTATACGAAAATACTAAAATTAAATGAGCAATCAGAAAACAGAAATAGAGAGAACTAACAGGTATCCTTCGTTTCTAATCTCCCGGAAAAATCCGCCGATGCCTTTTTCTCTGATTAGGTTAATCGCCCCTCTCACCACCGACGCCATTTTTCTTCACCGTAAAACAGAAACGGAGAATAACAAATATTAATTGATTTTGGAATTTGCTCTCTCTTCCTTCACCCACAATTTTCGCCCCAAATAACTTATTCCTTCGTCCCAATATGAGCCCAAAGCTAAATTTCCTTTTCTTCTTAGAAAACCCATATAGGCCCAATAGTAAGCTATATGTATTTATAAGAAGTTATTAATTTAGAATGAGGGTTACATTGGAATAAATAAAAATTGAAGGATACAGTTGTAACAAAAGAATTAAAATTAATAATTTAAAAAGAAAAAGAGAATCAAGAAAAGGCAGATTTGATGATTTAAGATGATCCCATGAATCGATTTCATTCGATTACATCTCACAATTAAATATATGCTCAATAGTATAAAAGGTGGTTTCTTACATCCCAATCGTTGATGCTACTTTTATGGCAGACAAAGGCCATGTATCATCATAGGTACCAACTCACTTATGAAAAAAAATATTGATTAGTTAGCTAATGGTATCTTTTGATTATCATCATCATCTTTATACTATTTAACTCAAACTGCACAAAATAAATTAATCATCTTTCTTTTTGCCCAACTTCACCCTATGGGGAGGATAGGGGTGGGATCGGGTCGGGTTTTTCGGGGTTCGAGTTTTTCGGATTGGGTATTCGATGTAATCGGGTAGCGAATTTGATACCCGATCTCAATCCGATCAAATGCGGGTACCCACGGGTTGAGTTTGGGTTTTTATTTTATTTTTCTTTTAAGTATTTATTTTTTTAAATTTAAGTAAGCTTAAATTAAATTCAATTCCTTCAACAGTAAACTAAATTAAACACCATCAACAATAAAAATGTAAACACCATTAATAATAAATAAATTCAACACCGTCATTATCAACGATAAAATAAATTCAATAGCATGTGTCCGACGGTACCCCACAGTCGGGTTCGGTTTTTTTTTCTTTTATTTTTTTTATTTATCAAACTATAGATAAGCTTTAATTAAGTTTAATGCCTTCAACAATAAAAAAAATTAAACATGATCGACAATAAAAAAAATTAAACACCATTAATAATAAAATAAATTCAACACCATCAACATCAACAATAAAATAAATTCAACACCATAAAAAAAACAAGTTTAAAAATAGACATATTTTTTTTTCTTTCATTAGTTGGACTTAGTTATGTTTGTGTTCTTTTCTTTTATTAGTCGGGTTTAGAGCTGTCAATGGGCCGGGCCGGGGCGGGCTGGCCCGCCGCCTGTCAAAGCCCGTCATTTGGCGGGACGGAGCGGGCTGGCCCCCATGTAGAGGGCCTGGAAAAATGGAACCCAGTCCGCCCCGCGGCGGGCCAGGCCCGCCCACTTAGAAGTTTTTTATTTTTATTTTTTTTTAACTTTATACTTTATTTATTATATATATTTTTATTAATTAAGGTATTTATTAATACATAAACAAATAATTATATATTTATTAATATTTATGTAGTTAATTATTGTCTAATTAATGAATTATTAACTATAAATTTAATTATATATTTATTAACATTAATATATTTTAAATATAATATGTAATTAATAAATTGGCGGACCGGCCCGCCCCGCCAAGCCCGCGGCCCGCTCCTTGGCGGGCCTAAAAATTCCAGCTCAGCCCGCCCTTTTGGAGTGGCGGGCGGGCCAGCCTGCAGGCCAAATTGACCGTTCTAGTCGGGTTTAGTTTTTATATGAGTTATTTTTATTTTTTTTTATTCTAGTGTCGGGTATGCTACTGATACCGACCCGATATACATATTACCCGATACCCAATTTCTAACCCGATTGTGTTCCGATCGGGGAAAACCCCGATCGGGTCGGACCCGGTCGTCCACCTCTGTGTGGAGATGCCATGTGTCCAATTACTTGAATGCTGCGTTTAGTATGCCAGACAGGATAAGATAGGATGATTTTTATCTAGTGATTGTAATACTATGTAATCCCGTTCACTTGAGATGTACACTTATTTGGATGTGACTAATAATATTGTTCACTTTCCTAGATAAAACTAATCTTTTCCCAATCCAATACACTCGAAATGACCATTTTACCCCTGGATGGATTTTTAGCCCACATCAATTCAGCGCATCTACTCACACGCTGCGAAGAGCACGACGACTCACGAGAGTACTGCACGGCGGTCTGTTTCTAATAAGCCATCGAACTCCGATAGGTTTATTTCAGGTGCTCTTGACTAATTTCTACCTGTTTCGATTTATAAAATTACAGCGTTGGATTCTAGTTGTGTTGATTGGGCGTAATGAAAACGAACATTTTAGGGTTGGCTTGCTTCACGCAAATTATGCTTGAATGTTTAGCCGATGCATACCTGACCTGTAATACCCGCGAAAATTTATACGGGATTATTTTAATAATATTCGGAATGTGTGGAGTTGATTTTCGAACATACACCGATTTCTTCTCGAGACGAGCCAAGATTTACAATTGAGCCCGAAAAATTTAAATGGACCAAAAATTTATTTATGGGCCAAATGAAGGAAATAATGGCCCAAAATAAAAGGTTGGAAGTTTGGTACTTTAATAAAATTTAAATGAGCCAAAAACAAGATGAAAGCCCAAATAAATAAATAAATATAATAATAATAATCAATACGTTTGGCCTAATAATATAAAATAAAATGTCATATTTTTAATCTAAATGGAAAAGGCCAAGATGAGAACTCATCATCACCTACCCTAACTTAATTAAGTTTATTTTGGTCTCATGATGTTATATTATTAAGGGAGTAAAAACAAAACACCATCACCTCATTACTTTAAAGAAAATATATATAATAATAAATAAATAAAATAAAGGACATCAAAAACGAAAATGAGAGAGAGGGAATTAATAAAGTTGGTTGGTATAATAAAATAAAAAATTCTTACCTATTAATGCAACTAATACAACCTCATTGGTTACATAAGGACAAGATAAGGACCCCTAATACACCTCATTGCTTTAGGACAAATTTACAACCCATAAGATAAAGAAAAGGAGAGGGAGGCCACGTTGGGGAGAGCTCATCATCATCTAATCACCATTACCTAATTTATGGAATAAAAACAAAGGCTCCTCAACTAATACACATTATTTGGTGCATGAAGACAAGAATGATAATCAAAAAGTAAAGAAAGAAATAGAGAGGAAGGGAGGAAGAGGAACCGAGAGGGAGAGGGAAGAAAGGAAAGAAAGAGAAAAGAAAGAAAAAAAAAAGAAAGAAAGGAAAGAAAGAAAAAGAAAGAAAAAGGAAGAAGAAGAGAGGAAAAAAAAGGGAGGAGGAGGAAAAAAAAAAATCCGCGGACACGTGGAGGGGCTCGGGATCGGAATTTCTAGGGTCGGGATTACGGAAATAAGGTAGGTGAAGATCACCTACATACGTAAAGAATATAGGATTTGTGAATTTTACGTGTTTTGCATGTTATTCATCGAATTCTTCGTGTTTATGTGATAATAATAATTTGCTTGCATGAATTTTTCGTTGGTTATCTTAGGGAGCACGAGATTGAGTATTTTTAGATCTATGAATATTTGGAAATAGGGATAGAGGACTTTAGATTAAGAGGATAGGGCAAAACTTGGGGAGAATTAGGGTTTTCTAGGGTTTTCTTTATCCATTTCGGCCAAGAGGTTCAAAAATTCATATCTCACAATCTAGACTTCAGATTAAAAATTCCTCTGAACTAAGATTTGCAAGTCCTTTATCTGTGGTTAAAATTTCAGGTCCATCGGACATCGTTTACCTTGTGATCATTGAGAAATCCAAAACTGTCGCAAAACAGCCGTATAAAATAATTATTTTTAAAATTTTGGAACTTGATCGAAATTTTACAAAATTCAGGGAGTCTGTGTTGTAAAATTCCGAATAGGGGATATTTTTAAAGAAATATAAAGTTTTTAGGACATATTTAAAATTCGGAATAAATAATTGGGGTCCTTTGGGTAATTTTCAAAAATTTGGGGACTAGATTGAAAAGTTTCAAAAATCTGGTGGCTGAGAATGTAAAATCCGGATAGGGGAGATTTTTGAAGAAATATAAAGATTTTGGGGCAGATTTGAAATTCGGAATAAATAATTGCGGTCCTTTGTGTAATTTTCAAAAATTCGGGGACTAGATTGAAAAGTTTTAAATCTGGGAGCTGAGAATGTAAAATCCCAACAGGGGAGATTTTTAAATGAATATAAACTTTCGGGGTAGATCTGAAATTTTTAAAGATTTGGGGCAGATCTGAAACTTAGGAAATTTTCAGATCCTTGAAAGTAAACTATGAAATTTTGGGGTTTTAAATGCAAAATTTAGAAAGATATTTTTAAATTAGAAATTTAAGTGATATTTTGAAAGTTGGACAATAGAATTTAAAAATATATTAAATTAGGGACCAATTTTGAAATTAGGGTGTTAAATAAAGTGAAAAGGATTAAATTTTGGGAACTCTTAGTGAAATTTCGGGAGAGATCGATGAGTAAGGTTTCGGGCCGAGTAATTCGGAACGCGGGCTTTGGGCCCGATTATTTAGCGTACGATAGTTTTCGGATCGGGCCAAGCTGATACCTCGGGCCGATACATGATATGAAGATTTGCATCTTTATGTATTGCATTTTACTTGCATGACATTTGCATACACGTGTTATGAGGGGAGAGAATCGTGCGTAGTCACGGTGACATCGTATAGTGTTGATGAGTGGGGTAGTTTATGACCGAGTGATGGTTGTCGAATGGTATGAGTTGAGGTTAGGACTAAGGCGCACTATATGATTGAGATGTGGGGAGTGGGCCTCCCGAGCTACTGACCCTTGTGGGGAGTGGGGCCTCCCGAGCTACGGACCCCTGCGCGCGCGTGTTGCCTTTAGTACCTAAGCCTCGGGCCCTGATGTGATGTGATGTGATGAAATGAGATATGAGAAAAGAGTCGAGCGTGTATTTTGTGAGTTATGTCGGGATTGGGGTGTGAGAGCATTTGCATTGCATGTTTTCATCTACTGGGCAAAAGCTCAGGGTTTACGTATGTAGGTGAGGCGGCTGATGGCGGTGACTCCACGGTCTTTTGAGTGCGGGGCAGTACATGAAACGCGACCTGTGGAGTATTTCATTCATGTTTCGTATTGTTACTATTTGGGCTTCGGTCTAATACAATAATATGTGTGTTGTAAAACAATTTTTTTTATTTACGGGTTTAGACTTTTGGGCTTCGGCCCAGTACTTGAATATTATTATGTAATAAAAGTTTTTATTAAATGGGCTATCCGCTGCTTACGCTGCGTAAAACCCGCCAAAATACGTATTTAAGAAGTAGGGTCGTTACAATACCAGTCTGATTCACTTGGTGTATGTTCTTTTATTTTCTCAGCAACGCATTATCAATTTCCTGATTTTTTTGGACTGAACCGCGAAGGTACCGTGCTTGTTTTTAATTGGCATGATGAGAAATATGTGTATATTATGCGGGGTTAAGTGCTGTTGTGTTCTAGTATCTGCAGAGCCGTTACTATATCGGATGTTTCTAATGGTGCTGTGTTTTACTATTTTGCGAGTCTTTTGTAATCTTAAATGTTTCTACTGATGTAGTGTTCTATGATTTGGTGCCATTGAATGTTTCATCTTCATGCTCTGTTGTATCTTGAAGCCAATAGTTGTTCCGCATAAACCTCTTGCATGGTTAGGATGTCTTCCGAGACCGAATTTTGACAAATGGATATACGGTATGAAGTTGAGAGGTGTCATTGCCGTGATGGAATGAAAGCCTCTGTCGAAGTAGTTGGTGCAAGTAAGCCTACATTTGGTAAGTTATATGCCGTTTGTAGCCATCGTTCATGTGGGTATTGGAAATGGTTGCACCCAAAAAGCATAACCTACTCCAAGACAATCGACCAAGCATCAAACAACGACGAGTCTTGTGACCAATCACCGGGAGAACTAAATGTTGATGCCACCGCTATCTACGAGGAACTCGCCTTGTTAAAGTACGAACTTATGGAAAATCGAAGGATTGCAATGGAAATTGTCATTAATGTTGGTACAATCCATACGACCGTTGTGGATCACGGGGTGCTCTATTCGAGGTCCGTAAAATAAGTGGTGGCATTAAGAAGTGGATTGCGATTTTACTTCTACTCCACATTACGTTGTACTTTTCAAGTAAATTGGACAATGCCCTGTAAAACATGTTAGGCTGCATTGAGAATTTTTTGTATGGCTTCTATGTGTATTTCGTAGATCCTGTTGGTGTGTGTATTATCAATGTTCCGGCTCAATGTAGGATAATTATTTGTATGGTTTGTTTGTCTATTTCGATCATGCTATTAGAACAACACATGTATTTTAACAGTTATTTTTGCTCATCTTTGCTGTAATCAAATCTCTATTTTCTATTTGTTGAAGCAAGATAATGTTGTGTTTAGTCACTATTGGACCGTTTAACATGATAAATGGAAGCTTCATTTTCGTTCTCAACTATCATCATAAATGAGTATAAACACATTCAGTTGTCAATCTTCAGTTGATATGTGTTTTGAGGTAGACATTCCACTCGAGTGTTATCTCCACAAAATCTTCAGTTGTTAATCCTTTATGGTTGGAGGATAAACACCTTATTAATGATGAACATTAAATGTATCTTTTATAACATGTTGGTCTTGCTATAAATAGAACTGTTTGGGCATGTGTACTAGTCAATAAACGGCAAGAGAGCATAGCATATCTATCAACAGAATGGTGAACGAAGGTATATGCATGGAATGATTGATTTTTTTGAACTAATATTGAGTATAATCTGCACTTACGTTTTAACATTTTTTTAAGATCATTACACTAGCAACATAAGGACGCAGGCGCAGCACCTCTTCGATCGGTATTGGACCGAGAACATTGATGATTTCTTTATAAGGTGTCTGGCCCGGGAAAACAAACTTGGAAATTTCAAAGTTGGCGAACCGCGTGGCCCGGTAATCGAGAAACTGCATGATAAGATCTTGAATGAGTTCGGTTCAACCTTTACGCGCGAGAGGATTGAACAACATATCGACTTCCTCGTGTATCGTTATCATACTTTCAAGATGATGGTGAATGACCCACTTACGACGTATGACAAACACTCCAATGTTGTCGATGCACCACACTATAAGTGGAATGAATGGATTCAGGTGCGTCTTACAAAACTTTGTTTCTTTCATATAATACATTCGTTCTCTCCAACATCTTGGTTATTTCGTAGACAAGCTCGTAGACAAACTGCACTAATAATATGTTTGTTGTAGGAAGAAGCGTTAGTTGAGGCTTATGTGTTCAACGGCGAGAAGAACTGGGAAATTATCTCCAACATCTTCAAATGGCACTTCGTCGAAGTTATTGAAATAAGTAGTGACCAGGAAGTTCCGTACCCAACAGATGCCAGCGAGGAGGTTACATCTCCAAGGCCTTCGAAATTCACAAATGGCAAACAACCAATAAAAAACTACAGTTCGATGAATGTACGGTTAGTGACAAGGGGAGCACTAACGTTTAAGTCGCTATGTGAGACCACTTTTGATTTTTCATTTCCAAAAAGCCTTACTTCCATATCGGCGAGATTTAGGGGTGGGATCGGGTCGGGTTTTTCGGGTATTGGGTTTTTCGGGTCGGGTACTCGACATGTGCGGGTTTCAGTTTTGAAACCTGGCACCGACCCGACAAAAATCGGGTACCCGAAACCCGATTATCGGGTTCGGGTCGGGTTCGGGTTTTACTTTATTTAAAAAAAATTCATTGGTTGTATTTTTAGATAAATAAAACTTAAATAAGACATCGAACTCGAAGAGCTCATCACCATAGAGGAACAGCAAGAAGAACATTACATCCGCCACACACAATCCCAACACCCACTACGAAGGTGGGAAGAAATCTGAGGCTGAGGTATGAAGAAATTCGAAAGAAAACATGAATTCCCAAAATTAAATAAATTAGGGTTCTTTAAAAAGCATACCTTTGGTTTGGATTGCTGAGGGACACGGCGGTGAAAGGCACGGCGAGGGAAGAGGGCACCGTGACGGGGCGACGGCACGGCGCAAGAGATCTGAGGTGAGCTGAGTGTGTGCGTCTCTGAGGTCCCGTACGTATCTGAGGATAGCGACTGTGCGGGTGTGTTTTTTTTGGACTGGTGGGATGTGGATCATGTGTGTGGGGGGGCTAGGCTGTCTGTGGTGGGTTGTGAGTTGGACAATAGTTTTTTTGTTATTTTATTTGTTTATTGGGCTGGACTTTTTCCTTTAGGGCCAAATTTTAATAACATTGGTGTATTATTTTTTAAATCGGGTCGGGTACCCGATAAACCCGATCGGGTAGCATTTTGCTACTTGAAACCTGACCCGAAGTATTACATCGGGTATCGGGTTTAAACCCGATACCCGATTAAACCCGACTTTTCACCCCCGATCGGGTCGGGTCGGGTACCCGAAACCCGACCCGGAATGCCCACCCCTAGCGAGATTTACTATTAACGGTGTCGTATTTTATATTTTGGGCTTGTATTATGCATCGACAATGTGTCTGTAATATTAAAAATTTTCCTTCGGCTTCTTCATTTTCCTATGAAATATCGACTACATTTGTTGAGCGTGCAAATAGCTTACCCAAATACCAACATAACTGTGATTTTATAAAAATTCCGCATTTGAATTAGTGTAAACAAAAACAACCGAGTTGAATTACAACCAAAATACTTCGATTCAGTTTACAGCATATACCAACGCATAATACGAACACCAGAATCACTACAACAAAAACTTAGTACCCAAACAAACTAGCGAAGCCCCATTTTCAAAACATTAGAAAAAACCAATACGAACATTAATTGCATAGTACCTCGTCCATCAAGTATGTCGAGACAATGATATTCGAATGCCAAAATAACAACCAAAACATTAAAATATCACATTAGACCGGCTAATGTGTTTACTACGTGCCGATACTTCATATCAGCCGGGAGACCGTATAAGAGTCTAAGTTCGTCTGAATGGTTGACGAGGAACTTGCAAATTATCAGTTTTTTATCCGGAGTCAATCCGTCCATTTCGTTGATCTGTTCGTAGACATGATACTTTTTAGGGATTATATCATTTTCTACCTCGACCATGGAGATGAACCGTTGGAGAGCCGCACTCGTTTCTGCACAATAATTACCAATAATCAGGGTCAACTTTGTATCCGCATCATTCATCTTCCTTTTACGACCACGTCGCTGCCGCATGGTGGTTCATGCACCGCTAGAGCCACTACCACCCTCCTCGTTCCCCGAACCTTGGACAAACTCGTTGTTCGTAGAAGTATTGTCAGCCTCTAAATGCATGGACAAATCAACTTGGTTTAAACCACTAATCCTTAATATGTCCTCAATATCCTCAGTATGTTCACCCGTAGCTCGATCCTTCCCGAATATCTCGATCCAGTCGTTATAGTATGGCCAAGATTTATGGCGCATAGATTTAGCATTTGGATCCTTCTGTGTAAAACACAGACGAAGCACGACTAAAGTAAAATGTATTTAGCATGAAGTTAATAATGAGTCGTAGTACATACCTTGACGTATTCGTCCCAGCACTGATCCTCGAACACATCAATTGTCTTCGTTGAATCATTCCATCCAATTCCAGACAAATTGAGCAACGTAGATAGACTATGGTACCATTTTTTCCATGTTTGTAGCCGAGAAGTGATATGGGGTGTAGCACGTATGTCCGTCCCGGGAAATGTACTTAGCATACGAGCTTCTAAGATCTTCAAATATCCCGCTTTAAACCCGTTCTCTTGTCTCCAACCGCTAGCAACAATCTCTTTCATAGCGTTAATTAGTGCCATTTTTTCTTGTTGATTCCACCCACGACGGTTGCTTTTCTCCTTGTTTGGAGCAGGTACCCTAGAGTTCGTATCTAATGTACCTTCCATGATGTCCTGAGAGTAACTCCTGTATTAAGTGAAAAAGGAGGCATATATACAAAACAATTTAGTGTGCACGCAGATAACCCTTCAAACTAGAAGCATATGCAAATATGAAGTCATAAAATATGGAGCAACAACAGTGTCAAATAGTTCAGCAATTCAAGTACAATCATGGCCAATATTAGCCAACAACAGTAAGACATTAACCACACAAACAGCAGTTCAATTACGCATGCCACAATTTCTCCACTCATTAAAAGCCGTCGTCGCTAATGTGTCCCTCCAATTGGCCCATTCCACTGAAGCATCAACATTACTTATGTTCTCTACATCATCTATGTCATCATTTGTAATATCAATGTTATCATCCATAATTATTCCAACTTCTTCATCAAGAGGATCTATTGGCATCTCTTTACGAACAAAGTTGTGGGGTATGCAACAAGCCATTACAATCCGGTTGTGTGTAACAATAGGAAAATACGAAGGTGAGCGTAGTATCGCCCAACGCTTCTTCAATAAGCCGAAGCACCGCTCGATCACATTTCTAGCTCGACTGTGAATCAAGTTGAAGTACTCCTTTGGGTTTTGTGGTGCGTTTCTCCCCTGATCAAAGTCATCTAAATGATATATTACTCCCCGAAACGGCGCGAAAAATCCTTCTGCATTCATATATCCACCGTCGCACAAGTATTAGTTCCCTGAGAAGGATGGATTACATAAATAAGTGATACCGATTTTATCTAATAAAAAATAAATTTTACTTTTTGGGATCTTAAGACCATTTCTTCTAGAAATGGCATCCCGTAAGACTCTAGCGTCTGCTGCAGATCCTTCCCAACCACACAACATATAAGTGAACATCATGTTTGGATACATGCAGCAAGTACATTAATCGTCACATCGCCTTTATGATTGCGATATTTTGGTTTGTCACATTCGGGCACTACTACGTTGACATGCGTTCCATCTATTGCTCCGAGACAACCCTACGATAGAGTTACAAATTATTTACAAGCCAAGATAAGTAATTATAGATGCATGAAATAAGCAAAAGAGTACCTTAAAATGCTTCCATCTAGAATCTGTGTTGTCTTCAGTTATTGGTTGGGGCGGCACGATTAGTAAACGATGCAATTTCAACACCGCATTTAGAACTTCATTAAAGTATTTAGAAATAGTCGCCCCCGACTTTCTGAAGGTTTTTTGCACTACGCGATTCTTAGTGTTATGCGCTACAATAATAAAAAACATGGCCACTTTGTCCCGCACTGTCATAAACTTAGAGTCCTGAAGACCACTGACATTTTGTAAAAGATATACGAGAGTGCCAAAAGTTTTTCGATTCATCCTCAAATGATTATGGCATGTTATGTCGGACATCGATACTAACTCATTAAGGTTGTCCACCTGTTTGGGTATCTTATCAATCAAACTGTATTTTATTTGCAAGCGTTTCCGCTTCCGACCATTCCTATTCTGTAGACGTCTTAAATAGGTCGAAACTAATAGCAATATTAGCATGTTCTGTTGAATAAATATTTGCAGAATTACAAACATTTTAAGTTCCATTCTCAAGTGATAATCCATGCTGTGTCTGAAACGGTCATTAAAGTGGTGTAATACAACAATTAGGATTGAAGCAATTGATAATCAAGGAGCTGCACGATATTGCAATGCATATGTAAACTCTTATATCGTCTGGAATAAATTGAAATCCTATTTCGCATAAATTTCCAATCGACAGTCACTAAGGTATGAGCAAAATATAAGTTGAAGATAGAGTAGATAATCAAACACGAAAATACACACGGTGAAACATAATAAAAGTCGAGGTACCTATGATGTGTTCGAACGAGCAGAATAGAAGTCAAAGATCATCAAAGACGACAAATCACACTCAAAGATATGCTGCTACAGTCTAGGATGTGCCTTAGCTATCGAAAAGTAAAAATTACAATCAACAATCACGTAGAGGAAGAAAGCATGAATACCTGATGCTTGCTGCTTCTCAGAGGATTACCGCGCTTCTTTGATGGCGAAAATGAAGTCCCGCGCTGTAATGGGGGAATTACCACGCGATAGGGGCAAGGGGTAATTTAGACAATTCATCAAATTGTAGTGGGTATGGACTAATTATCTCACGTGGGCCTGTAGGATAAACTATATGGCATACGTTGGATTATAAACGCGGGCCAGCTCATTATCTGTTTTCTTATTTAGCTACTGAACAATATTAGGGATGATAAATGGGCTTTTATCCCATGTAATCCAACGAACTAAACGCAGCAGAAGGAAATAAAATGGCACAAGAAAAAGAAATAATCCAATTGAAGAGGAAATATACATATATATTATCCTCCAAATACAAAAATCATCTTCCCAAATGATGATTTGCTTTGTCTACAACATAGTGACTAATAATAATTTGGAAAAGAAAATCCACAGACAACAAATCCATGCTCGATTCTCCACGACTTTGGAATCCTAAGAGGCTAAAAGCCAAATCATAACTCTCTCTCTCTCTCTCTCTCTCCTAAAATTAGTAAAGATTCCTTAATTTCTAAGACAAACCAACAATGTACACACACAACATATAAACTGCAATAATAACATAAAAAACCATCCGTTTTCATGATAACGCTTTGTGGGCCAAAGTGGCAATAATGATCTTAATCCAAGAATCATTACATCTAAAGCCACCATGAAAAGGATCTCTCTCTCTCTCTCTCTCTCTCTCTCTCTCTCTCTCTCTCTCTCAAGGCTAATCAGCTAAGTTGAGTCAATGATGACGATTGTTGGCGGTGGCGGTGAACATCCTTTTGAAGCTTATTGGGAGAGACTGAAATTTCAGCGCCGTTCGCCGCCGCGTGGGCTCTCTTAACGCCGGCGCTGCTAGGAGTGTTGGTTCCCGGCGACGATGACGATTGGAACGATGGGATTCCGACCACCGGCGGAATCTCCGACGAGCTGAGCTGCGGCGGCGGGTGCTGCCACCGCGGCAGAGGTCCGGCGAGGAGGAGCGTCTGTAGAAGAGGGCCGGCGTCGATCACCGCCTGCAAGAACTTCCCATTCTCAGGCAACGGCTTCTTATTATTGCAGCACAGAACGGTGGAGCCGGAATCTGCAGATTCGTCGCCGCGCGGCGAGGAGTGGACAGCGTTCCCTTCGTCGGCGGAGGTTGCGGCGTCGCTGGCCGGCGGTGCGATCTGAACAGCCTCGACGACCAGTCGTCTGTTCTCCATTGCGAGCGCGTGGCATTTGGACTTAAATTCGTCCCTCTCGTCGACGACTTTAGCTAGCAAGTCTTTTAATTGAATGATTTCTTCTTCCTTTCTAGAGATTTCTTCGTGGGCTGAGAGCAAAGCTGCTTCGAGCTCCCAAGTTGAGTATAAGAGGGAACAATGCTTTACTTCATCAACGGCCTAAATTAATATTCACAAAAAAGAACAAAACACTACAACATTATTAAGATTCTTACACACATCACACTTGTAAGAAGCAAAATTTTATATTTATTACCTCTTCTTGATAGTAGTAGTGAGCCCAGCTGCTAAGAGGAGTGCTTTGTTCTTCCATTTCAAGTAGTGTTTTTAGTGAGTGTTGCAACATAAAGTAAAATGTGGGAATGTTGTTGTAATGAGTTTAGTCTATAAGCTTTTGTGGGGTTTTTTTTTTTAAGTGTATAGAGAGATGGGACAAATGGTTAGAGAGAAATAGAAGATGCCAAAAGCAAGAATGTCCTGTGTGCTTTTGCTTAGTTGATTAGTGGTTGGTTAGTTTTATATATAGTAGTTGGATTCATAGTACACGAAGTATACCTTTTACTCATATAATGTAATGAGATCACTAGTGCGAAGAAAGAATGTGAATATGTATTAAAGTTTTAAGACGATTCTATATTCTTATCATTCTCATTACTTTCTTGCCTTCCTTTTTTATTAGGGAAGAGCGACGACTTTGTCAAAATAAATACAAATATTATCCGAACATGACATTCTTTTAGTCCTATTAAAAGCAGCAACATATAAGTTCGGGAGTGGTTTCATTAGCAATAAATGAAGTACTAGAGTAACCGTATAATGCATGCTACACTTTTTTTTTTAGTCGAGGGTTTGATACCCCAATATAAATATACAATCTATTTGATCAAAATTGATGACTTCAAAACAAGTATCTAAACGGCTTTTCAGTCACATCGTAGGTAGATAATAAATCACATTTTTATCATACCCCCTCCGTCCCAAACCATTTTATACATTTTACTATATCGGGCGTCCCACTTCTTTTGGACATTTCCTTATTTAATAAAAAACTATCACAAACAATCAATATAATAATATTAAATATTCTCAAAAGACGTGTCAAAACATACACTTTTTTACCTTTTGATTGTACTATATTATTAAAATATTCAATTTCTTAAAACCCGTGTAAAACCCCAAATGCCCAAATCGTTTGGCACGGAGGTAGTATGAAAAATTAAGTAAAGGTGACGACCTTATTGTTCTATAGATTGACTTCTATATTGTGCGATATATTCCATTACATAACTAGGTGTTGGATTTAAATATCTAAGCAATCCGGTTTGATGAACACAAAACTTAGTAATTGTATTACTAACATATTTACTGAGTGTGCAGATGAGCTCGGTTCGAAAAACAGATATCAAATATGAGCTCAGGGCGAAAAACCGGGTCGGTCAACTGCCGGTCAATACTAGTCAACGCGGTCAACTGTCGGTCAACCCGGTTTCGGTTGGTCAGACTGGACTGGACTGGTCCGATATCGGTCTGGATTGATCCGGTTTCAGACTGACTGGTCGGTTTTGGTCTGGACTGGTCCGGTTTTAGACTGACTGGTCGGTTTCGGTCAGTGACTGGTCCGGTCAATGACTGGATTGACTGGTCAACTGTTGACTGATGTACAGCTCTTTACTGCAGCAACAGAGGTACAGACAGATAAATCTGACAGCATTGACCAAAGTCAACAAAGGCTCCCAAAGGCTCACAACGGGTATATTATTGAGTCTAACGGCTATTTCAAAGTGGGAAGACATAAAAATAACAGTGACGGGCAGAAACAAGCTAAGGATCCTAGAGCAAACCACATACACATCAAAAGAGAGATCCAATAGAGAAGAACAAGAGCATAGAGAAAAGAAGAAAATCAAGAGAGTTCTTCCAAGTGTGTAGGTTACAAAAGAGAGTGCTACAACGTTCAAACCCACACACCTCACTCACACATTAGAGAGTTGAGCTTAAGTAGATTAGTTGAGTGAGAGTCTTAGCACATAAACTATAAAAACAAGTGTATGTAGTCTTCGCACCGAGACAAGAAAGAATGGTGCCGTCTTAGCTAAGAGACGTAAAATATCAAAGTGGTTGTGAGGTTGCGGCCTACAACGTTTACGGTTGACCTTGCGGGGTGCCGTAAGTAGTCTTCGCACCGAGACAAGAAAGAATGGTGCCGTCTTAGCTAAGAGACGTAAAATATCAAAGTGGTTGTGAGGTTGCGGCCTACAACGTTTACGGTTGACCTTGCGGGGTGCCGTAAGTTCCCAAGGGACTTTAAAAAGCTCTTGGAAGAGATGGACTGTAAAAAGCTGTCTATGTGATTCAGTAGATTAAGCTGAGGTCAGCGGGTAGGTTGTACTGTGAGTGTATAACTGAAAATCTAGTGAACCTTCCTCGCGAGGAAGAAGGGGAGACGTAGGAGAGTTAACTCCGAACTTCCATAACAAATATCGTGTCTCCACTTCTACAAACCGAAACCACACATACCCCAAACACCCACACTCAAAGTGTTCGACAAAATGCCTCAACCACCTCCATTCACCAAAACCGGATAAAGTTACCCCACATACACAAACCGCCTCACATAGTTCATAATCAAGCCTAATATATTCCGCACTTGGCCTTGATTGAAGATTGGAAACCGGTTTCATTCTCTAACCGGATGTGAAACCCACTAATGAGCAAAAAATGGTGACCGGTGTTATTCCCCCCCCCCCCCCCTCCCCTCTAACACCCGGTCTACGATCCTAACACTAGGTTATGCACGATTAATAACAGTTTTGCTGCATTTAAAATTAAATTTTAATAGAATAATTATTTCAAGAATTTTATAAGGTATACATGCATATGAACATGAGAAAAAAAAAATGTGGGATTTGAAATATTGCACATTTCAAATCTCTCATGCACGCTACATGAAATATTGAATCATGCGGAGATGTATAATTAATAGTTCGTAGCTTTTCATTTAAATCAAGCGAAATACTACACATACATACAAAAATGCACGCGTCATCAAACACTATCAAAAAATGATTATCTTAACAACCAAAATCTTTTTAGCTACGTTAAATAATAATAATAATAATAAGGCTTAATTAACTTATCAGTCTCTTATACTGAGGTTGGAACGAGTACCTAATTAAAAGAGTCACAATTTTAGGATATTTAGTTTAAAAATGAATTTAACTATAATTAATCCATTAAAGCATAATTAGAAAGATAACATATGAAGGAGGTAAAATGGTAGGGTCCTTTTGAATACCTTTCATACGACAAAGTGAACATTGGAAGAAAAATAATAAATATAAACTAAATATCGAAATAAAAAAGTTAAAAACATATTGTATAATTTGGACCAATAGCCCTTTGTCAAAAGGAACTGCTCCACCACGCGTTAGGGTTTGGGGTCCATATAATATAATGATTTTCAATTTCCATTAGTTTATTTATTTATTTCAATTGATATTTCATATACGGACCTACGGTTGTATTATCGGTTACGTCAGTTAATGATCAATTATGCAAGTCATTACATGCTACCTAATCCAAATGTAGGTGTTCTAATCACTCATTATAATTTTTTTCATATCAGGTGATATACTACAGTACCTCTCTAAATTAATAACAGTGAGACAATTAAAATTTATTAATTTAGAGAGATATTAATATATCGATAGAAATATCTATTAATTAAAAGATAAACTTTTTAAATTCAAGTATCTCTTAGTGCATGCCAATGTCAAAATGAATTAAATGAGAATGTGAGTGAGTCTCTATCTTGATATTACATACAATTAAATTCTGTATGATAATTTATCAACATTAGTATTCATCATTTTGTAATGATATTTTAAATATGTGACATGGTGGTCGTAGCGAAGATCATGAATATTTTATAATTGTAATATTTTATTAAATTCATAATATTTATAATATTTATGAATTATTAATTAGAATTTAATGAGACCTAATTATTATAAAGGGAGTTTACAGATTATCGAATTTGATAATTTTTTACAAATGCCCAGATCGGGACCAGAAGATCTTATTATTTTAGAGAGTTCATTAATTATAGAGTATTAATTTATAGATGTTTAACTATAATTCTTTTGACCCTCTTATGTACAGTCTCAAGTGCATACAAATAACGAAAATCGATGACAAAGTGAAAAATAGAAATTCATAAACATAAATGTACAAATATTATGTGCTCGGCCACTTAACCTATCTTTAGGGACAATCAATGATAATCCATGTATGAATTTTGGGATTTATATCTAACTAAAAATACCCTACTTAGAATATACTTTTTACCTCCCATTTGCATTTGTCTAATCATTTCATATGAAAGAGGAAAACATTATGCTCGTTAATTATGACATAACGGAATTAACTGTACTGGACTTAAAGTGCAAGAAAAATAAAAAGGCACACACAAATTATTTTTTTTCCCATGCTAATTCAACAAAAGAAAGTTGTTTGCTCCCATGCTTAACCTTAAATTGGTTAACGGTACACGAGTCTTCAAGCAATATGATGAGTAGGGTTTGAAGTCGTGAAACATTTTTTGTGTAAAATATTATAAATGCTACATAAGTCTATAAGGCTTCTTTTTTTGGGTCGATCTCATTTTAACGTATTATATTAGAAATTGAAGACTTCATCGTAAAATCAATTTGTGATAGGTGAAGTTGATTCTTGTTAATTTAACTGTGCTTAACAAGTTTTATTTTACGATGACAGCTCACACATATAATCTCAACATATTTAGAATCGAAACTCGTTTTAGTTCCACATTAAACAATCCGATAATGTTATACCTTAGAGCGATCATAGCCTACGGATACATATTGGATGGTAAGAACTATTTGTTTCACAAATAACTTATAATACCAATACATGAAGGAAATGTCTCTTTATTTTGATTTTTTTAGTGAAGTTTCAATACATTGTTAAATATGCAGACGAAGAAGAAAATTTGAAGTATATTGTATCTTAGACAGAAGGTGGGAAGTGTAAAATAATCATATGCTGAATTATTGTTAAATATGCTAAACAGCTAATCGATTTGTAGTGAAGCATTGCGCTAATTGTAGTGGAAAATTAGTAATTAAAGGTCAAATATTGGAGTCAATTACAGTCGTCCCTCTGCTAAGTTATCTTGTCGGTGGAGGCGGCAGACTATAACTTAGCAGAGGTTATAACTTAGTGGGGGGACCAGCACACATGACTTTTTAATGACGGTGCATCGTACAACAACGCTGTGGAGGAAGCGGCAGGGCAGAAGGTTGCTCACGTTGAGCTGACGGATGATGATGTCATTGCGTTGATGAAAGCGGAGGAAGAGTCCGCTGCCGAAACTTCTGAGGAGGAGCTGGAGGTCGTTACCTTTTCTAAAGACGAGAAGCTTCATAGCATTGTTGTTCTCCTCTTTATGCTAGACCTCACTGACGGGAAAGACCAGATCGTACGTTGCTGCCTCCACTCCCTGCAGACTGACCTACGCCACCAGAACAAGCACCAAGCCACTCTAGATAGCTAGATGCGTGCCTAATTTTCCTCTACAAAGTTATGAAATGTCAGATTCAAAGAGATTTTCATAACAATTTTACCTCCGCAAAGTTATAAATTTCGAGCTTTGATAACTTATAACTTATAACTTAGTCACCATAGAACGAGGTTCGTTCCGCCAAAATTTCATAACTTAGCAGAGGATATAACTTAGTGGGGGATAACTTAGCAGAGGGATAACTGTAAATTGGTGGAAGTATTGAAAGAAAAATTTCCCAGCCACTGTGCGGTGGAAGGAAAACTCTTTTTACCAAAGATTTTGCTGTTTCTCTTTTACAGGATAGTCATATCATATTCCAATAATATTAGATGCAATGATAAACTATATCATATATAGGAGTAGAAACGCGTTTTGACAGAATGATTAATGATGGCACATGTAGCTTTGTTTGCTTAATGTCAACCCTTCTTTTTTGTATGCCTTGTGGAAAAAATTAAATTAAACAATTCGAATTTTTTTTTTTTCGGTCCCGAGGTATCCCCACACAGCCCGGCTATGTGCTAACCGCCACACACTCCAGAGGTGGGACTAATCCCCGGGGTAGATGTATACGTCCCAAACTCACCCAACAACGATAGTCATGGAATTCGAAGTCACACAAATCTGTACAAATGGAATCAGCAAAGTTCCAACCTTCAAAAGTTTAACGGCAAAGTTCCAACCTTCAAAATCGAAAACGCCAGGCAAATACCTGTCAAGCATTTCGTAAGTACGAATTCGAACCCAGTCAAGAGAGGGGGGAACATCTTTTAAGTTTCCGTACGTAAAAATTTCATTACCTCTTAACTTCTCTTGTAACATAAATTCTTGCTCGCGCACCTTATCACCATTAAGGCTCCAAAACTCATCTACAGTCATATCTGTGAACTTGTTGAGCGATAGCTTGTAGTAGGGTCTCACCTTGTTCGCATTGTGGACATAATAAGCCATATCCTTAAACACGTCGAAGCGTTTGCGCTTTTCCTCCGTACTCCTTGAAACGTTCCAATGACTTATCCACCTCTCGTACAAATTCCATAACGTTTCTTCGGTTTCCAGCTCAAATTCTTCAAACTCGAAAGGCTGCCGCTATAAAGAAAGAATACCGTCCGACGAAGACAATATTTCTGAGACTCGATGAAAACAATAAAACCCTTTTTGAGGGTGTGTCAAGAATAAAACCGACTGCGTGAATGGTGAAGAAGCAAGACTCTTTGTACTTAAGATCTTATGATTGAGTTCGATCTTTCTCTCAATAAAAACACTAAGGCTCCGTTTGGTTCACTAATTTTGACGTGGAAAAGAAAAGGAAAAGTGGAATGGTACGACACGTGAAGCGTAATGTACAATGATTCAATACGTATGACCACACTTTTCTTTTCTTTTCCGCATCGAATTCCGCGGACCAAACTCACCATAAAGAAAGGCAATTTTAAAAAAAAAAGTACCTTTATTTTGTGTTCGGATCCTCGAATAGGTTCTTCCTCCTGGGTCTTAGTTTGTGCCTCAACGTTCTCACTGGCGTCTGCCTTCAACACTGCGGTGGCCATCGGAGGAGATAAGGCGGATAGGGCAACAACTGCCACTATAGTAGAAAATGCCCGCCAGCTACCTGTAATATTATCCAATAAAGAGGGTGGAACAACTTGTAAAGTTTCATACATTAAATTCCCATTACCTCTAAACTTCCCTTGTAACATACGAGGATGCTTGAGCTTCGAATTAGTATAAATGCTCATGTCCGCAAACTCGTTGAGCGTGAGCTTGTAGCATATGCCCATCTTGTTCGCATTGTGGACATAATGAGCCATATCCTTAAACACGTCGAAGCGTTTGCGCTTTTCCTCCATACTCCTCGAAACCTTCCAGTGGCTTATCCACCTCTCATACATATCCGTAACTTCTCCTCGTTTTCCAATTCAAATTCTTCGAAACAGAAACACTGCAATGGCGAGGCATAAAGCCACAAACCAGATAATTTCCCAAAATCGATGAAACAAGAAAACGCTAGGATGCGAGCAAAGTCGCGGATCGGAACAACTTCAAAGAATCAAAAGGCAACGAAAAGAAAGAAACTACGTGAATGATGAGAAAGCAAGATGACTCTTCTACTTCATTCTGATAAATAAGTTCGTTCTTTTACTCGATAATCAGTAAAGAAAGGCAATTACAAGAGTACCTTCGCTTTGGGTTCGGACTCAACACCATCTCCATCCGCTGCGAACGTCGAGAATTTCTGAAATCGACCCGTCCGAGCTTTGGGGATCGTGTAATTGCACTGTATAGCTCGGAATCGGCTCTGCCCCAGGTACACGCCGACGAGACGGGGCGACGAGGACCGTCTAACGAACGCCGAGGGTGTCGGGAAAGTCGGTGGAGTCTTCAACAAGGTGGTGGCCATTGGAGGACGGCGAAAGAATTGTCGCATAACAAGAAGACGGTAGGAACTTCCTAACAAAAGGGAATGCGATCTAATCTTAGGTTAAGTTGGTTAATTAATATATGCTAGGGTTAGGTCGGTACCTCGGCAGATATAGCTTGAGAACAGAGAGATTTGGGACGACGATTCTTCAGGGACGAATCTTGCCAGGCAGTGTTACGTTGCGGAGACGATTCTTCAGAGACGATTCCTTTGCTCGATCGAAAGAAATTTGGGGAGGAACGTGTTATGAACTAATCATTTTTTTGGGTTTTCCTTATGTGCAGAGTTAAGAGATTGAGATATAGAACAGATGATGATAGACGAGATTGAAGAAGAAGAAGAAGAGGATCAGCGATGGAGAAGAAGAAAGAGATTAGAAGTTAGGGTTAATTTTTCATGTTCCTTTCTAAACGTTCATGCATGGTATTTAATAGAATAATACTCTACTTGGGCTCATTTAACATAACAGTCCCAATATTAATTCAAAGCAGATTATTAGATAAATATGCGGCCCAACACCAAGGCTCAAGAATCGGCCCACACGTTTCTCTTCGGCCCAAAACACCATTAGCTCCTTTGAGCATTTCCTACATAAGCTTAGTCGAAATTTGGCTGGCCATCTTCTTACATCATCATCATCTTCTCCATAGTTCTTGTCCTCAGCAAACCCTACATCAGATCTAGGTAGACGCGGGTTCATGACTACGGATGTCAACGGTGCAGGGCGGGGCAGGGATTAGGTCACCATCCCCGTCCCCGCGAACCAAACGGGGAAAACATCGTCCCATCCCCGTCGCCGCGATTTTTTAAAAAAAATATTATATTTTTATTATAATATAAATTGGATATTTAAATTATATTTTAAATATTATTTATATTATATCAATAAAAAAATGGATAAAAAATATTATTTTAAACTATTATAAAATAATAAACTATGTATAAAAAATATGATTTAGATATTAATTTAAGATATAAAATATTTTATTTAAATAATATTAATGGCGGGGAACGAGGCGGGGGATCCCCGCAGTGTGGGGACTATGATCCCCGTCCCCACCTCGCGGGGATTCCCCACCCCGTTCGGGGCGGATCCCCGCGGGACGGAGAATTCCCGCCCCATTTACAAGCCTATTCACGACGGAATGTTTTTATTTTTATAATAAATTTAGAACGTCATCAGGATTTATTGCATGAATTAATGGCCCAATCTTCATTTGGGTTGAGCCTACATATTGGGAGCATGTTCTGTTGTATATGTAGGTTATCTTTACATTATAGAGTTGGGCCTACATATTGGTTTTACATTTGAATGCTTCCACGTCTCCTACTCTGCCATTCAATATACAATTTTTGTGCCACGCGTCTTAATATATACTAGTACGTTTTCACACACTCTATGCGTGTGCAATATAATTATGTTTATGTTACTTCTAATTTTGAGATTCATTCTTTATGATTATAAAATATAATTTTAACTATATAAACAAAAATAATGTGTAGGGATAAAAGTATGATAAATAAAAATTTAAAAGTAATATAAAAATTATTAAATTAATTAATTAACACAGAGAGGACTAAATTGCAAATAAGTAACAGACAAAATGTGGCAGTTTATAGCCACCCGACACTCTTTATATAATAGAATAGATAGGTAATTTAATTTACTATAGTTGAATTATGTGTTGATACAAAAATGCAAACTGCATAAGAAAACGTAATATGTAAAACAATATGTTATATCTAATGAGAAAAAAATAACAAAAATTAGCTAATGACATCGCACTTTTCGCTTGAAGAATAAATATTTATATTCATCATACCAATCGACTATAAAAACATGTGAAACCTTTACTTCTTCATCGTTTGATTTTGGCGCCCTCAGTATAAACACAAATTTCGGCATCAGGCGATTATTCATGTAATCATCTAGTAAGAATGGCCCTCTCCACCCTATAATAAAAAATAAATACCCATGAAAAAATTGAATCGTGACAACATTTATACCTCAATGTAAATCTGCTCTAGTTCCGATGCTGATATGCCCAATATGACCTTCGCATGATCATTCCAGCATGTCAACTGTTTGGAACCAGATTTGTCACTAATGGTTGTCTTTAATCTATATCTGGAAGTCAGACAATAATTTAAGATAAAAATTAAGAAAATTTAATTTTAATTTAATCACGTATATGCATTTGTATTTGGAGCGAAGTTATTACCTCGAGATAGTGTGTGTAACCAACCTATTGCAAGTTATGCAATAACCATCCGTGACCTTGTTTACCTTACAGAGCGGACACGAATCGTACCAAATTGTCGCCATTTCTATGTGAGCTATACATGCGAATACACGAAAGCACCGAATCTGCATATAAAAATAATATATTTATTTGCAATAGTACGGGAATATTACGTTCTCAGCGACACGGTAATCATAAAAGTTGATTGGAACAAAGCAAGCTGTGTAATTGATGTAGAGTGTTTCCCCGTCTTTGACTCAATAAAATATGTTGTCATGCAATATTATTCCTAGCATACCTGACAAACAATGATGATTTAGTTAAATAATATGCGAAGGGAATAAATAGGAACGATTAACAAAATTATAAGAAAATAAAATAATATATTGACCATGAACAAAAATGTACATAATGTTTTACGAGCTTGATTGCGAGATATAATAAGCTGAATATTGGCAGAACGCCTTCCACGATTATTGCAAAGAATAGTCATCCTGAAAGCTCCAGCTTCCCGTTGTAGTGACAATTGACGCATTCGTCTTGTTTGAATATTATGATTCGGAGGGATATTGGATCCGCAATAACGTGCGTCCATAGTTGTTTCAAAGTTATTGACAATCTACGAACTAAAAGCATTAGTAATTAGTAATGAAAACAAAACTAATGACGGTGATATGCTAACATGTTTTTTATTAGGGAACAAATGCCTTATATGGAATGCTTATAGCATAACATAAAACTGAAAAGCTAAAAGAAGTGATAACGGTCATATTAATTGGTCTTGAAATTACCTCTCGAAAGTCGAAGACTTTTTTAAACTTTGTAGATAGTCCAAGTTGATTCTTAGTACCTGCATATTTAAAGTTGAAGTACAGTGTAACGATAATCTTTGAGAGTCAAACATATTTGATGTCGACATTACCTTTTGAAAGTCGAAGACTTTGAAAACTTTATAGATAGTCCAAGTTGATTCTTAATACCTGCACATGTAAAGCTGAAGTACATTGTAATGATAATATTTGAGGATCAAACTTTGGATAAAGGAACATTAAATGAACGCCAGAAGTAATTACAACAGTAGACATACATTTATAAAAACAAACTCAATAATTTGCTTATAAATTCAAAATCTGATATCATCAAATTATGCTAAAAGAACATATGAGGAACTTATGTTGGAACTTAGTGAATGCACGCGCCTGTATTGTAAATATGTTAATTAAAAAATTCAGTTTACATACACATGAAAGAAATGCTAAAATTTTTTTATTAGGGATATGATATGCATATTGAAATTTGAGTGTCGCACGTTGGATAAAACTAAATTAAACATGGGAGAACTTCAAGATTTGGCTTATAAAATCAGCACATTTGCAGAATAAGATATCAATGCAAGACAATATATGAAGAACTAATACTCGAACTTAGCACATACATGCATGCACTTATAAGGGAATAACTGCATTATATGACATGCATATTGAAATATATATTATGACTGAAAATAGAAAGGGAAAAAAATAATAAACGAAAAGTGTCATATTAACTCGTTTTGACGTTACCTTTTCAATTTTTAGATTGACGAAGACATGCATGGTTACATTGTATTAGCATGTGAAGAAAACATTTGAGTGTCGCACGTAAGATAAAACTAAATTAAACATGGGAGAACTTCAAGATTTGGCTTAGAAAATCAGCACATTTGCAGAATAAGATATCAATGTAAGACAACATATGAAACAATGATTTTATAAGTGCTTCATCCTCCTCGTCTAATATATGTCGGCTGCAAACATTATCCAAATAGATTAACACCTATGAACTTTGAATATCTAAGTAATAAAGTTTGACATAGATTAATAATATCAGATTTCTTCACTCAAATCTCACTTGGCCTCTTAGATTAAAACATGAAATGTCACTCAAGTAGAGAATGTTAGAAGAACAACCTGATAAGAAAAGAAGAGTAATAAACACATCAGTCATGAGTTAATTTCCTCAGTAGCAAGTTCAGTTGAAAATATCTCTAAATAATTGATCTTTTTTTCTTGCATTTTATCTATCTCTCACTTAAGATGAACCAAAAGGACCAGTCCGAACATAAACATTAAACAATTGTATGAAATATGCAATATTATCATTGGTTCAAAAAATATGCCTCGGATGAAGAAAAGCCGAAAAAAAAAATTGAATCCACATAAGTCATAACAATCAAACAATTCAATTAGTAGGGATGGAACTTACTGATAAAATATAATTTACACCGGATTCTTCTTTAAACCTGCAATCAACTGATCTGATTGTTTCCAGATTAAATTAACTTGACGGTAGGTTACATATGATTTCTCGTCTATCCTCTTTGCTCTAACTGGTTTTGCAAATTTTATCACAGGTCACACGCTCGGCTTCCATCGTGGGAGGTGTTTTCATTCATTATTTTATTATTTCATGTAAAATAAAAAGTGATGTGGACACATTGGTTTTTTATTCACTTTTTTATTATTCAACAAGTTTTGTTGCCCGTGCAATGCACGGGTTCTTACATATGCATAACTAACATACAACACTAAGCCAACAAATTCTTCTAACTGATTCTATAACAATACACAATGATTATCATTTATCGCGGTACTTGATGGCATAAACATTTTGAGCAATGTCTTGGAGGTTTCTCCCCTCTTTAAGAAGGGTATTTAGGCAAGTTCACAACTTTCCTCTCTCGCTCTGCTTTTTTTGCTGCCGTCTTCTACTTGTCCAACACATATATAACAAACATATACATACTCATTACACTATTTATTTACACTCAACTATTCTAATCTCAGTTACGAAAAGAAAATGCAAGCATCGCTTCGTTCTGGCTTTTGAGACCTTAACGTAAGATCGCTTTCCTACATTGATTCAGAAATTCTGATCAGGGTCAGTTGGCATTCATATATTAGTGCTAAAATATAATGGAGACGTATACTTACGCAACATACTCGCACTCTTGAATTAAGATTTCAACTCGGAAACTTTTACTTCAGCTGCACCAGCTTCTAAAACTTTATTTTCTTAGATTCGCATAAACTTATTTTTGACTTTTTATGTTAGTTATTCACCTGTTCATCTACTCTTGCATATCACTTCCGTTTGTTTGGATGCATCTGTGTTACTTATAATCTAAAAAATATATATCTTGCAGCAGTGACCTTGCATTTTCTTTAACTCTATCATCATGAAACGATTAGAGTCCCCAAACAAAACACAGTATGAAAGTGTACAGCCATACAACATTAATGATTATTTGAGTCAAATCTAAGCATCTTCATATTAGTGCGTAACGTTGTCTAATATGCCGAAATTTTTTTCCTTCAACATCTAAACCAAATCATATATCAAAGAAAGAGCATCAAGCGTAAACTTATTTTTATTGAGTTATCAATCTCAGCATCATGTGCTCATTTGAAAGAGAAAACGAATAAAAATTAATAGCACGCATAATTTTCTTACAACAAAAATCCATTTGAACTAAAATATAATGTCAGATTCAGTTAATAGAAAAGGAAAATATTTTTAAACGCAATATAAATTGCTAATCCTATTTTGCTGATAAAAAGTGATAAAATCAATTATTGATAACACGCCACTGCATGATCGAATTAAAATATCTCATACAAATGAAGGCTTCAAAACAAATACCAATTCATCATTAAAACGATTAAAAGGATAAAATATCAGAAAAGCAACGACTATTTTAACCCTCTCAATTATGGATAATAGGTGCGAACGGGTAAAGAAATATAAGATCTGACCGTAGAGATTTCCAATACATCGAACCAACTGTTACAAAGATACAAAGTTGAACATACATTATGATCGAGGTCATGCCATTCAGGGGAAAAATCGTCTGTTCCTCACTTTCCCTTACCAACCTTCGAAGCCGAGCATGAAGCACCTTGCAGATCTGACTTGCCTCCCACTAAAACCTGATAGGTTTGGTCTCGCAAATTCACGCCATAGCAGTCGCCGTCGAGGTGACTCCGAACCTACACGCACTTTATGAATATAAAACATTAGATTCAGAAATAAATTAAAATAAAAAATTTGATTCGCTTCAACTTATCAAAATTTTACAGGGAAAAGGTAAAACAAAAAAGACGGGTCAGTTGCTACTTGCAATTTTTTGGCCAGTGCAATGAGAATGACAAAAGAAATATTAAATTTATATTTCAAGTAAAGATAAAAAATAGCAAATTTATAGAGAGAAAGAAAAAGAAGAGCTTCACCTTACGCAAACCTATATATCCTCTAATCCCATGACGAAGAAGACATGTTAACATGCAAAGCAACTTTCATGCTAGAGTTACGCACCGAAGGAGCAGCACGCACGATTCCCTCACACGTCTGCTTCGTTGCTTCCATTGCAGGACGCCACGTCGTCTTCGAACGCGCGTGCCTCAGACCACAACGTGCATCAGATCATTGAGGTTCATTTCGATGTTGCAAAGATCCACGCGCCCTTGTGCATCCCGACTCAGCAACCGAAAGTGCTGATGTGTAAACATCCAATGCCCAACGACACTGCCAACGCAGCGCACATCAATGTCTAAACACTGCCACTCACTGATATGTCGTTCAACATCATTTTTCCCTAAATTCATAAAGAAAAAACATCTAAAATAATATCAGCGTCGACATACTTATAACCATGAAGAATGAATATGATAAAAGTTTGAAAAAGAAATCAATGTTTAAGAAAGAAAATGAACGATTCATAAATCTTCTAAAAATGGATCAGTATACAAAGCACCATCTCACGCTCCAATAAACAACTAAACGAAGGGAACTACAAACAAACCTCAACAACAGATCTAATCTAATGAACAGGCTTGATATTTTGATGATTTCAACCTTTGAACATAATCTAGTACATAACTAAACCAGCAACAATGATAATAACAACGGCATACGTATAGCATCCAACAGAGACCATTCGATCTTCGCCCGGGAAGAACTCAGAAGCTTAACACGTCAGATATAATCTTTCACTATTCTCCCGAATAGAGCAATGACAAATGCCTACATAAGCTCGCATAAAATATAGGTACTACTGAAGAAAGTTAAAACTATGAAAATATTATATTCAAATTTATGAAAACTTGCATGAAACAACCGGGAAACGAAGCGAGAACCAGCAAACTTCGCCCTGAAACATAAATGCATTCTTCCTGAGAAAAACAAACCACAAGAATCCTGTAACACTGGAAAAGCAAGAGAATTCTCATTCTCAAATTAACATAACCCAAAGAACTCTAATACTACGGCTAATGTAAGAATTTGATCCAGCATAACCAAATAGCAGCAAAGAATAAGATCATCACCAAACAGACATAAAAAATAAAGTGATTGCTACCATACCAAGTAGTGTCGATCTGTGACTTATTCACAACATGTTAGGAATTCAACTGATCTTATGATTTTAGCAAGTCGACAAAGCAGAAATTAAAGCGAAGAACACGAGGAATTTTACGTGGTTTGGATTCGATCTGAATCCTACGTCCACAGGAGAACACGTCGCTTGTATTGATTGTTTCAGAGATTACACACTCACTCTCTTGATTTTCCTCTCTCGATTACAAGATCAAAACCTACCGAGTATTCTCTCTTTTTTTTCTCACTCGCGATACAACATCTCTCTCTCTCTCTCTCTCTCTCTCTCTCTCTCTCTGTGTGTGTGTGTGTCTCTCTCTCTCTCTCGATTATTGGTCTCTCTATCGAACAATGTATATAGAAAGCAGAAACTGCTTTCTTACCCACGTTTGCAACCACCATGTTGCCCTTATAGGACATCAGTTGGTGATTTATCTCTACAAATCTCCACCTTAAATCATCAAGTAGCTTATCATTCTTCATTCTGTCAGCACATTTGCCTTACCAGAATACCATCCGATCAGTACTTGAATCTGCTACTACCAGCTTGCTGCGTGGCCTGTGCACCTTCAACGTCTAGCCTTGCGCCCAGCTGCATGGCTTGTGTATGCGATGCAACGTTTGGATTGCTCAGCTTTTGGCTGACCTCCTGTCTCACATGCGCCTTCACAGTTCTCCACCTAAGCTGCATTCACAAATCGGATGCCTAGCAGCCGTCCCGTTCTGCCAAGTCAGCGATTTGGCATTCAACGCTGGCCATGTTGGCTGATCCTACTCGTGCCCACATCTTGCCACTGCTGCCTCGACTGAATTTCACATGCGACACGACCTTGCATGTCACGGTGCCTACCTCGAGCACCCGCCTTGGCGCACTACTTAAGCTGGTTTACGCATCGTTTGATCTACCCTGTCCGGGTATGTTGTTGGTCTACAATCCCATCTGGTCTCGCACACCCTTGTTGCAGGCCTAACGACCACGGCACATGGGTTTGCTCGCCTCGCCTGGATTGCTCGGCTCTCAACCGATCTCCTAGTTGGTTTCATTCGGAGCATGCTACTTACATGCCTTGATGCTATGACGATACAACATGCCTTCGCTGAATGACCTTGCACCCACGTTCGGCCTGCATGTTCTTCACTCAGCCCTTCACGTGCGCTGCCTAGCCCGCACGTCCTTGCTAGCCAGCCTGCTTGCCTTCGCTATCAGGCCTCGTCTCGTACATCGATGGTCTGCGTGCCCACCTTGAAGGTGTGCGGCCAAGCCTCGTCGCCCGACCATGGTTCGACTGCTTTCGGGTTCAGCCGATCAACCCTTCACGACGACTCTCGCTCGTCGGCCTCGACCGGTACTTCTCCGGCCGCCGTTGACTCCGTGTCAACTGTTAACTTCGGTCAACTTCATAGCAATCCTCGCCCGCTTGAACCGTCGACGTCCTCGCCGACGAATTCGGGGCTTCAGTTATGACATTCACTCGCCTTGTCTCTTGACTGCCTCGTGTTGACGCTCTTTCCCAACGCCGACTCGGCCTCCTTATCGAAAAACCTAACGTACTTGGGATACATGTTCTTCGCCATCGTCTGCTTCCTCCACAGTTCGACGCCTATGGATTTCTCAACTGCAAATCTTGTCGAACCCATCGTTTCCTCTTGCGTGACGATCCACGCTTACCACACCATTTGTTGGGAATTCGACTAATCTTATGATTTTAGCAAGTCGACAAAGCAGAAATTAAAGCGACGAACACGAGGAATTTTACGTGGTTCGGATTCGATCTGAATCCTATGTCCACGGGAGAACACGTCGCTTGTATTGATCGTTTCATAGATTACACACTCACTTTCTTGATCTTCCTCTCTCGATTACAAGATCAAAACCTACCGAGTATTCTCTCTGTTTTTTTTTTCTCTCGATACAAGCTCTCTATCTCTCTCAACTGCTCTAGACGACAATAGTGGTATATGAAGAACTTCCCACGTTGTGTATTCCAAAATAGAAACTGCCGATGACAAATTTAATTTTGACTCTACAATTCTCCACCTCAAAACTAAATTCTTCTTTGTCATTCACCAGCAATTCCACTTCGGACCACCATTTGGCTGCTCAGTCGCACAACCCATGACAATGTTCGTTCGTCAGGACTGGTCAGCGCCTAGCCGGCTCCACCTCGTTGCCATGTTTGTCCATTCGACAAACTCCACCATGGCTTCTCGACCCTCTAATTTAGCCGATCTGCCCAGATCCGCTCCTTGTCTTAGCCGGTCATGATCGTAAGTGAACGACTCCTCGCCTTGGCTGCCGCGTGCAACTTATGCAACCCACGCTGCCTAGTAAGCGTCTTCAATCGCGTAGCCTGGATTGCTCGGCGTTCGCCGATCTCCTGTACGGCATGCACCTTTCCTGGTGCGTTGTTGCATGACTTGCCCGCTGGCATCCATGCCCTCCAGGCTCGCCAGGATTGCTCCACTCTTGGCCGATCTCCTGACTGGTCTGCGTGCCCACCTTAATGGTGCTGGACCAACGGAGCAGCAACAACGAGAGTCGTCGCGGTCGTTCGCCTGATAAGAACCGACAGGTGCCTGAGAGTCTAGTCGCAGAGGGATCATGGCCAGGAGCCCGAACCAGTCAATTGTGAAAGCAAAGCCAAATAGTTGTGATGGTTGTGGAATCATTTATGAAGAACGTTTATTTAAACGTGGCAAATGATTAAAATTGGGACAACAGTTACAACAAAGGACGTGGCTTTACAGCAGTTACCGAAGGAAAGCATCTTCATATTCGATCAACAGCAACCAAGTCGACAAAGCAGAAATTAAAGCGAAGAATACGAGGAATTTTACGTGGTTCGGATTCGATCTGAATCCTACGTCCACGGGAGAACACGTTGCTTGTATTGATCGTTTCAGAGATTACACACTCACTCTCTTAATCTTCCTCTCTCGATTACAAGATCAAAACCTACCGAGTATTCTCTCTGTTTTTTTTTCTCTCGATACAAGCTCTCTATCTCTCTCAACTGCTCTAGACGACAATAGTGGTATATGAAGAACATCCCACGTTGTGTATTCCAAAATAGAAATCTCATAGCGGTAACGACCCCAAATTTATTTTCCCGGACGGTATGCGCTTGATTTGTACGTGCACCCCAACGTTGCCGATAAGGTTAACCGTTACATGGATTGTTCTTCCACGGAAATCTCAGAGGGTTTCGGCCTTCGTGTAGTTGAAAGCGCACCTCTTGTAATTGTCTACGCAACGGACGTTGTCGTTGGTCGCCGTAGTGGTGAAGTGCTGCCCAGCGTTGTTAAACTTGATGGAGAATTTGTTATGAACACGAAAATTTGGGCGATGCTAGATTTGGTTTGATGAGCAGTTTTGATTTTGAAACGATGGATCCGTATGGTATATTAGGATCATGGGTCGATCGTGGGTATTTTTCTTTAATATTTTTATTATTTAACTTGAAAATAAAGGAAAGAGGACACGTGGCAGCACCACATGAAACCACATTTCCTTAGTAATATAAGATAAAATTTAATAAAATATTACGAAATTTTCCACTAATTTTTAATTCACACTAATTTTTAACAATTTATGGGACCATTTCTCTTTTATGACTCAAAAATTGCCCAACGGTACTAGATTTGCGTATCAGAGACACCTGAATTTTAAATCAACCATGAAATTATGCTTTCTGGTAGTTCGTGGTATTAAAAAAACAAAATTAGAAGGTAGTGAAAAATCACTGTCGCTGAAAAAACAAATTATAATTAAAAACACTAATAATACGAAAGCTGCAATAATTTACGATACTTTGAAGCCCATTGAGTCCATTTATTAATGAATTCCGACTTGCCTCATTAATCAAAATTATTAGTATTTCTTGCACAACCTATGCGTGTGCAATAAAAATAACTAATTTTTTTATACTAAGGAGGGTTTAGTAGTGGGTAATTTTTTATGTGTACGTTTAATTAGTAGGTAGTGGCTAGTGGGTGTGAGTTTAATTTTTATTATTATTATTATTATTTATTAATGAGAAATTTTAAACACCAAATCAATTTGGATTTGAACGGTTGTATCCAACCCTGAGCTTTTATATAATACTAATACTATCTGCATACTCTATGCGTGTGCTTAAAATATAATTGTTTTAATTTTAGTTTTGAAATTTATAATTTATGTTTAGTGGATGAAATATAATTTATATATATATAAAAGGAAAATAATGATTAGGGGTATAAGTATTATAACAAAAAATTGAGGGGTTAAATGTGATAATTATTTAATTAATGAAACTAGAAATAAAGAGCTTAAATTGTAAATATTTTACAGACCAAATTAGCAGTTAATATCCACCACTCACCATTAATATAATATAGTATAGATACTAAAGATATGGAAAGGAAACTACAATTACTACTCCTCTAGCTCTAGCTAATATATGATTTTAGAACCAAAACTTTCTATAATTAAGGATGTAATTACAACACGTACCGCAAGTGAATCATCATCGCGATTTGTCCTAAAATATGACAATTCACTTCCGCCTTTTACACAAACCGTTAGAAAATAATAATTCTAAAATCACCAACACAATTTTAACGCATCACAAAAACCACATCACTCAAAACGACCATTCACACGTCCATTACTTTCACTCCTCCCACCGCCGCCACCGCCCACCACCGCCGCCATCTCCTCCTCCTCCGCCGCCGCCGCCGAGTTGGCCGCCGCCTCCTCCCTGAACTTCCTATATATATCACTCTTATAAAACCTCCTCGTCCTAACCACCAAAAGCATAGAAACCACCGCCCCAAAAACAGTGGCGCACGTAATAATAATAAACGCCAGCCTAAAGCAAACAGAGCCATGACACGTCAGCTCCTCGCCGTGGGCCCGAGCCCAGCCCAAAGCCCGAAGCTGCCTCTCGGCCTCTCTATCGTACAAATGGCCCGTAATCCTAACGTTCAACACGTAAAGCCCGATAGGGCTCGCCACCGCCCCGAAATTGTAAAGCGTCGAATAGTATTTCAGCCCAAAAAGCTCGGATATAATCGCGAAGAGCAAAGGCCACTGCGCGCCGAAGCAGAAGCCTATTATTACGGAAGCGAAGTAAAGCCCGTTTGGGACGTCGAAGGCGATCAGGACGTGGCCCACGCACGACAAAATTAGGGTTAGGGTTAGCATTATGGGCCTTGGGAAATTGTACTTCTTCAGCAAGTGTTCGGACAAAAAGCCCGCGACGACTCTTCCCAAGTAGTTCCATATGCTTACTAAGGAGACGAAAGTGCTTATGCTCGTTTTCGGGTAGTTTAAGGACTGCCCGATCTGCCCGAGGTTGTCTATGGCAGTTAGGGTTCCTCCCACCCCACAAATCGTCGCCGAAAATAATATCAACATATCTACGCTGAATAGCGCTTGGAGGATCGTATAGTCTTCACCTCTATCGGGGGGTCGAAAAATGCTCTTAGGGTTCCAGCAAGAGATTTCCCGGCCGCCGCCGCCCTCCTCCGGCGGAGCTCCGGCAGATTCCGGCAAAGGCGGCGGTGGCTTCTCCTTGACGACGTTTTCTAGGGTTTCTTGGGAAGGCGCGCTCGTTTCTAGGTCTTTTTTCTTGCTTCTTCTCATCGAGTAGAGCTCTTCTTTTACGACCAAAGCGAAGGGCAAAAAGAGGAGAAAAACGACGACGATTGCAGCGCTCACGCCGTACTCGCCTCGATTAAAGCCTTTCTGCTTCTCGACGACGATGATCATCAGTAAAAACCCAGCCAACCCCAGCGATATGTAGAGAAACCTGTAGAAAACCCTAAGTTCGTGGCGAATTTTAACGACCTTCAAAACCCTAATCGTCCTCAAAAACACCATCGAAATCGCCGCAGGCAACCACCCAATAAGCAGAATCAAAGACTTAGGATCGTCACCGTAAAACGCAGCGTAAATCTGCGTCAAAATCGCCCCGCTCAGCCCCACGAAACCCTTCAAAAGCCCTAAAACCGCCCCTCGACTCTGAGGAAAGTTCTTAACCACGGTTACGAGCGAACCAGTGTTTGCAAACGACTGTGAGTTAGCCCCTATGCATATGTACAAACACATATGCCAAACCCTAGGCCTCGAAATCTTCCTTGAAACTGCGAGCCATATCATTAAGTAGCCGAAGAAATTGAGCACCGCGCCTATGAAGAGAACAACCCAAGGTGGGGTTACCTCGTTTATTAGTCCCGAAAGTACCCCTACGTTCGAGCCTAGGTCCTTGAAGAAGCTTAGGAGGTTAAGGGTAGATTGGTCATAGCCTAGTGAGCTTTTGATTTGGCCCGAATAAAGCCCGAACATGTATGTGGCCCCCGCGGCTGCCATGATTAGGGTCGACGCGAAGACTAAGAACCATCGCCCGGTTAAGACTTGGGTGAAGATGGCTCGAGCCGTTGGTGGCCATGAGCCATCGGTGGCTACCATTTTTTTTTCTTACAAGTTGTTGGTTTGAGTTCTTGGGAAGAGAGTGTTTTAACGAGGCATTATGGGACTGTTATTACAAGGGATAAAGATATTGTGTGTATATATATATATATATATATATATATATATATATTATATATATATAGAAAGATAGATAGATAGATTAATGACATGTGCTTGAGATATATGATTTACGTGGGAACTTACGAGGGGAGATGAGACTTGGGGGAGTTGACTTGATGAGCTAAAAAGCTTGGTTCTTGGAAATTTGGGGTGAAAGGGACGGTTTTTTTTTTTGTGTGTAATAAATGGTGGGTAATATTGATATTATGAAACGGAATAATTGGGGAAGAACTTTTGAAGTAGGTTTCGGGTGGAGACTACGAAGTCAATTTTATGTATCTTGCGGAATATATTTTAAGTTTCGAGGAGGGGTATATTTTAAATTTTTTTTTTGTTGATGAAGAGTGTGTCCGTTGATTACTATATGTTGGTGTTTGATTGATTGTCATGTTTGTTTGCATTCCGTTTTTTATTAAATCGATGACAGCAATGGGATGTTGACCATTAATCTAATGCCATGAGAATGAATAATTGATCATTAAATCGGTTCACTTGTATGATTATCTTAAGAAATGTAAAATATTTTAATTATAAACATTTCATCTCCATATTAATCAAGTTTATTTAATATCAAGATTTTTTAATCAATTTATTTTATTTCTGTCTCAAATGTTGCGTAATATATTCGTGCAACCATCGTATTGATTTGTTTTAATGATATTCGAGAAGAAAGCGACTCCCTAACAATTGTATTTGGGTATCATCTCGTTTTAGTTGATATTCAAAGAGATGACAGAATTGCGTAGGGGATTATTCAATTGACCAGAAGTATCATAATTAGTAAATACATAACAAGCAAATAAATCGACGATGAACATATTTTAATTCGTAGGTTATATCTTGCATGTTAGCTTTTAAATAACAATTCTAATTATCTATTTTCTTTTATTAAGCCTCACGACTTGGGATAAACAGTGGTGTGTCAATTTAAAACTACGTAATTGTAACAATAATGTTAATAGAAAGAAAATCAAAACTACGTGACATTTTTATATTCTAAATTTTGCCCATCTATTTTAATTAATAATTATTTTACAAATAATATAAATATATATTATATAGCACACACATTTGAGTGCGCAAAAATACTAGTATGTAATTAGGTTTGCCAATGTGTCGAGAATTCACCGCATGCAGTGTTTCCTATTAACTGTTGCATATAAATATATAAAAATAAAGGGTGCTACTGTTTACACCCCTTTGTGAACAAAACATTGGAAATGTAAATAACTTTTTGTTTTCTGCATAGATTCAACATTAATAATGGTAAATTTACTAAATCAATTCGTTAATACAAACCAACGCTTATCCAATTTGTAATAAAACTTAATTAATTTATTTTTATTTGAAGTTAAATTTACATTCTAAAACGTAAAAATTAATAGTATTTTATCACTATTATTATTCAATTATTTTAAAAAACATTCTTCTCATATTATATATTTTACATACACAAATAGATTTAAATAACAATAAATAAAATCCAAGATCAATATCATTTCGAACATTGACTTATAGTTTTATTTAATAAATGTGTTGAAAATAATTTAAATAATAGTTATAAAAGAATAATCTAACTAAGTAGAATGAATAATTTAATAAACAATTACTACAATACAACGTCAAAACTATCTACAAATAATTAATAAATATGTAACAGAAAAAATAATTTGTTGAGATATAATTAATAAAAATTAGATGAGTGAAATGATTTGTAATTAAAAATTAATTTGTAACGATACATTACAATAATAAAAAGTAAAGGATTAAGTGGGTTGATTAGTTGTGTTCACATACGTTCAAACTAGCAAAGTCCACAAATTTTCAGTTATTTGATCAAATACATAATAATTAAAGCTGCAATTAATTGTGTGATAATTAATAGGGGTCTAAATAGAATCTTAGTGGGTGTATAGAATTATCGAAAAATAAAATATGATACACGCCCTTCAAGTTGAATGAGCGAGCTTGGTTATTCAACATGGTATCACTGTCATAATGTTGCATGAGGTAATATAGGGGTGAAAGATGAGCCGAGCCGGCTCGTGAGCTCGACGAGCCGGCTCGATAAAAGCTCGGCTCAAGCTCGACAAAAATGAGCTCGAGTTCATTTATGTTGAGCTCGAGCTCGAGCTCATTTAAGTCGAGCTCGAGCTTGAGCCCAAACATTTAAGAACAGGCTCGCGAGCTTTTTCTTTTTTTTTTTTTTAATTTTTTATATTTTTATATTTTAATAATAATTTATATTATTCTTTATTTTTTTAAAAAATTCGATTATTTTAAAATTTTATATTAACTTATATTATTTTTACTAATTTTTTACTAAAAATCTCGATTTTTTAAAAAAAAAGATATATTTTTTAGTATTTTTATATTAATTTTTATTATTTTTATAAATTTAATAATTTTTTTTTATTAATGAGCTCGAGCTCGATGAGCTTCGTGAGCTCGAGCTCGAGTTCGAGCTCATCAGGCAACAAATGAGCTCGAGCCGTGAGCTGAAAAGCTCGACGAGCTCGAGCTCAGCTGTAAGGGCTCGAGCTCGAGCTCGAGCCCAGAAAATGAGCCGAGCTCGGCTCGAGCTCGGCTCATTTACAGCCCGAAGGTAATATGTATGAATCCCCCGACTTTTTATATAAAAAAAAGGTTTCGTAGATTAAATAAGAAAGAAATCAACATAAACATGTTTTTTTTTTCCAAAACATAAACATGTTGATAAAACGAAAAATGATTCACTCTATTCAGACTTTAGATGAACCGATCATTCAACGAGTCTATGTGTTACAATTTTAAATGGAAGCATGATTAGCTTGGAAGACTTTCGTGCTAACTGATTGATGATACTTTTGGTTCCTTCTACCATTTTTTTTTTTTGGTGAATATTAAGTTGTGATTATCATGAAGACGATGAACTAATAACCAACGGTCATAATCCACCTAACCCAAAAATTTGAATAGTAAGAAGCGTGGTAGATGATCAGAACTATACACATACAATTCACGAAGAATTTTCAAGAGTTTAATACTGTTTGTGTGTGTGAATTGTTCACTAATATTAACTTGATCTGTAATAAAATCGACACGCAATAGAAAATTGATGTTGATATTTTTTTCCAACAGTCATGTTCGATCCATAAACTACAAATGTATCGGTAACAATGCCTAAATTTGCATAAATAAATACGTTCAGCCAACTAAATTACCAATCAACGTACGTACACGCCAACACTTTATATGCACAAGACGCAAGTACATACATATATATAAACTTAACATACATAAGTATATCAGTGGAAATTTCTGATACATGAAAAAGAGGTATTCAAATTTTAGTTTAAATATAGGTTCGTTGCGTACACGAGTTAGACGTGGAGCGTGTCCAAATTCAATACAGTAATATCCAATATATTCTAGTCAATGACCAAGCTTTACGGGCGCCGTGCTACATAATGAAATTTCAAAATTAGATGCTTTTAGAAACTTAAATATTATTGACCTCATTGAAATGGTAAGTAGTCAAAGATGAAGACTGTGTACACGTCACGAGGATCATATCTCCTTCAAGAATCACGACTTTTAGGACCAAAATCAATTTCCACGCAAAAAATATTTATCAGGAAACCATATAAAACGACAACGGTGTTCATCCAAAAATTGCTAAAACCAAAATAAAGTAGATAAATTTTAAGGTTTTTTCCTTCCACCACTTCTCATCAAACATGAGTAGGCATATAGTAAAAGGCTCAAGCAGATTTGCACACCAAAGATCAAAGATTCATCACAGAAACAAAAACATACAGCAACAAATAAACTCCCAAATTCATCAAGGTTTAAAATAAAACTAATACCCAGATTATGAATGATAATTGCTTACTTTTCAATAACGGTCCAAGGCCGAGGGCGGTGGGGCACCCCTTCGTGGAGGCGGACGGTCGTACGGGCCGGGCCTTTCCCTGTTGTAGCTTCTTCCTTCATAGCGCGTAGGCCTCGCTCCATAGCGGTCACCAACTCCACCTCGGGCACCTTCGCTTCTATCGTATGTGACCCTATCGTTCACAGGGTAACGGTCGGGCGGTGGGCCGTACCTATCCACAGGGAATCGGTCGGGAGGTGGAGGATGATACCTGTCGTGCATAATTCTCAACTCAATTTCAAAATAGATAAATATACGTCAAACGAAGAATACACGATTTTCGTTCCTTCTCAGTGAGACACGAGCATCAGAAGCAGAAAACCCTGAAATGTTTTATTAGAATAGTTGAGTCTAGACTAGACGTATAATTCACATGTTTGAAATCATGCCATGGTGTATTTAGGGCAGATTGACTATCTAGCACCATTGATTTTTCGATGATAACCTCAAGTTCAACATGCAATATGCAGCATTGACTTTCGTTTGCACGCAATCTATGCCATGACACATTGTAAATCGACATATTGTGCTGTGGTCCAGTAAGTGATGGAATTATCTGCCAAAAACATATATGATTTGGAAAAATATAAATAAATAGATATACCTGTCCCCGACGAAACGATCTTGGGATCCATATCGATCGTCTCTACTATCAAATCGATCCTTGTCACCGTATCTTCCTCTAGCACCATCGTACCTATCATCCGCGAAGCGTTCGCGCTCAAAGCGATCGCCGCGGGCACCCACTCCACCGCCATACTTAGCGCGGGGAGGAGGCGACAAAGGACGGGAGTATCGAGCGGGCCCGCCAGCCAATGGGCACTCTCTGGCCCAGTGGCCCGGGCGGCCACATTTGAAGCAATCGTCTGACCCAGCCGAAGCAGATTTTCCACCTCTTCCAAAGCTGCTTCGGCCTGCAGCTGAAGAGTTGCCTCCGTGGCCTCGCCTTGGAGATTCTTCGCCCATCTTGGGCACAGCCTTGTTGACAGAGATGACACGATCACCGAATTCTCTACCATTCATTTCTCGGATGGCCTCTTCCATGTCTCGGCCGTCTGCAAAGGTCAAGAAACCAAACCCACGAGGGCGACCTGTTTCTCTTTCAGTCATGACCTGTAATCAGTCGGGACTAACGAGTGAGGACCTTCGAAAAAGATGGGACCAGCAAAACAAGAGATGCTTCCTTGTTGATGATAGAGAAATTTTATAATTTCTACAAGCAGCGTAATAGATGATAGAGTTTAATATGACAAACCTGAGCTGAGCCAGAATCAATAATATGACAAATAGAATGCTATACAAGGGCCAGTAATGTAATCGGATTAGCTGAACGTGGAACCACAGACCATGCTTGCATCAGATAAGTGCTATGCTAAATGCAGCAACTAAACTGACCAGGGATCAAATTCAACAGCAAAGATCATTGACAGAACTGTTCAAGCCTTAACTTCCACAGAAACAAATAGCAGAGCAGCACAGTAGGCCACAAAAAAGGAAACTATCTCAGGACATCTTATGATTGCCCTCCTGATCTGTTTCAAAGCCTAATTTACTTGGTTAACTCAGCTTCAGACAACACAACTGAGTTCTCAGCAACAGCAATGACATACAACAACAGAGGCAACGATATCAACTGGCTGATCAACATAATCAAAGACACCATTAGGAATAACATTCCTTTGAATTTCAGCCCAGCATCAATAAGCTTCGTCCTCGTAAATTGTTTGTTTCTTACTTGCTATAAAAATCAAATATTGTTTTGAGTTTCAAAGGCCACGGCGAGGAAGGACAAGGAGATTCCGGAAAAATCTAGAGAAACAACTAACTTAATAGCATAACATAGAATTTCGCATACACAATTCATTGACAAAGCAATCACCAGCCTCTCATGTTTCAGATAGGTAATAATACTGCCGCGGACAGAATGCATCAGTACAGTGAAACTTTAGGTGCTCAACAGAAAACGGATACGGTGGAAGAACATCTGAGGTATCTACTCCATCTAGTAGCTCACAAACAATATTATGAAACACCTGTTCTATGTCCACAGCATACTTCACAGCTCTTCTTCAACTTAAGTCCATGTTTAGCTTCCTACATCTTAACAACCTAAAGAAGTTCAGCAGCATCTTCTCTGAAAACTATCGACCCAGATCAGCAAAACGACACTTCAAACTCCTCATTAAAACCAGCGAAGGGGATTCACATGACCGGTTCTATAGTATGTAAGGTTTACACGAGTGACTGTCTCCGCCTGTTCTTCTTGTTCCAAACAACCAGTGTTCAGTCAGAAGGTACTTCTTTTGGTAATACTTTGAACTGTAATTTCTAAGTTTCAGTAACAACCTCCCCAAATGTTTATCAACTCAGATCAGCAAAACCATTTCAAAAATCCACTCAATTAAGACCAACAGAAAAGCATTATTTGGACCAAATAGATGCCATCAATGTCACAAACACACTAAAATCCTCTGATGTGGCAGTTCAATCACTGAAAGAAGAGTAGATACCCAACTAGAAAAAATTAGAGCCAAGAAAACACCAACTATAGAAAGGCAGGAAAAGATATATTACTATCAGGGATAGCGAAAAGATACTAAAGAAAAATCAAAAGCGAACTTCACCAATAAAAAAGGTTGCAGCCATAACACACGTGTTCTAACAAGATAGCACTTAATAAACAATTTGAATTATGTTGAGACTTGGAAAAGAAAAATAGGAATAGGAAATCAGGAATAGTGAATCTCAAAACTCAAAGTAGTCATCTGGACATATGAATCATTTCCCTTGCAAATATGATCGCATAAAACCAAACAACACTGGTGATAAAATAAAAACCTAACATACCATAATCTCTGTTCAGACAAACTAAAACAATCAACAGCATAACGATTCAAGTAAACAATGGGATCCGCAAAAACACATTCACATCAATCAATGCGAGCGCCGAGCGGAGACCTTAACACGTTTTTAAATCCAAGATAAATCTCAAAATAATTAGACCTGGCAATCGATAATCTTTCCGTAACGGCTAAAAGCACTTTCGAGCTGACGCTCAGTCACATCCCACGACAATCCACCGACGAACACACGGTTATCCTGATCCTTATCAGCCATTCCTTACCTGTCACAAACAATAAAATAAATACGTGCATCAGAAGAGAGCTAAGCTCCAATTTGGCGAATGATTACACACACGAGACTGGTCCCTATACGATTTACGAAGACGAAAATAGCTCGAGCCAAAGAATCGGTTATCTCACCTGTTGAGTTGGTTTCGCAGTGGGGCGCTCCGCTAGCTAGGGTTTGCTTTCGAGGCTGTGTGAATTAGCAAATATGGGTTAATTTGTGGGGTCGAATTCCAGTTTATACTTTCCTGTGAATTTTGTTAATTATGTTTTAAAAAGAAACGTTATTAAATATATTAATATTCATTTTGCTCTTAATACGACGATCGTTGCGTTCAGTCAGGGTCAAGCATACATGTTCAAACGGTTTGAATAACAGTAACCAAACTGGCGGTCAACTGTTCGGTTAACCTTGGTCAACGGTTACCGTTCAAACCGTAATCAGACCGTTATTTAATACAGTTCGATCACGGTTATCGAAATTTCTAACTCTAAACCGCCGGTTGTAACCGACGGTTAACCGGCGTTTCTAACATCCGGATATAACCGGCGGTTTTTTAATAAATAAAATTATAAAATATTGATTCATTTGGTGTTGGGCTTAAATCTTGTGTTGGGCTTGAGTTTTTTTTAGTTATTTTTTTATTTGTGTATTATATTACTTTTTTTCCAGTTAATTGATGATGTTTGATTTCACTCAACAAAATGTATATATATTACTAAAACGTCGTCTTTTTTACCGTTGATTCTATGCTTTTTTTTTGTTTATGTTTCAAGACACGGAAGAGGAGGAGATGGCTATGATGAGTGCTCGTCGAACACTATCGAAAGCTAAAATTGAGCGGTCATATTTTTTATGGTGTAATTATGTTTTTTCTAAGATAGAATGGAATTTTCTATATTATTAAATAAAATTAATTTGTTTTTTGTTTATTTAAGTCATTTTTTTGTAAAAACAAATCCAAAAAGAAAAGAAATTTGCAACCGTAAACCGGTGGTTCAAACCGTAACCGCGGTTACCGCGGTTCGGTTACGGTTAGAGATTTTCACTAACCGTAAACCGGCGGTTATAACCGTGAACCGTTTGAACACGTCTAGGGCCAAGGACACAACCATTAACCAAATATGGGTCCGAAACAGATCGGGTCGGGTCAGTTGTGTTGTGTGGATCCGGCGATGCCCATTGATTACATAGACCAGTCACCCTTTTCGTTCTTTATGTGTAACTATTTCAATATAAAATAAATATTCTCTCGATTCCATGCCGTTTAAGATTTTTCAAATATATTAAGAAATTGATTAAAATGCTTCTTATATCCGTTATTAACTTGTGTTGTTATTTAAAATGAGGGGCAAATCTAGAAATCAATGTATATATTTAAAAAAAAAAAACTAAAACGACATCCTTTTAAGAACAAAAGAAATATGTAGAACGACATTAATAAGGGACAGAGGGAGTATATCTTTCTATTAATCGGAAACAAGGAATAAAATAAACAAATTATGAGAAGTACATAAATAGAAACCGTTTTTTTATATTGTAAAAAACTTCTTTTTGTAGAAACGAACGTCTAAACAATAGTCAAATATTTCAAAAAGTAAAGGAATAAATATGTGCGATAATCCTATTATTATTCAGGCATTTTTTTTCCCAAACACTATTTCACTTGTGGTCTCGGACTCTCGTACCATCATAATTTAAATAGTTCAAAACCGTTTTATAAATCCATTTACATTGACTTTTTTTCCCCTTGAATGTCACTTGCGAATAACCACAAAAAATATTCCCAATGTACTTTAAAGATCATCGCCGTAAATTAAATATATCCAGCTACATATGCCGCACTTTTTAATGCAACATATTGAAGTTAGAAAATGCTATTAATATATGGGCTCTCGAAAGGTACTCATCATTTATTTCCTCCACTCCTTTCCACTATAACATCAAATCCCTAATTGTCGGAGGCATTACTTTATATATATCAACATATATAAATGCATTAAAAACAATGTAATTTTTATACCATAAATTTTCTTTCACCAGCTCCAAAGGGTCGCCTCATAATCAAGTGAAAGAATCTGATAATGCAAAATATGCAACAGTCTACAACTCTACGTTTAGTTTTTCCACAATTTCCAAAGAAAAAAACACACGCACAAATACGTGTGTGCATATTCCCCTACCATACCCCTATCATTGTGTGTGAATCTTATGTTCCCAAGACAACCCTTCTATAGGGGCATTTAAGTCTTTTCCCCAACGCCTCAGGCCTACTACTATCTTCCTCAGCCGCTATCTTCCATGTTTTCAGAGATGTCTTAGCACCAAAAACCATACGCATGCAAAGCTTATTATGTGTGTGTGTGTATTTTCACATAATGTATTAACTATTGGTGTCTACGCTTTGTACTGATTCTGCTTCACACATTGCAGCGTTTTTGTGTGTGAAATTTTCTTGTTTGACTCTTTGTTTTTGGCTTCGCACGGATATTCATGCGATTAGCTCATATGATTGGCTGATGGTTTATTAGGGCCCAAAAAAAAAAAAAAACCAATCTTTTCCATTCTGTTTCGTCCCCTATATATAGGGAGGATCAAAGAATGGGAGAAATAACTGTATTATATTCTAACATCATATCAAAGAATGGAGAGTATTAGTGGTGGTGGTAATAATACTAACGGTAATAGTAATAACAATGGATCATCTTCTTCTTCAGGTTCTAGATGGAACCCTACTAAGGAGCAGATAAACATGCTTGAGGGATTTTACAGACAAGGTTTGAGAACTCCAAGTGCTGAGCAGATTCAACAGATGACTGCTAGGCTTAGGGCTTATGGGCACATTGAAGGTAAGAATGTGTTCTATTGGTTTCAGAACCATAAAGCTAGGCAAAGGCAGAAGCAGAAGCAAGAGAGTTTATCTTACTTGAACCGATTCTTGAATAATCCTATTGGCCCAGCTTTTGCTTCTTCTTACCACCCTAATGCTGCTGGTAATAATAATAAATGGGTTTTATTTCCCCTACCAAAGGGTTTTCTCAGTATTGTTTTAATTTGATATGTCCCCATGTCATAAAAATATGATCTTGATCATGTAAAAACCTAATCTTTCTTGTCTTGTCTATTTCTCTGATGTGACGCAGTATGCGCGCCGTACTATGTACCTCAATCGAAGAATGGTTTATCGTTCTATCCAAAGGTACAACTGCCTACTGCGGCGGCTCCGGCGCCGGCGGACTTTAACGGCAGAATATCATCGGCGGCACAAGGTGAAGGGTACAACAAGGTGATGCATCGCCGCCCCATTACACTGATCGACGATGATCATCTTCAATATGATTCCTCAGTGCAGAAGCAAACTCATACTCATCATCATTGTCATCAAGAAACGCTCGACTTGTTCCCAATTCATCCCACTGGTCTATTACAGTGCAAGAACAAGAATTCTAACACTCAGTTCCAAGCAGATTATTATTACGAGGAGGAGAACTGTGATGAGGGCTCAGCTGAACTTGGTGAAGAATGCCCATTTTTCGATTTCTTTTGCAGGAAATAAAAAAGGGGTTATCAAGTTTAAAGATGGGAGTAGTGTTTGGTTCTTATCAGATTGTCACTGAATCCAAGGTTGTGTTTTTTTTTTTCTGCAGGGATTGTAATGTTGACTGTAAGATTTTGAGGGTTCCCAAAAAAGTCTTTGCTGTATTTGGAGAGGGTTTGTTTTGGATTAGTAACAAGTGTTTTCTTTTCTGACACATTAGGGTTTTGGTTATTTTCCTTTCTGTGAGAAGGACAAGTTTGATGGTTTTCTTGTAAGATGATGACCAACTCTCAACGAAGAATGCTTTTTTTTCCCCTCAATCGCAAGTATTTGAAAGGAAGCTCTTCATATATCCAAGAAAATGGTACTCCTAGATTTCATTTGATAGGAGTTATACTTTCTGCCCCGCCTTACCATGCTCTTCCTGGGAATCTGTTACATTAAATGTACTAAAATACTCTATTAAAATCGAAATGCATCTATTTTTTCTTTCTTATAATAATGTATGAATCTCCGTCTCTTATCTATTCATCATAGTAAAAAATTAGTTCATACAATGAAAAGAAAATATGAATAAAAAAAAGGAGAGGGCCCCTTAAGGTTGGGATTGGGAAGGAATATGAAGAAATTTCTCCCCATTTGCTTGCAGCGGATTGAAATTGAATTGACCATCTGCCAAACCTAGTATGATTAATATTAATGTGATTTTAATCATATTCTTAACGAAATTGAGCGTCATTATGATTTTTTCCTAACTATTACTATTGATTAAATTTAATTATGTTAGGATATGCGGAAATCCCCGATAATTATTTGTTGAATGGTCAAAAAAGTACTGCCAAAGGTCACTTTACAAATCTCCACCTTGACCTTTGGTTCCATAAATTACTCCACCTTAATTAGTAACATCTTTAGTCACTATCTCTGTCTCCCTCCGTCCATAGCCCCGACGGGCTAATTCACCAACTTTGAAACACCAATCAAGTCCAAGCAATGCTTGAACTTGGAAACTGGAAGAGCAATCCACTTCACTGCTTGCCAGTGTTCTTTCCCTGGATTAGCCATATACCTGCTAACAACACTAACAGCCTGTGAAATATCAGGACGTGTACATACCATTGCATACATAATACTGCCGACTGCATCGAGTAGGGAACTCGTGCCATGTACGCTTCTTCCTCATCTGATGATGGTGACTGGGCAGCGCTTAGCCTAAAATGGCTAGAAAGAGGAGAACTGACTGGTTTGGCATCGTTCATGCCAAATCTCTCCAAAATCTTTCTGAGGTAACTTTCCTAGGTCAGGTGTAACTTACCAGCTCCTCTATCACGTCTAATCTCCATACCAAGAATCTTCTTAGCTGCTTCCAAATCCTTCATCTCAAATTCACCATTCAATAAGGCCTTCAACTGGTGAATATCTGCAAGATTCTTAGCCGCAATGAGCATATCATCAACATATAACAATAGATAAATGAACGAACTGTCATTTAACTTCCGAAAGTAAACACAACTATCATACTTGCTCCTGGAGAAATCATGACCCAACATAAAAGAATCGTAACGTTTATACCACTGTCTTGGAGATTGTTTTAATCCGTATAAGGATTTCTTCAGTAAACAAACTTTGTCTTCCTTTCCTTCAACTATGAAGCCTTCAGGTTGCTTCATATAAATCTGTTCATCTAAATCGCCATGTAAGAACGCCGTCTTGACGTCTAGCTGTTCTAACTCCAGATCATACATGGCAACGAATGCAAGTAATACACGAATAGAGCTATGTCTAACGACAGGTGAGAATGCGTCATTAAAATCTACACCTTGTACCTGACTATAGCCTTTCGCGACTAATCGTGCCTTATACATTGCATCGTCAGAACCAGATAAACCTTCTTTCTTTTTTAAGACCCACTTACATCCGACTATTTTCTTTTTCTTCGACGGCGGTACAAGAATCCAAGTACCATTCTTGTGCAGAGACTCCATTTCTCCATTCATCGCTACCATCCACTATCAGAATTATCATCGCTTATTGCCTCCGAATAGGTAGAAGGTCCGCCACCTCCACCTGTTTCTTACGCCACTGATAAATCATACGAAACTAAATTCACGTGCCGCTGTGGTAGTCGAATCTCTCGTCTCTCCCTATCCTGGCTATAGAATATTCCTGCTCGGTGCTTTCATCTTCAACAGGATCTGAATCAGGTTCTGGCTCATCCTGATCTGTTGAACTCGTTGCAGGGTCATCTGAAGGATCTTTGTTGATCTCGAGCTCCACCTCGCTGTGTACACTATCCTTCTTTTCTTGATTAGAAGAATTAATAGACTTTTTTGAAGGATGTAACATAGAAGACTCGTCAAATGTAACATCTCTGCTAATTATAAATTCGGGTGACTTGGGATCAGGATTATATAGTCTATATCCTTTCACCCCTGAAGCGTAACCGAAAAAAAATACACTTTTTAGCTCTAGGCTCTAACTTTCCCTCGCTTACGTGCATATAAACTGGGCACCCAAATATTCTTAAGTTGGAGTAATCATCAGGAGTACCTGACCAAACTTCCTCAGGAGTCTTGAAATTGATCGGTGAACACGGTGAGCGGTTGACAACGTAACATGCTGCGGCGACAGCTTCAGCCCAAAAATCATTTGTCAACCCAGCGTTGGAGATCATACATCGAGCTCTCTCTAAAAGCGTCCGGTTCATGCGCTCAGCAACACCATTTTTTTGAGGCGTCATTCGGACAGTGTGATGTCGAGCAATACCTTCATTTTTGCAGAACTCATTGAACTCGCTTCCGCAAAATTCTAAGCCATTATCTGTCCGCAACCGCTTGATCTGTTTTCCTGTCTGCTTTTCAATCAAAGCTTTCCATTGTTTAAATATTAGAAAAACATCACTTTTCTGATTAAGAAAATAGACCCAGACTTCCCTTGAAAAATCATCAATGAAAGTCAACATGTATCTTGCACCACCTTTGGACGGAACACGAGAACGACCCCATACATCACAATGAATATAGTCCAAAGTACCTTTCGTCCTGTGGACTGCTGGCGAATTGAAGCTGACTCGTTTCTGCTTCCCAAAAATACAGTGCTCGCAAAAGTCCATCTTACCAGTACTTTGACCACAAAGTAGGCCCTGCTTGCTTAAAATCATCAAGCCTTTTTCTCCCATGTGTCCAAGTCGCATATGCCATAATCTCGTGGTATCAGCCTCCGGGGTATTGAAACTGCAGCGGAACCTGTAACTGTAGTTCCCTGCAAAATATATAAATTTCCAGACCTGCAAGCTTTCATCACGACAAGGGCACCTCTGGCAATTTTCAAAACTCCACCTTCACCTGAGAACCTGCACCCTTGAGATTCAAGTGTACCTAAAGAGATAAGATTTCTCTTCATATCTGGAACATGTCTGACTTCTGTGAGCATTCGGATGATTCCGTCGGACATCTTGATCTGAACTGTGCCTTACCAACAACTTTACACGAAGCATAATTTCCCATTAAAACATATCCACCATCGAATTTTTCATATGTGGAAAACAATCTTGACTCCTACTTATGTGGTAAGAACAACCCGAATCTAAGATCCACTCATTATCAGACCTAACAATATTTGCAGTTGTTACAAAAAAAGTTCCATCGCTCTCATCAGCAGCTAAACTAGCTTCGGCGGGTTTATTATATTGCTGATTATTTTTCTCCTTATTTTTTTATTTATAAAATCAGCTTTGATGTGACCCTTTTTCTTGCAAAAATTACAGACTTTATTTCTGTACCTGGATTTCGACCTTTCTGTAGATATGATACTTTCAGCGTCTCTACGTTCTGGTCTTCCCCGTGCAAACAGATCTTCTGCCTGGCTACCACTTGTTTCTCCCGTAATAGGTTCTCCCGTAATATCCCTGTCTATCTGTTCTTTCGATTGTAACGCAGATTTGACACTAGAATATGATATTGTTTCTTTCCCGTATATAATAGTGAAGTGTAAAATATGCCTAAGAGGGGGGTGAATTAGGCTATAAAAAATTTTGGCTTGTTCTTCTTTGAAAAATACTTTTCTTTAAGAAGATATTTGCAGAGTATGTTATTTCCCCGAAATCAGTACGAGTATCAAAGTTATCTCCCTAACCCTGTTTCAAAATATCACGTTAGTTTCAGAAATGGTTTATATGATATCACCTAGATATTATTGTGCGTTCCGGGTTTGTCTCACAGAAAATTAAATAGCAGAAAGTAGAGTGAGACGAGATTTTTATACAGGTTATATCCCCAACTGGGGTTTAATCCTGTCCTTGGGGTGTGATCTCCCCAAGAGTTCCAATCAATCACTAAGTGTTACCGGTTACACTATGATTGACCCTTACACAACCGAAGCACAATGGACACTAGACCTCGTTCTAGGCTGACGCACGCCAAGTTTCGATCCACGTCGTTTACCCAGGAAACCTATCCCCCGACTGGATACAGCTTGCTATCGAAGGGCCACCGAATCCACAAAATTCGTCCCTCCACGTGCGTAAGACTCCACTCGTGCTCCTTTGTGCGCTCAACGTGCCCGCAGACACAACACGTCCGAAGACAAGGTTTTTAGGGTTTGGAGTTTCTAAGGATCGCTCAAAGAGTACAGATTCGCAAATGAAAGCTCAATCACAAACTACGAATGAATCACAAATTTCGCTCAAGAACTCTAAGGGATTCGTTTGCTTGTGTGTTCGTTGTGTGTGCTCTTCAATCGTGAAGTGTTTCCTTCTATATACACCCAATAATCGCTTCTACACTTCACAAGTAAAGTTAAGCACAGAATATGCAAGATAAGGCTCAATAATCACGTGCATTAACTCAACCAATCATGCCAAGAATAAACCAATTAAGCTCAACGGTCATGCATGATCACTTACCATAAATACCACAGATTAACGTTCATTCCACAGTAATCTCATCCATTTGTCAGCACATTCCATATATATTCCACTCAGCATATTTTCAACGGTAAGCTCAATCAACTGATTTCTTTCCCAAAATATGATAGCCAATTCGCACAGAGAAAGATTTGATCTACTGAGTATAATGCAAAACATAACTTTCCATGTATGGTGATCTCATCCGATTTCAGCACATTCCATAAATAGACTCAATCAGCATCATACCACATATAAGCCCAATCAATTAATCACTTTCCATAATATAAATCCTAAGTCGCACAAGGAAAGCAAGATCATGATTCACTGATTTAAGAGTCACATAATATCGCACTCAACGGATATATCATTGATATTCTTTCCTAAAATAGATCAATCACGTTTCAGCTCAATCAGAATATCTTTTCCATATATACAGCATAGTCATTCGTATCCGGGTGATCACATCGATATTATTTCCTAAAATAACTCAATCTCGCAGACAGTTTGCATTTCACTTAACATGATATATTTTCCATATATAGCACGCAACGAGATTCCATTCATACGAAAACGTTCATAACCAGGTGATCACATAAATATTCCAGTTAAGCATAAGATCACACAAATTCGATTTTCTTATTAGTTCAATCACATTCAAGCGCTTAATCGAACATTTTCACATACTTAAACATCACATAACATGCATATCGAGTTTTCTAATTTGTACCCCCAATTTACATAATTACTTGGAATAATCAAAACTCTCATAATCATTTGGACCAAAAAGGTCTACAATCTCCCCCTTTTTGATGATGACAAGTAATTAATGCCTATCTTAAGCATATGAGTACACTCGATATGAAACCATTTAAGCACGTAGCATGTTTAAGTATCACAGCATGCGACATATGATCAGAGCAAAGAATTTTATCAATTTTTATAGCATGCTCCCCCTGTCTAATTGCTAATATTCCTATGTAAAGCACAGAAGCAAAGATTTAGCAATTACCAGGTTATATCATATGGAACATCTCAAGTTACCATGGAATCTCTCAAGTTATCACATCACATCAGTTTGCTCCCCCTGCCTATGTGCGGAATTCCTTAATCCTTAACAAAACAAATCATCAACTAAAGCACAGAGGATTAAGACACAAGCATATAAAAGCAAGCAAGCCGATTATATTATATCATTCCAAAATAACAAAATAAGGCATTAATTGCCTAGACTTCCCCCTTCAGCATAAAAAAGGAGGGACCAACACCACCAACTTACCTAAACCTGTAAACAACCTCGACCCTCAAACCCAAGAACCAGCGGAAATAGCAAACTAGAACTAATTCTATCAGAGCTAGGGAATTGCTAAGGAACAAGATCTAAAGGCTGGAATCGCTATCGGATGAGGCAGATGAGGATTCAGCGATATTAAGAGCCGCGGAGATCTCCTTCAGATACTTGTTAACCTTTTTGAAGTTCCGTGAGATCTTTTTGAACTTTTTGCGGTTCTCATCCTTAAGCCCCTTGAAGCTTCTTTTCAGATCAGCTATCGTTCCCTGCTCGTCATCGCTGTCATCATCCTTCTTTTTCTTAGTCGGACTTTTTGAAGGGGACTTCAGATCCTTTGTCTTGAACCATCCTTTCCGCTCATCAAAGCGTATACCAACACGCTTGAGTGTGACCATATCTACTGCATGCTTTGCGCTATCTTCCCAGGCCTTCGGCAAAGTGATTCCCTCGAATTCAAGCATGTGCGTAAGCAGCATTCCATATGGAAGTTCCTTATCAGAGCTCTTAATGGCATGGACCATGTACTTAAGAACAAAATGACCTAGATTGAGCGGCCTATTTTGGGATACTAGATAGAGAGTCAGCATGCTCATGTTGTTCATGGTGGTGGAATGGCCTCCGCTGCCAACGCGGGCGCTCCAGAGGGTAAAGTGCAGCACTTTGTAAAGGAAGAACAGATCAACATGAAGTTTGTTCAAGGCTTCTCCCTCAGAAAACTTAGGCTTATAAGGGGAATTCTATAGGGCTTTCACACAGTCACGCAGAGGCACCTCAGACGTACACCAGTGGACGAAGTCGAAGTAACACAGCCCTTCGTTTTCTACCCCCAGTATCTCATTCACCTTCGCAGCGTTCCATTCAAGTTTCTTACCGAGCACATAAGACTGCACAGAGATCTCAGTTCCGTCTTCAACGAAAGTGAGATTGGCGTAGAACAGCTTCACCGCCTCAACATACACGGACTTGTCTATCCTCAGAAAGTTTTCCCAGCCGTACTCAGTCAGCCACGTTGCTACTTTGCTCTCAGCCAGCTCATCGAAGTTGACGCTTCTTCCTCGTGCAACACGCCGCTTCTGAAGTTTCTCGTAAAGTTCCCTGGCGCTCTCAGTCAGGAATTTGATCTCGTCGGTGATCTCCTCAGGATTTTCAGGATTGAACATGGCCTTCTCAGACTGATCCAGTGAGGGGGCTTTGTCTCGAGAAGGAGACTCGATCTGAGCAGAGACTGACTTTTCTGGAGAGGCAGGTTTCTCAAGCGGGACAGACTCGTCATGGGAAGAGACAGGAGAGGGAACAGGGATTTTATCGATCTTAGCCTTCTTCTTCTTAGGTTTTGTAGGAGATTTCGTAGATTTTGGACTGCTCTTTGACTTGGAACGGGTGGCTTTTGGAGAGAGTGGAGTTTCGACTAGGGCAGCCTCCCGCTTTTTGTCGGACTTAGATCCGGCGCCTTTGGTTTTCACCACTGTTGATATCAAAGAGTTGAAGAAGGAAAGTATGAAGTGGAGAGCTTAGGGTTTGAATGAAATGGAGAAACAAAGAAGGGACGGTTTATAAAGGGCCGAGTCCTTTTGGATAAGGATGGAAAGAAGTTAAAGAGAGATGTGATCTTGACAAGACGTGTGTCAGACAAGGAAGAAATTTTAAAATTTGAATTTAAAAGAATACTTAGTGGTGAAGGAAACTGCCCGTTAAGTGGAATTAACTAAGGATAAAAGGATATATCGCGGGAATTAAGGAAGGAATTAAGTAAAGATCAGAGCTTAAAGAAAATATTGGCTGAAATTAGATTTTGACATAAATGTCGAAGAAAGTCTAATAATCTTTTCATGGATGGAAAGGATTTGAAAAAATAATGAAGATAGAATCAAGGAATAAAATCGCAGAGATCCTAAGGGATAAGATCAAGGAATTACTAAAGGCTAACATATCTAGTCACCTTTCCTATTTGAGCTCAACAATTCCTAATCGGTCACGGATATCACAGAATCTACTCTCAATAAGGGGTTTCGTGAAGATATCAGCCAACTGATCATTAGTTCCTACAAAGTTCACACTGATATTCCCTTTCTGAACATGATCTCGAATAAAATGATGTTTCACCTCTATATGCTTAGTTCGAGAGTGGTGTACGGGATTCTTAGTGATACTAATGGCACTAGTACTATCACAGAAAATAGGAATTTGGTCGTACCTTAAACCGTAATCACTCAAGGTCTGTTTCATCCAAAGGATTTGCTGAGAGCAACTTCCTAAGGCCATATATTCTGCTTCGGTTGTGGATAGGGCTACGGCATTTTGTTTCCGACTGGACCAAGTTACAAGGGAATTCCCTAGTATTTGGCAAGTACCACTAGTGCTTTTCCTATCTTCCCTAGAACCGGCGTAATCCGCATCCGAGTATCCCATTAATGGGAATTCCTTGGAATTTGGATACCACATACCATGATTGATTGTTCCCTTCAAATATCTAAGTATCCGCTTGACTGCTGTCAAGTGAGATTCCCTAGGACTCGATTGATATCTAGAACATAGACCAGTAGCAAACATAATATCGGGTCTGCTTGCCGTAAGGTATAGCAAACTTCCGATCATACCTCTATACTTAGTTTGGTCAAAAGGCGTACCTTGTTCATCACTGTCAATTTTAGCGGTCTGGTGCATAGGAGTGGGAAGTACCTTGGAATCAGCCATTCCGAATTTGTCAAGTAGTTCCTTCGTGTACTTTGTTTGAGATATGAATGTTCCCGTATCCAATTGCTTGATTTGCAATCCAAGGAAGTACGTGAGTTCTCCCATTAGGCTCATCTCAAATTCCTGTTGCATAGACTTAGAAAAATTCTCGCAAAGAGTGATGTCAGTGCTACCAAATATGATATCATCAACGTATATCTGCACAAGTAGTATGTGATTCCCTTCGCACTTTATAAACAGAGTGTTATCTATTGTTCCTGTTGTAAAGCCCATGTCTAGCAAAAACTTACTCAGTCTTTCATACCATGCCCTAGGGGCTTGTTTTAAACCATATAAAGCTTTGTTTAATTTAAAGACGTGATTTGAAAATTCTTCTTTTTCAAAACCGGGAGGTTGCTCGACATAAACTTCCTCATTTATAAAACCATTTAAAAATGCACTTTTCACGTCCATTTGAAAAAGCTTGAATCTTTTAAAAGATGCATATGCAAGTAAAATACGTATAGACTCGAGCCTAGCTACGGGTGCAAAGGTTTCTTGAAAATCTATACCTTCTTCTTGGGAATAACCTTTGGCAACTAACCTGGCCTTATTTCGTGTAATGTTACCGTTCTCGTCCAGTTTGTTGCGAAACACCCACTTCGTACCTATTATGGACTTGTCGTTAGGTCTTTCCACAAGAGTCCACACTTGGCTCTTTTCAAATTGTGCCAGCTCTTCTTCCATGGCAATCACCCACGATTCATCGTCAAGCGCTTCATTCACTGTCTTAGGTTCCATGGTTGACAACAGCACGTCATGTGATTCCTCAGCAATATCGTTTCGTGCAGTTGCTCTCGTTTTGATCCCTGAAGTGATATTGCCTATGACTTGTTCAGTGGGATGGCTGGAAGCATGTTTGAATTTTCTGCGCTGTTGTTCGTCTGAAGCCTCAGGTTCCTCTGACTCAGTATCTAGTTCCAATGGAATTGCGTTCACTCCTTTGTCAGTAACCTGTATACCTGCAGGAGACACAACTATACCTTCCTCAGTAGCATCTACGTCAGGAAATTCATCAAACGTAACATGCACAGATTCTTGAACAGTCTTCTTCCTATTATTAAACACTCGAAAAGCTTTGGAATGAAGGCTGTAACCTAGGAATATCCCTTCATCTACCTTGGAATCGAATTTTCCTCTTTTATCCCTATCATTCAAGATGAAACATTTGCAACCAAATACATGGAAATATCCTATGTTAGGGGTTTTATCGTTCCAAAGTTCATAGGGAGTTCTCTTAATAATCGGTCTAAGGAAAATCCTATTCGAGACATAACATGCCGTACTAACAGCTTCGGCCCAAAAATGTTTTGGAGTATTATATTCGCTCAACATAGTCCTAGCCATTTCTTGTAATACTCTATTCTTCCTCTCGACCACTCCGTTCTGTTGAGGCGTAATAGGGGCTGAAAAATTATGACTATAACCATTTTCGTCACAAAAAGATGTAAAGGATTTACTATCAAATTCTAGACCGTTATCACTCCTAATCTTACGGACCTTTATCTCTTTCTCATTTTCTAGCTTCTTAATCAGTGGCGCAAGATTATCTAAAGCCTCACTTTTGTGTGTAAGAAATAAGACCCATGTGTACCTAGTATAGTCGTCTACAATAACAAAGGCATATCGTTTACCTTTCAATGACATAACCTGTACCGGACCAAAAAGGTCAAGATGCAGCAGTTCCAGTGGTCTGGACGTAGAGATCACATTCTTCGGTTTAAAGGACGTCTTGGTCTGTTTCCCCATTTGGCACGCTTTACAGATTCTGTCCTTGGTGGCTTTCATATCTGGAATACCTCTCACTAATTCATTGCATGATATGTGAGTCATCAGTTCCATGTTAGCATGTCCCAGACGTCTATGCCATAACCATGTGATATCCTGCGTAACTGCTAGACACTTGACATTTTGGTTAGCAATATCATCAAGAGTGATGCAGTAAATGTTACCATGTCTAGCCGCACTAAACACAATCTCATCACCCTTTTTGACAAGGCACTTGTCTTTGGCGAAAGCTACGGTATGTCCATCATCACATAGTTGGCTAATGCTAATTAAATTATGTTCTAAGTTCCTAACAAACCGTACATTATCTATAGTGATATTTAAATTGTTACCAACAGTACCGACTCCCACGATTTTGGCTTTTGCATCGTTAGCGTACGAAACGTATCCTCCATCAACTGCCTTCAACGACACAAAATTACCTATATCACCTGTCATGTGGCGGGAGCACCCGCTGTCGAGATACCACCTGCTTTTCTTACTGGAATTCTTCCTTCGTACCTGTAGAAAGAAGTACTCTTCTGAGGTACCCAATTTCTGTTGGGTCCTAACATGTTAGCGGGGAAATAACTTCTGTTAACATACGAGACATTATTCTGCATAGATGGTGATCTTCTGCTAGAATCAGATACAACAGCGGTATTTACAGATGACTTCTTAGGTCTCCAAACATACTTAGTTTTATCAACTTTCTTTAAAGGACAGTTGTATGCATAATGACCATTTCTACCACAACAGAAACATTTAAGCTTAGGCACAGAATGTTTAGCATGCTTTCCTTCAGTGGAATAACCTATCCCTGACCTACCAATGTTCCTAGGAGTACTTAACAACATATCTAGGTTCTGCTTACCCTCAAGGAGTCTATCAACTTTCTGTTTTTCTCTATCTAAGGAATTCCTGAGTTCTACGATATCTCTCGATAAGTCATTGTTTTTCTTTTCTATTTTCTCACAGTCACATGGAATTCCCTCTATCTTCGCAGTAACTAACTCTTCTTTCAGAGTGAGATCTCTAGATCAGCCTCATGTTTTTCCTTAGCTAGTTCATCTCGCTGCCTTATCAGTTCCTTATTTAAGGTGACTTAATCTTTCTTTCTGCTTTTTTAAGTAACCTACACAAATCTTCCTTACTTTCTTCTATATCAGAAACAGATGAGTCACTTTCATAACCATATAAACTGTTTAGGATATGAATTTTCTCAATGGAGGAAGAGTGAGATACCTGATCCTCGTCAGCCATGTAAGCGTTATCCTCGTCCTCACTTTGTTCCATTTCAGAGTCGTTAGATTCTGTCACCATGGCCTTCTGCTTCCTTGGTTTCTCATCGTTATTGGTTGGGCATTCATGTGCGTAGTGGCCTGGTTTGTTGCACCGAAAGCATTTCTGAAATTTCTTCCCTGACGTGGAGATTCCCTTGTTTTTGTTCTGGAATTTATTGGAGTTCCCTTTGAATCTCCTTTTCTGTTCGAATCTTCCAAATCTCTTTGTAAGCATGGCTAGGTCGTTCATCAGGCCTTCTCGTTCATCGTCAGAATCAGATTCTTCTTGGTTGGATTTGAATGCGATAGACTTCTGATTTTTGGTTTGCGACTTCTCATTCATTGACGTTTGAATCATCTCGTAGGAGATAAGCGATCCAATCAGTTCGGAGATGCTAAGTGCTTCTAGATCCTTTGCTTCGTAGATGGCAGTAACTTTGGCATTCCACTCTCGCGGCAGTGATCTCAGTATCTTTCTCACTTGTTCACTGTCGGGAACCTTCTTGCCGAGAGAGAACATTTGGTTGATGATTCCCATGAATCTGGCGTACATCTGGCTTATATTCTCGTCAGATTCCATCGAGAATAGTTCGTACTGATGAGTGAGCAGAGCTAGTCTTTCTTGCACAACTCGTTGAGTTCCTTCATGAGTAACTTGGAGCATATCCCACATGGCCTTTGCCGATGTGCAGGAACTGACCCGAATGTATTCTTCCCGTGTGAGTGCGCATGCGAGCATGTTTTTTGCCTTTGCGTTTCGCGTGATTCCCTTTTTGTCATCAGCAGTATAATCTTTAGCATCCTTTGGGGTTCCATCGGATTTCGCAGCCGTATATGGTCCGTTGATGATTGTCTCCCAAAGATCGTAGTCGACGGCGATGAGAAATTCGATCATGCGATTTTTCCACACTGCGTAGTTCGTTCCATCGAAGAGAGGTGGCCTAGAGTGGGATTGACCCTCTGCAAAAACATCACTCGAAAAAGCCATTAGATCTTAACTCAGGCGTGTTAGGCCTTTCGTTGAGTAACCCGCTCTGATACCAAATGAAGTGTAAAATATGCCTAAGAGGGGGGGGGGGTGAATTAGGCTATAAAAAATTTTGGCTTGTTCTTCTTTGAAAAATACTTTTCTTTAAGAAGATATTTGCAGAGTATGTTATTTCCCCGAAATCAGTACGAGTATCAAAGTTATCTCCCTAACCCTGTTTCAGAATATCACGTTAGTTTCAGAAATGGTTTATATGATATCACCTAGATATTATTGTGCGTTCCGGGTTTGTCTCACAGAAAATTAAATAGCAGAAAGTAGAGTGAGACGAGATTTTTATACAGGTTATATCCCCAACTGGGGTTTAATCCTGTCCTTGGGGTGTGATCTCCCCAAGAGTTCCAATCAATCACTAAGTGTTACCGGTTACACTATGATTGACCCTTACACAACCGAAGCACAATGGACACTAGACCTCGTTCTAGGCTGACGCACGCCAAGTTTCGATCCACGTCGTTTACCCAGGAAACCTATCCCCCGACTGGATACAGCTTGCTATCGAAGGGCCACCGAATCCACAAAATTCGTCCCTCCACGTGCGTAAGACTCCACTCGTGCTCCTTTGTGCGCTCAACGTGCCCGCAGACACAACACGTCCGAAGACAAGGTTTTTAGGGTTTGGAGTTTCTAAGGATCGCTCAAAGAGTACAGATTCGCAAATGAAAGCTCAATCACAAACTACGAATGAATCACAAATTTCGCTCAAGAACTCTAAGGGATTCGTTTGCTTGTGTGTTCGTTGTGTGTGCTCTTCAATCGTGAAGTGTTTCCTTCTATATACACCCAATAATCGCTTCTACATTTCACAAGGAAAGTTAAGCACAGAATATGCAAGATAAAGCTCAATAATCACGTGCATTAACTCAACCAATCATGCCAAGAATAAACCAATTAAGCTCAACGGTCATGCATGATCACTTACCATAAATACCACAGATTAACGTTCATTCCACAGTAATCTCATCCATTTGTCAGCACATTCCATATATATTCCACTCAGCATATTTTCAACGGTAATCTCAATCAACTGATTTCTTTCCCAAAATATGATAGCCAATTCGCACAGAGAAAGATTTGATCTACTGAGTATAATGCAAAACATAACTTTCCATGTATGGTGATCTCATCCGATTTCAGCACATTCCATAAATAGACTCAATCAGCATCATACCACATATAAGCCCAATCAATTAATCACTTTCCATAATATAAATCCTAAGTCGCACAAGGAAAGCAAGATCATGATTCACTGATTTAAGAGTCACATAATATCGCACTCAACGGATATATCATTGATATTCTTTCCTAAAATAGATCAATCACGTTTCAGCTCAATCAGAATATCTTTTCCATATATACAGCATAGTCATTCGTATCCGGGTGATCATATCGATATTATTTCCTAAAATAACTCAATCTCGCAGACAGTTTGCATTTCACTTAACATGATATATTTTCCATATATAGCACGCAACGAGATTCCATTCATACGAAAACGTTCATAACCAGGTGATCACATAAATATTCCAGTTAAGCATAAGATCATACAAATTCGATTTCTTATTAGTTCAATCACATTCAAGCGCTTAATCGAACATTTTCACATACTTAAACATCACATAACATGCATATCGAGTTTTCTAATTTGTACCCCCAATTTACATAATTACTTGGAATAATCAAAACTCTCATAATCATTTGGACCAAAAAGGTCTACAATCTCCCCCTTTTTGATGATGACAAGTAATTAATGCCTATCTTAAGCATATGAGTACACTCGATATGAAACCATTTAAGCACGTAGCATGTTTAAGTATCACAGCATGCGACATATGATCAGAGCAAAGAATTTTATCAATTTTTATAGCATGCTCCCCCTGTCTAATTGCTAATATTCCTATGTAAAGCACAGAAGCAAAGATTTAGCAATTACCAGGTTATATCATATGGAACATCTCAAGTTACCATGGAATCTCTCAAGTTATCACATCACATCAGTTTGCTCCCCCTGCCTATGTGCGGAATTCCTTAATCCTTAACAAAACAAATCATCAACTAAAGCACAGAGGATTAAGACACAAGCATATAAAAGCAAGCAAGCCGATTATATTATATCATTCCAAAATAACAAAATAAGGCATTAATTGCCTAGACTTCTCCCCCTTCAGCATCAAAAAGGAGGGACCAACACCACCAACTTACCTAACCCTGTAACCAACCTCGACCCTCAAACCCAAGAACCAGCGGAATAGAAAACTAGAACTAATTCTATCAGAGCTAGGGAATTGCTAAGGAACAAGATCTAAAGGCTGGAATCGCTATCGGATGAGGCAGATGAGGATTCAGCGATATTAAGAGCCGCGGAGATCTCCTTCAGATACTTGTTAACCTTTTTGAAGTTCCGTGAGATCTTTTTGAACTTTTTGCGGTTCTCATCCTTAAGCCCCTTGAAGCTTCTTTTCAGATCAGCTATCGTTCCCTGCTCGTCATCGCTGTCATCATCCTTCTTTTTCTTAGTCGGACTTTTTGAAGGGGACTTCAGATCCTTTGTCTTGAACCATCCTTTCCGCTCATCAAAGCGTATACCAACACGCTTGAGTGTGACCATATTTACTGCATGCTTTGCGCTATCTTCCCAGGCCTTCGGCAAAGTGATTCCCTCGAATTCAAGCATGTGCGTAAGCAGCATTCCATATGGAAGTTCCTTATCAGAGCTCTTAATGGCATGGACCATGTACTTAAGAACAAAATGACCTAGATTGAGCGGCCTATTTTGGGATACTAGATAGAGAGTCAGCATGCTCATGTTGTTCATCGTGGTGGAATGGCCTCCGCTGCCAACGCGGGCGCTCCAGAGGGTAAAGTGCAGCACTTTGTAAAGGAAGAACAGATCAACAGGAAGTTTTTTCAAGGCTTCTCCCTCAGAAAACTTAGGCTTATAAGGGGAATTCTATAGGGCTTTCACACAGTCACGCAGAGGCACCTCAGACGTACACCAGTGGACGAAGTCGAAGTAACACAGCCCTTCGTTTTCTACCCCCAGCATCTCATTCACCTTCGCAGCGTTCCATTCAAGTTTCTTACCGAGCACATAAGACTGCACAGAGATCTCAGTTCCGTCTTCAACGAAAGTGAGATTGGCGTAGAACAGCTTCACCGCCTCAACATACACGGACTTGTCTATCCTCAGAATGTTTTCCCAGCCGTACTCAGTCAGCCACGTTGCTACTTTGCTCTCAGCCAGCTCATCGAAGTTGACGCTTCTTCCTCGTGCAACACGCCGCTTCTGTAGTTTCTCGTAAAGTTCCTTGGCGCTCTCAGTCAGGAATTTGATCTCGTCGGTGATCTCCTCAGGATTTTCAGGATTGAACATGGCCTTCTCAGACTGATCCAGTGAGGGGGCTTTGTCTCGAGAAGGAGACTCGATCTGAGCAGAGACTGACTTTTCTGGAGAGGCAGGTTTCTCAAGCGGGACAGACTCGTCATGGGAAGAGGCAGGAGAGGGAACAGGGATTTTATCGATCTTAGCCTTCTTCTTCTTAGGTTTTGTAGGAGATTTCGTAGATTTTGGACTGCTCTTTGACTTGGAACGGGTGGCTTTTGGAGAGAGTGGAGTTTCGACTAGGGCAGCCTCCCGCTTTTTGTCGGACTTAGATCCGGCGCCTTTGGTTTTCACCATTGTTGATATCAAAGAGTTGAAGAAGGAAAGTATGAAGTGGAGAGCTTAGGGTTTGAATGAAATGGAGAAACAAAGAAAGGACGGTGAACACGAGATTTACGTGGTTCGGTCTGAATGACCTACGTCAACGGGCCGGAGGGTAGAACTTTATTATGTGGAGTGATTACAGACACGTACACTGACGTGATACAAAAGCAGCTACATAACTACGAGTAAGCTACAAAGAAATATAGAAGAAGAGGTGACCGAGGAATAAACCCTCGCTGAAGATGTTGTGGTGGTTTTCTGTGGCCTGTGGCTAATTCATCCTTCGTCGAGTGAAGCCTATTTATAGGCTAAGCTCCTGCCTCGATTGTGTGTAAACCCACGTCCTCAAAGTCTTAAATTTGTGCGCACACCATTTCAATATTCAACTCCGTAGACGATATAATAACTTGTTTCTTCATAGCACATAATTCACGTGGCCGTCCACTTCCATTTGTTGAATTGTCAAAAAAAGTACTGCCAAAGGTCACTTTACAAATTGTATGCATTATTATATGACCCTTTCGTACGAACATTATGTATTCAATTATATAAAGGGGGTGGGGTATCTATAAACCCCCACATTTGTTCTGTCATTTATTTGCAATTTAGTCTTTCTATTTTTATGTAATTACTCTAACAACTTTCATACCAACTTTAAATTTTTAATTATTATACTTACATCCCTAAACATTATTTTTTCTTTTATATAGGTAAAAATTATATTTATCTCTTAGACATTAAAAATAATAAATCTCCAATTAAGAGTAACGTAAATATAATATATTCTATGCACACGCATAGAGTGTATCTTAGAGTATTAGTATATATAAATGACTTCTTTGTATAGGTATGCACGATTTTTGGGAAATATAAGGATTGCTCTCAAATATTCAACATTGATGAATGATATTTGTTGTTGCCCGAACTGGCCGGTTTTGACCGTTAAAACACAAAACCAGGTACAATACGGTTGGTCCTAGCTTTGTCAATTGTCATACGCAGTAATTATTGTATTAATTTTGGGGTGTTTTACAGTTATAGGCATCTTTTCGATAGTGACTAACAAAACTAGGGCTTTTTTAATAAAATAATTAAAAAATTATAAAGCATTAACAAAATAAACATGAAATATAAAGCATTAATAAAATAGAGAGTTTCGTAATACGTTTCTACGAGTTAGTAACTCGTACAAAAACCATACGAGTTACTCGTCCATGCTGGCCCGCTGACCTGACATGGCACTTCAACATAACTCATATGTTATGAATTAGTAACTCGTATACAAGTTATACGAGTTAGGTTAGTGCCCGACCAAACAGCATGCATGCAGTGTCAGTCAATAATACGAGTAACTCGTAATCAATAGTTACGAGTTACATGAATTATTGCAATAGTTCATGCAATAATTCGAGTAACTCGTATCTTTTCTTACGAATTACGTGCCTATTGCGAATTCATGCAATAATTCATGTAACTCGTAACTATTATTTACGAGTTACATTTCTATAAATACCCCCCTCGTTGAGGTTTAACACAACACAAAAAAATGGCATCGAGTCGCGTACAAGTCGTAGTATATTTCGGCGGTGAAATAATTCAATCATTAGATTCTACCATCAAATATAGTATCCGTCCTATTGCGTATAGGCGAATTCGTCGCAACACCAAAATTTCCGAGTTTATATCGTTGTTGCAAAACTACTGGTGCTGATAGCAGTCGTTGTTCGTTGATTGTCCACGCAAAAAATGAATACTTTGAACATTCCCGCCACTTCATCAACTACTCCAAATCTCCAACTTTACAATTTTTCATACATCCCGATTCGGAGAACAATTGTTTTGAGGTTTTTGTTGAAATAGTTGAAAATTCAAATTTGGATTTAAACGAAGAGCCTCATCGCAATTTTGAGGAGTGGCACGAGTTTTCTGCGTTTTAAGTTGATTCTTCGAGTTATACATGTCTGGATTTTCCCGACATTGTCATAGTTATGGCAGGTTCAGCAATGTTTCTCTGTAGATGCCCACGATTGGGGCGACGGAAGCAGGCGGCGGCGGTCGAGGCGACGACGGCGCAGGAGGTCATCATTTCATTTTCTACCTTGCAGCTTCGTCTTCGTCGTTGTCTATGTCTGGATCTGTAGGGTTTATTAAAAACCAGATCTAACTCGTATAAACTGAATACGAGTTACATGAAATAACTCGTATAAACTTTATATGAGTTAGCCACGTTAGACGCGTCGCCAGCTGAGCATAATAACTCACATTAACTTCTTACGAGTTACATAACTCGTTTAAATTGGATACGAGTTTCTCTATTTTGTTAATGCTTTTGATATGATAATTATTTTGTTAATGCTTTATTTTTTATATTTATTTTATTAAAAATACCCAAATTAGGCACTGTGTGTAAATTACTAGAAAACTAGTCATAATTTTTTCTATTTTACTTTCTTAATTTTTTTATTGCTTCTAATATTTATGAATTTCTTTATTGATTGTATAAATTATTGGGGAGTTCATAGTTAGCTTAACCAATCGAACCGGATACAGAAATTTTCGGTTCGCTTAGCATACATAATTTCAATTTGATATTTAATATCTAATATTTATAACCTACGATTTTGAAACCAAAAAACTAAGTTTTATTAATTTTAATATAATATAAGAAATTATATCAATATTATATTAGACATTAATTAATTTTATTTCTTTGAAAAAGTTGGCTTTAGTCACTTAACTTAACCGAACTGAGAAGTTTCAATAAATAGCAAAATCAAACTAAAAAATTTGGTTCCGCATATGATTTTAAAAATTTCAACGGAAAATTTTAGGTTAGACCAATTCGGCCCAAATTTGATATATTAAATAATTTAATAATTTAACTTATGTATTATATTTAGTGGATTTGGTTCTAGTTTTGATTTCGCTAGAATCGATCAACTTCTTTGGGCTATCGGATTGATTTGGGTTCTTGAAACTATTTGTAATTTACATCGATTTCTATAAATAAAATGAATAAGAAGTACTCTAATACAGCAGAATATTGAAAAAATAAAAAGCTAACTAATATAGTTGTATGTTTAATTAACTTTTCATTTATACGGATAGTATCGAACATCAATTTCATTTTTGTCTTTAATTTGATTATAAAAACAATTAATAATAAGAAAGTTAGAATAAAAATATGACATTTATTGATAACTTTTTGTCTATAATAAAATTAAATTCAGAAAAAGAAACAAAAATAAAAGAATGCCTAAATTACATGCAATGCCTATTTTTGTAATTGACACTTGGTAAAGTAAGTACCTATAGTTTTGTAATTGACACTTGGTAAAGCCCCATGCACACAATGCGTCTTGTTAAAACCTTGTAGATAGATATAAACCCCCTTTTTTCTCCTCAATATTTAAAGAGAAAACTCAGTACCCCATCATCCCTCTATACGACTCCATTTAAAACCACCAACACAATCAAACATTTATAGGAGTATTATTAAATTATACACATAACAAGCTCAACCAACACCTAATAGAAAGCTCTCTGGATATTACACCACAGTTTTAGGTCTCCCACGACACCGAAAAAGAAAGAGAGAAAAAAAGAAAGACGAAAAACAAACGCCTACAAGAGTTTACCTCGGAAAAAAACGCCAGCTCCATCCCCGTCCGTCCCCTGGCAAACGACGACACGATCCAAAATCATATTTTCAGGTCTTTCAACGCATCAAACTCGGAAAACTCCTTCATCTCATCCATCGGGCCCATTCATTTACCTAAGCTACTAGCATTTGGCCCCTGAGATTGCGGTTTTTCGACTTTAGTCGCCTTTGAGCCAATAGGTTCCTCAATTCGAACGGTGGGTCGACCTATCATGGGTTTGACGACCCGCGGATCCTCAATTTTAACAGCGGGGCGAGGGGAAGCGAATAGGGGAGGAGCAACTTGCCTCACATTGACGGGCGGGGCACCGTTTGGCATCTGAGGCGTCGTTGCTACCGAGGATTGAGGCGAAGGAAATGAGGGAGAAGAGAAGACTGGGACTGAGTTTCTGATGGTCACTGGCGGGGCGACTCTGTGGTTGGGGTAGCAGTAGCGAACTGGGATGTAAGGGGCTGCTTCGGGGACGGGAAATTTCTGAGGGCGAATTTGGTAAATTGCCTCGTTTGTGATGGCGTTTTGTGGCACTTTTTGGAAAATTGGGGCGTTGTTGCTCAGAGGCCTGCTGCGGGAAGGTGTTGATGATGGCAATATGAATGGAAGGATTTTTGAGGTCGGAGGAGTTTGTTGTGGGGTCGATGGCCTGGGATTTACGGTTGGGAATTTTAAAGGGAAGGGCAGCCTAGCAAGGCGGGCTTTTATTATGTACTTGTCTAGCTCACGGCCCACCATGACGTGCTCCTGCTCTTCCTTGGGAGGCTTTTCGGACAACGAAGAAGAGCCCTCGGATTGTTGCACAACTGTGTAAGGAGAAAAAAATTAGGAGATATTGAGTTTCAGATTCAGCGTTACGTATAAAAAGGTCGTACTTGGGAGATGGAATAACAAAAGAAATTGCACACGGTTCTACTATTGTGCAGTTTATGTGCTCGAGTACGTGAGTTCTTTCTCCTTTCAACTACTTACTGATCACTAATTTATTTGATGAGAGGCAGAAGGACGGGGGGGAATAAACAATCTAGATTAGTAACTCGAAACAATGGCAGCTAATGGTTGGGATTTAAAGGAGTTGTACACGTAGCAGATTTACTATACATCAAGCTGATATCCCATATCAAAATTCTAGCGGATTTAGGTGCCAGCTTTCTAGAAGATGGGGGGACGAAACAATAAGATACTAAAATCAAGAATCTCAAATATATGTAACATAACAAATTGGGGAGACGCAATTCTAATATTTCCTAGAACATCTGAATATAAGTTCATCGCTTACGTGATTTTAGAGACAACCAAGCTGCCATGGCAGCATTTTTCTCGGCTTGCTTCTTGGTCTTAGCTGGATCACCAGTGAATAGAACTGCTGCAAGCTCCACAGTGCAGGTGAAAATGGGAAGATGTCCTGAACCAGTTCTGACAGTTGTATATGTAGGCAATGAAGCTCCCAATCTTTGAGAAACCTCCTGCAGGAGATTCTTATACACGCCAGTTTCGTCCTGTATGTCATCATTTTAGCACAATCTCATTAGCGAAACTAGGATAAAGACAACACCATCATATTGTCAAACAAGAGTGCAACACACTAGTGTGTCGGTTAGCACAAGCAGAAAGTTAGATGGAAAAATTCAGAAGGCATATTTTTCTCAAGTGAACATTAAATTAACTAGGGACCAGTGTCAAGGTAGATCGGCATTCGTTGGATGGATGTTGAGTGCATCAGCAAACAAAATTACCAACAATTCCCATGTATGTATATCAATATCAGTTTCTGCAGATTAGTTTTATAGATCCCCTAGCAATCTTTGTTGCAAAAAGAAGGTCTAGGCCCTAGGGTATCTTGTGTTATCAGTTATAACTTATTTGGGTCTATCACTAGCAAGCATTAACTCAGTAATTATTTTCTAATTTCTATTCATTCTTATATGCACAAAAGTCAATTAATATTGCGGAAAAGACATGATCATATATAACTTAAAAGTCTGGAAGTTTGGATCCTACTACACGTTCTAGCAATCAGCTCAGTTTCGCAGCTTAATGTACTCAAGAAAATTTAACTCACATCACAAATAAGTAGCAAGCGTATTTATCTAAGGCTATGGTTGGGGTCAAAGGTAGGGTTTCCAAGGGCAATATAAACCGAACTCTGCCACCTCGGGTCCTCAATTGAATAGGTTATCAATTCAAAACAGTCCTCAATTAGCCTGTCAATGGCAGCGTACCAAAGACCAATGCTATAAAGTGCACAAATTTTAGGATATCACATATCGAATGGACAATCAGAGGGCTAAATCAAATAAAGGAAAATCAGATATGGTTGATAGTGCTTCTTTAATATCCAAGGGAAAGCACATGACTTTAAATTGAAAAGGTAGTTTGTCAATAGATTCCAAAAAAACTAATAATAAGTTTGGAAATGCCATGTCATTTATCGTCAGAAGTTACTCTGCGTGACAGTTGCATGCTCTATAAACTAAGAACACGTGTTCATGAGAATCAGGGTAGGGCCTACAATGGCCAAAGAAACGTAAATGTTACAAAAAAGAATACATTTTAAGCTCAAAGATGGAGAAAGCACGTGGAGATATCTAAGACGCTTACAAGGGGGATGTTCCATGAAAGATCTACCGACAGTATAAATGTAAGTGACAATCTACAAGAAAAACATCACTGGTTTGCGCAGCAAACTCCAACGGACATTCTGTTGCCCAACAAAACAAACAAATCAAAACAGAATAATACACCCAGACAGTCTAAACTTATTGATAAGGTCTTTTTAATACCGTACAGAGGGCACGACCTTCTGTAAGAATAGTTCATTCCCATATCAGTTTAATCTGATCTTCATGACAATACTAATGAGTTCATCACTATACAAACAGCCAAACAGGAAGGATCAAACAGACCAAAATCAACCAGTATTGCTCAAGATACTAATCTTAAAGCACAATAATCCTATCCACCCGGCCCTTTTCACAATTACAAACCAACATACGCCACTGATACAGAAGAAAACTGAAGAGAATAAAATCTTGAAACTCATCCCTAACACTACTAATCCATTGCATGACCTAATACCGGAAAAAAAAAAACAGCACAGGAACAAAATCACATGTAAACAAATAAAGCGGTACACATAAGCCCCAAAATCCACCTCAATGAAAACGGAACATAAACAAAACTCAATGAAACAATCAGGAAAGTAAATACATAACTAAATTACACACCAACCCATATGTACGAACATATGTATGTCTATATATATAGGATATTATATAACGGTTACCAATATTCTCGCCGCTAGTGAATTTGTAGGCCCTCGGTTTGAGAGGGAATTGAGTGCCACTTCAGCAGCAGAATGCTCCGCCTGACGGAGCGTCGAGCAGTAATTAGGGCACTCAAACATCTCGCCGTTGAAGTTAACCGCCGCCTTGAACCTCGGCGCGTGATCAGGACCCTCTCGTAAGCACGTGTACGACGGCAGGTTGAAGCAGCTACGCTGGGCAAGCTCCTGAAGCTGATTCTTATACATTTTTTTTCAGAAATTTCCAACTGCTGACCGACCAAAGAAACGGAAACTAAAGCAACAAATCTGAATCGACTGCTCTTCAATTAGGAAAAAATGAACGAACAGAGGTGGGATGAATCGAATCAGCACTCGATGAACTGCTGAGAGATCGCAGAGAACTGTAGTGTTGAGTCATTTGGCTTTGCTAGGTTTTTCTTTTTCTCTTCTCATTTTGTTTTTTGTATTTTTTGAGTGAGAAAGGATTTTCTACTGTACTGTGCTTAATTAAGAGAGAGATGAAGATCTGTTTCCGTTATATTACATATATTTTAGCATGTGTGGGTCAGAGAGAGCAATATGTCACTTTCATAGTTTTATATTTATTTTGTATTTCAAAGCAATTGATTTGATTAATTTGATTTCCTATAATACACAATTATGTTTGATTACGTTATTTAATGACTTTCTTACATGGTTGAGTTTTTTTATTAAAATGGCGATTCTATTAACAACCCTCCTTATGTAAAATTAAACATATTCAATTTTTCAATTTTCAAAACCAATCTCTATTTTCACCTCAAACAAAAATTTCTAAAAATGCTCATGTTTATTTCGCAAATGTATTTGAACGTAGGGGTGTGCGTTATTCGGTTAACCGAACCGAATAACTGAAATACCGAAAATTCGGTACAAAACCGAACCGAAAAATTCGTTCGGTATTCGGTACATAACTTTTAAAATTTCGGTATTTCGGTTCGGTACGAATTTTCTGGTTCGGTATTTTCAGTATACCGAATTACCGATTTAAAAATAAGCTATATTAAATTTATTAGTTATGTGTTCCATAGTGGGCTGGGCTGTATATTTATTGGGATTGTGTATATTAAATGACTTCAATACCCTCGTTCGTCCTTCAAGCCTCTGAATCTCTAACCAAATCAGTCGACCTTCCTCCACGCGCCACCTCCTCCCCCGCCTCGTCTCCGCCGCAGACCCTCGCCCGTCCTCCGATCTCCAAATTCCCCGTCGCCGAGGTGGTTCTAGGCTCCGACGGCAGAGTCTTCGTCGGAGTCAATCTGAAATTCCCCAAAATCGATCGATCCCCCTCTGATTCCGTCAATGGTTCGTAATTAAATTCATCATCTTCGATCAAACTGCAAGAGAGAGAGCGAGACAGATAGCAGTAATTCGAGATGAGTTTAGCAGCGATTGTAGCTTTGTCGATTGTGGACGAGCAGGTGAGTTTAGGTCAGTTCAATTTTTTTAATCGGTATTTCGGTAAATAACCGAAATAAACCGAAAAAAAAAATCGGTTTTACCGTATCAAACCGAAATTTGGTTATTCACTTCATAGAACCGACCGAAATTTCGGTTCGGTACGGTTCGTACCAAATGCTCACCCAGTGTGAACAAATTTTTTCAATATTATTATTTACTATCCTTAGTACAAATTTACAAATTTTCAATACTTTACTACCTGCGAATAATGGCCACCTGATCGTTACACATTAATCTCCCAATGTTGCCGACATTAGTTTGAATTAAAAATGGTAATAATCTATAATTATTGCAGAATTGACGAGATAGCCCTCAATCTTTCAAGTTATTCACAAGAGCACCAAAAACTCTCCGTCCAGCCTCCAAAATGTACAAGATATATGAACCCTAGCTAAACCCGTTCTTCACATTTTTTTTTTTCTGGATTCAGTTCAGCTGCTGATAAGTCCAATACCTTCGAAAAATGGGTAAGCTGGGTAAGAAAGCAAGGAAATTCGCGAAGAAGAATCTTCAATCCGTTCTCAGGAATCGGCGGAAAACAAAAGCTTTGTTCAAGAAGAGAACTTCCAGTAATGAATTCTTGCTATGCCGTTCTTTGGATACTTGGATTTGTTTTTTTTTTTTTGGTTTCTTTTTCTTTTTGTTTTCTCCATCTTCAGCCGTTAAAGTTTGTCCTGATGTGTTCTATTAGAAAGGGGATTTAACTATTTATTCTTCTGTTATCTGTCGAACAATGCAATTGTGAATGCTGTGACTTACAGTTGTGGGTGTGTTTGTGTTGTTTGGGAAGTCCCTTGAACCCATTGCCTTTGGCTGGGACGAAGGTAATATTGTGTAGTGATATGTAGTGTGGTTTCTTGCAGAGAAGGGGCAGAATGATATTGTGGAACAAGCTGATGATCATGTTGATCTTTCCGAGAGCAGGTATATATTGTGAACATCATCCTCGTGTCAATGTTGTGTATTTATTCTATATATGAGAGCTTTGGTGGCATCTAGCATATTGACTGTGAATTGAACGTTGGGAAATTGAGGATGTATAAAGATATTAAGATTAATTTGGCTGTCAATATTGCACGTTTTGGGAAATTTTTCATCTGAAAGATGAAAGAATGCACGATGGTGTTCCCTTTTTATTTTTTTTTAACGCAATGTTCTGCCATTATAAGTAGTTATTAAAGAAATTTTATATAACTTCCTTCTGTTGGTACTGCCAACTGTCAGTATGGCTACGGCTGATGATATATGCATCTGTTTTCAGGAGTAATGAATTTGAAGGACTTGAAAGTACTTCTCTCGATGCTCCATTCATTGAAGATGACAAAAGTGAGGTTTTGGATTCATCTGACAGTGATGGTTATCTTTCGGAGGTTTTTATACTTTATTCAGCTCGTTTTTAATCATTCCACTTCCTCTATCTCTGGCTGTTAATTCTTTCATCTATATAGGACCTAAGCTGCCCGATTGTTGAGGAAAGTGAATCTGAAAAAGATTCTGAAGGTTACTTGCTGGTTTTGTAAACTTCATGTTGTTTTATTCTTTTGCCTTCATAATTTCATTTCTGTTTTTCCACTAATCTGTATTGGCTGTACTGGCAGATCAAGCAGCTGATAATGCCTACTTGGATCAGAATAAGAAAATTCGCAGTGATCTTGCAGTTCAACAGAAGAAATTAGAGAGGCTGAGGAAAAAGGTAAGCAAGTTCTCCTCATTCAGATACCTCTAAGCAAATGGAAAGGGAACTTATTGCACATGTCATTCTTATGCATACCTTCCTTTTTGTCAACAAGTTAGATATCAGTTCCCAAATCTCTCTTGTTGACCTGTGTATATAGACTGCGTACTCTTCTATATAGCTGCCCATACTGTTATTAAGTTGTCATCTCTGCTTTAGTAGGCTTCATTTCTTCATCAGCTCCGACGTCATGGTTTTTGTCGTATAAAACAATTGGTTGCACAAGCGTTCCGTATATCCTCTTTGTAATTTTCTCTTATCACATATAACGTTACTTGAACTTATTTGTTCTACAGTTCAGAAACCCAGAACCTTTGGTTTTTTTTTTTTTGGGAATTTGTCGATTTCTTTCCTGTGTATTAGTTCCCTCCATCGTAGATGGTTCAGCTACCCCCGGTGCCACGACATGATATTGCTTAACGTATGTAATGTACCAGATTAAATTGTTTTTTGGTTGATTAACTAATTCTACTTTGGATATTTCAGGATCCGAAATTCAGAAAATTCTTGGAGAGCTACTCCAATGATGCCGAATCATTTCAAAATGAAGATTTGGTAAACTAGCCACCCTTTTTATCTTCTATCAAGCTTTATCCATTTATTTATGGAGTGGCGATACGTTTTGGTTCGAAATGGGGCTCGTAGTCAGATTAAGATTATTTCAACTTATGATTTATGCAAGAGACATAACATATCTTTGAAAGAAGACTTATTTCGATTACTGTAATCTGAAAGAAATTCTGAAGTTGGGTCTTAGCCTAGGTCATGCAAGATATTATATGAAGCTCATTTAGAAACCAAAGCTATGCTAACTAACGTTTTAACTATTCAGTTATTTATATATTCTACTACAAGATCAAGTGAATCTTTTATCTGGCACAATGATAGGAAGTATTGGGATTGAGAATTCATGGCTTTATTTAAAGGTTTTGGAGTTTGTGCTTATAGTTTACCAAAGAGGGCCGAGTTTGTAAATTAAAGATTGCTGCCTTCTTTTTTAATTTGATTCTACATTGATTGTAGACTTCCATATGCTATTCTACGTCAGAATTCTGATGAAGATTTAGGGGATCTTAGGGAACAAGATGGTGATGACCCAACCAAAGTCAAAGGAACGCTCTTGACTAATAATGTCCTCAATTCATGGTATCAAATGGTCAAAGAGGATAGTAGCCAACTGGCCCTCAGAAGTCTGCTGAATGCGTATCGTGCAGCTTGTCACTATGGAGCCGGATCAATTGGTCGTAGTTTTGAGAACAGCGAAGCCTTCTCCAGTATTATGCATCTCATGCTATCCAATGCAGACAACATATTTCAAGGCCTTTTATGTTCTTCAAATAGCACCAAAGACATGATAATGGACCTGAAAAAAGCCTCGAAATGGAAGAAAGTAAGACCACTAGTCAAGTCCTATGTCAGAAGTACCATATTTTTGCTGAATCAAGTTAACGATGAAGACATTTTGGCCTTTGCCGTAATGAGGGTCAGAGCTTCTCTGTTTCTCTTTATAGCATTTCCATCGCTGATGCCACGGCTAATCAAGGTAATTAACTTTTTATGTAGTTATTTTTAGTAACTCATGGTGTCTCCATACCTTTCTCATGACACATCTCTGAAATCATCTGCATCGTCATGACATCAAGTGAAGGTATCACTACTTTCTTATAGTTAGCTTTTTTTTTCAGTCTATGCATTTCTTTATCTGGATTATTTTGTCACGCATTTGAGCATCTGTCGACGCTTTGATTCTTGTCTCTTGTGACTTGTGAGACAGATTAAGTCTGAGATAGAGTAATTTTATGACCCCTGATTATGGTCAACGGCTATTAGTATTTAATATTTATATCGCTTGAATTCCCTTTCCCTTCTTTTACCAGTGGAAATTGGACACCTATTTAATTTTTTTCCTGCTAACCGCATGCGAGTTGATATGAATTTGATCTTGAAGGTTCTTATTAACGGTTTTAATGATTCATATCCTGCACAACAGGCAACTGTGAATTTGTGGATAGCTAGTGGAAGCGTATTATCATCAGCTTCCTTTCTTCTGTTGCGGGATGTTTCTGCCCTTTCAAGTGCTAATCACTCTGAGACCTGCTTATCCATGACTTTTGGAGCATTCATATCTCGGACTGGTGTAGCAGAAATAACCGATATCAAGCAAATGCACTTTTTGAGGGATTGCATAGTTGAATTGTGTTCTGTAGATGTGCAGAAATCATCTATTAAAGCTTCTGCTTCCATTAATCAAATCGCGAAGATTTTGACTTTGGGTTTGCAAACAAAGAAGAAGGTATTCAGTCTTCCATTTGAGGCTAATGTACAATTATACTTGTGTTAGGCTGTGAATGATGTGATTGTCTTATGCTCTATATTCTATTTTACTCCTTCCCGTTTCCTTTTTAGCATATTATACCTGATATTTGTATGTTTATTGGTGCAGGAAGTTGTAAAAAAGATATGCAGCTGGGCATTTGTCAATTGCATTGATATTTGGGTTAGGTTCATATCAGCCAACATAAAGGATTATGATCTTCAGTCTCTATTCTACACGGTAGTTCAACTTGTGAATGGTGTGGCTCACATGTTTCCTGGTGCAAGACATTTTCCATTAAGGCTCAAATGCATCGAGTGGCTCAATTTTCTCTCCAATTCTAGTGGTACTTTTATTCCAATCGTTTCATTAGTGCTGGATGTTTTGGAATACAAGATAGACAAGGAGGGAAGAAACAGTCAAGTTGCCATAAATGTTCAATCAATCTTGAAGGTAAAGAGCTATGTTTCAATTTCTTATGATGTTTCTCGACTTGATTATATCTGTATTGGGAATCGTCTACTAACTATGTACTCTTCTCTGCAGTTGCCTAAGCATTATCTTAAATCAAGGAGTTTTCAGGATGAATGCTTTTACTCCGCACTGCATCAGCTTTCTGTTCACTTCTCCCAGTGGAGCTACCATATTTCCTTCCCTGACCTTGCTACAATTCCACTAATCCGTTTAAGAAAGATACATGATCACACCACTGTGGAGAGTTTGCGTCGAGCTGTTAAACGTTTCATCGACCAGGTACATATTCTTGTGTCAATTTAGATTAGTGTCTACGATTTTCAGTTGAAGAGGCATTCATGGCGCTTGATCCTCTTGTTGAGAATGACCATGTATTGCCTAAATCGACGAATCAATATGGCACCAATCATTTATTTTATGAAAATCGAAATATATTTAGGTGGAGAAGAATGTAGAGTTTGTGCAAAGGAAAAGAGATGAGGTACCTTTCTCCCCACACGATCATCAATCTGTGGACTCTTTTCTTCAGGTATTATTTATTACTACTGCTTTTCTTCAGGCATCATTAATCTTTGGACTCTTATCGAAGGTTTGTTTTCTCTCTCGCGAAACAGCTCGAAAAGTCCAGTCTAAACACGACGTTCATGCAGTACTATAGAAGCGTCATGGATAGAGCTGTTGAAAGAAGCCTGCCTCAACATAAAGGAAAAAGGTACAGCTTACAGTTTCACGATGATGTGGACCTTGATTGTCCTCCTATGGCAATACTTAATATTGAGATGGCTTCTATAATCATTCAAGAAATTCTTTATTTCTATCAATTTCCTTTTCCAAGCTCATTCGATGCCCTTGAAATTTCTTCGCCATGTCTTAGCTTGCCTGAGAAGACCAAAGAGAAATGGATCAGAACTCGGAACAAAAGAGTCAATGGAGCCATAAAGTGCTGATAATGACAGAGTCCAACTATGCGCAGAGTAAGATTAATTCGAATTCCGCCATCTTTTAACATTAAAAAATCTTGGGATTTTGTCAGATTCACTGCGAATTCACGGTGAAGCTGGTGAATCTATTACTTCATCTGAACATTTATTGTTTGAAGAAGCATCCAAGGATTTGATATTTTGTTGCTATAAAAAACTTACATCTTTAGGCCTACTCTTCCCCAAGTTGCGAACTGAGATAACTCTTTACCTTCTTTCTTTATGCTAAAACCAGCGCCCTTTTTCCATCTCTTTAAGACAGTTTGGATTGTTTGTCTTGCTTGCCTTATTTAGTAATGCTTGTCTTCTAAAATTCACATTGTAAGTGTGTAGCTAAAACAATGTATTGTGGAGTATCCGAAAATCGTCGGTACCATCAGCTCGTTTTTTAATTAAATCATAGATTTATTTCAGGATAAACCGCGTGCGCGAATGGATAAAAGTTTTAGGGGGTCTAAATCCAATTTAAAATACTTAGTGGGCTTATTTGTAATCAATGAATAATAAGGCGGTGTTTGTTTTGGGGTGATCTTTCAAAATATCATCGTAATCCTTCCATCTATCACTTATCACTGTGTTTGTTTAGTCTAGGTGATCATCCATCACCGGAATGATGAAAATGGGGTGATATTTCATATTTTGGATCACCCCAAAAAAGCTAAGTAATCCATCATCACGGTAATGGGGTGATCTACCTAATTTTTTAATGGACAAAAATACCCCTTATATTTTAGCATTATTACCTTATATGTCATTATAAATATTTTAATTACATAATTAACATAATTACATCTTAAATATTCATTTTCATAAAATATTTAATACTTGTATTAATTTTTTATAGAATAACAAATAATGCTTCTAAATTAAAACGTGATTTTAATTTATTTTAATATAAAATATTAATCATTCACGAAAAATATCACCTTAAAAAATTTAACATATTTTAAATATTATGTCTAAGGTCATATATGACATTTATACGACATCACCCTACAAATCACATTGATTAAACAAACACAATATTCCAATATCACCCTAATATGCGAAATGAAAAATCATCCCAAAACAAACACGATATATCACATTGATCCACATCATGGTGATACTCACATTACGGTGATGTGAGTATCACCGTGATGTTGGATCACAGTAAACAAACACCCCTAAATGTAAAAGGGAAAAGAAAAAGGAAAAATCGAAGAAAAGGAAGGGTAGCTCGCTTTGCCCTACATCTCATTAAATTACAGTCTCTCACACACATTGAGAGAGAGAGAGAGAGAGAGTCTCTATCTTCAACATTTCGCTCAGTCACCATATCGTCAAAGAGAAAAACTTTGTCTTCCCCACTTTTTTGTTTTTCGTTGATTTATCATCCAAACCCTAATTTAATACTCCCTAGCCTACACCTCACATCAAGCAGCAGCCTTTATTGTAAACCATCAATCAATCTTTTCCTTTGTTTTTTCTTTCTAAAACCGCAATAGTCGTCGTGAAGCAAATTGGATCTCTGCGGACCAAATCTGATGCGCAAGCACATACTCGCTGAAGGAGACAAACGAAGCAGGGAGAAATCGATTTTGGATGCTATTGATTATTGATGGTTCCGCCAGAGCCGTTGCCTTGGGATAATAATAGAAGAGGAGGGGAATTTCGGAGGCAGCACGACAGATCTGGCTCCGAACAGCGTGGTTTCGGGTTTGGGTCGTCGAGTAGTCACCGATGGAGGGAGAATTATAATCACAACCGCAATTATCACCACGGTCCGCTGACGCACGCGCCGCCGCCTTCTTCGTACCATCAACAGCAGCAGCAGCAGCGTTGGTACTCCGATTTTCGCAACTCGCGCCCGCTTCCTCACCCTTATCCTGGTTAGTTTTTTCAATTTTTTTGACTTCATTCTGATTTTTCCTTCGGCTGCTTGGTTGCACGTTTATTTGTGTGGTTCAGCCTGTGATTTGGGTTTGAGGTGCACTTTGTCTGCAAGGTCCGATTTTGTTCAGGTTTTATGTGGTTTCGAATTTTTTGCCATGTCTTGTCACTTTTCTGGGTTTGAAGAGATGGATTTTTGGGGAAAAAGAGCTCTTTTAGCCGTTGATGTTGTTCTTTTGTACTTTTTTCAGACGTTGTTACTTATGAGCGGATCTGTTGCAAATTAAGAAGTCTTTTCTTTGGGTTTGGGTTTGGGGTTGTCGGTTGTATATCTTGATTAATCTTGCTGATTTTTTTTTTATTTCATATGATTTAAAATTGGTTGGGTTATGCAGGTTTTAGTTGACTAGTGGGGAAAATTTCTTCTGTTCACTTTATTTATCCTTGTACATATCTCTGTTGAGTTTGAGGTTGGATTTGTTGTGTAATATACATCTCGGGTGAATATATTTCTGTTTTCCATTAATTGTATCAAGAGTGGATCTCAGTAGAAAAGTGGAAAGTATATCTTCGGTTTCTGTCGATTATGATGTTTATTTCTGATGTGGTATTTATGCAATTTATAAACCGTATTCTGAAGAAATAAGTATGTATTCTTATGTCTTCATGCCCTTCTTGGTTGGGGTTTTTTGAATTCATTTTTGCTGAAGGTCATGGTAAGCAGGGTGGTTGGCATGCACATCCCGATGATGCTCCTAATGGATTTGTGCCTTTTGGGTCTCGGTATGTTGAAAGAAGCTTAGAAGACGAGAATTCTCGACCTTACGGATCTCGTGGTGGCGATGGAAGGTATTTCAGGAATAACAGAGACAACCGTGGGTCCTTTGTACAGAAAGAGTGGAGAACGTCCTCTTGGGAACCCTCTCCGTCTCCATGTGGTGGCGGACCCAACACAGAGGCCAATAGTCCAAGGCCTGCAGAGAGTACGAAAGCATTGGATGATAATAGTCAGAAGAGTATTGATGCCTCTCATTCTCTGCCTGAAGCATTGAATTCCTGTAGTCAATCACAATCTGTTGCCACTGAGCAGGTTGATATTAATGGAAGCACTACGGAGAGACCTGAGAGTTCAACACAGAAATATGATAAAAAGGATTGCCTGGGATCAATAGATTGGAAACCTCTGAAGTGGTCAAGATCTGGGAGCTTAACGTCTAGAGGTTCTGGTCTAAGCCAGTCAAGTTGCGTAAAGAGTACTGGAGTTGAATCTATGGGTGCAGTAGCTGAGGAAGACGTAAAGATTGCTGCTATTCAGTCTCCTTCTGCAGTTGCTGCTGAATGTGCCATTCCCGCTGTTGGAGGCCCTTCGGATGATAATTGTTCCCGGAAAAAGCCACGTCTTGGCTGGGGTGAGGGCCTGGCGAAGTACGAGAAGAAGAAAGTTGACGACCCTGAAGATGGCACGCCCTGCAGTGGAAATGATGTGTGCATTGTTAAGACAGAGACTTTGCAATCTCCTGCTATTAGTGTGCCTGAGGTGAGCCCCAGGGTTGCAAGTTTGTCTTATTGTGCCTCTCCTGCTACACCGTCTTCGGTTGCATGTAGTTCTTCTCCAGGTAACATGCTTTGTTCTTAGCTGAGGGTACCACATTTCTTTTTCATTTTTTCATTAACAACTGATTGTTTGTAATCATGTTTGATTCTTTGTTCACAATCATCATACTTGCAGTACCAGAATGTCACATGCTAGAACATATTTTCTATTCGTTGATGTTTTAGGCCTATGTTTGAGTTTTTGTGGGGTATTCTGCCTGCAGCAGCTACTGCCATCGACCAGACGGCGTTGTAGTACGTAACTAATCAAGTTGAAAATAATTGTGTAAATATTTAAACCTTTGTTTGGAAATGGCCTTCTACAAGGTTATTTTGGATGATCAAAATAGTGCTTGAGCCAACCTTGGCGAGTGTCTTGATGTCGGCTTTAAGAGAACAAAATTCATAACGTGCATATCATGTCCTAAGACTTCAAACATATTTGCACCACATTGATAACATTGTTTTGTGTGATAGAAGCTATCATTGTTCGGAATTGATTGCCTAGCATGTAGTTGGTGTCTCGGTGGTTTTACTGGAATAGTTAGCTGTAAGACTTCTTACTTTGCGTAGGAATGAGTTTGAAGATTTGTTTTTGTCACCCATTATGTAATTAGTCTTGTCATGTTTCTTATCATTTTGTAGGTGTCGTGGAGAAAGGAACAATGAAGAAAGCAAGTCCCGAAAAGGGTACATCTAATTTCAGCTGTTCGCCTGGAATTATTTCCCCAACAAACTACGATGGACCCACTTTTAGTTTAGAGAAATTGGATCTTGCATCCATTGCCAACTTGAGCTCTTCCATAGACGAGTTGTTGCAGTCTGACAAACACAGTGCTGCTGAAACTGGTTATGTTGGAACTTCTTCAGTGAACATGGTGATGGTTTGGAAGGTTGACATATTAAAAGCACTTGAAATAACTGAATCTGAAATCGATTCTCTTGAAACTGTGCTCAAATCATTCGAATCATTCGGTCCTGAAACTAGAAGTGGCTGCCTTTTTGCTACTGGCTCCAGTTCACAGATAGCCGAAATCCCTGTACAAGTTTGTGAAGAGTCCTGTGCTGCTTCACATTTTGCTGCTAAGCCTATTCCATTGCATATTGTTCCATCAGAAGGCACGGTGATAGAAAATGCAGATGTTGCAGTGAAACATGAGCTCGACTCAAAAAATGAGGAGTTTGATAGTCCAAGCAGTGCTACGTCTAAATTTGTTGAGGTGCTACTAGCCGGGGATGATCATAATCATCATGAGCCTGCAAAATGTGTGGAAGATCGTGTCAAATCTGACTTCCCAAGTTCCACTTCCTCTGATAAAATATGCTTGGATAATATTGTCAATCACGGACAGATGGTTGGTGTTGATAATCATGCACTTCTTGTAAGTAATAACTGTGAAGAGTTAGAGAAGGTGAGCAATATGCAGTTTGATTCAGATGTATATGGTGCAATTATCACTTCAAATAAAGAAATTGCTCGCAGGACTTGGGCGGAGTTGAGTAAGTTATTACCTGCCAATCAGGGTAATGTTTTGACTGCTGTTAACCTCTCTTGTTCTCCAAGGGGTTCTTCCGTGGCGAAGGATAAATATCTCAATACGAAGAGATTTCTTCGGTTCAAGGAGAAGGTGTTGGCTATCAAGTACATGGTATTGCAGCATTTCTATAAGCAAGGTCAGGTGGTTTCTCTGAGGAAACTTCAACTAAAATCGCACAAGAAGTACGATCTGACTCATAATGGTTTAAAAAGGAAACGTTCTTCCAGCCGGTTTAAAATGATGTCTCCTGGTAAGTAATCTAACCTTTGAGCTTCTTTCTCTCATTGTTTTGCTTCAGCTTATATTCATATCTGAAACTGCAACTAATAGTAAGCTGTGATAGGCTTCTTTTTCGCTAAGCTGATAAAATATCGTAACCTTTCACAAAGTATGAGGAACTTCATCTGTATATAATCGAACATATGAGGCATGCTGTAAGATAAAGGTAATATTCATGGAGGTTGACAAAATGACAGTCATCACCCTTATTTCATGTTTCTTATGAAGTTTTTTGATTGAGCCATATTGCATGCATTATGGTTCAATTATGCGAGATTTTAATGTCTTAGTTGGGGACTTCTGTTGATCATCTGCATTTCAAACTTCGAAGTTAAGAGCATTGTCTTTTCTCCTTGCTTTCTCAGTGTGCTTTGGCATTTTATTTGACGTGGGTGTCAGTTTTGTCAGTGGTTTTCTTTTATTATTTCCTATCTTAGGAGTTTTTGTATGATGTTTCATCCTCCATTTTTAATATTCTTTATTTTTTGCATGCAGCTGGAGATCAACAGACGGTGCCCACATCCGAAGTTATTGAATATGTCCAAAGCTTGCTGTGTCAGTCTCATGTTAAACCCTGCAGAAATACTCTAAAAATGCCAGCTTTGATCTTGGACAAGGATATGAAGTCGTCGGGGTTTGTCTCAACCAACGCTTTGGTGGAAGATCCTTGCGCTGTTGAAAAGGAAAGATCTATAATAAACCCTTGGACGGCCGAGGAGAAGGAAATTTTCATTGATAAATTCTCCACTTTTGGAAAAGATTTCAGGACTATTTCATCTTTCCTTGATCATAGGACAACAGCAGATTGCGTCGAGTTCTATTACAAGAATCACAAGTCAGAGCTGTTTGAGAAGGCCCGAGAAAAGCCAGAATCAGCGAAGCAGAGAAAATCCCAATCTACCACATACTTGGTTGCACATAGTAATAAATGGAATCGTGAGTCGAATGCTGCTTCTCTTGATATTTTGGGTGCAGCATCAGCTATGGCAGCCACCGCTAACAATGGATTGGAGTTTCAGGAAACTCGCACGTCCAAATTTGTTTTTCCTGCAGATAATTCCTCCAAAGCGTTGAGGAATGATGGTTTATTTCGAAGATCACGCAGCCCAGTTCTTTATGGCCGTGAGAGGGAAACTGAAGCTGCTGATGTATTAGCTCGAATTTGTGGTTCATTTTCTTCGGAGGCTGTTAGTTCATCGTCTATTGACCGTGGCAATAGTTCTCTGAAGTGGATGAGGAGTCAGAGAGTCAGAGCTTCAATGAGGCACACTTTGAACCCTGAAATTAACCGGGAGATTGATGATGACCGTTCAAACGAGAGCTTTGAGGAAGTGGGTTCTGTTCATTGGACCGACGAGGAGAAATCCTTGTTTATACATGCTTTGTCATCTTATGGGAAGGATTTCAAAGCAATATCTCGGTGCGTCCGGACAAAATCCAAGGATCAGTGCAAGTTGTTCTATAGCAAGACAAGGAAATGCCTTGGTTTGGAGCTGATCAGACCTCAAGCTCGAAACTGTGTCGATGTTAATAATGGGAATGGTGGTGGCGGTGGTGGTGGTGGTGACTCGGGGAATGCTTGTGCTATGGAGACTGATTCAGTTATCTGCAATAGCGGTTCAGAATCTATGGTGGAAAGTGGTCATCGCCCACCTTCCGCTACTGTGGGAAAGTGCAATGTGATGCCTGATTCACATATGTGTGAGGAAGCAAGTGAACCTTGTCCTAATAATTCTCTGAATGCTCTAACGGTTCTTTGTGGTGAGTTAAGTGGCAGTATTCAGGTTGCTGATAGGGCATCTTTGGAAAATAAAGTGGACAACGAAGAACGAAATGTTAAAAAGGAGATTGACACTAGCTTGCCTAATGGATTAGCTGAGAGCAATAGAGCAGAAAACGCAGAAGCTAATTCTGATGGGGCGAGTGGATCAGCCATAGTAGTGAGCGAGCCGAAATCTGGGCCCAAACTAGCTAGGAATGGATCTCGATCTTCTGAGGAACTGCGTTTGTCGAAGAAAAATGAGTCAGGACTTAAAACTGGGAAATCTATGGAAATTTCCCAAGGCAAGTTGCCGCATCAGAATGGACACTTGGAATTAATGAAGGCATCGACATTGTTCTCTGTTCCGATTACATATCAGAATATTTTAAGTTATGATTCTTTAGCAGTTATGGGCGCTAATGAAATCAGGAAAGATTCTCAGAAAACCGTCATGGGAAATGATTTGCGGCAAGAGATTCCATGTAGCTCATTGTCAGATTATGTCGATTCGTCCCAAATTCTCAAGGGATACCCTGTTTCTGTGCAAACCGTGAAGGACATTAATGGGGAAGCTAACTGCAAATCTGCAGCTGCGAGCGGTCTTAATCAAATCGAAAACATTCGATCAGATCATTCAGAGTTCTTCCTCAGAAAATGCAACGGCCCATCCCAAAAGGGGACAGTCAGCAAAGCCCCATTTCTGCCGCGCCAGTCGGTTTCTTCGGAGGAGGATAAGTCTTCAAGTAATGGCGATCTGAAGTTGTTTGGTAAAGTATTAGTTTCGTCCCAGAAGAAACTAAGTCTTCCTCAACAAGAAACAGAAGCTTACCCTCTGAATCTTAATCGCAATGTATGTTCAGATTCTTCTATCTTGAACGTGGATTACGACAACTGTCTTGGGTTGGGAAATATTCCTCTTCGTAGTTCCAATTTCTGGGACGCAAACCAAATGCAACAGATGGGTTACCCTCCTCTGTCTGATTCTGCTCGTCTCTTGGCTAAATATCCAGCAGCATTCAGCAACTATCCATTACCCGCCGTGAAACTTGGGCAGCCACAACTTAATGGAGCCATTGCAGGGAACAATAGCCCTTTAAATGGGATCTCTGTTCTTTCAAACAAGGACTTTGGTAATAATGTTCATGGAAATTACACTCCTTTGATCAATCATGGAGATTCGCAGAACCCTTTCGTTATAGATATGCAGCAGAGATTGAACAATATAGGCGCTAGTGGAAATTTCGTCGGCGGGCAGCACCCATTGTTGTAACCGACCCCGTGGCTGCTATACGGATGCACTTTGCGAAGCAAAGGGACAGTGATGTCAAAGGGGACGGCGATAAGTGGACGACTAAAGGCGATTTAGGCAGGTAATGGTTTCGAATACGCGGTAGAATCTCTTATTCTAACCGCTTTTGTATAATACAATCTGTGAGCTTTTAAGTTGGTGATGGTGATACTTTGGGATGGGATTGAGTTGAGAGTGAGATTCAACTTCCCATTTGTTTTATTTTTTCTTTCTTTAGATGGTTTTTTTTAGCTTTTGTTAGTGTTGTGTAATGTTTACAGCAGCAGATTTGTACTTGTTGTACTTGATGTTTTGGGGGAAGATAGTAAAATGAATAAACTTTTGGGAAAATAGAGAAAGTTGTTTTTGGTATCAACTTTCTTTTCTTGTTTTGTTTGAGAGAGATTGAATTTCGGACAAAAGGCATTGTTTGTGCATGAAACAACAGAGACATGCGTATCCTTTCACACTAATGATTGATTATGTTCGAAATTATTTCGTGTTTGTATTATTATTTTTGCAAGTGGTTATATGAATGCGTGACGGACAGCTGTTTGATAAAGTTATTTGTCAACACCAAACGTGGGTGGGGACAGAACAGATATTTTTTTTTTTTTTTGACTATGTACAATGTGTTGTAGAGCATTTAAAATTAAAATATATTATGATTTGAGGGGAGTAGGAATCAGGTGAATTGTTAAGAGTTTTTATAAAAAGATATTGTTCGTTTTTCGGCTGCAGATTATCAATTTGATTATAAGCTGCTCCACATAAAAGGCCCAAGGTAAGTTAGAAATAATCAAGCCCGTCATATTATTAGGGGATTACTATTTACCGCCCACTTTTTACTTGTTACCGCCCCCTAAAGGGCTGAAAAAAGACGTTTTTGCCCCTATGTTATTTAAATTAATTTAAAAAGGTAAAATATAATAAAAAGTAAGAATTTGTCTTTAAAATCCTTTACCACACAACACTTTTCAAATCACACATCCAAATCAGACCAAAAAACAGAGAATTTTGCAAATCGCAATGGATCGACGACAAGGAAGGGAAAGGGAAAGGAGGTGCTGTCACGATTGGTAAGAAAATTGTCGTAAAATTCATTCGTACGTAGATAGATTGTCGAAAACGGGTCGAAATAGGCTGAAAAAACGGTCGATCGGACGCAAAATAGGGCGAAAAATGGCACGGCCGAAGCGAAATTTCGGCCGGCCAAGTCACGACCGAAACGTGATTTCGGTCGCGACAGGTCCGACCGAAATCCGATTTCGGTCGTGACTTGGCAGACCGAAATCGGTAGCCGGTCGCCGGGGATCCGACCGAAATCGTGTTTCGGTCGGATCTGTCATGACCGAAATCCGATTTCGGTCGTATCCTCGGCGACCGAACTTCGATTTCGGCCGGCCATAGTCAGACCGAAGTCGGATTTCGGTCGGGTCATGGTCCGGCCGAAATTAGGTTTCGATCGTCTATTTTTTTTTTATTAATAAATATCTAATTGCAGGCCAAGGGTGGGAAGTCCTTATCGGAGGGAGCAGCAGATCCCCCCCGTTGGAGGGATCTGGAGAGCGTCATACGAGGGCGCGTGGCGTTGATGCATCCGTTCGTAGGGAACGGGAGGAGGAGAGGCGGCAGCGAGCGGCTGATTCTCATTCCGTATATGCGGATTACGATCCGCATGCGGATGAGGAGGCGCATGCGGATGAGGAGGTGCCCTACGATGCGGCATCATTTGAGTCATCCGACGACGATGCGATACCGGTCTCCTCAGGTAATTCCCTTCTCCATTATAAACTGACTTGCGATGTCGTGTCTTAATATACGTGCAAAAAATTAAATTTATTTGTGGGGTATTCGTAAAAAATAAAATAGGGAGCAAGCGCTCCAGGGTCGTAGATGACGATTCCTGGAGGGTGAAGGGGCCACAGCCAGGTGGTCCAGAAGATGGCGAGGTGATCCCTAGTTACTTGGGACAACATCGCGCCCCGCATCTGGATGGGTGAGGAGCAGAGGCCCCTGCTGAAGTGCGAGCAGCGGGTGTTAGTGCTTCGGTCGCGTAAGCAGTGGTACTGCCAATTCCCGCCGAAGACGCAGAGGGAGATCGATGGCACGAGGCTTAGGCACCTCACAGATGCTATGGTGGGTCACTTGGACCAGCCTCTTCTGTGCGCTTTTGTGGAGCGCTGGCACCCCGACACGAACACCTTCCACATGTCGTGGGGGGAGATGACGATCATGCTCCACGACGTCGAGCAGATCCTGCGTATCCCGATCGACGGGACGACGGTATCGGGCACACCAGACGCCGGCGACCAGCAGATCACGGCGAGGGAGATTATGGGCGTCTCCGCAGACGTGCTGAGGGGTTTTTGGAAAGGCGGTGGGGTTGCGTCGAAAGACGTGATGCAGAGGATGCGGGAGGATCGATCGGCGGGGTTCCAGGCCATCGCTTGGCTGTGGATTCTATTGGGGTCGACGTTGTTCGCCGACAAGAGCGGGAACCGGGTGAAGGCCGACATCATGCACGAGTTCTACCGGTCGCTGCCATCTGCCAGTCATTACTCGTGGGGTTCGGCCGCTCTTGCTTACCTCTATCGCCAGCTTGGCCTCGCAAGCCGAGCGGATGCAAGGAGTTTAGCTGGGTGCCTGTCGTTACTACAGGCGTGGATCTACGAGTACTTCCCATGCTCGTGCACCTTCACCCATACGGTGTCAAGAGACCAGTGGCCGAATTCAGCCATCCTTTCAGCTCGCTGTGAGCACTCTCCACATGACATGTAGTGGTGTTCCCGAAATGAAGCACATGGTTCGTCCAAGCTCTGGCGAACTTCTCCTTGTGCACCAACTACGTCTGCTCAACATACTTAACGATTTCTGAGTCGGCTAGCCAACGTAGACGCATGTCATTCACTGCCTTCTCGTATTCGTCGACCGTCGGAGCTTCCACGACTGCTTTCCAGGACTTGTGCGTGAAGTGAGATGCGGTCTTTTGCTCTTCCCCCCAACCAATAAACTTTGTTCTCCACATCTTTATAAATATGCCACGTGCACAGCAGATGGTGAGAATGCAGAAATACCATATGTACCGGTCGAACAAGGCCCAACTCCCGATCAGTCACAATCGCCGACGGGTGAACACCTGGCCCTAGAATATCCCTGATAGACTGCAACATCCACCCGTAACTTCTCTCCGTCTCGTCCTCCATGACGGCAAACCCACACAGAAAGTTGTGATTACAGGGAGTCATCCCTATAATCTCAACTAGAGGCATCTTATATCTATTGGTCTTGTACGTCGAGTCAATCCCAATAAAATAAGGATACGTCCTCAGCAGTGCGAGTGACTCCGGGTGTGCGAGAAAGACATGTGTCAGCACATTAGTCTCCTCGTCTCTCAGCGCTTCAACAAAATATTCGGCCTCTGTCGCCTGGTGCATCAACTGGCTCACCACGTCTCGACCCTCAGAATATTGCTTCTTCAAACGATCTCTGTAATTATATATATGTCGGATCGTCGTGTTATCTTCTGCGTGTCGAGCCCTCATCGCTGAGAGGATATGAGCTGGTTTCTCTTGCGCAGCAGTCATTTTCTCTATGACCTTCTTTGCCTGGCTGCTTAACCCACTCGTCTGGCGGTGTCCTTCGAAATACTGTATCAGAGGGTGATTGTGTATGGAATTCTCATGTGCACCCGTACGAATGTACCATTCCCTAGTAGCTGGATCCTGCTGGGCTATGACTACAAACGGACACCTGCACTTGTTAGACTTCGACAGCCTCTCCAATTCATCCTCCTTGCCTCTATAACGTTCTCCGCGAGAACATCTAATCAATTTTTTCGTGCCGCATTTCTTATGCGACGAAATAATCACCTCGAAACTAAGAGCAATAGCGACGCTTTTCGCCCAGTTAATGGCTTCCACGTCGGTCGGAAATCGTCCTCCTTCGCGGAAATGCTCAATGTAGTTTATCCCGTCGCCCATGGAATCCTCCGGGATGTGGACTTCCCTCTCCAAGTCTGAAAAGGCAACCGAACAGAGACTTCGGCCACTTCCAAAGGAGCCGAAATCTGATCTCGGCCGCAGCCGTCCCAGCCGAATGAGAATTTCAGCTCTGACAGCCACGACCGAGCAAATATTTCGGCCACCTCAGAGGGTGACCGAAATGTTTTTTCGGCCGTCACAAGGAGTGGCCGAAATTCTTGTTCGGTCACCCCTTGTGTGGGCCGAAATTCTACTTCGGCCGGGCCGAATTTTTCGATCGAATTCGATCGATGTTCGAGAATTCACGTCAATACGAACGAAATTTACGAGAATTTGCTTACCATCCGTGCCAATAGACCCTTTCTTTTGATCTTTCCCAAATAGACGATTCATTGCGATTTGATTTTTTTTTTTGTTATGTTGACTCTGATTTGGATGTGTGATTGCGATATCAAAAGTGTTGTATGGAAAAGGACTTTAAATAGAAATTTAAATTCAAAAGGGCAAAATCGTCTTTTTTCAGCCATTTAGGGGGTGGTGACTAGGAAAAAGGGGGCGGTGAATAGCAATCCAGTATTATTATATATCATCATTTGCATTCGTTTATACACTAGCCCGTAACAGTTTAATGGGCTTTTTAAATTTTTTATTAAATGAGCAGTGAACTCATACCAGCTATATGATATGATTGCCAAGAGAACGTAATGATTGAGTTCAGGTTTTTATTAATTCCCCCCCTTATAATATTGTGCATGTACTAGGCCGGGCGTTTTCATTTATGCTCTGTATAAGATCAATCACATATATGTATATAAATAATTCCTTTGGCAATCGAGATATTTTTGGTTCAAGGGAGAGAGATTCTCATAAGACATTGACCATTCAAAGGAATGTTAAATAAGGATAGACGTGTTATGCTCAAGTTTCTTATCTTGCCTTCTACACATTGGGCAATTTGACTGTTCTATAGTGTTGAGAATTCCACACCTTAAATTTCATTTTTTTTTTCTTTTCTTCCCTTGTTCCAGTTGTTTTCTTATTTCTGTTTTTATATTTCCATAGTAAAAGGGCTCGGGTGTGTGGAATGTAATAATTCACTAGTAAAAATATGTTAGAATAACTCTGACTTACAATTCTTCATAGGAACTTGTCAATTGTCATAATGTGGATTACTTGGTCCCGGAGACTAGAGTTCTCGGAAACAAAAAAAATCTTGGGAAATTCCCACTGGTACCCTCGAGGTTTCGACTTTTCCCGTTGGTACCAAAATTTTTTTTTTGATTCTGTCTGGTAACCTCGAGGTTTCGACTTTCCCAGTTGGTACTCAAAGTAATTTCAACATCGACTCAATTTTACGCTCGATTTTCGATCTGAATGTTCTTCCCTTTTTAAAAATATTTATATAATTTTTTTCCAACTATATACTATTTTTTAAATTAAAATTATTTTTTAATAAAAAAATATTTTATTTTTGAATTTCTGGTTATATTTCGGAAAATTTTTTAAAAATATTTATATAATTTTTCCCAACTATAAACTATTTTTTATAATTAAAATTATCTTATTAATAGAAAATATTTTATTTTTGAATTTCTGATTATTTTAAGTATTTTAAATCCAGTTTTCGTAATTCAGGGGTACCAAATTACGTTTCGTAAAACCTCAGGGGTACCGGCCGAATCGAAAAAAACTTTGGAACCAACGGAAAAAGTCGAAACCTCGATGGTATCAGAGGGAATTTCCCAAAAATCTTATATTTGCTTTTATATTCCAAATATAAAAAGGAATCCAATTAAGATTACGGGAATCAACACATAAATACCTGATAGGAAATAAAAAAGCCACTTCAGTCCCTTGTCAGACATCTTTTTAAGCTAGGTACCCATTTGAATAAAATCTTACAGATAGGTACCTAATCACGTAATATTACCAAAATACCCTTATTTGTTGATTTACAGTTTCATTTCAGTTTTTTTTCTCTGCAATTATCAAGCTCCATCCTGCCGTCGATGTGTTTCTTCTTGCCGACCACCTCCTTCCACTCGTGCCGGTGCCGAACAACGATCGACGAGCCTCTTGAACGTTGGGTTCTCGAAATTGGGTCTCAATTTTGCTAGGTAAGCTTTTATTTTGCTTTAGGTTTGGTTAATCGATTGCACTCGTTTGTGCAACGTTTAGCCCAAATCTGGAGCTGAATGCGATCCAAGAACTCGATATATGGGTGGGATGTTAAGATTTGATAGTTATTGAGGCTAATCCATCGTGATTTTGGATTTTTTTTATAGGACTGTTATGACGTTACCATTTGTTATGTATATTACGTACCATTTGTTATGTTTATTACGTACCATTGTACATGTCTATACGGTACCAAGATGTATGCGTACGCAGTACCATAGCAAACTATACAGCCGTACCATTTATACATGTCATATTATTTGAAAATATGCCGTCTACAAGTTTGGTTAGTGGCGAAAAGTTATTTGCATTGTGTGAGTATAAAAAGGGATTCATTCTTAGTCACGATCAATGACGCGACGACGCACGAGATGAATGCTCAAACCGATGATGGTAATTTTATTCGTGACCCGGACATTCGTATTCTTCCCGGTCGCCGAAAGACGCGGAGGATTCCTTCTCAGGTAGATAGAACATCCAACAAGTGCAAAATATGTGGGAAATACCATAATAATCGTCGTATTTGTAGAGAAGCCGTATCAATAGAACATCCAGTGTCAATAGGATACGGACATTGTTTTTGTCTAAATGATGCCAACAAGGTACTGTAATATATGCCAATTTGGTACTGTAATATATGATAACAAGGTACTGTAATAAAGGCCAGTAAGATACGTAATATATGCCAACAAGGTTCTGTAATATATGACAACAAGGTACATTAATATTTACCAACAAGGTACTGTAATATATGCCAATTTGGTGTTGTAATATATGATAACAAGGTACTGTAATAAATGCCAACAAGGTACCGTAATATAAGCCAACAAAATACTGTAATATATGACAACAAGGTTCAGTAATATATACCGTAAGATATGCAAATTTTGCACTGCAATATATGTAAATTTGGTACCGTAATATATGCATGTTTGGTACTGTAATATATGCTAGTTTGGTACCCTACGATATGCACATTTGGTACCCTACGATATGCATATTTGGTACTGTAATATACCATTGATACCGTAAGATATGCCAACATGGTACTAATATAAGCGAACTTGGTACTGTAACATACGCCAATTTGATACGTTAATATACGCAACTTTGGTACTGTAATGTAGGTCATTTAGGTACTCTAAGTGTACAACATAGGGTATTGTGTCGTTTCAGAAGTTGGTACCGTATAAATAAAGTAAGACTTTGAATTTAGAGTTGGCTATATTTCGTCAGAAAGAAAGCATTTCAGCAGATGTTGATGTCGATAAAGGAATAGACAATTTCTGACTTTTTCTGTAATAATTGCACACTTTTCTGACATTTTTCTGTCATGAGTGGACAGTTTTCTGACGTTTTCTCTGTCATGAGTGGACAGAGACTGACATACAAGGTATTAAATCAAAAAAGACAGGTCATCTGCATGTCGGTGGCTTTCATAAAATATTTCATGTCATATGTAATTTTGGGTACTGCAACCGTGTCTGCGTTGGTACGCTTCAAACAAAACGACAAGTACCCCTACAAAGCTATTTAAGGTACGGTGTCCCTTGTATATATGATACGTCATACTAGGGTTAGTATTTTTCGACGTCGATCGAATTACTTTTTCATCTCGAACCAACGTAGAACAGTAATATATAGTATTAAATACGTTTCAGATCAAATTCGGTGCATTAAGCCCCGCACGCATGAATTAAATCTTAGAATACCAAGATTCATTATAGTATAAGGATACAAACAAGAACATCTACAACATAATTTGAATAATGTGGTGAGGATACAAACAAGAACATCTCTATATGTAAGCGTTACGGTACGATATGCTTGCATATCTGGGTACCGTATATGTATACGTATGGATACTGTAAAATTTCAGGTTATGGTACTACATGTAAATTTAAGGTATGGTAATGGTACAACAGATAAGGTACTTCATGTGCGATATATAAGGTACGGTTAACCTGCATATTCTGGTACTCTGTACGTAAAAGATAAGATACGGTCATACAATAACATATGGTACTGCATAAATTACGGACAGTCGTAGAACAACACAACACAGTACAAAAGAAAACCAACATAAACAACCAACGGTCTCCAAACAGTCCCATCCCCAACTCAAAATAAGTTAACCAAACTAAACAACACAGTCTCCAAAGAGTCTAACAGCATATCCAAGAAACTTACTGAAAAAGATCTAGCATACAACTACGGTCGTCACGTAAAATGCGAACAGCCATAGAAGCCCAAGTGCTCAGTGGAAAAGCAGCTTAGAAGTTATTAAGCTAGTGTAAGAGCCTACTACACAAGCAGACAAAAACAAAGTAGTCCCAAGTGAAACAGAGTAGTCACAATGAAACACACAAGCCAACCATTGAATTAAACTAACAACCAATGAACGAAATCACATTGAATTTACGCAACATCTTCAGATCGAACACTTTTACCCCAAAGACCCTTGGTCCACCTATCAAGGAACCAAAAAGCACATACACCAAAAAGCACATACACCAAAGACCCTTGGTCCACCTATCAAGGAACCAAAAAGCATAATCACCAATTACTGAAGATACAGAAACTCATTCCCTAAAAAAAAACACATCGATACCTCTCAAACCCTAGTTTTACCGCACATACACCAATTTCTCCAAATACAAAACGTATACACAATTTGGAAGCTTGACCACCTTCGATTGACAGTGCTCGGCCTGATTCAAGCTACAGATCCAGTGACATGAGAGTTGGCTGTTAATCGCACTGTATTCTTCGATGATGATAATTTGGGGGGTTTTTTAAAAATTGAAATTCATTTTTAGCTAATAAATTCCACTCAAACGGGCTAATTTAGCCCAAAACCCATTGGGTTTTTAGGCCCGCGGCCCACTAACCCGTGGGCCTGGTGGGTCGGGCCAATAGGCCCGATATTGTTTTGGGCTACCCAAATATAGGCCCATATGAAAAAAAAAATTGGGCGGAATGGGCTGGCCCATGGGCTCACGCCCAAACTTTCACCTCTAATAAGATCAATCACATATATGTATATAAATAATTCCTTTGGCAATCGAGATATTTTTGGTTCAAGGGAGAGAGATTCTCATAAGACATTGACCATTCAAAGGAATGTTAAATAAGGATAGACGTGTTATGCTCAAGTTTCTTATCTTGCCTTCTACACATTGGGCAATTTGACTGTTCTATAGTGTTGAGAATTCCACACCTTAAATTTCATTTTTTTTTTCTTTTCTTCCCTTGTTCCAGTTGTTTTCTTATTTCTGTTTTTATATTTCCATAGTAAAAGGGCTCGGGTGTGTGGAATGTAATAATTCACTAGTAAAAATATGTTAGAATAACTCTGACTTACAATTCTTCATAGGAACTTGTCAATTGTCATAATGTGGATTACTTGGTCCCGGAGACTAGAGTTCTCGGAAACAAAAAAAAATCTTGGGAAATTCCCACTGGTACCCTCGAGGTTTCGACTTTTCCCGTTGGTACCAAAATTTTTTTTTTGATTCTGTCTGGTAACCTCGAGGTTTCGACTTTCCCAGTTGGTACTCAAAGTAATTTCAACATCGACTCAATTTTACGCTCGATTTTCGATCTGAATGTTCTTCCCTTTTTAAAAATATTTATATAATTTTTTTCCAACTATATACTATTTTTTAAATTAAAATTATTTTTTAATAAAAAAATATTTTATTTTTGAATTTCTGGTTATATTTCGGAAAATATTTTTAAAAATATTTATATATTTTTCCCAACTATAAACTATTTTTTATAATTAAAATTATCTTATTAATAGAAAATATTTATTTTTGAATTTCTGATTATTTTAAGTATTTTAAATCCAGTTTTCGTAATTCAGGGGTACCAAATTACGTTTCGTAAAACCTCAGGGTACCGGCCGGAATCGAAAAAAACTTTGGAACCAACGGAAAAAGTCGAAACCTCGATGGTATCAGAGGGAATTTCCCAAAATCTTATATTTGCTTTTATATTCCAAATATAAAAAGGAATCCAATTAAGATTACGGGAATCAACACATAAATACCTGATAGGAAATAAAAAAGCCACTTCAGTCCCTTGTCAGACATCTTTTTAAGCTAGGTACCCATTTGAATAAAATCTTACAGATAGGTACCTAATCACGTAATATTACCAAAATACCCTTATTTGTTGATTTACAGTTTCATTTCAGTTTTTTTTCTCTGCAATTATCAAGCTCCATCCTGCCGTCGATGTGTTTCTTCTTGCCGACCACCTCCTTCCACTCGTGCCGGTGCCGAACAACGATCGACGAGCCTCTTGAACGTTGGGTTCTCGAAATTGGGTCTCAATTTTGCTAGGTAAGCTTTTATTTTGCTTTAGGTTTGGTTAATCGATTGCACTCGTTTGTGCAACGTTTAGCCCAAATCTGGAGCTGAATGCGATCCAAGAACTCGATATATGGGTGGGATGTTAAGATTTGATAGTTATTGAGGCTAATCCATCGTGATTTTGGATTTTTTTTATAGGACTGTTATGACGTTACCATTTGTTATGTATATTACGTACCATTTGTTATGTTTATTACGTACCATTGTACATGTCTATACGGTACCAAGATGTATGCGTACGCAGTACCATAGCAAACTATACAGCCGTACCATTTATACATGTCATATTATTTGAAAATATGCCGTCTACAAGTTTGGTTAGTGGCGAAAAGTTATTTGCATTGTGTGAGTATAAAAAGGGATTCATTCTTAGTCACGATCAATGACGCGACGACGCACGAGATGAATGCTCAAACCGATGATGGTAATTTTATTCGTGACCCGGACATTCGTATTCTTCCCGGTCGCCGAAAGACGCGGAGGATTCCTTCTCAGGTAGATAGAACATCCAACAAGTGCAAAATATGTGGGAAATACCATAATAATCGTCGTATTTGTAGAGAAGCCGTATCAATAGAACATCCAGTGTCAATAGGATACGGACATTGTTTTTGTCTAAATGATGCCAACAAGGTACTGTAATATATGCCAATTTGGTACTGTAATATATGATAACAAGGTACTGTAATAAAGGCCAGTAAGATACCGTAATATATGCCAACAAGGTTCTGTAATATATGACAACAAGGTACATTAATATTTACCAACAAGGTACTGTAATATATGCCAATTTGGTGTTGTAATATATGATAACAAGGTACTGTAATAAATGCCAACAAGGTACCGTAATATAAGCCAACAAAATACTGTAATATATGACAACAAGGTTCAGTAATATATACCGTAAGATATGCAAATTTTGCACTGCAATATATGTAAATTTGGTACCGTAATATATGCATGTTTGGTACTGTAATATATGCTAGTTTGGTACCCTACGATATGCACATTTGGTACCCTACGATATGCATATTTGGTACTGTAATATACCATTGATACCGTAAGATATGCCAACATGGTACTAATATAAGCGAACTTGGTACTGTAACATACGCCAATTTGATACGTTAATATACGCAACTTTGGTACTGTAATGTAGGTCATTTAGGTACTCTAAGTGTACAACATAGGGTATTGTGTCGTTTCAGAAGTTGGTACCGTATAAATAAAGTAAGACTTTGAATTTAGAGTTGGCTATATTTCGTCAGAAAGAAAGCATTTCAGCAGATGTTGATGTCGATAAAGGAATAGACAATTTCTGACTTTTTCTGTAATAATTGCACACTTTTCTGACATTTTCTGTCATGAGTGGACAGTTTTCTGACGTTTTCTCTGTCATGAGTGGACAGAGACTGACATACAAGGTATTAAATCAAAAAGACAGGTCATCTGCATGTCGGTGGCTTTCATAAAATATTTCATGTCATATGTAATTTTGGGTACTGCAACCGTGTCTGCGTTGGTACGCTTCAAACAAAACGACAAGTACCCCTACAAAGCTATTTAAGGTACGGTGTCCCTTGTATATATGATACGTCATACTAGGGTTAGTATTTTTCGACGTCGATCGAATTACTTTTTCATCTCGAACCAACGTAGAACAGTAATATATAGTATTAAATACGTTTCAGATCAATTCGGTGCATTAAGCCCCGCACGCATGAATTAAATCTTAGAATACCAAGATTCATTATAGTATAAGGATACAAACAAGAACATCTACAACATAATTTGAATAATGTGGTGAGGATACAAACAAGAACATCTCTATATGTAAGCGTTACGGTACGATATGCTTGCATATCTGGGTACCGTATATGTATACGTATGGATACTGTAAAATTTCAGGTTATGGTACTACATGTAAATTTAAGGTATGGTAATGGTACAACAGATAAGGTACTTCATGTGCGATATATAAGGTACGGTTAACCTGCATATTCTGGTACTCTGTACGTAAAAGATAAGATACGGTCATACAATAACATATGGTACTGCATAAATTACGGACAGTCGTAGAACAACACAACACAGTACAAAAGAAAACCAACATAAACAACCAACGGTCTCCAAACAGTCCCATCCCCAACTCAAAAATAAGTTAACCAAACTAAACAACACAGTCTCCAAAGAGTCTAACAGCATATCCAAGAAACTTACTGAAAAAGATCTAGCATACAACTACGGTCGTCACGTAAAATGCGAACAGCCATAGAAGCCCAAGTGCTCAGTGGAAAAGCAGCTTAGAAGTTATTAAGCTAGTGTAAGAGCCTACTACACAAGCAGACAAAAACAAAGTAGTCCCAAGTGAAACAGAGTAGTCACAATGAAACACACAAGCCACCATTGAATTAAACTAACAACCAATGAACGAAATCACATTGAATTTACGCAACATCTTCAGATCGAACACTTTTACCCCAAAGACCCTTGGTCCACCTATCAAGGAACCAAAAAGCACATACACCAAAAAGCACATACACCAAAGACCCTTGGTCCACCTATCAAGGAACCAAAAAGCATAATCACCAATTACTGAAGATACAGAAACTCATTCCCTAAAAAAAAAACACATCGATACCTCTCAAACCCTAGTTTTACCGCACATACACCAATTTCTCCAAATACAAAACGTATACACAATTTGGAAGCTTGACCACCTTCGATTGACAGTGCTCGGCCTGATTCAAGCTACAGATCCAGTGACATGAGAGTTGGCTGTTAATCGCACTGTATTCTTCGATGATGATAATTTGGGGGTTTTTTAAAAATTGAAATTCATTTTAGCTAATAAATTCCACTCAAACGGGCTAATTTAGCCCAAAACCCATTGGGTTTTTAGGCCCGCGGCCCACTAACCCGTGGGCCTGGTGGGTCGGGTCAATAGGCCCGATATTGTTTTGGGCTACCCAAATATAGGCCCATATGAAAAAAAAAATGGGGCGGAATGGGCTGGCCCATGGGCTCACGCCCAAACTTTCACCTCTAATAAGATCAATCACATATATGTATATAAATAATTCCTTTGGCAATCGAGATATTTTTGGTTCAAGGGAGAGAGATTCTCATAAGACATTGACCATTCAAAGGAATGTTAAATAAGGATAGACGTGTTATGCTCAAGTTTCTTATCTTGCCTTCTACACATTGGGCAATTTGACTGTTCTATAGTGTTGAGAATTCCACACCTTAAATTTCATTTTTTTTTTTCTTTTCTTCCCTTGTTCCAGTTGTTTTCTTATTTCTGTTTTTATATTTCCATAGTAAAAGGGCTCGGGTGTGTGGAATGTAATAATTCACTAGTAAAAATATGTTAGAATAACTCTGACTTACAATTCTTCATAGGAACTTGTCAATTGTCATAATGTGGATTACTTGGTCCCGGAGACTAGAGTTCTCGGAAACAAAAAAAAATCTTGGGAAATTCCCACTGGTACCCTCGAGGTTTCGACTTTTCCCGTTGGTACCAAAATTTTTTTTTGATTCTGTCTGGTAACCTCGAGGTTTCGACTTTCCCAGTTGGTACTCAAGTAATTTCAACATCGACTCAATTTTACGCTCGATTTTCGATCTGAATGTTCTTCCCTTTTTAAAAATATTTATATAATTTTTTTCCAACTATATACTATTTTTTAAATTAAAATTATTTTTTAATAAAAAAATATTTTATTTTTGAATTTCTGGTTATATTTCGGAAAATATTTTTAAAAATATTTATATAATTTTTCCCAACTATAAACTATTTTTTATAATTAAAATTATCTTATTAATAGAAAATATTTTATTTTTGAATTTCTGATTATTTTAAGTATTTTAAATCCAGTTTTCGTAATTCAGGGGTACCAAATTACGTTTCGTAAAACCTCAGGGGTACCGGCCGGAATCGAAAAAAACTTTGGAACCAACGGAAAAAGTCGAAACCTCGATGGTATCAGAGGGAATTTCCCAAAAATCTTATATTTGCTTTTATATTCCAAATATAAAAAGGAATCCAATTAAGATTACGGGAATCAACACATAAATACCTGATAGGAAATAAAAAAGCCACTTCAGTCCCTTGTCAGACATCTTTTTAAGCTAGGTACCCATTTGAATAAAAATCTTACAGATAGGTACCTAATCACGTAATATTACCAAAATACCCTTATTTGTTGATTTACAGTTTCATTTCAGTTTTTTTTCTCTGCAATTATCAAGCTCCATCCTGCCGTCGATGTGTTTCTTCTTGCCGACCACCTCCTTCCACTCGTGCCGGTGCCGAACAACGATCGACGAGCCTCTTGAACGTTGGGTTCTCGAAATTGGGTCTCAATTTTGCTAGGTAAGCTTTTATTTTGCTTTAGGTTTGGTTAATCGATTGCACTCGTTTGTGCAACGTTTAGCCCAAATCTGGAGCTGAATGCGATCCAAGAACTCGATATATGGGTGGGATGTTAAGATTTGATAGTTATTGAGGCTAATCCATCGTGATTTTGGATTTTTTTTATAGGACTGTTATGACGTTACCATTTGTTATGTATATTACGTACCATTTGTTATGTTTATTACGTACCATTGTACATGTCTATACGGTACCAAGATGTATGCGTACGCAGTACCATAGCAAACTATACAGCCGTACCATTTATACATGTCATATTATTTGAAAATATGCCGTCTACAAGTTTGGTTAGTGGCGAAAAGTTATTTGCATTGTGTGAGTATAAAAAGGGATTCATTCTTAGTCACGATCAATGACGCGACGACGCACGAGATGAATGCTCAAACCGATGATGGTAATTTTATTCGTGACCCGGACATTCGTATTCTTCCCGTCGCCGAAAGACGCGGAGGATTCCTTCTCAGGTAGATAGAACATCCAACAGTGCAAAATATGTGGGAAATACCATAATAATCGTCGTATTTGTAGAGAAGCCGTATCAATAGAACATCCAGTGTCAATAGGATACGGACATTGTTTTTGTCTAAATGATGCCAACAAGGTACTGTAATATATGCAATTTGGTACTGTATATATGATAACAAGGTACTGTAATAAAGGCCAGTAAGATACCGTAATATATGCCAACAAGGTTCTGTAATATATGACAACAAGGTACATTAATATTTACCAACAAGGTACTGTAATATATGCCAATTTGGTGTTGTAATATATGATAACAAGGTACTGTAATAAATGCCAACAAGGTACCGTAATATAAGCCAACAAAATACTGTAATATATGACAACAAGGTTCAGTAATATATACCGTAAGATATGCAAATTTTGCACTGCAATATATGTAAATTTGGTACCGTAATATATGCATGTTTGGTACTGTAATATATGCTAGTTTGGTACCCTACGATATGCACATTTGGTACCCTACGATATGCATATTTGGTACTGTAATATACCATTGATACCGTAAGATATGCCAACATGGTACTAATATAAGCGAACTTGGTACTGTAACATACGCCAATTTGATACGTTAATATACGCAACTTTGGTACTGTAATGTAGGTCATTTAGGTACTCTAAGTGTACAACATAGGGTATTGTGTCGTTTCAGAAGTTGGTACCGTATAAAATAAAGTAAGACTTTGAATTTAGAGTTGGCTATATTTCGTCAGAAAGAAAGCATTTCAGCAGATGTTGATGTCGATAAAGGAATAGACAATTTCTGACTTTTTCTGTAATAATTGCACACTTTTCTGACATTTTCTGTCATGAGTGGACAGTTTTCTGACGTTTTCTCTGTCATGAGTGGACAGAGACTGACATACAAGGTATTAAATCAAAAAAGACAGGTCATCTGCATGTCGGTGGCTTTCATAAAATATTTCATGTCATATGTAATTTTGGGTACTGCAACCGTGTCTGCGTTGGTACGCTTCAAACAAAACGACAAGTACCCCTACAAAGCTATTTAAGGTACGGTGTCCCTTGTATATATGATACGTCATACTAGGGTTAGTATTTTTCGACGTCGATCGAATTACTTTTTCATCTCGAACCAACGTAGAACAGTAATATATAGTATTAAATACGTTTCAGATCAAATTCGGTGCATTAGGCCCCGCACGCATGAATTAAATCTTAGAATACCAAGATTCATTATAGTATAAGGATACAAACAAGAACATCTACAACATAATTTGAATAATGTGGTGAGGATACAAACAAGAACATCTCTATATGTAAGCGTTACGGTACGATATGCTTGCATATCTGGGTACCGTATATGTATACGTATGGATACTGTAAAATTTCAGGTTATGGTACTACATGTAAATTTAAGGTATGGTAATGGTACAACAGATAAGGTACTTCATGTGCGATATATAAGGTACGGTTAACCTGCATATTCTGGTACTCTGTACGTAAAAGATAAGATACGGTCATACAATAACATATGGTACTGCATAAATTACGGACAGTCGTAGAACAACACAACACAGTACAAAAGAAAACCAACATAAACAACCAACGGTCTCCAAACAGTCCCATCCCCAACTCAAAAATAAGTTAACCAAACTAAACAACACAGTCTCCAAAGAGTCTAACAGCATATCCAAGAAACTTACTGAAAAAGATCTAGCATACAACTACGGTCGTCACGTAAAATGCGAGCAGCCATAGAAGCACGATACACATCCATGTTTACTTCTTTGCCATATTTCTCTTGGGTGTCGACAAACGTACTCCTCTATGGTTAAACAAGCATGCACCCCCGCAGTCTACGTCGCCAAATAGGGGCCGGTTAAACTATGGATCCACGGTCTTCTTATATAGATACCAAATGCAGAACCATTTTATTCACACAACGGGTACCAATTTGGCCAAACAGAGGGTACCAAATGCAGTGATAATGTAGTACCAAAAAACAATTGACCCCATTTTCGAAAAACACACTGTTAACAAGCAGTACTATTTCGTTCACACAATGGATACCAATTTAACGAAACAGAGGGTACCAAATGCAGTGATAATGTTGTACCAAAAAACAATTGACCCCATTTTCGAAAAACCCACTGCTAACAAGCAGTGCCATTTTATTCACACAAGGAGTACCAATTTTTCCGAACAGATGGTACCAAATTCAATCATAATGTAGTACCAAAACAAATTGACCCCATTCAAAAAAACCAGTTAACATGTAGTACCATTTTATTCACACAAGGGGTACCAATTTTCTCAAACAGAGAGTACCAAATGCAGTGATAATGTAGTACCAAAACAAATTGACCCCAGTCGATAAAACCAATGTTAACAAGCAGTACCATTTTACTCACATAAGGGATACCAATTTGCCTAAACAGAGAGTACCTAATGCAGTGATAATGTAGTACCAAAAAAATTGACCCCATTCGACCACTTTTGGCAAACAGTACCATTTTATTCATACAAGGGGTATCAATATGCCAAAACAGAGGGTACCAAATGCAGTTACGATATAGTACCCACAACAAATTGACCCCATTCGAAAAAACCAAAATCGACCCATTCCAAAAAACCCCAAATCAAGCAGCCATGACGAAATACACGCACAAAAAAACCCTAATCGACCAACAAATCAATGTTATTCCAGAATACTGTGAATGACTTACCAATCGATTTCAGAAGGGAATACAACGACGAACGAGTGGACAGACGACGTAGAATCTGAAGCCAAAAAAACCCGGGTCGATTTCTGGCAAGCAATCGCGCGATTTGGTTTGGGGCTGTGCGATTTTTCTCTTTTTTAGGAGCGGTCGAACGTGAATTAAGAAATAAGGTAAGAGATGTAAAAAATCAGTTCTAGTAGGGGTAAATCCGTCAGTTAGGTACCTATAAGTAAAATAAAATTCAACTAGGTACCTAGGTTAAAAATTACACTGACAAGAGACTGAACTGTTTAATTTTTATTGATGTAGGTATTTAAGTGTAGAACCCCCTTAAGATTATGTTTGCTTACATATTTATTACAAGCAGAAAATGAAGAAACATAAAGAACCAGAAAATAGATATAAATTTAAATAATTGTAATATTTAAAAACTATAGTGGTAAAACCCACCACTCCGTGCTTCACTAAAAGAGAAAGTTCTGAGTGTGAATGTGAGGAATCCATGCCTGTCCAAACACTTGAAGACAAAACGAGCTTCAGAAAAGAAAAGCAAACTTTGCTTTTATGACCCAGAAATAATAGAAAATATATGTATATATATATATATATATATATATATATTGTTTCCACGGAAAGAAAATTCAAACGTACTAACGATAACGAGAGCGTTCGTTTAAGAAGAAACAAAGCAAACAAGACTGATAAAAAAAAAAAAAAATCACCTCACAAGAATACCCACTCCACCTTCTCCTCTCCAAGATCTATATTATTAGCTTTGGCAACGATGGATGTTTATATTCAAAACTCCCCAAAAGAGGCTTCATTATCTTCTGATTCTCAGCAAGAATACAAAATGTAAGTCGTATATTAGATATCGAATTTTCTAATCTCGTTATTCGCTGTGTGCTTGTTTGTTCATATTATTTTTCCAACTGTATCGTCTGTGTTTACATTTGTCTGAGTTTGTATGTGTACTTACAACGCTCAAAGGACACTTAACCATAAGGTAAGGTTAAATTCTTACAAGTCCCCTACTCTCCATACGGTGGTTCAAGAACGTCGAAATACAGTGTGTCCATAATGATCAACAACGAACCCAAATAACAATCTTAAGTTTGAAGAAAAAAATAAATGCGAATTAGGGTTTAGAGAATTTCGTACGGTTATGTGACACGTGGCATATGTAAGAAATGCCTGGCTCCCTGTATGCCATTTGCAGAGCCCACCGTAGAAAAGATGGCCCCTTTTGTATATGGCGTATGAGGAGCCAAGCATATATATGTATAATCGAAGAGTCAATATGAGTTAATTTAAGTTAGCTAACTGTTCTTACTTACGCACACTTGTCTGAAGATATACGTTGTCCAAAAGTTTGTCTAGCAGCTTATCATAAGCTGACCTGAACTAATCGAGCTATAGGAGAGATCTACATGCCAGGTAATAGCTTCAAAGTGTCTTCTTATTTTATTTTTTTTATTTTTTTATTTTCCGGGTTTTATGTCAGATGATATAATATTTTCACGTGGAAATGGAACGCTGTGATGATAATAAATCCCAATGCTCATATTTCGATAAAAGGCATCTAAACTCGAAATATACGGACAACATGAAAGTTGCAACCTATGTGTTCGGCATTGACCAATCGACTTCAAGTTCAAACAGAAAGAGAGTTATTTATATGTTATATAATGTATGAATTTATTTTGTATGTGTGGATAGAATGAAATTCTGGGAAAATGAAGAGAAAAAAGGCGTCCCAGATAGATATATTACAGTATGCTTTCGGTGATTAATGTGCACTTAAAAAAGCAGACAACCAGTATATATTCTATTATCTACTGGAACTTTGAATGTAAAATTCTGACGTTTTTTTCATCTTTATATATGATCCACTACTTCGATGAAGGTGTGATTTCTCCCCTTGTATATCCGCAGGCCTATATTCTAGTTTGATGCGATTTCACTAGAATACGATACTTTCCCATAAATCTTTTGGAAAATAGAGTAAAAACAGCGAGATGAATTGTGCGAATTTAATATTTGTTCGGCTCAATTGTGAGTGTCTACAAAGGTTCACCCATATTCACTTTGTCCTCTGTATCAGAAACGGTCCTTATTTTAGTATTGGACCCAAACCCACATCAATGGCCCGACCCGCCTATGTTAATTAGGGCTCAAGTATTTTCTTGCAATCCAACAACAATTATATATCACTCTTACAAAACTTTAGTGCAAACAAAGCTCTAAAAGAGTATGATCATATCGTTTTGACACTTTCATCCTCATCTTTCGTTCACTTAACAATAACAATAAACTTCATTTAGTTAACCAATTAACTATTAGATAATGACGGAGAATAGCTCTCACATGGATGTTATTAAAGAGAACGCACGGAACAATTGTTAAATATACCGAAATCCTCCATATTCTATTTCATAAGAATATCCAATTCAAAAGAATTTATGAGAAACGGAGTCTTCGTGATTAATTATGGATGACCTCATTCTTGAAGTAAGAACTGTTTCCTGGTAATCATTTAGATTTGGTCCATTTATAACAAATCGACGAATATTCCAAAAAAAGAATATCCCTTCACAATCGGAAAACTATCCAACAATCTTACCCCCGTCTCGTGCCTCTCACGTGACACAATCTTAAACCTAGGATTCTCACAATAAACCCTCTCCTAGACCTTCGGACACTTCCCTATAAATAACCAACTCACTTTGCTGAACAAATCTCATTATTCTTCAGCTACGAAAGTTAAAAAGCTTCTCCAATGGCGTCGATGAAAAACCCTAATTTCCTGTTCTTTGGCGCTGGTTCTTTCTCTTTCCACGTCGATTGGCGTTTGTCAGGGAAGAGAATTTGTGGTCGGCGGAGATATTATTTCTTGGAAAGTCCCTTCTGATCCCAATGAGTTCAACAAATGGGCTTCGATGAATCGATTCTTGATCGGTGATTCTTTAGGTTTGCAGTGATCTATTTTCTTTTTTTCTTTCCATCAGCTTAACTCTATCTTGTGTTTCTCCACTATTAGGTTATTTGTTACATATGGGAATCCTCCATAATTTGATTTCGAATATTATGTATAAATAGTGAATTGATCGTCATGTTAGATAGTCAATACTAAATTACTGCACAGGTACATTATTGCATCGAAGTTACATTTCCGTGAACAATGTCGCCGCAGTTATTGAGTAATTGATTTTCTTTTTTGTCTTCGATGGGCTTGATTTTATCTCGTGTATTCTGTGGTCCGATGATTTTATAGAGCTTTTTTTTTTTCCATTGACTGAGATTTATTAGTTATGTATGAGAAATCTCTTCCATAACTTAATCTCTCAAGTAATTAGGGTTTTCCGTATACCAACTACTGCAAATTAGGGTTACAAAGTATCTTCATAACTAGTATATTCGCGTCTGCAAATTATTACATTTCCTCGAATAACGTGTCGCTGCAGTTATTACGTACGATTCAGAGATCGACTCGGTGCTCCAAGTGTCAGAAAACGACTACGAAACGTGCAATAAATCAAATCCCATCCAATATTACAGCGATGGAAACACGAGGATAACCTTGGACAGGTCGGGCCCGTTCTACTTCATAAGTGGGGCCCAAGACCATTGCGAGAAGGGACAAAAGCTCGAAATCGTCGTGCTATCTCCGAGGCCGCCAAGTGGCGAGAACGAGCCAATCGCACCTTCACCTTCCATCTCCGGCGATGACGTGGCGCCATCGCCAGCTGAGGAGGAGCACCACCACCAAGACGAGGAGCACCACCACCTTGCTCCGGCGCCCCACCACCACCACCACCACCACGCTCCGGCGATGGCTCCGAGCAATGGAGGTGCTTGTGGGCTTATAGTGGCGTGGACGGCTTTTTCGAGCATTTTAGGGCTGATTCTGTTCTTGGCCTTGGTTTAGGGCTTTCTTCGAAGTTTTTAGCGTGCTAGTTTGGTTTCCTATTGCGTCTTTCGGATATTTTATTTTCATTTGGGCGTCGAATTTTTGCTATCGTATAAATGTTTTAGTTATCTGGAATTTATTAGATAGTTGTTGATGATTACAGTCAATTTTCTATCCTTCCTAGTTGGGTTATAACCGAACTCGCTTAGATTTTTCGACGTGTGAAATTTTCGATGATGTCTCGAAAATCTAACGGATTGATTGATGTTTTTTAGAATGCTAGGGTGGTTTTTTATTGCGTCTATCAGATTTGCTTTCATTTCGGCTTCGGTTTTTGTTGATATATATTATATGTATAATATACTATGTATCAATTATCTCGAATTTATCTGATAGGTGATCACGGTCTATTCTGTTCTACCCAGTTGGGTATTCAGATTTTCGATACGTGAAATTTTCAATGATTTTGTCGAAAATCTAATCGGTACCAACATGGAACTTGTACTACTGAGTGGGCCACGTGTCAATTTTTTAGTGGAGTTGGGTTACACACAAATTGATAGGTAAGACAGAACCAAATGATCGCATAAGCATAAACCAAAAATCACACACATACACACACAAAACAAACTCCATCTCGGAGATAGTACATCATATCATACAAACGAGTGATAAACACTCAAACGTGTAAATAATATACATATAACAAACGATACTTATTATTCATGGAAAAAGATAAACAAACGATAAGATACCGAAATCGTCCATAATATTTAAATGTTCAAGGGTTTGCAGGAAATTCGGGCGGTATCGTGGGATCAGGCAATTGAGGAATCGTTGGGAGCCCATTTGGCAATTGAGGTTCGGGCAGCTGAGGGATCTCAGGTTTGGGCAGCGTGGGCAGCTCGGGCTTTGGCAGTTGAGGAATCTTGGGCAGGGGTAAAGTCGGGATTTTGGGTGCGGGCGGAGGAGGATAGTCAGGCTCGGGCGGCTCGGGACTCTCGGGCTCATAGGGCAGATCTGGAGTATCAGGGTCGGGATCTTCGAGGAGCATACGAGCATTAGCTATGTGATTATTATTATTATTATTATTATTACAAAGCGAAGATAATGTGATCATTGCAAGCATTAGCAAGAAGAAGAATGATGAGTAGCTTCTGATGTTCTTGAGTTCCATGTTGATGGTTTTAAGAGTGTTCTGTAGACGCAATGGGTGAGATTGTTAAGGGTATGGCTGATTAATTATGTATTTATAGGCATGGGATGGGGTGATATTGATTAAGAAAAAATATTAGGGTTTTGGTTGGTTGGTAAGAGAAATAGTTGGGGTTTGTTTAACTACATGTGGAGTGATTAAATTATTTGTGTCAACTTATAATAGTTCGTTTACTCTTCATTTCGAATGTTCTTGAGTTTTTGTTGTTCACACGTTGCGTCAAAGGGGTGAGTCATAGTAGAGTAGCTAAGTGGACAAATTATTAGATCTCGATAAATAACGCCTTTTTTTTTTGTTTTGGGGATTATGTGTGACAAGCTTTATCTGTCGAAAACAAATTTGAATTTTGGATTCCTTTTATTTTCGCAAAATAAGCCGAGAATTCTATTTGGTTGATTAAGCGGAACTCACTTGACATTGGCGACATTAAATAATGTCACACAAGTTTTTGCGACTTATTTTGTCGGAAAAAAAATGACATATCCAAATAAATTTGATAAGTGACCTTTTTATATGCAATGATTAGATATATGTCCCAAAATCGATAAGTGGTAAAAATTAATCCAAATTCTAATTTCGGCGTGGAAATGGGTAGCAATATCTGTATAATTTTTAAGCCCCTTAATTTATAGCTGAGGGGCGTGCATAAAAATCGGAACCTCAAGAGTAGACATGCCCAATTTTAACCGTAACCGGCGGTTGAACCGCCTAACCGGCGGTTACGGTTATAACCGTAACCGGCCGGTAACCGTAACCGGCAACCGTCACCGGCCGGTTACGGGGCGGTTAGAGGTTTTCCCCAACCGCCAACCGCCGGTTATTAACCGCCGGTTAGGCGGTTAACCGGCGGTTGAACCGTAAATAAAAAAAATAATAAAAATAAAATTATAATATTTTAATTTACTCATATTAATTTTAATTAATTAGAAATACTATGTAACTTTACTAATATTAATACTAACTATTTAGAAATTTTTGAAACTATGTATTTTATATTGCATTAAAATTTCGTAATATATTTCATGATTCGTAAAATATACTATATTTAAAATTTTATATCAAAATAGTAAAATAGGAACGAAAATACCCCGAAAATTCATTTAACTTTATAGTAAATTGCAAAATAAAAAAATATAAAAAAAATTAAAAAAAATACCCGCGGTTCAACCGCCGGTTAACTGTCTAACCGGCGGTTGACTAACCGGCGGTTAGTTAACCGGCAACCGGGGATGGCTAACCGTCAACCGCCCCCGGCCGGTTAGGTTACGGTTAGTCCCATGGACTAACCGTCAACCGCCGGTTACGGTTAACCGGCGGTTGGGCATGTCTACTCAAGAGCGCACGAGGGCTCGTATGTAATATGCCTTATCGAGTATTCTTTATTTGATTTTGTAGATAATTACTTTTTTTCGAAGTATGTTATATATACTAGTACTTTTCGCACACTCTATGCGTGTGCTTAAATATATATAATTATGTTATTTCAATTTTATTATTTGTAATATCTAATAATGAAATATATTTTTTTAAATATATAAAGTAAAAACTAATGTGTGGTATAATTACAATAACTAAGAAATTTAGAAGTATAATGATAACTTATTAAATTAATTAAATTACAAATAGATAGACTAAATTGAAAATAATATGATAGACCGAATGACAGTTTTATCCACCATAGCCCTTTATATAATAGAATAGATAACATTATAATATATATATATATATGTAATATATTATATAGGGTGAGCAAAACCGGAATATCTGGTTTTTCGGATATCCGAAATTCGGATATCCGGATTTTCGGATATCGAAAAATGGTATCCGTATCCGATCCGGTTTTAATCGGATATCCAAAAATCGGATATCCGGTTTATTCGGGATTTATACCGGTTATTCGCGTCCGGTTTTTAAATTTATTTTTCATTATTTTTATTATTTTCTTTTCAAAATCATATTTTTTTCATTTCTTAACAAAAAAAAAAATATTTTTAGTATAGAATTTCTACACATAGTAATTCACACAATCTGTGAATTTATGACTCAAAATTACATAATAATAATAAACACAATACCACAAATTCACATTAACTTTTTAACTTGCATCTCGATGTTTTTATGTTTCTCTAACAAAGTTTTTTGCAATAATAAAATAATATAAATTTAAATATTCTACTTGTTTTTTTTCCTTTTTGGACCTTCATTTTTCTTTTTGGACTATTTTTTTTATTTTTTTATAAATATAAGACCGGATACCGGATATCCGGATTTTAGACAAACCACTATCCGTATCCGATCCGGTTTATTTTAAAATAAATCGGATCGGATATCCGCTCCGGTTTTTAAAATCAGATATCCGTTTTTCCGGGTTTTGAAAACCGAATATCGGATCGGAATCCGATTTTCGGACATATATATATATATATATATATATATATATATATATATATATATATATATGCTTTCTGCATGGATATGGTCCACAAGCGAGGTGAACGTACATTATACGGTTGTTAGTTTTTTTTTTTTTTTTGCGAAATATGGTTGTTAGTTCGCGCATGCATTTTTTACGTAGTTTGTGTATAATTTCAATTGCAATGGCGATACATATGAAATACGTACTCAACTTTACTTTTGAATGAAATACGTATCGTTTTTGCAAAGATGGCGTGTCGGCGTATACTTGAGTTGCGGAAACAATATTCTTACATACATTTAAACTTTAGCTTACATATTTTGTACATGTATTATATGCATATGTATAGTCGAGCTATAGTGATTTTGATTGCGAAACTAATTAGCGACTAATATAATTTTCGACATATTTTAGCGACTGTCATGATCAAGACACTGCTGACTGGGATGAAAAATTATCAGCAACGTGTATCTTTTAATTAATAATGTAGTGGAATATTATTTACAAAGCACTTTAATCTTCTATCAATTTATCTCCTTGAGAGATTACATGACCATTAAAAATCATGTAAATATAATCTCCACTTACTTAAAAACAAAATCGAATTGGGATATTTTATTTTTCCGAATCATGTAATATATAATCTCCACTTACTTAACACAAAATCTGGAGAGAGTTTGACCTTCAAATAAAGTAACTATGTCAGTCATAATAATATTATGTTTGATTTTGAAACATGAAAATTTAATTAATTACTTCCTTTGTTAGGTGAAAAAATTATAAGCCATAGTAATTCAAAGAACTATATAAACCATCTCGCATCTCCCCTCATTGCAACTCTCACGTTTCAACAACAATCACTACAAAAATAATAACTTTTAGTCGCAACTTATTTCGTCGCTATATGTAGTAAAATTGTCACTATAATAACCTGGTGATGACTTTACATGTTGTCACTGTGTCGTGACTATAGACATTGTCACTAAATAATTTAGTGACGACTAGCATACTAATCGCTATAAATCGATGCTTTAGTGATACAATATATCATCACAAAAGACGCGTGCTTTAGCCACGTGAAGTTCCCGCCACTATTAAGTGATGCTTTAGTGACATACCATTCTCGCCACAATAAACCGTAGCCTCAAATAAAATTTGTCACTGTAAATTAATCTTTTAGTCACGCACTATTCTTATCGCTATAATTAATCTTATAGTCGGATACTAAAATTCGCGACTATAAATTTTTAAAATTTAATCATTATTATAGTTAAATTAATAAATAAATTATGGCTATTTTGTGAAAATTGATTTCTAGCTATTATTTTCGTTTATAGTGATAACTCATAAATTCAATATAGTGATGATAACATTAACTGGTCGTTTATCACCAAATTCGAATTTAAATATATAGTGATGATATTTACATATGTAACAATGGACTAAATAGGAAAAAAAAAAGAAAAAAAGAAAACTCATTAATATGGAATCAGTAACCAGTAGAACAAATGCAAAGTGTTCACAAATAAAACTACGTCAGACACAAAACCACAAGCAACAAAAAGAAGACCAGGGCTACATCTATTCCAGCTTGCTTGAAAACCTTGCTATTACATTTGTCGGAGAATTAAGAAGACAATAGAACACAAAACATAAATGTCTACTCTTACCTAAATTCATTTCCTTTTCAAGCCACAAGCTGCAACACCTGGGAAGAAAATTACTCAATTAGCACTAACAATGACATGGATGATTAAAGAGTTTAACTAACAAATTTAGTTTTTTTTTTAAGCATATAAAAGAAATGTTAGGCTACAAACACAAGTACCTACCTTACATCATTTTGGTTGATGGTTGAATACGACCGGGCATGCTTATACTTTGAATGATGGAAGGAAGCTGGCTTTTAGAATAGCTTCTACTTGAATGTACTTGGGATTCTTGATTGTTGAGTTGAGACTCTAAGACCTCTAACCCGTAAAGCCAGCTCGTTTCTTCTTGAGTGACTCTTGAGTTTCTCTAGCCTCTTCAACTTTCTTTCTCAATTCTTCATTCTCTGTTGCTAATTCAGCACTAACTCCATGTCCTCTTTTAGAAGGCGGCTTCAATCCATCACCACAACCACGCAATCGGCTTGACCTCTCGGGTCCAAGTCTCTTTAAAAATGCTTCGTCTTCAGTTAGGGGATCTTGTCCACCCTCAGTCGGCTCACTTTGCAGCTTGGTTAAATCCTCCTGAAAATTTTGCTTTAGCATCACTAGAGTGGGTTTGAAATTGATAAAAAAAAAAATAGTTAAAATGACGTACATAGACTTCCTTGAAGCTTGATCAACCCATTTATCCTTTTTCGTACTGTAACGAGTCAATCTCCATGATGAAGTTCGTGTCGGTTCTTCCATTGTTTCGTTATCTCGCTGAAAACAAAAATGATGGTGGAGTGAAAGTAGACAGAAGAGAAATTTTAAAAACTTACCTCTTCATAACAGCGTTGTGCTATGGATTTCGTTCTGCACACGTGAGCCATCGCTAAATTCTTCCGATTCTCTTTGTTTCGATTACTAACAGCCTGCATGCGATATGCTAATTAATAAATAAAAAAATCAAGATACAACAAATATTGAATATTTAATCAGTCTGCAAGAAACAATAATCGTAAACTTGATTCTTCAACTACTAGAGGCCGCTATAACCTATTATAGTCAAACTGGTCTTGAACAAGACTTCGGTTCAGTTCCTGTTAATCATGAGACAGTAAAGCAAAGAAATTAACAACAAACTTTAAACTCTGCACTTTCAAAGTAGTTAACCAATTGTTCCCAATCTCCTTGACTTACTCCCTCAGGTGGCTGATTCATATTGTCTTCATCGTCTTTATTTTTCAAGTAGTACGCATGAAGGTTGTATCGACGATTACGATATTGGCGATTTAGTTGCTGATCGACAGCCTTCTTGGCATGAAAGTCCTCTTGTAGATTAAACTTTTGCTGTGATTCTCATATAAAAAGAAATATTGGTGGAAAATTTATATTAAAAAAAAAAATCATATTGATGTTCAACATAAGAACATTACCTTTAATGCAAACCAAATTTTCTTCTTGATTTCTGCTGGAACATCTTTCCAAGGGGATACTGAAGGGGCACATGCTGCTTAAGGATAACGCAAATCTCTGTAATAAAATCCTTAGCATGGACTCCAACGACTCTCTTTCGCTTTGGATGAAGAGTAACTGTAAGCTTTTCGGTCTTGTGCCTTCTTCGTTCCACCGAAAGACCTTTCATCATCCCTCTTTTTTTCACTCCCGTGGTTCCTGGAAAAGATAAATCAATTCGTCACGTGATAAATAAAGTGCGTAGTCATCAACGGGAATGTAAATAAAAGGAATTTTTTATAAGCAATTGAAATTATATATAGTTCAATAGAATTTTTTTTATAACCGTCGGGATTGGTCTGTTTTGAATTTCTGCATTCCACCAAATCTTCAACGGAGTCCAACTGCAGTTAAGATTCTTCACTTCTGACATGCTCTTCGTTGGCCATATGTGAAGCTAAATCAAAATGTATCAACTATAAGTTATGGCGATCAGACAATCATATAAAATTAAGACAATGCATAGTAAATAGACACAATCCTTTTAAGCCGAATCAACTATCTTTCTCATATTAAATTAGCTAACCAACAAAGTTGAATCTTGCATCAACAGAATTGATGGAGGAAAAATCCTTTCTAACTTGCATAAGGTCAAAGCAATTCCATCTTGAAGATGTTCCAATTCCATTTTATTTAATGTCGTTGAGCAAAGTTTTCTGAAAAAATTGCTAACTTCGTGTAATGCCTCACATAGATTATCATTCAGCAAACCACGCACTGAAATCGGCAACAATTGGTGCAGGATAATGTGGCAATCATGTGTTTTTCAGACCTGTAATTCCGCAGCTTGTAGCATTAACGCGCTTAGACAAATTTGTAGCATAGCCGTCGGGAAATTTCCCTGAAGCTAAAAATGCACATAACATTTTTCTTTCAGCCACAGATAATGTATAGCATGCAGGAGGAACCACATAAGAATTCCCTACGAGTTTTGCGTGTAGCTGATGCCTTATCCCTAGTGCTTGTAAATCAAACCGAGCACCAATATTATCTTTCGATTTCCCCCTTAAGATCTAATAAGGTGCCGATGATGTTATCAAACAAATTTTTCTCTATATGAATAAATCCAAGTTATGTCGCAATCTGAGTGTTCTCCAATATGGCAACCTGAAAAAGATGCTATATTTTCTCCAATTTAGCTCCTCATCGCGCTTTCTTTTCTTTGGTTGCGTCTTTCCAAATGCACTTGAATGTACATAACTTAATTGCTCAACCACTTCATTTCCTGTCAGAGGAACAGGCTTATATCGATGTTCTTTCTTTCCATCAAAAGTACTTTTGACATCACGCCATTTATGATCCCGAGGCAAAAACCGACGATGGCCCATGTAGCAAACTTTTTTTTTTCGTTCTTTAACCAGAAGCTACATGTTCTTTGTTGCATACCGGACATGCTAAATACCCTTTAGTGCTTCAGCCAGATACCATTCCATAAGCTGGAAAGTCATGTATAGTCCACAACAGAGCTGCTCGTAGGCGAAACGTAGTACCAGTAAAGGCAACGTGTGTCTCCACGCCACGGTCCCATAGATCCATTAATTCATCAATTAATGGTTCCAAAAACACGTCTATGTCGTTTCCTGGAGATATTGGACCCGGTATAAGCATTGACAAGATGAAAAATAGGGCTTTTAGACATTTCCACGGGGGCAAATTGTACGGCAAAAAGAACAACTGGCCATGTGTTGTGGCTTGTTTGAGAAAGGATTAAAACCATCTGTTGCTAAACCATGTCTAACATTACGGGGATCCTGAGCAAATGAGTTGTGTTTTTTGTCAAACTCTTTCCATTCGTCTGCATCAGCTGGATGCCTGAACTCTCCATGGAAAATAACGTAAAACCTTTTGCGGTACCTTTTGATGTTTTTTCCACCGTTTTTGTCATGACCACTGTCACTAAACTTAAAGCGAGATGCTGAGCATGTTGGACACTTATCCGCATTTTCGTAGTCCTTCCTGAACAGCACGCAATCGTTCACACAGGCGTGAATTTTTTTCATACTTCAGCCCAAGGTCCTGGATTATCCTTTTAACCTCATAATACGAGCAAGGGAGTGTCTCACCATTTGGAAGCGCCTTCTTTAACACTTCAAGTAACATTGAAAATGACTTGTTGCTCCATCTGCTAAGAATCTTCAAATGCATTAGAGTCAAGAGAAATGATAACTTTGAGAAATTTTAACATCCTGGATAAAGCTCTTTATCTGCATCTTTCAGTAATCTCGTAAATTTATCGGATTCCCATTTTCGCACAGCATTTTCATCTCTCGCAGACTCATCTCCTTCCCAAGCATTCGTTGTTGCTGCTTTATAGCAATTGTTGCGAAACATTCGTAACACGCAAGTGTACCTATCGTTCTAACAAGTAATAGTGTACGTAAGTACGGATATCGAACCAAAGGACTGTGTTACCAAGTACCGAAATTATATTAATTCTAGTTTTATTTGAACAATCGCAAGTTGATAGCGTAGGAAACTATAAAGGAAAATGCGCAGATAAATAATAAAATGCGATTAAAAAGGTAAATGAGCAAACCAATAACGAAGCACGACGAAACGATTTTAATCAAAGATAAATCTCGGGACTCCGATTTCACCGAGGACAATCATGCTATTGATTTCACTTTTTCAAAGAATACTTAATCTTATGTTGACGATGGATTTTTCCGTTTTAATTATCAATCTATCTCTAGCATCGATAACCTATTCTAACATGCGAATCCTACATCTCTGTCAAGATTTCTACACGTAGAACGCATTAAACTTAGAAAATCATAAATCATCGCACTAGTCACGTAACTATCTCTAGCTTACGAATGTTCTAATGGTATCATAATCAACGGTCACGCTCAGATAATCACCTCTCAGTCTCATATCTAAACAATTATTTTTACGAAAGTTGATCAGAAATTCGTAAATATTAATAACGGATTATGATACTCAACATAGCGTTAAGGTTTTAATAGCATACAAGCTGAAAATCAATAGCAATCATGTCTGGCTACATCGTAACCCCAGATAATGAAATTAAAACATATTATAATTCAACAAAAGCATCAAAATAAATACGTTCATAATAAAAGATAAATAAAAGACGGGAAGACGTATCTAATAAGTAGCCGGGTCGTGTTTTGCTCGCCCCCGCGCTCTTGGTGACCGTCGTCTGCCTTCTATCTGTCTCCAAGTTTCCAGGCTGCCCTTCTCATGTTCGCTGCCCGGTCCAAACATTGCTGCTATTCGTGCGTAAGGATGACTGGTCAAGGATGTATATAGTAAATTCTTCTTTGAGTCCTTTCGTCGAACAGTTGGTGTGCATGTGAGGATGGTGCAACTGTGAGCTAGATTTCCCCCTGCCCCTAGCTCGTGACCTGCTCCAGCTGAGGAATGAGCTGTTAAGTATCAGCTTTTGGATGAGTGTGCTGCGAGTGAAGTCCGTGCTCGGTACATGAGTGAAAGGGTGGTGAGATGCGATGGTGTGAGAGTTCTGTGACGTTCACGATGGCAGTGTGAAGAATGACGTCCTTATTGTGCCAGAGAGCCCCTCCTTTTGTCAGTGTCTAAGGATGTTATAGAGCTCTTATTTTTTTTCCCCGACAAAACACTTTCCTTTTTTTCCTCCTAATTTCCTCGTTCAACTTCTTTTCCCTTATTTTCTTCTTCTGCGTAAAATCTGACCCATGTCTCCGGGAACTCTCAAAACTAGTTCAAAGCCTTACCAATTTGACCAAAATGGCCTAAATTGCAAAATAGTCCCTGATATTTGCAAAAATTGCAGAAAGACCCATATTAGAAAAACTAACTTAATATAACCCCGTTAAGCCGGAAACACGACTGACATCCCGCAACTAAATCGAAATAAACCCCTGAAATATCACATAAATATTGGCGCATCAGCAATCTTCTAGCATGCTTTGCATGTCATTCCTATTTAAGTCGTTGGACTCATGCTCGTCGCTGCTTTCTTCATCGGTATGAAACTCTTCTATATCAAACTCATCATACTCCTCACCATGAAGAATCCAAGGATCGTAGTCTCGAATTACGCCATACTGTAGCAAATCAGCTTCAACATCAAATCGACTTTGAAAGCACACATTGTTGCATCTCTTACAAGGACATCTAATTTTTTTTCGACTCCAACAGAAGAATATGCAAAATCCAAGAACTGGTGAACTCCATTTTCATACTCTGGGCATGCTCTATTCGCAAGTCTCGTCCAACTTTTATCCATTTCAACTTCCTGTTCATATATATGAAATTGAAGATTTAAAATTCAACTAAGATAAAATATAATAAATTAAGGAAGAGTAGAAAGACTCATGCAATAAACTATAAGTTATAATAGTTTCTAGGCGGAAATTATACTGTTAAATTGTTTTTCATCAATTTAGCAAAATATTCCAACACTTCGAAGCTTAACCATAAAAGAATGTAGAAAATAGATTGCATATACACAACAATCAGAATGCTATTGACAGCAAGTCGACAAGTATTACGGAAAATATCAGTTTACAACAGGTTTATAAGCACTGCATTTAATAATAAAAATAGAAAAAAAAACACAGAAACGAACAATGCATAGAAACGACATAAAACCCAATTTCAAGATGAAATTAACGTCAATTGCACAAAATTACAATGATTCCATAGCATAACACCAACATTAAACTCAATTTTAGTTTCCCATCAAATGTCAAAACGATTACACTGAATTCTTGATTGAAATCTGACCTTGTTCTTAGTCAATCAACACCGAAGCACAGGGGGAGAAGTCGGGTGGTAGCCGAACGGCGGACAAAGGCGGTAGAGGGGCGACGGACAACATCGGGTGGAGGTCAAATGGTTGGAGGGTGGACCTTGGAGCAGAGAACTTGCGAGGATGATCTGTGTGTGTTCGTGTATATGTGTTGTGTGTGTCTGTGTGTGTTCGTGTGTGTTGTGTGTGTCTGTGTGTGTGCATGGGTTCTATGTGTGTCCATGTGTGTGTCTTCTTTTATTAGTGATAATTTATAGTTATCAATAATTTAATTATATTTTTAGTGATGATGTCATATTGACACAAATATTTCTATTGATGACAAAGTGATGATATTTAATGTTATCATTATTTTGCTTTGCATTAATGACACCATTCTTTTGCCACAAAAGGACGCAAATTTTTTAGTGTCAAGAAGTAGTGACGTGAGAAAATATTGTCACCTTTTATCACAATTAGTGACAACGAGTTGTGGCGGAATTTTTTTGTCACCTTCTTCTTCAATTAGTGACATCAATTTTTTTGTCACAATATCAATATCTATAGTGATAGCATATTTCTTGCCACTAGAAAAGTAGTCACAATAAATATTTTTTTGTAGTGAATATACATATTTCTTCAATTAAATAAATAAAATCAGCATTATTAATGGCATCTACTAATCAAAACAATGGAGAAAATCCTATAGAGGTTGAAAACCCTGAAGCACTAATAGATGTTTCTATGGCATCTATTAAGTCGATCATTGAAGACAAGAGCGAAGATCCTGTCATGGAGATTGAAGATCCAGAAGCCCTCGTGGATGTTCAAATCTATTAAGATTTTGAATTAACTCCACTATTGTTTAATGTACGTAAATCTCAATCTCTATGTTTATTTTTTTCATATACATGTTTGATCATGGTTTAGTCTGTCATTACGTTTGGCTTTGTAATAACTTGAGCAGGTACACCAATCTATCAGATCAATATCAGCTATAAGGCAGGGTGAACCTAGTGCATCGAGCAAGTGCATCGAGCAAAAGACCACGTAAGATAGAATGGGGTAGTGAAGCTCATTTCAAGCTTTACAAGTTCCCGGGGAACGACGAACGATATATGCTGGAGATGTATGAGGTATATATATAAATATATATATGTATATAATATCAAATATCTAAACTAATGTTTCTAGTAAGAATTATTTTATATGCTATATAATGCGCGTCTCTTTTTTACGAAGGCGAGACATCCACAAGCCAGCGATAGATTCCTTCTAAAGTTGCGCACCGATGGAAATAATGACCAAAAACATAAAGTCCAAGTTAGCAACTTGGATCGCGATCAAAATCATGACACTGTCCCAATGTTGGAAGATGCGGAGCAGCCATTGTTCCCCAGCGCAGCTTCCATTACATGAGCGTCTCGAGCGGTGGACTGTGGAGACTAGAACAAGAAATAGCGGAAAGGAAGATACGGTACGAAATTGATCTTTCTGTATTAGCTATTGATTCGCTCTATTCAAGGAAACTTAATATTAATTGCGTCTCTTATTTAACCGTACGTTTTGTGCAGTTTTACTATCATGGCGGGAGGCAGTTCAGGTCCTTTGTGGAGATTGCGACGTTCGTTCTATATGCTTGCAAGCCAAAAGATCTTGAACGAACCAACAATGTAGACTCCTCGGACTATAGGGATGCCATTGAAGCCCTGGCATCCTTATCAACTACTAATGATGGGGGACGAACAAAAGACGGACAGCGTTAATTAATCATAATATGTACATATATGTAGAAGCACAAACATCATTTAATAAAATGTACCTTTTTTTCTTGTGTGCATCAATGCGCAAAAGTCGACATTGCAACATATTTGGGGTCGTGTGTCTGTGTTTTTTATCGCTTGAAAGTATAGCATTCTTATAAATGATACTTGTCCCTCTTTTTACACACTCAAATGCGTGTTCTATACAGCGTTTAAATTGTTTTATTTTTAATCCATCTTAAAATCTTATTCAAGGCTATTAGTTTGCATTACACATAATTACTAGAAATGATATTGTGTGTTGCCTAATTATACCCCAATTCTTCTTCAAATTTGTCAAAGCGTATCATAATCCCTAACAAAGTCAAACAAAATTATGGAGAGATACTTTTAAAAAAGCAATCATGCAAGCTTTAAAGATATTACATTTGAATTGGAAACGTAATATCATCTGATTAATTCCACATTAATTAAAGGGAAATCTCATTCATTCATCATTGAGACATCTATATATAGGCCCCCTTAACAACAACAACTCACACCCAAATTACACACTCGTCTTACGCTTCACCGCAATTCTTTCTCCCTAAATAACTTCGGCCAAATAATGAAAAGTAAGAAGGCAGATGCAGAGACGAAAAAGCCAAGAAAAACAGAAATTTTGATAGTTCAGATTATAAATCAAGAAGATGGCATCGACGTAATTTTCCTATCAATTAACGTATCCAAAATATATCTTTTGTCTCATATGTTTGCTTTCTTGTTACATCCTTTTTATCTCAATTGTAGATTAATAACTTGCCTTGCTTTCCAATGTCTCCCGGCCTTGATGGATGGAGACAAGAACAAAAGTCTATGACAGAAAAAGAGCCGACCAAAGAGAAGTTTCCGAAGATCTAAGTTTATTAATGTGATGGTTGCAATGGGAATGCATTTTTACTATTTTTCATTATATGTAAGCGCACCCTTTAGTTCAGTTGAGGGTTTATTTCATGATTTTACATAAAATCAGTTTGCTGAGAATAAAGAACTAGCAATAATAATCTTTACAAAACACAACGATTACGGTAATTAATTTTTCACCTGCACTTTCGCACTTGCATGGATTCAGTGATTTCAGAAAAGGAATTGAGATGCCATTTGAAGCAACTCAAAAGTTCAATGATTAACAGTCCTTTGATTGCTTGCCAAGTGCATAAACATCTTAATTCATGTTCTTTGTTACATGAATTATATCTTTATTACAAAAAATATTCTATTTTTCTTTCGCGCACCTACGAGGAAAAGTCGACATTATCACACAATTGCGTGTGCTTTTATCGTGAGAATTAGTCTTGCAGTACAAACTTATAGATGATACAACCTTGCGTATGGGTTGATTTGCGTCCTAACGCAACACAAAAATTATTTTACGATTACAAACTTTTTCTGACAAAATCCTAATCAGTATATCGACTTTTTTCCGATAAAACCCTATCAAAACAACGAGAAAATGTGGTGAAAAAGCAAAGGTGATTGATTATAGACGGTAGGATTTCAATACTAAACAACTCATGAAGACGAATAAAACAACATTCAAGCGTCGCATTTCACGTCACGACTACGTAATATCATTTGATTTATGCCAGTTTAATTGAAGAAAACAACGCATGGTCTCATGCAGACATCGATATAAAGTCCCATTCACAACCACAATTCACATACACACACTACACACTCCCCATTTTATTTTTTCGCAACAATTCTCGCTCTAAATTACTTAGCCATGCTTATGGCAAATAAGAAGGAACATGCAGAGGTCAAAGCTAAAAGAGCCAGAAATGTTGACAATTTGTTAAGATTCCAATATATCAAGAAGGGAGCGTAAATTAAACTCTCATTGCAATTAATGTATCCGAATATTTTATTCTCGCATTTTATCTCTAATTGCATCCTTAATATCAGAATGTTATTTCTTAAACGTCATGTCTACTTACATGACTGAAGACAATTTCATCTTAATTTGTTTGATTGTGTAGTTAATATATTATGTTTGTTGGTGCTATAGGTGGCTTGTTCGAAAAGCCCACCCCATATCGAAACTAAAACGCGTGACATTGCGCAATACGCGTTTTAAAACAGGCGATGAGCAGATTATTGGCTAAATAATGCATGACACAAGTATAATATCGACTAAACAAATTAATACGAAGTAAAAAAAATCTTTTCAATATTTGAACAAAATGCATATTATCCGATCACCTTCAAATTGTGTACACTTATTCAGAGTAACTTATTTGGCAATGAAATTAATATTGGTTGGATTGCATATTGTATGCATTTAGTTGGTACTGAATATGGATACATTGTCATATAAGTGTATGTTCAAATTGGATAGGATCAAAACACAACTGATTGGGGATGAGAACTTATCATCAACATGTATATCTTTTAATTATAAATGATGTAGTGGAATATTTATTTACAAAGCACTTTAATTTTCTACTCAAATTATCTCCCATTAATGCTATTAATTGAGAGATTACATGACCCTTAAAAATCATGTAAATATAATCTCCACTTACTTAAAACAAAATTGAATTGGGATATTTTATTCTTCCAAATCATGTAATATATAATCTCCACTTATTTAACACAAAATCTGGAGAGAGTTTATAATGTAATTATGTAAATCATAATAATATTATGTTTGATTTTGAAACATATAAATTTAATTAATTAATTCCTTTGTTAGGTGAATTATAAGCCTTAGTAATTCAAAGAACTATATAAACCATCTCCCCTCATTGCAACTCTCACGTTTCAACAACCATATACATATTTCTTCAATTAAATAAATAAAATCGGCATTATTAATGGCATCTACTAATCAAAACAATGGAGAAAATCCTATGGAGGTTGAAAACCCTGAAGCACTAATAGATGTTTCTATGGCATCTATTAGGTCGAGCATTAAAGATAAGAGCAAAGATCTTGTCATGGAAATTGAAGATCCAGAAGCCCTCGTGGATGTTCAAATCTATTATGATTTTGAATTAACTTCACTATTGTTTAATGTACGTAAATCTCAATCTCTTTGTTTATTTTTTTTTTCATGTACATGTTTGATCATGTTTTAGTCTGTCATCACATTTGGCTTTGTAATAAATTTATCAGGTACACGAATCTATCCGATCAAAATCAGATATAAGACAGCACGAACCTAGTGCATCGAGCAAAAGACCGCGTAAGATAGAAGGGGGTAGTGAAGCTCATTTCAAGCTTTACAAGTTCCCGGGCAACGACGAACGATATATGCTGGAGATGTATGAGGTATATATATATTATCAACATCTAAACTAATGTTCTAGTGAGAGTTATTTTATATGCTACATAATGCGCGTCTCTTTTTTATGCAGGCGAGATATCCACAAACCAGCGATAGATTCTTTCTACAGTTGCGCACTGATGGAAATAATGACCAAAAACATAAAGTCCAAGTTAGCAACTTGGATCGCGATCAAACCCATGCCACTGTCCCAGTGTTGGAAGACGCGGAGATGCCATTGTTCCCCAGAACGTCGCAGCTTCCATTACATGAGCGTCTCGAGCGGTGGACTGTGGAGACTAGAACAAGAAATAGCAGAAAGGAAGATACGGTACGAAATTGATCTTCCTGTATTAGTTATCGATGCGCTTTATTCAAGGAAAAATACACGAATAATTGCGTCTTTTATTTGATTGTACGTTTTGTGCAGTTTTACTATCATGGCGGGAGGCAGTTCAGGTCCTTTGTGGAGGTTGTGACGTTCGTTCTATATGCTTGCAAGCCTAAAGATCTTGAACGAACCAACAATGTAGACTCATCGGACGAGAAGGACGCCATTGAAGCCCTGGCGTCCTTATCAACTGTCAATGATGGGGGACGAACAAAAGACAGACCGTAATTAATCCTAATATGTACATATGTGTAGAACCACAAACATCATTTAATAAAATGTGTCTTTTTTTGCGCATCAATGAGGAAAAGTCGACATTGCAACTTAATTGTGGTCGAGTGTCTGTGTTTTTTATCACTTGGAAGTATACACTACAAAAAAAAGCTCAAACAGCGACTACAAATAGCGACTAACACCTCCGTAGTCGCTGTTTTTACAAAATAGCGACTAACTTTTTCAATTAGCGACTACGCTGTTGTAGTCGCAAATAGCGACTACAAAAACAGACACTAACAAAGAAAAAGTAGTCGCTAAACATTTTTGCGACTACGTTGGCGTAATTTAGCGACTACATTTCTGTAGTCGCTAAATCAACTAACATTTTGGCCTCGGAAACAGTCGCTAATTTTATTTTTGCGACTACATATAGTAATATTAGCGACCACAAAAGTGTAGTCGCTAAAATTAATACCCTAAATTTCACTTTCGTGAAATTCTCAAATCGCGACCTCGCGCACACAGTTCGACCAAAACTAAATCTCAGCTCCACATTGAAAATTCCCCGCCGCCCCGTTCGCGCCGCCAGCGTCAGCGCCGCCCTCGCTACACCGCCGTTCGCAGCGCCGACCGCACCGCCATCACTGCCCGCGCCCGCTGTTCCCGTAGCCGCGCCGCCCCTGCCGTGCATCGTCACTGCCCGTGCCCCTCTTCCCGTTACGGTGCCGCCGCTGCCCTAAGGAGGTGGAGGAACAAACTGCCTCGGACCGAGAGGTAGCCTAGCACTGTTGTCTGCTTTTAATCAGCTGTTTTGATGTTGAAGAGCCGTCTGGGAAATTTGTACTTTATGTTTGATTTTAGATATAAACTATAGTTTTCGATTGATGAGTCTGCTGTTTGTGTGAAGAGGTACAGGTCGGGACCCTAGCCGGATTTAGCCACCTCGTCCGCGACGACCGGAGGTGCAGCTCTATCAGCTTCTTCCGCCAGTCCGACGCTAAGACCCGCTCTCCGCCACTCCACTCAGTTGCACCGCCAAGCTTGGTACTGCTCTCTCTCCTTCTCCTGTTGCTTGGTCAGCACCTCCCGATTTTTCGATTATATTCGTGGTTATGTTAATTTAATTTCGAATGCTATGTTGTTTGTTATTTCTGCAGCTCAAACGAGCTTAAATGACCTTGCTTTCTTGGCATCTTCCAGGATATCATGGGCGGCTTCGGGGTTGGTTGAGAAGGGTTGTTTTTCGTCCATCCCAGTGATTGATAACTTCTTTGAATGTCAAAATCACGAAGGGTCAGTACCAAGTTTTTGTGAGTGTTCAAAATGTCTCTTCTCTGATAATGGACGGTAGTTTGCTTATATATTTATGCATTTTCCAGATTTGCATGATGATTTTGAGCCATTTATATGTATATACAGGACCACGAGGCAAGCCGTTGAGGCAGCTTTTGGCCCTCTGTGATTGCATCTTCGACCATTATAGCTTGAAGGAGCCTGTGAATGAACTCAAGTGCAAAATCATGGCCATGATCAAAGCAGGTGAAGAATCAACAGATAGCCAGAGCTGCCAGAAGCCAGTCGACTGTTGTTGCAGCAAGGGAAGGTTCAAGAATCAAGAAGTTCGACGCCATGACCAAAGTAAAGAATAGCCCGAGTGATCTTTGCAAATGGTTGCTGCCAAACTGATTTTCTAGATTGAAGTTGAGCTGCCCTTTCTCCTAGTCCAGATGAAGACATCCGAAGATTGGTTAGAGAAAATGACCATATTGAGGTTTCAGAGAGGAATTACCTGGAATCGTCAATGATCGACAAACGAAGAGAAATACTAAGAAACGAAGAGGATCATTGCATTTAAGATGTTGCTAGCTATGCTATAATTGTTTGTTTTGTTTTTATTTGTTGATTTTATGTAGATTGATTTTAGTATATATTAATGAAATTTAAAATTTCATTCTGCTTTATCTTTTATTTAATATTGATTATTTAATTTCAGTTTAAAAAAATTGAAAAAAGAAAATACTTAAAAAACAGCATATCAGCGACTAGAGTTTTAGTCCCTGATGTAGTAGCTACCATTTTAGCGACTACAAACTGTGTAGTCGCTGGTGCAGTCGCTAATGGCGACTAATTGCCGACCACATAAATTTAGCGACAAGCCATTTAGCGACTACAGTTCGTAGTCGCTACTGTAGTCGCTAAAACGTATTTAGCGACTAAATTATGCCTATACCGACTACAATTTGTAGTCGCTAAATGGAATTTTTTTTGTAGTGATAGCGCATGCTTATAAATGATATTTGTCCCTCTTTGCAAACTCAAATGCGTGTGCTATACAACATTTAAATATATAGTAAAAATAGAGTAAAATTGGAATGTACAATAAGAAATGTAGTGGGTGGTTTTTTTTCATTTTAATATTAATTTTTTAGTTGCATCGATTGAAAGACTAAAATTTGACAATTTACCCCAACCATTAACGTTTAAGAAAAGAGTATAGATACCCTTTGCAAAATTTTATTTTACTATAGGCATGTCAAATAATTGGGTTGTTGCCCTATTTGTGTCTGTCATCTGAACAACTGAGCTCAAAAACGAACACCTAGTGAGAATTTACACGCACTTGATGCGACGCACGCCTATAATGTCGATAGGATTTCATTACTAAAAATTTTGTAGACGAAATACAATGTTTAGAATGATTTTAACCTCACTTTCTTGTCGCGTGGATATTTTCCGTCTCGGAGAAAAAACATATATAATCTTCCATCAGAATCACAGAATTTATAAATTGTTTTATTTTAATCCATCATAAAATCTTAAAGGCTATTAGTTTGCATTACACATAATTACTAGAAATGATATAATGTTGTGTTGCCAATTATATCCGAAAGTTTCTTCTTCAAATTTTGCAAAGCGCGTCATAATCTCTAATAAAATAAAACAAAAAAATGGAGAGGCATACGTTTAAAAAAAAAATCATGCAATCATTGAAGATATTACATTTGACTTTGAAACGTAATATCATCTGATTAATACCACATTAATGGAGGAGAAATCTCATTCAGTCATCATTGAGACATCTATATAAAGGCCCCCTTAACAACAATTCACACCCAAATTATTACACACTCGTCTTACGCTTCACGGCAATTCTTTGTTTCTAAATAACTCCGGCAAAATAATGGAATATAAGAAGGCAAATGCAGTGGCCAAGCCAGGAAACTTAGAAATTTTGATAGTTCCAATTCCTGTAAATCAAGAAGATGGCATCGACGTAACTTTTCCTATCAATTAACGTATCTAAAATATATCTTTTGTCTCATACGTTTGATTTCTTACATCAGTTTATCTCAATTGTAGATGAATACATTGCCGTGCTATCCAATGTCTCCCGGCCTTGATGGCTGGAGACAAGAACAAAAGTCTATGACAGAAAAAGAGCCGAGCAAAGAGAAGTTTCCTAAGATCATGTGCTGCTTATAACTGGAATGCATTTTTACTAGGTTTTTTTCATTATATGTAATAATTAATGTGCACCCTTTAGTTAAGTTGAGGGCTTATTTCCTGGTTTTACATAAAATCAGTTTGGGAAGAATAAAGAACTAGCAATAATAATCTTTACAAAACATAACGATTACGGTAATTAATTTTTCAACTGCACTTTTTGCATTTGCATGGATTCAGTGATATCAGAAAAGCAATTGAGATGCCATTTGAAGCAACTCAAAAGTTCAATGGTTAACAGTCCTTTGATAGTTTACCAATTTTTTAGCAGAAACATCTTAATTCATGTTCTTTGTTACATGAATTCTATCTTTATACTTCACAAAAAAATTCTATTTCTCGTTCGTGCACTTATGAGGAAAAGTCGACATTATCGCACAATTGCGTGCTTTTATCGCGAGAATTAGTCTTGCAGTACAAGTTTATAGATGATAGGCCCTTTGCACATGGGTTGATTTGCTCCCTTACGTAACGCAAAATATATTTTATGATACAAACTTTTTTTTCTGACAAAGTCCTAATCACATCGACTTTTTTTCCGACAAAAACCCTATCGCAACGAGAAAAATGTGGCGTAAAAGCAAATATTTGGTGATTATCGACGGAAGGATTTCAATACTAAACAACTCTAAAGAAGAATAAAACACCATTTGTGTCGCATTTCTCGTCGCGACTTTAAAACGAATATCATTTAATTTGTATCAGTTTAATTAAAGGAAACAACGCATGGTCTCATTCAGACAGCTATATTAAGTCCCCTTTCACAACCACAAATTCGCAACACACTATACACTTCCCATTTTATTTTTTCACAGCAATTCTCTCGCTAAATAACTTAGCCAGGCTTATGGAAAATAAGAAGGAACATGCAGAGGTCAAGCTAAAAAAGCCAGAAATGTTGTCGTTAAGATTCCAATATATCAAGAAGGGAGCATAAACGAAACGTTCGTTACGATTAATGTATTCGAATATTTCCTCGCATTTATTTTCTAATTGCATCCTTAATTCTAGTTGTAGATGATTTGTTTGCTTTGCTCTCCCATGTCTCCTGGCCTCGATGGATGGAGGCAAGAACAAAAGGTCCAAAGCTGAGAAAGAGGCGATCAAAGAAAAAGGTTGTCGAAGATCTAAGTAGATTTAGTGTGTTCGCCATGATGTGAAGGCATTTAAAAGTTTTTTCCGTAATAATACGATATGCTCTTTTAATTACAATTTAGGGTTTAAGACACTTATTATTGTTCTTGAAAAAATGGGCTTTTGGAGAATGTAATGACGGCATGTCGATAATACTTAACAACTACGACGATAATGTTAGTTAATTTTTCAACTACCCGTTCGCACTTGCGTAGATTCAACGATAGCAGTTGCGTCGTATGCTGTGTATAAGAGAGCAATTTAATGCGAGCTGTCAATTCAATATTCCGGCGCTATTTGGGTCTTACGCTAAACATGACATGCCATGCTATAAGAACAATTTAGCGAGGTATTCACACTATTGCTTAAAATGCCCACGCTGCTTGGGACGTATTATATTTGTTTAAATACTCACTTACATTCATGATGATTTGGAGATGCAAGAATTTGGTGAAATTGTTCCAAGGATCTTTGATATCGGAAACCCCAGAACATTGATTATATTGACGGTAATAGTTATAAATAATTTGATAACGCCGAATATATTTAGATTTTGAGTATATGGTTGGAATATTATAATTTTGAGTAATTTGTAACAGTTAATATCTCAATGTTGTTTCTTAAACTTCATGTCTACTTACATGACCGAAGGCAATTTCATCTTAATTTGTTTGATTGTGTAGTTAATATATTATGTTTTTGGTGCTAAAAGTGGCTAAAGCCCACTCAATATCGAAACTAAAATGCATCACATTGCGCAATACGCATTTTAAAACATCGGAAGGCGGTAAACATATTATTGGCTAAAGAATGCATGACACAAGTAGAATCTCGACGAAACAAATGAATACGAAGTAAAATAAAAACTTTTCAATATTTGAACATAATGCATATTATCCGACCACCTTCAAATTATGTACTCTTATTGAGAGTAATTTATCTGAAATTAATATCGGTTGGCATATTGTATGCCTTTAGTTGGTATTGTATATGGATGCTGCCATATAAGTGAAAGTTCAAATTGGATAGGATCAAACACTGCTGATTGTGGATGAGAATTATCATCAACATGTGTATCTTTTAATTAATAAATTATGTAGCGGGAGATTTATTTACAAAGCGTCAAACTATCTCCCATTAAAGCTATTCTTTGAGAGATTACATGACCATTAAAAATCATGTAAATATAATCTCCACTTATAACAAAATCGAATTGCGATATTTTATTCTTCAAATCATATAATATACATAATCTCCACTTATTTAACACAAAATCTGGAGAGAGTTTGACCTTCAAATAAAGTAATTTAATTATGTACATCATAATAACATTTTGTTAATTATTTAATTCCTTTATTTGGTGAAAGAATTGTAAGCGTTAGTAATTCAGAGAACTATATAACCCCCCCTCCCCCATTGCAACTCTAACGTTTCAACAACAATATACATATTTCTCAATTAACTTAATAAACTCCGCATTACTAATGACATCTACTAATCAAAACAATGGAGAAACTCCGATGGAGGTTGAAAATCCAGAAGCACTTATAGATGTTTATATGACATCTACTAAGCCAAGCATTGAACACAAGAGCGAAGATCATGCAATCGAGATTGAAAATCCAGAAGCCCTCGTGGATGTTCAAATCTATTATGATTTCGAATTAACTCCACGATTGTTTAATGTACGTAAATCTCAATCGCTTTGTTTATTTTTTTCATGTACATGTTTGATCATGTTTAAAGGTATGCCTTATCTTTTGGCTTGTATTAATTTAGCAAGCACATGAATCTATCCCATTAAGATCTATAAGACAGCACAAGCCTAGTGCATCATCATCTGCCGGTGTTGAAAGGGAAAACGCCGAGGTATAATTTTTCTCGTGACAAATATATTTATACGCACATTTGTATAATATATATCTATATATATATGAGTTGAAAATAACTCTTTCACTTTTGAGCTGCAGCAACCACGTGGATTGAGCAAAAAACCAAGAATCATAGAAGGGGGCAGTGAAGCTCATTTCAAGCTTTACAAGTTCCCGGGGTATGACGAACGGTACATGCTAGAGATGTACGAGGTACATATATAAAATAAAACTCCAAACTAATGATCTTTTGAGGGTTTTTATTTATATGCCCATATGTAAATTGCGCATCTTTCTGTTTGAAGGGGAATCATTCACAGGCGGGCGAGAGATTCCTTCTGCAGTTGCGCACCGATGGAAATAACGACCAAAAGCGTAAAATCCAAGTTAGCAACTTGGAACGCGATCCAGACAAGGTCATTGTTGTCCCGGTGTTGGAAGACATGGAGCTGCCTTTGTTCCCCAAAACGTCGCAACTTCCATTACACGAGCGCCTCGAGCGGTGGGCAATGCAGACGAGAAGAAGAAATAGCGGGAAAGAAGATACAGTACGGAATCGATCTTTCTTTATTAGCTACTGATGCGCTTTTATTTAAGAAAAATAAATATTGGACGTTTTTTGCGCAGTTTTACTATCACGGCGGGAGGCAGTTCAGGTCCTTTGTGGAGGTTGCTGCGTTCGTTTTGTACGCTTGCAAGCCAAAAGATTTGGAGCGTACCAACGTCGTAGAATCATCACATTCGTCAGATGAGAAAGACGCTATTGAAGCGTTGCATTCGTTATCAACTGCTACGGATGGACAAGCAAAGGATTAGACTGCGTTAACTGATCCCTCGATGTTTATATATACTAGTACTTCTTCTCATACTCTACGCGTGTGCTTAAGTTATAATTATACTTATAGTATTTTTAATTTTGAGAATTATTGTTTTTAGTTTTAAGATGAAATATAATGTTTAAATCTATAAAAAAAGATAAATAGTGCGTCTGCGTAGGTACAATAAAGAAAAAATCAGAAATAATATGAAAATTATACAATTAAGTAAATTACAAATAAAGTGACTAAATTGCAAATAATATCTCAATTAAGTAAATTAGAGAAAAAGTATCATATCTGAATTAAAGTAATTGTCCATAAAAAAAATTGTATCCAAATCTCAATGATTATAGAACTAGGGGCGAATGAGAACTTAACTTAGATATGCTGTAATAAATATTACTTTAATGATTGCATTCATGGTTTACAAGCTAATATCTAACTGGACATGGTTGTGTCTCACGCCGAGTAGGTGCTGAATTGTTGCAAGGATTTTGCAATTGTAATGCATTCGAAATTTATTATTGTTCCACCATCAAAATCACAGATTTTATAAATTGTTATATTTTAATTCATTGTAAATTCTTATTTAAGGCGTTTAGTATGTATTACACGTAATTCCTACAAATGATATAATATTGTGTGTGGCCAAATTATATCCAAAATTTTATCCTGCAAATGTTGCAAAGCGCGTCGTAATCTTTAACAAAGTAAAACAAAAAATATGGAGAGATACTTTTAAAAAAGCAATCATGCAATCTTTAAAGATATTACATTTGACTTTGAAACGTAATATCATCTGATTAATACCACATTAATTGAAGGGAAATCTCATTCATTCATCATCGAGACATCTATATAAAGTACACACTCGTCTTACGTTTCACCTCAATTCTTTCTCTCTTAAACAACTTCAGCAAAGATAATGGAAAATAAGAAGGCAAATGCAGAAACCAAGCTAAGAAAATCAGAAATTTTGACAGTTCAAATTATAATAAACGCGGAAGACGGCATCAACGTAACTTTCCTATCGATTAACTTATCTAAATATCTTTTGCGTTTTATTTCTTATTACATCCTTTTTATCTCAATTGTAGATGGATTCCTTGCCGTGCCAACCAATGTCTCCCGGCTTTGATGGATGGAGACAAGAACAAAAGTCTAAGGCAGAGAAAGAGCCGAGCAAAGAGAAGTCCCCGAAGATCTAAGTCTATTAATACATTTTTACTAGTTTTTTTCTTCATCACATGTAATAATAATAATAATAATAATAATAATAATAATAATAATAATAATAATAATAATATGCACCCTTTAGCTCACTAGGGTTTCTAAACCGCTTTAATTTCATGATTTTGCATAAAACCAGTTTGGTGCGAACGTAGACATGGCGACCTATAGCTATAAACGTTAACAAAAAAAAATAATGGTAATAATGTTTTTAACTGCACTTTCGCACTTGCGATTTTTTCAGAGAAAATATCTAAACCCGTCGCCATGGAATATACGACGGCGTGTAAAATCTGACTGTTAAAATTATAACAAAAGCATATTCTAATGAAAAATGAAAATAATGATAATTGTGAGGAATTTCCAAGCAATTATCAGGCTAGTCTTTCATGTATATTGGGAGGATTTCCAAGTCAAGAGATTAATATAAGATGATTTTGTATGTTGCTTGCATTTAGTTTGTATTACTTATGGTATACTTATTGTTAAATTATATAATCTTACATATAAATTGGATAAGATCAACACGCTGCGGAATGGAAGATTATCCATGGTCCATATGTATCAAGTAATAATAAAGTGCAATAATTAGTCATAAAAGACTTTAATATTCTATTTAATTATGTTCCATTAATCCTCCGAAAAAAATTATGTTCCATTAAAACTATTCAATGATACTTTACATAATTATTACAAATATATTTAACTATATTGGGGAATTATGATATTTTCTTTTGCAAATCAAGCGGTACTAATAAATAATCCCCACTTATTTAAAAAAAATCTGAAGGAAGGTTGGCTTTCAAATAGAATAATTATGTAAATCATTAATAATATGTCATTCGACCTTGAAAGGATAAAATTTGTTTTAATTCATTCCTTTACTTGGGAGTACATCGAAGGAAAACAACTTCAATCATCAGACTCATTCATTGTTGAGACATCCATCCATATATGAAGGCTCTTTTAACGACAATTCACACACAGAGTACATATTACTTCCTCACTGCAATTCTTCCTCTCTAAATAACTTGGGCAAGATTATGGAAAATAAGAAGGAAAATGCAGATACCAAGCCAAGAAAGCCAGAAACGGTTGACATTTATTCAAATTCTGATAACTCAAGAAGGGCGCATCGACGTAACTCTCCTATCAATTAACGCGTCTAAGATATATCACGTTTTATCTCCTCGCTATTACATCCTTTTATATCTCAACTGTAGATGAATAACTTTCCTTGCTATCCAATGTTTCCCGGCCTTGATGGATGGAGACAAGAACAAAAGTCTAAGACAGAGAAAGAGCCGAGCAAAGAAGAGTTGTTGAAGATCTAAGTCTATTAATGTGCTGGTTATAATGGGAATGCAGATTTACTGGATTTTTTTTTTCATTATATGTAATAATGTGCACTCTTTAGTTCACTAGGGTTTTTAAACCGCTTTAATTGCATGATTGTACATGAAACCAGTTTGGTGCAAACGTAATCATGGCGACCTAGCGATAATCGTAAAACCGAAAACGGTAATAAATTTTTTAACTGCACTTTCGCACTTGCATGGATTCAGTGATATCAGAAAAAGCAACTCAAAAGTTCAGTACTGATAAAAAGTCATTTGGTAGTTTTCCAAGTTTTTAGCGGAAACATTCATGTTCTTTGTTACAATATGCATGAGTTCTATCCCTATAATTTTCAAAAAAAAAAATGCCTATTTTTTGTCCGAGCACCTATGAGGAAAAGTCGACGTTCATAATTGCGCGTGTTTTTACTTTTGCAGTACAATCTTATAGACGCTTTGCGCAAAAAGGTGGATTATGTGCTAACGTAACGCGAAAAATATTTGACGATATAAATATCAAGCGGTTGGTCGTCAACAAATTTAAATAGACGACCATCCTATTTAATAAAGACAGAAAGACCAAAACCAATTTTTTCGTCGGAATATTAACTTTTTCCGACGAAAGCTCGGTCGGAAAAGCAAATGTTTGGTGATTATTTACACGCACTCGCATTATGCCTACATCGATGGTAAGATTTCAATACTAAATAACTTCAAAGAAACAAAAAAGCATTTGCGTCGCAATTCTCGTCGTGAGGTTACTTTCGAATTTGTAGACGCTCGTTGAGAAAAAAAAAACGTATATTTTACGTCAAATCGCAGCAAAAAAACATCCAAATAGAAGCGTAATAAGATAGCCAACACCAAACGGCGAAGGAGAAGAAGATTATTCGAACAAAATCTTCGATCGATTTTTTCAATTTTGACTGGGAGACTCGGTCAACCGAAGATTTCGGGGAAGCATAAACTCGGCAAAGACGGGATAGTGCGAAGAAGGGTAACAACCGTCGACGTTATCGCTAACTAATTCGCAAGAGACGGGAACTAAAGATCTTCCTCTGAAGAGAATCCAATCTATGTGAAGGTCTTGAGTTTGTCGATCCCAGCAAAGGCAAACCGCTCGAAAAATCAATTTCAAGAATTCCATCGTCCCTTGTTTGTCGCCTTAACAAGAAGAAAACGATTAGATATGGCGAAGATTAGATTCTCAGTCCTTTTTTTCGAAGCGAAATTACCAGGGGAAAAAACAACCCTACTGTTAACGAGGTTGAGATTTGCATTCAATTCATAAACACTGTGTTTGGTTTGAAGAAAGTAGAGTGGAAAAGAAAATGACAGAGAAAATGAATTTCATGAGTTTTTCTTTCGTTTTCCATAAGCCAAAACTAAACTAGATATTCTTTTCTTTTCTTTTCCTCATCTATTTCCCCGATCAACCAAACATGAAAACGTATTTTCCTTTTCCTTTTCATTTTCTTCTCCCTGCTAATTACAACAAACCAAACACACCCTAAAATTCGTACCTTTGAATCCATGGTAAGTGCGGACTAAGGAGACGTTTTTTCTAACACGTGCGCTTGGCCAAGCATCTCTCAGATCGCCTACGACGCCGTGTTCCCTACCAAAAAATATGTAATAAAATTGACTTGGAAATTGATTTTGACAGTTTCGCATGTTTGAAATAGTGTGGTAATAATCAAGTCATAAGCTAGAATTTTTCGCCACTAACATCCTATTTATAACGAAACCTACACAAGTTTATAGATAAAAATCCACGAATCCTGTCTCACGTGTTAAATTCCTCCAAACTAACAATTAAACTAATTGTGGGACCAAAACGGTCCAAAATTGATAATATTGGGGAGTAAAAGTGACAGTTCCAAATCATGAGGACCGAAAACGCCCATACCCCAAATATTGAGGACCAATAATGTCATTCTCCCACAAGTAGATGATGATATTTATAACCAAGTCAACACAAGTTTAAGAATGAAAATATACAATTTTGACCGTTTCCCTTATATTTCAAGTCTCATATCGGTACAACAATTCTTCAGAGAAATCATACTGTATGTCGGGCAACTCAAGTTTTGCACTTAAGTCCCTAGAGAGTTAAGTAAATTCTCCGGGATGATATATACATAAGTACGAATCAGTTATGCATATGCTCACCTCGATCTTCCAAGTAAAAACCTCCCAGTAGTAGATTCCTTCTGAGTGTTGAATCCTCCACCGTAAATAACGGGCAAGTTAGGGGGCAGAGATGCAATATGCTGCCACGTCAGCAGGGCCCCACGCCTACGAGCGCGAGGGCTAAATTCGTCCATATACGTATTCACAATCTGAAATGAAAATCCCGGCGGCTCAACGCCCTTTAGCTGGAACGTGTGTACAAAATTAGTCAAGGGAACCAGAGTTGTCTGAAATTTAATTTAAAACATAAGCAGTTTGTTATATGTGGTAATAATCGAAAGCGTAAGAAGGATATAGCCCACGTTGCTATGCATGGATCCGTAGATCCCCATGAAAAGCTTCCAGGGACTGAAGGCGACTCAGATAACCAAAAGGTTCCCCCTTCTAACAGCTCGACCTATAATATAAAAGAATTTTGGAAAAAAAAAAATTTAAATGATTGGCTCGATAAGTTTAGACATGTAGAAAGTCAGCATGTATATGAAGTACTGTTTATTACCTTTTTCCTTGTCGTAGAATATGGTGCAGTGTTGATCAGATGAGTCTTGAGATCCTTTGCGGGAAATACCAAATTGATCGTAACCTATACAGACGCCAAGAAACGTAAGGGAAATTGAATCGTAAACCATGTTAGTCAAAAAACTCATATAGGCATTAGACGGCAGACAAATTTACTAAATAATCAGATGGATTTCGCTACTATGGATGTAATTCAAACCATACGTAAAATATCTGATGTCTTGGTCAAAACAGAAATCTATGCAGCTTAGCATAGTCTCATGATACTTAGTTTCAGGCTTTTCAACAGATAGTTCGGACCGTGTATTGAAAAGCTAATTTTCTTGTAAGATCAAATCCAATCCAATGCACTGAAAATTAATTCTTCTATAGCACTTATCAGACACTACACAGATTTCTTAGAACAGGGCAATGTCGCAACAAACCCTGGCATTGCCTAAGACAGACAAGTATAGACTAATCCTCTTCAGTGGAGCTAAAGAGCGAGTATCATTACAATAAACATTTGGAATGCAATGTTAACGTTAGAGAACAAAAGATTATTTATCAGCAAACAAACACTTCATCAGTAGAGGTATTGAGTGTAATTCTTTATGGATCAGCCAAAGAAAGAGCTTGACAATTTGCTCATTACGGTTTTAGCATAATATATGCAAGAAAAAAAATGAGGAACTAATAAATTGCCAGAAAGATTCTTCCCCAAAACCGAATTCACTCACAACCGCGAATGACGGTGGCAAGTTTCAACGATTCACGAAAGGCTTAAGCTTTTACAAATTACAAGTAATACTCAAGAACGAATATTAAGGATACCTGGCAAGCATTGCTGTAAGTAATCCAACTGTGACTTCACACCTAACAACAATTCACGAAACTAAAATGTAAGAAATTAAATTGTTTTCAATCAGAGAAAACCACCAAAATCAGCCATCAAATCAATGTCTTCAACGGCCAGAAAAAGAACCCATCTGTGGAATGTAAGATCCAAGCAAAGCCCACATCGCCGATTTTCAAGAAAGCTTCGCCAAACAAGAAAGAAACCTAGTTTGCGCCGAAAAGAGTAAAGAACGGAACTGATTCATACCTTGCTGTGTGCATAAGATCATGGGAGAGTAACTGGTAATGACTGCAGCACACAATTCTTTCCTCTTGTCCCATGAATTTGGGCTGTCTTCAGATTGATCTTCAAGAAGATTGAAGCTCATCACAGTCAAAGACACACTCATTTTTTTTTTCTTTTTTGCCCCGATTTTTCTTTCAATTCATTCTGAATACAACGTTTGACGAAAGAAATCAGAACCAACTTGTTTGCTGATGTTGCTTCTATCCGTCATCGAGGGGTGTGGAATGGGGAAAAAGGTTTACGCGAATTGAACTGAAGTCGTCAAAGGTTGGACTTTTATTATTAGGGCTGCTGTGCTGTGCTGTGCTGTGCTGTGTTAGAGAAGAACATGACCATGTGATGTACGAAGACACGTGTCAGCGAAGTGCCACAATAAACTCAAAATTCAATGTAAAAATTGACTCGTAAAGTTAATCAAATGTACCAAGATATCAATTTCAAATATTTTCCTCTGATATTCGTATGTAGATACAACTTTACATTCAAGCAATAAACAAAACTTCGAAATTACAAGGCGTATTCTACACTTAAATACTCAAAAGAATAACAAAATACTTGTCCAGTCTCATGTCAGAAAAGTTTTATATAAGTAACTAGTAGAATAAATTTTTTGCTCATAGTTACCCGTTGGATTGCTATACCACTTTACAATCGTTTACGTATCTTTATATATGTATAATTACTTATCATATCACGTGTGTTTATGTGGTACATAATTTTCCAAATGATTACCTATGTATAAAAAGTCATTAGATACATAGATACAAAAACAATGCTGACAGGGGACTAATTTGATGTTTTTTTTATACTGTTAGGTACTTAAGTGTAAATTTCCCATAAAATCAACCTTTTATTCCTATATTCATAGAGACTGTATCTAGTAATTCTGAGTGTTTTTGTCCCAAAAAAATCACACTTTCATGGTTCGTATCGGTACCGAAAATCAGTATCAATCAAGATGGGGTATCACATAACACAAATGGGACTCATAAGCCACTAAAATCTGATGGGAAAGTGGGTTGGTTAATCCACCTACCCATTAGTAATAATAATAATATATTTAATTATATTAATATTATAATAATTAATGAGCTAAGCAATAACATAGTCGTTTTTGTCATTAAGCTCAAGCTTATGCCTATAAATAGGCTTGTTATGTTCATTGTAATCTCACACCAACACCAAAATAAAAGCCTAATAGAGAGAGAGAGAGAGAAATAGAGAAAATAGAGGGTTTGTTCGGTATTTGCTCCGACTATAAAGAGAGATAGTGAGCGTTTTCTCCTTTATAGATTGAGAGGTTGTAACTCCTGTTTTTACCCCAGTAATAAATTTCTACCTCGCCCGTGGTTTTTTATCCTAAGTTAAAAAGGGATTTTCCACGTAAATTCCCGTGTTTCATTTATCCTCATAGTCATTTCCAATTTCGTTTAGCTGTCCATTTCGCAACAAGTGGTATCAGAGCCAGCCCTGATTGATATTCCAATTATGCTCTGTGGTTGCAGCTTTGTCTGATCTTCCACATCAGAAAGGATATCGAAAAGGTTTATCGTTACGGAAGAGTTTTTGGCAAGTCGTGGTAATAGACTGTGTAAGTAAGTTCTGTCTAGGTGGCTGGTACCAAGCGGGACTCATAGTGACCCCACCAGATCTCATCTGGGAATTTACTTAGAAGGGTAATTTTGTCTTGAAAGCTGGTCGCTACCCTTTCTGCAAATTATCTGATCAGTACTATTTGGCTGGACTGTTGAATTTCTCCGACGATAGCGACGTGGGAAAAAAGGCAGCTAAAAATGAAATTGAGAAATTCAACGGGAGAAACTACTCACAGTGGAAAATGAGGATTAAGGCAATTTTACTCAAAGAAAATTGTCTGGAGGCGATCACTGACAGACCAACAAATATTACAAGTGATGCCAAATGGAGGAAGATAGACGGGAGGGCCATCACCAATATTCATCTGACATTAGCAGATGACATATTATCAAGCGTTGAAGAGAAAACTAGTGCGAAAGTAATCTGGGACCATCTTGAGAAGTTGTATCAAGTCAAGTCACTCCACAGCCGAATTTTCCTGAAAAGAAAGTTATACCATCTACGAATGGAAGAATCTTCTTCAGTGACCGAGCACATCAATAAGTTGAACACTCTGTTCTCTCAACTTAAAGACATGGACTACAAAATAGAGCCAAGTGAACGTGCCGAGCTTCTACTGCAAAGCCTGCCAGACTCCTACGATCAACTTGTCATCAATCTGAGCAACAACCAAGCTGCGGGAAAACTTATGTTCGACAATATTGCAGCTACGGTTCTCGAAGAAGAAAGTCGGCGCAATAACAAAGAAGACAAGTTGATAACGTCCCAACAGGCGGAAGCATTGGCAGTGACGAGGGCAAGATCAGGAGCACGTGGTCCAAACGTGAGCCGAAAACGGACAAGACCCGGAGAGTCTGGTCCAACTGGGAGTCAAAAACGGCAAAACCTTGTTACGAAAAATAAGAAGGCTATAAAGTGTTACCACTGTGGCAAGAAAGGTCATCTGAAGAAAGATTGTTGGGCTCTAAATGAAAATCCCAATGCCCAAGGAAATGTCGCCAACACTACAGACGATGGAATTGCCTTGGTGTGTGAAGCCGCAACCATTATCGCTGAAAATGGAAGATTCAACGACGTGTGGCTCATGGACTCAGCAGCTACTTTCCACATGACCTCTCGAAGGGAATGGTTTCATCAATACGAGCCAACCTTTGGAGGGTATGTCTACAGCTGTAATGACCAAGCGCTGAAGATTGTCGGGGTGGGTACGATTCAAATAAAGATGTACGACGGCACTGTGCGTACCATCCATGATGTGCGACATGTGGAGGGCTTGAAGAAAAATCTGTTGTCTGTGGGGCAACTTGATGATCTTGATTTTAAAATTGAATTGGAGAACAAGATCATGAAGGTTTCTAAAGGAGCACTGATGGTGATGAAGGGAGAAAAGATAGCTGCAAATCTATACATGCTGAAGGGAGAGACTCTGCAAGAAGGGCAGGCATCTGTTGCCACGACAAGTTCAAATGAAAAGTCTACGATGACTTGGCACAAGAAACTTGGTCATATGTCTGAACAAGGCATGAAAATTCTTGCGCAAACGAATCTACTTCCTGGTCTCACGACGGTGACGCTACCATTCTGCGAGCATTGTATTGTGAGCAAGCAGCATCGCCTGAAGTTCTCCACTTCAAATTCTAGAAGCAAAGAAATTCTAGAATTGATCCACTCTGATGTATGACAAGCACCGGTTGCGTCCCTGGGAGGAGCTAGCTACTTCGTATAATTTATAGACGACTACTCCAGGAGATGCTGGGTGTACCCAATCAAGAAGAAGGACGAAGTGTTTCCTATCTTCAAAACATACAAGGCGCGAGTTGAACTTGAAACCGACAGAAAAATCAAGTGTCTCCGGTCAGATAATGGAGGAGAATATACTGGCAAAGAATTCACTGAATTCTGCAAAGACGCGGGCATCAGAAGGCAGTTCACCACGACACTCCACAACAGAATGGAGTGGCAGAGCGGTTGAATAGAACCCTGTTGGAAAGAACGAGGGCAATGTTGAGAACTGCGGGCCTGGAAAAGAAGTTCTGGGCGGAAGCGGTCTGTACTGCCTGTTATGTGGTGAATCGGGCTCCATCTACTGCTATAGAGATGCGAAAACCGATGGAAATGTGGACTGGTGCACTTGCAGATTATTCAAACCTCCATATATTTGGAAGTTCAACGTACGCGATGTACCACAACCAAGAAACAACGAAGTTGGATCCAAAGTCCAGGAAATGCCTATTCTTGGAGTATGCTGATGGAGTAAAGGGGTATCGCTTGTGGGATCTCACTGACCACAAAGTGATTATCAGTAGAGATGTTATCTTTCTGGAAGATAGCGATGAGGAGCAAGTCGAAAATGATAGCAGTACAAAAGGCATGACAAAGACTACACCGTGAAAAGAAAATTGGAGCAATATAATTCTTCTGAAGCTGAACCGGCGCACGAAGAGCTCAACCCAATCGAATCTGAAGTACCGGATCTCTGGCTGGCGGTGCTGTAAGCTGGGTTTCAAAACTGCAGTCCATTGTTGTAACGTCAACAACGGAAGCAGAATATGTCGCAGCTAGGTAAGCCAGTAAAGAGGCAATATGGTTGGTTGCTGGAAGAACTCGGCCACAAACAGGAGAATATTGTTCTCTATTGTGATAGCCAGAGTGCGTTGCATCTTGCAAGGAATCCAGCATATCATTCAAGAACCAAACACATCCGGGTTCAATACTTTGTTCGTGAACAAGTGGAAGCGGGGACTGTGTACATGCAAAAAGTTCACACTGCGGATAATCTGGCAGACTACATGACCAAAGCAATTCCTGTGGACAAATTTATGTGGTGTCGTTCCTCATGTGGATTGACTGAACATAAGTAACATGCAAAGGCGAGTTAGAAGAATAGTGTGAAGATCTGATTGGTCTTCAATCAAATCTTCAAGTGGGAGATTGATGGGAAAGTGGGTTGGTTATTCCACCTACCCATTAGTAATAATAATAATATATTTAATTATATTAATATTATAATAATTAATGAGCTAAGCAATGACATAGTTGTTTTTGTCATTAAGCTCAAGCTTATGCCTATAAATAGGCTTGTTATGTTCATTGTAATCTCACACCAACACCAAAATAAAAGCCTAATAGAGAGAGAGATAAATAGAGAAAATAGAGGGTTTGTTCGGTATTTGCTCCGACTATAAAGAGAGATAGTGAGCGTTTTCTCCTTTATAGATTGAGATGTTGTAACCCCTGTTTTTATCCCAATAATAAATTTCTACATCGGGTTTTTTACCCTAAGTTAAAAAGGGATTTTCCACGTAAATTTTCGTGTTCCATTTATCCTCATAGTCATTTCCAATTTCGTTTAGCTGTCCATTTCGCAACAAAATCGACATTCATGGTGTTTGAAATCGCGATCAAGAGAAAATTACCCATTTTCTCAAAATAAATTTTCATTAGTAATAACAAAATATACATAGGATTAAGAGATCAACGGACACAAAACAAGAAATACAAAAAAAAAAAAAAAAAAGGACCGAAAGAGAACAACATCGAAAGAACACTTTTGTGAGTTTTATGTTTACTACATTTTTATTTCATGTAATAGCACATGAACTATTGTCTAAAGAATGCTCAACTTTGTATAGGATCTTTCGTAGGTACAAAAAAATTAGCGTTGCTCAAATTTTAATCAAAAGGAATAGAAGCCCACTAAAAGTTGCCCAAGCACATAAGAAGCCCAATATATGAATGGCATATCGATGGAGACCAGTAAGCTTTTAATTTACGAAATTGTCTAAACGAATAATCGGTGAAGCCATCCTTCTTAAATTTGGGTTTCTTGAATCTCAGTGCTTTGATTTCTTCTATAAAAAAAGCCCATTTGGCATAATATATGTTCTTACATCTTAATCAAAAGCGAGTCAAACCTATGTTGCTACGCGTATTTGAATGTGTCGTAATTGAGCCGTAAAATAAGGGTCCAAAAAACTGAGTTAAGGTTCGTAATTGTAATAATAATTCCGACGCTTGCAAGCTAAACCACACCAAGAAATTCCAATTAAGGAAAAATTACAATATAATTGAGAATCCCATTTACTGTATACATAAATATATATTGAGCCGATTCTGACATCATATCGATAGGAGAGAGTCAACCACCTTGCCCGAAAATCTAGTCTTTAATTAATAAATGATTCGTTAGATCTCCACCGTTGGATCAGCACTTTATTTGGAATCCGACGGCTGGATGTTAAAGGGGGAAGGTGGTCCCCACTTTGCCGTCTCTGATATTCTTTCTTTCTTTATAAGACGAAAGAAGAAAGAAGATTAGTAGTTGTGCGCAGGTTAGGAGATACGAGAGCTAAGTCAAATATTTTGAAATCCCAACTAACGATAGATCAAAAATCCCTTCTCTAAAAAACATTCGATTCGATTCTATTGCCTATAATAAGACCCAAGAATTTCTCCATCTTTTTCCTTCTATTTAGTACTTCGTCTTCTAAAGTTCTTTGTCTGAATTTCATCTGTTTTTACCCAAGCGAAGGAAGTGAAGTCTTTTGATGTCGTCTGATAAAGTTCTTGGAATCGTTTCCGCAAATTCATCCTCGTTATTGATTCGTTGACTTTCGTCTTTCGTTGACTCAATTCGTTCAATCGTTCGACTTCAATCGGAAAGATTTTTCACATTTCTTGAAGAGAAAACAAAAAGATCGGATTTTTAATCGCCGGTACCAAAATGGGGCTTCAAAAGGACAGAGTGAGGCTAAACGTCGGCGGAAGAATCTTCGAAACGACGTCGACAACCCTCGCCAACGCCGGCCGGAACTCCCTCTTCGGCGCCATGTTCGACGACGATTGGAACCTCCACCGCCTCAACCCCACCTCCGCCGCCGCCGCCGAGCACTTCATCGACCGAAACCCAGACTGCTTCTCCATCCTCCTCGACCTCCTCCGCACCGGCGAGCTCCACATCCCCGCAGCCGTGCCGGAAAAACTCCTATACACAGAAGCCTCCTTCTACGGCCTCCTCGACCACGTCAGAGCCGCCAAGTGGGGCCCATTCGACGGCAACCGCCTCCACCTAACCCGCTCAACCCTCGGCCGCGCACCCGGAGACGGAACCGCCATACGCGCCGCGCCAGACGGCGGCTGCTGCGTCGCCCACGGCAGCGTAGTCCACGTCTACGACTGGACCCTCGCCGAGCGACCCACCGTAAACCTGAACTACCAGCGCGTCAACGACGCCCTATGGATCGACCCAGAAACCCTAATCGTCAGCGCGTGCGAGCGCCTCGGCCGCGACGACGGCGGACTCGCCCTCTTCAGCTCCTCCACCGGCGAGCTCAAGCACAAGCTCCACGTCACCCACGAAAACCAACCCAAGAGCTTCGCCGGCGGCGCGCTAGCCCTCAGCTCCGACTGCAAGCTCTTCGCAAGCTGCAAGGGGAGGAGCAACGAGTACGGCGTCGGCGCGTGGGACCCACTCTCCGGCCAGCAAGTGGACTTCTTCTACGAGCCGCCGGGCTGGTCACTGGGCGAGGCCGACAGGCTACAGTGGCTCGCCGGCACGAACTGCCTTTTAGTAGCCACTCTGTTCCCGAGAAAGGTACGCAATCGGTGATAGGTCGGGTGGGGTAGCCCACCAACTTATAAGTTATTCAATCTCTTCTCTCACATGTGACTTATTAGGGTTCTCTATTTTAACTTCTCCGATTTTTTAAATTCGGTCAGGAGCATCACTTCACTTTTTTCAAACCCGCATATTTTTTAAATTTGAGTCGGGTGATGAACGTTATTCTTTTCGAACCTCACGAACCATTTAGGATCACCAGCTCTGATATCACGTACAATTTCGTTAATTGGACCTAATATCCGCTCACCTAAGAGGAGAGTTGGGCCATGTAAGTTGATAGAGTTCCATTCTAAAATCAATTAGTGATAGGCGGGGTAATTCATCTACTTATAAGCTACTCTCATTTATCCGACGTGGGACACATTTGATTTATTAGGGTTTTATATTTTAACAAAAGGACAACTGCTACATAACCCTACTCGACTTTCGAGACAAGAACATCGTCTGGTCGTGGTCCGATTTCGGGCCGAGCCTTGCAGCGGGGGCCCGCGACGAGCGAAGGGTTAGGGACGCAATAGCCGTGGATGGTTCGATATGCGTTGTGAACGAGTTCGAAGAATTAGGGTTTATGGACCTGAGGCGGCTCGGCGGCTCGGTCAGGTGGAGCTCAAGGAGCAGGCTTTTGAGGAACGGGAAGGTGTTGCTCGACGAGCCGTGCTCCCCGAAATTGGCTTTCCACGACGGGCAGCTATTTTCGTCGATGGACGACTCAATTTCGGTGTTTTGCGGGCCCGACTGGGTCCTGACGTCGAGGCTGAGGAACGGGTACGGAGGGTCGATCTGCGACTTTTCGATCGGCGGGGATCGTCTGTTCGCTCTGCACAGCGAGGAGAACGTTTTCGACGTGTGGGAGACCAGGCCAGTTGCCATTCTGTGACTGACGATTTTTTTTTCTTTTTTGAGTTTGAAGTATAGTGTGTTAAAAGGGTTGTTGTTTTGCATACATACCCTTTGTACTTGTATGTATTTTTTCATGCTCAATTCTATATCAAGCCCAAGCACGTATAAGTTTTTGGTATTCCTCTCTAAAACGATTGTCAACTAGAGGGAATTAGCTCACAAGCTTATATACATGATCACTTTTTCGATTTATCCGATTTGGGACTTGAATTTGACCCACGGTTCTTTCATCATAGGTGTGAGGTTGGAGAAGGAGGTGAGATTGTTGTTACAGTTATTTGGGGAGGATTGGTTTGAGTCACTTGATAAATGAGTTTTCTTGATTATGAGGTTTTTTGTGCGTCGGAAAAGATCGAACGCCTTGATTATGCTATTTTTCCTAGTTGAGTTTGCATGGAATATCAAGGAAAACTCTGGCGTGATGCCTCTCCGATGCTAGAATCAGTCGGATTTATTTTCTTTCTTTCTTTTTTTTCGAAATATCACTTCGCCGTAATATGTAAGAGATAACCTAATTAAGGTCTGAAATGGTTTTTTTTTTTCTTGTAAACTCGAAGTTAACAGTACTATGGGAGAATTCTGATGTCTCTGAACAACCATACATTACTAGAGCTTTCTGTTAGCTTCTAACACTAAAGATTTTTGTTTATGTCTGAGATTGAATAGAAGCTTTAAAAAAAGGTTTCGTTTGGGTCACAAGTGAAAGAGAAGTGCTTTTGAGCCATAGCTCATGTGTTCTTTCTCAACTTTTTTACAACTTTTAATAAAGACGATTCTTGACCTTTGGAGCTTTTTTCGTGGAAGCTTTTCTTTTTTCTTTCATATATGAGGAAGGTGAGGTATAAGGTGCATTTGAGCAGTTGGAAAACATGAAGCAGTTATTGTTAGTTTCTGAGGTTTAAGGTTTTTGTTTAACTACGTTTGTCTGAAATTGACTCTGTGACTTAGTTTGTGATTGTTGAGGTTTGGTTTCTTTCTTGGAAACATAATATAGAGTTTTAGTTGTGTTTTTCTATTGGCGAGATCATTCGTAAGGCAGTTACTTGTAATTTGGTATTTGTTTACATTCCACAACTACTTCCTTCCCAACTTCTAACCAAAACAAATACTAGTTCTTTTTCTACATGATTTTCTTAAATTATATGCAACTCAATTTTTCCTTTTCCTTTTTCCCCTCTTTCGAGGTTTTTTCACAATTAAGGGCTGCACATCTCTCGCCAAACGCTCCTCTAAGTTGGTGAAGTTCATTTCATTTCATTTCATCTCTACTATCGTTTTAATTGATTAAAACACTTAATTGGAGTGTATACATTTAAAGAATTATTAAATTCGTACAAATTTGACTATGGCCGGCAACAAACAAGGCAGTTAACTACGTTTTAGCACGGCACGTAATTATTGTCTGACCAAGTTCACGCATCTCATTCATCGAACTTATCGTAACTCCATATTTATATGTAATTTATAGATGTCATACTTAGTCAACTCCATTAATTAGAGACCATGGTCACATAAAATTAATATATCCTTATTTGTTTCGAATATCGTGTAATGAGCCAACTCAAAATCAAGCGGCACGTCGTCGATTATGATTGTCGTGGGTGTTTGCTACTAATTTTCATTTGGTATTCGTAATAATTTCTTTTCGTGTGCTTACTATAAAATTACACCAATACAAATTACATTGGAGATGTAATCGTGAAAAAACTAAACTCAACCTACATATTTAGCAATCGAAATTTAGTGCAATCCAAACATATTATAAATTAAGGCATCCATTTTTAAGTACTCCCTCCTTTCCCAATTAAGTGTAATTTTGAAAAACATCATAAAGTTTTATTCACACCCTCACAAAAACTGAATGTACTAAGCTACATATTACTACATAAGATCAATTAACAGATACCTAACTTTGGCAGCCAAAATTATGAAAAAAAACAGTTATAACAACAATAATATAAGAAATGATATAATAAAACATTCAAGCATAATCAGGCATGACTTTTTTCAAGAACGTAATCGGCCGGGACTCGTCGGGGGCAATTTCGTCAAACCCTACGTAGTTTCGTCCTTCGTCGTAAACATGGCAAACGGTGAGTATCGTCTTCATCAGTCGCCAGTTCCAGCTAGCCTCGTTCAAGTACTAAATTACGAAAAAAGTACGCAAAAGAATAAGCGAACATTTCAACTATAGATTCGAATTTATTCGAAATTTATTTCGAGGATTAAACTCACCTTTCCCCAGTTTTCTTGGAGGGATTTGTGAGCGGCCCTCAAGTTGTAGCTCGGGATCCTCGGGGATATGTGGTGAGGAATGTGCACGTTTATGTCGTGGCAAAGAATTTCTACCCTGTTAATTAAGGCGAAAAATAAAAAATATTCGCCTATTTGGACTCGAAAAACTTCTCTTGAAACGTAGAAGAGAAGGGCAAAAAAAAAAAGCGTACCAATTTGGATAATCGCAGTGAACGGTGCCGTTGAGCTGCGCCTGGGCCGCGTTCCACTTATCGGAGGATTTGAAGGGTATGTGAGGAGCAGTGTGGTGGACCATTGTGAAAGTACTCATCTGCAAAAAAAAAAACAAAAAAAAAAAACGAATCTTTTAAGAACGAATCCTTTCATCAACCTTCGAATACAGTTGGTCGTCGAGCTTCTAGGTGTTCAAAATATATTAGAATTAAAACATGATACAGTCTCTTTAGGCTTAAGATTTTAGGCAAAGTGATCATTCAACATGTTATTAGCATGCCTCAAGCCAAGGGACTGCTACATAATTAAGAAATCAGCATATACATGATGAGAGTATTGGAAATATAAAATATACATAATTAAAAGATTATATACTTTCTTTAGGGTGCGTTTGGTATGTAGAATTCGGTGTGGAAAAGAAAAAAATGTAATGGTACGCGTCAAGTAATTGTAAGTTACGCTTCGTATGTCATACCATTACACTTTTTCTTTCATTTCCACATCGAATTCTGCATACCCAACGCACCCTTAAGCTTAAACTTTGAGGTAAAATGGTCATTCGACACTGAATAGACCTTAGGCCAACTTAGACGCGAGGAGACGTGTTGGAAATATAATATATAAGATTAAAATACGATACAGTCCCTTTCAGCTTAAGCTTTTAGGCGAAAAGGGTTGCAAATGAATCAAATTATTTTGTTCGATTCGCGATTCGATTCGAAATTCTAAGATTCGAATTTCGAATATTCAAATACAAATACGAATAAAAATAGTTTTTTTTGTTCGAATAATATCCGAATACGAACAAAATATAACAATATTCGATTCGAATATTTATCGAATAACTCGATTAGAATTTTAATATCAAATAAAGTATAATTCAATATATATAAAAATATATATATATATATATATGTATAAATAATTCAATAAAACATTTAAATATAGTGTAATATAATTAAATAGATGTTTAAATATAATTTATTTATAATTCATTATATTTTTAAATATAATATTGTTTATATTTAATTAATAGAAACTAAAAGATTTTGGATACAAATATTCGATATTCGATTCGAATATTCGAGAAAATTTTCGAATTCGAATAAGAATCGATTTTATGATCCGATTAAATAGTCGAATATTCGTATTCGTATTCGACTGTTATCCGAATACGAATAGAATATTGTGATATTCGACTCGATTAAACTCGTTTGCAATCCTGCGAAACGGTCATTCAGCAGAAGGTATCAACATAAAAAAATCGAGAAATTACCCAGAAATGATAGCCTAGCCATGGCATGAGCCAGAACTTGACCCAACCCACAAGCCCGGCCTTGAAAACGACCAAAGGCCAGCCGACGGCCATGAAAGCAAACACGCATGCCAAGCTTATCTTCACCCTATTCACTTCGTTGGGCCTAAACTTCTTCGCATCGAAATGCCAGATCAACCTATTTGGAACGATGTTTCGAGGTTGTAAGAACGAAAATCAAAGCAACTCTTCTTTCAGTTGCGATTTAGAAGAGATTTTTGTATGGTTATTACCAATGTGCTATGGACATCCACGGCCTAAGCGGGCCGTACCCGAAAACAATCGCCTTTCGAAGGATCGGAGAGGACTCGAACTCTTCTGGGTCGACTGGGAGCCAAGCAGTATCTTCTTGCAACCTATGTTCGAAAGCGAAAGAAAGAACGAAAATAAATGATGAAATTTATTTTCATCACGCTAAGTCGATTCTATCGCTAGAATATAGGTAAGGAAAAAAAAGACTGACATGTTCGTCCTAGCGTGATGCTTGTCGTGCTTGAACCTCCATGGCTCGTAAGGGTATATCAGAGGCATAAAGGCCAAAGTCCCGATAACGTCTTCCACCAATTTGTTCCTCGAGAACGACTTGTGCGCACAGTCGTGGCCTATGACGAAGAACTTCAAAAGGACAAAAAAAAAGAAACATTTTTTTTTCAGTGCCCATAAATTGCTTAATTTTGAAAGTTATTGTCCGTACAGTGCCACTCCCTAGTTACTACAAGACTGAAAAAATAATCAAACAAAAAACGAAATATTTCGACCAATTTAGAAAAAGGAATCTGACCCCAGTAATTGCAGTCCCAGTCCAAGCCCAAGCGAAAGGAAGCAGATACCAAGGAGCTTTGGCTATGGCAAAGATTCCCAAAGCGTACGATGTTACGGAGATCAACACAGATTTCCACGCCTTTACGTCGTCGATCTCAAACACCTTTTTTTTTCGACGCAAAATAAAAAAAATAGCGAACATATTATTACCACAGATATTTGTTGTCGAAAAATTAGATTTTCATTTTTACAACTACCTTTTTTGGGAGCGTTTCGACGATATCTCTGAGAGTGACATTGTCGGGCAGAGGTTCGCCGATTTGACGAAAGCCATAATCGTAAGATAATTTCTGCCTATATTCTGCGCTATCTGCTGAAGAAGGAGGCGCCGTAGAGACAGCAACAGATTTAATTACATTACATTTTCTCAGGTGAAGAAAAGGTTGTCTTCCTCGGCTTGTTGTCTGAGGTAGGCTTCGCCATTTCGGAACGTATACACCTGATTTATACGCAAGAAAATACTGAGTAAATAAGGTGGTTAAATCGATTTCTATGGCTTAGGTCGGTTTTTTCATTCTTTCCCTCTTCGTTTATTTCGACGAAACGTCGAAATCCCAAGAAATTTGTCTGTTTCGACGGCGATAATAGGAATACATGGCTTTTCTTTCACATAATAGCTGATAAAGGTCAATTATAAGATTGTACGAACATCGTTTGCTGACTTTTCTGCACTCGAAAGAAAGGCTTTTTTAACAAGCATTTGCACTAAATTTCAAGATGGAAGACAACCTTCAAGTCCCAGAAACACATTTGGAAATTCGAAGAAAGGTCGATTATACGATTATACGAACATCATTTGCTGGCATTTGCACTCGAAAAAAAAGAGCCTTTTTCACAAGCATTTGCACTAAATTTCAAGATTAAAGACAACCTTCACATCCCAGAAACACAGTGAAATTCAAATTAAAAAGACCAGCTAGTTCCGTCTTAGCTATATAGAAAGATTAAGCTAAACAAAACAAGAAACCTGAAGAAATAGGATTCTGGGGAAAAACTCTGCTGCTCTCCGAAGGAGATTTCTGGGGCCTCTGAATTCGCAAGAAAACATAAAATAACAAATATATAAACTCAACCAAAATACGAAAAATTCCTCTTTATCAAACACCTCCCATCAATAATGTGAATCTTTGAATTACTTTACATACCGGGAGAAGGAAAGTGGAGTGTGCAATTCTGCAGGCCATTGAGAAATAAAAAAAAAAACGCTTTTTTATTCGATTCTTTGACTATTTGTTGATAACTACTATGTATCTGAAGTATCAACACTCTCTTCAAGCTCCTATCTATGGAGCAAAAAGGACGAAGAGAGCGTTTTGCTTGGCCGGCGATAGGATTGAGGGAACGTAGTAATGTGTGGACCTCAAATCTAAACGTCGAGCGCATATATAACAAAGGGTTTAGACTTTTAGTCCTGTCACTTGCAACCTCACATCAAGATGTTGTGGTCGGTATTTGATTTGGGACCTAACGTAATAACATCATCAGCCAATCAGAATTCTTGCCCGTAATTTTTGTGGGTCATTTTCTTCAACTTGATGGAAGAAGGGCTGCGATATGGTTGGCCGATGGCTCGATGGATTTGGACTTGCTTGGAACCATTTGCTTTTTCCAAGTTTAGATAAATATAACAAAAAAGATATATTTTATAGTTATAAAACACCGAAAAAAAGAAGGAAAGAAAATATGTCTGTAATGAGCTTAAAAACCTAGCAACATACGTAGTCCAGCTTAAATCAAGATTAGCCCTAAACCGTCACGTATCTAAATTTCACTTCCAATCTGTTCTTCCCTTCTCATCAGTGCTAAAAAATTATACTTTTCCATTGCAGTTTCAGTAGTGGGGGCTCAAAGATGGCTGCTTTATCTGCTGATTTCGCTGTAAAAGATTCAAGCAGCTGGGATTTTAGATGGTAACACCTATTTCATTCTGTCTTTTTTTTTCCTGATTTTTTGGAGAGTTGGGGCTTGTTTTGGGTACAATAAATAACAATCCTATGCTTTTAGCACCTTGTTCAATGTAATTGCGCCTAATTTTCGAGCTTCGCTTAGTGTGGGAGATAACGTTGAACAAAATCTTAATTGGATACTTTTTTGGAGCTTTCGCAGTGAGTTGGAAGTAGATTATGGCTCTGATGAAATCGCTCGTATGGTTTACAACGCATTGGCCGTCGATAAAGAGGTAGAAAAATCGAACACTATCGAAACGATTCGAGCCATTTCTGAGGATTCTTTTTCTTTCTCTCTTTGCCATTCATTGCAGCTACAGCCCGACAAGGTCAAAAGGGTAATGTCCGTTTCTAATGGAAGATTATCTGTGTAAGTTAGTTCTCTTTCGTGTTTTAAGAAGCATTGAGCCTTATGCTCTAATCTACATTCCATGATGAAATCATTACAATGGCTCGTACATATGTACCTAATGTATGTATATGTGTAGGCATTTCGAAGCAGTTGAAGCTCGATTCCTCCGTGCATCGTATAGTGCTTTCGTTGATGTTCTTACGCTTGCTTCTAAGACAATTGAGCAGTTTGGTCAAGAAATGACTGTGTTATAGATTGGTTGTTTTTAGTGATTCTTCAAAAATGGTGCTTGCCTTAGGCTGTCATGGTGTTATTGAGGATGGGTGATTCTTGATTAGATTCTTGTATTAATCCTACAATTCTTTTAAATGGGATTTTCTATAATGTAAATTCGATTAGATATAGGCGAAAAAATAGCCAGGATAACTTTATATGAACAACAATTTTTAGGCTGTAAGATTAAGACACACTCTTGAAGTAGGATGAAAGACGAGTTTATAATTGGGAGAAGACATTTTTAGTCCCCGATGTTTGGGGCATCTGTGTTTCCGGTCCCCCATGTTTCGAGGTGCCACTTTTAGTCCCCTCAATGTTATCGATTTTGAACCATTTTGGTCGTGCTGATTAATTTAATCACTAATTTACACGGAGTTTAACAGAGCATATGATCTCCTTTTACTTGGCTTAACACCTCATAATTCATCATCTTCTTCGACTAAAACTCATGCGAGCGTCATTACGCGTCACATTTAACTCAACTTCAGGTCGTCAATCCTTTCCTAAATGTGATGTCTAATGATATGCATTTAAGCCGAAGAAGAAGACATGTTATGTGGTTTCAAGCCGAGTAAAAGGAGGTCTGTGCTCTCACGTATTAAATTCCGTCTAAATTAGCAATTAAGTTAACCGAGGGACCAAAACGGCCTAAAATCGATAGCCTTGAAAACTAAAATTGACACCTCAGAACATGGGATCAGAAACGCCCATGCATCAAACATTGCATTGGGGACTAAAATATCGTTCGTCCTTTATAATTCGAAGTGTTATTACTTCGCGGGCCTAGACGCGTCCGAAACACGGGCCGTCTATTGTGGGCCCAGTCCAAAATGCGGGCTTTTATGTTGGACCTAGAGGTGTCAATTCGGCCTGCGGACTACACTTTTTTAGGCCCGCCACAGGCCAGCCCGCGCGGGTCGAGGGCTTTGATAGGCGGGGCAGGCTAGCCCGTGGGCCGGCCAGCCAGCTTAACTAATTATTTTTTATTATATATTATATAGAAAATAAATATTAAATTAATGAAATAATTTAATTATTGAATCATTAATTATACCTAATTACTATCGTATTTATTTATAAATACATAAAAATTAATGGCATATTTATACTTTATTTTAATAAATACCATAATTAATAAGTACTATTTGTTAGTAAATTAAAAATTTTAAAATTGATTTTTTATTTGGGCGTGTCTGGCCCGCCACGGGGCTGGGCGGGCTTCAGTTTTTAAGGCCCGCCTCGCCCCGCCCTACGGCGGGCTTTGGCGGTCGTCCCGCCCCGCCAAATTGACGCACTAGTTGGACTGGTCGCTTTACGGTCCTTGCAATAGAATTGAGGGTATATTTGGGTTCAGTCCCCAATATCCAATTTTCAAAACGTTTCAGGCCCCATAAGGTTTTAATGTAGGCCCAAGGACCTAATTAAGAAAATATAAGTTTGAAGGACCAATTCCATTGTAAATGACCTTTCTATCCTTCATATTTGACAAAATTACACCCATGTGCCATCTTCTTCTCCAAGCGATTGAAGCAAAAACAACCTTCAACGAAGACCAAAATTTACGATCTAAAGCCGGCTCAATCTCAACGTTAATGACCGAATAAGGTTAAATCGATGATAATTTCTCATGGGTGTCAATGATTAATGGAATTTTTTGAAGTTTATATTGAAATAATGTAGTAAAAGTAATTCGAAAATTTCGTTGAAACAAGAGAAAATCTGCACTTTAATGACCGAATAAGGTGATCGTGGTTCTTAATATTCAATGAAAATATTGATGTTAATCGCGAAGAAATTTGATGAGGCCCAAGATTGAAGCTTTTGCTAATGAAACGCTCGCTAAGTAACAGTTTATGCATTCTGGGTAACAATTTATGCAATCACGGTAACACTTTATGCATTCTGGATAACAATTAATGCATTCTGGGTAACAGTTCATGCAATCTGGGTAGCAATTTATGCAATCTGGGTAACACTACGCATTCTGCATTCCCGAAAATGGCAACCTGCACCTTTTGGAGTATAACTTTCGATCTAGAATTCAAATAACCTTGATTCAAGCTCCCTTGATTAGCCAAGTTAATTATGTATAACTTTTATTCTTCACATTATTTCTGATTCAAAGTCCATTGACCAAAAAATGTGCCCGAAAATGATTTACGGGTATTGTCCGAAAATGTTATTGCTCGAAAACGGCAACCTGCACCTTTTTTAGTATAATTTTCGATCTAGAATTCCAATGACTTTGATTCAAACTTCTTTGAATATCCAACTTAATTATGTATAACTTTTATTCTTTAAGTTCTTTATGATTCGCTAATACCAAATCGATAACCCCCAAATTAATCGAAGAAATCGAAGACGAGCAGCGACGACGAGGATGTTATAGTTTCGTGCTATGTGTATGTGATACTTATGTGTAGGATGTTTCTTTTGAACAAACTTCGCTTCTGTTGCTGAAAATGTATGCATGATTCTGGTAAAATCTTTTGTTGTTTACTGCTTTCCTGCACTAACAGTTTAACAGAGTTCAGTGACAATTTGTTAGGATAAAGTAACAGAAATTGACAGTTGGGTAACAATGTTACACAACAAGAGTAACAGATTACCTACTCGAAATAACAATTTAATATGTGCTTAGTTTACTTTATTATTATCAAGTTTTATGTTGCAAACACGCTACATTCACAGAAATATATGAATTACCAAGTTTTAGATAAAAACATATTAGTTTAGATTGTGATTTTCGTGGAGATTGTGTTGGAATTGAAGAAGTTGTAGTATGTAGTATGAAAAACAAGTAGAAATCTCTTGAGAGGATGATCATGATTCTACCAAATTAATTCTACTTACACAAAACGTTGTAGATCTGAACTATTAGTTGTTTATTACAATCCAAATGGTCGACCTAACATAAGTGATTCAACAAAATTAGTGACATCTTCAATTAATCTTAAATGTAAACCCTATGTTGTTTACTGATTTCCACAGTAACAATTTAACTGTGTCAAGTAACAATTTGTTAGGATAAAGTAACAGAAATTGACAATTGGGTAACAATGTTACACAACAAGAGTAACAGATTACCTACTCGAAATAACAATTTAATATGTGCTTAGTTTACTTTATTATTTTCAAATTTTATGTTGCAAACACGCTACATTCACCGAAATATATGAATTTACCAAGTTTTAGATAAAAACATATTAGTTTAGATTGTGATTTTCGTGGAGATTGTGTTGGAATTGAAGAAGTTGTACTATATAGTATGAAAAACAAGTAGAAATCTTCTTGAGAGGATGGTCATGATTCTACCAAATTGATTCTACTTACACAAAACGTTGTAGATCTGAACTATTAGTTGTTTATTACAATCCAAATGGTCGACCTAACATAAGTGATTCAACAAAATTAATGACATCTTCAATTAATCTTAAACGTAAACCCTATGTTGTTTACTGATTTCCACAGTAACAATTTAACTGTGTTCAGTAACAATTGTTAGGATAAAGTAACAGAAATTGACAGTTGGTAACAATGTTACACAACACGAGTAACAGATTACCTACTCGAAATAACAATTTAATATGTGCTTAGTTTACTTTATTATTTTCAAATTTATGTTGCAAACACGCTATATTCACTAAAATATATCAATTTATGAAGTTTTAGATATAAATATATTAGTTTAGGTTATCATTTTAATCACAAACCCTAATTCACAAACTATAATAATTTTGGTAACATATAAACATACAACTAGTAACAGTTTTACACAGATCGGGTAACAGATAATCTATGCTTGATTTTATTTAGACTCCCGCCCAAAATTCATCTCATTCTGGTTTTCCCGCCCGAAATTCACCGATAATTTAGTAACAAAATTAGTCAACATAGTACCAGAAACTCATATACTAGTAACAGATCTTGAGAAATTTTACAAATCAGCCAAAACGAAAAAAATACACCCAACTTTATAGGGTCGATCGTATTTTCGATAATTAAATGATGAACATCATCGAACGACCAAACGAGGTGCTGCACCGAGCTGCCCATACTATGGGTACTTCGAATCTGTACTTATCAGACGTAATCGTTGCCAAAAACGGATTTGATTTCATCTTATTTTCGCAAATTTGAATCCTACACATAGTAACAATTATTTACAGTTTAATAACGGTTTTGATACTCCAAGTAACAGATTTCATAATCCGAGTAACGGTATTGACACAGTAAAAATGTACTTAAATTATTGGGGTCGACCATATTTTCGCTAAATTAAAAGATGAACGTCGTACGAACGAGCAAACATGTGCCGCACCGAGCTGCCCATGCTATGGGCACTTCGAATTTATCCATATTAGATGTAATCGTTGCCAAAAACGACTTTGATTTCGTTTTATTTTCGCAAATTAGAACCCTAAATAGAAAGATAAAGATTCATTACAAATCTTACATTTTGCTTCGTGAGTAACACAATACATCCTATCTACGCCGAAATTGGTTGGTTAATGGGCATTCGAAATTTCGGAGCTCGATTCACTGTAAAAACGAGATTCACAAAATAAATGTTCTCTGTCGATAACTATTTTCTGCATCACAGTAACAGATGAGGGATGGATAATAACAGTTTACCAGACCTTTGTAACAATATAATCTAACAGCATAACAGAAAGTCGTCGAAAAATAACAATTAGTTCAGTATATTATGAAGGGTATTTCGTCAATACATATTTTTGTCACTTATCTCTGCCATTTTCGAAAAAGTTGGTCCTTTAAAACTATTGAGAGTTCTGACAGGGACTGAACCATTTAAAAACTTGCTGACAGGGTCTGACTACAAATTTCCCATAGAATTGAAGTGTGATGTCATATGACAATGTTGTTCCCTCGGGAAGCTCAACGAGCTACAAAAGCAGTCGCAAGTTGAATAATTGATTTCGGTTATGCAATAATTCATATCTAAATCAAGATTCCCCATTTATTTTATTTAACCTGCATTTATTTTTTCTCAATATAGTCACTGAAGTTTTCACGTACGTTGTTTCACTGATTGCGTAGCACATGGAGTCTGATTGTATTCTGTGGTCACAATAAGCAGAGCACACACAGCGTGTGTAGGTAGATATTATTATACATGTATTATATGTATATAGTGAACTACTTTCGACATACGTGCCGTTATATGCAATGAAAATTCCCCATGTTAGAAATTAAGTCAATAGCAAGTTTGTATGTAGTTTAGTCAATCATATAATGAAGTCAAAGAAATACCACACATGGCACACAAAAAAAATGTATATAAATATGAAAATAAAAACTTGGAAGCTTCAATTCAAGGAATGGGATTCTTATTATGCCAAATCAAAGTTTGTTTTTTCTTGAATTGATTGGGCAAATCAAAATTAGCATTTTGACGGGGCCAATGATTTTGAGTAGCATGTTTTTATTTCTTCTATATGTTGAACGCAAGTGGGTTGTGACGTCATCGCTCAAACCAATAATTGTTGTAGGGAAAATAATTACATATATAATATATTTTGCCTACGGTTTAGCCGCATAAAATTGAAAAGTCTATGTGCCTTTGGTGGCGAAGATTGTCGTATTAGTGTTCTATTTTTCTACTTCTTTGGCGGATGTAATAATAAAAATCGGGTAAACTAATCTCTTTAATAAATAAGCATAATCACCTCAATTTGATCACGTCATTTACCTTTCTATAGTTTTTGTATTATATTAAAATTCTCGTGGACAAGTAGAAGCTTCTTGACATAAGGGTTGGGTCAAGGTCCTTCGACTTCGTAAAATTGTTTTGAATTGTATCGATGTTTGCGTTCAAAATAATTAAGCGTATTATAGAAACCAAGAAAAAGACAATGAAATTGAAGAATATTTAACTATTGCACAAACGATGTATGAGTAGAATGTAGACAGAAAATTGATGTACACTAGCATTTCTTGTTGCACCACAGCCATCCCATTTTGAAATATAATAGTAGTATTAATTATAATAAATGTCACTATGAATGAATTTCTTAGTAGGTTCTCTAATTAGGTCACATGGTACAAATCTAGTCTTTAGTCAAGCTAATCGCCTATGCTCAATCTTTTCGAATTTGTATTTTGTCACTTAATGCATTATCTCTAATAATATATAAAATTAAAACAATTGTTTCCTTCACAAGCTCGAAAATAGCTAGATGAGTGACAGTAACTTGGAAGAAAAAAAACACTAATTGAACTTAAAAAAAGATTATCTTACTAAATAGAGATAATGTATCTTTTAAGGCAGCCAACAAAAGATAATATATAGTACCTTTATGTATTTTATTTCCAACCTACTTCACATCATTGCATTATATCGTTATCATATAAAAAGATTCCCGGTATGACTTATAAATAAATAATAAAAACAAAAATGTTAATGATATCGAGCCCTCTTTATTTAAATGCTCTTTAACCTTTTAAAAGTAAAATATCTATTGTGAAAACGAACGAATACAGTTGCCGCAAAGGGTAATATGGTAATAAACAGCTCAAAGAAGGGTGATAGCATTAACCCCGCAAAACAATATTGACTCGCATAATTCCAAATAGTTACACTGTTAGTTGCCCACGATCTTGACACGTGTCGATCATCTAACCGTCCAATGAAGCCTGACAATTTAATTCACACAACTCCCGTCCTCACTTCTCGATATTTGCAGTAAAGCCCAACTAGATTCCATAATTATGAAAATATTTCTATGTTTCATTTGCTATTCCTTAATATCTAACTTTGAATTAGATTTTACAAATATATTAATATTAAATAAGTTTAATATCAAACTTTGAAAGTAATATAGGGAAAAACGGTATCATAAGAAAGAATAACTTTCGGAATTAAAAAAATTAAAAGAATTACGTGTGAGTCTTTAAAATTGATCGGAACATTAACGTTTAGGGCAATCCCAGGTTCTGTCATATAATGTATTTAAATTAATTAATTTTAAAATCTATTGTACATTTAATATTACAATATAAAATTGTTGTTTGTATAGCGACACCGCTAACTTAATTAGTATATTTTGCACACTCAAATGCGTGTGCTATATAATTATCAAATGCACACTCAATGGAGTGGGTGATCCTTTTTAATACAATATTATCATTTTTAACTAATTGACATACCAAACTTACGACTTATATCATAAGTGAGGCTTAATAAAATAGTACGACGAAAAAAATATTTGAGCTTATTAAAATACAAAAGGACAATAATGACTTTACATGCAACTGCAGGGCCCAAAGTGCAATAATCACGAAGTATACACCCGCCTATATATATCTTCATCCCTACCACCACCCCCAAACAAACCCTCTCTGAAATCACTGAAAAAAGTGTTTCTTTTATTGCCGAAATTCTTCTTAAAGAGACAATTTCGACCTCACAAGGGAATGCAGAGAGATGAAAAGATTCACAGCTAGCTCGCCGCCGCCGCCGGCCGGCAACCCATCCTCCGCCACTAATGGCCGTAATTGCCACCGCAAACACGTCGAAGACGGTTGATTGAACCCGCCACCCAAAACGACCGTAACCCTAATCTACTAATTTTCGTCTTTTCATTTCGGTAAAAAGCTTAGCTATTAGTTACTGTAAAAACCACCATGCCTTCTTCCTCCGACGAGCTCGCCGGCGCCAAGGGCGTACTCCACGGAAAGTACGAGCTCGGCCGCCTGCTCGGCCAGGGGACCTTCGCGAAGGTATACCACGCGCGCGACCTTCAGACGAACAAGAGCGTGGCGATTAAGGTGGTGGCGAAGGACAAGGTTGTCCGCGCCGGCATGATTGAGCAGATCAAGAGAGAGATCTCCGCCATGAAGATGATGCAGAACCACGGCAACATCGTAAGGCTCGGCGAGGTGATGGCGACGAAGTCGAAGATCTTCATCGCCATGGAATACGTCCGTGGAGGCGAACTGTTCGCTAAAATTTCCAAGGGAAAACTCAGCGAAACCCTCGCTAGGCACTACTTCAAGCAGCTCATCGCCGCCGTCGATTTCTGCCACCGCCGCGGCGTCTACCACCGAGATCTGAAGCCTGAGAACCTCCTATTAGACGAGCAAGGGAATCTCAAGGTCACGGATTTCGGCCTCAGTGCTTTCGCCGACCATCTCAGAGAAGACGGACTATTGCACACGACTTGTGGAACCCCCGCCTACGTGGCGCCGGAGGTCATCGTCAAGAAGGGCTACGACGGCGCTAAAGCCGATATATGGTCTTGCGGCGTCATCCTCTTTGCCTTGCTCGCCGGCTATTTGCCCTTTCAAGACGACAACGTCGTCAACCTTTACAAGAAGATTTACAGGGGAGATTTCAAGTGCCCGCCTTGGTTTTCCGGCGAATCTCGGCGGCTGATCACCAAAATGCTCGACCCGAATCCCAAAACGAGGATCAACGCAGAGAACATCAAGCAATCTCCATGGTTCAACAAGCCCTTGCCCAGAAGTTTATCGGCGAGCACCGTTGACTACTGCGACCATTCTGCGAAGGAGAAGAAGGAGAAGACAAGGAAAGAAACAGAGACGCTCAACGCCTTCCACATCATATCCATGTCCGAAGGATTAAACCTCTCGCGGCTCTTCGACGGAGAGGGGGAGAACGATAGGGAGATGAGATTCGCGACGGCGAGGGACGTCGGCGGCGTTATCTCGAGGCTGGAAGAGCTGGCGAGGGTCAGGAACTTGAGGTTGAAGAAGAAGAGCGATTCTTGGGTGAGGTTGCAGGGGCAAGAGTGCGGCGGCGGGGGAGGAGGAGGAGAAGGAAGGTTGGGCATCGACGCCGATCTGTTCGAGGTGGCTCCTTCCCTTGTGGTGGTGGAGGTGCGGCGATCCAGCGGTTGTACTTTGGAGTACAACCGTTTCTGCAGCCGTGAGCTCGGGCCTGCTTTGATGGATGGTTGTGCTTGGCCTTCTTCCTCAATGGCGCAATGAATTGATGTAATGTGATGTGATGTGATGTGTTTGTTTTGTGGGCTGTTTGTGTTTGTTTTTTGTTTGGGATTAAGCAATCAATCAATCAATTGTTCTTTATTTTTGTTTTTACTGTGATGATTTGGGAATTATTGCAAGTGTTTGTTGAAAGTGTTCTATAGCTTTGTGAAAGGATATTCAAGTTGCTGCAAAGGATTAGACACATCTTTGAACCACAAAAGGCGCAAAGCTTTAATATTCCCTAGTACTCTACATGCTACAATATATAAATATATAATATTAAATTTATTTTAATTTTAAATAGTTAATTTAATAAATTTTATTTAGTACTGCATAGTTAAATGCGTGTGCTATAATAAATAAATATATAATATTAAATTACTTTTAATTTAAAATTATTAATTGAAATTACAATTTAAATTTTATTATGTATATATAAATTATAAAATTAAAGGTATAGAATAAAATTAAGGTATAGAATTAACTAAAAAATAATAAATTTATAGACAGCCACCCATGGGCTGACGCTTAACAAATAGAATAGATTTTTGTGAAATTGAAGGCCAATAAGCAATTTATAGCCACTCTTGACGCTTAATAAAATATCCTAGTACTTCATGCAAACTCTTATGCGTGTGCTTACATAAATCTATCATATTACGAAAATGCGTGTGCTTAAATTGTATCATATTATACAAAATATACTTGCATTTTGAACATACTTATGTGTGTGCAATAAAAAAAATGTTAGTGGGCGTTTAGGCTTTAGGGTAACCACAATGGTGGTTTATATGTGTGTCATATGTGCTTATTTGGCACTTTACATGACACATCGAGCATGACATTGTGTCATATTTATGACACTGTGTTATAGGAATATTAAATTATTATGGAGGAGAGAGAATGAGGGAGAAAAAAAAGAAACTATTTATTTATAGTTGTGGGTCCGTGTTATAGTAGTGTTATTATTGTGAGAAAAGTATAATAAAAGTGTTATAGAATAAAATATAGAAAAATATCGTGAAAAGCTAATGTGGCAGTATTATGGCTGTGTTATTGTTGTGGACACCCGAGGTTAAGGTCACTTGGTTTAATAACTTTTTCATAATTAGTAATTATGTTGAAAATTTTTGAGTGATTAACTGACACACTAATTTACAGTTTTTATCCACTCTACGTAAAGAGTATAGATAGAATAGATGTATTCAGTATATATCACATAATAATTGTGCTCTTTGAGATATCTTAATTCTAAATTGAATAACTAAACACAAAGTAGAAAGTTCTTTTTCTCATGACCGAAAGTAAAGTACTATAGTAACGAGTTCAGGCCCATTAATAGTATGATATGGAAGCCCAATAGTTTCTTCGGCCCGATAAACAACGTTTTCTCCCGCATCGTCTAGAAAAAGGATTTTCTATTGCTTCATATACGTTAGCCTAGCTAGAAAGTACGTCCCTATCCGATAAAATTGGAACGATACGGAGAAGATTAGCATGGCCCCAAAACGATACGGAGAAGATTAGCAAGGATGACACGCACAAATCGAGAAATGGTCTAAATTATTTTTTTTTTTTGTCTCATTTTGGTTTTTTATATTCAGTTTTGGCAAATCGAATCCACGTTATGTTGTTTTTTGCTTTTGGAAAGGATGACACGCAAAGGTTTCGAGATCGAAGAAATCTGGTATTTATTGCAGATGTTATATGTCTTCAAGTAATGACAAGAAAAAGGGAATTTGAAGCATTTTTTGCAGCTACATTTTCGTATAGCCATCGTTGCCTAGATTTTATGGTCTACGTCGGAGTTCAAAAGGGACAAGTTTTGATATGTAAATAATCACATGGTTAACCAAATAATTATGGTAAAAGACAAAAAAAAGTTCTCCATATGTTTTCTTGGTTTGAAGGGCAAATCTTATCTGATGCAGTTTTCTCGAGTTCTTTGGCCTTTTCCCGAGCTCAAAAATTTATCTTTTTTTTACTGTTTTCAGTACATCACATCAGATTAGTCCAGATATTGGGCCCATAGTCTAGTCTAATGTTGTTCAGTTGCAAAACTCGTTTACCTTATAAGATCATTTCCAACCGAGAAACCCATTTATAAACCCATTTTGCAGTAAGTGTCACATCAAACAGTAATTCAACTCCAACCATTAAACTCATTCTCAAACTCAAAAGAATATTCTTATAATATTCTCTTTCACATCAACTTTTACAACTTTTCTATATTAATCACATATTTTGTCTATATTACATATTAGACCACAATATTATTTTAATTCGATTAGAAAAATTACATAATTTTTTTATAATTGATAGAAGGTACACATAAAAGCTGATAAAATAAATAATTATTAGAAAATAAAAATTACAATAGACGAGCTAAAAAATACTCGCAAATAAGTAATATCGTACACATAACAAAGAGATAGATTTCAAGTCTCGCCATTTGTATACTCCTCCCACAAATGATCAATCAATGCATTACGGAGTGCAATGTGATCATCTTTATTCCTAAATTTTTTGTAACGAGATATGAATTCTTCAAATCGAATATTTTCATCTATCGCCAGTTCGACCTCCGGCGGCGACGATTCCATCTCAATTTCAATTGGCGCACTAAGGTCGCGTTCATCCTCCACAATCATGTTATGCAAAATAATACATGTAGTTATTATATCGTGCAGTACTTCCAATAACGTACCTTCCAATTATATCGTGCAGTACTTCACTTCGGGGCCATAGGATTGGAAGGTGTGAGAATCTTTGCAGAGAGTTGTCACTTCGGGGCCATAGAATTGGAAGGTGTGAGAATCTTTGCAGAGAGTTGTCACTTCGGGGCCATAGTATTGGAAGGTGTGAGAATCTTTGCAGAGAGTTGTCACTTCGGGGCCATAAGATTGAGAGGTGTGAGATTCCTTGCAGGGAGTTGTCATTTTCGAGTAGATCATTCAATGATGTGAGAACCTTTGCAGAGAGTTGTCACTTCGAGCCATAAGATTGAGAGGTGTGAGAATCCTTGCAGAGTATTGTCACTTTCGGGGCTATAGCATAGTGATGTGTGGGAATCTTTGTAGTGAGTTGTCATTTTCATGTTGTTTCATTATAAAAGAACTCTTGGCATTTTAGTAGGATTCACTACTTCCCAACATTATACAAAACATCTATTATATTTAACTTTGTGTAAGAATGTCGATCCGATCATCATCCTATAACCACGATGAAGATATCCTCTTATGCCGGGTTTACATGGAAATTTCTCAAGACCCTATTGTTGGGGTGTACCAATCATCTGATCGATTCTGGTCTCGTATAGAACAAGCTTTCAACGAAGAAAAACCAGAGCATTATGAGGTTCGTACCAAGAGGTCTATGCAAGCACGGATCCAAACAATCGAGAGAGCTGCCAAGAGACTTCATGCATGCATAAAAGCCGTAGATGATATGCACCAAAGTGGTGCTTCGAATGAAGATATAGTGAGCATTACAATTTTATTGAATTTCTAATATCTAATTTATTATATTTATTAACCATGAGTAATTATTTTGAACAACTTGTAGATGCGTCGAGCAAAAGTATTGTTCGCACAAGACCCTAAATTCAAATCAGGATGGAAATACGATCATGTTTGGGATATTATAAAAGGGTTTGAAAAATTTAAAGATGGTGCAACGAGGAGCAAAAAAAAAACAATCCGGCCATTATCCCTCTTCTGAGTCAGAAACTCCAACTCCCGAGTTTGCCGGACAATCATCTCATGGTATTTCTTCATTTTCTCTAAACTTAGATGACTCAGATAACTTTGTTGGTGATTCTCCTTCGGAAAGACCTATTGGGGTGAAGAAAGCCAAACTAAAAAGAAAGATAAATGATGATACATCATCAATCATTAACACTATGCAGGAAGCAAACAATAAACTCCTTGATGAGTTGAAAAAACAAATGAACAATTGCAACACCAACTAGAAATGCAAAACAGATCCCACGCCCTAAAAGAAATGAGGGAAGAAAATAAAATTTTGTTTCAAGATCTCAGCTCCATAAGTGATCCAAAGGTCCGAGCATATGTTGAAGCTGAAAAGACACGCATTTTGCAAAAAAGAGCTCAGCAAACTCAACAAGATTCGTTCCAACCCGATGCATTTGGCCATATTTTCAATGATATTGGAGGAAGTGATGTTGGTCTGCCTGACTATTGAATATATGTTGTTGTTTTAATAATTTATGTATTGTTTATTATTTTCTGTGTGTGTTATTTTCTACGGCATGTAATGTATTGTTATTTGCGTACTAGTATTTATCGTTTTATTTTAGTGACAATATTTTAAATTTTATAATTGTGTTATTGTACAACACATAATTAAAATTAAATAAATTTAATGATTGCTTTGATAATAATAGTAAATGATAATAATAATAATAATATTAATAAAAACAACCATAATAATAATAACAATAAAAACAACAATAATAGTATAATAATGATAATAATAATAACAATATAATAATAATAGTAATGATAATAATAATAATAAGCTCATAATAATAAAACTGAAAATGATTAATTTTTGGTCAAAAATGTAATTTACCAAATAGGACTTTAACATAATTAAGTAACATTATGGGTCAAAAAATCTAATTCTATGAAACTTTTTGGTTTGTGAATAGTACAAACGCAAAAATGCGTTCAAAAAGAAAAAAAAAACTATCAACCCATTATGCGTTGTTATTTCCAGTACGGTTGGAGCTTTTCTTGTACCCATTTTGGGTTTTGCGTGTCGGGTGGAGAAGCCCTAAGCCCGCCGTAGATAAGAAGCCCGTTTTACTAAACCAACAAATCCAAGATAAGTTAACGCAAGGGCTTTGCCAATATTATTTATCAAACACCCTATTAATTACAAAAAGACCAAAATATCATTATTCCATCCAATCACAAAATTATTTTTATTTCATGTAACTTATATGATAAAAATAAATAAACAACACTAATTTATTCCTTACTTCATGCCGATCAAATTGACATCCATATCTTATATTTTTCGATATTCATAAGAATAATTATTTTGTAAGCTATATATTGATGAAATGAAGACTACTTTTGTAAATTTACAAATAATATGGGGACAAAAATTTTATTATGTTGGAAACTAAACAAAATAATAACAATATATAGTGATGTTACAATTACAAAGTGAACATAAGATCCATATAAATATTAAGATTATAATCTTGAGATAAAATTCTATCACATAATCTTATACGGACAACTAAACGCAGCCTATGCAAATTACTACATAGGTTGGGAAGTGTTGTAATTATTTCTCTCGTTTTCTTTTTGTATGGCGAGGGAAAGAACTCATTCGCCATAGCACAGCGCAAGCATCATCGAAGCATAAGCAAAGGAAGCGATACGCTCGCCCCTTTGATCGACCTTCACATGAAGATAACCCATCGAAACGCACGCAAGTGGTAAGAAAAAGTAACCCGTGATTTATTAGTAAAATAAAAATGAAAATGCACTACGTGTCCAATGCACAGGTGATCCCTCGGAACGAAGTCTATTTGATCACGCCGAGGGATCAGCTGAGCTTTTGATATGTAGTTCCTAAGGCTGGGAAGAAGTTCGAATTCTTCATGTTTGAAAACTGCGAATATAATTCGATGTTTGTATTGCATGAAGCATACTCGGGAACATTCTTCGATGTTTTTATTGCAAGTTTTTTGGTATTTGGTATGAAAATTGTAATAGTTTTGACTTCAGTCTGAAGAGCATCTCCAACGTATACCTTATTTCAGCATAGAAAATAGAGTCAGCCATATTTTTTATGCAAATTGATCGTAGTTGTGGGTTGGAGATGGTCTCCGCCAAAAAACAAAATACTGTGCTATTGTATTGCCAGAAATAAGGTAGAAACATCGAGCTGAAGAGTTACTACGACGCATTTGCTCGAGAGGTGAGAACAAAGATATCCTCGCGTGTACTTTTTGCTAGGTTAGAGATTTATATAGCAAGACTTACGCGTATTAACACAGCCTTGTTTCGTCCAAGTACCAAAGAACTCCTTGCGCCGCGCTCTCAGCAGCATCTTTCTTCCTCGGGCGAGATTCTCCTATGCACTCTATCACTCCAAAAGGTACTTCCTCGATATCCACCATCACCTTGAAAGTATACCTAAGAGAGGGAGGGAGGGAGGGAGGCAGAGAGAGAGAGAGAGAGAGAGAGAGAGAGAGCACAATCATATAGGCTAATAATATGAGGTTAAGTATGCTATTTTTGAAGGGGAATCAGATAAACTTACTCTTTGAGGTGGCTGGGTCCCACCTCATCGCAGCATTCGAAAACCGGCGGTTGCCATAGATTAGCAGTGCACAGCTCAAAGAGGCGTGATTTAGCCGATAGAGCATTGGAAGTTGCTAACACATCATTTGGGAAAAATACGGAAATGAAAAAAAAGAAGAAAACAGTTGTAAAAGAGTCGTTTGCGGAAGGGAAAGTGAGTAAAGTACAGTACCTCTTCCTTGTGCACCCGCGCTATTTCTGCTGCCGTTATTACGGACTAATCCTCTGACACCGCTTACCTTAGAACCAACTTTCGAAATTCGGCGATCCTTCTCAGTGCTTTCCTTCAATGTGCCATTTTCTTGATGAATTTCTTCGCTATGGACATTTTGAGAAGTAGTAGCTTTGGGTGATTGAAGCCCATTGATTTTACAAAAGGGTTGTTTCGTCGTATCCAATTACTTTGGCCTCTTGCTTCTCGGTTTCTTTTAGGACTTCTTCCAATGTTGGGGGTCCCAGACCTGTAACCTTGATCCTGCAACACACAATACATTCCGACATTGCGTAAGATTTCAAAGAAGTGAAAGAAAAAGAAGTTGCTATCGTGTTACTCAGGCAATCATATGCTTCGATAGGTTGATTTGGAGTTGGTCATAATAAAATGTAACTGAGTAATAGCATAGGGACGAGGTAGAAGTATCTAACTTCAAAAATCTAATGCTGGGCTCAAATATTTAGTTTACTTTACCTTCAACCTATCGAAGATTTCTCTCGAAACTAACTTTCTACCAAACCTCGCGCTGGTATTGGTGGTACAAGCACTGTCAGATACTTTTCCTCCGCGAACCGTAGCTGTGACTGTGAATTTTTCATTTTTCTCAGTTGACGAATACTTCAAATCCCAGTTGTGAGCTTGGCAGAGTTCATGAAGGTCCCTGAGAGGGTTAGATTGTAGCTTTGAAGAACTAATGATGGGATCGAGCAAAAACATAACCGTCTTCCACATTTGATTCAAATCGAACCCTGTGTCTAGGAGTAAGGCACCAACACAAGATTCCACTATGTCGCCAAGGGCCTAAACCAAGATAATCGAACTAAGTATGAGTTGCTTTGGAAGAAGAGAGGTAACAGAAGCTATGCTAATTCCACAAGAACACAAAACAATCATTCTACCCAATGTACTATAATAAAATGACGAATTTATTATTTCCTAATACAACTTAGAAAGTGAAGCTAAAGATAAGGATAATAAACAACAAACCTTGGGATAATTTCTCTCCTCATCAAGCCCTTGAGTTACTTCTGAACTTCTCAGACTATTCACATATCTATCCACAGCTTTACGTAGGATTGAATCACAAATAATAAAATTTTCAAAAGACCATTTTCTAGCTACATCAGCAAAAGAAATGTTGCTCACAGCCGCCGATCTCAAATCAGTTAGGTGCCCCGGTTTTAGTTTTGGATATCCTGAGTACAGATATGACGTGACCAAATAATCCAACACCGAATCTCCTAAAAATTCAAGCCTCTGGTTCAAGGAAAAAGCCAAATTTACAGAATTAAGACCACAAAGTTTATCAATCAGTCCATATTTGTGGTTCAGTTCAGTCAAGAAGATAATGCATATATACCTGATAGCAACCCCAAGGATTATCGAAGGACGGATGAACAAAGGCCTGAATTAGCAAACCCTTATTTAAAAATTTGTATTGTAGAATATCTTCGAGGGCATTTAAGTCAATCTTATCGGCAAGAGGAAGAAAGGCGTTGCTTGCAGAGCAAATAGCATAGACTTGTTTAGGAGAAAAATCAACTTGAATACCAAGCCAACTAAGGAAAGCTGCAGCGCCTTTGAAGCCACTATCGACAATAAAAGCGCCAATCAATGCCTCAACAACATCTGCAATAGTCTTCACTTGTACCCACTGGTGATTTTTATTGCATCTGATGTTGGTATTTGCACCCTTCTCGCTGGTATGACGTTGAGAATGGATACTCTTCTCAGTTTGGTCGGCACAACTTATAGGACAACAACGACCAAATGGGAATAAATGGTCTGCTTCTAATGGTTGATTTCGAATATAAACCTGCAATCATTATTTTATTTCACAAGATAGCAACGGATTCCAAATTTATGTTTTGAATGTTGCAAAAAATGGTAATTGTAAATTTATGTCAATAACCTGCAAATTATTCCTTATAGCCAGCGCATGTAAATTAGCATTGTTGACGATGTTCGAACGCCTGCTACTTAGCTGCCCCTCATCCAAGGTATGATGGTTAAGGAAAAGATGTCTCCCAACTGCAAATTTGAGGAATGAATCACCAAGCACTTCGAGTCTCTCCAGAGAGAAGTTTTCACCGCATGCTTCTGTTGTAAGTGCTTCAAGGATCTGATTATATCATTTCGATAAAATATTCAGCATGTTGGTTGTCTATCATGTTGTGAAAATAGAAAAAGTAAATCTTACACGATCGAGGGTAACTTCTGCTGCCTCAGGAACTGAATCAATTAATCTTTCCTTCAATTCCAAGGCCACGAGAATGTTCTCAAGGCGGTGCATGATTGATGGCAAGATAGATAATGAACTTCCCAAATCTTTCGAAAAACCTATAACCTTTAACTGACAAATCTCTGGAGGTATTTCAATGAAGTGTTCCAGTTTTTCCCGCCATTGTCCTAAACATCGTAACACATGAAACCATAATGTTGCAAGGACATAAGCGGGCTTATCTAATAATCCCCAATATACAAAATTACCAATCTGATCTGCAAAAAAAGTAAACCCAAATTCACATGATTGGATGTGTGTTCAAGCAAACAAATAACCTCACCTTGCTTTCTCTTGCGCAAGAAGTTGCTCAGAACAAAGAGTTGCTTGGCTTTAAGAAGGGGCTGATCTGGGTGAGCAAGATTAATGCCAAACCTGAAATGAAAGTCATCAGCCATCGAGAAGACCGAAAAATAAGGTTACCTAGTCCTCTTATCGCCAATTGGTAAACTAAACCATCAAAATTAAGGAACATATGAAAAACATAATGTGATTTTCAAGAGTTTTGCAATGAAAAATGATAGAGAAGAGATGGCGTAACTTACGAATCAGCATAATGCCCCATGTGATTTTTCGAATCATCATATAAAGTATACCCACTTTTCTCTGTCAGAATATCAACAATGAAGTAAAATTTATCCTTAAATGGGACATAAACCAAGCTGTTAACAACGTCCTGTGCACTAGTCTGACCACTGGCAAGGTGTAATTGGGTGCCCCATTGAGAGGTTGCATCGCGAACATAAGCGCTTGGGTGTTGGAAAATTGTAGATGACAAAGACCTTTGGATCATTGTCCAATCCACCGAGATTTTGTTAGACCCCAATGTGATAACAGGAAGCAAGAGATAAAAGGTTAACGAGTTAGATTTGCAAACATCACATGTCTCCAACGACACGAACTCCGATGTTAGTTCATGACGGTCAAGAACAGCCTTCAGAAACATATTCTGGAACTTTTCAGCCTTGTCGATCTGTTAAATCCAACACATATATATATATATATATAATATATATATCAATCTTTAACACGTAAAATACGTTACCGTAATGGGTTTTAACCAAAAACAAAAATTAAAAATTTACCTCCACTTTATCAAAGGATGTAACTCCACATGGAACAAGCTGCGTCATAACTTTTCTACCGCGACCCAAAAAGAGATCGAGTTTCATTTTCACAACCTCTTCTGCTACTTTCTCTTTTACAAAGAGACCAAAACTTTTGTAAACTCTGTCAGCTGGATCAGGACAAAATCTGATGTAGTAACATCTGAAGCAAGTTGAACCCTCCGACGCCCTCCATTGAGTTCTTAAGGCAGAAGGAACAAGCATTTCATGTAGTTCTACTCGCGCTTCTTCATCTATAGGTGTAACAAATAAAAAAGAAACTTAATCGAATAGCAATACTGGTCCTATGAAAAGAATATATCTGAATATTTAGTCACATAATATGATGATATACAACCAAGATATGCCTCTGACCATTGCTTGTGTTGGAATCGAATTTGTCAAATTCATCAAATTTTTCATCTTGTTCGGGCAAGAGGTAATCTGTGAGGGCTCCGACTTCATGTAATGATTTGCATGCTTTCAAGCAAGCATCTTTTTTAGATGCTTCAATCGAAGATTGTGCTTCACCGACAATATGACGAATTGGAGCATTGGTTGGTAGAACTATGTTACATACAGTTCCATCTGCATCATCCAAATAGAAGAACTCTGGCTTTGGAGTGAAGTATCTAAAACAGAACGAAAATGTCGCAAGATTATGGAAGTTTATCATTAGAAAAGAACTCCAAATAACAGAGTATGAATAGAATAAAGCAGAAGTTGAATTTTATCATACTCATCGTGAGGGAGTTTCGAACAATAACGGTGCAGCAATGAGATACTTGATACAGAACTAATAGTAGCTCCAGTGCTCTCCACTTTATAGGTTTTCTCCTCAAAATTGCTCTCTGAAAAACAATTTTTTCTAACTGAAATTTCCTTGTTCATCAGGGCTTCGTCTTTTTTAAAAGCTTCAATCATATTGCGTTCCTCTGGGTTGCTCCTGCATTGTTTTGAGATTTGAGAATAAGAAAAAAAATCCTTTTTTCCTAAAAAAATACATACTAGTGTAAGAACACACCTGTTCATGAAAAGTGCATATTCGGACTGGGGCATGCGAGCCCGACCTCTAGATTGTATAAAACTTGCTACTGTTTCAGGAAGATCAAACCTTATTACGAGACAGCATGTCTGGATATCGAGTCCCTCTTCACCCACTTTCGTTGCAATAAGCAGATTTAGCTAACAAAATTCGTTCAATAGTTAAAACTGGGTCGTTTGCATGGCAATGGTCGATTATAAAGTTTCCGAGTTAATTGAAACAATAAAATAAAAACGAAAGATGATTAGTACAGGAAAGGTGCTCACATGGCATAAAGATGTAATTAGAAAAATAAATAAATGAAGCAATACACAATATTCATATCACACATGTAACTTTACCTCTCCAGAACGAAACCTCTCAAGAATTACGTCTGTCTCTTTGCGTGACACGAGACCAGAACTCACTCCCACTAGAAAGTCACACTTCCAATGCGAGAGAAATTTCAGATTACTCAGTATGTACGAAAGGGATCTTGCAGTAACAATCCTGTTGACAAATATTATGCATTTCGTACTCAAGTCTAACCTGCACGTAAACTTTTTATAATCAGTAACCTAAATTCTTAAGAAGAGTTCACATAACTGAGTATTCCAGATGAAATGAAATACATTTAAACAAAATAAATAAAACAAAAACAGATTCAAACACATTAAGAGTGCCAAACGAATAAATGTTAGAATGGAGTAACCGGGGTTCCATTTTGTAGGAATAACTAACAGCGGTAAAACATTTTGGCATACTCCATGAAAATAATAAATAAAAACGAGAGACTGAATAGAGAGAGTGAAAAACAAGATCCCCATGTGACACACTGGAATTTTTAGGAATGATTTACTATGCAACAATGAGGTTTCTTTCGTCAGCTGATTTTATCAGTGACCAAAGCATTATTCAGATGATGGCAGCATGTGTAGATTACTAAAATTCGGATTGTCGTTTTTGGTAAGAAATCAAGAAACACTAACCTGTAGCTAGTTAAAATTTCAATAAGCATTAAGATCTTTCTTGAAAAATAAGGTTCCTTCAAAACCTCCACAGCGGACAGATCAGGTTCGATGCCGCCATCTACACGAATATTAATGGAAAATTTCATTGCTATAATAGAAAAAAAAAAAGATGCAAAAAATCCGTATTCCAGAGACTACTAAATGTAATCAAAACAGAGAACCTCCTCTAATTGCGTAAATATTCATAGATACAACTGAATGTTTTTTACATGATCAACCGAATGTTTTAAGATTGGGACAAGTTTTTGCGTGTCATGACAGCGATGAACAGACACAAGAAATGACAAAATTAATGAAGCTTGAGTACCTCCCTTGCAAGCAGATGAAAGAACTGAACCAGCATCCTGCAGATATTTGTGGCATAAATCAATCTCAGCAGCACTATCCTCTACTTCCAACACTTCATTGCTGTCCAATTGGCCACCCCTTAGAAAGGTATAGCTGGCCTTTATAGAGCATAGAATCACTAAAAGCTAAGTATTTATGTCCAATATCAAATGATATTAACACATGGCTCGTTACTGTTGAGATATTTACCACTTTTGCTCCCCATAACCCAAGGTTTTCAAGACAAAATATTATGTTAGAGTGAAGCTTCTGTAACAATCTCTTCGTGCTCCTCATAATCTTTTGATCCGGCTTCTTCATCTGAAGTGCGGATACGCACTGCCACATCATAATTATTAACACCACAGTTTCGTCGTTAACCAGCTATAAGACAACAAGGTAAGTACCTGGGTCATTATATCTTTCAGTATCATGAGAGAGGGAGAAAAACAATCCTTCGTCGAGTCATAGTAATAGATACGCATTTTAGGAGCTGTCACATACTTCTCCAGTTCACTCCTATCCTCAACGGAATAAACCTAGGCAATGAGAAAGTTCATATAATCAAGTCTTCGCCTAAAAAAGGAGAAAACTAATCAGCTATGGAGGTAAACTCTAAGATATTGTTATTATGTTACCAATAATATACAAGGTACACACATGCATCATCCAGGACATACCTTCGCACGCATCAACTTCTCGAGACCATCAATTGAACCAGCTGAGAAAGAATTATGTTAAATGACAAAAAGGTATATTTTGCACACTGTAAAGCCAAAGACTACTTAAAATGTCAAAGGGGACTAAAATTCTGTTGAATGCAGCAATCATTTCAATGGACGAGCATAAAATAAAGAATGGAAAAAGGATTTGACAGTTGATATTGTAATACTTTAAACGGAAAAAGATTCACCATCATGCCTGTAAAGGAGCAAAAGGATACCAGCTAGCTAAGATTCAGTTTAGATGATAGACATGTAGTTAATTGCAAGTTGGAACAGCATGCGATAAAACCAATTTAATTGGATTAATAAATATAACAATTCGTCATAGAGTGCATAATGAGAAAATATACAAACTAACCACCTTTTCCTAGTATAGGAGATGCCGTCATGCCAAAAATACGAGGAACTTGCGGAAGATCAACTTTGTAAAATATCTGCAATATTTTAGCATATAAACATAGTTCAAGAGCATTCACATAAATGTGTAAAATTTTACATTTTTTACCTTCATGATCTCAGCATAAGGATGATTGCTCTCAAGTTGCGCATAATGGCACTCATCGAATATTAGCAGTGCAATGAGTTCTATCTTTATGAAGCGATGTGACAGATTATCCAGTAGGATCTTGGGAGTCATAACTAAGACCTGCACACATGAGAACCAGAAAGTATCAAGCAAGCTTATATGGGACAAGCGCATTCATTCAACAGTTTATTTAAAGAGATATAAGCAAAAGGACAAGTAGAAAAGGTAGAGTCGAAACCATGTAAATAATATGGATGGAAATCCACAAAAAAATGGGAATGAACTTATAACAAACTGACAGAACTATCTCAGAGTAAAACTGGCACTTCAAAGGATCTCAACAAACCTCATGCTCTTCAAGTTCTTTTTCCCAATCGCGATGGGACTTTAATTTTGACGAGCTCCCAAAATATGTTCCAACTTTCAAATCAATAGAAGCTCCAATGACTTTGGCTTGCTTCAAATTCCAGAATCAATATAGAACAAGTTTAAGAAACAAAGATAAATAAAACAAAAACTACAAAAAAATTATTTAGTTGTGGGAGCCAACGAGTGAAATGGTATTATCGGTATCGAATCCCCCATTGCAGAGGTTTAAAAGAAGGCTATAAACCTGCTGAACCAAAGCCACCGTCGGAGCAAGGAAAATGCATCTACGCTTTTGAGGCTTCTTGATTAAGTGTCTCATCTCGTAAATAAGTAAAACAGCAATGTGGGTTTTTCCACATCCTGTTTCCAGATACACAATAATGTTCTCTTCCAGTGCTCTCCTACAGAGGTATGTCTGGTACCTGGGAAAATAACAAAGTCAACAAAACAAAGCTCATTTCTGAGTAACTCCAAAATTCCCTTAAAAAAGTATGTGAATCCATCCGTCTATCGATTGAGTTAGTGTGTTGTGCATCATGCCTAATGAAATTATCGAATATCTAAATACATGACACAATGCAAGTCATCATGAACTCTAAAAGAGTTGAGAGCTAATTCTTCGAAAAAAGAATTGGATTAGTTTCCCAAATGTACTTCTCATAGGCTCCATATCTGGAGGTAATAAGACACTGTTGATTAAATTCAGAGTGCGTCCACGAACAGCTTCACGTTCCCAGAAGTAACTCCAACCATAAACTATAAAGTCAAGCAATCAGTCCCCTCTTCCAACACACGCTTGCGCACATGGAAACGAAAAAGAATAACATGATTTTCATTTTTTTTCCAACACACAAGCCCTAACGACTCAGGACCACATGAAGAACCGGTGTACATTTCCTTAAACGACTAAAAACAACAACAAAGAGGCGTCTGTACGAATAAGATAATATACAGAAAGACGTCCCTACAGAAAATATGGAAAAAAAACAACAGGAGAAAAGAATCCGAAGACTTACGTCCTAGCTATTTTGCGAGGATCTTTCTCCAAAATTCCGCTCGGCTCTTCGCTCACATTGAGGCTTGAGCTCGCCGACGCCTCGCACAGAGAATCGACTCCTGCGTTTCCACCTCCTTCAAGCTCCATCGCACAGAGGTCAATTTCGCGGGGACGAAAAGAGAGTAGACCGATGATTCGCCAGCTGAGAGAGAGTCTGCTAAAATCACTTTACAGTATTTACGTATTCTCTTGTCTTGTATACTTATAGTACCAGTCAACGTTGCGTGTCGCACGCGCCTAAAACATTCTTATGCATAGAATTATAATTACTCGTATCGTACCATATAATTACTTCCCATATTAATAATTTCCGGAAATACTCATAAAGAATCTTCCATAAATTATTGCGTTTTCCCTTTCAGTTTGGTGCAATGAATTATGAAACCTTGCTTTAACTTGGCTGACAGCCTGGCACGTTGGCTTCGCGTTTTAATATCGTTTGTTATTTGCAAATTTACTCCTCTTCGTAATGTATACTACTTTTGACTCCATCCTTTTAGTAAAGGGACGATTTGAATTCAGGCCCCCTATAATTTTTGCAAATAGAATTCAGGCCCCTGTCAGAATTTATTTAGTTTGAAGGACCCATTTCAGAATTTTAGTTAGAATTACGGTTGTTGGACGAAAATACCCTCATAAAAGAACAGTTATGAAGTGGTATCCAGCGCGCATGAAGTGGTATCCAGCGCAACATAACAGGAAGTGGTACTGTAGATCCATGAAGTGGTACTGTAGACTCATGAAGTGGTACGGGTGAACAGTGAAGTGGTACTGTAGACCCATGAAGTGGTACTGTGAACAGTGAAGTGGTACAAACATTTGTAGACCCATGAAGTGGTACTGTTGACCAGAGAAGAACTGGTACGAGAGACACATGAAGTGGTAATGTTGACACAGAGAAGTGGTACAGCATTTTGTAGACCCATGAAGTGGTATTGTTGAACGGAGAAGTGGTACAGCAGATTCTTTAGTGTTCTGCAGAAATCGGGTAAATATTTGCACAAGAAACACATAAATTCTTCAGTACCACTTCTCCGTTCAACAATACCACTTCATGGGTCTACAAAATGCTGTACTACTTCTCTGTGTCAACAGTACCACTTCATGGGGCTCCCGTACCAGTTCTTCTCTGGTCAACAGTACCACTTCATGGGTCTACAAATGTTTGTACCACTTCACTGTTCAACAGTACCACTTCATGGGTCTACAATACCACTTCACTGTTCACCCGTACCACTTCATGTGTCTACAGTACCACTTCACTGTTCACCCATACCACTTCATGGGTCTACAGTACCACTTCATGTACAGTCTATACCACTTCTTCATGGTTGAAGAAGGTAATGGCAACTCTGTGTAATTTCCGCAACAGACAGGGGCAAATGCGTCATTTTCTTTGAAACATATTCGAAGCTCTGTCCTTATTACTGACCAGGAAGTGATAGATTTGAACAATATTCCTTTAAGGTGTTTTCTTTTTGCTTCGTCGCTTGAATCTGATATTTTTTTGAGGTGTTTCTGTTCAGATCTAGCGTAACCAAGAAGAATACCAAATCTCCTGTCAAATACATGTGCCATTCTGAAAGCACTTTGACCAAGTGTTGACGCATAGCCAACAGCTGAGAAATTACTGCCTTCGCTCCAATCGGACGTTTGGTGATATCTCTCAAACTCCTGTCTCTGCTATGTAGTACTGCACAAATTGTCATAAAAATTATAACATGTGTTCTGTGTCTCCGCTGCATATTATATGTGTCTCTGCTGCATATTATCTGTGCACTCTGAAGTGTCGTTTTCATTGTCTCTGTGATTTCAATAAAACAAACTATTAAACATGTATGAGTCTATTTTCCCCCATATTGTCTCAAAGGAGGTTGACAATAATAAAAGTGTTCTGTTTTTTGAATCCTCATGATTTAGTTGTGACAAATATTACCAATATTAACCTCATTGGGAGTGAAAACTATGCAGCCTGGTCTAATTCCATACTTCTTGTGCTCACTAATAAGAATAAATCTAATTTCGTGCTTGGAAAGATATAAGCCTACTGATCATGATGCTGGTCTTGAATGGGAACGTTGTAATGCTTTGGTTCTTACATGGTTGTTGAATTCACTTTCTTTAGAACTTAGAAATAGGTTCATCTATGCTAAACTTGCTTCAAAGGTTTGGGATTCACTTGAAAAAACATTTAAAGAGGTAGATGGATCTAGATTATATACTTTAAAACAGCAAATTGCTAGTGCTAGACAAGGAAATGATTCAGCTTCAAATTTACTACTCTAAGTTGCAATATCTATGGGATGAGTATGATGCTCTTGTCTGCTTTAAACCTTGCTCTTGTGATGCTTCTGTGCATAATTCTAAGATAGATAGTGAGTCTATATTGATGGAATTTTTAATGGGTTTAAATGATTCATATCATGCTGTTAGAAGTAATATTCTTATGTATGATCCACTTCCTGATGTTATGCCTGCATTTAATATGATTTGCATGGAAGAGTCACATAGAAATATAGCACATTCTGCTGAAAAATCTGGTCCTATATTCGCTAGTAAGTCTGTCAATAAAGTGAATAATCCAAATCTTACATGCGCGCATTGTGGTGGTAGAGGTCATTATGTTGATAAGTGCTTTAAATTAGTTGGTTTTCCTGATTGGCATGCAAATAATAGCAACTTAGGGAAGAATAATAAATACAATAAAAAGAGTAATTGGAATAGGAATCAAAACAAATCTGCTTATCAGGTAGATACTGTAAATGCTATTTCTGACGCTGTTGTGCCTAATCGGTCAAAGGAACAGTACAGCAAGTTGATAAGATTGTTGAACTATTCGGAACCTAGTGAAGGCAATTCAGACATTTTAACAGGTGTTTGTGTCAATTCTCTTTCAAAAGATTATAATCGTAGCTGGATAATTGACTCAGGTGCCACAGATCATGTTGTGTGCTCTTTTGACTATTTGGAAAATGTGATTGAAATTGCAGATAGAAATTTGAACATTAGATTGCCAAATGGAATTAAAATCTTAGTTAAGCATGTTGATGAGCTGATATTGTCAAGTGGACTGAAATTGAAGGGAGTTTTAGTGGTTCCTGATTTCACTGCAATTTAATCTCCGTTTCTAAACTTGTACATGATAATAATTGTACTGTTTTGTTTAAGGATTCTATGTGTCTTATACAGGACCCAAAAACTTCAAGGTTGCTGGGGATTGGTAGGCTATCTGAAGGTCTGTACTGCATTAAAAGAGAACCAGCAAAAAATGGTTGTAAATAATTCTATTTCCTCTGTGTTATGGCATAAACGATTAGGACACCCAGCTGATCAAATTTTGAAACTACTTTCTCGTGATTTAATTCTGCTAGTGTTAAAAATTCTGATCCATGTGATACGTGCCATAAAGCTAAGCAGACAAGAAATCATTTCCTTAAGTGATACGAAAACTGATTCAGTGTTTGATCTAGTTCACCTTGATATAAGGGGACCTTTTAGTGTAGAGAATGTTGAGAAAACATATTTTTTTAACAATTGTAGATGATTGTTCTAGAGCATGTTGGGTGTATTTTCAAAATTCCAAGTCTGGACTTTCTGCAATTTTCAAAATTTCGTCAAGCTAATTAAAAACCAGTTTTCAAAAAAAAATAAAGGTTATTAGAACAGATAATGGTGCTGAATTTTTGAGTTCTGATTTTCAAAGCTTTATCAATAGAAAAGGTTTAAAACATCAAACTAATTGTGCTTACACCCCACAGCAAAATGGTGTAGTAGAAAGGAAGCATCGTCATTTGTTAAATGTAGCTAGATCATTATGTTTTCAGTCTGGCGTACCTCTAAAATTTTGGAAAGAATGTGTTATGACTTCTGTTTATTTGATAAATAGATTGCCCTCTTTAGTTTTAAATTGGAAAAGTCCCTTTGAAATTTTGTATAATTGTAAACCAGTTTATGATCATTTGAAGGTTTTTATTTGCCTTTGTTATGCCACAAATTTGACTAAAGAAAATAAGTTTGATCAAAGAGCTGTGAAGGCTGTAATGTTGAGATACTTTGAGAATAAAAAGGCTTATAAGCTTTATGATTTAGAAAGCAATAAAATTTTTTGTTCCCGCGATGTTAAGTTTTATGAGACTGTTTTTCCTTTTTTGCTTGAAATTAATGATACTGCTGTAGATGTTTTTCAAGATTCGCTTGTCTTTGTTTCTCCTGATTCTAACATATCTTATCAAGAGGTCAATGATGATAGTCGTGTCCCGAGTATTCCTGATTCAGCTGGTACTAACAGCGAGTCTGAGACCACAAATAACATATTAGATACAGGTGGTTCAGATTATGAATTGCAGAATACAGGTGATGTCGGCACAGGTGGTTCAGAACATGAATTCCAGAATACAAGTGATGTCTGCAGCAACGAAGGATACCCTCTTGGTGTAACGACCCGTCCCATACCGGGCGTCACTGTAGCATCCGTCCCTACCGGGACCTGTGGGGTTGGGCCCACCACACTCCGACTGATAGTCTGGCCCCACTGTACCACCATTTAACCTTTCAGCGTGCTTCGTCCTCGCTCACACGCACCCTGGGCAAACTTCCCAGGGGGTCACCCATCCTAAGATTGCTTCAAGTCAAGCACGCTTAACTTCGAAGTTCTTTCGGATGGACTCCCGAAAAGGTAGGTCGACCTTGGTGATATGAGTAGTACTATCAATTCTATTATACGATTCTTAGCCTGGCACGCCCATACATTGTCAGTCTCAGGATCCCCTCTCATTCGGGTGTCGGATCGGTTCGTTCATGTACCCCTTCGCCTAGAAGCCTTGCCAGGAGTCGCTCCTTGTCCGTGCACCCTAGCACCGGCGATCACTCCCCGCCCTCTTCGGCCCCGGGCGTCACATGCCCACCAGCTTTCGCCTGGTTCGTCCCCGAACCAGCACCGTACTGCGAGAGGTTGTGCTCTGATACCACCTGTAACGACCCGTCCCATACCGGGCGTCACTGTAGCATGCGTCCCTACCGGGACCTGTGGGGTTGGGCCCACCACACTCCGACTGATAGTCTGGCCCCACTGTACCACCATTTAACCTTTCAGCGTGCTTCGTCCTCGCTCACACGCACCCTGGGCAAACTTCCCAGGGGGTCACCCATCCTAAGATTGCTTCAAGTCAAGCACGCTTAACTTCGAAGTTCTTTCGGATGGACTCCCGAAAAGGTAGGTCGACCTTGGTGATATGAGTAGTACTATCAATTCTATTATACGATTCTTAGCCTGACACGCCCATACATTGTCAGTCTCAGGATCCCCTCTCATTCGGGTGTCGGATCGGTTCGTTCATGTACCCCTTCGCCTAGAAGCCTTGCCAGGAGCCGCTCCTTGTCCGTGCACCCTAGCACCGGCGATCACTCCCCGCCCTCTTCGACCCCGGGCGTCACACTTGGTAGGCCCAAGAGATCGGTAAAGCGCCCTGCTTATCTTAGTGATTATTTTTGTGACATTAATAAGTATTCTACTAAGCATCCTATTCATAAAGCTGTCAATTACTCATTCTTGAAGTCAGGTGATCGAATGTTTGTACATAATTTAGATAGTTCATGCAGTTTTATTCCTAGTTTAGTTGAAGATGCAATAAAAAATAGTGATTGGAAATTAGCCATGGATAGGGAAATGCATGCATTGTGTGAGAATAATACGTGGGAAGTTGTAGATTTACCTAGAGGTAGAAAACCAATAGGTTGCAAGTGGATATTCAAGATAAAATACAATTCTGATGGTACTTTAGATAGGTATAAAGCACGTTTAGTCGCTAAAGGTTATAATCAACGTGATTGTATTGATTTTCAGGAAACATTTGCGCCTGTTGTTAAGATGGTAACTATACGTGTATTGTTGTCCGTAGCTGTAAATAATGATTGGCCTGTTTTTCAGCTTGATGTTAATAATGCGTTTTTATGGTGACTTGTCTGAAGAGGTTTTTATGTATCTTCCTGAAGGGTATTATGATAAATCTGATTCTAGAGTTTGTCGTTTGAAAAAATCGTTGTATGGTCTAAAGCAGGCTCCACGAAAGTGGAATGAAAAGTTAACGATTTTCTTGAAAGAAAATCAGTTTGAGCAAAGCATGCATGATTATTCCATGTTTTATAAGTCTGACGATGATAAATGTGTCTATCTACTTGTATATGTTGATGATATTATTGTTAGTGGTAATGATGTACATGAAATTGATAGGATTAAGAATTTGATGCATAATACATTTGGTACCAAGGATCTAGGACTCTTGAAGTTTTTTCTTGGGATTGAAATTATTCGTACCGCTGAGTCATTTATCTTGCATCAAAGAAAATATGTTCTTGAGTTACTTGAAGAATTTGGAATGTTAGGTTGTAAACCTAAATGCACTCCAATGCAGCAGAATTTGAAGCTAAGGGATGATGAAAATGGTAAATTTTTCGATAATGTTACTCATTTTCAGAGGCTGCTTGGTAGACTAATATATCTTTGTAACACTAGAGTTGCCATCTCATATGCCGTACAATGTCTTAGTCAGTTTATGCACTCACCTAAGGAGTACACTTTTCTGCAGCTTGTCGCATTTTAAAATGCAGTCCTCGTAACGGAATTTCAATTTCCAAAACTGATGATTTTAGGACTAATGCGTTTTGTGATTCTGATTGGGCTGCATGTCCCATAACCCGTAGATATGTTACAGGATATTGTATTTTTCTTGGGAATTCGTTATTGTCATGGAAAAGTAAACAGCAAAAGATAGTGTCTAAATCTTCAGCTGAAGCTGAGTATAGAGCTATGGCTCAAACTTGCTGTGAGATTATATGGATTATTGGTATTTTTAAAGATTCCGCATTACTAATATTACTCCTGTGAATTTATACTGTGATAATAAAGCTGCATTGCAGATAGCAGATAATTCGGTCTTCCACGAACTAACAAAGCACATCGAAATCGATTGTCATTTGGTTCGACAATATATTACTGATAGAATTATGTCAACTCATTTTGTGTCTTCTACTGACCAATTAGCTGACGTCTTAACAAAGGCCCTTGGACAAGAGGCACACATTCGTCTTTGCAAGAAGCTAGGAATGTTCGATGTATTCGGTCCAAGAAGCGAGGGGGAGTGTTAAAAGTTTGAACTAATTAATATGGGCTTCACGCTCTTGCGCCTAATACGCATATAGGCTTTAATTAAAATAGCCCATCACCTGCCAAGCCCGATGCTATGGGGGTTATGTTGAAACCCTTATAAAGGTTAACTTATCATCACAGCCGCATCATTCAACACTTACAGCAACCAACCACAAAACCCTTAAAAAGCTCATTCTCTCCCTCTTGTGTTCTTTACTATTCTGCTGTATTTTAAGTATACAGCTATATTTTAGAAGAGCAGATTCTCGCTGCTTTTAGTGTGTTGTGTAGATCTGACTTTGGATCTTGTATTTACAGTTTTTTTGTTTTGGATAAAAACGATTTCTGTACAAAACTGCTCTTTGAGCTCATTTAAATCGTAGATATGCTCTTCTTTCATATTTTTACATTATTAATTTTTTATGAAATTGACATACCAATGGGCAATTTATAGCCACGACGCACGCTTAATTAAATAGATTAGATACTTTTTTAATAGTGTGGATTAAAAACTGTCAATTGACCAATCGAAATTTTTTCTACATTAATTACTTTCTAAAAATTAAAAAAAAATTATCAAACCAAAACCTTAAACTCGTAATAACTACCTCATTCTAGTTTTAGCAAGTCACCTCTTAAAACCATCACTATATAATTAATTTTTTTATTGCACACATAGAGTGTGCTAAAAATACTAGTACTAGTACTAATCACATTCGTTGTGTGCGAAAAATATCAAATACTAATATTGCTTTTTATAGTTATTATAACATTTTAACCTAAAGGTATCTTTCGTGAGGTAAGTATTTTCACACAACGTTATTGTTATGATGCTCCGATTAAGTTCAGTTTGAATCAAATTTCAACATCGACGATGGCCATGGAACGATCACGAATTTCGGAATACTAAACATTCCTAGTCAATGTTGCCTACCACAAATCCAACAAACAGACAACGACAACTCAAAAGATTATGTAAGGGTACAATTGAAATACATAAAAGTTAAATGATTATTAAATCGTAAGCAACTTATTGGGCTATTTTTAACTAATTTTATTAGCCCAAACACAATTGGGCCCGACTAATATCCATTTTCGGCCCACTGAACATTTCTTTCCTCAGATCAGTAGCAGAACGCAAGTCTCTGATTTCAGCAAAGGATAACAAACACGAAGACCTGCAATTTCGTGCGAATCCCTAATTCATAGGTCTGTATAGCTGAAATCATACAATTTTCCTAACGCGGCGATTACTCAACCATGTCGGTGACGGCGGGTGTAAGCGACAGCGTAATCGCAGTCAGGGAGAAGCTCCGTGGGAAGATCGGTCAGACGAAGGTCAAACGTTACTGGCCGGGAAAGGCGCCGGAGTGGGCCGATGACAACGATGAGGACGGAGACATTCGTATGGCTCGCTCGGCGGAGGCGCTGGAGAAGGCGTTCCCGAGGCGCGAAGGCGGTGAGAATGATGTCGCACGGAAGGATGATCCAAGGCTCCGTCGATTGAGCCGCGTCGACAATCGAGAGGAGACGAGAGAGGATCACAGGCGTATTAGGCAGGCGGAGATTGTTTCGACGATGGCCGAAGAGGAGGCTAGAGAAGGCGCGGACTTGGAGGAAGAGGATGAGAATGCTTTGGAGGAGAGGAGGAGGAGGATTAGGGAGAAGTTGTTGCTCAGGCAGCAGGAAGAAACAGCGCTTTTGCAGGTACATGACTTTGCTTAATTATTATTTTTTTGTCTGGAGACTTTTGATTGTATTTTGCGTGTTCTATTACTGTTTAGCATTGCAATTTTGACAAGCTGATGCTCTACTTTGCCCCACTTCTAATGAAGTTTCAGAATGTGTTAATGTTCCATCTCATTTAAGCTTGATTGCCGATTAGTGCGTGATCAAACTAGTGTGTTTTTCATTATAGAAATTCACTCTTGTGTAATACAATCTAACCCTGAAGAAGATTTTTGAAGCCCTAAAATTTAGGTCCTGAATGACCTGGATTAATGAGATTCTCTTCAAGCATTTTGAGGGTTCCGGAAAATAGAAGAATATCTTAGCGTGAATAAATATCTTTGTCTTTTCACTTTTGGATTCTTTCTTTGCCCTTTCCCTCACAGGATGATGAGGAGGAAGAGGCCGCAGAAGAGGAGGAAGAAGAAGAATCATCAGAGTACGAGACTGATTCGGAGGAGGGAACGACCGGAATCGCCATGTTGAAGCCAGTTTTCGTCCCCAAAACAGAGCGAGACACAATAGCTGAGCGCGAAAGGCTCGAGGCCAAGGAGAGGGAACTCGAAGAAGCCATTGAACGTAGAATGCAAGAGAGGAAGCGCGAAACAAAGGAGATTGTGGTTGAGAAAATCAGAGAAGACCTGGAAATGCAAAAGAACTTGGAGCTCGAAGCTGAGATTGGAGATGTGGACACAGATGATGATATCAACGAGGCTGAAGAGTACGAAGCTTGGAAGGCTAGGGAAATCTCAAGGATCAAGAGGGATCGTGAGGACCGAGACGCGATGCTGAAGGAGAAGGAAGAGATAGAAAGGGTTAGAAACATGACCGAAGAAGAGAGGAGAGAGTGGGAGAGAAAGAATCCCAAACAGGGTGTTGTTAAGAACAAGCAGAAATGGACGTTTATGCAGAAGTACTATCACAAGGGTGCTTTCTTTCAGACAAATCCCGACGATCATGCTGGCACAGCTGGGGCCGATGGTATATATGCTCGTGACTTCTCTGCGCCGACTGGAGAGGATAAGCTGGACAAGACTGTGCTTCCAAAGGTCATGCAGGTCAAGCATTTTGGGCGCAGTGGGAGGACAAAGTGGACCCATCTTGTTAATGAAGATACAACTGATTGGAATACCCCGTAAGTGTGGCTCACCTATTTGTTTTATATTCTTGTTATAACTGGAATTGGGCATGCTTTGACTGCTTTGGCTTGTGATGTGTGGCGTGTCTTGAGTGTTGTTGGTGAGAGGTGTAGATATCCTTTACTGACTAGAAGTTGTTATGATGAAGCAATCTCTGGTTATACAATCTAGGAATCGTATTAGGTGTTTGGCTTGCTTCAAATGTTGAAGGTGCTCTTCTTGGTGTAGTTTAGGATGCAACTTGATGGTCTGTCTATTCTTTGACTGGACTTTTGTTCTTTTTAAATTTGGGGGAAGTGGGTAAGTTTAAGAAGATCCAGGCCTGACTTCTCTTCTCTAGTAGGAAACCAAATTTGGTTCGAAAACATTTCACTTCTTATGACTAGTGAAAATAGCATCAGGGATATTTATTTTTCGTCTTTTTTTTTGCCCTGACATTCGACGATAATTTATTTGTTGGCAATACATACAGGTGGACGTACAATGATCCCCTGAGAGCTAAATACAACCAGAAAATGGCGGGAATGAACGCACCGATAGCGAAACCTAAAGGAAGCAAGAAACTGAAGGATTGGGAAACACGATGATCGACCAATTGATCCTTCCCTGCACGTTGCATAAGATCCAAGCAAGAGGGGCATGTTCTGTGTTGCAGGTAATAAGCTATGCTTGGAGTTGCAATTATGTAGTCAGCCAACACCTTAATAGGATAGATGCAATCTATTTGCTTAAGTTAACACCCAATATCTCCTATTTGAGCACATTATGTAATAGCGTTGTTAAACTTTCTCTTGGGGAGTGTCTCATTTGGTGCTTGTAATGTTCTGAACTCTGTTGAATTCTAAGGGCAACTTCTCTTACTGCGTGGTTTTGTAATATTTATTTTTACTGATTTTTTCTTGCATTCAACTATCTATGGCTAGGGCTGGGGAAATATACCGAAATACCGATTTACCGTCCTTATCGTATCGAAACGTATCGAAAATATCGAAAATTTTGGTATACCGAAGTTTTTGGTAAGGTATGATACCGTACCGAAATTTTCGGTACGGTAATGGTATGAAATTTTTAAAAATTAGGTATACCGATTATACCGAAATACTAAAATTTTTAATATTATATATATATATACATACACACATACATATATTATATTATTTCAAAAATATAAATTGGATAAAAATATTATAAGGATCTTCATAAATTTATTTAGCCATAAATTATTAATTATACCCAACTTTCTAAGATTATTGAGGCCCACCATATTTCACTAATTTTATTAAATAGCCGTTTCGTTTAGTTAATCTATATATAAGTTGTATTTTGTGGTTATGTAAAGTTCTTTGTCTTACTAAGGAGACTGACTAAAATATGTAAATTATTTATGTTATTTTATGAATTAAAAATCTTTTTATTTTGGAAAATTTGGTATTAATAATCAATCTTATTGGGGCCTAAGGAGTTTGAATTAACTAAAAATTCGAAAATAACGAATTAACGAGTTACGAGAGACGCATGGTAAAAAAACCCTCCGTGTGAATGGTATAGAAGGTATGATACCGATACCATACCGATATTTCGGTATGATACCGTATCGAAATTTAAGGTATACCGAAATTTGGTATGGTATTGGTATGATTTTTTTAGATACCGAAATTTCGGTACGGTATACGGTATCACAGTTTTGGTACGGTATACCGTACCGAACCACCCCTATCTATGGCAGCAGATATCAATCTTACAACTACTTTTTTTCCTTTTTGAATTCCCACGAACTATTTGTTCTATTTCAAGTACACAGAAACAATGGAAATTAAAGATTCTGAGTAGATTCAAATCTACGAGCTCCACCTAAAGATATCTTAATCAATACGCTTGGCGACGAACTATTTGTTCTATTTCCATGGGACTAATAGTCTCGTTCAAAGTCCATTCATAAAAACAATGATTACATGGCAAGGAAGTGGATTCAAAGTTATCACTCTCCGATCAATGTTTATGGACACTTGTATTGTTGTACCCTCTTTCGATACTACTATTTTTCTAATCATCCCAAGCTTTTCTTGGCCGCGTTTAGTTTGCCCTATGCTTGCGTTTAGTTTGATTGTTATATCAAGATAAAGCCCATCTTATAGCATTATATCTTGTTCAGTTTCCACATTTTCAATCATTGTAAGCCAGCTATTAAAGCTGGCCCGATAAAATAGTAGCAGATGCCCGGGGACTATGTATCTAATGGAATGGGCCAAGATTATAAACTCAATACCCCATACTAATTGTAAAATTACTAGAATACCCTTAAATTAAAAACACAGCAAGAGTCCAAATTAAATTTCATCGTCAAACTGTGTTCGTTGGGGAAATGCAAATTTGATTATCGCACTAGTCTGGTCGGTCGACCAGCCGGGTGGTGTCGGACAGGTCGGTCGGCAGGGTCGAGCAGCCGGTCAGGACTCAGGAAGGTCCGGCGGGGTCGGCCATGTTGGTACGTACTAAATATTTAATTTTTTTCTAGATTTTCGAGAATGTTCTTGTCTGGGTTTTGATTGCTCACTGTGAAACGTAAAGTTTTCTAACTCAGTTATCTTAGTCCTCATTGCATAATTGGGCAATATTTTCCTTCTTTCCATTCCTACATATTTTGCAAAAGCTTTGATGGGTTCAGCAAGAATCTTCCAGAAATCTGATCTTGCTCCTCTTTATGCAGTTGAATCGTTGGTGCTGTGTTAACCTTTTCTTTTGGGTCATCAAGATGTAACCCAATTGCAGTTGATAGATTAACCTAATTTTTTTTATCTCCACCAAGCGTGAAACATTCGGTCGAGATATATGATGAAACAGGTGTTGTGTAAAAATGAGATATAAAAAAGGGCACATTTGTCCAATTAGAAAAGGGGTACATTTGTCAAATTAACGTGAATTTAAATTAATCTATCAATTAAGTAATGTTGGAATGTGAACAAGATAAAAATGCTCCATGTTAAGATTATTACTCCATTTTTTTAACGCGGGCCTTTTATCTTTCGTTTTCTTATGCGGCAAAGTAAACGGGCCCGATCTGATAGTCTATAGTAGCGGGACTTACTTTATTCTCGGGCTTTATCCAAGTGGTCATTTTTTAAACTGAACAATATTAGTATAGACAAAATGGACTTAATCTTGCCTTATCCAACAACGTGAACGCGGCCTATAAGGCTGGATAAAGTCCATATTATCTTATCCAATACCGTTCAGTATGAAGAAAGCCCCACTGTGTAAAGCCCGTAGTTTAGCGTTGGCCCGCTACTATAATCAGTAGATCCAGTATAACTTATCTCATGGGCCGGGACATGATAAATTGTCCAAACCCCCCTATTAATTGCGAAAAGACGAAAATACCCTCAAACATTAAACCTCCATATTTGCATTTTCTTTGCTGCCGGCGATTTCAGATTTGGGACATTGGCCACATTCCAGCAACTTTCATCATCTTTCAAGCTTCCACTCTCAATCTTCGAAGCTTGTCAGTTGCTTTGGCTTGTGTATTTCTCGCAATTCCGTTGGCATCCACTGACCTTTTAGTTCGAAATATTCCACGCTCTCAAGAAGTATGCATCACATTTTTGTTATCTAATACACCCATTTCCAACGTGTCAGGTAAGAAATCAACTCGTCGTAATCTAGGCAGGAAAACATATGAATTTCGAGGTGAAAATCTTGGAGTTATTTTGCATTTTCGAATCTGGGCAGGAAGACATTCGATTTCAAACCTGTCCAAGCTTGGAATTTTAGTTCAGGGAGAAGTTCGTTTGGTGGGGCTTCTATTTTAAAAGGGTATAATGGTAAATAGACATGACATCTTTAAATAATATAATTACTAGCATGAGAAGGTAAACAAAATGAATAATTCTATCCAATCGGTTTTTAAGTAGGCAAGTGAACGATATAGAACTATAAGACCTAAGATCATCTCCAACAGTCAACCGCAAACGCAAACGCATTTTGCAGTAACAGCTACAGTTTGCAGTAACTCTTCTCCAACAATCAACTGCAAACGCAAACGCAAAAGAATATTACTGTAATATTCCATTTCAATATCACTCATGCATTTTACTACTTTACAAACTAACCATAATGTTCTTTTAATTTTGAAGTCATTATTTATACATATTAAAAACGTAACACAAAATATTTATCACAATATCGAAATTACACAACATAACAATTGAAATAAATACATTGGGATCACGTACAAATAAAATATAATAAATTATATTTGTCGTCAAAACAATATTGTATACATATAAATAAAATATAAAAAATAATAATAAGATATGAAAAATTATTACTAAAATAAGTGTCAAGATTAAAGTAATTACTAAATATATCAATATAATCGTAGTATACAATTTTCAAATTCTTTAATATATTTTTATGTCTTCGATTTAATATCAATACAAGTAGAGGGCTTTTTTGCAATTTTAAAACATCAAACGCATTTTTGCGTTCAGACGCAAATTTGCGTCTCATGTTGTTTATCTTTACATATTCTAATCTTCTTTCACTATGTTCTTACATTAATCCCCTTCTTTGTTATTTCCAATCACATAAAGACACATTACATTCTGCTGCTCTCATCGTTCAAAGAACAACTTCAACGACATGTTCGTGTCCATGCAATGGAAGCAGTCATGGCCTGTTGGGAGCTCGAGCAGTCCTTGCACAACCTCTCAGGTTCTTTTCTCGACTTTATTTCTTGTCTCCATTTTCACTATTTAAAGCTCAAAACTTCTGTAATGTAATCCTCGAAACATACAGAAATTTAAGAAAAAAAAAGAATTATTTTCTTGAAATACTTGCAATAGGTGTCGTGCCAGGCGAAGGCACGGGGGCATCCATGTCAGACGAGGACCAATTGGAAGGAGAGGCCAACTTTTTTCGACGAAAGCCTCGATGGTTCAGACTGGGCTTTGGTCCCTTAGTTCCAAGCGAAACTGAGAGATCCTTAATTGAACGAGTCAGACAAGAACTCAAGCATGAGCTCAAACAGGTGACAAGTTGCACTGTGTAGAACGCTTTTGTTTTTGCGCAATAATTTCGTTGGCCGATTTCCACCTTCTTCACCTCCTTGTTGAGAAGCTTGTTGTAACGCACCCTCGCCTCGCAAAGATCCACGAACAGTAGACTCGAAAATCTGATTAAAACTGAAAGAAAAATATTCGAAGATTGTGCGAACACAATTTCCTTAAAACAGATTCGCTCCCTCGCGTATGTGCTAGAGGTTTTAACGAGCGTCTGTTTCCCAGGATACTTCGAAAACTCGGCGTTCATTGAGAACAAAACCGACACCGACGGCGAACGGAATAAGAATGATAGTAGAAACAATATTTGACGAATTAGTATTTTTTCTTTTTCTTCTTTTATTTCTTGTGTTTTTCCTTAGAATTAATGGTCCATTTATAGCAAAAAAAAACTGAAATAGAAAATAATTTTTTTTTTTTATAAATTGATGCAATACACGTTTGAGGAGTTCGATTAACCACTCCATTAAACTACTCCATCACAAAGCCATCACCCAACCTTCTAGAAGTTGGGCCGTTATTGGGCTAAAAACGAAGCCTGATAGCTTAATTTGAAAGCCCAATTTCTCATTCAAATAAATAATTTATAAAATCAAATTATCTAACAAATTTTTTGGGTCATGTATATTTTGGGATGGTGGCATTTTAAGGACATTTAAATTATGTGGTGGCAATTTAAGTTTCGAAACGGAAGCAATTTGAGGACACCTGTACCAAATGTTGCAATTTTAGGACAGTACAAATTGATTCTTTAATGTTATATTTTCTTTTCTTTATTATATTTTTTTCAGTATTGTTGGCCTTTTTCGGTTCATATCATAAGATTCTTCATAAAAGATTCGAACTTTTTGAGATATTATGTAATAGGAGGAAGATAAGGCGAGGCTGGTCCAAGAAACAAGGGCTGCAACTGAAGCAGATTAATAATTGGTTCATCAACCAAAGAAAGAGGAATTGGCATAGCAGCCCATCTTCGTCGTCTTTCTTTTCCCAGAAAAGCAGCAAGCGCAAGAGGTAAATAACTTCATTTTTTTTTCTCCGTTCCCCATTTTCTTACATCATATTTTCGATGTTTCATTTTATTTTTTTACGATAGAACACATTCCAGCAGTTCGGGTGAAAAAAACGACTGGAAATGAGCGCTTTTCGTGAACAAACGAGATCTTGGGACTTAATGTGCTACTACATACAAGAAAATCTTTCATTACAGAAAGCCTTTTTTTGTAGTCCCTTATTTATGTATTTAAGGTTTTTGTATGTGTTATTACAGAAAATCTTTAGGAGTTTGCTATGTATTATTTGCTCGAGTTAGTGTACACGTTCTGGTTGGATATTTAAATTATGGTAAGCCATGTCAAGCATAATTGTCATTATTTTCTTTTGTTTTAGTTCAATTTTATATCCTCATAAATCAATTTTCATGACATCAAAATTTGATCGATTAAATAAAAAATCTGTGACATGCATAATAGCTTAATCGGTTAGTCTATCTTTTCCCAGTTGATTTTTGCATTGTTACGACGAACTTGTGATCACGCTTGTATGTTGGTCTTGATTTTATCCCCATATATATGTTATAAATATAGATAACATTCTACTTTCTGAATTGAGTATTTGAGTTCACAAAGATTAGACAAAGAAGAAAAAAACAATAAATCAAATATTAGTACTTCACATCGGCTAACTCATTCAATGATGACCATTAATATTGGCAAAGTTAACACGACTAGTAAACCTCGCCGAGAATCTATGCAGAAAAGTCCGATCATATTGAAGAAAAAGGAAAAGGAAGAAGCTGATCAAGGACAACACTGATAGATCAAACTGAGCTCACAAAACTTCGTTTTCAATAAGGGAGAAAGCAGCTCAGGTGTGTTTATGGGCGCGCGTTTCTAATTCAGCAACTAACTAATAAAGTTGCAACTATCAGCGACGATTTCAGCTCAAGGATCAGATTGGCGGGAGTTGTGCATAAATTCAAGTAGCATCGTTCATTTGGTTACGTTATGCTAACAGTTTCACCTCCCTCATTTTTCACACTGTAATCAGTAGTGTTGATCACATCAAGAAGAAAGATAGATAGAAGATTGTTGTTCTTCTTCTTGATTCCTTTGTAATCTGTGGATTGATAATAAAGATTACAAGTTCTCGATCGTGGACGTAGGATTGATAAAATCCGAACCACGTTAAATCTTGTCTACAAGTTCAATCTTTGTTATGGTATCAGAGAAAATCCGCGCAGGCGCAGCGATTAATTTGGAAGAATCGGAGATCACTCAATCACCTGCAATTTCACAATGGAAGTGAATCAGTCGCAATCAAGCTTGGGTACTAATCACCAGGCAAATGATCCATATTATCTGAATGTCAATGATAACTCAGGGGCACTGCTCGTCCACGAATTGCTTAACGGTGATAATTATGGGACTTGGAGCAGGGCTATGATGATAGCACTGATCGGCCGCAACAAAGAAGGTTTCGTTAATGGTGATTTGCAACCACCAGCAGCGACAGACAAGGATAAATTTGCTGCGTGGAGAAGGAATAACAGTGTTGTCATATCTTGGATTTTGAATTCAGTGACCAAGGAGATTTCAGCAAGCATATTGTATAGTTCGTCCGCTCGAGATGTTTGGCTTGATTTAGAAGAAAGATTCGGCCAAACCAATCGGCCAAGGATTTTCCAATTGAAGAAAGAGCTCGTTAATCTGACACAAGGAAGCAACAGCATTGCAGCCTACTACACTCAATTGAAGACGCTATGGGAGGAGCTTGCAAATTACTTGCCAACATGTCAATGTACCTGTGGTGGAATGAAGCTCATGAAGGCTCAACTCGATGAGGAGTATGTGTTGGTCTTCCTCATGGGTCTGAACGAGTCCTACTCGCAAATTAGGGGTCAGATCTTGACCATGGAACCTCTGCCCTCGATTAACAAGACCTTCTCACTGCTAGCTCAAGAGGAAAAGCAGAGATCAATGGTTCTTGGACCTATCAGAAGCAGTGATGATCGGGCTGATGGCATGGCAATGCTGGCGGCGAGGAAGAACCAAGATCAGGGCAAGAAAAGTTTCCTAGGCCAGAGGAAGGATCAGAGGCCAATTTGCACACACTGTGGTAAAAGAGGGCATACAATTGATAGCTGTTACCAAGTTCATGGATATCCACCAGGCTTTCGACAAAATGCCAAGTTCAAGCAGGCCAGGATAAACCATTCAGCCGCAGACCTGATGCAGGCCTCCACACAGCAAGAGAAGAATCAGGAAGAGCCACAGGGTAGCTCACTGATCCAGCTTCAATTAACCCCCTTACAACTGGACAGCCTCAGAGCCTTGATCAACCAGTCAAGCTTCACACAGGCACGGGAAGAAACAGGACTGATGCACCAGGGAGACAAAAGAACTGGTATATGTCTCACTTTTGACTTACCTGAACTAACCAGTGCAGATGTTTGGCTGCTAGATTCGGGAGCCACCATGCATGTAACTGGTAACCTAGAACTGCTTGATGATGTTCACCAAATCAGTAAATCTAGGGTGATACTACCTGATAATAGAGTTATAGAAGTAAATCAAGCAGGTTCCTTTAGACTAAATGAGTATATTACACTGACAGAGGTCTTGTTTGTACCTCAATTTCATTTCAATCTAATTTCAGTGAGTTCTTTAGCCACTAATCAGCACTGCAATGTGCTTTTTGAAGCTGATTTCTGCTTGATACAGGATCTTTTTCAGAAGGTGATTGGCAAGGGTAGACTTGTGGGAGGCCTTTACATCATCCAAGCTTCTTCAGTCACTAGGCAATCTGTTAATGAGATTTCTGTATTCTTGAATAAAATGACTGCCAATCTTTGGCATACTAGGTTGGGACACCCATCCAATAAGGTGCTAGATATGTTGAAAATACCTTTAAGGCATGGCAGAGAAGCCTCTGGGACTTGCTGTAAAATCTGCCCGTTAGCTAAACAAAGAAGAACTGTGTTCCCAAATGATAATAAATCTGTCTGTTCGGTCGGAGCATCAATTGGCAGACTTGTTTACCAAGCCCTTGGCGGCACCTGTCTTGCGTAATCTGCTGCTCAAGATGGCTGTAATTAATCTATACAGTCCATCTTGCGGGGGCATATTGAAGAAAAAGGAAAAGGAAGAAGCTGATCAAGGACAACACTGATAGATCAAACTGAGCTCACAAAACTTCGTTTTCAATAAGGGAGAAAGCAGCTCAGGTGTGTTTATGGGCGCGCGTTTCTAATTCAGCAACTAACTAATAAAGTTGCAACTATCAGCGACGATTTCAGCTCAAGGATCAGATTGGCGGGAGTTGTGCATAAATTCAAGTAGCATCGTTCATTTGGTTACGTTATGCTAACAGTTTCACCTCCCTCATTTTTCACACTGTAATCAGTAGTGTTGATCACATCAAGAAGAAAGATAGATAGAAGATTGTTGTTCTTCTTCTTGATTCCTTTGTAATCTGTGGATTGATAATAAAGATTAAAAGTTCTCGATCGTGGACGTAGGATTGATAAAATCCGAACCACGTTAAATCTTGTCTACAAGTTCAATCTTTGTTAGATCATCTTCCTCCTTGTCTCCATCGCCGGCGAAATTCAGTTCGTAACTCTCCGGCGAATAGTGAAACAATTGAACATTCTCTTTACTATTATTCTTCCTCGGATTGCACAGCTTCCCAATTCTTCTGATAAAGTTCTTCCATTTCGGGCCATCGATGAACTCAGAAGTTTCCTTCATTTTCTTAAATCTTGAAGCAGCCCATGAGCCCGGCCCGGGAACACAGAGCCCGAAACACCCAATTCCCGCGGCCACGTCATCGTCTTTTTGGTGATGGGCTTCCGTGATTGGCCGATAGGGAGTGGTGTTTTTGGCCATAAATAAATATGGAGTCTATGATTAGAGAGAAAAATTTTAAGGAATGAATACATAGTAATATATAGTCATTTTCTTCGCCGTCGAATTCCTTTCATTTATTTTCAAGATTTTTACGTCTCCTCTCTCTCAAACGTTATCACGCTACATAGTATCATCTTGTAAAGTTTACAATGTAATTCGTCACAATGAAGTAGAATATTCTATAGTTGGGTTGGGTGATAATTAATAATAATAATAATAATAATAAACGAACCACTTAATAGTATATAGAGCGGCACATGTTTGTTTCTGTTGATGCAACGTGACCGTCAGACACATCAAGGCAATGCGAAATATTATCAGGATGTGGATCAATGTGATACCTCATTACCGTGTTTGTTTCGAATGATATTTCATTTGCATATAAAGGTGATATTAGGATATTGTGTTTGTCGGTGGTGTGCGGAGTGATGTTGCGTAAATGTCATTTTTAACCCTATGAATATAGATATGTGAATATATATTATAAATGTTTTGAGATACATAATAATGGTTACTTTTTCAATATAGAATTAATATATAAGTTTTTTGCATAGTTATTCATAAGTCATAGTTATTCAATATCATTATTTATTGTTAAATATATTTTGAAGAATTTAAATAGTTTAGTTATATAATATAAAATATGGATAAGGATATATTATAAAGTATAAGTGCTAAATAAGGGTAATGTTGTTCAAATAAAAATTTGAAACATCGTGATGTAAGATACTTAACCTTTTTTGGGGTGATCCAAAAGATTAAAATATCATTCCATTTTATCACCTAGATGTTATGGCAAAGAGATGACGATGATGTTTTGGAGAATCACCGCACAAAAAAATATCCACAATTAGCAGCAAAACGATTTATGACTCCCAAATCCATATTAAAAATCTTTATTACATACACGTCCTTTAATTAGCCCATAACCTCATTTCACTCCATGATTAAACGAATCAAATTCAAAGGTCGTCGAAAACACAGTTGCTCAAAGCCTCAAACGATTTCCCATTATCCCTCGCCGTCGCCGCCGCCGCCGTCAATTCGCCGAACCCACCTTCCCAATCCTCAAGTAAATCGGAAAATTAACCAACTTCTCCCTCCGCCCATCTCCGCCCCAAGCTCGCCTGAAATCTTCAACCACGTCATCGCTCAACAGCTCAACCCCCTTGGATTTCGCCGTCTGATACGCCGACCAAGACCTCAAAAACGTGAAATAACCGTCCAAATCCATAACGCACTCATTCTCGAATCTCACCGGCCCACTGCCGTCGAGCCCGCCGCCGACCGCCTCGAAGGGGAAATCGTCTCGTATCTCTCATCCACGAACCTAATCGGCGGTTCCCAGTACGGGCCGGCGTCGTCGCTGTACAGTCGCCTGAGCAGAGTGTCGACGCGGGGGCAGCCGGCGATTTCCGGGATCGTGTAGCACCAGGCGGCGATGACGCGTGGGGCTTCTTCATTAGGTACTTAACGTCATCGTAGAACGACTTGAGGTCGAACCAGTGCATCGCCTGAGCCACGGTGACCAAATCGAGGCTCGATTCCGACGGGCCGCCGCCGCCTACGAGCCGCCGCAGCTCGGCGGAGGGCGTCGTCGGTGGGGTGCAGTGGTAGGTTACGTTGGGGAATTTGACGGCGAGCTCTATCTGCTTTGGGCTTGCGTCTGTGGCTATCACTTTCTTGTAAGTCTTTGCTAGCTATGAGAAAAGAGAAATTGAATTAGAAATTAAATTAGTGCTGTCTTTTATGGAATTGATTTCATTTATGGGATGGGAAAAAGTTGATGTTATTACCATAACTGCAGCTTGGCCAGTGCCAGTGCCGACATCCCAGGCGAGGTTGTGAGAAGGTGTTTTAGAGGCGATGAAATCGAAGAGCTCCTGAGGGTAATTTGGTCTTCCTTTTAGGTACTCTTTTGGTTGCTTGGTGAACAGTTCTGCCATTGTTTGCTTTGAGTCAACTGTGTATTGATGATAGATCTGAAAAAAGCTGAGGTGAAGTAGTGTTTATTTGTGTGTGTATATATACATATATATGCCATTTGCGATCTTGGGAGGCAAGAAAAAGAGTTGTAGTACTTAACTTGCTTGGAAGTTCGTTTGTTTCTCTTTTATATGTCGATGTTATTTAGTCGAATACGCAACGTGGTGGTGTGGAAATGGAGTGGGACTTTGAGAGTTTAGTTTTGGCTTCTTACTAAGACATTATTGAAACATGTCAGTAGTTGAAGATTCTGTCAACTTTTTTTAATTTTTTTAGCAGATGGCGTTGAATTGAATACCACCATGAGTTGAGTACCCACGACCCACGGTATTACAATGAATCTCCTTCTGATTAATTTAATTGGGCTGTCATTAGGCTAACGTTTGGATAATTAAGACAAAATAATTAGATTTTTTCCTGTGGGCCATCACATGTTTAAGTTTGAAAACAACGTAAGCTTTGCTAACTTCGATCATGTCCGTTAATCGTCGGTGGGGTAATTACTATTGCGAGGTTTTAGCCGTTTTAGAGGGGTTTTAGGGTTTCAGTACATAATTTAGAACCTCATTTTTTTCAGAAATTTTTATTCAAGGCGGCGGCTCACATATACGTTCATCAATCGCCGTCTGAATCTGCGATTTTTTTCTGCCTAATTAAAGGAGCATCAGTTTAAATTTCATCTCCCATTTACGCGTACGGTCATACGTCGTATGCTTGATTTTATTATAAAGGTGGCGAGAAATTGAAAATTGACCAGGTTCGCAGTCTTCCCAACCCTTTTTCAATTCGTTCATGCGTTTCTTGAATCCAATTAATATCTGGGATGCTTTGATTCAATGTTAATAGTATAAAAACTCTGTTTTTTTTTTGTGCGAGTGATCGTTGGGCTATCTGAGGTTTTGATTGAATGTAATTTTTTCTCCTGCAGCATGAGTTATCAAGATCCGAACTCATTCATTCCTCCGCCACCTTTCGCCGGCTCCGGCGCCGGAGAAGGCGGCGGCGACTACTGGTCTTCATTTGCAGTCCCCACCAACAATCAGCCCGATTCTTCAATCTCCGAAAGCACAGACCATTCTTTCAAGAAACCAAAGCTGTCCGAAAACCCCATGATTATTCCCTCCGAATTCCCGCAATTCAATCCAAGGACGAACCACCCGTCGATTCCACCCGTAAACAGAGGAACGAGCAGCATATTTTACAAGACTCGAATATGTGCCAAGTTCATGGAAGGCCTTTGCAGAAATGGAGATCAGTGCACCTTCGCCCACGGGCCCGAGGACTTGCGCGAGCCTCCCCCTAACTGGCAGGAGCTGATCAGAGAAAAGGAGATGAGGGGAGGAAGCAACGTTAGCAGCGATGAACAGAGAGGTATTCATAGGATGAAGATATGCAATAAGTATTACAACGGCGAAGAGTGTCCCTACGGAGACAAGTGTAGCTTCATCCACGAGCGCCGAAATGCGGATTCGTCGAATAGGAATAAAGGCGATGTTTTCGGACAGAGGGAGAGCAACGCCATTAGGCTTACTTCGGAGGATTCTTGGAGGAGCGGCGTAGATGTGGGCCATGCCTTATCTTCTTGGAAGACGAAGATTTGCGGGAAATGGGAGGTTGGTCAGTGCCCTTACGGAGAAAAATGCAACTTTGCCCATGGGATTTCAGGTACTTACTACGTTACATCTTCTGCTATTACCTTATGCAATAGAAGCACTTTGTGCATTAAGGCATGCTTTTTATTGGGCGATCAGTGTAAGAACGGATGCAAACAGGGGCAGGCACTACACTAGGGCTTGATTCAAAATTGCTTCATTAATGAAAGCAGCAATTTTTTTTCGACTATTGAATCAATTAGGCATGCCTAATATCATGTAGTGCTATATCAGCTCTCTCTCTCTCTCTCTCAAGAAAGAAAGAATGTGGTTCTTTAATACAGAGCTGAAGCACTTGAGGGCGGGCGAAGAGGCAACCATGGCGATGGCAAACAGCACAAGTTCCATGAACATCCATCAAAGAAGGCCTCAGCTCATTTCGTCTTCGCTCGGCGCAAATCCTTCTTCTGCTAATGTAATGATGGCATTTGCTCCTCACAGTAGAGAAAGAGATTTTGAGGGCGAAAGAGCTTCGAGGTGGAAATCGACGAGAAGGGTAAATAGGATATATGGCGATTGGTTGGACGATGGATCGCCGCCCCGTTCGTCTCCTTTCGATGAGGAGGGTTGAATTTTGAAGGTTAATTTAATTAGGGAAGTTCTTGAAAGTTTGGAACTTTCCCAGATTTTGCTGATGGAAAGGGCGTTTTAGGGGTTTCTTCAGATTATTTGTTTTTTTTTTCTATTTCTTGTGATTTTCTTGCACAGCTGAGGTTCTTTTTGTCTATTACATAAGGTGCATCCAAATTGTAATTCATGGAAACCTAATTTCTTCAGGAATTAGGGTAACTTATGCTTTGTCTTTTAACTTTTGTTCCATTACTGCAACCAAGAGGCTTTGGTAACAACATTGGACTATGCAGATAGAAGAATGTTCTCAACGAGGTTGAAAAGAACATAAGTCAAATAGCAAAAAGAAAGTCTGAAATAAACCTTAGTTGTTTAGTTTTTCTTGTTTTAGCTTTAAACCTTAGTTTACTTTCGGGTTTCTTTTTCTAGTTATAACTTATGGTTTCTCCTGTTAGAGATTTCGTCCATACTGAATGGTCAATTGTATCGAGGGGGGCTTTTCGGCTATGTAGTCTTGTATTTTGTTGTTATTACCTTTTAAAAAAATGAATTTCTTTTTTTTTAAAAAAAAAAACTAAAGAATCATAGACTATCATGATATGTTCACTTATTTTCGCCTCGTGATCCCTCGAATAGTTTCATACTCATGCATGAACTTTAAAAATAATATCACCTTTCATTTCACCCCCATTTTTACTTGAGATACACCTATATTCTTATTCGTTCTTCTATACTTTAAAAACAAGGAAGAAAGAAAAAGAACTAAGGATCCATCCAATTCCATAAAAGTTAATGGGCCTGAGCCCATAACTAAAATATTCTCACCGTGGCCCACTTAGCTAAAACCCTAGCAATTCGCCGTTGCAGCTTCTTCCAATTCCATTGACAACCCAAACAAATAGAAAAAAATGAAAAAATATAGTAAGTCTATCAGACAGTTGCAAGACCACCTTGGGTCAGCCGAGGCTAGCCCAAGAACGATCCTCTATCGAGCCAGTGGTTCATAGTTAATCACGCTCTGGTCAAGCAACCGCGGCTCATCAACTAGACTTGGTTTCCTGTCTCCTTAGGACTCAAGGATAACAGAGGTACGATCCTATAGAACAGATCCTGTTCAAGTAAGGTCGTGCCCTAACGTGTATTGGATATGCCTTATAAACGAAGAGATTTTAGTTTCATGCTTCGGTGTGGGAAGAAAAGGATAAGAGTTTTAACATTGTACTTTAGTGTTAATTAGGACTTCCTCTTATTGGGCCTGACCTTTGTGGCCTGTTAAAGTACTGCAATTGAAAGAAATGGGGTTAACCTAACCAATGAATAGTAATATTTACGGTTTCTATTGGAAAAATTGATGCTTTTATGAAGATAGCATAGTAAAGTCAAAGCCCGAGACAATATTAAGACCAGTTACATCTATCTATATTATCTTTACTATTATAGAGCTCAGGGTTGGATACAAATAGTTCAAATTCAAATTGATTTGGTGTATAAAATTTCACATTAATAAAATAATAATAATATAAATTAAACTCAACACCCACTAACACTATCTACTAATTAAACGTACACGTAAAAACTACTCACTACTAAATCCTCCTTTTTGCAGTCATCTCTAGCATAATGAATTTCTACAGTGTACTTAAAAATATATAATTAAAGTTAAATTATCATGGTATATAAACATTCTAAATTAAAAATATTCAAAACCTTAAATCATATATGATAGCACACACATCGGGTGTGCCCATGCTATCTAATTGAGTATATATTATATAGAGTCTTGGATGGCTATAAATTTAATAAATACTTATTTACAAATTTATCCTTAATTTCATTTATTACACATTTATGCGTAAATCAAATTATTTAAAAACTACTTTATTAATAAAAAATGTGAAAAATATAAAATAACTAGATATATTTGCGTATAACCCTTCTTTCACTAGTCTTTGGTTTGAAATAATATTACATCGATTTTACCTTTATTCCAACACAATCCTTTTGCTAGGCTTATTCGTATTCTTAATTCTTATTCTAGTTTTGCACAATACTTCGATAGTTTTACACGAAATTCATACTCCATATCTATTAAAATGACCTTTTTGAACATGCATTTTTTCGCCGTTAAAGGTTTATCCTTTTTTCATGATTTTTTCGAAAAGAAAAAGAATAGACGATTCATAACCTGAAACCATATAAACACGTCCATATATACGGATATTATTTGTTAATTACACGGAAATTACTACAATCATAACATGATAAGAGCCGATGCCAAAAAGCTACTGTCCGAACAAACACAGATACGAGAAATGATTCATTCCTATATTATATTATTACAGTAATCAATCAAACTAACAGAGAGGTAACAAACTCACATACTATGTCATCGCCCTAAGCGATGAGGAAAGGCAGCACAGTTAGCATGAACGATTCGTAGGTGAACGTTGCCGAGCCTGTGTATCCCTTATCCTTCTCCTTGAATTTCTCAGTCAATCCCTGCAATAGAAACACATATGCCAAAAACTCAGAATCCCAAAAAATGGCCCATAACAACGTTCTTCGAACGAAGGAAACGAATCAAAGACAGCCACTTTACCTTAACAGTCAGACAGCACCTGCAAGAACAACGATGAGCATCAGATTAGCACGTCGAGAATCTTTACGTAAATGGTTAGTTAGATGGAACCATGAATGAAATCATACTCGATGAAGTTATCGTATTCGATGGCCTTATTTCTCCCGCCACTCTTGTCGAACTTGGATACCAGCAACTCAAGAACCGTAGGCGATACTGAATATCCAAGGCTGAGTAGGGCGTCTCTCAGCTCTGTAGCATCGATCTTACCACTCCTATCCCTATCGAATCTCTCGAAGATTCCCTACGAAGGAATCAGAAGAAAACTGATTCGATAAGATTCTAACTAGAACTATTTGATCTAACAAACAAGCAAAATAAAAAACGTATGAAGAAAAGGGCGAGATTACCCTCCAGCTCTGAAGACTGTAGAAGACTTGCGTAAATTCCTTGGGACCTGTTGTGAAATTTAAGGTTAAACCAGCAATTAGAAAAACCCTAGCTTATCAGCAGCAAAATCCCCAAATCGAAGAAGGCGGATTTTCGATTACCGATCTTCCTAGTGTTGGTATTCGTGAAGAGATACATCAGCAAGTGAACTGTCCTCAAGCTGAAGCTCTGATTGTACGAAGAGAGCGCTCGCTGAAGCTCCTTATCGTCGATGAATCCACTTCCGTCCTGATCGGCCATCTGGAAGCACGCGACGACGTTCGGATCCGTGCCGGGAGGAAACGCCGACGGAACGAGGGAAGCGAAGGGCGACGCGCCTCCGTAGGGCTGAGCCGGCGCAGGATAGCCTCCGTAATTGTGCTGCTGCGGCGGAGGAGCTGATGGAGCGTAAGGTGAGGCGGACGACGACGGAGGCGGCTGTGGAGGTCCGCCGGTGGTGTAAGGGGCGGTCGGGCGGGGCTGCGGTGGGCCGTAGGGATAGCCCGACGGCGTCTGGTGTGGGTAGTTCGACATTTCTATCGTTTTGGGATAAACTCAGAATCGATTTCAACCTTTCTATAGCGTGAGTGATTATTGCATTTGCATTCATCATCGTTTTTTCAAGCTTTTATGAGCTGATTCTAGAGTCGAAGCGCGTGCAGTGCAGCCGCGTGTCACGCGCTTGTTCTTCTCCATTATCTTCCCATTTTGCCCCTACGTTACTGATAAAAGGACATTTTGCGTCATTAACTTCGTCGTAATTATTATTAAAAAAAGCACGAAGGTTTTTAAATGGTTTAGTTGGAGGGGCATATACGTAAACTTGCGCGCTCTGTCTGGTCAGTCGACCAAGTCCACGTTTCTTAATGGATTAGGTATGAGCTATTATATTACGACATTTTTACGTTGAATTTTGGACGACGAAATTTTGGGTTATCCATCTGTCTATCTAACGAAGTTAATTACTTTTTCCACGTCAATAGAAGGGGAATTTACATAAAAATACCCACATATTTTTTCATATGTAGTTACGTATTAGAATAATTTTTGGCTAAAATGCATATAACCCCTCGTGTTTCGCGAAATACACATAAACCCCGTGGTTTTTTAATTGTACGATACCCCTTGTGGTTTAACTAATATTGCATCGTACCCCGGGCATCAGTTTTTGCCCGAAATTGGATTACACGCGCTCTTACTGCATGTGTGTTAAGCTTGAACCATATACTGTAAAATGACCAGAATAACCCCAACTATTCACCTTCTTTACAAATGATAACCCCATGCAGCAGTTTTTGCCCGAAATTTGGATTACACGCGCTCTTACACGCGATCAAATGATCACATTATTTACGTTAAATGAACAGAATAACCCCAACTATTCACGTTCTTTTCAAATGATAACCCCCGGGCAGCAGTTTTTATTTTAGAGAGGGCTGGGGTTATCATTTGAAAAGAAGGTGAATAGTTGGGATTATTCTGGTCATATACATTAAATAATATGGTTCAAGCTTAACCCACCTGCAGTAAGAGCGCGTGTAATCCAATTTCGGGCAAAAATTGATGCCCGGTGGTACGGTCAACAATAGTTAAACCACGAGGTAGTACCATACAATAAAAAAATCACGGGGGTTTATGTGCATTTCGGCGAAACCGCGTGGGGTTTATATGCATTTTAGCAATAATTTGTTTGCAAATTGATACCCATCCTGCCAAGATACGTCATATAACACATTTAAGTAATATAGAAACGTATTGTGGTACATAATACAATGAGAAATGGTACCTCATATAACCTTAAGGTACCATATAGAAACGAATATAGGTACCATATAAACGCGTGACGTGGTACGCAATACACATATAAAAAGGTACGTCAAGGCTGGAAAAATGGTAAACAGTCAAACAGGTACTTATATAAAATATTTTCTGACATGAGTACTGACTTGCAAATTTTTAATACAAATATGTATTTTTTATAGATTTCACCTTAATAAAATAGAATAAATTAAGCAAATATTATCTTTACTATTTACTTTGTCTTTTTTTTTTTCTTTTTTTTATCCAATATTATTTCTTGTCCGGTGCACTACAATTTGGAAATTCACTTTAATTTCTTAAGTTGACAGTTGATGGTTTCCACATAAACATAAACAATTCAAAATTGACATAATCGAGATTATTTTATTATTTACGTGAAATTCGTTTCGTCAAGGAAGTTGGAACATATTATTCCTTGTAGCACTAGCCCAATAATTATATACAGCGTTAATCGTAAGTATTTCTTTCATAGTATACAAATTTAATCTAATTAAGGTAATTATAATTAGTAAACTCGTGCATGATCGATCTGTACATGGATAGTGATAATTGATAATTAGTTACATTTCACTTCAATACTAATCCATTCATCGATCTCCATTGTTTAACGAATTCTTAGACGATACTGTTCAAATTCGAACCTTAATGCCTCGCTAGCTATGGCGTTGACCCATTTCGAAAATTGATCGATTCCATCTTCTTCATGTTAACTACCATTACACACCTGCATAAAACGCCATTGTCGAAGCTCTTCACCCCCACCAAAATCTACTACTCCACCAAATCTGCAGAGCGTTACTTCACTTCACTCCTCGACAAATCCAAGCACGTGAACCATCTCAACCAAATCCATAACAAGATCTACGCAAACGGCCTGCAAGAAAACGGATTCATCATCACCAAGCTCATCAATGTCTGCGCAAACCTCAAAGAAATCAGGCACGCATGCAAGGTGTTCGACGTTTTTCCCCATAGACACGTCTTCCAATGGAACGCAATCATCAGAGCGTACTCAGCTCACTCCGATTTCGAAACAGTCCTACAAATGTATTCAAGAATGCAGCAATCGAATGTTTCCCCAGATGGATACACATTTCCGTATGTGCTAAAAGCCTGCGGCGTGCGAATGGACTTGAAATTCGGCCGGGCAATCCATGCGCAGATCTATCGCCATGGATTCGAAAAAGACGCCTTTTTGCAGAATGGGTTGGTTTCTTTCTACGTAAACTGCCGGGAAAATAGCAGCGCTGGTCTAGTTTTTTCTCGGTTGGTTGAAAAGGATATCGTATCGTGGACATCTATGATTTCAGGGTACGCTCGTAATTCCCGCCCTTTAGATGCTCTCCAATTGTTCGCAGATATGATGAGAAGATCGAAAGTCGAGTTAGATTGTATCGTTTTGGTCAGCGTTTTTCGGGCGTGCTCTGAAATGCCCGAGCTTCATCGTCATGGGAGAAGTATTCACGCAATAGCCGTTAAGAAGGGCCACGAATCTGCGCTCGACCTTCGAATATCTGCAATCTCCTTCTACGCAAAATCTGGGGAATTAACGCACGCAAAATCCCTCTTCGAGGATACGAAAAAAAGCGACGACGTAATCCTATGGAACGCAATGATTTCGGGGACGGCCAAGAACGGCGACGCCGAAGAAGCCCTAAATCTCTTCGACGATATGGTCGCGGAAAAAATCCCGCCCGACGAAATCACACTCCAGTCGGCCGCATTGGCCTGCGCCCGTTTGGGATCGCTAGAGAAAGCAAAATCGATGCATTGTTTCGTGAAAAATAGTCATTTCGACGACGATTTGATCGTTCGAACGTCTCTGATCGACATGTACGCAAAGTGCGGGAGCGTAGAATTTGCCCGCGAAGTATTCGACAAAACGGCAAACAAAGACGTGTTCGCATGGACTGCCATGATAATGGGCTACGCAATAAACGGGCGAGGAAGGGAAGCGTTAGCCCTCTTCGACGAAATGAAAAGATCCCGACAAAACCCTAACGCAATCACATTCGTCGGACTCATAACAGCGTGTGCCCACTCTGGGCTCGTAAGTGAGGGTCGGGAAATTTTTCGTTCGATGAGGGAATACGGGGTGGAGCCCGCCCATGAGCATTATGCTGTGATGGCTGATCTCCTGGGAAGATCGGGGGATCTGCGGGGGGCGTACGATTTCGTCGGGACGATGCCCGTCAGTCCCAGGGTTTCCGTCTGGGGAACCCTGTTGAGTGTTTGTGAGGATCACCGTGATGTTTTGTTGGGAGAATATGCTGCTCGGAGGATTTTCGAGTTGGACCCGCGTGAGACTGGGCATTACGTGAAGTTGTCTAATTTGTACGCCTCGGCGCAGATGTGGGACGGGGTTGAGAGGGTTAGGGAGGCGATCGATTGGGAAGGGAGGAGTAAGGAGTTGGGGTGGAGCATGGTTGAGGTTGATGATCATTAGGAGTTAGGGGAAAATTAAGATAAATTGCTTTGATGTAATCAATTTGTTTATTATTTACGGGAAATTTACTTTTAAATATCCTAATAGAAAAAGTATCATATCAGTTCTTTTTCCTGTTTTTTATATATTGTACCTAGTTGAATTGGTTTTTTTACACATATGTACCTGTTTGCTTAAGGTACATTATATAGTACATTAGGTACCATAAGAAACCTTACCATAATACGTTAAAAAAATGTAATACTAATAGAGATATAAAATATAGAAGCATTTAGGTACCATATAAAAACGTGATGTGTTGTAATACACATAGAAAAGGTAAATAACGATGGTAAAATGGTACTCTCAACCAAGCAGATGCCTTTGTGTAAAGACTTTAATCTAGGTATTTTTTATATAAAATTTACCTGACAAGGGACTAAAACAGTATAAAAAAGCTGCAATATAAAAAAGCAAGGGATCTTTACACATAAATACCATCACTGCAAGAAAACTTGTAATTTAGTACCCTGTCATCATTTTTTTATATGTAGGTACCTAACAGAATAAATTTTTTGCAGATAGGTACCCGATCCGCCGCAGGTACACCATACAACACATTTGGGTACCCTATAACAACGTATTGTGGTATGTAATACGTTTAGAAAATGGTACGCCGTATTAGCACATTTAGGTACGCCATATTTACACATTAGGTACGCCGTACAAACACATTTAGGTACCGTATATCAACGTGTTATGTTACGCAATACACACACAGGAAGGTACGGCATGACTGAAGAGACTGGTACAAATTAAATCGGGTATCTTTCTGTAAAAATTTCTGACATAGGTATTGATCTGTAAGTTTTTATTCAAATAGGTATTTATGTGTAGATACCCAAAAAAGGAATTTTTTTTCTATACTTTTAATTGGGTAGTGATGGACCGGTAAATAGACCAATTGGGTGCGTTCATATGAATGAGTAGGCCAACAACCTAGGGGTGTTCAAACGGTAATTACCGTACCGTACCGAACAGAAGTACCCGTAACCGAAATTTTCGGTTATAAAAAACTTAAACCGAAAACCGAACCGAAGTCTTCGGTTCGGTAAAAACCAAAATATTGCGGTTATTTTCGGTAAATAACCGAAATACCGAATTGAATTAAAAAAAATTAATATTAAAAAGTTTATGAAATTAGATATATTTAATTCTTCATTTTTTTATTTTTGCTATTTTTAAATTATTTTTTCCTATTTATTATTATTTTTTCCTATTTTTTCCTATTTTTTATTATTTTTTCTTATTTAATTTTTATGTTTAATCGTATATATATTATTATATATGTTATGTATAATATATATTTTTTGGTAATTATATATCATTAGATATATTTCGGTAATTCGGTTTTTTTCGGTTAATCGAATTACCAAACCGAAATAACCGAAAAATTTCGGTTTAAATGTTTCTATACCGAATACCGAACCGAACCGAAATTTCGGTATTCGATTTGTACCGAACTTTCGGTATCGGTTCGGTACGGTCGGTTTACCGACTTTTGGACACCCCTTCCCTACAACAACTACATAAAGCTCATTGCCATGCTGCTTAAGGCCGGCCCGTTCTAATTAAATAATATAATAATAAAGATATTATTATTATTTAAGTCGGGAGGTCTTAGGCAACACCCCGCGGGGATTCGCCCCGAATAGGACGCGGAATCTTCACGATTCTACCCCCGCGGGGCATGGACAGGGGAATATTTTTCCCCGTGAATATCGCCGCCCCGTCCCCGATAATTCAAATAATATTTATTATATTCATAAGATAAATAATATTAAAATATACTTTGGATAATATTAAAATAATATAAATATGATTAAAATATAGTTTAAATAATATAAATAATATTAAAATATAATTTAAATAATATAAATTATATTAAAATATAGTTTAAATAATATTAACATAATATAAATTGATTATTTTTTTAAATAATGACGGGGCGGGAAATCCATGCGGAGACGATTTCGTGGCGACGGGGATTAGACCGCCCCCAACTTCCCGAGTAGACAAGCCTACATAAAGTACTACATTCAAGAACTTCAGATATATCTAGGGGTGGTTCGGTACGGTATACCGTATCGAAACTGTGATACCGTATACCGTACCGAAATTTCGGTATCGAAAAAAATCATACTAATACCATACCAAAATTTCGGTATACCTTAAATTTCGATACGGTATGATACCGAAATTTCGGTATGGTATCGGTATCATACCTTCTATACCATCCACATGGAGGGTTTTTTACCATGCGTGTCTTGTAACTCGTTAATTCGTTGTTTTTGAATTTTTAGTCAATTCAAACTCCTTAGGCCCCAATAAGATGGATTATTAATACCAAATTTTCCAAAATAAAAAGATTTTTAATTCATAAAATTACATTAATTAATTTACATATTTTAGTCAGTCTCCTTAGTAAGACAAAGAACTTCACATCAATATGGTGGGCCTCAATAATCTTAGAAAGTTGGTATAGTGAATAATATATGGGCTAAATAAATTTATGTAGTTCCTTATAATATTTTTATCCATTTTATATTTTTTGAAATAATATAATATATGTACGTGTGTATATATATATTATATATATATATAATATTATAAATTTCGGTATTTTGGTATAATCGGTATACCTAAATTTTAAAATTTTCGTACCATTCGGTACGGTATCATACCTTACCAAAAACTTCGGTATACCAAAATTTTCGATATTTTCGTTACGTTTCGATACGATAAGGACGGTATATCGATATTTCGGTATATTTCCCCACCCCTAGACATATCAGTGGTCCACCACGTGGCTAAAACATTAGAAAGACTAAAATATGCGTGACGTCACTAATCAATCTACATGCGTGAGATGTTAGAATCTGTCCATAATACCAAGTTTAAGATCCATTCGGATAAGATATTTCGCCGACCAAGTAAAGGTGTTTCGTATAAATTCCAGGTAAACTCAAATAGTGACGTGTTTACATTGAACCTTTACAACATTAACATAATTAATACATTAATCTTCGTACAAACCTCCATCTAACAAAACCTACTCATATACATAAAATACTTTATACAGCCAAGTTGACCTCTAGCGATAGAGATATTTTTGTCCATACGATATTTCTCACGTGTACCCCTCTAAAAGCCCTATATGCCATAGTCAAATTACTCCCATATAATTGAAAAATGAAAAACTATTACAAGATTTTCTTGACTTTGTTTCTATATTATATATACATGTATGGTTTAATTTGAGTGAAATGAAAAGTTACCTCAAGAATAATTCCTTCAACAATGAAAAACTATCAACAAAAGATCATCACCCTCCCAAGAACCACTAGCTCCGACAGCACCACCACCCTCATCACCTTCCGCCGCCAAACCTCCTCCTCGTCGGCCGCCGGCAACCACCACCACCACCGCCGCCGCCCAGCATTCAACATCTCAGCCTTCCTAAGAACTTTCCTCACTACCATCTTCACCACCACCTGCACCGTCTTCCCCACCACCACCACCACCAACAACAAATCCCCCCTCGCCCTAACCGCCGCCGTCCATCTCCACCACCATAAGTCCACCACGGTGGTCGCCGGAACGCTCTTCGGCCACCGTCGAGGCCAAATAAGCCTCGCCCTCCAACTAAACCCTACTTCAAAGCCCTTCTTACTAATCCACCTATGCATCAAAACCCTAAGCCTGGTCAACGAAATATCGAACCACGGGCAAGTGAGGCTAGTCTTGGAATCCCACCTCCCCGACCGTAATAAGAACGGGTCGGCGGGATTTTTTGACGAGGGTAACGTGTGGAGCGTTAGCTGTAATGGGAGGATGTGTGGGTATACGAGGACGAGGGAGTGTACTGAGATGGATTGGTATGTTTTGAGCAAAGTGGGGTGCGTCTCCGCCGGAGCTGGGGTGGTTCCGGCGGTGGCCGGCGGTGGTTGTGGGGCCGCCGAGGACAGCGGCGGCGGCGGTGGTGAGGTGATGTATATGAGGGGGAGGTTCGAAAGGGTTTGGGACCAATGGGAATTCGATGGCTTTGTATATGTTGAATCCTGATAGTTGTGGTGGGCCCGAGCTCGGGATTTTCTTTGTTAGGGTTTGAGGAGATTGATAGGCTCGTGGATTCTTGACTTGTAATGATTCGACCGATGATATTAATGAAATTTACGGGTGCTATATATGCGTTCAGTGGCGGAAATTCTGCTGTTTGAAACTGAGGGTGTGTTTGGTTTTCAGAATTCGATGTGACAAAAGGAAAGAAAAGTGTAATGGTACGACACGTGAAACACGATGTACAATGATTCGATGCGTATCACTACATTTTTCTTTCTTTTTTTCGCATTGAATTCCGCACACCAAATAGACCCTGAGGCTGCGTTTGATATGCAGAGTTCATGCATGGAAAAGACGAAGGAAAACTAAGTTGACGCATCCAACCATCGTACGTTATGCTTCGAGTGACGTATCATTACATTTTTCCTTTTTCTTTTCCGCATCAAAATCCTCATACCAAACGCGCCCTTAAGCTAACAAGGACAAATGACAAAAGAAACTCGGCCAGCAAGCACGGTTAAGATAACAAATTCAGATCATTCGAACGAGTCTATTCATGCAACCATTAGCAGCATATAACAATGTTATTGTCAAGTCGAAACATGGTAAACCACATGAAAATTGTTAAACACGTAGCATATTTACTCCTCGGCATGGAGTATTACTTTATTAACACGAAAAAAACTAGATCGAGGGGGCAATGAGTAGGGATTTAGATGAAAGGGGGGGAGGGGGGGAGAAGAGAATTAATCATCGAGATTAGCCTTAACGATGAAATTCTGGCGACTGATGGGGTTCATGACCACGGGCGGGCCAGCAGTGCGAGGCCATGCCTGGAATTTCTTGTCTGTTTCTTGCCACCATTCCTTGCTCGAAACAGTTCTCGGCGTAGTGCCTAAAGAGAAAAAAAGAAAGAAACGAAATAAGAATAGTACGACTTGCAAAGGTTGGATTAAAAGCAGGTGTTCAGTCATTTTACTAAACCTCCGAAGATTTTCTGGTCAGCGATCAAATTGTCGAAGACGAATGCGATTGCAAGGGATCCAAAAATGGAAGGGAGGACGTATTTGGCTGCCATATGCTGTGAACACAACAAACAAAAGAATTGGAATAAGCAGAGAAGATTTAATCGCCCATGAAATGAGACTATAGACTAATTTATATCAAGATCAAGAATGCAGAAACTGTAAGAAACCTTTCCTAAATTAGGAAGACATAAAAGAAGGCACATACCGTTTTTCATCTTAGGCAGCTAAATCAATTTACAAAAAGATGGCATGAAAATCAATGATAGCAACACAACATCAGAGATATATACATTGAGAGCGAATAGCTCCTAGCAGAAAAAGCTGTATTCAGTCACCCAAAAGAACAGAAAATTCTACATTTTTCAACAGAGAGATTTCGAACGTTCAATTGGAGACGCTGTGAAGCAAAATGCGAGCATGATTGTCGAACGACGGGAAACAGCCAAAAGGAGGCAAATCATTGAAAATCTACGGAACGCAGAAATTGACAATGGATGAAAGTCACAAATCCCAAATTACACATAGCAGCTAAAATCGCAACGAAATACGATTAAGACTGCACATATACATCGTATATGAAGTATTCGGAGAATCAAGGAGCTACGGAGATCAGTTTATACCTTGGGTGAGAGAAATCAACACGCCGTGCAAATTTGCGAACTGTAGAAGAAGATGGATGAGGCTCGAACAAAATTAGATCGAAGTCCGAAAGGAAAGAGCTAATGACGTAATGCTGACTGTTGTTATTATTCAAGATTAGGCCTAATTATATTTTTAGTTTGAGTAGGTTGCGTTTTAAAGATAATTATATTAAGATATTGATGGCAATGTTTGTCCTGCAAGTATCAAATGTGAAACAATCTGGGGACACTCAAACCCAGAAATAAATTTTCACCACAAAATTTACACGAGGCTCCGAAGATGTTGACTTATACTAAATTTATTGTCTATTTCCTCCAATTAAGCATCACATCATATGGAAAAATAAAAAATTGAGCTAATTGGAGTAAAAAGAACAAGATTTAGTCCAATAAGTATCAAAATTAAAGTAGTTTTAGAACAAACGTAAAAAAAACCTCATTTCAGCTCGAAATTTATACATGTGACGTCACATATGCTAATTTGGACAATTAGGTGGGGCTTAAATGGAAGATGGAGAAGATAGATTTAGTCCAAGTCAGTATCTTCGGCTCCCCATGTATAAATTTTGGACTGAAATTAGATTTTCAGATTTACATATCGTAAAATTGCTTTAGGTTTGGATACTTACAGGACTAAAATTGCCACCAATAACTCATGTGTCCTTAAATTGCAACAACTTTGTTACTTATAGGATTAAAATTGCCAACTTTAAATTAAGTGTCCTAAGAACACCACCTAGTCAAACATACGGGACTAAAAATATAATTAAGCCCAAATATTATTATCGTTAATTAATTATTATGATTGCTGTTGTTAAAAATAGGATCCCGTCAATTGAGTTGCTTCACAATTCACAATACACAAAGGAAACTTCTAATATTGTTGACGGTTGGCAGTGGGGCGGGGATTCCCCGTCCCCGCGGGGATCCGCCCGACCGAGTTTTTATGCTCACGGGGCGGGGACGGGGACTGATTTTTTCCCGCGGGGATCCCCGCCCCGCCCCGCCCCCTATTTATATATTATAATAAATATAATATTAAATTATAATTTAAATAATATTAAAATAATATTAAATATAGATAATATTAAATTAATACAAATAATATATAAAACTATAATTTATATAATATTTATAACGAAAATATATTTAAATTTATATATTATATTTAAAATGTTATATTTTAAAAGAAAATTTGAATCCCCGCCCCGCGGGGATCCAGCGGGGACGGGGACGGGGATTAGGTCCCCGCCCCCGCCCCGTTGCGAACACTAATTGTTGTTGGTTGTTATCTTATGTTATTATTTAAAAATCTTAGAAAATTGAAGTCAAGCTCAAGATACATCAAACGTATGGGGGGTTCATAAGTTCTTTAAATAGGGTGATTAATTTAGAATTCAAATGAAACCAAACACATGTGTTTGAAAAGATACTGAACTTTGACCTTTGAGAACTGAAGAAATAACTCGCACGATAAAGAAAAGTAAAGGTGAGAAAAATGTTGGCCTTTATTTCTAGAAATACACGGCAGGCAGACCGTGAGAAACGCCACCCATCCATATACAAAATCAACAACATTAATTAATTTAATTTCTCAGCACGGTACCATATTACCATATGTCCAAACGTCGACATTATGATTTATGAACACACTCCCAACTTGTCATGTAATATATATAAATACATTCCTTCGCCATATTCTATTGCTTTCAAGATTTTGTATCAACATATCTTCCTTCGCTTCGTCCGACTTCGACCCAACCATTTTCTTTCTTTTCATTGCATCCCACGACAACTTCAATATAGAAAGGTATTTAATTGCAAGAAAAGACCAAAACTAGGGTTGCTTGCATAAAAAAAAACATTCAAGAAAAAAAATGAAGAGCCTCATCGAAGATCATCATACTATTGCTTCATCATCATCATCATCATCGCACATCAAGGGTTTTCGTATTCCTAGTCAGCTAACTGAAATAGGGTTCGAACTCGACGAAATGTCGGCCTCGAGGGTCTCGGGCCACTTTATCGTCACCCCGAAATGCTGCCAAGTATGATCAATTATTACGTGTGTGTGTATATATATATACATATATATAATAGATTGATAATGTGTTTGAATGTCTTTCGAATATAGCAATATAAGGTTCTCCACGGAGGTATATCATCGCTCATCGCAGTTTCGGTGGCGGGAATCGGGGCCCACGTGGCCTCGGGATTCGAAAGGGTGTCGGGCGTACAGCTCAGCGTCAACTACCTAAAGAGCGCGACGCTCGGCGACTTGGTCGAGGCGGAGGCTACGCCTGTTAATGTCGGGAAATCGATACAGGTAATAAATATAAATGTCCCACATAGAATAATCTATACTCTTTTACAAAGAGCGTATGGTGGATAAATACTGTAAATTCATCTGGCATTTGAATAATCAGATTTTTCCTCCATTAATTATTATTAAAAAATTTAAAAAATTACTAAACTACGCCGCCTAAAATTTATAACTGGATTGCTATTCACCGCCCCCTTTTTCCTAGTCACCGCCCCCTAAAGGGCTGAAAAAAGACAAAATTGCCCTTTTGAATTAAATTTTTTATTTAAAGTCCTTTTCCAGACAACAATTTTCATATAGCAATTAAACATTCAAATCAGACTCAAACAAAACAAAAAAACGTTCAAATCGCAATCAAACATTCAAATCAGACTCAAACAAAACAAAACAAATTAACGTAAAATTCGCTCGTACGAATGTGAATTATCGAACTTGATTCGATCACGCGCGAAAAAAGTCTCGACCGAAAAACAATCTCGTCTTTTCGGGTCGGACCGAAAAATAATTTCGGCCACATCAAGGTAGGACCGAAACAGTATTTCGGTCGTACCTTGAAGAGGCCGAAAAAACATTTCGGCCGTAATGGTCCCGACCGAAATTGTGTTTCGGTCGTGACTGTTCCGACCGAAATTATGTTTCGGTCGGAACTGTTATGACCGAAAATTCATTTCGGTCGGATCCGCCCAGGCCGAAAAAAATTTTCGGCCGGCACCTATAGTGGCCGAAATTTCTCTTCGGCTATGTATATATATATATTTTTAATTCGATTATTTAATGAGATTATTTAATTAGATTATTTAATTGGATTATTTAATTAGATTATTTAATTGGATTATTTTGTATTATTTAATCGATTATTTAATTGGATTATTTAATTAGATTATTAATTGGATTATTTAATTAGATTATTTAATTAGATTATTAATTGGATTATTTAATTAGATTATTTAATTGGATTATTTAATTAGATTATTTAATTGGATTATTTAATTAGATTATTTAATTGGATTATTTTATTAGATTATTTAATTGGATTATTTAATTAGATTATTTAATTGTTATTATTTTGTATTATTAATTTTTTTTATAATTATTTTGTAATATTACGGGTCGTAAAAGACTTAACCCGGCCGGGTCCGGGTCTCGGGTCCAGCCAACCCCGGCCCGATCCCTGACCCGAAACCCGTCCCGGTTATTTTTTCGTTATATATTTATATATATGTCATAATTGTTAGTAAAAGCTTTGTAGTCCAATGGATAAGTACTTTCTTTATCAAGTAGAGGTCATGGGTTCAATTAGAGGTGGCAATATTGCCCGCGGCCCGCGGGCCCGCCCGCCCCGCCCCGCCAAAAGGAAATCAGAGCCCGCCAGGAGGCGGGCCTAAAAAGCCCGTCGCGCGGCCCGCGGGCTTCGGCGGGGCGGGGCGGGCTAGCCCGCGGGCTGGCCCGCCCATAATAAATAATATATTTTAAATAATAAATATATATATTTATATATAAATTATATAATTTATATAATTTCTATATAAATTATATAATTTTTTATATTTTTTATAATTTATAAAATTAAAAGATAAATTAATTAATTTCTATAGTTAAAATATATTAAATATTTTTTTATTTATTTTTTTGATTTTTCAGGTTTTTTTATTTTTTTTCTAATTTATGCGGGCTAAGCCCGCCGGGCCCGCGGCCCGCCAGTGGGCGGGCGCGGGCCTAGCTTTCTTAAGCCCGCCGGTTGGCGGGCTAGCCCGCCCCGCCCCGCCAGTGGGCGGGCTTTGGCGGGCTACGGGCCGGCCCGCCCCGCCGGCCCGTTTTGACAGGTCTAGGTTCAATCCCTAAATACTACTATATATGTTGAATTTTTATAAATTACAATAAAAAAAACGAAAAAGTGAAAATTAATCGGGTCTGGTGGGTCGAACTGAAATTTCGACCGGGCCGATGCGGGCCGAACTGGAATTTCGGTCGGGCCTGTGCGGGCCGAACTGAAATTTCGGTCGGGCCTGTGCGGGCCGAACTGAAATTTCGGTCGGGCCTGTGCGGGCCGAATTGGGATTTCGGTCGGGCCTGTTCGGGCCGAAATTATTGTTCGGCCCGCACAGGCCCGACCGAAATTTCGGTTCGGCCTGTGCACAGCCCGGTCGAAAATTTCGTTCGAATTTCCTTATCGATCGATCGTTCGAATTTATTTGTCTATGTAGTTTTCGGTATTTTATACCAGAATTATATATTTAGTTAGTTTTTCTTTTTAAATTGATTTAAATATCATAAGGGCAAAAACGTCTTTTTTTCAGCCCTTTAGGGGGCGGTAAATAGTAACTCCCAATTTATAATAACCACCTCATTCTATTTTTAGTAATATCACTTATTAAAACCATCAACAGATAATTAACTTTATTTTTATTGCATACACATAGGGTGTGTTAAAATACTAGTTAGATGATTTGGGAGTTTCTTAAAAGCTTATGAGCCAGCTTTCTCTGTTACCAATTGGTTTTATTATAAAGAAATCCCACAAGCAAGTACATCAGCTTACACTTGAATTGGGCTTAAAAATTTCCTACAGTTATATTATGTTTGAATGTGATGTAGGTTTGGAAAGTTTGCCTGTCGAAATCTCGGACGAATAACACTGTTAAAACGCCGATCGTTTCGGCTCAAGTTACTCTATTTACAATGCCGAATAATGGAGAGGGAGTGAGCAACCGCCCGGCTAGGGACGATAAAATATTGCCGGCAAAGTTGTGACGGTTTATTTCATTTCGACTATGTGAAAAAGTAAGAAAAATAGCGTCGCAATATATTTCTACGTTCGAAAGTTGTGACAAGTTCTTTCATAATGTACTTATGTGTACTTACTCAAACCTCGACGGATATTATTGCCTTTGGCTTCTAATATGAGAGAATGTGTTGTAATGTCATGGAGTTATATCCATCAACTATAAGGGGGTGTTTGCTTCCGGTGATCCAACATCACCGTGATGTGGATATCACCGTGATATGGATCAAGGTGATATGTCATCACCGAGTTTGTTTTGGGTTATATTTCATTTTGCATATCAATGTGATATTGGAATATGGTGTTATCGCAGTGATGTCTGGAGTGATATTGTGTAAATGTCATATTTAACCTTATGTATATTATGTAGTAAAGTGTTTTAATATGTTCATTTGAGGTAATATTTTACGTGATAATTATTAATATTTGAAAATCAAGTATTATTTTTCACTAATTATAAGCATGTTATATGATTCATAGAATTATTATATTTTCAGGCTTTAAACATAGATTTTAACCAATATTAATTATAAATCTTTTATATAATTCTTCAACAAAAGTATTTTATTTTCTAAGCTTTAGTAGATTGAATAATTATAATTAAATGCATTTTCTATAATCCTTCAACATAATTCTTTTATTTTTTAAGCGTTAAATATAACTTTTTTAATATTTAAATATGTTTGTTATGTAATTTAAAATAGAAAAAGGATATATAAGGAATGTATGCTAAAAGATAATGGATAATTTTGTCCAAAGATATATTGAAAACCCCATCACGGTGATGGAGGATTACCCTGCTTTTTGGGAGTGATCCAAATGCTGGAATGTCACTCCCTTTTAATCACTTCGGTGATCCTCCATCACGGTGATGACTCATCACCCGCGCTAAACAAACGCAGCGATTAGGAAGCGACGGAAGGATCACGTTGATGTTTTGGAGGATCACCCCAAAACAAACACCCCCTGAATGTTTTGTTCAAATCGTACAACATAGGCCTAATTGCGGAATATATTGATCTACCAAGAGAGACAATTTGCTTATCAAGGATCAAATCATCTCATACAATACAAAATGAATCCATCTACAATGGACCCTTCAAGGTAAGTAGCAGTTTAATTTTTATCTATAGATAATATCCAATTGCAGTCTTCCAGGATACCTAATTTTCCTTTATAATTATATTTAAACTATTTGATATATATACGAAAAAGACTAGCCTCGGAAGTAGGATGAATGATCCTTTCATTTCACCCTTTCTTCATATCTCCTTTTTCAGCTGACTTGAATGCAGAGTAGCTGCTGCACAGAGCCATAACACATCATTTTCTTCCTTTCTTTATTTTCAGATACTTTTTTTTGTTTAAGATTTTCAAATTTTTTTACCTGAAGTTGTAGGAGAGTCATAGCTCAGATGTGAGGTCTCGGACGTGAAGAAGTTAGAACCGTCTTCCTTTACGTCGACCCACTGATGATGAAGTCCATTGAAATTCGATCGATGATGAATGGCTGAACCATTGATTTGTTGATCGAGCAATAAAGGTGGAGCAAATATGCCCTGATGGTGGTAGCTGTTATCGGTTGCGGGCCCACACTAAACGCATAAAAAACGATCAGTGTTTTGCATGAAACAACGTATACATTATTCAAAATTTGGTACTTACATTCGTGGACAATGGGGCGTCGATGTTAAAATCGAAAGTCGGGGTAACAGTAGCAAGCCTCATGGATAGAAACTGAGATTGAAAGGAAACATTTTTTAAGGTCAAATGTTCTTGGAAAGAAACTGTATGATGTAATAAAGGCAGACTAATTTTAAGTTCAAACCTCCACTTGTCTTTGAAGTGCTTGCACATGATTTATGATCTCATCTAGCACCAAAGCAGTTCCAGAAATCTGTGCAAGTGAAAAAAGATTGAGTCATTATTATCCACAATTACTGCCGACGCAGGGCAGAAAACAATAAAGTCGACTGTGTATTGTTAATACACAGATCATAAATTAAGACCCTATTGAGAGAAACAATTAGGTATTGAATATCCATCTGCTGTTTTTACCCTTTACTAAATATAGAAGAGAGGAGTAGTTAGCATCATAGAAAGGCCGTACTAGCAAGAAAATGCCCCGAGAACTGCCATAATGGCGCAGACCAAGACCTGACAACAATCTTTCTTACTATACCCTTGTCGCAAGGTAAAAGCTGGGCAGTGCTAATGTGATTTTCAGGAATCTACAGAGTTATTTAAGGAGTGATAAGGAGGGATATTTGCAGTAATACTGTGATCCAAGGTTCTCATTTCTGTCGGCTAATTTGCAGATTCTCTTTTAAGAGTTTTCACCACCTCGCAGTAAAAGGTGTGGTCCAAAAATGTCAGGTAGTAGTTAATAGCAAGTTGTGCCAAATTCATTCAATTCAATGTCACCCCAATTCAGTAATCAGTCATTAAGAGTTCCTACAGGTTAGAATGCTTTGGTTAGAGGATTACAAGCTAGCCTAATCTTGCACTTAGTATGATGTTAGATATGATATGAAATACCCCATTTACTGTGGAACAGCAAACTTAGACTGGGCTTTCAAACACGGCTTGTAAGAAAAAGAATCCCTTGTATCGAAGGAAAACACAGACTTCTTGGAAAAAGGGGCATTTTGGAAAACGGGGTCCCATCCCATGAAAGTATCATCATCTTTCTTTCCAAGGTCTGAACTAGAAATCAGATAAGATCATGGTTTGGTGGTGGACAAGACTGGCCTGGGAAAGGAAAAGATAAGAAACCAATGCAAAAGGCTGTAAGGTGAAAAGACAATAACAAAGAATTAAGATAGTGACATTTCAACAATCAGCCCTCCCCCACCCCACTATTCTTGGTTCGGACATCAGCTTTATTTTTTCTCTCCATTTTCCCATATTACAAAGTGGACAGCGACCTTGGCCATGCCATGCATGATCAACACTTGAACTAAAGGGAAACAATGAGATGTATTAATACCCTTCACCTCACGTAATCCACAGAGTAACAGGCCAATTGTTCTAAAACAAAACTACCCCATCTTAATCGCAAAATGATTAGTCCCTATTTACCGAGTTTTCACAAAACTGACCTTGTTACATCCTGGGACCAGCTCCTGTAAAAGCTTCATTCTTGCGATGGGTACATAGAATAAGATTGATCTTCTCTCTCCTCGCCTGTATTACAAGACAATCAACGTAGAAATTCGAAAGTAATGAGCAAAAACTAGTGGTTTTCAAATGGACAACTTGAAACTTGTTATTACTCTTTCAGCCAGGCTATGACTGTCAGTAGCTTGTCCACGGCGGGCCCTAACGTGAACATAGGGAAGCTTAATGCCATCTTCTTCAGAAGTTTCGTTGGCTGCAACTTTCTTGTTCTTTTTACTAGATTCCTTAACCTGGGTCGATTTACAAAGGAATCAATTACTTCACAGCAGTAAGTCAAGAACGCAAAACACTTCGAAATTACATGGATTCACGAAAATCAAATAAAGTCAGACGTTGTTACAGGTTAAGTCGAGCGTTCGTTTATCTCAGAACAAAGTGTAAGAACAGAGATTTAAAACTTACCTTTTCCTCCCTCTCCTTCCTCTTGTTGGACTTCAAACTCTGATTGGAATCTGAATCATCGGTTTCCTTCTTCACAACATCAACCATCATAGAGTTCCCAGACGAAGTGGCGATCTCGTAAAAACCCTTATCGCTAACATTACTATGATCGTTGTTCGATGATGCGAAGACTGAGAACTTCGACGCACGGTCAACGAGGGCAATGTCTGAAGGAAAAATTGGCGGCGGTGCTGGATAGTTTTCTTTTACCAGAAGCTCCACCGCCTGAGGCGGCGGAAGCTCCAAGAGTGCGGTGAACGAACCGTCGTCGAACCCCGAATCCGACCCGATTTGTTCGGATCTAAATTGCTGCTGAGTCACTTCGAGTTTATGCTCTGTATCCATATGTGGTAATACAGTATGGAAGAGATAACAACAACGGGGATTAATCAGAAGAATTAAGCTGTGGTTTAAGGATGATTTCAAGTTCTTGAGAGTTAAAGAGAATGACGAGTAAAAATAGAACTGAACTGAAGGCTCGCAGCTGAAATTTCGTGACACATTTATCAACTGAGATTCATAATCAACACAAAACCCAACCGTAGAGGCACCAAATTTGGTAAAACCATCGGCCAAACACTGAATCTGAAGGAAACGATTAGAATCAAGCTGGGAAACGATGCTTCGTAGCTCAATTACTCGTAAAGTATAACCAACAAAGATTCAGGCCGGAAACTTCGGTGATACAACGATTGGTTAACTGCAATTCAGAGCCATCGAATCACGAACTCGAACGAAGAAACTGCACCAAACACTCCTAAATCGAACCAAAAATCCAGCTATGGATCGAAGATGAAGCGAACCATCGTCATTACTTCAAACTACAGTTGTGAAATAACATCAAGAAACAGAATTGGAAAACAACGGAAACAGCGAAGGACAAATCGTGTCCTCGTTATTTTAGGAATGCGTATTTAAGGAGCTCCGCAGTTGCGAATCAATGGCGGCCAAAGGCTAATTCATCCAATGCTCACTTTATCTCTACTACAGCGAGAGTGTTGTGCTGAGAATAGATTAGATTTGCATCTGTCTTCTCTTTCCTTTGTAGTATAGATCTTTGAGCTAAATTTCAATGGAGAAAAAAAGGAAAAGAAAAGAAAGAAGAAAAAATTAAGACAGTGGTGGTGGGAAAGCTACGTTTGCTTTCATTTATTTACGTCCCTACTCTTCTGTCTCACTTTTATCCTCAATTATTTATATAGTAACTACGACCTTATTAAGTGTATATAACAATTGATGGCCTATGGTTTAGTTAGAGGAGGAATTAATTAGATATATATAACTATTTGCGTTACAATTAATAATACATTGGTAAATAGATTTCAGACAAGAAAGGCCAAGCTCTAACGAATCGTGTAGGCCCGTAGGGTGGGGACCGGCCCAAATAAGGCCCGATTACTTTTATTGAGTAAACGATAGACAATGAGATGAGATGAGACCCGTCATTTTCTTGCATTTTCAATACTCATTATACCAAATAAAAACTTAAGTGTTACTAAAATTCAAAACCTAAATTAAAAATAATTTATAGTGTTATTATTGTTTCTTATTATTATTTTATTCCAAATCCAGCACAACAAAGAAATATTACCTTAAAAATAACTTTTTTTTTCACATTTCTAAAAAAAAAGGTGGTATCTAACTTCAATCAATTAACTCTTTTCTAAGGTAAGAAAAATAGCTGTTTATGCAGAGTCAAAATGTGCCGACCAATATATAGTTAGAGATAGTTTTCATACGACCCTCATCATTAATTTAGTAGTATAAATACTTCATATATATGCATACTCGCATTTTCATCTCTGTTGGTATAACTAATTTACAAAAACCGAAACAACCGCGAAAAACATATCTATGATTTTTAGCAAAAGTACATAGTTTTAATATTTAAATCTACTAACTGGTAATTGCTAATTGATATGCAAATCAAATGCAATCTTACATACTCTATAGTGAAATACAAGTAGAATATACAAACCTACAACCTAGGTTTAATTTTTCATAATAATGATAAATACTTTTAATATAATTTAAAATTTTTTTAAGTTCAAAAATAAAAAAATGATGACGTTATTTTGTACTTACCAAATAAAAGGATATTTATCGACGCAAAAATGGATAAAAAATCAATGCAGTTCTTCGTCAACAGAAGAAATAAAATTTATTTTCACTCGATTCAAAAATAAAAATACTACGAATTTTATTTTATAGTTCATTTATTTAAAAAAAGTCAAAAGACTAAAAAAGAAAAAAAAAATTCATTTCAGCTCAAAACATAATGCCGCCCAAACTCTCATTTGAAAATTTTCATCACTCTCTACTCAGTTCCTCCATCGTTGTGCAGTAACCTACTGAGAGAGAAGAAGGCACAGTCTGGCATCTTCATCCACGGAGGACTATATTTGTATAAGGTAACAGAAAATCGTGTTTGAATGCTCTGTTCATCCTCTTTTTGCGATGATACATCTGTTGCTGTATGTGTTTGCGTTTTGATTTGGTCGGATTTTGCTTCCATTGAGCTGTGGAGAGGAAGAGATGAGTTTTTGTGTCTGCGTTATTCTTTTTGTCGTGTTTTTTTGGTTCATTTGTTGTCGACAGAAAGCAGTGGTGATATTCAGCTGTGCAGATGAATCTCATGAAGGAAATGAATGTTGGTTTAGCCACAAAGTAGCTCAATTTTAAAGACCAATCATATCTCTGTATCATAACATTTCATCCAAGGAGGACTAGATTTGTTTAAGGTAACAGAAAATCGTATTTTTACTGCACTGTTCTTCCATTTTGTTCTATGAGCATCTGTTGCTATATGATGCGTTTGCGTTTTGATTTTGTTGGATATTGCTTTATTTGAGCTGCGGAGAGGAAGAGATGAGTTCTGCGTTGTTCCTATTTATCTTTTTTTTTTTTTTTTGGGTTCGTTTGTTGTCGACAGAAAGCTGTGTGATTTTCAGCTGTGCAGATGAATCTCATGAAGGAAATCAATGTCGTTTTAGCCACAAAGTAGCTCGATTTTAAAGCTCAATCATATCTCTGTATCATTGCATCATAGTTCATAACCCAATGCCCGAAGCAAGGGATCGATTACCCAGGCCAGACTTTGATGTTGTCCCAGACGAAATCCAAAGAAGGACCGTAAACACTAGACGCAGATTTAGAAATGTCGAAGATGATATAAGGTTTTTTACTCCATTTCAATGGAGAGGCACACCAATGGCAGGCACTCATCGACCGATTCGATTAGGCGTAAGGATCGACCATTTCGAAACTCGACGAATTGGGCCGATTTTAGGGCAAGAAAATTTGACTCCAATAGCTGGAATAAGAACACCTTTGCCTCCTTGGTTCACAAGGATGCCTCTCAATGACATTACATCTGCTGTAAGGGTATGTAATAATAATAGAGTTCTTGCCCAGTTTCTCTTTTGCTGTTTTCGATGATTTGAGACTCCATTTTTCTCCACACAGGCGTTCGAAAGAAGAAATGATTCGCACACACCGATAGGTGGTCCTAGACTAGGAAGAATCGAAACTCCAATCACTCTTCGTCAGCGAATATTGCTTACTCCTCCGTCGAGTTTTAGGACGCCATTACGCCCCGTGAAGGTCCGCCAGCCATCTTTGGACAAAGTGCAGAAGATACTGAAGGAAGTTACTACTAACATTCACAAGGCCGAAGATGAAGGGATTGAAAAAGAGCGTAATTTGACGCCGCAAAAGAGGCTTTTGGACAGCCTCGACACTGTAGAGGAAGCTGTGAAGGAAGAGATTTGCAGGCTTAAGAGAACACCCACTGCTAAAAAAATTGAAAGGGAGAAAAGGGTTAGGACATTGATGTCCATAAGGTAATATGTGTGTCACTTTGTTGTTGATGTCTGATTCCGCTTACTTAAAGTCCGATATTATTTTCTCAACCGAGGTTGAGCTGAGACGCTGTTTCTCTGATCGTTTGCTTTGTGTTGGTTAATCGTTTTCTTGATTTCTGTGTATCTGAACTTACTGCCTTGTGATGAGAATCTGTACGACAGATCTTTGAAGGAAGTTTAATATTATGATACTGTTTTTATATTTTGTTTTCCTTTTGTGATTGTAAAGTTTATATTTTGGATTAAGACTCACTAGTTACAATCTTATTCATCTATACTAGTTTTTTGCCGGTGCCAATGCACGGGTTTAAACAATTATGCGTCAATCATAGTATGTGTTGGGCACCTGTAGAGTGGAATTCCGAAATCAGACAGCTATTTAGGTGATCTTTTATTAAGAATGAGCCACGCATATCAACTCTTACTTATTGTCGAAACAAATTAATGGGTTTAAGATATACGAACAGTTATTGAGGAGACGTGATCCGTGGATGCAAAATTTTTATTAAGAAGGTATGACTTGCTGTGTTGATGCATGTGGCTTGAATACTGTATTTGGCATCAATCATAATCTTCTTCGATAGTCTTGCATAGTCTGTACCAAGGCCTTAGTAATGGTGTAATAATCTTCGTCATTATATGTAGCCAATGAAGTTCAGTACCATTATAGTTGAATGCAGTGACGGATCTAGGATTGCACGCTTGGGGGGCTCGACATAGCCGGATTTTGACCCGTTCATCTAGAGGCATATGATGTTTAGGACAATTTTTTTAGTATTTGAGCTACGCTTATGTTTGGGGCCTTGCTTTGTTAAAAACACGTGCCAGAAAAAATGGCCCTGACTGCTCAATCACACTGTCCCGCTCGTCAACAAGCCACAAAATCCAGCCACCTGGCCTCAAATTTATCTCAACCCATATCTATTATATTATATTAAGGGTGAGAGGTGAATATAAACTGCTCTTTATTCTGTCAAATTGAATGTACTTTTACAATTTTACCCTTTAATATTTTAGTTTATTTCAATTTTATCCTTAGTTTATATTTTTCACTTTTTAAAATAACTTAATTAAGACAATGAATTGATATGTTTGCACATACATAGGATGTGCTAGATATACTAGTATACCTTAACCGTGAATGTTACACACATCATTTTATCTAAAAGGTTGATATTTCGATTAATATTCTAAAAAGAATCATTATGTACGATTCTAACTTTATTTAGTTTGTTGCAGAATGCCATTTTTATTTTAATGTAATTTTGTATATTTTTATTTATAAATAAAAAACTTACAAGTGAACTAAAATGAATTTTCAGGAATAAACATGAATTAAGTAAAGCGTATATGGACCAAAGTATTTTTTTTAAGCAGTCCACCCAACCCAACCCATAATCTGAGAATAAAGCCCCCCTAACCCAAAATCAGAGAATAAAGCCCAAACGAGAAAGAAGAAATAAAGAAAAGCCAAAATTATTTTTTTTAACCAGCCCACCCAACTCAAAATTTGAGAATAAAGCCCAACGGCTGCCCTAGCCCCTATTCATCATCTTCTTCAGGGGGGGCTTTTCATCTGCGTAGAGGGAAAATCAGCACCCGTCCGAGCACACGCCTAAGGGGTAAGCCGGCCGGCCGGGGGGGCAGCAGACCCCCGAGCCCCACTGTAGATCCGTCCCTGGTTGAATGAATATGTGTTCAATTCACCTTAATGGCAACTCAAAGTATCCGTCATATAAATTCGAAGTAGTAGGAGTATAATGTAACATAGTTTGATCACCTCTTCTAGCTACCGTATTAACCTATGCAAATAAAATTGTTTCAATGTGCAAATTTTTTTTTGTACGTGAATAATGCTTTATTGAAATAATAGATAAATGTTTGACGAAATTTATGAAAATAACACACCATATACAAATCTTGTGTGCCTGATCAATGTTTCAAAAAACAAAAATCTCTTGAAAAAATGTAAAGGATCTTTCTTACATCGCATATTCCTTTTCTTCAAAGTTTTTTAAATTGACGTGGGAGAGGTTGCGTAGCAACCCAGCTTCCCTCATGCCGCACAGACTTAGATCTCAAAAAAACTTTAATGGTGTCCCAGCTTCAAAAGGTTCATTCGAGTCCTTGACTATGTCCGAATAATCAAAGTTTCATCACCGAGGCTTCATTCGAAGGTTGAATAAACCAAAATAGGAGTCTGGACCACAGTCCTTGAGCTAACAATTGTTTGAAGCTAAGGAGTAACAACACAGAGTTTGTTGAGGCCTCCCATGCACAATCTCGGTTCACAGTTGGAGATCTATAAACGCATTTGTTACCTGTACATATGCATGCAGAGTATCAAGCACTTCAACCAAGGGCTAAAGACATAGAAAGAGCACATTTGAAGGCTAAAGCACATAAAAAATATTTAAATATACAATGCCTGAAAAGAAATTGCATGATGAAATATCATACTCGTGTTCCTTAACTTGATGAGCCTAATCCTTCTTTCCCGTTCTACAGAATCGAACAACTCGATGACAATAAGCCCATAAAAATACAGATAAAGTTTATAAGAATAGCAGAATTAAAAGTCGTTGTGATCAAATTTATACAATAGGCCCATAATCTCTACCTGTTTGGATCCATCAGTAGAGTGATATTTGGCCAACACAGGTGACAACTGGAGCTTCTTTCACACCTTTTTCATACACATGTCATAATACAAAAAGAAGAAAAAGTCACAACACTGATATCACCCTGCAATTTACATACCACTCAAGAACGTGCTGAAGATTAAAATTGTGCTTGCAGGTAGTCAGTCACCTATAGGCTACGCGTATAGATTACGAAAAGGCAACAATACCGGCTAACAAAAAAGAATGTGAATTATTTTGATTACTGTTGCCGTGCAAAAGAAAAAGTAGTGGTTACTGTGGAAGCATCATTGTCAAAAAAAAGTCTTGAGTCATGTGATGCTGCAAGCATCATAGCAAGCATCTTGAATATCTCCTTCCACAAAAGTTGCGGGAACCGTTAATCGACCTCAAAATCCGGTAGATTATACTGAAGATGTCGCACGCTTCATTACCCACTTTTTCAATCGATTTATCATATTCGATCCTCTTACTTTTCTCCTCGACGGGTTATCTGTTCAGATCAATAAACGCGTCATAAATGCATCACTCACTACCGACGTGCTCAACATGTGGAGAAGCCTACCCAACAAAAAAGGGATAAAAAAACTATAATAGAAATAGAAAAACCGAAACTCGAAACATAAAACTAAATATATGAAGAATGACATACATGAGGATGGCTGTAAAAAAACAAAAACGAAAAACAAAAATCCAAAACAGAAGCAAAAACTTAATTAAGAGAAAACTCACCTCCAGCATAAATGACATCAAAACAAAAGCCAAGGTTATACACGGATGAGAAGTAGGTTTGATTTGCCTTAACGAAAGTCGAGTGGCTGAATTGAGATCGGAGATTCTGCAGATTCTGAAGCAAAAAAAAAAAGAAGACATTCTCGGTTCCATTATAAAAAGAATTTGATGCATAGATACAAATACATTATTGTGATCTGCTTCAAATAATATTCGTAATAGATATACTCTTTCTCGAAAGTTCTGCTTATTTTCTTCTCCCATAAAGCAACCAGCTAGTTGATGTTCAGCGTATTCTATGGAGGCCAAAGTACATATTCTTGTTCAGTGTTGTTGGATCATCATGGTTTTGATAGCGTAAGGAGAAATCAAATCAATCACAGATTTACAGACAGTATTAATCCCCACATAAAATACAGAAGGGTATTCAAAACCATCATAATCAAAGAGAAGCAAAATAATCGTAAAAAATCCCACAACGGGTAAAAATGATGCTCAATTGTTTCTCGATGATTCTGTTTTCTAAAGAGTTAGAGATTAACAATGTGAGGATTAATAACGGAAATTAAACAGACGGGAGATTAGGGTTCTTTATTCTCTTACAAACACTCATTGTAGAAACAGTATATGCCGTTGATTTCGGCGTCGGTTCCCTTGCAGGAGAAAAATTTTGTCGGGATATCTTTGTTGGATATAATCTCAAATCAATACAAGATATAAAATAAAATAGAATAAAAAATAGAAAAGAAAAACCAACATCCAACGTGATCTGCATGTTGGAAGAAAAGATGATTAGATCAATCGACATAGCAGCTAAAGAAGACCAAGAACAAAGGAAACAATAAAGAAAGATAAAGCTAGCATGGATATTATTTGGAAGGAAGTCAAGGAAATCTTATCGTTGAAGATATGCGTACACAAAAGTAAGGCCGTAAGTCCGAGCGTTTATATTAGGTTGTCCTTTCTTATCATGTGATATTATATATGTGTGTATTATGTACAAGAGGGTGAGTGGAGAGAAAAAGTTCTTTACCGTAAGAAACACAGTATCATACAAAGAATTAAAAGTTCTCCTCGTTCGATCTCAAAGTTAAATAATAAAACAACAATCTTCTTTTGTATGCGAGGAGCAGGCATATCATTTCGAGACGTCGGTTTCCTACGTTGTAGTCGCCGAGAAAGAAGTAATCTGCATCCTGTAAGAATTTTCCTCAAGATAGATCTCAATAGGAGTGGCGTACTACTATACTATCATCATCAAATTGATTTCTCTAGCGATCAATGAACGCAGGAAAATGTAAGAAGGTACGTGCAATTAAAAGGAGATAAAATAAACACAAATCAGAGATGAACGAAAAAGCATAAAAAAAATCAGAGATGAAAGAATGACACTGAAAAGCAAAAAAAATATATATACCGAAGAAACTGGTAGGCGTGTTTGAAGGAGATTAGGCTGAGAAAGGAGGATCTGATGCACATTGTCGGATCTCAATCTCCGAAAGCTTGACTTGTTTCGCCCTTCGCCTTCCAACAATCGCTTGATTACATCGCCCAGCAGGCTTTCATCCATGGCTGCTCCCTCAACATACATTTTGATGGATGGATATATGGTGTTTTTATCGAGAAGAAAGAGGACGTGGGTTTATCTTTTTAAATTAATTGCTTTTGAAAAAGATTAGGTAAGTGAAGGACACGAGGCTTATTATGGTTAAACCTATATTTCTATTCTAAGATAAGATTTTTATATTTTGAGCGTAGTGGATAAAAACTATCAAATTAGTCTGCCATGGTTATTTATAAATTTACCTTAATTGCTTAATTTTAGTTTTACTCTTATCATTTTAAGTTATTACAAGTTTATCCATAAATTCAATTTTTTTGTTAAATAACATAATTAATAATATAAAATATTCTTTTGTTTTTTCAAACGAAAGTTTCATTAGAACAATAAGTTTTACAGGAGCTAAAGAGCTCAAATGCAACCTCTGAAAACATTCGATTGTTCAGGGGGAAGAAAGCTCTCTCTCAACCAGAGAGAAACAAACAACAATCAAAAGTGAAAAAAGACAAACAAATCCGAAAGAAAACAAGATGCAAAGATCCGACGAAAGAACTAAAGAACCTACTACAGATTAACCTAACAATCCAAACAAATGGATATCAAGTTAGATCTACGCTACTCTTCACTTTCTTCCATCTTCAGCTTTTATACCTTGTTTTCTTCGGGAAGGGCACTCCCATAAAGGGAGAAAGAACTCCTACAGTGAGGAGACGAAAACTCCCACACGGGAAGACTAAAACAACATGAAAACACCGAAAAATCGACAAAAAAGGAGCAGAACTATTTGGATGTGTGGGAGGGATTTGGTTGAGCTCCCCCAACCTCCATTCATGGAGGAAGGGGGAGCAAAGCTATTTTTCAGGTTTTGGGTGCGCCGCTAGAGAGGGATGAATAATATAAAATATTCAAAAGATAAAATATTGATATATTTGTACGACACACCGTGTGTGCTATTTATACTAGTTTGCTATAATTCAAGTGGGACTGTACACAATTAAAAAAAATAAATTGTCTACCTATTTAATTGTCTACCTATATTATTGGGATTTAATAAGTAAAGCCCAAGAAATAAAATAAGATCATTTAATTAAATTGCTATTTGTTGAGATCCATAAATTTATCTCAAGTTAATAAATAGTTTGTTTAATTAATAAATTAGTATCATATATGATAATATATATATATATATATATATTCCTTTAATACAAAATCCTATACATGGTAAATATGTGTAGAGATTTGTTAAATAAGTAAAGGAATTAAATCAAATATCATAAATCGGCAGATATTAAGAGAATCAAGTCGAATATGAAATAAACCAAATCAAATCAAAATCAAATCATATATGGATAAGATCCACATAAATATGGAAGAAATCATCCCAAAAAGATTATGCTTTCCGTAATAGGGGTGTGTTTATTTAAACCCGTTGCATGGGTTTAAAGCAGGATTACATAAACATATGGTTTATTTATATTTATGAACCAAACACCGAAACATGTACTAAACCCATGCTGAAAATAGCTAAACTCACGAATCAAACGAGGCATAATAAAGAAACCAATTTAGGAACAAAACAAATACAATATTGCGATAAAATGAAAATCAAGAAACAACAACAAATAACTTGCAACAACAAAGACCAAACAATTTAGCTTCGTCAGAACCCTAATTCAACCTCCTACAATTAGCCCTAATCTCCCCACTAGCACCACTCAACGGCCCGATATTCCCCATACTAATCATCGATTGAACGAACGCCTGAAAAAACGCCGTCTGATTAGCAGCAAAAGCGTTCACAATCTGCACCGTGCCCGCCCCAGGCGTAGAAAACAGTTCTTGATCAGACTGAAGAAGCCCTCGATTGTTCTGAAGATTCGAAAAGTAATTTCCATCAAATCTATCGGGCGTTGTAGGGTCGAGATTCGCCACGTTGAATCCTCCGCCGTTTTGCGGGCAAATTTGTCTGATCGTCGCTAAGTAAGTAGCGTTCATAGTAGGGTCGGGATTCCCCGAGCCAGAGAAGTTGTAGAGACGGTTTGCAAATAGCCTGCATTGCGCCCGACCGAACGTATGGGCGCCTGAATAAATCGAAAAAAGGAAGAGATTCCTTTATTACATAGGCGTTTCGTTAAATCCTAAATCCTAAACCCTAACGAGATGGGGTAGAAGGTTTCACCTGATAGTGCTACTAGGTCAACTACATTTAGCCCTACGGCGGCGAATTTTGCGGTGAGGTTGCTTAGGTTTTCGAATGGCGCCGGGATTGATGTGTTGGCTTGCGATTGGTTTGCCGTTCTGCTGTCTCGTCTGCCTAGCAGGACGTTCCACGACGGCCCACCTGCCTGAAAATATCAAAATGCATGTAAGAAATAGGCTTGATTTGTTTTTTTTTTTTGTTCTAAGGGTAGTGGCGTAAGGACACCTAATTAAATGGTTGCAATTTGAGGACAACAATTTTTTAAAAGCGATTTGAGGACCCTGTTGCAATTTTAGGATAATGAGCTTCAAAACTGAAGCAATTGAGGACAATTAACACCAAAATAACTTAAACTTATTATTCTCATGCTACAATTTTGAAATTTTCTGTCCTCAAATTACTTCAATTTATTGTCCTCAAATTGCTGTAGTTTTGAAAGTCACTATCATAAAACTAACATTTAATTTAGATGTCCTCGAATTGATACAATTCCAATGTTTATTTATCCCAAAATTGGCATCTCTTATTTAGGCGTCTTTAAGATGTCTCTCCCCAAATACAGGACTAAAGAAATAACTACGGTTAAGAAATCGTTCACCCAAACAATATCGCATCCCTAATTCAGGTGTACTAAAAATGCCGCCCCTCATTTAGACGTCCTACGAATACGTCCAAAGAAAGGCAACGACGATACTGTTGGTCCAGCCTGCCAACGAAGACCGCCGCCAGAAGAAAACAAAGAAAAAAATATAAAATATTATTATAATATTTTATTATAATATTATTTTATATATATAAAAAATAATGAACGGCTGATATTGAAGGGCGACGCGGCGGATTCCTGGCCACCCGTTTTGAGTGGTCTAGAAGAGCTGAAGACATCTATAAATAGGCTGAGGATTCTTCAGTTATTATCATCACAAGCTCATTCGAGTTTTACTATATAGAGAGAGAAGTAGTTCGAGTGAATTGTGAGGTTATCAGTTCAGGTAGAAACTGATAGGGTTCCACATCCACAGAGAGGTGTGAGGTAAACACGAGTGGTAAAAGTGAGATAGTAAAAATTTGAGGGTTGTAATTTTTACTATAGTGAAGATTTTGCCGACTCGGCCGTGGTTTTTTTCCTCTTCGTTAACAGAGGGTTTTCCACGTTAAAGTTCTGGTGTTCTTTCTTACCTTACGGTAAATTTTATTTTTACCGTGATAGTTACTGTGCGGGTCCCACCAAATTTACCTCGTGGGTCCCACTTCTCCCGATCGTCGTACCGATCCAAACCGGGACATGTTCCGCTGCGGGGCCCACTGACCACCGCGGGGCCACCACCATTCCCAACAAGTGGTATCAGAGCCTGATAGTATTCTGAGTATGCTCTGTGGTTGCAGCTTTGACTGATCTTCCACATCAGAAAAGATACTAGTAGGTTGCTGGTAGATTTGACGGCCATGGAGAACGACGGAGGAATGATCAAACTGACAGTAACGAATTACTCCATATGGAAATCAAGGATGGAGGATTATCTTTATTGCAAAGACCTCCATGAACCAATCGAAAATGAAGGCAAGATGCCCGAAGACGGGAAGGCTGACCAATGGAAGAAGTTGCAAAGAAAGACGCTAGCTGTGATCCGCCAATGGGTGGACATTAGCCTCTACAACCACGTCCGAAATGAGACAGACCCCTACAAACTCTGGACAAAATTGGAGGGTATGTACGAGGTGACAAATGCGCTAAGCAAGGTATTCATGATGCGGAAACTCATGAATGTGAAGCTGAACGAGGGACGATCAGTTGCTGAACATCTGAACGACTTTGAAGGGCTGGTAACTCAACTCACAAGTGCCGGTCTAGTCCTTGATGATGAGCTACAAGCATGTCTACTATTGGGATCTCTACCTGATAGCTGGGATACGTTGGTGGTATCGCTCACTAACTCCGCACCAAGTGGTAAAGTCACGATGGAGATGGTGAAAAACAGACTCTACAATGAAGAGCTGCGACGGAAGGATGCTGCCAGTACCAGTACAGGAAATCAGGCCCTTGTCACGGAGAATAGGGGTCGGAGCAAGAGTAGAGGACCAAAAGGATATGACAAGTCCAAAAATAGATCCAAGTCCAGGGAGACGAGGAAGTGCTACCATTGTGGAAAAGTTGGCCACTTACAAAGAAACTGTAAACTTCTCAACGAAAAACAGAAACAAGATGATGACAAGAACACGTCTGCAATCGCCTCAAACGATGGAGGAGAGGTTACTCTGGTGAATGAAGCAGACTGTTGTCATGTTGCGGATGCAAGCACCGAATGGGTAGTGGACTCTGGTGCCTCCTACCACTGTGTTCCAAGGCGTGAATACTTCTCCACATATAAGGCGGGAAACTTTGGCACTACCAAGATGGGTAACCAAAGTGTTTCTAAAATAGTGGGGATCGGTGATATCTGTATCCAGACGAGCGTAGGGTGCACATTGCGGCTGAAAGATGTGCGACACATACCAGACCTGCGTCTCAACTTGGTTTCAGTGAAGGTGCTGGACAACGAAGGATACTATAACGAGATGGCGAATAGCAACTGGAAACTCACCAAGGGATCGTTGGTGGTAGCGAGAGGAAAGCTATGCTGCTCGCTGTACAAGATGCACGCGACGATATGTGCTAACCAACTGAACGCAGTTGAAGATGATGCTTCTCCAAATTTGTGGCACAGACGGCTGGCACACGTAGGAGAGAAGGGGTTGAATGTCTTGGCTAGAAAGTCCCTCATACCAGTAGCCAAGGAGAAAGCGCTAAACCCCTGCGATTATTGTTTATTTGGGAAGCAACATAGAGTTTCATTCGCGAAGAACTCAACCAGGCGAATGAAGAAGTTAGAGTTGGTACACTCTGACGTATGCGGACCCATGGAAGTCGAATCTCTGGGAGGCAGTAAATATTTTCTGACCTTCATTGATGATGCGTCTCGCAAGACCTGGGTATATCTATTGCGGACGAAGGACCAGATGTTCTACTATTTCAAGAAGTTCCATGCGATGGTGGAAAGAGAAACTGGAATGCCGCTGAAGTGTCTACGCACAGATAATGGTGGTGAATACATCTCTCGGGAGTTCAGAGATTATTCCACGAAGCATGGCATTAGGCATGAGAAGACAGTTCCTGGCACTCCTCAGCAGAATGGTGTCGCGGAGAGAATGAACCGAACCATTATGGAGAGAGTCCGAGCGATGCTCAAGATGGCTAATCTATCTAAGTCATTTTGGGGGGAAGCTGTCAACACTGCAGTCTATCTTATCAACCGACTACCTTCATCGGCGTTGGATTTCGATATACCAGAGAAGGTGTGGACCGGTAGAGACATCTCATATTCACATTTGAGAGTGTTTGGCTGCAAGGCGTTCATGCATGTGCCGAAGGAACAAAGATCGAAGCTCGATGATAAATCGAATCCTTGCATCTTTGTTGGGTATGGAGACGAGGAGTTCGGCTACAGACTTTGGGATCCAAAGAGGAAGAAGACTGTTCGAAGTCGCGACGTAGTATTCCATGAGCATGAGGTCATGGGCGACTTAGACGTGGATGTAACAAAACCCACAGGTGGCGGTGCAGACGATACACCAGTCAGCATTCCATATGATGGTGCCACGGAGGACGGAATGCATCAATCAGAACCTGAACCAGAAGAGCCAGCCATTGATGATGATGAGCCTGTTGTAGATGAACACACTGAAGATAATGAGCAGGGGGAGCCTTCAGATGTGCAAGAAGCAGTTGAACCTCATCTGAGAAGGTCAACTAGGGAACGCCAACCATCTACGAGGTATCCGAGTTCTGATTATATTTTGATTACTGACGAGGGGGAGCCAGAGAGCTTCCAGGAAGTACAATCTTGTAGGGACAAAGATTGTTGGACAAAGGACATGCAAGAGGAGATGGATTCTCTGAAGAAGAATGATACGTACGAGTTAGTTCGATTGCCGAAAGGAAAGAAAACACTCAAGAACAAATGGGTGTACAAATTGAAGAAGGATGATAGAAAGCTGGTCAGGTACAAGGCTCGATTAGTAGTCAAAGGTTTCACTCAGAGGAAGGGGATCGACTTTGACGAGATATTTTCACCGGTCGTGAAGATGAGTTCAATCAGAGTCATATTGGGACTAGTTGCTACTATGGATCTTCACTTGGAGCAACTCGACGTGAAGACCGCATTCTTGCATGGTGATCTTGATGAGGAGATATACATGGAACAACCAGAAGGGTTCGAGGTTAGAGGTAAAGAGGACATGGTCTGCCGGTTGAAGAAAAGCTTGTACGGTCTGAAACAAGCTCCACGGCAGTGGTACAAGAAGTTTGATTCTTTCATGGTGCATCAGGGGTTCAAGAGAACAGATGCAGATCCATGTGTTTACGTCCGGAGATACTATAACGGTAAATTTATCGTTCTTCTCCTGTATGTTGATGATATGCTAATTGTCGGACAAGATGCAGAGATGATTAGCAGGTTAAAGAAAGATTTGTCAAAGACGTTTGACATGAAGGATTTGGGTTCGGCAAAGCGAATTCTCGGGATGGAGATTACCCGAGATCGGAAAGCTGAGAAATTATGGTTATCCCAGGAGCGCTATATTGAACGAGTTCTCGAGAGGTTCAATATGAAGGATGCTAAGCCAGTTAGCACGCCACTTGCCGCGCACTTTCAGTTGCGAAAGAAATCCGATCCATCAACAACAGAAGACGGAGAAGATGTCCCAGATGTTCCATATTCATCGGCGGTCGGAAGTTTGATGTACGCCATGGTGTGTACAAGGCCAGATATCGCTCACGCAGTTGGCGTTGTGAGTCGATTTCTATCAAATCCTGGGAAGTCACATTGGGAAGCAGTGAAGTGGATCATGAGGTACCTGAGAGGAACTTCCAAATTATGCCTAACATTTGGAAGTGGTAAATGTTTTCTTACAGGCTATACGGATGCTGATATGGCTGGTGATCTCGACAGCAGAAAGTCAACGTCGGGATACATATTTACACTCTCAGGGGGAGCTATCTCATGGCAGTCGAGGTTACAGAAATGTGTTTCTTTATCAACTACTGAAGCGGAGTATGTTGCAGCAACGGAAGCTGGCAAGGAGATGCTCTGGTTGAAGAGATTTCTTCAGGAGTTGGGAATTCAGCAGGAGGAGTACATAATATTTTGCGACAGTCAAAGTGCTTTGGACTTGAGCAAGAATACTATGTACCACTCGAGGACGAAACACATCGACATTCGCTATCATTGGCTCAGACTGGCTATTGAGGAGAAAGCGTTCAAACTCGAGAAGATCCACACAGACAAGAATGTTGCGGACATTCTGACGAAGGTGATTCCCAAGGAGAAGACTGCGTTCTGCGCCGGGCAAGCCGGCATGGGCTATCGCTGAGGCGGTAGGAATTCTTCCCCGCAAATAATGAATGAGGCTGGAGGGGGAGAATTGTTGGTCCAGCCTGCCAACGAAGACCGCCGCCAGAAGAAAACAAAGAAAAAAATATAAAATATTATTATAATATTTTATTATAATATTATTTTATATATATAAAAAAATAATGAACGGCTGATATTGAAGGGCGACGCGGCGGATTCCTGGCCACCCGTTTTGAGTGGTCTAGAAGAGCTGAAGACATCTATAAATAGGCTGAGGATTCTTCAGTTATTATCATCACAAGCTCATTCGAGTTTTACTATATAGAGAGAGAAGTAGTTCGAGTGAATTGTGAGGTTATCAGTTCAGGTAGAAACTGATAGGGTTCCACATCCACAGAGAGGTGTGAGGTAAACACGAGTGGTAAAAGTGAGATAGTAAAAATTCGAGGGTTGTAATTTTTACTATAGTGAAGATTTTGCCGACTCGGCCGTGGTTTTTTTCCTCTTCGTTAACAGAGGGTTTTCCACGTTAAAGTTCTGGTGTTCTTTCTTACCTTACGGTAAATTTTATTTTTACCGTGGTAGTTACTGTGCGGGTCCCACCAAATTTACCTCGTGGGTCCCACTTCTCCCGATCGTCGTACCGAGCCAAACCGGGACATGTTCCGCTGCGGGGCCCACTGACCACCGCGGGGCCCACCACCATTCCCAACAGATACACAAAACTAACACTCACCAAGGAAACCGAAGATTCGGCGGCAAGTGCCACAATGTCTGCGCAAGAAACTGTATTAGGGCACGAGCCTTCAACTGCGGCCTTAATGTTGTCCACTACGTCGAACCCCCTCGTGGAATTCGTATTAGGGGCTGCATCTTTTTCGCTCACTATATTGTTCGTTCCATTGTTGTCCAGCAATATCGACGCATCGCATCCCTGGACGAAGCAGTCGTGGAAGTGAAGCCTGATAAGGCTCGCCCCGATTCGCGGGTCCGACTGTACGGCTTGGGAGACGATCGTAGCTACGATATTCGAGACGTTAGGGCAACTATTTGAGTAGAACGTTCGACTTAGTTGGGCTTTTGAATTGTGTAATAATGGTAGGAGAAAAACGGCCGTCAAAACGGCGAGGAATGACGAAGAGAAAGAATGCATTTTTAGGGTTTTCTTATGAGAATTATGGCAATGACTTGTTTTTTTTATTATGTAATATCAGTGTGATAGAATTGTCTCTATATATAGGTGAGCTTTTCTTGCATGCATGTGTATATCTTAGCTAGCTCCAGCATTATATCGTTAGATCGTCATCTGCGAAGACTTAGTTGAGAAGATAAGAGTCTTAATGTTACTTTGTCAACGAAGGTGGTTTAAAATGATATCATATACAAAGGTATGGTGATTGATGTAAGTTAGTGACGAGTGATATACATTTTGTTATTCGATTTTTCTATTTTATAATATATCTTATGGATATCGAGAGGAAGAAAGCTTCAGAATTTGTCAAGAAAAACTTGTCTTGACTGTATCCTATTCTCACTGCTAATGTGAATTTTTAATATAATAGGTTTAATAGGCATGTTGTATTTCAGAAGATTTAGTCATAAAGTTGAAATGATCAAACATTCAAAAGAGTGTTTTCCTGCCAATGACATGCTGTTAACAATTTGCAATTAGTGTGACTATAAAATAATGTTTTCATATGAACGGTTTGTTTAGCTAACCAAAACATATTTGTAATATTAGTTGCAGGCGTCCGCAATCTTGGGGAGTTTCAACCCCATTTTCTTCCTTTGAATCAGGTAAAAATAGAGAAAACGAAATAATTATTGATTAAAAAGACATTTATACTACAACAATAGAATTAATATTCTGTATATCCAATCAGAATCGTTTCAATTTCGAGGTCTCGTCAATCGACTTTGGTAAGAGTAGTTGAGGATTAAGTGAAGGAAGTTGACAACCAATGCCTTAATAGCTCCATATGTTTAATTCAAGATTTACGAAAGCATATCCATAATGTGTAGTCTAATCTCCATCCAAAACCGAACGAAATCATCTGTCCCCTTTGTGTTCCATTGTGTGTACCAATTAATTATATTGCAGACATGAAAATTCGAACATTTTATAATTGAAATAAAAGAGAAATATTTGCGATATATCACGTGTAGAGAGAGAGAGAGGGATATTTGTAATTTCAAATTAAAACTAAAAAAATTATATTGTAGCATTTTAGGGTTTAGGATGGATTTAGGGTTTCGGGTTTAGGATTTACGGGAAAATATAAGGAGAAAATAATTCAAAAAGGTAAAGGAAAAAAAATTATATTTTAATATATGCACATGGGGTCCACAATTTTTTTTTCTCTCTCTTTACACGTGAATCTCTTGTCTCTCTAATATTTTATCTCTTTTATTTTAATTATAAAATGTTAAAATTTCCATGTCAGCAATATAATTAATGGGTACAAGGTAGGGATGGGCATTAGGGGTTGGGTTTCAGGTACCCGACCCGACCCGACCCGATCGGGTTAGAATTCGGGTTTAAATCGGGTATGATTGTCTAGATCGGGTCGGGTTTCGGGTAGCAATATGCTACCCAAAAAACCCGATCGGGTATCCGACCATAAAAAAACTTCATATGAAAAATAAATCCAACTAATAAAATAAAAAACTCAAACATATTACTAAGCCCAACTAATAAAAGAAAAAAATATATTTATATTTTTACTTATTTTTTCATTTATGCTTATTTTTTTTGTTGATGTTGATGGTGTTGAATTTATTTTATTATTGACGGTGTTTAATTTTTTTAATGTTGATGGTGTTTAATTTATTTTGTTGTTCAAGGAATTGAATTTAAGCTTATCTAAAGCTAAAAAATAAAAATAAAATAAATAAATAAACAAACTCGAACTCGACCAGGGTACCGTCGGACACATGGTGTTGATTTTTTGTTGGTGTTGATGTGTTGAATTTATTTTTATTGTTGATGGTGTTTGAATTATTTTATTGTTGAAGGAATTGAATTAATTTAAGCTTGCTTAAATTTTAAAAAAATAAAAAAACTATATTAAAAACCCGAACCCGGCCCGCGGGTACCCGAATTTGATTGGGTCGGGGTCGGATATCAAAATAACTACCCGAAAAAAATCGGGTACCTGACCCGAAAAACCCGAACCTCGAAAACCCGACCCGATCCCACACCGTAGTAGGGTGTGCGTGGTGCGGTTTTGGACGGTTTTTTGTCAATCCCACAGCAAACCACAATATGCGGTTTTTGAAAAAAGATTCTTAAATTGCGGTTTTTAAAAATCAAGCCACACGTGCGGTTTGGACGGTTGCGGTTTTTCTTATTGAAATAAAATACTTATACTTTAATAAATGATACGTCCATTACTTAAAAAGCAAAACAAAAAAATCAACAAAGACATGCTACTATATTAGAAAAAATATTGAAAAATAGCAAATCATAACTTATGAGCTTATTTGAACTTTGAAAATATAAATAGTGGCTCAATTTTTTATTAAGTAATTGCGTCATACCTATTTTAACCCTAATATATTTGAGTTTTCATTCCTAAAAAAATATTTATTAATCGAAAAGATGGAGTTTATATATACCAAATAGTAATAGCATAAATTAAAATTAGATATAATTGTACGAAAAATTATTAAATCACTAGTAGTGCGGTTTGTACCAAAAATCCACATCGATTACGGTCCAATTTGGTACATAAAACACCGCGGTTTAGACGGTTAATTATCGTGTACGGCGTGGTTCGCTGCGGCCGGTGCGGACGATTTTCTAAAATCAATGCACACAGCACACCCCTAATGGGTACACACAATGGGACAGAAAATCTTGTTCGATCCAAAACCCAAATCGTATTAACATTTTTCGAGCCAAAACCCAAATCGTAATAACATTTAGGAATCAGAAAAGAATTTCAAAATCTGGACAAGATCATAAAATTCAACGTAACAGTACCAAGTTTGTCATGTTAAAACAAAGTTCTTTAAACAGCGTATCCATCTATTGTTATTTTTTTTTCATATTTATCTCTAGCTACCAATCTACCAAACGTTGCATCAGACGTGGCCATTGATTCAAATCTCAAGCAATTAAATTAAAAGTTTACAAATAACAGCACGAGAATGATGTGGCATAAAAATAAATATATAAAATTTTGCAATATTGCCAGTAGTTAATCAACATCCAAAACTCAAATCATAATAGTACATGCCAGATTAAAAACCGAAAAAAAAATTGAGACCATAAACTTCAATGTTCAAGGTCAAAGACACAGAGAAACACAAGCATGCCAATATAAGAATGCAATACCTCAAACTCCATGGACGATCGTCTTCGTTTAGAAGCATTTTCTGTGAACAATCGACGGCCCAGACTCATCATACTCAGCCTTGGCTATCCACATCTGCAAAAAAAAAAAAATAGAAAAAAAAAAAAACACAACAAGAACATCAGTCACGAATCAAACACAAAACAGAGTTGTGTTAAGAGCAAGTAGCTAAAAAAAATACCTGCTGAAATGTGCTGAGAGATGCCAAAATCGAGCCACCTATCCAAACGCTGTACTTTCTCTCAGGTGGAGCCACGACCTTAATCTTCATACTGCTCGGAGCCAAAGCTGTGATCTCCTTACTCATCCTATCAGCAATGCCTGGAAACATCGTTGACCCACCGCTGAGCACAATGTTTCCATACAAATCCTTTCTAATATCGACGTCACACTTCATTATCGAGTTGTAAGTGGTCTCATGTATCCCAGCAGCTTCCATGCCAATCATCGAGGGCTGGAAAAGAACCTCAGGGCATCTGAAACGTTCAGCGCCTATGGTAATAACTTGCCCGTCGGGCAGTTCATAGTTCTTCTCGATGGCAGAGCTTGTCTTAGCTGTTTCAAGCTCTTGTTCGAAATCTAGGGCGATGTAAGAGAGCTTCTCCTTTATGTCCCTCACAATTTCTCGCTCTGCAGTGGTTGTGAACATGTATCCTCGCTCGGTTAGAATCTTCATGAGGTGATCTGTGAGGTCACGACCAGCGAGGTCGAGGCGGAGGATGGCGTGTGGAAGGGCATAGCCTTCGTAGATTGGGACTGTGTGGCTGACACCATCGCCAGAGTCGAGCACAATGCCTAAAAATGACAAACATGGTAAGAATGATATAACTATCAAGATTCGTAAGATTAAATCTTAAGCTTCACTTGATGCATCAGAGTGAATTATCAGCCAACAATGTTATCTATGATTCTTCGTCTAGAAAATCGTTGAATTCTGCTACAGCTTATGTTTTGATCAATACTTGAGTACCTTCTTACAATTTCTAGTAGTTTCTCAAAACTTCGTAGAAAAAAAAAGAATTCTGGATTCCATCAAAAGTACAAAATGACGGCTTATGACTTAATTATGAATATTGAAATTACAGCCATCTTCGTCAATAACTTTTAAAATAGATGTTTTCTGATTTTTTGATTTGAACACTTACAAACTACCCCATGTGGTAAGGACATGTTGAGAAACACGAAGCATTGGAAAAAAAGTGAAAAGAACAACAATATGAAACGCGGGATAAGAGAACCGAACGGTCTGTAAATTAACCAGATAAAGCAAAATTAACCACATTAAACACAACCTACGTTCGCATAAGCAGAAAAGCATATGAAAGTTCGAGTAAATATTGCATAGGGACGTAAAACATACCAGTTGTACGACCACTGGCATAAAGGGAGAGTACAGCCTGAATCGCGACGTACATAGCAGGGGCATTGAAGGTTTCGAACATGATTTGAGTCATCTTTTCACGATTGGCCTTGGGATTAAGAGGAGCCTCTGTGAGGAGAATGGGGTGCTCCTCGGGAGCCACACGAAGCTCGTTATAGAAGGTGTGGTGCCAAATCTTCTCCATATCATCCCAGTTGCTGACAATTCCATGCTCGATTGGGTACTTCAACGTCAAGATACCCCTCTTTTGATTGGGCCTCATCGCCAACATAAGCATCCTTTTGGCCCATTCCAACCATCACACCAGTGTGACGAGGACGGCCCACAATACTGGGAAACACTGCCCTAGGAGCATCATCACCCGCAAATCCAGCCTGTAACAATTACGTCGTAAAATTAATCTTCAGAAGAAAGTATGACTAAAAGATTCGATGGTGGTATGAGATAAGTGATGCTCAATCGAATGTCATGTTTTCTATTTTTTTGATTGATATGTGGATGTAACAATGGCTTGAAGATGGTTAGAATGTTTTGGATGTAAAGGGAATACCTTGACCATTCCAGTTCCATTATCACAAACAAGGGGTTGAATATCCTCTGCGTCTGCCATTGCTTAAGGAGCCCTAATGACAAAAACGGTTATCTCAGTTTGAACAAACGACAATAATATCATAGAGACATGTATTGGGCAATCACAACACATAACCATGAAAATAAAACTTACACAAAAAATAAATAAATAAATCAGAGCAGGAACACAATGTTTTCATGGATGTACTACCAAAAAGTCAAAAGCGCAAAGGCAACGATTGTCATGACAGTAACTATCAGTAACATAAAACCAAGCATCAAGGTCGATCTTTGGAAACAAAATGTTGAACTTACACAACAATGCTGATTTGCTATAATTACTTCTCACGTGAAGCTTTAAAAATTAAATAGCCTAGATATAGCTATAGTTGCTCATATGACATATGCCTTCTACCAAACAACTAAAGAGCAATTCATTTTCATACTGGCCAACTGTAGCATAGAAGTTATGATTTTTGAGCCTTTGAATCAATCATCGGGACATTTTTCCCAGAAAGCTCACTGTCATAAGCAGATCCAAACCATATTTAGTTCTGAAATGGAAGTCGTTCAGCTATTAATAAACGCGTTTGAACTTCCAAGACTACCTTTCACCTCCATTATCAATTCCACATAAACATATTTCAAAACTAGACTCTTACAATAACCCATTTCCAGATCTACGAAGATCTACTGTACATATCGGGCAAACATTAACACATTTCTACAGATCTAGAGAATCAGAAAGCAAAAATCACACAATCCTCTTTATCCCCACCAAAAACGAAACAAGAACACAAAGAACAAAACAAGCATCGATATGCTACAAAAACCTAATTCAGATGAAAGAGAATCCACACCTGCCGGTTTAAAGCACGTTTCTGCTTTCTCCTTGAACCCCTCCAAAGTCTAATAAAAAGAAGTGAAGGTGAATCTGCGATATGGAATGAAATTCAGCTCTGAAATGTGAGCCTTATATTTGAAGCTGGCGAAGTCTGCTTAAATCACGGCCGTCAATTTCAATTTCAGATTCTGTGGGTCTACGGTGGTCCCCACACCACTTCACTTTTACCATTCTGACGGATTTACCCTTGTATCTTGACACATGTAGGGGCGAGCAATGTGTTGGTTCGAGGCTAGTACCGGAAATACCCTCTCATACCAAATTTCCATTACAAATATCATACGTTTCCATTCTCCACTCAACCCATTTTTCATTCTTTTTTCTTTTTTTTTTTCAGAACGATGGCAAAACCCAATTTTCATTTTGATATTATATTTAATGTCCAAATTGAGTATATACATGATACAATACAATTAAAATGCCTCGATTACACCACTCGCTGAGAAAAATGTTTTTTGTTTCGTCTTCTTCGTGGTCAAATTTGACATGGCATGGATGATGTTTTCTACAAATGTCCCAACATTTTATTAGTGTGAAACTTCCCACTCTCAACAGTAAAGCTTAGTTTTTGAGTTATAAAGATCGCTTAAGAAATATATAACTCAACACAACAATAGCATTCTCTCATCTTTTATTCGAGAGAGATTTTTGAGCAAATTAGAAAAATATATGAAGTTAAAGAAAATGGCAGTATATGGTCCATCTAATCCAACAACAGTTTAACATGCAAGAGAGAGATCAAATAAAGATGAACCTCCATAAATATTTCAGGCACTGTTTTAAAAACATAAAGACAAACAGAGACTAAATATATAATCATCTTTCCTAGTAAGCGAAGACAAGATACGAAGAAAGCAAAGCATTGGTACAATGATATTACAACAACAAATCTCATTCACATTCTGTGCTACAATAACACCTACTTGTGTGGATGGAAGGATCATCTACCTTTCTATGTACTACAACAGAGGTATTCATTCGCCTTCTGTAGCACCGATCTCTAGTAAAAAGAGTAATGATGTAATAATATTTCATTGCGAGCCCACGAAAGCAGGAGAAGAAATAAAAAGATTCGATGGAAACGCACCTATTACGAGCGTCGGCTAATCCTAGGTGTGCACCTAAACTCAGCCAACAGAGCTATGTGGTCTGAAGACCATTCGGGGGAAGGAAGGGCTGTGTTTTTACGAACACTAACCTCGTCGAGTAGTTCCAATAGAGACTCTACCGTTAATGAGTCAGCTACATAAGGAAACGTTGAAATCATATTGAAGTCGTATACATATGTCTTTAAGCTGAGGTTGTTTAGATTCTTGAGAAGTAACGGGGTGCTGAATCGAATATGGGAAGATAAAAAAGAAGAAAGAAAGCGAGTATACCTGAGTAGAAAATGTAATCATGAGTACCGATAAAATCTCTGGTGCAGATTGTAAATAAGGGTTCGTTAGTAGAAGGGTCCAATTTCCTTCTCTGCTCAAGACCAAGGCCAGGACCGAGTCTTGCAAAGGATGAGTATGCACTAACCTGCAAAAAAAAGGGGGGGCATGAAAATATAAGATTAAGATAAATAGATGATGCACAAAATTTTCAAGATGATCATTTGACTATCTAATACCAATGGAAGCTGATGCGTTAATTTAGAAGCAGGGCGAAGAATCCCGAGTGGATCGATGGCTAGATCTGGATGAAGTGGATCCACTTTTCCCATTGCAAGGAGAGCATGAGGAGCACTAAATGTGAAAAAAAAAACAAAAAAAATTACATGTGGCACGACTAGTTTTCAGAAGAACCCTTTACTAGATAACTTCGTTTTCAGAGGATGTAATGAAAATGAAATGAATTTGTAATTCAGAACAAAAATGGTGGAGAAAAGCTTATATTACCTCCCAGGAACTGAATTGAAGTCACCACATACTAACATTGGGATGTCTGCACTTACAGCAATCTTTTCGAGCCCTTTCAGCAGCGTATGAACCTAATAGTAAGATACAAAAAGAAAGCTCGAAATCTGCATCAATTTCCTAGAAAAATATTGCCAATGTGATGTGCGAGTGTTAGATTAAAACCTGCCATAACTTCACATCTTTCAACTCTTGGTGAACATTTATATGAGTGTTTGCCTGTGATCAAAGCGAAGAAAAACCAGAAAAGAAGTGCAGCTGAGAAGCATAATTATGAGAAGTCGGCAAGAAGTTGACTTTGAAGATATGAAGCTAATCAGTTAAAGGAGGTTTTACCACACAGACAAGCTGACGCTTTCCAGGGTTATCGATACCCTGGTTACTGGTCTTGGCTTCCAAAACTAGGATTAGAGCAACATTGTCCTTTGTGGAATAGACATGATATTGAAATGTCAACTCATCTAAGGATGCAAGATAAATCACGACATACATGACATCTTAGATAAATACCTTGATCAATCGATTTAAAGCATTTTTCTTCTGAGCACTGGGGACTAGGGCATCGGTTAGAGACTGAGCAGCTTTATTGAATTCAACCTACAGTAACAACATGAAAAAAGAAAACAAAATAACACAGGAGTTCAAAGCACATCTCAAGCACTAACGAATCACAGGTGACCTCATATTTCTTGACGTGAGAAAATCTATCACGGCGAAAGAAGGTAGCGCAACCATCAATGTTGTTAACATTTCCTCCAACAACCTGGAATATCAACAATAGATAGTAACAACGACACGGATTTATAATCTAGGTATATTTAAACAAACCTCTGCAGTTCTCCTTTTAAAAAGTGCTTGATATCCATGCTTATCTAGCTCAGGAGCGAAAAAATCCTCGAAATGATCACTCTGGACCTGTCACGATTTAAAAATGAACAGTTACAAAAAGAAAGAATTATTTGACCGCACAGGCCAATTGGATAACTTAATGAAGTGAAGCACTCCAAATTTAAGGTAAGTAAGCTTTTATGTTTCAAAGAAGAGATCTAACTCGATGCTTACCATAAAATTGGCCCAAAAAATTTAAGAAAGTTTTCTGTATTTATCAGGAGATCAAAATGACATCTCAGCAAACACAAAGAGCATGATAGATCAAATAAAGGCTTCAGCTTTCACATTCTATAATATATGTTATCATGTGATAGTTTGCCTCACCTATCTATATCCCTAGGAAATACCAAGTGGTGGAAATGAATCATATCCTAATACCCAATAAGAGGAAATGAATCATATCCTCATACCTCTTGAAGACAAACTATGTCTGCATTGTATCCAACTATTTCTCGTAAAAGATTTTGCTTCCGGTAAGTCCAAGCAAGAGACCAAGTTGGGCAATAGCTGAATGATTCATTCGCAGCATACATATCAGCTAAAACATTGTACGAAAGCACCGTAAATGTCCCAGAAGAAACCCGCTCATCAGAATCCATATGCCCAGTCACATCATTTCCAGTCACTGATATCAACCTCCGTGGGCTGGGTGATGGAGATGGAATGACACGTGAAGTTAACAAGGTATTGGCTGGTCCTACAGCTAACTTTGTCGCAGCATCTACCACAACACACTCAAACTTAAGGACATGGCCCACATCATCGAGTGTGGGTGTGTACGTCTTTGAATACCCAACTTCGTACCATACCTCGCCACCATTTCTCTGAACAACTACATTAGGATACGATGCACCATTGGGCAAGGTGGAATTTGATTGAGATGATGCAGCACTATTAGAGTTGTTGAAGCCCCCGAGAATTTCCTCCTCGTCATTACCGTTTTCATTCACAGCACTTGCTGCACGATCATGTAGAGCACGATGATGATGCCATGCATTTGAGAAACATTTAGTAGAACAATGATAGCTCTTAGAAGCAGGTAACTTGGCCTTTACACATCCAATACATTGCAATGTAGCTTCCTCAGTTGGGTGAACACTACAAACTGGAACCTTTTTGTCACTTTGTATGCGGTACCTACACAAAACTCGGTTGATTTTGAATGAGTCAGGCATACCAAAATATCAAAATACATTCATAGCCGTATAATATAGACAGAATACATCCAAGCCATCTAATTCTATATATGGATAAGGGTAGAAGCAATAACTCAGAAAAATTCACATATTTCTTAGATCACATACTGAATATGCGCAAAGGAAACACCCGGGCATCATTTTTCCAGACTATGCGCAAAACAGGAACAATACGTGATAACAGCCAATTGACAAAAGAAGGAATGTGGAAATGGAGAGTAGTTAAGAGTACTTCCATGTAAAAAATTAAATTCAACCTGGCTTAATAACGGTCAGTACAACACGACAAGATCAGAGATCCTAGCATGTTACCTTGTCGGAAATCTAACTATACAGGAAAGGAAAGGAAGTCTGAAACTAACTAACAACAAGACAATTAAACACAAACACATGGTCTCCTTCTCAAATGCATATCTATTTAACTGTTTCCCTTAAAATAATTGTCAGCTGTCCTCAGGTAATGTGGTGATGTTTAAAAGAAGCCCAAAGAAGTCGGTGGATTTCATGCCGGTCACAGGCAAGAAGAATGCAAAAATGCAACATCAGACAATCAGCAAAGGAAAATACCAAATTCCAAAAACAATGTACTATCACAGTCAAAGAAATGAGAAACAAAATATCCATGAAAAAATTAGCATGAGGACATAAAATTCTAAAACATATTCCAAAAGCATAAAGAGTAAGACTTTCCAGGCAACCTAATTTTCAGATGAAGCTCTCATCAGCAAACAAAACTAAAACTCAGAAAGTGCACTGCAGAACACTTCCAACTAGGTATCTTATTCGACACATAAAATAAACAAAACTCCTCTGAAACTTCAGATTCCCAAATCACAGAAGTGAATTCAACTCTCCATATCTACAAGTAGCTGCCAAATACAAATCGAAGAATCCGTACAACCAATAAACAGAGAGAGAATACTTGGAAAACTTACCACTTATATCTTAAGAAACACCCGTCAATTGGGTTCGACTCAGCAACATCATCACTGATCAAAGACTTATCGAATCGCTTCAAAAGCACATAAGGAGTCAACTCGCAGCCAACAATCGGTATGTCAGACGGCAGGTGGACTCGTAGAATAGTCAGCATTTTAACCCAAACCCTAAGTTCAAATCCTCTTCACACTTCGTTAGTAAAACAGCAAAAAACGAAGCTTTACTCGTCACTTGCCGGCGGATTTTTGGCTGATCCGCCATAACCAGTTAACTGACCCAATCGCCAGCCTTGAACTTCTAGTCGACGAAATGGATTCCAAAAAGTGGGGCAAAATTAATGATAACTGTAGATAAATAAATTAAGCTTAAAAGGGACTGCTTGCTAACTTGTGCAGATCAGTTTCAAGGGAGACTGCGCGCTTGCATATCGAATTGATCGGAGGATTTAGGGTATGAATTTGAGAGAGAGAAAGACGCAGCGATGACCAAACAGGGAAAAGACACACTGACCCACCAATTGTGCATAAAAGTAAATATTTGGGTCATCGCATACATATATAGCCCAATGGTAGTCATTTCAAAACTGAATTTTCTTTTTTAATTGCATTTTTAGTTAACTTTTTACATACGCAGAAATTAGCGGGATTATTTAAAATTTGATATGAATGTTTAGTAATAAATCGGAATATTTAGTAAATTTATATTACGCTTTTTTTTCTTACACGTATACATACTAAGAACATCATTTGATAAAGCTTCCCTAGCCTTAAAAAAATGCAAATAGGTGAGTTACAAATTTACAATATCCATGTATTATCAACGCTTGTATGCATAATCAAATTTCAAAATCGAAAGGCATAAAATAGAATCTCATATGCTCTCTGGGATTTGATAAATTAAATTACTTCAATGATCTTTGATGATCAGATGATCAAGAGTAGAGAATATTAGAAAAAAAAATATATACGAAAAAAAAAAGAAAAAGAAAACGTCGAATCAATTCAAATTTAGCTAATAGGAAAAGTATAAGAAATGAACATACATAACTAGCCTGGATCTTTCCAATAATGAGGTTCAAATTTCGTTTCAAACAAAACTTGGCAAGATAGCTTGGATATGAACTCATGCATAGCATAAGCATATCAAATCAAAATATATAAGAATTAAGATAAAAAATTTACAGTCCCACGTAAAAGATGGTAATAACAAACAACATAAGATCGTTGCGTAAAACATCTTACGACAAAAAACCGACGCTTTTAAACTCAACTTTCCTACCGTCTCGACCATGTATTGCGATGAGAAGAGTGATTTCTCAGCAAAGAATCGTGCGATCTGTATTCCATTAAATAGCTACTAGGAAGCTTTAGATTTCGCCTGATAGAATCTCTAAGCACCATTACAGCCTAAGTACAATGAAAAAATCTGAGATTCAGCACCAAAATTATAAAGGCGAAAGTTCAATTTGAAGAAGCTTAACATGCTGATTGTCAGATGCATTCGATTCCACACGCTTAATATGTCCTCGTTGAAGCGTATACTTAATACCACGCTGCACATGTCATCTCTGTACTCAAGTTGGTTACCTACTAATGCAAGAACCTGACATAAACGAAACATATTTAGTCATAAACCCGAAGATAAACTCATCAAATGATGAAAATTGAAGTAAATGCACCACCCACAAAATAAATTTTACAGTTCGCTAAAGCCTATGAGTCAAAAGTCTCAATGAGCCAACAAGAATTTTGCACATGGGTTTGCTATTGCTATAATCTCTTGTAAAGTCAAGAAACCTAAATGGGAACGCGTCTTTAATTTTTTCTTTTTTTAGCTAAGCTAGGGTGAAATAATTTACATAGATCAAAAGCGGTACTCATACCAAATCCTCCCAGAAATGGCCTGAAACAGCTTTATTGAATCTTAATAATCCATTTCCCACCCTTGATATTGGCAGAATCCTGATTATAAGATGCTAAGCGAAAAATTAAGCAATTTTATTCCAAATGGAAAGCAAAAGGCGCTGCTTACACTTAGACGCTGACCCCCCAAAGTGGACGAATGACCTCCTTGAACAGATGAAGAACGGTTGGAACTGGTAAAGAGGAAGGGGGCTCTAAATGACAGTAGCATCTCCATAAATCTTCAACTTAAATCGATATAGATTATATATAAGCTTAGCTTGAGTAAGTATGACACATAGGATGAAATAGCGGCGATTGTAGGAGAATCTTGTTAGCTGAGTGATGACGAGTAAATAACACTAACACTTACCGTAGTAAACTCAGACATCGTCTTCATATTGTCCTCATATGACGAGGTTTTAGTTGCAGCTCCTGGATTTCGACGAGTGTACCAAAATACGAATTTGTGCTGAAATCACATCCATTTGATCAAAACTAGTGCAATACATACTACGAGAATTATACCAGATAACGTTCAAACAATGTAATAGAACAACATTCACTTGCAAATGTAGTAAGACTTATTGATCCACAAATAAAATATGGAAACTGAGTTCAACAGCAACCAATTCATACAGATTTGCAAACACCATAGACAGAGACATAATTAAAATAATTTACACAGCCTAATGCAGAGAACAAAATAAGAATGACGAGCATAAAAAATAAAGAGCATTGGCCGATTTTTCAAAAAAAAAAAAAAGAGATCCCTGCTTCAATCAAGAAAATACTTTCAAATAGAAAATATAGACGGATAACAGCAACGACACGACACTTCTCTAAACAGGATACCACCTACATCGACGGAATTTGAACCCTTCAAAGAATCCACAATCCAGCACGATTTATTAAACTGTTTTTTTAATAAAAACAGCAAAAAGAAACAGAAATTGAAGGTTTTGCGATATACCTTGATTGGATGGTCGAGTGCCCTCTTTGAGTTCGAGGTCTACAGCTTCATTACTATTCTCCATTGTACTCTCCCGCCGTTTCTTCGTCAATGGTCAATGAGCTTATTGTATTGTGCACTGATTTGCTTTAGGGGGAATTTTATGTCAGGCCCCACTAATTTTTCAATTTACTTGTCAGGCCCTATTACAGAAATAATAAGTTTAAAGGACCTACTTTATGTAAAATTCGAGTTAAAGGACCAAAAACTATGATTTGACGAAAATACCCTTACTAAAATGCTCTTTTTTATGTTACTCGGTTACAGTATATTGTTACTTTAGGAAACAGACACGTTATTTTTCAATAATATTATGTTACTCTGTTACAGAATATTGTTACTTTAGGAAACAAACACGTTATTTTTCAATAATATTGTGTTACTCAGTTACAGAATATTTTTCTTACACTGAAACGAGCACAAAAAAATTCGACTGCCCCATCCAACCGATTTCGACATGTCATGTTGGATTCATTATGATATTGACGACGCACGAGGTAGAATTTTCTTGTCTAATTAGGGTGCAAATTCGAGAATATAATGGTAAATCGAATCTAGATTTCGACATAAATTGCAAGTAATCGGTACAAATTCGAGGTACCCATGAGAAAATTGAAGTCTATTTTACATTTTTGAGTCAATAACGACGTAATTTATGCAGTTTTCATCTGTTTTTTTAGTGTCGTTTGTGATTTTCGTTCTTTTCTCCCGATCCATTGGTTGTATACAGAATGTGTTATTTACGACAGGGCGTTATTACCTTTCAGCGACGTGTTACTTCTAAGTCAACATTTGTTATTAACCATAAGACATTTGTTATTTTTTGCTATGTTATAAGTATTTCTTTTTTACACGATTTAGGGAAAAAATAATATTTATTTCTTGCAACTAATCGGTATAAATTCGATGTACCCATAAGAAATTGAGGTCTATTTTACCTTATTGAGTCAATAACGACGAGATTTATGCAGTTTTCATCTGTTTTTTAGTGTCGTTGTGATTTTCGTTCTTTCTCTCTCGATCCATTGGTTGTATACAGAATGTGTTATTTACGACAAACAAGGCGTTATTAGTTTTCAGCGACATGTTACTTCTAAGTCAACATTTGTTATTAACCATAAGACATTTGTTATTTTTTGCTATATTCGTTATTTCTGACGATTAAAGCTGCAAATTAGCAATACAAATCATACTCACGATCAAATTAACAATAATTTCAACATATTAGGTCATGAACTTTGATATTATCGGCTACCATTTCAACGATTTTTGTGATTTATGTTTATCAGTTTTTTCTGTAATTAGCATCCATAGATGCCTCGGTTTATAAGACATATTAGGGTTAACGAGTTCTGCAACATCAAATTGACATCGATTCATCCTTATTCGATCTGCAACACAGTATTTTACCCAAGTTTTAATAGATCTCCGTTTCGGTCGGATGTTGAAGACGATGGCATTTTCAGCGTAATTGTGGCAAAATTAGGAGGGTGAATATGTCATTTCTTGTCTAAATGGTTTTTTTCTCTAACTATTTCAAAAAGTTGGTCCTTATTAGCAACCCAAACGTAAATAGGGCATGGATCCAATTTAAAAGTATAAATAGGGCTGACCCTAAATTAATCCTTTGCTTTATTTCGTTCTAAATTTCTAAATCATCGATTGCAGTGCAAACGGAGAGGGACTAAGATTCGAGCGTAATAGCAATAAAGCCCGTTTAGAAAAAGCCCATATATAATGAAAACTAAATAAATCCTTTGCTTTATTTCGTTCTAAATTTCTAAATCATCGATTGCAGTGCAAACGGAGAGGGACTAAGATTCGAGCGTAATAGCAATAAAGCCCGTTTAGAAAAAGCCAATTCAATAAAAGTAATGATTTTATTTAGCTCGGGTCATATTCTAGGCTTGTTTTATAATACTAGAATATGTGACAAGTGCATACTACAATCAAGGGACAACTGTGTTTTCTTATCCCATTTTATTTTCTTCATTTTCCACATTCTTTTTCTTCTGTCGCCATCATTTTGTATCTTACTATAAGCAAGCAACTTCTAACGAGAATTTCATTTATACTTTTCTTACATAATACATAATTGAATTGAACTTCATATCATATTTTCTCGAAAAATTCAGAAAAAAAATGGAAAAAAGAAATATCTAGTGGCCCAATAGAAGATGCACATGGTCCCTAGACAACTCTCACTTTGAGCAAGCCACCTAACTACAGTTGAATCATCTCTCCTTGAAAAAGACACAAAAGCATCATGTATAAAAATCCAATTAACGAATCTGACCCCTTGATTTTGATTTGATGATTCTTCAATAAATGAATCCCTTTATTCAAATTGTTAACTCTACCAAAACATTCTGTGAAAAAGATCAAAACTTGAAGAAAAAAAATGGATCTTGAAGAGTGGGAGCTCTTGCCCGAAGAAGGGTTCCTTGAAATCCAAGACGGATGCAAGAAGATATATTCAAGAAGTGTTCTTCAGGCGAATTACTTCGTCTGCCCACCAACAAATCAGCGCCAATTTTTACATCTACCCTTCGATCTAAACAACCAACCCAATTCTTCTTCTTCTTCTTCAATCCCAGTTCTTGAATTCAACATTACGGCCCCACAAGACTCAGAAGCGATCGATCAAGACTCTGTTTCCCAGGTTTTCTTCAAGAAGATGATGAAGGAGGCCGACCATCAATTCGCCGACATGAAACTCGAATCTCCGAGGATCGTACCACAGATCGAAGGCTCTTGTGATGGGCCTTTTCACTTTGAGGAAAAGATCGTCGATCGTCGTAAGGAGGATGAAGATGACGACGACGATGATGATGAAGGTGGGCTGATGAATCTATGGAAGCGAAGCTTCTTAACTGGGATTGGGGCTATATGCTCTTTTGGATTTGCTGCTGCGACTCTTTGCATCATAGTCTTTAGCAGCGGCCATGGAAGGAGCAAACATCTGCAGAAGAACCATAAGCTTACGTTTCAGATCTATACGAGCGATAAGGTTAACGAAGCGATGGCTGGGCTCGGTGGAATTCCCATTACAAGAGCTCATATCACTGTCGGGGGATACTATGATGAAGCTCTTTGAGTTGCTTGTCAAGTGAAGTTGTGTTCTGTTTATGCTCTTTTATGTCTATATGAACGCTTGCGTATATATTCCCTATAACCTTATTTATACGTTCTTGTGATTCCAGTTTTATATTGGTATGTAATTTTTGTGCTCTTCTTACAAAGGAGAGATTGTACGCATTGAGAATAGTTGGTAGATGGTATAAGCTCTAAACTCTAATGTTTGAGTGTGTATATTATAATACGTAGCTGCCTCCATTGAAAAGAAATCTCTATTGAATCAAATAACGATGGAAAATAAGTATTGAAGTTGGATGCGAATAAACTAAAAGAACCTAAACCTAAAAGGACACTATTAAACGAAATCTATATGATATCATACTTAACTAACGAGGAGATGACCTAACGAACCCGAGTCTTGATCAGCAAAGCAATCTACCTATATAGACAACTAAAGATGAAACAAGTAGAACTATCATGAGAGAGAGAGAGAGAGAGAGAGAGAGAGAGAGAGAGAGATTTACCGAATTTGGCAGCACCTTTACTTTCAAAGCTTTGCATGGCTATCGAGTCAGACACCTTTACCATTCTAACAAACTTGCGTGGCTTCATTTCCATTATCTAACACGAAGAACCAATAAAAAAAACTCATATTTCTCCTTTTTCACAACAGGTTAATCCCCGAAGAAGATTATCCAAGACAAACACAAAGTTTAATGGCAGTCTAGTAGGACTAAAGGCATCAAAGCACTACAATGGGAAGCAACAACCAATATATAAAATATTTCTTCCCCAAGAAAAAAAAGATGATTGAATCGCATACATGTAGACAGTAGTGGCATGTTTTTAGATTCAGGTCCCTTTAATCTAAACCCACGTCGACTGCCCACTAAATCAAGAGAACAGTAATTGCTTTTCCCAATTCCTCACAGCATCTATTTAACGAGATATGAATCAAAAGCTCACCGGTTTCGTGGCTGAATCATCGTACTCTTGGCTAAGATAATCAAATGGCTGTCTCTGTGATTCTTTACCTGGACAGCATATTGGTTCCACTCAGCGTCTTCTTCACCATAGGCTACCACGCTTACCTACTGCACAACGTTAAGCACAGACCGCTACTCACCTCAATCGGCTTCAACGCCTTGAAGAGGCGAGCTTGGATCCAGCAACTCAATCAGGCAAGTTCCCCTTTTGTTCAATTTGGGGATGATAGGAAATTTTTCAAATTAGGGTTTGTAAATTCCGCAGGGAGACGACAAAAAGGGCATGCTGGTGGTGCAGAGCTTGAGGAACACGCTCATGTACGCAATCCTCACCGCCACCGTCACCGCCCTAATTTTGGTCTCCCTCGCCGCCATTACCAACAACGCATTCAAGGCCAATCGCACGCTCTTCGCCGCCGACGACGCGTACCTCTTCGGGTCGCAGACGAGTCGGATCCTTGTGCTGAAATACGGATCGGCCTCGATCTTCCTCATCGCAAGCTTCCTCTGCAGCTCGGTGGCCGTGGGGAGCCTGGTGGACGCGAATTTCCTGATGAACGCCATCGGCGACTTCGCTCCGAGCATCGTCGGCGGCGGCGGGGGAAGCTACACCGAGACGGTGGCGGAGAGGGGGTTCGCCATGGCGGTGGTGGGGAATCGGCTGCTGTGCGTGGCGGTCACGCTCTTGATGTGGATGGTGGGACCACTCGCCGTCGTTGTGTCGTCGTTGGGGCTTGTTTGGGGATTGCATCACCTTGATTTTGTGCCCAAGCTCTGTGTCAAGTAATGGGAAGGATATCAATTGTATCAAACTTTTATTGTATATCATTGTCAAAATAAATAAACCTATTTACCAAATAACACTTCCTAAATACGAGTGGTAGATCAGTTATGCATATAAGAACAATCTCTTCCTAATCATTCGAACTTGCACCCCTCTACCGCCGATCAAAAAACAGCAGAGGACCTTTCGTTTCGAAGCGAGCTGGCTCCAAAGGGAACAGTGTACTGAAATCGTCAAAGACTGTTGGGGAACATCAGCGGAATCTGAAACCCAAGGACTACCAGAGAAACTGAGACTTTGTCGGCAGCGTCTAGCGGAGTGGAATCGGACTGCTGCTCTTAGTAGATCGAGTAAAGAGAAGGAACTAGAAAACGTATTCAGACAATTCGTACTCAGCAAATAATGCAGGAGTCTAAAGCAGAAGAGGAAAAATCGATGAAAGAATTACATGCTTTGATCCGTGAAGAAGAGGTTTACTGGCAACAACGGGGGAAAATCGAGTGGTTACAACAAGGCGATCGTAATACTAGATTCTTTCATAGATGTGCATCAGCCCGTAGGGCCCGCAATTCGATTTCCAGATTAAGAGACTCATCGGGAACTGTTAAAGAACAACGAGCTGATGTTGAAAAAATTATCATGGAATATTTCGAGTCCATGTTCCAGTCATCTATGCCTTTAGAAGAAGATATGGACCAAGCAGTTCAGTATATATCCCCACGAGTTACTGACGACATGAATGCGACGCTCCTCAGGAGGTGCTCACGAGAGGAAGTCGAGAGAGCTCTCTCAGGTATGTTTCCATATAAATCCCCGGGTCCTGACGGTTTCTCACCAATCTTTTACCAAAAATTTTGGGAGCTTGTCGGTAACGATACGTCTCAGTGCATTCTTGATTTCCTTAACGACGGTGTTACCTCCTCTTTATTTCATGACACACACATTGTCTTAATACCAAAAGTTCCAAAACCTGAGCAGCTTTCTCATTTTCATCCTATCAGCTTGTGTAATGTCCTATATCGCATTGCATCAAAGTGTATAACTAACAGGTTGAAGGACATTATGGACTCTATCATCTCACCCTCCCAATCAGCGTTTATTCCAAATAGGCTTATAACCGATAACGTCCTTGTTGCGTTTGAAACTAACCATGCCATGAAACAGAAACGGACGGGTCGAGAGGGTTTCTGTGCCCTCAAACTGGATATGAGCAAAGCATACGATCGCGTTGAATGGTCATTTCTTGCTAAGGTTATGCACAAGTTGGGTTTTCATGGTACTTTTATTCAAAAAATTATTTCGTGTGTCTCTTTAGTGTCCTTCTCTTTTATTCTTAACGGGTCTTCTTTTGGTAGCGTTATTCCGACGAGGGGCTTACGTCAAGGTGATCCTTTATCGCCTTACTTATTCCTCTTTTGTGCGGAGGCTTTTAGCTCTTTATTGCAGGCGGCTGAAAATAATGGAGCATTACATGGTGTTTCGGTGAGACGCGGTGCCCCTTCCATATCTCACTTGCTCTTCGCGGACGATACGCTCATCTTTACCAAAGCAACCCCAGAGGCGCTCAATACAATTCAGATGATCATCGATACTTGTCGAGCCTCGGGCCAGCTCGTAAATTTTGCTAAGTCATCGGCCACCTTCTCACCAAATGTGGATGAGGGACTAAGAGCTGCATGTTGCCATGTTCTCAATATCGATCCTAGTGCACGCCACGATCTTTATTTAGGCCTGCCATCCATTGTAGGCCGCAACAAACGGGAGTTATTTGCTATGTTGCGAGATCGGGTTTGGAAGCGAGTTCAAGGATGGTCGGAGAAACTTCTATCCCAAGCTGGTAGAGAAGTTTTAATCAAGGCGGTCCTCCAAGCTATTCCCACTTATGCAATGTCTTGCTTTTTACTTCCAAAGAACATCTTAGGTGATATTCAGAAGCTTATTGCACGATATTGGTGGGGATCATCGACCCAAGCGGGGATTCATTGGGTGAAACGGAAAAGCATGTGTCGGCCGAAAGCGCATGGTGGTATCGGTTTCCGAGAGCTGCGTCAATTCAACATTGCCCTTTTGGCTAAGCAAGCCTGGCGTATCCTCACTAAACCGGAGAGTCTGTTGGCTAAGATTCTTGAAGCGAAATACTTCCCCGACGGTAACTTCCTTAAGGCTACTTTGGGAACAACCCCATCTTTAACCTGGCGCGCCATCGTTGAGGCAAAAAACATTCTCAAGCTCGGTGTTAGGTGGCAGGTTGGCTCAGGATCTCAGGTCCGGATATGGTCAGACCCATGGCTCCCCCGACCTCGCACTTTTAAGCCTATAACACCGTCTACCCCGGCGAAGCGGATTTGAAAGTTTGTGATCTCCGTCATCCGTTCTTGCCAACATGGAACGAGACACTTGTCTGGTCTTTGTTTTTTACAGTTGACGCCGAATACATTCTTGGCCAGCCGTTAAGTACCGAGTCATCCCCTGATAAGATTATTTGGCATTATTCGAAAAATGGCCAATTTACTGTAAAATCAGCTTATTGGGTTGCTATGTCAGAGGATAATCTTTCCGACGCAGAATCAAGCTCGGGGAAGTCATTGTGGTCATTCTTATGGAAGTCGAACGTCCCACCTCGTGTAAAATTGTTTGCATGGCGAGTTGCACACAATCTCCTTGCCTCGGCTGTGAACTTGGTCCGCCGGAAACATTTATCATCTGAAAGCTGCAGGCGATGTGGATTCAGCGTGGAAGATGCTCGACATATCTTCACAATATGTCCGGCGTCGAAGCCCTTCTGGGTTATGTCTGGTTTTCCAATGCACCTTATTCGTTCTTGGACAGGCTCGGCCGAGGCCTGGCTTCGGAATATGTCGGATGCTCTTGAGGCAGCTGATTTCGACCGTCTCCTTCTTGTGTGTTGGGAAATTTGGCGATCCCGCAATAAGTGGCTATTCGAGGGGACACATGTTGATGTGGCTACTGCAATAAAAAATTGGCCGGAGCTTGGCCGCGAAAAAGAGGCAGCTACGAACATCGAAAGGTTGAGACAATGCGCGCCAACGAAATGGTGTTCCCCGGCAAACGGAGTGATTAAAATGAATTTCGATGGCGCTATCCACAAAGCTAGGGTTGGGGCGTCTTTCGGCATTATTGCGCGGGATGAGCATGGTGTATGTATGCGATGGTGGACCCGTTTTATTCGAGGAATACAAGACCCGGAAGTGATCGAAGCTACAGCCGCACGGGAGGCACTTCGGTTTGCGCTAGCTGAAGGATGGAGGCACATTATTGTGGAAGGGGATTGCCAGGGTATCATCAATGCTTTACACAGACGCTGTTTTGAGTCATCTACGATAGGAAGTATTTTACGAGATTGTGCGTCCTTGATGGCTTCTTTCGAATACGTTTCTTTTTCCTTTATTAAAAGGGAGGGTAATGCCGTAGCTCATACTTTAGCTAAATTTCTAGGGTGGAATGCGATTGGTTGTACACCTCCGTCCCAATATTTGGCGACATTATTGTCAGCGGATAGGGATGTCAACGGGGCGGGGCGGGGCCGGGGATTAGGTCCCCATCCCCGTCCCCGCGTCGACGGGGAATCCCCATCCCCGTCCCCGCGAACTTAGCGGGGAAAAATTCGTCCCCATCCTCGTCCCCACGTTTTTCTTTTAAAAAATTATATTTTCATTATAATATAAATTAGAAATATTATTTATATTATATTTTAGATAATATTTATATTATAATAATAAAAAATGAGTTAAAAAAATATTATTTTAAACTATAATAATATAAACTATGTATAAAAAATATTATTTAGATATTAATTTAAGATATAAAATATATTTTTTAAATAATATTAATGGCGGGGACGGGGCGGGATCCCCGCGGGGCGGGGACTATGATCCCCGTCCCCGCCTACGGGGACAAAATTTTCCCCATCCCCGCCTCGCGGGGATTAAAATTCGGGGATTCCCCGCCCCGTTCGGGGCGGATCCCCGCGGGGACGGGGAATCCCCGCCCCATTGACAAGCCTATCAGCGGATCTCTATTCAGTATGAATGAATATTCATTACTTCAAAAAAAAAAAAATACGAGTAGTAGATAATTGTGAATGTACGACTTATCAAACACTAGTAAAGGCGTGCATGGGCCGTATGCCCACAGGCCGAACACGCGGGCTCAAGGTGGCGTGCGGGCCGGGCTGAGCCCGAGCCCACTTATTACGGGTCGTGCCTTGCTAGGCTCAAAAATTCAAAATTTTGTCTGTGGAACGTCGGGGGCGGACTCGTGCCAATCACGGGCGAAAACGGGCCGGGCTTAAAAATGTGTATAAGTTTGGTAGAAATGCGAATAATACATTACCGAGTTATAAGAACAAGAGCTAGCGAATAAATACATGGGCCCGCGAGCCGTGCTTGCCGGCCAGCTACGAGCCAAGGATGGGGCCAAACATGCGGGCCCCAGTGCGGGGTCGGTCCAAAAAAAACAATATGGTGAACGTCCGAAGCAACGGCCCTTGAAGCGACTCACGGGCCGGGCTCGTGCCTGCTACAAGCTCGTTCCGGGCCAGCCCATTAGCATGCCAGGCCTGGCCGCCCGCATGCTAGCCCGGCGCATGCCCAGCTCTAAACATTAGTATGTATAGCACATGCCATGTATGTGTCATATTATAATTAAATTATTTAAATAATGAAATTCTGATAAGAAGGATAAACTTGTAATATCTATTATTATTAAGGATAAAATTGTATTAAGCAATTAAAGGTAAAATTATAATTAAACATATCTATTATTATGCTCTTATCTATACTTCTATATTATTATCTATAAGAGCCTAGGGTGGCTATAAACTGCCCAATTTGGTATGTCAATTTAATAATGGTTATTTACTACCCTTAATTGTAATTACAATTTTATCCTTGATATTTTCATTTATTACAAATTTATCCCTAAGTTAAAATTTTATTATTTAAATTACTTTACTAATGATATAAAATGTTCCAAGTATAAAAAAATTTAATACATTTGCACAGACATTGGGTGTGCTAAACATATTACTATAAATAAAGGTGTGAGGTGACTATAAGCTGTCACTTTTGGTCTGTCATATTTATTTGCAATTTAGCCCCTCTATTATTTATATAATTCCTTTAATAATTTTCATGTTACTTTTATATTATTTATTTTTATACTTACACGTTACATCCCCTAAAAATTATTTTTCTTTTATATAATTATAAATTATATTTCATCAATTCGACAATAAATAATAAACTAATATTAAAGCAACATAATATATTAAATCATATATACACACCCCTAAGGTGCGCGAAAAATTAATAAAACTAGACAAGATAAAATGGACTTATTTTGCCATATCTAACAAACTGAGCGGGGCCTGGGGCCTATATTGGCTAATCGGACCCCTACGAAACAAGTAGTCAAACCTCGAATTATTTTGGGTTAATTCCTTATCAGTCCCTTTCAAGATTTTGACTTCCTTTTAAATACCCCTTCAATTATTTCTTCCTTATAAGTACCCATTTGTTATTCATGTTCAGTACCTAAAAAGCTCTTTTCAGCATTAAATGGACGAAAATACCCCTTTCTCACATATTCAAAAAAGCTGAATAATTATTTTCACATGAATTATACCAAAAAAATTAGTTATTATACCGACAAAATTGGACATTGTACCAGAAAATGTTGAAATTATACCATCTATTTTCGTTATTATACCAGTAAATAACGTTATTATAATTTACAGCGAAATTTGACGTAATTATACCAACTGATTTTGCAATTATACCACAAATTGTAGAAATTATACCATATGTTGTCGTAATTATACCAAGAGAATTATACATTGTACCAGTTGGTATAATAATGAGAACAGTTGGTATACTTAGAATAACAGTTGGTATAATGTCCAATTTAAATAGCGTTATTATAATTTACAGCGAAATTGGATGTTATACCAACTGATTTTGCTATTATACCACAAATTGTAGAAATTATACCATATGTTTTGGGTATTATACTAGTAAATAACGTTATTCGAATTTTATACAGTGAAATTGGACATTATACCAACTGATTTTGAAATTATACCAGAAATTGTAGAAATTATACCAACTATTGTCGTAATTATCCAACAGAATTGTATACTATACCAGTTGGTATAATAATGACAACAGTTGGTATAATAATCAAAACAGTTGGTATAATGTCCAATTTAAATAGCGTTATTATAATTTACAGCGAAATTGGACGTTATATCAACTGATTTTGCCACTATACCAGAAATTGTAGAAAGTATAACATATGTTTTGCTTATTATACAAGTAAATAACGTTATTTGAATTTTATACAGTGAAATTGGACGATATACCAACTGATTTTGAAATTATACCAGAAATTGTAGAAATTATACAGAATTGTACACTATATCATTTGGTATAATAATGATAACAGTTGGTATAATTAGAATAACATTTGGTATAATAATCAAAACAGTTGGTACGATGTCCTATTTCATTTCAGAAATGGTTATTTTCGTCGGTTTACTGTTTGTGGTATTAATTACACAACTTCTTCGCTAGGTACTGAAAATGAAGATTTTTTGCTAGGGATACTGATAAGGAATTCACGCTTATTTATTTGCAGAGATTAACTACCACGACTGTGCAAGAAAGAAAATGGCGGATTCGACCATTATTACAGAGCTCAACTGTGTCGATCTTTCCGACCCAGATATTGAATCCTCTGTTTCTCTCCTCAAACAGGTAAAAATCGCCCCAAACTCTTAATACTCTCAAAGAATTTTCTTAATAACCCCAAACTCTTAATAATCTCAAAGAATTGTCTTAATAACTATACTGTAATAAAAAATAGTAAAACTCTAATCCTATGTTTACATGATGAAATTAGGCTTGTCTAGATTCTGGGTTCTTCTATGTGATCAACCATGGCATCTCCACGGAGTTCATGGACGAAGTTTTCTCTCAAAGCAGAAAGTTCTTCAGTTTGCCTAAGGAGGAAAAGATGAAGCTTTTGAGGAACGAGAAAAACAGAGGATACACTCCAATGTTCGACGAGCGATTAGATCCTTCCAATCAGATAAATGGTCTGTATAATACTAATTTTAGTTTTTATTATTTGGTATCTTGATTTATTACAGTTCTTGGGTCATCAAATGGTTTAGGGGATTATAAGGAGGGTTGTTACATTGGAATTGAAGTGCCCGAAGACGACATCGATGCTCAGAAACCATTTTACGGTCCAAATCAGTGGCCTTCTTCGGGTATGAAGCTAACTCTTTCACCGATCAAACGATTTTAGGAAAACATTTCGTCTTTTTTCGTTGTTTATCATCTTTGTTGGGAATTTGTAAAAAGATAGATGTCTTGCCTACATGGAGGGAAACCATGGAGGAATACCACAGCAAGGCAATGTAAGAACCTGTTGAGTTATATGTGAATTCCCTCTTCAACGTTTACCCTTTTGCAAACATCAAATCATCTTATTCGATCGATCGATTGTTCGATTTTTCACAGAGAAGTCGCTAGATCGATTTCACGGTTGATAGCGCTGGCGCTTGATTTGAACGTTAATTTCTTCCTCGAACCTGAAAGACTAGGAAAGCCTACAGCTATCTTGCGCCTGCTACACTATGAAGGTAACATTCGAATATCGATACCAAGAAAAGAAAAACTATAAAAATCCAAATTTTGATGGGAATCTCTTATGATAATCATCCGCGCTTGAAACGTATCTTAATGCCCGAAAGTTGGATAGGATGGCCCTTACGTAAGGATTATATTGCCCCCAATTTTTATGAAATACAAGATGAAAATTCGTTGGGTTTTTAAGAGTCTAAAGTTGCTCGACTATGTTGTCTAAAGCCCGAGAATCCGAGCCTGTTAAGGGAATATTTGGAGCTGGCGCACACTCGGATTTCGGTTTCATTACGCTTTTAGCAACAGACGACAACTATGGACTTCAGATATGTAAAGACAAAGATGCTAATCCTCAGATCTGGGAATACGTACCTCCTCTTAAAGGGTTAGACTTGGTAGTAATAGCTATAACTTTGAATCCAAGGGTTGACTGTGCTCTCAACTCTTTTTAGGGCTTTCGTAGTCAACCTCGGCGACTTGCTAGAACGATGGAGCAACCATGTTTTCAGGTCTACTCTTCACAGAGTCGTATGCAATGGCGAAGAGAGATACTCTGTAAGAATTCTCCTCTGTAGCAGTTAAACAATTACTCACTTTTCGAGCCCATCTTTGGTTAAGTTAGATTGACTCGATACCATCGAGCAGATAGCTTACTTTACAAACCCTAGCCACGATTGCGTCGTGGAGTGCTTGAAGACGTGCCAATCAGAGCAAAATCCACCCAAGTAAGTGTACACAGTACAGAGTCCTTTTAGAGGAGGAGCTATTTGATTGCTGCTATATATTCTTACAAGAAGACTTCATGATTTTTTTGTTGCAGATATCCTCCGATAACATGCCAAGATTATCTGCTTCGGAGATATGGGGAGACGCACGCCGACTTCAGTTCTTACAAGTGATTCGAACTATGACGAGTAGTAGTGAAACAATTTATCTCTTTAACTGTGGCAACGATTATCTGAAAGCTGAAATCTGTATGAAAACTTTGTAAGAAAAACAAACAGCATATGGATTTAGATACTACACATACGAAGCTGACCTGCAAATCCTTGATTAGATGTGGAATACATCACAAACCCAAAACAATCTCAGTAAAACGAACACAGAGTCTTGAAATAGCGACCGTTCGGCGATTTCTGATGAAAGAAAGTCCTATTGAACAACCCCATAGGCTCCGCGAGATGATTCCATGCAAAAGGCTCAGCTTGTTTCTTGGTATAATCGAAGAGAATGCCTATGCAAGTGGTAAGTAAAAAAGAGATACACAGATAACTGTTTTGTTTGGTTGGAGTATTTAGCTATTTTAAAGGTGTGTTTAAGATATCTTAGTATGTTTGGTTCGTATGTTTATTTAAAATATGAGTTTATATATGCCCAGTCTAAACCCATGTAGACGGGTTAGATAAACATAGGGGTGTTCAAATGTCGGTTAACCGACCGAACCGAACCGAAACCGAAGTTTCGGTTCGAACCGAATACCGAACCGAAATTTTTCGGTTCGGTATTCGGTTTTCATTTTGATAACCGAATAAAATTCGGTTCGGTTTCGGTTTACTACCTCGGTAAACCGAACCGAACCGAAAAAACCGAATTTATTATTACTTTTTATTTTTCTATACATATATATAATTATATAAAATATATAATCATATATTATTATATGTTCTATATTAATAATATATCCACCATATGTTATAAAATATGAAAAATATTATTCAAAATATTATACAAATATATATATGATAATATATTTTTTTATAATTTAAATCATATTAACATATTAAATAAAATATTAAAAAATTAGCTAAATATTTTTATACAATTCTACATATGATAGTATATTTTTATAATATAAATCATGTTTATATATTTTTTTATTTCTTTTATTAAAATTCGGTTTTTCGGTCGGTTAACCGAACCGAATCGAAAAAATTCGGTAAAAACCGAAACCGAACCGAAATATTTCGGTTCGGTTTTCGGTTTATGAAATCCTCGAACCGAACTTTCGGTTAACCGAAAGTTCGGTTCGGTTCGGTTCGGTTATAACCGAATGAACACCCCTAGATAAACACACCTCCTCAAATTTGTTTATTTAAACTCACTAACCAAACATACATTTTATTATACGCATTAATTTAGTTTTATATAAATCTCTTAATTATTTCAATCCTCCTAAATATAATCATGTCAACCAAACGAGAGCTAAATTAACGTTCGAATATATTAAACTACTTGATAAAAATCGTTCTAACCATTGAAGCCTCGAATCTCCTACGGCCGGCCGACTGCCTTTCCTAGGATCGCAAACCGCCTGAGCAGGGAACCCGTGCTATATAGTAGTGAACCCCCCATGCTGTGCAGCAGACGTAGCGGCGGGTCCCCTGCTATATAGCACGCAGTGGCAAACCCAGGATCTTATGACGGGGTCAAAGAAAATTTCTAGCACAGCCCAATATAATCCAAACCAAATATTTATCTTAATGCCGTGCTTAGTTTGCTGGATAAGGTGAGATAAAGGCCCAACAATCTGGATTTATCGTGTTCACTTTCCAATATTATCTTATCGGTTAAGCCCGAGATAATAAGGAGGCCCGTTACAATAACCTAATGGATTCAAGATAACTTATCTCACTGGGTTGGGTGAGATTATTAATCATACCCATACTACTAATAATGAAATGACTAAATTACCCTTTCACATCCTAAAAATCCTAAATTCAGTGAACGCAACCCTATTTTTCTCTCATCACCTTTAGAATTGATCGGACGAGATCAATGTTAATCGTTCAACAATTTTTATGCCCTTTGATTTATGTGTTTCTCAAATCTATCGAGCTCAAATTACTCAACGGCGTTTCCACCCATTTTGAGTATCGATGCACCGGCTTCGGAGCATCGGACGTCATCGGCGGCCACTACTGAGCCTCGAGTCTCAACAACGCTGGCCCTGTAAAATCAACGTACCCTTACCAAAGATATTCAATCCATCGATTATGTTTTATTAGATTTTAAGAATTTTGATTATTTCTGCGCCGAAATCCCCTCTCTCTCTCTCTCTCTCTCTCTCTCTCTCTCTCTCTCTCTCTCTCTCTCTCTCTCTCTCTCTCTCTCTCTCTCTCTCTCTCTCTCTCTCTCTCATTACACGTAAAGTCCCTAGCCATTCATTCAGTGTTCACCCTCAACCGATCTTATTCGTGGATAATTGAAAAACCGATCATTGAAACTCATCAAGCACATGACCAGTAACCTTGTAATTTCTACGATCGAGATCATTGAGAAACTCATCAAGCACATGACCAATAACCTTGTAATTTCTACGATCGAGATCATTGAGAAAAAATCCCAACAACACAGCCATAAACGCAGTCGATCGACTAAGATCAGTTCATAAAACGAACATGAAAAACACGTCGAGCGAGACATGAAATCAAACTCACATATTTACTGCGCGTGGTCGTGAATGAACTGATCTTGGTGAATAATAGAGTACTCTTCAATGCGCCGTGAATGAACTTAGATTAGTGTGAAGAAGACGAAGGAGAAAAAAGCACCTTATCATACATACATTGCACATTTATATATTGATTTACATGGTATTCAAAGAAGCAAAACGTCACACGTTAAAGAACATAAGGCACTCCAAACCACAGCACATACCTGTTTCCAAACCTGACGTTCGTTCGTTCCAAATGACGTCATCATTTCCAAGCCAAGTCCCATTCCATTCCATTCCATTCAATGTGAATGCTCTCTCATTCAACCCACCGTTCCAATAAGTTGCCATTTGTAGGTAATTTGTCTTTTTTTTTTCTCTTTGTGTTGCTTGGATAGGTAAATTATAAATCATTCCTTACTATAGATAAGTATCATTATTTTTTCCTTTTGCTTCTTAGTTTTACGTTTTTATAGGAGATGCATTGGTAAAAAAAAAAAAAGGCACTTCACTTTGTTGATGATGTCCATAATATCGGTTGATAAAATTTTTCACAAAATAAAATATCAGACTTTTTCATAAGTTGTCGAGAATCGAGAATCAACTCTTCTTTTTTTCTTCCTTATATATCTTATGTAGTGAATATTTTTTTAAAAAAAATTGTAATAAAAAATTAGCTGTTTTTATTATTCTTTCTTGAAATTAATGAAATAAATTAGACAGTATGTAATGTATCGTTCACGCCACCTAGTTTGTCAATCTAGCCTTACAAAACTTCACATATTCTAAGTTTCTTATCCATGTTATTTTATCTTAGGCACCTCCTAACCAGTAATGGAAATAAATTAATCAGCCCTTATCATTTTAACAATTGAAACGAATATTTTATTCATACTTGTGTATTTAGCAACCCGTGTGAAAATATATATCAAACTTTATGCTTGAACATTTTTATTATTAATTAAGTTATTTAAAAAATTTTAAGAATAAACTAATAAATTAGAATGGGCAAAATTGTAAATAACCAATTAAGCGTAAAAGACATATTAGTACAGCTAGTACTTTTTGCACGCCCGATGTGTGTGCTTACAATAAAATTATTTAAAATTTGAAATTATAATTTTTTGTGTTTAAGATGAATAACTTTTATATATATAAAAAGAAACTTAGTTATAGAGGCATAAGTACAGTAAATAAAAAATTAGGAGTGATATGAAAATACTTACTTAATAAAATTACAAATGAGGAACTAAATTGTAAATAAGTTACACATCAAAATGTGGCAGTTTATATCCACTCCAAACCAATTATATAATAGTATGGATATCTTTGTTTAATTCCATGCATAGAATAGAAATAACAAAAGACATAATATTACAATATCTGTTGTGTTAATCTACCTTTATTTGACCTCGGGACGAAAAAAAAATCTACCTTTACTTGGAAGTTCTCAGGATATTTTAATTTTAGGGGAAATTTGTAGTCAGGCCCCAGTCAGAAGTTTCGTAAAGGGTTCAGTACCTGTCAGAGTCCACAATAGTTTAAAGGACCAACTTTTTTGAAAATGGCACAGATAAGGACGAAAAATATGTATTGACGAAAATACCCATCCTTACATACCGAACTAATAGTTATTTTTCGTCGACTTTCTGTTATGCTTTTTGCTATATTGTTATAAAAGTCCAGTGAAATGTTATTTTTCATACTTTATCTGTTACTTTGGTGAAGAAAATTGTTATCGACTGAGTATTTATTTTACGAATCTCGTTTTTACAGTGAATCGAGGTCCGAAATTTCGAATGCCCACTAACCAATCAATTTCGGCGTGTAATGTAGGATGTATAGTGGTATTGATGAAGCAAGATGTGAGATTTGTATGAGTTTTTATCTTTCTATTTAGGGTTCTAATATGCGAAAATAAGTTGAAATCAAAGCCTTTTTTGGCACCGATTACTTCTAATATGTAAAAATTCGAAGTACCCATATTATGTATAGCTCGGTTCGGTTCATTGTTTGCTCGTTCGACCGACTTTCATCTTTCAATTTGGCGAAAATACGGTCGACCCCGATTTTGGGTATATTTTTACTGTATCCAGACTGTTACTAGCATGTCAAATTTGTTACCTGTTGTGCCAGTATCGTTACTATGTCTCTCAAAACAGTTATTGCAACTAAACTTAACTGTTACCATGTGTCGTGTTCTAATTTGTGAAAATAAGATGAAATCAAAGCCGTTTTTGGCAACGATTACATCTACTATGTATAAATTCGAAGTAGCCATAGTATGGAAAGGTCGGTGCTGCACATTGTTTGGTCGTTCCTCCGACGTTCGTCTCTTAATTTTGCGAAAATACGGTCGACCACAATAATGGGAATATTTATACTGTCCAAACTGTTACTTGTAGTATAAATGTTGTTACTCAGTTCACCAAACTCGTTACTGTGTCTGCCAGATCCGTTATTTAACAGTATTTAATTGTTACTGTGTCTAGGATTCTAACTTGCGAAAATAAGATGAAATCAAAGCCGTTTTTGTCAACAATTACATCTAATATGTATAAATTCGAAGAACCCATAGTATGGGAAGCTCGGCGCGGCACATTGTTTCCTCGTTCGTCCGATGTTCATCTTTCAATTTCGCGAAAATACGGTCGACCTCCATAATTTAGGAATATTTATACTGTGCCCAAACAGTTACTCGTAGTACCAAATATGTTACTCAGTCCACAGGATTCGTTACTTGGACTGCCATATCCGTTATTTAACTTTTATTATTTGTTAGCATGTGTAGGGTTGTAATTACCGAAAATATGACGAAATCAAAGCCGTTTTTGGCAACGATTACATCTAATATGTATAAATTCGAAGTACCTATAGTATGGGCAGCTCCATGGTGCACATTATTTGCTCGTTCGTCCGACTTTCGGATTTTAATTTCGCGAAAATACGGTCGACCCAATAATTTGGGTATATTTATACTGTGTCCAAACTGTTACTCCGGGTACCAAATCTGTTACTGTTAGTATCAATATCGTTACTAGTGGTTTCACAACCGTTATTATGCTGAACGAAATTGTTACCAGATATGAAAGAAATGTTACTCTGTGCACGTAATGTGTTATAATCTGCAGAAACATCCAATACGTACACAACGAGTAGCCAAAAACTTACCAATTGATATCAATTAGAGAAAAAGGACAAATTGATATCAAATTGGCCAACAAAAGACAAAAAGAATACTGCAAACGTTAAATTGCTTCTTTGCATGTTCGGCGATTGTGCCCGACCCTTTACATCTTCCACACTTGAGTGGACGAGTGTCTTGAACTTGTGAAGGAATTCTTTTAGATCGTGGACGGACTGGGGTCTTTGAACGTCTGGTTCCACGACGTCTTCGGGTATAGGATCTTCAATTGCAAAGTTAGAAGGAATTGGATTTATAGAACCCTGGTATGCCTCCCGGTATTTCGCTAAACTGTAATAGCTGTCGCAGAAGTCATATGGAGAAAGGCCCATTGAAAGAATGCATGCGCATGCATGCTTACACGGAAGCCCCTGTAAATCGAAGTGTCGGCAAGAACATCTCTTGTTGTTTAAATCTACGGCATATGTTATCCCCTTTTCTGAAACCTCGAACTGCCATCCACCAGACCTATCGACCTCCAATGTTCGAGATTCATCGATGCTTAATTTCAGTTTGTTCTCAGGCTTCGTACACAAACGGCTTAGTTGTTTGTGTGCTTCCATGCGTTTGTCGTTCATCATGATCATTGTCTTCCGTCTTATCTCGTCGACCAAACTAACAATAGGTAGCGCCCTAGCCTCACGAACCCAACTATTCCAACTTTCCGCAATGTTGTTGTCAATTATGCCCCATAGTCGGCCACGAAATAAGGAGTTAGCACAACAATTAGGATTCGTCTTTCCTATGAAGTTTGAGTGTCCGGGAAATGCCATTTGAAACTCCGTAAGAAATGTTCTGAAATCCTCCAAGTAAGGAGAGTAAGCTGCCTTCTTGAACTTTGTTGTCCAACGTTTCTTGTTCTTATATGGGTACTTTCGCAATACCTGTACAGATAGTGGAGGAAAACAAAAACCTCGTCTGACATAACAATACATCACTAACATTTTAACTGAAATGAGTCTATAAATAACAATACATGATAATGTACCTCAGTCTTGAAATTGTCAATGACATGCCTTAAACAATATGCATGGTGAGACCCTGGAAATACCGAGGGAACGCCTTGAACCAATCCTTCATGCCGGTCGGAAAAAAATGTATAATCTCCGAAGTTGTCTCTTCCATAATAGGACAAGAGATGCCTCAGTTTCAAAAGAAACCACTCCCAGTTAGGTGATGTTTCTGCATCAGCCATTGTCCAATAACAAATTATGAATAGATAATAACAAATAAGCTACGAAAATAACAAATTATTGTAAGAAAATAACAAAACCTGCGAAAGCCACAGTAAACAATCCATCATTTCCATCTTTTGACACAGCAGTAAGTAAGCACCCTTTGTGCTTATTCTTGATTTGTGTACCATCAAGGAAGAGTAGTAGTCTACAACCCCTTATAAACCCAATTATACACGCATTGAAACTCACAAACATTCTCTTAAATTTGTTTGTTTCAGGATGAAGTTCACAATCTGCCAATGAACCTGGATTTGTTCGAAGCACAGCATTGCAATACCACCTTAATTTATCATATGAACCTCTTTGAATCCCATGAATATTTTTCAACGCTATTTCTTTCGCTGACCAAGCTCGGTGATATGGTATTTCAATCCCGTATTCCCGCAACATATCATTCTTCATAGTGCGTGGCTTGTAGAGAGGCTCCGTGCTCAGCTTCGGCTGAACCAACTCGGCAACCAATTTTGCATCGGCTTTTGGGTGGTCTCTCATTAGTAAACTGGATTATCCGCAAGTGTGGTTGAGGTTGCAGTTTTTTATGCTAAACAGACCATCACATTGCCGGTGAGCTGCGTATATCCTCCATCTACATCCTTCTACGTTGCATACTACGATGATCTTCTTAACGTCATTTTTTATATACTTGAAAGACTTTCTGCTCGCAACGGCATGCCTTTTAAGCTTGCTTCGAAACTCATTAGAACCCTCAAAGACTTGCCCTTCACCCACAATGCACCGAATCCAAAAGTCGACTGAGTTCCCATTGGCCAGAGCCAAACATTCAGCTTGAGATTGCCCGACCTGAGATGGCATATCCTCAGTTGTATTCCCGTGTTCAGTTGCAATAATGTCTATGACCTTCAATTTCAGCTCGTGGTGCAACCTCACCATGAACTTCACATCATTATCCATAAGCAATTGCATTGTGGTGTTGTTAAGAGGTGATTTGTATCTCAAGGAGATGGAGCTACTATCGACGTCTGAGAAACGCTGGGTAACTAGTAATAAGAGGTCTGTTAAAGATGATGTTTCTCTTACCTCCAACAAAAAAAATTCGCTTTTATAAGCACACAGAGCAAGAATCGAATCTTGTATTGTTGACATAGTGGGGACCATTGATACGGTCAAAGGCAGTAAATGAAGAAGATAGATGATTTACGTTGTTGAAATAGGGTTTAGAGGAAATTGTGGTGTACTTTTTTCGCATTGGCGGCATCTGTAAAAATTTCAGGTTCCGTTACTAGTACTTAAAATATCTGTTACTATGTTGCCTACATATGTTACTAAATCAGCATTGAATATTCTGGCGGGACAACCATCATGAGATGAATTTTGGGCGGGAAAAGCAGTAAGTACGCCAGGGATTACACGTTAAATTGTTATTGCAACAGCGTTATATGTTACTCGATACGTGATAGTCTGTTACCGGAACTCAAGAGCGTTGTTATTATTCTTGTTAATTTGTTACTTTTTATACGTTGAACTGTTACTCCATGAAATCAGTAAAGAACATGAGGTTTACGTTTAAGATTAATTGAATATGTCATTAACGTTGATGAACCAATTATGTTAGGCCGACCATTTGTACTGTAAAATTATCAGTAAAAGATCGTATGTACCCAGTTTGTGTACGTAGAATCAATTCGTCCATGGATGACCATCCTCTCAAGAAGAGTGCTACTTGTTTTCACACTCTATACTTCAACTTCTTCAATTCCAACAAAAACTCCACGGAACTCCTAAGCACAAACTAACATATTTTTATATAAAACTTCGTGAATTTACATGTTTTAGCGGATTAATGGTATAAAATTTTAAAATAATAAACTAAAGGGATTACATATTAAATTGTTATTGTAACTGCGTTATCCGTTACTCGATACGTAATAGTCTGTTACGGCGATATAAGAGCGTTGTTATTATTATTGTTAATTTGTTACTTTGTATACGTTGAACTGTTACTGTATGAAATCTGTAAAGAACTTCAATTCCAACAAAACATCCACGGAAATCATTCACATAAATTAACATATTTTTATCTATCACTTCGTGAATTTACCTGTTATATCGATTTTAGCGTGTTTACTGTATAAAGTTTGAAAATAATAAACGAATCTAATTACATATTAAGTTGTTACTGCAACAGCGTTATCTGTTACTTGTCACGTAATGTTCTGTTACCTGATTACTTGCTCATGGTTATTAATCTTGTTAAATTGTTACTAGATATACTTTGAACTGTTACTGCAGAAAATATGACGATTCTACCGGAAACATGCACACATTGTCAGCAACATAAGCTAGATTTTGTTCAAAACAAACTTCTACGCATATCTCAGACACACATAGCAGCAAATTCTAACAAACCAGCTAAGATCTGCGCCCGATATGATTTGATGTCGCCGGACCTGTTGATTTCATCCCATGTACCAACATCATCTTTCAACAATGCGTACCCAAACATACACACCCACGGGCCACAATCCAAGCTATCCTCGTCTTGCTGGCGACAAATCTTAGGCATGGCAGTTGAAGCAAACTTCATATCCAACCCCACGTGCTTCAAATAATGTCCAAGTGCAAGCGCCTGTAACATAATAATCAACGCATCACTTTCAACTCACATAACAGACCACCCAATTACCATGCAAATCGTACTTACACAACGGTTTGCAACAACAGTTCCTGTCGGCCCTCTCATTGAATTATAATGCTGCCAACTCCTATTTTCGACATCGAGTACAAGCAGATGCCAATGATTGTGATTGTTCAATGGTAGCGCAACAAACTTGCATTCGGACTGTACTTTCGTCCGAAAATGCTCTAACTGTGTCTTGGTAATGGGAGACAATTTTTCCAACAATGTCTCCATGCCCCTTTTGTTTCCTACCTGGAGACGCCTCCCCGGTCTTGACAATATAGCTTCGATATTTTGCTGAGAATTAATCAAAGTTCAACGTAAGTCCACAAAATTTAAGACACGATATTCGAAGAAATCAATACTCACCGAAACATAGGAAGGAAGGAGGTACGTGCCGGAGTCGGGATCCACCGAATCAGGTATTTAAACCATGCATCTATCACATCGGACGCAATAGCATTCCCCTTCACCATTTCCACCAAATGAAACCCGTGCACACGGTGGATGTTGTCCTCCCATACAATGGAACTACATTTACAAGGAATTCAAAAATAAATATAATAACACCACATATAAAACATAATCAAACAACTTACTTGAAGTTGGCGTTTGCAATGAAGCAGTCTACCACCTCTTTCTGCTTCGGGGATAGGGATGCCTTTCCCTCAAAATCTCTATCGAGCGTGCCTTTGTACATCTCTGCCGGAGGATCCACCCATATACCCGATACGACCTCGATCGGTGCCTCCTTTGTTGCGCCCTTTGCACCCTTGCGCTGCTTCTTCACTGGCGGTGTGCTCCCTGGAGGCGTTACGAAGTCGGCCAGCTTCTTCTTTTTGCGGTTATCCCTTCCCATGACGGTCCTTGCAATTGATCCGGCCTCAAGAGCATCCTTCGCCGCAACATATTGTTTATATTCTTGATCAACCGTCGCAATCGTGAACGATTTCAATATTTGATGAACCACTGATTGTACAGTAACATCAACCTCGACAGCAGGTTGCTCCCGCGGCATCTCAGCAACGGCATGCTCCTCAGCCACCACAGCAACAGATTGAACCTCAGCCACCACCGCTTCAGCGGGCTTCTCAGCCACCACCGCTTCGGCGGGCACCTCAGCCACTTGCCCTTCAGCGGGCTTCTCAGCCACCACAGCAGGAGGTCCCATAGTTGCATCCACCACCGCTCCAGCGGGCTTCTCAGCCACCACCACTTCAGCGGGCTTCTCAGCCACCACCGCTTCAGCGGGCTTCTCAGCCACCGCTTCAACGGGCTTCTCAACTTCCATATCCTCCACCACCTCAGCTTTCTCAGTCCACATGTCACGACGACCATCCTCATCAAAAACAGTTTTCTCCGTAGACGTGTCACGACGACCATCCTCGTCACCGCATGCTTTCTCCTTGACTTTCTCCATAGGAGCATCCTCGCGTCCAACAGCTTTCTCCTTGGCTTCGTCTTTAGATGTGTGAGGTTTCTCCTCGGTAGACTTCTTCTCCGTCCCCTCGAAAGTCGGAATCCTCACGTTGTCGGGCAATGTGCAGAACGCCTCATACTCGTTCCGCCAAACATATATTGGGTTTGCCACCTCATCTTCGTTCAAAGCCTCAATAGCTTGCTCCATATCTTGCTCGGATGGCCGCCACCTCGTGAAACGAGGCATGCCCGTAATCGAAAGAGCTTTACCCAACCGAGGAGCGTGCTCATAAACCCAAACCTGGATATACAGTTACAACGTGCAAACGTGAAAAACTCACAAATGAAGAACAAGCGTGAAAGTACAAACGAATGACTTACCAATAATCCGAGGGTGCACCCTTCAACGTATTGTGGATTTTGCAAAATTGATTTCAAGAGGAATGAATGGACTGCCTTACCCCAGGCATAATCCTTCACCTCATCCAGACGATCCACGTACTCCAATACAAATGACGGGAAGCAATAGTTCGACGTTGGGAATAAAACACAAATAAAGACTAACAAAATATACATTCGACTAAAATCTTCTAAACTAGTCCTATCCCCCAAGCTCGATAGTTCGGTCATTTTAACAAGAACATCATCTCGAAACAGTCGAGATATACCGGGAAAACACCTCTTCATAAAATCAACATCCTTCACCACAGGTTTATAATTCAGGTCAACAAACATCCCATTCGCCCTCAACCCCATAAACACAGAAAACTCTGAAACCGAAAACGGAACAAGGTTATCGTGCCCGAATCTAAAAAATTTACCGTCCGGGGTAAATCGTCTCATCACAGCCACGAGCCTAGCACTTCCGGTCTCGCACGGGACGATACGGAGGAAATCAGCAAATGGCGTCCTTTGAACTGCCTCCTTATGCTCGGCGCTTGCCTTATCATAAATCGGCCGGACAGTTTCGACGAAATATCTTGGTTGACATCGGGGTCGTGGGATAGCTCGCTGCTTCGACATTTTCTCCTCCTTCGTCGCTGTTTTTGTCGATTTCATCGCCTTTGTCGTCGTTGGATTGCTCGCAGCTCGTGGTGGTCGCTGCTCGTCGTCGCAGCTCGTGGGATCGCTCGCTGTTTGCTTCGATTTCTTCGCCATTGTCTTCGTCGGTGCTTTCTCTGAATAATTTTGGGGATGGCTAGCTTCTCTAGGTCGTCGTTGTTCGTCGTCGATGCTCGTGGTCGTCGCCGGCTCGTCGTCGCTGCTCGTTCGTTTCGTCGATTAGGGTTACCGATTTGGGAATTATTGTCACTAATACAACCCCATTCATTACTTGGAATTATTTGTTACAAATCGAATTTATTGTTAAAATAATCATTTTCCAAATATGTTATTTTTACCTAATAATTTGTTATTTGAATTAACTGTTTAGTTACTACCTTTAGCGATTTGGTATTAGATCAGTATAGAATTGTTATAAAATTTTAATATTTTGTTACCAGAGACTGTTCAGTAACATGAAATTAGGGTGACTATTTCTCAATTACAACAGTTAAAGCTGAGATTCCAACACTAGATTTTCGAATTGGGTTTGAAGTAATAGTTCGGTATAAACCTAATTAACCTAATTCTGTCAATAACGTCGACGTTTCTGCGACTTTCACCTTTTTTTAGAGTCAATTGTGATTTTCGTAACAAAGAATTGTTAATCAACAATTGTTACTTTTTTCGATGATAACTGTTACTACGTTTGTTATATTTGTTACTGAATTAGACATATATGTTACTAATTATGCTATATTGGTTACTTAATTGCATTACTTGTTACCCAGATATCGTCTTCAAGAAATCTTCAATATACGTCGCATACAAAATTTTGATTCAAAATTCTTCACCAAACTCAATAATTCTCGTTCATTATTAAGACCCATTATCAAATTCACTCAGTTTCGTCATAATCGGCCATTAAATTCGATACTTGGTCCTTTTATACTCTCGTTTTCTCGAAGAGGAATTTCGAAATTATTTCTTCTTACACGCTAAATTATTCTTTTATTACAACTACCCATGAGGAAACAAAGTCGATCCCATCTTTTTTGCACCTGAACAATGACATTTCGGTATGTTGTAGAGTCCTCGCACACACCCAAAATCGAACGATAGAGACGATGGCAAATGGCTGTAATTTTTGCCAACTATGAAGGACAGATTTGTCATTTTATGTCGCATGGGTCCTTCAAACTTATGTTTTTGGTACTTAGGTCCTTCAGCCTGAATTAAAACGTTATGTGGCCTGAACTATATTGAAAATTGCTTATTAGGGCCAGAACCCAAATATACCCTTAATTCTATATAAAGCGACAAGATAGGAGATTACTTGACGTCATAATTATTGTTCATTTCTTATTCTGCGTTTCCTAGATTAAGTGAAAAGTGACAGTTTCTAGATAACTATCCACTTACAAAGATTGTTAGACAGTTACATTTTGTTTGTTTCTTAATAATAAGTCAAAAGTTTCTAATTATCAATCTATCATCTTAGTAACTTAGATTAATCATTTCTGTGGACCACTTTAGTACATACAAAATACCACTCATGTAAGCGTCGTATACACCCCATATGACTATTAAATAATTTAAAAAATTGGACGTCGATTTATATTCCAGGATTTTGTGCACCAACCGACGTGTATACTTATAAATAAATAGGCATGATATTACTTTATATTTTCAATCATCTATGATTCAAAATACGCAATTATAACCTCTAATTGCATATTTTTAAGTATATAAATATTAAAAAAACAAATAAATTTGTGAATGCCCCTAAACTCTAGTTTAAATAAACTAATCAAGGGCAAAATGGTAAGTTGATTATTAATTAACTAGTAACTTCTGCACACTCAAATGCGTGTGATATTTATCTAAATATTTTTTATTAAATTTATTTTAGTGTGAAATATTTCATAGAAATAATAATTAAAATGTAGTTTGTATGTTATAAATATGTAAAAAAGGAAAAATTGATTTATTATAAATTTAAAGAGGATAATAATTAAGTAAAAATAGTACTAACCTAAATATAATAATTAGTGTTTTTTAATTTTATTAATTAATTTTTTCAATCCCAATTGAGAGATCATTTGACGGTTTATCCTAACCTCCATAGAAATGATAGAATAGATTTGGAAGCGGTTACATGAAATTGGCAAACAATGATAATTTTGTTTGGCCATGTAAGGACTGACGTGCTAGCCTGCAAACCAGGCCAACCATGCACGCCACACTAGGACAAGTCCATGTGTGACTCAAGCATTTAGTAGCCAGAGAGGTTCGAACCCATGACCTACTCCTCCAAAGACTTTGAGTGCATCAGCTTGATTACTAGAGCCAAGCCTCATTGGCTTTTTTTTTTTTAACTATCCTTACCGATTAAGAAAGAAGTCATTCGCATTTAGCCCACAAAGAGGGAAAAAAATCCACAGCGAATTCCCTACAACAAGAAAGGTTACGAATATCAAGTGTTAAGAGTTGAAATTTTTTTGTTACCTTTTATTAAAGCCGCTGTATGAATTAAAAATATGAATTCAAGTGTGAATAAAAAGGTTATGTGTCGAAGAATGTATCAAAAACTCCTAAAACAACTGTTTCCCACGAATAAAAGAAAACAAAATAGAGCTTACAGATTTAGATACTACACATACAAAGCTGACCTATGAGTCCTTTCGTTAGATGTAAAAATGCATCAGACCAACCTCAAAACAATCTCAGTAAAACGAACAAAGTGTATCGAAATATTGACTATGTCTTCGGCGTTTGAGCGATTTCTGATGAAAGAAAGTCAGGGTAAAGTCCTATTGAACAAACCCATTGATTCAGCGAGATCATTCGACGCAAAACGCTCGGCTTGTTCCTGGTAATTGAAGAGAATCCGTAAGAAAAATGCAAAATCTATAGAAGAGGGTGATGAGAAAGTAATACATAGGCACTTTATATTATCACATTATTAGATCACCGTCACCTAAACTATATATGTCATGACGTTTCGTTGGAAAAAAATGATCTTTAAGAATCACAAAAATAAAGGAACAGCATGCTGTTGTGTACCGTTGTAAAACACTGCTTTTCACTTTGTCGTTTTATCACAAGTATCGAAAGAATACCTGAAGTCGATGCAAGAGGTACATCAAGAAGAGATGGACAAATACCTGTTGACGTTACAAGATAAATCTACGTTAAGGAAGCAGCTTTTTGAAAATTTTAAATCAACTGACTCAATTCTATTTTCTTATCAAGAGCATTCATTATTGATATATTAATCTACTTTGATGAATCGTTCTAACCAGATAAAAAAGCAAGATGACTCGAGCGGTAGGATAGCGCCAAAGAAACCTTGTTGCTCTGACAGCACCTGTATCTAAAAGTTTTGCTGCTTTCTGCAACTGAAATTGGCGATAAAGAAAAAGGATGTCAAATGATGAACTTATGCTGCAAGAAAAAGAACAAGAAACGAGGCATGTAAAGTTTACCTGAACACTTGCTCCAGCTAGGTGGCGATGATATAAGGGAAGTGGCCTGCTGATTTTTTCAATGTGAGGATATGGGAAGAATGCAGCTAAGGCATGGAACACATGCATGTATTACAGGGAAAAAAAGTTCACAAGATTGAATTTCATGAAAAAAAAAAGTTAAAGAAAGTCACATTTCAACATCCAGTCCTTGGAAAAGAAGTCAATTTATTCAAGTTTAGGAATTGTTCAAGCAAGCCTCACAATTTTTGTGCTGATATGCAGAAGACCATTTTTTCATAAAACAGGAACATGATCAAGCCTCAGCATAACCATCACGTATTTGACATGACAATTAAACTCCATTCAATGACTTCTTAGTAATGGAATAACCTGGCATCTTCGATTACTAAATTATTGTTTCACAAAAAAAAGCAGTTAGATGAGCTTACTCAAGAGCTTTGATGTCAGTGTCTTCTTCCCAAGAGGAAGATGCTCGACGAGACGATTTATTTCTTTCTGCTTCTAACTGCTATGATCCAGAAAATAAATTCTGAGTAGCGAATCAAGGATGCTAGCCAAGAATGGCAAAAAGGAATAGTTAAAACAATTTCAGACCTGAGATTCGTGAAGACGCTTCAATTCTTTTTCCAACTGAAATTCAGCGGCAGCTTTTTCTGTTGCCATAGTTTCCAGTTGGGTCTGCTTGTAATACTGAAAGACAATTTGTTGCACACCAAGTAAGACATTGCGATGCATTAAAAGCAAAGGTCGCACCCAAAACAACACAACAAAAGTACCAATAGATCAGTGAGCTCTCTGTATCGTTTCTCCAGCTCCATGTGCTCCTGCACAAAAACCAGACGTCTAACATTGCAACACTGAGTGGCAAGTACCAAACAAATACATGACAAGGATGCTTATTCCAAAATCTTGTAACCTATTATTCGGACTCATTATAATTTATAACCAATAATGATTCATTTATCCCAATCACATAATTTCAAAGAACCTGTTCAGTATCATCAAGCAGTGCAACTTTGATATGCATTTCATTCTTGCAAGACTGTCATAACACACATCATAGTCCACATGGTATTATAGTATAGAGTTGCTTGCCTGACGTGAGTAATGTTCAGCATCCCGCTTCATGGCAGCCATTTCAACTCTCATTTTCTGAACTTCAGCCTGCACAAAAAATCGAGTAAATTTCTCCATTTTACAGTAAGGGTGCTACCGCGAGGATTTCTAGGTTTGTTGTCTTGCTAAATATCATTATATAAATTTATCAATAAAAAAAGACAACTTGCCTCCATGGAAGAGAGCTTGCTCTCAGCCTCTCTCTGACCTTGCCGGGCACGCTCCACTTCGTCTTGCCATGCCTGCGCTTTCATTTCCATCACATTAAATACAGTTTGCCCATACCAGTATATTTTTACGTGAAGGACTAACCCAATGGGTTCCACTATGTCCTAAAGTTATGTGAAAATAGTACAGAGACATGCTAGGCCTGACTTTCCTAACTTAACTACTTAAGTAGAGAAGTATTAAAATGCCCATCAAACTGAAACCACACATCAGATGAAGTGTTGAATTCCATAAAGGGGAAGCATTATATAGAAAAGAATCTAGATACCAGTTACTCGATGAAGAGAAGGAATAGTAAATTTTGCTATATAGGTCTATAGTTAGATCACATTTATGAAGGAGCATGACAATCAAGAAGACTTTAAGTATTAAAACTGGGCAGATTGATTTTAGAACTTTGTCAGAACTTAGCTCTGTTGTTTAACCTGAATAGCTTGATTTGCATCTTGAGGGGATTTCTTTTGCTCGCGGCGAGCACGAGCTTCAGTATCCTGCAGTTCTTGGTTTAGAGACGCACATTCAACCTAGTATCAATAGCATGGAGTAAATCACGAAATTGAAGAGGGATGTAGTATTGTATAGGGTGATCTATATAAAAAGGACAAATTTCACACACAAAAAGATAAGGGACCAGATACCTCAAGCAATGCGACCTTCTGCTCAAGCTCTGCCACTTTTCCAGCCCTGTCATCTGCAATTCTCTGAGGAAAGATGAGCATGTCAAGTGTTTATTTCTAATAAAATATCACTGGTATTGGGATCAATCTGTGTTTCGTAAGAGGCAGATTTAAAAGAAGTCCTAATAGACTACATGACATACTAGCAAGATGGTTATGAGCCAAAGGGGACAAAGTAAATTTGAGAATAAACTGAAAGTCAAACTTCAATCGGACGGAGGCAATTATTATAAATTAATTATATTGCTTAAAGTTACTAGACAAAAAAGGAATAACAGATAGCATAGCAACAAGAAGAAAACCCTTACCTGGATCTTGGCTAATGATGAAGACGCTTCTATGGCCCTTTGTTCTAGTTCAAATTCCCTTTCTCTAGCTGACTAAATTTAAACATGAAGTGTCAATTTTCTCTATAGGAATGTGCATAAGAACTCGGAGTAAGAGATGACATCCGGAAGACATGCATGAATTCAATAAAAAAACACATATATATTTATTGCGTTGAACATACCATTTTTATGGCATTGTGAGCAGCACGCTCCTCTTCAGCTCTTCTCTCAGTAGCAGCTAGTTCTTCCCTCAGGGCCTGGCAATTGAAAAATCGACTCGCATAACAATTACGCCACAAACATGTTCCCACACGTAAGGGAATGATAAACTTACTTGCATCATCCTCGTTTCTGTTAGTTCTCTATTCCTCATTATGGAGTCCATGTTTGCCTATGTATGAAGAAAAGATCATAAGATATCAATTGATTATGGTGAAGAGGAGCGTAAGAAATATTTACAATAAACAATATACACATCACATAAGAAAATAAAGTTATATTCCGCGCTTGAAACGATTATAGTGCTTATATTTAGGAAGTATTGTTAATGACAGTATTTCAATAATCCTTTAGATCGAACTGCCACTTTTCCTTTAAGAAGTTCACAGTTGTTAGGGTTCTATCTCTCATTTGAAATAGAGATGGAAAGCGCAAACTGAGAAAATCTTAAGAATCGTCTACTTAGGACCCAATCACCTGAAGAGTGGCCAAGTTCCCTTCGGAGAGAGCTGCTTGTTTTTTCAGCTCGTCAATTGAATTAACATGTGCCTCGATTTCAGCATTTTTAGCAGATAAAGCCTCTGCCATGCTTGACTCTACTCTGGTAACCTCTGCCTTGGATAAAGATAGATCTTGCTGGAGCTGCTTTATACGCGCCTCGTATGATTTGCTCAATTCTCTCTTTTACAGCAGGGAAGAGTAACACAAACATTAATGTCATTGCACTTAGTTAAAACTGGAAACTTACATTAAAATAAAAACAAAGGCAAGTATGTATTTTCACCTCTGCTGTCAGAAGCTCTTCCAATTGAGCGTTTTCAGATTTGTATTCTTGAAGGCGGGTTGAAAGTCCAGCACAAACCTGATAATAAAGCAATGAGTTCACAAAATTTCCACCGAGTGTCCAAGAAAATGCGTTATACCAAATAATAGTACAACCATGAATGGGACTTGAAACAACATCCAATTAAGATATAGGTGATAATATATCATCAATGAAGTACTAAAAAGGAATCAATAAATACCACAAACAAAACAATCAACAGAATACTTCTAATAACAGCAAAATGTACCCTAGCTAGCCTGGCTTCTTTTGACTGTCCAGTGGAAACGGCACTTTTAAGCAATCCTTGAGCCTGATCAAAATATTGATTCCAAAAAGTTTTCTGAGCATTCATTGATCACGATTCGCAAACTGCAAGTAGAAGCTCTTGAATTCAGCATATCTTACCTCATCCAGTTGCTCTTGTACTTTTGCTGAAGATATGATCGTTTGTGTCTCAGGAGGTTCCTTTCTTTGGGTAACGGGCTCGGTCAATATATCTGAAACATTTGCCTGGCTCCCAGATACTTCTGGTGCATTTGCAACCCGAGGTGGTGACACTGCAACTTCAACAGTTTCAGAAGAAACTGAATCTCCTGACGGCTTGTTCTGATTGGAGTCAACATGAGAATCGGCATTTAGGGTTACGCCAGGGCTCAATTGACTCTGAGATGGAGCATCTGACTCTTCTTCCTTCCTTGCATCATCACTCTGATTTATATTCACAACATCTGCATTGGGAGACATTTCTCTACCCAACGGCCCATCAATGGGCTTTGTGGCATCACCTGAAGCATTCCCAGATAGAGAACTCTCAACCTTGGAGTCAGCACTCTGATGTGCACCATTTCCATTTTTGTCATCAGGGGTCTCTAAATTAATAGCTTTAAGCTCGTTTGGAGGTACGAATAAAGTCCTATCAGGATCTGCTTGTGATTCTAATGCTTTAGGTGTAGGCGGTTCTTTTGCCACATCTTCGGTAACAAGAGCTTCCTTGGATAATAGTTTCTTCTGCGATTATAGAAGACTTTTATATATTGATAATGAAGCAACACCAAATATTGCATCACAAATATAAAAGGAGAATGTACCTTTGCCTTTTGTCTTGCTCGCTTTGTTTGAGAAACTCGTTCATTGGAACCTTCACCGGAAAAATGGCAACAAAATGTAAATGATCTTTGACTATAGAGAACATAGTACTACGAACAGTGACATTGATTCAACAATGCCTCATCATCTGAGGTTAGTTTTCACAAGAGGAACCACAGACGAATATCTGCTTTAAATTTGATTAATAGATCAGATGCCCAGTTCCCGGGAGACATACCAGAATTTGGGACGGGTGGATCATCTGATTTCTCACCAACAACAAGTTTTGCCCTTCGATCTACCACTTCAAACAAATCTGACACAAATATATATCATAAATATCAATGCACATTATTAACAACATAAAACAAACTTCTCTTCCACACTGTCTAACGTAAAAAATAGACCACAAACCAATGCATTTTTGTTTCACTGATAAAGAAGAATTAAAGGGATTCAAATCGCATCTTCTCCGCCGGATTTAATCAATTGATCCGTTCTCAATAAGATCGTGCAAACAAGTCGACATTGTTGAAATTCACAAGTTTTGATCTCTAACTTACAACTTTCAACCCATCCCTGATCAATCACAAATTTCAGATCATACTACGGTTCGATAACAAATTAGGAAAAATTACCCAAAAAAAAAATATCATGAACTTCAATTTAAAAAAATTATCATTACCTTCGGCAGCTTTGAGCCAGGACGCCATTGGATAACTCAATTATCCAAACGAAACGCAGACGTACGATGACGTGATCTGCAATCTTGAATCCTTCAACACAGCTAACGGTACTATCTAGCTGATCTCAATGTCGAGCGTAAGACATCAAGAAAATGACGCCGAAGATCATCTATAATACGTGAATCAACGACGCAAAATAATAAACTCGGAGGAAGAATTCGAAGGAGCTGTCGATCGCCTGTTATGAAGTATCAGTTGTTTCCTCCCTTCTCTTCTCTCTTTCCGTGGCATCAGACGAACTCAAAACAAACCAATACGATGTCGTAAACATACCAACAACGGTGCAACTGAAATCCCAGCAATTTCGAGCTATTGTTCAGCTCTTCAAGTTTGTGGGCTTACTGAATTAGTGATTTTGCCAGAAATCGTCGAAGCCCATTCGTATGCCCGACTCTATGCTAATAGCTCAGAATATCCTTTTCTATTTTATTTTATTTTTCAATTTAAAATATAATATAATATAGGCTAAATAGCATATAACTTACACGTGGTTTGAAAATTTTGCACCAAATCCCCTGTGCTTTGTAAATAGCATAAGATACCCTCGTGATTTATTAAAAAAATGAACACTCTCCCTTATCGGTCAGCTTTTCTCTTACGGTCAAATATTTCAGGAAATTCCCCTTATACCCTTTTTATATGGGGAATTTTCTAATCAGTCCCTAGTCAGTAACTTTGTAATGCGTTCAGTCCCTGTTAGAACTCCCATTAGTTTAAAGGACCAACATTGCGTTAAATACGCATAGATAAGGATTAAAAATATGGAGTGACGAAAATACCCTTCCTAACATAGTGAACTAACCGTTATTTTCTGGCGACTTTCTGTTATGTAGTTAGATTATATTGTTATAAAAGTCTGGTGAACTGTTATTTTCTATTCCTTATCTGTTACTACGATGCAGAAAATTGTTATCGACAGATAATATTTATTTTACGAATCTCATTTTTACAGTGAATCGAGATCCGAAATTTCGAATGCCCATTAACCAACCAATTTCGGCGTGTAAGGTAGGATATATTGTGGTATTGACGAAGCAATATGTAAGATTTTTATGAGTTTTTATCTTTCTATTTAGGGTTCTAATATGCGAAAATAAGATGAAATCAAAGCCGTTTTTGGCACCGATTACATCTAATATGTATAAATTCGAAGTACCGTAGTATGGACAGCTCGGTGCGGCACATTATTTGCTCGTTCGTCCAACGTTCATCTTTTAATTTTGCAAAAATACGGTCGACCCTAATATTTTGGGTATATTTATACTGTGTCCAAACTGTTACTCGCAGTATCAAATCTGTTACTATGTCTACCAAACCCGTTACTACGTCTACCAAAACCGTTATTAAACTATAATTAGTTGTTACCATGTGTAGGGTTCTAATTTGCGAAAATAAGATGAAATCAAAGCCGTTTTTGGCAACGATTACATCTAATATGTATAAATCGAAGTATCCATAGTATGGGCAGCTCGGTGCGGCATATTGTTTGCTCGTTCGTCCGACGTTCATCTTTTATTTTCGCGAAAATACGGTCGACCCCAATAATTTGGGTACATTTTTACTGTGTCAATATTGTTACTCGGATTATGCAATCTGTTACTTGGAGTATCAAAACCGTTAGTAAACTGTAAATAATTGTTACCATGTGTAGGGTTTTAATTTGCGAAAATAAGATGAAATCAAATCCATTTTTGGCAACGATTACGTCTAGTAAGTACAGATTCAAAGTACCCATAGTATGGGCAGCTCAGTGCGGCACCTTGTTTGGTCGTTCGTTCGATGTTCATCATTTAATTCGCGAAAATACGATCGACCCTATAAAGTTGGGTGTATTTTTTTCGTTTTGGCTGATTTGTAAAATTCTCAGGATTTGTTACTAGTATATGCATTTCTGTTACTATGTCGACTAAATTTGTTACTAAATTATCGGTGAAATTTTGGGCGGGAAAACCAGAATGAGATGAATTTTGGGCGGGAGTCTAAAAATCAAGCATAGATTATTTGTTAAAACTGTTACTGGCTCTATGTTTATATGTTACCGGAATTATTATAGTTTGTGAATTAGGGTTTTTAAAATCATAACATAAACTTATATATTTTTCTAAAACTTCGTAAATTTATATATTTTAGTGAATGTAGCGTGTTTGAAGTATAAAATTTGGAAATCATAAAGTAGACAAATTACATATTAAATTGTTATTGTGACTATGTATTCTGTTACTCGTGTTGTGTTTCCTTGTTACCAACATATCAATTTCTATTATTTTCCCCTCTTCAGTTGTTGCTGATCATTCTTAAACTGTTACTGCATGAAATCAGAAAACAACATAGGGTTTGTGATTAAGATTAATTGAAGATGTCATTAATTTTGTCGAGTCATTTATGTTAGGTCGACCATCTGGATTATAATAAACATCTAATAGTCCATTTCCACAACGTTTTGTGTAAGTAGAATTAATTTGGTAGAAGCATGATCATCCTTTCAAGAAGAGTGCTACTTGCTTTCCATACTATATATTTCATCTTCTTCAATTCCAATATAATCTCCACGAAAATCACAAACTAAACTAGTATATTTAATCTAAAACTTCGTAAATTCATATATTTTAGTGAATGTAGCGTATTTACAATATAAAATTTGAAAATCATTAAGTTAACTAATTAAATATTAAATGGTTATTTTGACTATGTATTTTGTTACTCATGTTGTGTTTCCTTGTTACCTACATATCATTTTCTGTTTTTTTCTCCTCTTCAGTTGTTTCTGATCAGTGTTAAACTGTTACTGCAGGAAATCAGTAAACAACATACGGTTTACGTTTAAGATTAATTGAAGATGTCATTAATTTTGTTGAATCATTTATGTTAGGTCGACCATCTGGATTGTAATAAACAACTAATAGTTCACATCCGCAACGTTTTGAGTAAGTAGAATCGATTTCTTAGGAGCATGATCATCCTTTCAAGAAGAGTGCTACTTGTTTTCCATACTATATACTTCAACTTCTTCAATGCCAACATAATCTCCACGAAAATCACAACCTAAACTAGTATATTTAATCTAAAACTTCGTAATTTTAGTGAATGTAGCGTGTTTGCAATATAAAATTTGAAAATCATAAAGTAAACTAAGTACATATTAAATTGTTATTTTGACTATGTATTCTGTTACTCGTGTTGTATTCCCTTGTTATCTACATATCATTTTCTGTTTTTTTTCTTCTCTTTAATTGTTTCTGATCAGTGTTAAACTGTTACTGCAAGAAATTAGTAAATAACATAGGGCTTTACCAGAATCATGCATACATTTTCAGCAACAGAAGCGAAGTTTGTTCAAAAGAAACATCCTACACATAAGTATCAGATACACATGACACCAAATTGTAACATCCTCGTCGTCGATGCTCGTGGCCGTCGCTGATCGTCTTCGATTTCTTCGATTAATTTGGGGGTTATCGATTTGGTATTAGCGAAAAGAACTTAAAGAATAAATGTTATACATAATTAAGTTGGATATTCACAGGAATTTAAATCAAGGTCATTTGAATTCTAGATCGAAAGTTATACTACAAAAGGTCCAGGTTGCCATTTTTGGGCAACGCAGAATACATAGTGTTACCCAGAATGGATAAATTGTTACCCATAATGCATGAACTGTTACCCAGAATGCATAAAGCGTTACCCAGAGTGCATAAAGTGTTATCCAGAATGCATAAATTGTTACCCATAATACATAAATTGTTACTTAGCGAGCGTTTTATTAGCAAAAGCTTCAATCATGGGCCGCGTCAAATTTCTTCGCGATTAACATCAATATTTTCAATGAATATTAAGACCCACGATCAATTTCACCTTATTAGGTCACTAAAGTCCAGATTTTCCCTTGTTTCAACGAGATTTTCGAATTACTTTTAATACATTATTCCATTATAAACTTCAAAAATTTTCATTGATTATTGACACCCATGGGAAATTATCATCAATTTAACCTTATTCGGTCATTAACGTCGAGATTGAGTCGGCTTTTAGATCGTAAATTTTGGTGTTCGTTGAACGTGGTTTGTGCATTCATCGTTTGGAAGAGACGAATGCATAGTGTTACCCAGAATGGATAAATTGTTACCCAGAATGCATTAACTGTTACCCAGAATGCATAAAGCGTTACCCAGAGTGCATAAAGTGTTATCCAGAATGCATAAATTGTTACCCAGAATGCATAAATTGTTACTTAGCGAGCGTTTTATTAGCAAAAGCTTCAATCATGGGCCGCGTCAAATTTCTTCGCGATTAAAATCAATATTTTCATTGAATATTAAGACCCATTATCAATTTCACCTTATTCGGCCACTAAAGTCCATTATTTTCCCTTGTTTCAACGAGATTTTCGAATTACTTTTAATACATTATTCCATTATAAACTTCAAAAGTTTTCATTGATTATTGACACCCATGGAAAATTATCATCGATTTAACCTTATTCGATAATTAACGTCGAGATTGAGCCTGCTTTCGATCGTAAATTTTGGTCTTCATTGAAGGTTGCTTTTGCTTCAATCGTTTGGAGAAGAAGGTGGCACATGAGTGTAATTTTGCCAAATATGAAGGATAGAAATGTCATTTACAATGACCTTGGTCCTTCAAACTAATATTTTCAGTAATTAAGTCCTTGGGCTCAAATTAAACTCTTATGGGGCCTGAACTGTTTTGAAAATTCGATAATAGGGTCTGAACCCAACTTTACCCTTTTTATATTTGACCTCATCCATCGTTTTTTCTTCTTTTCAGGTTTTTGCAGGTTTATCCTGGGATTGGTAAAATATGGGTGGATTTATTCAGAATCCTTCTGGTGTACTATCTATTCAAACACAGAAAGATCAAGGATCCACGACAGTAGCTTATGCTGTGCTTGTCCCGATACTAAGGATCCACGCATTTTTTAGCTGTTTTTCACTTAATCGAGCGCAGCCCACTCAATCGTCCCACTTCTTGAAGGCCTTAATAAGGTCCGTAAATGGTTTTGGGGCCGAAGCCTTCGATAGGGTTGAGAAGATCGAGTCCGACGATGGTGGAATCGATGAATTAGCATATGGGAATTCGAGGACTCCCGCGAGGACGAAGACGATCAGTGAGACGGCCAACATCAGCGTTATTGCGAGGGTGTTGACGGGCTTGAATTGTTGCATCATTTTGGAGGAGAAATCTCAAGAACCTTGTCTGAATTTTCTCTTCCTCTCCTCTGTTCAGCGATCGTACTTTGTTCAGCGAGCGTCGTTGAGCACTGCAAGTCCGCGTGCGATTTCTGCTATTTGTGAAATTTGACTTTTGATGTGTTCGATGAATTTCAATTTTACTGCTGGGTATTTTTATTTCTTCTCCAGTTTTGATTTTGTTAAGACACTGATATACAGGTTAAGATGTTGGGAGGAAGAAGATGACTTAAGGGGTATTTTAGTCATTTTATTCAAAAAATATGGTCAAATCCTATTATAGTCGCATTTACAGCGCGTGTGATGCAAACATGGGCAGACAATGTTGACCCGGAGGTACAATGCTAAGTTTTCAAAACCATAAGGATGTTTCGCGTAATAAAAACATAGTATCTGGCATTCTAGTAAAACCACGTGGGGTATAGAGGAATTTATGTCTTTTACTATATATAAGTATGGATAGGCCCAGTAAATTTCGGGTAGCTGGTCAACCCCGTTTGATAATTGAATTGCAAATATATTATTAGTATTAGACTGTTGTTTACTGGTTACCGTTTCATATATATAATATTAAATTACACCTGTTGTTTAATGGTGAATGTTTCATATATAATAGTAATAAATTGTATCTAATGTATAGCTTTTATGAGGTGGATTTGTAGCTCAGTAAATATAGCTTTTCTGTAGATATTTGCCGTGTACGTATTTTATTTTTAATGAAACAATGTCGATGGTATGAAACTTCTCAAATAGGTTACTCCAATAATAATCATAAGCGTGACTATTTTAAATTCTATGGATTAATCCACTAATCATTATGGTGATAATCTGTATATGAATTTTTTGCCACCTAAATCGCCATCTTTGATACTAGATGAATTTTGTTAAAAATCAACATCAAAGAGGGCAATTTAAGTGGCAATTGATCTGAGAGGGTCGACGAAGGTTATGACGGCTTCAGAAATTGAAAAGATCTGAAAAAAATCGAGAGATTTTGCTGAAGGTGCTCACTATGATCGTACGATAGGTGGACACCATAGCAAATATATATATATATATATATATATTATTCATGTGCTGTCAGAAAAATAATTTTGTGACGACTTAATAAATTATAGACCGTGATATAATGTCTTGCATGAAACCACGACTTGTACTTCTTTTATATATTTATTTATTTTTTTACTTTCTAATCTCCTTTAAATTATTTGATTAGCAAAAGTTCTAAAATTAAATATAGCTTTCATACAAAATTCAAAGACTACATCAATGACTAGCATTATGATATCTTTAACTATGTCCAACAAATATTAAAAACGGTAATTATTTCATCAACCAACATTATTCTCTAACCCATATATGTTGCATATACAGTTTTGTCAATTCGTTAATTTACAAAAACATGAAAAACGACTTCCCAACCATCTTCGGACCATCCGAATCAAATGGTCCACACCAAAACATAAATACATGGCTTTTAAAAATTCTATTAATAAGCTGCATATTACTTACTATGAGATCCACTTGAATTTTAGTTACATGCATACCCGCATGCAAAAAAAAAAAAAACTAAACGCATGTTTATACTACTCTTCCGATAAAAGCATGCATATTTTAATGTTATTTATTTTATTTTGGGAGAATGGCATTTTTAGTCCCTGATGTTCGGGGCATGGGCGTTTTCGGTCCCCCATGTTCCGAGGTGACACTTTTAGTCCCCAATCTTACCGATTTTGGGCGGTTTTCGTCATCCGTTTAACATAATCACTAATTAGATGAAATTTAACACATGAGAACTCATGATCTCCTTTAAGTTGATTTAACACATCATGAATCATCATCTTCTTTAACTAAACCGCACATGAGAATCATTACGAATCACATTTAACTCATTTCAAGGTTGTCGATCATTCCTAAATATGATGTATAATGATGTTCATGTGCGTTTAAATCGAAGAAGAACATGTGTTATGAGGTTTTACGTCGAGTAAAAGGAGATCACGGGTTCTCACGTGTTAAATTTTGTCTAAATTAGCGATTAAATTAACTGATGAATCAAAACAGTCCAAACTCGGTAACATTAATGACTAGAAGTGGCACCTCGAAACATGGAAACCAGAAACACCCATGCCTCAAACATTGGGGACTAAAAATATCGTTCGCCGTTTTATTTTCAATACCTATCATATCACGTCTGTGACTTCTTTTAAGGAGTGTAGCATATTTTAATTTCAAACTTACTCTCAACGTCCATGCTGATTTCTCAGCCTTACCGTGTAATTTTCTTTAAACAGGTGATCGTGTTCATGACCTCTTGGCATAGACTACCATCTTAGATGAACTTCAACCCAAAAGCCTTAGCGTGAAACTTATTTAATATAATATATCTTATTTCTAATACATGTAAACAAGAATATATCAAACTTGAAACAAGATCAAGAACTCCATAATTTTTGTGGGCTTTAAGTCCTATGAGATGTAATAAGGCATGTCCACCACAACATCATTACATCAAACCACGCATGAATGATAGAGCGAGCACTTAAACTCAAACGCTGTAATAAATTCCTTAGCGGGCCCACACATAATCACACGGCGGCGGAGATTCCAAAGCGCCGGCGACGACTCTCTTCTGCTGACTCTTCAAATCTCTATAAAACCTATCGATAAACTCCTCAGCGTCTCTATCAACTTGGTAGAACTTACCGTCGCCGTCGTCCTCCCCATCTCCGAGTAAAAATGGCGAGTCCGAAACCCTAAGCTGCCTCGCCGCCGCGGGACTCCGGCCAAACCCAGGAAGCGCCGGAGACTCCACGGCGGAGGCGGAGGCGTCGTACATGTGGAGGATGTCGAGGACTCTCGGCATCAGCTTCGCATCCTCTTCTTTGTTTTTGCCATGGTTGTAATGGCGTTTGCTCTTTGATGATGATGATGATGAGAAGAGCGGCGTATTTTTGCAGCTGAATTCGTACTCTCTGGGAGAGACGAAGGAGACGACGTCGTTTTGGGAGGTTCGGCAGGTGAGCGCCGAGTAGTTGCGGTGGTGGTGAAGGGTGAGGAGTTTGGCTATGGCTTTGCCGGCGATTTTGCCTATGTTTAAAAGTGTGTTTAGGTCGAGCACGATTTGCTTGCTATTGATTCTGCGCTTTTTCATGGCGTAGAAGATTTGTCTCAGTGCGTGCCATAGGTTCTTGGCTAGTTTTTCTTGTGGGGTTATGTAGATATCCATTTATTGAGAGAGAGAGAAAGAGAGAGAGAGAGAGAGAGAGAGAGAGAGAGAGAGAGAGAGAGATGGCTTAGAAGTGAAGTGAGAGAGGAGGTGGTGGTGTATAAATAGGGAAAGTAAACCTATAAAATCTTTATTCAAAAAATACCTCCGAAAAAAAAAATCTTTATTCAAAAAATGAATGAAAACAATAACTCTATTGCTCCTATACCACCTACCTAACGTATGCTTATAATGGTTTCACAATCAATGATTTTTAATATTTCTAGGTATATAGTAATTAACTACAATTAACGACTCATTAATAATTCGAGTAATTAATATTAATATGAGATGTTTAGTGAAGTTACTACACAACTTGGGATTGCATGGGGCGTAGGTTCGACTAGTCGTATATAAGGTTTTATTATTAGAACAACTGATTTGGGTAGCAAGGCCTTTCTCGTTATTGGATGCATCTATTTTATTTATAAACCATTGGGATGTTTTATTTATTACATTTATGATGTTAGTAGTCAAATAGTATATGTGGTGTCCTTTGTTTGGAAGCGATCGGAATGTCATTGTTGGAATAGTGAAAGGCAAAAATTAAAATATATGTAACGTACGAACGTTATTGCAGGGAAATTTCATTAACTACGCCTGACACATGTATATCTAATTAAATAATTAAGTTTGTAAAAGTAGATGTAAATTTACATATGTTACTATATTATTGAAAGGCGTAGACCCCCACCCCGCCCATTGACCGACCATAACGTGAATAAGTCTCCATAGTTCGTAAAAAATATAATATATATGATATAAGAGAAACTTCGAATGAAGTGATTACTTAATTTAGTATATGCATTGCTTCCATGTTGACTGAGGTATGGGTTTAAATTGAATTGAATAAATTCATTGAAGTATAAAATATCGATGTTCGAAACCCTAAATCGAAGGGCACATTTGAAGTCACAAATTAAATGAAGGAATAACATCCATTCGAATTTTCTCGGAAATTGAGACAATTAGTGGTTTTTGTAACGTGACTGTGACTTCTTGATATATATATTAAATATATACATTACATATGATGTATGCGTGTACTCCCTTGTCCAAAAAATTCAAAGTTAGTCAACATCACGGTAGATGTAATAATAAAGCAAAACAGCTTTCGGAAATGTGTTGACATATGGAGATTTTTCCTATGAATTTCGTTAGATACGTAGTGTGTGTATGTGTTTGTGTGTGGTGTGGGCGTGCATGTAAGTTAAAAATATTAAGTTGGGACTTTCCACTAGATGACTAAAATTATTTTGTGTTAATTACATGTCAGACCCTATTTATAGTTTTAGCTTGGGTTCAGGCCCTATTTAGGTTTGGTTCGCTGATAAGGACCAACTGTTTGAAAATGTTAGAGAAAAAAGTCATTTAGACGCAAAATGACATTTTCACCCTCCTAAGTACGCCACAATTACGCTGAAATGCCATCGTCTTCAACAACCGATCGAAACGCCTAAAATCTTCAAGATTCATGACCGATCTAATTTTCAAGCTCGATTTTCCTCTAAAATCTCGACCTTAGTGAACAGACGACAATTAAAGTGATCTCAATTTCTCATGGGTCGTAGTAATTAAGAATAATTATTAAAGATTTTATGCTTCAAACACAATCTAATAATCTCTTTGAATAACGACGAAATTTCGGATTTTAATAGTCGAATGATGTAATTGGACTCAATTTCATCACGGATCTTAATCACTGATGCGAGTTAGTGATGTTAATCATGGAAAATTAAGAATTTTGACACAAGCCAATTAACACGATTCCTGGGTAACACATTCTACAAATAATATGACATATCACTTTCAGTTAGTAACAAATCGTTAACCAACAGTACCACATGTTCCATTAGACATAACGATTAATATATTGTTAATAACACAACCTGTACACAAGCAAGGGACCCTGAGTAAAATCGCATAAAAAACGCTATTGCTAATACCAACCGTGAGTAAATCGCATAACACAGCGAGTAAAATCGTAAAAATACCACATCTTCCATGTTATGATGTTAATCATGGGATGTCGAAGAATTTTGACGGGATCGAGAAACGTCTGCGAATGAACTACTATGTTAGGTAACACAAACTGACTAACCCGTACCACTTAATAGACAGGAAATAACATAAATATGTCAAAAAATAACAAATAAGCAAAACCATATAACGAGACATTTCTCTCTAATAACAAATTCAACATACAAGCAAGGGGCAGTCGATTGATCGACAACCACCGACGACACAAAAAATCAGCTGAAATCCGTGAAAATGTCGACGTTTGTGCCTGAATAAAGTTTTTCCGTCCTCAATTTCAGATGGGTCTTACTAATAAAGATGATTTTTTACACATCGAATGAATTCGTGCTTCCACCCCCAAATCGAAAATTTCATTCAGAATCGATTCAATATCGACTTCAATGGCCGAACAAGGTGAAAGCGGCTGATTTATCGTATTTCATATGTTTATTACTGTAATGTCTATTAGTCAATATCGACTTGACGGGATCGAAGATTGAAACGTCTCAAATTAACTAGCTTGTCAGGTAACACTTATTGATAACTGTGTACCACGATAGACGACCAATAACACAAACATTTCAATAAGTAACAACTAAGCAACACCGGATAACGATTTCAAATTACGTGGAATAGACAATAACAAATTACCTAAAAATCCTAGCGCATAGACGATAACAAATTTTCCCTAAATCGTGTAAAAAAAATACTTATAACATAGCAAAAAATAACAAATGTCTGATGGTTAATAACAAATATTGACTTAGAAGTAACACGTCGCTGAAAGGTAATAACGTCTTGTTTGTCGTAAATAACACATTCTGTATACAACTAATGGATCGGGGCAAAAAGAACGAAAATCCCAAACGACACTAAAAAACAGATGAAAACTGCATAAATCTCATCGTTATTGACTCAGTAAAATAGACCTCAATTTCTCATGGGTACGTCGTATTTATACCGATTACTTGCAATTTATGTCGAAATCTAGATTCGATTTACCATTATATTCTCAATACGCTAAAAACCGCATAAATGTCGGTGATATTGGCTAATCGACTAAAAATCCCGATGTTAATGTTGAACCGTGGTGTAAACAAAGTCAATTTGATCGTGCATCTTAGCAGTAAACAATTATTAGTGTAAATGTCAATTTAATGCCAGTGTTAAGGTTTGTGTTTTATTAGTGAAAACTATAATTAAGCAAACAAAACTTACGTCATAACACAAAGATGATAACTGATAACATATGGACATATTGTCATGACGGATTGATCTATGCTGATAACACATAGTTTGGAATTTTCTAGAAGCTTCGTGATGCATCTGGATGGTTCTGTGTGGTCAGTGAATACCACCATGATTGACCCGTTATGTATTAACACATTTTCAGAATAAAATACCTCTTCCTTATGTTAGCGAAATCAAGAAAAACTTACGTTATAACACAAAATAGTGGACTGATAACGGATTATATTGTTGTCAATAACACTCACCAGTTCGATAATTTCGATCGTTGATGCACTTATTCCAGAAGGTGTAAGATTTTCATAAAGGAAAATATATAATTTGATGAATTTAAACCAAAGAACTCACTGACAAATCAAATTTTATTGACGTTGAGGTTAATGGTCCAATGTTGTGGTTGTTTGTCATGTAACCAAGGTCCCCTTCGTTGCAAACATAGAGTATACTTCATAATGTGAAATTTAACATTAAAAATTATATCACGAAACAGCTCTAAGTTCGACATTACATCACAAGTAACATTTATAAAACATAACCCTAAACCCTAAACTCAAAACCCGAACCCCAAAACCCGAAACCTCGAACCCCCAAACCCCAAACCCCTAACCCCAAACCTCAAACCCTAATTTAAAACTATAAACACTAAACATAGAAACCCTATTCTGAAAACTCAAATTGGTAACGCTTTACTTCGTAACTATAACACATTATTTTATGGACCATTTAAGCAAAAAATTGATATTCCCGCCAATAGTCCCCTGAAATTCCCTCCCAACAGTACGCTGAAAAATTAAGATTCCCGCCTAAACTATAAACACAAGTGTTCCTTCTAATAACAGATACAAACTTATCACTTTATGCTTTTTCCGAAAATAATTGCGATGCCCGCCCAAAAACACTGCAACCTGCTAACACACTTGAAAAAAGCGCTAAACATGTGCTTACTTCCAAAACATCCTTCAACCCTCTTTAATGACACGAGATTGAAGGACCCCACAAAATTCAAAGTTTATGACCTAATATGTTGAAATTATTGTTAATTTGATCGTGGGTATGATTTGCATATCTAATTTGCAGCTTTAATCGTCAGAAATAACGAATATAGAAAAAAAAATAACAAATGCCTTATAAATAATAACAAATGTTGACTTAGATGTAACACATCGTTGAAAGGTAATAACGCCTTGTTTATCGTAGATAACACATTCTGTATACAAGTAACGTCGAAAGGAATAAAACGAAAATCACAAACGGCACTAAAAAACAGATGAAAACTGCATAAATCTCCGCATTATTGACTCAATAAGGTAAAATAGACCTCAATTTCTCGTGGGTACCTCGAATTTATACCGATTAGTTGCAAGAAACGGATATTATATTTTCCCTAAATCGTGTAAAAATGAAATACTTATAACATAGCAAAAAATAACAAATATCTTATGGTTGATAACAAATGTTGACTTAGTAGTAACACGTTGCTGAAAGGTAATAACGCATTATCTGTCGTAAATAACACATTCTGTATACAAGCAATGAATCTAGAGGAATATAACGAAAATCACAAACGACACTAAAAACGGATGAAAAGTGCATAAATCTCAGCGTTATTAACTCAATAAGGTAAAATAGACCTCAATTTCTCATGGGTACCTTGAATTTATACCGATTAGTTGCAAGAAACAGATATTATATTTTTCCTAAATCGTGTAAAAATGAAATACTTATAACATAGCAAAAAATAACAAATGTCTTATGGTTAATAACAAATATTGACTTAGTAGTAACACGTCGCTGAAAGGTAATAACGCATTATCTGTCGTAAATAACACATTCTGTATACAAGCAATGGATCGGGAGGAATATAACGAAAATCACAAACGACACTAAAAACGGATGAAAAGTGCATAAATCTCGGCGTTATTAACTCAATAAGGTAAAATAGACCTCAATTTCTCATGGGTACCTCGAATTTATACCGATTAGTTGCAAGAAACGGATATTATATTTTTCCTAAATCGTGTAAAAAAATATACTTATAACATAGCAAAAAATAACAAATGTCTTATGGTTAATAACAAATGTTGACTTAGTAGTAACACGTCGTTGAAAGGTAACGCATTATCTGTCCTAAATAACACATTCTGTATATAAGCAATGGATCGGATGGAATATAACGAAAATCACAAGCGACACTAAAAACGGATGAAAAGTGCATAAATCTCGGCGTTATTAACTCAATAAGGTAAAATAGACCTCGATTTCTCATGGGTACCTCGAATTTATACCGATTACTTGCAATTTATGTCGAATTCTAAATTCGATTTACAATCATGTTATCGAATTTGCACCCTAATTAGACAAGCAAAATCTACCTCGTGCGTCGTCAATATCATAATGAATCCAACATGACATGTCGAAATCGGTTGGATGGCGCAGTCGAATTATTTTGTGCCGATTTAGTGCAAGAAAAATTAGTTCGATCATTAAATAAAAAAAGGTTCTGTTGATAACATTTTGCAATAGAAACGTAACACAATATCATTGGAGAGTAACGTTTCGTTGTTACACAGTAACAATATGCTGTAACTTAGTAACATAAAATGAAGTGAAAGTACCGCTCCATATAAGACCACGAGCAACACGTATAGACTTTCGCTGGAAAAAAATAAAAAATAAAAAACATTTTAGTAAGGGTATTTTCGTCAAATAACATTTTTTGGACCTATACTCGAATTTTACAGAAAATAGGTCATCTAAACTAACTCCTTTTCTGAAAGGGCCTGAACAGAAAGTTCAAAGATTATCAGGGCCTGACATGAAATTCTCCCAATTATTTTCTTGGAAATTAAGGTGACTACGACATGAAGAATGACATGTAATGCTTGTCATAAATACAGAATACTTAGTTTATAAGTTTCGATAAAGTAACTCACAAATATTTGAACCAACATAAAATAAAGTCTAGTTAGTGATGACTAATCATTGTGTAATAAAATATTTTTTTGGCAAGAAGTTTGGGTTAAAAAAAGTATACCATTATGTATTTGATAAATCACTAAAATGTATTGGTATTTCATATGTGAGTATAAATTTGTGTTCGGCGAAATAAATAGAATATTCTACTTAAAAGATGATTGGGTCAATAAAATGCTAGACCTAATTTGTTCCTACATACAAAGTTAGTAAACATATTTTATCAATTATCACGTGTATTTTCGTAATTCCCATGGGGATCCAAAATTATAATTTTATTTTACAAACTAACCTAAAACTATAGTTAACAAAAAAAGGAAGTTCTAGATATGTAATTACTAGCATGTGAAGGAAATATGTGTGAAAGCAAACACATTTATCATGTTAACTAACCACCTTAGTTTGTAAATCTTATATCAGAAGTAATTGCTTCTTGAAGCAAGATACTTTAGAAGTGTAGTTATAGTTAGGGGTGAGCAAAACCGGATATCCGGTTTTTCGGATATCCGAAATTCGGATATCCGGATTTTCGGATATCGAAAAATGGTATCCGTATCCGCTCCGGTTTTAATCGGATATCCGGAAATCGGATATCCGGTTTATCCGGATATTTACACCGGATATCCGCATCCGGTTTTTAAATTTATTTTTCTTATATTTTTTATTATTTTCTTTTGAAAATCATATTTTTTATTTCTTATCACAATAAAAAAAATGTATTTTTTAATATAAGAATTTCTAGACATATTAATTGAGACAATATGTGAATTTATGATTCAAAATTACATAATAAATAATAAACACAATACCACAAATTCACATTAATTTTTTAACTCGAGTCTCGATGTTTTTATGTTTTTTTTTATCTCAATTCTCTAACAAAGTTTTTTGCAATAATAAAAATAATATAAATTTAAATATTCTACTTGATGATTTTTTTCCTTTTTGGACCTTCATTTTTCTTTTTGGACTATTTTTTATTTTTTTTTTATTTTTTTTAATATAAAACCGGATACCGGATATCCGGATTTTAGACAAACCACTATCCGTATCCGATCCGGTTTAGTTTAAAATAAATCGGATCGGATATCCGATCCGGTTTTTAAAACCGGATATCCGTTTTTTCGGGTTTTGAAAACCGGATACCGGATCGGAATCCGGTTTCCGGATATTTTTGCTCACCCCTAGTTATAGTGCATCAACAAATAAGACGCCCCCATACCTTGCTTAGGTTTTCATTTTTCCACCATTTGGGCCTTGCATTATTAAATTATATTTTTCCTCCTAATTCGCTTCAAATGATTATGTAGAGAGCTTCCATTTCTTGGTCCTACTACTCGCTAAGCCCAAGCCCACGAGAAAGTTGAAATTGAGTCCTAAATTAATTATTGCCCCCAAGAAATGGAAGACTAGTTTTTTCGAAAAGTCTTTTGAAATTAAATCCATATTGTAAATTGGTTGCAATTAACTGTCTGATCTACAGTACCTACCTATCTATTTAAATCATGTATCTATCTATACTCTTATATTAATTGTCAGGGCCTTTTAAAAACTGCCAATTTGGTGTATCAATTAACAAATCATAACCCGCCAAGTGTCATATCTTTTATGTTTATTAATTATTAATAAGGACAAAAAATATGGCGAACTCAAAAACTGGAAACTGACAGTTGTTTAATGGATTACAGACGGTCGTGGAGTGGGAACATGCCATAGACACTTACTTTAAACTGCCAATTTGCTATATTTTAATAATAACTAAAATAGACACCTAATACAAACATGCATCTACGACGTCACTCTTATTATTGCATTTTTCAAATATTATTTTAATGATACAATCACTTTTTATTACTATTACTACTAACATTTTTTATTTTATGCACACAAATACTGTGTGCCAACTATACTAGTCTATCTTATTAAGTTCGAAACAACTACCTTTTAATTAATTTGGTGTGTCAATCATAATTACAATTCCATCCATGATATTGTTAATATATTACAATTATACCTTAAGTCAATTTTTTTCTATATAGTAAAAAATAAAAACATTAAATTTATATTTTAATTTAAAAATACTTAAAATATCAAATATATATTAATAACGGAAAACTTCACATAAATTCCCATTAAGTAAAATACATATCAATTAACTCCCTGTCCAGAATATAATATCACTTAAGGACCAAACTCAAATTATACTATCACTTAAGGACCCAATCAGATTAAAAGACCTTTTTACCCCTAAATATGCTTCTTTACAGCTTTAAAAATTTTAAAAACAGAATTATCGATCGAAAGAAGAAAAAAAAAAAGAAATCGACGTGGAATTCACCGTCGCCGTCGTTGCCCATCTCAGACGGTGGTCGGAATTCTTGTCTACGTCCTCTAGGTAAGTCGTCAAAGTGGATGAAAGAGAAAAGAACCAGAGAAGAAGAAAAACTGAAAGAAGAATCGTGGATTTTTATGGTCGATCAAACACAAATTTTCTCGATCTAGGTTAGTAAAGGTGGTTCTTTTCAATTTACTGGTGCGGTGAATCTGTTACGAGTGTAATTTGGTGCGAATGCGATGGATTTAATTGGATGTTTGGGAATGATTTTGTTGGGATCTGAGATTGATGACTGAAACGAGGGTGCTAAGATGAAACCCCAAATTCTGTGTTTGCAATCGTGTATCAAATTAATGTATATTGTGTACCTTTACACGTCTGGTTAGAGTACCACGCTTATTACTGTTAATGTATCATTTCATGTATATTAGGGTACCACAGTTCTATATATATTGTACAGTTTTCATGTAGGGTTGCTGAATTATTTGTAGGAGTAAACAAGCATGTTGTCCGCAAGTGTAGTTCATGGGGGCTCACTTTTTGGGTTGTGTTCTTACAAGCAGAATACGCACTTTTTTGGGCCGTATGTAACGTTTTTTGTGTTGGTGTAATCTTGAAAATCTGATGGATACAGTGTTGCAGTAAAATATCTGTAAATTATGGTACGATGACAATATTGCAATTGAACGGTAAACAGTGAGTACAAGGAACAACGAACAATAGTTAGCTGGTACACAAAAAACCCTCAAAGTGGTACGCTTAATCTACAAAAAGAAAATAAATAAATTTCCTAAAGAATAGTATGGTACAAAGGGAAACAAAGTTCATGGTCTCCTCTTCTTCGAATAAAAAAAAACAAAGTTAACAGTTTTATGACAATTTCAGACAGAATAAAGGCTGTTCTGACACCCTGCAAAACGTTTGACACGCTGCAAAAATTCTGACACGCTTCATTTACCCTATAATGGATCCAACTTAAATTTAATTTTGTGGTACGGTAAACTACGCAGTATAGATACATTAAGAATTCATATTTAGGTACGGTTACATGCAACGTTTAGGTACGCTAATATCACTACGTATGATACAGTATATTTGTTTACGCTATTTTCTATCCAATTTAAATTTGATTTTGTGGTACGGTAAACTAGCAGTGTAGATACATTAAGAATTCAAAAATAGGTACGGTTACGTGCAACTTTTAGATATGCTAATATCAATACGTATGGTACAGTATATTTGTTTACGCTATTTTCAATCCAATTTAAATTTGATTATGTGGTACGGTAAACTACGCAATGTAGATACATTAAGAATTCACGCTCAGATACGGTTATGTGCAACTTTTAGGTACCTAATATCACTACATATGGTACATTATATTTGTTTACGCTATTTTCGATCCAATTTAATTTTGATTTTTTGGGAAATCTGATGCTTATATGTATCTAAGTTATATATCGTTAACTTCGTATCATGTTTGATATTGTAACATTCATGTAGTTAATGATAGAAGGACAATGTATCATTAGAAGAAGATGAACAATGTTGTTACCGTTTAGTAGAGATATAGTATTTTGTTTGTCTAACTGAGAACGATCACCCTATAGTACAATCTTTTGCATTATTTTTTATTATTTATTGTTTGTAGGCACTAATTTGTTCGTTGACGTATTAAAATGGACGTAATTGGACCGATAAATTAGGGTACAGTATCAATACGAATTTTGATACAGTAAATGCAGGATTTTAGATATGGTCAATGACTATATAAAGGTACAGTTTAAACGCTATATTTGATACATATATTAGCCTGCATTTTATATTTTACAATTCAATGTGGTACCATATCAGTACTAAATATTGTACATTACCGTAGTATAATTTGGTACACTACTGATGTTAAACTTGGTAACATATCGATACTCATCTTGGTAACATATCGATACCTTGTTTAACATTGTCGACACACCCAAAATTCCAAGCATGTGTCAAAATATGTTCCATAATACCGCCAAAAATGTTAGATGTCGAAAATGCTGAGCTATTTTTTTTGTTTTTTTCATAACATTTTATTCAACTATTAGTATATCATACCATTTTAATGCGTTTGGTGTACCATTTAGTTGTTGTGTATTGTACCTTATAGATATGATTACCGTACCTTGTTTAACATTATTAGCGTACCCAAAGTACCAGCGAAAAAATACAAAAGAATGGAACAAGCAACATAATGATTGTATTATCCCGTATCTCATTTACCAAACTCAAAATTCGACAAACATTATAGTGTAAATTACAAGTTAGTTCTTATACAACATCCAACAAATAAATGTAGTTTTCAAACAAATTATAACATCCGACACATAAATTCTCCTTATCTTATTCCCTCAAGCATACGGATAACCTTCCGTGCCTTACCACTATACGGTCCTCCACAGCTCATCACGTGCATTAACAGAAGCCTCATCGCATGTCACTAATGCAGAAACTGAACACGACGATTTGTAACATCATTCTGTTCAATATGTTGTACCAATCCAAAGAGACATAATGTACCATTATAATGCATATAGTGTAATAAATATGTGATCGACCTGTACCAAAAATAAACACACAGCGTATAAAAGCTGGGATCGTAATTTCTAATTAAAAACCTATAAAAACACCAAAAATGAAACTAAAATACCTAGATTAAATAATTAGAATCGATCAATAACCATATTAGCCTCAAAGTAAGCATAAAACGCAATAATCAGGACCTAATAACTCAAATCAAGACCTAATAATCCTAATAAGTAAGTAATCAAAAGCTAACACTGAAAAATAGGTTTTGGTCGATTCAATTCGGACGGTGTGGAACAGAGATTCGGAACAAAAATATCACATACCGGGATTAAACGCGATAGAAGATCGTAAATCGTTCACTGGAGGTGAATATTTATTGTGGGTATTCGATTTGGACGTTCGATTTTGGAGAATGGTTCAAGGATTTGGTGATGGATATTTGGGTCTATTCTTTCGTTCATGATTTTCTTTTTTCTTTCTTGTTTTTCTTAGCTAAATTTAAAAGGCTGGTAAAACCGTAATATTGTAATAGGGTTAGTTTGGTCTAATTGGTCCTTAAGTAAAAGATAAGTTTCTAATTGGTCCTTAAGGGGGTGTTTGTTTCCGGTGATCCAACATCACGGTGATACTACATCACCGTGATGCGGATATCACCGTGATGTGGATCAATGCGATATGTCATCACTGTGTTTGTTTTAGAGTGATATTTCATTTTGCAAATCAATGTGATATTGGAATATTGTGTTTGTTTAATCGCAGTGATGTTGTGTAAATTCATATTTAACCTTATGTATATTATGTAGTTAAAGTGTTTTAATATGTTCATTTGACGTGATAGTTATTAATATTTGAAAATCAAGTATTATTTTAAGCATTAATTATAAGCATGTTATATAATTCATCAATAGAATTATTATATTTTTTAGGCTTTAAACATAGATATTTTAACCAATTATTAACTATTAGTATTTTATATAATTCTTCAATATAAAATTTTTTATATGTTTAAGCTTTAATAGATTAACCAATTATTAATTATAAGTATTTTCTATAATCTTTCGACATAATTCATTTATTTTCTAAGCAATAAATATAAATTTTTTAAGATTTAAATATGTTGGTTGTGTAAGTGAAAATAAGAGTAAGGGTATATAAGGAATGATGTTAAAAGATAAGGGATAATTTTGTCCAAAGAAATACTGAAAATATCACCATATCACCGTGATGGAGGATCACCCTGCTTTTTTGGGGTGATCCAAAAGTAGGAATATCACTCCGTTTTGATCACCTCGGTGATCCTCCATCACGGTGATGACTCATCAAACACGCTAAACAAACGCGGTGATTATAAGCGATTGAAGGATCACGGTGATGTTTTGGAGGATCACCCCAAAACAAACATCCCCGAAGTGATGAATTTTCTGACGTGTGGAGTTAAGGGATATGTATTTTAATTAATGGGGATTTAAATGAAGTTCTCCCTATTAATAATTATATATAGCATTGCATAGAATGGGGCAAAAATACTAGTTAGATTTCAAACGGCAGCACACATCTACAACCAAAGTGTGCCACGTGGCATCGAATAAATCAAAAGGTCAATTATGTCCCGTTTCTAAAAGTCGAATCGAATAAATCAAAAGGTCAATTTTGTCCCGTTTCTAAAAGTCGAGAGAAGAATCACAACACTCTGTTGACTTGATCATCGAGCTCGCGAACGCCGTCGATGGCGGCGCCGGAAAATGCCAATCCAGCTAGTCTCCGCCACGCGATTGGGAATGTACTGTCCGTCTTCGTCCTACTGCTCATCGGTGTTCTCGCTCTCTCGATCCGTCTATTTTCGGTACGTTTATCTCTTCTGTTTGTTTTTTTGTGTGCTTTTACTGTAGTGTGATGTCGATGGAGTTTGTGGTCGAGTGAGCTGTACTGTAATTGAACTTTGTCTCCATGTTGATTGTCTTCGCGGCAGGGTATTAAGTACGAAAGTGTGATTCATGAGTTCGATCCTTACTTTAATTACAGGGTGACCCAGGTTTGTCCTTTTTTCCACTTTCAGTGAGCTCTGTGATTAGAATTTCGTCTCCAAATCATTTGCGCCATATACATGTATACATGCAAAAGTTATTGTCTCTTGACATGCTTCTTCTAATGCAGTATCTTACAAAAAATGGAGTATATGACTTTTGGAATTGGTTTGATGACCGAACGTGGTAATCATTTTTGGTTAAGAGAATATTTAATTTTAATATATAACTTCTCGAAATGCATATTCATAGAGGGTATTCGTTTTCGTAATAAGGTATCCCCTTGGACGTGTAATTGGTGGAACAGTTTATCCTGGCCTTACTCTGACTGCCGGTACCTTATGGAGGTTAGACTCATTTGTTTGTTTGTCTTCATAACAAGTATTGAAGAAATATGCTTATCTTTGGTGCATCAATTGGTTAAAATTGATTTTGTTTAGTAAATTTAGAGTTACATTGGTTCATGCAACTCTGACTTATATTACATTTGTCGCCATCTATTGCAGGATACTGCAGTCTTTGAATATCCCGCTCTCTGTTGAAACTGTCTGTGTTTTTACTGCTCCAGTTTTTTCAGCTTTAGCTTCATGGGCCGTGTACCTTCTAACAAAGGTTCTTCTCTTTTCCTGTTTAATATGTTGAATTCGAGCCTAGTGGATTTACCTCAATCTTTTCGGAGGGGTTTATCATGTTTATCATATTTGTATAGGAAGTAAAGGGAGATGGTGCTGGATTGACTGCTGCAGCTCTTCTAGCCATGGTAATGTATTTATTCAATAGCACTTTGAAGTGCTGAACAAAATGTGATGGTCATTCATTAGTGTCAAGTTACACTAGTGATTTTCATTTTTCGGCTTGTCTGAGCAATTTATTTTTGCATTACTGTTGAAGGTTCCATCATATATATCTCGCTCTGTTGCTGGAAGCTATGACAATGAAGCTGTGGCTATATTTGCCCTGATTTTCACATTCTACCTATACATAAAGGTGGCTTATTGATACTCTCCTTCATAAATCCATAGTATAGTTTACTTTTCTTGATGTCGGAAGGAACTGGCGTATCTTTGTCATTATTTTGTATGCATCATCTGGTTATTCTATCTATGTGGTCTTAAATAATGTCCTTGGGACTATTCTATGCTTTAGCTTACTCCTTTCATTGGCTACAGACATTGAACACTGGATCCCTTTTCTATGCTACTCTAAATGCAATAGCTTACTTTTACATGGTAAGCTTGCCTTTCTCTTGTTTACTTGTCGTTTTTCTCTGATCTTTTTCAGCGCGTGCGAACTTAATTGAAGCGTTCATCCATTATCCTATATTTTTTTTTTCTTTCAGGTTTGCTCTTGGGGAGGATACACCTTTATTATTAATCTCATCCCGATGCATGTGCTGCTTTGTATTGCTACTGGTCATTATTCTTCACGCCTCTACATAGCATATGCTCCACTTGTGAGTATCTTAGACTCTTAGTTCAACTGTGGCTAATATGTGTGATTTTCTCCATTGTTATTAGTATTGGTTACTTTGATTTTGCGAATATCTTTATGAAGGCTATTTTCTGAACCTAATTCATAATGTAGAAAGCATTTTTTTTATGTGTCGTTTTCGGAAAATTTAATCTGAAGTAGACGAAATTCTGATGTCCCTTCTCAGCTCTGTGGTTGTCCATTTGCACCTAGAAAGTAAATTATCCCAGTGTTAGTCTTTCCGATCATGGGCTGAATTGTGACTGTTTAAAAAATATCTATCTTTCTGCGTGCAGGTTGTCTTGGGAACATTACTTGCTGCTCTAGTGCCTGTAGTAGGTTTTAATGCTGTAATGACTTCAGAGCATTTTGCTTCTTTTATAGTAAGTACCATTTCGGTAATGAGTTTTTCTGTTGGAATACAAAAGAAATGCATGGTGCTTGTCAGCCTATGTGACTACCACGTGCAAAAAGAATAGCAGAGTTCTGGATCGCCATAAATACGGTTTTGTTCAGAGCCTAATGCCTCATACTAATTTTTTGTCCTAGGTTGAAAATCAACATGTTACTTAGTTATGTTGGAATGCATGTGATAAAGTGCGATAATGAATCAAAAAAGCGACTTCTTGAATTGGGCTGTAAATATGGTCATAGAAGAAACAATGTACTGCGTGCCACTAAATTTGCGATATATATATTTTTTGTTGCTAACTTATTTCTTGTTTCACTCTTGATAGAAAGTAAACAACATGCTTTTTTACTCGTTAGATAATTAATGCTTTTTATTGATGACTGCGCTCAGGTCTTCATCATCTTGCATGTTGTGGCCCTAGTGTACTATATCAAAGGACTTTTATCACCTCGAATGTTCAAAGTGGCAGTTACACTTGTTGTTTCAGTGGGGCTGTAAGCTTCTCTTCTCTGTTTGTTCCTCTGTAATCTTCTGCGTGCAATAGAAGATTTTTCAGTTGTTTTCTGCAGTAATGTTATATATTCCGCAAGGATAAAATGAATGGACAAATGATAAAGTATGCTTTGATAGACGATTTACAACACGCTTTCCTCTTAATGTTCCTTCGCTTTATCCAGAATAGTTTGTGGCGCTCTTTTAGCTGTACTTGTAGCATTGGTGGCTTCAAGCCCAACAAAAGGGTGGAGTGGAAGAAGTCTTAGTCTCTTAGATCCGTAAGTTTTCAGCATGGCATCTACTCTATCGACATTATTTTGCATATGGATGGTTCATGAATAATAATGTGGTTATTTAGTTGTTACATGTCATCTTCATCAAATTCACCTTGCTTTGTTCTGTCAGAACTTTCCCTATATTAAATAGCATGGAACAAACCAGGGGCTAGGATTTTATTTTATAATTAACTTGGGCATTTGCAGCTTGGAGCTAATGAATGCTGAAAATTTGAGATATGTAGGTAGCATGTTTTACTTGTATCCCATGTCTGATTGAGCTTTTTATGTCAGGAAATTGTCTTGATTGCATGCATAGAATATAAAAGCTTAGCTTACCAAAACCTAACGTTAATGCCTTTGCAGAATAGTTCTGTCTGTTGTCCATTTATTTCTACATTTTTTAATGCCTTGGACTTAACTCCCCAAGCAATTAACCTCGCTTTTGTGCATTCTTTTCTTTACCATATGTCTCATTGTTCTTACAGCATCTCAGCATTCCAATTTGCTTCTAGTCTTTGCCCCCTTCACTTTTCTCATACTTGGTAAACTTCAACCAGAACTTATGCAAGCAAGTATATACCGATTATCGCGAGTGTTAGCGAACATCAACCTCCTACATGGCCATCTTATTTTATGGACATCAATGTATTGGCATTTTTGGTTCCAGCTGGCATTATTGTAAGTTCTCAATGAACCAACTCAAGCTTCTTTGTTCGTGCTATCATTTCTCCACCTTTGGTTATTTTCTACTCCCTGTAATTTTCAGGCATGCTTTTTTCCACTATCTGATGCAAGCTCCTTTGCAGTTCTCTATATCGTGACATCAGTTTACTTTTCCAGTGTCATGGTATGTGCTGCCTAATTCAGAAACTCCATGTCATTGTAATCCATTTCTTCTTCCTTGAGACTATTTCCCTGTAATTAACTTCCTTTGAATTATCTTTCAGGTTCGACTAATGCTTGTATTAGCTCCTGCCGCTTGTATAATGTCTGGAATTGCTTTGTCTGGAGCTTTTGATGTTCTTACCAGGTCGATTAAGTATCAGATCCCTGGTGAAACAATCAGACCCCAACTAAATGTAAGAATATGCATCCTGATTGTGATGGATTTACTATGACCTACTTAAATAGAAATGTTCTCCTTTAAGGCAAGGAATGTTAGTGATATACCACAAAGTGATGCGGTCAAGGTAGAAAAGAGCGAGGACACTCCAAAAGAAAAACAATCAAAGAAAGAAAAGAAGAAGGAGAAGGAGAAGGTCGAGAAAGTTTCTGTTGTATCTAAAGTTGATAAGAAGCTTCAGGTCTTACCGTTGGAGGCTTCTCTAGTCGCCATCTATCTTCTTGTCTTGTTGGGGGCCATTTATGTGGTATGTCATCTTGGATAGTAACTGTAAGGCTTGATATTTGTTTAAGACTTCAACATCTAAATAGTGGATTTCCCTGTGATGGTCTGCTTTTCTCGAATTGTTTCTTCTACTTGCTCATCCTAACATTTAGGAGACTATGAGATCTTTAATATGTTTGCATGCGGTATGGTATGGATAAATAAATGCTATATTTGTCGGCTTAAGATCTCTAATGAGCCTTTAGATAAGTTTTTGTTCCATGAGCAGGTGAGAAAATTTACACTAACATAAGTACTCCTTTTTGTAGGTTCATTGCGTCTGGGCTGCTTCCGAGGCTTACTCAGCCCCATCAATTGTGCTAACTTCTCGCACTCAAGATGGTGGTCTTCATGTATTTGATGACTTCAGAGAGGCATATGCTTGGTTGAGCCATAACACAGAAGTTGATGATAAAGTACGTTACTTTTCCTGTTTAATCTTTCGAGATTTGTTCTTCTTGGCGTGCTAAAATGCCACACCGTATCGGTGTTAAAAGCTTTAAGTAGGACATCACAACATAAACTTCCATTGCCATCCTTGCTTTTATTCTCCCTCATGCAACCTCTCAGCTATCTTGCCTCATAATCCAAATTAATTAGACAGTCCAAGTATATCTCATCTACTTTCACTCTCAGTCTTTCAGGAAGTTTCTGTTAGACCTAGTGGCGAACATGTTTACGAGCGACGAGCCAGTTCGAAAGTAGCAGACCATGGTCCAACAGTGGGCGATGCGGATAGTGCTGGGCCGACTAATCATGGACGAGTTTGTGGCCCATTGGAAGAAGCTGTTACTTGATGAAACCTTATCCGGAAGAAGATTGAGCGTGAAGATTGGGATATTGTTTTAATTGCTTTTATTGTGTTTTATTATGTTCTATTGTGTCTTTATTAATGACGTGAATCATGGGAGGTAATTAGGTGGGGGTTAGAATAAAAGGGCATGACTTGGAGGTGTAGAGGGTATGGAAAATGATTTGGGTAATAAGGGGACGAGCTTGACTCGTGGGTTTTAGGTGGTGTATTGTGCTTCCTTTCACTCTTTGCTTAATAAATAATTCTGGGTTCATTCTTCAGCAAATTGCCAATTTCCAAGCTTTTCGAACGTCGTTCTTTTATATAATTCGCTAGTGTGGGTCTTAACTCTAACAAATTGGTCCGACCTGCCGCTCAATGACTGTTACGCGTTCTCAAATGGATCAACGTGTTGACATGTTAGAGAAGACCGTGGAGAGTTTGTCCACCGAGTTGCGCTCATCGATCGACACTCTCACCAATCGTATGGAACAACTTTTGTCGACCATGGCTACGCACATCGATACGAATGGGGCCCCGAAGGTGACTAACGTTGAGGGAGGTGATCCCCTGCCGACACAAATTCAACGTCGCGTCGAACTTCCAACATTTGACGGGACTGATCCGCTGGGCTGGATTTCACGAGCCGAGCAGTATTTTCTTCTCAACCCAACACCGAGCTCTCAAAGGGTGTCATGTGCCTTTGTGTGTACGGCGGGTATTGCCCAATCGTGGTTTCGTTGGATGCTCGATGATGATCCGACAATCACTTGGGAAGTCTTAAAAAAGCACATAATGGAGACATTCGACGATAAGCATTGTGGCAGCCCCGTTGCTCGTCTTTCAAGTATTCGTCAATCAGGGTACGTTAAAGAATACTTTCATGCGTTCATCAATATGGTCACCAATCTCCCGGAGATCCCTCGTCGCCAACATCTTGAGTTTTTTCTTCTTGGAATGCACCCGGCGTTGTATGATGAAGTGGTGATCCACAAACCATACTCAGTTGCAAATGCTTTTGAACTAGCTCGAGATTTAGAGAGACGTCTTCTTAACGGAAGGAATGGCGACTACACAAATATGATTTCTCGTGCATTAGAATCACCACATTTTGCCCAGCAACCTGGCTTTCAGACGAAACCCGCAACAGTCAATCAGGGTGTTGCCGTCTCCACACTCGCAACAGTGCCTCGAGACCCCGTTCGATCCACTGATCGCTATGTACCTCCACCGGCTCGGCCACCCGCTTCACGACCTCGCCCTTTTCAGCGTCTAACAGATCGAGACTATCAAGAACTGCGTGATAAGAACTTATGTTTCAGATGTCGTCAACCTTTTGGCCGCGGACATATTTGTCCTCGTAAGGAACTGCGCATGCTTATTGGGGGAGAAGACGAGATAATTTTTGAAAATGATCAACATTGCGAGGAGACCGATGACCTCCTCAACGGAGCCACTAGCAATGCTCAAGAACTCAACTTAATTGAGATACCGCTGTACGCCATCGGCGGGCTCTCAGGTCCACACACATTGAAGATGCTCGGGAAGGTCGAAGGCCAAACGGTTATTGTCATGATCGACAGTGGTGCTAGCCACAATTTCGTCTCCACTCGCCTAGTTGATCATCTTTCATTGCCCCGAACAACAGACCACAATTTTCAGGTACGTCTAGGCGATGGTAGTACCGCTTCTACACATGGTACTTGTCGTGCTCTCCAACTTCAGCTGAACTCGTGTTGTGTCACTGGAGATTTCTTTGTATTTGCTTTGGGGGGCGTCGATGTAATTCTCGGAGTGGATTGGTTACGGAAACTGGGCGACGTGAGATTGAATTGGGAACGTTCGACAATGCAATTTGAATGGGATGGCCAGACTCATCACTTGCGAGGTGACGCTGCACTCTTACGAGCCCCGATCAGTTTTCAATCTCTTTGTAAAACAGCCGACGAAGATCTCGATATGGTACTCATGCTCGACTCACTTGAGGCTTCTTCGGATACGCCACTTGCCGCCTTACCCGAGCCACAACAACTCGACATGCAAGCGGTACTACAACAGTTTCCTACGGTTTTCAGCACTACAACCTCGCTACCTCCAGAACGTGCATCTGATCACCGCATCACGTTGTTTCCTGGAACGGCGGCAGTTTCTGTTCGACCATATAGGTACGGCCATGCGCAAAAGGATGAAATCGAACGATTGGTCTCAGAGATGTTAGCAGCGGGGGTAATTCAACCAAGTGCTAGCCCTTTTTCCAGCCCCGTTCTACTCGTTCGCAAGAAGGATGGAAGTTGGCGTTTTTGCGTAGATTATCGCGAGCTCAACCGTGTTACAGTCCCTGATAAGTTTCCAATTCCGGTCATACAAGAACTTCTTGATGAATTGTGGGGAGCCGTGTATTTCACGAAGTTAGACCTCCGCTCGGGTTACCATCAAATTAGAGTTCGAAGCGAAGACGTTCCCAAGACGGCTTTTCGCACGCATGACGGCCATTACGAGTTCTTAGTAATGCCTTTTGGCTTGTCAAATGCTCCGGCCACATTTCAAGCAACCATGAACGACATATTTCGTTCTCTACTACGGAAGTACGTACTAGTGTTCTTTGACGATATTCTCATTTATAGCACCACATGGTCTTCTCACCTCGAGCACATTCATACTGTTCTCGGCATCCTCGCTCAACATCAGTTCTGTGTTAATTCAAAAAAGTGTCACTTCGGTCGGCGCCAACTAGAATATCTCGGCCATATTATTTCCGCAGGAACCGTTGCCATGGATCCTCAAAAAATTGCTTCGGTGGTGCGATGGCCGACTCCCACATCAGTAAAGGGCGTCCGCGGTTTTTTGGGCCTTACCGGATACTACCGTCGTTTCATTCGCAACTATGGTCAGATCGCTCAGCCGTTGACGTCATTACTCAAGAAGTCAGAAACCTCTAAATTCACATGGCCACCATCGGCGGACTTGGCGTTTTGTGCACTGCGGGATGCGCTCATTGCAGCCCCCGTGTTAGCGATGCCGAATTTTGAACAACCCTTCATTATTGAATGCGATGCATCAGGGTCAGGGATCGGAGCAGTTTTGATGCAAGACAAACACCCGGTGGCTTATTTCAGCAAAAGCTGGGGGGAAAATACAAGTTCAAAGTCCACTTACGAGCGCGAACTGATGGCTCTTGTGTTATCGATCCAGCATTGGCGGCCCTACCTCTTGGGTCGTCACTTTACGGTCCGCACCGATCACCGTAGCCTTCGCAGCCTACTTCAGCAAAAGATTACTACGCCAGCTCAACAAGTATGGGTCGCCAAGCTTCTAGGATATTCATTCGAGGACGAATATAAAGCCGGAGCCACAAACACAGCAGCTGATGCATTATCGCGCAGGCCTGAAACGGCAGAATTATCCGCCATTAGCATTCCTCGATGGCTCGATGGGGCAGAAATCCAAGGCGACATATCACGCGATTCATTCCTTGGCCCAATCATCGAAGAACTGCGTCAACAGCCTACTTGTCGTCCACCGTTTCAACTACTGGGCGGATGGCTTTACTATAAGGGACGTCTCGCCATTCCTGAATCCTCAAATTGGATTCCCCGTCTTCTCAACGAATTCCACTCCACGCCGACGGGTGGGCATTCAGGCGCGTTTCGTACATATCGCAGACTTGCTGCTTCCTTGTATTGGCGTGGCATGATGAAGCATGTATCGGAATTTGTGGCATCTTGTCTTGTCTGTCAACGAGCTAAGTATGAGGCGCTATCACCAGCAGGCCTGCTAGCACCGCTACCTATACCCGACCGAATTTGGGAAGATATCGCGATGGATTTTATCACAGCTTTGCCTAAATCTCGTGGTTTCGATAGCATATTTGTGGTCGTAGACAGACTCTCCAAATACGGCCACTTCATTCTACTGCGCCATCCATTTACAGCTCGAGATGTGGCTGCCCACTTTGTGGAAAATGTGGTTCGTTTACATGGTTTTCCTCGCAGTATAGTGAGCGATCGTGATTCAATCTTTTTGAGCCAATTTTGGAAGGAGTTGTTTCGTCTCCAAGGGACGACGTTAAAAATGAGTTCTTCTTATCACCCACAAACAGATGGTCAGACAGAAGTCCTCAATCGCACGTTGGAAACATATTTACGTTGTTTTATTGGTGCACAACCAAAGGAGTGGTCGAGATGGATACCTTGGGCCGAGTATTGGTACAACACAACATTCCAGGTTTCTGCGGGTTCCACTCCATTTCATATCGTATATGGGCGCACACCACCGACACTGATGCAATTTATGCCCGGCGAGTGCCACGTAGCGGCTGTTGCTGCTGAATTGCAAGACCGCGACACCATTCTTCGTGAGTTGAAATTTAATATTCAGCGCGCGCAAAACCGTATGATCAAGGCAGCTAATGCGCATCGTCGAGAGGTGGAGTTCAAAGAGGGCGACCCCGTCTTTCTTAAACTTCGTCCATATCGCCAATCTTCGGTGACTCGACGTACAAATCAGAAGCTCGCCGCTCGTTTTTATGGACCGTTTCCAATAACAGAGCGCATTGGACCGGTGGCTTACCGCTTACAACTTCCAAGTGGTTCTCGCATTCACCCAGTCTTTCATGTGTCGCAGCTCAAGAAGGTTGTGGGGGACCACCCTATCGAATCATCCTTACCAGCTCACATGACAGATCTCGTGGCTTTTGGGCTAGTTCCAGCGGATGTAATTGATAGTCGACTTATTCTGGAAGGTGATACTGCAGTGCGACAATATCTGTTACAATGGGTCGATCGCAATATGGATGAGGCGCGTTGGTTCACGGAGGGCGAAATTCGATCACAGTTTCCAAACTTCCGCCTTGAGGACAAGGCTATTTTTCAGGGGCGTGGTAATGTTAGACCTAGTGGCGAACATGTTTACGAGCGACGAGCCAGTTCGAAAGTAGCATACCATGGTCCAACAGTGGGCGATGCGGATAGTGCTGGGCCGACTAATCATGGACGAGTTTGTGGCCCATTGGAAGAAGCTGTTACTTGATGAAACCTTATCCGGAAGAAGATTGAGCGTGAAGATTGGGATATTGTTTTAATTGCTTTTATTGTGTTTTATTATGTTCTATTGTGTCTTTATTAATGACGTGAATCATGGGAGGTAATTAGGTGGGGGTTAGAATAAAAGGGCATGACTTGGAGGTGTAGAGGGTATGGAAAATGATTTGGGTAATAAGGGGACGAGCTTGACTCGTGGGTTTTAGGTGGTGTATTGTGCTTCCTTTCACTCTTTGCTTAATAAATAATTCTGGGTTCATTCTTCAGCAAATTGCCAATTTCCAAGCTTTTCGAACGTCGTTCTTTTATATAATTCGCTAGTGTGGGTCTTAACTCTAACAGTTTCTTTGTGATATTTGATATATATTCGTAAAACTTGATATAAGCACGGTGGCAGAATTTTCGCTTCTGTTATTTAATTTTTCCCTTCTTTATTTACCAATTCCTAATTGCAGGTTGCATCTTGGTGGGATTATGGCTATCAAACCACAGCTATGGCTAACCGTACCGTTATTATCGACAATAATACCTGGAACAACACACACATTGCAACCGTTGGCACTGCCATGTCTTCTCCCGAAAAGGCAGCTTGGGAAATTTTCAACTCCTTAGATGTGAAATATGTTCTCGTCGTCTTTGGAGGTTAGCGCAACCATACAACGATTGCCTGCCGTGAATAGATTCACTTCTCAATGAATAGAGAATCCCATTCTTTTAGAGCTTTACCTTCATTTCAGGGTTGGTTGGCTATTCTAGCGACGACATTAACAAGTTTCTGTGGATGGTTCGTATTGGCGGAGGCGTCTTTCCACACATTAAGGAGCCTGATTATTTGGTCAGTAGTCAAAAACACAATGATTATTTGCCTTTGCCATCTTAAATTATTAATTACCGAAGATTTTTTTTTTTTCATTTTGTCGTCCAATAACAGAGGGATGGTCAGTATCGAATTGATTCTGAAGCTACTCCAACCATGCTTAATTGCCTCATGTACAAACTCTCTTATTACAGGTATGGAGCTAATTACTCTATATATCTATATCTATATATATATTCGTATGGCGAAATCCTTGTGTGGGCGTAGGTTTGTGGAGACAGATGGTGGTAGAGGGTATGATAAGGTGAGGCAAACAGAAATTGGGAAGAAGTACTTCAAACTCACTCACTTCGAAGAGGTAACTAAACTCAGATATCTTAGAGCTCAACTGCGAAAAACAACTGCACTTCACTTCCCACGTTTTAAAACAAAGCATTGACTGCTTCGATCGACCCTTTTTTTTATGCTTGTTAGGCGTTCACCACTCACCATTGGATGGTCAGAATTTACAAGCTAAAGCCCCCCAAGAACAGAATTCGCGGGAAAACCAAGAAATCGAAAACCGTATGTAATTGAAACCGTTTGATCTGCAGATACGTATCGTCGTTATATTTATACGTATCATCATTTTTCTGTCTAAGTTTTTTCGCAGAGGGGTGGCTCGTCGAATAGCTCGGGACAAAAAGCAACGCGTACAAATCCATGGCGTTAGTTCGCCGCAGCGTTACACGGTACGTTTACTGTTATCAATGGTAAGAAAAAATCATTTTCGTTAATCCATTTAGATATAGAGATAAGAATTATGGAGATTCAAATGTTAAAGTCGTTGTCCACTAACGTAGGTCATTTTTCATGGCATCCCTATCTACTCGGCAACTGCTTAGTAGACGAGTGAGGTATGGCTCTCATCTAAAACTGTTGAATTGGAACTTGAAAAGGCAACTGTGAATGAAACAATTTATAAAAAGAAAAAGAGTATATAAAATTGAAATATAAGAGCGAAATGGAGTTCATATATAAACTATATTCCTACGGAAAACAACCTCTGTTATTGATGAGGGTCACGATCAACTTAACGTCATTCATAGTGTGAACCAAAGAAATGAAGACATGATTGACTTAATTGCCAACTGAAGTAAAAGGATATAGAGATTTTAGGTCAAGAAAAGACGCTATTATAAGATAGAAAATATACAAGAATCCTCTAATATCCATGATTCCCCTATAATTAATCTCCGCATGCAGACAGTTAGTCTTGGACTGTTATCTTAAAATTAAATAGTCGATTAAGACAGCACACCAATTAACGACGAATAATTTCAACTAAAGTAAGGATTTTGCACAATCCCAGAGAGGATGAACATCCAATTATGATAAAAAAAAATATATCCAATGATAGAAAATAATAATACACACACTGATACAAAGCTAAATTTCCAATATTATTTTATGTCATCACCGCAACCATCATTGATTGTCAAATAAAAAACCATACCTTTTTTTGTCTTATCGTGAATTGGTCAAAGTCCCACATTAAGTCCCCTCAATATCTGCTAAGCAAAATCTATCCACTCGAAAAACAGATAGTTTTACACGGAGATCGACAGAGTTTTACACGGAGATCAAATCATACATAGTTTTTATCTGATAAAATATCTTCATGCGACTACTCTGTCTATATAAATTCATACCTTTGACCTCTGTTCACCATCTCTCTCTCTCTCTCTCACAAACAAGAAAAAAGAAATGGCTGGTGGTGGATTCGTCGACCCTAACGGCGGCAGCAGAGCTGAGTTTTACGAGTACAGAATAACCCCTTATTTCATCATGGCTTGCATTGTGGGCTCATTGGGTGGCTCTTTGTTCGGCTATGATCTCGGCGTTTCAGGTCAGAAAAACGTCACTTCTTCTTCTTACCATGAAAGATTCCATTGGATTTACCAATCTGCTAAAGGTTTCAATTCGAATCAGAAACTAAAGTACATACCAACGAACTTCTTCTTCTTCTTCTTCCTTTAGGTGGAGTGACTTCCATGGACGATTTCTTGAAAGAGTTCTTCCCCAAAATCTACAGGAGAAAGCACGCCCACCTTAAGGAAACAGATTACTGCAAGTACGACAACCAAGTACTGACCTTATTCACGTCGTCCCTCTACTTCGCAGCCCTCGTCTCGACCTTCGGAGCCTCCCACGTGACTCGAAAACGGGGCCGAAAGGCGAGCATCATTTGCGGGTCGATCAGCTTCTTCGCCGGGGCGATAATGAACGCAGCTGCACAGAATATAGCCATGTTGATCCTCGGACGCATACTCCTCGGCGTGGGAATTGGCTTCGGAAACCAAGTGAGAACCTTTTTTACTATTGTGTAATTATAGTTTTCGGTCATGTAATTTAGTAATTTAGGGGGGGTGTCGTTACAGGAAAAACGAATTTAGGGAGTGACATTATATGGACAATATATTGAAAAAGGTACGGACAATTACTTTAAAATTAAGCAAATTAGGGATATTATACGTCGGAACCCTAGATTTCGCTCCATATTCTAGGATTCCGGCGTATAAAATAAGGTTCCGACAAAATTGAGAGGTAGCATTATACGGACAGTAACTTTCAAAACTAAGCAAATCTGGGACAAAATATAGGATTGCGTCGTATAAAGTTCGTAAATTGCTTAATTTATTGTCCGTATAATCCGACCCTCTAAATTCGCTGTCCCAATCCAATAATGCACCTCCCTAAATTACAAGACTGAAAAAATAACAACCTATTTTTTTTTCCTAGAACCTTCTTGATCGATCTTTGCGTCCTAAAAACTCAATACACTTACTTCTTGTCCGAATTTCAACAGGCGGTCCCACTTTACCTCTCGGAGATGGCCCCTGCGAAGATCCGAGGAGCCGTGAACCAACTCTTCCAACTCACAACATGCTTAGGAATCCTAATAGCAAACTTCATAAACTACGGAGTGGAGAAGATTCACCCGTGGGGATGGAGGCTCTCCCTCGGCTTAGCCGCCGTGCCCGCGACGCTAATGTTCGTGGGCGGGATTTTCCTCCCAGAAACTCCCAACAGCCTCGTCGAGCAAGGAAGGCTAGACGAGGCTCGGAAGGTTCTAGAAAGAGTCAGGGGCACGCCCAAAGTAGACGCAGAGTTCCAAGACTTGTTGGAAGCGAGCGAGTCGGCCAAGGCCATAAAGCACCCTTTTAGGAACCTCTTGAGGAGGAAGAATCGACCCCAGCTTGTCATAGGGGCGATTGGAATTCCCGCCTTTCAGCAGCTGACGGGCAATAATTCGATCCTCTTTTACGCGCCCGTGATATTTCAGAGCTTGGGTTTTGGCTCGGGCGCTTCTTTGTACTCCTCGGCGATCACCAGCGCTGCTTTGGTCCTCGCCACGCTCATATCCATGGCTTTGGTGGATAAGTTCGGCAGGCGGAAGTTCTTCCTCGAGGCTGGCTTTGAGATGATAATCTGCATGGTATGAAAAAGTTCCTTTCTTTCTTCATCTTTTCCCTGTCAGAATCCGAGGACTTGTCCTAAAACACCAATCTCAATTTCATCTGCTTTGCACTCAATTTTTAGGTGGCAGTTGCTATTACCTTGGCTTTAGAGTTTGGGGATGGAAAGAAGCTTTCGAAGGGCGTAAGCGCCTTCCTTGTGATTGTGATCTTCACCTTTGTTTTGGGCTTTGGAAGGTCGTGGGGGCCATTGGGGTGGTTAGTGCCTAGCGAGCTTTTCCCACTTGAGACTAGGTCGGCCGGGCAGAGTGTGGTGGTCTGCGTCAATATGATCTTTACGGCGCTGATTGCCCAGTGTTTTCTTGCGGCTCTTTGCCATCTCAAGTACGGGATTTTCTTGCTTTTCGCTGGGCTGATAGTGATAATGAGCCTCTTCATCTACTTCCTCTTGCCCGAGACTAAGCAAGTGCCCATCGAAGAGATTCACCTGCTATGGCAGAATCACTGGTTTTGGAAGAGATACTGTGGGCCTGCTGAGGAGAATCAATCATCAACCAAGTAGAATGAATGAATGAATTATTCAGAAGTTAATGAGAGAAAAAAGTTGTATTTAGAACTGATTTGATTGAAGGAAACACAGACTTGTAGCACATTCTTAATCTTATTGCTGTTTTCGAAGTACGCAGACAATCGAACGATCTGTCATTTGAACTTGTAAGAAATACACAGCATAGCAGCAAATGGCTTTCATCAGAATCAGTTCAAGCTAATAGCTTGGCGAGTTCATCGACTCTAAGGTGTCCCTGAGGGACTACATTGAGATAATCTTCTCTAACATCAGCAAACTTTCTGTTTCTATTATTTCTATTGGTACTTCTTTCGACTTTACGGCCTGAGACAGTAGTTATCTCTGGCCCAGAAACTGCTGATGGATCTTCTTTGGCTTCTGCTTCGTCTTCGCTCTTTTGGGAAGCAATTGGCCTTCGACGCTTCATAAAGACTGGCCCTTTAGGGGCGGTTTTAGCAAAGTCGACTGCTTTTCTGAAAACGATATCAGCGTCTAGGCTATGGCCGTCTAAGACATATGCCATCCCACTTTCCACAGCTTCATTTCTGAGAAGTACAACTCTGTTGATATATGTAGGGCTAGCTTTTGTTGCTTCATTTGCATCATCTGTGATACGCAATAACTTCTCGGGCTGAGCTTCAACGGTGGGGTCCGCATCTGTGCTTTCACTGGTGGAACTATATGCATCTGAATGATCTATGATGGATTCAGTCGACCCAACTATGATTCTAGGCATGGACGTCTCTGCTCTAACTTCAAATGGTTCCTCATCATTGACCCATGGAGATGTCTTCTCAACTACCGTAGATGAGTTTGTAACATTCTCTAGGACTGATTTAAGTACAGACGAAGCAACAGCATCCTCTTCACTTATTTCTGTTGGACTTATCAAAGTTTCGCCAAACGAGGATTTCCAATCTTGTCCTCTCCACACGAGTATGTGTTCGTTTTCAAATGACATCAATACACAAGGCACAAGATCCTAAGGTCGAATACGTAAAATGTCAATAAAAATTCAAAGTCCCAACGATACTATCCTTCAGATTCATAAAAGTTACCAATTAACAATACCTTGAGTTTTGCACCGATTTTTTTGTAGTCGCTCGGGTTTAACCCTTGACAATTGATCCTCACCAATTCACATGCTTCAAATGCCTCCCTCACGTTTTTCACCAGTTCACAGTAGACACCGTTTTTGGCTGCAAAACACCGCCCAAATAGTCAGATAACAATAACATTAGAGAAACAGAAAAGAAAAAAGACAAACCCACACACCAAGCTTGCATATCGGCGTCAAATCACGCCCCTTTTTTCGCATCTCATTGGCCTCTTCTGATGTCAAACCATCAGGCACTCGTTGAACCAGCCTAGGGTACACTGGGGCGACGGGTTTCCACAGCATAAGAGGAAAGCGTGGTCGGTACTTATAGTTGTAGTTCCTTCCCCTGAAGAGGTAGACAATTCCACCTTTGTTGTATATAATTTTCCCTCCGCTTTTCTCCTATTATTACACGGCAAACGCTACATAAGAAATCCTGTCTCAAGACAATGGCACACAAAAGGAAGAACTACAAAAGAAGAGCAGACCAACCTCCAATTGCTTGCATACGTTATCCATATCCACAGTGGAAACTCCCTTGCACTTTATTTTGCACACCCTCCTTCGCTTCCAAAGGGCGTGTATGTTGTCCAACATGTTGTGCGTTAAGCCATCTCTTCCTAAATGGGAATTCGAAAATACATTTAGTGATCACAGATAATCCTACCAATGCATGCCTGGGACTAAGTTCAAAATTCGCAGCTTTAACAACATAATATAATAGTCCCCTAAATGAAAGCATCATAAGGTCGAATCGAAATGGATACCTACTAAAGCTAGTTAGAGACAAGAAAGAAGAAAGCCTCTTCATAAATCATTTCATGTCATACCTATGTTCAACTGCCTATTACTCTTCATGCACCCCTTGATAAGCTCATCTATCTCCTCCTTAGTGAGTGGCGCGCCCAACACCTCGTCTCTATCCCTCACATACTTGGGACCCGACCCAGCCAAGAACGGCCCAGGCGATTGGACCGATTTCACGCCCTTTTTTCCCGGCGGAGGCAACCTAAAAGAATCGAATTCAGGCAATTCCTTTTTAGACATAGGTTTCTTCCCAGTCCACGGCCTAGGCATAGTCCCAGCTCCGAAAGGAGACACCAAAGGCTCCCTCAATTTCACGGGCTTCGCTTTGGGCGTCTCAGTGTAACTGTACTGATATACAAACGGCGCGTCAGGCAATTCGTAGCAGACTCCATTTTCGTCCACTTTGACGGTGACTTCGGTGGGGTTGGGCGGAATGATATCTTTCTGCGTTACGGCGATTTTTTTTAGGGGTTTTGCGAAGGCGGGGTGGTCCTGCCGTTGTTGCGTGGTGTATTTGGATCTCTTGGCCGGAATTGATGGTGAAGAAGGGCTCGACGGCGTCCCGGCGGACTTTGTGGTGGTGGTGGTGACGGGCTGCGGCGGCGCAGGGTTGTAATTGTGCGCGATGGTGAGGGCGGAGTCGAAGCGTTTTTGGAAGCGTTTTTGGTCTTCGAGCTCCTTCTGGTTTGTTTTGAATTTGTGGGCGTTGGCGTTGTTCCACCGTGAGAAGCGGATTTCCGTCGGCGGACGGTGGGGATGGAGGTTGAGGTGGAGGTGGCGCGTGGGTGGGGAGAATGCCGGGAATTGGGTTGTGGTGGTGGGATTGAGCGACGTCGCCATAGATTTATTGAGAGACGATGATTTTCACAGTTTGAGAGCTGAGCTGAGTTATATATTATCAAGCTTCGGATGGTGTAGAAATCGGTATGAAGAAATTAGTGGCCTAAGCCCAATAATAAACTTCTCGAGGGCCCAATTTAAAGCCCAGTGGGCTATTATGTATACGTGTATGAAGGCCCACCATTGGAGAACAACACTACAGAATCTCAGAAGAGCCCTAATCTTGGTTTCCATAGACTAGGGCTGGGGAAGAATACCGAAAATACCGAAATACCGTCCTTATCGTATCGAATCGTATCGAAAATATCGAAAATTTTGTATACCGAAGTTTTTGGTAAGGTATGATACTGTACCGAAAATTTTCGGTACGGTAATGGTATGAAAGTTTTTAAAATTAGGTATACCGATTATACCGAATACCGAAATTCTAAAATTCTTAATATATTTTATATATATACACACATATATATATTGTATTATTTCAAAATATATAAAATGAAAAATTAAGGATCTTCATAAACTTATTTAGCCCATAAATTATTAACTTATACACAACTTTCTAATATTAGGTCCACCATATTTTACTTATGTAACTCAAGTAACGTTTAATTTTTGCCTTTTTAATGTTTTTTTTCATGATTTTTGAAAGCGTGAAGATGCAATGCAATTACTTTTTGTTAATCTTCACTAATTTTTTTAATATAGCCGCTTCGTTCTACTTAATCTGTATATAAAGTTGTATTTTGTGGTTATGTAAAGTTTTTTGTCTTACTAAGGAGACTAGCTAAAATATGTAAATTATTTAAGGTTAAAAAATCTTTTTATTTTAAAAATTTTGGTATTAATAATCTATCTTATTGGGGCCTAAGGAGTTTGAATTGATTAAAAATTCCAAAACAGCGAATTAACGAGTCACGAGACATGCATGGTAAAAAGCCCTCTGTATGAATGGTATAAAAGGTATGATACCGATACCATACCGAAATTTCGGTATGATACCGTATCGAAATTTAAGGTATACCGAAATTTTGGTATGGTATTGGTATGATTTTTTTTGGATACCGAAATTTTTCGGTACGGTATACGGTATCACAGTTTTGGTACGGTATACCGTACCGAACCACCCCTACCATAGACGACTTCCTTGTTTGAATTTGCATAATTAGAGCTGTCAAACGGGCCGGCCCGTCCCGACCCGCCCCGTCCCGCCTCAACCCGCCATTAAACGGGGCGGGCCAGCCCGCCAACATAACGGGCTACTAAACTAGTAGCCCTCCCCGACCCGGTGCGGGTTGGCTGGCCCGCTATATTTTTTTATTTTTTTTTTATTTTTTAAAATTTTTTGTATTTTTTTGCAAATAATACTTAAATTAATAATATGTTTTGGAATAATTAACGAATAAATCATTTATAAATAAGTTCTTAACTATATTAATTATAATTAAACACTAATAAATATTATTTATTAATATTTAGCATTAAAAATGTTTATAATATATATACATAATAAATAAAATAAAAAATAAAAATTACTGGCAGGCCAGCCTGCCCTGACCCGCCTCAACCCGCAACCCAAACGGGCTGGCCCGTTACGGCCCGCCTTTAAACGGGCCGGGAATTGGTTGGTCCAACCCACCTATTTTCATGGCGGGGCGGGCCAACCCGACGGGCTCGGCCCGTTTTGACACCTCTATGCATAATCATAGAAAAGAACAATAGGGCTTCTTAAATTTAGTCTCGACTTTATTGACACGCTCGAATACTAGCAAGTATACTAGGTCGTGCAAGTAGTATAAAATGGACGTATGTCCAAGTATAGATCCACGAAGACAGCTCGATCAATTTTAAAATATTATTCTGAAATTTAATTTAGACTAATGCAAATTTTAAATATGGTATTTTTATGATTTTTGATATTAAAAATAATCAAACCAGATAAAAGCGCAAATAAACAATTAAAGCAAATAGACGATATGACGATTTAAAATCAATTAACGACAATGTGATCAAGGCGTGTGCTCGGCACGAATTATTCCTCCGTCTACATGCAATCAATCATAAATAACCAAAATGAGTCTCAGTCAAGGTAGAATTTCCTAAAATAATCGCTACTCGTTTGTCCCGCAATAACGATCCTATGCGATAGAGAACCAATCCCTATATATCTATATGACTGTAGTTTCTACGCACGCATTTAATATTTATGAAACTCCCCGAGTTTAAACGCTTTCGGCGCCTAAGACCTCGGAAACCACACAAACGAAACCGAATTCCATTTCTGGTTAGTTTTAAGTCGTGATGCTTTATATTTATTGTTCTAACCGGTCTAATTACTTTGTCCGTCTCATAAACCAGTCAATTATCATGCATATGTTGATCGGATACATGCAAGCATTAGACTCAAATATAAAACACATAACTCGACCTCATGCGATTAAATACGATGAGAATAACATTAAGACGAACTCATAATCCGGCCTCACATAGCCTTAATCACATAATATTTTACGCTAGCATATTAAAATACGAAAACAACGAAAGTTCAAATAGAGGCATAATTAAAAACAGTAAAATGACAGATAGAAAAATCCCTCACGGTACTTTCGTCGAACGGTTGGTGGGCGATTTTTCTCAATAGCACATAGCTCCAACACACCCTCTCAAACAGCTCAACCTCGTGTAGAAACCCCCAAGCTCACAGCTGCCCAGCAGATCTGACACAGCAACTCACAGACCTCAACCTCTCGGCCTCTCTCTTTGCGTAAATTTCTTTTTCTGTTCGAAGGGCGCTCCACAAGCACGCACCTCACTAATGACACATAGATCGCACCCCCCTCTTTTCTTAATTCGAACAAGCTTATTTCTTACCTCAGTGTCCAAGCTCTAATCTGCCCTTCTCTTAAGAAACGTTTTATAGACGTGAGGTGAAACACGAGGACGACCAACATCCCCGATTTCCTCGAGCTGGGTTTCCCTTAATTCATGCGTCCCTTTTTTTTCTTTGCCTGCTCTTTTTGCGTTGCTTGTCGTGTGTCCTCAGCCGTAAAGATTGGCCTTCTTTTCTTCCGTTGTCTCCGCGTTGTGTCGTGGTCATCTTCTTCAATAATGATAGCTCGATCGTTCTCTCCCTCTTTGTATCTATTATATTGTATTATATGTGTGTTGGGCTACATTCATGGATTGAGGTTGGGCTAATGGGCCTGAAAATATTTGGGCTGATTTTGTTTGTTTTTCTTGGCTTTGGGCTCACAAAGTTTGGGCGATTTCTAGCTCAAGTTCGTTCCCGAATTTTGGCCTTTTTAGCTTTGTTGCCTGTCAAATATGAGAAGTAACATTCGATAGGATATTTCTGGACATTTAGACATATAACTATGGAATTACGCAATTTTTCGGGTCTAAAATGTTCGTAAAATCCTAACTTATCATTTATGCTGCCTAAGTCCCTCCTCTGCTTGCACCAAATGAGACAAAGCTCACCTCGAATTGACTGTAATGTGCAGGGAGAGAGACAAGCACCAAATGAACAACCAAATTCTCAGGAAGTTCGAGCTTCAGTGCTCTCAGCTTAGTGGCTAAATCCGTCATTCCGAGTATATACTCACGAATGTTTACGTTGCCCCTATAACTCATGGAAACAAGTTTGCGTAAAGCAGCACTTGCTCCGTCTTATCGTTTTTTTTTTACAAAAAGCTCCTGCAGGGCATCAAGAAACTCCTTTGCAGTCGCCTATGACAACACAGTACTTAAGAAGGTGTCTGGGATTGCATTCTTCGTGACCATAAGACTTACGCGGTTAGTCCGCTTCCACTTTGCTCGGCACATCTTTAAAGAGGGTACAAATTTCTGTTGATTTTCTCAATCTTTTACTCCTTCGAATTTCTGTATTACATTTAAATTACCCACCTTTCCATTTAACATTGCTGGTGCATGGTTTGCCTCCACATTGCTGGTGCATGGTTTGCCTCAAAATTTGGAGGCAAAGATATTTGTTTGTGGATACCTCTGTTGCTTCTATTAATCGAGTTCGAATTAAAGTCATATCCTCATAGAGAATAGTTTCGCCAAATATGACACATTCTCCTGAATACATTCTATTAATCAATTTATCCTGGAAGAAGAGATATCATCTGTACGAGGTGCAACTTGTAGCATAATTTGTACTCAGCCTCGCTCGAATATCAGCTGAAAGGGGAGAGAAGCTCGATGAAACTGTGGGATATCAGATCCGCCTTGAGTCAAAGCGTTCAGATCAAACAAGATTGTGATTTTACACGACGGGAGTTCTACTATGGCAGCTAGTATGGTGATGTTATTTCATATTAATTGTTTTGTAAGATTTTTTAGTTACGGTAAGATTTCATATTAATTGCATATTCCCGTATGCTCGGAGTGATGAGCAAGTGAAGGAAGGATCACGTTAATGTTACTTTATACCAAACCTGATATAATTTAGGATAGTACTTATGAATATGTTAATTTAAAGTAAAAGATGTAAAAAAAAATGATGTAATTTCTGGTAAAACTAACTGAATGAAGATTGTTGCAGCTCTTGCATTGGTAAAGGAATGGTAGGTCTCCATGTCGTGCCTTGCGGGCTGTCCATAAGCGCAATTCCCGAGATAGCCAAATCTCTTCGAATTTCGTCGGATTTTTCGTATTCTTTGTTCTTCCTTGCTACGTTCCTCTCTTCGATCTTTTTAAGAACTTGGGTTTCTGTTAATTTGGCCCTCTTCAGTGCATACTCCTTCAACTGCTCCAATGCCTGTAATAAACAACATTGTAATGTAATGCAATGCAATGTATCACTTTCTCTTCATTACAAACACAACCGAACAAAAAAGTTAAAAAAAACGAAGTAAATATCATCATGTCTTCGGAATTTGATTTAGGCTGTGTTTGGTTTGTAGAAATTAGTAGGTAAGCCACAAAGGAAAATGAAATGGAAAAGAAAACTAATTTTTATGTCTCTTTGATTGAAGAAATATATAAGGAAAAGAAAAAAAAAAAATCTACAACTTTATACTAAACTAAGAAAAACCAATTTATTCACCAGATATGGAGCATTATTGAAATGAATACTTATTGAAATCATTTTCTCTCTAATTTTCTTTTTCACGTTGCTTTCTACGAACCAAAGACAATGTTATAGTTCAAGTCAGTGTAGAGATTAGACATTTGCAATTTTTTGCATGAGTTGTATTTACCTCGGAGTAACTATTTGGCAAGAGACCCAAAATCGCAAGAATGGAAGTGATGGACTTCTCTAAAGCTGCAAGAGACTCGGCCCTCAGCTGCTGCTTCTTTCCCTGGGAGAAGTGTCCGTTTCGTCTAAGCTTTGTGGGGTTTATATATGTACAGAGATTGAAGTTGATCTTTAGATGCAACTGAGATGAGGGTATAATTGAACATACCTTACGAGTATGAAGGAGGTCGTTTATGTGCTTTAAGGGTTCGGACATAGCAGCAAAAGCTACGGGCGTGTGGAGGTCGTCTGACATTGATGCCATACATTCGTTCTCGAATTTGCTTATGCAGCTGTCGATTTCAGGTGCTATGGAATCCTTCAAAGTAACTCCGTTTTGTTGCTCCAATGCCATTTGGCAATCATGTAAAGTCTGAAGTTGAAAGGGAAAGTGCAACGATGAATATGTGAACCAGTGAACAGATCTCAAGTGATATCAGCCATTGAAGAAAGATTCTTACGAAACGAAACTGTAGCTACTTGGAAGGTAGGTATAACTAAATGCCAAGATATGTAATAACATGACATAGAAGTACCAAAAAAAATCTCAGCATGAAATGATCATCAGAAGCCAAGCAAATTTGGGAAAAGAGGATGAGAGGATCACCTGGTAGATGTAAAAGGCACGCTCTGATGCACTTTCTAGCTGCAAGTCAGAGTAATTGATCGGAGAGCGATAATGAGTTCCCATAAGAAAGAGCCTAAGAACCAGTGGATGGTAAAGATCTATAACCTGAAAAATAAAGACAGGGAAACTAAACATTCCAATAAAAACAACCTAATGATTCCAAACTCACAATGACCAATAAGGATAAGCAAAAGGCAGCGTACGCATGAGATTGGAGAAAAGCAGCAAATGTTAGAAGTCGCTTCCTCATACCTGTCGAATAGTGAAGAAGTTTCCCAGAGACTTTGACATTTTCTCAGAGTCAACCGTCACAAATCCATTATGTACCCAATAGCTAACACTGCTTTGCGAACATGCGGCACAGCTTTGGGCGATCTCGTTTTCGTGATGAGGGAAAATAAGATCCATTCCTCCACCGTGGATGTCGAAGGAATGTCCTAAGTAAGCTGCGCTCATGGCACTGCACTCGATATGCCACCCAGGTCTCCCAGGGCCCCACGGACTCTCCCAAAATGGCTCTCCCTCCTTGGCTGACTGAAAAATATAGGAAAACATCCATTAATAGTCGGAAAATATTACAGCATGTAAACAGATTAAATTCAATGAATTGAGTGAAAAATTTATAAAGTTCACATTAAGAACCTTCAGGGAGAAACATGAGGACTTACTTTCCATAAAGCAAAATCAGCTGGATTTTTTTTCCTCGAGTCCACTGCAACTCGTTCGCCGGCCCTATTATCTTCCAATTTGCGACCAGATAATCTGCCATACTCGGGGAATTTGTCAACAGAGAAGTAAACGTCGCCGTTGACAACATATGCACAACCGTTTTTTATGATCTAGGAGGTGATGAAAGTAAAGGCAATTAGATAACAGTCTCAATCGAAAGAATGCAAATAAAAGTTCATATAATACATTCATTCAGAAGATCAAATAGAAAAAGAAGAAGACTACCAAGTCAAACAAACTTCAAAAGGAAAAAAAAGGCATAGATCTGAATCACTTCAACCATATACTCGATCTTCTTTATTTAATTCATCAATTCCATTCACAGCATTACCAAACGCAAGAATGGGGTAATAAGTAGTAGGTAAAGAATGTGACATCAACGAATATCAACGTACCTGGTTAATCATGTCAAGAATTTGTGGCATGTGGTCTGATACACGAGGTTCTACAGAAGGAGAAAGGCAGTGAAGAGATGACATATCTCGACTAAATTCTTCACAAAATCGCCGACTTAAATCAATCGGATCTTCGCCCAACTCATTTGCTCTGGCTATGATCTACATAATTTCAAAATGCATACTCAGCATTCCTGTCATTCATGTTAAAAACTAGTTGGTACAGATAAAATTTTCTCTCAACTTCTGACTAGATTAACATCAAAGTTGAACTGTATCATCTTGAAGCTCATTCAGTTCACCATTGAGGTGGATTCCCAACCTGACACCACTTAACCGTATTCGTTAGGGAAGAACATATATCACCTCAAAGATTTTGATCGACAAGCTTTCCAATATAATGCTAAACCTTGCGATGCGTTTGTGCACATTTTACAAGCTTTCTAGAGTTTGAAGAAAAAGATAGTAATTTTCTCGGGCGTAGGTAATGCGTAGTGCTTGAAACTACGCCTTACCTTATCATCTACATCAGTGAAATTACGTACATAGTTGACCTCATATCCCAAGTACTTGAGGTATCTGCTTGATTTCAAGAAGAAACAATAAGTTACAATGACCAATGCTCTGCTTACATCAAAGAGAAACGGAAACTTGTCTTAGCATTAACAAAACATTCGCTATTTCACCATCAAAAGCGCAGCAATTTGAAGCAAATAAAAGAGGAGCACTGAAACGTACCTATAGAGGATATCGAAGGCGACGTACACGCGCGCGTGGCCAATGTGGCTGAGATCATACGCTGTGACGCCGCACACATACATTCCCACCTTACCTTCACTCTTGGGCTTAAAAATCTCCGTTTGTCTGCTCAAAGTGTTGTAAAGCCACAATTCGTTCGTCTTCCCTATCTGTTTGACTTTGACATCATTATCCGTTGCGATTTTCTCAGCATCACTGGTAACTTGCCGAGATTGATAGCCGCTTGTGTGCCAGCGAACGACTGTGGAAGTATTCTTTCTTAAATTAATAGAGTAAAAGCTGGAAGTTGTAATGCGGAGGAGCCTTCTTAGGGCGAGCGATGATTTGCTACTACGAGCGTCGCCGGAGAGGTATCTCAGAGTCGGCGGCTTGTACCATTTCAGTAGAGTCACCGCCATAGGACTGATATTGGAATGGGATAGTTACATTAAATGAGAATTAGACTGAGTGAAGTGTTCGTTGTGGTTTATCCTTCCAATGACACTCTGCGGTTCCTCTTCCTCCGACTTTCTGCGTTAATGACATGAATTGCAATGTAAGTGGCTAATGAAAGCCTCAGACATATTTAACAAAACCATCTTCCATATCAGAACTCACAATGTTCCGACATTGTTACAAACTGATGAGACAGAACTATGAAGTCTTAGTATTATTTTAATGGAGTTTATCCCGTATCCATATAACTCCTTATTTCAAACTATGACAACCAATTGATCCAAAATTCGAACTAAATATCTAATCATTCAAAGAACGAGAAGTGTGTAAGGAAATAACAAGTACATCAAGCAAGACACTTGTGCCTGCCCGCATGAGTAACTCTATGGGTCATCGAACATAAATCACCAGAAAGCCATGAACACCACTTTATTCTGCTCATTTAATAAGAAACAATGGCGGATATATGATCATGGTTATTCTGCCTACAACTAGCTTACTTTGCATTATTTGTTCCAAAACTTCTCTTACCTTCTGACATGAAGAATCTAGTGTAGCCAAATGATAAAAAATCCCATGCAGTAAGGTCAATGTGCATGCATATCCAAAAGAATTTATGATGCGAATTTACCACCAAAAGAAAATGTCGGGATTTTTCGCAGACTACTGAAGCACACAAAAAAACTCCTACACAACTGAAAAAGCAATCCCATATCCAATAGCTGAAATTGAAAAAACAAAATGACAGAAATGCAAAACCAGGCACAGCCATAAAAGATTGGAATCGATACCAATGCTGAACAAACAATAGGTGAGCAACGAACAACTGCTACGAAATTAAGCTAAACGTCACAGTTGAGCAGCAAAACAGAGAATATCAAATCGTTTCGATATACTAAGAGGACACAGATGCGAAAGTCGAACAAACGTTTCCGTTGCCCCTTGAGGTGATATATGGAATTGAGATCCTCCTACGATAGCAGCGAATGTTACGCCGTTGTTTAGAAAGCGAGGAAGGTCCAATTGAGGGCTTTTAATTTAGGTGGTTATCCTTGCAGATGGCTGATTTTTTTAGAGCGCTGTGAGGGAGCAATATCGTATAGTGAAATTTAAGGGTCTTTTGAAAAAATAGCCCTTGACTTATAGCCTCGTTGACGATTTTTTTTTGTCAATGGCCTTCATTTTAATCAACCTTTAACTATCTTTTTTAAACCGCGTTAATTAACTAAAAATAAAAGAAAAAAAATAAATATACATACAGACATCTGTATATATATAAAGAAACGAAACCCCATTTAAACGCACAGCAGCATGTAATAATTACTCCAACCACCCCAAATTGATCCATCCTTTCTTCTTCATCGTCTCTAAGAAAAAGCATCTCATTTTCGGCACTAAGTCGAGCTCAAAGTCTGGAAATAAGTCTGGAAAGTAATATCCAGCTTTAGCTCTTTACAGTAAGTTGTTTCGTTTTGAATAATGAATTGTAACCCTCTCGAAATTACGTGATTGGGTCGAAGAGATGATGTTTGGTCATGAGGGTGTCGAATTTCCAGTTGGAAAGACGAAACTCGTGGTCATGCTTCATGGAACCCGCACATATACCCACAAGGGCCCCATGCATTAGATTTGGGGCCCCGCACATCTTTACACGGTCCCGGCACGCTGTGCCGCGCGTCAGTGCAGGGGGCGCGCGCACTGGAGCACGGGACCCGTGCATCAGTTCAGGGGTCCCGCGCATCTTTACACCGTCCCGGCACGCTGTGCCGTTCATCAGTGCAGGGGGTGCGCGCACTGGAGCACGGGGCCGCGCGCTAGAGCACGGGTCCCACGCATCAATTCAGGGCCCCGACACTGGTGCTGGGGTCCCGCGCATCACGGGGGCCGCGCACTGGGCATGGATTTTCGAAACGCTATTAGGGTTTTGCATGCTGTTAGGGCTTCAATTTTGTCTCGAAATCACATTATCAAACACACAGCTCTTAGGGTTTTGCAAGCTGTTAGGATTTTGCAAGACGTCAGGGTTTTCGCAAGCGGTTAGGGTTTTCACAAGCGGTTAGGATTTTCGCAAGTAGGGCTTTAGATCTAATAAATTTTACTAAATTTTACATCTATTGCAGGCGGTAATCATGACGATCACTAACATTGTATTCCAAGTCGAGGGTCAGTGGATAATTTGCGAGGACAATACCTCGAAGTGGTGTCCTCTTCCTAATCATAGATGGCAATCAATCTTGGTCGACGAGGAAACATGACGTTAGAAGACGTGAAGGATGAGATTGTGAAGGTATTGTCGCTACGCAGCGACAATACCAAACTCATGTTAAGCTATATGCCTAGCGTAGTTTACGATTTTCCACGACCCATCTACATCGAGAATGACTACGGTATGCGTACCTTGGATTTGGTGGTCCGCAGTCTAGACCCGTGCTCCACATTGAGGTTGCGTTATTTGTCAGTGTCACACCACCACAAGCTCATCTCAATGAGGAATCAAATTTTCAACGTCGGTCTAATAGAGCAGTGTGACGCAAATGAGGAAATCCATCCCGTGGAGTGTTACATGGGCGACACATCTAACTACCATTCTTACCATCTTTCTGAATGCGAGGGTTTTCAAGAAGATCAAATCGGACAGTGCGAGAATCAAAATGAGAATGATGATGATCCGACCGAACAACCCGATGAACATTATGCTTCGGAAAATGACGATGTCGACGTCCCGGAGCACAACTCTCCACATGAGAACGATGACACGTATGGATTTGGGGATGGTTCAAGTCTGTTCGTTGGTCAGAAATTTCGGGATAAGAAGGACGTCCCGGAGCACAACTTTCAGATCACGAAAGTCGCCCTTGATGCGTGTTTCGAGTTCAAATTGGTCCGGTCAAATAAAACCATGTACGTAGTGAAATACGCAAGCGACGGATGCACATGGCGTGTACGAGCTGCACAGGACAAGGAGTCCCCTTTTTTCTCAATACGAACATACTGCGGCAAGAACACATCCGGGGTTTCCCATCGTCGCCGTAGACATCGACAAGGAAGTTCGTCAGTTGTATCCCAAGTTCTGTTGCAAAATTTCACCGGGCCAAAAGACATTCCGCAACCCAAGTCAATCATGTCGATGATGCAGAACAGGAGAGTAGAAGTCTCGTACTACAAGGCTTGGAAAGGCAAACAACTAGCGTCGGACGAATTAGTCGGTAACAGGGACGATTGTTATGATTTACTTCCGGCGTACTTGGATGCGTTGAGGCAAGCAAACGTTGACAGCATTACGGATTGGGAGATGGACGAAGAAAGGAGGTTCAAATATATGTTCTTGGCATACGGCGCATGCGTTAGGGGGTTTGCATACATGAGGAAAGTCGTATCTATCGACGCAACTTTTTTGAAATGTAAGTATAAAGGAGTTTTGCTCATTGCTACGGCGCAAGATGACGATTACCATCAGTACCCGCTCGCCTGGGGTCTTGCTCACTCGGAGTTGACCGAATCTTGGACGTGGTTTCTCACTAGATTGAGTCGTTCCATACCGGACAATAATGAACTCGTCATTATTTCTGACCAAAACCACGGTATAAAGAATGCCGTTCCGGCTGTGTTTCCGAATTCATTTCACGGTTTCAGCGCGTGGCACATTCAACAAAATCTGAAGACGAAAACGACGGACAAGGGTGCGTGCCCCATTTTCTGGCGGGTAGCGAGTGCCTACACCAAGGCCAAGTGCGATGTACATTACAAAGCTCTGGGTACAACATTCAAGTCGGCTCGTCGATATCTTGATGAGATTGAATGGAACGGTGGACGAGGGCATATTGTCCCAAATCGAGATATAACATCATGACGACCAATGGATCGGAGTCGATAAATGCGGCTCTACGTGCGGATAGAGAACTTCCAATTATAGGATTGTTGGGCACGATTCACCGATTAACATCAGCTTGGTTCAGCATCGAAGAGCATGCGAAGCTTCTATCGCTGCGAATTCGACATCATTTACGCCGAAGGTCGAGTCGATCCTCTGCGAGAATTTCGTTGGGTTGCAAAGATTTCACGTATCGGAAGTTGGGCGTCTAACATATAATGTATACGGGCACGGTGCCCCAAGGGTAACGGTCGAAGGCCGCCGAGTCTTTGACTAAATAAACGATCCAAGAAGGAAGGGTGGTATCCTTCTTGAAAAGTCGGGGCAGCAAGACGTACCCCGCAAAGTACAGGTTCGCCAACTTCAACTTCTCGTGCTCGATGCGCACCGTGGAGTTGGCAGCCAACTCCTCCAACCGCTGCTTAACATACGACAAACGAATCGTCAGTGCCGTTTTTGTCTGGAAATGGCGACGAACGAATTCCTCCGTTCGGTTCACTACCGGTTCGGCTGCGAACTTCAGCCCCGTGATTAGGCAATACTCCGTTTTTGAAAAACGGAGTGGTTTCTTCCCGAGGATCATCCAAAGCTCGTCACGATTGTGAAGCTGCGTCAGTCTCTTGATGAGATACCACAACAGCTGCGCCGACATATTGAAATTGGCGGCAGCGTTGACGAGCCTGCCGAACGGACTCCCTTCCGTAAAAACTGCCAGCTCATCCTCGTTTAGCCAACCAACGATCTCCTGGCGCACTTCACAGTATCATGACGTGAGATGTAACCGGCAATCACGGTCATCGTCGCCTCCGGTAATTTGCTTCTTCAATTCAACCTAAAAATAAGAAATTAATTAGATCGAATGAAATATGCTTGCTAGCGCATAAGCACTGGACCCGTGCTTGCTAGCGCTGGAGACCCGTGCTATGCCGCGCTGGGGACCCGTGCGTGCCAGCGCGGGGACCCTGGCAACATAGTACGGGACCCGTGCTTGCTAGCGCAGGGACCCGTGCTATGCTGCGCGGGGAATCCGGGCGATGTAGACGCTGGAACCTGTGTGTGCTAGAGCGGGGATCCTGGCAACATAGTACGGGACCCGTGCTTGCTAGCGCAGACCCGTGCTTGCTAGTGCTGTGGACATGCGTGCTAGTGCGGAGCAGGGGTCCCGCGCAGCACGCACGGGTCCCGTACTATGTTGCCAGGGTCCCCGCGCTGGCACGCACGGGTCCCCAGCGCGGCATAGCACGGGTCTCCAGCGCTAGCAAGCACGGGTCCCCAGCGCGGCATAGCACGGGTCTCCAGCGCTAGCAAGCACGGGTTCCGTACTATGTCGCCAGGGTCCGCGCTGGCACGCACGGGTCCCTAGCGCGGCATAGCACGGGTCTCCAGCGCTAGCAAGCACGGGTCTAGTGCTTATGCACGCGGGTCCCGTGCTATGCTTCTAGGGTTCCCAGCGAGACAAAGCACGGGTTAATTGGGGAGGACCCCTGCGCTTTCACACGGATCCCTGAGATTCAAGGCACGGGTCCCCTGCCAGTGCAAGCACGGGTACCCTGCGGCCTAAAATTAGGGTCCCGTGCGATGTATACGACGGGTTCTCAAAAATTAAAAAAAAAATTACCTTCACTGTTTGGATCTCGCCTGAACTGCCATGGATTCTGAGCTTCAAATTCGACTGTGAAGAAGGGTGTGAAGAGAAAGGGAGAAAGCTTGATCGATTTTGCAAAGGGCAATCAACGACAGTTAACGAAACGTGTTACATTGGTCTTTTACCATTTAGGAGGCTATTTATTTAACGTTGACTATGTCAAAGGCCATATTTTTAAATAATCCGAAATTTTAATCACCACAAATAAATACCAAATGGTAGAAATCATTCATAGAGTAGAGAATCGGAAAATAACTAATTTCTAACTCCGATTGAGATCTCGTTAAAGTGTTGATTCTATGGTAATTTTTTTACATTTGAAACATCAATCATGTAGATAAAAGCTTATAAACGATATAGTCGTTATTATTAGGTTTATTCCAAGAATGCAGCACAAACAAATACATAATTAGTTGTATATAATTTGCAAAAATATTAACTTACTCAAAATCGAATGTAATTATATAAATTAATCCAAGAATATGCATATTTTTATTCAGATATTTCGAATTCGAAGACTTCGAGCGACCTAGATAAAAGCCTATTTAGTCGAAACGACTAAGATGGTTCTCAAGGCGAAAATCACGAGCAAGCTCGAAAATATGTTCAATCAACTTTGTCCATTAACACGTAAGGTAATTACGATCATTGTGGTCGACTAATTGTCTCGAGGGCTTCAACCGTGACAGCGCTTTTCCCTCTAACAACCTGAAAATTGAGCATTTGCAAAAACATTATTAAACATAATCCATAAGATGTAATGAAAATACCAGTTTGATTGAGATACTCGAAACTGATTGATAGAAAAGAACACATACCCCCATTCATATGTCGGTTTTCTCGTTCGTTCACTTCCACTGTGTTGTCGATCACGAAATTCATGAACTGATCGAACCCACGAAGGGTCCCTACTACCATACGATTGGCATTAAGCTTTACTGATTAAAAAAAAAAACCTTCTGTTGAAGTTTTGAGCTAGAATCTCAAGAAAAAGAAACAGAGACTCATTTCATGTTCTAAGTCAGGCAACCTAGCAACTCCCAAGCTTCCCATAAGACAATAACTTAAGCAGCATACGATTCACAATTTCACATATATTTACCAGAGAATGGTTTATCTAATTTCCAGGACAGCCCACACAAGCTTCCATTAGACGGTGACTTACGAAACGTTCATCTCATATATACTCTGTAAGGAAACAACAAGACAACGAAACAACTTCGATTCGCATATATTATACAATAGATTGAACAACCAAAAACTAAAATTAACTGATCTTGCATAACTGGAATTAACTGATCGTGCACTACAAATTACATTCGAGGATCCTCTGTAGGCAGAAAAAGAATCAATAAAGACGAAATCCTAGATATTCGGCCAACTTCTAAATCACAAGCAGATGGAGCAGAATTGAGACAAGGATTACAGATATAATCACAACTAGAGATCAAAGATTGTGCTCAGCTAACTTCATATCACACCATACGGAGCAGAAGAGAGACACTGATTATAAACAAAAATCGCAATTAGATTCATCAACTAGCTGCCACTGACTAAACCTAACGTTCAAACAAAGGAAATGCATCCATGTGTACTTTTCTAAAACAGGCGTCAGTGTGCGAAACAGTTTTCAGCAATAAAAATAATCGAAAACAGGGAACAAGAGGGAACTCACTCTGCAGCTTCTTGTCCATGTACCTGCGACAAAGAATTCCAAATCAGACATCGACGATCCAATAAATTTCTCGCTGGACATACCCTAAATCCTAATCAACTCAATCATTGGGCGCTGAAATCAAAACGGACTTAATTTATATAGTCGTTATTTTTTTTTCAGCATATAAATGAATCCATGCGAGGGTTCCTTGAAATGCAGAAACACTCCTTCTGCGCGAAGAATTTAGCGTACATGGGATATTCATTTAAGTACGCGATCGACCGACAAGGCCTAGACAGTGATGGGCACGTCGAAAAGGGGATGCTTCCTATGTGGGCCCATGTCGCGGATGGATATGAGGAAAGTTGGCCGTCAACCTCGTGGAGATACGCAGATTTCATCGTCATCCCAGTGCAAACGATCGCTCATTAGGTGCTATGCGTCGCCGACTGGAGGCAAAAGACGATGACGATATATGACTCCGATGTGTCTTGCGACAATGACATGCGCCACCTTAACGCACAATTATCGACGATTCAACTGGTAATCCCCGCGATATTGGTACGCATGGGATTACTCAAGAATCGATTCCGGAAATGGTCAGTTAACCGCCATCCGAGGTTCGCTAAGCAGCTAGGAAGGTAAGTATCCTTCTGTATTATTAGTAATTTTTTACGACAATTTCCGCGTAAGTATATTGTGCAACTTATCAGGGGAGAATGTGGGGTTCACGTGTTACGGGCATCAATGTCTCTCATGTTTAATGATGACGACGTGTCCAACCTGACGATTGAGCAAATTACGAAGTTTCGAAAATTTCTTTCTCTATCGATTTTCGGTAACGAGGGGTACGCATGGTATAAATAATTATCATCCCAATATGACGAATAACATTTGTAAATTATTTATCTGAAAGTTTTGACATTACTGTTAGTATGTCTAACAATTTTTTATTTTATTTTATCACATCAAATCGGGCAGGTGAAACGTAACTAAATAATATGAATTCTTTTTATAAACATTAACAAGTTAAGAGTAATTTTTTGGCCAAGATTAATTTTTTTAGAGTAATTTTTGGTTATAATTAAATATGAACAAAAGTTATACTCAGACTATTATATCACATATTATCCGTGAGTATATTATAATTACTCAAACTATTTAAAAAACCCGTGAGCTGTGTTTTCACACATCGACATCAATTCAGTTTGACATTACTGTTATGACACTGACAATATCACAGAAAAAGCAAAAGACCTCACCAGTTTGAGGCGTTTCGTACCGGACAGTAATGAACTCGTGATAATTTCTGACCGGAATAACGGTATAAAGAATGTCATCACGGCTGTGTTTTTGAATTCGTTTAACGATTTCTGCACGTGGCACATTCAACAAAATCTGAAGACGAAAATGGCGGACAAGGGTGTCGGCCCCATTTACTGGCGGGTAGCGAATGCCTACACTAAGGCCGAGTGCGATGCACATTACGAAGCCCTAAACTCAAAATTCCCGGACGTTGAGAAAATTGAAAACCAAGGTGGACGAGGGCATATTGCCCTAAATCGAGATATAACATCATGACGACCAATGGATCCAAGTCGATAAATGCGGCTCTACGCACGGATAGAGAACTTCCAATTATAGGATTGTTGGGCTCGATTCACCGATTAACATCAGTTTGGTTCAGTAAGCATGGAAGAGCATGCGAAGCTTCAATCGCAATGAATACGACGTCATTTACGCCGAAGGTCGAGTCGATCCTCCGCGAGAATTTCATTGAGTCGCAAAGATTTCATGTGTCGGAAGTTGGACATCTAACATTACGTATACGGCCACAACGTGAACAAGGTCGTCGATCTAGAGTTGTGGACATGCACCTGTAAGATGTTTGACATCGACCGAATTCCTTGCCCATACGCGATTGCTACTTGTGGTTAAGCCAACGTCGACGTGGGTTCACTAATTCATACTTATTACAGCTTGAACATTTGGAAGTTAGCTTATGAAGGTACTATATGGTCAGTGTCCGAACACATTGAAAGAAGTGTTGAAATGCTGCCACCTCCTCGCGAGAAATAATGTGGGAGACCACAAAAAAATAGGTTGTCTTCTGTGGGCGAGTTTAGTAGGAGGTAAAACCTCTAAATTTAGGGTTTTCTAATGTAATAGAACCTAAGTATGAGGTTATGATATGATATTGTTTGAGGTATGTAATGTAATATAATGAAATTATGGTTTTCTAATGTAATATAACCTAATTATGCGGGTTTTGAAGTCCATTACTAAAGTTAGGGTTTTAATTAAATCAGGGTACCCGCACTAGCTGATGCGCGTGGAAGTTACGCGCATGGGACCGCACAAATGCGCATTGGACCCGTGCATATGCGCGCGGGACCCGTGATTATGTGCACGAGACTCGTGCTTATGCGCGCGCTATAAAACAGCGAACTAACCTAGTTTTGCTAAAAAATTAAAACCCTAATATTCAATAAATTTGTCTTCCTTTGAGGACAACTTTTTTTTGAATAATTGGTCAATTATTTGTCTGTAATATGTCAGCTCTGAGGTCGGTGTTTGAATGCCTTGTCAAATCTGATGTGATTTTTATTGAAATTATTTAATTTGGTGTAAGATTGCGAAAATAGTTGCAGCGTCCCCGCACATGAGCGCTGAGGACCAGGGCTCATGATCAGTGGACCCGCGCTAGCTGATGCACGTCGGATGTGCGGGACCCGTGCTTATGCGCGAAGGTCCCTTGCTTTCACGCACGGGTCCCATGCTCATGTGTGGAGACCCGTGCTTAATTGCTTGGTCCCCAACGCATAAGTTTGGTCCCGTGCGCAACAGACCGGCGGCCCCGTGCATGAAATTACATTGACTAGTCAACATAATTAGTCAATTATTTGTCTTTTACTTTTTCTGTGATATTGTCAGTGTCATAACAGTAATGTCAAATCTGAATTGATATTCGATGTGTGAAAAAGCAGCTCACGGGTTTTTTAAAATTAGTTTGAGTAATTATAATCTATAATTTTTTTCATACTAAATCTTAAAAAAATTTAATCATAAAACATTACTCTAAAAAATTAATCTTGACCAAAAAATTACACTTAACTCGTTAATGTATATAAAAAAATTCACATTATTTAGTTATTGTTTTGAATGTCACGTTGGTGAATTGGTTGAATGTCACAATAATTAAGCAAATTTACATAAGAACTTGTCTTATGTTAGTGACTCCGTTAGGATGTAACAAACGGAACATTGTTGCTAATCATTGAAAAAGACCATAATTTCCAAGGCTATGATATTATATGACGTATTATATTTGTATGGAGAATGAATCAAAGTTCGAAATTATTTAATCTGGTGTAAAATCGCGAAACTAGTCGCAGCGTCCCCGCACATGAGCGCTGAGGTCCAGGGCTCATGAGCAGTGGACCCGCGCTAGCTGATGGGCGTTGGATGAACGGGACCCGTGCTTATGCACGACGGTCCCTTGCTTTCACGCACGGGTTCCATGCTCATGTGCGGGGACCCGTGCTTAATTGCTTGGTCCACAGCGCATAAGTTTTGTCCCGTGCGCAACAGACCGGCCCCGTGCGTGAAATTATCGTTTCCCTCCGCGTCAACAAGACCCAATACGAGAGGGTAATGATGGTAATCGCCATCTTGCGCCGTAGCAATGGACAAAACTCCTTTATACTTTCCCTTCAGAAAAGTTGCATCGATAGATACGACTTTCCTCATTTATGCAAATCCCCTAATGCATGCGTCGTATGCTAAGAACATATATTTGAACCTCCTTTCGTCGTCCATCTCCCAATCCGTGATGCTGTCAACGTTTGCTTGCCTCAACGCATCCAAGTACGCCGGAAGTAAACCGTAACAATCGTCCCTGAGACTAATTCGTCCGACGCTAGTTGCTTGCCTTTCCAAGCCTTGTAGTGCGAGACATCTACTCCCCTATTCTGCATCATCGACATGATGACTTGGTTTCGGAATGTCTTTAGGACCGGTGAAATGGTCCAATAGAACGCTCGATACAACTGATGAACTTCCTTGTTGATGTCTACGGCGACGATGAGAACCCCACATGTGTGCTTGCCGCAGTACGTTCGTATTGAGAAAAAAAAGGAGTCCTTGTCATGTGCAGCTCATACTCGCCATGTGCATCCCTAGCTTGCGCATTTCATTACGTACATCGTTTTATTTGACCGTGTTAGGAATATTTTATAGTGTTCAATTTCAATATGTTTATCTTAGTTGGTTTGTATTTAATTAACTTTGGGCAGTTTGTAATATTCTAGTTTTTAGTTACTAGGGGTATAATATACCAACTCATGTGGTATATATACCCCCAAATCCTAATTCATTAGGGTGTGTGTTTTTGGTGTAGTATGTGTAAGTTGCGTGTGTGTTGAGAACAGTGTTTTAAAACGCGTTGGATCGCGCGCTTTGACGCGCGCGATCGCGTGTTTCTCGGTAAAAACGCTCCAACGCGTTTTTAATTTCGCGTTTTATTTTTTTTATTATTTTTTTTTCTTGTTTCGACGGATATTCCGTCGAAAATTCTTGATTTCTTGTTTAGCGACGGATATGCCGTAGGAACTTCCGTCGCAAACCCAATCAGCCGATTCCCTATAGCCCTAAATGCGTTGTAGTGCTCTGACATAATTTAAGCTCAAATACTGACAATAATATTTTATTTTTAATCCTTTTTTATTTAGACTTCAACTGAATAATTAAAGCGTCTTTATTTTGAGTAATTTATATGAAAAATATACATAAGCATATCCAGTTTATTCCTTGTTTCATGACGATCATAATGACATGCATATCATATATTTTTCGACACCAATGTAATTTTCGATAGTTATAAGAATTATTTTAATAGCTTATTTTAGTTGTAGTTATAGTAAGCCGTAACAAGAATGATTATTTAATTGATATGAGTCCCATTTTATTGTTGGGATTGTATAAACTTTTTACTATATAATTCATATATGTTTAAAGTTTAGATTTTAATCAATTATATGTACCTTATTTTATTATTTCATTGAATTTCTAAAGAAAATATAGATTATTTAGTCTCATAAATACAATAACGATATAAAAAGTGACCATATTTATATTTATTATATATTATATATAATTTATTGTATTATATTTATATTATCCGAAATACTCACGCAATGCGCTACGCTATTTACGCTACGCGCTACCGACACTAAAACGCGACACACTGCGCTATGCGCTTTTTAAAACATTGGTCGAGAATAAAAAGAACACTTTTGAAAGCACCCATCTTCTACACTAACCCACCCCACGCACAAGCTTTAAATCTTCATTGTTAGCGTGGTAAATCGTCCTAGGTTAGTATTGTTGGATCAAATAGGGACCAACAAGTGGTATCAGAGCCAGGTTCGGATTTGAGTGAGATTTCTGAAATTTTTGGGTATTTCTTGTGGTTCGAATTTCTGCTATTTCTTGAGTTTTTGAGTTGATTTTACTGATTTTGCAAGCTCAAGAGGTAATTAGGTTGTTTTCAAGTGATTTGATGTGATTACCCAACTTTTTTCAGTTGATTTGGGTGAGTTTTGGGTAGAAATCGAATCTGTTTTTCGTCAGTTTTCAGTCCAGATTGCTACAGTACCTTATTCTGGGCATTTTTATTCAGTTTCGGGCATTTTTGTTCAGTTTCGGACGTTTTTTATTCAGTTTCGGGCGAAACTGACTGGTCAAACCCGAAACTGGACTGGTCAACACCCGAAATTTGACTGACTTATTCAATTTTGACTGGTCAAACCCGAAACTGGACTGGTCAACCCGAAACTTGACTGGTCAACACCCGAAATTGGACTGATTTAAAAAAAAGTTAAAAAAAATTAAATATACAAACTGAGTTTCGGGCGAAACTATTAGACGATTTCACTGTAGCGAATTTCACTCAATCGCCCAATTGCAAACGTTTTTCACAAAATCACTGTAGCAAGATCACTGTAGCGAATCCCATTAAATCAGTGGCAAAATCACTGTAGCAAAATCACTAAGTTTCGGGCGAAACAATTAGATGATTCACTGTAGCAATTCTCCCGAATCACTGTAGCAAATTCAATTAATCGCCGGAAACTGCTACAGTATCCGAAACTGCTACAGTACCTATAAAAAAATTCCTGATTTTTTTTTCTTTATTAAATCATTTGATAGAGAAAAATTTTCTGAATCCAACGGACACAACCATTTTTAAACTTTTGGTTTCAACATTTTTCAAAATAAAATTTTCGGGTCCAAAATTTTCGGTGTAGACGACGTTTTCGTACAAATATATATATATATATATATATATATATATATAAATATAATTTTTAAGCAAATCCACAAGACGTGTCAACGATCATTTATATCCAACAATCAACTTAGGACATCATTGGCAAATTATAGAGAAAGTTTTGGTAATTTTCACGAAGGTTTCGAAATTATCTCAAAATTTTTAGGTGCACACCAAAAAAATTTCGACACTGACTTTCTTCGATACTTCACGATACTTCTCAAGTAATAGTTTACGTTTTTGCGAAGCTGAGCGAAATGAAGTCTCATCAAAATATGAGACTGTCTTAGAGGAACAACGTATGCTTTACTTTACGATTAAACGGTTAGAGACTGATATTTCGAATTTAGGTCCAACAAACAAAAACTCTCCTTCTAACTTAATTTCTATCGGGGAAAATAATTTACATTATCAAAAACCTACTCCTTGTTGGGAAATTCCAGAGATTGCTAGTAAAATTTCGGAATTGAACGCGATCTTGGAATCTGAAAGAGTAGGTTTCCACACTGAAAAGGAAAAACTCTCAAAAGAGATTTTACTTCTAAAAAATTCCCCATCTTTATCTGTTTCCAATGATTTTTCAAGTAATATATCTTCCTCAAAACAGTTAAAGAAAACAAAACCAAAAACCAGCATCTTCGTTCCTAAAACTGAAGGCTTTTACTAATCATTCTAAGTCAATTTTGACTAAAGCTGAAACGTTAAGTAAATGCAAAGCGCTAAAACTAGCTAAAAAACAAATAAAGATTAGGAAGGAGAAATGAAAATCAGTATTATCTTCCAAAATTAAAGTCGAGAATGTTCAAGATTTTTCCTCTCCTATTCCTATCAAAAGGGAAGCGTGCAACGAAGAAGTTTCAAGCTTACGCAAACGAACTTCTCAAATCCCGCACACTTATCATGTGAATGACGTGCGTTACTGTCGTAGGAATACCAGTTCTCCTGTTACTGATGCTTATAATGCTTTATGCTCGTATTCTTACATGCAATATCCAGTTCAGATTAAGTCTGAAAGACACCTTCTGCGACCGGCTAGGGAGAACATCTTTAGATCTTCTAGACCTAGGCACACGTTCACTGGCACTAATATGTCATTTCCCTCTAAGGTTCACCAAACCTGGATTCCTAAATCACAAATCAAATTGAATAGGACTTTAAAGGATGATTTAGGATCAATATCTGAACCAAATGTGCTTAAGTTGTTTTCTGCTAACAAGGGAGGACTCATCCAAAAATGGGTACCAAAGTCCCGATAAAGTTTTTGCAGATTCCCAGCATGGGTAGGTACAAGAGAGCTGCTCCACACCCATGACTGGTATGCGATGAGAGCAGCCAAACATCCCAGCGTGTATGGTACCTTCGGTTGCTCCACATACACGACTGGATAGCGATGCGAGCAATCACACGAGGGTACATTATAAACATGCATGACTAAAACGTACTTTAAATGTTAAATTTTCGCATGCATATGAGCTGAAATGTCTAATACCCCATGATAGGTACATTTTCCTATGCATACATATTAAAAAATTTCAAGCTTAAACATTCATGTATGCATATAAGCTGAATCGTTAAAATACCTATTCTTAAATTTTTTAATAGCGAAAAACGTACATTCTAATGCATTTTTAAAGAACAATATTTCTTTAGTTTGCATCTGATCTGAAAATAGATAAATACGTTCACGCTTATTTAATTGGGAGAGAACTTACATGTTTCAACGTGCATGCATTGAGGGAGAGTATCACTCCATATTTACGAGGGGAGAGTACATTTTTAGGAGGAGTACATCTTAGGTGCACGATTTGAGGGGGAGAAACTTCATTTGACCCATATACATATACATATACATATACCTATATCTATTACTATTACGATACTACTTATCTACTACTATAACGATAATATAAAAAAAAGGAAAAAAAAGCAAAAAAAAGGGGAAAAGAAAAGCAAAAAAAATAATAATTTATAAAAAATAAAGGAAAAAGAAAGAAAAGCCCTTTCAGACGCTTCCACCTCCCAAGATGGATTTCACTTGAAAACTCGACCCTTCAGAGTTCGAGAATTTCAAAAGGGTGACATCCTTACACAAACACGAAGATGATCTCAACCGCCCTGCTCCGACTTGCTGATGAAGCAGCACTCACCAAAATTGACGGACGCATGGATTCTAAGTTCCATGGTTCAGTCAGACCAAACTGAACCTAACCCCGGAACGTAGCCGAGTGTTAGTGAAGATTTCAAGTCCGTAAGCCACATTCCCATTTGGCAATTCTTGACAAGATCAAAGAGCAGACGTTTCACATATCCCTCACCTCACATATATTCGGGCCATCCCATATAGGTGCAGGAGTTGATTTTTATCAGCTACCGGGTAGAAGTCGCCTCATTTGGTCCAACAGCGCATGCACAACCGATCCCTACCCACTCATCGATCTCCCAAAAGACCGATGTTTCATCAAATCACGGGGATCCACGTATGCTATCACCGCTCTACTTGGAAGTGGGAGATATTGAATTAAGTGGTGGTTAGCCTTACACCACTGAACTTTCTTGAACACATCGAGTCTAGGTATCCTCACTACCTAAATGTTTTATATTTTAGGACACATACACCTTTTCTTATCTGGACTTTGTGACCAGATCTGAACTTCCATAGACACGTCTCTCGTAGATGTGATTCCAAGATTGGAAGGAAGACCTACCGTTGCAACGTCAAAACAACAACGGACTAGGCCATCGTCTCGAGTTAGACTCTTGAACGATGTTAACGGGACGCCTAAGTGGCCCTGGTTTATCAAGTCCTGTCGTCACAGGCCACGTCTTGGAGTTAGTCTCTGAAGTCGTGTCGACGGATTGTCTTAGTGGCTCCGTTTGGTTATTACCCACACCAACCTGTCGTTTGTGTCCCTCTTCGCCTCCTATTCAAGCATGCCGATCTCGTTAACACGAATCGCCATGAGGGGGAGAAGGGGATACGCATAGACAAACAGGTCGGACCACCCACCTTTTTCCGTCGAGCGTACCACTACAAAGCCGGGCTTACCTAGCACTTAAATGTCACATTCAAAGGAGCCTTGGCACATTTTTAGAACACATCCAACGCTCACCATCAAATTCCACCGCGCTTACCACGATGAAACCGAACTCCACTGGAACCTACAATGTCACGTTCCAAAGGAGCTTTGCACATGTTAAAAGACACCCCACGCATACCTTCTTCTGGAGCCAGAGAAGCTTCCTCGAGGCCGAACCAGACAACTTCCTTCGAGGACGAATCTGGTGCTGAGAAGAAGAAGATTGGAGAAGACTTGACGACTTCAAAATATGGAAAAAGATAAGGACAAGATGCAAACAAAATTTCAAAGATCTGCAACATCATCAAAAGGCAAATATCAGGGCGTGGATCACAGTATACATCCGGTCTACAACGTATAGCGTCAAGACAAGAGAGTTCTAGCTTAAAGTGTATTCAAATCCTCCACAAGAAGAGGAGATAGCCTTTGCAGGGGGAGCAAGGGGGAGATTGTTACGACTCGAGAGATTCTCCATGTGCCCAACAAAGATAACTCGCGCTGAATTGAAGATTGAACACTAAGGGGGAGATTGTTAGGAATATTTTATAGTGTTCAATTTCAATATGTTTATCTTAGTTGGTTTGTATTTAATTAACTTTGGGCTAGTTTGTAATATTCTAGTTCTTAGTTACTAGGGGTATAATATACCAACTCATGTGGTATATATACCCCCAAACCCTAATTCATTAGGGTGTGTGTTTTTGGTGTAGTATGTGTGAGTTGCGTGTGTGTTGAGAATAAAAAGAACACTTTTGAAAGCACCCATCTTCTACACTAACTCACCCCACGCACAAGCTTTAAATCTTCATTATTAGTGTGGTAAATCGTCTTAGGTTAGTATTGTTGGATCAAATAGGGACCAACAGACCGGAACAATTTGAACTCGAAACACGCATCAAGGGCGACTTTAGTGATTACGTCCTTGACTTTCTTCTTATCCCAAATTCCTAACCAATGAACAGGCTTGAACCATCCCCAAATCCATATGTGCCATTATCCGCATGTGGAGAGTTATGCTCCGGGACGTCGACATCGGTTCAGAAGTCGGTTTAACCGAATTACCGAACCGAAAACTGAAAATTCGGTATAAACCGAACCGAACCGAAGAGGTTCGGTTCGGTTTTCGGTTCTTAAAAATTGAAAACCGAAATTTTCGGTTTTTTCGGTTCGGTAATTCGGTTAACCGAATTTAATAAATTAACTAAATATATATATATATATATATATTTAATATATTAATATATATATATATATATAAATTAATTCGTTTTTGTGTTAATATTATATTTTATATGTATATTTAGTAAATTAATTAATATATATATAAAAATTAATTCGGTTTTGGTATTAAAATATTATTTTTTTCGCAAAATTTAAATTTTCTTTTTTATTTCGGTTTTTCGGTTAACCGAAACCGAACCGAAAAAATTCGGTTTTAACCGAAACCGAACCGATTAAATTCGGTTCGGTTTTCGGTTCTTAAAATAAAAAACCGAATTTTTCGGTAACCGAATTTTCGGTTTGTTTCGGTTCGGTTTTTACCAAATGAACACCCCTAGACATCGTCATTATCACTTTCCGAAGAATAATGTTCCTCGGGTTGTTCGACCGGATCATCTTCATACTCATTTTGATTCTCGCACTGTCCAGTTTGATCTTCTTGAATACCCTCGTATTCAGAAAGATGGTAAGATTGGTAGTTAGATGTGTCGCTCATGTAACCCTCCACGGGATGGATTTCTTCATTTGCATCGCACTGCTCTATTACGCCGACTTAAATCAATCGGATCTTCGCCCAACTCATTTGCTCTGGCTATAATCTACATAATTTGAAAATTGCGTACTCAGCAATCCTGTCATGCACGTCAAAAACTAACTGGCCGATATAAAATTTTCTCTCAACTTTTGACTAGATTATCATAAACTAGAACTGTATCATCCCGAAGCTCATTCGGTTGACCTTGATGTAGATTCCCAACCTCACATCAGTTAACTATATTCGTTAAGGAAGAACATCAGATATCACCTCAAAGATTTTGATCGACAAGTTTCTAATATAATGCTAAACCTTGCGATGCGTTTGTGCACATTTTACAAGCTTTCTAGAGATTGAAGAAAAAGATAGCAATTTACTCGGCCGTAGGTAAAATTATGCGTAGTGCTTGAAACTATGCCTTACCTTATCATCTACATCAGTGAAATTACGTACATAGTTGACCTCATATCCCAAGTACTTGATGTATCTGCTTGATTTCAAGAAGAAACAGTAAGTTACAATGACCAATGCTCTGCTTACATCAAAGAGAAACGGAAACTTGTCTTAGCATTAACAAAACATTCGCTCTTTCACCATCAAAAGCACAACAATTTGAAGCAAATAAAAAGAGGAGCACTGAAACGTACCTATAGAGAATATCGAAGGCGACGTACATGCGCGCGTGGCCAATGTGGCTGAGATCATACGCCGTGATGCCGCACACATACATTCCCACTTTACCTTCAGTCTTGGGCTTAAAAATCTTCGTTTGTCTGCTCAAAGTGTTGTAAAGCCATAATTCGTTCTTCTTCCCTATCTGTTTGACACTATCATCCGTTGCGATTTTCGCAGTATCACGTTGGCGAGATTGATAGCCATTCGTGTTGCAGGGAACAACTTTGGAAGCACTGTTTCCTAAATTGATGAAGTAAAAGCTGGAGGCTATAACTCGGAGGAGCCTTCTTAGGGCGAGCAATGCTTTGCTGCTACGAGTGTCGCCGGAGAGGAGTCTTAGCGCTGGCGGCTTGTACCATTTCAGTAGCGTCGCCGCCATAGGACTGATATTGGAATCGGATTAATACATATTTGAGAATTAAGCTGAGTGAAGTGTTCATTGTGGTTTATCCATGGCACACTCTGCGGTTTCTCTTCCTACGGCTTTCTGCTGCTTATGATGAAATCGTGTGGCGCCTTTACAATTCATCGTTGTTTTAATATATCTAATAGTAGCGGCCACTTAAACACGGATATTTTTATAGAAGTCTTTACTCGAGAACGTTGACCAAAACTTTTTGGTCAATTGTGGAAAATTAGAAGCAGAAAAAGAACGCCTGCTGCTGGTTAGAGATCATTGATTTCAAGGTAGGCTGTGTTGGGATCCGTAACCGTATGGATTCGAAAAGACTTTAACATTGATTGCATTAGTTAAGGCGATAAACGAAATACAACGGAAATAGAAAGCGTATCTGAGAATTCCATAGCGTTCGTATCGCTAATAGGGTATGTGTATCTTTCAAGTACGCTTACGTGAAACCTTTAGCTCGGGAAAGATGGGTACCACAAAGATCTTTCGACAGCAGTCACTAGGATTTTACGAGAGTGATGGCAGTTTGTTTCATTGTACAGCACTTAAGGACGACACCCATATATATAGATGTCATAATGGGCTGGCCCGTTAATAAGCCCATCAGATATTTACGTTCCAACCCCCAGGAATTCTACACAAATATTAATTAACCCTACACATCTTATTTAATTGCGACAGACCCCCTTAAATTTGATTGATCACTGAATGTGTCCTTTAACTTAATTACAATATCGTAGACAACTAATACTGCAATACATGTACGTCATGTCTGAACGTTAATCATGCTAGAAATACATAGTCGAATAGTCCCAACCTAACAATCTCCCACTTGACTAAGACGTTGTATTTATCCAGTACTTCGTCGTATACCAAATATCGTACCATAGCTATAACCGAAGTGTCGCATATGAAACCAATCTCGTCCATCAATATTGTCGATGCAAGAACTAAAAAGGTAGTCGTTATACATATATCGTAACTCAACCCGCAGTAATCATGAACACCAACTCAATCGAATGACATAGATCAAGTGTGGACGTGTAGCATGGAAATTACATGCTCAATTGATCACTCATGTCTATTTCAGACTGGTCTTACTTTAGTGAGATTAGAATTCAGAGATAAACTAATGGATATCCAAAAAATCCAAATTTCACGACATAAACATGTATTAAAGAAACTTATTTAAATAATCATCAAACACAGAATTTACAGAATCCACGATAAGACATAAACTTAATTCGTCACACCCATACGAGCAACATGCTCATGAAATACAGCGGGCGCTAACGCTTTAGTAAGTGGATCTGCAATCATAGAATATGTTCTAATATGATCAATGATTATATATCCACTCTGAACTCGTTCTTTCACAACTAAGAACTTAATGTCTATGTGGTTAGACCTGGAAGAGCTCCTGTTGTTATTGGAATACATGACCGCCGAATTGTTGTCACATAATAGCTTTATTGGCCATTCAACAGAATTGAAAACTTTAAGTCCTGTCACTAAATTGCGCAGCCAAACAGCCTGGTTAGAGGCCTCGTAGCAAGCTACAAATTCTTCCTCCATCGTACATGAAGCAATAAGTGTCTGTTTGACACTTTTCCAAGAAATCGCTCCCCTAGACGTAACCAGATGTCGATTTGCGGTTGTCCAGACATCCCGCAAAATCAGAGTCACAATACCCAATGATCTCCAAATACTCTGACTTTCTGTATGTGAGCATATAATCCTTCGTCTTTTGAAGATATCGAAAGACCCTTTTGGCTGCTATCCAATGTTCTCTACCCGAATTGCTTTGGTATCGACTAAGCATTCTTACGATGAATGCCAAATTAGTTCTGGTGCAAACCTTTGCGTACATTAAAATTCTCACTGCCGACATGGGTATATCCTTCATGTGCTTGGATTCTAAAATGTTAGCCGGACATTGTTTTAGGCTAAACTTATCACCTTCTGAGACTGGAGTGTCATATGGACGACAATTTTCCATGCTAAACATTTGCAGTACCTTTTCGATGTAGCTCTTTTGTGGCAACCCGAGAGTTCGCCGTGAGGAGTGAATCTGGATCCCTAATACAAAAGAAGCTTCCCCAAGATCTTTCATGTCAAAATGACCCAAAAGAAATCTCTTGGTATCCCGAAGTAAATTTACATCGCTGTTAGCCAGTAAAATGTCATCTACGTACAAGATCAAAAAGATAAACCCGCTCCCACTGAATTTGTGATACACACAATCCTCAACAGAGTTAGCCTCAAAACCGAAAGAGGTGATAGTCTGGTGAAACTTTTGGTACTACTGACGAGAAGTCTTTTTGAGTCCGTAGATGAATTTCTTTACTTTGCAGACCAGCGGGCTAGATTTGTCCGAAGCTAAGCCTCTCTGGTTGCACCATATATATAGTTTCCTAGGGATCGCCATTGAGGAATGCATTCTTTACATCCATTTGATGCAACTCAAGATCAAAATGTGCCACAAGCGCCATGATAATTCTAAAAGAGTCTTTCGACGAAACTGGAGAAAAAGTCTCTTTATAATCTATGCCTTCCCTCTGAGTAAATCCTTTCGCGACAAGACGAGATTTATATCTCTCAATGTTACCCAGTGAATCTCGTTTGGTCTTAAATACCCATTTGCAACCAATCAGTTTCACGCCTTCAGGTAACGAGACGAGATCCCAAATGTCGTTGTCCTTCACGGATTGGATTTCCTCCTTTATGGCATTGGCCCATTCGCGAACCTTAGAGCTTTCCATTGCCTCTTGATAAGTAAAGGGATCATCTCCCACTAAATCAATGGTATCCTCATGCTCATGAAGAAACGCGACGTAATCATCCGGAATTGCATTTCTCCTTTCTCGCATTGACCTCCGTAGAGGCGCTTATTCCATCTGAGGTTCACCGTCATAAGGCTGATCTTGATGAACAGCTACAAGTGAAGTTTGCTGATCAACATCTTCGACCGTATCTCGAGGTCAGCTAACCACAGGGATAAAAATTTCGTCCTGACCGACCTGAGCTGTATGAAGAGGAATTTTTGAAGCCTTTTCTTCAAATAGAAAATCATTTCGATTATCCTTATCCTCCCTAAACTCAAGATCCTCAAAGAACCTAGCATTTCCTGTCTCGAAAAATGTTCTTGATGCAGGATCATAAAATTTATAGCCTCGTGATTTTTCCGGATAACCTACGAAGTAGCTACTAACAGTCCTTAAGTCCAATTTCTTCTCGCCCGGCCTGTAAGGACGGGCCTTTTACCTATCCATAACTCGTAAGGGGTACTGTTCGTAGCTTTAGTAGGGACTCTATTAACAATGTAGGTTGCGGTTCTTAATGCTGTTGGGGTGGGCCCGATTAATCGACGCCGGCCCCCGAACAGCGCAACGTGGCTATAGCGGAAGCGCGATTTGTACCGAGCGGCGTAGGGTGGCGAATTTTCGATTTTTAATATCTAAATTCAACCTTACGCCATTCAGCTTCTCCCGAGAGTCTGAGATGCTGCCCTAAGCCTCGGGAGATCGCGGTTAATTCGAATTATCAAAATTCGAATTTATTTCCAATTTATTTAAATTAATAATTTAGATCCAAAGTAATCGAATAAAGCGGCAACCAGACTTTTTTCGATTATTTGGAGACCGAAATGATTTTTGATCAATACCAAACTTTCCAGAATAATTCTACACTTCCTAACGTTCGCAACGATAGGTCTTTCGAATTATTCCGACATCGTTTGGTATTTTTCTCAAAATCAAATCTGTGGTTCGAAATTATTAATTCGAGTAAAACGGCAGTCTGCCGTCTTTTAACTATTTGACGACCGTAACGATTTCCGATCGATACCAAATTTTCGAGAATAATTCTACACTTCCCGAAGTTTCCAACGAGGGGTCTTGAGAATTATTCCAATGTCGTTTGGTATTTTTCGTAAATCAAATCGTTAGGGTTCGAGGTATACCTTCGATGAACGAGATTTCTTCTGTCTTCGCCTCGGATGGACGTGGCTACACCTCGTCTGGATCCCGGGGCCTCCGGGTTAGATAGTCACGCCGGTATGACCTTGAGCGAACCTCTGAAACTGCTCTCGATGGCTAGCGCAGTTTGATTCGAGCGTTAGGACTCGTCAAACGAATCTGTGGCTTGTTGTACGTGGGTTAAGGAATTCTTTCAACTCTTTTTTCTCTCTTGTTATACTTAGGAAAAACAAAGTTCATATATCTCTATAGAAGCTCACGTTGCCTTCTTATTATACATATTTAATTTTATTTTATTTATTTATTATTATTTTTTTTAATTGTGACAAACAAGTGTCAAATTAGACACTTGTTAATGACTCACACCATGAGTCATTTATTCTACACATCCCACGTTGGGATGTGTAGAGTTTTCTATTTTTTTTTTTATTTTGATAATTTTCTTTTAAATAATAAAATAATTAAATCCAATCTAATTATTTTAGTTATAATTGAGCCCACTTAGTTAATTAATTAAGCACTTAAGACAATCTCAAGTCCTAATTATTTCCGTGACCATCACTGGAATTTAACTAACTCGTCGACACCTCGTATCAACTATGCCACTACCTCAACGAATCTAATTCGTTAGGTTTCAGAGAAAAGCCCGCCGATTTCGTTCAAGTTCATTACCATTTTTAAGCGCGACTCTCTAGGTCCGTCTCAACTGGCATGGGAGGAATCCACGAGTCCCGGTATTCGCCTAGCCTATCCCGCGGTACCGGACAGATCCCAGTTGAGAACGAATTTTGATCTAATCGAAATTTGGGCGAACCGACTATAGTGTATACATTTAAATACTTCTTACGCCTTTCACTTGCGTCCCGGTTAGGTGAGAGCGATGCAAATGTCAAACTCACTAACCTAACACTATGTTATAATCAAGACCGAACCGATTATTTAAACTCCGCTCTATATCTAATACAAGCAAGTTTTCCAAGCTTCGGCCGAAGGCTTTATAATCGTCGCTCTCCGATTACCTCATAGGACATTAACCTATACGAATATAGGCAGTGAATCCCGATAGCAGTCAAAGCCCGGTAATCACCTCCGTAAAGTCGGTTGCGTTTCGTCGCTGACCCGTGTTTCATTTATGAACACTTGCGAGCCTAGCCAACTAGGGACAAACCGAAATCGCGAAAGCAAATCTGTCAATGACCCTATCGGTCTGAGGCTGCTATAGTCATTCGTTCAATCATTGACAACATCCTAGCCATGTGATTGAGACGAATACGAGCCGAATGTCCAAATACGCAATCTCTCCGATCACCAATATCTCCATCACGACCCACAACCTCTCAGGTAATCGGTGACACTATCGATACTATGTGGTCGTCAATGGATAAGTCATATTCGGATATCTAGTCACCCACCTAGAATCCTTAGACTTACGGACTTTTATTTAATGTTGAGATTAAGGACCGTCCGGTGTCTCCTCTCTCGTCCCACGAGAATCAGACATCCAACTCAAACATTTGGGTGTTATTTATTTATCGCACTACCGGATACCAAGTAGACTTTAAATTCGATAAATAAATAATAATGCCTTTATTATAATGAAAATAAATATTCATTAATTTATTTGACGGTATATACAATAAACCTGTCTATCAACCTATACATCATCGTGCGCCCTATACTATTCCTAGTCCTCGTATGGCATTCCGAGGGCATACTCCCTAACAAATGCGTCGACCTAGAGAGAGTAAGGTAAAGTCGTACGAGGAATCATACTTCTCACCATATCCTGAAGGGTTCGTCACTCAGCAACACCGTTCATATTTAGACTTATTGGCATGGTGCACTGAGGCACGATCTCACACTCCTCTAGAAACTTAGCAAACCGTCTTAGACGTTGTTCACCTGATCCATTATAACGCCCGTATTATCTCCACCAAGGTCGCATCTGATGGCCTTAATCGTTTTGCCGTGTCGATTTTCGACTTCGGCTTTAAACACCTTAAAACGTCAAGTGCTTCAGACTTCTCATGAATTAGGTACAAATACCCGTAACCAGAGTAACCATCAATGAACGTGATAGAATAGTGTTGTCCATTCCAAGAAGCTGTAGGGAATGGACCGCACACATCCCTATGAATCAGTTCTAAGACTTCATTGGCTCTCTCAGCATTTAATGTTCTTTTATTTGTTGTTGCACCCTTTATACACTCGATACATAAATGATCTCCGAATTTATCAAGTGTTTCCAGAATTCCATCAGACACGAGCTTATCAATTCTCCTTTCGGATATATGACCCAGACGCTTATGCCACAGATCAAATGAATTCTCGGATGGTAACTTGCACTTAATTCCTCTAGCTTCCACATTATTGGACTCCGTAGTTTACTGTATCAAGTGGATATAGATTATCATGTTCAGATAAGTTACTTTAAGTGAGAAGCTTTCTTGCAGAAGAAGCATTCCATTGGTTTTTCTTTACGCTATTTGTCAGAGCCCTTAGGCTTCTTCTGATTGACCGCATTTTCCTTAGCCTTTCTCTTTTCGCCAACAACAGAGTGAGTCGAAGCCAAATGAGCAGTCTTCGACCAAAAATAGTTTCGGGGAAATTCCACTTGATATCCCTGTGTTTAATGCTTTTTCAATTGGTGCCCAAGTGATTTTCAATCTCGGTGGGTACTCCTGTGTTTAAAAGTTTTCCAATTGGTACCCTTCAATTCCATAAGTAACCAATAACCATGTACTTTATGGCTTTTCCAGTTGGTTCCCAAAATATTTTCAAAGGTAGGTACACCTAATATATGATGTCGTGATTTTAAATGACCTAAAACGAGATTTTCGAAGTGAAGACTTGTTAATTGCTAATGAAATCTATAAATGATTAAAAATGAATCCTACACCTAAAAATCACATTTTTAGCCTTTTAAAATCACGATGTGTTATATGCTGGGAGGAGAACCTACCTTGAAAACACATTGAAAACCATTTGAAAAATCCTTGAATGCAGGGGTATCAAGTGAAATTGAAAAATACTTTAGGTACCAGTTGGAGAAGTCTTAAACACTTGCGTATTTGCCGAAATTGAAAATAACTATAAGCACCAACTGAAAAAGCCTTAAACACATGGGTATCAAGTGAAATTTTAACGTTTTGAATAGCGTATTTGACCGATTTATAGTCAATGACATTAATTTTTGACCGTACATTTACAGTTTTACAGTCTGATTGTAAGCTTATATACGGGTTATAATTGAAAGATGAGAATGTAGTAATTCAGCATTAACTGAGAATTCAAGTTGATTCTCAGCTATATATTAGGGTCATCAACTGTATTATAAGAGCTGAAAACCCATTATATAGAGAACATCCATTTAATAACAATTGTTATCAGAAGAATTTGAACTCGTAACCTATTCTTTGGATGATCTACACCCCATACATCCTCCTTTAAACGCTTCACATGTCGGACCTCAATTAATAAGGGCACATAATATTATTTCTGCCAAGATTAGAGTTCCAATTTGATAAATATTTCGCCGACTGAGAATAATAATGTTATCCCCATATTTAATCGGTCAATATTCGAGTCTAACCGAGACGGGGCGCCAAATATCTCCCGCGAAAATACCTCCCGAGGCGAGAAACATCTCCCGTGGAAAAGGTCTCCCGACGACAAGCCCGCGAAAACACCTAGAGGCGATCAAGGCCCGAAGAAGCGCTCGCAAGGAACGGCACTTTTCTAAGTTACAGACCAAGGCCACCACCTAAGTTCCTCAACGTGTAGACCAAGTCACTTGTATATGGGACATAAGTGGGTGGTTATAGCACCCCACTTTCTCAATCATGGGACACTATTATTAGTGTACTGTACGGTCTATATATATGAGCTGGGAGAAGGGAAAAGGGAGGTTCCATCATCTCTAACTCTACCAACTCTCTCATCTGAATTCCCTCTCTCTCGTTGGAAGACATGCGACAAAGAAAAAGCACCTACGAAGGATGCGTATCTCATAGCCGAACTCATTACTCTTTCTCTAATTATTGATTTATCTTATTTCTTTTACGCTTTAACACCGACGAATAATTATCTGACTTGAGCGTCGGAGGGGCGTCGCCGAAACGGCGCCCTTTAGCCCGCTTTTTCGTGACGTTTTCAGGGATCCGCCGAAGACGAAGACGGCGGGCTCGAAGCGGCGACGGACCGATACCTTCCAGCGCACTATTGATGCTAGGGTCGATTTTTCGGTCCGCATCAATTGGCGCCTTCTGTGGGAACGTATAGGAAAAAATACGATGCGTTTGGATGAAATCTGTCCATTCCGAAGTCGTTAGCCATCGTGACCTCCCCGTCGCCATCGACCAAACACCACTACTCCCTCACTTGTGCTTTATAAATGCGTTTAGAGATACAGAAAGGGGAAGAAAAAAAATGCTCGAAAAAGAATACTATGCCAACTCTCCCTTTTAATACTGGATGATGATAATACACGCGAAAAGAGAAAATCAGGAACGAGCCGGCCAGGTCACCGAGGACGACTCGAGCACTTCGGCATGAGCGACCCGAGCACGTCGGCATGAGCGACCCGAGCACGTCGGCATGAGCGACCCAAGCACGTCGGTATGAACGAGCGAGCACATGAACGAGCCGAGCAACTAAATCCTAAGATGCGAAGTGGGCGCGTCGAGCCGGTCGCGCTTGGAGAACGTGAGAAGAACGTGGGAGAACCACGTTGCCGCGAGAGGTCCGCAAAAGAAGCGGGCTTGGGTGATGACCAGGTCAAGGCGAGGCTAGTATAAAAGGTAACGCCCGAGTCATTTTCAGAGGTACGCCTAAATAAACACTAAAACCATTTTTCGAGCCTAGCACCTGTAATTACCCATTTTTTATGACGAAGATGATTATCTGACTTAAGCGTCGGAGGGGCGTCGCCGAAACGACGCCTCCCTTAGCGTATTTTCTCTGATATTTCAGGCACTCTACGACGACGACGAAGATAAAAGGCGTTCAATAGCGGCGACGGGATCAAACGGTCCATTTTACGCGCCAACGCGGGGACGTGATTTTTTGGGACGCATCAAATAGAATAGGTTGGTTAGTTTAGTAAAGAACACACTTTTTGTTGTTCAATATACTACTACTACTTATAAGAGCTTCGACTTCGTTCAGAAATTTCACACACTTCGTTTGAGAAAATGTAATCTTTTTTGCATATCGTATATCTGTATAAAAAATTAATCGACGATATCCTTTTCTAATATATCAATTATTATCAAACTACACACGTAACCTACACGAGTCTTGGTTAAACGCGACGGCTCGCTTCCGCGATTTAGAGCCAACAACTAACAACGGACAAGAAAGAAACATCGTACGCTTCGACTTCACTAACTTTCCAACTATATATCCAACGGTCTCAATTTCGACACTCAATCTCAACGGTATGTTTCCTCGACGGCTGTGATAGTGAGCTGCTAACGACATACCTGCGCCGTACAGAGGGATGCTTCTGCCCAATACGATCACCGTTTTCAGGCTTCTGCTCTTCCTCGGCTGGTAATATTTCTTTAGCTGCACTTAAATAATGGGATATATATATGTAATAATGATGCAAAGAAAAGTGGTCATTTCGGAATGTTGAAAACCCTAGTCACTATCAATTGCCTCACTTGATCTCTTATTATTGATAGTGATTACGAAATAGGAAAGATAGAACATGGAAAACCCTCACCTAGTGAAGATGGAAGATCAACCCGGGCAATAAGGTCATGAGAAATTGACTATATACTAAAAATTACAATTACAGATTTCTTCTACGTTCACCTACACCCGAAATCGACGAATAATTGTAATTCTACCCGCTATCCTTAACTCTTATACAAGGAGAGTAAAGCTTACACCTTACTTTTACAAAACACTATGGGATCTAAAACAAAAATAAAAAGGCACAAACAACGAACGAATTGGAGCGTGGAGATTGGTGTGTTGTGTGGGGACACCTCTGTCAAAAAAAAGAAAGAAAGATAATTTAAAAACCCTAGTTTACAAATATCTCACCTGACCACTCGCGACCGTAACGTCCAAGTAGAGAAGATCGAACCTCCGAGACCTCACATCAACCCCGAAAAACGTCGCGGGATTATACATCTCTACGCTCACCGAACAGTTTGTCGACATCATCCTCGTCGGAACCCCAGTATGGTCCAAACCCTCTCCGAGGTAGAGATTATGAACCATAAAACCCTAAAAAAAAAAATCCAATCACACTCGAAGCAACCATTTTAAGCACAATATATACATTGTTGTAGGGATTTTTCGGTCCCAGTTCTAGCCCTAACCCAATCTGACTCATATATGTTTGCGGGGTTTCTCTCTAAAACTCAGTATGGTCCAAACCCTCTCCCAAGTAGAGATTATGAACCATAAAACCCTATAACCGAATCCAATCACACTCAAATCAACATATTCTAACCACAATATATACATTCTAAGAATTTTTAAGGTCCAATTCTAGCCCAGAATGCTTGTGGGGTTCAGTCCAAAATAAGTTTGCCCACAAGCTTAAAGAGCTCTAGATTCTTCTAATTATCCGATGTGAGACCCGGGTTCAATGCCCAACATACACTACAGTCTCCTCTGCACACTCATATTCGTGTGCTGTATAATATATAAATATATATATATTTATATATATATATATATATATAAATGTACGAATTAACTATAATAATTACTAAAAGTAGAAGGGCAAATATGATAATATGAAAAATGCATTGCAGTGAGTGATTTATCTTTTAATTTAATCTTGTTATTTTCATTTAATCGACATACCAAAACTGACGATTTATACCTCCCCCAATACCTAATAAAAAGAGCATACATAAAATCACATACCTCAACCCTAATTTGAGACTTAAACGGTCGTCCCGCCCCCCAAAGTGCCAAGCAAACCGCCGCGAACGCCAGGCAAACGACCGCCAAGAACACCAAGAAGCGATCGCAAGCCCTCCAACAAAAACCCTCCCTACCGTAATTACGATCGTACCCCTCCTTATTGTAGTAAAGACGGCACTCCTCCGTCGTCAATGCCCGCCCGCACCGTCTTTTGTTTCCTTTATTAGCCTTCGAGGTATGGCCCACGGCAACTCGGCTCGTGGCCGTGGAGAAGGAAGAGGCGTTGGAAGGCCTCGAAAAGTAGGTGTCGGGCGAACCCATGTTGTGGCATCTGATTATGGATTCATTACTACTGTTGTTGTTGTTATTACAGCTGGCCGGCGAAGGGCAGTACGCTGTCATCTTCTCTGTGTGTTCGTCTATGTGGGAAGAAGCGCACGAAGGGCTCTGAACGTAATAGGCGGGTTGTGAGGGCGGAGGGCTGTTCATGGCCGTCGTCGTCATCATGCTGACGTCAGAATCTGAAGATGCGTGCATCATCATTCCGAGATGTTGTAATAACGGTGTAAGTACTTTTTGGTATTTATTTTTGTGTATATATATGCCTTTTATTTATTTTTTGTTGGGGTTTGCGTGTGATTTGGATCTTTTGTTAGAATAGAACGAGTAATAAGAGAGAGGAAGGGTGAATGGGGGAAGGGAAGATGGCTTGTAATTAGCAGTAGTTTAAGGGAAGTGATTAGTTCGTAGTCAATTTTTAAAAAAAAAAAAACTAAGTTGTATAATAAAGTGTTTATTGTTGAGTTGATTTTGTTTCCCATTAATTTGCTTATATGTGTGTGTGTGTCTTCGGCAGCAGATACTATTTTTATTGGATTGTTATGAAAATTAAGAGAAATAATGATGAATATGATTAGTGCTATTTCCTTCCCACGTCCGTAATAATAAGGGTTAATTATGATTCAGGCCCCAAAAATGTTTTAAAATAGGGTTAAGGACCTGACACAAAAAAAAATAGTTTTAAGGACCCAATTTTCGTAAAATTTAGAGATAAGGACCTAAATTTTCACAAGTGGTATAAAATATATATGAACTGGTATCGGATGATTCTTTTGTGTTATTTCAGAACAATGAAGTGGTACTGCTGAACAATGAAGTGGTATTGCAGAACAATAAAGTGGTACTGCGGAACAATAAAGTGGTACTGCGGAACCATGAAGTGGTACTAAAGTACAATGAAGTGTTACTGCAGAACAATTAAGTGGTACTGCAGAAATCGGGTCCTTAAAACTAATTATTTTTCTGTCAGGGCCTGAAACCTAAGTCCAGACCCTGGCAGGGGCCTGAAACGTAATTTGCCCTAATAACAATTGTATTCGCAGTCTTTTCCCAAACCATTGGTCTAACAATTATATATATTATATTTTCAGCACAATATTAATGACCACATAACCTGAAACCCGAGCATTGCAAATTGCGAGGAGTGTGCATCATATTTTAATATTTTATTCCGTGCTGGTCACATCTATGCTGATTTAATTTAAGGGTTAATTTGGGTTCAGTCCCCAATATGCAAGTTTCAACATGTTTCAGGCCCTATAAGAGTTTAACTTAGGCTAAAGGACCTAACTACCAAAAATATAAGTTTGAAGGACCCATGTGACAAGAAATGACAATTTTATCCTTATAGTTGCCAAAAATTACAGCCATTTGCCATCGTCACCTCCGTTCGATTTTGAGTTGCTTTTGAACTCTAAAACCGACTGAAATATCGTAGTTAAGGTGCAAATAAGATGAGATTGATTTCGATTCCTCATGGGTAGTTATAATAAACGAATAATTTAAAGTATAAGACGAAATACTAATGAAATTCCACTTCGAAAAAACGAGATTATAAATGGACTAAATATCGATTTTAATGGCCGATTAAGACGAAATTGAGTGAATTTGATAATGGGTCTCAATAATGAACGAGAATTAGTGAGTTTAAGAAAAAAATAGTGAAGAATTTTGATGCGACGTACGTATATTGAAGATTTTGTGAAGACGATATCTGGGTAACAAGTCACGCAATTTAAGTAACCGATGTAGCAAATACAGTAACTGATGTGACAAAGGCAGTAACAGATGGGGCTCTATTAGTGACAATAACCCCCAAATCGATAACCCCATGTTAATCCAAGAAACGATTGAGCCATCCCACGAGTCGACGACGACCACGAGTAGCGACGGCCATGAGCAGCGAGCCATACCACGACGACAATGGCCAAGAAATCGAAGAAAGCAGCGACTAAGAATGAGAAAAGGCCGAAACAGCCGAAGGGTTCTAAAAGTAGTTCGAAAATCTCATTGAAATAAGGAAAAATCTAGACTTTAATGTTGAGTAAGGTGAAATTGATCATCGGTCTTAATAATCAATGAAAATATTGATGTTAATCGCGAAGAAATTTGATGCGGCCCATGATTGAAGCTTTTGCTAATAAAACGCTCGTTAAGTAACAATTTATGCATTCTGGGTAACAATTTATGCATTCTGGGTAACACTTTATGCATTCGGGGTAACGCTTTACGCATTCTGGGTAACAATTCATGCATTCTGGGTAACAATTTATACATTCTGGGTAACAATTTATGCATTCTGCATTGCCCGAAAATAGCAACCTGCACCTTTTTTATTATAACTTTCGATCTAGAATTCAAATGACCTTGATTCAAGCTCCATTGATTAGCCAAGTTAATTGTGTATAACTTTTATTCTTTACGTTATTTCTGATTCAAAAGACATCTTCAATTAATCGTAAACGTAAACCATATGTCGTTTACTGATTTTCTGCAGTAACCGTTTAACAATGATCAGTAACAAATCAAGAGGAGAAAAGAACAGAAATGTATATTTTGGTAACAATGTCCTACTGTACGAGTAACAGAAAACATATTCACAGTAACAATTTCATATGTAACTAGTTTAGGTTATGATTTTCCAAATTTTTATTGTAAACACGATACATTCACTAAAATATATGAATTTGAGAAGTTTTAAACTAAAATATATTAGTTTAGGTTGTGATTTTCGTGGAGGTTATGTTGGAGTTGAAGAAGTTGGAGTATATAGTATGGAAAACAAGTATCATTCTTCTTCAAAGGATGATAATGCTTCTACAAAATTGATTCTACATACTCAAAACATGTGCATATGAACTATTAGTTGTTTATTACAATCCAGATGGTCGACCTAACATAAATGATTCAACAAAATTAAAAACATCGTTGATTAATCTTAATCACAAACCCTATGTTGTTTACTGTTTTTTTGCAGTAAAAGATTAACTGTGATCAGAAACAATTTATTAGGATAAAGTAACAGAAATTGGCATTTGGGTAACAAGGATACACAACACGAGTAACATAATACTTATTCAAAATAACAATTTAACATGTGATTAGTTTACTTTAGTATTTTCAAATTTTATATTGCAAACACGCTACATTCACTAAAATATATGAATTTACCAAGTTTTAGGTAAAAATATATTAGTCTAGATTGTGATTTTCGTGGAGATTGTGTTGGAATTGAAGAAGTTGTAGTATATATTATGGAAAACAAGTAGCACTCTTCTTCAGATGATGATCATGCATCTACCAAATTGATTCTACTTACACAAAACGTTATGGAAATGAACTATTAGTTGTTTATTACAATCTAGATGTCCGACCTAACATAAATGATTCATCAAAATTAAAGACTTCTTCGATTAATCTTAATCACAAACCCTATGTTGTTTACTGTTTTTTGCAGTAACAGTTTAACTGTGATCAGAAACAATTTGTTAGGATAAAGTAACAGAAATTGGCATTTGGGTAACAAGAATACACAACACGAGTAACATAATACTTATTCAAAATAACAATTTAACATGTGATTAGTTTACTTTATTATTTTCAAATTTTATATTGCAAACACGCTACATTCACTAAAATATATGAATTTACCAAGTTTTAGATAAAAATATATTAGTTTATGTTGTGATTTTCGTGGAGATTGTGTTGGAATTGAAGAAATTGTAGTATATACTACGGAAAATCGTTTAAGACAATCTATGTTTGATTTTTACTCTCCCGCCCAAAATTCATCTCATGATGGTTTTCCCGCCCGAACTTTCAACACCCATTTAGTAACAGATGTAGGCAACGTAGTAACAGAAATGTACATACTAGTAACAGAACCTGAAAATTTTACAAAACCCGCCTATGCGAAAAATCATCTCTCTCTTCTTCATTTTGCGAAATTAAAAGATGAACGTTTTCGCAAATTAGAACCCTACACATGGCGCGTAACAACTAATTGTAGTTTAATAACGGTTTTGATACACCTAGTAACGGTTTTGATACTCCAAGTACCAGATTTGATACTCCGAGTAACAGTTTTAACACAGTAAACATATACCAAAATTATTGGGATCGACCGTATTTTCGCGAAATTAAAAGATGAATGTCGGACGAACGAGCAAAACATGTGCCGCAACGAGCTGCCCATACTATGGGTACTTCGAATTTATACATATTAGATGTAATCGTTGCTAAAAACGACTTTGAATTCATCTTATTTTCGCAAATTAGAACCCTATACGTGGTAACGATTAATTGCAGTTTAATAACGGTTCTGATATACCTTGTAACGATTTTGATACTCCGAGTAACAGATTTGCAGTTTTGACACAGTAAAAATATACCCAAATTATTGGGATCGACCGTTTTTTCGCGAAATTAAAAGATGAACGTCGGACGAACGACCAATGTGCAACATCGAGCTGCCCATACTACGGGTACTTCGAATTTGTACATATTAGATGTAATCGTTGCAAAAAACGGCTTTGATTTCATCTTATTTTCGCAAATTAGAACCCTAAATAGAAAAATAACATTCATTACAAACCTTACATCTTGCGTCGTCAATGCCACAATATATACTACCTTACACGCCGAAATTAGTTGGTTAATGGGCATTCGAAATTTCGAATTTCGATTTACTGTAAAAACGAGATTCATAAAATAAATATTCTATGTCGGTAACAATTTTCTACATCATAGTAACAGATAAGGGATGGAAAATAACAGTTCACCAGGCTTTTGTAACAATATAGTCTAACAGGATAACAGAAAGTCGCCGAAAAATAACTCTTAGTTCAGTATGTTAGGAAGGGTATTTTCGTCAATACATATTTTTAGTCCTTATCTCTGCCATTTTCGAAAAAGTTGGTCCTTTAAACTTAATGGGCTTCTGACAGGGACTGAACGGTTTACAAAGATACTGACTAGGGACTGATCCAAAATTCTCCCTTAATTTAATTTATTGTCTTATATATTAGGGTTTTTTCCCGGAGTTACGATACTAAGTTAAATAGCCCACTCCACGTAGAAGCTAGTTAAACCTCCAGAGATCATATTTTATATTAATATGAGCTTACTCAAAGTACATTCGTTCGTCTTTATTACATAACATGCCATCACCTTTAGGCTCAAGCACAGCATATAATAGAAGAATCAAATCATGCAATAATAATGGCATCCTTTTGAGGTTTGCAGCAGCAAATTCCAGTGTCCTTATTACAACCGCAGCTCAACTGTTGCGAGAAAAAGTCGCAAAAGCTTACACAGTCTTCGTCGACGGCGCAGTACTTCATTTTTGTAATGCCATGTTCTCTTCCCGCACGCACTGATCCACTCTCTGTATATATATACACACACACATATATATATATATTTATTTATTTAAAGAAAAAGATTAGAGAGAGAGAGAGAGAGAGAGAGAGAGAGAGAGAGAGATGACCTTGTGGGGCGAAGGATAAGAGGGCAATGAGTGCCATTAGAAGGAGAGCTTGTCTTCCCTGCATGCCTTTGCAATTGCAGTCTTTTGTGTTGTTTGTGTGCTTGTTTCTCCCCAACAATGGCAATTGTGCTTTTTATAGGTGTTAGCTAGAAAACGAATGCATTCATCAATCACATAAGTTCTTGCTTTTGTTATAAAAGTGAGAAGATTTATGTCGGAATTGCGAATGTGGTTAAAATGAAAAAAATGAGATGTGGCCATTAATGTGGCAAGATATCATCATATCAAAGTAGATGGATGTGCTTATTATTTGCTAAATCGCGCTGGTTGATAGTGGGCCTTCGTAAGCCCAATTAACAAATATATTGCCAGCCCAAATGACAGCAAAATATAGATGTACTACTCATCCATACTCTTTTATAAAGAGCGTAGGGTAGATAAAAGCGGTCCATTAGTCTGTCATCTGATTTTTATACATAAATAATACTAAAAAAATAAAGAAAAATTCTTAAACCACGTGACCTTAATTTATAATAACTACCTCGTTCTATTTATACTACTTACTAAAATCAACCACTAATAATTTCTTTTTTTAATATACACATAGTATATGCTAAAAATACTAGTTGTGATAATGATCTTGTGATCATATATTAAGAAAATAAAACTTACTGGAATACAAAAATCATGCCACAATCTCAATTACATTTCTGCAAGTATGCTTAAACATCAATCCTCGAACAAGATATATATATAGAAAAGAAAATGACCATTCATCAATGAAGGAAAAGATAGCAGCAGAACAATCCATATCAAAATCTTAAGAGCTTGAACATAATGGAGCAATTAAAAAGAAATTACTAATAGCAGATCCCATCTTTCTTAAGGGAACCAAAAGCAAGCCTATGATTCTTCTCAGAACCGAAACTAAATTTGATATCAGAATCATCTTCAGTCGCAGAATTACTAACCGACGGGAAGGAGAAAACAAGGCGTGGAGTCGACCTGTTTTCCCCAAAACTGTAAGCAACACTCTGCTCGGGCGATGGCTGAGAAGCAGCCATGGACGGCGACGAAGATGATGATGGTGCAATAGAAGGCGTTGGTGGTTCTGCGCTGACGCCCGAAGAAGAAGTGAAAACAGGGAAGGAAAAGCCCAGCCCATTGTTTGCTGCACGAAACTCGGGCTTGTGTATTGAAATTGATGGCAGTGATGGTTTGTTTCCATGGCTATTCTTGGGGAAGATATTCGAATCCTCTCTGTTACTTTGGTTGGATTTGAATGAATTAAAGATTGATGGAGTCATTCCATTAACAGTTCCGGCCATGGAAGCATTCTGCAAAAGGGGTTCTCTGATTAGTCTAACTGAAGGAAGTTGAATCCAAGAGTACATTTATACGTTATTGAATGAATTGCAGAATCTAAGAGGAGAGTACATTGATTAAGTACCTCTTGCAAGTTCTTTGATGCAGAATCAGAAGCCCACTTAGGACCAAAAGGTGGGGGCGCATTTACACCCAATATAGAACTTGGACCAGAAAAGATTGCACTAGAAGTTTTAAAATTCCCGTCGACTGCATCTTTAGCCTCTGATATGCCTTTGCTACGATCCATCAGATAATTCGATTTGCTGCTACTTTTCTCCATTCCAAAGTTATGGCCAGCTGTAATGATCTTATCAGAATGTGGTTTACTGAAATTTTCCTCAAGCATTGCGTCACTTTGCTGGGGACGAGGAGTTCTTTTCCATGGAGTGGCAAATCCGAGTTCAGCTTCTTTATCTTTTGGCGTGGGCTTGGTTCTATCAAGGTGTTCTAATATTTTCCGAACTGCCTCATTAGAGGATAAATTCGAATTCGGATTATTCCTATCAGACGAATCTGATGCAACGTGGCCCGCTAAATATTTAGAACTGCCACTCGTTTCGCCAGTTTCGAAATTCTTCACTGAACTAGGCAAAAGCACTCCTGAGGATTTTGGTTTGACTGTAATTGAGTGAACATTTTTAGGTGAGCTGAGGAAAATAGATCCTCTAGGGCGGACTTCAGAAGCAAACTTGTTTCGAATTCGACGAATAGGGCCCACAGAACCACAGACATCAACAGTTTCAGCTGTTGACCTTGCCTGAAAATACATTTCCATACAAGTCACTAGGAGAAATTCAATTATTCAAAACTATCAACTATCTGATGGCCTCAATACTTTAACAATAATTAGCAAACCTGTCCAGAAACTGGTGTTTGAGGTTGCTGAAAGGGAGTTGAAGGACTTGCATATGCACTGTCAGCTCGCAACTGAATCATCGAAAACAGAAAAAATAAAAGCTGAGATTATCAATTCTCAAAACAATTACTTTACCAGTAATGAGTTCGCATACCCTGGAGGTGGTCTTCGGCAATATGCTTCTGGAATAAGGTGTTCGAGGAAAATCATGAAGTCTATTCCTCCCTGTTTGGCTAAGTGGAGTTGCATAGCCAAAACGGCGATCAGGCACCATGGCTCCCGGCCAACATATGGACGGCATAGGAGAAGGTGGTGGCAAAAGTTCTCTTCTTGCAAATTCCTGTACATGGTTTTCAGCATTTGATGCAAAACCCTGAAGATCTTGGCCTCCTTCAGAGACTCGACCAGCCATATATGCACGAGCAATATCAATTGGAGAAGCACCAACTCCAGCTGGAACCTTCTGAAAATTATTCCATGACATATATTACAAGACAGTCTCATTTATTTCAGGGATATTACACTCAAGGAGACACTAATTTTGAATACTTGAAGAGAATATCAAGAAGAAAAAACTAACATCTCTATTTACTTGTGGAGTAGAAAGAGCCACTCTATCAGCACTGTGTTGTTTGTCTTCACTCGATCTTGCCAGGATTTCATGTCTTCCTAAGACCAATGCAGTCTCAGTAGCAGCACCATTGTGTATTTGCTTTTCACCCTCGCTGGCTGCTCTCGAATTCAGTATCTCCAGCAAATGGTTGATTTCCTCCCTGAATGAACACAAAAATCATACGGAGATTTTCACAGAAATCAGCATAATGATATATGCCCTAAAAAATCTTGCTTTACATATCAGCCTAAAGTATAGGTCAGTATAAAACTCAAAAATAATTTATCAATAACCAGTAATGTCAACAAATATCACATCCCCACCAACAGAATATGTTCTATTCCTCTCTTAGATCCACTAACTAGACATGCCAGTCGCAGATATACACTAATAATCTGACAATGATAGATCATACATTGAAATCATATACACCAATTATGCCCCTTAAGAGTACACGATTCTCGGAGAATACAACTACGAGAAAAAGGGAAAATAAAAACATAGAGAGGGCATATGTTCTTCCAACCTTTACAAACAGTTTGCCGACTTATTTACTCTATTCTGCATCGCCTACCCTAGTTGGATAGCAAAATCGCGACCCAGAAAAAGTACCAAGGTTGAAATAACACCTCTAAAACACAATTCAAAAGCCTTACTATAACACCGAACAACAAAAACTGGCAATCCACAATTTAGGGAAAAAATATGCGAAATACCCAGTTACCTAGAAAAGGTGTTTCCTTTAATCAATTCTTCAATTCTACGAAAATCGGAATCATAACGAATGTCTCCTCGCTGCTGCTCCCCAGATCCAGACATTGGAGTCTGCACAACCGAAAAGGTAATCAAAATCAACAGAAATTCGCCGATAAAGAGTTCGTACAAAATGAGTGAAGGCAGGCGTGCTATGGAGAAAAGGTAAACAGATAAATTAGCGTGACGAGCAATAGAGCGAATCTAGGGTTTAGGAGAATCATAAACCTGAGAGCTCTGCAATTGATTTGATCCTTTGGTACAGAGAGAGAGAGAGAGAGAGAGCCCTTTCACAGTTGCGTACTTGGCTTTGCTGACGTTATTTTGATCACTAGTCATAACCTATGACTAATGATTATATATAAAAATTGGAAATAATTTTCTTTCCCACTAAATTGACGAGGAAAAACCCTTTTTTTATTTTTTTTTTCTAATTTATATCAACGACGCAAACATGGATCATTAAATTAAGGTCTTTTCTTTGCCTCGAGGGTACTAATTATTTAGAAATTAGAAGTGGGCAACAATTTGAAAAAAACGGTTCAAACCGTAATCAGCCAAATAATGCAATTTAATAATAGTACAAGTTCGTTTTGTAGTTAAAACTTTCCGTTATTTTATTTCGATTTTATACATCCAATTTTGCCATATCCACCGGTCTGTTATTACTCTCAAAACTACAATCACATCGGATCAATTCGACCCGACCCTATAAGCAAAACCCTTAACAAATATAGAAGAGAGAGCTGAAAGTTCGTTTCTTTCATAATCATTGTATAACATTAGAGCAGCGGCAAATCAAAGAGCCCAAAGCGCTTGGCGTATAATATAGCACAACACAAAAAAACTCGATCTCCGGCAAAACAAAATACAACCCACATAGGTTGTAATGGCGAACCCATGCGAACCACACACACGCACTGAGCCACCATGGCCAAGTACCGGGCCAACAGCTAGCCTCCTCCACAATTTGCAGCCATCTCTCTCTCTCTCTCTCTCTCTCTCTCTCTCTCTCTCTCTCTCTCTCTCTCTCTCACACACACACACACACAGTACCTTAATCACTGACACATATTATGAGAGTATCACAAGGTCAGATAAGCTTTTATTCGGACAGCACATATAGAGAAAAACTGAAGTTGAGAAAAGACTAATGAATATTTTATCGACTGATAGCTTAGGACTATTACAAGTGATGAACATATATATAGAGTACATCGTCGCTGAATCAATCACAATCAATCATAATAATGAGCACTAAATAGAGAGATATCTTTTCCTTTATTGACCAGACTACCATGTGTAAGAGAATATATTACTATTTGGGATCCTTGATACCATCCATAACCTTTGACTAAATCTTCTGATTGATATCATCGCCTTATTTCTCCATAATTAGTGGATTGACCTAATCCCCCTTATCACTCCATAATTTGTGGGATTCGTCTTATTACTCCTAGGTCATCCACTTGATACTATATTACCAATACCCTCCCACAAACTGAGCTGAGGTTGAAGGCACAGTTTGGCGCGAAACGAAGCCAGTGTAGCTTTCGAGACAGATTTGGTGAAGAGGTCGGCAATTTGATCCGTCGAAGGAATATGTTTAGTAACAAGTAGCTCAATAGCAACACGTTCATGTACAAAATGGTAGTCCAGTTCGATGTGTTTACTGCGTGCATGAAAGACTGGATTGACTGTCATGTATAAAGCACTGATATTGTCACAATAGATCGTTGGTGGCGGTTGAACGGGGATGCGAAGATCATTGAGAATGTAGGTAAGCCAGGTAAACTCGGCTGCTGTATTAGCCATAGCACGGTATTCTGCTTCGGTACTGGAGCGCGAGATAGTATCTTGCTTCTTAGCACACCAAGAAATAATATTCGAGCCGAGAAATGTGCAATAGCCAGTAGTCGAGCGTCGTGTCGTGGGACATCCTGCCCAATCAGCATCAGAGGAAGCTGACAATGTGAGACTAGTTGTAGAAGTGAGATGTAAACCAGTGGTGATCGTGCCCTTTAAGTAGCGAAGGATCCGATGGACGAGTTTCATGTGAGCTCGTCGGTGCATGCATAAACTGAGAGACATAGTTAACACAGTAAGACAAATCCGGACGCTTGAGAGTCAAATACTGAAGTGCTCCCACGATTCCACGATAATGGCTGGGATCTTCGAGAGGAGGCGCATCAGTCGAGGGTTGTAATTTGACGTCAAGCGGAGTTGGCATGGGTTTGCAGTCTAACATGTTGGATCGCTCCAGGATGGTAAGCGCATAGTGTGATTGAGAAAGATGCAATCCATTAGACGTGGAAGATATCTCAACTCCTAGAAAGTGATGAACTGGTCCAAGGTCCTTCATCGAGAATTCATAGCTTAATGTTTTAATAAAAGAAGTGACAATGTCATTAGAAGATCCTGTAAGAAGCATATCATCAACGTATAATAATAAGAAAAGAACACCTTTACTAGAGTGACATATAAAAAGAGAAGGGTCAGCGAGACTACAAAGAAGCCACAAGAAAGCAAAAATTTACTAAGCCTATCGAACCAAGCACGAGGTGCCTGTTTAAGTCCATATAAAGCACGTTCAAGTTTGCAAACATAATTTGGAAAGTGAGAACCAGATATACCTGGCGATTGTTCTATGTAAATAGCTTCATTGATATAACCATGTAAAAATGCATTCTTAACATCTAATTGTCGGATTGGCCAGTGTTTGACAAGAGCAACGGTTAAAACTAGGCGAATTGTACCTGGACGGATGACAGGTGAAAAGGTTTCTGTATAATCAAGCCCATTAATTTGATGGTAACCTTTCGCCACTAGGCGAGCTTTGAGGCGATCCAGTGTACCATCAGGTCGCAGTTTACTCTTAAAGACCCATTTTGATCCAATCACATGCATGTCTGATGTTCGTGGAACAAGTCGCCATGTTTTATTTTGATGAATGGCTGTAAGTTCGTCAAGCATCGCAGCTTTCCATCCCGATGTGATAGCGCTGATTTAACTGTCTTGGGTTCACGAGGTACACTGCTAGAAACAACAACATTCAATGCATATTTAGGGTTTGGTTTAAAAATACCATGATGAGAGCGGGTCGTCATATGATACTGGACATGTGGAGGACTGGGGTGCGGCTCAGACAATATGGTTGTGGAATCGGATCCATGCACATCTGAAGGTGTTGTTAGATCAAGTGCTAAGGAGTCGCCAGATTCAGGTGTGGCTTCATCAATAATATCGTCAGAGGATGGCGTTGGGTCACCTTGTGAAACATCTGTGACAATTACTGGAAGCGGGATATTAGAGTTAGGATGTGAGATATTATCTTGCTGTCACACCTGATTCAGAACTAACATGAGAAGTTAGCCATGAGTCAAATAAATTATGAACGTGGGAGTTCGTAGGAGAATTTTTATTATATTTGAGAGGAAAATCATTTTCATCACAAGCAACATGTCGAGAAATAATAAACTTGTGACTAGAGAGATGAAAACACTTATATCCTTTATGTTTTTCGCTGTATCCTGCAAAAACACACAGAACAGATTTAGGATCAAACTTATTATTTTTTGTGTCCCATGTGTATGGAAAACATTTGCAACCGAATACTCGAAGAGAACTATAGTCAGGGTGAGTTCCATGCAATTTGAAATACGGCGTTTCAGACATAAGAGACGATGAAGGAAGATGATTAATAAGAATAACAGCTGTTGAAAAAGCTTCTACCCATAAAGATAGTGGAACATGACTGTGAAATAACATCGTCATACCTAGTTCTCGTATAATACGATGTCGCCGTTCAACCATACCTGTTTGTTCTGGTGTATAGGGGCATGAGATTGAACAATTCCTGTGGTAAGAAAGTGAGATGATAATTGAGAATTAACAAATTCACCCCGCCATCTGAGTGGAAGACCTTGATTTTCTTATTAAATTGTCGCTCAACATATTTTTCAAACATTAAATAAGCAGTAAAAAAGTCGGATTTATTTTTTAAAGGAATAATCCAAGTATACTTTGAAAAATCATCGACTAGACATGCATAATAACGAAATTTTCCAATAATAAAACAGGAGCGGGACCCCAAATATCACAATGTATTTTATTAAAAATATCAGAAGTTGAGCGCTCAGATGAACTAAATGGTAGTTTGCTTAACTTTCCTAATTGACAACTATCACACAAATGATTTCTTTTCGAAGACCCTACGACATCGATAAGACCTTTATTATTTAATAAATGAACAGCAGATGATTGCGGATGACCCAAACGTTGATGCCATATGTCTGATGTGCCAGATTTGAAACGATAAGAAAAATGTGCTTCTGGCTCATTAGACAGGACGTATAAATTGCCCTTGCGTGTCCCTGTTATGAGAGGTTGACCTGTGCCCCATGACTTTACACAAAAATTAGTGTTAGAGAATTCGCAATTAACAGGGAACTCAGTTGTAAGTTGACTGATGGAAAGCAAATTTTTCTTAAGATCTGGAACAAAAAGAACATTATCAAGCGGTAGAGTTTTATCTTTTTGCTTAATTAAGGAATTACCAATACCTGTTATGGGTAACGAGGATCCATCACCAATAATGATCGAGTCACATCCGTTATATTTATGGATATTCTTTAACATACATGGTTCTCCGGTCATATGATTGGAAGCGCCGCTATCTGATGTCCATTCTGTATCAATTACGGAGTTGTCGAGTGTGAGTGCCGCTAGTGCCTGTGCGATTTCCTTACTCTGATTTTCCTTCTTTAGTAACCACCAACATATTTTTGCAACGTGACCTGGCTTATCGCAATATTGACATATTGCATCCCGGTATAGTTCTCTTTCTGAAGTAGTCATTCGGCGTTGTCCAGGTGGAGGCGGTTTGCATTGTGCATTGAGATATCATTGGGGTTGGCTACGAGACTGTTGTGCTTGGAAACCACGGCCCACAGAATTGAACTGGTTAGTTGGATTTTTTGGCTTGAAATTTGTCGTCTGTTGATGTCCGTAGAAGGCTAGATGTGGTGTGAGCGTTGTGAGCGAAGTATTATGTTGATTCGAGAACCAGCTTCGGCGTTGATCTAGGCTCTGCAACTGTGAAACAACTTCAGCATACGTCGGTCGTGGGGGTTTCAGCATTGTTGTTGTGAAGGTTTCATATTGAGGTCCAAGGCTTGTTAGAAGACAAAATACTTTTTCTTGATCTGGGATTGGCTTCCCGATTGCGGCAAGATTGTCGCATAACCCTTTGAAGGTTCGTATGTGTTCCGCAACAGATTTGCTTTCATCTTTGCGCAAATTGGTTAATTGTTGTCGTAGTGTGAATTCTCGCTCTTGAGAGTCTTGCGCATAGGCTTCTTTGAGTGCAGTCCAGACTGCAATTGATGTGTCTAACCCTATAACAAGTCCAAGGGCTTCTTCGGACACAGTTCCAATAATCCACCCACGAAGGAGACGATCAGACTTTTGCCATGCAATGAATTCTTTTGTTGGAGTTGGTGTTATTTCTGTGTTGATGGGTGTTGTTTCTGAGCTTGAGGCTTGTGGATTTTGTGTAGAGAATTTGGATGGGATTGGATTGTTTTTTTTAAGGTGATGAACTAGGTCTTGACTTTCTGCCAAGCCTAATACTTGTTCTCTCCACAACGGATAGTTGGTTGGGGTGAGTTTTAGCATAACGAAGTTACCAACATTCAGAGATAGGAAAGCCATGGTGAAGAGGCTCTGATACCACGAGAAAAACTGAAGTTGAGAAAAGACTAATGAATATTTTATTGACTGATAGCTTAGAACTATTACAAGTGATGAACATATATATAGAGTACATCGTCGCTCAATCACAATCAATCATAATAATGAGCACTAAATAGAGAGATATCTTTTCCTTTATTGACGAGACTACCATATGTAACAGAATATATTACTATTTGGGATCCTTGATACCATCCATAACGTTTGACTAAATCTTCTGATTGATATCATCGCCTTATTTCTCCATAATTAGTGGATTGACCTAATCCCCATTATCACTCCATAATTTGTGGGATTCGCCTTATTACTCCTAGGTCATCCACTTGATACTATATTGCCAATACATATACTCTACTATATAGACATAAACACACAATGGGTGAAGCTTAGCACATTTCTTGACAATGATATAAGTGAGCTTAGGTCCCCCAATTCCCAGACAAGACTCAGACGATTTCCAAACCCTTGTCTGAAATCGAGGGACAGCCGTGAAACGTCTTAGCACCGCCGACATTCCCTAGCGTGAAAAAGAATGAACATTTTAAGACCATTTTTCGGAGTTATTTGAAACATGGAAAGAACGCTTATGCAATAATACTAAGGGAGAAATCGAGTAGCTCGAAAGAGAGAAGAGTAGCACATGTTTGGCAAGAAAGTTCAACATATAAAGAAATGCCCAAGAAATTATTCTCAATGTAGGGGCAAAAATAAACCCCGCTTTCTTCTCTTCGCAAGAAAACCCCTAACAAAAGGGGCAAAAAAGGGATAACCTTTTCAATGCAAAAGATCAAGATCGAATTTATATCACAGATTTGCATTGCAAGGACGAAAAAAAGGCAGCTTGCAAGCCCCAAAGGGGGCGAAAAACAAAGGAAAGTAGCTATAAGCTTGCCTTAGCTCATGGGATACGCACATATATAGTGGACTCAAATGCCGACATGCATGAACAATTGTATATGCTATTTTTATCCTATAAAAAAATATGTATATATCCGCATAATGTAATGAAAAGATTATGACAAAATTAGGTTCTCGGTTTTGGGCGGTAAGGATGTCGCACAAGTCCAAATATACATTGAGTTGATATGAACGGAAAATGCGAGAGAATTTCCAAGCTTTCTCAACTCTTAAACGATTCAGTGTATCGTTCCCGGGAACCGGCTGTTTCGGTCGCACACCGCTTAACTTCCTTGAAGCTTTGTGCTTAGCTCTACTGCTGACGATAGCCGTGATTTTACCGGGTAAGGATTGTCTAGGTACATCTGCACCAACCGCTTCCCTGATTTTAATTTTTAAGCGGTGGTTTATATCTTTGGCCATGTTTTTAGGGAAATCTACGGAAAAATACTCATTTGGATAAAAACTTGTAACTTAGTACCCTGTCAGCATTTTTTTATATGTACGTACCTAAAAAAATAATTTTTTTGCACATAGGTACCTGATCCGCCGCAAGGTACCTCATATAACACATTTAGGTATCATATAGCAACGTATTATGGTACATAATACAGTGAGAAAAGGTACATCATATAACACAAGGTACCATATATAAACGTATATGGGATTACCATATAAACGCGTGACGTGGTACATAATAACATACAAAAGGGTACGTCAAGACTGAGAAAATGGTACACAGTCAAACGGGTCTTTATATAAAAATTTTCCGACAGTACTGACTTGCAAATTTTTTATTCAATTGGATATTTTTCTGTAGATTCACCATATTTTTATTCCTTTTTTATTCGTATAATAAAGCAGAAGATAAGATATCTTTATCTATATTCTTTTAAGTTTTATTAATTTTCAGGTTTGGTTACTGTTAGAATTTCGTCAATCAATTTACATTAACTACAAAAATAGATTGAAAAATAACCATTCATTACATTTTTCATTGTGCCACTTTTATATTGTCAATTTTACGGTTATATTTTTAATTAATTATTAGATTGTATTTTATAAATCGTTTTTTGGTTGTATGAATCATAATTTCAAGTATATAGTCTCATCTTGTAGTTGAACGGGTACATGATGATAGCTTCAAACATCATTTCATAACTTACCTTATTGAGGGAATTAGAAGATTTTCACATAATTTCAAGTATAGTCTCGTCTTAGAAATTTGTGGTGCTACCGCATAATTAGGGATGGCAATGGGGCGGGTCCGGACCCGGACCCGCCCCGAACCCGCCCCTAATGGGCCGGGTATTTTTAAAATAATCGGGTATGGGGCGGGTAATGGATTTAAAATTTTCTACCCGCCGGGTCCGGGGCGGGTCCCGGGTCCGGCCAAACCCGCCCCGAGACCCGGCCCGAAACCCGCCCCGATAATATTTATATTATAATTGATTTCATAATTAAAGTTATATAGTGTTTTTATTGTTAATATTATCAATAAAAGATGTTGGTCTAATGGTAGAGGTTTGGTATTACAAAGGTGAGGTTGTGGGTTCGAGTCTTTAGCAACGCATTTATATATTTTATCTTTTAAAAAATAAAAGAAAAAAGAAAAAAATCAATATATCCGGGTCTGGCGGGTCAGACCCGGTTCGCTCGGGTCTAGCCCGGGGCGGGGCGGGTCCAGACCCGAGGCGGGGCGGGGCGGGTCCCGGGTTTGCTAAAAAATAATCGGGTCGGGTCCCGGGTCCGGCCAAACCCGACCCATACCCGGCCCGTTGCCATCCCTACGCATAATCGATTGAATGCACTACCTGGCGATAGAAAAAAAATGAGTTAACGTTTTCGAATTTTATTATCGAAACCGATTTTTGTAGAAGTATTTCATTATTGTATGATGACGTTTTTAAAAATTTGTTTATCGAAATCCAACCTTTCTCAAATTTTATATCACATGGAGTCATTTGTGTGTTGTGCGATCTATTTTATTGTATATTAAGGGAAGGTGCTAGTGTAAACCATCAATTGGTTTGTATCAATTGACTAATCAGATTTTTTTCACACCTATTAAAAATAAAAAAAAGACTTATTAAACCATGTACCTCTCATAACCTCGTAATAACTATCAAATGCTATTTTTAATATATTACTTATTAAAACTATTTAATAATATTTTTTTATTGCCCACACGTAGGGTGTGCCCGAAAGACTAATATATATTAATCTTGGGGGATAGATGAAAATGTTCCAATCTGACCAAAACGTAATTTTATAAAATTGAACATTTTATTTTTTGAGTTTAATTTAACGAACCCGAAACTTCGACTAGCGACCGAAACCGAAACGCGAAGGAACATTGTAAAACAAAACATTTCACAAATTTTATTTATTGAATTTCTTTTATAAAATTTTAATTGCTAATCTTGCGAGCTCCGAAGAAAGCAAAGGGAGTTCCCATCTTCCTCTTCGGCAGCTGCTTCGTCGTCATCGTCAAACGTTGTAATGGGAATTGTTGAAAGGATTCTGTTCTACTCATCAGTTCCTAACCTCTGAAGAGATATAGATAGGGTTTGAATCTTGATTGTGCGGTAAACATAAATCCCCAATTTCGCAGCCCTAGCGAAGATGAAGAACTTCAATTCCTACCCTTACAGAGCCCAAAACGTCTCAGAATACGCCGGAGACGACGTAGAAGACTCCGCCGAAGACGAAGACAGCCCTGACCAAAACTTGGCTCCAAACGGAGATTTCTACAGCCACGACGACTCAAAGCGACACCCAAAGAAAAGAAAGCTCGACTATTTCGTTTCGCGCCGGGAAAATTGGAGCGAAGAAGACACCTCTTTGCTGCTACGAGCATGGGGAGACAGATTCATGGAGCTGGGCAGGCGTAGCCTGAGATCCGAGGATTGGTCCGAGGTAACCGAGAAAGTGTCTGAGATGAGCGGAATTGAGAGGAGCGAAGCCGATTGCAGAAGCCAATTGGACGTCCTCAAGAACAAGTACAAGAAAGAAAGGGCGAAGGTTGAATCTGGGAATTCTAGCAAGTGGGCGTTCTTCAAGAAAATGGACGTGCTTTTGAACCCTAGGATGAGGGGCAATTTGGGGTTTTTGGGATGTGGGGTCGATTCGGGGGAATACGTATTTACGAATCCAAGCGTTTATTTGGAAAAGTCAAATGTGTTGGATGAGATGAGGGACAGCCCGGGGCAGTCCGACGTTGAATGTGAGAGCGATGAGGAAAGCGAGGAGATGAATGAGGATGGAGAAGAAGGTAATTCTGAATCTGCTAAATTGTTGAATGAATCGATTAAGAAGTTTGGGGAAATGTACGAAAAAGTTGAGGAGAGCAAGAATAGGCAAATGGTTGAGCTCGAGTCGCTGAGGCAGAGTTTTCAGAGAGAATTGGAAGCGGAAAAGAAGCAGATTTTCGAGCGTGCGCAAGCTGAGATTACTAAGATTAGGGAAGCGTTCGACGAAGAAGATGAAGAGGAAGAGAATGAGGGCGAAGATGAAGACGACGAAGATGAGACTGATACTTCATCAAGTGCGTGATCTTAACTCAACGATTGCCTATAAATTACTCTAGTAGGATTTGTTAAGCTGGTTTTTTGGATAATGACGACCTTTTGTTTGACGTTATAATAGCATATATGTTGAGAGATTGAGTGACATGACTATGTTGTTTAGTTCGTGAATGATGGTTATGTGTTTTTACTTCGTGATTCGTTCTTCCTTTTGGTATTGGCTTGCTAGCAGTTTCTTTTTTATGGTTACCCATTTTTTTCTCCTCTAACTATGTCTGTAAGTCGCTTCAGTTTTGAAACTTATGTCCTTACATTGCAACCCCCTTAGTCGATTGTCCTGAAAGTGCCGCGTCAGATTTATCCTTGAATAAGCAGCCGCGCATGATTTATTCCCAAATTATTTTGTGCGGATCTTCTGCTAAAAAATTAGGTTTCAGACTCATTGTGTCCTTAAATTGCTTCAGGTTTTTAGATTGCAAACCCTTAAGTTGAGTGTATTGAGTGTCACTTCCTTACTTATGGGACGAAAAATTTAGTCAACCTTTCTTTTCACGAAATACTATGTTGCTCATCTGTACTATTTTCATCCTTAAGTTCCGATGATTCTAGGTTATGATTCAGGCTATACTGAAAATACCACACACTTTTACTCTTCGAATTGTTTTTCAGCTGGCACTCTTCTTACGTCCAATTCCATGATTTCGTCGTTTACTTTGTTGTCTCCCCAGTCTTTTTGTGCCAATTATTCTAAATTTTCTAACATCGTACCGAGAGAAACTAAATCTGCTGTATGATGTGAGACGTTTTGGACGATGAAACAAGGGCAATTTTTCGACCTATCCATCGAAAGCAAGAGTTTGAGCTGCTCAAATCCAGTGCCTTATTAATTGTCTGCTGCTAATTATTCTGACAAAAATCCTTACTGTGCTTGTCCCTAAATGTTAGAACAAGACATAGAGAAACTACACTGTGAAACCTAAGGAAATTAACACGGATGTGAATCTTCTCCGTGATGCCCTCGCCTTGAATTCTTGAGCGAAGGTTTGCAGAACTCAATGGCGTCGCATGTCGACAAGAAAACTGATTCTTTTCCCACCTTCTCGATGAAATGCATCGCTATGAGCTTGTCCATTACTTCGATCCTCGGATTTATCAGAATTATCTGCAGATTTATCACATCACATACGCATTAAAGTTTATCGAACACTTCATATACGATCGACGAAAAGCGTCGATTCTTCTCCCTCTTACCTTTATTTCTTGGCTCTGTAAGCTCCTTCTGACTTCGAGCAAAGCCTCAACGCCAGTGTGGTCGACCGCCGTCACGCCTGTAAGAAATGTTATGCCATTTTTATAGTTTAATTTCACCAATCGACCGACAATAATATTTTAAGCAGACGAAGCGCTCGACTAATTACCTCCCATCTCGAGTAAGACGAACTCGACGTGGTTATCGGAGGGCTTAGTGAAGTCGGTTTCGTCCCGAACCCATCTCAAAATCCTGAGGATCGAAGAAAACAAAAATAGAGCGTAACAATTCCGACAAAGATTATCGAGTAACTGCATGCCAGGGTTCTTAGATTAGGGTTTTCTCAACCTTTCTTTCATGTAATTGGCGTTCGCAAAGTACAACGGCGAACCAATCTGCAAGACCAAGAATCCCGGGATGCAGAGCGAGTGGGGATACTGCTCGATATCCCGATAGAGATTCGAGTCGGGAATGTTCCCGAGCTTGCACGTCGCCGGCCTCGCCATGTACAACATAGCCCTCACCACCGCCAGTCCGACCTATAAGAACAAACATAAGCAACAATCGAATACTCCTTTCATTCGAAAAGAAAAGGCGATCGATTTTGTGACATACAGACAACATTAGGCCCACGTCCATGCTGACGAAAGCGACTCCAAAGAAGCAAGACATGCAGATAGCAAAGTCGAACTTGTCAGTCTCGAATAGGTGGTAGTACTTCTTGAACTTTATTAGCCCGAGCATGGCCGAGATGATGATGGCCGAGAGGGCGACCTGTGGGGTGTACTTGAACACGGGGGCCAGGAACAGAAGCACGAGGAGCATGCAGATAGACTGGACTGCGTTGGCCATCTGGGTCCTGCAACCCGCGCTGACGTTCACCGCGGTCTTCGAAAATGGACCTTCAACAAAAGTTATTACAATAGGATGTTAAAACATGTTCTTTAATCTGAACCACGTTAAATCTCTGTGCTCAAATTCTATTTCGATTCAAATTCTAATACAAAAGTCAAGTGCTTCTTCTCGTCCAGTAATCAATGTTATAAAATTTGCTAGTAGCTACTCAGATGCCTAAGGGGGGTCTGTGCCTAGACGGCTCAGGCGGCTTCTAGGATGAAATTAGATGGCATATCTGTTTTTTTTTTATATGCTAATAATCCAAAGTAAATGTATTCAAATTTATCCATCTAAATAAATATTTAAAAAAAGCCAAAATTGGAACTAATTAATCGGCCGCCTAGCAGATTTCATCGGTAGAGGCACCACCTAACCTCCTAGGCCAAATTTTACAACAGAGACTGTAACAATGCAATGATAATTAACGAAGAAAAATACCAGTTGTTAAGTAGCACGACGTAAGGGATCCTATCATGTTCATGAAGCCGTAGGCGATCATCTCTTTGTTCCCGTCGATGTGGTCGTTCGTGGCCAACGCAAAGCTTCTTCCGATGGCTATGCCTTCCTGCAAAAGGTAAAAAGACGATTGCTTATTTTCAAAGCGTAGGAAGAAATTGAAAAAAAAAGGGGTGATTTTAGGTGACTTATTGCGTACTGCGATGGCGATCATGGCGGAGATGACACCAGCTTTTAAGGGGGCAGATAAGTACTTGGGATTGAAGTTGATTCGGTTTATCGAGAGCTCATTGACTCCTTTCTTGAGAGGGCCGACCTGAAATAGGAAAAACAAAAGATCGAATTTAAATTTGGCGACAAAAAGAAAGAAAGAAAGAAAGCGTAGAATACGCACGATGGCAATCCCTTTCTTCTCGAAGTTTGCAAAGTACGCGACGAGGCAACCGACGACTACAACGACGATGGGTCCCATGGCCGAGACGATGAATAGGTTCGGTTTTATCTTCTTCTGCAAAATTTTAAGGCGTCGAGTTGAAAAACACGGCGTTTGAGCTTTGCGTTTCTCTATATAAGTAAGAAACATTTTAAACGCGTGTTTTACCACGTATCTCGTCGCCTGGAGAAAGACGAGGAACGCAAGGCCTATGACCACGCTTTTCCAGTCCCACTACAAAAACGATAATTTTCTATTATAATAAAATTGGGGAAAAAACGATTCGTTCGATAGATGATATATATCATGCGCCGAAAAAAAGTACCTCGTTACGATTCTTCAAAATGGCTTCTAAGACGGAGGGCACGCCCGTTTTGTGCGTGAAGTGCTTCAGACCAAGCATACCTTTCATCTGCTGGAAGATGATCAGTATCGCCGTCCCGCCCATAAAGCCCATTATGGTCGAGTGCGACAAAAAGTCAACCAGTATGCCTAGCCTGCATCCCCCCAGTAAGGGTATTATAGTAATTTTCTACCTACGATCCATGCACTGCACGCATGAGTATACCGTTACCTTAGGACGCCGAACAGCGTCTGAACAAAGCCACAGATTAGGGTTGCGGTGAAGACCAAACTAACGTACAGATATTGGTCGTCGTCGGCCTTCACCTTCTCCTCTATGGCCTCGGCTATAAGCAACGAACACGCTGCCACTGTTCCCACGGCGAGATGCTTCGAGCTCCCGAGGACTGTGTAGATCAGCGGCGGAACAAAACTTGAGTCTGTTTATTATCATGTAAAAAGGTTAATTTTTCCCACTTTAAAAAATTGAATCATAAAAAAATCAGTTAAATGACCATTTCACCTAAAAATTTAAGCTTGAAGGGAATAGTTTATCATATTCAGCGGAGATATGAATAAGCCATATAATACATATAACCACTGAAATATGTAATTTATTAATACGAGCCGAGATGAAATTATATATAGGATAATTGGATCCCCACTAAGTATACTATCTAGTTCGTCACTTATCATATTTCACATTTACATACTTTATAATTCCAACACGCCCCTCTCAAATGACCCCTTGACCTCAAAATGACCCAATCGTAATAATTCTTACAAATGACCCCCTGACATGAACTTTGCTATCATGTTTTATCATATTTTAATTTTATGTACTTTACTTCCAACGGAACCAACATTTATATTTAAAGAGTTAGAAATATATACTGCTTACAGAGTCCGATGATGGGCGGCAATCTTGCGAGATTCGCGTAGCTTATGCCCTGGGGAATGGCGAGGCTGGCAATCGTAATCCCCGCGAGGAGGTCGAACTTGAACGTGGACAGCCTATAGCTCGGGAGCCACTCGAAGATGGGGACAAAGTACTGCAATGTCTTAACCGCCCTTCGGGCAAATGGCTCGTGCTTGAACGCCCTAAAGGGATCATCTGGGAAAAACGTCTCCAAGAGCTTCGATTTGAACATCTTGCAAAAACTCCTCGGCCCTTCGAAGTTTACGCTTCGAACGCCATTATTTCCGCCCTCGCCACCGATTACTTCCTTCATCATAGAGAGAGAGAGAGAGAGAGAGAGAGAGAGAGAGAGAGATCTAATTACAAAGGGGAAAGAGAGGAGCCATATGTACGCAATGCATATATGTATGTTAGAGGGAAAAGGAAACCAAGTGAAAAGGAGTAGTGAGGCATGTAAATGAATGTTAGAGAAAGATAGAATGAAGAGAGAAAAACACGGACAAAGGTTGATGAAAGGGCATGTAATAGAAAGGATGATGAGAGAAATAGTGTTTACCTTTTGTTGGGCTACGTTTGCTATTTATATCAAGAGGATGATATGGATAGGCATTTCAATGGTTTTCAAGGATTGGATTGTTCCTTTGACTTCTTTTTAAATATTTTCCATATATTTTTGGGGGTGAATTATACTCCTAATTATTATTATCCCGAACAAGTTTATTACATCTATTGTTGGAGATAAATGAGTTTACTTGTAAGGTGAACTTTTTGAATTCATGGTTGGAAGTAAATGAGTTTACTAACAAGGTGAATGTGGATTGTTGAAAATCATTCGGCCATGGATTTATAACAGCTAACTTAATTGAATGAATTTGACTAATTTCTTAATTTATTTAATTGGAATGGATAAGACCGTTCATTGAATTAAGTAAGATACTATTTATGCTCATCTTTATGAATTAATAAAACACAAAATTCACAGTTCGACTCTTCATAATATTAAGAAATTTGAAATTGTGTAACTACAGGCTACAATTAGTCATTTTAAGTTACAACATATACAGAAGAAGCAAATACATGCAAGTTATCGAGTCATCCTTTTACTCACTAAATTCCTCTTGAGTTCTTTCGCCGACAAAACTACTTAGAGTAAGATAAATTTTACGTTTTTCGTTGTATGATGAGAAACAATTGACATCAATCTTCTTACATGTTGGGAGAAGACGAATATATTTTAGCTAAAATAATTGGTTGATTAGGCGGTCTCTTACACAATATGCATTATATTAATAAGCTTTTGGATATGCGTATCATATGTGCATTTCTAATTTGAACTTTAAGTTATAGAATTTTATTCATAAGGAAGATTATCACAGTTTACATTACTTAAATATATATTTAAATACGATTGGCTTGATGGTTGGTGATGTGGGGCTATCCCAATCAAAGAAATTTTTTTGTGTGTGGGGAAATTTATATAGCCGGAGAATCGATTATCTCAAAGTTTAAGGACGTGCGTAAGGTGCTTATTTGTAAGGAAACTGAGTGAGATGTGTTTGGGACATTGGGACTTGTTTAGGACGTGTTGGGGACGTTGGGTCATGTTTGGGGACGTGTCTGGGACGTGTTGGGGACGTGTCGGGACGTGTTTGGGACGTGTCGGGACATGTCGGGACGTCTAGGGACATATTGGGATGTGTTGGGACGTGTGGGGACGTAAATAAAGGGACACAAGATGTACGTGGTTTGAATCCTTTCGGAGTCTACGTCCACGGGCGCTCGGGAACTGTTTTTACTATACTTGGACGAATTACACACTCAAATAACCTTACTTTCGCTCGTAAATAATAAAGACTTGAAAGAAACTGTTTACTATGCTAAGAGAGAGAAAATATGAAGTGGTTTTCGTGGTGTGGAATTAATGATCTCGTGAAAATGGCTAAGTTCGGCTTTTATAGGAGCTTCTGGATATTGCCTGGAGGTACGTCCCTGGCTCCTGGATATTGCCCAGATTCCTGCTGATATGACCTCCTGGGACACTGTGATGCTACACTGAGATGGGACTTGGCTATGCGCTGTCAGGTACAACAGGTGGATGGGACAGGTTCTGTCAGGACAGCTTTTCAGTGTTGTCAGACGTCCTTTCAGACTTCTGACCATTTGGTGAAGCTTCCTCACGACGCTTCCTCGGGACGACATGACCTGCTTAGCACAATAGGTCCCAAAATAGTTCCCTAGTATGGGCGTTAGGTCCCTAAAGTCTCTTGGAGGTCCTTAAAACCCTTATTTCCTGTTGTTAGCTCCCTAAAGTGTGTTGGAGGTCCATAAAACCCGTCTGAGGTCCCTAAAAGTCTCCCTTCATAATCTAACTTTGTATTTTTCAAGGAAACTCATATTTTTTACTAAGTTCTCTTAATAATTATCATAAGCTAATTATTTCCTTAATTCCTCTTTTTAGACTGCCTAATTATTGTTCAACAACAACCACTCCCCTACTCTAATTTGTCTTTGGGAACAAAAGAGGAATTAGAGTAAAAATTGTAAGGCAGGCTGTAATTAAAGTAAATAATCGCAAGGTAGCTCTTACCAGGACTCACCCAAAACCCTTACTCTGTTTCTGGAAAGATGCGTTTTATGAGCGGGAATAGTTCCCAAGTTCCTTAGCGCACCCTCTGTAGCTCCCTTGTTCCTTTATGTCCTGGTGGCTAGGGACGTTCGCGAGGAGATTCCTCCTTCTGAAGGGACGGATGATGTTTCCGGTGGTTCCTTTCTCTGTTAGAGGAGCTCAAAAAGTTCCTATTACGGCCCATGTCCCTGGTGTTAGAAGAAAAATAACTTCATTCAAAGGGTCAGAAGAAAAAGCAAAAAAGAAGTTATGTCCTTCCTCCCCCGAGACGTAGGTGTTGAGCCTCTTATGGGACCTATAGGGACTTCAGTGGGTGAGCTCCCTGCTTCTGCGGACCATCTGAACAGACATGAACAGATGAGCCTGCTAAGCTGTTGGGTGCTCCTAGATGATCAGAGGGCCATCTCTCTGAGGTTTCTTCTTAGGTGGTGGAACGTAGCTTCCGGACTGTCTGCAAAGTCTTCAAGTCAGGACCTGAAGATAACTAACCAAACAGATTTAGTGGAGCAGCACGGGGGAGAAATGTGGAGCTCTCTGGAGAAATACTTCCTGCTGATATGACCTCCTGGGACACTGTGATGCTACACTGAGATGGGACTTGGCTCTGCGCTGTCAGGTACAACAGGTGGATGGGACAGGTTCTGTCAGGACAGCTTTTCAGTGTTGTCAGACGTCCTTTCAGACTTCTGACCATTTGGTGAAGTTTCCTCACGACGCTTCCTCGGGACGACATGACCTGCTTAGCACAATAGGTCCCAAAATAGTTCCCTAGTATGGGCGTTAGGTCCCTAAAGTCTCTTGGAGGTCCCTAAAACCCTTATTTCCTGTTGTTAGCTCCCTAAAGTGTGTTGGAGGTCCATAAAACCCGTCTGAGGTCCCTAAAAGTCTCCCTCCATAATCTAACTTTGTATTTTTCAAGAAAACTCATATTTTTTACTAAGTTCTCTTAATAATTATCATAAGCTAATTATTTCCTTAATTCCTCTTTTTAGCCTGCCTAATTATTGTTCCACATAAGTTGGATAACATTGTTTAGATATAAAGTTCCATTAAATATTTAGAGGGTGTTTGAAAACACTTCCGAGACAAAAGTACTTTTAAAAATGGACTTTCTAGGAAGTGTCTCTTTAAAAAGTTTTGTTGAGTTTTTGTTTTGTTTGGTAAATTCACATTTTAAAAGCCCATTTTAAATCATGTGTGAATGTGTTCTCAAAAGTCAGATTTTTGCACTTCTCCGTAATGGACTTTTGAATAAGTTGATTTATCAAAAAGTGCATTTGGAATTAATCACCAAACATTAGAAAAATCTCTAAATGGACTTTTGAATCCAAAAGTCCATTTGTTTTCCAAACAAGCCCTTACAATTTAACTTGGAAGATTTATTAACACTAGTATTTTTAGCTACTCTATTTGTGTATAATAAACTAAAATTAGTTATTATTGAATAGTTTTAATATGTAATATATCATAAATAGAATTTGGTATAGTTATTATGAGGTTATGGAAGGTACGTTGTTTAGTAAGTTTTTTTATTAATTTTTAATAGTAATTAATGTAGAAAAAACTCTGATTGTTTTAATTGAGACAGACAATTAATAGTTTTTATCCACCCTAAACTCATTATAAAAGAGAATAGATTTTTCAAATAAATATATTTTTTGGTATATTACGTTTCAGGCCCCTTTAGCTTTTTAAATGGGATTCATGCCATGTCAGTATAAAATTTAGTTTTAAGGAGATAAATATATTGTTCTGCAGTACCACTTCATTTTTATGCAGTACCACTTCATTGTTACTGCAAAAACAATGAAGTGGTACTGTAGAACAAATGAAGTGGTATTGCGGAACAATAAAGTGGTACTGCAAAACAGTGAAGTGGTACTGCAGAATACTGAAGTGGTACTGTGAAAATTGGGTCCTTAAAATTAACTTTTTTCCTTCAGGGCTGAATGAAAATTGCCCTTATATTTTTTAATCAAATCGGACATTGAAAAGGTCTTTTTTAATAAATACAGGTTTCTATTCGCTAGATTTTCACTAAATAAATAACTCTCTCTCTCTCTCTCTCTCTCTCTCTCTATATATATCTCTCTCCTAATTGTCTCGGTACGTGCTCGACAGCAAAAAGCTCGCTGTCTTTTGTATCTCTGTATATTCTGTCGATCGAAGCTGTAAGAAGGATACGCGCGAGATCAGCTTTCGCTTCGCCGATCTGGTTAGTTGTCTTCTTGATTCTTGCTGATTCAATTCGAACAGAAAAATGTTTTAGGTCTTCAGCAGCCATGGAACACTTTGCTGACCAGTCAACTTTGACGACTGCTGTTTTACCAGATCTGACTCTTTCGAAGTTTTGAGTTTATGTCGGCTGAATGCTGAAATTGTTGTTTTTTAATTGATTCGTTCGTTAGGTGGTGGAGTCGATTGATTTTGTGCTGCGATTTGTGAACGCGTTTCTGAAAAATGGCGAGTCGGTTGAAGGAAGACGAGAGGAACGAAAGGACCATAAGGAATCTTCTCAAGCTCCCGGAGAATAGAAGGTGTATCAACTGTAATAGCTTGGTAAGCTTCTCACGATGTTTGGATCTTTTGATTGGTGATTCAATTTGGTGGTCTGGACTTGGTATTCCTGGGAAATTAGTTGGTCCCCCAGCACTTTCTTGGGGGGATGAATTCCCATAACTCATTTGAAGACAGTTGATTATTACTATGCAACATGATGTTTCCTTCTGGTGGGACACTAGACTATCAACTAAAGCGTTTGCTGCAATTTGCTTATATTTATAGCTGAATGTTGTTACTTATATTGGGTTGCCAAAAGGAATGGCAGCTATTCCAATAAAATGTACAAATAGATCTTTATTATCGTCTTTTGTAGTTCTAAGCAAGGCTATGTGGAGATCTCTATCTGAAAATAAGAACTTTTATGGTTTCGATTAGGGGTGTTCGTTATTCGGTATACCGACCGAAAAAACCGAAATACCGAAATTTCGGTACAAAACCGAACCGAACAAAAAAATTCAGTTCGGTATTCGGTTCTTAAAAAAAAAAAAATTCGGTATTCGGTAATTTCGGTTCGGTACAGATTTTGAATTTCGGTAAATTCGGTATACCGAATTACCGAAATTTTAAAATTAAAATATATTTTATTATATTAATATTGAAAATAAAATTATAATTATATTAATATACATATTAATTTAATTACTATCGATTTTTTTATAATTATTATTTAAATTTCGGTACCGAATTTACCGAAAAAAAATTCGGTAAATACCGAATACCGAACCGAGAAATTCGGTTCGGTATTCGGTACCTATAAGGGGTGTACCGAAATTTCGGTATACCGAAATTTCGGTTTGGTTCGGTACGGTATGTACCGAACGAACACCCCTAGTTTCGATAAACTAGAAATGTATCGGATGCTGTATAATTCTTACCAATTAGTAACTTTCATCATATGCCTTGTGATAAGTGGTAATACTTTTGAGGTTGTACATCAGAAGCATTTTGTCTTGCACCCGTATTCTGATAAAGTTAAAGTTTGATAGTAACTAATTAAGTGTATTGTCATCCAGGGCCCTCAATATGTCTGCACTAATTTTTCGACATTTGTATGTACCGCATGTAGCGGAATACAGTAAGTGGCAACATTCAATCTTCTATGTCGTTTTTTTGTTGCATATTACAATATTTAGCAAAGTACTTGAAATCTTTGCAGTCGGGAGTTTACTCACCGGGTAAAATCAGTATCCATGGCCAAATTTACTCCACAAGAAGTCAGTGCCCTCCAAGGAGGTGGCAATGCGGTATTCAATCTGTTTCGATTTACATGGGGTTTTGTTCTCTCTGTTAGGCATGCTTTAATGGTTACTCATCCTTGAAAAACTGCGTTGTATAGAGTGCTAAGCAAATTTTCCTGAAGGAATGGGATCCTCAACGTAATTCTCTGCCTGATAGCAGGTTAGACTTGAAAAACTTTCATTAGCGTATGGCATAAACTTGTCCTTTAATCTGTACATTTTTGTTTTCCGGCTTTTTCTAGCAATGCATATTTGACGAAATTTTTTCGCAGCAATATTGATCGGCTACGTGATTTTATCAAGCACGTCTACGTTGATAGAAGATTCTCCGGCGAGAGGAACATGGAAAAGCCTCCCAGGGCAATGAAGGTAAACGTATTTGGGTGCTTCATATAATCGAATTTCATTTCTATGATAACATAATTCATTAAGTACTCTCTATTTCCATATTTACTACACAAATATTGTTGGTTTTTTGTGTTGGGTCTTTCTGATTAACGCTTCTCATTTTCCAGGGAGAAGATGAAACCGTTGGAGTCGGTGGTTCACGAAGTCCTCCCTATGAGGATACTATGGAACGTCGATATGGTGAAGGGCTAAGTAGCGGTGGAAGAAGTCCAGGATATAGTCCAGACACCCGAAGAGATAGTGATTATAAGAGAAGTCCTGCCCGTCCTGAAGTGATCAATGACTGGAGACGAGAGGATCGATTTGGAAACGGAAAAAAATCTGAAGACAGATCTTTGGATGGGAGCTCTACACATGGAAGTAGATCGCCTAATACTCAGCGAGATATAGACTCGTCAAGCCCACCTATTGTCCGTCCTGTACGAGAAATTTTAGGAGATGCTGTATCTCCTCTTCGAGTTATTGAACCTCCAAAAATCCCTGGTGTCAAATCGGCTCCAGCTTTAACCGCCCAGGTAAAATTCTCCAAGGGGCTTAAGCTGTGAATATTTTTACAACTCTGGATGCCATCTTTTTGCTTGACATTGACAAAAAAATTTCTCCCGTATGTGCGTTGTATGGCCTTCTCTGACCTTTTTTCTCACTTATTGTTCTCTTTGAATGGCTGTCATTTGGAAGAGGCCAAGTTGCTAAATATTCTTGAGAGCAAACTATCATTGCCTGATCCTACAAAGTATCATTTCCCTATCATTATTTCTTTTTCCAGAGAACTGTATCCTCCAGTAGCTTGGCATCTGCCGATTCGAGTCCACCGCCTCAGATCAAAGCAGAGGCTTCATTCATCGATTTCGATTCTGTCCCAGAACCTTCAATTACCGAACTTACCCCACAAGCCAAACAAGCTGCTACTGATTCATCTTCCTTACAGCCAGTGGGACCTAGTGATAATAATTTGGCCAATTTCGATTCAGTGCCTGCAGTAAAATCTCAGACTCCGGCGCCAAACTCAAATTCAGTGGAATCTATGCTTTCAGCATTGTCAGTTCCAGCACCTGCACCTAATTCATCTGCCCCCGTCGGTACACCACAACCTTTGTCATCAAGTGTTTCCCAAGGCTCACTTTTGGATTCGTCTTTTGTTCCGCCATTAGCACAGACTTCTAATGTTATCCCCGCAGTCTCTCAAGCGGCACCAAAAAACACCAATGATGGACCCAACTTATTTGCAAATCCTCACACTGTAGGACAATGGCCTCCCATGGAACCTCAGCAACACTCTGTTTTCGCAGGTGGTGTGAAACAGCAGCCTGTTTCTCAAATAGCTTCTACAAATGTTGGATCTGCAAGTAACCAGGTACAGTATGTAGGGTAGAGTATGGTACTCGAATAGTTGATTATTATTATCATTATGTCTAAAGTTAATTATGAGAAGAAGAAGAATTTTATGTGCCTATGGATATCTGAACAGCAATGGAATGCACCAGTTGCTGCTAGGCCTGCTATGCCTCCTGTGGAAGCTGAGCCAAAATCTGGCGGAAGAAGAGCATTGCCAGAGGATTTGTTTACGATGAGCTACAATTATGCTCCTCAAGTTTGGTACCCTGGAGCTCCTTATGCTGGTGGAATGCATATGCATTATAACATGCCTATGGTACCTCGTTTGTTTTTTCATTCTAGAGTTTTTGTGCGTTCTTTCCTCTTTGAAATAGTCACTTATTGTCAATGAGTGCCATTATATTCCCATCGTAACGCCATTTTCCTTTTCTCCCAGCAACAGGCCGTTCCCCTTCCTAATTTCCAGCGAGTGTCGAGATCAACAAACCCTTTTGATTTTGGACATGAACCTTCTGCTCAAGCATCAACGGTATGTTTTTCTTCGCATAAAAGATGATTAGGCATTAGTTCTCTTTGTTATTAATATGAATATTTCTAAGATTTTATGTTTTTGCAACCTTTACTTTATCCTCTTACCGCAGTTTCCCTCAGTAGCATCCTTGCAAGGTGCATTGCCCAACACTATGAATGCTCCACCTTCTTTTTTGCCTTCACATCCACCACAGCCATATGCATCAGCAACACCTCCAAGTAAGCTGATCAACATCATTTTCTTATGATCAATCGATAATTGAAGGGCCTTGATAAACATATACATTAACAAATCTCACATTCTAATTTATCTAGCAGGCTCATTTGTGGGACAAGGAATGGCTTCTGGCAATATACCAAGGTAATACACAATGAGGGTTTCATTTTAATGTCAATTTGGCTTCGGTTGACTTCTTATAGAGTCAAGTTGATATGCTCAATCTTATCTTCGATTATATAAACTGACAAAACTTTTCGAATTCTTCAAATTCTAGCAGGCCATCAGGATTTGGTCTAGACCATAATCAGCAACTCGGAGGAGCACACGCAAGTAATTCCTCTTTCGGTAGTGGAAACCCATTTGGCTAGAAGTTGTAATCAGAAATCTTTTGTAATCAGATCGAAGAAAGCTTCAACCCGAAAATAGAACGGTAAGTTGGTATTAATCATGTCATATATCTATCTACAAGGAATTGTACGCGTTTGTGAGGCTGATTATTGCAAGTTTGTTGTATGTGGAGTTTGTGCTTTCTCTTAAACATAATATTGAGAATTTTTTTGCAGTTCTTAAAGGTACAGACAGTTCTTCAGCCGTACTATAAATTCTATTCTTGTCAGTTAATGTATTCTTTGGGATCTTTTGTAACCTGTTTTAGGTCTTTTAAGTTGAATAAAAAACATGGTAATTTGCGTTGCGTGTTCAGTCATCTATCTCTATGATTCTATCGTTCTTTCTTTGTTGTGTTGCAATAAATCGACCTTTGTCGAATATGATTGAGTCGAATCTATTTTGCGTTCGCTTAAAAGTCGATAGTTAGTTGGCTTACTTCTTTGCATTGTTCGAAATTTCAAAATCCTTACAACCATTTTTTTTTATAATTTATGTCACGTATATGTTAAAAAATGTCTACCGGTTAATCGATCATCGTCAGAATTAACAAATATAAACACGAATACAATAATCGCACAATGAAGTTTCTACACTATGACCCATTATTGTAGGAATCAATAATTCATTCGTTCCAACACACAAAAAATGAAAAATCCATTTTCGAACTCAAACTCATTTTCAAAAGATCATTATTGTAATATTCTCTTCTATCCAATTTTTTTAATATTACTCATGTCGAAATGCATATATGCGTTTAAAATATGAAAGATAAAATGAAAACACATTTTGAATTTGCGTTGGTGCACGGTTGAGGAACTTTAGTATCCATTATGTATTTTCGATTGGAGATGCTCTCCATGTGTAAATGTGCGCCAAACATATACATGTCCGAAAAGTAAAATAAGTTGATATTAATCAAATCTACTATGTAAACATTAGTCTCAAGACGCAATCTATCCACATGAGTGTTCACTTACATGCACGATTCAGCCGAAAGAGTCGCAATCAAATATCATTTGGTGATTTAAGCAAGAAAAATACCTATAAAAAAAATCATATTTTCTTGCATGGAAGACTACTGCAATCTCCCTCACACTGCCTATAAATACATAGACTGCTAATAAACCCTAGAAATACAATACCATCCATTCAATCTCCTAACAATAGTTCTAATCTAAGGATGTCATCGTCGAACGGATTGCGTTCTAAGTTAGTCGCTCAGTTAGCGTTCAAAGCCGGCGGGGATTTGTTCCACCACCTCGTCGCAAATAAGCCTCACCACTTGGCCAAAGCAACGCCCGTCACCATCCAATCTTGCGATGTAATTCAAGGAACCTACGGAACTAACGGTTCTGTCATCCAGTGGAAGTACACAGTCGGTAATTAAATTATCTGTTATCTCAAATGATATTATATATATATATATATTATATGTATATATATACACACACATGGCAGTTTTTTCACTTCGCAGAGTATTGGGCTATCAAATATAATGGTATTAAGATTTATTTAGAAGGGAAAAGACCTTAAAATGGGGCCCCAAAATTAACCCAAAAGTAGTGGTGTAGCCGGAACTTCAAGCACAGGCGCAAATCCGACCCTATATATATATATATATATATATATATATATATATATATGTATTTCATGGGGTGTAGCCGAAACTTCAAACTAGTGGGGTCCAAATAAGCACAAAGTATTATTTCATGGGGACATTTTTACATATGTTAACTAAAAGTTCAATTAATAACATAAAAGAATAAAAAATTCAATAGGATCCATGGACCTCACTGGTTCGAAGGTGGCTCCGCCCCTGCCTAAAAGCTTAAGCATTATAGTGAATATCATATTCAGAATTTACGTATATATTTATATTTCTAATATGCGCCTCACGTCTAGGCTGCTTTTTTTTTTCTTCTCTCGTAGCGTTATACGTAGGAGCAGGCGGACCTAGACTAGTGCTTAAGCCCTCGTTTGGTTGAGATCAGAATAAAGGTCCAATATAAATTTAATATAGTAAGCTCATGATAATTGGTTATCATTTATTTATATGGCCCAATATGGGAAACCAAACGGCCCCCTAGGGGTAGAGCCCTCAACCCCTACTTAGACGCGAATTTTTACGAGTAGTCGTGATATTTATATGCGACCGTTTCTTCTCCCAAATTTTTTACTATTTCGAATTTTTTACATACCCGTGCGTGTGTTTTAACATATTGTTATAGATGGGAAGCCTCAAGTTGCAAAGCAGGTGCTCCAAGACATAGACAAGGAGAAGAGGAAGATAGCTTATAAGTGGGTGGAGGGAGATTTGAATGAGCTCTACAAAGATTTGATTGTTACCATTCACTTCGAGACGAAAGGAGGCGTCGACCACGTCACGTGGACCATCGAGTACGAGCTTCTCAAGCCCGAGAATCCTCACCCCCTCTCTCTGTTGAATTTCTTCATCGAATTCACCAATGAACTCGAAGCTCATATCTTCGGGTAATAATAAGGAGGCGACAATTAATCGAATCGAAGGCGACGTATGTATTTCGAAATGTTGTAAAATAAAAACGAAGGGAGCCATGTTGAGTCTCTTTCTTTATGGTCTCTTTATCTATGTTGTGTTTGTGCGAGGAATAAAAAGAGTGGTGTCTATTGGTGTATGTGCTCTTTGTGAAATAAGTGAAATTGCATCATTAATAATTTCAGTCTAAATTTTTGTTGGATCTTCGACACGTTGTACGCATGTGTAAAATAATTTGGGGATAAATTCTATGTAACAATTTCATGACACCCATTGTACGGAATTACAATTTAAGGACATTAAGTTTCACTATTGAATCAATTTAATGACACGATTATGTTATGCATGATATTATTATATTGCTTCGTAAAGTTAGTGTTAGCAAATTGCAATGTTGAATATCATGAAGGGTTTAACTATTGAGTTATACCAGGTGGATTTAAAAATGCAACACTTGGATTGATGTTGCGGTAATAATAAGTGAAAAGTGTCAAGTACCAAATTTTACACTTGGGTAGATAAGCCAATTGCAACCCAACAAAAAAAATGTCAACGCTTTTTAACAACTATATTACAATATATAAACAAATGCCTAGCAAGCGTTCATCATCATAATTATCAAATGTCCATCGATTCACGATACAATACAATAATCGCAGTTACGAGTTAATTTCATAGAATAAGATCCATTATTGTAGGAAATAATAATTTTTTTTCTCAAGTTGTTACTTGTACGAATTAATATTCATTTTCCAAAGAAGTCAACTCATATGTACTTAACATATCTGTCAGAAAAAAAAAAGTAAAAAAATGAATTAGATATAATCATATTCATGTACACATTAGTACCTACCACATGAGTGTACACTTGGGGTGCTACGATTCAACCGAAAGAAGTCGCATTTAAATATCATTTAGTGATTTAAACAAGAAAATACCAAAAAAAATATCATCTTCTCTTCCATGAAGAATACTATAAATACAAGGGTGCTATAAACCCTAAAAATACAATTCACCACCACCACCACCACCACCATCATCATCATCATCATCATCTTCTTCTTCTTCTTCTTACAATAGTTTTAGAAAAATGGCATCGTCGAACGGATTGCGTTCTAAGTTAGTCGCTCAGTTAGCGTTCAAAGATGGCGGCGATTTGTTCCACCAACTCGTCACCGATAAGCCTCACCAGTTGGCAACAGCAACGCCCGTCACCGTACAATCTTGCGAATTAATCCAAGGGAACTTCGGAACTAAGGGTTCGATCGTCCTGTGGAAGTACACAATCGGTAAATTAAAGTTGCTATTTCCAATAATATGATATATTATGTACATATTGTTAGATGACTATTTTACCTAAAAATTTAAGCTTATTTTGGTATTTCATATTTTTGAAATTCTATTTCTAGCACGCACCCGCATGTTTAGCCTGGTGTTTTTGTCCATTGACCCTTAGACCAGTCGAATTATTCCTTTAGGGTTTATTTGGTTGGGAGGACGTGATTAGATGGTATTAGTTTTTGTTGGGTTTATATAATAGGGGGTATGAGTTTTTTTGGAATGTTTTGTTAACGGGTTTAAGTAATAATGTCTGATGTGTTTGGTATGTTATATTAGGTTTAATTAAATTCAATTACAAATTTATCCTTTTTGTGTTGGTTCGCGATTATAACCACGAATTGACGTGGATTCTCGGGTGGCGGAAATATGCGGAATCATGGGACGCTGCTCCTAATCCGCTTCAACGGTAGGCTGCGGGATGAGAGAGAGAGAGATTAAATCGTGAGAGAGAGAGAGAGAGATAGAGACCGATTCGCCAGAGAGGGAGCGAGAGACAGATAAATTCGTGAGAGAGGGAGGGAGATGGGGGATTCGCGCGTGAGTGAGAGAGAGAGAGAGAGAGAGAAGAGAGAGAGAGAGAGAGAGAGAGAGAGAGAGAGAGAAGGAGACGATGGTTTATTATTGGTTACAATGAAAATAAAGAAAAGAGAAAAAAAATAAAAGGACAAATTTGTCTATAAATCGTGGATTAAATAATGGGAGGGGAGGATTTCTTTAATTGATACCTTATTGGGGATATTAAGGGGTACTACTCAAACACCACTTTAACTAATACTAGCCCATCTAATCCATCCTTATACCCCAAACCAAACGGGCCCTTAGGAATGTAATAAAGTCTAGGGTTGGGTTAGAGCACTGGTGGAGCCAAGCCTTTATTATTTTTAACTGAAAAATAGAAAATATCAAATTAATTTCATATAAGTAAGTATATTAACATAATGGTATAGATGGGAAGACTCAGGTTGCAAAGTCGGTGATTCAGGACTTAGACAAGGAAAAGAGACAGATAGCTTACAAGATGTTGGAGGGACATTTAATTGAGTTGTACAAAGATTTGATTATTACCGTCCACGTCGAGACGAAAGAAGGCGTCGACCACGCCACGTGGACCATCGAGTACGAGCTTCTCAATCCCGAGAATCCGCACCCTATTTCGCTATTGAACTACTTCATCGAATTCACCAAAGAACTCGAAGATCATATCTTCGGGTAATAATAAGGTCAACGAATGCGGCGGTAGACGACGACGTATGTATTTCGAAATGTTGTAAAATAAAAACTAAGGGATCCATGTTGAGTTTCTTTCTTTATGGTCTCTTCATCCATGTGGTTGTGTGAAGAATAAGAAGAGTGTGTCCTTTGTTGTTTGTCTCCTTTCTGAAATAAGTGATAATAAGTTTCACTTTCGAATCAATTTAATGATGCAATTAAGTTGTGTGATATTATTGAAGTGCTTAATAAAGTTAGTGTTAGCAAATTGCAATGCTGAATATCCATGAAGGGTTTGTAAAATCTATCCATTAAGTTATATTCAAGTGGGCTTAAAATCTGACATGCCACACTACACATTAGTTGGTGTTCGAATACGGATAAGATAGTATACGGTGTCATGTGTTAAACTTTTAACACTTGGCTATACACAAGTGGTAGATAAGCCAATAGCAACTAGGGATGGGAATGGGGTGGGTTTGGTAGGTCCCGCGACCCGCCCCGATTAACTTATGTTGGATCGAAACCCGCCCCGCCTACAACTTGGGAATTTAAAATCAAATGTATATAATTAGAACAACATTCGACGATTTAAGAGTTAAAAAGTTTGGGAAATATTGAGCTAGTAAACATCGTATTTATTACCGTCGATAGATATCTCATGCACATCGTATTCTTCATATTTTGACTAAATTTGATTTAAAGTGAATCTGAACATCATTGTCAATTATGATACGTCTCGACTTTTCTGTAAAATCGAACTTATTAGGTCACATCCATCTTTATAAAAAATGTATTATTCCTTTATTATTATTATTATTATTTCCAAGCGATGAAATTCTCCATTTCATCACAAAGCCAAGAAGATCTTTGTCACCGCAAATATATAAGAAATCCCTGTTCTCGTCCCCTTTCTAAATGTTGCACTTTGAAAAGATTTTGTTTCTTTCGATATTTTACGCGTAACAAAAAAAAAAAAAAAATTGCCTAACATCCACAAGTTTATATAGTCAACTATAATCTCACATCAATCATACGTGAACGATAACGTGTATCATGTATAGAACTATAAATTACAGTAAAGATACAAATATTACATTTTTTTATTAATTCATGGGAAATAAATAAAAATCACCAATATTTTGGCTAAATATATATCAAATCACTACCTAATACCGTAATAAATAAACCAATCCCATCTTCATCAACAGTCGATTCCTCGAGCAGGCAAATTCTCAAGACCGCTACGACCGTCCGATCTCTGCCGCCCATCGCCGTCGACGACAATCTCAACCGACCGATCACCACAGCCACCGCACTCGCCGGCGGCGTACTCCTTGAAGTTAGCCACCCTCCCAAGCTCCTCCACGTCGGCGATCACAAGGTCGAGCTTCGCCACCGCCTCGACAAGCAGCGACGCAAAGGCGGCGAACGGAAGCGCCTCCGAGAATTCCAGGCTCGTCACGATCACCTTGCTCGACGTGGGCCTCAGCGTAACCCTCTGATCTCCGTCCGCCGCCGCCGCCCCGCCGCTGCTCTTGGCCCTCGAAATCGCCGTTGTGAGGCTTTCTCTGACGGTGGTTGGGCCGAGGAATAGCTTGGGCTGCGTCTTGAGGGCGGCGTCGAGGTCGTGGAGGGCCTGGTGGAGGTGGTCGGAGAGAATCTCCGGCGAGCATTGGCGGTGGTTTCTGATGCTGTCGGCGAGCTCTCTTAGGGCTTTGGAAACTTCCTTTGAGAGGCGTAGGCATGGGTCTTTGAAGACAGATCGAACGGATTTAGGAGTCTGGCTAATTTAATTATATAGTCAATGATTAATTATTTAATCATCGTCTGTGGAAAGCTAAGTAAAATTTGATTGAAATATTTTTTGATTGGTGAACTAATTTAACCTGAATTTCAGTTTGAAGGCATCCATGTAGAGCAACAATTGTATAACCAAAGAGGCGAAGAACGTCTCCTAACTTAACGTAATGCTGCCATGGAAGTCTGTACTTTGAGTGACATGGTTCCCAACTAGCATGTAATGCCTATAATTATGAGAAGGATAAAAAATCAGTAATTATTCAATCAATATTATCCTTACATGTTGAACGAATTACAAAAACCATCAAATTCGTAAATTAACTCTCTAAATTAATAAAATCTTCCGGTTCCGACTTGGATCTTTGAAAAAAACCATCAAATTCGTAAGCTAATAATTTTAAAAAAAATCCCTTTATAAATATTACTTCCCACTAAAAATCTAAATTAATAATTCGTAAAATATTACAATTATAAGTAATGGTAATTTGATAAAATATGAAACTACAGTTATTTGCTTTAAAATTTAAAATTTAGTTGATTTCATCCTCAATTTTTTTTAATTGGAGCCAAGGTTTCAAAGAAACAAATATGAATACTAAATTTGCTGAATTTAAAGTTTTTTCCTTATAATAATAATTCTTCGATATATTAATATCACTCTAATTAATAAAATTGAATGGCCATAACATTATTTATTTAGATAGTTTTTACCGTAACTGTATATACCAAAATTTACCTACCAAGGTTTCATCCGTCGCCTTCGAGTCCAACACAGCCTTGTAGCCTTTGTAGATAACATCTCCCGCCGCCGCCGCCGATCTTCCATCCTTCGCCGAATCTTGCTCTTCATTGATAAAGTATTGACTAACACAAGCTGCACTCATCAGGTTTTTCTTTTTCAAAAAAAAATTCGGACATATACACGTAATAATACGGTAGAGTTATACGATGCCAATACCTTCGATGGAGTTCGCCAAGCCCTCGAGCTTCGACACGGTCGAGTCGTGTAGGTCTTGGCCCGACCAGTTGGGGAAGACCAACAGGCTCATGACGAGGCAAATTCCGCAACCGATGGCTATCATGTAGAAGCGCTCCCGAGCTATTTCGAGCACGTTTTGGACCCGATAGCTCGAGACGGTTATGAGATTGAACGTAAGCAAGAATATCACAACGCCGTACTCGTAGTACTTCTTTATGTAGGGGATGAACCTCGTGTACGTTGCCGCCGCTCCTTAGATTTGTTACATCGTCGAAGAAAAGATCGATTCAGTAAACGATAAGAAACCCCAAGAATTAGTACGTGTTGGATGACCACTTCACCTATCCTAAAAGCTTTAAGCCCGAAGAAAGTGTATCACATTTTATTCTTATATGTTATATCAGCACGCCCCCTTACGTCTAGATTGATTTCTGCCTTAGATGTGAAAGATCGAATCCGTAAATGATAAGAAACCCTAAGAATTAGTACGTGCTGGATGACCACTTCACATGACTTAAAAATGTCTGAAAAAAGGTTATCATATTTTATTCTTATATGTTATATCAGCATGCCCCCTTACGTCTGGACTGATTCTGCCTCTTATGTGTGATATTTCATCACTGGGTGGTTGTGAGGAATCATACTGGAAGACATCTTTGGTAACTGAGTTTATGATACCATGTTGAATGACGACAAGGTGAAGCTTGGAGGGATCATATTTAATTTATATACTAGATTTCCAACGATACAGTCTAAATAAAAAAAATAGACTATGAAATACCTATTGTGAAAACCGCGGTCGAGATGAAAATGGCCCGAAAGACCCGAGTGGACTCTTGGGCGACGTACTCGATGAGGTAAGCGAGGACGCCAGCCAACAATGTGCCCAAACCTCTATTCAAACCCTTGCACAAAGTTGCGCCTGCACGTATATATTTATAGCGAGAAGACGTGGGTAAATTTAAATCATTTTTTTTTTGCGAATATGTTAGAAAATTAAATAAAATTTATTAATAAAAAAACTCACCGGCGGTAAACTCGAGGACGAGGGCGACGGTCATGACGGCCCATATTGCGTTCGACCCGATGCCTTTGAACGAAGGCACGAGCAAATAGAGCAAGGAAACGACAGTCAGAGAAAACCCTACTTTTAGTGCGTGGACGGCCCGCCGCGGGTCGTCCGACCCGACCCGCCATAAGTTCCTCCATGTTCGGTGTAGGAAGATCTTCGTGGTCTTCGCAATCTTGCGGCTCGTTATCATTTTTAACGTTAGCTAAACCCTAGTTTATGTCCAACGTATTACAATATGCATATGTTTGAGGAATTGATTCTCGCCAAGAAGCTGTTTTGTCTATATATATACTAGAGGGTGGAGGGAGGGGTTATTGAAGTAAATTATGTTCGAAAATAAAATACATTAAATGTTGAAAAAGAAATATATAACTCTTGGCGGAGAAGAGAAGATCGATTCTTCCCTTCGATTCATTTCACATGCATGGCTTTCTATTTGCTTCTTCCTTTTTTTGGTTGGTGTTGTGTATTACAGCCATCTTCACATGCTCTCCGTTTCCATGTAATAAAAAGGTTTTTGATATTTAATGAAGATGCTGAATTGCTGATATTTGCCAGCCACACAACTTATTTTGGAGTTAACATCTGTAAGCATTTAATATAATGTGCTTACTATATAGTTTTGGTATGATATTTTTTTTTTTTGGTAAAGAAGTTATCATTACCACGTAAACACAAGTTTTCCCTGTTACATCACTTGAGCTAGCTCCTAATTACCACATCAAAAAAAAACCTATGTGCTAATCTTGTCTATGAACTCTAGCACATCCCTCCTTGGTGTTGTAAGCTTCAAGCTGTTAATTTGATCAACAGCAGTACGCTTAATCAATCGCAATAGTACCTCTTCAGACCGCGCATCAACGTCATGGAGTCTCCTATTTCGTTCGTTCCAGATTAAGTAAATCATGGTTGTGATCACCATAATCTTCAACTTGCATATCACGTGTTTCCTCTTTCCTAATTGCTTCAAGACTTTCTTGAGGCCCTCGAAATCAGCCGGAATTCGACAATCAATCCATGCCTGAACTCCCTCTTTGACAGCTCTGCTGAAATCACACATCATGAACACATGTTGGATGGACTCCTCCTCTGCCCTACAAAGTAGGCACTGAACATCAGTAACTGCCATTCCCCATCGTAGCAGGCGATCTCTAGTCAGAATTCTTCCATGACATACCAACCAGAGTACCATCGCATGCTTAGGAACAGACAACCTGTTCCATATGGCAGAAGCAAGCTCATACTTCATTTCTTTATTCTGACCCAGCCAGTTATAAGCCGAAGCAACTGTGTACTGGCCATGAGTTGTAGCAGCCCATCTCCCCTGAACAACCCCTTGTCTAAATAACTCCTTTACCTTGTTAATCTTTCTCCAAACCCAACTACAATCATTGGGAACACTATATGACCAGATATCCTTTCCTCGCAAATACACTCCATCCAACCATCTAATCCACAAACAATCCTTTTTCCCTGCAATGTCCCACAGCAACCTTCCAATACAGGCATAGTTCCAATCTCCGCAGTTTTTGATATTGAGCCCCCCACAGCTCTTCCTTCGGCATACCAAGTCCCAAGCCACCAAGGCTCTCATGTTGCCCTTTTCAGTTCTTCCCCATAAGAATTCTCTACACCTTTGATCTACTATTTTAACCACACTCCGAGGCAAGACAAATATTGATCCCCAGTAACCGTACAGGGATAACAACACTGAATTGATAAGACAACATCTCCCCGCATAGGACAAGTTTTGAGTTGTCCAGCTGTTAATCCTCTTCATTATTTTATCCACCAATTCTTGACAGTCCATCCTACTCCATTTAGTTGGTGAGATAGGTACCCCCAAGTACCTCATTGGAAATTTACCCTCCGCAAATCCTATCAGTTCAGTCAATTCCTGCCTGATATGACCAGATACACCAGCAATGTAGATCTGGGACTTGCTGCTGTTAGCTTCCAGCCCAGTAGTGTAATAAAACTGTTGTAAACTCTCACTGATCAATCCCATTGACTTCCTCTGAGCTTTGCAGAGGATGATGAGGTCATCTGCAAAACATAAATTGATAATTCCCAGCTGTTTACATAACGGATGGTATCTAAACTCTTTCCCATTTGCTACAACTCTGAGCTGCCTGGTCAAGTACTCCATTACCAAGACAAATAGCAGGGGTGACATGGGATCTCCTTGCCTAATTCCCCTGGCCCCTCTGATGCTACCTTCCAGCCCACCATTAATAGAGATTTGATAGGTCACCTTAGTTATACACTCCTCAATCCATGCAACCATCCTGACTGGAAAGTTCAGTTTCTGTAACAAGGTAAGAAGAAACTTCCATTCTATCATATCATATGCCTTCTTGAGATCAACTTTCAACAAACATCTCGGGGAGGCATTCCCTCTTCTGTAGAGCCTTAGCAATTCCTGAGTTAGAAGTATATTGTGGGCAATGGACCTACCAGGCACAAAAGCTCCCTGGTTTCCTTGCACTAGCCGAGGTAAGACTAATCTGATCCTGGAGCAAATAAGCTTGGATATACATTTATATACTGTGTTACAACATGATATTGGTCGATAATCCTTAGCATAGTTAGGATGTTCAACCTTGGGAATCAATGTGATTGTGGTTTTATTGAATGTTTTCAACAGTTGAGCTGTCAAGAAGAAATTCTTAACCACCTGAGTAACCTCCTCACCTACAACCGGCCATGCTTTTTTATAGAACTCACTGTTGTACCCATCTGGCCCCGGAGCTTTCTCACTAGGTATTGAAAACATTGCCTTCTTAATTTCTTCAGAGCTGAAAGGCTTGATCAGTTCCATCTGCTCTTCCACTGTTAATATATTACCTTGTCTTATAACAGCATCATCAATTTCCTGCAGGTGGGCCATTTTTGTACCCAAGATCCCTTCATAATAGGCTACCAGATGCTCTGCTATGCCCTCCGGTTGCTCAATGAGCTCCTCTGCCTCATTGTAGAGGGATGATATTCTATTCCTAATCCTCCTCTGCTTAACCAATGCATGAAAGAATCTTGTGTTCCTATCACCATGTTGTAACCATACAGCTTTGGCTTTTTGTGCAAGAAACTTGGTTGCAGCCTTACTCACATTCTCGTACTCCTGAGCACACTCCTTCTCTGCCTTTATCAGCTCACCATTTAGAGGGTCTCCATGAAGGAGGTCTTGAGCTGCTTTCAGCTTTTGCCTGCTTCGGTCCATTGAATTTATAATGTCAGGGTAACATGTTCTATTTAGCTCTTTGAGAGAGCCCTTCAGGTTCCTCATTTTAGCAATCAAATTCCACTCAGCACCCCCCTCGTACTTCACTTTCCATGTGTCAGTGACCAGCTCCATGAAATTGTGTGCATCCACCCACATATTGTGGAATTTAAAGCTCTGTTTCTTAGGCCACGGGGCCCCTACTTTCTTGATTAAAATAGGGGGTGTGATCTGAAACACCTTCCTCTAACACATAAGCCTCTCTATCATAGTATTTTTCAGCCCAAGGGATGTTAACAAATACCCAATCTATCTTGCTCCAGATTCTCTTCCCTTCATCTTGTTTATTTGTCCAAGTGAACTTATTCCCTTTCCTGGTCATTTCCTCCAGCTCACACTCTCTGATACACTCTCTGAATTCTTCAACCTCAGATGCCAATACAGGTGTCCCCCCTATTCTATCTCCCACTTGCATCACATTGTTAAAATCCCCCCATAGTAACCAAGGACATTGATCCTGTTTTAGTCCTCTAATATCATCCCACAAAGACATTCTTTGGGTGCTGCTGTTATGACCATAAAACGATGTCTAACTTCCTCATCCTGTCTAGTAATTCTAGCATGTATCAACTGGTCCGTTCTCTTGATGATATTCACATGCCAATCATTCTTCCACACCAGCACAATTCTGCCATTTGGATGATTGTCCAAGTTATTGCTATAGTTCCACCCTCTAAAACACCTATCCATAATCAGCTCCATATTGTCCCTCTTTATTTTTGTTTCCACCAGACAAGCTAGGTCAATCTGTAACTTTTTACATACCAGACTGATCTCAGCTTGTTTGTGAGGGGTATTCATACCCCTCACATTTCCACACAAGGGATCTATCCATGAGGGGGATATTCCAATCCCCTATATAGGGACTTGGAACTATTGCCCTGCTCATGATTAGTACTCCCAGTCCCAGTTTTCCTTTGGTCATTATGGGATCTCCTTCTCCCCTGTATAGTCCATTTTTCAAATTTCCCATCCCCCTCCTGGCTCTCCTGTTCTGACCTCACCAATTCCTGAAGCGCACGTTCTTCTCTTACATGGTTATTCCCCTGCCCTGAGTCTGTTCATCTTGTGGTCCAGTCTGGCTGAGTAATGGCCCTTCAGTGTTGTTCTCACCCGATCTATCTGCTGTTTTACCCTCCATTCTTTCTTACCCCCAGCTCTTCTACACACAGCCATTTCATGCCCATACATTCCACATTGCTCGCATTTAGTTGGTTTCCATTCATAGACAACCTTTTGTTCACTGAGTTGGCCATCTTCATTAAGGAAAGAGATGGTGTCCTTCAATTCATTCTTGAGCTCTACCTCAATAAGCACTCTCGCATATTGTATTCTTTCTTTCCTCTCTGTGACCCCATCCGCCATAATAGGGTTCCCCACAAGACTAGCTATTTTGCTCAAACTCTTCGGGCCCCAATATTTCAGTTCGAGATGAGGGAACTGGATCCATATAGGAACTTTCTCCACATCCCCCTTCTTGAACTGTGTGTTTGAGGTCCAAGGAGCTAAGATCACCGGCTTCTTATCAAATTGCAGTACCTCCTCCTGAAGCACTCGGTCTCGAATCTCCATGGAGTCAAACTTAGCCATAAACAGCCCTGCTCTAACTTGTAGCACCTTCTGAACTCCGTATTTCTTCCACATACGATTCAAGAAACCATTCATCACTGAATATGGGGGATTTGATCCTAGTACATAGCATACCAGTGTAGTATTCCAATATTGAATCTCCTCAGAGATATCCTCCAGCTCAATTTGTCCCAGTTCCACCCCTTTAGTCATTACTGGTTCCACAAATTCAAGTTTCGTTCCCGCATTTCTCAGCTTCGATATATCAAATTGTTCCCAGATTTTTTTGCTATTTTCTCTACAACTTCCTCCTCTGTCATCTTTACAATCCTGCGCCCCCTTTAGTACCCGCAATGTATGTTCTAGGGTAATCAAATCCGCTTTGTTCCCCTGCTCCCCAGCTGGACTACCAATGTATTGACCAATCATTCGCGTGATATGTTCAATCGTGGGTTCAATGGGTGGCGTATCATTTTTTGGTGTATCCCCTTTCACAGCAGCGGTGTTTTGCACCCCCATTTCAGGCGTTGAGGGCCCCCGTTTGGTTACCCGCTTCTTCTTGGCCATAGCCGCGGCGATTGCCACCGGAGAAGAAGGAGTATTGCAATGGAACAGTGCTCTCAATAAAAGCGCCGATGTGTGTGTAAATCGCACCTAGTCAGTGTGTAAATCGCACCTAGTCAGTAATATATACATTTTCGGATATTTTGGTATGATATTTCTAGCAATAAGCTTTTAGTCGGACTTGGAAAGTATCCATTTTCGGATTTACATGGTATCTCCACACAACGTAACCAGGCTTTTGCCCCATGCAGCATGTTAGAAAAATTGGTCAAAACTATTTACTTAAATAAATATAAAACAAAAGTAGTTTCATAGTGGGCCTAACGTGATGGTTTCCTTCAATGTGGGCGGTTTGATTTTTATTTTTTATTGTTTATTTTTTTAAATAGTTAATTACTGGACATGTTGCGCATTTAGAGACCTCCTACATTTATATAATAAGATTTATAATATGATTTAATTTAGCTAGAAAGAGAATCTCAAATCCATCGTCGGTTAAGGGCGCAAACGAAACATGACTTATCATTCTAGTGCTGGCTATGCAATGATCGTAATTTTCAGCGAGACTAATTCTTCTGATTTGTGTGTGACATCTCAACATTGCAGAAATGTCGAAAGTCAATAAGTCAAAGTAGATTCCAATCCACGCTCTCCATGCTTGAGTTGTCATGACTTCATCACTTGATCTATCTCTTATCAAGAAAAATATGAAACAGTTATTAAATATTATAAACTAAATTTTTCATCAATAAAAATATTATTAAATATATAACAGATCAAAGTTATGAAATTTCTAAATTCATAACTATCAAGACCAAATCTTTCTCAACACGTAGGATAGGAACCACTAGCCAGAATCAACTTTCGATGGTATCAAAATCCAAGTTCGTAAAGTATCTCTTGTATCTATTCTATGAAGGGTGATGGGCTAAGATAAACAAAACCATCAATCTGTCAATTGAGATTGAAAAAATTATTAATAAAATAAAGAAACCGCTAACTACTCTAATTACTATATTTACTTTAGTACTATTTTTAGTTAATTACTATCCTACTTTAAATTTATAAAAAAAATTAAATTTTCCTTTTTACATATTTAAAACATACAAATGAAATTTAAATTACGATTTTTATGAAATGTTTCAAACTAAAATAAATTTAATAAAATATTTGTATAAATAACACACATATTTGAGTGTGCATAAGCTACTAGTTTAGGGGTGTTTGTTTCAGGTGATCCAACATTACGGTGATACGCATATCACGGTGATGTGGGTATCACCAGAATGTGGATCAAGGTGATATGTCATCAGTGTGTTTGTTTTAAGGTGATATTTCATTTTGTAGATCAACGTGATATTGAAGTATTCTGTTTGTTTAATCACTGTGATGTGTAGGGTGACGTTGATGTCATATTTGACCCTATACATATGACTTAAATAATGTGTTAAGTTTTTTAAGGTGATATTTTGTGTGATAATCATTAATATATTAAATATACATTTAATTTATAAGCATTATTTATATTTGTACTTTTTTTAAATATAAGTTTTAATATTAACTGAAATTTTTTAAAGATTTAATTATGTTAATCATGTAATTATATTTATTATGGCATATAAAGTAATAATGTTAAAATATGAGGGGTATTCTCGTCCATTAAAAAGTTAGATAGATCACCTCATCACCGTGATGTTGGATCACCTATGTTTTGGATGATCTGAAATATGAAATATCACCCCATTTTCATCACCTAGGTGATACCATCATTCCGGTGATGACTCATCACCTAGATTAAACAAACTCAGTGATAAGTGGTAAACGAGAGGATCACGGTGATGTTTTGGAAGATCACCCAAAACAAACGCCCCCTTAATTTACATGCCACTTTTGAATACATAGGTCGATTGCGATTTATTTAATTTAGTTTGTATTTAACTGAAATTATACTAAATGTTTTTCTAGAAATTTCTGATAATTTGGATAATAAAACCCCTATCCTCTCTTCTTCGTCATTCACTCTACATTTCAGCAACTACTACCCAACCAAAGAATTCTGCCCTCTTGCCTAACAACATCTTTCAGGTACTGCTTAGTTCACATAATTCACTTCACCATAAATCAGTCATAATATTTTATTTCTAGGAATAATTTTGAGCAGGGAAATGGCAACTACCCATCTAGCTTCTGCAGCAATTTCGTCAAAAGGGTTTGCTTCATTCGAAGGCCTTAGGTCATCGAATGCTGTAAAAATCTCATCTTCCTCACCTCTGAAGTATGGGCTTTCACTGATTTCTCATCCTAGTCTTGTCGTTAGGGCTGCTACGACCGTTGCTCCTAAGGTTCGATTTTATCATAATTAGTCGATTCCCAGCATTTGAAATAGTTCAATTGATTTATTCTCCAAATGGGGTTTTGTTTTCCTCGCACTTGTCTGAATTTCGATGTTGTTTGACTTCAATTGATACCGAAGACGAAAGAATTGATATTTGGGATGCCCTTTTTTATTTCAATTCGATACATTACATGTGAAATTATAGTGGGATGAGCTGCAAAAATCAATCCATTTCATCGTTTCATTGCAATGTTCCCCGAATTTACAGTACACGGCGTTGAAGCCCTTGAGAGATAGAGTGTTGGTCAAAATTAAGGAAGCCGAAGAAAAAACTTCGGGCGGTATTTTACTCCCAACAACTGCGCAATCTAAGCCGCAAAGCGGAGAAGTAGTTGCTGTCGGTGAGGGACGAACTGTGGGGAAAATTAAGGTCGATATCAGCGTTAAGGTATAGCATCTAAAATCCATTCAAGGTTGTAATAGTTATGCTTTTTCTTGGTTAGTATAAACAGAGATCATTGCATTTCATTGCGTTGCTTAATATGTGTTGTATAGACGAATACGCAAGTCGTATTCTCTAAATACGCAGGCACGCCGGTCGAATACGAAGGAACGAGCCATTTAATTTTGAAGGAGGATGACATCATCGGTACGTTGGAAACTGATGATGTTAAGGATATGAAGCCTTTGAACGACATAGTTCTCATTAAGGTTTGTTTTTCGATTTTAGTTGGTGTAGTAATCAATCGATCGAATGGATTTTTTTTTCTCGTATTTAATTCTGCGCTTATCTTCTTAGGTCGCCGTGGCCGAAGAAAAAACCGCGGGAGGTTTGTACTTGACTAGCGCGAGTAAGGAGAAGCCTTCGATTGGCACGGTAAGGGTCTGTTTGGTTTAGGGCGTGTTTGATTTAAGGAATTTAGCGAGGAAAGGAAAAGAAATGGAAAAAAAAACTAATTTTTTTGGTTTGGTTGATTAGAGAAATAGGTGAGGAAAAGGAAAAAAAACTAAACTTAAGTTAATCTTAAAGCAAAAACTATTATATCATGTTGAGGAGAAGCAAAGCTAGTGAAAATCGTTTTCTCTATTTTTCTTTTTCTTTACCACTTTCCTCTATCCAAACGCAGCGTTAGGGTCCGTTTGGTTGCGGAATCCAACGCGGAAAAGAAAAGGAGAATGAAATGATACGCATCGGATCGTTATACATTACGCCTCACGTGTCGTACCATCATACGTTTTCTTTTCCTTTCCGCACCGAATTCCGCATACCAAACTCACCCTTAAGGAATTTTGCGGGGAGAAGAAAAAAATTGACAAAGAAAAACTGATTTACCCAAAACCATGGTACAAATCAGATTCTTTACCTAATGTTGAGAAAAATGAAAGAAACGCTGGTTGAAATCATTCTCTCTTTAGTTTTATTTTCCTCACCGCCGCTGGTTTCCTTGATCCAAACCTAGCCTAAGCACATTCATTCTACCGTTCTTTATCCAATAAGTGCCCCTCTTTTCATGACAGACAAAGATAGGAAGATGAGACTCTAAATACAGTTCTTTATTTTATGTAATCCTCGATATCGCTCTAACGTATACGGAGGGGCGTTTTCGTAATTTTGCTTTTCGGACGAATTATTACAGGTCGTTGCGGTGGGACCCGGCCCGGTCGACGAGGAGGGCAATAGGAAGGCGTTGCCCGTCGCCCCGGGGACACGGTAATGTACTCGAAATACGCGGGAAATGATTTGCAGGGCGACGATGGGTCGGAGTACATTGCGCTTGGCGTCTCGGACATCATGGCTGTTCTTTCTTGAGTTTTACAAGGATAAAAAATAAAGGTTAGAAGAAGCTATAAGAGAAACTTAGGAGAAGATTATCGGATTTTTAGTTCTTTGTCGGTTTGAAATGTAATGGAAGAATATAAATCTAAAATATGGCTCATCTTCTTTAAGCTTAATCTTTCAGGATCATTTAATTTGGTATCAGAGCCAAATCTAAGGTAATGGTATGAATCCTCCTTAAGACTGTCTTTTATATTAAAATTACTAATATCGATATATTGCTTTATATTTTAATGTTATTTTATGAAGATTATTTATTTTATATTTAAAAGTATATATAAGAAAATTGATTTGGGGATTGATTGAAATAAAATTAACATTTGAAGGATAAAATTATAATTATAATTACCACACTAGATTAATTGAAATGTAGTTATTAGCTGGTGTTGAACAATAATAAGTAGAGCTGTCAAAATAGCCCGCTCCGCCCTGTTTAGGGGGCAGGTAGGCTGGGATTTTTAAGGCCCGCCTAAACGGGCTAGCCCGCCCAGGCCGCGGGCTAGGCGGGGCGGGGCCGGCCCGCCATATTTTTTTATTAATTTATTTTATAAATTAAATATATATTTATTTAAATAGAGGAATTAATTAATGATTTTATTTCTATTAATGATGCATTTATTAATTAATACATAATTAATGTATATTTAAATATCATAATTATATACGTTATTCTTAATTAACTAAAAACTTTAAATAAAAAATTTTTAAAAAAATTCATGGCGGGCGGGCCGGCCCGCTGGCGGGGCGGGCTGGGCTTCAGTTTTCAAGGCCCGCCACACCCCGCCAAACAGCGGGCTTTGGCGGGCGGCGGGCCAGCCCGCCCCGGCCCGGCCCGGCCCATTGACAGCTCTAATAATAAGACAGGAAGATACTTGTAATGTAAGGTTAGATAGAGCGAAATCAGTAGTACTGAAAATGTTAAAAAATTTTAAATGATACATTTCCTTCAAAATGCTTTTAGATACAGTGGTTGTTGAACAATTATAGATTCGCATTATAATTATTCCACTCCCATCTTAAAATTTTTTACATTTATGCGTGGAAGACTTAGACTAGGTTTATCCACAACCTCATGACCGGTCATGGAATAAGCTTAATTATAATAAATCAAAAAAAATTAAAAAGCCTACAACCGGTTGTGACCCAATCCACAACCGGTTGGTGTACCAACCTGGGTCACAACCGGTTGTGCACAGTTTTCAATAAACTGTTTATATTCTTTTATGAATTTTTATGATATATTTAATTCTTTTAAATTTTTATTTTATTTTTTTATCAAAATATATGATTTTTTTTTCTCTACAAATAGAGACTAATATTGATACATTTTGAATCACAATTTCAAATTATCTATTTCTCTATCACATTCTATAATCTATCATAATTCGTATTATTTTTTTCTCAATGGCCAAAGTATCTAAATTTTATATCATATAATGTAATCTATTTTTCAAACATTCAAATATGACTTAAAATAATTATAAAATATAAATATTATGGATTGTGTTGGGTTGTTGATAAAGTTAAAAATTATTGAGGTTGGGTTGAGATGTAGGTTGTGGATGTGAAGGAGAGAGAAAATAATATTTTATTATCATGACCGGTTGTGAGGGTCATTGATAAATATAGTCTTATGGACAAATGCAATAGCTTGCTTACATGGGATTGACTAGGGGTGAAAGATGAGCCGAGCCGGCTCGGCAAAAGCTCGGCTCGAGCTCGAGCTCGACATAAACGAGCTCGAGCTTGAGCCCGGATATAGTGGCTCGAATGCTCGCGAACAGGCTCACGAGTTTATTATTATTATTAATTTTTTATATATTTTTTATATTAATTTATATTATTTTTTTCTATTTTTTAAATATTTTTATTAAATCTTGAATTTTTGTAAATTTTTTTATATTTTATATTAATTTATATTATTTTATTAATTTATTAATTTTTTTATTAAAAGCTCGAGCTCGAGCTCGAGTTCGAGCTCATCTGGCTATAAACGAGCTCGAGCTCGAGTCGTGAGCTGAAAAGCTCGACGAGCTCGAGCTCGAGCCCAAAAAATGAGCCGAGCTCGTTTACAGCCCTAGGATTGACAATTTCACATTGGCTTAGATAAGTTATCACGTGCCTTTATATAAACTAGTACTCATTCAACACTCTAATGTGTGCTATAATATATAAATATATCATATTAAATTTATATAAATTTAATACATTTAAATGTTAATTATTATGTAAATTTGGTTATGTATATATAATTTATAAAGATTAAAGATATAATAGTTTTTAGCTAAAAATAGTAATTAACTAAATATAGTAAATAGAGTTAGTGGGTGGTGTTTTATTTTATTATTAAATTTTTAAAAAAATTGACAGACCAAATTGACAGCTTATACACACCCCTCGCGCTAATATAGGTAAATTTAAAATTATTTGCCCTTTTATCAGCATTATAACCAAACGGCCCATAAGATAGCCACCCTGAAAGATGGGAGTGGATCGTCTCTGAGATTCAAATTCCATTTGTGATATCATTGGGTGACGTTTCTTACAATTAAAATAAAATGTAAAATATTAAATGACATCTATAGAAAATACTCAATTGAATAAAAAATTTATAAATCAGTACATATGTCAGAAATTTTTACAGATAGGTACCCGTTTTACTGTTTGTACCAACTTTCTCGGTCTTGACGTACCTTTTTATGTGTGTATTGAGCGCTTATACGTACCCTATACGGTTCCATATGGTACCTTAGAGTGTTATGTATGACGTGTCATTTTCTCAACGTATTACGTACCAGCTATAGGTTACCTAATTGTGTTATATGGCGTACCTGCGGCGGATCGGGTATCTATATGCAAAAAACTTTACTCTATTAGGTACCTACATATAAAAAATACTGACATGGTATTGAATTACAAGTTTTTATGCAAACGAGTATTTATGTGTAAAGAACCCAAATATTAAATACAAACCCCAAATTGTGAAATAAATCTCTTTCCAGCCCAATTGGCCCAATAGTTTTTAATGTAATTGACGTTCTTGTCCCTGACTGAAGGTACGTGCCCCAGCCAGTTTGCCCCCAAATAGATCTAGGTTTTGGTTTCAGGCAAAATTACGTGAGCTCACTTCCCAAAACCCTAAGCATATCCCCTCTCGGAGAAGTGTTAGCAGACCTGAAAATCATGTACGGTGGAGGTAGCAATATCAGCCTATTCTTCCTCGTGGAACCGATTTTTTGTGCTTTCTTGTGATTTTATTTTTCTGGCTTCACTCGCGTAATTGGGCGGGAAAATGACGGTTTGTTTTTGTTTTTTTGGGTTTGGTTTCAGATGAAGTGTCTGCAGTAGTTGTGGACTTGGGCAACCATACCTGCAAAGCTGGTTACGCCGGTGAAGATGCTCCCAAAGCTGTCTTTCCATCCGTGAGTGAACTGACGATGGCGAATTAGCTATCCCAATCAAATTTAGTCTGTTTGCTCGAATTGTTGCGAGTTACTAGCTGAAACGATGTATTTGAGGTTTTATGCTCATTATTCGGCGTTGTGCGTACAATTGATGAATTCTCTGCAAAAAAATATCTGCTTTCATGCTGAACACTTGATACAAGTGCTCGTGTTGAACGTGCAATAGTTCTTTATTTGCCTTGTGTTTTCATTCACAGACTCAGTAGCTGAAAAATTTTGTTCTTTTTTGTTATAGGTTGTTGGGGCTGTTGACGAAATGGATGTTGATAATCCAGATAATTCTGAAGCGAATGCTGGTTCCGGCCCAGAGTCGAAACCCAAGGGCAAGCGCAGGTTGTATGTGGGATCACAAGATTTGGGATATCGTAGAGATAATATGGAGGTTTGTCTAATTCGTTTGTTGTTCATTGATTATTTGATTTCAATTCTTGCCTTATAACCATGTGAAGCGATTCTGGTTTGATGATATCATCAGGTCCTATCACCCTTCAAGGATGGAATAGTTGCTGACTGGGATATCGTTGAGAACATATGGGACCATGCATTTAGGTATCTGATACGTAATGAATAGCAGCATTAGCAAACCTCTTTCACTGACATTGTGAAGCAGCTGACATATTTTTTTCCCTTTTCTCTATATTTTTCACACTTCAAATTCCATATGTGGAACAGAATGAATTTATGCTTCATCTTTACAGGAAATGCTTGTTAATTGATCCGAAGGAGCACCCCATGCTAATCGCGGAGCCTTGTTTAACAACCAACTGCAGAGAGAAAAGTGAGCCAATCTTGCAGCCTCACCCTTTGTTCTGTTTGCTGACTGTTTTTGGATCTCAGCTTATCAATATCATATGGAACAAGGTTTTATGGGCTATTTTTCTATTAGATATATGCTTAATTTGATACTAATTTTCTATATTCTTCCCCCTTAATACTGGGACAGGGCTGTGGAGCTTATGTTTGAAAAATACCAAGTCCCTGCCCTTTTTCTGGCAAAAAATGCTGTGGGTTCCCTTACTATTTAGCTGCTCTTGTTCACAATACTACTTTTCATTCTAAAGAGTTGAACTTGGTGACCCGTGTAATGATAATCTATATTTTCTTTATATCAGGTTCTCACATCTTTTGCAGCCGGGCGTGCCACTTCTTTAGTCATTGATAGGTAGTGGTTTTATAATGAGTATATTTTGTGCCTGATTTTCATTAGGTTTACGAGAGACACTATTGTGTTTCTAGTTTCTTTCTGAATTTTTGAACTTCTCTGCTCTGATAATTAGAAATTTCTATTGGTTGATTCAGTGGTGGAGGATCAACTACGGTGGCTCCTGTTCATGATGGATATGTTCTCCAGAAGGTATTTGAATATTTGTAGGGATGATGATTAACAATTTTGATGAAATACCAATAAGATAGTGAACATTTCTAAAATGATGGAAAATAAATGCAACTAGCGTATTGCTATACGGCTAAATTTTCTTTGACAACTACAGTCTTGTATCTATTACAGGCTGTGGCAACATCCCCTATAGGAGGAGAAGTGCTTACGGATTGCATGTTAAAAAGTTTGGAACAAAAAGGAATTTCTGTGAGTTCATGTGAATTCTTAATCCAAAAAAGTTTATAGCTTAAATTAATTGCATTGATAAACAAACTGGAATGTTGGATATGTGATCTCATCAGTCCGTGATCAAATATTGTAGATTAAACCTCGGTATGCATTTAAAAGAAAGGAAATACGCCCAGGAGAATTTCAGGTGATTTTATGGGCATGGTTTTCTATCATTGATTTTAGGATGGCTTGCTTTTAATATGGTGTACCTGACACTTCTAGATCTTACAGGTTGTTGATCTTGACTTCCCAAACACAACAGAAAGTTACAAACTCTACTGTCAGGTCAATGTCTGCTTGCAGCTCATTATTTTGCTGATCCACAAATATGTCACTAAATTCTGATCATTTTCACAGAGGGAGATTGTTAGTGATGTCAAAGAATGTGTATGCCGAGCACCAGACACCCCCTATGATGGTTTGTGTTCTGTTCCTGATGACGACATTTCTTTTCCTCATTTACCTAACTTGTATCTCATTATTTTAAAGTAATTATGAACGACCTCTAGCCACTAGTAACCTTTGGTTAATACTCGTGATTTTCCTGTTCATATTGAATCTTAGTTTACAATTATTCATTAAATTCCAAAGTTGAACTTCTAACATTAGGTACATCATACTTTGTAATAATTATTTAGAGATAGATTTCAGTTAGAGCTATGTAAGCAGTTGTTATCTTCACTCTCTTTTCTGTCTTTTTTTTTATTACAGGACACATTAGTTACAGTTTAGAATGACGAACTTAAAGCTGACCTGATGATATTTTTATATATTTTTTGTCAGAAACTTCATATTCAAATATCCCAATGACACCTTATGAGCTTCCAGATGGACAGTAAGTCTGCAGTAAATTTTTCGAAACCATATATATTATGTCTATCATATTATCAGTGATGGCTTCTTTATTTTTGGATATTGTTCGGTTTGAACTCATAGCATGTGAGAACTTTTGGCTAATATCATTATCTGTTTTACAAATAGGACAATTGAAATTGGTGCGGACAGATTCAAGATTCCTGATATTCTCTTCAATCCATCTTTAATCCAGGTTATCATGCACATACTTTTTTCCAGATTCGTACATATATTCTGATTGTTTTGTAATGCCAAATAACTCATGCTTCCAACATTTTTGGTATTTGCTGATGCCTCCATGGTTTGGTCTCTTTTTGTTCCCCTATCCTTTATTTGGGGAGAATTAGCTCAATTTAATCGTTTGTGCATGGTGTGTGTGTGCCAACCTTGCTTTGGCTGGGAGATAATATCATGCGGTGTCTGCTGTGTATTCTTCATCCTATTTCATAGAGCGACTCTGTCAAACATATCAGTTTGGCTGTTGATATCTGATAAGTTGATATACATGTCAGACAATACCTGGGATGGAGAGTATTTCACGGGCAACCTCATCGCTTCGTGGACTGCCTCAAATGGTAAAAACATTTCCCTTCCGCGGATGCACAGATTGGTTTCCCTTGCATATATCATTGGTTTCAACTGTATGTTAAGCAAAAGTGCTTTTGCAGGTTATTGACAGCATAAACAAGTGTGATGTTGATATTCGAAGAGAGCTTTTCAGCAGCATCCTGGTAAGATAATTGCTCTTGTCTTGGTGGCTATTGAGTATCAACTTGAGCAAAGTCTATGGTCTCCCACGAGTAACGTGAAATATTACCAGCTATATATGAGTTATAATTTTTTTTTTTCCTTATCATGCAGCTCTCTGGAGGAACATCATCAATGCAGCAGCTAAAAGAACGACTGGAGAAAGATCTTTTGGAAGTATGCAATTCGAGTATTATGGTAATGTAAGAGCATCGGTTTATCTGATACAGAATCGTATCTTTTGCAGGAATCTCCTCATGCAGCAAGGGTTAAAGTAATAGCTAGTGGAAATGCGACTGAGAGGAAGTTCAGGTTTTTACTCTTGAAAACCCAAACTTGCAGCATTTTTTGTAGGAATAATTTCAGTCTAAGTGCTCAATTAATCTTGGATCCATAAGTTTTTATGGGGTTCGCTTGTTCTAATTATTTTTCTTCTACGGGTTTTTATCTAATGATGACCGACAAATTTTGCCTACAACAGTGTTTGGATAGGCGGGAGCATATTGGCATCGCTCGGTTCGTTTCAGCAAATGTGGTTCTCAAAGTCCGAGTAAGTACAGTAAAACCTCTATAAAAATACTCTATAAATTAATAAACTCTCTATATTTATAGAGGTTTCACTATACACCCCATTTCTTCTTACCAGCCCATCTTATGTATAATACAATTATCCTTTTGATCTCTGAGATATCGTGTTTTAACAACAACTAATCGTAGGTTTGAAGAACATGGAGCTTCTTATGTTCAGCGAAAATGCCCCTAAGAAGGCTCTCACTAGAGCAGCACCACGCTTGATTGCTAAGCGTTTTGTTTCTGTGATATTCAGTAGTTATTGCTATTTGGATTCACTACACTTCGATGTAATTTTAGCTCTTGCAAGATTAGACACGACTCTAATTGTAGCATGGGAAATTTACGTTTAAATAGTGGTAGCTATTCAAGAAAAAAAAAATATATTCCCCAAGGTCACCTTTCAAATTCCATTTTTGTCGATTAGCAAATTACACATCTGTTGAGATTCTTTCTTCCACGTCGCAAAGAGTTATATCAACATACATCGAAAGATCCGTTGGTTTGGTTCTATTACAACTGAAGCAGAGCAAGCAATAACGTTAACTCAGAGATGATGATAATAAGGACAAAAAGCTTGGAAAGAAAACATGGATATAATAAGGAAAGTGCAAAGCAAAAGCTTAATAGCAAAAATCAAACTGACATTGTTGTCATTATCTGACGAGCAAGTCGAGGATCATGTTGTAAAAGCTCCCTCAAGTTGTTCTCAACCTCACCCATCTGCTTTTCTAAGTACTCCTTCGAGCTCTGTCCAAATTTAAAAAAAAAAAAAAAAAAGACACGTTCTTTTTCTCAGATTGTCATCCTAGTTTATATGTTGGTATATGCAAATGCGAGTGGTTTCCCCAAACATGATATTACTTCAATAGAAATAGTGTTGAGATCATAGTTATATATACCTGCAAAGTAGCAATAGCAGTTTCACTATCCTTTAGCTTTTGTTCTAAATCTTCCATTAACGTTGTCTTTGGCTCCAAAACAAACCTGCCCCCAAACAAACAGAAAAATCCCCACAAAAAAAGATAATGTATAGTCTTTTGATTCATCAACTTCACAATAGCAAGAAACAACGCAATTAAATGATATCAAAACTCATATAATTCTCAAAATTGCAAAGAAACAGAAACACTAACGTTCTGCCAATGGATTTGTAGGCATTTGTATCATCAGATACTTGCTTGAGCTCCTCTAAAGTCAAGTAAGCCCTCTTCTTCTCTCCTTCTTTGTTCCTCATCTGATTTTGAATCTTCAGAAAACAAGCAGAAAAAAAAAACCCTTGTACATATTTACATTAATGAAAAAAAGGGAAAAAATAATTATTTTCTTCCCATAGAATAGCGTTGATCAAACAACTAACCTGCTTCAGTTTTCCAGTAGTCTCAATCATACGACCTTGGATTTCAATAAATGCCTGAAAAATTAATTCGTAGAAAATGATAAAAGCTCACGAAAAAGAAAACAAATTAAGCAAAGCGACGTCTTTGAGATGCAATCTCAATAGATTTACAGCTCTGTTCGCTTCATCGGCCATTTCTTATCCGAGCTGCGGAATCTCACTTTCCTTCCTCGCTAAAAGCAATTGTTCAAAATCTGCAAATGTTGAAAAAAAAAATTAATAACAATTTTTGGTTCTACAGTAGCGATGAGGTTTAGCTAATTGGGCTGGAAAAATTGTTGTTGGCTCATATTTGGGCCGTAAGACCCAACTAAATGGGCCAAAGGTCCAACTTTTTAGTAATTAATTTCTTTTTCACCTATATTTATTATTTTATAAAGAGTATAGTATGGATAAAAATTGTATTTGGTCTGTTGATCAGTTGAATTCTTTTCTACATCCTTGCTAACAAAACCAAAAATTAACATATTAAGTCATGTTGCATTAAACTCAATAACTAACTTATTCTATTTTGAATATATCAGTTATTAAAATCATTCACTAACAAGTATTTTTTTTTATTACACGCACGTAGAGTGTGCTAAAAATAATAGTTTCTAATTAAACTTGTGTATTGGGCTCTTTTAACCCCTAATCTATTGAATTGACTAGCTATATAGTTCCAATAAAGGGAAGTTTTCACGTAAGTACCTCATGGCAAAAAAAAAACATCAAATCAATCTCCTGTGAGCATTTTTATGTTTAGGTGCTTAATAGAATAAAACTTTTACACATAGGTAAATGTTTATAGACATGCCCAAATTCAACCGTAACCGGCGGTTGAAATCACGAACCGCCGGTTACGGAACCGTCGGTTACGGTTACCGGCAACCGTAAATTGCCGGTTACGGGGCGGTTGGTCCTTTCGACAAACCGTCGACCGCCGGTTGAGAACCGCCGGTTACACGGTTAACCGGCGGTTAGGTTTAAAAAAAAATTCGAAATTCAAATTTTGAATATGCCACCATTTGAAATATTAAAAAAATAAAAATAAAAAAAATAAAAGAGCCGTTGTAACCGCTGGTTAATCGGGTCAACCGCCGGTTACAACGGCTCCAAAAAAATATTCCATAAAAACCCCACCCCACCAAACCACCACTCTATCTAAATTCACTCTCTATCTCTCAATCTCTCTCTAGCTCTCAATACTCTATCTATCTCTCTCAACTCAATATATCTCTCTCTAACCGCACCACCACCAGTACCACCACCGGCTAGGGGTGGTTCGGTACGGTATACCGTACCAAAACTGTGATACCGTATACCGTACCGAAATTTCGATATCCAAAAAAATCATACCAATACCATACCAAAAGTTCGGTATACCTTAAATTTTGATACGGTATCATACCAAAATTTCGGTATGGTATCGGTATCATACCTTCTATACCATTCACACGGAGGGTTTTTTTATCATGCATGTCTCGTAACTTGTTAATTCGTTGTTTTGGAATTTTTAATCAATTCAAACTCATTAGGCCCCAATAAGATAGATTATTAATACCAAAATTTTCAAAATAAAAAAGATTTTTTAACCTTAAATAATTTACATATTTTAGCCAGTCTCCTTAATAAGACAGAAAACTTTACATTACCACAAAATACAACTTAATATACAGATTAATTAGAACGAAGCGGCTATATTTAAAAATTTAGTGAAGATTAACAAAGTAATTGCATTGCATCTTCACGCTTTCAAAATCCTGAAAAAAAACATTAAAAAGGCAAAATTAAACGTTAATTGAGTTACATAAGTAAAATATGGTGGGCCTAATTTTAGAAAGTTGTGTATAAGTTAATAATTTATGAGCTAAATAAGTTTATGAAGATCCTTATTCATTTTATATTTTTTGAAATAATATAATATATGTAGGTGTGTATATATATATAAAATATATTAAAAATTTTAGCGTTTCGGTATTCGGTATAATCGGTATACCTAATTTTAAAAACTTTCATACCATTACCGTATCGCCGGTACGGTATCATACCTTACCAAAACTTCGGTATCCCAAAATTTTCGATATTTTCGATACGATTCGATACGATAAGGACGATATTTCGGTATTTCGGTATTTTTCCCCAGCCCTTACCACCGGCCACCCACCTCCACGCGCCGCCGCCCACGTTTTCACCACCGGCCACCCACCACCACCGCCCGCAGCCGCCCACCCACCTCCCTCCACCATGCCCGCCCACCAAGCCACCCGCCACCACCACGCCCCGGTCCAACCACCACCACCCACGTCCGCCGCGTCCCCTCCCACCTCCTCGCCGCCACCACGCGCCGCCACTACCGCCGCGCCACCGCCGCCGCACCACCACCACCACCGGCCACCCACCTCCACGCACCGCCGCCCACGTATCCACCACCGGCCACCCACCACCACGCCCGCCGGCGCCCACCCACCTCCCGCCACCACGCGCCGCCACCACCAAGCCACGCGCCACCACCACGCCCCGTTCCAGCCACCACCACCCATGTCCGCCGCGCCCCCTCCCACCGCCGTGCCGCCACCACCGCCGCGACACCACCGCCGCGACACCACCGCGCCACCACCGCAGCCTCGCCACCACCACCGCCGTGCCGCCGACCACCGCCGTGCCGCCACCCACCGCGCCGACACCAGCAACCGCCGATCCGAGTGCCGCGCCGGCGCCGCGCCGCCTTGCCCCTTGCCCTTGGTATCGTTTCTTTGCCGTTTTTCATTTTTTTTTATCTAACCATATTTTTTTGTACCCGTGTCCGTGTGTGTAGAGTATTTTTATATGGATCGTGGTCGTGGCCGCCGTGGTTCTCGTGTGTCGAGGGCCAGCAAAGGGAAGCAAGTCGTTGGTAGTTCGTCGCAAGATGACTACCAACAGTACGACCCGAACGAGTTGTTGGATCTCGCCGACGTGCTCGGCGACGACCTCAACGAGGACGCGTACGCATTCGGGTTCGAGCCGTCGCCGGGAGCAAGCTCGCATGCCGCGAAACAGACGGAGGCGTAGGAGGCGGATCCGTAGATCGAAGCGCTTACGCAAACCGGCGCTTCCCGGCGGCTATAGTCGGACATCTTCGCGGTACACTTCAAGAAGGTACCTACTAGTATAGTCAACCAGTTTTAGAGCTATTTGTAAGTACTGCCCCAAGGAATATAATTTTAGAAAGGGGGACGGATATGGGTCAATGAATTCCCATCTCCGTTCGAAACACCCGACTAAGTTAGGTATAGGTCAAAACCAAACTCAAATGTTCGGCGGAACGGACTCGTCCGCGTCGGGACCCGCCGGCGGGAGCGGAAGCGCAACGTCGTTGTTTCATTACAACGAAGACGTTGCACGTCGGGAGCTTGCGAAGTTCGTAGCCGCGAAGCGTCTACCATTTCGATTTGTCGATGATCCGATCTACGAGCATTGGATCAGAACCGCATACAACCCACATGCGAAGAAAGTTTCGTGGAGTACACTTACGCAGGACACTAGGAAGACCGTAATCGCGCTTAAGCGCGACTTAGTAGGTATATTAGGTAATTTAGGAACTAGTGTGTCGATTTGCTCCGATATATGGAGCGATCATTGGCAACGTTCATCGTACATGGGCATGACTGCCACTGGATCGATGATTCGTGGACGATACAAAAGCGCTTCATCGCATATAGGGAGTTCGATGAAGCGCACATGGCGCAAAACATTGCGATCAAGCTTAGGACTATCTTATCGGAGTATAGAATACTCAACAATGTCTTTTCGTATCAATCGACAATGCGAGCGCAAACAACGCGAGCATAGAGCGTTTGAAGGAGTATTGCCAACCGTCAGTCGGAGGACGATTTTTCCACGTGCGTTGTTTTCGTCACATACTTAACCTTTGTGTGCAAGACGCACTAGTTAGTTTAAAGGAACAAGTGCAGCCTATACGCTACGCAATCAGTTACCTGATGCGGCACCCTTCGTTATGGAAGAAGTGGAAGCGTTTCTGCACTAGAGAGGATGTTCCGGCTAAGAAGTTTAGTCTAGACTACCCACCAGGTGGAATTCCACCTACAAGTTGTTGTCTGGCTCGATGGAGCATCGACAGCATCTGTGCGACTTCTTTGCCAACAGCAGAGTGTTGTCGTTCGATTTACCTCCAGAGATGTGGGACCCGTGCAACAGCTTATGTTAGATACTTCAAGTATTTTACGACGCCACCGAGACCATGTCGGGTTCGTATTACCCGACATCAATACTAGTGTTAGATCATTGCGTTAAAGTCGCAATCATCCTCGACGGGCTTCAGTTTGATCCAGTAGTCGGTGAGGCCGTTGGGAACATGACTACCAAGTGGCTCAAATATTTTTTTTGAATTACCGGATATCTTCATTATAGCGAAGATATTGGATCCGAGAAAACGTTTAGAGGGTACGTGCTACTATACGAAGATATCATCGGGCAGGGTAGTCGATAGCGTTTATTGGCAGAGCGTACTCGATCGAGCGCATGGCTCTTTAAAGCAGCTCTTTAAAGAGTATAAGCCCGATTTTGGCCATGACTCGTCTCGATCGGGATCGGGGCGCGGTCAATCTAGTTCTACTAGTAGTCGATCTTCCCGATTAGCTGACTACTACGACATCCTCAACGTAAACAAGCGTCCAAGGTCATCCCAAAACCCCCTACATAGAACTCGATAACTTTATGTCGACGACTTTCGAGTTCGAGGACGAAGATGAGTTCAACGTCCTTAGATGGTGGTCGATGGTGTCACCAACGTATCCAACGTTGGTGAAGATCGCTCGGGAGATCCTTGTCGTCCCGATCTCGACCGTTGCAGTGGAGCATGATTTTAGCATGGGCGGTTTAACTTTGAGCGAGAAGCGTTCGAACTTGGGTGTCGACAACCTTGAGTACCAATGTCTTCTCGACGATTGGACTCGAGCCGAATATCGCACCCAAGATGACCGAGCCAGCGACTCGCCCGACGACCTTATCGATGACACCACTGGCACGGAGACTAGCGGCGGCAACGGCGGCGCGAGGATTATTAGAGGCATTCGGCGAGGCGTGGACTCCACATCAACAAACAAGCCCGAAAAAAGATAAGTATCCAACTTTATATGTTTTTTGTGTACAAATATTTATTATGTTTATATGGCTAACTAATGAATTGCTATTTTCAGGTACTAATTCATTTGAACAAGCCTATTACGACGACGAAGCCCGAAAAAAATAAGTAAATATTTCTAATATTGCTTCTTGTTCTTCTTTTAAAATTAAACTTCTAATGTAACTTATGTTTATGCATTTTTTTCATAGGGAAGAAGATTACGAAGAAGAGGGGCTTCGGTAAGTGCAAGCAAGTTAGCAACGTGTGATCTCCAGATGCTTTGACGGATCATAATTGATAGTTGATTCGTCAAAGCTCCAGAGATCATTCGCTGCTTTCTCGCCTACACTTGCGGAAGCCCGAAAAATCGAAGAATCGTGGCTTCACCCGTGATCGGCTTCAACAAGTTCAAGCGTCGGGCGCGTTAGGTAACTTTCGCTTGGGAGTTCGGCGCTTGCACTTGTTGGGGCCTTTCTCGGACGAAGTCCCGAGCGAAGACTGATTTAATTTACATTTATGTATTGTATTGTAATTGGTTAATTAAAATTTTGTACTACAAGTTCTTTGTAAAATGTAGATTTTTTTGTAAGTGTTGCAAATTATATAGAATTTCGATACATAATTCGATTCGGCCAAATAATATATCAAATTTTATTCAATCAAACACTAAGATATTTAGAAAAATAATAAAAATTCGGCGGTTGTGACCGCCGGTTACGTTAACCGGCGGTTGGTCAACCGGCGGTTGACCTAATCGGCAACCGCCCCCGGCCGGTTAGACGGCGGGACCCGTTTGGTCATGTCTACCCGGTTGGGCATGTCTACCCGTTTGCATGAAGGTACAACATACTAGAAATTTAGGTATCATATGATAACATATTTTGGTACATAACACATTGGAAAATTTATGTCATGCTTATAGATATCAGACAACATAGTTGAAAATTAAGTACCGCATAACCACGTTCATGTGTAAAGGTACTTATAAGTCAAATTTTCTGACAGGGTATTAAACATAATTTTCTATTCTTCTGAGTACTTAAGCCTAGATACACCTCCAATAATGAATTTCATTTAGGGGTGTTCAAATTAACCGAAAAACCGAAAAAACCGACCGAATCGAAAAGATCGGAACCGAAAAAAACCGAACCGAATTGTAAAAAACCGAACCGAACCAAATTAAAATGGTTCGGATATCGGATTAAGCATACGTAAAACCGAAAAAACCGAAAAACCAAACTGAATTATCATACTACGTTAAAAATAGAAAAATATGTAAAAATCATTTGTTTTTCTCCCATAACGTAAACAACAGTAAATATAATTTCATTGGTATACTTTTTTCCATTTTTAGGTGAATGTTTTCCTCACCAATCAAATACTATTTTTCTCCAAATAATTTATAGTATCGTGAGATGAATGTTTTTATATTTTGGTTAGATTTTATTCCATTTTCATGTTGTTATTTTTTTTCGGACCTTTGAATTATTTTGCTAGATGTCACGTTCCATAAATCTTCTTTGCTTTTCAATAACCATAAATTGTTATGTATTTTCAGCTCATAATATTTTTCTTGTTGATATTAAATTCCTAACCGAAAAACCGAACCGAAAAAAACCGAACCGAATTATGAAAAACCGAACTGAACCAAATTAAAACGGTTCGGATATCGGATTAAGCATATGTAAAACCGAAAACCGAAAAACCGAACCGAAATTTGAAAAAACCGAACCGAACCGACAGATGAACACCCCTAATTTCATTATATCGCAAAGGTGAGCCGTCGTAACTAATACATGAAAAAACAATGTCAGTTGGAGTCATAAATTAATAATGACTTTATTAGCCCGACAATTATATGCTAAAATATTGATGTCCTCTTTTATTGTCATGATTACGAACAAAGCCTACATGAATAAGGATAACACTAATTAAGTGATATATTTAAAGCTTCCTAATTGTAAATCTTTAGATTTCACACGTGAATGTGGCATTTGCTTTATGTGACGGTGAATATTAAATCCTATGATCTCATCGCTACTTTAATATTATTATAATATAGTTACATTATTAAATGCTTCTTAGAAAAATGTCTCTCATGCTGACTCAAAATTGACTTGTAATCTGTATAATAAATGTTTCTCCTTGGACCAAGTGTGACCCTACTTATTAAATCTCTAGAACGTTAAAATGGTGTATAGTTGCCTCTCGAGGTTGAAGATTTTCTTTAATTTTTATGCTTTATTGAATAATATTTTCCCTAGATTGAATGGTGAGATCTCACCTCGCTATATATTATCTATTTTAATTCGCAAAATTGCATCGTAGATGACGCCGACTTGCAGGGAATTAATCAAATTTCGTTGCATATAACGTGACTTCATTACTTATTTGTTCATAATATGATATATATTTGTGTGTATGTGTGTGATATAAAACAATAATATACTATATAGTACATAGTTTTGGAATGTAATATGCATAGTCAAGTCAATCAGTGTACTAAAAGAGAAAAAAAAATAACGTGTGGTACAGATGGCAAAAGCGCGTAGAACGAATGAGTCAACGTTGATTTTTCGTACCTTTTAGTTTTCTACTTAGTTAGAGACACTTAATAAATAATTTATAGAGTATCTTTTAAATACGTAATACCATAACGCAAGTCTATGCTCGCTAGCTAACTAAGATTTTGACATACTTGATGATATGTATAACACATCCAATGTCTATGAAAATACATCACTTTATTTTATATTTTAATTATATTATATATTAAGCTGTTTAACAAATAAAATTTTAATTTAAGGATAAATATTAAGATAAAATTATAATTAATCAATTAATGCTAAAATTGTAATTAAGAAATTAAGGATAAAAGTATTATTAAGGGTAAAATTATAAATAATTAAATTAACTCTTATCTACCCTACATTCCTTGAATGTTTCCATCACTTTCTTCTAGAATGTTTCACAATTAATTTAAATTTCTCACTGCATGCATGTCCACAAATGCAACGTTAACCAAGAAATGAATTATTAATAAACACGAGGGGTATTATGGTAATTAACAGTCGTTGATGTGGACAAAAGCAGCTTTATTTGGTTTTGGAATTTTGCAATCAGCCAATATTATATGAATGGGTGTCACATTCCCCGTAATTCACATATCATCGAATCGAAGGAACGCAAACGTTGTAATCAAAAGTGTTCGTCACTCAACTCTTCTCTTTCCGCCGATAAAAATCACATCTTTAATCGTTTTGAAGCAAGCAAAGGCATATATCAATTTACTGCATACATTCTCTGATAAGCGAAGGGATCGTTTTTCGTAGTGGAGTAGTGCTTTGCAATTTTCCCTTGAGAGTAATTCGATTTAACAGTAACTGAAAAGTAGATTAGAGGCATTTTTTGGGATTAATGGTTATGGAAATGTGAATCACTTTGAAGTTGTGATATGGGTTCTTGTTTAAGCGTTGAGGAAAGTTCTTCGAAGAAGCAGATATCAAACGGATCTTCAAGTGGAAGAACACAAGGTAGTTTATTCTTCATTTTTTTCCCTCATTATATAAGTTATCATCTGTGCAATTTCTGGGACTTTTTTTTATCCTTTATGTGTCTTGTTTTAAGTTGGGCATTCAATGAATTTGAACTGAAGACCATCCCTGCAACAGTTTGTAGGAATTAGTTCATCTACTTTTGATACTTAATGAAGTAAATCATCTGTGTAAACGATGCAATGGATGCAAAAAAATGTTGGGTCAATGTCTTCGCTACAAAAAAATGGTGGTTCAAAAGTGTTGTTGATATTGGGCTTGGTTTATCTTCATTAACTTCTGCTGAGTTCATATCCATTTCTGCTACAAATTTATCCCTAAAAATCTCCGACGAATTTCAGGCACAAGCGACGAAATCCCCAATTCGCCCCTCAAATCGGGCTCTGTTAATTCATCGTCGATCGTCGTAATTCCCCTAAATGTGAAGGACCTACGCCAAAATCCCATCAACAGCGACCTCGATATATTCACTTACGAGGAGATGAAAATGGCAACCAAGCATTTTCGCCCCAATCAAGTTCTTGGCAATGGAGGCTTTGGCATCGTATACAAAGGCGTAATCGATAGCAATGTGAGGCCTTCTTATAACAAAACGATACAAGTCGCAATCAAAGAGCTCGACCCTGAAGGTCTACAAGGAGACAGAGAATGGCTGGTAATAATAATAATCATCTCATTTTGCCTTATTACAGCTAAAAAATGAACACCTTTTCAGGCAGAAGTGAACTACTTAGGTCAGCTTAGACATAGTAACTTAGTGAAACTGATCGGTTATTGCTGCGAGGGAGACCATAGGCTTTTGGTCTATGAGTATATGGCTTTGGGGAGCCTTGAGAAACATCTATTCTTACGTAAGCATCGAAGGAAATAACTCTCAATATCAGGTTTGATTTAAGATTAGCTTTGCATATGTTTTTATTTATGGCCTTTTTGTAGGAGTAAGAGCTGCACTAACATGGCAGAAGAGGTTGAAGATTGCCTTGGACGCTGCGAAGGGGCTGGCTTTTCTTCACGGCGTGGACAATCCCATCATTTACAGGGATTTCAAGACTTCGAATATCTTGCTCGATAAGGTTAGTTTTTTTTTTTTCATTCGAATTAGAGCAGAAGTCTTGTTATTGTTTATAGTTTGTTTCTTACCTTTTTGATGGTAAAAAAGGTTGTCTTGGTTGATTATTGTTCTACGAAACCTTAGGATTTCAACGCGAAGCTCTCGGATTTCGGGCTGGCGAGGGTGGGGCCCACGGGGGACCAGACGCACGTGTCGACCCGTGTGATGGGTACGTATGGCTATGCTGCACCCGAGTATGTAATGACCGGTGAGTGTCTTAAAACATCACAATTTTGAAGAAGCCTTACATTCTAAGTTTTTTTTTTTGAAAGTGCCTTACATTCTAAGTTGGTATAATGTCATTATACGGACAACAACTTTCTAAATTAAGCAGTTTAGGGACGTTATGTCATCCCGTATTGCTTAACTTAAAAGTTAGAATCCTTTTTTTCTCCGAACTGCTTAACTTAAAAGTTATTGTTCGTATTATGTCATCCCGTAAATTCTTCGGAACCGTAGGTTGTACGTTGGGACTCTTATTTTGGAATAAAATATAGGGTTGCGATGTACGTCTTAAATTACTTAGTTTTGAAAGTTTATCCATATCATGTCACCCCTAAATTCTCCAGCACCCTAGATTATACGTCGGAGCCCTAGAATTTGGGGCAAAGTCTATGATTCCGGCGTATAGTCTCTAAATTAACTTAATTTTGTAAGTTATTATCCATATAAAGTCATTTCCTATCTCTCTCTCTCTAAGCACGAAAAAAAACTCTATGTAAATCAATTCCGGTATGTTGACGTGGCACAAAAAAATGCCACACAACAGGTGCCCATGGATGGTGCTCACGCAAGGTGAGCACCATAACATATATATATATATATATATATATATATAATCCTCTGCGAATCAACGGTTCCTCTCGTACTAGGTTGAATTACTACCCCCTGCCCGGCCCCTCGGAGCAAATCATTTTCCAAGTTGCAGGACTAAATAACTTCTTATATTAACATTTATACTCTCCGCCTATTTTTTTTTTTGTCAGGACATTTAACGGCGAGGAGCGACGTTTACGGCTTCGGCGTGGTCCTGCTCGAGATGCTCATTGGCAGGCGAGCCATGGACAAGAGCCGACCGAGCCGCGAGCACAACCTCGTGGAGTGGGCCCGACCCATCCTAAACCACAACAAAAAGCTCCTCCGAATCCTCGACCCGAGGATCGAGGGTCAATTTTCTATCAAAACCCTAACCAAGGTTGCCAACCTGACCTACCAGTGCCTTAGTCAAAACCCCAAGGGTCGGCCCACGATGAGCCAGGCGGTCGATATCCTCGAGCCGCTCGTGGCCCACGAGACGAGCCTAGGGGACTTGGGTTTGGACATCAGTGGAGGGAGCGTTACGCTTTACGAGGCGAAGGGCTTTGGCTCGTGTAATAAGGAGAGGGATGACGAAAGGGATCGAATGGTTAAGAGCGAAAGCGAGAGGAAGTTATTCGAGAGCGAGCCTCCGAAGGAGTGCGAGCTTTATAAGGCTTCACCCGGCGACGATGTTGTTGTTTGATTAGGGCTTTTTTTTTTTTTTTTTTTTCTAAGAGTGCTTTGCTCGCCTTTTTCTGCGTATGTTAGAACATCTTCAAGTGGAAAGAATAATGTTGGGATAAAAATGGCTCCTTTGTGATAAGTTACACATCAATGCAATATAAAACTAGGGTCTTGTGTAACCTATTCACTCAGTATTTGACATGTGACATTAATTTAGGTGTAATGACAATTATGAGTGTGTTTAAACATTGGTGAGCCAAGTTGATTATGTAACATGGTTAATTATTTTTTTTTGGTGCTATTAAGTCAACACGAATGATAGTTTCCGGACACAACTTTTAAGGATTTGTAATTGTAGTACACTTGGAAGTCAAGGCATATGTCACCGTTACTATATAAATAGTAATAATAACAATAATAATAATAATACTAATGCATGGCATTGATTAACGGAAATTAATGCATAAATTTTGATTATTGTAACATCTTGGGAACCAATTATGGTTTACCAAAGACTTTCCCAGCAACAATAGCAGCTTTGACCACCTTTTCAATGGCCTTTGCAACCTCGTCGGCTTTGCAAGTGTTTCCTCTAAACGAAGGTGCCCCAGATTTCTTGTACACCTCCACACATTCTAGAAGTTCTTTGTTGCATTTTTGGCTCAAATAATCATCTGCGTATTATTATATATTTATTTATATATATTAAATTAGTACCAACAACCAATTAATTTAGTACCAACAACCAATTAATTAATTTAAAATAACAAATCAATTTGTACTAACTACGAACATTGAAATAATATAAACACACACACACTCACACACACACACACACACACACACACATATATATATATATTCTTTGTGGTGCAATGGACTTGCCAACTAAAACTAGGTAAGTTTGCAAGAAAGAAACGAGAGATAAAATAAGGAAAATTAATCGTTTAACATAGCATTAGAGTTCAACCTGGACAAGAGGTGAAGCGGTTGAAAATAATGTATATAAAGCTTTTAGATGAGATGTCCAACCACTAAAAAAATGGGGTATATTTGTCTCAAATAATATATAAATGAAATAAATTGCTATTCTTTTTTTTGTAAATAATAGATGTAATTAAGAAACTCACTTCCCATCTTGGATATGCAGAGATCATGACGCATGCAACAAGCATCTAAACGGTCACACGGCTGCTCTCCTGCGCACCCAGTGTATAAAAGCCCACAATATTTCCCATATCTCAGAAATGGTGGAGCTGAAATAATATAAATATATATAATATTATTTAAAAAACGAATAATATTCTTGATCTTATAAATTTACTTGAGAAAAATGGAATAGTAGAAATGTACCGTCACAGAACATCGATTCACATGTCCTGCTGCACTGTTTAAACTACATATGATATTATATTATATTGTGAGAGAGGATTTATTACATATATGTCTTCGCTCTTGAAGAAAATCAAATGTAATAATGGAATGGAATTAAGACAGAGCTTTATTAGTTTACCAAGTTAAGGCCTGCGTGTGCGTGGAGGCCGATGTTAAGTGCTCCCACAAGACCGAAGACTGTGACGGCGTAAGCACACAAGAAAACCGCCATCTTCAACGACGACTTGTTAGCCATTTGTGATTGATTGTTTGGTTGTGTTTCTTTTCGAAGCTTGTTAGATATATATAAGATATATTTGTAAGTGTGAGGTCAATGTAAAGAAGAAGAAGAAGAAGAAGAAGAAAGGGAAATGAATGAAGTGAGGCGATTATAACAGATGAGTTTAGTTCAGTTTAGCTTTGTCTTGATATATCATGTCGCCCGTGACTTTGTACAACTGTACTACTCTTGTGCTTCACGTTCTTACCCAAAGGGGAATGATCTTAGCCTCTTGTTTTATTTTTTATTTTATTCTTCTTTGTTTCATTACTTTATTAGGATTTGGAGTCTTGTATTTCTAGGAGGGTGACACTTTACGGACATCAAAAATCAAGAGTCGCAGTTACAGATTGATAAGTTTAAAAAAGGGAGAGAACCCAAAATTAGGGTTGCAAACGAATCGAACATTTTTTGTTCGATTCGCGATTCGATTCGAAATTTTAAGATTCGAATTCGAATATTTAGAATACGAATCCGAATAAGAATTTTTTTTATTATTAGAGAAATATACGAATACGAATATGAAATCACAATATTCGATTCGAAAATTAATCGAATTATTCGATTCGAATAATATAACATAAAATATAGTATAATTAATATATATTCACATATATATATGATAACTCACTAAAACATTTAAAAATTATGTTATAATTCAATATATGTTTAAATATAATTTATTATAATTCAATATATATTTAAATATAATTTATTATAATTCAATATATATATTTAAATATAATATTGTTTATATTTTATTTAATAAAAAATGAAAGATGACTTTGAATACAGATATTCGATATTCGATTCGAATATTCGATTAGATATTCGAGTATTCGTATTCGTATTCGATTGTCATCCGAATAAGAATAGAATATTGCAGTATTCGACTCGATTCGATTCGTTTGCAACCCTACCCAAAATGATCCCCGAAGTTGTTTAAATTAGTCTCCGATGTTTCGCGTGGACCAATTTAGTCTCCGATGTTGTCGATTTCTAACTAAATTGGACCAATTTAGTCTCTTTTAACATTGTAACAAAAATTTAAAAAAGAAAAACAAATAAAAAATGAAAAATTCAAAAAAACAAAGAAACATAGTGATAAATTATAAAAAAAATAAAGGGAAATAAAAAATAAAACATAAATATAATATATGATCAAAATATAATTCGAGAAGCATATAAAATTAAATTAAAGTAAAAATAAAAGAGAAAATAAAAATACATTAAAAATAACCAAGAGAGAGAGAGAGAGAGGAAATTAAAATAAAAAGTAATAAATATAATAAAAAAATAAAACAAAAATTATTTATTAGAAACTTCGAGTGGTGTTTTTATCTTATTTTCATTTTCACTTATTATAGTTTTTTACTAAATAAATAATTTTTAAATTTTTTATTTTTTATTTTTAACCTTTTCTTTCTTTTTTTTTTTGTTTATTTTTTATTCATTTATTTTTATTTTTGTATCTTTTTTCTCTATTATTTTATATTATTTTAATTTATTATTCGTATTATATTTTTATTCTTACTGTATCTTATTTGAATAATTTTTAGTATAATTCTTTATTCTCTCTGTTTATATTTATTTAGTTTACTAGTATTTTCGTAGTTTTTATTTTTTTCCTTTTTTTTGGAATTTTTTCCTTTTTTTAAATGCTAACTTATAAATTTTTAAGTCTGATTAATCGTAGATCGACACGTGTCAGTTTTTCCATCTAAAGTGACTGAGATCTAACGGCAGGACCACTTTGGTTCAAAATCGACAAGTTCGGTAACTAATTGGTCCACGCGAAACATCGCAGACTAAATTGGTCTATGTGGTAAACATCGGGGACCATTTTGGTTTTTTTTTTCCCGTTTAAAAAATGAACTTGTTGATGATAATTAGTGTTGTGTTGGAAACATAATTTCAGTGAGGCGTTGAACTAAGCTGTTAATTGTTCCGAAATTGCTCAATTTTTTAAGCTTTTTTTTTATTTTTATTTTTTCTGTTCTAAGATTGCGACCTCTTTAATTCATGTGTCTATGTAAGGCCATTCGAATAATGCACAAGACTAGAAAAACAATTACGAATTTTTATTATAGTAATTAAATCTCTATATATCATCATCGACGTGTAAAAGATGAGTCGAGATGTCTCATCAACTAAAGCTTATTACGAGCTTATGATTGGTCGAGTTTGAACTCGAGCTTCGTCTTAACTGATTGCAAGATCACGAGCTTGCAGGTGAATTTTTCTTTTTTCTTTTTTAAATAAAACTTGCTACTGTAATTTTGTAAATTCCCCAAGGTGGAACTTGCTCGACTAAACGAGCTAATTATTCACAATTATTATTATTATATTATTATTATTAATGTTATTATTGCTGTTGTTATTATTAGCGGGCTTTATGAAAGATTTTAAATAAAAATGGAGCTCCATCAAATTCAATCAACAACATATTAGTCACCCTCGGCTCACCAAAATACGTATAAGAAGACAACGACTGCATACCATACATTATTACAACTAGTATATATTTTATGTATTCATAAAATTAAAAGGGTTTAAGTGTAAGATACTTGCTAGGATAAGTTCCAATGCTTACCACCTCTCATACTAAACTTCTTCAACCTTCCAAAGAACATAACTATTATAAGTACGATTTTGCCCTTCTGACTCCATCTCCCTGCGAATCCATAAGCTGCGTCTTTACAATAATACCCTTCGCTGTTTATCCTTCTCCCACAGCTGTAGCCCACTGAGAATCCGACATTTCCGTACGCACTGCAATAAAAATTTAAATTAAAAAACAAGTAATTATGACGTAATGCGCGCTCAAATGATTGGATGTCAAGATGTGTGATGACGTGTCACCTGATCACTTCGACGACGACGTTTAGGACGCTGAAGTTGATGGGATCGCTTCTAATCTTTTCTCTCTCGGTGATGCAAATGAGGATTATGAATATTAAGAGGTAAGATAATTGGGAGAGCTTTAAATAACTCCAAATATTTTCTTTTTTCTTTTCGCTTCTATTAGTGTTTTCGCCTTCGATCGTCGAAATTTCGTCGTCTGCTTGGTCGAATGGTAAGAACGATGTGTACGGTGGGAGATACCTGGGAAAAAAATACGATTTTTGACGTAAGATTTTAACGTGTAGGCAAGTATAAATTTGAATAGTCAAGAAATATGAGGTTTCGATTTTTGGAAATAATTTGGAAAATAAATCGCAAAAAAGTCGAAAATCCTAAGTGGCTGCTGACGTGGAATATTTTCTACCCAAAGTATTATTCTTGCGAAAAATGATTGCATACCCTAATTTGTTCCACAATATATTTATTGACCTAGATTCATGATTGTGTGTTACATAATATATTACGTCTCCCATTGTTATTCTATTCCAAGAAAATAGATCAAATCTTGCTTTCGATTATAGCTATGAATAGTCAATCCATATAATTTGGAATCTTATTCCAATACCCTAACAACTAACGTTTAAAAGTGGAACATAACGTACAATCGAGAATAAACGTTAGTGCCCATCTTCTTACATTGAGATACTACATATTGAATTAACTTAATACGATCTCATGACCCCAACTTAGTGATCTCCAAAAAACGACACCTCAAGGTACTAAATATTCCATGCTAGGACGACCACATATAATATATATTCATGCGCAACTATAGTAATAAATAAAGATAGCGAAAATCTAACCTAAAAGTCGTTGGTCAAATGAACCCTATCTAACTAGATGTTCATGGTTTTAGGAATGACCCCTCGATTTCTAATATGGTATCAGAGCAAGTTCGATTCTGCTCACCGTCACCCGATTCATATGTCCACGTGTTAGGTCAGTCGTGCCACACGTGATGGGCCGTGTTGAGATTATAAAAATTGGGTCTCCTCCTATCACCAGTTGGTTTTAGGAAGGACCCATCGATTTCTAATAAATTACGTTAAAAAAATCAAGAAAATGGCTATAAATACAAAAGAGAAAGAAAGAAAGGAAAGAAAACTCACATCATAAGGACAAACATGACCAAAACCGCCGATGAAACCTCGGATAGATCGAACACGGACTCGCCTGCATGCCTGGAATTCACCACCTGAAACAAAGACCCGACGAACCGCTCGTAGCCACTCAGACCTCCCGTCATCGAACCACGGTCCCACTCCAACGCGCAGAAGACGACCATCTGCACCGCCACGAGCCCGAGTACGGTAGCTGCGAGCCATGCGGTTCGAGTCCTAGTGAGCAGGTGGTCGTAGCTGTTGGAAATATATAATATTATATGAATTAGAAAATGATAAACTGTCTGAAAAAGTTTAAGATTTTAGGTGTAAAGTGGTCATTCAGCAGTACCCCAGGCGGCTTGAGTTCTTCAGGATGTACTCGTACTCCTCCCTCCCTGTCCACCTCCGTAGGGCCCACAGGGTTAGCCTTAGGCAGACTGGGTACATAGTGTTTCCGAGGAGGACGAGCGGGCCCACGATGAGGAGGATGCCAGGATATTTTCTGAAGGCCATCATGTTCTCGTTTGTGGGGACGAACCCGCAGTTGACGAAAGTCGAGATAGCGGTGAAGATGGAGAAGGTGGAGACTCTCAGGCCCTTTTTTCGTAGGATTTGTCTCGCCGTCGGGACGGAGGTCAGGTAGACGGAGATTAAGGTGGACCCCGCCGAGTTGACGATGAATAGGTAACAAGCGGCTGTGAACATTAGGGTTCTGGTCGATTTGTTGCGTTTTAGCGCATCTTTGTCGTCGTGGTTGGCATGTCCTTCATCTCCTCCTTCTCCTTTCTCTTGTTCTGAGTCGGGACTTTCTTGCTGTTATAAATAAAAGATATATAAATTTAAAATACGATGCAGTCGCTCAAAAGTAAAAGCTTTTAGGTAGCTTTTAGGTGAAGTAGTCATTCAATGTCAGAACTCAAAAGAGCCAAAGAGGCCTTGAGTGCGAATCCTTACTGCCCATTTAAGAGAAAGGGTTGGATAGTTTAAGATATCAGCCTAGATTGAGAAGACTCAATCCATTTAAGAAAATTACTCATCTAGGGCTGTATCGTTAAGAAAATCAGCTTATTTGAATATAAATTTAAAATATTGTGCAGTTCCTTAAACTTTTAAGTGAAGTTTATCATTCGACATACTTGCACAGACGCCTCGATTCTGTTACTACCACAAACTTGACCTTGTCTGCTGCCCGGCCACCACACACGCCTTGCCCGAAAGTGAAGGCCGAGGATGGAAGTGAGTACTTCCCCACCCAAGAACATGAATACGGTCAGCACGACGAGCTGCCCGTCTGAGAAGGCCTCCATTTCGACGGTCGACATGCTCGAGACCGTCACCGCCGAGACGGAGGTGAAGAAAAGGTCCGACGAGGGAATAATATTTCGATTTGTCTTCGCCTTCGAAGCTCTTAAGGCCAAGAAGCAAATACAAGAGAGTGAGGCGAAGTATGAAAGTTGAACCCAAAAGGGACTAATTCTTTGGAAGAAATAAAAGTGAGTGCGGACAACATTTTTCCTCCATGCAAGTGGATTTTGTGTTATGGATTGTTGTTGCTTCATTTTCATTTCGAATGTTTTTTGGTTGGAGTGCGATGGCGATGCTTGGGAGAAGCTAGGCTTGTTATATAGAACCCCGAGATATAGTGGAATATTTTCTTATTATTATTATTATTATTATCAGTTTATTTTAGTGGACAAGGGAAAGAAAATCTGCCAAGCAACGGAGAATAAAAGAATCCTTATGTGGTTATTTGGAGATTGAGGTTATACTAATATACCAACTTTACAAGCTTACGAATCGCAAAATGGACAACTCGGGTGAATAGTGTACACGGTTTGAATTTTAATGCATAAGAGTTATAGTCATTTTATGTCGATTTAAATGATAGTGTAATATATAACCTAAGAAGCAACTATAGGCATCATTTTATGTGTAGAGTAATACAAATAGTATTAGGCTTTACCAGGTTTAATATCAAACTAATGTACATCTGTATGTGATGATCATAACATATGCATCGCTTCTACGTGTATCATACTACGAACGTTACAATATTATATTTTATATCAAGTAAAACTGCATTCTTAAGGTAGAGGTTGTATAATGTTATAAGTTTTATTTACTATTTTTTTGTTATATATAGCTTCGGTTGATGGGGTTTTTAATTAAATAATTAAAAAAAAATCAACCATCAATAAAATAAACAGCAAATGAAAATCATTAATAAAACAGACATTTTCGTCATCCCAATTGACGAGTTACTAACTCGTATCTTGGGAATACGAGTTACTTGTCCAATACGAGTTACTTGTCCACGGTGGGCTGACATGGCATTTCAAGTAACTCGTCATCCCAAGTGACGAGTTACTCTTTTTCTTTTCTTTCTTTTTTTTTTTTTAATTTTAACTTATTTTATATTTATTAATTATATAATCCACCAAATCATAATATCATCGTTATCACATGTGATTTTACATAATAAAAATCAATAAATGCATCTAATTTATTGTTTGTTTCGCGACGATTAAAATGATATGCATATCTTATATTTTTCGGATATCGAAAATATTTAATTATTTTTATAGTGAAGTTGCTGCTAACAGCATTGTTTAATATTTGTATTTTAGGTATATGTGAGGGGTATTTTCGGTAGCTCATAGAAGTCGATTAGTCATATATATATATATATGATGTGTATACGTGACGTATCTATATCAATCCTTCTGTTAATCAGTAAAAGAATATATTTTCTTTAAGAACTCGTTTCTTTCTCAATATCTTATAAAAATAATTAAATATTTTCGATATTCGAAAAATATAAGATATGCATATCATTTTAATCGTCGCGAAACAAACAATAAATTAGATACATTTATTGATTTTTATTATGTAAAATTACATGTGATAACGATGATATTATGATTTGGTGGATTATATAATTAATAAATATAAAATAAGTTAAAATTAAAAAAAAAAGAAAAGAAAAAGAGTAACTCGTCACTTGGGATGACGAGTACTTGAAATGCCACCCACCGTGGACAAGTAACTCGTATTCCCAATATACGAGTGTAACTCGTCAGACGAAAATGTCTGTTTTATTAATGATTTTCATTTGTCGTTTATTTTGTTAATGGTTAATTTTTTTTAATTATTTAATTAAAAACCCCTTCGGTTGATTGTAGTCCTAACCAAAACAGACAACAGTGTTATTCCACAATTGTAATCGTTCACTTATAAGTGAAGTCATTTCATGTAAAAAAGATATTATCAATGTCTCTTTTCTTACGAAAGTAAATATGTTTCACACTACATTGACACGTGTACGGGGCTATTATATATACTCCCTTCCAAATATTTATGGACATTTGGGAGTTGGCACGAGAATTAAGAAATTAAATATTTCAATAATATAGTACAATTAAAGGTAAAAATTGTATATTTTGACACGTCTTTTAAGGATATTTAATATTATTATATTGATAGTTTGTGATAGTTTTTTGCTAAATAAGGAAATGTACAAAAGATGTGGGACGTCCGATTAAGTAAAATATATAAAATAGAGGGAGTACAATGGAAATGCTCAAGTTTACAATAAATGGCCTTTGTGTTAGTGAAAGGTGACTCACAACATCATGTATGCTTAATGCTAGAAATTAAAACATGCTTTTCGGGAATCCATGAATGAACATAATAATGCGGATTCATCATGTCTGGAATATATGTTGATATATATATATATATATATATATATTATGAATTATCATTTCTCGTGCTCCTGCTTCATTTTATGTGGATGTTTCTTTGCCATGTAGTATATTTATAATATTATATATATCTTATATAATTATAGAATTGTAGGTGACTTAGAATGGTGACACGTATCCAAAAATTAATTATTTAATTTAAAAAACATAAAAGAAATATTAAAACTACTCACTATCATGTAAATTCATTAATAACTACCCACTATCATACATAAAATTTAGTAATTTTATTACTTATAATATATACAGTGCATTGCACGAGTCAAAAACTAATATATTGTTTTGAAATATATATGATGAAACGTCGACATAATAGTCCACATCACTAAAATCAATTTTCTTTATATTGCAAAAGTCAATATACCTACTGCCAGTAACTTACTAAACATGGATCCATCTTTTTCGAAAGACATAATCATTGATTTCATTCTATATACAATCAACAGTATCTTTTTTAATCTTTCATCTACCCACTTGATGGTTTCATCTTAAATAGAAGAGTTCATTTCGAATTGAAAGTTTAATGACTACTCCTATTTATCATATTAATGTTTTGCCTCATCAGAAATCCGATAGATAGGTTAGGTCTTCGCGGGGGGTACTTATTATTACATAGATATCTTTATTATTAACATGGTAAGGATCGTGACATCTATTATAATATGTAACACGATCTAATTCTCGCGCATGGAATAATTATTCATGATATATTATGTATCCTTATTCCTCATAAATTGATATGATCAGTCATTCAAGAGACGGATATATACTTTTATGAGTGAATGTGAAGATAAGATTTGTAATATAGCTAGATGTACAATCATCCGTTAATCCCTTGTTATTAGAAGAAATATCATATATTACATATGGTGCACTGATTAAAATCATGAAATATATGTTGTAAGTTGAATTTACACGTTGTTCGTCAACATAGTAAGATAATTAATGCCATAATAACCAGAGTGATTGATGATTAATTGGAAGTTGGATTTGCATGGCACTATCAATATCATATATAGAGACGAGATTATTTTAGTATTTGAAAGTTGGTTTTTCATTTATCGCTTTGAACAATAATTAAAGAAAATGAGCTCCTTCACTTGTGTAATTTAGTTTTATACTTTCCCTTCTATTGACTTACATTAATTTAGATATTTAATTAACCAATGTGCGCTAAAAAGTTCCCACTTATTTATCTTCATGCATATGTTGCATTATTTTATAATATCTTCGAATTCCTATTTCGGATAGGTTTAATTACTTTTTTGACCACTGATCCACCATTAGGTACGCTAACGTATTGGCTGAATTCTCATTTATGGACGTAAACTTTATCTTAAATTCAAATAAAACTTAATCAACGATAATGCCGTTCCCATGTTGTTGTCATTTAAATATTATATTTATTTGTGGCCTGCGTTCGTTGAATCTCAATCTGTATACTATTATGAAGTTCACCACGTTGCAATAATTTCTTTTATCTTTTTTTCACCTTCCACAAAGTTGTAATTAAGTGACGGTCTCTATAGATCTACAGCAATGCCGAAAGAAGCATTAGAATAAGTAACGTTCCATAAGTGGCTTTTTAATTAAAATAAAGGGAATTAAATCAAAAATCATTAAAATAGGGTCGATCCGCTCAAAATTAATAAAATCGAGTAAAACGCATTTAATGACCGCGGCGTCGCGCCCATTAGGCGCGACGACAGTTGAGTCGGGCTCAATCGGGCTTAACGCAGGCCGTTTTTTTGAAAAGATCAATTGGGCCGAAGGTCGGCCCAATTCACCGGGCGTCGCGGCTAATGGACGCGTCGCCGCGCTTAATGACCGCGATGTCGCGTTGCTTAAAGCCGCAGCGCCTCTTTTCTTCCCCATTTTTCCTCCTCTCCTCCCCTCGATTCCTCCGGCGAAATCTCGGGCGATTGTTGCGCGATTTCAAAGAGTGATAGATCCGTTATTCCTCGTCATTGTCGATTAAGCTTCATTTGGTATGAAACTCCTAATTTGTTTAAATCTTGTTTTTGATGTTTCGTTAGATTTCGTCGAATTCTTGCGCTTTGGTATAATTTGTGCTCTAGATATTATGGGTTGCTTAATATGTTGATATAACACGTTAATTTTAGATAATTGGTTCGATTTAGAAATTTTCCCTAATTTAGAAACCTAATTTTGAAATTAGGGTTTCTAGGTTATTTGATTCGATTGTTAGTACATGAGTCAATTTATGTGTTTGTTTATTGTTATTTATTGCGATATTGACTTTGAAACACTAATTTAGGATGGATACGTACGAATATTACGGTCCGATCGACAGATCACTTCTGATATTCCAGGATAGTCATCATTGTAACGATGTACTATCCAATGCTGATGGTGCCCTCGACACGCCTTTGACCGTTAGGGGTTTGGAGAGTGTCGTCTGGGGTAAGCTTTCACGACCGGTGCGGTTGCACGGTCGTATTCTGGAGAGGTTGGATACCATGTCCTTCTACGGCATGTATAGTTGTGGATCTCAGAAGTTAGATCCACACTTGATCACGGCCCTCGTAGAGAGGTGGAGGAAGGAGACGCATACGTTCCACTTGCCTGTGGTGAGGCCACCGTCACTCTTGAGAACGTCGGTGTGCTGATGGGGACTCCCGGTCGATGGTCACTCAGTCAGTGGTGTGATCCACAGCAGGACGCAGGATCAGTGGCTCGATTACCTAGAGGAGCTGACTGATTGCAGATCTGCTGTGGGGGCGTACAGCGGGACGAAGGTGTCGTTGAGGAAGTTTGCAGACTGGCTAGAAGCCAACGGGATCGATGATGACAGCCCAGATTATGAGGTCGATCAGCGCGCCCGTGCATATGCGCTGTTGCTCATGGGATCGATTTTGTTCCCCGACTCCAGCGGCAGCTCGACGTCCGTGACCTTATAGTTGGGGCAGTGCCGTGCTGGCTTTCTTGTACAGAGAGCTTTGTACTTCGTGCCAGCGTCAGAAGATGAACATCGGTGGAGCTCTGCGGTTGCTTCAGGTGCGTTCTTTTGTGTAATTGATCCATGAAGTAATATCAGGAAACGAATCCATCTGTGCGGGATTCGTGTACTCGTCGGGAGCATCTACGTTGTGATCGAACTGAACGATCTCAGTTGCCTCGACAGAGACCTCCATGTAATCGAGTTCGTTGTCGGGATCCAAGAAGTATGCGAGGTCGGCATCACTAGACATTAGTAGGAGATTATGATACAGTCGTGAGTGTTGATAGTATTCGTTCTTCACCCGAACGATTAAAAAGAAAGCAGTGCTGTCGACCGAAGTCATGTCGTACAGCATACTAAGAAATTGATCGAAATTGGTTTCGCGACGAATTCGTCGATAACCAATGGGTTGAAGACTATATCGAATGGTGTTTGATTCGTGTATGATTTCACCGCCATAATAGACAACTATTTGAATTTTTCTGGACACCATATTGGATATGTATGAATTGTTATGAATTAATAATCAACAATCGAGCGGCTTAAATAGGAAAAATCGCAGCGCCTATTAACAGCGAGGTCGCATGCAATGGACGCGACGTCGCGTCTATTAAACGCGACGATAACCCATTACGCGGACATCACGTAGTGGGCCGTCCAATCAGTTGATTTAGTCAACGCGTCGCGCTTACTAAATGCGTCGTCGCGTCCATTACCCGTGGCGCGGGCCATACGCGGGCCCAGCTGGATTTTCGCGGTATCAGCCCGTGCCACGCCATCGTCGCTTCCATTACCCCGCGTCGTCGCTGCTAATGGACGCGTTTTACTCGATTTTAGTAATTTCGTTGGGAATAGCTCTATTTTATCGAATTTGGGTTTAAATAACCCTATTTTAATTAAAAAGCCTCCATAAGTTGAATATAAACATTATTTGAATAACTTATTCTTGAAACAACAATGTGCTGTTGTGAGCTCCACATTTACACTCACCGTACGTCACTATTTTTTTATTAATAGTTTTGTCGCGTATAGATTTGATTAACCAATGATTAGTAAAGATTGCTGTTGTGAGTTAGTCGAAGACGATATCTATTATTATATAAGGACAGTTCCCACTTTCTCAAACAGTAATGGTTGCAGGTAAGTTTTAATTATTTAATTTGACTCGGGCTAAATGTTTTTCATTTTTTTTTTGTTGTAGCATAAAAAAAATATAGAATTTGAGCTTAACTACACCTCTTTGGATTTAATTAGTCTCATCCTTACAGTGTATGGAAAAAAATCAGTAGCCAATTGTAAATTTTTTTTTTTAAGGAGCTCATTTTACAAAAAAAAATAATAGTAGCTGATTGTAAATTAATTAGTCTCATCCTTACAGTTTATGGCATAATTTTTTTGTAAAATTGATTGTATATTTGTGATGTGTGTTGGAGATAATCTTAGACCTGTGGACATTGAATAACTTATTTTGCTATACATTTATTTTTATAAAAATATCTTATAAATAAAAAATCCCTTATTGTATATATTTGATATTGATAAACCTAATTATTTTACTTCGTATTAGTAGGTCGACTCAATTAGCTCATTTTTCAAAGCCCATACATGATTTAGAAGCTCACTTCAAATTCAAATACAGCCCAACTTACCTATTCTATTATATTAACTACTAGTTTTGCACACCCGTAATGTGTGCTGTATATTATGTATATTATTATGAAATAATAAGACCAAAAATAGGAGGACAAATTTGAAAATATATAAATATTGTGTAGTGGGTGGTTTTTTATCTTTAATGTTATTTCTTAATAATATATCGTCTACAATTTAATTTGATAGGATGTCCAACGTAAGCTATGAAATAGTTAGTGGGTGGTTATGTTTGATTTACATTGATTTTAATTTTATTCCTTGAATAAAGCAATTTGAAGACCAAATTGGAGGCAGTTTAACCAAAGCCCTGATGCTTAATAAAATATAGAATAGATGGTAAGTGTTGAGATGATCACGGGTGAGGACAAATGTCTCACATCGAAAATTACCAAATAATTAAATGTATAAGCTTGATGGGCAACTACTCCTAACACCAATTGATTTTAGGAAGGAACCCCATCAAGCTTATACCGAGACCCCTCCTCATGTGTCGCGTGTGTGCGTGAGCCTCGATAACGGATAAATTACCGGAGGTACGACACGAATTTCTACATGGTATCAGAGGAGGATTGAATATCAAATTCGATTAATCAATTCAATCTGGGATAGGCGCCGGAATGCAACCGCGACGATGAATCCATGGCGACTGAAATCTCAACCGAAAGCGAATCGGAAGGAAGAAACGAGCAGCGAAGCTTCGAGGATGAACTGATGAATTATCCCGAAGTCTTCAATCTTCATGACGGAATCAACCCAGGGATGCAGCTCGTGTCCTTCCAACTAAATGAATCAAACTATTGGAGCTGGAGTAGAGCGATGATTACAGCCGTGGAGTAAAAAAATGAAAATAGGATTTATTGATGGATCCTGCCCTAGGCCAACGGTGAACACAATTGAGTATGCAAAATGGAAGCGCGTGGACAGTGCGGTCAAATCGTGGGCTGAGTGCATCGATTACCCGCGAAATCATGGACAATTTTATGTACGCGAACACGGCAAAACAATTGTGAGACGATCTAGCAGAGAGATATGGCTACAGCAATGGGCCGATGCTGCTTAGATGAAAGAGGAACTGATTGGAACCAAGCCAGGGGATATGCCGTTGAGTAAGTATTACAGCGCCTTAAAACGCCTTTGGGATCAGTTGGATCACTTTCGTCCCTTGCCAGAGTGCTCAGCAGACGTGGCGAAGGTACTAATCGCCAGAGAAGAGGAGGACAAGTTGGTGCAGTTCATCTTAGGACTGAATGAGTCGTTTCACTCGGTGAAAGACCACATCATGATGCTGGAACCGCTTCCCACGGTGAACAAAGCCTACTCGATGGTTGCCAGGGTGGAAAGACAAATAGGCACCCCACTGCCTGCGTATAAAGAGGATGTGATTCTATATGCGTCCAAATCACAGATGGATAGAAAGGGAAGCAGCTTCAATGACAAGAGGAAGAGGGGAAAAACAAACTTGTTTTGCAATCACTGCAATAAGTTTGGACACAGTCGAGACATGTGTTTCAAATTGAAAGGTTACCGTGACTGGTGGAAGGGCTCCAAAGAAATTCAGTCTCATCGAAGTATTGCAAACTTAGCAGAACTCCCAGACACTCCCCTGGAATTTACTAAAAACAGCAATAACCCTGATCTGGGGACAATAATTCTGAGAATGAATGGCTTGCAGCAAGAGCTGAGCCGCATAGTGAAGGGAAAGGAGGTCATCCGTGGTAAGCATGTCCCCAATGCTGTCAATTTTGCCCACATTGGAGACTACTCTGACTTTGCAGGTAATATAGCTGACCTCACTACGATTTGGTCTATTCGATGAGTGATAGTGTCTGGATAATGGACACAGGTGCAACCAATCATTCATGCATTGACTTAGCCAGCATGCATAATCCTCAGCCAGTAACCCAAATACACCCATTACCTTACCTGATGGGAGCACACTGTCTGTTAGATCAATGGGAAGTATCATTCTCAGCCCCAAGTTTACCCTCTTTGATGCTTTATTCGTACCAACCTTCAAGTTTAACCTGTATCAGTCAAAGGGCTTGCTGAAAAATCAAATTTATATGCTGGATTCTTAGCCAAATGCTCTTTCTTACAGGACCTACAAATTAGGGAGATACTAGCTGTGGGAAATGTGTACAAGGGGTGATACGTGCTCACAAAAGAGTCGTTCAACCCACGAAGAATCAAACAAGTTCTTGATTAGGTGTTGCTTAGAAACATTTTCTCTGTTTCTGATGAATTGTCATTGTTGAATGTTGGGTCTTTTATGAAAAGTCTTGTTGGCACTCTAGACTCGGTCATCCTTCGGCCAATGTAATAAAACATATCAATGGCATTGCTGCTTCTCAATTTGATTGTGATATGTGCCCTCTGGCTAAACAGGAAGGAACCTTTTCCAACTAGTACCATCACTTTTTCAGTTCCATTTCAATTGTTGCACACAGATTTGTGGGGCCTCTACAGTCATCCTACACACTCTAATCATCACTATTTTCTCACCATAGTTGACGACTTTAGTAGATCAACTTGGACCTACTTAATGAGGTACAAAACCAAGTGAGCAGCCTTCTACATAGCTTTATTTTGTTGGTACAAAATCAGTTCAAAACCACCGTGAAAGTCATCCGTTCAGACAATGAAACAGAATTTACCAACTACACATGCTCTCAGTTGTTTGAAACTTTTGGCATTCAAAACCAAAGCTCTTGTCCTTATACCCCTCAACAAAACGGAGTCGTTGAAAGAAAACATCAACATCTTCTCCAAGTAGCCAGGTCACTTATGATTCAGTCGTCCTTACCAAAATATTTTTGGTGAGATGCTATTCTTACATCCACCTATCATCGCCCTCGGCAATCCCCAAATGGGAATCACCATATGAGGTGTTACATTGACCACCTGCCATATCCCACCTTAAAACCTTTGGTTGCCTTTGCTATGCTACAAATGTAGAACCTTCGTCAGATAAGTTCTCCCATAGAGCTTACAAGGCTGTGTTCATAGGGTATCCATCAGGCCAAAAAGGGTTACAAGTTATATCACCTATCTGATAAGAAGGTCACTGTTTCTAGCGATGTGATTTTCAAGGAATATATTTTCCCTTTTCTCACTACAAAAACCAATGATAATGCTACTCAGATACTGACATTTAATGCAGTTCAGCCTGCTGTGACTTCACAGATAACCCCACTCCCAACTCAAGTCAGCCTACCTTTGATATTCATGAGCCTGATGCAATAATTGCTAATCAGCCCCAACAAATTCCAGCAGCAGAGACCATTGCTGAACCTACTATCACTGTACAACCTTCTTTTAGACAGAGCACTCGAGTAAGAAAGCCACCAGCTTGGATGGCAGATTATGTGCCCCATACAAAACTCGGCACCAAACCAGACATTTACAGCCATATTGATCCACCACAACACATCCATTCACACCTGAATCTAATCTGAGTCCATCTTATATGTCCTTTCTGGCAAATGTGTCTAACATTAAGCAACCATTCTCATACGAACAAGGCAAGTTACATCCAGAATGGCAGGCTCCAATGCAGAGTGAATTGGATGCTTTAGAAGCTAATCAAACATGGGAGCTTGCTACCTTGCCAAAGGGAAAGAAAGCCATTGGCTGCCGTTGGATCTATAAAGTGACGTACAAAGCAGATGGGTCCGTGTATAGATACAAAGCATGTTTAGTAGCCAATGGCTACAATCAAGTGGTAGGTAAGGACTATTTTGACTGTTTTTCTCCATTTGCTAAATTGGTTACAATCCGGATAGTGTTGGCTGTTGCAGCTCCAAGACAGTGGCCATTGCACCAATTAGACATCAACAACGTTTTCTTGCATGGCTTTCTAGATGAGACAGTGTTTATGAATATTCCTCCGGGTTACACAAAAGGCAGCTCAGGCCAAGTCTGTAAGCTGCACAAATCATTGTATGAGCTTAAGCAGGCTTCACGACAATGGAACCATGAATGCACTGCTCGACTACAATATTTTCAGTTTACTCAGTCCCCACACGACCATTGCCTCTTTGTGAAAGTCTCAGGTACAGACATCCTTGTGCTACTTGTCTATGTGAATGATGTTTTATTGACTGGATCAAATGAATCACTCATCATGGAAACTAAGAAGTTTCTTGATGATGCATTCACCACTAAAGACCTTCATCATGCAAAATACTTCGTGGGAGTTGAAATAGCCAGGTCTTCCGATGGAATTATCTGAATCATAAAAATATATTCTAGACATATTGCAAGATGGAGGGATCAATGTGGCATCTGTCCCTATCCCTAAAGGGCTGAATTTGCATGACAAAACTAGCTTGTTGCTTCCAGATCCTGGTCCTTACAGAAGACTGATTAGGAGATTACTTTATTTGGGTTTTACCAGGCCAGATCTCTCTCATGCAACTAAACAAAATAGTCAGTTTTTACAAAGTCCACGATCAGTACATTGGGCAGCTTGTATGCATATTCTTATATACTTAGGGTTGTGTTTCCTTAGGAATATTTATGTCCAGCAGCTCTGATCTAGCTTTGCGTTCATATTGTGATGCTGATTGGGGTACATGTCCAAAATCACTCGCTGCTCTCTTACTGGGTATTGCATATTCTTTGGCAATTCCTTAATATCTTGGAAAACTAAGAAGCAGCCCACCGCCACCGTTACCAGATCGTCATGTGAGGCTGAATATAGAAGCATGGCAACATACGTAGCTGAAGTTTGTTGCATAAGTCATCTACTGCATTGAGTTTTGTTTTTCTATTTGGTATTTACGTTTTTAGCCTTATAAATAGATTAGTATGTACAGTTTCAAGTCAGCAATACAGGGATTTGGGATATTTTTTCTTCGACACATCAACTTCTTCTTCGTTTCCTCCCTTTCGATTTAATCTGCAAATCCAAATTTCACATGGTATTAGAGCGGGAAGATTCGACTCAACTAAAAATATATGGCGGGTTCGAAAAGAATGGCGTTCCCGTCCGATTAAAAAAAAAAGAAAAAAGAGAGAAATGGGCTCACACGTGAGGGGGAAGTGTTGAGATGGTCACGTGTGAGGACAAATGTCCCACATCGAAAATTACGAAATAATTAAACGGGTATATAAGCTTGATGGGCAACTCCTCCTGACATCAATTGGTTTTAGTAAGGAACCCCATCAAGCTTATACCGGGACCACCCCTCATGTGTGGCGTGTGTGCGTGGGCCTCAATAACGGATAAATTACCGGAGGTCAAGGCCGAATTTCTACAGTAAGGGGTGAGTATAAACTGTTATTTGGTCTGTAAAATAGTTATTTTTTTACAATTATACCCTTGATATTTTGATTGACTACAATTTAATTCTTTGATTTAAAATTTTATTTTTTAAATAACTTAATTAATAATATAACAATATAAAATGACTTATATATTTGCATATACATAGGTGCTAAATATACTAGTATAATGAATGTAATCGTCCCATATATAGAATTTAATAGCATTTCCTAGTGCGCAAAGTTTGCATCTTTTTTGTTTTTTTTTTTTATTTATTATTTGTTGAATTGAGAAATAAATTCTCCCATGAATTTTCATTATTAAATACTTACCTAGTTTTCGTCGCTAAGATAAAAATCTGAATTTTAATCTCATTCAAATGCCAATTTCAATTAGGAAAGGACAACTGATGAAAAGGTACGTATTATATAGATAGATAAAGGGCTAATTCAAGTTCAGGCCCTATTAAGATGTTTGAATTTGGGTTCAGGCCCCACTTCAATGGGCTTTAGTATTAAGGACCAACTTTTCGAAAAATTCAGTGGTCAGGCCCTAAAATGATGCGAAAAGATACATTTAACCCTGACATATGCCAAAATTACGCTGGATACCTAAATGATCCGATAACAAGTTTCCAGACAATTATAACAGTTTTACGCTAAAAAAACACTACGTTTCATTTGGATAACAAACAGTCTTGTATTGAGTACCATATGGTGTCTAGTTAGTAACAAATGATGTCGCAGAAGTAACACATCATTCAAAAATAATACCGCTTCCTGCAATAACACATTAACAAAGGACGTTGCAGGAAACGGCATTATTTTTGAATGATGTGTTACTTGGCGACATCATTTGTTACTAAATGGATACCATATGGTACTCAATACAAGACTATTTGTTATCCAAATGAAAGGAAGTGTTTTTTTCAGCGCAAAACTGTTACAATTGTCATATAGGGTTTATGGTTTAGGGTTCGATATTGTTTTTGACGATGTGTTACTTCTGCGACATCATTTGTTACTAAATAGACACCATATGGTACTCAATACAAGACTGTTTGTTATCCAAATGAAATGAAGTGTTTTTTCAGCGCATAACTGTCATATGGTAATCATTACCGTTTCGATTGCTCGTGATCCTCTATTTTGAACCCTGAGAAGGGTTCAATGAACCCTTCTCCTTCTTGAACTCTCAACCCGACCATCCCCCCTGTTTCCCTAGACAGAAAATTCATCATTATAGGGAGCAGTGCTCCTATAATAGATTACCAATTTTCAATCTCGAAACGTGTAATAAGATCGAAGCGCTAATGATTCGATCTTTTATAGGAGAACACTAATGGTCGCCGCGCCGGGTTTAGGGTTTACGGTTTAGGGTTTAGGGTTTAATACCACATGATGGAAAACAGAGTAACTTTTATTGTTTATTTAGTAACAGATATTGTACTTTTAGTACCACTTTAGATAATCTAAGTAACGCTTTGATTTTATGTAGTAAAAAATAGTTCGATGCCAAAAATTATCGAAACATATCTGCTACACAAAATACCACATCAATACTTATGACAAACAAAACAAGATGGTAACAATCGATTGTGCTCGATCAGTGTGAAAAATAGGGTTCGATAGTCCGATGTAATAAATATGTCTGTTAATAACATTTTACTGTCGACAAGTGACGTCTTATGACGTTAAAGTAACACTGACGGTTTTTACGGTAACAAATCAGTATAATTGTGTAACATAAACTGACGTCAGATACCCATTCAGAAATCACTTTATTAAGGGTAATTTCGTCAAAACATAGTTTTGGGTCCTTTTCACTTAATTTTTCAAGAACAAGGTCCTTAAAACTAAAAAAATTCTGACAGGCCTGATTACTAATTTTAAATTCTGACAGGGCCTGAAGTAAAATTGTCCCATATATAAATTGTAACTTAAGAAGTGTCAAATCAATGCCACATAAAATATTTCAATCAATGTAACATAAGATTGAGCATTATTAACTCGTCTCTTCCATTTATGATGTAAATTGTAAGGAAAAGAATAGAGTAGCATTGGGTTCCAAAGAGGCATTTTCACAAATAATTTTATATTCTTTCAAACCTTTTCGGACAAACCAAGCTGCAGGGTCCCCCGAGAACTTTGAACAAATCCCAGTTTGTTAACATTGTGACCAATACGAATATGGTCAGAACTAGATTAGAGGAACTGCAAGCAGCACTCCATGATGACCCTCAAAATTTGGAGCTTCTAGTAAAAAAACAGCAAACAAGAGAAGAGTTTGGTTTCCTAAGCATGGCCACCGACAAATTCATGAGACAAAAAGCCAAAGCTAGGTGGATGGCTAAGGGAGATCAGAACGCTGCCTATTTTCATGCCAGAATCAAGCAAAGAACTTATTCCAACCGCATCATGTCTATCTCTGCTGCCTATGGATGGGTAATCACTGATGGGGGTGAAATATCACAGCATTTCTCTGATTATTTCCAGGAAGTTCTGGGCAAGGGGAGCAGTACTAACTGTTTGCTGGAGCAAAGAGTCGCAGTAGAAGGTTACACTCTAACCCTGGCAGATCAGCTTAGGCTCATTCGGCCATTTGACAGAGGGGAAATATGGTCAGTGATGAAATCCATTCATGAAGAGGTAGCCCCGGGGCCTGATGGATTTGGGAGTGATTTTTTCAAAGAGGCCTGGAGTGTAGTAGGGGATCAAGTCACCAATGCCATCTTAGAATTCTTTGAGACAGGTAAGATGCTGCCAAGACTGAATCATACAGTCCTCTGTCTCATTCCAAAAGTGGCAAATCCTAATTCAGCCCAAGACTTCAGACCTATAGCATGCTGCAACACTTTATATAAGTGCATTGCTAAACTGTTTTGTGGCAGGATTAAGCCCCTTCTGCCAAAACTCATCCATGCCAATCAAAGTGCATTTGTAGTGGGGAGGTCAATTGTCCACAACATTCTCCTATGCCAAAACCTGATTAGATTGTATAATAGGAGGAATGCCTCAGCACGGGCTCTAATGAAAGTTGATATAAGAAAAGCATACGATACAGTGGAATGGGAGTTTCTGTCAAACTGGTTATGCCTGCTTAAGTTTCCTATGAAATTTGTGCAATGGATCATGGAATGTGTCACCACTGTGACTTATTCGATATCTGTTAATGGCACACAATCAGGGGATATTAAGGGAGCTAGGGGGTTGAGACAGGGTGACCCAGTATCTCCTTTACTCTTTGTGATCTCAATGGAATATCTGACTCGGTCGCTGCAGTTAGCCTCTAAAGATATTAGGTTTAGATTCCACCCAATGTGTAAGCAATTTAACCTTGTGAACCTGTGCTTTGCTGATGACTTGATGATATTCTGCAAAGGCACTCTTGGGGCAGTCTCAGTAGTAATGGAAGCAGTTGAGCAATTACACCAAGTGTCTGGATTGGTTGCCAACCAGCAGAAGTCAAGTTTATACATGGCTGGCATAAGCAGTGGGATAGCTGAGCAGATCCTACTGACCACGGGCTTCAAGTTGGGTAGCTATCCTATGAGGTACTTGGGAGTTCCTCTTTCGCCAGTTAAATGGAGTAGAAACTCGTGTCAATCATTGGTGGAAAAGATCACAGCTAGAGTTCAATGCTGGAGCACTAGAAACCTATCATATGCTGGGAGGCTGTGCTTGATTAATGCTGTTTTGTTGGCTACGCATGGTTACTGGGGGACCATTTTTCTACTGCCCAAATCTGTCACCAAAGAGATAGACAGCATCCTTAAAGAATTCCTCTGGGGAAGGAAAGCTCATGGGAAGTGCATTCCCCTTATAAACTAGGACAGCGTGTGCAGTCCAAGGACAAATGTGGGCTGAATATGCGTGTTTGCGCTACATGGAACCGTGCTCTGGCAGGAAAACAGATCATGGATATTACTCTGGCAGTTATGGATCAAATGGGTAAATGTAATATACCTTAAAGGTAGGAACTTCTGGGAATTTTCACCTGCAGTTGACTCGAGCTGGCATTGGAAGAAGATTAACAGACTTAAAGAGAAATTCAGGCTTGGTTATGATGGCAGGAAATGGCTACCAGCAAAGGATGGGATGTATTCTGTGCAAAGTGGTTATGATTGGCTCAAAGGCACCCTACCAGATTTCCCATATTGCAAAGCAATTTGGAATAGGCTTAACATTCCTAAACATTCTTTTCTTCTTTGGTTGATTCTGCAGAGAAGGATTCTTACCGTGGATAGACTGGTGAGCTGGGGCATGTCCATTTCTAATACATGCTGCAGGCTGTGTGAATTGTGCTTGGAAACTGTGGAACATCTATTTTTGGAATGCTCCTACAGTCAACAAGTAATCAAAGCATTTGTTCTTGGCTGAACATTGGAGGTTGGATCCGATCATTGGGAGAACTATGCAATTGGATGAAGCTGACGGGAAGGAAGCGTAGTATTAATCATCGTATTAGTGTGGCTTGCATGGCTTCTGCAATCTACCACCTGTGGGGTGAGCGGAATAGACGACTACATGGGGATGGAATATGGAGTCCAGAGCAAATCGCGTCCATGATCAAGCAGGGGATGAAATGTGGTTACAGAGTCTTAGCCACCTAAAGAAGTTGGATAGCTCACATATGTATCGTTTTATTTGCTGTAGCTCGGTGTAAACATGGATGTACTGCAGGTGTTTGATGTAAATTCTGGTTTCGTGGTAAATGAATTTCATTCTACCAAAAAAAAACCTAGCAGAAGGGGTTAGCTAATTAAGGGAATTACAAAAATAGTTAAGTTTTAAAACTAGAGTTGCAAAACTAGTTAACTTTTTAAAACTAGTGCAAAATTAATCTAACCTTATTAATTTTCGTTATTGTTATTTTCTCTTTTCACCACAATACTATCTAAAATTACAATTTTTCATTATATTATCTCACATTACCTATAATTATTAGTAACTTTATTTTTAACCCCAAATCATTTTTAGTAAGTTTTTATCTCTATAGCATATCTAATATTATTTATTATTCTGAGAATCATAATATTTTATTATATGTAGGGAATTGAGCATTTCAAGATCGTCCATCTTCACATGTCAAATTTAATTTTATTTTACGTTCGACTAATTACTGCATATGCGTGGACGTATTCATTTGGTTTAAAATATCATAAACGAACTGACGGACAACGATTTCGGTTAAAATCAAAATCGAACCGTTGTTTATAACGGTTGTTTTATTTTAATTTTCTATATGTCGGGAATTTGTTCGTTTGTTGCTTTTTGACGCAAGGACTGTTTTGTTTTTTGGGTTTTGCTTGTAAATATTAGGGACTTATTTTGGTTTTTCACACTTTTTCCTCTCGAATCTGTATCCGATCTCTCTCGAATCACCCTCAATTTTCTAATTTCGAAATATAACTTTTTACATTATTAAAGAATTCAAATTTATTTTTCAATAGAAAATGGAAAATTAAACAATATTCATAAAATCAAAACAAAGCAACTCCATTGACGCGAGGTTTTGGTTCAATAGAAACGACAATTTGGGAACTGGAACCATTTAAATACACCTACCCAGGTTTACATATCTTGAGGGCTTAAAAATTTTTAAATTGAATTGGGGTTAAAATATAATTTTTGCTAATTTACATGCTAATGTAAGATAATAATGATGAATATTTAGAATTTTAAATAATTTGCAGTGAATAGGGAAAATAAAATAATTTGAATTGGAAAAGTTGATTAGTTTTGCACAAGTTTTAAAAAGTTAACTAGTTTTGCAATTTAAGTTTTAAAACTTAACTATTTTCGCAATTATCTCTTAGCTAATTATCGAAGCACAATGTATGAAATCGCCGAAAATAACAGCGAATATTAATATCAAAGTGCGAGAAGCAAATTCGAGAGAGACGCAATTAACAAATAGCATAAACATGGATAGAGTTAGAGAAGAAGGTCTTATTATGAGGGGAAGAGAGAGAGAGAGAGAGAGAGAGAGAGAGAGGCGATATTTTGATTGGGCCATTTACAATTCAGGCCCCATGTTAAGTTTCATTTAACTTTTAGGACCCTGTCAGAAAATTCATAGTTTTAAGTATTTGATTTCTGCGAAACACTTTAGTGTTCTGTTGTACCACTTCACGGGTCAAGTAGCAATTTATGGGTCTACAGTACCACTTCATGGATCAACAGTACCACTTCAGGGATCGCCGATACCAGTTCATGTACACTGCATAACACTTGCGTAAATTTAGGTCCTTATCTCTAAATTTCATAAAAATCGGGTCCTTAAAACTATGAATTTTCTTACAGGGGCCTGAAACCTAATTTAAAACATGTTTTTGGGCCTGAAACTTAATTTACACATATTAATTTGGGCCAAAATGCAAGTGACCATTTGTTTCTATGTTGCCCCCTATAACTTTAAGCTATTCAAATTATCCCCTCATTTTTAATAAAAGGTAAAATAACTAACTTTAAAATTTAAATGCTCATGCCCTTTTGGTTGAAAATTATCATTGATTGAAAATGAATATTTCTAGAATCTGACCCCGACCGAAAGTGAATATTTACCCCTAATTAATATTTGGTCAAAAATAAATGAGTAGCCGACTTACATGAGTGAACGTTGCTGGAAAATATTCCGAAAGCGCATAGTTCTTCTAAGTCAATGTCGTGTGCACTAGGCCCGTTGTCTTTTATATAATATAATTTCATGACTGATATTTTGTTGCTTATATAATATAGCACGGATGAAAATTTTGAAAATCGGAGTTGCCTTCACTTTTCATAATAACCTTATCATCGATCATAGAAATTGTACAACATATTAACTTTTCACACGTGCCAGAAACACAGTGTAATAAACGCCAGTGGAAGAAAAATAAGTAAGCGACAAGCGAAACATGCATATGAAACACCACTCTGAAGAACAAGCAACTAAAGAAGTTGAGGACAAAAAGCACAAATTATATACTATACAACAAATGAAATGCCTATTTTTATGATGATTATTTATTACTTATGCATATTATATCCTGCAAACGTTGTAATATCGTCATATCCATCAAAGCCCGTGACAGAAGTTTTGTATTGCATCATGCATGCATGGTAAACAATAATTACTCGCTAATTTCCCGGCGAAATAAATTAAACAAAAAACAGCCATTTTTCAGAAGAGATGCAAAGATACGACGTTTGACGGATCCACGCTTTGGCACCACAAAAGAAGAAGAAGAAGAAGAAGGAGAAGAGAACGACTTGTTGTCTGAAATAGGGTTTTTAATCTCCATGAATATCTGAATCTACTGAGAAGAAAATCTAAAACTTTGGGGGTTTGAAGATTTGGAAAGATCAGAGAAAATAAATGTTGTAAATAAGTTTTTGTTGTTGCTTCGACTAAAGAGACGACATATATGTATATATATAGAATCGTCTCAACTGTAGTCGACGATAAGTTCCGTGAAGCTTCCTAAGCAGCACACCTTAAAACTTGTGGGTCGATGTAGGACTTCAACGGTTGACTTCAACGGTCGACAATTAAGTAGCACCCATATTAAAATTATTTTTATATGTAGCTCGCAACATATCTTTATAAAACGAATTCGGTTTTGGTTTATGTTATTTAAAATAGCTCGTCTAATTAATGAATTACTAATTAACTTTTTTTCAAAAGTTTACGAGAAATAACCCTTATGCCGGCCTTTCGAAATAAAATATTAATTCTTAAGGAGTCACCGAACAATTCTAGATCACGTGGGCCCCACACTTATTTGGAGTGCGGTGAGTTTTGTTATGGTCTCACATATCATACGCAAGGGAGAGATTAATTAAACACGATACTTTTTCCAAATCTTTCCAATCTTTTCTGTGGTTGTTAGAAATCTAATATATTTATACACTTTCTTATTATTTAGTCTCATACTACTGACAAAATATTGCATTCTGCGGTCTTGGCTTGAGTCGAAAACTTGACATTAATCATCTAGTGGATATATACTTGTACTCTTTCCACAGTCAAATGTGCATATGTAAATATATAAATTTATTTTAATCTTAATAGTTAATTGAAATTATAATTGAATTTTATTATGTATATATAAATAAGAAAATTATATGTATAAGAATTAATTAAAAATAGTAATTAACTAAAAATAACAATTAAAAGATATTGGGCGATTTTTAAAATTGTATTATTAACTTTTTTGTAAAATGGACAAACGATTGGACAATTTATAGCTACCGCTCACGCTTAATAAAATAGAACAGATACCTTGACGTTCTTATTCTATACAAAGCCCATCAACATCATTTTAAAGTAAATTTCGGCCAACTTTAGGCCCATTAGTCCCACTTTCTCAAACCAATTTTTTTCACAGGAAATTTCTATTGCATTGCATTGCAATGCAAAAACTACTTTGTGTACACTGTTCAAGTAACAAGTTTATTACAAACAATGTTTATAAGGAAATACAAAAATATTAGTTATATTATTTATTATTTTCATTTTTTCTATTAAAATTTTGTATTATAAATCAGTGGGGTCCAAATTGAAATACAAAAATATTATTCGTAGGGTCCATTTTGTATATAATACTTTTGTGGGGTTTTAATTTTGAATATAATTCTTCAGTGGGGTCATTTTTGCAAATATTAGTTATATTATATATTATTTTCATTTTTCTATTAAAATTTATAAGGAATTTTTTTTTGAGTGGGGTCCATGCACCCCAGTGGTTCTGGGGTAGCTCCGCCACTGAAAAACATGACAACTTCCGTATGTCTATCCGATGATTAAATGAAACTTATTTATTTACAACCCGTTAATTAATTAATGATCGTGTAATTAACCGCAGCTAATAATGAAATTAAGTGATAAAAATGAATTGTATGTCGATACTAAGCATGTCGAGCCAGCTAAATCGTTTTGATGATGAGGATGATGACGGATGATGATGAATAATTATAACAATAATCGAAAGTTCACTTATTCAATTATAATAGTATCAGTCTTGCGACTCATATTATTACCCTTCAAATGTACTTGCTAACCTTTTATCAAACTGAGGGTACTTAGAATATTATCATTGATTGAAAATGAATATGCCTAGAATCTGACCCCGACCCAAAGTGAATTTGCACCCCTAATTAATATTTGGTCAAAAATAAATGAGTAGCCGACTTATCTGAGTGAACGTTGCTGGAAAATATTCCAAAAAGCGCAAAGCATAGTTCTTCTAAGTCAATGTCGTGTGCACTAGGCCCGTTGTCTTTTATATAATTATACGATTCATGTTTGTTGCTTATATAGTATAGTACGGATAAAAAAAATTAAAAGCGGAGTTACCTTCACTATTCATAATAACATGATCATCGATCGTAAATATTATACAATAGTAACTTTTCACACTTTCCAGAAACACACTGTAATAAAGGCCAGGGGAAGAAAAGAAGTCGAGCAAAACATGCGTATAATACCCACTCTGAACTCTGAAGAACAGCAACGGAAGAAGTTGAGGACAAAAAGCACACATTATATTACACGACCAAAGAAAATGTCTATTTTTATTATGCTTATTTATACTGTGTATATATATATATATATATATATATACTGTGTCATATCCATTCAGAGCCCGTGACAGAATGACGTTGTATTGCATGCATGGTAATTACTCGCCATTTTCGCTGCGAAAAAAATTGAAAAAAGAAAAGCAGATATTTTTCAGAAGAGATGCAAAGATACGACGTTTGATGGATCCACGCTTTGGCACCACAAATGAAGAAGAAGAGAATGACTTGTTGTCTGAAATAGGTCTTTTATTTATCATCACCATATTATATATATGTCTAAAGAAATCTGATGAGCAGAGGAATCTCACACTTTGTGGTTATTATATTGGGAGTTTGAAGATTTAGAAAAAAAAGGATATAAGAGAAAATAAATGTTTTAGATGAGTTTGTTGCTTCTACTGGAGAAGAATCTCCCACTTTGGGTGTTATTATATAGGGAGTTTGAAGATTTAGAAAAAAAAAAAAAAAAGGATATAAGAGAATAAATGTTTTTGATGATGAGTTTGTTGCTTTGAGAAAGTTCCGCGAAGCTTCGTACACAGCACCGATCGGTCAACTTAGGACTTTAAACGACTTTGTTGCCTCCACTTAATACTACATGAAAAGCTATATAAGTCTGACGTTAATAGTATCAAATTATATATGTAATTATATTCTGCACATATCAATATTTAAGTAAGCAGATCTAGTATATATATTCGAACTATTTATATGTAGCTCGGAACATTATTTTAACAGATTTGACTTCGATTTATTTCATTTAAAGTTGATCATTCTGTTAAATGAATAACTAATTTAACGTGCCGAGCTAAGTTTGTTTTACAAATCCATAATAGGTGGGTGTATAGGTGGTTATGCGATGTGTATGAATAAGTTAACTATTGTTTGTTATCTATGTATAGACATACATGCTTTGTTTGGACACGTCTATTACAAGGATTTTGATTATATGGCTTGTATAAACATACCCACCTTTAAGGTGGGCATGGTGTGTGTATCACTAAATCATATACACCTATCAAACACAATTTATATCATTGCACAAATAATTAATACACATATACAAACATGTTAAAATGCAATATCAACAAAATCATTGTATAGTCATACATAAATAACTTATACCCATGTAATCGTTAATAGAGATATCAAACGACCCCTAGTTATCGGCCTTTCAATCATATTAATAAGCTCAATTATTTATTTCCTCCAAAGTTTGCGAGAGATAACCCTTAGTTATCGGCCTTTCAAAATAAAATATTAATTCTTAAGGAGTCAGTCACCAAACAAGTCTAGATCACGTGGGCCCCACACTTCTTTGACGTTCGATGGTTTCACCGGTGATTCCACATATCATGTGTAATGAAGAATGGAGCTTTTAATTAAACACGTAACTTTTTCCCAATCCTCCAATCTTTTCTGTGGTTGTTAGGAATATAATAGATTTTTTTACACTTCTTTATTATCTAGTCTCATACTTCAAAAAAATTAAAATATTGCATGTAGTCGGCTACCGCTTGAGTGGAAAACTTGACATTATTCCATCTAGTGGTTTATACCTTGACATTCTTATGCTATACAAAGCCCATCAACATTTTAAGTAAATTTCGAGCCACTTTAGGTCCATTAGGCCCACTAATTTCTTTCAAGATAAATTCTATTGCATTGCAAATGTCAACTTTGTGTACACTTTTCAAGTAAAAAGTCTATTACAAACAAGACAACTTCTATATGTTTATCCGAATGATTAAGGGTCCGTTTGGTATGCGGAATTCGGTGCGGAAAGGAAAACGTATTATGGTACGACACATGAGGCGTAATGTACAACGATTCGATGCGTATCATTTCATTTTCCTTTTCTTTTCCGCGTTGGATTCCGCATACCAAACGGACCCTAATCATTCGGCACCATGATAGAGGAAAGTGGCAAATAAAAAGAAAAATAGAGAAAACGATTTTCACTAGTTTTGCTTCTCCTCACCATGATATAATAGTTTTTGCTTTAAGATTAACATTAACTTAAGTTTAGTTTTTTTTCCTTTTCCTCACCTATTTCTCTAATCAACCAAACCAAAAAAATTAGTTTTTTTTTTTCATTTCTCTTCCTTTCCTCACTAAATTCCTTAAATCAAACACACCCTAAACCAAACAGACCCTTACCGTGCCAATCGAAGGCTTCTCCTTGCTCGCGCTAGTCAAGTACAAACCTCCCGCGGTTTTTTCTTCGGGCACGGCGACCTAAGAAGATTAGCTCTTATTTATTTACTACCCATTAATTAATTAATGATCGTGTAATTAAAGGCAGCTAATAATGAAATTAAGAGAAAAAAAATGAATTGCATGTCGATACTAAGCATGTCGACATAGCTCTTTGTAAGGAAACACCGAGTTCTGAATTGTCCATGTCTTGATGCAGCTTTTATCTTCTTCTTTTTTATTTAAATATACATACAATAATTAATGAGCTATTTCAAGGATGGGACCTTTTACTTAAATCATCTGCTATTAGACTGCAATATAATATGATTATTGTGTCTGTTGTGTTTCCAGGTATTTTGCGCCATGTGTAGTGTGTGGATACCATTTACTCGAGTATAGTACGAAGCCCAATTTGATGAATTGATATAAATATTCAATGATAATAATAGTGAAATGTTGTTGTACCACGTGATTAATTGTGACTGGCATTTACTACATTTTTGCTATAATTTAATAATTATATAAACTATAAATTTTATGAGGGTAGACGATTTTTGGAAGCTATAACAAACGAAACATTCAATTAATATATCTCATTTTTTATGTCATTTTTTTTTTACAATTTTTAAGACAGCAATGCTTGAAAATAGTGTCATCTCAACTTTTAAGACAGCAATGGAGTGAGTGACTCGCTTTCTTGGACCATTATGATCTCAACTACTACCTTCCCTCCTAGCAGTGTCATCTTTTTAATATTAATTATTATTAATTTGTGGAGCCCACTGCCCACTCCCAATCCCAACATTATTTTCTTTTTTAGTTTATCTACTTTTAAAAATAGTTTATATATATATATATTTATTGCCATCACCATCACTCTAACTTAGTTGAATCTCAATTGAATCGAGATTAATTATTCTGAACCACATATTTTCATGCATCTCAAGTTCAATCATTGAGCGGTGATAAGTAAGAATTCCAATTGAAATCGAACTCATAATATCTTTATAGAAAACTTGACGATTTTGTAATAGTGATATCTATTTCAAACAAATTTCAACTTTTAATGCACCATGGCCAAAGCCCAAATATAGCCACGAGTTTCTTGATCGGCTTTAGTTATTCTCTCTCCCTATCCCCCTATAAAAACACATTTTTTTAAAAAATACTTATATTTTTAGTAAAGTACAATCCAATCTTTAGATTTTGCAATAAAAACAATCATCAATCAACAGTCAACATGTCGAGTTAAAACAAAGTACACTTGTAAGCAAGACTTTGCCACTAAAAACGCCAATGCACTCACATTCATAACTAAATTTACTACTTATTGCAATCTGTCGTCTAATATATTTTATTTAAGGGTTAAAGCAAAAAAAACGTTTATTCTTCACATAGGCAGTTCTACTCACACGACTATCGAGGCCCAAAGTACTGTTTATTCTGCCGTGTCTCCTCAGCTATGTATTCTTCAAGAAATCTCTCCCAATACCAAACTCAGTTCAAGAAATAAAACCCCAATTTATTCCTCGATCTTCCTTAAACGATGTCGTAAGATCAAATCAACTTGGACTTTCTTTGCAGGTGGGTTTTTCTTAACTCGTTGAATAATCGATCTTTTGAGTTTTCTTCAAAGATTGAGTCTCATGTTTGATTTACAAGAAAGATTAGGACAGCTTATTCTTCGTATAAGTTTTGATTCTTGAAATAAAAAGTAATCTCATGTGTGAGTGTTTTGCTGTATGATCTGATCATTATTGTGTGTAGACATCATATGAATCTGAAGAAATGATTTCTTTTTGTTAATATACATTAGTTTGGTGTGAGCCAAACATGCCCCAGGCTAAGATTCGCCAAATTAGCTACTTGTTTCTGATATGTTAGTATATTACAGATATGATATATGAACACACACATGATTTCAATCACATAAGAATTAAATTTGATGTTTTTAATTCTTTCCATTCATATGTTCATAGGGTATAAAAAAATGGAAATAAAAGGCGGCAGTATATCCGATTACAGAAACAAGCTAGACAAGACTCTTGCGATTCCCAACCTTACGAATGATCAGATAATTCGAAGCCTCGTTAAGAATCAAATTTCAGGTTCTTTTCGATCTTTTATAATTTCGGGCAAAAAATCGATATATATATATATATATATATGTATATATATTGTATAGTTTAGCGCTAATATATGTTGTCGTAACGCAGAATGTAATGAGGAATTGGTCGAAAGAAGGAGCAAAGAGGTATCCCATTTCCTCGATATGTTGAGAAGTGCGTCTCATGAAAACGTTGAGAGGTCGAAATCGAGGGACGGGCCCCGCGCCCAATGGAAAGTATGCGAATCTTAATTTCGTTATATAACTCGAATCGATTAAAATGTGTACTTTAATTTTCGTTTGATTTATGCTTTTTTCTGTAGGTTAAACAAGATAATGAAGATTATCGAGTTATGTACCGCGAGGAAGGCGCTCGTTTTCACACGCTGCTCGTCGAAGGCTACACCGATGGGCCCGTCGATGTTTGTAAGAAAAACGCTTAAAATTTTTTATTGATTTTCAAATCGCAAATTTTACGTAATTTTCGAACAGGTATGTGTATTTCGTGCGAGTCGACTCTATACAAACAATGGTAAGATCCTCCGCGTATAGATTGATTTGCAATATTCTAATCTTTTTTAAAATCATAAACGACTTTTTTTTTGCGCTTAGGTGGCCTCAGCTAACGATACCGACTTTCAGAGTTCTTTCTTCGGAATGCCTTCAAAGAATTCGACCAGGCGAACAAATTTCGTTAGTGAGGTAATTTCCTCGTGGCGCACGTTATCGTAAAAACCGCTAATTCTTTACTTAAGGGTGTGTTTGGTTTATGGAATTAGGTCAGGAAAGGAAAAGAAAATGAAAACGAAATTAGTTTTTGTGTTTAGTTGATTAGAGAAATAGATGAGGAAAAGACAACCTAAACCTACATGAAAAACCAATTTCCTGGCCAAATGGTGAGGAAAAGGAAAGTAATCAAATTAAATCATTTTCTTTTTAATTTTCTTTCTTCACCCATTTCCTTGATCCAAACACATCCTCAGAAAAAGGCAGCAATTTTATTACATAAATGCTAACGTAAATCGAAATATTTTTGGAAGAAAGAATGAAGCTTCCTTGGCCGCTATCGACGAGGGAGGCTTTAATACATTACTTTGCATTCGAGTACTTCCAAGACGACTTAATGGTTGTGCTCATCAATTCGGTATATTATTAATAGCCGTAAATTTTACGATTTCTGTCGCATAATTAAGCTTAATAATTAATACTCCGTATACGTATAATAATCATAATAAGATTTCCGACTCGGAGAATTTAGACCTCAATACGCACGGATTCACGAGAGACGTAATTCCCGAGGCAGAAGACGTAGTGAGGATCGATTTGATCGGCGGATTTGCGCTTCAAAAAGTGACCGAAAAGCGCAGTTATTTTCGGTAAATTCATCTGTTTACTTTTTAAATATTCGAAAATTTATTCAGTCTTAAATATCATTTTGCAATGGCAATAGCAAATTTGTTTTTTCGTTCAGCACGATAGGAAACATAGATTTGAAAATGGACTTTGTTCCTCCGGCGCTGATCAATTTTATCTCGAGGCAGGTCATAGGAAGCGGCTTTATGCTCTACAAAAAGGTTTCGACGATTTTTTTAGTATAAATTTATTTCATTACCGACTTCTTAAATATTGTTTGATTTATAAAAGGAAGTCTCCGCCGTTTCGAAGGGCGAGGATGGGAAATTTCATGAGGCGCTGATGGATCCCCTTTACATTCGTATGCGCAAAGTTGTTTACCCCGAAAACCCTAAACCGAATGAAGCGTCTATCATTCTAGAAGATTCTAGAAGCCTCGGAGAAGAAGAAGAAAGCCGTGAAGAAGGGGTTTTTACGGAGAAAAATTACGAGAAAACGAATAAAAGCGAGTACGCAGCCACCCATGAAATTGAGGAGGTCGACGAGGAAGATAATGATGAAACCGATTTAAAAGTAGATAAATTGCCGTTGGAAGAAATCGAGCACAAAAGGGCCGATAATAGAGAGGATGAGAACTTCGAAAACGGATACGAAAAAACGAAGGCCTCAATTCGTCCCGAGGTTCGACGGGCTTTGGAGACGCTGGAAAGGGCAATTTCGGCCTTTCGGGAGCTGAACAAAAATCCCGAGAGACGTCGCTCTGGCATTGACGGCGCCGGCGATTTAAGGGATTTAGGAAATGAAGATGCCCCGACAGATATAAAAAATGGCGAAGAAATAGAATCGTCGTCAAGATTTGGTTCGCACGTTCATCCTCCCAGGTAAAATTTTACGGCTGTTTATAGCATATCTGTGTCTATGTCTATATATATATATGTATATATAGGGTATGGCTTGCCTACCCAATTGGGTATAATCCAACTCCAATTAATAAACAGAATAGAATTTAATTGTACGTAATTAGGGTGGTTAGTATTTTAACATGGATAGCGTAGTGTGTAGTAGGAATGCTACTTATAAAAACTTTAAATGGAGTTGGGTTATATCCAATTGGGTATATATTTATATATATATATATATATATATTTTCAGTCATCGTCTGCCCATGTTGGTAGGCCAGCCCAACTCCGTTGGATTTTCGACACGTCATCCAAAATAAAATTTTCATCCACTGTCGAACACCCAGTGGAGTTCGTTCAAAGTGGGTAGAGAAGAAAACACCTAATATATATATATATATATATATATATATATATATTTCGAGATGGTCGTAAATAGTTACGAGTGATTTTCCCGGGGATCGAAAAAATTGTTTTTTTTTCTTGTTTCAGTGACAAGGAGTACGGAAACGCCTCCTTTGTTGGGGAAACGAAACAAAGCAAGATAGCGCCCGTCTCGGTCTCGCCGGACTACACTTCTTTGGAACGCCTGATGAACGACGGCGAGGAGACGAGCTTCGATTTCGTCGGGAAATTACCGAAAAACGACGATCTAAATGCGCAGCTCGGCGATGTCGGGACGAAGAGGGTAAAAAACAAACGGTCGAGTCGATTTCGGTGTTTGCCATTTGGCTCATAAGTCATTACAAGTACAAGAAAAGAATAATAACTAAAAACTACTCTTTTTAGTCCATAAGCAGCAGTATGATAATAGCATTTTGAGTTGATTAGTTCTCCTTCAAGATCGATCTTCGACGGAGAATGAATAAATTTGAGTCAGCGACTCTTCGATTTTCTTTTATTCTTTTTTTTGTTAAATTTCATTATTGGACCTAACATCGGCCCACTTTAAGAGGAGATTTGGCCGACATAAGTTGGAGTTTTATTCCGATAATAGGCCTAATAACGAAATTTTATATATTTTTAATTATTTATTGTATATCTGTCGTAAAAATGAGACTAGGATCTCACTAGAGACGTTAACCTTCCAAGTCCTTATTGAACTGAGACTATGATTATCAATGACCTTCACAACCGATGATAATAAAATATTAATTTCTCTCTCCTCCACATCCACAACATACACCTCAATCCAACCTAAACAATTTTCATAATTTATCAACAACCCAACAGAACCTATAATATTTATATTTTATAATTATTTTTAGTAGTATTTGAGTGTTTGAAAAATAGATTACACTATATGATATAAAACTAATATGAATTATGATAGATTATAGAATGTAAGAGAGAAATAGATAATTTGAAATTGTGATTCAAAATGATCAATATTAGTCTCTATTTATAGAGAAAAAAATAATACATTTTGATAAAAAATTAAAATAAAATTTTAATAGATAATTAAATGTATCATAAAAATTCATAAAAACGTATATAAAACAGTTTATTGAAAACTGTACACAACCGGTTGTGAACCAGGTTGGTTCACCAACCGATTGTGGGAGGTTGTGGGAAATCATTTGATTGTTTGATTTATTTTATTATAAATAATGCACAACAGGTCACAAATGTCATCGATCAAGATAGTCTTAGTGAGGATATAAAAGAGAAAAAGAAAATCTTTGTTTTCGTTTTCTTTCTACCAATTTGATATATTTAGTCCAAATAGAGTTTAACTTAATTTTCTTCTACCCGCCGGAGGTATCACTACAAATCGCAACAAACCTGTTTAAGTTTTTCAATATGAAGCGAATCTAAACTCCAAAGCGGAAAGGTTGTCAAATGTACAATTGCAAAAGAATCAAACTTTTACGATTCGATTCACGATTTGATTCAGAATTTTAAGATTCGAATTTGAATATTCGAATATCGAATACGAATACAAATAATTTTTTCGATTCGAATAGTTACCGAATACGAATACGAATATCAGTATTCGATTTTGATTTGAATTGTATGATGCAGAATAATATATTAAGTATACTTAAATACTAGTTAGGTCCACAACGTCGTATTACGCACAATGAGAATTTTCTTACATGGTTCATGTTCCATAATTGTGTTTCTGATGACAATTTCCTGGTTTACATCATGCTGCCGCTTGTCTTATGTTCCAGAATTGTGTTATTTTGTATTTTTAGTATTAACATGTATTTTTCGAAAAAAATTCGAATATTCGCGAATCGTTTCGAATATCATTATCAAATCGAGTCGAATCGATTTTATGATTCTTTTACGATCGAATACTGAATACGAATATCAGATAAAATTAACGAATACGATTAATATTCGATTCGGTTCGGTTGCAACCCTAGGACAACTATGGAGCGATCTGAAAATAAAGAGAGATGAAATAATAGTCATACATAATAAATAAATGATTTATATTATTACTATACAAGAAGTTGAAGCCCATCAAAATTAGAGGCTCCATTCTTACACAGACCGTAATAGAAAGCCCTATGATCAAATCCAAGATAAATACTAGTACGAATATCGACACAAAGCTCTCATATCTAGAAAGAAATTAATAATAAATAAAAACTAGGCCGGAATGGGGCGTAGAACCCGCCGGAAACCGCTGTCGACAAGCCTACCTAACTGAGCCCCTTTTGTCGTAATCAGTTTCTAAGGAATTAGTTTGAAATAAAGTTATATATATATATATATATATATATATATATATAAATCATGGTGAAAAGTAAATGGCTGGCTGGAGAAGGAGGTAGAGGCAAAGAACGAAAGCGGTGGAGAGAGTGATGAAAACAACTGCGTACATTAATCTTCTAACATTCATCATCGAAATCTTCTGCTAAGCTTAAGTTGTTCTTTGTGTACTTAAAAACGTGCATGTGTGTGTAAGAAAAAGGGCGACGACAAATGTGAAAAAGAAATGAGGATCGTGCCACAAATGGGAAGAAGACAGCGATGTAAGCTTTTAAGATTCGTGGCAGCTCGGTATAATTTTCTCTTCATTTTTATATAATAATATATAAATACTTAACGAAATTAGCATAAGATGTCAAAGAATAGGCTCCGACGAGAAGAGTGATTGTACATTCAATAGTGGAAGTGAAATTATATGATTCTCTGTTTTTGCTTTTCTCGTAAAACGAAAGAATTTGGTCTGCGAGGCTGTTTTATGATTATTTTTTTGGTTAAGGACAGGAAAATAACCTATGAGCATATATCCTATAAATTACATGCCTTTTCTCGCAGGAGATCAAAATTAAGACATCATGTTTATCAGATTGATCAGAGGACGTACCTTTCATATTTTGATCTCTTTTAACACAAAGAAATGAAATGTACCATCTCATATGGTTTAATTGAATCTATATACTATAAAAGTTGGATAGGGACCCTATTGTGATGACACGTGGCAAAATATTCCCCCTCCCCCAATTATAGTCCTTAAACTACGTCGTTTTATCAGGTGGATTTTTTTTTTTATGTCTAGGTGCGTTGTACGAAGTTGAAAAGTTGTTTTTTTCATGACGTGGCGTACTGCTCTTTTTTGTTATCGATCTATGTTGTAGAATGTATTGCATTGGCATATCGTATATGAGCAATCTTTCCCGCTTGAGATACCTTCTTATCCAGAGCTATGGGACAGAGCTTATTCGACTTCAGACGATAATGGTCGCCGTCGCCTAAGAGATCGTAAGGCAAGTTGATGTTTTTCTCTGTTGTCAAATTCACAATAAGGTCATCATAAAATGACTTTCACAAATGGGATGTTATCGTTCAGGTAATGTCGACGTCACATGTGGAAAGAAGTGTGTTGCAGCCCACAATTGAAAATTCTCCGACAACATATTTTACAAAAACCCATTATGGACCCAAAGGCAAGGCCAAAGTCATCCACCTAACTTCACAGAAGAAAAAATGTGTGGAAAAATAGAGTGGTTCGGCTTCCCACAGCAACAAGTTTACAGGCTCATTGACGTCAACGACCCATATAATCGATGTTTATAAGAAAGCAAGCATTAATAATATTATACACATTACCATCTTGATGTGAATAACTAAAACTTGCTAAAGTTCTATTCACACAATCAGTCATTCATACAGTTGGCTTGTACGTTCATACACTAAGATGTCCTTACACAGCTGTGCATCATTTTTAATTGTGAAAAGAAACGTCTTGCTAAAATGTAATTGTCCGCAAAATTCCATGGAACATGAGAAACTGTCATTCATAAACATAAAGACATAGTTCCGTCCGAAAAATAAAGAAAAACATTACATAGGCATTCTTGGGATTTTTTTCTTCATAGTTTATTGTCCTTCTGTGTATTCGGAAAACATGTTTTGCTGTTTGATTCGTATTTTCACTGTTATGTCTGATGGACTAAACTTGTATGACCGTCATGCACATACAAAGAACATGGACACAACCTAAAACGTCGTACATTTTATATTTTATCAATAGATATCATCATGAACAGAGGTTAAATTGATCACTGCTTATTGTCGCTAATGTGGACATACTCGAAGACTCAAGATACCTGGACTTGAAGCATCACCTTCGTCCAAATTGTCAATGAATAGGCGCAAGATCATGTCAACAACTTCAGGCTTGTTAATAGAAACATTCAAGTCAGCTAACAAACGTATGACATTCAGCTGTACAGCTGAAACAGGTTGTTTCTCTTTCCCCTCCTAAATGAATGCCAGAACATCAAATATCACATGTCAGGTGTTGGCAAGCATAAGATTACCAGTTACAGACATAAGCATGTGATCCTGGTACCATCACAATTTAGAAGCACATTTTGTTCTTGAATATGGCAATCAACTATCAGTAGAGTTAATTATTCAACCTTTTGGCCTATTTCCGTTAGCTTACGTGTCAGGTGGTTAGATTAGTTTAGATTGTAGTCATGCAAATATTGCGGCCATTTGATGGTCTAAGGGATTTTCATAGAGTTAGTCATGTCTCTAACGTTAATAGATTGAGTTAAAGATGGTTTTTAAGTAGTGTTTTTTTTTTTTTTTTTGGTAGGAATAAAATTCATTACCAACATAGATCAACGTTTACACACCAAACCCAATACACATCACGCACTCAACTAATGTTTCAAACTATCGGCCTATAACTCGTGGTAAGATGGTATATACGCCCATCATCTCCTCCAGATTTAGCATGACACCAAATAGCTATGCGTGTTCTCATCAATCTCACTATCATCCCAAATATTTCTTTTACATCGCGAGTTCCCCTCGCATGTATTCTGCCGTTCCTCTCCTCCCAAATGAAATACACAACCGCAGCAATCCACGCAAGTACAATCTTCGCCCCTCGCTGCTTCTTCTTCCCCAGGCCACTCATCCACTGCCGCCATCTATCAAACAAGGTGGGGCATTCTTCCACCTCCAACCACGCCACTACCATCCGTAGCAGCTCTTTGCTGAACACACACTCAAAAAAGAGGTGTTTGATGGTCTCGTCTTCCTTATCACACAGAACACACTCCTTCTGAATCACCTGGATCCCCCAAGCTCTAAGCCGTTCCTTAGAAAGTAACCTTTGGTGCACAAGCAACCAACAAATAAAGCTGTGTTTAGGAAGATTGTATCTGTTCCATACTGCCGAGCTCACGTGGCATTTGGACTGATTATTAGTGAGCCACTTGTACCCTGTAGCAAGGGAGTAGCATCCATCCACACTCATTCTCCACCTACCACCCTCATACCCATCTTTAAAAATCACTTTAACCTTATGTAGTTTCCTCCAATGCCATCCACAATCCGTCGGGGGGATATATTCCCAAAAGGAACCTGCTTTTATGTAATAACCATGTACCCATCTAACCCACAAAACATCCGCTTTCAAGGCAAGTTGCCAAATCTGCTTGCCCATGCACGCCAAATTCCACTTCATACAGCTACGAATTCCCAGACCCCCCGCACTCTTAGGTTGACAAACTTGCTCCCAGCTTACCAAAGGCATTCCTCTGGAATCCTCAGCACCTCCCCAAAGAAAATTCTTACACACTATGTCCACCTCCTTGATCACTCTTTTGGAAGCAAGAAAATAGATCCCCAATATCCATACATGGTAGAGAGGACTGAATTAATGAGAGCTACCCTCCCAGCATATGATAACGCTCGAGCTGTCCAACACTTTATCCTAGCAGTAATTTTCTGCACCAATAGATGGCAATCTATTTTGCTCCATTTGGAAGGAGACAATGGTATTCCCAGATATCTCATTGGGTAGGATCCCACCATAAAACCAGTGATAGCTCTAAGCTCCTCCACCAGCTTCCCCGAGATTCCCGCAGTGTAGAAGTTAGACTTGGTCGAGTTCGCTTCCAAACCAGCTGCAGCAGAAAAGTGAACCAGGGCATGCTTAATTGCCAAGACAGATCCAGCCGTTGCCTTGCAAAATATTAATAAATCGTCCGCAAAACAAAGATTTACCAATTTCAAGCTTTTACACATTGGGTGAAACCTGAAACACTCAGACAGAGCCGCAATCTGTAGCCTCCTACTAAGATATTCCATAACAAGGACAAAGAGAAGGGGTGAGATGGGATCCCCTTGTCTGAGTCCCCGCTTCCCATCAAACCTCCCTTCAAGGCTTCCATTTATGGCAATGGTATAGCTAGGTGTTGTCACACACTGCATTATCCATCCCACAAAGCGCGGAGGAAACTTTAACTTCATGAGGAGTTCCTTCAAGAAGGTCCAATGCACATTATCATATGCTTTCCTCAAATCAATCTTCATAACACACCTAGGTGATGAGTTCTTCCTTTTATAGTGTCGGATGAGCTCTTGGCTAATCAAGATATTGTGAATTATAGATCTGCCCCTGACAAATGCACTTTGGTTATCACTCACGAGTCTAGGTAGTACTTCCTTAAGCCGTGCACACAGTAGCTTAGAGATGAACTTGTAGAGAATATTGCAACACGCAATTGGCCTAAAGTCCTCCACGGTGCTAAGCTGCGCCTTCTTGGGAATCATAACCAGAGTGGTACTATTCATCTGTTTCAGCAACAAGCCCCTCTCAAAGAACTCCATTATAGCCTCAATAACATCCTCTCCCACCACAGACCATGCTTTCTGGAAGAACCCGCTACTATACCCATCCGGGCCCGGGGGCTTTGTGCTCATGTATAGAGAACATGGCCTCCCTCACCTCCTCCCTTGTGAAAGGGCTGAGCAACCGCAACTGGTCCTGTACCGAGAGACACGGGCCCTGCAGAATGGTATTCTCATCCACCGATACCGTCCCGACAGATTCCCTGCCAAGCATCTGAGTGTAGTATTTTTTGAACTGATCCCCAATCTCCACCGAATCAGTAAGAAGTTCCCCAGACTCCAATGAGTTAATAGCTGAGATTCTATTGCTATAGACTCTCTGTTTTATAGCCCCATGATAAAATCTGGTATTCATGTCTCCTTGTTCCAACCATAATGTTTTAGCCTTCTGAGCCAAGAAGGCAGTGGCAGCAGCACTAATATACTCAAAGTTTGTAGTTAAATGCTTAACTTCATCAATTAACTCAGGATTAAAGGGGTCATCCCGTAGCTTGATTTGGGCAGTTTCCACCTTCATCCGCAACTGATCAGCACTATTCACAATATCAGGAAACATACTGTTATTTAGAGCTCGCAGAGGAGTTCTAAGCATTCGCAATCTTTGAGCTATACACCAAAGCTTAGTACCCGCCAATGGTATAGACCAGATTTCTCTAACCACACTCAGAAAATTAGGAGCAGAAGCCCACATGTTGAAGAATTTAAATGGTTTCACCCTTGACTGGGGGTGCTTCCAATTACAAATCAGCGCGGGAGAATGATCCGACATCCCGGCCGGTAGAAAGTTGGCCTCCACGTCCTCATACTTCTGTACCCATAAGTCGTTAACAAGTACCCAATCAAGCTTACTCCAAATTCTGGCTTGGGCCTGTTGATTGTTAGTCCAGGTATAACGACTCCCCTTCCATCTCATTTCCACAAGATTACAGGTCTCAACACACCATCTAAAATCCTGCAGGTCACACAGTTGAATAGGGTTACCTCCAATTCTATCCTCCGGTTTGAGAAAACAATTAAAGTCCCCCCAAACCATCCAGGGGAGGTCTATAGATTGCTGCAAGTGACAAAGCTCCTGCCATAAGCTCAGTCTTTCCCTCGCAGTGTTCCTCCCATATACACAGGTCACATAGAACAATTCCCCTTCATAGCCCATCTTAGCATGTATAAACTGGTCAGATTTCTGCAGAGTAGTTACAGCGTATCTATCCTTCCTCCATGTCAATAAAATTCGCCCCCTAGGATCACAATTGAGGTTAGTATCCCACCCCCATCCAGCAAACATACCGTTCATGTATTTATCTAGATTCTCATTCTTTATTTTTGTTTCACACAAGCACATCAACTCCAGCGCATACTTCCTGCAGAAGAGAGTCACTTCCCTCTGCTTATTAGGCCGGTTAAGGCCTCTTATATTCCATATAACCGCTTTATCCATGAGGTGTCTCCTCTACCCTCTGCTTGGAAGGGCTTATCCGTGGACTCCTCACAGTTGTTCCTGGCCTTCTAGACTTAGATCCACACACCTGGACCCAATTCTCATCTGATCCCGATTGTTTACCATCCCCATGTATTATACCACCCATTAGAACTGAATTGTCCCCCCCCAAGGAGATACCACCTTGAGCAGAGGAGCCTACCATGACATTTCCAGGTTCTGGACAAGCGTCACCCGGCTTCTCCACAACTTGTTTCTTAGGTTCAAACCTATCCCCTCCCTCTCTTTTACACACCTCTTTGCTATGTCCATAGAGACCACAGTTCAAACACTTGCACGGGTACCATTCATACACAACCTTTTGCTCAATCACTTGTTCATATTCATTAACAAAGAAGATTGACTCCTTAGTATCCTTGTTTAACTCCACCTCCACATGGACCCGGGCGTATTGCACTCTCTCCTTATGCATGGTGCAACGATCAGCCATGATAGGAGTGCCCAAAAGACTTGACAATCTGCTCAGCGTTTTCGCCCCCAATACTTAAGATCCAGTTGGGGAAATTGGATCCAAACCGGAACCTTAAGCACATCTATTTTGCTAAACTGGGTCTCAGCCGTCCACGGATGTAAAATGACAGGTTTCCCATCAAATTGCACTATCCCAGTCTGAATGACCTCATCCCTAGCTGTGACAGATTCAAATTTCACCAGGAACAGTCCCTTCCGCACTTGGAGAACCCGTTGCAAACCCATCGATTTCCACAGGCGATTAAGAAACCCATCATTACAGCATACGGCGGATTAGCTCCCAAAACATAGCACATAAGAGCCGAGTTCCAGTACTCCACTTCCTCCTTCAGTTCCTCAACCTCAATGCGCCCAACAGCTCTATCCCCTTCTTGAGTCGGAGCAACAAACTCTAGCTTAGTGCCAGCGTTTCTAAGCTTCGAAATGTCAAAGTTAGCCCACACATTCTGCTTGGGGGGTGACGAATGTATCGGCGGATTGTTTACTGTTCCATTGGTTTTTGTCGCTGATACCGTAGCCTTATTATTAGTATTGTTAATAGGTGTGGTATTGGCATTCGGAGAATGAATCGGTGTCTGGCCCTGTTTTGGGCCTCTCTTCTTCTTCGCCATAGCTGGCTCACGCCGGAAGAAAAGTACGCCGGAATCGTAGTCAGAATCGCCCTATCACCCTATCGCCCTATCGCCCTATCGCCCTAATATCGAATTAAAATTATTGCTTGGATTCCCATCTATCCCTTCTCACTATTCATGCACGTTTAAGTAGTGTTGTTTGAATGCTTGTTGTGTTGGTAGTTTATGGGGACAGGGAAAATGTAGTTAGAACTTAGTTCGTTCATTCTTTGTTTTCGATGCGTATAAAATGGACCTTCAGTGAGTAATGTTGATAATGTACCTGCACCATGGATACGTTCGTTTGGTTGTTTAGCAATGTGTATATATGTGCTAGAACTGATAAATAGCTTTCGTTGTGTAGGATTCTTCAGAGAGCAGAGGAGTTTTTCTGAAAAGGTGGACTTTAAGTGACTTCGACATAGGAAATTGTCATACACCACTTAATTCATACGTGAATGAAGCTCTTAACGTCACGGAAGTCGTATTCTTATATTTGTGAGTTCTGACACTTGTGGAAGGCTTCATACATTTTGAAATTCACTGGATTCTTACAGCTCCAAAAAATCGTTGTTTTAGCTTCTTTGCCTGAATTTACCTGTAGTTATACATGCCGCAACCTTACATGTTGACTCCTGTCAGTTGTTCGCATTCTTACATTCATGTATGCCGCTGTAATTGATAGACATGAAGTGTCATACACCATGTAATTCTTACCTTGATGAAGCTGCTTAAGTCACAGTTGTGGTGTCTTAAATCTGCGAAGTGTTTATGCTTCACGAAATTTCCTTTCCGAAATCAGGTTCTTCAATAGGGCCATCACCACAAGCAAGAGTATCCCGTAATGTTTCATAACAGAAACATTCAACCTGTTTCAACCCGTTTCATTTAATGTTTCATAACAGAATATGACATGTTTTCCAGTAGCAGGTTTCATGCATTGTAAACATTCGATATTTGGCTGTGCCCACTCAGTGGGAAATCATTCAACCCAAAAAGAAATTCCATAGAAAAGTGGAAAACTGTTATTCATAATCATAAATACATAGTCATTTTTGTCTAAAAACAGGGTTGAAGTCATCTAAGTAACAATATTTGTCGTTACATTGTCAGTAAGGCAAACATGACATTGAGCATGTCTATGAATTCGGCCAAGTCCAGTATGAGAGAAATACCGAGACTGTTAAGTAATGTCTGAAGTCATGCACCTGGCTTATGGCTAGTTCGAATGGATCGTCCTCTGGGAACATCGATGCAAAAGCATTTCGCAACATATATATGCTGCATTCTCCCCTGAAATGTAGAACAGTGTATTGTTGAATATTAATGTGACATATGCATCGTATAAATAAAATAAATTGATGAGGTTACCCGCCCGGCTGCTGCAAAAGTTCGAGATGCCTCTCAGCGACCATTGGTTTCTCTAAATTTGTGAGTCCCAAGTCTTGTTGCAAGAGTGTTATTGCAGCCATCAGTTTTCTCACAACACCTTTTGTGAAGGTGAGGTCTGGATCACACCATATGTATGAATCCATGATGGTCATTTTCTGGGAATTAGTTTCGAGAACACCCAAAATCCAATGCGATTTTTTGATCGCAAATGGAAACACAATTGCCTTTGCCGAGCTCCATGGACACGAAGGCCACCCTTCCGCTTTACCAAGAGCAAATTGCCTCAAGTATTTCATGGTAGAAGATCCTTTATTAATATAATCCGATGAGGCAATTCTTGTGAACGATGTACTCATGAATGCAACATCTTTCATGTGTATCTGACATCGCAACTGCATCTCGATAAAGCCTCGCAAGCATTCGTCAACATGCTGTCATATACACATAATATTAAGCATAGTTATGGTCATAAACGTAGGATGAATGTTGTATTGAAATATTATATCGGACATTCACACACGCTCACGTCATTATTCAGCCTGCTGTCTTTTTTCATCAACGTGTGGAAGAACTCTTGCGTCAGATCTGGTTTGTAAAGTCCTCTCACAACCTGGTTGTACTTCATGCATTGTATGCGCTCCACTGTTTTGGGGAACATTTCTAGCTTATACAACACGTGCTTCTGAAGCTTTCTAAACTTGTATGGGGTTCTCTTGGCTGGTGAGTTGGTAGGAGCTTTATTGGCAGACCTCAGCCGCTTTGACATTGGATGTTGATTCATAGGAACCTCTGAAGTTGATTTCTTCCACCAGTTACTCTCGATATCACTGTCAATGTAAGGTTTTGTTTTAGATGAACAGAGAAGTTACCAAAGTAGTTGTGAGGCCAAAGCAAAAGTGAAGGTTATCTAGATGACAAATAGAAACAATTTACATACTCAGATTTGGATGCAGCCATGCGCCTCCTTAAATCATCTTCACGTTCTTCCGTTTCGTGCAACTTTCTTTCGGCTGTTCTGTGGTACCGACTGGCCTCTAGTTCCAGAGACTGAGCAGCACGCAGCTTATCTTCCGCATCAGAAACTGGTGCACTTTGGACAATCGTCGCCGACTGGTCAGAAATACGTGGGCTTGCCATCTGAGAGTTAGTAGGAATCCCAGCCGTCGCCACAAAGGGTAAAATCGACTGCTTTGGAATAATCCGTTGTTGTTTTTCTGCTTAATGGCTTGCGCTTGAGGCGGCGTTAATTCGATTGTTATTACCAACTTCTTGTTGCTGCTGTTGAAAGCCGTATTTCAATCCCATGTTGTTGTCGATAGTTGCTTTCGTTTTCCAGTTGCCACCCGTGGTAATTACTACATGATATAAAACATAAACAACAAAGCATGATATTCTGCTTCAATTTTGGTATGCGGATAGTAAGTGTAGAGCTGATGCCTCGGTTAAAATGGCCATCAAATCAAACAGATTTTAGTGCTTACCTTTAATTTGTAGTTCAGATTAGTCGATTTGTGGTTTTGTCTGAGCTGTTCTGTGCTTCAGACTTAATTTGAACATTTGTAGGACACATAACATGAACACACTCGCTCACCAGTATACCTGCTGCTCCTTTCATTAAACGAATTAACGTTTACTTAAATAATATATACACAGGTAATATTCGAGAATCAGGTTCCGCAAGATAAAGTTAAACCTTGCAAATTAACGCTATGTTCAGACTTCAAGGAAACAAGTAGTATTATTCGAAACATGCTGAACAACAACGAAATGGAAGAAATGGTAAAAAATTCTCAGTTTGGAAATCTGATTGCACATGCAGAGAAGTTCTCCCTATCAAGCCAGCTTCTCGGGTACTTAATGCAATGTCAGACAAAGCTGCCCGACGGAGATGAGATGCGGCTATTGGTTAATGGCAAGCCAATACGTTTTTCCCATTACGAATTCGGCATCTTGACAGGCCTCAAATGTTCACATGAGCATGTTGTCCTTGAGATAAGGACTTCATTTCAAGACACTTTCAAGGAAATGTGAAGGTTAAAACAAAGGACATTAGGGACAAATTGACAGCGATGGGGAGACAAAATTCGTCCAACGTCAACCTTGAAAAGTTAAAAATGGCAAGCATTAGATTTGTTGCCGACGTCCTCTGCAAACGAAATACACGAAACACAGCGTTGATTGATCCAAAATTGTTCTACTTGGTTGAGGACATCGAACAGTTCAACAAACACCCATGGGGAACTGTTGCATACAACCACGTGCTGAAATCGTTGAAAAGGGATCTTACTTCGTTTATGTATGACATGGCAGTCAATGGGAGGAAAAAATATCGTGCTTTAATATTGGGAGGATTTGTGCATCCATTCCAGGTAATGAATTACGGATCTATATTTTTATTTCCTATATGTTGTAATGCAGTATATGTTTGCATGTTTCATACAATTCTCTTCCTAATTTATACACATTACTTCTTATTGTCTTTGCTTAAGGTACTTGCTTATGAATGCATACCTGCCGTCGCAGCGAAATTTGCAACGCAAGATGCAGATGTAACACTCCCACGCATGTGCCGATGGATCACTAACAACTGGAAAACGAAAGCATCCCCTAAATGGGATGTTATCGTTCAGGTAATGTCGACGTCACATGTGGAAAGAAATGTGTTGCAGCCCACAATTGAAAATTCTCAGACAACATATTTTACAAAAACCCATTATGGACCCAAAGGCAAGGCCAAAGTCATCCACCTAACTTCACAGAAGAAAAAATGTGTGGAAAAACAGAGTGTTCGGCTTCCCACAGCAACAAGTTTACAGACTCATTGACGTCAATGACCCATATAATCAATGTTTATAAGAAGGCAAGCATTAATAATATTATACACATTACCATCTCAATAGGAATAGCTGCTAACTACATTGCACCGATTTTCTTTTCCAATGTTTCTTTGTTGCAGCACATTGGGACTTCATTTCCAGGTTTAGGGCTCTTCGGTGATCTGCCCAACCCCAACTATCGACAACAACATGAGATTGAAATACGGCTTTCAACAGCAGCAGCATGAAGTTGGTAATAACAATCGAATTAACGCCGCCTCAAGCGCAAATGCAGTCATTAAGCAGCAAAAGCAACATCGGATTCTTCCAAAGCAGCCGATTTTTACCCTTTGGGGTGACGGCTAGGATTCCTACTAACCCTCAGATGGCAAGCCCACGTATTTATGACCAGTCGGCAACGATTGTCCAAAGTGCACCAGTTTCTGATGCGGAAGATAAGCTACGTGCTGCTCAGTCTCTGGAACCAGAGGCCAGTCGGTACCACAGAACAGCCGAAAGAAAGTTGCACGAAACGGAAGAACGTAAAGATGATTTAAGGAGGCGCATGGCTGCATCCAAATCTGAGTATGTAAATTGTTTCTATTTGTCATCTTAACCTTCACTTTTGCTTTCGCCTCACAACTACTTTGGTAACTTCTCTGTTCATCTAAAACAAAACCTTACATTGACAGTGATATCGAGAGTAACTGGGGGAAGAAATCAACTTCAGAGGTTCCTATGAATCAACATCCAATGTCAAAGAGGCTGAGGTCTGCCAATAAAGCTCCTACCAACTCACCAGCCAAGAGAACCCCATACAAGTTTAGAAAGCTTCAGAAGCACGTGTTGTATAAGCTAGAAATGTTCCCCAAAACAGTGGAGCGCATACAATGCATGAAGTACAACCAGGTTGTGAGAGGATTTTACAAACCAGATCTGACGCAAGAGTTCTTCCACACGCTGATGACAAAAGACAGCAGGCTGAATAATGACGTGAGCGTGTGTGAATGTCCGATATAATATTTTCAATACAACATTCATCCTACGTTTATGACCATAACTATGCTTAATATTATGTGTATATGACAGCATGTTGACGAATGCTTGCGAGGCTTTATCGAGATGCAGTTGCGATGTTAGATACCCATGAAAGATGTTGCATTCATGAGTACATCGTTCACAAGAATTGCCTCATCGATGATATTAACAAAGGATCTTCTACCATGAAATACTTGAAACAATTTGCTCTTGGTAAAGCGGAAGGGTGGCCTTCGTGTCCATGGAGCTCGGCAAAGGCAATTGTGTTTTCATTTGCAATCAAAAAATCGCATTGGATTTTGGGTGTTCTCGAAACTAATTCCCAGAAAATGACCATCATGGATTCATACATATGGTGTGATCCAGACAAGGTTCTGAAACCGGGTTTTCGAACCGGACCGGAAATTTTAGTGGTTTAAGGTTTAGTGGTTTAACCGGTATAAAACCGGAATCAAACCGGAGTCAAACCGGTATCTTTAAATATAGTACATATATTTTATAAAATGAATCAATCAAATATATAAGTAATATCCATGTATTTATAAAGTTTTTCCATAATAAATTTACAAAATTAATAGTCAAAATTAAATAAAAGTAAATTATGTTGGTGGTTAAAAATTAATTATATCGTGAAATGTCAAATCTTTAAATCTGTGGTTAAAATTGAATAAAGTAAAATATTGAGTTCAAAAGTTAATTGAAAAATAAATCTTATTATGTGTTCTCCCAGATTCGAACTCAAGCCCACCTGAAAATCAGCCCAGACCTTTACCGCCAGACCACGTTAACATTAGTGAAAATATGCTCAGATTTCTTTACTTATCCGTTTCGTTTTTTTTCTTTTTTTAAAAAAATAATAGACCGGACCGGAACCAAACCGGAATTCCGACCGGTTCGCGGTTTTCCGGTCGGAACCGGGCGGTCCGGTCCGGTCTTAAAAACCTTGGATCCAGACCTCACCTTCACAAAAGGTGTTGTGGGAAAACTGATGGCTCAATAACACTCTTGCAACAAGACTTGGGACTCACAAATTTAGAGAAACCAATGGTCGCTGAGAGGCATCTCGAACTTTCACAGCAGCCAGGCGGGTAACCTCATCAATTTATTTTATTTATACGATGCATATGTCACATTAATATTCAACAATACACTGTTCTACATTTCAGGGGAGAATGCGGCATATATATGTTGCGAAATGCTTTTGCATCGATGTTCCCAGAGGACGATCCATTCGAACTAACCATAAGCCAGGTGCATGACTTCAGACATTACTTAACGGTCTCGGTATTTCTCTCATACTGGACTTGGCCGAATTCATAGACATGCCCAATTCATGTTTGCCTTACTGACAATGTAAGACAAATATTGTTACTTACATGACTTCAACCCTATTTTTAGACAAAAATGACTATGTATTTATGTTTATGAATAACAGTTTCCACTTTTCTATGGAATTTCTTTTGGGTTGAATGATTTCCCACTGAGTGGGCACAGCCAAATATCGAATGTTTACAATGCATGAAACCTGCTACTGGAAAACAGGTCCTATTCTGTTATGAAACATTAAATGAAACGGATTGAAACAGGTTGAATGTTTCTGCTATGAAACATTATGGGATATTCTTGCTTTGGTGATGGCCCTATTAAAGAACCTGATTTCGGAAAGGAAATTTCGTGAAGCATAAACACTTCGCAGATTTAAGATACCACAACTGCGACTTAAGCAGCTTCATCAAGGTAAGAATTACATGGTGTATGACACTTCCTGTCTATCAATTAAAGCGGCATACATGAATGTAAGAATGCGAACAACTGACAGGAGTCAACATGTAAGGTTGCGGCATGTATAACTACAGGTAAATTCAGGCAAAGAAGCTAAAACAACGGTTTTTTGGAGCTGTAAGAATCTAGTGAATTTCGAAATATATGAAGCCTTCCACAAGTGTCAGAACTCACAAATATAAGAATACGACTTCCGTGACATTAAGAGCTTCATTCACGTATGAATTAAATGGTGTATGACAGTTTCCTATGTCGAAGTCACTTAAAGTCCACCTTTTCGGAAAAACTCCTCTGCCCTCTGAAGAATCCTACACAACGAAAGCTATTTATCAGTTCTAGCACATATACATACATTGCTAAACAACCAAACGAACGTATCCATGGTGCAGGTACATTATCAACATTACTCACTGAAGGTCCATTTTATACGCATCGAAAACAAAGAATGAAAGAACTAAGTTTTAACTACATTTTCCCTGTCCCATAAACTACCAACACAACAAGCATTCAAACAACACTACTTAAAAACCATCTTTAACTCAATCTATTAACGTTAGAGACATGACTAACTCTATGAGAATCCCTTAGACCATCAAATGGCCGCAATATTTGCATGACTACAATCTAAACTAATCTAACCACCTGACACGTAAGCTAACGGAAATAGGCCAAAAGGTTGAATAATTAACTCTACTGATAGTTGATTGCCATATTCAAGAACAAAATGTGCTTCTAAATTGTGATGGTACCAGGATCACGTGCTTATGTCTGTAACTGGTAATCTTATGCTTAAATTCTGGCATTCATTTAGGAGGGGAAAGAGAAACAACCTGTTTCAGCTGTACAGCTGAATGTCATACGTTTGTTAGCTGACTTGAATGTTTATATTAACAAGCCTGAAGTTGTTGACATGATCTTGCACCTATTCATTGACAATTTGGACGAAGGTGATGCTTCAAGTCCAGGTATCTTGAGTCTTCGGGTATGTCCACATTAGCGACAATAAGCAGTGATCAATTTAACCTCTGTTCATGATGATATCTATTGATAAAATATAAAATGTACGACGTTTTAGGTTGTGTCCATGTTCTTTGTATGTGCATGACGGTCATACAAGTTTAATCCATCAGACATAACAGTGAAAATACGAATCAAACAGCAAAACATGTTTTTCGAATACACAGAAGGACAATAAACTATGAAGAAAAAAATCCCAAGAATGCCTATGTAATGTTTTTCTTTATTTTTCGGACGGAACTATGTCTTTATATTTATGAATGACAGTTTCCCATGTTCCATGGAATTTTGCGGAGAATTACATTTTAGCAAGACGTTTCTTTTCACAATTAAAAATGATGCACAGCTGTGTAAGGACATCTTAGTGTATGAACGTACAAGCCACCTGTATGAATGACTGATTGTGTGAATAACTAAAACTTGCTAAAGTTCTATTACAACCACGCCTACAATAACATCCACAAATAGGTAAAAAAAATCGTCCTTGACATTTAATTGTCTACATACTGCATAAAAATTGTAATCACCACATGTTTACCAATAACAAAATTAAACGACATCAATCATGCAGCGTCCCGTGCATCGCACGGGCAATACCTAGTATGCTATAAAACTTCATATAGTAAGGACCATATGTGACTGTATGTAGTAAGTAACCTTAGAAGAACCAGCTTGACCCGTCTTGACCGCTCGGCTCAGCCCCATCGAGCCACGTCTGGTGAACATGGACCCAAGCGAGCCCTTCGCCTAAGCTCACGTCCTATCAGAAAAATACACGTCACCTTTTTACGAGCAAAAAACGAAGCACACAAAAGTACGAGGAAGAAAACTTAGCAATTAGCAACCTTTGAGCTTAGGACAGCAGTGGTCAAACAGCCCAGCCTCTCATCGCCTGCAAATCCCGTGGGTAATAAAAACGTTGTTGAGTTATTCGCAAGAACTTTCGAGCATTGTACTAATCAATGATGTCATAAAGTGCTGCTCCGATATGAGAAGATTAAAAATAAGGTAGATTAGATAGTTAGATGGCTCTCACTCACCACATTGCTCCCATTTCTTGAGCTTCACGACCCACGAGCCCGGCCCAACCCGGACGGGTAAGACTTGACTTGATCGACCCAAACCCGAAATTCTTTCGCCTTTTTGTCTCCGTAGCAAGTTCTGATCTTTGCTATGCATTCATGGAGCGACGGTTCATGGCCCGAGGGGTGAGTAAACGTCCCAGATGGAAGCTGCAATTGGAAGACAAGATTCTATAAACATAGGCAAGCATGGCCATGATGTAAGAAAAAGAAGGCGTATACAGCAGAGTAAAGAGGAAAAGAGACGACATTATTACGCAAACAGCTCTGAGGTTTGCAAGGTAGATCTCTGAATGTTCGACCTCAGCACGCCTCCATCGCTCGTAAAAAAGGTAGAGTTTTACTACTTCATAGGCGGGGTCGAATTTCTCAAGCTTGGGCTCTGAAAAGTCTGTTAAATCTCGGGGAGATAGGCTCGGGCCAAGGTTGAAGTGATCGATCGCTTGTATAATGCCCCCCGCGCACCTTTCTGTAGCGTGGATAATCTTGGGATTGCCTTTTGCGTTTGCAGCGTGCCACTGTAATAGTTCTTCCTGGGCATTACTTACCTGTAATGAATTACATCTTTGGAGGTTACTTAAAATCACAGCTTTGAAATGGTTAAAGAGTAAAGAGAGCGCTGACCATGACTCCATGAACGTCGGGGATGGTGAACAGCTCAGAATCATTGCCAGAATCGCCACAGACGAGGGTGTTTTTAGGCAATTTACCCTTGGCCTCGAGTTTTTTGTGTAGATAAGCCAGCGCTTGCCCTTTGCCTGCACCTTGTGGGAGTACGTCCAAGTCCATTCCTCCACTGTAAATTATCTTGGCATCGAGCTAAAGTCGAAAACAACGTAAAATGGGATTATTGTCAGAATTAGGAAAGATAAAAAAAACATATGTACGTACCCCTCGTTTTCCCAAGATTTCAGATAGAGCTTTGGTGATATCAGCAGCATTTTCTTCCTCCACATAAAAGCTCACTTTATGAGGCCTCTGCTCTGTCTCAGACTGCAGCTATCGAACATACTTTTCTCATACAACTATGCATTTTCAAGAAAACGAAAGAGAAAAATTTGCACTTTTTTCGACGCAGACCTGAAGAGTTAGTTCTTTAAACTTGCTCGTCTCTTCGGACACTACTTTTCTGTCCCATTTCTGATTTAGAAACTCAACCCAGCCATCGTCGGGCACCATCGAGTTTCCGTAGGTTATTTCAGTTCCCACGGACATAATGGTGATGTCAGGGGTTAGCATGGGCTTCTCTTTCCTTAGCTCCTTGTAAAGAGTGGGAGATCTCCCAGTCGAAAACACTAACAGGGAATTATCGCGATAATTCGATTCCCACAAGGTGTTGAATCTCAGCAGCGAAAGATTCTCGGGATCGTGGTGATCGACCTGAGATAACATTCGATCGTTCGTTAGGTAAGATCACTTTAAGGTAAAATATCATTTGAGCTCAAGCTCACCATTGTATGGTCAAGATCGGAGACAATCATAAGGCGGGCATTGCTCGAAAGACGATCCATGGTTGTAAGAAAGCTAGCCATTTCTACAAGGAAGGAGTACTCATCATCGAGAGAAAAAAAGATTAAATCTCTGTGATTAAATAGGATGATTGCGAATCCCAACTAGATTTGAAGATTAAACACGGAGTAATTACAATTTTCACTGATGATATCAAACGATCGATGGGCAAATCCTATTTCTTACAGATACATATGACTAATCCGGGATTACACCAGAGGATTCGGTTTCTTTCATCTGACAAACGCAAACAATTGATTGGATAGAAACTCACTAAACTAAGAAAAATCAACTTTACCCAGACTCAGATTCGATTTCTTCAGCTTTTAAACAGTTGAAGGGCGAACGACATTTTTTAGTCCCCGATGTTTGGGGCATGGGCGTTTCTGGTCCCCATGTTCCGAGGTGACACTTTTAGTTCCTAATGTTACCGATTTTTGAACGATTTGGTCCCTCGATTAATTTAATCACTAATTTAGACGAAATTTTAACACGTGAGAGCCCGTAATCTCCTTTTACTCGACATAAAACGTCATAGCGCATCTTCTTCTTCGACTTAAACGCACGTGAGCATCATTACGTATCACATTTAACTCATTTTCAAGGTTGTCGATCCTTTCCTAAATGTGATGTATAATGATGTTCATGTGCGTTTAAGTCGAAGAAGAATATGTGTTATGAGGTTTTATGTCGAGTAGAAGGAGATCATGTGCTCTCATGTGTTAAATTTCGTCCAAATTAGCGATTAAATTAATTGAGGGACCAAAACCGTCAAAAATCGATAATATTGGGGACTAAAAGTGTCACCTTGGAATATGGGGGACCAGAAATGCCCATGCCTCAAACATCGGGGACTAAAAATGTCTATCTCCCACAGGTAAATTATATAAAAAAAAAACAAATCTTAGTAATTCCGACGCCAGACCCATCATCGGAAACACGCGCGTTTCTCGACCGATACCGACCAAAGCCAATCATGGAAATCCCAGTTCATTACGATAAACAAAAAAATGCGCGAAGTTTGAAGACTCAAATCACAAATGACTATACAGAAATGCAAAGATCATACGCCTGTTGAGAGAGCTGAAGTGAGGGTACTACAAAAAACTACCTGAGAGGAAGCTCGGTGGTGAACTGCGTGGGAGAAGAGAAAGGTGGTGGCGTAATCTGAGGGCTATTTTAATAGTAGGGAGCGTCCCCTATTTTTATTAAACAAAAGGGAGTGGACCGAAAGTTACCAAAATACCCCAACTTAAATTGGCTTTTTCGAGTAAAAAAAACTTCGAATAATTCGAATAATTATTTTCAATTCGAGTAACATATTCGAGTAAAAAAAACTCGAAAATAAAATAATTAATTCGATTTTCATTTTCGATTTTTTTTTCACTCGAGTATAGTATTTTTCTACCAGAATTTTATTCGAGTAACTCGAATAAAAACTCGAATAAACCGATTTCTGTTCGAAAACGACGATTTCAGGCTCAGAAACACCAAAATTCACTCAGATTTGGGGTTAATATGTTTAATAATCACGAAACCATCGATTAACACCTCATTTCGACATGAAATTTCAGTCGAGCGGATCAAAATCATAATCAAACACTTCGATTTTTTTTTTAAACACCCAATCTCTTTTTTTAAATTAAAAACCCTACACTCCCTTTTTTTTTAATTTCACACAAAAGTAATCCTAAATAACAAAAAAAACCCCGTAATCTGATTGGTTCGTTGTTCACTTTCCTGAATTTGTTTTCGGGGAATTTTATTTATTCGGGATAATTTTCTATTTTTCAAGGGACATAGAAAAAATAAGACACGCGACGAGAAAATTCGATCCATATATTCGAATATTCTTGTGTCCTTTTAACATAATTTTTTTAGGGTATATTACGTTTTAAGCCAATATTTAAAAATAGGTTTCAAAACCCTGTCAGAAAAACATTCGTTTAAAGGGCCCAATTTTCGTAAAATGTAGAAATAATGACCTAAATTTACACAAGTGTTATAAAGTGTATATGAACTGATATCGGATGATCGTTTTGTGTTATTTCAGAAAATTGAAGTAGTACTGCAGAACAATGAAGTGGTACTGCAGAACAATGAAGTGGTACTGCAGAATAATGAAGTGGTACTGAAGAACAATGAAGTGGTACTGAAGAATAATGAAGTGTTACTGCAGAACAATGAAGTGGTACTGCATAAATCGGGTCCTTAAAACTAAATTTTTTCCTGACAAGGCGTGAATTCTAACTTCAGGCCCTGACAGAGGCCTGAATGAAAATTGCCCCTTTTTTTAATATTTGTGTGATTACGCGTAGGTGAATCTATATTAAAATACCATTTATATAAAAAAAATTGCAAGTCAGTACCCCTATCAGAAATTTTTTTATATAAGTACCCGTTCGATTGTGTATATCATTTTCCCAGTCTTGACGTACCTTTTTGTATGAGTATTACGTACCGCGTCACGCGTTTATATGTTGTCCACATATGATACTTATATACGTATCATATGGTTCCTTAATGTGTTATATGATGTACCATTTTCTCACTGTATTATGTACTACAATACGTTTCTCTATGGTACCTAAATGTGTTATATGGTGTACTTGCGGCGGAACAGGAACCAATGTACACAAAATTTGTTCTAGTAGGTATCTACATATAAAAAAAATCTGAAAGGGGACTTGCGAATTTTTTATATAAATGAGTATTTTCTGCAGATACCCTTATAAATAAACCGATTACGATTTGAATTCCTTTTTCTTTATTATATCATCACCGAAATCTCGTATTTTTTGAAACATTATCTATTCTCTTTTATTAAGAGAGAGGACCTTGGTTAAACTGTCAATTTTGCTTCAATTTTGGATTGTCAATTTTTTGAATTATTAAAAATATAATATTGTGAGCCACGTTCTTAGATTGACAAAAAAGCATAGCATGAAAAATAGCTGCTGCAAATGGATTTATTTAAAATGAAGAACAAAGAATAAAATTATAAAAAAACTACCCACTAATTTCATTACACGCGTATGGATGTGCTCCCTTTGCTAGTTATTCATTATTATCCTAGCCGTTTTACCCGTACAATTCCTTTTTTCCCATGCTAGAAACTAAATCAAAACAAAAAAAAAATGCGTCGTAGCATCTCATTTGGGCCTGAAGTTGAAGTAAAGCCCACAATTTATGGCCCAATTATATATTGTCCCCATGTTGTCCCAATACTAAACTAAATTTTTAGAACACATTGGCGATTTTTAAAAGTGCAAACTAAATTTCAGGCCCAAAAAATGTTTTAAGTTAGGATTCAGAATCCTGTCAAAATTGGGTTCATGACCCGATTTGACGAAATTTAGAGATAAGGACCTGATGTTATCCAGTGTATATGAACTGGTATCGGACGATGGTTTTGTGTTATCTCAGAACACAGAAGTAATGCTGCAAACGATGAAGTGGTAATGCGAAACAATTAAGTGGTACTGCAGAACGATGAAGTGGTAATGCGAAAAAATTAAGTTGTACTGCATACCATGAAGTGGTATTACAGACCCACGAAGTGTTATTACAAGTCCATGAAGTGGTACTGAAAAACACTTAAGTATATCGAATCCTTAACCCTAAAAATTTTCTGACAAGGTCCTGAATTCTAAATGAAACTTATGTTTGGTCCTTACCTTTAACTGCCCCTTTTTAAAACGCATCAAGATATCAAACTGTTATATTTTCAAAATTGTATATTATTAATTAATTCAAAAAATAAAAGTTTAATTGGAGGATAAACTTGTAATAAAATAAAATATCAAGGGTAACATTGTAAATAATCAATTAAGAGTAAAATTTTAATTATGCAATTAAGGATAAAACGGTAATTAAACAGACCAATTTGACAGTATGCATATTGTCTCATCTCTCTAAATACAAAATGTATAAATTAATCGTAGGATATTTAAATAAAAAAAAGGTCAATAATCATGGAAAAAAATGTCACCTTCCATACCTTACATTTTGACTGTGTAGCAACTCTATTACAGCCAAAACAACTCCTTTTCCCTCCTTCGAAATATCGAGCCCAGGCTCTTCGATCTTCCTCATCAGTAGCTTGTCTAGCTCGCCCCGCAATCTCTGCTCAAAATCGAGCAAACCAACGATTCAAACCGAACAAAATAGCTACTGCAAAGACAACGTACGAAAAATCGAGAAACTACCGACTCAAACAGAGAAGAGTGTATACCTTTATCAAGTCTAATACGGTATTAGACGCAGAGAAGTGAAGGTACCCTCCGAGCATCTCAATGCCATCTCCACTTTTACCTTCCATTAGATTCCCGCCGAACATAAGCAGAGCATAGTCTGATATGTTCGTAGAGTCTCTTACATAGATGCCGCTCGTCTTAACCTTTTCACTGTAAACCATGTAAGGTAAGGGGAATAGGTAAACCCCGGCGTTAACTGACGCTGGGTGGATGTCGACTTTCCCGGCGTCTTTAGTGTAGAACGCCGTTCGTTTGCCTCTCCTTTTGCACTGAACAACGTTGGGATAGAGCCCAGCGCACAGCACGGCGCACACCATCTCTAAATCGTTGCTGTATTGGTTATACGCCTGCAAAAAAAAGACATTTTAGAAACTTTCGAAACGCTGAGATGAAATCGATCGTTATGACATGATACCTTGGCTCCTAGTGATTTGTCTACGAAGCCAATTCCCGAGAGCAAATCCACGAACTGATTCCTCATGTCGTCGATCATTTGCAAGGTGTTTGGGGAGAGGAAATTCTCCCAGCAGAAGTCTCTTTCTTTCCTTCTGAGTTTAGCATCTCTCCATCCTTCATATGCCTTAACAAGGGCGAGGTGGTCACTAATCCAAACGAAGGAGAATGATCAATGCATTGCATAATAAAAAGAATATTTTGATTGATGCTTTTGAACTTTTTTATGTCGTCCCATACCTGCATGAATCGCCAGCGAAGGATCTTTTGGCAGCATCTGCTTCTTCTTTCCTATTCAATGGAAGCACAAACGGGTCTTTATGTGCGAGGGCAGCAGCTATTGTTAGTGAAGGGTTGAGACATTGAAATATGGCGCCCATGAGAAGCATCTTTCCTATGTTTGGGTCCAAAGGCAATTTGCACAGATGACGCCCTGAAAATATCAAATGGTCTTTAATTTAAACAGCCCATAAGAAGCGAGAATAAATATATGGTTGTAACTTTTATGTGTAATTAAAATATGGTACCAAGGGGAGTGAGATCTTCAGTATCATCTAGGGCTCCAATGGTCTTTAAGAGCTCAATGGCGTTCTCCACGGAGAGAGGATCAGGCGGCTGAAGCGCCTTAGATAAAAACGAACTAATCTTTCCAAGCTGCAAACTCTTGATATGCAGACAAAGTTCTTGCAAAGGCGTGCGGAGCATTTCTGGCGGTTGATATTGGGGCATAGAATCGTGCATTATCTTTGGATACAGTCTGTAACAGACTCCGGGTTGCACACGACCTGCACGACCACGTCTCTGGTTTTCCCCCAAAAAAACGAATGGCATTAGCGAAGTAATGAGATGAGTAATTTCTGAACGGAGCCAAGAGTTTGATCAAGTACCTGGTGAGCCGATGCCTTGGAAATCCATGACGGTAAAAGACATGCGAGTTTATTAAGAGCATCGTAACTAGTCTCCTTGGCCTTACCACAGTCAATGACATAAACAACGTCATCTATGGTAATACTGCTCTCGGCAATGTTAGTAGCAAGAACAATCTTTCTGTAGAACGAATGTAAAAGGATGTGTAAGTGTTTGCCACCAGCATTGTAGAGTGGGTTAAAAGTTCACTAATAAACGCATTAATACCAAAAAAGCATTAAAGTAATTACTCAATAAAGGAGGAACCATAAAAATGAGGATCATGTTATAAAATATCGATGAAGAAGTGTACCTAAAACCAGTAATTACTCAATAAAGGAGGAAACATAAAAATGAGGATCATGTTATAAGATATCGATGAAGAAGTGTACCTAAAACCATGAGGTGGCCGATCAAATATTTCACGTTGATTGATTGTGGGCATTGAACCATGGAGTGGGAGAATTAAAAACTGATTAGGGTTTCCAAGAAAATTACTTCCTTTGAGTTTTTCGTGGAGCTTTGATATCTCGTCCCAACCAGCAAGGAAAACAAGAATTGCTCCACTACCTTCGTGACGACATATATATTCGATAGTTTTCTCAACCTGGCACATTAAAGTCGTTAGAAGAACATAGTCACGAATAAGCTCCACCACGAAACAATGTCCCATTTTGCGTACGGCAGAGTTATATAATTGGTTCTAAGGAATACATACAAGTCCCAAGTCCAGCTGAGAATCAGACCAAGCTTCAAGAGATCTTCTAGTGTTCGGACTGTAATCTTTATAATGGGCATCAATATCCAAATCCTGATGAGTGGAACAAAAAATGCACCAACATGAATGATCGAAAAATTCAGGATAAGAAGTGGCATGGAATTGATTCAACGAGCAGTTCTAGAATATCCACTACATGCTACATTTTTACCAGTTTTGGCAGCGAAGTTGGGTTCTATCCATACCTCAAATAACTCTGTCAAAGGATCTTTTCTAGATTCCTGCTGACGCCGACCTCTTCTTGAATTTCTTGGAAAACTATCAAACTCCGATTTGATGACATAACGAGTTTTCTCCAATACATCTTCCAAATAAAATTCTTTAACCGGAAATGTCAATCCCTGCAAATCAGGACAAAGGAGGCTATTTAGGAAACAAAGATGTCCACAAAAGAGGAAAAGTGCCCAAGAGGGAGAGTCAGTACATACAGGAATATGCATAGTGGGAGCATCTCCAAAATATTTGGAAAATAGATCAGCGTTGATAGTCGCACTCATAAGGATAAGATGGAGATCTGGACGACGAGGAAGGATGTCCCGTAATATTATCAACAAGAAGTCCTCATTCATGCCTCTTTCATGAATTTCATCAACTATTAAATGAGTGACCCCAGTCAAACAGGGGTCATCCACCTGCACTCACGAATAATGCAAAGAATGGAACTCACGAATCGCATGGAAAATGCACTAGATTAATATGAAAACTCGCCCTAAACTGAATAGTTTAGTAGCATAACTAAAAAATCTTACAAAATCAATTAACATGAAATAACATCACCATACTAGCTGCCGTAGTAAAACTCCCGTCGTGCAAAATAACAGTCTTGTTTGATTTGAACGCTTTGACTCAAGACGGATCTGATATCCCACAGTTTCACCAAGCTTCTCTCCCCTTTCAGAGGAAATTCGAGCTGAAACGGATATTGCGGATATTCGGCGAGGCTGAGTACAAATTATGTAACATGTAGCACCTCGTAGAGATGATATCTCTTCTTCCAAAATAAACTGAGGAAGCTGTGTGGTTTTCCCACAGCCGGTCTCTCCAGAGACTACCAGCACCTTTAAATTTATTCACAAGAATTTGTTATATTTGGCATATCTATGAGGATATGACTTTACATGAGCTCAATTGAATAGATGCACAAGAGTTATTTACACACAAATATCTTTACCTCCATATTTCGAGGCAAACCATGCACCAGCAATGTTATGAAAAGGTGGGTATTTTAACGTAATACAGAAAACCGAAGGAGCAAATGATTGAGAAAATTAACAGAACTTTATATTCTCTTTGAAGATGTGCCAAGCAAACATGATAATTCATTACCTGATGTGAGGCAACAGCTTTTAAAAATTCTGATTTTACTTTAAAAGCAGGAAGATTTTCTCTGAACGCCCGCATTGCAGTTACACTATCCTTTTCCTACAAAGGGTTCACAAATGATAAGCATATTGAAAAACAGAAGGAGGAAAAACCATAAGACAGCAGGCTCCATACCCTCAAAATTTCTTGCTTTTGTTTTAATTTAATGCTAAGATCCTCAGAGCCAACTACAGTCTCCACTTGTGGGGCAGCTTTCCTTGTCTCTAGTTGTGGGAATTGTGATGGTTCTGCACATGAGGATGTTGAAGAAGAGTTCCCATTTGATTTCCCATTGGAACTCTTCAATAAAGTTCCAACTTTTTCCTCAAGTTCTGTAGACATTTTTATCTGAGTGACAAGGAGACAAAATGCAATGATTAACTCCACAAGGTATGCAACTAAACTAATTAAGTTAAACTATTCCGTCAAAGGCCCAAAAAGCACCTCTTTCTTTGAGGATCCATGGCGATCATCAAGGTCAGCCCGATAATTAGGCAATGGAGTCTTGCTCACAACAAGTGCCTTCCCTTTATTATACCCTTGACTTTGTTTCCACATATACAAAACCAAAGCATATTGTCAGGACATTGCATCTTGACTGAGGAAATAACATGTCCTGTACCAGATATAACAACCACAGAAGGTAAATCTAGACTAAAAATGACCTAATAAGTTACATCATTTTGTAAATTTGGACGCAACATGACAGCTCTAAGAAACTACCCATTTCCATACGTCACTTGAATCAGAAGAAACAGTATTGAGAAAGCCAACACATGTTAACTTGTGATCAGATTGTCCGAGCACAAAATTACCGAAAGAAAATAGCTTACAAGTACAGTCCCAACTGATGAGCCATATCCGACAACTTCTGTTGATCTTCTCTACTGAAGTGTCGTCTTATAATCATCTCATGTTCTCCTCCTCTCTTCATCTGTTCCAATTTCCCCCGCCACTCATTCTGATTCATCACCTCAAGCTACAACAAGTAAATACATTGACATCGTGTCAAAACTCAAAATTAAAGTCCATGGTAGTACTTACTCTATCCTTGGAACTCTAATCTAATCTCCCCAAAAAAAATTAAAAAAAAAAAGAAAAACAAACAGATAATCAATAGCCTCAGTAGCCAGGATTCCACCAAAATCGGAATACAACCGATCACGCTCCATCGCATTATTCCCAATTTCGGAGAAATTCAAAACGAAAGACATACTAACCTCAGCTGCATTCTGACGGAGGCGCTCAGCTCTCCACACGGGGTCCCACCACCGCTGCTCCCCACGGCCGCCACCTCCACCGCCTCTGCCTCCACCTCCGCCTCTACCTCGGCCGCCGCCGCGTCCACCTTGGTAGTTGGCACGGTAGGACATCGCAACCACGCCAGATGAAGCGCTGCTGTTAGCGTCGATTCTGATAAATAGGAAGGGAGCAGCGTAGTTGCGCCAGCAGGGGGATATGAAGTAGGTAGTTGGACATTTAAAGCTAAGCGTTGTTTTTCGTTACTGTCGAAAATGTTTTTAAGGCTTAGGCAAATTGGGCCTCTTAAAATAAGCCCATTAATATACATTGGGCCTATACAGCCCAAAAAAGTCCCATCCTTCTTGGGCCCATCGTGCGGTTGTTTGTCTACGCAAGTCGTTGCCACTTCGGAGTTTGGACAATCAAAGTTCAAATATTTTCATATTGGTTGGTGTATTCTATCGAGCACAATAGCCACCAAATTACGCCTGTTGACTCATTCAGACAATGGCGGCGGGTGTTTATCTGCGGTGATGCAACATCATGGTGATACTCGCATCACCGTAATGTGAATACACCGTGACGTGTATTGGGTTGATATTTCATTTCGCATATCAAGGCGGTATTGGAATATTGTGTTTGATTAATCACCGTGATGTGTGAGATGATATGCGTAACTGACATATTTAATCCAATGTATATCATCTAGTAATGCGAATTAATATGTTTATGTTGATTTACGTATAATGATCAATGTTTTTGTATCGAATTTAATTTTTTTAAGCACTAATTATAAGTCTATTATATAATTATCAATATAATTATTTTATATTTATCACTAGATATGTGTTTAAGATTAAAAATAGTTAGTTATACAATTTTAAAATATAAAAAAAGGTATACAAGGAAGAAATGTTATATTAACCTCTCTCTCTAGGGTTTCTCTCTCACCTAAATTCTCTCCAACAAGCCGCCACGCACAAAAAATGGGTCCTCTCACCATGGAGGGTGGGGTAGGTTTTGGCTTTTTCTTCTTCAACTTCTCTGCTTTTCTTTCGTTTTTTTTTTTTTGCTTTTCTTACAATAAGGCGGAGGTGGACGACTCCGCCTCGACCGATTTTGCTCCACCTTCACTCGCCACGGTCACCGCCCCACCTTCGCTCGCCGCCGTCTCCGCCTCCGCCAGCGGCGCCAGCCTCAGCCAGCCACGCCCACTCCCCCCTCCGTTTGCCACGCTCGTAGCCCCAACCTTTCCACCCCGACTCGGCTCGCCTGCCGCCTGCCGCCGACACCCCCACCCACTGCCCGGCCGTTTGTGTCGGGCGAGTTCTCCTCGAGGGAGACACTCTTTTTGGAGTTCTCCCCTTTGTAGGAGTTTTTTTCGCCCCTCGTGGGAGCCCTTCCCCCCCCCCCCCCCCCCCCCCCCCGTAGGAGGCCCCTTTGGAGTTTTTCTCTTTATCCCTTTTTCGGGGTTTTGGAATGGGAACTGTGCTATCATCGGCCTTTACGCAATAGAAATAATCAATATGTTGTAATATTTTGAATATTGCTCTATTGTACTCTTGTGTCCATTTGGATTATGAATGAAATCCTCATTTTCAAAAAACAAAGGAAGAAATGTTATAATATCATATGTAATATAGTCCAAATAAAATTCAAAATATCACCACATCACCGTAATGTTGGATCACCTAGCTTGAGGGTGATCCAAAACTTGGAATATCACGTCACTTTTATCACCTAATGCGAGGATGTTCTCATGACCCTCTATTTCTCTTACAACAATTATCAAGCAATTCGATTAAAAAATTAAAGGAAATTTTGAGAAAGAGAGAATAATTGAAGATATCTGCAAAACATAAAAGGCATTATTACTACCTTTCAAAGCAAACTGATGCACTGTACCATCCGAAGGAAAAGTGTATGCAGATAGCTAAACAAGATAAAACTCTTTTGAAAGCCAATTCCACAGTAGATCTCTAAAGTTGAAGACATGTTTAAACCACTTCCTAAAACTTCCTTCCTTCATTTCTTTCTTCTTTTTTTCTTTTCTCAAGCCTAAATGTTTGTAAGATAAGTAACAACATAGCTGTGCTACCTCTATAAGTCGCTTTTAAGTTGGTTTCTTTGGGTTTTCATCTCCACCTTGGGTGGACTTGAATTCTTCATTTTTCTCCATAACATGCTGTACGCCTTCTTGATAACCTTGGATGAAGCTTTTCAGCGCATCTCTGTACGCCGATGCCCTCGTCATGTAAACCCTCTGAAGCGCTGGCCTTAACGTCTCCATTCCTCCTCTAGCAGCCACAGCTTCGACGTTTTTTTGCACCACATTCAACGAATCATACGTTAGACACAACCCTATTAAGATAAAGATTGAATCTTGGAATAAAATAACCCAAAGGGAAGTCTGCGTTAACCATTTCGTGTTATATCATGATTGTTTGAATAGCCATCGGATTCAAACAAACTAGAGATGAATAACAGACGAACTCGGCAAAATCTAGAAGCCTATTTCGAATAAAGGTTGAATCTTGAAATAAAATAACACAAAGGGAAGTCTTAACATTTCATGTTATATCATGCTTGTTTATCTCGCCTCGCCATTAGATTAAACAGTATAGACTAGATGAATGGCAGATGAACTTGGCAAAATCTAGATCCTATTTCGAGTAAAGATCGAATCTTCAATGAAAATAACCCAAAAGGAAGTCTGCGCTGATCGCCGTGCTGTATCATGATTGTTTAAAATCGCCATGAAATTGAGCAATATAGACTAAGTAGAATGAGAAGTGTCGTTAAGCTTACAGAGATCCTCTAGGGTCGATGGCTCGCTCCTCTCTTTGGACGAAACTTTCGAAGTCGAACCATCATCGGATTTCTCGACACTCTCTTCTTCCTTCTTGTGCTCGAGAGGCCTGAGTTCGGGTCCAATGTCCCTGACCCAGCTTGCTGCATATAGTCTACAAGCTTCTTTCAACACCTAGAAATGGATTGCAAGTTTAGTTAGTTTGTTAGCATCTAGGTAATAAAACTCATTGGTTCTTCGTCTTATCTGACGAGATTTGAATCTGGGATGTCGGGCACGTATTCGAAACAAATATGTAAAAAAATATGAGATTTTTTCGGTGAGAAGCTCAAGCCCTATACAACCATAGCATCATTTATGCAGTAGAACACGCTGGAAAACACGATTGGAGGAACTGTAAGAGAATCAAATATTGTTTCAAGAAGATAATAAGAGTACGAAACTGACAAGAAAGCGCTCGTGCAGTGTAAGCTGACGGGCCTTCTTCATGCCTGGAGGATCGGGCAACGAGGAAGGAAATGCTATCTCCTTAAGATCGTATCGAACGTAGTCGTATAGTTTCTTGCACACTACTTTAAACTTCATTGTTACGTGTCTCCTGAGCACCAGCCTGCAACATAAAATGAAGGGAAAGAGGAAAAATTCATCAAAATAAACATAAGCATGCAGTAAAAAGTAAGGTATAAAATTGGTTCCATGTTCAAACCGGTGAGGCAATTTATCAAACAGGTTTCGAGCAATGTAACGAGCAGGCAGTGAACGCCCAAAATCGCCCAAGAAGTTTCGATTAAACTAAACTTTTGTTCCTTCTGCAGCTTACCTTGAAACCAATGATCTTTAACCAGCAGCCGGCGTTCTTGTTCTTCTTCTAATCTTCTACAATTTGACCAAAAAGTTTTGGTCAACGTTCTTCGAGTAAAGTATCTCGTGTTTTAATGGCTGCTACTTCTATATATCTGAGATGAAATGAGATGGCGCCACACGATTTTAGCATTAACGCAGAAAACCGGAGGAAGAGGAACCGCAGAGTGTAATTCGAAGAATAAACCTGTCATGAACCCACCATTGTTGTGCTTGCGAGGAGCTGTGGGAGATGAACTCAAGGAAGATGATGATGATGTAAGAGAAGGAAGTATCGAATATGGTTCGATGAAGGGAAGAAGGAACAAAGCTGAAGGAATTGCTATTTTGACTGAAGATTGTTGGGCCAAAGTTATCTTAATTAATTATATTAATATTGGGTCAATATATTATAAAGCCCAATTTTATGATTTTTAGGTTATAAACATCCGTAAGACCTATGTTGCGGTTTAAGAAAGAAATGGAATATTTAAAAAAATGGCCTTAGCACCCAGTCAACGTTAAAAAATAGCCATGTTGCTTTTTTGTTTATTAAAAAAAAAATTCAATTAAGGGTATTTGCGTCATTTCACAGGGTATCATTTTAAAAAATAACAGGGGATCCACTGCTATATAGCACATGTTCACTGAGCAGAGGACCCGTGCTACATAGCAGGGAACCCCGCCCATCTGGGGGCAGCATGGGCAGGGCCCCTGCTGTGTGGGCGGGACCCTTGCTGTGTGGGTGGAGGACCTCTGATGTGTGTGCGGGGGGACCCGTGCTGTGTGTGCAGTTGTCGGGTCCCATGTTGTGTGCGCGGTCCGCTGCTGCGTGCAGGGACCCCGCCCATCTGGTGCGCAGCATGGGCGGGACTCCTGCTGTGTGGGCGTGATCCCTGCTGTGTGTGCGGGACCCGTGCTGTATGTGCGGGGGAACCCGTGCTGTGTATGCGACTGTCGGGGTCCTTGCTGTGTGCGGGGGACCCCTGTGCTGTGTGCGGGGACCCCTGTGCCTGATGCCCGCACACACAGCAGGGGTCCCGTTCATAAAAAAAAATAAATTAAAAATGTATGTGTTGCGGATTTGAATCCATGACCTATTACTTGAACGTCAGACTACACAACGACTGGACTACAACCCACCCTTCCATCCATATGTGACCCCGATAAGAGGTACGGATGGTGCCATCGTGCATCTTTAATTTGATCGTACCAATCCCTACGATCTTTAGAGGTTGATCATTACAGCTGTACACGAACCCTCCAGAGGTTGGTTTGTACTGATGGAACCATTCCCTTCTTGAGGTCATGTGGAAAGTAGCTGCGGAGTCGAGAAGCCACATATCGTCAAATCTTCCATTTTCTCCATTGGTGGATGCAGCTTCACATACTAGAACAAATCCGTCGTCTTGAGCGTTGGCCACATTTCCTTGAGCATTGGGGTTTTTTGTTTAGATCACAACAATCTTTCTTCATATGACCCTTTTTCGGAACCGATTTATGGCTCCCACTAGGACCACGTTCTTCATATCTGATCCGCTTTCGGCTCCCACTTGGACCACGTTCTCCAGGTCTTGCCTTTGTCACAGTCAGCGCCTCTGCTTGATGGGTGTAATCACCTTTTTCTCCGTGTTATTGCGCCGACTTTCTTCTTCCAGAACAACAGCTGCAACGTCGTCATAGACAAGTTCCTCTGCAGTTTGGTTATTGGTTAGACTGATGACGAGATGAGCATAAGAATCTGGCAGACTTGCGAGTAGAAGCTCAGCACGGTCTCTTGACTCTATATTGCAGTCCAAGTCTTTGAGTTGGCCAAACAGAGTAACCATTTTGTTGATGTGATCTGTTTCTGAAGAAGATTCATCCATCTTTAGAGCATATAATTTCTTCTTCAAGAAAATCCGGCTATGAAGAGACTTGGCTTGATATAGCTTATCAAGATGGTCCCAGATTTCCTTTGAGCAGATGAATATTAGCAGTAGCCTTTCCGTCAATCTTCTTCCATTTGGCATCACTTGTAATTCTTTCAGACCTGCCAGTGATAGCTTCCAGACAATTTTCTTTGAGCAAAGTTGCCTTGATTTTTACCTTCCACATGGAGTAATTTTTCCCATTGAATTTCTCAATCTCATGCTTAGCTGCCATTATATTTTTTTCTCTCCTTTTTTTTCTCTCTCTCCCACAGAAACTTTAATGGATGAATAATAATAATCTAACAAACTTTCTGATGTGGAGGATCCAATATTATTGGCAACCACAGAACATACGGTAAGTAGATATTATAGACACCCAGCCATAGCTCTGATACCACTTGTTGTAAACGGACAGTATAAAATAAAAGGAGACACCAGGAATTTACGTGGAAAATCCCAAAGTCGGGGTGAAAAACCACGGTCAAGGTAAGGAAATTTTACTGTGGATAATTTAGGAGTTACAACTCTCTACCGTAAGGAGAAAACTAGCTCTATCTCTCTTACAATAGGAGACTCACCAACTCTCTAAATATTTTTCCTCACAACACTTGTATATACTGAATATAAGAAGAAGTTATTGTTTTCGATGATTTGCAATGACTTATAGCTGGCCTATTTATAGCTGAAGATTTTAGGCTCGGACGAATCAGAATTAACCGCGTAGCTAGACACGTGGATGAACCAGAATGAGCCGCGTAGCTATATACGTGGGCGAACCAGAATCAGCCGCGTAGCTGTATACGTGGACGAACTAGAATCCGCCGTGTAGCTATATTACGTGGACGAATCAGAACGAGCCACTTAGCTATACTAAATGGCCCAATAAAGTTATTACAACAGTAACTTACTGTTTCTTCTTGAAATCAAGCAGATACCTCAAGTACTTGGGATATGAGGTCAACTATGTATGTAATTACACTGATGTAGATGATAAGGTAAGGCGTAGTTTCAAGCACTACGCATTACCTACGCACGAGAAAATTACTATCTTTTTCTTCAATCTCTAGAAAGCTTGTAAAATGTGCACAAACGCATCGCAAGGTTTAGCATTATATTAGAAAGCTTGTCGATCAAAATCTTTGAGGTGATATATGATGTTCTTCCCTAACAAGTGCGGTTAAGTGATGTGAGGTTGGGAATCCACCTCAATGGTGTACTGAATGAGCTTCAAGATGATACAGTTCTACTTTGATGTTAATATAGTCAGAAGTTGAGAGAAAATTTTGTCTGTACCAACTAGTTTTTAACATGAATGACAGGAATGCTGAGTACGCATTTTCAAATTATGCAGATTATAGCCAAAGCAAATGAGTTGGGCGAAGATCCGATTGATTTAAGTCGGCGATTTTGTGAAGAATTTAGTCGAGATATGTCATCTATTCACTGCCTTTCTCCTTCTGTAGAACCTCGTGTATCAGACCACATGCCACAAATTCTTGACATGATCAACCAGGTACGTTGATATTCGTTGATGTCGCATACTTTACCTATTACTTATTACCCCATTCTTGTGATTGGTAATGCTGTGAATGGAATTGTTGAATTAAATAAATAAGATCGAGTATATGGTTGAAGTGATTCTTTATGCCTTTTTTTCCTTCTGAAGTTTGTTTGACTTGGTAGTCTTCTTCTTTTTCTATTTGGTCTTCTGAATGATTTTATTGTATGAACTTCTATTTGCATTCTTTCGATTTAGACTGAAATCTGATTGCCTTTACTTTCATCACCTCCTAGATCATCGAAAACGGTTGTGTATACGTTGTCAACGGCGACGTTTACTTCTCCGTTGACAAATTCCCTGAGTATGGCAGATTATCTAGTCGCAAATTGGAAGATAATAGGGCCGGCGAACAAGTTGCAGTGGACTCGAGGAAAAAAAAATCCAGCTGATTTTGGTTCACGATTCGACAGGTTCGAGGAAGCGACTTCTAACATTTGATGCTTTTCTCCAATCTCATGCGTACGCTGCCTTTTGCTTATCTTTATTGGTCATTGTGAGTTTTGAATCATTATATTGTTTTATTGGTATGTTTAGTTTCCCTTTCTGTATTTTTCAGGTTATAAATCTTTAGCATCCACTGGCTCTTAAGCTTTTTCTTATGGGAACTCATTATCGCTCTCGGATCAATTACTCTGACTTACAGCTAGAAATTCCATCAGAGCGTGCCTTTTACATCTACCAGGTGATCCATTCATCCTCTTTTCCCAAATTTGCTTGGCTTCCGATGATCATTTCATGCTGTTTTTTGGTACTTTCTACGTCATGTTATTACATCGTGGCTTTTAGTACCTTCCAAGTAGTCTAGATCTTACAGTTTCATTTCTACGTAAGAACTTTAGCTTCAATGGCAGGTATCACTTGAGATCTATTCACTAGTTCACATATTCATCGTTGCACTTTCCTTTTCAACTTCAGACTTTACATGATTGTCAAATGGCATTGGAGCAACAAAACGGAGTTACTTTGAAGGATTCCATAGCACCAGAAATCGACAGCTGCATAAGCAAATTCGAGAACGAATGCATGGCGTCAATGTCAGACGATCTCCACACGCCCGTAGCTTTTGCTGCTATGTCCGAACCGTTAAAGCACATAAACGACCTCCTTCATACTCGTAAGGTATGTTCAATTATACCCTCATCTTAGTTGCATCTAAAAATCAACTTCAATCACTGTACGTACATATATAAACCCCACAAAGCTTAGATGAAACGAACACTTCTCCCAGGGAAAGAAGCAGCAGCTGAGGGCCGAGTCTCTTGCGGCTTTAGAGAAGTCCATCAGTCCCATTCTTGCCATTTTGGGTCTCTTACCAAATAGTTACTCTGAGGTAAGTACATCAACCAACAAACTACCCATATGCAAAAATTGTATATAAACTATGTTGCAGGTATTTCTGTTTTTCTGAATATCTAATCTTTACATTGACTTGAACTATAACATTGTGTTTGGTTCGTAGAAAGCAGCATGAAAAAGAAAATTGGAGAGAAAATGATTTTAATGAAGTTTTTCTTTCGTTTTCCTCACTATTTGAAGAAATTGGTTTTTCTTCGTTTAGAGTGTAAAGTTAAGTTAGAATTTTTTTTTCCTTTTTTATTTCTCAATCAAACAGACATAAAAATTAGTTTTCTTTTTCCATTTCATTTTCCTTTCCCTAATTCTACAAACCAAACACAACCCAAATATCATTTCATCGGACATTGTGGTTGGAAATCAAAACCACAAGACATGATGATATTTGCTTCTTCCTTTTCCCTTCTTTCTTCGGTTGTGTTTGTAATGAAGAGAGAAGTGATACATTACATTGCATTACATAAATTACAATGTTGTTTATTACAGGCATTGGAGCAGCTGAAGGATTATGCACTGAAGAGGGCCAAATTAACAGAAGCCCATGTTCTTAAAAAGATCGAAGAGAGGAACGTCGCGAGGAAGAACAAATAATATGAAAAGTCCGACGAAATTCGAAGAGATTTGGCGGTCTCGGGAATTGCGCTCATGGACAGCCTGCACGGCACGACGTGGAGACCTACCATTCCTTTACCAATGCAAGAGCTGCAGCAATCTTCATTCAGTTAGTTTTAACAGAAATTACATCATTTTTTACGTCTTTTACTTTAAATTAACATATTCATAAGTACTATCCTAAATTATATTAGATTTGGTATAAAGTAACATTAACGTGGTCCTTCCTTCACTTGCTCATCACTTCGTTTCTTTAGCCTAAGTGATCCATCATTACCGTAATGACGGATAACCTAGGTGATGAAAATGGGTGTTATTCCAAGTTTTGGATCACCTCAGAAAGGTAGGTGATCCTAGATCACGGTAATAGGGTGATCTTTTTACTTTTTATTTGGACATCTGTAATCCAATTTAACATTTCTCCCTTATATAGCTTTATTCATATTTTAAGTTGCGTCCTACTATTCACACTCCTTACACCCCTATATCACTCTTTACACCCCAAACACTTGATTTTTGTAATAATTTTATTTAATTACATGATTCAACAAAAAATATTTTATTAACTTATTTTTCCATAAAATCAGTAATATTAATTACATGGACTATTAAAAATTATTAATTAAGTCATTTTAACTAATGACACATTTAGAAATAGCAAAAATGCTCGTGGCCCGCGGACCGGCCCGCCCCGCCCTACCACTAGTACTGTCAAAGTGGCGGGGCGAGTGCCATTTCTCAGGCCCACCCTAGCCCGCGAGGGCCGCAGGCGGTCGCGCCAAATATCATAAAAAAATTTTAAAAAAATTAATATATAAATGAATTATATAGGTTAAATTTTTTAATTTAATCAAATTTAATAACATAAATAAATTTTTAAGAATTTAAATTTGACTAGGAGTAATTCAACTTCGTTAGTTTATTTTAATGTTTTTTTCTTTTTTATAATAATTTTTTCGTTTTTATTTTTTTTAACGGGCCGGGCCTACCAGGCCCGCTACCCGCTAGTAGTGCGGGGCGGGCCTTTATTTAATATGCCCGCTAGATGGAAAAACTTGCATTTTTTAATCGGCAACTATTTATTTAATATTACTTTATATATTACTAAAATTATTAACATTAAACTCCGTTTTTCTTTTTTATATGGGTCTATAATTGGTAAATAATTAATGCTACTCTACATATTAATTAGAAGGGTGCAAGTAGAAAAAAGGAAAAAATGACAATAATAATCCAACCTATCAGTTCTCCGCTCAAAATAACCCAACTATCAATTATTTCTGAATAATCCTAACTATATAGCGAGTCTTCCGAAATTGCACCCATGTCACCTAGAACTTGTTTAGCAGTTTCTTATATTACTTACTTATATATATACATTTAAAACGAAATTTCAAATAAAATTAGTAAAATGATTTTTTCTCTTCATCTTTTTAAGGAGAACTTCACGTTGATAATCTCACCAATTGATTTTACCCACCCGAAACAAACCCAACTACGAATCATTTCAAAATAATCTCAACTAAAGTTTAGTAATATAATTTTTTTTTATAATGAAAAAATATAATATAACAATACAAGCAGACAAATAATTTTTACATACAGTCAAACCTTCGGAAAAAATGAAATAGCATTAAAATCTTATTTTAGAGTCACAAAAAAATTTAAAACTAATGTTACTCAGATATTTGTACTATTTAGTACAAAATGCTATATTTTTTGCGTCGCGTTTTGGGCTAAAATGCGATATGGGACACTACAAAACGCACTATTTTACGCTTTTTAAAACAATGCGCTCGTCTTACTTGATACATGTTGCAGGTACATTTATGCATTTTTTTATTATAATTACATATATATTTTAAAACTGATAATTTTAATTAAAATAAAATGTACCATGTGAATTTTTGGTACGTATTTATTTTCTTCAAATACTATAAATCAATCTAAATAATAAAACTTAGACTAATCTCCACTTTGGCCGCCATTAATTAATATGTAACAAAAACTCAAATGATATTTAAAAAATAAAAATTTGATTTTATCTAATTTTATTTTGAAAAATTATCGTCACTTGATACATGTTGCAGGTACATATGCATTTTTTGTTATAATTACATATATATATATATATTTGAACCTGATAATTTTAATTAAAATAAAATGTTTTCAAATACCATGTGAATTTTTTTATGTATTTATTTTTCTTCAGAAACTATAATCAATCTAAATAATAAAACTTAGACTAATCGTCGCTTTGGCCGCCATTAATTAATACGTAACAAAAACTCAAATGATAAAATATAAAAATATGATTTTACTAATTTTATTTTGAAAAATTATCGTAAAGACATATAGGTAATAAAATAAAAAAAATTACCTGCTAAACAAGTTTCAAGTGACATTGGTGCAATTTCGGAAGACTCACTATATAGTTAGGATTATTCTGAAATAATTGATAGTTGGGTTTATTTTGAGCGGAGAACTGATAGGTTGGATTATTATTGTCAATTTTTCCTAGAAAAAAAGGGTGGTGCTAATAGAATTACCCTTTTAAATTTTATAACTTAACAATTTAAATTTACTAAAATTATTTAATAATTTTAAAAAATAGAACATTTATATTGAATAATTATATAAGATACTTATAATTAAATCTTATCATATTTAAACTAACTATCAAAATACCATTACGTAAAGTATTATCTCAAGGTATACATATTAATCAATTTTACTTAGATATTTATATGAGGTTAAATATGACATTTATGCAATATTACCACATAAATCGCCGTGATTAAACAAAAACAATATTTCGATATCACATTGATCTTAGAAATGAAATATCACCCCAAAACAAACACATTGATTGCATATCACTTTGATCTATATTCCGGTGATACTCACATGACGGTGATGTGGATATCACTGCACTGTAATGTTGGATTACCTCAAACAAACCCCCATAAGGAGCATTATTCATTCCGACCGAGTAAATGAAACATGCAGTGAATAAATGCATTTTAAGTAGGAAATGGTTGCGATGTTTAGGGATGGAATAAATTCGATTACGTACTTCTGGTTATATATCTTTCGGTAGGAGATTTCATAATAAAGATCAAATAAATGCGGTTTTATACTTTGTTTTATTATCATTTGGCAAGAATTATGGTCGCGTCGTAAACGGCCAAAAATTAAATTTATAACCTTATTCACTAAATGTGAGTATAGCGAAAGTAAGGATTGTCTCCACAGGGAAAATGGTTGATTTATTTCTAATTTTAGATTCGATCAATAATAATAATAATAATAATAATAATAAATAAGTTAATAATAATAATAATAATAATAATAATAATATTAATGGGGTTTTTTTTGTTGGTTTTGGGCGCAATCGCGAACGAGAAAATATCGAAACTAACAACGATAAAATAATAATCGCTAAACATTTTAATTAAAGCGCAATTAGAATTTATAAATGCTAATCAAACAACGACGCAAAATTGGGATAAACTTACGACCATGGGAATGAAAACTCAGTTCTTGCTAATTTTCGGCAACAACGCACAACAGCTCAAACGCCCGAATAATTTGCTCAAGTAACGAGTGACGAGTGACCAGAATTAAATAATAAATAAAAAAGGATAGCTATTCCTAATTGTTTCTAGCCACTTTAATGTAAAGAAACTAAGCCACGTAGAATGAAAGTTTTAACATAAAACATGAAACGCATAACTAGAATGATGTGCAATCTTAAGGAAACTACTCCACGTTGGTCAAAACATAATATTGGTAACAAGAAAACTAGGTGCAATCGTTGATTAAAGTTCGAATCAAAGATGAGCAACCCTATCAACCAGCAAAAGCCACACAGCATAAGGAATAACCGTGAAAATATTATGACAAAAGGGCAAACTTTCTTTGAGGAAATAAGACAAACAGTTGGTAAGCGATATGATATGATGAAAATGGTGAAAGAAAGGAAACATAATCTCCTCTTAACACGTTAAGATACAGCTCTCTCTGCTACACTCTCAGCAACATACAATACCACAAAATAGCCAAGCTAATGGTGACGATGTTGTAAGTTATGACCCATGTTTATGACCCATTTATTTAATAAGGTTTAATAATTAATTAATGGGCTTTATTCCTATTGGTCTAAAGAGATTAACTACCCACTACATTGATGAAATGTAACTCTATAAATAGATTAGGTCGGTCCTCTCTCCACACTATCTTATCATATTCTTCATCCATCAGAAAATATATTAAAGAGTGTAAAGGGAGAGAAACGCGACTTACGTCTTCTCGAATCGCCAAGATGAATCAAGGTTAGTATTTATTATTTATTATCATGTATATCATGAGAATTGTGTTGTTTAAAGATCATGGATTATGTTCGTATGAATTACGTGTAGCATATAAATATGCTTACAGTTGGTATCAGAGCCATCGTTGTAAACACATGATTCTCTTTTATATATGAATTTCATGACTGCCATCGTGATATGAGTTTAATTGTTATCGGATGTATACCTTGCCTATGACTAGTCTGATATTGGTTCACTGTTGAGTTTTTATGCGTATGCCTTTGTGTAGTTATGATAACCTGAATAATGATCAATCATCTATTTTGTGGCTTTGCCTTTTTATGAATAGTCATGATTTTGAATTTCGCATGTCTCACTTGAATCAAGCATCGATGAAGTAGAACTCTTCCTGGATATAATATCTGATGATTACATGAATCGTTTACTATGTCAGATGTGAATATGCAATTAGATGCACGATAGATACACGCGCATGTATAGTCACAGTTACCTTTTGACTATTTCGTTATTTAATGAATCAAGCCGAATAAATTTTGAAGTTTTGAATATAAATGTTGAATGCCATGTGACGTGGTCTAAGTAGTTTATTAATGCAAGTTTCTAGGGAATATAAATTTCCTTTTGATAGTGACCACGATTATATTTTCCTTTTGACTGTTTCTTTATTTGATATATTTAGCCGAAATAGTCTATAACTTTCAATGTAGTGTGGAATGACTACTGACATGTTTGACTTAGTGTTTGCTATTGGAAGTTTTTGTGATAGCATATAACTGCCACGTGAATTACTTTGGCATTAGTTGACAAAGTCTAGGAACAATTACAGTTAGATCCCTGGAAATTAGGAAATTATAGATTAGCATCTGAATATACTGTAGTGACTGATTAGCCCCTGAACTGTGACGCCCGGGGCCGAAGAGGGCGGGGAGTGATCGCCGGTGCCAGGGTGCACGGACAAGGAGCGGCTCCTGGCAAGGCTTCTAGGCGAAGGGGTACATGAACGAACCGATCCGACACTCGAATGAGAGGGGATCCTGAGACTGACAATGTATGGGCGTGTCAGGCTAAGAATCGTATAATAGAATTGATAGTACTACTCATATCACCAAGGTCGACCTACCTTTTCGGGAGTCCATCCGAAAGAACTTCGAAGTTAAGCGTGCTTGACTTGAAGCAATCTTAGGATGGGTGACCCCCTGGGAAGTTTGCCCAGGGTGCGTGTGAGCGAGGACGAAGCACGCTGAAAGGTTAAATGGTGGTACAGTGGGGCCAGACTATCAGTCGGAGTGTGGTGGGCCCAACCCCACAGGTCCCGGTAGGGACGGATGCTACAGTGACACCCGGTATGGGACGGGTCGTTGCAGGTGGTATCAGAGCACAACCTCTCGCAGTACGGTGCTGGTTCGGGGACGAACCAGGCGGAAGCGTGGTGGGCATGTGACGCCCGGGGCCGAAGAGGGCGGGGAGTGATCGCCGGTGCCAGGGTGCACGGACAAGGAGCGGCTCCTGGCAAGGCTTCTAGGCGAAGGGGTACATGAACGAACCGATCCGACACCCGAATGAGAGGGGATCCTGAGACTGACAATGTATGGGCGTGTCAGGCTAAGAATCGTATAATATAATTGATAGTACTACTCATATCACCAAGGTCGACCTATCTTTTCGGAAGTCCATCCGAAAGAACTTCGAAGTTAAGCGTGCTTGACTTGAAGCAATCTTAGGATGGGTGACCCCCTGGGAAGTTTGCCCAGGGTGCGTGTGAGCGAGGACGAAGCACGCTGAAAGGTTAAATGGTGGTACAGTGGGGCCAGACTATCAGTCGGAGTGTGGTGGGCCCAACCCCACAGGTCCCGGTAGGGACGGATGCTACAGTGACACCCGGTATGGGACGGGTCGTTGCAGGAACAGTTAGATGGCGATAAGTTAGTCCCTGAGCAGTTTTAAAATTACAGATTAGTCCCAATTTTTAAGAGAACTACGTAGGGACCCATGAAATATATAAATTATATTATTCCGCTGCTTTATGAATTATATCTCAATTATGTATGATTTGCTAGTCACTAAAGTGGCCAAATTAGTAAGGTTTCGAGATATAATTAATACTCAATTACTCGTGATTAGTAGATGCAATTAATACAATGACTTAACGAAAATTTCACGAGTATATTGGTGTTCATTAGCAAATAAAATATTAAGTACCGCCCAAAGGCTGGTCGCTGTTTTATAGCTAATGACGTAAAGGTGGTATATTTTATTCGATGTGTTAAGTGCGTCCAAAGGCGCCTAACGTGTCAAAATTACAAAATTTACCAAATTAAGTATCTAATTATTTATGCATCAAATTATTTTGTGCGTTGTTGGATCACCCAAAGGAGAACTTCGATGCGCATTTACGATATCTGAATCTATATTACAATCTTATTTTCTCAAAGCACTAACAATGAGCATTATTGTATCTATTTGCAGCTTTCGCCCCTGTCTCTCTTAACTCGCAGGCCTCGTCAGTTGTCAAATTCAACGGGCTGAATCATAATGATTGGTCTGAGCAGGTTCTGTTTCACCTAGGTGTTCTGAACCTTGATTCGGCATTAATGTATCCTAAGCCCAATGATATTACTGATGACAGCACTGATGAGCAAAAAGCTTTCCATGATGACTGGGAAAGATCGAACAGATTAAGCCTTATGTTTCTGCGAATGACTATATCGGAGAGCATCAAATCAACAATTCCAAAAACTGACAGTGCTAAGGAATTTTTGGAATCTGTCCAAAGTATGGCCCACTCTGACACTGCTGATAAGTCTAGAGCTGGGACACTGATGGGTACGCTGACCACAATGAAATTTGATGGGTCACGTACAATGCACGAGCACGTTACTATGATCAACTTAGCGGCAAAACTCGGGTCCATGGGAATGAAAGTGGAAGAGAGATTTCTTGTGACGTTCATTATGAACTCCTTACCTCCTCAGTACGGTCCATTCCAAATTAACTATAACACAATTAAGGATAAGTGGAATGTGACAGAACTGCAGACTCTACTGATTCAAGAGGAGGCGAGGTTGAACAAACAGGGAGCTCATTCTATTAATCTCATTGGCCGTCAAGGAGCTGGCAAGAAAACTGGAAAGCCGAAGGAAAAGGGAAAATGACCATTGAAGGTTAATGCGTCTTCTTTCAAAATCCGCAAGAAGGAACTGAAGAGTAATGAATGTGGGTTCTGTGGAAAATCAGGACACCATAAGAAGGATTGCCTGAAACGTAAGGCGTGGTTCGAAAGAAAAGGTACGCTTAATTCTTTCGTATGTTTCGAATCAAACTTAACTGAAGTTCCTCGTAATACTTGGTGGATTGATTCTGGCAGTACTATTCACGTTACTAATACGATGCAGGGATTCCTTACGACCCAAATCATAAGCCCAAATGAAAGATTTGTGCATATGGGGAATCGAGTCAAGGCATCAGTTGAAGCAATCGGAACTTATCGTTTAATTTTAAGTACTGGACATCATTTAGATCTTTTTCAAACTTTTTATGTTCCTTCTATTTCCCGTAACTTAGTTTCTTTATCAAAACTTGATTCTGCTGGTTTTACGTTTAAGTTTGGTAATGGATGTTTCAGTTTATATAAAAATAATATTTTTTACGGTTCCGGTGTGCTTCGTGATGAATTATATAAATTAAGCCTCGATAATGACTTCGCTGAGACTCTTATGATCTCGCATCATAATGTTGGCATGAAACGTGGATTATTGAACGAAAGTTCAGCATATCTGTGGCATAAACGATTGGGTCACATTTCCAAAGAAAGAATACAGAGACTCGTAAAGAATGAAATCCTTTCAGACTTGGATTTTACTGATCTCGGTATATGTGTGGATTGCATTAAAGGAAAACACACAAAACACACAAATAAAAGTAAAGCCACAAGAAGTACGCAGCTCTTAGAAATTATACACACTGACATTTGCGGACCTTTTGATGTTCCATCTTTTGGTGGAGAAAAGTATTTCATCACCTTTATTGATGACTTTTCACGTTATGGTTACGTCTATTTATTGCATGAAAAGTCTCAATCGCTAAACGCATTAGAAGTGTTTATTACTGAGGTTGAGCAACAATTAGACAGAAAGGTGAAAATTGTCAGATCTGACCGCGGTGGCGAATATTATGGAAAATATAATGAGAGCGGACAATGTCCAGGTCCGTTCGCTAAATTCCTCGAAAAGAATGGCTTTTGTGCTCAATACACGATGCCAGGCACACCTGAACAAAATGGTGTTGCAGAAAGACGAAATCGTACATTAATGGACATGGTTAGGAGCATGTTAAGTTGCTCGTCTTTGCCCCTATCGTTGTGGATGTATTGTTTGAAAACCGCCGTTTATTTATTAAACAGGGTTCCTAGTAAGGCAGTTTCAAAAACTCCTTTTGAACTGTGGACGGGAAGGAAACCTAGTTTAAGGCACCTGCACGTTTGGGGTTGCCAGGCAGAAATAAAAATTTATAATCCACATGAAAGAAAATTGGATGCAAGAACGACCAGTGGATTCTTCATTGGTTATCCAGAAAAGTCGAAAGGGTATATATTTTATTGTCCTAACCACAGTACGAGAATTATTGAAACTGGAAATGCACGGTTCATCGAAAATGGTGAAATTAGTGGGAGTGTTGAACCACGTAAAGTGGATATTCAAGAAGTTAGGGTGGAGATCCCCATACCTTTAACTTCTACTCAAGTTGTCGTTCCAGCAGTCATTCAAAATCCCGCACAGGAACAACAAATAAATGTTGAAACGCCCCATAATGAAATCACACCTGTAGAACCTATCGTGAATGAACCACAATTAAGAAGATCAGAAAGAGAAAGACGATCTGCAATTTCTAATGATTATGTGGTATATCTACAAGAGTCAGAAGTTGACTTAGGAATAAATGATGATCCAGTTTTGTTTTCACAGGCCATGGAAAGTAATGATTCTGTTAAATGGTTCGACGCCATGAAAGACGAATTAAAATCAATGCAACATAATGACGTCTGGGATCTCGTTGAATTGCCTGAAGGTTGTAAAAGAGTTGGGTGTAAATGGGTCTTTAAGACCAAACTCGACTCTAATGGCAATATAGAACGACATAAAGCTAGACTTGTTGCGAAGGGATTTACCCAGAAAGACGGCGTTGATTATAAAGAGACCTTTTCACCTGTTTCAAAGAAGGACTCGTTTAGAATTATCATGGCATTGGTAGCTCATTATGACTTAGAGCTTCATCAAATGGATGTGAAAACCTCATTTCTCAATGGAGATTTAGAGGAGGAAGTTTATATGGACCAACCTGAAGGTTTCGCTATTAAAGGAAAAGAACGTATGGTGTGTAAACTTAAGAAGTCGATATACGGACTGAAACAAGCTTCGCGGCAATGGTACTTGAAATTTAATTATACCATTACCTCCTTCGGATTCAAAGAAAACATCGTTGATCGATGTATATATCTGAAGATCAGTGGGAGCAAGTATATAATGTTAATTCTGTATGTTGATGACATTTTGCTCGCTACTAATGACTTATGCTTGCTACATGAGACTAAAAGTTTCCTATCTAAGAACTTTGAAATGAAAGATATGGGTGAGGCATCCTTTGTGATATGTATTGAAATATACCGTGATAGATCACATGGATTGTTGGGATTGTCTCAGAAAGCATATATTAATAAGGTTCTTGAAAGATTTAATATGGAAAAGTGCTCATCAAGTGTTGCACCAATTCAGAAAGGGGACAAATTCAGCCTTATGCAATGTCCAAAGAATGAATTAGAACGTAAAGAAATGGAACGGATTCCTTATGCATCTGTCGTTGGCAGTCTAATGTATGCTCAAACGTGTACTAGACCCGACATTAGTTTCGCTGTCGGGATGTTGGGCAGATATCAAAGTAACCCAGGAATGGATCATTGGAAAGCTGCAAAGAAAGTCTTAAGGTATCTGCAAGGAACAAAAGATCATATGCTCACTTACAGAAGATCAAATCTCTTGGAAGTTATCGGCTATTCAGATTCAGATTATGCTGGATGTGTTGATACAAGAAAGTCAACATTCGGCTACTTGTTCCTATTAGCTGGGGGAGCAATCTCATGGAAAAGTTCGAAGCAGTCTGTTATTGCTGCATCAACAATGGAAGCTGAATTTGTAGCGTGCTTTGAGGCTACAGTTCAAGGATTATGGCTGCGGAATTTTATTTCTGGTCTTGGCACAGTCGACAGTATAGCCAGGCCGCTTAAAATTTATTGTGACAATTCCGCAGCAGTGTTCTTCTCTAAAAACGACAAGTACTCAAAGGGTGCTAAGCATATGGAGCTTAAATACTTTGCCGTTAAAGAAGAAGTTCAGAAACTACGAGTGTCAATCGAGCACATCAGCACCAAGCTTATGATTGCAGATCCACTGACGAAAGGATTACCACCAAATTTATTTAATGAACATGTTGAAAGGATGGGCATTATGAAAGGCCCTAATTGATGTTATGGTGGTTTTATGTTTCTTATTTATGACTTTATGTATTTGACACTCTGAGCTCAATATTATGTTTCTGACAATAAATGCATCCTGTTTTTAATTATCGATTGTATATATACATTAAAGAATTAACGCAACAGGATGAGTCTGTACCTAAGACAATAATGTGGACCATTACGATATATCTCATTAAGATCATGTTGAGTGTAGAGCTGATACTGTGATACATGGAAGGGACTGTGTCGTTACAATGGCATACGACCGCTATGATCCTTGTTAGCTTTAAGCTTAATAGCGATGAAAGGAATGATCAATTTATGACGGAATTTAGCTAAAATAAATATGCATATTATGGAAATTATGATTATTAAACCGTAAAGTTATATTACGCGGGCCAAGTGGGAGAATGTAAGTTATGACCCATGTTTATGACCCATTTATTTAATAAGGTTTAATAATTAATTAATGGGCTTTATTCCTATTGGTCTAAAGAGATTAACTACCCACTACATTGATGGAATGTAACTCTATAAATAGATTAGGTCGGTCCTCTCTCCACACTATCTTATCATATTCTTCATCCATCAGAAAATATATTAAAGAGTGTAAAGGGAGAGAAACGCGACTTACGTCTTCTCGAATCGCCAAGATGAATCAAGGTTAGTATTTATTATTTATTATCATGCATATCATGAGAATTGTGTTGTTTAAAGATCATGGATTATGTTCGTATGAATTACGTGTAGCATATAAATATGCTTACAGATGTTTCTTGAAGCTTAATTAAGTAATTAAAAGACTATCCTTAACATGAAACTCCAACAAAATACAAGATTAATAGCAATAGATGTAGACGAATGGAACAACAAATTCAAAGTAACACCATTGAAGCAAAATAGAAGTGTGTAGTCAGTTGTTCTTCGTGGCTCTCCCTCCTTTTATAGACGATGGCAGTGAAGTGATTTTTTTTTCCAAGTGGGGATATGGAGCCGGCTTTAGCACTCATAATCTTCCAAATCTTCTTGAGCAGCCGAGTAGATATTACGCAGCCCTTCGATGATCTTGTCGATTCTACTTTCTTGCCTTGAGCTATGTGTCTGATGGTGGCTCGTTGTTCCTTTCAAGCCATATCTTCCTTATATGATGTTTTATCATCTTTAAATTGGGCTTTCATTGGGCCGAATGAAACTCATATGGTATGGGCTTAAAGATTTGATTGTTGGACTGACCGATCCACATTTCCTGTTCTATTTGCTTATTTTGCTTCGATACCTGTAAGGCATGTAATTGAAACGTAGGCGTAGAATATCCGTTATAAATTGTGCAAATATCGACCAAAAACACAGTTTTACGGGATATAAAATATTGCAAATTGTTATATATCAAATACCCCCACACTTAAACAATGCTTGTCCTCAAGCATTTATCCAATATAGAAGATGCAAACAATCTAATCACGAGTTCCCCAACATACATTAATTTTTCCTAGAGATAGCAATTATTCATAATATTTAGCACTAGACAATTATATCACTTTTCGACGATCTCAGTAAAACCTGAACGCAACAACAATCAACAACTCTCACATGGATTCACTCAATGCGCTCGAAGTGTTTATGGGATATATGTGTATACGCTCAAATCAACACTATGAAATGATATTACCATAAGCTTGCTAGCATATCGCATTGTATTCATATAGCGACTTAGTGTACAAATCAATAAGGTCTTTTATTGGGTTGTAATGGGGCTAGGGATTAGGTAGGATAAATTTGGGAAAGTAGGTTGAAATTGTCGAACCAATGATTTTTTTTTTTATCGCTAGATGCCACGACTTTACCATGACTCACGACTATGAAAATTACTCTGATCATACTAACATTCTACGGTTTCATTTTCAAGATAACTCAAAGCTTCCAAATATCGACAAAACTAACTAGCACTTCATATTTTTTTTTTATGAATTTTTTTTCTCTTTTTTTTTTCTTCGAATACATACTTTTTTTTTTGTTTTCTTTTTTTTTTTCGTATTCGCTTTTTTTTTTTCGAATATATTTTTTTTCGCTATAACTAAAAGACTCCTAATATCACATATCTGGACTCATAAGTTTATTATCAATCTCGAAATCGTGGAATCTAAGCAATTAATAATTCATTCAATCCGACAATGGGTTGAAAAAGAAAGCCAAAAGGATAAATATGGGTAAATATAGTGGCTTAAATTCAACAAGAAAATAAGGCTTAAGGCTCAAATTGGCTCACTAAGTGGAAAATATTGAAGGTAGGGTCAGTGTGAGGCCAAGGGCTTAATCCTAAGTGCCTTAATCACTTTTGTACACAAAAAACCGCCAATGATATCAACATGTATAATAGAGCAAGTTCTAGAATATTCGAAACATATGTGATGCTCTCGTAAAAAACTGAGTATAAAGATAAATACTCTTTTTTTTAAGGCTCAAATCTCACATATTTAAATAGGCTTTGTATCGACTCTTGCGCATTCAGACTTCAAATCAACTGAAGAAAAAGAATAATCATCCTAATACCAAATAATTATTCCTAATTATTTCTCTCATGTTCTAATTAATGCACATCGGTTTGCTCGAGACAAAATATTTGTTCATCAACTAACATAATAAATCTCCCCCCACACCTAAACTCTGCAATGTCCTCAATGTAGAATTCTAATGAAAATAGTAGCTAAAATCTAAAGATTCCCACCCCAATTTTCATTTTATATGTTCAGAGTAGATGCGAAGGAAGCGATAAAAGTGATACTGAAAATAAAACTTCCCTGACAGTGATGGAGTCGTAGAGGAATTCCAAGATAGGTGATATGTTTACTCGAGCCTAGTGAGATCTTGTTGCATAAGTACCCGCTAGCAAATCTGCTTAATCATCATTGAAAACATAGATAAAACGAAATATTGCAATAACAAAATAAAATAGGATAATATTGGGTTGCCTCCCAATGAGCGCTTTTCTTTAACGTCTTTGGCTAGACGTTGTCCCCGCTCTTCGTCGTCATGCATAAATGGGTGGACGCAGCTTGATCTCTTCCACGCAAGCCATAAAAGCATTCTCAAACTACAGTTTAAGCCTATGACCATTTACCTTGAAGCACTTGTTAGTAGATATGCACTCAATTTCAATAACGCCGTTTGGAAAAATATTTTTAACAATATACGGTCCCATCCAACGAGACTTGAGCTTACCTGGCATGAATTTCAGCCTTGAATTGTACAGGAGAACTTTTTGACCTACCATGAATTCTTTTTTATGTAGGAGTTTATCGTGAAATTGTTTCGTGCGTTCCTTGTACATTCTCGCATTCTCGTAGGCTTCTAGGCGAATTTCTTCAAGTTCCTGTAGCTGAAATTTTCGCTCCTCACCGGCTTTTGTGGCCTCCATGTTGCACTGTTTCACTGCCCAAAACGCACGATGTTCAATTTCAACAGGTAAATGACACATCTTACTGAAAACTAGGCGATATGGCGACATTCCGATTGGAGTTTTAAAAGCAGTACGGTACGCCCAAAGTGCATCGTCTAATCGCAAGCTCCAATCTTTACGATTCGGGTTTACGGTTTTCTCTAAAATATTCTTTACTTCTCTATTTGAAACTTCAGCTTGTCCGTTTGATTGTGGGTGATAAGTAGTGGCTAATCGATGATGGACTCCGTATTTGCGCTTGAGCGCTTCGACTGTGCGATTGCAAAAATGCGTGCCTTGGTCGCTTATAATTGCGCGAGGAACTCCGAACCTACTAAAGATGTTTGATTTAAGAAATCCTACAACCACTTTAGAATCGTTAGTTCGGGTAGCCTTTGCTTCTACCCACTTCGACACATAATCAACGGCAAGCAGAATGTAAAGAAAGCCAAACGAGCTTGGAAAAGGTCCCATAAAATCCATTCCTCAAACATCGAAAATTTCACAACTAATATAGGATTTTGGGCATTTCATCTCTAAAAGAAATAGTACCTGTTCTTTGACAATTGGGACAGCTCTTGCAAAACAAATAAGCATCCTTAAAGATAGTTTCCCAATAAAAACCGCAATCTAAAATTTTTCTAGCAGTTCGCTTAGGTCCAAAGTGTCCTCCACATGCATATGTATGACAGTGCGTGAGTATATCATTAATTTCACTATTAGCAATGCACCTACGAATAATTTGATCCGAACCAATTTTCCACAAATATTGCTCGTCCCACATGTAATATTTAGAGTCGCTTTTAATTTTACGTTTCCTTGAGGAGCTCAAATGTGAAGGTAACGCACCACTTACCAAGTAATTAACTATATCGGCAAACCAGGGTTCTTGATATTCCTTACCTTGAAGGCGAAATAGTTGCTCATCTGGAAATGTTTCAGAAATTGGTAGTGGCTCTTCGTCACGAATCAAACGGCTCAAGTGGTCCGCCACGGAGTTGTCCACGCCCTTGCGATCCTTGATCTCCCAATCAAATTCTTGAAGCAACAAAATCCATCGTATTAAGCGCGGTTTTGACTCCTTCTTTGACAATAAATATTTAAGAGCTGCATGGTCAGAATAAACAATAACTTTAGATCCCAGCAAATAAGACCTAAACTTATCGAAAGCAAAAACAATAGATAAAAGCTCTTTTTCAGTTGTGGTGTAGTTGCATTGTGCCGAGTCAAGCGTTTTTGAAGCATAATAGATGACGTGGCTTTTTCTTCCTTCTTTTTGTCCAAGTACAGCTCCGACGGCGTACTTGCTCGCATCACACATGAGCTCGAACGGTAACTCCCAATTTGGGGGTTGGATTATCGGTGCAGTAGTGAGTGATAGCTTTAACTTATTAAATGCCTCTTTGCACTCGTCCCCGAAATTGAACGGTACGTCATTTTGAAGTAGTCTTGACATCGGTTGAGCGATTTTTGAGAAATCCCTAATAAATCTCCTGTAAAAACCTGCATGACCAAGAAAGCTTCGAATTTCTCGAACATTAGTGGGGTATGGCAAATTAGAGATCAAATCGACCTTAGCCTTGTCTACTTCAATTCCTCTTGACGAAACTACATGTCCTAAAACTATCCCTTGCTTAACCATAAAGTGACATTTTTCATAATTAAGCACAAGATTTTTATCAATGCATCGTTTGAGTACTTCTACTAGATTACCAAGGCAATGATCAAACGAGTCTCCATAAACAGTAAAATCATCCATGAATATTTCAATGCATGTTTCTATTAAATCAGAAAATATGCTCATCATGCATCGTTGAAATGTACCAGGAGCATTACATAAACCAAAAGGCATGCGGCGATATGCAAACGTACCAAAGGGACATGTGAAAGTAGTTTTCTCTTGATCCTCGGGTGCTACGACAATTTGATAATAACCAGAAAATCCATCGAGGAAACAAAAGAAAGACTTACCTGCCAGTCTTTCTAGCATTTGATCGATGAAAGGTAGCGAAAAATGATCCTTTCGGGTAGCCGCATTTAACTTACGAAAATCAATGCACATGCGCCAACCCGTCTGTAATCTCATTGGTACCAATTCATTCTTATCATTTTCACAAGTGAAAACCCAGATTTCTTAGGAACAACATGAACTGGACTTACCCATTGACTGTCTGATATTGGAAATATTATCCCCATATCTAATAATTTAATAATTTCTTTCATAACTACCTCTTTCATGGCCGGATTGAGCTTACGTTGTGCTTCTCGTATCGGCTTAGAGTCGGGCTCAAGTAGAATTCTATGCATGCATATCGAGGGACTTATTCCTTTGATGTCGGCCAAAGTCCATCCTATCGCGCTCTTGTACTCCTTCAAAACGCGTATCAATTTATCTTCTTGGATGGCGGTCAAGTCATTTGCAATAATGACAGACAACGTTTCTTCGTCTCCCAAATAGCAGTACTTGAGATGTTTTGGTAGATCATTCAACTCCAACGTAGGTGCCTGTTCTATAGAAGGAACAATTTTTGTGTTAGGAATAGGTAGTGAAAAAGTGTTCTTACCTGATTGATCGTGAATTTCTGGAAGTGCGTGTAACGTCATGAGTGCGCTTCTGATATCTTCGTCCACTTCAAAATGCAAATCTTTTCCTGTTTTGCTATTCTTAATCACATAGTCGAGTGTATCGTTAGTGAAATTACGCTCAAAATCATCTCGAACAAATGTATCAATCATACTAACGGATTCAGCATCGTCAGGATATTTCATAGCATCAAACACATTCATAGTGAGTTTTTCACCATCAAACTCAAAAGTAAGAGTTCCTGAATCAACATCTATCTTAGTTTTAGCAGTTTTCATGAATGATCGTCCTAATAAAATAACAGCAGAATCTAGCGCATGTTCATCACACATGTCTACTATATAAAAATCAGCAGGAAAAATAAATTCACCACATTTTACTAGAACATCTTCAACTAATCCTTCGGGATAAATAATAGATCTATTTGCTAATTGAATGCATATATCGGTGCACTTAAGAGGTCCCATACTCACCTCATTGAATAATGATAACGACATAACATTGATAGAAGCTCCTAAATCTAACATGGGATTATTTATTTCTCTCGTCCCTATAGTAACCGTGATAGCAAACATACCTGGGTCCTTACATTTTTGGAGCAGTTTTCGTTGAAGCGCAGCGGAAACATTGTCACTTACTAGGATTTTTCCTTCGGCTTTGTGTTTCCTTTTGTTCGAACACATTTCCTTTAAAAATTTTGCGTAACGTGGAATCTGCTTGATAGCATCCAAAAGTGGAATGTTGATCTCGACTTTGCTGAAGGTCTCCATTATACTCTTTTCCTGTTCTTCTTGTTTCACCCTAGCAAACCTTCCAGGAAAAGGTGGAGGAATAACAATATTAGGTTTATCGAAAACAGAATCATTACTTACCTTCTTTGCATGGTCTTTAGTCTTATCTTCTCTTGGGGATTTTATGGAAACTCCGTCATGATTAGGCTGGCCGATCTCTTTCCCGTTTCGAAGAGTCATAACACTCACATTCTCTCTTGGGTTGATCTCAACTTGGGCCGGTAGTTTTCCTTTCTCGTTCTGCATTTGACTCATTTGTGCTGCGAGTTGAGACACTTGCCTTTCTAAATTGTGCATGCTCGAGCGTGTTTCGTTAATGCTTGATCGAGTTTCATGTTGAAAAGTGGCAGTACTAGTTGCTAAATTCTTAACAATATCCTCCAAAGACATACCTGGTTTTGATGGTGCGGTTTGTTGTGGAGGATTTGGTGGCCTTGGTGCCTGCTGCATGAAACCTGGTGGTCGATTTCCGTAACTCAGATTTGGGTGGTCACGCCATCCGGGATTGTATTGACTTGAGTATAGATCATAGCGTCTCTGAGATGGTCCTGTGTATCCTCCAATTGCATTGGCTTGCTCGTTAAGATCAAACTGAAGTGAAGGACAATTCGTTGTTGCATGTCCAACAAATGTACATATGCCACAAGCCTTTACCTGACTCGTTTTTCCAATCACAAGTTTTTCCACAAGAGATGTTAGTGAATCTAATTTTTGCTCAAATAAAGTAGTACTTACCTCGCCCATCCTTTGTTGGCCTACATCTTGACGTGTTCCAAATTGTTGCGCATTTGTAGCCATGCTTGAGATCAGTCGTCGTGCCTCGTCTGCCGTTTTATCGACCAACGCTCCTCCACTTGCTGCGTCAATCATGTTTCTCTCCATGGGTAGCAATCCTTCATAGAAATATTGGATAAGCGCTAACTCTGAAATTTGGTGATATGGACAGCCTGCACAAAGTCGCTTGAATCTTTCCCAGTATTCGTGCAGGGTTTCTCCGATCATTTGTCGAATCCCGTAGATCTCCTTACGAATGTTTGCGGCACGAGATGCAGGGAAAAATTTTGCAAGAAATTGTTTTTTAAGTTCGGCCCACGTAGTAATTGAACCCGATGGTAAGTAGTATAACCAGTCTTTTGCATGATCCGCCAGCGAGAACGGAAATGCACGAAGACTTATCTGATCTTCCGTGACCCCGTTTGGCTTCATGGTTGAGCAAACCATGTGAAACTCCTTCAAGTGCTTGTGCGGATCTTCACCTGCGTTACCATGAAAAGTAGGAAGTAAATGAATTAACCCTGATTTTAATTCAAAAGGTGTTTGAAGAATAGGAAATTCAATGCAAAGCGGCCGTTGATTAACATCCGGTGTAGCCATATCCCTCAACGTAAGACGGAGTGGTTGCTGCTGTTCGGTTTCCTCCATGTCGCTTGTTGAGAACTCCTGTTCGGATTCCGTGCTAGAAATTGATACAGTCGAATCTTTTTGTCTTTTTGCCTTTCGATTCGCCCTTGCGGTTCTCTCGATTTCTGGATCGAATATTAATATACCTGTTCGAGAAGATCGGGGCATAAACTAGCACAAAGAAAATCGAATTAAAATAGAAGTAAATCAATAGACACCACCTTCCCCGGCAACGGCGCCAAAATTTGGTCACGTCGTAAACGGCCAAAAATTAAATTTATAACCTTATTCACTAAATGTGAGTATAGCGAAAGTAAGGATTGTCTCCACAGGGAAAATGGTTGATTTATTTCTAAGTTTAGATTCGATCAATAATAATAATAATAATAATAATAATAAATAAGTTAATAATAATAATAATAATAATATTAATGGGGTTTTTTTGTTGGTTTTGGGCGCAATCGCGAACGAGAAAATATCGAAACTAACAACGATAAAATAATAATCGCAAAACATTTTAATTAAAGCGCAATTAGAATTTATAAATGCTAATCAAACAACGACGCAAAATTGGGATAAACTTACGACCATGGGAATGAAAACTCAGTTCTTGCTAATTTTCGGCAACAACGCACAGCAGCTCAAACGCCCGAATAATTTGCTCAAGTAACGAGTGACGAGTGACCAGAATTAAATAATAAATAAAAAAGGATAGCTATTCCTAATTGTTTCTAGCCACTTTAATGTAAAGAAACTAAGCCACGTAGAATGAAAGTTTTAACATAAAACATGAAACGCATAACTAGAATGATGTGCAATCTTAAGGAAACTACTCCACGTTGGTCAAAAACATAATATTGGTAACAAGAAAACTAGGTGCAATCGTTGATTAAAGTTCGAATCAAAGATGAGCAACCCTATCAACCAGCAAAAGCCACACAGCATAAGGAATAACCGTGAAAATATTATGACAAAAGGGCAAACTTTCTTTGAGGAAATAAGACAAACAGTTGGTAAGCGATATGATATGATGAAAATGGTGAAAGAAAGGAAACGTAATCTCCTCTTAACACGTTAAGATACAGCTCTCTCTGCTACACTCTCAGCAACATACAATACCACAAAATAGCCAAGCTAATGGTGACGATGTTTCGTGAAGCTTAATTAAGTAATTAAAAGACTATCCTTAACATGAAACTCCAACAAAATACAAGATTAATAGCAATAGATGTAGACGAATGGAACAACAAATTCAAAGTAACACCATTGAAGCAAAATAGAAGTGTGTAGTCAGTTGTTCTTCGTGGCTCTCCCTCCTTTTATAGACGATGGCAGTGAAGTGATTTTTTTTTCCAAGTGGGGACATGGAGCCGGCTTTAGCACTCATAATCTTCCAAATCTTCTTGAGCAGCCGAGTAGATATTACACAGCCCTTCGATGATCTTGTCGATTCTACTTTCTTGCCTTGAGCTATGTGTCTGATGGTGGCTCGTTGTTCCTTTCAAGCCATATCTTCCTTATATGATGTTTTATCATCTTTAAATTGGGCATTCATTGGGCCGAATGAAACTCATATGGTATGGGCTTAAAGATTTGATTGTTGGACTGACCGATCCACATTTCCTATTCTATTTGCTTATTTTGCTTCGATACCTGTAAGGCATGTAATTGAAACGTAGGCGTAGAATATCCGTTATAAATTGTGCAAATATCGACCAAAAATACAGTTTTACGGGATATAAAATATTGCAAATTGTTATATATCAAATTATAATGTATATCTTTAACTCATATGTTTAATAGTTTCATGTGACACGGCCTTCCAAGTAGGGGTGGGCAATCGGGTTCGGGTTTCGGGTATCCGACCCGACCCGATCGGGTTTTAACCCGATCGGAAGAAAAATCGGGTTAGATATCGGGTATCGGGTAGCAATATGCTACCCGATTTACCCGATCGGGTACCCGACATATAAAAAAATTAATTAGCTAATCAGTCATTTAATAAAATTAAATAGACAATTAGTTAAAATTATTTATTTATACAAAAGCTTTAACTTAGAGAAAATCAGGCTCAGTCGGTGCCTATGAATTTATATGGCTAGTCTAATTCAATGTCTTCAATGTAGTAGAGTATTATATAGAAAAAATTTTCACCTACACTTGCGTGAAGATCCGATGTGGGACAAATGATTTTCATAAGAAACTGACGCGCTTACAGTACTAGTAGAGGTCATATAGAATATTAAACAAAAAATCGTTTGGCCTAGTGGTTGAAGGGAAAGTCATTAAGTTCTTGCCTCCCACATGATGTGGGTTCGAATCCCACCTTCTGTATATTTTAACTAATTTAAAAAAAAAATTAAAAAAAAAATAAAAATAGAAACAAAACCGAACCCGACCCGCGGGTACCCGACGGGTTTCGGGTACCCGAAAATCGGGTACCCGCATTTGATCGGGTCCGGATCGAGTATTAAATTCACTACCCGATATTTTCGGGTACCCGACCCGAAAAACCCGAAACCCGAAAAACCCGACCCGATCCCACCCCTACTTCCAAGCATTAAATTTCGATTTAAATGGTTGCTTATTTAATACAAAGATAGGTCGGTCGGATAGGTAAAGTGGCCAAACATTTAACTCTATGCAAAGAAATATTGGTTTATAGTCTCATATGTACCGTCTATATAGACTTAAAACTAGACAGTGAGGTTCATATTCGATCCAGATTCAAACAGAACGGATTGAGAAGTTAAGGCACACATGCAAGAATGTCGGTATCATAGGAAGTAAGCGTTAAGGTTCAGATTTGATTCAGAATACAGTGAATTCAAACGAGTCACATAGATCGGAAGGATTGGTCATCTCTATTTTGGGGGTTTAAATTCGATTCGTGTAAGATCCCATCTGAATTATGGTCGGGTTCTTACTTGAGCTTTCTATCGAACAGCTTGTGTGCGTGTGCTACTACCGTAATAAAAACAATAAACGATCGAAGGACGACCGTAGAAGAAGATCGAGGGACGATCGGGGGGAGAAATAGACTGAGATAGGGAGAGAGCTGAGAGAGATAGAGAGATTCGAGAGAGAGAGACAGAGAGATAGAGACAAGAGTTGAAGAAGAGAGAATTTCATATTAGAGAAGAAACATAATTAATTGCTTACGTTTGATAGCTGAGAATTACAATATAAATGCAACTACTAAAAGGGCCACAATGCATATTGGGCTACTATATATTTGTGATATAATGGGCCAAGCCCAATAACTATTGATCCTAACATTTCCCTCCCGTTGAAGACATCCTCGTCCTCGAGGATGTGTGAGCCGACTTAGTGGGATAATGTCGGACACAATAGCACGAGCATCGCTATTGCTAGTGCATCTTTTTCCACGATCGAAAGGAAAAAGTGAACTCACAAGTACGATGATGCTTCCTCCCTCGAGCGTTGATGCCATGCCTCTTTGCGACGTTTCTGCTCGTGCTTCCTCTCCCGCCTTCTTATCAACTTCCGCCGCTTTGCAATACGATGTTTGAATCAGGCCTTCGAGCTCATGGTTGCGGCTGCGGATAGAGTTCAATCGAGCCTCATGCTCAGAAAATAGTTCGATGGCGTTCTTGAGTTCCCTCTCGAGCTCGTAAGTATGCCAGGTAGAATGCTTCAGGTCGACCTCTACTCGGATCACCTCAGCCTGGAGATTTTGCAGCTGCTCGGCCAACGATTGTTTCTCCTCGAGCTCCTGGGCTACTTCGGTATAAGCTTCGATTTCAGGCCGCTCCCCCAGCTTCCGTCCAACATCATTGCGCTTGAGCTCTTCAGGGTTCAGCAACTGCTCCAACTTAGAAGGTGCAAAACACGTCCTTTTATCTCGAACCTTCCCTCTCTTAAGACCTGAGCGCTTAGCAAGTTTTGGGAGCTCAAAAGAGACGTCAATAAGATCGACTGATTCATATCTAATCAGCAACTCAGCGACAAGAGCCTCATTCTTCATTGGGTTCCTTGAGCATGTGGAATCTACTCTTCTCGAAAAATGATCGTCACGAACTCGTTGTTTCCTCATTATTACAGCAAAGGCACACTTACCTTGATCAAATGGCATTCCTTGATCCTCGCGGACATGCGGTCGATTGTCATAAAACTGCTCTCGGACTGATATGGGTGTTGCGCCTTTCTTCGTTGCTCTTGTTTCGAGAATTGTGGCAGCACATACGATTCCAAGATGAACACTGAACTCGACCAAAGAATCAAAAGAATTTCTATTCAACTCCTACAGAGAAATCTCCTTGCTGCTACAAGTATTGATGGGAAGACTTGAGAGCTGGTTGACCTCAACTTGGAAAGCAAACATCCTAGAATTACCCATGCGAACACCAACCATTATAGTAATTGAAACATAGCCTCGAGGAGAGTGGTATCCAACGATCGATAAGCAGTTGATGGATTCACAAGTAGGGCAGCTTATACATCCAACACCATTATCTGGTAAACACCCAAGAGCACTTTTCCTCCGTTTAGCACTATCTTCGAGAACTCGCATATAAGAACATAGTTCAACATTGCCAACATTATCCAAGGCATTAAGAACGTCAACCAACACTAATGAATCCATCTCGAAGTCGATGGAAGCTTTTGTGATAGATAAGAACCTCATTGCCTCGACAATACACCAACGTCCCCGGTCAAATGGAAGGTTAGGGATCGCTTTCACATGTAGTATCTCGGCATCCCACCGTCCTCGATCGAACAAGACATCTTGACTTAGTAAAGCTCTTTTCGGCCCCTCAAAAGCGTCTGCCGTTACAAAATCATCATCGCACAACACATATTCATCGACCACCACGAGCGAATCCTTCTTAAGCATTATCAACGAATCGCCATCGCTCGACGTCAATTTATCGCTAGTCACAATCGGTTCGACCTCAACCACAACCGATTCCATTCCAACCAACGTCGGAAAATCCACGTCATCCAACACCGAAGTGTTCCCGTCCTTCATTGTTGAATCATCAACATCCACCTCAGCGATAATTGACGAGTCCACATCAACGATCGCCACAGATTCATCACTTACGATGACCGTTTCCTCACTTACAAGCTCCGTACCTTCAAACCTCTTGAGCAGCGCTTCAGTGAATACGGTCCAAGACGGGAGATTATTGTCGTCATCGCAGTACGTGTTGTACCATTCAAGAGCCTTGCCTTCGACGTAGAGCGAGGAGAGATACGTTCGCCCAACATCAGTGACGCTCGACAATGCGTAGTATTCATTGCATTTGTCTACCCAATCCTTCGCATTCGTTCCATCGAAGATGTGAGGCGGCTTGATCCATTTAATCATCATCGCTGAAATCTCCGGCCGAGGTTCCACATCGCCCAACATCATCGAGTCATCCACCAATTCTGACAGCATAGATTCATCACCAATCAACTCATCCGCCTCAGTCTCTTCAACTACAGCCTCATCAGTAACCAACAGAGAATCATTTCCAATGAACAATGAATCAACCTCAGGCTTCGAAGACGTCGAGAACTGTTGGTTCATGTTCATGCTATCGAGTTCGAGGAGTATTACCTGTAAGGTGTTCTGCATATTTCGTTGACCCAGAGAAAACTCATCAAGCTGCCGTTTCATCTCCAGGAACGAGACCCTCATAGCTTCGGGATTGAACGAATAATCTACCATATTTGAAGCAAAATCCGAGAATCGATGGCTCTGATACCAATTTGTAAGATCCCGTCTGAATTATGGTCGGGTTCTTACTTGAGCTTTCTATCGAACAGCTTGTGTGCGTGTGCTACTACCGTAATAAAAACAATAAACGATCGAAGGACGACCGTAGAAGAAGATCGAGGGACGATCGGGGGGAGAAATAGACTGAGATAGGGAGAGAGCTGAGAGAGATAGAGAGATCGAGAGAGAGAGACAGAGAGATAGAGACGAGAGTTGAAGAAGAGAGAATTTCATATTAGAGAAGAAACATAATTAATTGCTTACGTTTGATAGCTGAGAATTACAATATAAATGCAACTACTAAAAGTGCCACAATGCATATTGGGCTACTATATATTTGTGATATAATGGGCCAAGCCCAATAACTATTGATCCTAACAATTCGTAAAGAAGTTAATCGAACTAAAACACGTGTAAGGATAATTAGTCTCATAGAAATTAGACACACCACTCAATCGAAGTGAAACGCATGACTTGTTTTTTATGTTCAAATTCAATAAAACAGAACTTAATTCTAGAGTGAGAAAAAAAATTATGAAAGGTTGTTATTATAAGTACTCCTCCAAAAATGATAAATGTTGTTATTTTTAAGTGCTCCTCCAACCATTACTTGATGATGTATTAGTATGATGACATTTTGAACTTTCTACTATTCTTCAATGAAAGCTTCCTTACCCTACATCTACATTAATATATGCTATGTCTATTCGTATACAAGAAATTCGTCATACATATATAAATGTATACGTACACGATCACATGAAGACATATGCCTAAATCAATTATAAAATCGAACCTACAAATTCCAGGAAATTTGGGTAAGAGTCAAAGTTGGGTGATGGATATGGGTTTGATTTTAATAAGTAATCCCATGAAAGCATATCCCATGAAAAACAAACATATCACATGCATATTAGTACGGAGTATATATAGACCATATAATACGCATGGGGCGTTCTACTTTGCAGCCACAATAGAACTTATTATGATTATGCATTTATTAACATTGATTCATAAGTTAACCAACGATTTGGTTCACCAGAATTCCTGTTCTTTTGTTTAATTAAATTAAACATTGATTTATCTGTAATTTAAGGTTGATTTTATATGATTGTGTATATGAAGGGATGTTCCAAATAATTGACCAAAGGTTGAGGCGAATAAGGTGGTGTTTTGGGTTATATTGTTATATTCTATCGAATTTATATACATATTATATTCATATGTTTAGTTATAAAAAATAAATTGTTGAAGATAATGTTGTGGACATGATAATATCAAAAGATAATGTTTCTAATGGAATAACAAGATGTCAACCAAGATTTCGTGCTAGATGAAACCCATATCTTATTATCGACTATAAGACAATCACTAATTTCCAGATAAATTACTCTTACATACATCCGTACTTTCTCTCCTAAGCTCACATAGATAGACATCGATATTTTTTTTCGGAGGGAACCTTTTTTTTTCTTTTTTTCTGAGGAAAGCATCAACCTAATTTTGTTAGAACTATCACGCCCCAAACCACTTACTCAAGTCTCCTAATAATGATGAATAACCTAAAAATAAATATAATATGAAACCGGTTGAGATCACCTATTCCACTCTTTGTATTCCAACGAACGAAAATCGTTACACCTCCTCCCGTCAAGTGTTAAATACTTGTTGTAATGAAATTCATAGGTGTAATGATGCTTACGGGTGTTTTAACACTTGACGGGGGAGGTGTAACGATTTTCGTTCGTTGGAATACAGAGTGGAATACAAAGAGCGGAGTGGAATACAAAGAGCGGAGTAGGTGATCTCAACCGATATAAAAAGAAAAAGAAAATACGTTATTTCCTAATCCTTAACACATTTCTCTCTATATATATCCGTTCACCACCACCTTAACCTTGACCAACAATACCCCATAACAAAGCGTTCATTAAAAGAAAAAGAAAATAAAAAGAAAAAAAATGACAAGAAGCATCATCAGCCGACCGTTCGCCAACACCGAGCAGAACTGGTGCCACGCCGTCGCCTCCGGCACCAGCGCCACCGTCCTGGCGCTGCAAATCTCGAAACCGCCGGCGCAAACTCAGCTAACCCTAAAAGACGTCCTCAAAAAGCTCCTAAATTCACACCCATTGCTGCGCACTAAGCTCCACTACAATCCCAGTTCCAAAAACTTCACCTTTCTAACATCTGTAATACCCGAGTCCCGTAAGTAAGCCGGCCAATAAATATGCATACATATTATATGGCTTATGTGACTGCATGAGATATGATTTGCGACGTTTATATGTTTAAATGATTTCATGTTATATGCCAACGTGACATGTGCGCGTTGGAATGTAGTGTTGGAACTTAGGAAAAATAGCTAATACTCGTGTGTAGAGATCGAATTAACATAAGAGAAATTAGAATTTAATAACCTTAATAAGAATTGAATTAACGCTATAGTTAAATTGGACTAAATACAAATTGGGCTAGGCTTACATCCAAAGCCCAAACATTAGGGATAAGTATTAATTACTTGAAAGAAAAGGAATGTCACGTTACTTGGTGTCTTATCAAGCATACAATTGGATACCCCTTAGAATTTATCAAGAAGCTTTTCTATAGATTAAACTTAAGCAAACAAAAGAACTCTGATAGTAAGCTTCGATGAATAAGAAACCCTAAGAAAGACTACATCAAACGAAAAGCAAAGGAAGGAAAATAGCTATACTACTAACGGGAATTCAATAAAGAAGGTATAATTCTATTCATTTATTTATAGATCAGTTTTATACTCTTTGTTTTAAGAGATTTAAGTATAATTGGGGACTTAGGAATCGATTTAAGGAAGTTCTAAATGTTGACTTTTCAACTCATATGCGTGGTGGAGGAGGAAATCATTTTGGTTTTTTCATTCAGTGACGAATGCAGTGACGATCTCTTATTTGGCCTTTGTTGATTGGTTTGCCTATAAAAGGCATTGTTCTCATTCGAACAAAGGCACCCCAAAATTAAATAGAGAGAGCGAGAGTTAGAGAGAGGTGAGGAAAAAATGAGAGAAAAAAGGAAAAGAAAAAAAAGGAGGAAATCTTGTCCGGGTGGATAAGGGTGAGCGAGTTTTAGTTTTTACTAGGTAGTTGAGAGTGGGTACAAAAACATTACCCGAGTGGGTAAGGGGTCTCGGGTTTGGGTTTAAATACGAGCGTTATTTTGTACGGTGTAATATTCTCAATATAGTAAACTATTGTCTCTCCGTGGATGTAGGCGGTATTGGCCGAACCACGTAAAAATCTCGGTGTTCTCTTGGTGTCATTACGACTTTAATTAATATCCCGATAAATTGTTGCGGGGTCCAAATACAACTACCGCTGGCCCAGAATTAAATATTATCGCTCAACCTCAACAAGTGGTATCAGAGCCAAACCCTGCTGATATTCTGAGTATGCTCTGTGGTTGCAGCTGTGTCTGAACTTCCACATCAGAAAAGATATCAGAAGGGAACATCGATCGGGGGGGGAGCCAGTGTCAGAGCGAGGTTCAACGAGGTGATGCCTTGTGCTAGAAATAATGGTACAAGATGGTTATCGTTGATGGGATACTCGGTGTGGGCGGAGCTTGTGCGGCGGTGCAGTTTTGGCGAGTTATGGCAATAGTGCTGTGAGGCAGGTCGTTCGCTTTCCTGGGAAATATCTGATCAGTACTATTTGGGTCGGGCTGTTAAATCTCTGCAAGGATAATAGCAACGAATGACAGCAAAGTGCGACAATGTGCTGGTGCGGGAGGTTTCACTCTGCGGCAGAGAAGAGTGAAGGATGTGCTCATTTGTCAAGGCTAGGGTGATAAGCTTTGATGGGAGACGGAAAAAGTCGGAGTAAATGACGGAAATTTTGGGGTCAAGATGTGTCGGAGAGGAAGAAGTAAGGCCCTTTTACTTCTTACCTCGCTTCCTGATTCTGGTGATAATTTGATCACAACCATCCAGTACGAGACGGTGCAAACGGTGGATGGTGGAGTCAACTCTTTTGGAGCAAGAAAAGAGAAGGCGGTCAAATTATGGTGATAGTCGGGCGTTGGCTATACAGGGAGAGAATCGTAGAGGAAGGTGTCACGCCAGGGGATTTGGAGACAGCAGCAGGTCCAAATCCAGGTGGCGGGAAGGGCAAGTGATGCTATATGTGTGGTGAGCCGGGACACATCAAGAGAAATTGTCCAACTTGGAGGAAGAAGGACAAGCGGCTAGGAAAATTCCACAACGGAGGTAGCACACGGTTTATCTTGGAGACGTTCTCACAGTCTCTAATGATGGCGCTCGTTCTCAGGAAGAGGGATATTAAATTCGGGTTTGCTCCAAGAGAATATTTTGATGCGTTCTGGAAATTGCGAACGGTTTTTTTCGATCTCCATGGGCTGATGGATATCGTTGTGTTGTTCGGTGTGTTGGAACGGGGAAGATCAAAATGGTTGACGGAGCAGTATGCATTTTGGGTGGTGTGACGTTGTCTCAAAGTTGCGTAGAATTTAATATTCTTGAGCCAGTCAGATTCCAGGGCTATGGGGTTTTCATAGCAGGGGGAGTCTGGAAATCACACATGGTGGAAATGGTCCTAACAAAGGGAGAAGAGTGCAAAGGTTTATATCGTCTGGACGTGAGTATGATATAATACTCAGACTTCGATGGGTTCACGAAAATCGCGCGCGTGGTATAAAGGCAGACGATGGTGAGAAGGGAAGTCCTGCTGGTGAAGGGGTTGCATCGAAGTTCCTCTTCGGGAATCGACGGGTCGAGTCGGTTCAACATAGCTGCACATAAGATTGGCCGTTGAATGAATCAAGTGGGGTAGGATCAGAATTCTTGATTCGAATTATGTGTAGGTGCTACAAGGAAGGCCAATGGACGTTCGTGGTATTTACGAACGGGTTACTCTCATTCTCGGGATCGCTGGAGTGTTCTCTAAAGAAGACGCAAGTGTTGAAAAGGGGGGAGAATTGTTGACTTTTCAACTCATATGCGTGGTGGAGGAGGAAATCATTTTGGTTTTTTCATTCAGTGACGAACGCAGTGACGATCTCTTATTTGGCCTTTGTTGATTGGTTTGCCTATAAAAGGCATTGTTCTCATTCGAACAAAGGCACCCCAAAATTAAATAGAGAGAGCGAGAGTTAGAGAGAGAGGTGAGGAAAAAATGAGAGAAAAAAGGAAAAGAAAAAAAAGGAGGAAATCTTGTCCGGGTGGATAAGGGTGAGCGAGTTTTAGTTTTTACTAGGTAGTTGAGAGTGGGTACAAAAACATTACCCGAGTGGGTAAGGGGTCTCGGGTTTGGGTTTAAATACGAGCGTTATTTTGTACGGTGTAATATTCTCAAATATAGTAAACTATTGTCTCTCCGTGGATGTAGGCGGTATTGGCCGAACCACGTAAAAATCTCGGTGTTCTCTTGGTGTCATTACGACTTTAATTAATATCCCGATAAATTGTTGCGGGGTCCAAATACAACTACCGCTGGCCCAGAATTAAATATTATCGCTCAACCTCAACACTAAAAGCAGTTTCTTGAAATTAGGTTAGTTTTAATTTTAGGGTTTTGGATCGAAGGTTGAGTTATGGTAGAATGTTTCCAGATTTTTTTGCGTCGTTTAAAGGCCGAGATTTGTTGTTGAATTATGTCGAGATTTTAGTTTAAGAAATGTCGAAGTTTATGTTTAATTATATCGAAATGTGTAGGGTTAAAAATAAAATATCGAAGTCTATAAGTTTCGAGACCTTTGTTTGGATTGTGTTGAAAATGTCGAGATTTAATGTTCAAGTGAGAAACCATATCGAGGTAGCTAATATAATGTCGAGCTAGTTGTATATAATATCGAGATCTTGTCGTATAGTTTAATTGTCGAGAGATATATATATCAAAGTATGTAGAGTGGAAAATGTCAAGAGTTATTCCTATAATGAACATCAAAATTCTTAGGGTGATGTCGACATTTGGTATTTATAATATCTCGACATTTTAGCTTGGAATGTTAACATTCATTTCGAAATTCTTAACATTATTTGGTTAACATGCATCTCGACATTTCATGTGGGATTTAAAGATCATCTCGACATTTGCTATAATTGGACTAACATACATCTCGAGATTTAATTCCAATAGATATCGAGATCTTATGTAGTATTTAGATGTCGAATTATGGTATATATGAGGTCGAAATTCATTTTTAAGACATGTCGAGATTTATACCGGAACTTATGTTGAGATTCATTTAACTCATGTAGAGATCTGTTTCAAAACCCATAAAAGTCAAAACTAGGGTTTTCAAATTAAGCCAATTTCGTAAAATAATAATTAGACTAACAAACCCTAATTTGATATGTTTCTATATTTAGGGTTCGAAGGTTAGCAACTTACAAGTACGATAAGCTAAAAACTAAGGATACCAGGTAAGTGGGAATTTCAACTACAACACATAATTTATTTGTAAGTGCTTAAACTACGTGACTATGTGCTTGGGTAGGCTTGTCAACGGGGCAAGTTCGGGGCGGGGATTTGATCCCCATCCCCGTCCCCGTGTGGGCGGGGAATCCCCATCCCCGTCCCCGTGAAGTACACGGGGAAAAACCTGCCCCCGTCCCCGACCCCGCGGGTTTCCCCGTCCCCGCGGGGATCCCTGTAAGACCCGTAAAAATTTAACTACGGGATTTACGGCATAATTAAGAGCGGAAATAATTAATTAGGAACATAGTTGAGTTAATTATGTTAGAGAGCTCGGATTTCGGGTGAAATATATTTAGGACATGTAATTAATCCATGCCCAATGTGTGATATATGATCACATGCTCTTACATGACTTATGTGTCTACATGATTTCGTGTGATGTGATTTATATAATCCCTATATGTGTTACGAATTATGATTACGTGTCATAAGGATTGAGTGAATGACGTCGGCCAATAAATTACGTGTATGATTTACGTAATTCCGTGATAATCGGGCATATGTGGAATGTTTATGAGACGTATGAATTTTACACTTGTGAATTATATGTGAATTATGTACAATTAAGTGCCGAGGAGTTTGCGTTCATGACGACCCCAAAATCTACGAAGAGGAATTTTCGAAATAATAATAAAGAAAATAACTTAAGATAGCCAAATGAAAGTTGGCTAGAATTTTTACCTTGGGCTAGAAATTTAATGTTGGGCTATAACTCAATTTAGGCCCAAGCCCATAGGAACACAAAATGGGAGACAAGCTTCCCCATTTCAAGGAAAACCCACGCCACCCTTGTCTTCTCCAACATGACTATGAATAAAATATCTAGACCCAACAATCCAAACCCCATAACCTTACTAACCACAAACGAAAAGCAAGAAAGAAGCAAGGAAGAGGTCGAAGGGAGCTCAAACAACGTCCTCAAGCCAGTTAGGAAATCGAGTAAGTGAAGTTATTAACTTAAGCTATTTTGGTTTACATTAGAAGGATTATTTAATTAAACTATGCTTGGGAAGTTAGGAACTCAAGGAATTTCCATGTATCGTAGACGGCAAAAAGCCCTAGCCTCGGACTATAATCCATAGTTAAATATTCCTTTGAGCTTAGCTAAGTGTCGGGTAGAATAAGCTAAAAATCCAGTATTCGATGGGATGAAGAATTGAAGATGTTAGGATAAATGTCGAGATATACTAAGGAAAGATGTCGAAGCCATGTTAAGGAAAATGTCGAAACAGATGATAAATGTCGAGGTTAGGTTGAACCCTATGTCGACATTTCCAATTACAAATGTCGAAGTATAATGTTGGGACAATCCAAGTAAATGTCGAGTGATAGATAAGATGTCGACTTAATATATATGTATCGAGATTAATGTTCAAATTCACATCGACATTTTCTGCTTCAAATGTCGAAATACAATGTCGAGTTAAATACCGAGATAAAAGGAATAAAAATGTCGAGCTAAATGTCGACATTAAGTCGAGATCAATGTCGAGTAAAATGTCGAGTCCTTCTACTAGGAAAGAAATGTCGGGTTGAGCACAAAATGTCGAGAGCTAGTGAGAAGAATATCGAGACCTTCAAAATGTCGAGATGTTAAGAAAATATCGAAAAATACTAGAGAAGATGTCGAGCTGAGCAAAAAGTCGAATTAAGAATGTCGAGGAAAAATGTCGACAATGATGTCGAGATTCACGTTGAGTCATGTCGACATCTTCTTCAAATGTCGAAATGTAAATGTCGAGGTTAGATAGTTAAAAATGTCGGGATGCATGGTAAAATGTCGAATGCTAAATAAGAAGTCGACTTATCCTATCGAGATTTACTCATGACAAATGTCGAGTAAGATGTCGAGATTTATCTCGACAAAAATGTCGAGACTCACGATTGAGTTCATGTCGACATTTTCAGTTCAAAATGTCGAGATGCAAGGTAAAATGTCGAAGCTAGAGGAAAATGTCGAGAACCAATGAAAAATGTCGAGACCCCAAGCTAAAAATGTCGAAATGTTAGGATAGGATGTCGAGCTTACATGCCGAGATTTATTAAGTGTCGAGATCTTTAAATAACTCAAATGTCGAACCTAATTACCCATGCAACCCGAGATTTACCCACATGCCGAGACTCATGTTGAGCTTCATATCGACATTTTCAGATGTCGAAATTATATTAAATCTGGAGATCAAGCTCGGGATAAAATATCGAGCTTACATCGAAATCCTCACAAATATCGACATTTGTATAAAATGTTTAACATACGTCTCGATATCTCGGTTGCGATGTCGAGATCCATTTTAATGCTAATTACGAACTCTTGTAAAACATATTGAAATCATGATGAAGTCCCACACATGCAAAGTCGGGCGAAAGCTAGTAAATTAAACGACTTTCGCCGAGCCTTTCATGAAAAGAATTTAAATTCTCTAACCTGGAAATTTATTAGAGGGACGAAACTTAACTTTAATACATTACGGTATAGAAATCGAATGACTCGGGAAAATTAATAAGGCAAATCGAGAGATGTGAGGTCTAGGGAATTTATACAAGCTTAGATAACTAATTATGACGAAAATTATTATGTCGACGAATTAGCTGAGGAAAACCAAAGTACTAACACCATAACCCTTTTATTTTAAAAGGTCGTACATTAGGAGATTCACGGGGCAGTCCGCTAGATTAGCTTGGACGACAGGTAAGTGGAAATCAACTACGACACATAACATATGTGCGCATGAATTATATGATTTCGTGCTTATGTGACTACGTGAACCTTGAATGTTGATTTATTTGTTACGCATGAGATTATATGACTTTGTTTACTGTTATGCATGATGCCATGATATGCATATACATACGAATCACGACATGAGCATTTGCACGCATAAGTAGTACGAAAGGCATGAGGTACTAGTGTGCATAAGATCGCATGTGAGCGATGGATATTCGCCGATGTTGGCGTCTGTGTCGACTCAATGAAGAGTCACGGCTCTTCTATGCGACCATGGCGATACGATGCCGAATTACCTGATATGATAGGTAGGGGTGTACACCGTGGCGATTATGATGCCGAATATGCCTGATTCACGATAGGCAGGTGGAACCCCTTAGCGGAAGATGCAACCTGGAGGATGCGACACGAGGGGACCGTGACACAGAGGGATCCTCTGGTGCTGGCGACCTCGGAGTTGGCTACCAGTGGGAAGCGTCCGCGTGATAGGCCTCACTGGGATTGAAAGGTGCCCTCGGGTAACCTCCCAGTGCGCGAGCATTCACATATGTATGAATCCCTTGTGGATTAAGAGCTCTATGAAATGGCGCATAGTAAGATTGAAAGCCGGGGCCCATATGAAGTACGAGTCCAAAAGAGTATGAATGTCAGAAAGCATCGGCGTGGATTGTCGTTGCGAGTTAGGACATGTGTGAGAATTAGAAAGCATAAACGCGGATTGTCTTTGCAAACTAGGGCACGTGCATTCATGCATATTTTCACTTACTGAGCCACGGCGGCTCACCCTTACGTTATGTGTTGTAGGTACGAGCGAACATGATATGTGATCGCCTAACCGGCAAGGCATGCTTTTGAAGCTTCCGAGCGTCTTTTGGGGGTGGTGTGTACGTGGACGACGACCTGTGAGGCCGGGCGCATAGGAGTACTTTTGCTGCGAATGTAGACACGACACGTGTAGATAGAACTCAAATGTAAATGCAAGCTTGGAAGCATTCTTTTGATGTGTAATGAATCGATGTTCCTTATGAAAAGGAAAATTTTATTTCACATTTTCATAGCTCATCTAACTAAAAACGTAGTTAGACACGTAAGACAAGTCTAGGAATGGTAGCGATGGCTAGGGTCGCTACAGTTGGTATCAGAGCACAACCTCTCGCAGTACGGTGCTGGTTCGGGGACGAACCAGGCGGAAGCTGGTGGGCATGTGACGCCCGGGGCCGAAGAGGGCGGGGAGTGATCGCCGGTGCCAGGGTGCATGGACAAGGAGCGGCTCTTGGCAAGGCTTCTAGGCGAAGGGGTACATGAACGAACCGATCCGACACCCGAATGAGAGGGGATCCTGAGACTGACAATGTATGGGCGTGTCAGGCTAAGAATCGTATAATAGAATTGATAGTACTACTCATATCACCAAGGTCGACCTACCTTTTCGGGAGTCCATCAGAAAGAACTTCGAAGTTAAGCGTGCTTGACTTGAAGCAATCTTAGGATGGTTGACCCCCTGGGAAGTTTACCCAGGGTGCGTGTGAGCGAGGACGAAGCACGCTGAAAGGTTAAATGGTGGTACAGTGGGGCCAGACTATCAGTCGGAGTGTGGTGGGCCCAACCCCACAGGTCCCGGTAGGGACGGATGCTACAGTGACACCCGGTATGGGACGGGTCGTTACAGGTGGTATCAGAGCTTCGGTCACAGGTCCTGCAGACTATCCATGTACACACACCCAAAAGCGCGGAAGCGGCCTTGCTCGTAAGTATTACGTTTACGTGAATATTTGAATGATATGATTTATTTACCTTAGGGACGACAGGATAGAACGAAATACGATGGTTAGAATTAGAGGCGAGGGAAGTAGGGATGCCGAACCAAATAGGGAGACGGCAGCCCCTACAGATAGTAGGGATGCGACCATCCTCCAGCTGACGGAGTTAGTCCGCCAGCAATCAGCTCAAATCCAGCAGTTAATCCAGCAGCAAAACGCTGGAGGACAGTCAAGTACCGGACCGCCTCAGGCCGAAAGGATTGAAATGATCGGGGAAAGGTTTCGTAAACTTAAACCCCCGACATTTGAGGATGCCCTTGACCCAAGTTCGGCCGAGGACTGGCTCCGAACCATAGAAAGCATGTTCCAGCATAGTCGTACCCCCAACACTGAAAAGGCCTTGTGCGCGGGATACCTGTTAAGGGGAAGCGCCGGCCACTGGTGGGACACGATTCTAACCCTGGAAGATCCGGTAACAATGACCTGGGAACACTTCAAAGAACTCTTCCGTGGAAAGTATTACACCGCTTCCGTTCGAGCTCAAAGGATGAACGAGTTCATCAACCTCCGCCAGGGAGCTATGACGGTAGCGGAGTACATTAGGAAATTTGAGCAGCTCTCCCGGTTCGCTGCTCATATGGTGAGCACCGACTCGTTGAAAATCGAGCGCTTCATGGAGGGCCTAAAGCCCGAGCTCTACCGCGACGTTAGTATGGCAGGATTCCAAGGGGCTACATATGCCCAAGTAGCGGAGCGCGCTCTGGTGGCCGAACAAGCCGAAATGAGAATTTTGCGAGCCCAGGAGAACAAGAGAAAGCTGGAACAAGGACCTAAAGGGGACGGAAACAATCCAAAGAGGCAGCTCGTCCTTAAAAACGGGAAACCCAACTTCCAAAACCGCCCCGGTCCACCCCGGCAACTTAACCAGAATCAGGGTAGGCCCCATCCGAATGTACCCGTATGCCCAAATGTGCACGTCGCCATTTGGGCGTTTGTTTCTCCGAACACGCCAACTGCTTTAAATGTGGCAAGCCAGGCCATTACTCCGTAGCCTGCCCAGAGAACACAAATAGAGGCCAGGGAGCAAATCAGGCCAAGCCGCCGACGGCACCTGCTCGAGTATACACGCTCACAGCAGAAGAAACAGAAGAGAACCCGCATATGGCGGCAGGTACCCTATCCATTCGGTGAACCTCCACTTGTCTTCTAGTGAACCTAGGACCATGCATCCTTTGCATTCACTCCTTATGTGGCGAGGCACATGATTAATCCTAGCCGATCTAATCGAGCCAACTCGATATTCAATGCGAACAGCAGCCTAACAAATAAGCTTTCAAAATAGGAACCCGTATTTAAATTCCCTAGTAAAGGACCTAAGACTCAATAGGTCCAATATCGGGACGGCGCAACGAAAGCGTGATGGATGCTAGTGATTCTGATTTCTGCATAAGTTAGAAATTTGAACATTCTCCTTCGTTCCTCGAGATGATATAGGACTCAACTATCTTGAGTCATCCTCCTACCCTCGTATTAGGAATCAACCCGTTAAATCCAAGGCAATCGGAAAAGGATTCGTTTTCTTTTCTTTTACTCCGGATCGAATATTTTACTTCTCGTAGCTGCGTGAAGATTATTTTCCCCTTTAAGAAATGAGAACTAGGCGAGTCTTCTAAGAGGAGGGGAATACGTTATAAGTCCGTCGTAGTTTCCCCCGGCCGCGTTGGAACCGAATCGCTTAGATGAAATACTTATGTTTCCTGCTATGAGATCGTAGTCATCCTCATGATCGGTAGACCAAGGAGGAAGGCCACGATAAGTTGTAGGCACGAGGAAACCAAAGATGGAATCCTATTCCCTTTTGTCTTCACGCCTTATCTAATTTCAAATGTTAGATCAAGATGACCGTTGGGCTAAGATCAACTTTCCTTCTTAGAAATGTAAAGTTCGGGAAACTCATTCCGCTTTTGCGAGAATTCACTCCTTCTATTTTTCCTAGCAAGGAAATACCTTTGCAAGCAATCAGGGGATGTTCTACCACCTAACTAATAAGCTAGCTCAACTCCCTACCCATCTTCGCCCCGACTTATCCCAGCTAACGGAATTTCGGGGGCGAAATTCTTTTAAGGGGGGGAGGATGTAAGACCCGTAAAAATTTAACTACGGGATTTACGGCATAATTAAGAGCATAATTAATTAGGAACATAGTTGAGTTAATTATGTTAGAGAGCTCGGATTTCGGGTGAAATATATTTAGGACATGTAATTAATCCATGCCCAATGTGTGATATATGATCACATGCTCTTACATGACTTATGTGTCTACATGATTTCGTGTGATGTGATTTATATAATCCCTATATGTGTTACGAATTATGATTACGTGTCATAAGGATTGAGTGAATGATGTCGGCCAATAAATTATGTGTATGATTTACGTAATTCCGTGATAATCGGGCATATGTGGAATGTTTATGAGACGTATGAATTTTACACTTGTGAATTATATGTGAATTATGTACAATTAAGTGCCGAGGAGTTTGCGTTCATGACGACCCCAAAATCTACGAAGAGGAATTTTCGAAATAATAATAAAGAAAATGACTTAAGATAGCCAAATGAAAGTTGGCTAGAATTTTTACCTTGGGCTAGAAATTTAATGTTGGGCTATAACTCAATTTAGGCCCAAGCCCATAGGAACACAAAATGGGAGACAAGCTTCCCCATTTCAAGGAAAACCCACGCCACCCTTGTCTTCTCCAACATGACTATGAATAAAATATCTAGACCCAACAATCCAAACCCCATAACCTTACTAACCACAAACGAAAAGCAAGAAAGAAGCAAGGAAGAGGTCGAAGGGAGCTCAAACAACGTCCTCAAGCCAGTTAGGAAATCGAGTAAGTGAAGTTATTAACTTAAGCTATTTTGGTTTACATTAGAAGGATTATTTAATTAAACTATGCTTGGGAAGTTAGGAACTCAAGGAATTTCCATGTATCGTAGACGGCAAAAAGCCCTAGCCTCGGACTATAATCCATAGTTAAATATTCCTTTGAGCTTAGCTAAGTGTCGGGTAGAATAAGCTAAAAATCCAGTATTCGATGGGATGAAGAATTGAAGATGTTAGGATAAATGTCGAGATATACTAAGGAAAGATGTCGAAGCCATGTTAAGGAAAATGTCGAAACAGATGATAAATGTCGAGGTTAGGTTGAACCCTATGTCGACATTTCCAATTACAAATGTCGAAGTATAATGTCGGGACAATCCAAGTAAATGTCGAGTGATAGATAAGATGTCGACTTAATATATATGTATCGAGATTAATGTTCAAATTCACATCGACATTTTCTGCTTCAAATGTCGAAATACAATGTCGAGTTAAATACCGAGATAAAAGGAATAAAAATGTCGAGCTAAATGTCGACATTAAAGTCGAGATCAATGTCGAGTAAAATGTCGAGTCCTTCTACTAGGAAAGAAATGTCGGGTTGAGCACAAAATGTCGAGAGCTAGTGAGAAGAATATCGAGACCTTCAAAATGTCGAGATGTTAAGAAAATATCGAAAATACTAGAGAAGATGTCGAGCTGAGCAAAAGGTCGAATTAAGAATGTCGAGGAAAAATGTCGACAATGATGTCGAGATTCACGTTGAGTCATGTCGACATCTTCTTCAAATGTCGAAATGTAAATGTCGAGGTTAGATAGTTAAAAATGTCGGGATGCATGGTAAAATGTCGAATGCTAAATAAGAAGTCGACTTATCCTATCGAGATTTACTCATGACAAATGTCGAGTAAGATGTCGAGATTTATCTCGACAAAAATGTCGAGACTCACGATTGAGTTCATGTCGACATTTTCAGTTCAAAATGTCGAGATGCAAGGTAAAATGTCGAAGCTAGAGGAAAATGTCGAGAACCAATGAAAAATGTCGAGACCCCAAGCTAAAAATGTCGAAATGTTAGGATAGGATGTCGAGCTTACATGCCGAGATTTATTAAGTGTCGAGATCTTTAAATAACTCAAATGTCGAAACCTAATTACCCATGCAACCCGAGATTTACCCACATGCCGAGACTCATGTTGAGCTTCATATCGACATTTTCAGATGTCGAAATTATATTAAATCTGGAGATCAAGCTCGGGATAAAATATCGAGCTTACATCGAAATCCTAACAAATATCGACATTTGTATAAAATGTTTAACATACGTCTCGATATCTCGGTTGCGATGTCGAGATCCATTTTAATGCTAATTACGAACTCTTGTAAAACATATCGAAATCATGATGAAGTCCCACACATGCAAAGTCGGGCGAAAGCTAGTAAATTAAACGACTTTCGCCGAGCCTTTCATGAAAAGAATTTAAATTCTCTAACCTGGAAATTTATTAGAGGGACGAAACTTAACTTTAATACATTACGGTATAGAAATCGAATGACTCGGGAAAATTAATAAGGCAAATCGAGAGATGTGAGGTCTAGGGAATTTATACAAGCTTAGATAACTAATTATGACGAAAATTATTATGTCGACGAATTAGCTGAGGAAAACCAAAGTACTAACACCATAACCCTTTTATTTTAAAAGGTCGTACATTAGGAGATTCACGGGGCAGTCCGCTAGATTAGCTTGGACGACAGGTAAGTGGAAATCAACTACGACACATAACATATGTGCGCATGAATTATATGATTTCGTGCTTATGTGACTACGTGAACCTTGAATGTTGATTTATTTGTTACGCATGAGATTATATGACTTTGTTTACTGTTATGCATGATGCCATGATATGCATATACATACGAATCACGACATGAGCATTTGCACGCATAAGTAGTACGAAAGGCATGAGGTACTAGTGTGCATAAGATCGCATGTGAGCGATGGATATTCGCCGATGTTGGCGTCTGTGTCGACTCAATGAAGAGTCACGGCTCTTCTATGCGACCATGGCGATACGATGCCGAATTACCTGATATGATAGGTAGGGGTGTACACCGTGGCGATTATGATGCCGAATATGCCTGATTCACGATAGGCAGGTGGAACCCCTTAGCGGAAGATGCAACCTGGAGGATGCGACACGAGGGGACCGTGACACAGAGGGATCCTCTGGTGCTGGCGACCTCGGAGTTGGCTACCAGTGGGAAGCGTCCGCGTGATAGGCCTCACTGGGATTGAAAGGTGCCCTCGGGTAACCTCCCAGTGCGCGAGCATTCACATATGTATGAATCCCTTGTGGATTAAGAGCTCTATGAAATGGCGCATAGTAAGATTGAAAGCCGGGGGCCCATATGAAGTACGAGTCCAAAAGAGTATGAATGTCAGAAAGCATCGGCGTGGATTGTCGTTGCGAGTTAGGACATGTGTGAGAATTAGAAAGCATAAACGCGGATTGTCTTTGCAAACTAGGGCACGTGCATTCATGCATATTTTCACTTACTGAGCCACGGCGGCTCACCCTTACGTTATGTGTTGTAGGTACGAGCGAACATGATATGTGATCGCCTAACCGGCAAGGCATGCTTTTGAAGCTTCCGAGCGTCTTTTGGGGGTGGTGTGTACGTGGACGACGACCTGTGAGGCCGGGCGCATAGGAGTACTTTTGCTGCGAATGTAGACACGACACGTGTAGATAGAACTCAAATGTAAATGCAAGCTTGGAAGCATTCTTTTGATGTGTAATGAATCGATGTTCCTTATGAAAAGGAAAATTTTATTTCACATTTTCATAGCTCATCTAACTAAAAACGTAGTTAGACACGTAAGACAAGTCTAGGAATGGTAGCGATGGCTAGGGTCGCTACAATCCCCGCCCCGCGACAACATTAATAAAAAAAATCAGAATTAAAACTTGAAACCATACGTTAAATTCAATCACAACAATAATCCTACCAATACATAGCATAAAACACAAAGAAGTTCATATCTTAAGGCAACTCAACCATAAAACACAATTTTGAGACACGTTATCCATCCTCTTTTGTCAATGCTGCTCACAACATCCAATTCAAAGATCCTATTGAGCCGAGAAGGGAAGTTAGATGCCAAATAACCATGCATACATTTCTTGGTTAAAATTAAAAATAATAAAGAGATGAGATTGTAACATCTAACCAACTTACCTCTTCACCACTATCATTATCTTCATAGAGTGGAGAACATCAAGCAGAAGGAGTGGTACCTAAATTCATAAATCTGTCGTGATAGCAACTTTACTCTTATTTTTGTCAAGTAGCCTCATTGTCTTTGATCGCTCATATTCATAAATCTTCATGATGTCACTTCTTACGGTATTTCGAGAAACTACTTTGAACAACGGCTGAAGAGAACTCACAAACTTTCGAAATCCTTGATGCTCGACCATATTCAATGGATACTCATGGACGATAATCATCTCCGCCAATTCTTTTCTTACAAGCTCTTCATCAAAAGCGTAAGTCCCCAAAGAAACATTTCCTTCGACAGATGTCCTAGTCTTTAGAACTGTTTGCCTTATGTCCCTAGTTGTTCTTAAAGGACATATCTTAAAATGATCGTGCAAATGTGTGGTGCCATTCTTTGTCTCTCCCCCAAGATGTTTCTTACAAGAGTTGCAAATCGCCTTCCATTTGTCGTCTATTTTTTGTCTCTTAAAATGGTTCCAAACAGCAGATTTCAAAGGTCTTTTACAGCCTAATGACAAAACATCTTCACTATCACCCGTTACTTGATTTGAATCTGTAGGTGCTGGCGAGTCAGATGCGTCGTTCATGGGTTGAGAACTCCCTGTCGGAGATGGATTAATCGTCGAGTCTTGAGATGGAATTTCAGAAGATGCCATCTGTAAAATATAGATCGAAACCAGCTTTCAGTAAACATAAAGCTGAGGTGTCTTGCGTAAACCAAGCTTAAAATAACACGAGACATAAAACCAAGCTTGAGATTAAACAACTAACCACGAGACGAGGATCTATCAACTATGGAGAAAAGACTGAGGTGTCTTGCGTTTGAAACCTGATTTGAGAATTAGGGTTGAAATATTTCAGTAATGTTGTTTTGATGTTTTAATAAGAATGGGCTTCAAAATATACTTCAGCCCAAACAAGTTACAAGCAGCCCACACACATATAAATTAGGATTCTAGGAATATTTTAATAATTAAACTATATCGGGTACCCGTGGGGAGCGGGGCGGGGACCCTAAACCCCGTCCCCGCCCCGTCCCCGCCAACGGGGACAAAATTTTCCCCATCCCCGCCCCACGGGTATTCAAACGCGGGGATTCCCCGCCCCGTTCGGGGCGGATCCCCGCGGGGACGGGGATTCCTTGCCCCACTGACAAGCCTATGCTTGGGTGTTTATATTATTACGTGAATTATTTGACATGCTTCTGCATGATAAATATTTACGGTATTAATTCACGTTGCATATTCATATGCATGCACGAGACACTTGGGGTTTTATCGCTTGAGGGCGAATGATATTTGCCGATATAGGCATTTGATGTCGACTCGCAGTTGAGTCAGGGCTACTTCTATGGCACCATGACGGCGTGGTGCGTCGTCGATTATATTATATATTTATTTGGGCTTCTGTCCTGTTTATTTTATTTGGGCTGATGCCCTGATAGCGGAGGGATGCGACCTGGAGGGTGCGACCTGGGAAGGAGCGACCTAGGGGGGACCCTAGCGTAGGCTAACCAGCGTAGGCTACCAGCGTGGGCTACCGCACGGCAGAGGGGACGACCTGGGAGGGTGCGACCTAGGGAAACCTAGCGTAGGCTACCCAGCGTAGGTCGCTGCCACGTTTATCCATGTTGGATTAGAGCTCTTTATGGTGCATAGCAAGTTAGCCGAGGGCCCTGAGAGATATGAGTTGAGTTTGATTTACGAGGTGTGAGATGCATTGGCGCGGATGCCTTTGCGGGGTTTTCACGTTCACGACATTGCATATTCCTACTTACCTTTATAGCTCACCCCTTACTTTATGTGTTGTAGGTGCACGCGACCACGGTACGTGATCGCTTTTGATGGCAAGGCTTACCTTTTGAAGCTTCCAGCGACTTTTGGGGGTGGTGTGTACATAGATGCGACCTGTGTGGCGGGCACTAGGGTTTCTTTTGCTGCGTCTACCCTCCTATGTAATTAGGCCTGGGATGACATTTTGACTTGTACAGAATAATATTCCTTTATATAAAAGGAAAAATTTAATACGCATTTTCGCGTATTCTTTACTTTATATTATATTTAGTCACGTAAGATAACGTTAGAGTGGTTAGTAGACGGCGGGGCGCCACAGGGTGGTATCAGAGCTTCGGTTGCAGGTTCTGTAGACTGTCCATGTACACACACTCAAAAGCGTGGAAGCAGCCTTGCTAGTAAGTTTTTGTTCCTGTGATTTTTGTTTGCGTTGCGTAATTTATTGGCCTTAGGGACATCAGGGTAGGAATATTTACGATGGGTAGAACGAGAAGTGAAGGTAGTGGGAGCTCCGATCGGGGTAAAGAACCCGAAACACCGACCGATAATCGTGACACTGCTATTCTCCAACTTACGGAGTTAGTGCGTCAGCAATCTGCCCAAATCCAATAATTAATCCAACAACGAAACACTGAGGGGCAGCAAACCAGCGGACCTTCCCAGGCAGAAAGAATCGAGATTGTTGGGGAAAGGTTTCGTAAACTCAATCCACCTATATTCGAAGACGCAATTGACCCCACATCAGCGGAGGATTGGCTTCGAACCCTTGAAAGTATGTTTCAGTACAGCCGTATACCTGAGGAAGAGAGAGTGTTATGTGCTGCATTTCTACTGCGGGGGAGTGCAGGCCATTGGTGGGACACCATCCTGGCAATCGAGGACCCGATCACGATGAGCTGGGATCGCTTCAAAGAACTCTTCAGGAGCAAGTACTTTACCGCTCCAGTTCGAGCCCAGAGAATGAACGAGTTCATTAACCTGCGACAAGGGACAATGACTGTGGCTGAGTATATCAGAAAATTTGAACAGTTGTCAAGGTTTGCCACTCATATGGTTAGCACTGATGCTCTGAAGATCGAACGCTTTTTGGAGGGCCTGAAGCCAGAATTGTATCGCGACGTAAATATGGCCGGGCTTCAGGGAGCCACATACGCTCAAGTTGCGGAGAGGGCATTAATTGCTGAACAGGCTGAGACCAGAATTATTCGCGCACAAGAGGCAAAAAGAAAATTTGTGCAAGGAACGCAATGGAGTGGAGGAAACCAGAAGAAGCGGTTTTTCGTGAAGGGCGCAAAGCCCAATTTCCAGAATAGACCTGGACCACCTCAACAACCAAATCAGATGCCAGCGAGGTTTCCCGCACCGGTACCAAATTGTCCAAGGTGTGGGAGACGACATTTTGGTAACTGTCCTCCACCGACTAATAATTGCTTCAGATGCGGAAGGCCAGGGCATTATGCGAAACAATGCCCAGATAACACTTCTGGAAGTCAAGCTGCAGTCCAGGAGAGGCCACCAACTGTACCAGCTCGTGTATATACCATGACGTTCGAGGAAGCAGAGACCGACCCGTCAGTAGTAGCAGGTACCTTATCTATACACCATACCCCGACATGCATATTAATAGACTCAGGAGCCTCGCATTCATTTGCATCATCTAAATACATGGCGAGACTCGGGATTACACCTCAGCAATCTGATTGTGAGTATAACGTAACCATTCCACATGGGGCTTCGATCCGAACTAGCCTAATCTTACGAGATTGCCCAGTATTAATTAGTGATAGAGAACTACCAGTAGACCCCATAATCATTCCGATGAACGATTATGAAGTAATCTTAGGAATGGACTGGTTGTCTAAATATGGAGCTGTGATCGATTGTAACCACAAGACAGTCACGTTCAGCTTGGAGAAAAGTGAACCGTTCGTCTTTACTGGAACGGCTAAAGGCAAAGGTATTCCGAAGATTTCAGCATTGAAGGCAAGACGCTTAATCAAGGCAGGATGCTAAGCCTATTATGTCTTCGCTGTGACATCTGAAGACAGTCAATCTCCGAAATTAGAAGAGATTCCAGTGGTTCGAGAATTTTCTGATGTTTTTCCTGAAGACTTACCAGGACTCCCTCCTGATCGTGAATTCAGTTCACGATAAACTTAATACCTAGAGCTGGACCTATTTCAAAAACACCCTATCGATTAGCTCCTGCAGAATTGAAAGAATTGAAGGAACAGCTGGATGAATTACTACAGAAGGGATTCATTCAGCCAAGTTTTTCACCTTGGGGAGCACCAGTTCTATTCGTTAAGAAGAAAGATGGATCGATGCGACTCTGCATCGATTACAGGGAGTTGAACAAGATCACAATCAAGAACAAGTACCCTCTACCCAGAATTGATGATCTATTTGATCAATTACAAGGCGCGACGGTATTTTCGAAAATAGATCTAAGGTCGGGATACCACCAGTTGAAGATTCGGGAGGAAGATATCCCGAAGACGGCTTTCAGTACCCGATACGGGCACTATGAGTTCTTAGTCATGCCTTTTGGGCTGACTAATGCGCCAGCGGCGTTCATGGACCTGATGAATCGCGTGTTCAAGCCATTTCTCGACAAGTTTGTCATCGTATTTATCGATGACATCCTTATCTATTCTAAGACAAAGGAGGAGCATAAACTACACTTGAAGATCATTCTTGAGATATTACGAGAGAAAGAGTTATATGCCAAATTCAAGAAATGCGAGTTCTGGCTGAATCAAGTCGCATTCTTGGGACACGTCATTTCAGGAGCAGGAATTTCCGTGGACCCAAGCAAGATCGAAGCTATAAATAATTGGCCCCAACCAACCAATGTCACCGAAGTACGCAGTTTTCTTGGCCTAGCGGGGTATTACAGAAAATTTATTAAAGACTTCTCGAAGATTGCCTCAACATTAACGAAGTTGACGAAGAAGAATACCCCATTTCACTGGAGCGACGCGTGCGAACAGAGTTTTCAGGAATTAAAAAGACGACTCACCTCGGCCCCAGTTCTGACGATACCCACAGGAACCGGAGGATTTTCAGTATACAGCGATGCTTCGAAAAATGGTCTAGGATGTGTATTAATGCAAAATGGGAATGTAGTTGCGTATGCTTCCCGACAGTTAAAAGAATATGAAAAGAATTATCCAACTCATGATTTGGAGCTCGCCGCAGTAGTATTTGCTTTGAAGATTTGGAGGCACTATCTATACGGCGAACGATGCGAAATTTACACAGACCACAAGAGTCTGAAGTACTTCTTCACCCAGAAGGAGTTAAATATGAGGCAGCGACGGTGGTTAGAGCTTGTTAAAGATTATGACTGCGTAATTAATTACCATCCAGGCAAAGCAAATGTGGTCGCCGATGCATTAAGCCGAAAAGCTGTGAGCGCGGAGCTACAACAACTCGAGGTGGAAATTGTACAATTGGGCGAAGTTGAAGTGAAATTGGCGGCACTAACCCTCCAACCTACATTAATAGAACAGATCAGGAATGCGCAAGAGAAGGATGAATTCTATTTGAAGATTAAAGGAGTACAAAAAGAAGAAATGCCCTCTGATTTTGAAATGCAAAATGATGGAAGCTTACGTTACAAGAATCGTTTATACATTCCGAACGATGCGGAACTTCGAAGAACTATTATGACAGAGGCACACGCTACGGCTTATTCAGTACACCCAGGAGCTACGAAAATGTATCGAGATTTACGAAACAACTATTGGTGGCCAGGAATGAAGAGAGATATTGCAACATTCGTAAGTCAATGCCTGACTTGCCAACAGATAAAAGCAGAACACCAACGACCGGCAGGGACGTTACAATCCTTGCCAGTACCTGAGTGGAAATGGGATCACATCACAATGGACTTCGTCGTCGGCTTGCCGAAAACAGTTAAAGGCCACGACGCTATTTGGGTAATCATTGATCGATTGACCAAATCTGCCCACTTTTTGCCGATCAATTCGACATTTTCGTTGGAGCGATACGCAGAATTATATGTGCAAGAAATAGTTCGACTCCACGGAGTTCCAATTTCGATCATTTCCGACCGAGATTCGAGATTCTTGTCTAAGTTCTGGATGAGCCTACAGAAGGCAATGGGAACCAAACTTTCTTTCAGTACTGCCTATCATCCCCAAACGGACGGGCAGTCAGAACGAACAATCCAGACATTGGAAGATATGTTAAGGGCGTGCGTACTCGATTTTAAAGGGAATTGGAGCCGATATCTTCCATTGATCGAATTCTCTTACAACAATAGCTATCACGCGACGATTGGAATGGCTCCTTATGAAGCTCTATATGGACGCAAATGCAGATCTCCGATTCATTGGGATGAAGTTGGTGAACGGGCAATATTAGGCCCTGATATGGTGCAAGAAATGACGGAGGCCATTTCAAAGATACGTGAAAGAATGCGAACGGCACAGAGTAGACAGAAGAGTTATGCGGACCAAAAGCGAAGACCGTTAGAGTTTACAGCAGATGATTGGGTATTTTTAAAGGTATCCCCTATGAAAGGCGTGAAACGGTTTGGAAAGAAAGGCAAGTTGAGCCCGAGATACATAGGACCGTTCCGGATACTTAAGAAAGTAGGCGAAGTAGCTTATCAGCTGGAGTTACCAGCATCATTAGCTCAGGTTCACGACGTCTTTCACATATCGACGTTACGAAAATATGTCGCAGATCCCAGTCATGTGTTGGATAACGAAAGTTTTCACCAACAACTCAAGCCCGATCTAAGTTATGAAGAAAGGCCAGTGGAAATTCTGATGTACGAAGTTAAACGATTACGGAATAAAGAAATCCCACTAGTCAAAGTATTATGGCAGAATCAGTCCACGGAAGAAGCTACATGGGAACGGGAAGACGATATGAGAAATTGCTACCCTGAGCTGTTTCTCCCCGCCTGATTTCGGGGGCGAAATCCCTTTTAAGGGGGGGAGGATGTAATACCCGAGTCCCGTAAGTAAGCCGGCCAATAAATATGCATACATATTATATGGCTTATGTGACTGCATGAGATATGATTTGCGACGTTTATATGTTTAAATGATTTCATGTTATATGCCAACGTGACATGTGCGCGTTGGAATGTAGTGTTGGAACTTAGGAAAAATAGCTAATACTCGTGTGTAGAGATCGAATTAACATAAGAGAAATTAGAATTTAATAACCTTAATAAGAATTGAATTAACGCTATAGTTAAATTGGACTAAATACAAATTGGGCTAGGCTTACATCCAAAGCCCAAACATTAGGGATAAGTATTAATTACTTGAAAGAAAAGGAATGTCACGTTACTTGGTGTCTTATCAAGCATACAATTGGATACCCCTTAGAATTTATCAAGAAGCTTTTCTATAGATTAAACTTAAGCAAACAAAAGAACTCTGATAGTAAGCTTCGATGAATTATCGAGATTTTAGTTTAAGAAATGTCGAAGTTTATGTTTAATTATATCGAAATGTGTAGGGTTAAAAATAAAATATCGAAGTCTATAAGTTTCGAGACCTTTGTTTGGATTGTGTTGAAAATGTCGAGATTTAATGTTCAAGTGAGAAACCATATCGAGGTAGCTAATATAATGTCGAGCTAGTTGTATATAATATCGAGATCTTGTCGTATAGTTTAATTGTCGAGAGATATATATATCAAAGTATGTAGAGTGGAAAATGTCAAGAGTTATTCCTATAATGAACATCAAAATTCTTAGGGTGATGTCGACATTTGGTATTTATAATATCTCGACATTTTAGCTTGGAATGTTAACATTCATTTCGAAATTCTTAACATTATTTGGTTAACATGCATCTCGACATTTCATGTGGGATTTAAAGATCATCTCGACATTTGCTATAATTGGACTAACATACATCTCGAGATTTAATTCCAATAGATATCGAGATCTTATGTAGTATTTAGATGTCGAATTATGGTATATATGAGGTCGAAATTCATTTTTAAGACATGTCGAGATTTATACCGGAACTTATGTTGAGATTCATTTAACTCATGTAGAGATCTATTTCAAAACCCATAAAAGTCAAAACTAGGGTTTTCAAATTAAGCCAATTTCGTAAAATAATAATTAGACTAACAAACCCTAATTTGATATGTTTCTATATTTAGGGTTCGAAGGTTAGCAACTTACAAGTACGATAAGCTAAAAACTAAGGATACCAGGTAAGTGGGAATTTCAACTACAACACATAATTTATTTGTAAGTGCTGAAACTACGTGACTATGTGCTTGGGTGTTTATATTATTACGTGAATTATTTGACATGCTTCTGCATGATAAATATTTACGGTATTAATTCACGTTGCATATTCATATGCATGCACGAGACACTTGGAGTTTTATCGCTTGAGGGCGAATGATATTTGCCGATATAGGCATTTGATGTCGACTCGCAGTTGAGTCAGGGCTACTTCTATGGCACCATGACGGCGTGGTGCGTCGTCGATTATATTATATATTTATTTGGGCTTCTGCCCTGTTTATTTTATTTGGGCTGATGCCCTGATAGCGGAGGGATGCGACCTGGAGGGTGCGACCTGGGAAGGAGCGACCTAGGGGGGACCCTAGCGTAGGCTAACAGCGTAGGCTACCAGCGTGGGCTACCGCACGGCAGAGGGGACGACCTGGGAGGGTGCGACCTAGGGAAACCTAGCGTAGGCTACCCAGCGTAGGTCGCTGCCACGTTTATCCATGTTGGATTAGAGCTCTTTATGGTGCATAGCAAGTTAGCCGAGGGCCCTGAGAGATATGAGTTGAGTTTGATTTACGAGGTGTGAGATGCATTGGCGCGGATGCCTTTGCGGGGTTTTCACGTTCACGACATTGCATATTCCTACTTACCTTTATAGCTCACCCCTTACTTTATGTGTTGTAGGTGCACGCGACCACGGTACGTGATCGCTTTTGATGGCAAGGCTTACCTTTTGAAGCTTCCAGCGACTTTTGGGGGTGGTGTGTACATAGATGCGACCTGTGTGGCGGGCACTAGGGTTTCTTTTGCTGCGTCTACCCTCCTATGTAATTAGGCCTGGGATGACATTTTGACTTGTACAGAATAATATTCCTTTATATAAAAGGAAAAATTTAATACGCATTTTCGCGTATTCTTTACTTTATATTATATTTAGTCACGTAAGATAACGTTAGAGTGGTTAGTAGACGGCGGGGCGCCACAACATCCTCCGACGCCGTCCCCGCCGTCGCCCTCCACGGCGAGGAAGAATCAGCCGCTGCCCTCCACGGCGGCGAAAACGACGACGGCAGCCCAAACCCAACAACACAGGCCGTCCTTGAACGCGCCTCTGAACGACAGCGGTGCGTGGGTCGACTTCCCAGCCGCGGCGGCGCAGACGTCATGTTCGCCGACGTGTACGTCGTTTCCGGCAACGAGTGCGTGGCGGTGCTGAGGCCGCACACTGCCGTCTGCGATCGCACCACTGCCGTTTCTCTACTGAAGGAGGTGATGGACTTGGCAGCCGCCGCCACCGACGATGAGGAGGAGGGACGTCGTATCGCCGCCGGGGGATGGGTGGGATCCAAGAACTTCGTCGAGGGTAAAATGGGAATTGAGAATTTGGTCCCTAATGGTGTGGGGAAGAAGACCTGTTGGGCTCATGGGATGGACATGCTCGGCTACTCCGTGGGCTCGCTTAGGCTGACCAACCTTCCGTTTGCGATCAACAAAGGGCCGCGGCGGTCGGCGGTGGTTAGGCTTAGGATTGACCGGCGAACTACGGCGAAGATCCTTCAAGTCAGTTAATTTTGTTTGATAGGGGTGACCTATCCAGCATTCCTCCTGACCTGACAACCTACAAAGAACAGAGTAGGAGATTGGGTCTGAAGGAGGTAAGGACCAGGTACGAGGTCCGACCAGAACGGTGTACGAAGGTGAGGTTCAGAGGAGCTCGGGAGATACTCCCCCGAGCTATGGAACTATTCAGAAGAGTCCAATGAAGTGCCCGAGAAGGACTAAGTGCGAAGCTCGACTAGAGGCAATGAACGAAGGTGATATTGGGAGGAGCTAGGGAGATGTCCCAGGAAGCTACGGAGCTATCCAGAAGGACCAAAGGAAGTAATCGAGAGAGCTAAGGAAGTGTCCAGTAGACCTGAAGAGGGAGATATCCCAGGAAGCTACGGAAATATATGGAAGGGCCAGAAGAAGAGCTCGGAAGAGCTGGGGGAGCGTCCGGGAGATCTGACGAAGAAGGGCAGTATGAAACCCTAGACGCGTGAATAGTATAAATAAGTGGCTCTTATCCATTTTACATCATCTTCTACACGCCCCACACACACTAACACACCAAGAACACGCACACATGCTCTCTCTCCCTCTCTTTATCTTCTCTTTACTGTTTAGAGCTTAGAGTCACTTGTAAACATGAGTGAAAGTGAGATTGAGTGTGTAAACTTCCTCCGTTATTAGTGAATATTCTCCGGCGGCCCGTGGACGTAGGATTCACCCGAATCCGAACCACGTAAATCATCGTCTCTTTACTTTTCCGTCCTCTTTCTTAATATTCCATCCACGATTTCATCCGAACCGGCCTTCACCTTATTTCCCGGACCATAAATCTTATTGATCGGGGTCGTAACCCGCATCAAATGGCGCCATCTGTGGGAATCGAGGGTTGGAACGTGAGATATGGAGTTGTGGTTGGTGTTAGACGATGGTTTTTGAGAGTTTTCTGGGCTGATGTTCTTGGTTTTCTTCTGTTGCATTTCATCGAACACTTGCCGAGCACAAATCTGTCCAACCATAAGCTTGGTCGTCGGCCACCTAGGCCTCACCGTCAGCGACCATCTATCACCCATACCGTCCACCTATGACCGAGGCGAAACCGTCTAGACCTCGCCGCAGCTGGCTCCCGAAAGACGCCGCGTTGGCCTCATGTGGTGGTGGTCTGCCGTCGCCATCCTATCCACCCTCCTTCTCGCCACCATCTAACCAACGTGACCAAGGAAATGGCAGCTGTCGCCATGGCCACGGTGATTCCAGCCTGCCATCGTCTACGACTTCTGCCGGCTCAGTCGACGCCATTTCCACGCCATCCGCCATCTGGGCAGCGACGAGCAATGGCTACCATCAACGGCTACAACGACGAAGCAAAAAGCTGGGAACAAGGTCTCAGCAATGAACAAGAGTCCTAACATCGTCAGATCTAAAGATGGAGAAAATCGACACCAACTTCTCGAAATCGAAGATGCCCAAAGCTAGAACCCGATACTTGAATCATTCGCCGGTCATTCCCAGTCGTCTCCGAAGCCAAACGGCCGGGACGTTCGTACCCACATCGTCGCGCCGTGCCGTTGTAGCTTTGAGCAAAAGCCCCAAACCATTCAACAATCGAATCTCGATTTCAGGCCCTTTGAAGCCGAACCACCTTAGCCATGGATGTCGCGCCCCGAGGAAGAACTGTCGTGACCGCGGCGCCGGTCGCCGGCGACGCCCTCGCCGGAAATGGTATTCTGGGACCCGGTTGTAAGTTTCCTAATCTTTGGGGCGTTAAGTTGAATTATAGAAATGATGGGGTAATTCTGTTATTTTTCTTGCGATCAAATGCTGTGAAGTTTAATATTTGGGGGGCCAAACGGAATTTTGATAATATTTGGGGCGTCCAGTTGTTTTGCCTAGGGTTTATAATGGGCTTGGGCCTTGACGTGTAGGATTAATTTGGTGAGTGGCTTAACTTGGGTTATGGAATTAATTTGCTTACTTTAATCAATTAAGAATGTGGGCCTAGGGGACTTTAAATATTTGGGTTTATGATATTATTTTGTTGGGCCGAGTTAATTAATTTAAATCTGGAATTATTTTAATTACTTCCTGAAAATAATCATTGTGGGGTTATTGAGGTCAATTATCATAGTTGCTGGAATTAATTATTTTGGATTACCAAAATAAATTAAACGTGAGGCTTTTTAGAGTCGGGGGACTTAAATGAGTTGAGCTCGATTTATTTTATTAGGCTCTCAAATTAATTATTTGGGTTATATTTGGATTGCTGAAATTATTGCCATTGGGCCACTAGCCCACCGGCTCTCCAAAAGGTACAGCCTAGTACAGACAGTCACAGGCGTACTATTGTCAGACTGGCAGGTCCTCTGTCTGACCATAATGTTCCCCAGTCTACACACTTTGTGTGTCCCCTGGTCGGCTATAAACAGTCCTGTCCTTTTCAATACCTCGTGTCAGGATTAGCAGGGATTATGTACTTCCCCATACCTTTGACCTCCAACTTTCCTACTTAGCTACCTCCTATCTCGAAACCTGACCTTTCTAGATCATCAGAGTAGGAGCAATATTGGGTTATGTGCTGAAATTTATTTGTATAGGCTTATCTCCAACCTGTCATTTAACGCATTGCTTCCACTATGTCATTACTAAATATTATTTGATTATCGCTTTTATCTCATGACACTTACCGTGTCTCGTGCGTTGGAGTTGCTTGCGTGTGGCTTTGTAGGTTTGGCAGGTATGCCGGTCCAGCTCTCAGCTGGCTACAGGAGACCATAAGCCTCGACCTAGCCCCGGCAGAAACCTTCCTACGGATCCGCCGATGGTAAGTCTCCGGACTATAAAAAAAAAAGACCGTAAGCCCTGGTTTAGACCCAGGCTGGAAATAGAGGACCGTAAGCCCTGGCTTAACCCAGGCTGGAAACAGAACCCCGTAAACCCTGGCTTAGATCCAGGCTGGGAGTGAAGCCTGTAAGCCCTGACTTAGATCCAGGCCAGGCCCGAAGCCTCTAAGCTCCGACGTAGGTCCAGATGAGAAAGGAGGCCATGAGTCCTAGCTCTGATGCTAGGTGAAAGAGAAGCCTATAAGCCCTGGCTTAAATTCAGGCTGGAAACGAAGTCCATAAGCCCTGACTTAAATCCAGGCTGGGAGTGAAACCCCATAAGCCCTGGCATAGATCCAGGCTGGACACGAACCCTCTACGCTCCGATGTAGGTCGAAAGGGGAAAGGAGGCCATAAGCCCTAGCTTCAGTCCTAGGCAGGAAAAGAAGCCTATAAGCCCTGGCTCAGATCTAGGCTGGAAAATAGGCCCAGATGCGGCCGTGCAGATTCACACCTATAAGCCCAGATGTGGCTGGCCCAGACGTGGCCGCGCAGATGCGCACTTATAGCCCAGACGTGGCCGCGCAGATGCGCACTTATAGCCCAGACGTGGCTGGCCCAGACGTGGCCGCGCAGATGCGCACTTATAGCCCAGACGTGGCTGGCCCAGACGTGGCCGCGCAGATGCGCACTTTTAAGCCCAGACGTGGCTGGCCCAGATGCGGCCCGCGCAGACGCGCACTTATAGCCCAGACGTGGCTGGCCCAGACGTGGCCGCGCACATGCGCACCTATAAGCCCAGACGTGGCTGGCCCAGACGTGGCCGCGCACATGCGCACCTATAAGCCCAGACGTGGCTGGCCCAGATGCGACCGCGCAGATGCGTACTTATAGCCCAGACGTGGCTGGCCCAGACGTGGCCGCGCAGATGCGCATTTATAAGCCCAGACGTTGCCGCGCAAATGCGCACCTATAAGTCCAGACGTGGCTGGCCCATACGTGGCCGCGCAGATGCGCACTTATAAGCCCAGACGTGGCCGCGCAGATACGCACTTATAAGCCCTGATGCGGCTGTGCAGGTGGCTCCCATATAGAAGTGTCCTGCTTCCAGGTCACATTGGACAAGCGCTCGGCAAGCTTGGACGAGGCTATCATTGGCGAGCCTCGCTGGTCCCCGTGTCAGCCAAGGCTGACCTCGCAGAAGGGGGAGAGGTCCGCTGATATCCAACAAACCTGATGAAAAATGAAAATGGGCAACAAACTTGATGTACCACTGAGCTCCCCAGGTACACGTTTTTATTTACCAACAACCTCTTAAATGAAGATTTCGAATGCAAATTGCGATGGGATGTTGGAAATAGAACGCATGGGAGGCGGATGCTTCTTACAAGCAAACACGCGAGATATTACTGATTGGAGAGCCTAGGCATACCACCAAGTTTTAACAACGTAATAGGCGAGGTTGGTAAGTCAGGAGGAACATTCCTCGTATACTTCGAATGTGCTAATAGACATTAGCACAATCCGAAGTAGGGAGAGTGGAGAGAGGTGTACAGGTCCGCGCATTGACAGAGAGGCTGGCTACAAATACTTAATGAAAAATGTTCATAGGATGAAGATAGGCCCCAGGTGGAAAGCTTACATGGTGACCTACAAACCTGCCGATGACGAACCCCCAACCTATAAAAATGAAAGCAAGGGGCGCTGGGTGCAGCTTATACTAACATCTCTCAGGTACATGTTTAGATACACCAATAACCTTTCAGATGAAAGTGTTGGATGTGAATGCAGTAGAATGCTGCGATGAAAGGTCAATGGACGGAAATGTCGTCCCTAAGTAAACATCCAGAGTACTGCAATCTGTCGAGATGGATCAGCGTGGGTACTCAAAGTGCAGCTTGCAAGGGAAGGATTGAGGTCGGCAGATAAGGAGGCATACTACTCACGTACTTCGAATGCGCTGACAAGCATTAGCACAATTCGAAGTAGGGAGAGTGGAGAGTGATAGTAGTATAGGTCCGGACATTAACAGTAAAGCTCGCTCAGGATACTTCATAAGAAAATTCCTCCGAAAGGAGATAAGGACATGAGCAAAATGCAAAGAAAACATGCTACGAAGCCTCCAGGCCTTGACTCCGCTCCCAAGCTGGAAACAAAGCCCGAAGGCCCCAGCCTATCTCCAGGTGGGAGCCTTCCTAGTCAGTCTGCAGACCTTGTGATGACGGGCATCCAATCCATGAAAACGAAACGCATCATGCCCGACTTAGGTGGATATCGTTCAGCCAGAAGGTGGGATTAAGAGTCGCCTCAGGATCCCCTTTAAAGGCCCGAGGAGCACTCATAGCCGCCACCGCTATAGCCAGGGTGGAAGCTGGCTCTTATCCAGCAGCAAAACCTTCCAAGAAGTAGTGCTGTATGAGAGGTGGAGGGATATTTTTGGCAGTGTTCCCTCTAGTCTGCTTGCAGAACGCCCTTTGTGTAGCATTGAGTTACTCTGCACTTCCTTCACCACCAACAAACCCTAAACCTTGAGCTCGGAGAGTTGCTGTTGCCCCTCGATGAGCCGGTTCAGAGTAGCTGCGAAGTCATTCCCCCTGGCAGCGAGAATAGCTGCATCCTGCTCCTCCAGCTGGCGCAACGTTTGAGGGGTTAGGTCCTTAACATGGGTTGCCAAAACCCAGCGCAGAACTCCCGACTCCAGACGGATAGCATAGTCAATAACCTACGGACCTGGTGAAGACGAGCCCCCAACTCGTAGGAACGAGAGTGATAAAACACCATGTCCAGCCTCGACGGACACCTTCCAGGTACACGTTCGAATCTGCCAATGACCTTTCTGGTGAATGTTTGGATATGATTGCAGCAGGATGTCAGAAGAAAAGTACATGAGGAGGGGATGTCGCCCAGGCTGGATACGAATATCATAAGCCCTAGCCTAGCCCAGACAGAAACTTTCTAGTGTCTACTATAGATCTGCTGATCTGCCGATGACAAGTCTCGAGACAATAAAACAGAAGGCAGTAAGCCATAGCCTGTCCAGGTGATGCTAACTTCCTAGCATTGATATTTCGACTAGCCTTTGGTTGCAGGTTTCCAGATCAGTTTTTTGGCATAGCCTGTCCAGAAGACCCATGACAGGTCGCCAGAAGCCTGCGCAGAATTCCCAGCTCTATGCTAGCACAGAAGACCCAACCTAACTGTTGGGGTATCTATCTAAGTCCAGTTCCGGAGTGGCATGTGAAGACCCAACCTAACTGTTGGGATATATAAGTCCAGCTCGGGGCTGGCACCAGAACACCCAACCTAACTGTTGGGAAATCTAACTCCAGCTCCATGCTGGCACGCAAATACCCAACCTAACTGTTGGGATATCTAAGTCCAGCTCCGCGCTGGCACCAGAAGACCCAACCTATCTGTTGGGATACCTAAGTCCAGCTCTATGCTGGCACAGGAACACCCAACCTAACTGTTGGGATATCTAAGTCCAGCTCCGCACTGGCACCAGAGTACCCAACCTACGTGGTTGTGAATACAAGTCTAGCTCCGTGCTAGCATAGGAAACCTAATCCATCTGGATGGGGATATCAAAGTCCAGCTCCGCGCTGGCATGGATAGGCCCAAGCTATCTGTTTGGGTTATCTTAGCCCATCTCTGCGCTGGCATTCAAAGACCCAACTTATCTGGAGTGGGACATCTAAGTCCAGCTTCGTGCTGGCACGGGAAACCTAACCTAACTGTTGGGATATCCATCTAAGTCCAGCTACACGCTGGCACCAGAAGACCCAACCTATCCGTCGGGATATCTAAGTCCAGCTCCTTGCTGGCACACGAGTGCCTGACTTATCTGTTTGGGTATCTGAGTTCAATTCTGCTACGGTGTTTAGGACCTGACCTACTACATTGGGATATCTAAGCTCAGCTCTCCGTCAGCACGCCGAGGCTGGCCTATTTCACAGAGGATATCCAAGTCAAATCACGAGCTGGCGAGTGAGTGGAGGTTCGAATTTGGTGTCCAGGATATCTGAGTACAGCTTGCCACGAGGTTTTTTGAGTCGAGCCTCGAGATGCAAAGCAGTAGTCCAGCGTGCAAAAGGAGCAGAAGGAGATGCCGTCTAATTCAGAGTATTCTGGATGTACTACTATGGTAAGCATAGTTCGGAGTAGGGGAGCAGTTAAGGGGGAAGGCTCAGCCATATGTTTGGAAGAGACTATCTCCTCTAATAGAAGGATAGCAAATCGCAGGTGCGAGACTACACGGGCAACTAAGACAGAATCCTCTGTAACAAAGTCTCTGCTCCTCTACCTGTCTATTAGTTCGAATGCTCCAGCCTGGCTCTTTGCTCTCTTGCCGACAGATATGCAGCCGTGCTCTAGTGAGCTGCTCCTGTTCTGCAGCAAGCTCGCTAACTCATCCTTCGACCGCCCAATCGTGTCATCTCTATGCTTCAGTAACTCGGCTAGGTCCCCTGAGACGAGCCACAATCAGGGAGTTGACCAGCAGAGTGGACATCCCACTTACCTAAGGAAACCGAGGGGGCCTACAGCATTGTAACATAACCCCCACGCCAACATACGAAGACATGGTTCCTGGAACAGGAGTCATACATCAGCTCTCCGTCGATGAAGAGACCTAATCTATGCAACCAGGGGTCCATCTTCGAGCTGATGAATGGAGATCTTGTCCATCTTATCAAGATTCACAGGCCAGCCCTTTAGTAGGAGGCCCAACCTACACGATCAGAGGTCCAGCTTCGAACTGATGAACGAAGACCTGATTCACGTCCTCCAGGTTTTCAGGTCAGCTCTTCGGATTCCAGGTTAGTTCTCACCCACAAGCTGGATCTGCCCGATCCTAATTTACGAGTCCAGCTTTATGTTGACCTGAGAAGATCCCACTCATCTACCTGGGATTTCTAAGCCAGCGCCAGGCTGGCGTGTAAAGAGGCTATTCATTTATTCGAGGTTCCTAAGTCTGGCTCCATGCTGGCAAGCAAAGATCCGATGCACCCCATCCGGCCGTTTTGAGTCCAGATCTAACTGAGAGACGGAGACTTGAGTTATCTGGTCCGACTCATAAGGACCTGATCTATTCCATCAGAATTTTCAAGTACAACTTTCTACTAGTGAAAGGGACCTGATCTATGTGATCAGGATTTTAAAGATCAGCTTTCCACCAACAAATACAGACCTGGTCTACTGATCAAGAGCCCAACTACGGGCTAGCAAACATGCAAAGTCCTGAGCTGTTTGGGACTTCTTGGGCAACGGGAGAAAACGGCAGAAGAAATTTAAGGACATGAAAAGAGGAATGATTTCTTAATAATACTCCGAGCTGCAATACTAGCATATTGCAACTCAGAGTAGGGGGACTGGATGATAGGGGTGACCTATCCAGCATTCCTCCTGACCTGACAACCTACAAAGAACAGAGTAGGAGATTGGGTCTGAAGGAGGTAAGGACCAGGTACGAGGTCCGACCAGAACGGTGTACGAAGGTGAGGTTCAGAGGAGCTCGGGAGATACTCCCCCGAGCTATGGAACTATTCAGAAGAGTCCAATGAAGTGCCCGAGAAGGACTAAGTGCGAAGCTCGACTAGAGGCAATGAACGAAGGTGATATTGGGAGGAGCTAGGGAGATGTCCCAGGAAGCTACGGAGCTATCCAGAAGGACCAAAGGAAGTAATCGAGAGAGCTAAGGAAGTGTCCAGTAGACCTGAAGAGGGAGATATCCCAGGAAGCTACGGAACTATATGGAAGGGCCAGAAGAATAGCTCGGAAGAGCTGGGGGAGCGTCCGGGAGATCTGACGAAGAAGGGCAGTATGAAACCCTAGACGCGTGAATAGTATAAATAAGTGGCTCTTATCCATTTTACATCATCTTCTACACGCCCCACACACACTAACACACCAAGAACACACACACATGCTCTCTCTCCCTCTCTTTATCTTCTCTTTACTGTTTAGAGCTTAGAGTCACTTGTAAACATGAGTGAAAGTGAGATTGAGTGTGTAAACTTCCTCCGTTATTAGTGAATATTCTCCGGCGGCCCGTGGACGTAGGATTCACCCGAATCCGAACCACGTAAATCATCGTCTCTTTACTTTTCCGTCCTCTTTCTTAATATTCCATCCACGATTTCATCCGAACCGGCCTTCACCTTATTTCTCGGACCATAAATCTTGTTGATCGGGGTCGTAACCCGCATCATTGTTGAACATGGGAATGGTGTAATAACTTAGTCTTCTTTTCTTTCTCTCTCCTCCTCGATAGGACAAAAGTGCATTCAATAAGGGGTTGAAATCCTCTATTCCACTTTCTGTATTCCACTCCGTATTTCAACGAACGAAAATCGTTACACCTCCCCCCGACAAGTGTTAAAACACACGTAAACATCATTACACCTATGAATTTCATTACAACAAGTGTTTAAACAAAAAAAAACCTCATTATTACGTATTTTTCTAATATGAAGTAGAAAAAATCAATATTATATATTAAAATAGAAAAAAACGTAATAATGAGGTTTTTTTTGTTTAAACACTTGTTGTCATGAAATTCATAGGTGTAATGATGTTTACGTGTGTTTTAACACTTGTCGGGGGAGGTGTAACGATTTTCGTTCGTTGGAATACGGAGTGGAATACAGAAAGTGGAATAGAGGATCTCAACCGTTCAAATAAGCACTTCATCTTCACACAAAAACTCTTTCTTGGAAATGCTTCATTTATTGCTTCTGACATGGATTTGTCCGAATTTTTGTTTCAAGTTTGGCATTGAGTAAGCGCTTGAAGGCAAGTAAGGAAAATCCCACAATGTCAAACCTGCAAAGAACTCGATTCTATCAAATCCGAAAGAGGAACTCAAATAAGTAATAGAAGAGAGTTAGTGCTCATTGACCGTAGTACCTCTTTTGTTTGAACAAGCCTTGTACAGCTTAAACCTAAAGAAAGAATGCCATACTATCGAACTCTAGGCGAGATGAAGCAAGCAAGAGAAGAGTTCCGACAAAGCGATTGATCAAATGTTGACCGATAAATAGAGTACGAGACAGGACCAATATGATCAAGGGGATCAGTCGGCTAGAGAGCGGGGCTATTCTTCTTCCGGGGAGACAAAGTAGTCCCTTCTACTGACCGAACCCTCAGTTCAATCGAATCTAAGCCCTCTTCTTTTCTGTTCTGGTATTGCGATCCATGACGTTCGAAGCTTTATTACAAATTGGGAAGTTAATTTGAAATTACAATTTTTTCAGGGCTGCAAATCGAGAGAGATAATGCTGTGTGGAGCTTTATCAGCGGCGGCGTTGATCGCCGCACACGGCAGCTCCGATCACGGCGGCAAGAGAAAGTACGGAATCGTCACTTTAACAGATTGCCGTTCGATCCTCGAGCCATCTCTCTCTACTCATCACTTCGGTAAACATATATATAGAGGAATTTTATGGTACTTACTTACGTGAGCACCTTGGTGGGATTTTATGAATATATTATAGACTTACATTTATTTGTTTAGTTATGGATATCTGGAGTTAGAAACTGACAATATAATAAGTTCGAATTCGAAATTCGAGGCCGTCTAAATTAATTATTGTAATTTCAAGACAATAAATTTCAAGGTAAAACAATTCGTGAACAGGAAATTTAAAATCAAAGCAATTTGTAGACATTATATTTGGAAACACGGTCTTAAGTTGTCTCAATTTAAAACTTTTTTTTCCAAGGCTCAATTTAAAACTCATTGTCCTAAAATTACTCCTCTAATTTCGTTGTCCTCAAATTACTTAAATTTTGAAACACATCCTCCTAAAATTACAGTAATTTCATTACTGTTCTTCAAACCGCTCTATTATTAAATTTATTGTCCAAAATTTTGAGGAAATTCAATTTGAGGACACTAGATTTCTAAATTTTACCACTAATTATTTTCAATTGCCTCAATTTGAAACTTACTGTCATAAATTCCAACATGTAATTTAGATGTCCCCAAATTACTTCAATTTTGAAATCTATTTGTCCGAAAATTACAACCCTTTATCATTTATGTGCGATTCAAACTGCTTCATTTTAAACCTAATGCCCTAAAATTGAAGTCATAAAGAATATATGCTTGTATAATGTCAACCACATGTACAGGACTAAAAAATAAGGGGAATTTATAGAAAAATACCATTTGTATAAAAGCTTGAAAGTCAGTAATATGTCAGTGTTTTTTTATAAGTAGGTACTTATTAGAATAAATTTTTTGCACATTGGTACCTGATCCGCCGCAAGGTACGTCATATAACACATTGGTACCATATAGCAACGTATTGTGGTACATAATACAGTAAGAAAATGTAATATCCCGAATTTTTATGAGCAGGATAATCTGTGTACTTATGTGAAAATTTTCTGTTTATGTGATTTTCTGACTATGTGTCTAATTAATTATGTGCTTATTTAATTATGCGCTGTTATGAGGTTATAACTTAGTAGCAATTAGTGGAGACTTAGAAGGGATTTTAATTAAGGTATATAATTTCCGTAAGAATTAGTTGCAAAGAAATTTGAAATTCGAATTATATAGTAGCATAAAGTTCTAAGACTTAGAAAACTTAAATACATGAGTCGATTTATTGGTATGAGAAAGTATACTATACATAATGATATTATAAGAATCATTATTTGGAGATTAACTCTTAGAGCGATCATATAATTCGATTTCTCCACTGAGAGGGAATTCAATTAATATTATAAAAAGAATACGTTACGAATTGGGTTATTTGGCGAATCATGGATTCGTGAAGTAGAACTTCGCGAATCAATATATTTGCGAATGGATGATAAAGTAGCAAGGATACGCAATGGTTTTGAGTGACCAAAGTGGCGAATTGAGTGAGGTTGGAATTTGTGCAAAACAAAAATAGGACTTGGAAAGTTGTCAACGTATAAGTAGAGAGCTTTTTATTAAATATACTAAAGCAAATGTGTATATACCCATAAAATAATGCTAATCTATTAGAAAGGAAGTACACAAAAAGGACACAACACATGGCAACCAAGTAAATATTTGATGGGTATGACTAATACCACCTTTCTTGTTAAAAAAGAAAGACTTATGTTTAACTAACGTGGCTAAAGTATTTAACTTATATATATATATATAGATATATAGATATATATATATGTGTATTCTATTAAGCAAAACAAAAACCCTCGTTCGCGAAAGATAAAAGGAGAATTTCGAGCAGGTAGTGTTACGAGTAACAACAAGAGCCCAACAAAAATAGGAGCTTAGCAAGTCAAAATTATAGTTTAAGTGAGGTATGGAAAAGTTTTCGTGATTAGTTAATTCAGTAAAGGCTTAATAAGTTTTTATTATGTATGAAATCAGTATATGTCAATACATGTTCTTATACTAATTATGGGAGTTCGAATGTTAAGAAAACCCTAAAGCTGTGAGTTTCGGTTTAGGCTTACGAGTATTTATATATATGTATATATATATGATAATTAACCGTTGAGCAATGGGATGGGAATTTCTTTTATTTATGATGAGCTCCGAATAGTGTAGCCTCTATAGAGATTTAACAACTCTTGGGTAGTTGAACTTAGCCCGAGTTATGAATACTTTTAATAGAAATAACAACTGTCGGGTAAAGAAGAGAATAATCGAGCGATTAGGTTACTTCAGATTTTAGAATATTTTAATAACTCTAGCATGGTTAACACTTTCGAAATCAGGGCGACTTAGACTATTGTAGCTCATAGACTATTTAATATTTGCAGCAAAACAAGATTTGGCAATGCTAAGATCGCTGAGCTAGGACTTTCGGATGATTTAGTTATTTTAGCTCTTAGAATATTTAAGAATTGTGTACAATGAGTTTCGATCGACGCTAAGAATCGACGAGATGAGGTGAGTTTTAGACAATTAATTATATCAGTCGATTTCGGGCGATTTATGATATTTTAGGTTTCAAACTATTTTATTAATTTCAGTACGGTTTCGTGACTTCTCAATTGGCTATTCTATATATAATCAAATAACCATTGAGTGGTTTAGTTTGATGTTAACATAAGTACTGAACATGGGGTGGTTTGTCTTCGTGATTCTTATTAAATGATTTGACTACAATAATTGAGTAATGAGATGACAATCGGACGATTTTGACTTGTGAACATCTTCAAATCGGGGGATTTAAATTATCTCAAGTTTAGAATATTTTAATAAATTCTAATATTATTATTTTAGGCTATACAGTTCAAGGGTTGCTAAAGATACTAATAATATTTATTTATTCAGAGGATCGACGTATAGGGGTTCCATCAGACATTTTATTTGACAGTAGTCGGGAGGACAGGTAGGTGGATCATCCATCTACAATGCGTAAACACATATGTGACTTATGTGATTTTAGGTGATTCTGTGATTTATGTGAAATACGTGTTTTATGTGTGTTTACATATATTTCATACGAATCATGTTTTATATGTTATTACGCTTATATGCATAGCATGTGCATATCACGTCAGATTGAGAGATGGTTTCCACCGTATTGAGACGGTGATGATTCGACGTATGTGAGTGGGGTAGACTGAGATGATTTTGACTATTGTTTGAGGTTGGGCTCGCAGGCCACTTAGCGGAGACAGACGTGATCGATCTGTCTACTCGGATGTGGTCGATTCGAGGTGCATACCGCTGATATGGATACGGGTATATTGATATATTACCCATGGTACTGATACGGGTCTGACCGCCCATGACTATGGGTTATTACCCATGATATTGGATACGGGTGTTATCACCCATGATATTGGATACGGGTGGAATCACGTGACCACCCATGATATTTATTGCGCGCGTGGATGCCGAGCCTAACCTAGGGCCCTGTGTTGTATGAGATGAGATAGGATGTGGGAAAAGAAAGAGTGTGCATTATATCATGTTGTGAGATATGGGGATTGGGATTGAGTGCACACTTGCATACATGCATTTTTATTCACCTACTGGGCAAATCGCTCAGTGTTTACGTGTTGTAGGTACTGAGTCTGACGCTGCTACGCGTCAAGGCTGAGGCGGCTGGTGGCGGTGCTCCACGGACTTTTGAGGGCGGTGCGTTACATGGATGAAGACATGTGGAGCGTCTGTAGGATTTTGTTCTTTTGATATTTTTGGGGCTTCGGCCCGTGTACAGAGATAACGATGTAGACGTATTTTTATATCAGTGTATATTATTTTAGGAAAATGTTTTAATTAGACGGGCCTTCCGCGGCTTACGTTGCGAAAATCCGCCAATAATCCTAACTAGAAAAGTCGGGTCGCCACAGGTGGTATCAGAGCTTCGGCTCTAGATTCTGCAGACTGTCCATGTACTGCCGCTCAAGAGCCTGGAGAACCAGCCTGGCCTGCCTGTAAGTTCACTGATTGATTATTTGATGTGTTATTTGATATATGTGTTTTATATGAATGACTGTAGAATTAGTTAAAAATGCCGAAGGGACGTAGAGGGGTAGGCAATTCTAGTCGTAGGGCGGGATCTGAATCCCCGCCTAACGACAATTCTACCATCCATCAGTTGACCGATCTGATCCGGCGACAGTCAGATCAGATCAATGATCTCATTCACCGTCAGAACTCTTCTGAACGTCATGCATCCCCGGGACTAGAACGTATAGAAGCGGCCGGGGAGAGGTTCCGCAGACTAAATCCCCCTACCTTCGAGGAGGCTGCCGATCCTACTGACGCAGAGGATTGGCTCAGAACTATCGAAAGTATGTTTCGCGTTAGCCATCTACCTGATACTGAGAAGGTGATGTGCGCCGCATTCGTGCTACGTGGAGATGCGGGATATTGGTGGGACACAGTGCAAGTGCTTGAAGACCCAGCCACCATGACCTGGGAGAGGTTTAAGACGATCTTCAGGGGAAAGTATTTTACAGCGCCAGATCGAACACAGAAGATGAACGAGTTTATTAACCTTAAGCAAGGAGGGATGTCGGTGGCGGAATACATCCGCAAGTTCGAACAGCTATCAAGGTTCGCGTCACATATGGTGGCAACCGACGAGCTGAAGATTGAGCGTTTCTTGGAGGGTCTCAAGCCCGAGCTCTTCCGAAACGTGAGTATGTATGATACGGAAGGGAAGACATACGCTCGTATTGCCGAGCGAGCTATCGTGGCAGAACAGGCAGAGACCAGGATTGCGAAGGCGCATGAAGCAAAGAGAAGAGTTGAGGGACAACAGGGAGGAGGGAACCAGAAGCGCCAGTTATTCGGTAAGGGGCCAGACTATCACGGGAATCCACAAGGCCAACAAAACTGGCAACCGAGGCCGAACCAGGGACCGGGTAATGTTCCAAACCGACCCACGAACACCGTACCGCAGTGTAAACAGTGCGGACGCTACCACTACGGGGTATGTCGTAGGACAGGACCGAACCTAACTCCGCAGTGTTTTCGGTGTGGAAAGACTGGGCACTATGCCAGAACTTGCCATGTGAATATTCCTCAAGTTCCGAATCAACCCCAAATCCGACCTCCTCCAGTGCCAGCACGAGTTTTTACTCTGACTAATGAGGAGGCCGAAGCGAATCCTCATGTAGTAACGGGTACGTTGACTATCTATGATGTTCCCACTTCCGTGTTAATTGACTCTGGGGCCACACATTCGTTCGTGTCGGCCAAATACGTGGAAAAGGTGGGATCTCTCCTACCTTATCTAAATGCACTTATGTAGTTTCTCTGCCATTAGAGATCCGACGGGCACTAACCAAGTGCTAAAAGGATGTTCCGTGAACGTTGAGGGTAGGAATTTGAGCGTCGACCTAATTGTGATCCCAATGAATGACTACGATGTCATCTTTGGGATGGATTGGCTCTCGAGATACGGAGCCATTATAGATTTTAACAAGAAGGTCGTAAAATTCGCCCGAAGAAGAGGTGTTCACTTTTTCGGGAAAAGCCAATTCGAATCATATTCCACGAATTTTTGTTCTAAAGGCTCAACGACTCTTGAGGTCCAGTTGTGAGTCTTATCTCGTGTATGCGGTGAAGGCGGAGGAATTACCTCAGCCAGAACAGAAAAGTGTACCGATACTTAATTAGTATGCTGATGTATTTCTCAATGATTTTTTTTGGGGTTATCCCTTAATCGAGAAATACGGTTCAGGATAGATCTGATTCCAGGGTTTGCCCCAACTTCTAAAACTCCTTATCGCCTAGAGTGCGCAGCGGAAGCGTGGTAGGAATACGAATATGTATGCCTAGATAATGTAAAAAAATATGTGGGCGAAACTAGACTTAGAAAAATTATTGATCCTAGAAAGCGGGGCCACGCATCTAAATGTGTCGCCTAAATTGCATGGTGAAGGTGGGAATAAATCTTATCTTGATAAGATACAGATAAACCACGGATAGGAGAAATCGTTACCCGAGTTATGTGCTCCAACATAATTTCGGGGACGAAATTCTTTTAAGGGGGGAGGATGTAATATCCCGAATTTTTATGAGCAGGATAATCTGTGTACTTATGTGAAAATTTTCTGTTTATGTGATTTTCTGACTATGTGTCTAGTTAATTATGTGCTTATTTAATTATGCGCTGTTATGAGGTTATAACTTAGTAGCAATTAGTGGAGACTTAGAAGGGATTTTAATTAAGGTATATAATTTCCGTAAGAATTAGTTGCAAAGAAATTTGAAATTCGAATTATATAGTAGCATAAAGTTCTAAGACTTAGAAAACTTAAATACATGAGTCGATTTATTGGTATGAGAAAGTATACTATACATAATGATATTATAAGAATCATTATTTGGAGATTAACTCTTAGAGCGATCATATAATTCGATTTCTCCACTGAGAGGGAATTCAATTAATATTATAAAAAGAATACTTTACGAATTGGGTTATTTGGCGAATCATGGATTCGTGAAGTAGAACTTCGCGAATCAATATATTTGCGAATGGATGATAAAGTAGCAAGGATACGCAATGGTTTTGAGTGACCAAAGTGGCGAATTGAGTGAGGTTGGAATTTGTGCAAAACAAAAATAGGACTTGGAAAGTTGTCAACGTATAAGTAGAGAGCTTTTTATTAAATATACTAAAGCAAATGTGTATATACCCATAAAATAATGCTAATCTATTAGAAAGGAAGTACACAAAAAGGACACAACACGTGGCAACCAAGTAAATATTTTATGGGTATGACTCACTACAAAAAAAAGCTCGAACAGCGACTACGTGTAGCGACTAATGACTATGTAGTCGCTGTTTTTTAGGTTTAGCGACTACAGCTTATAATTAGCGACTACTATATCTTAGTCGCAAATAGGACTACGCAATCAGACGCCAAATATGACAACTTCAGTCGCTAAATCTTTAGCGACTACATTGGCAAAGATTAGCGACCGCAGTTCCGTAGTCGCTAAATACCGCTGATTTTTGGGCGGCTAATTTTCGTTCAGCGACTACATTTATTAATTTTTAGCGACTACAGTGCCCTAAATACCCACGTCGTGAAATCCAAAACCACAGTTCCCAAATCCCAAATTCCTCCACCATCGCCAACTGCGTTCGTCCCGACCTCCGCCGCTGTTCGTCCCGACCTACGCCACCGTACGCTTTCGTCTGACGAGTTCAGACGCCGTCCACCGTAGCTCGCCTTCGCCAAATCAGAAAGGCGCGCCATCCCTCGGTCGTTTTCCATTTTCCGCCTCTCTGCGCCGTCCGCTCCGTCGTTGCTTCGTCACCGGGGCTTTGGCCGCACAGCCCGTCCGAGGTCGACCCAGCCACACAGCCACGCCGATTCTCGCCGGATCTTCAGGTCTAGGTATTGCCGACGCCGCCCTGCAGAGCGTTGTTGCAGTCCCGTCGAGTCTCGAAGTTGTTACAGATCTTCGTTCCTCGAAATTGGAGGCTCAGAGGACTATTCAGCTTCAAGAAGGTAGGCTAATATTTTTCTTTGCAATCGATTGATACTTTGGGTCGAGACTTTGAGTTCGTGTAATTGCTTAGAGGCGATATCTAATTTCAAATTTTGGGATCCCAAAATTTCTTTTCGGTAGTGGACTCCACAGATCGTCGAAGGGAGTAACGTAGGTGGTTGAGGCGGCGGCTGAGGAACGACGGCGGCAGGTCAGCCATGGTACAGATTTAATTGCAGATGGTACAACTAATGCTTCGATGGGGTGTGGAGAGTTGCAGTCTTTGACCTTGTCTATGAGTTCTGGCTCGCAATCTAGTTGCGTTATGACTGATCGAGGAAGAAATCTCCGACGAATGAGAAGGTGAATCTTACTGCTGTGGCAACGAAGAAGAGAGGGTCTGAGAAAATTGGACAGAAGCAAACTGTTCATAGGAAGGAAATCCATCGATACTTTTGGACAGAAAACTTCGCAGTATAGGGGAGTTACGAGGTTAGTGATGAATGATCTCTTCTCTTCACTAGTTTTCTTGTTCCTTTTCTTTTCTCAGTTTAAAAGTATTTACTTTTCCATATATTATCAACGCAGGCATAGATGGACTGATGGACTGGTAGGTATGAAGCTCACTTGTGGGATAACAGTTGCAAGAAAGAAGAATTACTGGTTTGTTCGGTCTTTAACTTGCACTATATGATTGATTGCCTGATCTTTCTTCTATATGTATAAAAGGGTAGATAAGATAATTCACCGAGGTCTACCAAGTGCTAGCTTGTTGGCTATGCTCCAAGGCGTGGAAAGAATAATACGTATACTCCAACTGCTGACACAAACAAGTCGTCATCGTCGTCCAAGTGTAAGGAATCAACAACATAGCCACAAGGTAATACGAAGATATTACAAGCTGTTCCTATCCGTGAGGTTTTTGGTACTACCATGGCGGATGTCGAGGAGAAACATTACATGTCGGGAATGCCTGGTCGACGAGCTCATCGAGAAGGCCCCATCGCTTTACCGGAGTATTTCATTTGCGGAGTTGGACTGAATTTTTTTTTTAGTTGATTTTATGTAGCGGATTATGTTTATTAATATACATGAATGGGGTTTTAAATTTTATTCTATTCCAGATTTATTTTTTTTTATTTTTATTAACTATTTAATATAATTATCAATTATAAAAAAAAATAAAAATAAAAAAAATAAAAAATATAAAAAAGCAGAATGTCATAGCGACTACACTGTAGTCGCCATCTGTAGTCGGAAATCAAAATCAGCGACTACAAATATGTAGTCGCCGTGTAGTCGCTAAACACCGACTAAATTGCGACTACTCAAATTTAGCGACAAGCCATATAGCGACTACATTTTGTAGTCGCAATTGCAGTCGCTAAACACGTTTAGCGACTAATTTTGGGGGTTTAGCGACTAATATTTGTAGTCGCTAAATGACGTTTTTTTTGTAGTGACTAATACCACCTTTCTTGTTAAAAAAGAAAGACTTATGTTTAACTAACGTGGCTAAAGTATTTAACTTATATATATATATATAGATATATATATATATGTGTATTCTATTAAGCAAAACAAAAACCCTCGTTCGCGAAAGATAAAAGGAGAATTTCGAGCAGGTAGTGTTACGAGTAACAACAAGAGCCCAACAAAAATAGGAGCTTAGCAAGTCAAAATTATAGTTTAAGTGAGGTATGGAAAAGTTTTCGTGATTAGTTAATTCAGTAAAGGCTTAATAAGTTTTTATTATGTATGAAATCAGTATATGTCAATACATGTTCTTATACTAATTATGGGAGTTCGAATGTTTAGAAAACCCTAAAGCTGTGAGTTTCGGTTTAGGCTTACGAGTATTTATATATATGTATATATATATGATAATTAACCGTTGAGCAATGGGATGGGAATTTCTTTTATTTATGATGAGCTCCGAATAGTGTAGCCTCTATAGAGATTTAACAACTCTTGGGTAGTTGAACTTAGCCCGAGTTATGAATACTTTTAATAGAAATAACAACTGTCGGGTAAAGAAGAGAATAATCGAGCGATTAGGTTACTTCAGATTTTAGAATATTTTAATAACTCTAGCATGGTTAACACTTTCGAAATCAGGGCGACTTAGACTATTGTAGCTCATAGACTATTTAATATTTGCAGCAAAACAAGATTTGGTCAATGCTAAGATCGCTGAGCTAGGACTTTCGGATGATTTAGTTATTTTAGCTCTTAGAATATTTAAGAATTGTGTACAATGAGTTTCGACCGACGCTAAGAATCGACGAGATGAGGTGAGTTTTAGACAATTAATTATATCAGTCGATTTCGGGCGATTTATGATATTTTAGGTTTCAAACTATTTTATTAATTTCAGTACGGTTTCGTGACTTCTCAATTGGCTATTCTATATATAATCAAATAACCATTGAGTGGTTTAGTTTGATGTTAACATAAGTACTGAACATGGGGTGGTTTGTCTTCGTGATTCTTATTAAATGATTTGACTACAATAATTGAGTAATGAGATGACAATCGGACGATTTTGACTTGTGAACATCTTCAAATCGGGGGATTTAAATTATCTCAAGTTTAGAATATTTTAATAAATTCTAATATTATTATTTTAGGCTATACAGTTCAAGGGTTGCTAAAGATACTAATAATATTTATTTATTCAGAGGATCGACGTATAGGGGTTCCATCAGACATTTTATTTGACAGTAGTCGGGAGGACAGGTAGGTGGATCATCCATCTACAATGCGTAAACACATATGTGACTTATGTGATTTTAGGTGATTCTGTGATTTATGTGAAATACGTGTTTTATGTGTTTTACATATATTTCATACGAATCATGTTTTATATGTTATTACGCTTATATGCATAGCATGTGCATATCACGTCAGATTGAGAGATGGTTTCCACCGTATTGAGACGGTGATGATTCGACGTATGTGAGTGGGGTAGACTGAGATGATTTTGACTATTGTTTGAGGTTGGGCTCGCAGGCCACTTAGCGGAGACAGACGTGATCGATCTGTCTACTCGGATGTGGTCGATTCGAGGTGCATACCGCTGATATGGATACGGGTATATTGATATATTACCCATGGTACTGATACGGGTCTGACCGCCCATGACTATGGGTTATTACCCATGATATTGGATACGGGTGTTATCACCCATGATATTGGATACGGGTGGAATCACGTGACCACCCATGATATTTATTGCGCGCGTGGATGCCGAGCCTAACCTAGGGCCCTGTGTTGTATGAGATGAGATAGGATGTGGGAAAAGAAAGAGTGTGCATTATATCATGTTGTGAGATATAGGGATTGGGATTGAGTGCACACTTGCATACATGCATTTTTATTTACCTACTGGGCAAATCGCTCAGTGTTTACGTGTTGTAGGTACTGAGTCTGACGCTGCTACGCGTCAAGGCTGAGGCGGCTGGTGGCGGTGCTCCACGGACTTTTGAGGGCGGTGCGGTACATGGATGAAGACCTGTGGAGCGTCTGTAGGATTTTGTTCTTTTGATATTTTTGGGGCTTCGGCCCGTGTACAGAGATAACGATGTAGACGTATTTTTATATCAGTGTATATTATTTTAAAGTTTTAATTAGATGGGCCTTCCGCGGCTTACGTTGCGAAAATCCGCCAATAATCCTAACTAGAAAAGTCGGGTCGCCACAGAAAAGGTATATCATATAACACATTAAGGTACCTTATAGAAACGTATTGACGTGGTACATAATACACATATAAAAAGGTACGTCAAGACTGGAAAAATGGTACACACAGTCAAACGGATACTTATATAAAAAAAATTTTGACAGAGGTACTGACTTGTAAATTTTTTATTCAATTAAGTATTTTTCTGTTGATTCACCAAAAAATAACTATCCCTAATAATCAGCTGCGCAATAAAACGCGGTAACAATAACAATCTCTAGGGTTCTACCACTCGGCAATCCTCAACACCCACATAGTAAAAGGCTCCGAGAACTTCTGGACCCTGGCCGATAACTGCTACTCCGAATACCTACGCTCCAGGAACCGAAACCGTCACTTCACCGACATGGACGACCTAAACTTCCTCATGAAGAAGGCCATCGAAAACCCTAGTTTGACCCCATCTTCATCCCTGAGGTCTTCCCTGATCAGCGTATTCGAAGACACAGTGGTCGATAATTCCCGTCGCCTTCAGAAGAAGGTCGGCGTGGAGGACTACTAGGGTGCGCCTCGGTACACGGGATTGGGCCCTCCCTCGGGATTTTCTACACGGTTAGGGACGGGGAACTGGACTGCGCGTTCGTGTATCCCTCGCCGCTTCATTCAAGGAGCAGATTCGCGATTTCGTCGATCGTATGAAGGAGATTCTCGTGAATTCGGATTAATGATTGTGCATGGGAATGGTTATTTGTTATTACTGTCTATTTTAAGCTTGTGATTGTTAGTTATCTTTGTATTCGTGTTACATGAAGCTTGGAGTCATGTTATGTGAGGTGAAGCTGTGTATTGAATTTTTATATAATCTATACTATTATATGAAGCCTCATGGCTTGCTGTAAACTACCATAAAATATGGTCTGTCCGATTACTTTTATAATTAAAAAAGGTCCTACTATTCACACCGCCTCTATTATTTACACCCCCTAACACATGGAATTTGTTGCCTAACTACATGAACTCAACAATAATTATTTTTTTTAGAATTCAACAATATTAATTGCACAAATTATTCAAAACATTACTGCATAAGTTATTCAACAACATTAATTAACTTATTTTAATTTTTTATAGTATACAATAGCCACATACTGATATTAACTTTAAAAATAATAAAATTTTAAAAAAATAAAAATATTCATGTAACATAAATGTTACTTATTATGCAAAATTAAATAAACGCATTAAAAATAACAATTAACTAAATATTATCTTTTTAATCAATTCAATGTAACATAATCACGAGAACAACTAGAATGCAAATTTTTTTCATAATTATTAATACGACTAACATAATGAGTAATCCATGCTGCTGCACATTTGTCTATGAAATAAATCCATTGTGGCATTATTAATAGTGGTATTCGTTTCCTTAGATCAAAATTTAGGAGTATATATTGTTTACTTTAATAGTAATTATCTAATAGTTTAAAATTGGTAAGTATTTAATGGTTTAAAATAGTTAATTTTTAATTGGTAAGTATGTAATAATTTACTTACATATTAATTAGGCGGTATAAATAGAAAAGATGGGGTCCAATAGAATTACCCTTAAAAAAATCACCCACTACCTTAAGTGAGTTATTATTTTATCCCTCTATTTTTAGTTAAGATTGCCAAATGTATATATATTTGAGTATGCACAACATCCTAGTTACATTTATCGTCTTCGACAAACTTGGCAATTTAATTGATTCACTATTAACACAATAATAAGAATGCTAATTTCGAGTCGAAACGACGTAGAAATGGTGTAAATGAGTTGAACTCAGGGTAATGATTTTAGGCTTGAGATAACTAGTATATATTTTCGAGTTAGACCTCGTTGAAAAGCTTGAGATTTAAGCTCTAAATTTCTACACTAAGATAAAAAAAAAATAATAAATAAAAAAAATAGATTCTTTAGAACAATCATGATGGAGCTCGAGCTCGACAGTCATGAACTCGAACTAACCCATCAAAATCATGAGACGATTCGATTCATATTCAACCCTAAACCCAAAGTGACCAATAGGAAATGAGAACTGCATCTGATATACGTCATTAGGGGGTGTTTCGTGTTTACTCTTCACAAAATCTCTATTTTCGGGAAGGATATTCACACAGCTTGACTTTCATCCTTATCACTCCAATTTTCATCCTTATCACTCCAATTTATGGCGTCAATATTGTTACTGTATTTAATACGAAGATGAATCTAATCTTCGAGGCCATATAAGAAATGGTTTAATTTCACCCAACAACGTAAACCATGGGATTTTAACGTGACTTAGTGGTAACAATATAATATGTCCCTTTTTGGTGAAATTATGTGGTGAAAGATAAAATTTTCTCTGACTATATCTTTAGTAATCGACTTGCATCACATACTTTGGAGAGGATACATAAGCCCTAGACAATACAGAAGTAAAACATATATATATATATATATATATATATTCCTCAAAATATCAAAAAGCAACATAGAAGAAGATTTCTAAGCTAACTTTCCTTGAAAAGTACAACATTCCCAACCATTTTCCCTCTACTTAACAGTGGTAAAAACATTTTTGCATGTCTCAGATATCTCCTTTCGATAGCAACATCGATCTGTTACTACAATGCAGTTCAAATTTCTAAATGTGCGCAAGAAAAATCGATGATCAATTACTACACACTGCATATACTATGGGTGTTGTATTACCTACCCCAAATCTTGTCTTTCCTTCTCTATATGATAGTCTAAACAAGCTCCTCAAGCAAATTCCCAAAATCGAATCGGCCGGCGCAGCGCTCGACGGCGGTCAGAACCTCCCTGAAAGCGTCGGCGGTGCACGGCACCAATAGGCGGCCGCGCCGCCGCTCGAGCGCACCAAGGCGGTCGTCGTAGGCCTTCTCCATCAGAATCTTGAAAAGAGGGTGTGATAGGTAGTGGGTCGGAACTACGAACCTCTCTCTGTCCTCGCCGACGTAGACGGCGAACGTTCCCTGCGGCGTCGCCGTCGTTTTGGCCGACGGCGGCGAAGATGGCGATGTTAGGGGTTCTCTGTCGTCGATCGCCGGCGGTGGCTTGGTGTTGATTTTGGAGATTTTCTTGGCGAGTTTTTTCACTGAGTCGAGCCTTTTTCCGAGCATTTTATTTGTCTGGGAAAATGGAAAGAACTGATCATTCGAGGAAATGGGGTGGGGTGTTTTGTAGTGTTGGGAAAGATCAGAATTAAGAACTAATTTATTATTTTTATTATAGGCTTGAATATTTTTAGTCTTTATATTTGGGGGTTGACAATTTTAAAATAAAATGTTTTAAAATTGAAATAATTTGATGATACATTAAACTAGTAGTTTAGCACATTCGATGCATCTGTATTAATATTAAATAACTTGGTGAATATTTAATTTCCATAATAATTTTGTTACTATGTGATGCTCTCGCTAATTATAATAGACAGGTGTAATTTGAGGATAAAAGATTTGAAAATTTAAACAATTGAGTATTAATATAAGTTAAAATATGAAGCTATTTAAGAACAAAAATATATTCTAGCATTAATTGCCTTTAAGTTGCTCTAATTTTAAATTTATTTTCCTAAAATTATGAATCCGTTAATTTAGGTGTCATTATATCTCCATTATACCGAATATACACATGAAAAAGTAAATTAAGGCTTAATATTATTGTTATTGTTATTATTAAATGTTTTGAAAACATGCCTGCATGATTGTTGTTCGCCATTTGTTGTTGAGTGCGTTGGGGATTTCATTTATTTATTTTGCTTGACTTGTGAATAATATATTTGACGGACATCGTATTAAATATGAAATATTTAATATTCATTAACTAACCGATTCGGCCTGCTTTTTTTCTTTGTCAGAGTTTAGTTTCTCAATAATTGTGAGCTGGTATGTGTTTTTTCGTCCTTTCTACTCAACTATAATTTCTTTTTCCATGGTTTTGCATAGGTATGAAATATTCATTGATTTTCTAACAAGGAATACAACTATTGACACTTTTAAATTGCAGTACTTGGAAATTGATAGAAAAAGGAGAATATCGTTATAATCTTAAATCCATTGTGTTGTTTTGTCCTTACTACTTGGGAATCTACAACTACCCAACCTTCTCTTGGTCGATATTTTTATAATTGAAGAACATTATATTAGACTCTCTGTATACTATTATTAGGGGTGAGCAAAAATATCCGGAAACCGGATTCCGATCCGGTATCCGGTTTTCAAAACCCGAAAAAACGGATATCCGGTTTTAAAAAACCGGATCGGATATCCGATCCGATTTATTTTAAACTAAACCGGATCGGATACGGATAGTGGTTTGTCTAAAATCCGGATATCCGGTATCCGGTTTTATATTTTAAAAAAATAAAAAATAAATAAAAAATAGTCCAAAAAGAAAAATGAAGGTCCAAAAAGGAAAAAAAATCATCAAGTAGAATATTTCAAATTTATATTATTTTTATTATTGCAAAAAACTTTGTTAGAGAATTGAGATAAAAAAAACATAAAAACATCTAGACGCGAGTTAAAAATTAATGTGAATTTGTGGTATTGTGTTTATTATTTATTATGTAATTTTGAATCATAAATTTACATATTGTCTGAATTAATGTGTAGAAATTCTTATATTAAAAAATATATTTTTTATTGTGATAAGAAATAAAAAATATGATTTTCAAAAGAAAATAATAAAAAATAATTTAAAAACCGGATGCGGATATCCGGTGTAAATATCCGAATAAACCGGATATCCGATTTCCGGATATCCGATTAAAACCGGAGCGGATACGGATACCATTTTTCGATATCCGAAAATCCGGATATCCGAATTTCGGATATCCGAAAAACCGGATATCCGGTTTTGCTCACCCCTAACTATTATATACTCATTACGCTTATCTAAATCCTTTTTTGTATATATATATCGGGTTTAAATTAGGGGTGAAAACGACCCGAGCCGCTCGTGAGCTGCTTGCAAGCAGCTCCGTCAAAGCTCGTTCGGTTTGACCAAAGCTCAGTTCGAGCTCGAGTTTGGTTCGTTAATAATCAAGTCAAACTCAAGCTAGGTATGTTAGGCTCGAAGCTTGATTAAGTTATATATTAATATATATTATATATCTCATAAGACATAAATAAACAGAACAATTATTTATTTTAATTTTCACCATTGTCAAACAATTTATTTGATCTAAAATTGAATAAAATACTTATTATAAACTGCGTGAGGAATGAGCGAACATCAAATTGGGTGTTAAAAGTGTTAAGAAAATGTCAAAAACTCAAAGGTATATGGGACATGTAAATAGACAGTGTGTTCATTCATAGCTCGCGAGCAGCTCGGCTCAGACAACGCTCGACTCGAGTTCGAGTTGACCAAGCTCGGCTCGAGCTCGAGCTCGGCTCGTTAGTTATCAAGTCAAACTAAAGCATACCCAAGTTCGGGCTCGGCTCGAATTCACCCATAGTTTAAATTGTACTGTTTATACTCAGGCCCCTGGGCCGTAGCTCATGTAAAACGAGGCGATCGCCTCAGGCCCAGCTTTGGAGGGGCCTAATATTTTTCATACCTACGTATACATGTATAATATGCCAAAATTATTTTATTTTTGTAGGGCAAAGAAATAGTGATTGATGCTGAGAAGAAAAAAAAAAGTAAGGTGGTCATATCTCATATATAACTTGAGATGATCTATTTTATGTTTTTAATCAAATCTTAGTCAAACTTAAAGAAAATTCACACCCTCAACGTATCAACACAGACACTATTTTGTGCAAGTGACTTGCTTGAATAGGGTTAGAAATGTTGACGATTGAAAAAAAGTAGACAGATAAATGGATTATGCATATTTTTGTATAAGTTTTATAAAGTAGTTTCCTGCACTGTTTAGCTTTAAATTCAAGTTACATGTGTTGTTGCAAATCTTATTTTGAAAAAAAATTACTTAATAAGGTTGATGCCTGAATTCGCTTCAGTCCCGACTTCTTCAGTTACGAATCTGTAGTTTTTGTGTTTTTATTGCATATAAACACACATACTGCCAACTTCGCAATTAGAACTGTCAAACGGGCCCGCAGCCCGCTGGATGTAAAATTTTAGGCCTGCCTGGTAGAGCCCCGCCGGCCCGTTTTGACACCTCTAGTCGCAATCGAGTGGTGGTGACCCATGAATGGCTCGAAAAGCAAAAAGACGTGAGAAAAGCATACGACTATTATTATATGGGAAAAAAGAATATAATTTCATATAGCAGGTACAGTGTTTTAAATAGCGCTGTGACGCGCGCTATGACGCGCGCTAACGCGCTGATCTTTCTAAAAACGCTACATAGCGTATGTAATTTAGCGTTTGTTTTTTCTTTTTGTTTTTTATTTTCTTTTAGTTTTTAATCTCTATAAAACTAATGATAAATAATAACAAAATACTCCCTCCGTCCCATAAGTTTATGGACATTTGGGTATTGGCACGAGAATTAAGAAATTGAATATTTTAATAATATAGTGTGTTGGAAAGGTAAAAAAGTGTATGTTTTGGCACGTCTTTTGATGATATTTAATATTATTATATTGATTGTTTGTGATAGTTTTTTGCTAAATAAGGAAATGTCCAAAACGGTTTGGGACACCCGATATAGTAAAATGTCCAAAATGGTTTGGGACGGAGGGAGTATATTCGAAGGGTTGTCTTTTTCAGAAAAGAGCATCTCTTGATTGAAGTGGAAGGTTTCGAGGCATGACTCATCGTTGTAGAGGTCGACTGCAAAAGTCTACACTAGGCTAGACTAGGAGTTTAAAGGATCCATATATTTAAATTTAAGAAATACTTTAATTTAGAAAACAATAAATTAATACATATAGCTCCCGAATTAGTTTTTTAAAGTTAATAGAATTAAAAAGAATATACATATATAAGCTCACTAGACTGCACATTTTAAAACGTTCTCGAAATTATTGTTATTTTTTCATAGACTTTACTTTTTGTTTAGTATATTTAGTCTCAGTTATTTGAATAATTTATTTGATCAGATGATAATTTTTTAAATTGATGATAATTAATATCATATTAGTTAATTAAACTACTCTATTCATTTACAATTACCATATATTATAATTTTTTAGATGATAAGTGGATTGCCTGAAATACTCACGCAATACGCTACGCTATTTACGCTATGCGCTGTCGGAACCAAAACGCGACGCTACACGCTCTACGCTTTTTATAACACTGGCAGGTATGCAACGGACGACTTTGACTATTTATAATAAGATCATTTCTTTTTTAATACTTGATTTACGGAAGAAGAAAAATTGAATTAGACCCGCTTACTAAAATATTGCCCAAAGTTTCAATTTCAACCCAATAAGGACAACATTCGCGCCATTATTTATTTTCCAGCCCATTATCTTTTACTTGCATTTCAAACGTTAGTTTTATCGTCTCTCAATTTCTAGGGTTTTTTTTTGTAGTCATAATTTTTCCCAACCAAATTTCTACCTTTTCTAGGGTTTCGCCATGAGCAGATCAGGACAACCGCCGGACCTGAAAAAGTAAGTCTGTTTTCAGCGCCAAATGATTGAGTTGATTAGGATTTATGGTTTATGCCCAGCGAGAAATTTACTGGATCGTCGATGTCTGATTTGGATTTCTTTGTCGCAGGTACATGGACAAGAAGCTGCAGTGTGAGTTCCCTCTTGTTCCCTGTTTTCAATTATTTTTATTTGCTGAAAACCGTTTCGCACCCATTTTCGAAAAAAAAAAAAAAGAAAACCGTTTCGCACATTGACGCCTGTTTTAGGAAAGTATACATGGATGCATTTCCTTTGTTTGAACGTTAGGTTTAGTCAGTGGCAGCTAGTTGATGAATCTAATTGTGATTTTTGTTTATAATCATTTTCTCTCTTCTGCTCCGTATGGTGTGATATGAAGTTGGCTGAGTACAATCTTGGATCTCTAGTTGTGATTTATATCTGTAATCCTTGTCTCAATTCTGCTCAGTTCTGCTCCATCTGCTTGTGATTTAGAAGTTAGCTGAATATCTAGGATTTCGTCTTTATTGATTCTTTTTCTGCCTACAGAGGATCCTTGAATGTAATTTGTACTGCAAGATCAGTTAATTCCAGTTATGCAAATCAGTTGATTCTAGTTTTGGGTTGTTTTGGGAATTAGATAAATCAATCTGTGGTAGTATAATATATGTGAATCCAAGTTGTTTCGTTGCCTTGTTGTTTACTTACAGAGTATATCTGAGATGAACGTTGAATAAGTCACCGTCTAATGGAAGCTTGTGTTGGCTGTCCTGGAAATTAGATAAACCATTCTCTGGTAAATATATGTGAAATTGTGAATCGAATCCGTTGTCATGTTGTTTCTTTCCATAGTATATTTTAGATGAATGCTGCTTAAGTTATTGCTTAAGCTTGGGAGTTGCTAGGCTTGGCTGAGTTAGAAAAAGAAAGGTTGCTCTGTTTTTTTTTTCCTTGAGAATCTAGCGAAACTTCAACGAAAGGTTCTCGTTGTTTTTTCAGTAAAGCTTAATGCCAATCGCATGGTAGTCGGGACCCTTCGTGGGTTCGATCAGTTCATGAATCTCGTGATCGACAACACAGTGGAAGTGAATGGAAATGAGAAAACTGACATAGGAATGGTGGTATGTATTCTATTCTATCTACTATCAGTTTCAAGTATCTTCATCAAATTGGTAGTTCCATTACATCTCATAGATTGTGTAATGTTTTTGCAAATGCTCAAAATTTTCAGGTTATTAGAGGGAACAGCGTTGTCACGGTTGAAGCCCTTGAGCCAATTAGTCGACCGCAATGATTGTAAATACCTTACGTGTTAATGGACAAAGTCGATTGAACATGATTTCTCATTATTTTCGAGCTTGCTCGTGATTTTCGCCTTGAGAACTACCTTAGTCATTTCGACAAAATAGGCTTTTATCTAGGTCGCTCGAAGGCTTCGAATTCGAAATATTCGAATAAAATTGCATATTCTTGGATTAATTTTTGTAGTTACATTTTATTTTGAGTACTTGAATATTTTTGTCAAATTATATACAACCCTATTGGGAACCTGGACTTTGTGTAGTTTTATTTAAAACAAAAAAAGCTTTGAAGGTACTCCATATATCATCTTATCTTAATGTAACTTTACGAGTAGCTTAATAATGAATATGCATAGGGGTGTCCAAAAGTCTGGTAAACCGACCGTACCGAACCGATACCGAAAGTTCGGTACAAACCGAATATCGAAAAATTTCGGTTCGGTTCGGTATTCAGTATAAAAAAATTTAAACCGAAATTTTACGGTTATTTTGGTTCGGTAATTCGGTTAACCGAAAAAAACCGAAATATATATAATAATATATTATTACCGAAATATATATTATACATAATATATATATATAATAATATATATACGATTAAACATAAAAATTTTAAGAAAAATAAAAAAAAAGGAAAAAGAAAAAAGAAAAAGTAGGAAAAAAATAATTTAAAAATAGGAAAAAAATAAAAAAAAAATGAAGAATTAATCATATCTAATTTCATAAACTTTTTAATATTAATTTTTCGTTTTTTAAATTTAATTCGGTATTTCGGTTATTTACGAAAATAACCGAAATATTTCGGTTTTTACCGAACCGAACCGATTAACTTCGGTTCGATTTTCGGTTACCGGTACTTCGGTTCGGTACGGTACGGTATTACCGTTTGAACACCCCTAAATATGCATCAATCAGTTTGTTTTTCGAAACGATAGCTTGTACTAATTAACAAAAATACATTGGCTAAATAGCCCAATAGGTCTCTCCGGTGACATCGGTAGAAAACAGAGGCTCACACAGGAGCAAAACACCACAAAGTAATAAAAGCCGACAGAAAACGAAATAAACCTCGAACTTAGACCAATGAACTATAGAACATTCCACAAAAAGCTATTAATCCAAATTTAGACTATTCTACACTTTCTTTGTCCAACGACTCAAATGCTCACATTTTCATCGGAAGGGCTCCACGACGGGAGATGCATCAATCAGTTGATAATAATAATTATCACTGCCCCTCTACAGTTTCTGTTTTAAATGATTTCTATTGTACATTTAAGTATTTTATCTTTACTATTGCCAACGGGCAATATGTGCTAATTATGTATTTGTTTGTGCTGCGTTCTTGGAATAAACCTAATTAATAACGACGATATTGCTTAATAAGCTATTATCTACGTACATGATTGATGTTTCAAATATTAAAAAAATTATTACCATAGAATCCACATTTTAACGAGATCTCAATCGGAGTTAGAAATTAGTTATTTTCCAATTTCTCTACTCTCTGAATGATTTCTACCATTTGGTATTATTATATGCGGTGATTAAAATATTCACTAAAATTACGAAATTGCCCCTCACAGCGCTCTAAAAAAATCAGCCATCTGCAAATCGATAGCCACCTAAATTAAAAGCCCTCAATTGGACCTTCCTCGCTAGGGTTTTTTTCTACACAACGGCGTAAAATTCGCTGCTTTTCGATCGTAGGAGGATCCCAATTCCATATATCACCTTCAGGGGCAACGGAAAGGTTTGTTCGACTTTCGTATTTGTGCCCTCTTAGTATTTCGTAACGATTTTAATATTCTCTGTTTTTGCTGCTCAATTGTGACGTTTAGCTTAATTTCCTGTCAGTTGTTCGTAGCTCACCTATTGTTTGTTCAGCATTGGTATCGATTCCAATCTTTTATGGCTGTGCCTGGCTTTGCATTTCTGTCATTTTCTTTTTTCAATTTCAGCTATTTGAAATGGACAAAACTTTATGGGCTTGCCTTTTCAGTTGTGTAGGAGTTTTTTTTCGTTCTTCAGTAGTATGCGGAAAATACCGACATTTTCTTTTGGTGTAATGGGAAATTCGCATCATAAATTCTTTTCGATATGCTTGCATATTGACCCTACTGTCTGAAGGTTTTTTATTATTTGGGTACACTAGATTCTTCATGTCAGAAGGTAAGAAAAGTTTTGGAACAAATAATGCAAAGTAAGCTAGTTCTAGGCGGAATAACCGTGATCATATCTGCCATTGTTTCTTATTAAATGAGCAGAATAAAGTGGTGTTCATGGCTTTCTGGTGATTTGTGTTCGATGACCCATATCGAGTTACTCATGCGGAAGGCACAAGGTGTCTTGCTTGATGTACTTGTTATATCCTTACACACGTTGTCGATCTTTGAATGATTTATAGGTATTTAGTTCGAATTTTGGATCAATTGGTTGTCATAGTTTGAAATAAGGAGTTATATGGATACGGGATAAACTCCATTAAAATAATACTAAGACTTCATAGTTCTGTCTCATCAGTTTGTAACAATGTCGGAACATTGTGAGTTCTGATATGGAAGATGGTTTTGTTAAATATGTCTGAGGCTTTCATTAGCCACTTACATTGCAATTCATGTCATTAACTGGCTGCAGGAGAATTGCAGACTGGACATTGTTCAGGAAGTGGAATTAACCCTTTTAAGCAATTGGTCATTCCAATCATTCCCGTAACTTCTGTTGATTTTTATTTCACCTCCCTTTATGCATGTCCTATTGGATGATAATACCTATCACTATTTCATACTCTTGCTTTGTATTTCTCTCTTTTATTTGCTCCTTCCCTCCTTTCTTGGTGATGAATACATTGGTCCTAAAAGTTCATGTTAATGAAAAGTTTCGCCATTTTCTTTTGCTGGCGTTGACGTCGGTGTACATGTCAAAATGTTCACTGCTTCAGTATTTTGCACCTTTGACCATGTGCTCTCCTTGAATGCAGTTCATAATTCATTCTTTCCTGTTTCTTTTTGTTCATCCTATACATTAATAAACTTTCACTCTGAGATTCCTTGAGGTCCCATGGAACCAGTACAATCAAGATCTTTTCTTGGGATCATCTTATGGCCTTTCTTTTTCTTACTACCTATCCACATTTTTCTTTCTTTTGCAAATGCTTCTGGCTTATGCACTTGCACCAGAGCTGCAATAGAAGCATCTCCTTTCAGACAATATGATGCCTAGGACAAGAGCTGATGGTGCGACTGCCAAGTCATCTCAACTTGAGAATCCAGTTCCAGTTGAGACTGAAGAGAAGGTTGAAATACATTCTAACAATGACATGGATGAGGAAGACCCAGAAGAAGAGGTTGAATATGAAGAGGTCGAGGAAGAGGTAGAAGAAGAGGAAGAGGAGGAAGAAGTTGAAGAAGAGGTAGAAGAAGAGGAAGAGGATGAAAATGATGATATGCGTAGTTCCCACAGGAGAAGCAATCGGGACAATGACATGGAAGGTGACGAAGACACAGAGAGAAAGCATTCAGAACTTCTTTCACTTCCACCGCATGGGTCAGAAGTCTATGTCGGTGGAATTCCTCAAGATACTTCTCAAGGTGATTTGAAGCGCTTCTGTGAATCAATTGGGGAAGTTACGGAGGTAAGATTGTTTTTACATTGTTGTAATTTTGGTCATGTTTTATCTATAAATTCCTCTTTATGCTGTTTGTTACAGGTTAGGATAATGAAAGGTAAGGACACTAAGGAAAACAAGGGATATGCTTTTGTGACATTCAGGACCAAAGAGTTGGCCTCTAAAGCTATGAAGGAGCTTAGTAATGCTGAATTCAAGGTAGCCATAGTGTTTATCTCCGTGACACCTAATATAATAAACCCACAATTATCTACTTTACACATGTATTTTGGTTAAGTATTTGTTAATCTATTAGGGTTTTGCAATGAACTCAGGGTAAAAAGTTGAAGTGTTCATCATCTCAAGCAAAACATAAGCTGTTCATTGGCAACATACCCAGGAATTGGGGAGAGGCGGATTTGAAGAAGGTCGTAAATAAAGTGGGGCCTGGGGTGGTGGTTGTGGAACTTGTGAAGGTGAAAATGCTTCTCTTACCTGGAATTTTTTATTATTGTTGGTTACTACTTCTGTCTTTAGATGGCTATGCTCATGGCTAATCTTCTTTTCCAGGATCCTCACAACTCTAGTAAGAATCGGGGATTTGCATTCATTGAGTATTACAATCATGCTTGTGCCGAGTATTCAAGGCAAAAGATGTCAGATCCAAAATTTAATTTGGATGATAATGCTCCAACTGTAAGTTGGGCTGACCCTAGGAATGCAGAAGCTTCATCAACTTCCTCTCAGGTCCTATGCTTCCTTATCATGGACCATGACTTACGTCTGTTTACTCGTTACATTGACCAACTTTAGTCACCATTAGTGCCCCACCTTTTGTTGTCGTTTGGGAAAATTGGAGTGATTTGTTTTGGTTTTCCAGACACCTTTCTTTCTATCTGTAAGAAAGAACTCTGTGTAATCATCTAATAAGATCCATAAGTTGTAATTTGATGGCTAAGCTCGTCATTATGTTTACGCCATAGAAACTACCGGGCACTGACGGCGACTCTATTCTACAGGTGAAAGCAGTATATGTGAAGAATCTGCCAAAGGATGTGACGCAGGATCAGCTTCAGACTCTGTTTGAGCGACATGGGAAAATCACAAAAATTGTTCTTCCTCCTGCAAAACCTGGACAAGAGAATAGTAGGTATGGTTTCGTTCACTTCCAAGACAGATCAAGTGCCATGAAAGCTCTGAAGAACACAGAGAAGTATGAGATTCATGGTATATCATGCTTCCCCTAGAGCTCCGAGTTACTTTATTCTCGACCGAATATTATTGTATTGAGCTTTTTGGGCTTCTTTTGAAAAGGCCAAGTTATGGAATGCTCGCTTGCAAAGCCACAGGCCGATCAGAAAGCTTCCGTGGCATCATCAGCATCATCAAATACACAACAGCCAGCCATATTCTCGACCTACCCACATCAGCCTGGATATGGATTGGTTGGGTCGCCTTATGCTGCTCTAGGCGCGGGATTTCCTGGTCCAGGCTTTGCCCAAGTAATTCGACTTTTCCTCTTACCTTTTGTGTGATCGTATATAGCATTGTGACAATTATTTGAGTGGTGGTCTGTTTCCTCGTTCTTGACACCTACCATTGATAAACATCCTTGATTTCTTTTTTCAGTACATACTTTATGCGTCTTTGGTTTCTAATGATTCTATTCGATGGAAATTATAGCTTGGTGTGACAGGTGTCTTCATTTTTACGCTGACTTTTCTTGCAGTCAATGATCTATGGAAGGGGAGCAACGCCTGGAGTGGCTATGATGCCCATGCTTTTACCTGATGGACGGATTGGATATGTGCTGTAAGTGCAATTTTTTTGTAATAGTTTACTCGTGGCTTTAGCATCGACAAACCAACTTTACATTTCGACAGTCTAGGGACTAGGATAGTAGATGGCGAAACGTACAGCAAATAAGCTTTCAATGATTCTATCGAGGCTTTGTGCTGAACCTGTTTTGAGCATTATATGCCGAAAAATATGCATAGAATTTAAGGGTTACTTATTTTTAAAGTTGTGTAATTTAGGAGGGGGACATAGAATTTAAGGTGTGACATTATATGCAACTTTCAATATTAAGCAATTTGTGGACATTATACGGTGGAAACCCAAGATTTTGCCCCCAAATTCTAAGGTTTCCGGCAAATTTGGAGGGTGTCATTATACAGGCAGTAACATTTAAAATCATGCAATTTTGGGACAAAATCTAAGATTCCGGCGAATAATGCCCTTAAAATGCTTAATTATGATGGTTACTGTCCCCATAATGCCACCACGCTCCTAAAATACATGACTACATAAATAATTAACCCTTAAATTAATTTGAGCTGCTTCATTTTTTTTTTTTTGTCATGTTGGGTCTTTACGATCAAATATCCTTTGATGATAGGCAACAACCTGGGCTGCAGGCCCATGCGCCCCCACAACCACCGATAATCCAAGGCCATCATCGGAGAGGCGGCGGCGGTGGAAGGCGTGGAAGAGATGGCGGCCGTGGCCGTGGCCGAGGCGCCCGATACAATCCGTATTAATTATTGCGCGTCGTCGGTGCATTAAAGTAAGCCATAGAGCGATTAATTTTCTCGAGGTGAGTAGCTTAGTGATGCTATGGATGCTTAGTGTTTTTAGGTGGATTGCTTTGATGGAAATTTCTTGATCTGGTATGTCTGTTATTGATGTTTTGGGATTTACTGTCTGTTTTTATGTTTGTATCATTATTTGCTACATATTATCGAATCTTTGAGAGTTTTCTTTCCCAGCTTTTTTGAATGATTAAATCAGTTCAAATTTACGGAGAAGGGCGAGCACCTTATATGGTCACCTTTTTATGTGGTATTAATCGCTACCATATAAATATGCCACATGACACATCAAAATGACCAATTACTGACACCTTTTATATTTGTTGATGTTGCTTGTTTGTGGCATTGATTAATGCTACATAAACAGATGCTCCTATAAGGTGCTCACATAAGGTTAGCACCATATGATTTCTCCAAATTTACACATAAATATATATATATATATAATATATATATATATATATATATGTAGGAGTATATATATGTAGGAGTATTAAATCAGTTTAGATTTACACTCAGTCGACATTTCTGAAAACATGTAATGTGTATCTTTATTTTATTAACCTTTTATTTTGCTCTCTTTTTTCTTAAACGGTGGGTTAATATATAGACAATTATACAGAGCTAAATAGCCTAACAGAGATCGTGAGGGATAAATTGAATATTTAGCAGGGACGAGGGTCGAACACAAAAAGATAAAAAAAAAAATTAAAAAATAGCGTCGGAAGAAAACAACAATCATAGCTCAGACAAATAACTAAAAACAATCCACTATAGATGTGAAAGATTTCATACTAAATGATGATGTCTCTTTAAAGATATCGTGATGTGTTTGCATGCGCGAGCTATGATGTGCATTTTATGTCTACTTTGTGCGCGAATTCTTGTATTAGTCGATTTACATATGCGCATTACGCCGAACTTTGCAGGCGCAATAGAGCGCAAATCAACTCGACGTACATTTTTAGTGCTGCGTGTGGATTCGGATAATCCTACGATGGGGAGTGACGTCGTCGATAGCCTCATATATACAAAAGAAGGGAGAGTTGGCGTCTCGTCCCGCATGCAAGGACGTCGTCATTTCATTTCTACCCATAAAAGAAGCCACGAAGACGCATAGGGTCTGAATATCTTGTACGAGGTTGAGAGTTGGGCGTCTTCGTTAATCCAAAGTATTGAGACTGCGATTTTTTTGCGCGTAAGGTTCTAACCAAAGGTCACAAATAACGAATGCTGCAATTTATTCGTGAAATAAATTGCGCACGCTCTAAAATGTGTGCCGAGCTAAGCACAAAGCGCAATATCTAATGAGTTCAACGTGCGCTTCGCCAAATTACTTTTTCGCAGAAGGTGATTTTTGAAGTCGAAGGCATTGAACTAAGCAACTCGATGTACATTTTTAGCGCATTGCCTGTAGATTCGAGTAATCCTACAATGTAGAGTGACGTGGTCGATAGCCTCATATACAAAAGAAGGGAGAGTTGGCGTCCCGTCCCACATGCAAGGACGACATCATTTCATTTCTACCCATAAAAGAAGCCACGAAGACGCAAAGCGTCTGAATATCTTGTACGAGGTTGAGAGTTTGGGCGTCTTCGTTAATCCAAAGTATTGAGACTACGATTTTTTTTTGCGCGTAAGGTTCTAACCAAAGGTCACAAATAACGAATGCTGCAATTTATTCGTGAAATAAATTGTGCACGCTCTAAAATGTGTGCCGAGCTAAGCGCAAAGCGCAATATCTAATGCGTCAATGTGCGCTTCGCCAAATTACTATTTCGCACAAGGTGGTTTTTGGAGTCGAAGGCTTTGAACAAAGACCATCTCCAACCGTACTGGGAACCCCAAAAAAATATCATGAAATCACTTCAAATCCAAAAAATCATTCCCAAAATGGGTTTTGCACTTTCTCTCTCCTCCATTAAACGCATAGATGCGTTTGAACTCATCATATGAGTTAATATTTAGTAGTTGCATTTAAAGTTCTTTTATTTTTTTAATAATTAAATCATTCTTATAAAAAATAGAAATAATAAAAATCTGTAAAAATGTACTTTGAGAGTTTTTAAATTATAAAAAATACTATAATATTTTTATTTAGATGTAATATAATATTAAATAATAATTAAGGAATAAAATATGTTCGACAGTATTGAAAATTTGTAAAAGCTGGTGCAGAAGTGAATATTTTAAAAATGGTTCTTCGAGTTGGAGAATGAGTTTAACGGTTGGAGAGAAATTATTACATTTTGAGAATTCGATTGGAGATGCTCTAAGTTCATACAAAACAAACCCTAAATCTGCACTATTTTTTCGTTGTACACTGACATTATTGAGAGCACCATCTTGTCGTTTCCGATTTAAGAAGCTAAGAGACGTCTTCTCCATTCTTGTAATACGTATCGTCGACAGACACAGAATAAGAACAAGGCATTAAAGGGCCAACGAGACTATTACAAAACAAGCATATCATTGCACTAACTAGCTATAGAAAGACTAACATCAACATATGTAATAATCATCTATAAGCAATAATAGGGCCAATGAGAACTAAATATTCACCAGGATATAGCACAGATAGATTATGTTTGATATAGGCATCCGAGAAACTGTTTAGTTAAAGCCAAATAGGATAGAAAAAATAAAAATATGTGCACAAAAAGAAAAAGTTAGGAACCCATTTTTTGTGGCTTAAAGTAGGAAGGAAGAAGTTGATCTTGACCTGAGAATATATAAAAGGGTTCCATCATCTTTCATCTTAAGATTCTCAAATTCCATGATGCCTTAGAATCTGAAACTTTCCTTATTCTTTCTTCTTTTCTTTTTATCGCTTTGTTTTTGGCTCTTTATTTCTTGCATCGAACGGTCATTTCTATGCCGGTTTAATCAGGCGTTGATGGCCAATCAAAAGCTCCATATGAGTTTCTTGCTAATGATTAAGAGGGTTTTTAAGGACGAATGAAGGCATCACATTCAAAAGATGGGGAAATAAATTAGGATAGAATGAATATTATCTGTGCATGAATTGGAAAAAGCATATACATTTACGTGCGGAATAACTTTATATTATTAGAATAGAACGCAACGTACAAGCGAAGTGTGCATATTGATACCGTACGTTGTAATGAACTACAGAAACATCGAACGCAAGACAGCAACTAAGTGCTTCCTAAAGCATGTCACTACTGCTAAGAGAAATGTTAGGTCCTGAGAATGTTTCTCACGTGTCTTAATGCGATCGCCTAACAATACGCTTGAGGCGACAAATATCCAACCTTTTGTCGCATTTCTCGTAGATGCAATATATAGAGGTACAACCCTTTTGGAGATTTCCTTTTCGAAGCTCGATTTAGTCTGTAAAACTGAATAAATACCAGACTTTTAAAGCTCATAATGCCATTGATGACCTTCATTTCAAAGCAAGCCATGAAATATGCAATGAATTGATGAGGACACTTGAATTAGATCACTGGTGAAGTTTTTCATGATGAGAAAAGACCAGTCATAGTTCTTACAATTCCGTGGTAATAATAATGAAATTCAGATAGCAACAAGACATCAGATGTTACTTAAACCTAACACGTGTCTATCAAAGCAGCATAATTCTCTTTTCGATTTTTTTTTTCTCTTTCGAGTTTTGCATCGACAGGCACTTCTTCAGTCAAGCGAAGGATCAAGCTTTCGCTATCTTGGAAGATCACACCATATAAGCGTATAGTAGTGGATTCCCTTCCAATTGAAAAAAGAAAAACTATAAAGGAATAAAACTACCAAGAATGAGGTTCCTAGCTAGACCTTTGCAGATGGCAACTAATTAATACGAATGCTCTGACAAAAGACTGAGGTGGATCTTATTCTATGTACCCATCGTAAGGTGTCCGAGAAAACGAATTTTCGAAAGGGTACGTAATTCCAATTCCCAAGCATTGTAGGGACGACGACCCCACTAATGAACGTAAAAGCACACAAGTATAATATACTGTTCAAAATTCGTGTATCTGATCATATTACTCTCCTTATAAAACACCTCATAAAAAAGGCGAACGCAGACTCTAAGAGAGTTTATCAGAACAGTTGTCGAACATCGATCCTTCGCTCGTTCCTTGGCTTCTCCTTCGCTCGTTCCTTGGCTCTTGAAGTGAAGAGACGAATACTTTTTTTTGAGCGCATATTATGTATCATTTCAGCCATCACCACCACCTTCAAGAACAAGGAAAAGGCGTTCAACAGCGCCCAAGGACGCCCATTAGTCCACATGATAGAAGAATGTTTATTCATGGAGTGAATAGCACAGTAGACTCAGGGCTTGTGCTATCTACCGATGCTAAGCCAAGACTGAAATGGACGCCCGACCTCCATGAACGGTTCGTCGAAGCTGTAAACAAATTGGGAGGGCCTGAGAGTAAGCACATGCTCTTTTCCTCTTTTGACAAATTGATAAGCGCATGTGTATATCGAGTCGAATTCATCGTTCTTCATCTGCTGCAGAAGCTACTCCGAAATCTGTATTGAAAGTTATGGGAATACAAGGATTAACGCTGTACCACTTGAAGAGTCACCTTCAGGTAGATTTGCTACGTTATCTTCATATTTCGAAGAAAAAAAAATATTCGTTTGATTCATCGAAAAACCAGTTTTTCATGTAATCGAAATAACTGAGAATTTCGTATATCCCGAGCGCAGAAATACAGACTAAGCAAAAGCAGCCTTCACGGACAAGCTAACAGTGGAGTCAGCAAAACTCGTAAGCGCGTAAAAATTCATTACAAATGAGTAGAAAGTCATACTATGTTCCCATACATAACATAGCATGCTGAAAAAAAAACTGGAACTTTGTAGCCGTCGCAGATAAAGAACTCGACGCAGACGGGACCCACATAAGCAGCAGTTCAAGCATAGCAACACAGCAAGGGAATAATAATAACAAGTATCGACCAAACGATCTCTAACATATACATTGTTTTTTCCATTTATCGCTCGTCGAAAACCCTAAAAAGGCGCTTTTTTTATTTTTCTCAAGGAACGTGCAAATAGGAGACGCTATGCAAATGCAGATCGAAGTGCAGCGAAGGCTCCACGAACAATTGGAGGTTCAGCGCCATCTTCAGATGAGGATTGAAGCTCAGGGAAAGTACTTACAAGACGTGTTAGAAAAGGCGAAGGAAACCATAGGCAGACAAAATAATAATAATACGGAGACGATATGCCTTGAAGCTGCAAAGGTTCAGTTATCCGATTTAATGTCCAAAGTGTCAACTCAGTGCGTCGTCGACAATAATGGATATTATTATTCGACGGGAAATAAAGAATTCTCAGTCCAAAGTGGCGAAGAACTGGGAAATAATTCGCCAAAGCGCTTGAATTCTCCTGCGAATTTCGAAGCGCCGACGGCTATGGAGACCGATGGGACGCAGAATATAGAGCGTAAATGGCGCGAGGATCTAAAACGTGGGCGACGACTGCTCTTCATGGACGACGAAGATGCCCTAAACGGCGTATTTCCCGCAGAAACTGACCTCGAAAGCGATAAGTGGAACGTTAATAATTCGATCTACTCGGTCGAAGGATTTGCTTGTCAGGAAAATGGAAATGAGCTTGAGAAGACAAAGGCACGAACCGATTTGGATTTTCCTTACCTTTCGACGAAGTTGGACCTTAGTACTAACAGCGCTGACGAGGTTCAGACAAGCTGCAAGCAGTTGGATCTTAATGGTTTCAGTTGGAGCTGAGAGGCGTGAAAGGTACTAATTATAAGTACTCTACGAATAAAATATCGAGTTTTTCGAACCCTAGAAAAACTGCTTTTGGCCTGTTCTTATGGGCAGTAACTATTCATTTAACTCACAATGATTTTGAAGCAATGTATAACAATAAGGGTTTCATGGATACATTGTAGCCTTGTTTGCTTGGGTAGGTCTTGGAGAAGAACATCATAATACGTTGAACTAACTGCAATTGCTTAAACAAACAGATGATGCAAGAACGAACAAAAAACGATTCAAAACGAACCAAAAAATAACAGTATGTTCTTGTATGGAGGCAAACAGTTGAGAACGATAGATCGACGTAAGAATCATCATCATCATCTCTCCCTCTATAGGGGTCTTATTTTTCTCGTACGATCAATTAACGCTTCATAGTTATCCTTCCCAGCCCCTAAGCTTAGTAGCACGAGCCACTCGGCTCACCGCCAATGAAAAAGCGCCCATTCGAAGATCGCAGTCGTGGGATTTGCACGTTTCTTTGATGTTCTCGAAAGCCTTTGTCATGTATTTGCTCAGCTCTTGATTGACCCTCTCCTCTTCCCACATAAAACCTTGGATATTTTGCAAGAAAAGAACAACCCCATGTCAGAAGAAACTTCATAATAATTATGTCATTCGACTATATTATTTTTTGGAAGGCGCTGTTAATTTACCTGAACCCATTCGAAATAACTAACGGTAACTCCGCCCGCGTTCGCATAAATATCAGGGAGAATCACAACTCCTTTCTTCGACAAAATCTGCATATATATTAAAGAACGAAATTCATGTAGGGTTTTCTATTGAAGAAAAACGACAAAAAAAAAAGAGCTCCACACCTCATCGGCTGTCGGGATCGGTGGGATGATTCGCAGCTTCTATTACGAATTTGGCCTTCACGTCATTAGCATTCTCCCTTCGAACAAACAGAAAACATAACTGTCGAGACTGTAATAACAAAATAAAAAAAAAAAGACGATCATTCGCCTACTATACCTATTCAAAACCCCGCCTAGGGCACACGGTATAAGCACGTCGCAATCCATAGTGAGCAATTCGTTCCCATCCATCGAATCTCCACCGTTGAAATCACATAATTTCCCATTGGATTCGACGTGTTTGAGCAATGAAGGTATATCGAGCCCTTGCTCGTTCTTCACAGCACCGCTTATATCACTAACAGCTACGACTTTACCGCCGGCTTCGTGTAAGAGCCTCGCGGTCCACGACCCGACATTTCCAAAACCCTAAAATCGTCGGCGTTATATATATATATATATATATATATATATATAACATCACACATTCTTACATCATTTCTTTATTAGAAAATACCTGAATGATGAATCTTTGGCCTTTTACCGATTTTCCGTGTTCGTTGAGTAAAGTTTCTGTGGCAATAACAACGCCGCGCCCAGTCGCTGCCTCCCGACCCAGTGACCCGCCGAGATCCTAATACAACCAAAAAATTATCGAAATAATAAAAATCGAACCTTTATTACGAGGCTAGAGATTTGCTTATTTTACTATTACAAACTTATGCGATAAATATATATTCTTACGATTGGCTTCCCGGTGACGACTCCAGGGGAGTGGCCGTGAAACTTTGCATACTCATCCACCATCCAAGCCATCGTCTAAGAATTCGATCGAGCAAGATTGTGTATAGAATCATAAGAAACTGTTGACTGACCATTTCACCTAAAAGTTTAAACTTGCACAAACGTGTAACATTTTTTTCTTCTAAAGTTTATATATTTTTTTATCAACACGTCCCTCATATTTAGGCTGATTCTTTACTATCTAGCCTTAAACGTGCAATTTTCTTAAATGGATGGTCGCGAGGATCTGTACACAAGACCTCTCAGGTCCTTGAGCTCTGATACCCTCTTAAATGACCTTTTGACCTGAAAGCTTAAAACTTGCATGAAGAGCTTATCATTTTTTTTTCATTTTATAATATCCCCAACGCGCGCCCCTCATGTTAGGCTAATTTCTTCATTATCCAGCCTTAGACGGCAATTTTCTTAAATGGATGATCGCGATGATGTTTACCCAATACCTATTTGATCCCTGGTCTCCGACATCAACATTTTAAAGTTATATTATTTCCAACATAAACAAAACTAAAAAATAACCATCATCTAACTTGAGAATTCGTGCCCATATCTGGCGCCGGAATGTCCATATAAACCCCGATAAGGTCGTGAATCTTCTCCGTGAACACTCGGGTCAACCTCTCTTGCTCGGTTACGCTCAGCTCTTCGGGCGAACACCCAATCCCGTCCTTCGCCCCTCCGTAGGGCAGATTCGCGACGGCCGTCTTCCACGTCATCAGCTGCGCAAGAGCGTTCACCTCGTCGGGCTCCACCTCGGGATGGTATCTTATCCCTCCCTTCATCGGGCCCCGCAAATTGTCGTGCTGCACCCTAAACCCTACGAAGCTCGCCAGGGTTCCGTCGTCCTTGGGGATCGTACACTCGACCTATATTCGGAAATTTATACGCGCAGAAAGTTTAGTTTGACTTTTAAGATTGCATTAGAAATCGAGGGGCCCTTCCTAGACTAATTTGTGATACGAGGAAAAAACCTCTTATATATAATATATATATATGTATATATATATATATAGTTACTTGAAGAGCTTGATTTTATTCTATGTGGGACAAAGCCCAACTAATTAGAATCTCAACGGATTGTAATAAGAAGAAAAACACACACACTGAGTGTACCTTAACTTCTCTGTATGGAAGCAAAAGGCTCGTCTTCATTTTCGATTCGAGGTTTAGAATTCGCGCGGCTTTGTTGAAGTTGCGGACGGTTGCGGCGAGAGCATTCGTGGTTTTTTTTTTTTTTTTCGAGCCTGTTGAGATTGTCACGTGTGAGGGCACAAAATTAGTGTCCCACACCGAATAGTAACAAAGAAATAAATAGGTTTATAAGCTTGATGGGTCACTCCTCCTAATACCAATTGGTTTTAAGAAGGAACCCATCAAGCTTATACCCGGCACCCCTTCTCCGTGTGGCGCATGTGCTGGGTCCGGATAAATTACCGGGACCCAGCCCGTATTTCTCACATGGTATCAGAGCGGGATGATCCGACTCATTTAAAAAAATATATGGCGGGTTCGAAAAGAATGGCGTTCTCGTCCGATTAAAAAAAAAGAAATGGGCTCACACGTGAGGGGGGAGTGTTGAGATTGTCACGTGTGAGGGCACAAAATTAGTGTCCCACACCGAATAGTAACAAAGAAATAAATAGGTTTATAAGCTTGATGGGTCACTCCTCTTAATACCAATTGGTTTTAAGAAGGAACCCATCAAGCTTATACCCGGCACCCCTTCTCCGTGTGGCGCATGTGCTGGGTCCGGATAAATTACCGGGACTCAGCCCGTATTTCTCACAGAGCCAAGGATTCCTTTCTTCTTTTCTAATTGCTTATGAATGTTTTGCATGTGTATGTACGTATGTATTTATACTGTTGTATTTCTTTTCAAAGATGGTGTTTTTCCCCCCAGAAAATTGATTGGGTTGGGATAGAGTCTTGAGACTCGCTCCGTTTGTTCATCTATTTGCTTGATCAGATTATTGTGTTCATCTATCACCGTTATTAGCTTTTGAATCGGATTTCATATTATGAGATTCGAATAGTTCGAGATATGATTGATGTCTTCTTACTTCTTGTCGTTTTTATTACTTAATTATTTTCAAAATTGACATTCTCTACTTAAGATTGTCTAACATTAAAACCATACATAATGGTAAGACTTGGACAATGCGATACAAAATGAATTTGAGTAAGATATTAATTTGGAAGCTTACACCATTTATTCACCTTCAAGAGTTCATTTCCACACCCACACAAACAAACACACACACACACATATATATATATATATTTGATAATCATGCAGTATCTCGACTCAACCAGCTATGGGCTTACGTCTCACATTCCGGGGATGATACTAGATCTCCAGGGGCTAGGTAAACATTAGGGATGGCAAAATTCCCACGGTGAACCATTCCCGTTGGGACCCGATGCTATTGGGACGGGGAATCCCCGGTCAAAATGGGGATGAGAAGTTGACGGTGATTCCCCGTTGGTGAAAGAGCGGGGACTGGATGGGGATGGTAATCATGTTTCTCACCCATCCCCGGCCCCGAACCCGGGCCCGTTTGAATCAAATGGTGATTCACCATTACCCGATTCTATTTACTAATAAATATATTGAAAAACTAATTTGAATCAAGAATTCTCAAAGACCATCCTTTTATATTCAGATCATATTTAAATGAAAAAAAAATTCTACTTTCAATATATATTCTTCACAATACACGAATATTTCAATTACAAATTATGTTCTGTTTTTTATACTCTAATTTTACATATTAATATGTCTATATTACTTAGTTTGTGTTTTTTGTTGCAAAAAAAAATAAATTATTGGATATACATGAATATGGGGAACCCGAATCCCCCGCGGGGAACCCGATCCCCGAACGGTGATTACCCATCCCCGAACCAATTCATCACAAGCGGTGAATTAGTGGGGATGGTATTAAGAACGAGAATTTGGTATGGGGACGGTATGTCCATTACCAGCCCCGAACCCGCCCATTGCCATCCCTAGTAAACATGTTCCAAATCTACCCAACCGATAGTCACGGGATATAAGACCCCATGGGAACAACTCAATAAATTGTAGGATTTGATCTCATGACCTAGCCTACAAATTCTTAGGCCTCCTCCTTGACCATTAGACCAAGGCCCACCAGACCTGTTGCATTTTGGGGCCCATTTATTGGTCCAAATTGCTTTAATAAATTAATAAATTTGGTCCTAAAAACTTACAATAAATATATTTATATTAATTTTGGGCCTCCCTATACTATAGGGGTGGGCATCGGGTCGGGTAGTCGGGTATCGGATAGTTCGGGTTCGGGTTAAGATTTTCACTACCCGAACCCGACCCGATCTACGGCGGATACCCGCTTGTCGGGTATACATCGGGTTCGGGTACCCGACGTCGGGTACCCGATTTTGAATTGAAAATTATTACTAAAAATATGATTAATGCAATAAATATATCAAAATATCCATGTTATATATTAATATCACTTAAAATATTTGGATGCTTATTTCAATAAATATAATATATACATATTTTTATATGTTTATTTATAAAATTTTGATAATATACTTTAAATTTTTACAATGATTTATGTATTGATAATAAAATATCACTTGTTAATTATGCAATTAAAATAAGAAATTAATCAAAATATTATTTAAAACTTTAACACCACTCACGTTAGATATTGATATTTGGATATGTAATTATATTTTTTTAATGTTTATGTATAAAAACTAATATACTTATTTTCAAAATAATTTGTCGGGTACCCGAATAACCCGATACCCAACCCGATTAATAATTATCGGGTATCGGATAACCCGATAACCGATAAATAACCGAGTTACCCAACCCGAACTACCCGAACCCGAATACCCGAACCCGAACGCCCGCCCCTACTATATATATGAATTGCGCCACAAACATTGAAAAACCGGCCCTCTTTACGACCACTCACCCAACCAAATAGTGGAAATACAATCTTTTGGGCAAAATTGTTTCAAGAACATTGCAAGTAAAGAACATTACAATTACAATCCTTAGCGTATATTACAATACATAACGTTAAAGGCCCAAAACAAGAAGTAAAACGAGCAACAAACATGAAATTATTCAACTTTCAAGCACTCTCCACTAACCCATCGCGCCGTAAGCTCGTCGGAGAAATGAGCCCATCGCCATAATTTCTGGGCGTTCCAACCAAAGGAGAAGAAGAAGTAGACGGACGGTTCCTCGGCGACAAATTGGTGAGCTCCATGGCTTGCAGCCTAAGCTCGACAGGATAATCAGCAATGCACCCTATCCTCGGGCCCGCGCCCGTCGACCACTTGAGCGTCAGTTGACGGCCCAATTGGTACGACTTCGAAGCGTTCTTCGAGTTGATCCTCTGCAGTATTGCTGTCTTGGGAACGTCCCTTTTCGGGCTTCGTAGCCCGCCCGAGAGCGTCCTCTTGTACTTTTCGGGCTTTTGTTGTTCATGGGCCGGCTGGTGATCTTCGTTCTTGTCGAACGAGTCTTTGGTTTGAAGTGGAGATTCTTCGGTGGGATTGGGAAGGTTGGAAAGTACGGATTTTGAACGGTATTCGCTGCTCTCGTAGTCTTCGTTCGACTTGCGTAGCTGATAAAAGATCAGACAAGGGGCGTAAAAACATATTGTAGGGTTAGTTAATTTTTTGGTATGTGTAATTTAGGGGGTGTAACATTATAGGGACAAAACAGTGCATTATATGGACAACAACTTTCGAAAATTAAGCAACGTAAGGACAAATTACGTCAGAACCCTAGACTTTGACTCAACTTCGGGCGTATAGTCTAAGAGGTGGCATTATACGAATAATAAACTCCAAACTAAGCAACTTCGGGATATAATCTAGCTTTCGGACGTCTCCTGTCCCTAAATTGCTTAATTTAAAAGTAATTGTTCGTATAGATGCACCCTAAGTTCTTTGTCTTTATAATGTCATCCCCTAAATTACATGACTAGAAAAAACCTTGAACGAATGGCATGTTGTGAGAATTACGACAAGTTGGAAAGGAATAATTCTTAATGATTTACGTCGTGGGAGAATGTTATTACTACAGTACCTCGACTTGATAGAGATTTACACCGTTGTCGAGGAGAAATGATAAGAAGCCGTCGAGGCTGTCGTCGGTTGGTCTGTAGTGTCCGCTGTAAGCTGAGATACACTGAAAGAGATGCAAAAAATCAAAGAAGACAGAGCATTAAATCTTCACATGCAGCTATATTAATGGAGAAATGATAATAACGTTTTTTGAGCGATAAGGTACCTTTAGAACACCGTCTTCCACCACAAGCCTACCAGCGGCGATTGTAGTTCCTCCGGCGAGAAAGCTCGAGTGGTGGAACCTTCCTTTCTTTTTCTGGTGAATAAGTTGTTGTAGAAAGATATCTCAATTTTATATCCAATGAATAATACAGACTCCTTTTAACTAGAAAGAAGATCGTCTATTGTTATTAGGCTCTGACCTCTCCGACGTATAGTTTCTTGGAGGTGCTCATGACGAAGATCCATTTCGACCCCAGCTAGCCTTCGTTTGTATCGAGGGGCGTTTCGGTTAACTTGTGCAGTATTTTCCCTTCGTCGACTATGTATTCGTAATCTTCTCTCTCGCTCTGACAAGAGAAAAAAGATGGAGTTCAAGCATTTTTTTACCCCTTGAAACATATGTCCTCCATAAGGTAATAAGACTATACGATAACATACTGGGCCAAGATATCTGATCAACTGTTTACGAAGCTTCGATCTTGGACATTCTTCAAGATCGACATCTCTCCCCTGTCCTATATCCAACCTGTGCACAAAAGAAGCAATCAAATAAAGACTCATAAAACGTCATCTATGGTATTATTGGATAACTTTCGAATTCTTTTAGATCAGCGATGAAAGAAGACAGACATGGTGAAAGCCAACCTGGGATATAATACAGTACTTAAACTGCTACAATGTCATGACACAAGGAGGTTAATGGAGTAAAGAGTCAATCACTCTTTGTCTCAGTTCTCACCAGTAGAAGAAGGGTTGGCCATCGTTAGATCTGCACCACTCATCATAGTAGATGTGCAAGCTATGTCCATAACGGTGCCTCGGATCAATCTACGACAAACCAAACAAAAATAAAATTTTAGTGTATTGATTGATCAAACAGATTCTAACAAAGGAAAAACAGCTCACGGCTTCAATCCAATGTTGAAAAGCCAACTTCTGTGCTTTGGCATCCATAGCCAAGCCCTTCCCCACCTGCCCATGTAATAAGATTAATCATGGAGCATCATAAATAGCTATCTCAGGCTGTGAAAACTGAAAACTCAGGAAAATGACTGAACAATCACTCCTTTTTTTCTTGATTTGGCTTGAAAACTGTCAGTTCAAGCCAAATCAAGACAAATGGAGTCGAGCATAGAGTACGAAATTCATTCCAAATTCTTTTGATCAGAAAAGGATGAACAAATCAAGCCGCGAACGCACCAAAGATGAACAAATAGATATATTTTTGCCGTGAAATTCAATTTACATTCACAGATACCTTTGATGCATTGGAGCCCAAGCGATTCCACCGCATGGGAACACTCTCAGGCTTTAAGAAGTCAAAAAACGACACCGTATTGTGAGTCAGCTGTGCAAACTCCAGCGCTTGCCACCTGCATAATACATCGAATAAAAATAAAAAAATTGAAGAAACGAATTACAGAAAAGTTTGTTTAGCTAATCGTCCTACCATAATTGCTCGGCGACGACGGCGGAGTCAGCTAACATGCGCCGTGTGCGATAGCCACGGTACGCCTTCTGTACTTTCATGGCAGCCGCGGCGCTCGTGAGGAGACTTCCGTCGTTTTCCGCCATTGGAACCACTTAAAGATTCCAAGCTCGTGGTGAGGACCGTCGCACGTCGGAGGGGGGCGGCGCGTGAGAAAGAAGTGGAGAGCGCGTGCGAGAGGAGTTGATTCGTCTGCTAACAAACGTGGGTGCCTAGGGATTTATTTATAGTGCGTTTCTCCCGCTTTTGCCATTAAAATATTATTTATTTATTATATTTTAAATATTTTAAATAAGAAACTGCTATTCTGAATACAAACAGCAAATTTTTAGCTGCCAAGATGGTAAATTAAATTATATGGTTTTTTGAGAAAATGTAAAAATAAAACAAAATAATATGCTGTGATGAAATCATACACATATATAAGTGCAAATATTTACACTAGCCCTTGTTTGGTTGATGGGTTTAGGTATTTTAAACCTGGGTTTAAGATATATTTAAGTGTTTGGTTCGTAATTATATTTAAACCATGGGTTTATATAATTCAGCTCTAAACACATACTTATGGGTTTAAATAAACACACCCCTCTGATGTGTTTATATAAACCCACTAACCAAACACAATTTTATTTTATACCCACTAATTAGTTTTATATAAACCTAACTAATTTAAACCCTCCTAAATATAAACCTACTAACCAAACGAGCACTAAATAGTATAGTGATTATAACATAAATTAAAATGTTATTCTACTTCATGAAATCCCCCATGCATGATTGGACATTTCTTATATTATCCCTTCCTGTTATTATTTTACATTATTACTAAAACAATAGTTTGATTTATTTCGTCCGTAACATTAGCCATCATAAATTATGGATAAGGTGAGTGAATCAAATGAATTAGATAGAAGTAGGTAATTAAAAGTATCCAATAAATACAATGTGAAAATAGAAAAGAGTTGTGACAATCATATTAAATACACATGAACTCCGTGCTAATCCATCATACTTTACAAAATCAGGCACATAGTTAAATGCAGTAGCAATATAAATCAACACGTAGATCAATCATATATGTATACTACTCGCACATGTTGATTATATTTAATTTTCCATTTTTGCCTTGTACGATCATTAATATATAATAAACTAGCTTATCACTATTGTGTGCAAGGTGACAATATGTGATTTAACGTTATTAGTGTCGAAGTCAAGTCTTCGGTCGTTGCATATGCACCAGTCATGATCGGTGTGCTAACCACAAATATATGTATATATGAATATTATATATTTAAATATATATGAAACGTCCTTCACGATGGAGTGAAAAAATATTAATCATATACGCTCGGGATCATATATTAAAGCTTTTAGATAATATCATCATTTAAATGAGATGGAGTTTTGCCAAGAATTGAGGGTACAAGTCCTCACGAGCATACACAAAAGAAACATTCATAATTAGTGCTAAATTACGGAAAAAATCAGCCTAGTAACAAAGCGTATAAGAAATAAATATATAAAATTGAAAAAATTTGACGCTTTCAACGGGGATAAATTTTGGGTAACATTACGTCAACATAAATAAACTAAAAAATAAGTTAAAAAAAAAAATAGTGTTGGTTTTTAGCCATGCAAGTTGGAAAAAGCAAATCAATCATTCCCATTAAAGTTTTTCCATCATATGAACGCACTTACATTAACTTTAAAGTGGGCTCGCATGTGTGTCAAATGCCATTTTCTCATATGCCTTTTATTATTGATTTGCTCTTCTGTTCTTGTTATTCCTAAGTGGCTTTCAATTTATTGAATTTTTATTCTTTTCATGACTGAATATCTCACCAGCCATATGACGAGCAAAACTTCAAACTCAGTCCTTTAACAATAACTAGTACTCCTTGCACACTCTAACATGTGTGCTATAATATATAAATATATAATATTAAATTTATTTAAATTTAATATATTTAAGGGGATTTTACATAAAAATACCCATTTATATAAAAAATTAGCAAACCAGTACCCTGTCGGTATTTTTTATATGCCGGTACCTGTCAGATAAATTTTTTGCACATTGGTACCTGTCCGCCGCAAGGTACATCATATCACACATTTAGGTACCATAGGGAATCGTATTGTGGTACGTAATACAACTAGAAAATGGTACCACCATATAGCTGCCGCAAGGTACCGTATGGAACGTATATAGATACCATATATGGGTACCATATAGATGCGTAACGTGGTACGCAATACACATATAAAAGGTACGTCAAGACCGGAAAAATGGTACGCACAGTCGAACGGGTACTTATCTAAAAAATTTTCTGACATTGATATTGACGTGCAAATTTTTTATACAAGTGGATATTTTTCTACAGATTCACCTATATTTAATTGATGATTATTTAAGTTTGGTTATGTATAAAATTATAAAATTAAGATGTAGTTCTTAACTAAAAATAGTAACTAACTAAATATAGTTAATAGAATTAGTGGGTGGTTCTTTATTTTATTATTTAATTTTTTTTAAATTGACAGTGCATCGCGCTTAATAAAAGAGTATCGATAATAACAATATAATAATAATAGTAATATCACAAGGGTCAAAAGCAAGCAAATGTGTACCACATGATGTTTTCCATTTCTTTGACTCACTTTGTAATAATTATAGATAGAGGATAATGTGAGTTGGCGTTCCTCTTTGTGCAAAATATCTATTACATGCATGCTATCTTCTAACTTTTAAAAATCTCGTGGCTCTGAAATTCTAATTTTCCTATAAACTGCCAGAATTATCTAACATTAACTGTAGTATAAATGTCATATCACATCGCATTAATTTAGTAGAAATATAATAAATATTTCTTTTCAACCGATTATATTTGGTATGAAGCGGAGCCAAACTAATCTCTTCGACCATATCTCCCGTCTAATCCACATAAAATATGATATAATATAGTCAAAGAATCTAATTGAATTCAAACATTTAGCTTCAATAAGAAGATGGACTTCAAACATACAAGTAGTTCGGGCCAATGTTTTTTAACCTAATGTTTTTTAATAAGTAGTTTTCTTAATATTTTATTCGTGTAGTTCGGGCCAAGGCCATCCAAGCCCATAAATAATACGGGCCGGGCCGTTCATGTGGTCCATTACATCCTATGTGGTATGGGGCTAATAATAAGAGGTTATTTAATTAGCATGATCTTTAAAAGGCATGAGACTGGTACAGAAATTTAAGAAAAAAAGTTGCGTATGAAATCAACTTGTATAGTAGGACAATTTCTGATATGATGATATAGAGAAAGAGACCATTAAAATAATTAGCGTCGGCATAGGTGGAGAATATGCTTTCACGAAATAATTAAATATTTGTCGTAAAAATTGGTGGTGATAGAATAGTTATCCTTACTTTTCGTTCAACAAATTTAATTATTTGATAGTTTCGTCTTAAAACAAATAAAAAAGTATTCCCCCAAGGGATATGAGCGACAAGATTTACACGATAGCTTATTACAAAATCATTGACATAAAAAAGTAACATATTGATTTACTTATTGAGCCAACTATAGAGATACTGCAGTGCCAATAGAATAACAAAGGCGAGGATTTAGCTTAAGATTTTAAATTTTTTAAATGAGACCATTGTAATTTCAATTGGATGACAGTATATTCTAAGTACAATTTGTCTCAGACAAGCAAAAGTGCAATCTTTGCAAGACAAATTATTGCTCCCTCCAACTATATATTCCATTTCTAGTAAGAATCTTAAATAAATAGCCTCATCCACTACCACTCCATAAACAAATAAAATAAAAAAAAATCGCTTTGTTTGGATGTTATACTATACCCAACTCCAAACCTCCTTCTAATAAACACGTATCTGTCACTTGGAAACATATTAATTTGGGAACGGTGGTTGAGATTAGAGAATCATCTATATACTCTTATATATTTAGGGTGGCTATGGAATAGGATCAAGATCAAACCTTATTCCATAGTATTTACATGAGGTTCCTATTTAAGAAAGTCCCCGAGAGGGCTTAGTTGATCCATGATTTATGTTTCATCTTTCGTTTCCTTTTCGTTTGTTTCGAGAAATCTATCGATCCATTCCGATTCTTTCTTTTTCTCTTGATTCTTTTCCGATCGAGATGGATAGATCCTGTTCATGGATTAACGAAAATGTGCAAAAGCTATAAAATGCCAAATTTGGTCTGTCAACTTATTTATAATTTAATTAATTGCATACTTTTCAGATAACTTCTAATTTTCTATTTATTGTACTTACACCCTTATACATTATTTTTCTAGTTTTAAGTTTAAAAATTATGTTTAACACTAAAAATTAGTTATCTCAAAATTATAAATAATATTAAATTAAATTATCTTTTAAGCACACACATAGAGTATGCGAAAATGTGCTAGTCTGATATTAATTATTATATCTTAAATAATAAAGATTTAACATCATATCATCAATTTGGACAGCGTGACTGTAAATGACACATTTGGTATGTCATTTATTTGCAATTTGGTCCCTCTATTTGTTATTTAGTTAATTTAGTAATTGTTTTATTTACTATATTTCTATCCCTATATATTATTTTTCCTTTTATATGTATCGTTAAAAAATATTACTCCATTTATTAAACAAAAATAATAAATCTCACAATTGTAGTTAACATAAAATATAATTATATTCTAAGTTGCTAGTTTCATTATTGGAGGTATGGTATGAAAATTAATAAAATGAACGAAATAATTTATCACACTCATTATGCAAATATATCACCTCTCTCTCTCTCCTCTCTCTCTCTCTCTCTCTCTCTCTCTCTCTCTCAGTTTCCGCCATGGCTGATCGAAGCAATCAAATGCTAGACGAACTATTAAAACAAGAGCAAGAACCCTTCCACCTAAACGCCTTCATCGAGCAAAAGCTTTCCCAATTGCGAAGAACAAATAGCAGTAAATCATTCAGAGAACACGCCGTTTTGATGCAGGTGCCGCCGACCACCGCCGCCCTGCTCGCCGAAGCCGCCGAGAAGATTCACAGAAGCTCAAAAAAGCGTAAAATGGGATTCCTCGGCTCGCTTATCAACTGGGTTATTGTCAAGGATTGCAAGCTTTTGATCGGAGATTACAGAAAACGCGACTTTCGTACGGCAGAAACGCGTTTCTTCTCAAGCTCCGTCGGACTATTGCTGAATAAAAGCGCCTCCTCGCCGTCGCCGGTGGTGGCTTCGCCGAGCCACCTAGCGAAAAGGGTCAGCTCCGTTTTTCCATTTTTTTTGGCAAATAAAGAAGGTTCGATTTTTATTTTCTTGATTTAATATAATTACACCTTTATCAGGAGGACGAAGAAAGCCAAGAACAAAGCAGTCCCATCTCAGTATTGGAAACTTCGCTCGACGATGATTATTCTCATGGAGAAGAAAGTATTACAGAATTAGAAGAAGACCATGAGACTAACGTGCGACGTATGTAATAACAACCATTTTTTCTATCTTCTCGTCTTTCTTTGTTTCTCTAATACTTTTCTGTGCATAGGTTTGAGAGATAAGCTATTGAAAAGGCTTCGAAGGTTCGAAAAATTAGCGGAATCATCGAGCAATGTAAAGCTTTCCCACATCTCTTCAGATAGTAGCAATGACGACGATGATGAGCTATTGTCTTCTTACAAGAAGGAACGTGCCAAGGCATTTGTGTCTAAACTAGGTTTATTACCGAGCCTTATAACGAACCATAACTCAATGGAAGAAAATAATACGATTATGAACGAAAAGTTATTCGTTGGGAGATTCTTAATCGACGAAAAGTGGGCTTCGTGGAAAATAGTCGAGCATGAGAAGTTCGAAGCGTTGGCAGGATTAGAGTTGAAGAGCGAAGATCGTATGTGGAGAAGAATTATTAGTGATGATGATGAGCAGATTGATGAATTTGCTAGAGAGATTGAGCTTGGGATTTTTGAGATACTATTGAATGATATGTTATTCGAAGTATTTGATGTAGAGAATATATCTGTTAGAGAGTAGTTTTTGCTTTGCTAATTTGTTGTTTGTAAGATATGTTGATGTGTCTCATATGCTATATAATACGTGGGAGTTGTAAATTAGATTTGAAGAGTAACTAAACTTTAGTTTTATAATTTTTTACGAAATTCGTTTTTCGGGTTTCTACACTTAAATACCTGATAGAAAACTTAAAAGCCACTTCAGTCCCTTGTCAGATATCTTTTTAAGCTACGTACCCACTTGAATAAAAAATTTACAGATAGGTACCTAATCACCTAAGATTACCAAAATACCCTTATGAGTTGATTTACAATTTCATTTCAGTTTTTTCTTCTCTGCAATTATCGAGCTCCATCCGGCCGTCGACGAAGTTTCTTCTTGCTGACCACCTCCTTCCGCTCGTGCCGGCGCCAAACAACGATCGACGAGCGTCTTCAACGTTGGGTTCTCGATTTTGGGTCTCGATTTTGTCAGGTAAGCTTTTGTTTTGCTTTGGGTTTGGTTAATCGATTGCACTCGTTTGTTCATAGGTTTAGTCCAAATCTGGAGCTGAATACGATCCTAGAGCTCGATATAATGGTGGAATGTTAGTATTTGATAGTTATTGAGGCTAATCCGTCGTGATTTCTGATTTTTTTTATATAACTATTACGACGTACCATTTGTTATGTATATTACGTACCATTTGTTATGTTTATTACGTAACATTGTACGTGTCTATACCGTACCAAGATGTACGCGTACGCAGTACCATTGCAAACTATACAGCCGTACCATTTATATAGGTTGTCATATTATCCGAAAATATGTCGTCTACAAGTTTGGTTGGTGGCGGGACGTTATTTGCATTGTGTGAGTATAAAAGGGTTCAACTATTGATCAATGAAGCGACGAAGCACGAGATGAATGCTCAAACCGATGACGAGAATTTTATTCGTGACCCGAACATTCGTGTTCTTCCTGATCGTCGAAAGACGCGGAGGATTCCTTCTCAGGTAGATAGAAGATCCAACAAGTGCAAAATATGTGAGAAATACGGGAATAATCGTCATACTTGTAGAGAAGCCGTATCAACGTAGGATCCGTATTTGCCATGTGTTTTGTTATTGCTTTTGTCCCAACAACCTTTTTTGTTGCTCTTTTGAATGGTAATGGCACATTCTTTTATCCAAATGATGTGAGTAGGTTATTCTTTTGTTCAATAGGATATGACTCATTCTTTTTGTCTAAATGATGCCAACAAGGTACTGTAATATATGCCAACAAGGTACTGTAATATATGTCAATTTGGTAATGTAATATATGATAACAAGGTACTGTAATAAATGCCAACAAGGTACCGTTATATGCCAACAATGTAGTGTAATATGACAACAAGGTACAATAATATATACCAACAAGGTACTGTAATATATGCCAATTTGGTACGGTAATATATGACAACAAGGTACTGTAATAAATGCCAACAAGGTACCATAATATATGCTCACAAGGTACTGTAATATATGACAACAAGATACAGTAATATATGCCAACAAGGTACTGTAATATATGACAACAAGGTGCTGTAATATATGACAACAACGTACTGTAATATATGCCAACAAGGTCCCGTAATATATGCCAATTTGGTGCCGTAATATATGATAACAAGGTATTGTATATATGCCAACAAGATACTGTAATATATGCCAATTTGGTACTGTAATATATGCCAACAAGGTACCGTAATATATGCCAACAAGGTAGCGTAATATATACCAACAAGGCACTGTAATATAAGCCAACAAGGTACTGTAATATATGAAAATAAGGTACACTAAACATGCCATAGAGGATACGGTATCGTTTCAAAAATAGGTACCGTATAAATTAAAGTAAGAGTTCGAATATGTGCCAACAAAGTACTGTAATATAAGCAAATAAGGTACATTAAACATACCACGGAGGGTACATTAAACATACAACGGGGAAAAATATGCGAACAAAGTACTGTAATATAAGCCAAGAAGGTACTGTAATATGTGCCAACAAAGTACTGTAATATAGGCAAATAAGGTACATTAAACATACCACGGAGGGTACTGTATCATTTCAGAAATAGGTACCGTATAAATTAAAGTAAGTTTGAATTTAACACTTGGGTATATTTCGTCAGAAATGAAGCATTTCAGAATATGTTGATGTTGAAAAAGAAACAGACAATTTCTGACGTTTTCTGTCATGACTGGACATATTTATGACATTTTTCTGTCATGAGTGAACAGATTTCTGACATACGAGGTATTAAATCAAAAAAGACAGCTCATCTGACATGTCGTTGGCTTTCATAAATTGTTTGATGTCATATGTAATTTTGGGTACTACAACCGTGTCTCAGATGGTACGCTTTAAACAAAAAATAGGTACCCCTACAAAGCTAAGTAAGGTACGCCTTCCCTTAAATATGTGATACGTCATACTACGGTTAGTATTTTTTGAGGTCGTACGAATTAGTTTTTCATCTGGAACCACCCTAAAACGCTAATATAGAGTATTAGTTAAGTTTCAGATCAAATTAGGTGCATTAGGCCTTACAAGCATGAATTAAACCTTCCAACTCCAATATTCATTAGAATATAAGGATAGAAGCAAGAACATCTTACAACTTAATATGATCTATTTGATCTTAAATTAGGTGAGTCCTACATGTGCGAAATGTTATTTATTTTTTAGTCATTTTATTATTGTTAGGTATTGTCAAAGTCACGCAGAACAATGCGACTCGCTTAGGAATCGATTTATTTTCAATTGTGCAACACATGGTACGTATACATGCATATTAGGGTACTTTATATGTATACATAGTGATACGGTGAAGCTGCAGATTATGGTACGGTATATGTAAATGATAAGGTACCTTAAAGTACAAGATAAGGTACCTTACTGTACAACAGACAAGGTACTTCATATATTATGTTTATGGTACGATATATATACTCAGTGGTACTGTTAACCTGCATATTAAGGTACTCTGTATGTAAAAGTTCTGGTACGGTAATAACAAAGACAAGGTACTTCATATCTTCTGTGTATGGTACGCCATATATTTACATAATGATACGATTAAGAGGCATATTTTGGTACTCCGTATGTAAAAGATGTGGTACGGTAATATACAAGACAAGGTTCTTCATATCTTCTGTTTTGGTACGGTATATTTGTTCTTAATGGTACGGTTAAGCTGCATATTATGGTACTCTGTATGTACAAGAAAAGGTACGGCAATATAAAAACCTATGGTACTGCATAATATACGGACAGATTTACAGAACTACACAACAAACGAACATCACTGAGTCATGAACAAACTCCAAACAGTCTCAAACGGTCCCATCCCAACTCAAAAGAAGTTAACCTACATAAACAAAGTCTCCAAACAGTCTCACAGCATATTCAAGTAACTTAACCAAACAGATCAAGCATATGGTACTAGATACATGCCTATTGATACAGGTAACCTACATAAACAAAGTCTCCAAACAGTCTCACACACTTATAGTAGATCCAAAGAGAAGGATGACACCTTGAAGAAAGATCATATGTGTTCCGCGGTGCATTTGGTGCCATTTTTGCAAAAAAAAAAAACAAAAATGTTAGCGAGTAATGAAGAAGCAGTACCATTTTATTCACATACGGCATACCGATTTGCCCAACCAGATGGTACCAAATGAATTTATCATGTAATACCAAATAATCAACATAATGAGTATCAAATTTCGAAACCTAACAATATCCACAAATCAATTGACCATTCCAAACAAAAACACAGACGGGCAAATATTAGATCATCTCAACTAAATATTAGAAGTCGTGATGGAGGTAAACCACCATAAAAACTCAAGGAATAATAGCAATGGTACTAGATACATGCCTATTGATTCTCCACAGATTTCACACGCAATCTCAAATTATCATGTAGTACCATACAAAAGAGCAACTAAAAGGTTGTTGGAACAAAAAATATAACAAAATACATGGCAAATACGAACGCTACATCGATTCGGCTTCTCCGCAAGTACGACGATTATGCCACGTTCGAAGACTTACTCAATTTGCAAGCAGCAATGATATTCTGAACAAGGTTCTTTTCTTGTTTTGGACATAAACAAGGGTCAATCCTTTCTCGCGTCGTCCGTGCATCATCGTCATGATTTTCACACGACATGTTGGGTTGAACTTGTGTTTGATTCTATTACTGCATAATTCGTTTACGAAAAACCCCAACATTATTGACATACACTACCATACGTTTCAAACATGAAATACCAAACTACTGAAATAAGGAGTACCAAACTACTGAAACAAGGAGTACCAAACTAATAAAACAAGGGGTACCATTGTAAAAGCATATGTATGATGAACTATCAAGCATATATCTTACCAGAATGTATAATAATAATTTATGGCCCATAATCGAATCCTTAGGACGACAACACCAAAGCAGATCGATGCCAATCTATGTCCAAGCAAAAACAACCCTAATCAAAGCATAATCGAGGACCAAATTTCAAACACTGAAAAAACCTATAAACCCCTTTTTTATACAGAAATCCCAAATTGATAACCGAAATAAAAAGCCCATAATCAATCCCATAATCAATCAAGTATTGGAATTGCTAATCACAACAATAATCCATCCGAATTTAGCATATAACTGAAAAACACGAGTCAAAATAAAATAATACCAAACTTACCATCACATGCAAGAGATGTTGAGATCTCATTATATTTGGGGAGGGAGATCTCATGAATAAAATATACCAAATACCTTCACAAGATTAATTTTATTTGGGGAGGGAGATCTCATGAATGGGTTGCAAGAAAGATCAGTGCAGATTATGCTGGGGGATGATCGTTCGGTGTGTTTGGTTTAATTTTTCTTTTTCTTTTATATATATTGTAAGTTAAAAGCTAGGTAAAATTGTAATATCATGTTTTGATAGGGCTATTTTCGTCCATTAGGTACCTAAGTGCAAGAAAAGTTTGAAAGAGGTATCTAAGATATAAATAAGTCTGACAAGGTACTGAAACGTTTTTTTTGTTTGCAAGTTGGGATTTAAGTGTAGAAACCCCTTGGCTTTTTCGTCTTGTGACTTGTTTATATCCCAAATAAGTCTGTTATTGTGATTTAACAAAAGTTTAGTCCAAATTTTTGGATAGAGACAAGTTGAAAGACGAAAAATGAATATGTGGAATTGAACTTCTTACTCAGTTTATGATGAAATTATAGGATAGAATTGACCATTTATAAGAAAGTGCTGACCATTTATGATGAGAGAGGAGCCAATGTTCGAAATAACGGTACACACACGCACATTATAATTTTTTTTTATAATTCGAGATCTCAATGTGGAGCATCGTGACATAGATGATAAAAGGGGAAATTTCGTTTCAGGCCTCTTACTGTTTAAAATTTGGTTTCAGGCTCTTTCAGAAAAAATTTAGTTTTAAAGACTCGATTTCTGCAGTACTACTTCATTGTTCTGCAGTAGCACTTCATTGTTATGCAGTACAGTGCCACTTCATTGTTCTGCAGTACCACTTCATTTTTTATGCAGTTGTAACTGCATAAAAAATGAAGTGGTACTGCAGAACAATGAAGTGGTAGTGCAGAACAATGAAGTGATACTGTATAACAATGAAGTGGTACTACGGAACAATGAAGTGGTACTGCAGAAATCGGGTCCTTAAAACTCCTACTTTTAAAACATTTTTGAGGCATGAATCATAATTATTAACCCATGATAAAAACAGCTGTTAAGTTGCACGAGGAGCATAAGAAACATATGGAAAAGGAAATTAGAGATAAGAAGAACCGTGAAACCGAAGACGGAGATCATGACACTGAGAGGAGGATATTTGCTCATAAAGCCGAGACTTTGGGGGCAACTCGAATATCTATGACGATAAAGATGCAATGAAAAGTTAGTTAGTTGCGTGTAATCCCCCGTTCCCCGTAAGCTAGTATGGCCAATAATTCTATGTGCATATTACGTGTTCTACGTGACTACATGCACTTCATGGATTAATTACATGCCCACATGATCTCATGAATTATGTGCCTATGTGATTTGCAAATATGTGAGCATTAATTATATGCTTACAGGTGAATTCTATGAAACTGTGTGCATTAAAGTTTATGAGCTTCTGCGACATCTAAGTTTGAAGAAGTTTAAGTTGGGACTTAGGGATAATTGTCGTACAAGGAATAAGATTTGGATAGGGAAATTTTCGATAGAAGCTAGATGTGAGAAATTGATATATTTGAAATATAATAATAAAAGTAGTGGGCTAGATTTAAATCCAACTTAGGCCCAAGACAATTTATAGGTTTGGCCCAAGATAATAGAAACTAAAGTGGGCCAAGTTAGTGGAAATGCTATGGATTATAAATGTTAAAAGTTCAAGCCCAAGAAGAATCCCAATCTTGGCCCAATTCATCTATGATAAGCATTCAAGACAAGGTTTCCTTAAATTATGGGAAACCCACGCCACTTTATGTCCCATCAAGATACCTTGCTTATTTTAAGATCTATCCACACCTTGAACAAGGAGCAAAACACGTCAAATTCAAGATAAGGAAGAATGGAAGAAAGTTTTATACCATAAAGAACCATTCGACCACATTGAGGGAAAAAAAAAGAGAGAAAGTGCGAAGCCGAAGCTAAGCTTGGAGGAAGGTATAATTCCTCATAAACCCGTATTTTTATTCATATCTCAAAGTAATCTAGGTATGTTAGAGACAAAGGTTAATAAATAATAAGAATGGACACGAGTTTGGTTCGGGGGTTTGAAACTTTGAAGAATTTTAACAATCATGTTTAAGGAACTTAAATTTCGGTAAGTATAATTTTGTACCATGATTCTATGCTTTGTTCAAGCGGTAGCGAGCTCTAGGGATTTTAAGCACAAACATCCGATTAGGCCGTGCTAGTATTAACATTGACTTTAGGGTTTTATTAGGATCCTTATGATTTTCATCGAGTTCTTGAGAAAAAGGGGGGGAGTTAGATCAATCTTCAAGTTTTAAAAGTGAGAGAGGTGTTACAAATTCCATTAGGGGCCATGAGGTGTGAGATTCACGAAACATAGAGGTTGGAGAATCGCTTGTGAAACGGGAGTTCGCGAATTTGGTAGAATTTCACGGATTGAACTAAGCTTGGTGAATCCTAAGTGTGAGGAGTTAATTTCGCGAATGGCACTTCACGGGTCGATGGATTTGGCGAATTGAGAGACGATGGAGTAGTTGGCGAACCCATGAAATTCACGGATCCATAACACTCCGCGGGTTGCGAATCCTAAGCTTGGCGAATTCATGGGCCGCGAATTGAGTAAGCCGCGAACCTTAGATCGTGAACCATCACTTGGCGGGTCCATGTAAGTCGCGAACTGGAACTTTGCGAATTAGGAGCACTTCACGGGCCGAGCAAATTTGGCGAAGTCCCATTTGGCGAATTAAGAATCCCGAGAATTCGCGAACTAGGGGAAATATGAAGGAACCCGCGAAATAAAAGCACATAGGGAACCTCGCGAATCCTAGGTTAGGAAGGGTATTCTGCGAATTCAACTTGACGAATCCATGTGGTTTGCGAATAATGTGTGAAGCTTTTTAGACTTCGTGAATGGTGAATGACTTGACTAACTTTGCGAACCAAGAGAGTTCCGCGAACCCTAAATTGGCGAACCCACATTTGACGGATCCGACACTTAGCGAAACAAAACCTTGCGAATCATGAGGACCACGAAGTAAATGTTTTATGCATGAGTTCGCGAAGTGCCTCGGACAATTATTTCACAAATTATTAGGACATTTCACGAACTATTAGAGCATGGAAATCTCCCAAGTTCAAACTAGGTAGCATATAGAACCTCACGAATTTAGCAAGTCACGAATTATGAGCGACGCCATGAATTTCACTTTCACGAGTTAGTTTGACTTAGCAAATTTCAAGACCTATTTATCCGTTAGCTAAGCATTTTAACACTTAGGAAATTCAAGAATTTAGACAGAACACTAATAATAAAATTTTATGCTTGGGGTCAGGAACGAATAATTTCACAGGATCACTAGCTAGTAATCGACGGACGACAGGTAAGTGGGACTTCTCAACTACAACACATAGAATTATGTGCGCATTATTTACGTGGCTATGTGCTTCTATGATTTTTATGTGATTCAGTACATGACATGAACTGCACATTACATGACATGGCATGACAAGTCATCTGGCATTTCATACATGCATTTCACGAGCATACACGAGTCTCACGAGAGTTTTATGACATGACATGAGATATGCATGATTGCCGGGGCGCGATAAATAGTTACTAATACTAATATGTCAAGACACGTGCAAGACAAGACGTGTAATACGGCTCTTCTAACGCTACGAGGTGACCTTCTATGTCACCGATGTCAAGACAAGACACGTGCAAGACAAGACGTGTAAATCGGGCAAATGCCCTCGTAGCAAGGATTAGCCGAGGGCCCTACAAGACAAGACACGTGCAAGACAAGACGTGTATTAGGGACCCTACAAGACAAGACAAGACAAGACATGACCCGATTTTGTGAGGAATAGTGAACATTGGCGCATATGCCTCAGCAAGTCATGACACGGGCACATCATGCATAAATCCTACTTACTGGGCTATATAAGCTCATCCCATGTTTTATGTGTTGTAGGTCCCAGCGAACACGGTACGTGATCGCCTAGCCAGCAAGGCGTTCTTTTGAAAGCTTCCGAACGGGGGGGGGGGTGGTGTGTACGTGGATGATGATCTGTGAGGACCGGGCGCATAGGATCTTTTGCTGCACAAATATGCACGACGCATGTAGATAGAATTCGAATGTAATTAGAAAGTTTGGAAGCATTCTTTTGACATGTAACGAAACGACGTTCCTTTATGAAAAAGGAAAAATTTATTCCGCATTTTCGTATTTCTTCTAACTAAATACGTAGTTAGACACGTAAGACAAGGCTAGAAATGGTAGCGATGGCTAGGGTCGCTACAGGTGGTATCAGAGCTTCGGTCACAGGTCCTGTAGACTGTCCATGTACACACACCCAAAAGCGCGGAAGCGGCCTTGCTTGTAAGTATTAAGCTTTGTGCATTTCTTGTATAGTATAATTTATTGGCCGTAGGGACCGACAGGGTAGAACGAGAAAAATGGTTAGAATTAGAGGTGAGGGCAGTAGAGAGGCTGATAGGGAAACTACAGCTCCTACAGATAGCCGAGATGCGACTATCCTTCAACTGACGGAGTTAGTCCGTCAGCAATCAGCCCAAATTCAACAACTGATCCAACAGCAAAGTGCTGGAGGGCGCCAAGTAGTGGACCCCCTCCAGCTGAAACAATCGAAATGGTTGGGGAGAGGTTTAGCAAACTTAACCCCCCAACGTTTGAAGATGCTGTCGATCCAACCTCGGCTGAGGATTGGCTCCGAACGTTGGAGAGCATGTTCCATCACAGCCGAACCCCAGAAGCTGAAAAGGTTTTGTGCGCTACCTACTTACTGAGGGGGAGCGCAGGCCATTGGTGGGATACCATCCTAACCATTGAAGACCCAGCTACAATGACTTGGGATCATTTTAAGGAACTTTTCCGGAGTAAGTACTACACTGCTCCAATTCGTGCCCAAAGAATGAACGAGTTCATCAACCTCCGCCAGGGAACGATGACGGTGGCGGAGTACATTCGAAAATTCGAACAACTCTCTCGGTTTGCAGCCAATATGGTGAGCACCGACTCCCTAAAGATTGAACGTTTCTTAGAGGGCCTGAAGCCAGATCTATACCGCGACGTGAGCATGGCGGGGTTCCAAGGGGCTACTTACGCTCAAATTGCGGAACGCGCGATGGTGGCTGAACAAGCCGAGATGCGCATCGTGCGAGCCCAAGAGGCAAAAAGAAAATTCGTGCAAGGACTCAAGGGAGACGGAAACAACCCAAAGAAGCCTTTTATTCCTAAGGAGCCGAAACCCTATGTCCAGAATAGGCCCGGACCACCCCAACAGCCCAATCCGAATCAAGGGAGGCCTCAAACTTTTCAACCCACCATACCAACATGCCCGAGATGTGGGAGGCGACATTCGGGCGTCTGCTACTCCCAAAATGCGACGTGTTTCAAGTGTGGCAAGACAGGCCACTTCTCCAGGGCACTTCCGGAAAATGCGCCCGGAAGTCAGATGGTGAGTCAGGCCAGACCACCGACGGCAATCGCCAGAGTGTACACACTGACTACTGGGGATGCCGAGGACGACCCGTCCCTTGCGGCAGGTACCTTTTCTATCCACCAAACCCCGACCTGCATTTCGATAGACTCGGGAGCTACGCACTCTGTTACCTTCCCAAAAATTAGTGACGAATCCGAAGCTACCCCTAACCAATTTAAGTATGAATAGAGTGTAACTACTCTCCACGAAGTTTCCACTCGAACTAGCCAAAACTATATCCCTTCTTTATCGAATGTCCTTCTTTCTAGAAGATGATGATGAAGCCATGTTCTACTCCTTTCAGCACGACAAGTCTAAACCCAACGATATTAGAGAATGACCCTTTGCCCCAAAACCTTCCATCCATTCTGAAAATTTGCATACACTCAGTATTGGAATGACGCAGCGAAAACGTAATGGATACTCGTGTTTTCCCCCCAATCGTTGCCTAAACACAATCGACTAGAATAGGTCAAAATGGAAATACCAGTTCGCTGAATGACTTAAGTTATGATCGGCCTACTGTGGATGACCCTCCAAGACTTCCATTCGAGTTCCGTTTTAAAACAACTTAGACTAGATCTCCAATACTATGGATTCGAGAAGTAGGAACTCCTTTGCGATCAAATAGGTGGTTATTTCACCTAAGCGAGCCAAACCAACTCCCCACCCCTAGCTACCCTGAATTCTCCGACTAACGGAATTTCGGGGGCGAAATTCTTTTAAGGGGGGGGATGTAATGCCCGGGTTCCCCTAAGCTAGTATGGCCAATAATTCTATGTGCATATTACGTGTTCTACGTGACTACATGCACTTCATGGATTAATTACATGTCCACATGATCTCATGAATTATGTGCCTATGTGATTTGCAAATATGTGAGCATTAATTATGTGCTTACAGGTGAATTCTATGAAACTGTGTGCATTAAAGTTTATGAGCTTCTGCGACATCTAAGTTTGAAGAAGTTTAAGTTGGGACTTAGGGATAATTGTCGTACAAGGAATAAGATTTGGATAGGGAAATTTTTGATAGAAGCTAGATGTGAGAAATTGATATATTTGAAATATAATAATAAAAGAGTGGGCTAGATTTAAATCCAACTTAGGCCCAAGACAATTTATAGGTTTGGCCCAAGATAATATAACTAAAGTGGGCCAAGTTAGTGGAAATGCTATGGATTATAAATGTTAAAATTTCAAGCCCAAGAAGAATCCCAATCTTGGCCCAATTCATTTATGATAAGCATTCAAGACAAGGTTTCCTTAAATTATGGGAAACCCACGCCACTTTATGTCCCATCAAGATACCTTGCTTATTTTAAGATCTATCCACACCTTAAACAAGGAGCAAAACACGTCAAATTCAAGATAAGGAAGAATGGAAGGAAGTTTTATACCATGAAGAACCATTCGACCACATTGAGGGAAAAAAAAAAGAGAGAAAGTGCGAAGCCGAAGCTAAGCTTGGAGGAAGGTATAATTCCTCATAAACCCGTATTTTTATTCATATCTCAAAGTAATCTAGGTATGTTAGAGACAAAGGTTAATAAATAATAAGAATGGACACGAGTTTGGTTCGGGGGTTTGAAACTGAAGTGGTCCCAGTAAAATATGGATGTAAAACACTAAGTATAGACTAGATGTTGGGTAAAATGTCGGGGTAACACTCAACCTAACATTCAGGTGCACAGCGGAATATTGTAATTACTTAGTGACAAAACTGAAATAACACGAGATGTAAATCTGTGCAGCAAGTCAAATAACTTGCTGCGTGCCTCAAGGCGAAATTCCACTAACAGCAATGGATGGCAAAATAACTATCCGAAGATAGTAAAAACACGTCTAGCAAAACCTACGAACCAAAAAGGATTCTGCAAACTACAAGATCTTTCGACCTTTGAAAAGCTAGACTAAAAGACAACTCTCGCAATATGTAAAACTCGCTCAAACTCCATATGTGTTTCGCTCATCGTTTTCGCTCGATATGTCGCTCAAAGTTACTCCATGAAAGCTCTCTCGAAAGTCGTACTTTGCAGCTCATGAGGTGTGAGATTCACGAAACATAGAGGTTGGAGAATCGCTTGTGAAACGGGAGTTCGCGAATTTGGTAGAATTTCACGGATTGAACTAAGCTTGGTGAATCCTAAGTGTGAGGAGTGAATTTCGCGAATGGCACTTCACGGGTCGATGGATTTGGCAAATTGAGAGACGATGGAGTAGTTGGCGAACCCATGAAATTCACGGATCCATAACACTCCGCGGGTTGCGAATCCTGAGCTTGGCGAATTCATGGGCCGCGAACCTTAGATCGTGAACCATCACTTGGCGGGTCCATGTAAGTCGCGAACTGGAACTTTGCGAATTAGGAGCACTTCACGGGCCAAGCAAATTTGGCGAAGTCCCATTTGGCGAATTAAGAATCGTGAGAATTCGCGAATTTACGATTCGCGAACTAGGGGAAATATGAAGGAACCCGCGAAATAAAAGCACATAGGGAACCTCGCGAATCCTAGGTTAGGAAGGGTATTCTGCGAATTCAACTTGACGAATCCATGTGGTTTGCGAATTATGTGTGAAGCTTTTTAGACTTCGTGAATGGTGAATGACTTGACTAACTTCGCGAACCAAGAGAGTTCCGCGAACCCTAAATTGACGACCCACATTTGACGAATCCGACAATTAGCGAAACAAAACCTTGCGAATCATGAGGACCACGAAGTAAGTGTTTTATGCATGAGTTCGCGAAGTGCCTCGGACAATTATTTCACAAATTATTAGGACATTTCACGAACTATTAGAGCATGGAAATCTCCCAAGTTCAAACTAGGTAGCATATAGAACCTCACGAATTTAGCAAGTCACGAATTATGAGCCACGCCATGAATTTCACTTTCACGAGTTAGTTTGACTTAGCAAATTTTCAATACCTATTTATCCGTTAGCTAAGCATTTTAACACTTAGGAAATTCAAGAATTTAGACAGTACACTAACAATATAATTTTATGCTTGGGGTCAGGAACGAATAATTTCACAGGATCACTACCTAGTAATCGACGGACGACAGGTAAGTGGGACTTCTCCAAACTACAACACATAGAATTATGTGCGCATTATTTACGTGGCTATGTGCTTCTATGATTTTTACGTGATTCAGTACATGACATGAACGGCACATTACATGACATGGCATGACAAGTCATCTGGCATTTCATACATGCATTTCACGAGCATACACGAGTCTCACGAGAGTTTTATGACATGACATGAGATATGCATGATCGCCGGGGCGCGATAAATAGTTACTAATATTAATATGTCAAGACACGTGCAAGACAAGACGTGTAATACGGCTCTTCTAACGCTACGAGGTGACCTTCTATGTCACCGATGTCAAGACAAGACACGTGCAAGACAAGACGTGTAAATCGGGCAAATACCCTCGTAGCAAGGATTAGCCGAGGGCCCTACAAGACAAGACACGTGCAAGACAAGACGTGTATTAGGGACCCTACAAGACAAGACAAGACAAGACATGACCCGATTTTGTGAGGAATAGTGAACATTGGCGCATATGCCTCAGCAAGTCATGACACGGGCACAGCATGCATAAATCCTACTTACTGTGCTATATAAGCTCATCCCATATTTTATGTGTTGTAGGTCCCAGCGAACACAATACGTGATCGCCTAGCCAGCAAGGCGTTCTTTTGAAAGCTTCCGAACGACTTTTGGGGGGGGGAGTGGTGTGTATGTGGATGATGACCTGTGAGGACCGGGCGCATAGGATCTTTTGCTGCACAAATATGCACGACGCATGTAGATAGAATTCGAATGTAATTAGTAGGGATGGCAGTGGGGCGGGGATTCCCCGTCCCCGCGGGGATCCGCCCCGAACGGGGCGGGGAATCCCCGAGTTTTTATCCCCGCGGGGCCGGGACGGGGAAAGATTTTTCCCCGCAGGGATCCCCGCCCCCTTCCCCGCCCCGCCCCGCCGTCTATATATATATTATATATATATATATATAATATTAAATTATAATTTAAATAATATTAAATATAGATTAAATATTATTAAATTAATACAAATAATATATAAAACTATAATTTCTATAATATTTATAACGAAAATATAATTAAATTTATATATTATATTTAAATATTAATTTTTTTTAAACAAATTGAGTCCCGCGGGGAATCCGATACCCGCGGGGATCCGGCGGGGACGGGGACGGGGACAATTTTGTCCCCGAAAGCCTCGCGGGGCGGGGACGGGGATTAGGTCCCCGCCCCCGCCCCGTTGCCATCCCTCGTAATTAGAAAGTTTGGAAGCATTCTTTGACATGTAACGAAACGACGTTCCTTTATGAAAAAGGAAAAATTTATTCCGCATTTTCGTATTTCTTCTAACTAAATACGTAGTTAGACACGTAAGACAAGGCTAGAAATGGTAGCGATGGCTAGGGTCACTACAGGTGGTATCAGAGCTTCGGTCACAGGTCCTGTAGACTGTCCATGTACACACACCCAAAAGCGCGGAAGCGGCCTTGCTTGTAAGTATTAAGCTTTGTGCATTTCTTGTATAGTATAATTTATTGGCCGTAGGGACCGACAGGGTAGAACGAGAAAAATGGTTAGAATTAGAGGTGAGGGCAGCAGAGAGGCTGATAGGGAAACTACAGCTCCTACAGATAGCCGAGATGCGACTGTCCTTCAACTGACGGAGTTAGTCCGTCAGCAATCAGCCCAAATTCAACAACTGATCCAACAGCAAAGTGCTGGAGGGCGCCAAGTAGTGGACCCCCTCCAGCTGAAAGAATCGAAATGGTTGGGGAGAGGTTTCGCAAACTTAACCCCCCAACGTTTGAAGATGCTGTCGATCCAACCTCGGCTGAGGATTGGCTTCGAACGTTGGAGAGCATGTTCCAACACAGCCGAACCCCAGAAGCTGAAAAGGTTTTGTGCGCTACCTACTTACTGAGGGGGAGCGCAGGCCATTGGTGGGATACCATCCTAACCATTGAAGACCCAGCTACAATGACTTGGGATCGTTTTAAGGAACTTTTCCGGAGTAAGTACTACACTGCTCTAAATCGTGCCCAAAGAATGAACGAGTTCATCAACCTCCGCCAGGGAACGATGACGGTGGCGGAGTACATTCGAAAATTCGAACAACTCTCTCGGTTTGCCGCCCATATGGTGAGCACCGACTCCCTAAAGATTGAACGTTTCTTAGAGGGCCTGAAGCCAGAGCTATACCGCGACGTGAGCATGGCGGGGTTCCAAGGGGCTACTTACGCTCAAATTGCAGAACGCGCGATGGATTTTTAAAAAGCCGTCACATTTACAGCACGGAACCAGAAAGGAGTTGCAAAATCTAGTAAGATCACTATTAGTTCTTTTACCAGTTTAATAACATAACAAGGAGTACAGTTATGTCAACTTATAGATATCGGCGCTTCGGACAGTTGTTCATAGCTTTACTCACTTGGACACATCCATTTATTTCTGTCTGACTTCCACGAGTTTCCGGTTGGTGTATGTTAATGTCGAAGATATGAAAAAGACTTTGTCTTTCATGCCCAAAATAAGTGGTGCACTTACCAACAATAGAAGATATGAAGATCACATCGGATATTATCTTACATGCCCAAAATAGGAGATTTCATCTATAAAAAATAAAATATATGGGATAGGCGATAATATGAGAGGATTCAACTAAATATTTACTATATTAGGGAGATCTTCGAGGTGATATTTTAGGAGATTCTCAAGAGATCTTTTACCAGTTCAAGCGGGAGGCAAGACCTATAAATAAAGGAGATTTCGAGCTGCCAAAGAAGAGCTTTTACGGAGTAACTTTTGAGCGACAACACAAGCGAAACCCACGAGAGACTTTGAGCGAACGAGATCTGAAAAGAACAAGATTGCGTTCATCGTTTTTAGCCTAGTATTTTGTCTTCGCAAAAGTCGTAGGACTTTGTAGTTTTGGTAGGATCGTAAGATTCGTTTTTCTAGCTTATCCATTTTCATTAGTGGAATTTTGCCATGAGGCTCGCAGCAAGTTTTACAACTTGCTGCACATTTTAGATCTCGTGTGTCAATCGTTTTTCATTACTAAGTTATTAGTTATTTCCGCTGTGCGAAACTATGTGATGTTCAATTCCGCTGTGCGTTCTGTGTTGGGTTCAGTGTTACCTCAACATTGTTTCCAACATTTAGGTCACCATTTTTACAACTTAGTACACATCCATATCGGGACCCCACTTCGGTGCACGTAATGCTGCTATTTCAATTACAGATTTTATGGGTAGTATGTCGTCTCAAAGTGCACCGATTTTCTCCCTTAACACTAACAATGTTCATTTTATATATATATATATATATATATATAGTTTTATTTATTTTGTTTAGAAAAATATCCATGTTTCCATCTCTTTATCCAAATTCTTATACGAGAAGAATGTCAGGTTGCCGATTTGCTTGGAAAGTTCCCAGATCTTATTGAAGGCTTCAATGAATTTTTGGAACGTTGTGAGCGAATTGGTAAGCACTGATTTAGACTTCTTTTCTTTGATTCTATTTCTTGTTCTTGCTAACTTATTGCATATATATTTTCAGATGGATTATTGGCAGGTGTTATGGAAAAAAGTAAGTAATTGTCGCACTTTACGCCATCTTTAAACTGTAAGGTTGAATGTAGATCCTTTTATTAAATAACTCGTTGTCTGATATTCAAATCTTGTATGTAATTGCAGAAACCTTATGGAGTGAAGGAAATTCTTCTAAACCCTCGAGACAAAGAAAAGGAACAAAAGCGAGAAACGGAAGGTGGGAAAGAGGTGTTAGGACCCGAGAGAGTTAGATTGGGCTCATGAGATTGGACTTGGCCCATTCGTTTATCAATACATATCATATGTTTAGTAAGGGATTTGACCCATTTAGTATGCATTTATATACAAAGTGTGAGATGTATTGGAACATTAAGCAAAATGAATTAAGTACTCTCTATCATCTTCTCTGATATCTCCCTCTCTAATCTATCGATCTCTCTGCTTCGATCTATTCCTATCTAATCTCCTTCTATTTCCTTGATCTTCTGTCTTCTTCCTAGTTCTTCTTTTCTATGTTCTTCCAAAGCTATCCAAATTTATGTCATAGCTAACACTTATTATCACGCACACCAACCGTTCGATAAAAAGCCCAAGTAAGAAACCAGTGAAATAAGGCCGGAATCTTACAATTGGTATCAGAGCTATCTATCCTCGGACTGCTATGGCCGAACACACTCGCAATAAGGAAGTGCTGGAAACCCTGACATGAAATGCGGATAGATGAGGAGAAAACGCGAAGGGAAACTGCAGATTCTGAGATGCGAAATCAACTGGATATCACCAATGGGACAGTAGCATGATGAATAATCATGTTGCGCAGCTGAAACACTAAATGGGAGAATTTGTGCAGGACCTTGGAGAGGTTGCCCAGACTCAAAAGAGATGTGAGCCACCTTACAGATGCTCATAAAACAACTCCAAAACTCCAATCCCAACCCACCTTACAGATGCACGAGAGGGAGGTTTGATCACTTGGAACCAGGAATGATGGTAGGGGAGTTCCATGACCTGAAGCAAACTGGGAGTGTGGATGTTTTATGTTGAAAGATTTGAAGAGATCAAGTCCCAAATGATGCTCTATAACCATATGTTCCCTGGTGATTACATCACCTCCAGTTTCATCAGTGGGCTAAAAGGGGAGATAAGGGAAAATGTCATGTCTCAAAAACCTAGAACCTTAACCCAAGCCATATACCTAGCCAAGAGGTAGGAGGCCACTGTAGAAGCCATCCTTAGAAAAGCCCACCCCAAATTGGTATCGGAGAATGATGTTTCATTGCTTGAGAATGATCCATGGATGATTGATGATGAGCGTAGCGAAATCCCTATCATGGTTGAGGCTAACTTGTTGTTGGCCGAGGTTGATCCAATTGTGATTAAGGATGGACCGATGATGCTTGGTATGGAATCAGTATTGACGGTGAAAAAATCAGTGTTGGTAGGCGAAGATTCATCAATGTCTGTTGCAACCAGAATCCATTGGCTCCATAAAAAATCAAAAATTTCTCCATTATATGGAACTTGATAATTTGGTAATGATAAGGAGCCAATGTCGTCTATACTGGTTCATGAGTCGGTGTTCGTTAATAATGAGTTGGCGTTGACTGCTAATGACTTGTCGATGATTGAGGTTGAACAAACAACGATACTATTGAACCGGTCGTGATTGAGGTGGAACTGGTGATGCTTGAGGATGAATCGATGCTTGCTGATGATGATACGTATGGGATGGCTGCAAAGCTATGTGGCATGGCAGCAGCTATAGCAGAACGAAGGCGTGTGAATATCGAGCAGTTGCACGTTAAGAAGGGCCCTAACCTGACGTTCGACCGAGGACGGAGTATTGGAGCAATGTTGGCTTACATATCAGACAGGGACCTAAAGAGAAGCATTGTTGTGCAAAATTTTCCGTTTGACCGAGGACGTCGTTGCGCTTTTGGAAGAGCCCAGTACCATCTACATCAATGCGTGGTTGAAAGAGCCAAAGTATGTCCATCAACGGAAGAAAATCTGCAACGACGCAGCACACTAATTGCTCAAGGTCTGGCCCGAAAGTATTGGCCTTTCGATTGTGGAAAAAGGTGCCCGGCCATGGCGATGCTCAAGCTATTGTATCGGACATTATCTCACTAAGTCACATCGCACATCCTCGAGGACAAGAATATCTTCAACGGCGGGGTAATGTTAGGACCCGGGAGAGTTAGATTGGGCTCACGAGATTAGGCTTGGCCCATTCGTTTATCAATTACCATATCATATGTTTAGTAAGGGATTTGACCCATTTAGTATGCATTTATATACAGTATGTGAGATGTATTGGAACATTAAGCAAAATGAATTAAGTACTCTCTATCATCTTCTCTGATATCTTCGTCTCTATTCTATCGATCTCTCTGCTTCGATCTATTCCTATCTAATCTCGTTCTATTTCCTTGATCTTCTGTCTTCTTCCTAGTTCTTCTTTTCTCTGTTCTTCCAAAGCTATCCAAATTTATGTCATAGCTAACACTTATTATCACGCACACCAACCGTTCGATAAAAAGCCCAAGTAAGAAACCAGCGAATTTAGGCCGGAATCTTACGGAAGGATAGGCATAATACCAAGTACCCATTCAAAACACATGCGTATAAACCAATATGAAGAAAGCTTGTTTAGATGTGAATATGATATAGGTAAGGAATTTTGTCTTTATGAAGAAAGCTTGTTTAGATGTGAAGAGGATGACAGTCTGTGACTTTTACTACCCCAATTTGCAACAAAGAAGTAGGATAAGAAATGTGAACTATGAACTGATTGAATTTACTTTTATATGAGATAGTTAATTTATTTATTGTCATCGTCCCAATTTCTTTAAATAGTTCTCGGCGAATTTGGCTATAAGACCCGAAAATTAACCTTGTATTATTTACGTTTTATATTTCACGGGTATTGTGGCACATCGCCTGGTAGCGTAGCTGAAAGTGGCTGATTTTTTGCTGGTTTTGTCCCAGCTTTGATTTTGCTTTTCTGTCCCCTTACTTGTTTGTTGTTTAGAATTTGGGGACTTGTAGTGTTTGGTGCGGCATGAACCCTCATGTACGTCGCTCTGTACCTTTTCGACTTTTATTTATCCTAGTGACCCTTTTTCCCCAAAAAAAAAGTAGAAGAGGAAAAAAGAGAGTTGTACAAAAATAAATATTTAAATTATGTTATCCCCCACGTGGTTATACTGAAATTCTTCACGTTGCTACTCCATACTTTTTTAACTGCTGGAACTCCTTTGGGCTATGCTACACTTAGACCATCTCCAACCGATAAACGCATTCACAAACTCAAACGCATTCTCAAACTCAAAATGCAGTAATTCTTCTCCAACCGATCAACCCATTCTCAAACTCAATAGACTATTTTGTAATATTCACTTCCACAATAATTTTTACAAATTTCAATACTACCCACATATTTTACAACGTTATCAATTAGACTATAAATACTATTTTAGTTTAACCGAAAAATTAATAAAGTTAATAATAACAATATATTTATACATTAATGCAACGAAAATAATTCTAATATGTCTCTAATCGAAAAACCGTACATTTGTATCTACAACCATATTTTTTATTAATAATAATAATATTTATTTAGTTGGATTGCTTTTCCTTTATCGGCCTTGTCAACCTTTTTCTGACAACACAGTCCTTCAAGTGTCATTCATTAGCTCTTTCTGACAAACGAGAGAAAACGAAAATTTGGAACTTAAATGCAAATTAAAAAGTTCAGTCGCATACTAACTTACCCAAACGCAAAGATACGTTTTTTTAGGAGAGAAAAATTGGAAATCCCATTTTGAGTTTGGTTTTTGGTATCGGTTGAAGTAAATTTGTAAATTTTTTTGGTTTTCCAGTTCGGTTAGAGTTGCTCTTAGTACCGAGCCTATGTGTTAGCTAAAACCTAGCATGGTTTGGGGCATCTATGCAATTTTAAAACAGTAGGGGTTTTGGTGCACATTAATTAAATTACATGGGAGTTTTTTTTATGCATTTTAGCCAAAAAAAAAGAAGGGATAGCTCCCAGAAGAGGCGCTGTGATCCATAGATAAGAGAATGATACGAGAATTCTGTAGAATTTGACGTCGAGTGTCGAATCAAACCAGCGCGTCACCAAACATAGAGGCCCCACAAGGAGAAGATAAGACTCTCCGGAGAAATAACTAAGACCCACATATCAAACATGTTAAAATACAATATCAATAAAATCCTTCTATAGCCATACACAAATAACTTATACTCATGTAATCCATAAACATGGATATCAAACGAGCCCTATGGGTAAAGATTGCATTCACAAATCATCAAACTGCTCCATCACAGTTCACAACTCATCATGATGCAGACCCATCGCTTCACTACTAGCAATAACTTGCGAAGCCAACCGACGTTCCAACAGATGCGTAACCGCCAACGATGCTTGTAAGGCCGCACCGTAAGGCAAAACGTCCTCGTTCAGCCTATAATGCGGCGAATGCCCGCCCTCGAGGCGTTCCCCTTTGCTCTCGTCCAACATCCCTACGTAATAAAAGAGGCCGGGAATCACCTCTTGATAGAAGGAGAAGTCTTCGGATCCCATCAACGGCTTGAAATCCCTGACGTTCTCCTTCCCCAACATATTGCCGGCCACGCTAGCAAAGTGCTCGTATAGGTCCTCGTCGTTCTTCGTCACTGGGTAGAATGGCTTGCCATCGACGTGGAAGTTGACGGTCGTGTTGCACCGATGGACCGACGCTTGTAGGTTTATCACCTGTTCGATGCGATTCTTCAAGTAAGAGAAACCCTCCGACGAGAAGCTTCTGAACGTTCCACCGATGGTAACCGTATCGGGAATTACGTTAAAGGCGTGACCACCTTCGAATTTAGTTACGCTCACCACCTGCACAAACCCGTGGATAGTTAGTTACTTATAAAACGAGGGCTAAATTGTTCAAAAACTAAGCACCAAAACCCCTATGATTTGTAAACTGCGTAAAATACCCTCTTGATTTATTAAATCACGCGGTCCTTGTATTTACGCCACCTAATTGGGGAATACAAGGGTAAGTTTTGAGACAACACAAGGGCTACCGTCCTAAGTTTAGACAAACGCAGGCAATAAGAAGACATAGGGTAGTAACGTAGATTTCAGTATATCCACGTAGCATAATTTGCCCTAGAATGAAAAAGTTAGGAGTTAATGGATCGAGAGGTATATGAAAGACAACTTATCTACCTACCTGTGAGTCCAAAGGATCAGCTTCTCTAGAAACGAGCTGCTGAAGGCTAACTATGATATTAGAACTGGCTAAGATGGGGTCGATTGCGTGCTGAGGGATAGCGGCGTGCCCACCTTTTCCGGTGATCTTTGCTTCGAAGAATCCATTGCCCGCTAATATCGGGCCCGCCCTTGAGGCGACTGAGCCTAAGGGATGTCTTGGCGAAACGTGGAGGCCGAAGATCGCTTCGACGTTCTCGAGTATGCCTTCGTCCCGCATTTTCTTTGCGCCGCCTCCGCCTTCCTCCGCTGGTTGAAAAACCAAGACAGCCGTACCCTAACAACAGTAGTCGAAAAAAAGGAGAGAAACTCAAAAAATCATGACCAAATTATTGTGTTAATTGATTTGATTTATAACAGAAGCTCAAGCTACACTCTAGTCATCATACGCGGAATAAATACATATCAGATCAGCAAAGAGTGTCAACAGAGCAAAAGTTGTTTAAACCTGTATATCATTTTGATGGTCCTTGAGCATCTTCGCAGCGCCAAGAAGCATTGCAACATGAGCATCATGACCACAAGCATGCATTTTTCCAGTTACTCTACTCTTATGCTGCCATTCCACAGCTTCCTAAATAGAAACTTGTCATCAGTTCCACCAGACAAATTACTAACAACACCGACCGAAGGTAAACTAAACTAACCCACGAAGAAAATGATATGAATCGAAGGCAATTCAATCGAAATTAAATCGAAACAATACACAGAATCAAATTTAAGCTGAACAAACAACCTGCATAGCTAATGCGTCCATATCAGCTCTAATAGCGACAAATGGTGGGTTTCCAGAACCAATAAATCCGACGACCCCAGTGACTGCTATTGGGTGCTTATAAGGGATACCCATGCTTTCGAGTTCCCTTCTGATGAGTTTGCTCGTCTCAAATTCCTCAAATCCAAGTTCTGGGTTTTCGTGTATTGCTCGCCTGATGTTGACCATATACTCAAACACCTCTGGGGTTTTCGCTAGTTGTAGGAACTTCGATGGGATTTCAGTTATTTCGGGTTTGCTCGACGACGATCGCAATACCATCAAGAAGTTGAAAACTAGAAGAATCCATGGAAAGGGCATCATAGTTCGCCTTCAACGATGCTGCTAAATACCTACGGAAGTTAATTCTGAGATTCAACAAAGTAGACGAACATTGGGAAGGGGCGGCTGATATTTTTGTTTGTAAAATATTTACAATTCAACCTCTCTGTTTCTGGTTTCATTGATTGAATAATTATCATAATTAACTCCTCAATTTTTAGTTATTATATTTATACTCCTACTCACTATTTTCGTTTTATTTATAAAAAAAATTATATTTCATCTACTAAACATAAATTATAAATTTCAAAATTAAAATTAGAACAATTATATTTTAAGCCACGATAGAGTTTGCAGATAGTACTAAAAAAGACAAACTTAAAAGAAAAAATGTTATATTTGCTGTTATAAAACCTTCGTTGTTTGGTAGCTGAGTTTATACGTGTGTTTGGTTAACGTGTTTAGATAAACACATCTGAGAACGTGTGTTTATCTTATCCAAGCATGAGTTTAGACCTTTTATAAATAAGCACATGCTTTACATAAACCCGTAACCCAACATTTAAAAATCTTTAACATATGAACCAAACAAGCAATGATTAATATTTATGAATGTTACGGTATTATTAAGACTTGTTAGTACATCGGATTTATGTGCAAATATATCAAGTTACTTATATATTCAACTTGTTATCTTATCAATTAAATTAATAAAAATTTTAGTTTTCTAATAAACTATATTAAGCATAAAATTATAACAAAATAATATTAATCTATTTTACAGACCAATTGACTGTTTTTAAACGCCACTTGCTTTTTGTATAAGAGTATAGATAATATAATTATAGTGAGATGAAGTATGAAATCTATTGGAGAGATTAACATTAGAGTTAGGGGTGAGCAAAAATATCCGGAAACCGGATTCCGATTCGGTATCCGGTTTTCAAAACCCGAAAAAACGGATATCCGGTTTTAAAAACCGGATCGGATATCCGATCCGATTTATTTTAAAATAAACCGGATCGGATACGGATAGTGGTTTGTCTAAAATCCGGATATCCGGTATCCGGTTTTATATTTAAAAAAAATTAAAAAATAAAAAAAATGGTTCAAAAAGAAAAATGAAGGTGGAAAAAAAATCATCAAGTAGAATATTTATTTTTACATTATTTTATAATTGTAAAAAAAATTGGTAGAGAATTGAGATAAAAATAAAACATAAAAACATCGAGATGCAAGTTAAAAAATTAATGTGAATTTGTGGTATTGTGTTTGTTATTTATTATGTAATTTTGAATCATAAATTTACATATTGTGTGAATTACTATGTGTAGAAATTCTTATATTAAAAATATTTTTTTATTGTGATAAGAAATAAAAAAATATGATTTTGAAAAGAAAAAAATAAAAATATTAGAAAAATAAATTTAAAAACCGGATGCGGATATCCGTTAAAATATCCGAATAAACCGGATATCCGATTTTCGGATATCCGATTAAAACCGGAGCGGATCCGGATACCATTTTTCGATATCCGAAAATCCGGATATCCGAATTTCGGATATCCGAAAAACCGGATATCCGGTTTTGCTCACCCCTAATTAGAGTAGTAATGCTATTTTGAAATATGACTTACAACCTACAACTATTACAAAACTGATTAACTTTTTGATTTATGCTTTTTTTTCTAATAAAATAATATAAATTAAACAGAAATTCAATAAAATAGAGTGATTTCGACAAAAATTAATAAAATCGAGCTTAACGCGTTTATTAAACGCGACGTCGCGGCTATTAGCCGCGACGATAGGGCGGCCCGAAATAAAACGGGCTACTTTCTTCCATAGCCGCGACGATAGGGCGGCCCGAAATAAAACGGGCTACTTTTTTCCAAAAACGTGTTGGGCCCATTTCTGGTCCAACATCAGAGGTCGTCGCGGCCATTGGGAGCGACGACGCGTTGACGCAACCCACTAACGACACGATGTGACGGCCATGTGACGACCCATATAACCTTGTCTGTAATAATGGTTGGTTGTCGCCATGGTTCTGAAACCGGGTTTTTGAACCAGACCGGAAATTTTAGTGGTTTAAGGTTTAGTGGTTTAACCGGTATAAAACCGAAATCAAACCAAAGTAAACCGGTGTTCCTAAATATAATAAAATTATATTTTATGAATACATTAATCAAATAAAATGTGTTAGATATCTAAAAACTAATTGCAAAATGATACGTCAAGATTAAATTTATAAATTAAGTATAAAAGATGAAATATAAAAGCAAACTATATTGGGAAGAAGTTAAAAGCTAATTACAAATGAGGAACTAAAAGATAATTTAAAATAAAATTTATTAGAGGTAGAAAGGATTGAACCCAAGATCTTGAGAATGTAAGGCCCATGTGAAAACCATTGGGCCACAACTACTTATTTGACCACTAATCTATGTATTTACCATTTTATTATATATTTCGTTTTTTATTTTATTTTTTTTAAAATTAAATCTTAACCGGACCGGAATCGTACCGGATTTCGGCCGGTTCGCCGGTTTCCGGCTTGAACCGGCCGGTCCGGTCCGGTTTTTAACAACCTTGGTCGTCGCGCGGCTCGCGCCTAATGGACGAACGACGCATTTACTACACGCGACGACGCAGCCATTGGCCGCGACGTTCTTCCTTATTTAAGCGACGCTTATTTGTTGTCATAATTCATAAAATTTCATACATACTCATTATGATGTCCAGAAAAATTCAAATAGTCGTCTATTATGGTGGTGAAATCATACAAAAATCAAACACCACTCGATAGTTTTGAACCCATCGGTTATCGATGAATTCGTCGTGAAACTAATTTTGATCAAATTCTTAGTATGCTATACGACATGACTTCCGTCGATGGCACTTCTTTCTTTTTAATCGTTCGGGTGAAGAACGAATATTATCAACATTCTCGACTATATCAGAATCTCCTAGTAATGTCTAGAGTGCACGACATCGATGTCTTCGAGCAACGGAAGAAAAGTCATGGACGTCGAGCTTCCGCTGGAGTCGGGAAACAGCACCGATCCCATGAGTAAGAGCGCATATGCACGTGCGCGCTGATCTACCTCATAACCGGTGTTGTCATCGTCGATATGATTGGCTTCCAACCAGTCGGCAAACTTCCTCGACGATACCTTCGTCCCGCTGTACGCACCCACAGCAGGTCTGTAACCAGTCAGCTCCTCCAGGTAATTGATCCACTGATCCTGCGTCTTGCTGTGGATCACACCACTGACCGAATGACCATCGACTGGGAGTCCCCACAGCACACCGATACCCTCTAGTGTGACGGTCGCCTCGCCCACAGGCAAGTGAAATGTGTGCGTCTCCTTCCTCCCCTCTCTACGAGAGCCGTGATCAAGTGTGCATCTAACTTCTGAGATCCACAACTATAGACACCGTAAAATGACATTGTATCTAACTTCTCCAGAATACGAACGTGCAACCGTACCGGTCGTAAAAGCTTACCCCACACAACACTTTCCAAACCCCTAACGGTCAAAGGCGTGCCTAGGGCATTATCAGAATTGGATAGTATATCGTTACAACGATGACTATCCTGGAATATCAACAGTGATCTGTCGATCGGACTGTAATATTCGTACGTATCCATCCTAAATTAGCATTTACAAGTCAATATGGCACAAATAACAACAAACAAACACAATATCAACACATAAATTAAATCACGTATAGAAAAATCGATTCAATCAAGCTATAAACCCTAATTTCAAAATTAGGTTTTGAAATTGGGGAGAATTCCTAAATCGAATCAAATATCCAAAATTGATGTATTATGTCAATCCACTAACCAACCCACGATATTCATAGCTCATATCATACTAATAACGCAAACTTAAACTCACGAATTCGACAAAATTTGGAGAAACTACACAAATCACAATTGTAACAAATTAGGTATAAATACGAACCTTAATCGAAAATAACTAGGATTAGGCCGAGAATCACGTCGCCGTGGAGCTTCGCCGTTGCCGAATTCGCTGGTCGCCATCGCCTGGTGGGAGAAAAAAAAAAGTGAGAATGAGGAAGAAGAAAGGAGGCGCACGGGTTTATTAAACCCGTCGTCGCCGTTAATGGTCGCGCCGTCGCGTCCATTAGACGCGACGCCAGTTCTGTTGGGCCAATATTTGGGCCCAACGTTTTTTGTTAAAAAATGGCCCGTCAATTTTTTTTAAATGACCCGTCAATGGGTTTTTTTAAACGGGCCGTCGCGTCTAAAGCGCGTCGTCGCACCCATTTCTTGGCTATTGATTTCGAAAAGTAACGAGTAAACTAAAATAAATAAATAAAAATAAAATCCTTATAATATTCAAATAAATATTATCTAATAATTAATTTCTATACAAAATTCACAATGCATCGCCATTATTTTCCTTGATATTTTTTGCGAGACTTTCAATCCATTTTAGATAGCTTTTGCAACTGTAGACTATAGTCGTGAGACTGGAGGATTCAATTTTTTTTTTAATTATAAATAATGATCTATGGTAAAAAAATATATAATAACTATTTTACTAATTTGACCATAATGATGGTGAAAAAATTGTATTAAAATGTTGTACGAGTGAAAAATAAAGTTAAAATTGAAAATTAACTATTTTTGCAATAGTGATAGAATGTTAACTATCAACACTATTTACTGAAAATATATAAAAAAAAGGAAGTTTCATTGTGGGCTTAACGTGGTGATTTCCTTTAAAGTGGGTGGTTAACTTTTATTTTTTATTCAACTAAATAGTTAATTATTGGACACGTGGCGCATTTATAGACCACCTATATTTCTATAATACTCCCTCCGATTTTAAATACAAGTCGTTTTACACTTTTAATTTTGTTTTAAATAGAAGTCGTTTTCCTATTTTCAAGAACAATTAATTTGAATAGTTCCAGCTTCACCCCTCATTTTAAATAAAAATAGTTAGATTAAATAGAATAAAATAATTAAATAAGGTATAATAGAGATTCTACTTTACTTCTTAATATGTGTGCAATTAGCTTAAACCGACCTCTATTAAAAATCGAAGGGAGTACTATATAAGATATATAACTCATGTAGGATCAAGCTCACAAGGAAGTGCTATCAGTAATGATTTTAATAGCCGTTACCTTAAAAGATAATATAAACTATAAAGTGAACATACATTATTATTCACGTAATTAAAATCAAATAATATATACTAGTACATTGAGCACATCAATGTATGTGCAAATTTGTTAAGTTATTTTATATTATTATATTATTAATTATATTAATTTTATATTAAGGATAAAATTGTAAAAAAATAAAATAATAAGGGTAAAATTGTAAAAATACTATTTAATTTGACAGACCAAAAAGCAGTTTATCCTCACCCCCTCTCCCTTAATATAATATACTTGTAATCGGAGCACACGATGCTTGTGCAATATATTAATGTGTGGATGGTATAGCCAAATTTTCTTGTTATATTAATGGAGACAGATGGAAAAATAGTTAGTTTAATAGTTCCAGCAATAGTCAATGGGTTTTTATAATTTATTGTTATTTTATATTTTAAACTTTGCGGCAGTTTTTATGCGGCTGTTTTTTATGTGGCAGTTTTTGATTTCTATAGAACGTTGGTACAAAATAATGATCGTGGAATGATATAATTATATTTTCATTTTTTTATTTTTACTCACAATTAAAAATTTGACAGACCAAATTAAGGGAGAATTAGCAGTTTATACCAAGCCCTCTCCCTTAATAAAAGAGAATAGATATAATAGTATTGAATATAGATATTATATATACTCCTAAAAGTTGCCTAAATTGATTACAGGGATTTTTAAGTAAATGGCCTTTGACGTGGTCAACGTTAAAAAAGTAGCCTTCAAATGAAAAATGAATTTAATGCCCTTAGGGGAGTCTCATGCGCCCATGTTGTGCAGCAATGGGCGGGACCTCTGCTTGCATGAGCGGGACCTCTGCTATATAGCACAGGTCCCATGCCCAATATGGGGGGGTCTCATGTGCCCATGTAGGCGGGACCTCTGCTTTGCATGGGCGGGACCTCTGCTATATAGCACAGGTCCCATGCCCAATATGGGGGGGGGGGGGTCTCATGTGCCCATGTGGGCGGGACCTCTGCTATATAGCACAGGTCCCATGCCCAATGTGGGCGGGTCTCATGTGCCCATCCTCTGCTTCCATGGGCGGGACCTCTGCTATATAGCACAGGTCTCATGCCCAATATGGGGGGGTCTCATGTGCCCATGTGGGCGGGACCTCTGCTTGCATGGGCGGGACCTCTGCTATATAGCACAGGTCTCATGCCCAATGTGGGGGGTCTCATGTGCCCATGTAGACGGGACCTCTGCTTTGCATGGGCGGGATCTCTGCTATATAGCACAGGTCCCATGCCCAATGTGGGCGGGTCTCATGTGCCCATCCTGTGCAGCATAGGGCGGGACCTCTGCTTGCATGGGCGAGACCTCTGCTATATAGCACAAGTCCCATGCCCAATATGGGGGGTCTTATATAAAAAAAAATATGTGTTGGGGATTTGAACCCACGACCTATTACTTGAATGTCAGACTACACAACCACTAGAGAGAGAGAGATTTGACAAATTGCATGAAGTACAGGAGAAACCAACATCATGTATTTATGTCGAGTCAACAGCATCATAATTATATGCTTATTTTTGGTTTCATAATCCGTAATTATCAATGCCATTGAACTTGAGATATCATATTTTATATTCAGGCAACTGATCACATTGCGTCGTAGGTTTCCCTGTGATTAAATTAGTAGATTAACAATATATTATTTCAACATTCAATATGCTATCTGCTGGATTGTAATAACCTTACTATAATTACAAAACCAATTCAGAGTTTTATAATATGCATGCATTTTTCCGAAGTTTAAAATATATAAAATCGAGGAGTATTTATTAATCAGAGTATCAAAATAATCCAATTATTCAGTGAATGATCAAGTTGACTTTAAGTGACTATCTTCTAGAAAGACACACACACGTTCGTTCGAAGCAACCCTAGGGTTTGTTGGAATGCTTCGTCTTCTTCATAGGCTCTTCGAATTTCAATTCATAAAATTATACAAAAATAAATAAATGCAGAAACTCATATGTTATTAGGTGCAACAGCATTGAGTAAAACACACACTCTCAATACCAAACCCTCAAAACCACAAGAAAATAACATATATTCTTACAAGAGTAACAGTCACATTGATATGCATATATATAAAGGTGTATATTTCATTCATGATTGAAATCAAAATATACTCAAAGATAATTCCATAAGTTCCCATAATTACTCTCTTCCCCATAATCACCTTCATCATAACCTCCAATTCTCGGAGGACTTATCATCATTCCATTCGCCATGTTCAGTAAAACATTAGGCATATCAAATATCATATCCTCGTCAACAAACTCCTCCACCACCTCACCCCCGCCGCCACCGCCCTCCACCGCCGCCGGCCAGCCATCCTCCGGCGGCCCACCACCGGCCGCCGCCGCCGCCCTGGCGGCAGCTTCCTGAATATCCCTGGGCGAAGTAGAGCGAGGCGCAGGAAGAGAAGGGGCCAAATTAGGAAAATTCAGCTCGGCGTCTTTTCCCCTGAGGGCCAACGCCGCCACGTCATAGGCCACGGCGGCCATCTCCGGCGAGCTGAAGGTTCCAAGCCATATTCTGTTGGGCGTTTTGGGCTCTCTTATCTCAGAAACCCATTTTCTGCTGCTCTTTCTCTGTCGAACGCCGCGGTAACAGATTAGCGGGTCGACCCGCCCCGACGATCCGCTGCCTTCCCCTTTGCTGGCATTGGTAGGTTGAGACATTATAGCACTTAATTGCAAGAAATGTTTTTGGGTGATGAGCGAAGATTATTAGGGCTTCCATATTTATATTAGTGTTTTTGAAACTGAGAGTGGAAAGCAGTGTGATTTTGTTGTGATATGAGAAGGTATGAGGTGTGTGACAGATGAGTATGTTGGGTTTCATGGTTGGAAGGGTTATATATATATATATATATATATATATATATTCAATGGTGGGTGAATAGTAATAAAGTTTTTTCCTTTGTGTGGCACTTAATATAGTTACCCATTGGCCATTGGAGATATAGATTTAATTAATGGAAAACTAAAATGGTTAGTGAATGGTGGAAATAATAACTCGTTTAATTGAGAGTGGTATATATTTCAGTGAAGTAGATGTAAATCAATCCAAAATTAAATAAATTTTTCGAGTTCCGCAATATTTTATTTTTGGTTAGAACCTTGGATATATTTCAAATAAAGGTGTCCTTACAATCTCAAACATAAATGATCGCTATTGATTTCCGTTACCTGTAGTACAAAGATCTGTATTAGGTTTTTCTGTGTAGCATATTTGATTTCTTTATGATGTCTAATCAAATTTATGGATCGACTTAATCCATTGATTATAAAGTCCACTACTATATGTAAATCTATATTAGGTGTAAAATCACATTCATGTTCCTGGCTATCCTTATATATTTCAAGTTGTTCCATTTGATCATATACATGTTCATGATGGGAAAATGTGTGGTAAAATTAAATCTGTCGAACTTAGGGCTGAATATTTAATCGGTCATTTTCATGTTTTTTATTTTCCTTTGCAAATAATAATTACATCTCGATACGATTCGGTTTGGAAGATGAGGAACAATTATTAGGACATCCTATTCATATTAGGGTTTTTTCGGAAAAAAATATTAATATTTGCATTTTCATTTAAAAAAGAAATATTCATATTAGGGTTTTCATGTTAATTTTTTTTTTCTCTTTTTTTGGTGAAAATGGGTTTTAAGTGCTAACCAGTTTGATTTTGTGGTAAGATGAGAAAGTGTGTGTTGGCTTCATGGTTGGAAGGTTTTTTTTCCCTTCATTTGGTGGATAAAAGTTCAGTGTAAGTGGCAGCTAAATTAGTTATTCTTTCTCTGCCTTGTCAGCGGTAATAATCTATTATTGACTTTCTAAGTCATTCATTATAAAGAACATTCTAAGCAATGTCAATAAATGAAAGCTTTTTCCTGGAAATTTCTACCATTTGATTCATAATCTACTATTGACTGGACTATGCTAAGAAACGTTAATAGTCATTTTCTCTATCCATCATCAATATTAATGCTTTTACGATATATTCGTCGGTATATCAGCAAATTTTTTAAGACTTCTTAAACACGAATAAAATATACTAGAATGCACACTCGAATGCACGTGCTATTTATATGAATATTTTTTATTAAAATTATTTTGGTGTGAAATCTTTCATAAAATCATAATTTAAATTTAATTTGTATGTTATAAATATGTAAAGGAAAATTGATTTATTCACTACAAGAAAACATAGTATCAGACACGGAAAATAGATACGAAATTGGTTTCGTGTATAAATTATGAGTATTAGAAACGGATTCTGACACGATTTTCTATTTTTATTTTAAAATAAATTAATTTTTTTATTTAGACACGGATTACATACGGAAATGTGATAAAATTCATTTTAGAAACCGTATATATCCGTATCCAAATTTGCCACGAGAACAACACCTACGGAATTTTGGTTTTAGACACCGAATTTTCCGTGTCTAATCACTCAATAGATACGGAATTTTGGTTTTAGACACCGAATTTTCCGTGTCTAATATGCATGTTTTCTAGTAGGGATTATAAATTTAAAGTAGGATGGTAATGAACTAAAAATAGTAATTAACTGTACTAAACTAAATATAGTAATTAAAGGTAGTTAGTGATTTATTTTAAATTTTATTCATTAATTTTTTCAATCTCAAATTGACAGACCATTTTACGGTTTATCCTAGCCTCTCACCATTAATATAATAGAACAGATGTCCGAGTCATTGTAATGAAAGAGAATCATGGTCAAGAAGACAACAAAGACTAAGTACTAGCAAACCCAAATCTTGCAATAGTTTTCTCAAGTTTATATAACTTTAGTACCTTATTTATCTAAATTAAAATTTATTTATAATATGATATTTCCTTCATTGGGCCTGAACTTGGTCAGAAGCGTATTGGGCTACAGGAGCCCAATAGATTTTAGAGTGTCATCATCATGATCATTATTACTAATATGTTTAGTACCTTCAATGTATGTCCAAATATATTTTATATTTGGATATTTTATATTATTAATTAAGTTATTTAAGAATAGAATTTTAAAATAAGGATGTAATTGTAATAAACTAAAATATTAAAGATAAAATGGTAAAAAAACTTGACAGACCAAAATCTCTTTGTATGAGAGTATAGATTACAGATAAAAATGAATTGAATTTAATTATAAAAAATTAACAATTTATAAAGAAAATTGAGATTTATTCTACTTCAAAACAAAGCAGTTTGGTCAAAGCCAAGCAGATCGAGATGTGAACCCCAAGAGATTCCACTTTTGACTTTCGAGCAATAATCCAAAGCAAGAACCGATGAGATGTGATACGTTTTATAATCAAAAAAGGAAAATGAGTAGCAATGTAAATGTCTTGTAGTTCTTTTATCAACGACCATTAAAAACGACGTTATACATCGTTGCATGCATTAAATCGGAACCAAAGGTAGCCACAGATATAATATCTATTTACTTTGTCTCAGTGATTGTTCACACTCAAATCCAAATAAATACCAAACCCCAATAATTCAATAACATGAAACAGTGGATTTATTGTTTTGCAATTTGTGTCTAATAAAAAGAAAACTATTCTACATGCCACAAATCCTAAATGAAGTTATGAGTCAATTTGTATGAATTTGGGACGGAACATACATAGTAGGAGGATTAGTCTTCCACAAAAAAATTAACATAAAAGGGAGAGGGTAAATAAATAGTAAAATACTCTATATGCAAGCAATTTTAGAATATTTAGGTCAATTTGCGAACTTGGGACGAGACACATATGTCGTAGAGATCAGGCTCGTTGAATTTCCTTTATATTGAATTTAGTCGGAGTGTTTGAGAAAACTATTGTGTTCTGTGGTAATGTTTTCTTTCAAAAAAGTGGGGGACAAATAAATAAATTGAAAAACAAAAAAGTAATAGTCAATGTGCTATCATTTCTAGAAAAATTACAAGTCAATATGTTCCAGAGAGAGTTATGAATCTATCCAATTTCCAGAAGGCATTGATTTCTCAACTTAGCCCCCTTAAAGAGAATAGTTATCTTGCTCTCCTTTCTCTTCTTCTATAAATTCGAGCATTAACCAAACGTTTAGCTATTATTATGACCCATTTAGTACTCTTGTCTAGAAAAAAATAAAAAAAAAAAACACACACACGCACACACTCTTCACCTTCATCTGTCATAAACTAAGGATATAATAATGAATCATAAGATCTCTAAAGCATCAACCTTTTCCTTACTTTTTCTGCTAATAATCGCATCTCAAGCATCTTCTCGTATCATCAATGACTCACAAAGAGGCAAGTGAATAGCTTTCTTTCTTACCATTCGCAGGCATATCTTTTGTGTTATTAAAGATGCGATTATTTTTATTCATTATTTTTCAGATACGAAGCATGATGAAATCGCTCCTGGAGAAGGCGGTTTTTCGAAGGTGAGAGAGTCGTTTAAATCAATTTTTGCAGTGACGATCTTATTTTGAGATGTATTGTTCCAAGAATTAAATTGAATTTTATATTCTTCGTTTAGGTGATGATGGGATTAGATGAGTGTAATGACGTAGGCGATGAATCGTGTCTGAAGAGGAGATTGGTTGCTGAAGCTCACTTGGACTATATTTACACACAGCACGTCAAACCCTAAATACACTATAGAAATATGATGCTTTATTATGTACATTTAAATATTATAATACATGATACTTATGTTATAGTAAATATGAATAAATACATATTATCTGTTATAGTGGCTATAATCGCATGGGAAATATGTATTATTCTTTGTTACCTTCGATGCATAGAAAGAATGTTAATGGCAGGCATATATGATCAAGAAGAGACCGACCTACTTTTCTTTCTTGCTCCTCTTTTCCCTCGTGTAAAGAATTCTTTTCTCTTATTGCATGATTAATAAACGACAAACTTTATTACGAGAAACCTCAGAGAGAGAGAGAGCGAGAGAGTTTTGTATTGTATGTATGGAAATGGAATTAGTTTGATAACAAGAAACGGGTCAAATTCAAACTCATTGGAAAAACAGATACCTTTGTTGACTTGACTCGGGTCAATAAGGTGAACACTTATCTTTTTTAAATTTGTAAGTTCGCACCCCCTAATTTTAACCATATTGCGGACTATAATTTAATCTTTTACTTCTATAGTAGTTAGTAGGTGTGTAATGTCTCAGCTCAATTACATCATTCCTTCTGTGTAGTTGCTAGTTTCACATCTCAACATTATTGTCTCAAATCTTTTTTTTTTTTTTTGGGAGACGTTTTCTTATATTTTTAGTATTATTTTTATATTTGAACTAACGAAACAACACAATATTAAAACCAAAGTTTCTCAGCAAATCCATAAAATTAAAATCCATGTGTCAAAATGTTAGCTATGGCATGCTCAACATTAGGAAAAAAACCCTGTTTTTTCAGTCAGTCTTGATCCTCACTACAACCAGGTAATAATAAGATTCAAGAGCAAAAGACTGCCATTATTTGGTTTCTCTTCTTTCACCATGAGACAGTCACAAAAAGGGACTAAATTAAACTCAAAAGAACTGAGTTCGAAACTGCGATTTTTAGTATGGCTCAACTGGCGCACGGAAGCTCTCTCCTGCATAAACAGCCTCGGAGCCGAGTTCCTCTTCAATCCTCAGCAGCTGAAAATCCCCCCAAAAAAAAAAGATAGTCAATAGCCATCGTAACATTTTCGGGGTGACAAAAAAAAAGAACCAAGGCGTCGAAGAAAATTTAGATTCTTGCCTGATTGTATTTGGCAAGGCGTTCCGATCTACATGGAGCGCCAGTCTTGATTTGGCCCTGTAATATTTTTCCGAAAAACAAGACATATTAGGACATAATGAAATATCGTTTCAAGAATGTCCTAAACGATTGCTATGATTAGTATTATTATTACCGTAGCCAAACCAACAGAAAGATCAGCAATGAAAGTGTCCTCAGTCTCACCGCTGTGAAATAATAAATATATGATTTGATTAAAATTCCCATGTTTATTTCATAAATAAGAGATTATCAATCATGTCGAAAGTAGATAAATAAATTAAAAAGCTTGTGATAACCTTCGGTGACTTGCCATCACACCCCAGCCAGCATGCTTGGACATTTTTACAGCCTCGATACTCTCAGTGACAGATCCAATTTGGTTCACCTAATTTAAGGAGAAAAAGAAAAGGATTACCAAAGGAATATGTGAACTACACAGACTCAAACGGTTAAATGTTATCTATTACCTTGAGAAGAAGAGCATTGCAAGTCTTCTCCTTGATTGCCTTCTCAACTCTCTGCATTGTAGCAGTAACCATGAAAGTGAGTTGGTAGGCACACACAACATAATCAAACAACTGTTAATATTGTGCGTGTGTGTGTGTGTGTCGTATAAAAAAGTACATAATTGATAACCTTAGGGTTTGTGACGAGAAGATCATCTCCCACAATTTGTACTTGCGCACCAATCTCTCCTGTGAGCTTAGCATATGTTTCCCAATCATCTTGGTCAAAAGGGTCTTCGATAGACACAATTGGGTACTCAGAGACAAATGATTTGTACAGATCTTTGAGCTGATCGCCAGAAATTTTCTGGGATCCATCATTGTTCTGCCGAAGAGTATAGATTATATATTGCACTCTGTTAAACATGGAGACAGTACACACATGCTATGGTTCCATATATAATCAGATCTTATAGGGAACTTACATCTTCTTTGAAGTTCAAATCGTATGTCTTCTTATCTGATCCGTAGAACTCAGATGCAGCAACGTCCATTCCAATAACAACCTGCACAGAATAAAGGATCCATCCATATCTCATTAAGCAGGCAAAAATTAAAGATTATCAACGCGAGAAAATGGTGGTCAAGGAAAAAAATGAATTCACTTTTCCGGTGTAGCCTGCTTTGGCAATAGCTGTCTTAAGCAGTTCGAGCCCTTCTTTGTTCTCCTGAAATCACAGTCGATACTAAATGTTAGTAATTACCTGTTGGATTGAAAAAAATAGGGTATAATAATACATTAAACATAAATACCTGAATGTTGGGAGCAAAACCACCCTCATCACCCACATTAGTGGCGTCTTGACCATATTTCTTCTTAATAACAGCCTGTTAAGTGCCACCAAAATGGAAAAAGCCAGGTCACGGAAGTGTGTTTAGAAAAAACTATAAAAATTAACGTTTTGTATTTTATATCCTACAAAAGGTATGGACTTAAGGGGAAAAGACAAGGTCAATGTCAGAGTTCAAACATACCTTCAAGTGGTGATATACTTCAACACCCATCTTCATGGCCTCCTTGAATGAAGAAGCGCCAACAGGTAGAATCATAAATTCCTAAGAAAAAGCATGAAACCATATATCAAGAAATCGTACACAAAAAATATTGATATTATCAACGAGGCTATGACAACAAAAGACATACCTGCATGGCAAGTTTGTTTCCGGCATGTGATCCACCATTGATGACATTGAATGCAGGAACAGGTAGCACAAGCTTCTTGTTACCAGATAAGTTGGCAATGTGCTGAAATCATAAAACATATTCAACCAACGACTAAAGTTTACTTATAAACTCAATTCACGACTATAGATGACTACATACATGCGCAAAAGTATTATTTTCCACAAACCTTGTATAGCGGTATGTTGAGAACAGCAGCACCAGCTTTACAGACAGCAAGGGACACAGCTAGGATGGCATTTGCACCAAGCTAAAAATAATTTTTTTATTCGTTTATTGAAGGTATCACACGAGTAAAAGAGGCAAAGAGCACAAAAAAGATAAATTATGGTTTTCTTTAAGTACCTTTTGCTTACACCATCCCCATTCATTTTGGGTTCCATCAAGTTGTTGAACCATGAAATTATCGACTCCCGTCTGGTCTGTTGGGTCCTGAACAAAGACACCAAACACCACACAGTCGAACAAAGTCATTTGATTTTCCAATTAAGCAACAATTTGATGAATCAGGTTTATTCATAACTTAACTACAATACGACAGTATATACTAGAAAAAGGCAAACCTTTCCAACGAGTGCTGGCCCGATGATTGAGTTCACATTGTTTACGGCCTACAGAAATTGCAGAGAAAACCGATTTCAAAGATGAAAGAGCTAATGCACCGCAAGAAATCCTTGTTGTCGACAACGACCAATCCTATGAGCGGATTAAAAACTGACCTTTGAGACACCCTTTCCGAGGTAGTCTGATCCTCCATCTCTCAATTCGAGAGCCTCATAAATACCTGAATCAATACATGAAGTAGGTTCAAAGCCAATGGTTAAAAATCCCACATTCCCAGAGCACAAATAAACAACAAAATTCGACAATTACCAAGCTGGAAAAAGCTCACACACATACACACACACACACACGCAATTATATAGATCGGAGAACCAGAAACGATGCAGATCTATCTAAAACTTCAAAATAAAATAAAACAAAAAAATCGCGCATATATCATCAGCAAATTTCACAAATCTCACCAGTGGATGCGCCGCTAGGAACAGCAGCCCTAGCCCAAACTCCATTAGACAGGTGCACGTCGACCTGCGTACACGCAAAAGCGAATAAAATTTCTAACAAGGATTTCACAACGGCAACAAAAACGGCGCATCGTTCCCCAAACTGGGCATGAGAACGCACCTCAACCGTAGGGTTTCCACGGCTGTCGAAGATCTGACGAGCCTTGACGCTTTTGATGGTCGCCATTAGAGATCAAAAGAAGCAGATTAGATCTTAGGAAGAAATATCGTTGATATCGAAGTGGCGAGCGAGGAAAGACTGTCAAGTGTGAGTTTTATTAGGAGCTGCGTGGTAGATATGAAAGTATAAGTTGGCAATTTTAAAAAATAAAATATTACGCAAATTACAATTATATTTCTTTTTTCCTTTGATGAAACTCAAAAGACTTTACTTCTCCAAGTCAAAAGAGTATTTCTCCAATTTTCAATTTTAGTTTGAACTCTATTTGCGTATGATGTCGTGCGTCATCCAATAAATTGATGCCGTCAGCAGCGTTTTTTTTTTTTTTAATTCATTTGTCTAGAAAATAATAAAAAGAAAAACAATGAAGCATGATATCGTACGTCACGAATAACATCGAGTTAAATGTAGACCGATTTTTTTATGAGTTAATCTCATTGGACTTGGTATAATTATGAAAAAGGAGTTGGAATATTTAAGGGTGTCCCTTTCAACATTTCTAACTTCCTTTTAAATACCCCTCGAATTATTTCTTCATTTGAAAATTTATTCCTGTTTATACCTAAAAGCTCTTTTCAGCATTAAATGGACGAAAATACCCCTGTCTCACAGAGCTGAATAATAATTTTCACATGAATTATACCAAAATAATTCGTTAGTATACCAAGAAAATTGGACATTAGAACAAAAAATGTTGAAATTATACCATTTGTTTTCGTTATTATACCAGTAAATAGCGTTATTATAATTTGCAGTGAAATTGGACGTAATTATACCAACTGATTTTGCAATTATACCACAAATTGTAGAAATTATACCATCTGTTGTCGTAATTATACCAACAGAATTGTACACTATACCCATTGGTATAATAATGATAACAGTTGGTATAATTAGAATAACAGTTGGTATAATAATCAAAACAGTTGGTATATTTCCAATTTAAATAGCGTTATTATAATTTACAGTGAAATTGGACGTACCTACTGATTTTGCTATTATACCAGAAATTGTAGAAATTATAACGTATGTTTTGGTTATTATCCCAGTAAATAACGTTATTCGAATTTTATACAGTGAAATTGGACGTCATTATAGCAACTGGTTTTGCAATTATACCACAAATTGAAGAAATTATACCATCTGTTGTCGTAATTATACCAACAGAATTGTACACTATACCAGTTGGTATAATAATGATAACAGTTGGTATAATTAGAATAACAGTTGGTATAATAATCAAAACAGTTGGTATATGTCCAATTGAAATAGCGTTATTATAATTTACAGCAAAATTGGACATTATACCTACTGATTTTGCTATTATACCAGAAATTGTAGAAATTATACCATATGTTTTGGTTATTATCCCAGTAAATAACGTTATTCGAATTTTATACAGTGAAAATTGGACGTAATTATACCAACTGATTTTGCAATTATACCACAAATTGTAGAAATTATACCATCTGTTGTCGTAATTATACTAACAGAATTGTACACTATACCAGTTGGTATAATAATGATAACAGTTGGTATAATTAAAATAACAGTTGGTATAATAATCAAAACATTTGGTATATCTCCAATTTAAATAGCGTTATTATAATTTACAGCGAAATTCGACGTTATACCTACTGATTTTGCTATTATACCAGAAATTGTAGAAATTATATCATATGTTTTGGTTATTATCCCAGTAAATAACGTTATTCGATTTTATACAGTGAAATTAGACGTAATTATACAAACTGATTTTGCAATTATACCACAAATTGTAGAAATTGTATCATCTGTTGTCGTAATTATACCAACAGAATTGTACGCTATACCAGTTGGTATAATAATGATAACAGTTGGTATAACTAGAATAACAGTTGGTATAATAATCAAAACAGTTGGTATATGTCCAATTTAAATAACGTTACTATAATTTACAGCGAAATTGGACGTTATACCAACTGATTTTGTTATTATACCAGAAATTGTAGAAATTATAACGTATGTTTTGGTTATTATCCCAGTAAATAACGTTATTCGAATTTTATACAGTGAAATTGGACGTAATTATACCAACTGATTTTGCAATTATACCACAAATTGTAGAAATTGTACCATCTATTGTCGTAATTATACTAACAGAATTGTACACTATACCAGTTGGTATAATAGTGATAACAGTTGGTATAATTAGAATAACAGTTGGTATAATAATCAAAACAGTTGGTATATGTCCAATTTAAATAGCGTTATTATAATTTACAGCAAAATTGGACGTTACACCTACTGATTTTGCTATCATACCAGAAATTGTAGAAATTATATCATATGTTTTGGTTATTATCCCAGTAGATAACGTTATTCGAATTTTATACAGTGAAATTGGACGTAATTATACCAACTGATTTTGCAATTATACCACAAATTGTAGAAATTATACCATCTGTTGTCGTAATTATACCAACAGAATTGTACACTATACCAGTTGGTATAATAACGATAACAGTTGGTATAATTAGAATAACATATTGTATAATTAGAATAACAGTTGGTATATGTCCAATTTAAATAGCGTTATTATAATTTACAGCGGAATTGGACGTTATACCTTCTGATTTTGCTATTATACCAGACATTGTAGAAATTATACTATATGTTTTGGTTATTATCCCAATAAATAACGTTATTCGAATTTTATATAGTGAAATTGGACGTAACTATACCAATTGATTTTGCAATTAACACAAATTGTAAAAATTGTACCATCTGTTGTCGTAATATACCAACAAATTGTAAACTATACCAGTTGGTATAATAATGATAACAGTTGGTATAATTAGAATAACAGTTGGTATAATAATCAAAATACTTGGTATATGTCCAATTTAAATAGCGTTATTATAATTTACAGCGAAATTGGACGTTATACCAACTGAGTTTGCTGTTATACCAGAAACTGTAGAATTATACCATATGTTTTGGTTATTATCCCAGTAAATAACGTTATTCGAATTTTATACAGTGAAATTGGACGTAAATTATACCAACTGATTTTGCAATTATACCACAAATTGTAAAAATTGTACCATCTGTTGTCGTAATTATACCAACATAATTTACACTATACCAGTTGGTATAATAATGATAACAGTTGGTATAATTAGAATAACGGTTTTTATAATAATAAAAACAGTTGGTATATGTCCAATTTAAATAGCGTTATTATAATTGACAGCGAAATTGGACTTTATACCGACTGATTTTGCTATTATACCAGAAATTGTAGAAATTATAACGTATGTTTTGGTTATTATCCCAGTAAATAACGTTATTCGAATTTTATACAGTGAAATTGGACGAATTATACAACTGATTTTGCTATTATACCACAAATTGTAGAAATTATACTATCTGTTGTCGTAATTATACCAACAGAATTGTACACTATACCAGTTGGTATAATAATGATAACAGTTGGTATAATTAGAATAACAGTTGGTATAATAATCAAAACAGTTGGTATATGTCCAATTTAAATAGCGTTATTATAATTTACAGCGGAATTGGACGTTATATCTACTTATTTTGCTATTATACCAGAAATTGTAGAAATTATACCATATGTTTTGGTTATTATCCCAGTAAATAACGTTATTCAATTTTATACAGTGGAATTGGACGTAACTATACCAACTGATTTTGCAATTATACCACATTTTGTAGAATTGTACCATCTGTTGTCGTAATTATACCAACAGAATTATACACTATACCAGTTGGTATAATAATGATAACAGTTGGTATAATTAGAATAACAGTTGGTATAATTAGAATAACAGTGGTATATGTCCAATTTAAATAGCGTTACTATAATTTACAGCGAAATTTGACGTTATACCAACTGATTTTGTTATTATACCAGAAATTGTAGAAATTATAACGTATGTTTTGGTTATTATCCCAGTAAATAACGTTATTCGAATTTTATACAGTGAAATTGGATGTAACTATACCAACTGATTTTGCAATTATACCACAAATTGTAGAAATTGTACCATCTGTTGTCGTAATTATACCAACAGAATTGTACACTATACCAGTTGGTATAATAATGATAACAGTTGGTATAATTAGAATAACAGTTGGTATAATAATCAAAACAGTTGGTATATGTCCAATTTAAATAGCGTTATTATAATTTACAGCGAAATTGGACGTTATACCAACTGATTTTGCTATTATACCAGAAATTGTAGAAATATACCATATGTTTTGGTTATTATCCCTGTGAATAACGTTATTCGAATTTTATACAGTGAAATTGGATGTAATCATACCAACTGATTTTGCAATTATACCACAAATTGTAAAAATTGTACCATCTGTTGTCGTAATTATACCAACAGAATTGTACACTATAGCAGTTGGTATAATAATGATAACAGTGGTATAATTAGAATAACGGTTGGTATAGTAATCAAAACAGTTGGTATATGTCCAATTTAAATAGCGTTAGAAATTATACCATATTTTTGGTTATTATCCCAGTAAATAACGTTATTCGAATTTTATACAGTGAAATTGGACGTAATTATACCAACTGATTTTGCAATTATACCACAATTATAGAAATTATACAATCCGTTGTCGTAATTATACCAACAGAATTGTACACTATACCAATTGGTATAATAATAAAAAGAGTTGGTATGATGTCGAGTTTAATTTCAGAAAAGGGCATTTTCGTCCATTTACTGTTTGGGGTATTAAACGCATAACATTTTCACAGATGGGTACTGATAAGGTTTTGTCAGGCGTACTGATAAGGAAGTTCAAAATTTGAAAAGTACTGATAAGGAATTTCCCCAATATTTATGGAGCATGTCACTTCACACAATAGACATTGACTTAATTCGTACACATAATCTCTTTGACCGCACTTCATTCAATAGAAATGTCATATTTAAGGAGCATATCATAGATGTTACATATTTAATTTCAATCGAAATAAAGAATTTCCGGGTTATGTAAAACTTCAACGACAAGATCGGATGTAGTCTGACTAGAAAACATTTAATACAACCATAAGTAAACATTTAGATTTAAAAAAAAAAAAAAAGATAGTAAACAATATCTTTTGGATTGACCAAATAAAAGAATAATAATAAATAGCAAACTACATACGAGGGAAAAAGGAGGAATGAAAGATCAACAACATAACACAAGGAAAAATGAGATTGCCCATTGCCGAATGAAGAATATAGATCGGCAAAAGCAAAGGAAGAGATAATTTACAGAAGGAGACTTACTAAGACTACTATATTCAGAAATGGAGCTTTAAACTTCCCATAAATTGTTTTGGAGAAGGATAAGCTACTGCTCACGCTTAGCTGTCCCGAATTTACATATTCGTCCTTACCGAACGTTACTGAGACGTTTACCGAAGATGAACCTAAGAAAAAATAAACAAGAAATGAAGGACCGTATTGTTATTTTGCCGCCGTCTGAAGTACGTCAAAGGGAGAGTTCGGAGACTTACAATCATAGTCGGCCCATCCTATTCTTTGGTGTCGTAAATCGTAGACGAAGATCTTATCTTTGAGGACAAGATCTGCATATTGTAAGGAGGGATGGATTTAAGATTTACCTTTTTTTCTTTCTTTCTTTCTTAACGTTGAATGAATTATTACAGAAAACGAACCTCCTAAAATAGTCGTGCCTTGATTCTGCACTTTGACAAAGCCCATGCACCACATTGCAGCGCCGTCCTAGAAAACGTAAAGTGTCTCAATGGAAGTTATGCACAAAGTTTCTTCAAGAAATCATGATGCATCTTACTCTAAATAAAAATTGATTAACAGTAATGAGAAATGAGGAAGGCTTACAATGAATCCCATATGGATGAGGTAATCGACGGGTCTTAAAGTCAACGATGCGCCGCCAGCAAAGTTGAATGAAACCAATGGGAATAGATCGCTTAAACTGCTTCAAGAACAGAAAATGGATCGAGTAAAACAAATCTTTGCATCGACTTTTATATGATAAGTAAATGACGAACAATCTAACCTTCCATAGACTAGATAGCACTGATTTCCTTTAGATATAATTGCCTTCACCGAAGGAGAAACAGCAGCCGTTATCTGCAAGAGCCATGAAGATATCGGAAAAGAAATTACAAATTGCTACGTAAAGCATCATTTTCCAAAGAGACTCAAATGGGAGAAAGTCCCAGTTTTCATACAGAACTTAATATGCTGAGCTGATACGTCAAATGATTACTGCAAATAGGAAGCGTATGAAATCAAGGGCAAGAGAACATACAGAAGCAACAAAGGGATCATAAGCTCCTTCCACGAGATATGCCAAAGTCGTCCCAGAATCTACAATGGTTCCCTGATTGCCAGACGTAGTGAACACTTGTGAATCAATAGGTAGCAGCTGCCCATTGACAGAAATACTCTGTAGATTTAAATTATAGTGAGACCTGCAGGCATTTTAAACGCATAATCGTAAGCACAAAATAGAAGTCATTTAGAGAATTAGGGCATGCATAAGTACTAATTCAAGAGTTGACTGATGATTGGCGAAGAGTAAGTTGCATATAACATCAATTGCATTTGTATAGGAACGTACTGAGATGGAACAAGAGGAGTATAAACGATTCTCGGGTCCAATATCTCTCCAAGGACAAGTATGCCCCCGCCTTCGCCCTGTCCTCTCAGACAATGGGAAAATACTTTAGGTGTGATCCCAAGTGATGAAAGCTGCGATATGACTGATAGACCCTCCCGCCCAAAGCCAAAGATTCCATCAACTGCTCTTTCTGATTTAGTCAAGTCCCCAATCATAGAGGTGCTGCACCTATTAAGTTTTTATTTATCTCAGTCCCCTCACCAATGCATAATGTCCATTACATATGAAAAAACTCGAAATGTATACATATGTACGAACGATTGCTTACCCAAAAACAATAGGAGCAGAAGAATTGGCGACGAGGGAGGTGCCCAAGATCGTGTCAAAGTTAAGCACGTCTGACATATAAAAACCCGACGTGCCGCTTCCATCTCCATACTGAAAAGAATAGCCACACTGACTACTCTCATCAGAGCATTCGGCAGATGCAAGCTGGACTATCGTAGCACATATACTATTCGAACAGGAAATTGAAGATGCTGTCGATGAAGCTACAGCATCATAAAAATTGAGAGGAATCTGCAAGAGAAAGTAAACACATCAGTAAGTCACTCAGATAATGAGCATAAAAAAGGTAAGAGATAATAGAGCTTTACTCCCAATCCACTACTCCGTGGGCAATCATTACAAGAACTGCAGGCAACCCATAGGATATCACTCCCTGTATCAATCTGAACGTTGAACTCTCTTGGTGGAGATCCCAACCTCACCTTTGTGTAATAAAGCCTGCACAAGAAAATGGCCATAGTTAAATTCATCAAAAGATTCAACAGAAGTTCACAATCATCGCATACAGACGCTAGATTCAGAAACAAAGCAAATCGAATAAGTCCATCGATCGAATATGAAGTCGAACAAATATCATTTCCCATAAACTGCACTGACAGTAGCTTGGGAGAAGTGCTCTTTAACACACGTAATAGCATAGCCATTCTCATAGCAGCCAATACAGCATTACAAACCAAAACAAATTCACGATAGAAGAATCGACACGGGTAAGAAGAATCCAACCTCTCAAGAATAAAACTCCTCCCAATAAAATCTCAGGTAAATTTTCAGCAAATTACCCAAAAACTTACAGAACATGAAATTAAATAACTCAGAAACTCTAGAGAGGTTTCTAATAGAATTACCCAACCGCGTAGGGATCGGAGGTACCACCAACGGGGAAATCAACAATGCCGCCAGAAAATCCCTGCAAACCGCGCGCGTGTCTCGCACGGTCCCGAGCTTTCATCACCTCAAGCTCCACCCTCTCATCTAAAGCGAATGCCCTCTCCAAACTCAGCACCTTCCTAAACCCTCCCCCACCCTTCACGGCGCTCGCCTCCGCAACTACCAAAACAGCCACCAGCGCCGCCGCCAAAATTAGCAACACTCCGGCGCTCATCGCCGCCTAACCAACCCCTAAAACCTGTCTAACAAAAATTCCCCTAAGCTATACGATCGTTTTCAGATTTTTCTCGCAATTGCTATTCTAGCAATCACTTCCAATAATAGCTGTGCACCATGAAATGCTCGACGAAGCTCAGATGGATAGGATTTGCGTACGAGCAAGCGCGCAGATAGCAGTAGCTTTTAAAGTCTTTCGAAGTCAAGCAAGGCGTGATCAATTAAATAAAACGTCATTAAAAATACATTTATTACGTCATAATAAACATATTACAATCATATGTTAAGGCGAATTAATTTGGAGGAGCCGTCGACTTGTTAATTACCTGAATTTGAATTTTTAATGGATTGTTAGGGCATCTCCAATCGACACCCAAAAACCCAAAATATATACTAAAGTTCTCCAGCCGTACACCAAACGCAAACTCAAAATGCGTTCCATCTTCTCTCCTGTTCAAAACGCATATATGCGTTTTGGGAGAGATATCCCAAAAGATGCGATTAATGCTTTAAAAATTATAATACATACCCTTTATTATTTAATTATTAAAGTACCCATATGAAAAATAAAAAATAAATAAAAATATATAAAGGACCCATGTTATCAATAATTATTTTTCTACGTTTTTTATATGAAAAAGTATTGAGTTTATTATTAAATTTGTGAAACTATTTTTTCAATCGAATCTAAAATAATAGTACGGTCTGATTTGTAAAGCTGTAAATTTCATGGGTAATATTAAAAAATCGGATAGAAGAGAATATTACAATAATGGTCTTTTAGGTTTGCGAATTGGTTTATCGGTTGGAGAAGAATTACTGCATTTTGAGTTTGAGAATGCGTATGAGTTTGAGAATGCGTTTTTCGGTTGGAGATGGTATTAGATAAAAATGAGTTGGTCACGCGAGGGTAAAGTAGGTAATTTTGCATGATTTAACAAGTATTTAATAGTGATTCGTTGAGGGAAAGTGGGGAATATAATAAGTGGACCTATGTCGGTTCCTTTAATTAAACTTTCGAGCACATTACTTTTGACGTTGAATTTTTGTTTGTTTACATGTTTTTTTACTACATTATTATTTTTTATAGTTATTACAAATATCATGTACTTAGTATGAAAATGATGTCTGAGATTTGCCATTGTTAGCTTAGCTGGTCATTGTTCAGATTAAGTTTTCCCAAATGCTGACTCAGAATAGTTATGTTTCGTGCAAGGCTCATTTTTATTCTGTTCCAATAATATCTATACTATTGTCCCTCAACAATTAGATCAAAAGGTAGTTTCGTGATATTTTTAGAAAATTCGATTTTGTTTGATGGTTTTAACTATCAATTCAGCTGAAAAACGATATCGTTCGATAGCCAACAATAAGGTTCATATTTGATTCGTACCGAATTTAGTTTAGAGTGTGAAGACAACAGTATTGTTGTAGGTTGATATTTAGTGCCATTTAAAATAATAATCGATGATAAATTCACCCAAATATTAAGTTTTAGGTGAGTTTTTTCATCTCTTTTATTTATATACTTCATTTTAAGTCATGGTCGATTATATATATTTTTTTCTAATCTAGAGGACGTTAAATTTTTATCTTTTAGGATTGTCTAAGGAATTTGTATAGTAGAGGCCCTTTGCCTTTGACACGAACTTTGATATTGTTACATGACCGCTTTAAAAAATCATCATATTTTTATTTTATCATTGGCCAAATCTTTCAACTACATCAATTTAGGCACACCATATTTGATCCTACATTATTATAACTTACTTCAATTACTATTGAAGGAACATCTCGTAAAGATGTGTACTTTTTATTTTTAAACAACATCAAGTTTAATAATCATTATCTTGTCACATATAGTTAACTTCTCAGTTTCTGTTACTACTCACATAACATGATTAAAAATCTAAAGATAATGCATCAAATCGGCGTCCTCCGTGACAATATTATCATAGTGTTAAAGGAAAAAACATGCTTCCCTTGATTCTTGCATTATTTGCAGCAAAATCATGGCGGATTTCTGGGACATTAAGGAAACTTTAATACGCAGATCAGTGTCTTAATTATAATTGACCATGTTCATCCAAGTATGCAAGCATTGATAGATACATGTGAATGAGATCAATTAATGAATGAAAAAAAGTCTATACTTTGCTACCTATTGAAAAAGAAAACCAACTACTCCGAATTTTCGACCATAATTCATGACACGCTCGAATACTAGCAAGTATACTAGGTCGTGCAAGTAGTATAAAATGGACGTGAGTCCAAGTATCGATCCACGAGGACAGCTCGATTAATTTAAGATATTATTCCAAATTTTAATTTAGACTAAGACGAGTTTTTATATTTTATGAATTTAATAAAAGAAATAAAAATGCAAATAACAAATAACATAAAATAAAACAAGATAGCAAATGGATAATTTTGACGACGGATGTGGTCAAGGCGCGTGTTCGGCACGTAATTATTCCTACGTATTAGATTGATTTTATTTAAACAATATAAATCTAATTAAGGTAGAAATTTCTAAAATAATCGCTACTCGTTTGTCCCGCAATAACGATCCTATGCGAAAGTGAACCAATCAACTATATTCCTATATGACTGTAGTTACCCCGCAAGCATTCAACTTTATGAATTTTCCCGAGTTTAGACGCTTTCGGCGCCAAAGATCTCGGAAACCACACAGACGAAACCGAATTCCATCTCTGGTCGGTTTTACGTCGTGGTACTCGTTATCTATTTTTCTAACCAGTCTAATCACTTTGTCCGTCTCATAAACCAATCAAAGATCATGCACATGTTGATCAGACATACGCAAGCACTAAACACAGATAACGAACACGTAACTTAAATTATATAATTAAATAAAATACCAATAGCACCAACACGCAATAATAGTTCAGCCTAACACGCCCTTAACCACAAGAACTCAAAGCATATTAATACACGTAAACAACAATGAATCAAAAGGACGCATCATTGCAAATGAGATATTAAAAGATAAAGTTAGAATTTGTCCCTCACAGTCCTTGGTCGTCTCTATGTTCTCGGGGTTGTAGGAGGCTTCCGTCGGAGGCTCGTCTCAGCTTTCTCTCTTGGCCTTCGTCTGCACAGCGGCTGCCTCGTTTTTGCCCCAGCTCCTTTCATTCACATAGCCTCGGTTCAGCTCCAGTTCCAGCTTCGTAGGTACTCTGTCACAGCCCCGCTATTCTGTCACTGCTTCTATCCCGCTGCCCTCCTTCAGTTTCCTAGTTGATTTGCCCACGTAACAGCACCTCGGTTGCAGCTTTTAGCATAAGCTTTCCGCCGCAGCTGCGTCTGTTCTGTCACAACGAACGCAACCCCCAAATCTGCCCCGACTTTGCAGCAGCTCCTCGGGTTTTTCAGCACAGCAGCCGTCGAGTTCTCAGCCCTTCGGATTTTCAGCGTGAGGGAGACATGTGACGTGAGCGAAGGTATGTGTAAGGTTGAGCGGTGGGTGTTTGACGAGGCTTCGATAGGTAAGTGCTCTCTGCTTTATTTCTTCGTGGACGTGGCCTTGAGCGTGAGAGATAAGTGACGTGTCTTTTCAGCTCTCTCCTCCCTCCTCTCTGATGGCAGCATGTGTTGGGTTTTTAAATACACACTTGATGTCGACATGGAAATAAAGTGACCATTTTTAGTCCACTCAAGCGGCCTTTCCATTTGTTTTATCTTGACTATTGATTTCTTGAGCCATGTGCGATTGTTTGCTTGTCGTGAGATGAAAATTTGTTTTCATAAATGATCTCAGTCTTCTTTGTAGGTCTCCTACTCACTCATGTTGGTCAACACCACCTAATCTTCTTCGTTTCTTCACTCTTCTCACGCTTCCTCTTCGTTTCGGTTCATTTTATTCAATAGCTGTCAAATTTGAAATGTGCACATAAACATAGAATATCCAAGGGCAATTTTGATAAATTGAAATCGACATCGCAAGTTTACGGGTATTAGAAACAACGTAAAATCCCAACTTATCAATTCACCGTGATGTCCGCTTGGGAAGATTTTCAGCATTACGGCACTAAGAACTCACGCAATGGCGTCTGAAATTGTTAGTTATTTTACTTCAGTTGTTTCGCACATTGCCGTGCCGAGTATGATTCTCTGTTATTTGGGTGTTTGATGGTTGTTGATTTCGTAAGTGCTCACACAGCGTAACAAGTTTACACAGCCGACCATTATACGGTTGATTTATAACCCGTTGATGAAGGCTGCATTTGAGATAGTGTTGTCATAATTTAAATCGTAAACAGAAATGGTTCTCAGAAGTTAGTTCGATTAGAAGAGATAAGGTTCTCAGCCTCAGAAATTTGTAACCCGTTGACGGACTAAAAATGCATTATTATAACGTCAACAACGAAAACCCGGAAAAAATGACTTACTTTCACGAACAATGTGGCAAATTCTTTGGTTTAACGGCGCGACTTTCACCAAACCTTGTGTTTTCTGAATATTGTTTCGCCAATTGCATGGTTGTTGGTGTCATAAATGATCGAATTCTTGCATTTCATTGGTGGTGGTGGTTGTGGTCGTCATTGACAATTAATGTCGTTGTCTTTTTTTAAGTTTTCTTGATTATATAATTTTTTTGTTTCTATATTAATCGAAGATTAGTGTTAAGATAACATCAGCTAACTAAGTTATTTAAAGGAATGTCATTTGACCAAAAACCTAAATGTCAACATTTTGCAAATACTTAATTCAGTCAAAGTTCAAGGCCCCTTGTAATAGTATCATGTTAAGTCTTCTTTTATATTGTCACGACCTTCGTATACAAGCATATTAATTTTGTATATCTACAAAGCAAAATATTATTTTCTTCTCGTCCTCGTATCTCCACAACACACTCCCTTGAAATGGGAGTAATTTGCAATTGAATACATTCCAAATTGACCCCAAAAACCGTCGATTTAGGCGTCTATACTCCCTTCAAACTTCTTGGACCAACCTTAGTCAATGATGATATGCACATGGATGGCATCATCAAAAGTGCCGACAGCATACACCTTGGAAGATGCTAAAATTCCACATTTTTTTTGCATCCCAAATAATTTGTTCTGCAATAAATAAGAACGCATTCCCTTACTAATCACACCCTCTAAATGCTTCGCCGCCGTCGATCATCTCCTACGCCTGTGTGAGCGCCGACCCACCACCGCCCACCACCCCATCTCACGTTTCCTCCGCCTCGTCGCGGTGGTGGGGCACGGCCGGCGGAGCAAAGCATGTAAGATTATTCTTGCGGCGAATGGAAGATAGGTTCATTCTTGTTAAATAGGGCAACTTCTATCCTTTGGCATTTGGTACTCTTTCTCTACCTTAATCGATGATGAGAAGAGAGGCCAAGTAATTCTCTTTGTTTTCTGTATGTTTTTTGATTGTGCGTCTGCTTTCTATAATGTTACTTTGTTTTTTGTTTATCTAAGCTAGGGGTGGTTCGGTACGGTATACCGTATCAAAACTGTGATACCTTATACGTGTATGGAAAAAAATCATACCAATACCATACCATAATTTTGGTATACCTTAAATTTCGATATGGTATCATACCGAAATTTCTGCATGGTATCGGTATCATATCTTCTATACCATTCACACGGAAGGTTTTTTACCATGCGTGTCTCATAACTCGTTAACTCGTTTTTTTCGAATTTTTAGTCAATTCAAACTTCTTAGGCCCCAATAAGATGGATTATTAATACCAAATTTTTTAAAATAACCACAAAATACAACTTTATATACAGACTAATTAAAACGAAACGGCTATTTTGTATTTCTTTTTGTTTTTTTAATGTAAATAAAACATGGTGAGCCTCAATAATCTTAGAAAGTTGGGTATGATTAATTAGTTAGGCTAAATAAATTTATGAATATTCTTATAATATTTTATCCATTTTATATTTTTTTTGAAATAATATAATATATGTAGGTGTGTGTATATATGTATATATATATATATATATATATGAAATATTAAAAATTTTAGTATTTTGGTATTTCGATATAATCGGTATACCTAATTTTTAAAATTTTCATACCATTACCGTACCGAAAATTTTCGGTACGGTATCATACCTTACCAAAAACTTCGGTATACCCAAATTTTTTACATTTCGATACGATAAGGACGGTATATCGATATTTCGGTTTATTTCCCATCCCTAATCTAAGCAAGTTATTAATTCGATTATGTTATTTGAATCAAAGAAATCGTAATAAATACATGAAGGATCGGATAAGGCTCGCTGGTCAACGGTCAAAGGCAGAGCCCACTTGACAGGGAAATTAAATCATTGAAAACGATATTTATATTGGGAAGAAATTTAATTGGGAATGGGAAATAGTATATCAAATTAATGCCTTCAAAGATCTCATTTAATGTAATATGTTTGGCCCTCCTACCATACCACCCCTCATTGCCGTACATTCGTGTATTAATTTGGGTCAGATCAAAGGGTTGACCATTTATAATATTTTGCACGTGAATATTCATTTTTTTTTAAACGATAGCTTGTAGTAATAATAAAGATACAGGGCTAAATAGCCCAAAGGATCTCATCGGTGCATCGTCAACCGGGATAACAAAGACTCACATAGGAGCGCTAAACAATCTCACAAGGGGAACAAACACTCCCACATGGGGAGAAATGGGTCCACAAGGGACAAAAAAATAAAATTTAGACCTATTTTATTAATTACTGACTAAAAATGGTGTAATAATCTAAAAATTGAAATATATCCACGTTCGTTCCTAAAAACAAGTCGTTTTAGAATTTATTTACTCTTTATCTTAAATATAAATTGCTATGTTAAATAAGATAATATAATTAATTATAGATATAATGTAGAATTTACTTTATTTCTTAACATGTGTTTTAACATTTTTGATGGAGTGATATTAAATAATAAAGAGTCCCACAATATTGGCCCATTTTTTTTTTACAGGATCTAATTGAGATATAGAGAATTAAATGAACCAATCAGTAATTACTCCAATCGATTCAGAGAAATCATGCCCCTACCAAACAGTCCCTTACCCAAACCGTTGATCATTCATCGTTACTATATATACATAGCAAGTCCTCAACACGACGAGATAAAGGAACCAAACAAAAAAAGAAAGAAAAAAAGGAACAGCAAATATTGAGAGGCCGATGGACAAATTTGCGGAGCTGAAAGCAGCGGTGGACGCAGCTGAGCTTGTTGACGCCCACGCGCACAACATTGTGGCCATTGACTCGAGTCTCCCTTTCATCAGCTGCTTCACTGAAGCTGACGGCGATGCTTTGGTCCACGTGCCGCACACTATCAATTTCAAGGTAAGTATAGGAAGGTCGGACTAGGATAAGGCTGTTTGGCTTGTTTCCGATTACTGATATAACAGTTTATGAATTGATCATTTTTGCGAGATTGCTTGTTTTTTGACGTCTTCATCGGTTGACTGTGCTAAAGTAAGTGCGGGTGATTGATCTTATTGCCGTTTCATTGTTGAAGCCTAGTGATATGCGCATGCTCCTGCCTGCTGTTGAGTTCCGATGATACGAATTTGCGTGAGTGTGTGAAAAGGAATTGAGGTCTTTTTGACTAAACAGAAATTACATGGATATTGCTGATTTTGGATGATACGTTTCTTCTGCTAGACACAATGTTGAGTTTCAAGTATAATGACGTTTTAAGTTTGATATCGAGGGGAGGATTGATAAGTGATTTATACTGTGGTGTCCGTGTTCTGCATATTTTGTTTTTGTGTTGTAGCAGTTTCTTCGATCATTAGTATCTCAAAATGGTTGCATTGAATGTATTTGTAGAGAAGCGTAAGAGAGATAGCTGAACTGTATGGATGCGACCCATCCTTGGATGTAGTTCAAGGAGTAAGGTCCAGACTTGGCGTGGAAGCAATGACGGAAAAGTGCCTGAAAGCTGCTAAAATCTCTGCAATACTGATCGATGATGGACTGGCAATGGATAAATTGCATGATATTGAGTGGCACAAAGCATTTGTACCATTTGTTGGTAGAATCTTAAGAATTGAACGAGTGGCTGAGCAGATTCTTGATAAGGTGACTTCTTATTCTGGTTTGGTTTGCATAACCACTTGCATAGTTTCTGAAAATTAAAAGGGTTTTGTGGTTTACCTTTTTCTTCTATCGAACCTGATAGGGAAGGCCAGATGGAGGTACATGGACGATTGACACATTTATGGAACTGTTTGTGGAAAATTTAAATTCATATCCTTATTTTTATGTATTGGTTATACATATTTGGTACCTTGTAGAATATGTTTTTCCAAATAGTGTTAATATCCTTAATCGTGCAATACCAATGCGAAGAGTGTTCTAGGCTTCAAAAGCATAGCTGCATACCGCACTGGGCTTGATATTAATACAACCGTGTCAAAGAAGGACGCTGAAGAGGGTTTGGCTGATGTTTTACAAGGTATTATTAAATAATGGCCTTTTGAAATGAGAAATGCTCTGGATTCTATTCTTGTCGTCCATTTTTTTCAGGTGGAAGTCCCATCCGCATCACAAATAAACGTTTCATTGACTACATCTTTTTAAATGCGCTGGAGATCGCCCAATCTTTTGACTTGCCCATGCAGATACATACAGGGTACTTTTAATGGCGCTTCCATTTGTTACTAATGTTTCTCGATTTGAGATTCTTCTCCCATAAATTGTTTTATTTGTGATTTATTATGTATTGTGGTCCTAAACATTTAAAGTTTACGAATCCTAATTTGTGTTTTCTTACAATTTTTGTTTTGTTTCTATCAAGTAGTTTTGGGGACAAAGATCTGGACTTGAGGAAATCCAATCCTCTGTTTCTCCGTGATGTTCTCGAGGACAACAAATTCAAGAGCTGTAGAATTGTTCTTTTGCACGCATCTTACCCATTCTCGAAAGAAGCATCATATTTGGCCTCTGTTTATCCACAGGTAATGTAAAGAAGGTAGTCTATGCAGTTTAGCATATTCTCAGACTGTGTTGGTTTGTGTGTAACGCCTTTATTTTCAGGTCTATTTGGACTTTGGATTGGCAGTGCCTAAACTTAGCTATCATGGGATGCTGTCATCTGTTAAAGAGCTCCTCGAGTTGGCGCCAATAAAAAAGGTGAAGAATGCACTTACAGTATTTGGTCAAAGGCTGTATTTAATTGCATATAGTTTTTTTTTTTTTGGCAATCATCAGAAAAATGTATATATTTATCTGCAGGTAATGTTCAGCACTGACGGGATTGCATTTCCAGAGAGTTTCTATTTAGGTTGGTGTAATATTTATTTGACTTTTTATTGTTGTTGACTATGTATCATCGAAGTGTATCATCCTAAATGTACGTATATATAACATCGAAAGGGTATCAAATTTTGTTCGTGAAATGTTATGAAATTTTGTCTGGAACAAGAGCTAATATACATCTCTTCAGGCTTATTGAATTTGTTTGTTGACTTTCTTTGAACATGCATACGAATGAACAGACCTCTGTATAACATGCATACGAATGAACAGACCTCTGTATGCATGGATATCAGCCTGTAAGAAATGCTTATGTGAGTTTAACAATGAACATTCTTTGTGAAAAATTGCTTCCTCTGATTTGGATAACCCAGGCAGCTTCATGTTATGTATAACTTTTTGCAAACAATCAAGCGGCATATTAGTCTACAATGCTGAATTGCTATCTTTTGAGTTTTGACAACGCTTGTGTGTCATTGTATCTGCATAAACAGGTGCAAAGAAGGCACGTGAGATTGTCTTTGCTGTTCTACGTGATACATGTATTGATGGAGATCTTTCAATTCCTGAAGCTCTTAATGCTGTAAAAGACATATTTTCCCAAAATGCGAGGCAGTTCTACAAGATGAAAGCTGCTATTAATGTTGTTGATGGCATCTCATTTCCATCTCTTCTGAAGCCAGGCACATATGCTTCAGACGTTGCATTTGTTCGCATTATCTGGACAGATACTTCTGGGCAGCAAAGATGTCGAGTAAGCTCTACGTTTTCAGACTGTCATATCTTATTCAACGTATCAGTTTCACTATTTTCAACCTTTAGTCGACACAATTGAGTACTGCATCTTGCAAGCATGAGTTGATTATTTCACGTTTCCTTCTCAGGTTGTCCCTAAAAAACGATTCGAGGATTTTGTTGTAAAGAGTGGCGTTGGTCTAAGTCATGCGTCTATGGGGATGTCTTCACACACTGATGGTCCAGCTGATGGAACAAACCTAACTGGAGTAGGTGAAATCAGATTAATTCCAGATATTTCAACAAAAAATTTGTTCCGTGGTACGAATTTGTGAAGCTTTTACTGTCTTTTCTCTTTTCATTTATAAATTTGATAGTTGATTTGTAGTTTGAAGGAAGACATTTCATTTTTTAATTTTCCATGAGATGGCAATCAGCAGTCAACTATTATTGTGATCATGCTTTGATGAACATATACCGTGTCTGATTTTTTCTAGAAAAAAAATTTCTTATTTCATTATCTGTTTGAGACAGGACGAAAGAACAAGAGATGGTTCTGGCTGACATGCACATCGGACCTGGAAAACCATGGGAGTATTGTCCCAGAGAGACACTTCGAAGGGTCTCAAAAGTCCTGAAAGAAGAATTCAACTTGGTACCGTAGTATTTTGGTTTTTTTGGTGGCTTGGTTTTTGCCAGAAATTTTATTTGTCCAATGTTTTACTATCGGTGTGCTTGAAACTTGTACTAATTCGTGCAGGTAGTGAATGCGGGCTTTGAAAACGAATTTTACCTCCTGCGAAGTGTTACCGAGTATGTCAGAAAATAGACAGACATATGATTTTTTATATCATTTTCAACTCTTCTGATGTCTTATGATTCTTTTTTCGCTTTGATGAACTTCGCAGTAATGGGGAAGAAAAATGGGTTCCATTCGATGCAACACCCTACTGCTCCACGTCAGCACTCGATGCTGCATTTCCCATCCTACGTGAAATCGCTGATTCTCTTCAGTCCTTGAGTATTACAGTGGAACAGGTGTGCTTATGCTTGCGCTATGTTATGATCTTATCTATGAGAAATATTGAAAAGTAATGGTTATTTAGCTGCTAGATGAATACCTCATTCTTTCCATTAACATCAAAAGTGAAAATTTGTACCATTTTCCCCCTCATCTACAGAAGTATTCGAAGTTTGATCATCCATGAGAGTCGAAACCATAAATTGTTACTATCTAACTATCATTTGCCTTCCGATATCATGTAGGTACATGCTGAATCTGGGAATGGGCAGTTTGAGTTTGCCTTGGGTTATACAGATTACGAATCTGCAGCCGACAATTTAGTATACACACGTGAAGTCGTCCGTTCTGTGGCCAGAAAACACGGACTTTTAGCCACTTTTGTGCCCAAGTACGTGCAACACTATCTTGTGATATAAGAAATGGTATTATTTTTTTTTGTCCTGTAATTTAGGGGGTCGGCATTATCGGGAATGAATTTAGGGGGTGACGTTATACGGACACTGACTTTTAAAATGAAGCAATTTAGAGACAATATACGTAGGAATCCTAGATGTTGTCCCAAAATTGATTTATTTTAGAAGTTATTGTTCGTATAGGGTCGCCCTACATTCGTCGGACGGTAGAATTTGGAGCAAAATCTAGGTTTTCAGAGTATAATGTCGATAAATTGTATAATTTTGATAGCTATTGTCCACACAATGCCGCCTTCTAAATTTATTCCCAACAACGCCACCCCCCTAAATTACATGACTTAAAAAAAAAAGTAACATTATAAGAAAATATGATGCATTTTCTCCGCGATAACAAAAAGTGCCCTATAATTCCCACGTTTTTTTTTGTCTCCAGGTACTCACTCAATGATATAGGCTCGGGATCGCACGTGCACATCAGTTTATCTCAAAACGGAGTGAACGTGTTTAAGGACCCTAATACCGAGGCATCTAAGTACGGAATCTCCAAGCTTGGAACGGAGTTCATGGCCGGTGTATTGGATCACCTTCCTTCCATTCTAGCCTTCACAGCTCCCGTCCCAAACAGGTCAGTATTAGAAATCGATGGCTTCAACCTAAAACCAATTGGTAATAAATGAAGTTGCCTCTTTGATGTATTACTTGAATTAACTGATTTAGGATAGAATAGAAATCTCAACAGTCAGCTGCTTACGTACTTCCAATTTCTCGTAATAAATTATTACACTTAATAAAATCGTCGTCATCGAAATGGCCTCTCCTTTTTCAGTTACGATCGAATACAGCCCAATACTTGGAGCGGAGCGTACCAATGCTGGGGGATGGAAAACAAGGAAGCTCCTCTTAGAGTCGCCGCTCTGTACGGCTCGGTGAGCAACTTCGAGATCAAAGCGTTCGACGGATGTGCAAATCCTTACTTGGGACTCGCCTCGATCATAGCCGCTGGAATCGATGGTCTTAGGAAACACGCCGTTCTTCCCCAACCAATAGGTAAACTAACTATTAAGCTGCTTTTGCAAAAATATTGCAACAATTCGATAAAATGATATGCTCGAATCGACGCATCATTATACGTTCGGCAGATGACAATCCTTACAACGTAAAAGATAAGGTGCGAAGGCTCCCAAGCTCGCTCTCAGAAGCCGTCGAAGCGCTGGAGAAAGACGCCGTGATGAGGGAACTGATCGGAGAGAAGCTTCTCGTTGCTGTTACGGGCGTTAGAAAGGTGCGTAATAGCATACTTGCTTTCATTACAACGCAAACACTTAGGGTGTGTTTGGATCAAGGAAATGGGCGAGGAAAAGAAAACTAAAGAGAAAATGATTTCAACTTGTTTTCCTTCATTTTCCTCATCATTTAGTGAGGAAAGTGCTTTTCCATGATTTTAGCTTAAATTGGTTTAAGTTTTCTTTTCTTTTCCTCATCTATTTCTCTAATCAACCAACACAAAAACTAATTTTCCTTTCCATTTTCTTTTCTTTTCTTTTCTTTTCCTCACTAAAATCCATAAACAAAACATACCCTTAGGCTCCGTTTGGTTTACGGATTTCGACGTGAAAAAAAAAAAGTGGAATGGTACGACACGTGATGCGTAATGTACAATAATTTAATGCGTATGACCACAATTTTCTTTTCTTTTCCGCATCAAATTCCGCGGACCAAACGCACCCTTAGGCTGTGTTTGGTTCGAGGAAAGTAGGGTGGAAAAGAAACGAGGGAGAAAATGATTTCCATAAGTTTTCATTCGTTTTTTGCACCATTTGGTGAGGAAATTAGTTTTCCTTAGTTTTAATCAAAACTAAACCAAATTTTCTTTTTCTTTTCTTTTCCTCCAATCGACCAAACACGAAATTAATTTTCCTTTTCTTTTTCTTTTCCCTACTAATTTCCATGAACCAAACACACTCTTATGCTGCGTTTGATATGCGGAATTCGTGTATGGAAAACACGACTGAAAACTATGTTAGGGCGTCGAACAATGATATTTTGAACTTCGGCCGCTGTATCTTCACATTTTCTTTTCTACTTAAAGCCCCGTACCAAACGCGGCCTAGCAGCATCGAAGATACAACGAATGATGAGTAAATTGTTCCATTTTTTTTTTGTAACTATTCAGGCGGAGGTTAGGTACTACTCTGAGAATAAGGATGCATGGAAGAATCTTATTCATAGGTACTGAATAAGAAAAAAAAAAACTGGTAAGACATTTCTGACTAACCAAACCACGCTCGTATTGATTACCGCTCATTGTATCCTTAATTACTGTACTTCTTGCACTTTGAAATGTGTCACGAATAAACTGCATCCTTAATGTTATCTTGTTTGGAAAAAGAATTAAATTATATCCACCGCTTATAAGCTGTGAAATGAAAATTGTGATCATTTAACAGAATCCTAAAGAAGTCGACATAGGTAATGGAGATGAATTTTCACGATCTTCCGAAAAAGAAAATTCTACATACAAGGAGCAAAAAAGAAATTAATCAACAAAATATATAAAATTAAAATTAATCAAAAGTTTAAACTTTTGTATTTGGAGCATTTTATCAATTTAAATCTTAATTGACAGATTCCTCGACATTGTATATGTTTATTTTTTGGAAGTCGTCAATATACATCAATTTAACCATAATTCATGCAAACATAAGGTATTAGATGCTTAAAAGTTCTATTAGCATATAAATGTGCTCAGTCTTGTTTGTCCTCGTGAGCTCCTATTGGGTTTTGTGAAGGATTGGGTTCGACGAGGCTATGGTCACCTGCAAAGTTCTGATATGGGTGGAAAGTCAAATATGCAGCATAAAAAAATTGCTGGTCTACTTCATGAAATTCAGCAAAAATCGAAAAAAAAAAAGACATGACAGTACAGTGGAAACGAAACACATCCTATGTGGTTGCTCCCCAGATTCATTCGTTCAAGTTAGGAGTTCAAATAAAGAATGGGGAATCTTAAATGCAATAAGAAGCATAGTGCAATAATCAAGGATGGAATGGATAGTTCAAACTTGTATGGTCGTCGGAATATCAGTTTCACAGATTAGCAAGTCGATGAAAAAACAAAGGGATCTTTAGTCGAATCTTCCACCTCATATAAAAAGATCATATCAAACCAATCTCCATAGCAGTATTTAGTTGAGAAAACAATTGAAGCTCGCTCGCTCAACTGCTCAATATCCTAACGAAATTAATATAAGCTAACCATGCTATTCAAATTTTTAACCGAATCCTACCTTTCTCCATTCGACAGGTTCCCGAGAGGCTAAATTTTAAGATTTTTAAGTTTCATCATTTAAACAAACCCATCAGACCAAGATATCATCTCTTCCAAGCAAAGATACAATCATAAATTTAATGATCCACTGCCAAGAATTCATTTTGCTTCTAACCCTTACAATGTAATTCTGTGAAATAAAATATATAACTGGCAATTGTAATCACTCACCGAGTCATTCGCGGTTGTTTCGGGCTCGATCGGCTTCATAGGGCAAACGGGCGGAGCTCTCTCAGGCTTCCGATATTCCCATCCGAATAACCTGTAAATCTTCGCCTGAATATGCAATTAAGACGAAATGAATAAATCGAAGAAACTACGCCTCAAACGAAATCGAAGTTGGAAGATGAGAAATTGATCCAAACCATGAAGAAATCGAAGAGGACCGGCAACAAATTGACGATCGGAACAAGGAATAACGGCACCAGACAAGCCAAGCACACCTGGAAATTTCGACATAAGAATGGTACAAAATTGATTAACCGATCGAAACAGATAGATAAGATTGTAGCGTTGTTACCATTTTTCTACTCTGTCTTTGGGGATTAGGGATTTGCTCACTCGCCGAAGATGAAAAAGATCGACCGTCGTGGATTTAGCTTATATAAGCGTGTGTATTAATTTCATCGATAAAATAAATAAATAAATAAATAAAACCAAGATTGTAGGATTGTATCACTCACTGAAATTCCACACAACTTACATCCCCTTCATGTATAATATGTAGGGATCAATTTACGATAATATTAACTGATCCTAATAATAATATGAAGGAAATACACCAAGACAAATTAAAAAGAAATGACTAAATATCATGTATTAAGGAGATTAGCGTTGTTGGAAAACGTGGTTGTGCCACACAATGAGGTTCACATATTGTTTGAACTTAGTATCGGAACTAAGATGTACGAAATCTCCTTAGAAAAGTACATATTTACATATAGACATTTTCTCGAGAAAATTATATTTTGTGGGAATACTTATTATTTTTTATTTTGAACTTTTGTGGGAATAATTATTAAGATCCACTAATATGTGAAAATAACAGTAGTTATCGTTTTCCTATTTGAATCTTTCAAGAAAGAATTTTCTTAGAGGCCCAAAGAAAACAATAGATAAGGGACTTCTCAAAAGTCAAAACCAGATTAAGATGAGATAATATGAAAAAATTGACAAGTGTCACATAATTAGCCTTACATCATCTTCAAAAACACAAAGCCTCCTCGATATACTTGACAAACACACACACTGAACTCTTAAACTCATTGAACTCTGATATCTCCTTGAGCTTCTTCTATCCATGGCCGCCGCCGTCGCCGTCGCAGAGTTCAACCCATCGTCTTCTTCCTCACGGCGATTTCCAAGAACCGCCGCCGCCGCTAACTACTCCTCGAAGCTAGCCTATGTGTCGAGCCCTGTTACTTACAGCCGCCGAGCTCTTCCCTCTTACAAAAGTTCAAGAATATCATGCTCGGTAACTTCAAGGTAAACAAGTCTCGTATGTAGAGCTTCGTTGCCTTTATTATGTGGCGAGTGAAAAAAGAAAAAAAAAAAAAAAAAGAAATGAGTGTTTTTTTTCTGCAGTGAAGTACAGAATGACGTGGCTGTGAAGAAGGAGAAGAGATCAGAGTGCTATGGTGTTTTCTGTCTCACCTATGATCTCAAAGCTGTAATAAGAACAATATAGCTCCAATTCTTTATTTTTCTGCATTTTAATTTCAAGAAAATAGATGATAATTCATATCGATCTTTTGTTCCATGAAGGAAGAGGAACCAAAATCATGGAAGAAAATGATAAACATTGCTGTCTCTGGCGCCGCAGGGATGATATCGAATCATCTTCTCTTCAAAGTAATCAATAAAGAATATATAATGAATATATATATTTATATAATACATTTTTTACACACAGTATATGTATGCCAACTGATTTGCCATAACTTACGTTGTTGGGTGAAATTGAGACATTTTTTTATATAGCCTTAGAGCCCGTTTGGTTGGGGTTTTAGAGGGGATTAGATGGGTTAGTAGTAGTTAAAGTTATGTTTGGTTGGATGGTTTATTTAATGGTGGGATTTAGTCTACCATAACATATCCCATTGGGTAACGATACCCTAATATATAATATATACTATAAAATATATATTTGATTAAATATGGACTATTACGGAACAGCTTGCCTCGGGCGAAGTGTTTGGTCCCGACCAACCCGTCGCCCTAAGACTTCTCGGGTCAGAACGTTCGATTCAAGCTCTCGAGGGTAAGATCGTCATTTTCTTCATAGAAAATTTGAATTCTAAGATGTAACAATAGATTATTCAAAAGTTGATGTTTTTTTTTTTAAATTTTATTATCAGGAGTTGCAATGGAATTGGAAGACTCGTTGTACCCTCTATTAAGGGAAGTGAGCATAGGAATCGATCCTTACGAAGTTTTTCAAGACGCCGAGTGGGCCCTACTTATCGGGGCGAAGCCTCGTGGGCCCGGGATGGAACGGGCCGATCTGCTCGACATCAACGGTCAGATATTCGCCGAGCAGGTCTTTGATGAAATTTTCTTTTCTTTTCTCTTTCTTCTTAGGCATTCTTGATTAATATATATGTATATTTATGTAAAAATGTAATATTGTTTATTGGGGTTGAAATATTGCAGGGAAAAGCTCTTAATGCTGTTGCATCTCGTAGTGTCAAGGTTATAGTAGTTGGCAATCCTTGTAATACAAAGTAAGGTCACTCCTTAGTATTATATATTATTACAACCGTTTGTATATTCTTACAATTTTCCCTATTGATACTGTAAGTGCTAAGGCTTGGGGAAAGTTTCTTCATATTTTAATTTTATGTTCTTTATTCCCAACAAGTTCCTCAAGCCTAGGCTGATTTCTTACGTATATTTTCTCAATTGAGCAGTTGTAAGAATACGTACTCACAACCTCTTGTTTGGGTGATCTCTAATACCGTGTTTTGTGATGATTTCACTTAAAAGTTTAATCCCTTATGGAGCTTATTGTATTCTAATTTTATATATTTTATGTCAATGCTAAGTTTCAATTTTTTTTTGGGTTTTTGAAGTGCATTGATATGCTTGAAGAATGCTCCAAATATTCCAGCAAAGAACTTCCATGCTCTTACCAGATTAGATGAGAACCGAGCAAAGTGTCAAGTAATTACCTAACTTATTACATTGAAATCTTGTTTTTTTATTCTGTAAGAAAAACAAAAGCTTTGATCAAAGAACAAAAATTGCAGTTGGCCTTGAAAGCTGGAGTCTTTTATGACAAAGTATCTAACATGACAATATGGGGGAATCACTCTACAACTCAGGTCACAATATCATAAATTTATTTCATTTCGATATATATATATATTGATTTATGTGTGTGTGTATATATATATATATATTATATATATATATATATTTGATCATCAGGTTCCAGATTTTTTGAACGCCAAGATCGACGGTTTGCCCGTAAAAGAAGTCATCAAAGACACGAAATGGCTCGAACAAGAATTCACCGAGATGGTTCAAAAGGTAATAATACGTCGAAGAATCGAAAATTCTTTTTAACTGCGTATTTTCGCCTTCTTAACTATTTATTTTTTTTCCTTATTAATCGAATAAAATAGCGAGGAGGCGCTCTCATTAAAAAATGGGGAAGGTCTTCGGCCGTTTCGACAGCTGTTTCGATAGTCGATGCCATAAAATCACTCGTCACTCCTACGCCAAAGGAAGACTGGTTTTCTTCAGGCGTAAGTTTTTTTTAATAATTTTCTATAATTTTAGGTGAATTTCGTTCGATATTAATATAATTTTTTTTTCTCATAATAATTTTATTACGCAGGTGTATACGACTGGGAATCCTTACGGTATTGCTGAGGACATCGTTTTCAGCATGCCATGCAGATCTAAGGGAGACGGAGATTATGAGCTCGTCAAGGACGTAGAGTTTGATGATTACCTTTGGACCCGAATTAAAAAGGTACGATTTTTAATTGCGCGGTCTTCGTTTTATATTTCTTACGAAATTATTGCATATACGAACATATATGTGTTTGTACGTATTGCTGAATTGCTGGTTTCGTCTTAAACCAATTGGTGATAGATAGAGAGAATTCGTTTATTCACTTCATTACGTTGCCGATCACTCTTTTGCGATTCATTTATTACAACCTTCTTTGATAATGTTGTTTACAGACGGAAGCCGAGCTTCTAGCAGAAAAGAAATGCGTGGCGCATCTTACGGGAGATGTAAGTACCTGCGCTGATGCAGTCGAAATTTTTGGACAATAAGTTTAAAAATTAAAGCAATTTGAGGACAATTAACGCTGGAACCTAATTTCGAATTTGAGGACAGGGTTCGAATTAGGTTTCTGATGCTAATTGTCTTCAAATTGCTTCATATTGTAAACTATTGTCCTGAAATTGCGATACTTTAATTTATGTATCCGTATAACGCCGTCCCAATCGATATACAAGGCAAAAAAATACAAACAAAAATAATTAAGCTATATATATGTGTTTATGATTACATATATTTGTGTTTTGCGTTTCAGGGCATAGCTGTCTGTGATCTTCCTGAAGACACGATGCTTCCCGGAGAAATGTAATGAGCTAAGCCATTATACAACAATCATCGTATATACTTGAGAAAGCTTTTGCAAAACTTGTTATATAGCATAGCATTATAGTTTTGCTTGCATGCTATCCAATAAATATCATAAAGGTATGTTTACTTGGAAGTTTGAACATTTCTGTTTTCCTGTGCTTGCTGGTGTGTATATGGTGTTTTTCTTTCACTGCAATTAAGATATTTATATTGGAAATTTAATATATAAAAGGGAAGTTTACACATATCAAATCAGTTCCATGTCAACATTTTTTTTCTGTGTAGGTATCTGAGAGGAAAAAATTTTTACACATAGGTACCGCTTGATAGAAAGTACATCAGCAATTTAGGTGCTATATAAAATTATATTTTGTTACATAATACATTGAAAAAAGATACGACATGCTTACAGAAATATGGCACAAAATATTTGGGAATTAGATACTACATAAACACGTGATATGATAAGTAATTTAAAAAGATAAGTAAACGATGATAAAAATGGTACAACCAAACGAGTAGCTATATGTATAAAAGCTTTATTCTACTAGATACTTACATATAAAATTTTTCCGACATGATACTAAATTGATTGTCTTTTACTTTATTTGGTAGTATTTAAGTGTAGATACGCCAGTACCTAATTAGATTGAATCCTCTGTTCCAGATTGGTGTTCCAATCTGGAGTTCCACCAACCAAATTGCGACAAGTGTACAGTTGGTCAACTGAGTTTAACACTTGTCGGGGAATGGTTGGTGGAACATAATGGTGGAACACTGTTGTGGCACAGACAATCCGAAACCGTACCTAATATAAGTTCAAAATAAGTCCACTTCAGTTCGAACTCATAAAAAAGGAGAAAAAAACCACAGTACCATGATTCAAAACATTTCAGACAACTAAAACTAAAATCTACTTTGATAAAGAGTATGCAATAAATCGCCCGCCCGCCCCGTCCTTATGCGCTGCGCCTTCTGATATCCTCATTCTCGGTCGACAAAAGGTTGACCCGAGACTGAAGAACGTTGATCATCGCTTGGGCTCTCATCACTTCAATCTTTAGGCTCTCGCGCTCCATGGAAGCACTAAGTATCTCCCCCTCGAGGTTCTTTATGAACTTCAAGTACCCCGAAGGCACCGATTTCTCCACGTTAGAGGAGTCAAAGGCGCGAGAGTTGACTCGACTGCTGTCAATATTTGCGCCCTCGGAGGGTCCCACTAATGAAAATTCAAGAAGACTAGACGATGAATTAGCGCCCATCGTCAGATGAGGTTCTTGGGAAGCAGTTGTTGCTGATTCTTGGGACCCATTTGGCTTCGACGGGCTTGGGTCGTCGAGCTTTGATCTTTTCGGCTCGGGCAAAGGAGTTTCGGGCCTATCCCTTTCGCCCGAGAGAGGCCCGGTTTGGCTCTCGATTTGCGGAGGAGCTATGGAGAGAGGCGTTACGTCCTAACGAAAAATAACGCAACGCGATAATAACAAATAGAAAGGGTCTAAAAGTGCGCGTAATAAATAAATAAAATAACAATAGATGCGATCGAAATGCTTTTTTTTTTGTCTAAAAAAAAAAAACCGAGAAACGCACCTCATCGACATTCGCCGCTTCACCTTCTGTAGCATCTCCATGGGGGATCGAAAGAGTCACGCCATCGTTATTTTCCCATTCTTCCTCCAAAAAAGGCGCAAATCGTTCCCCATTGGGCGGCCCCAACCCGCTCTTTTGGAAGATACGGCACAGAACGAACGCATTCTACACACACACACAAAAGATTAACGCAAACACACACACACACACACATATATAATGAAAAAAAGCGCAAAAGTTGAAGAGCATTTCAGTACCTGAGTAACGCCAGCATTTTGAAGCTCAGTATCACAAAGGCGATATTCGTGCATCACCCAATTCGTCCTTTGACCATCGGGCGCCCGACCGCTGTGAAACACGAGCGTTTTTTTCATTCCAATCGTCTCGTTTTTGTGCTTCACCGCCCGGTCTTTGCCAGTGGCTTTCCAATAGCCTTGGCCCGTTGCTCGGTTTAGACGGGACCCGCTACCGTACTTCTTGTCCGTGGGACTGAAGAAGTACCATTCTAGGTCTCGCGTCTTGATCAAGGACAAGTCTTTACACGGAACAGTAAAGAAGTTATTACGTTAGCGAGCGAAGGTATAGATAGACACTTTTTTAACGCAAAGAGCGAACGTATAGACGATTGATACAGAAAGAATCTAAGATCACGGAACATAAATTGGTTATTCAGCTGAATTTCTAGAATTCCATCCGAAGAATAGGATCATTTTCACCTAATCAAAGGATAGAAAAGTAAACCACATTTATGTTCTTGTTCTTCAGTCAACTTGAAAAATCAACAACAAATTGGAAGGATTAACCATTCACTTGCACCTCAAGTCATTACATTTCAAAAATCACTTGAAATCACAAGTAAGTTCCAATAATCGTCAGCAACATAAGCGCTTATATCACCAAACGGACTAAAGAAGAGCAGGAAATAGCTCAAAGATTACAGCTTTTACACCAACAAAACAAGCATACAACATCACATGAAAGCAACAAAAGACAGACAAAATCAGAAGCCCAAGTCAATTCAGATCAAATCGAGCATCTCTATGTAAGAAAACAGACAAAAGATTGAATCTTTAAAGCAAATACCAGCAAGCTGCCAAGGCTCTGATTTATAAACGTCGGTGACTGCCACGGCCTCGAACCTAAAAGGCTGCCCACAAGCTTTCCTTTTCAAATAGTACCTAACTAACTCCTCGTCGGTGGGATGGAACCTATACCCCGGCGCCAGCGACGTCGGAGGCGCCGCCGCCGCCTTGCTTACCGCCGCCGCGCCCGCTGCCGCATCTTGACCTTCCATTTCTCCAAAAAAATAGCGAAGGTAGTACAGAGAACACTGATTCTCAGCGCACTGATAAGACTCGGATGTAAAAACACAGACACACAGTTAAAGAAATGGACAAGGTGAGAGAGGAAGTAATAGAAAAAAGGTCGGGCTTTGAGGGAAGATTGCAAGGCAAGTAAAGGTTTGGTTTTTGGGTTGCTCCTATCCTACCTGGTAGTACATTATTATATATTAATTGATGGGTGAAAAGAAATTCTTAGCGATTGCTTATCTGTCATCATTTATTCCTTGGATTGGTACTTTATTACAGGTGGGCTAAGAAATCTGAGGTTTGAGTTTAAGAGTGTATGTAATAATTTTTTATGGGTTGCTTGCTTGACAAGAAATTGGAACTAAAGGGGCAAAGTGATTATTATGTAACGTGTATAGAGTGTGGGATTATGTGTTGAAATCTTGAAAAGTCTTTGGCTGGTTCTCATTTTTTTTCCTCTTTATTTAATTTTTTTCGGAAAGAGATTTAGTTAAATAACATTTTATTTTAATCATGTTTGCTTTCTGACGAGTTTAGGGAAGAGAACATAAATGACTTTATAGTCTTCACGATGTCATAGATAGTATACGTATCATTTTCTAATAATTCAAAAAACCATCTTGGAATGTCTGGAAAATCATCTTTAAATATGTTTTCTTCCAACACTTTGTCGAAAAGAAATTGAAGATCCAAAATTTAAATGATTTTTTGATTATAAAATATTGTGATCCAAATTTATAATTTTGAGAAATCTATCTTTCGACGTTCAACCAAATACTAACCTACATTTTGTTATATAGTTATGTATTAATTAATTTAAAAGAGTTCCACAACGGTTTAATCTATCTATTCAGATAAATACGAAAGAAAAAAAAAGTCAAATCGTAATCATTAAAATCTCGTAAGGATTAAATGAAATTAATACCCATTAATCACGTGTATATGTTAAGAGTCATACTCATAGTAGGATAAATGCTAATTACAACACGATTTTACCAATAATTGCAGTCCCTAATCATATCCTACCATTCTGATATTTGATTACGTGCATGAATATAAAGAGAGTAAAAGACAATCAATATCAATAAAAACACGTCCATGATTTTATGCCATTTCCATTACAACGATTAATAAAAATACCCTTTCCTCCCTTTGACCACTCCCAGTCCCACCTATAAATAATAAAATAAAACATCGCAGAGTACTCGAAAAACCAACCAAAAAACCTCATAAATTAATTTAATACTATCATACAAATACGATCATGAAGAAGTACTCCTCCGCCGTCAGAACCACCAGCGTTTTCTCGACAGTCGTCTACCTCATTCTTACGCTGTGCTGCTGCTGCAGCAGAGTACAAGCAAGGACATGCTTATTCAGCTTCAGCGTCCACATGTACGTAATCAACAGGCTCTCCACGTCATCGCCGCCTCTGTGGGCCCACTGCGCCGCCGGCGACGGTGACGTCTGCAACAAGACCATCCGTACAGGCGATTACGTGGACTGGGGCTTCTGCGCTGCTCCGCGGAGGCTCTACTTCTGCCATTTTTGGTGGGGAAAAAAGCAGAAGGCTTTCGTAGTTTACGAATCGAAGTTTAATAAGAAGAAAAATCGTGAGATTTACTGGGAAGTTCGCGACGATGGGTTTTACAGGGGAACGGATAAGAGTAGTAAGAATGATCAGAAGATGTATGATTGGGAGTGATGATATATATATAATATATTTATATATATACTAGATATTTGGAGCCGCGCACAGTGCGCGGCGATATGATGCCATAAATTCTTCTATCAACATATTATTTTTATCAATTTATTATTTAATGATTTAACTGCAAACTTAGCGCTACACATATGCTTCCATTATATGTTAATTAGGTCGAGTCAATAACTCATTACATCTTTCGGGATGCATAGATAATGAATTCCGAGGTCTTCTCCTGCAGTGCACTTCTGCTCTTTCCATTTCTTCCGTTAATCTAATAATGTGTTGATTAATTTGAAAAAATCGACGCAACTTCAATTTTAATTTGAAGAAATTTACACTGACAACACATGATGAGCCACCAACTTAAATAAGAAAGGAAACTTACGTGATGTAAATTGCTATAAAAATAATATATAAATATTCAAACTCTTCAAGTATTCAACACAAACAATGGCAAAGTGTACATAAAAACGTGAAATTTCTAGCATAATGAAGGCTAACATGAAAACGCGGCGGAAAGTAATATGAAATTTACTCCCCATTAAACTTCTTACGAATAGCACCTCAATGGGTACTCAAGATACTCCAATTGAACTTTATATTTTACGAAGGGTTGCCGAACATGAATACGCTATTTTTAGAGTACACATTATTTTCACACTAAAATATTTTAATAGTTTATGCTATTCTTACTTTTTAAAGCCTATTGTAATTTAATACAAATTAATTTATTAAAAAATAATATAGACATGGAGCATTTGTTGACACGTGTCTTCATCCTTCAATAGGTTAATCATTATCCCTATATCTAGAATTGTAGATTACGATGAAATACACTATTCATTAACCCATACACATTTATAATATATAATATATTGATATGACTTACTAGTGAAATGATTATTGTTAAATGATTCATATTTTTTTTCTATGCGATTAGCTGATGATGACAAAATATAATGGGGGTTTGCTAGAAATCGTGAATTTAACTATTCAACTTAATAAGTATACCGGTTAGACATAGGTGAAACCGGATACAACCAGCAGATCATCAGCGCAAGATAAAATAGGATCAAGACTGCATACCGGAAGTACATTGAAGACCGGACTGGATGACACCGGACGTGCCACGCTGGACAAATTCAAACATATTCAAGGCGCGACAAGTTGAAGACTTTTGACAATCAATTAATACAAGGCTGCCAGCTAGAACCACTTGAAGTCAAACCAAGTTGAATAAAGAATAAAGCAAAGGTCCAGCGCGGACTGCTGCAAGATCGGACAGACCCATTTTGGGTAAAGCTAATAAATCCTCTGTCCGGTACATGAAGAGCTATCTCACAACGGCCTTCAAACTTCAACCCAGCTATAAATAGAAGGAATGCAAGCTGAAGACCGACACTTCACTAAAAATCAAGAACGAGAGAATTAGCTCAGGCTTTCAAATCACAAGTTCTTTTAACGAAGAAAAGAAACTAGGTGTTGTCATCACTGCACTAAATCGGAAAATTAAGTGATTGATTTTCTCAAGGGACTGTAAAAAGCTCTTGAAAGAGACAGACTGTAAAAAGCCGTTTAGAGTGGTCTAAGATTTTAATTAGCGGAATAGTTTGAGAGTTATATTGAGTCAGTCTAGCTACGGAGGTTGTAAGACAAGCTTTGTAACCGAGGGGTCTAGTAGAAACCTTCCTTGTGAGAAAGGAGGGGAGACGTAGAAGATCTTAGCTCCGAACTTCCAGAAACAAACGTTGTTTGTACCGCGACATCACACCCACACACACCACGCTTACATCCGATCTTGGTTCAAACCGACCAGTTTCTTCCGCACCAGTCGACACACTAACATATCAAACACCGGTATTTGACCTTTAACGAGATCAAAATCGAAAAACTAACAAGGGTTTATTCACCACCCCTCTAAACACATTAACCGATCCTAACATGGTTATTAAAGAAAAATTATATATAAAAGACAAACCAAAAATCCCCCATGACAAACTTCGAGGTTGTAATAGAAATACCAGAAGAAGATGGTGAATCGAGAGAGCTACGATGGCTAGTGTATAATTTTTTATGTACTTGTAGTTAATGAACGTTCTATGTTTATGTTTAAAATATAGTTCTATGTTTGTGTTTAAAATATAGACTTATATACAATATTACTGTATGCGATGAGTTTTTGGTAATTTACAATGTTTTTTTCAAAACGATAACTTGTATTAATCAACAAAAATATAGGGATAAACAGCCCAATGGATCTCTCCGGTGACATCATTATCCGGTAGAGAACAAAGGCTCACAAAGGAGCAAAAACACTACAAAGTTACAAAAGCCGACAGAAAACGAAAGAAACCTCGAACTTGAATCAAAGAACTATAGAACATACCACAAAAATGCTATTAATCCAAATCTATAATATTCTACATGTTCTTTGTCCAACAACTCGAGGCCCTCGTCTTTATCGGAAGGGGCTCCTCATGGGAGAAATGGCTCCACAATGGGAGAAAAGAGCTCCTGACCCAATGGCAAGGAGAAGCGAGCTCCACATGGAGACTCAAGTGTTGGGAATTATGAGCTAAAACTCGTCGGGGAGTGGCCGCGAGGGTGGCTGGAAAGAGCTGTGGCGACCACTGTTGGAGCAGATCGGATAAGCTTCAGGTTTCTTCTCCATTCCCAGATGAAATATCAGCTCTTGGATGGTTGGCGCCAGATCTGACGGTAGAAGTTCATTTGGGAGCTTTGAATATGGAACGTTGGATCATGCAGCAAGATAGATCGGATGGCTGAAGTGAAATGTTGCCATTTCACTTATAAAGGCGCGTAGCAACTTATCAGAAGAGAGGCTGGCGTGATGTATAAGCTGTTATGCCCAAGGTACAAGCCGCTGATGCGTGGAGCAGAATAACGAGCTGAGAGCTCTGTTATAAATACCAGAAATCAAGTTTCAGCTAGTTGACTTTGAGAGCTTGTATCTTTTGCTAGAATGAGAATTAGCGAAAGGTGTTAACTAGGGTTTTGTAGTAGACGTGGAATACTGTAACTCTCTAGTTGGTGGATAATCGATTCGAAGGCTCTGTTGGTCCGTGGACGTAGGCGAAGATCGCCGAACCACGTAAAATCGCTGTGCATTTTCTTGTGATTTTTCGGTTCTGTTTTTGCGTCGATTCGAGCTGCGATTGCTCGAATTGAGCTGATCGATTGGTGAAAGCTTAATCACTGATCGAAGGCAAGTCGATTGCAGCTGGTTTCTTAACATCAAGAGTGGTTGATGGAGGTGGGTGACGGCGGCGAGGCGACGAGAAGACAAAAGACATCGGCGGCGACGACCAAAAGGTAGTGGCAGGTGCCAGGCGGCATACGGCGGTGGAGGAGGGGGAGGTGGTGGTGGAGGAGGCGGCGGACGGTGGCGGACCTCGGCAGTGACGGCGGTCGGATGCCCTTGGCAACGACGGAGATGGCAAACGGCAGCGAGGGTAGTGTGGTTGCCGGCTGTGGCGGGAAGCAAATAAAGATTTTTTTTTAAGCAAATATAAAAAAAAAAGGGAAAATGGGAAGGGCTCCCTCCCCCAACCTCCGTGAATGGAGGCGGGTGTGGAGGTAAGGAGTAAGGGCTCCCCCAAACATTATCAAATTTATAATGTTTAATAGATGAAATATATATTAAAAGAAAAAAATTGACATGTACGATTATAGACAGGAGTTAATCGGTGATTACTATAACTAAAATTTGATACTTTCTTATTCATCCATCACCCTTTATTACATATAGTTTGGAAAATATATTAATATTATATGTTACTGGTAAATAATAAATATATTGAAAATAAAATACATAGAACTAAAATGCAATATGTTTCCATTTCAGGGAAAAGATCCCTTATAAAAGATTGACAGACCCTTGCGACTAGCGGGAGATCATAATGCATACGATAATATTTCTCATGCCATCTCAACACATATTTATTCATTTTTATGGTCACGAAAATCGTTGTATTCTTTTATTTTTTTCTTGTAGAAAATTAGTCCATTATCTATTTTATTTTATTAAGTGTGATGGGTGAGTATAAACTTCTCGTTGGTCTGTCAATTTTATAAAAAAATTAATAATTAAATTTAAACATTTACCCACTTCTTTTAATTACTATTTTCGTTAATCACTAATTTTACTTAATTCGTATACCTTTAATCGTATAATTTATATATATACGTAATTAAATTTTAATTTTACTTTCAATTTACTATTTTCAACAAAAAAAATTTAATATTATATATTTATATATAATAGCACATGCATCTTATCAGTACTAGTTTTTATAAACTGTTTATCATAAACTGTCCTTTACATTGAGACCGTCCGTTACGAGATCATATTATCTTTTTTTGTTTTGTTGAAAGCCAATTCCATTAAAGTAATATTATAATTGAAGTAAAAGTTGAATAATATAAATACGTGTAATTTGAATGAGAAACAACAAGGCATGATGTTTAAAAATAGGAACTCAACCTAGAATTCTTATAGCTAAGATTACGTGCAGAAAGTAAAAACAATCAATTAATAAAATGGATATCTACACATAAATACCTATTTGAATAAAAACTTACAGATCAGTACATATTTCTGAAATTTTTACAGATAGGTACCCGATTTAATTTGTACCAGTCTCTTCAGTCATGCCGTACCTTCCTGTGCGTGTATTGCATACCATAACACGTTGATATATGGTACCTAAATATGTTTGTACGGCGTACCTAATGTATAAATAGGGCGTACCTAAATGTGCTAATACGGCGTACCATTTTCTAAACGTATTACGTACCACAATACGTTGATATAGGGTACCCAAATGTGTTGTATGGCGTACCTGCGGTGAATCGGGTACCTATCTGCAAAAAATTTATTCTGTTAGGTACCTACATATAAAAAAATACTGACAGGGCACTAAATTATAAGTTTTTTAACAGAGGGGTATTTATGTGTAAAGAACCCTTAATAAAAACAAGTTCAATGATTTTATGTCAATTTCATTATCACGATTAAATACCCTTCCTTTCTCCCCTTTGACCAACCACTCACACCTATAAGTAAAATCAACATCGTTACTAATCGATGACTAAAACACATTAATTTAATATTATATCATCATACAAATACGATCATGAAGAAGAAGGACACCGCCGCCGTCAGCACCACCAGCGTTTTGTCGGCAGTCGTCTTCCTCATTCTTACGCTGTGCTGCTGCTGCAGCAAAGTACAAGCAAGGACATGCTTATTCACCTTCACAGTCCACATGTACGTAATCAACAAGCTCTCCACGTCATCGCCGCCGCTGTGGGCCCACTGCGCCGCCGGCGAAGGCGAGGTCTGCAACGGCACCGTCCGTACTGGTGATTACGTTGACTGGGGCTTCTGCGCTGCGCCTCGGCGGCTCTATTTCTGCCATTTTTGGTGGGGAAAAAAGCAGAGAGCTTTCGTAGTTTACAAAGCGAGGCTTAAGGAGAGCGATCGCAAGATTTACTGGAAAGTTCGCGAAGATGGGTTTTATAGGTCGACGGATAAGAGTAATGCGAATGATAAGAAGATGCATGATTGGGAGGGGTGATATATTTACATATATTATATATTTATGGGTAAATGCCACTTTTCCCCCTCGTATTACATCGAATTTCACAAATACACCTCATAGTTTTTTTATTACATGCGTGTCCCTTATACTTTCATAAACATTGCACGAAATCCCCCGGGCAGCTTATACTGCCCGAGATTGTTGTACACGCTCTCTTACTGCGACGTAAACATGATTTAACCATGCCGTAAAATGACTAAAATAACCCTCGGTCATCTTCTTCCTCCCAACATCTTTTTTTTCCCCGACTTCTTCGAGCTGAAAAGAAACGCTCAGATTCACCACGCGGTGCATAGGAAAGATAACCTAGTGAGGGAAAAGAAAAAACGATAACAGCTTTTATTGCGATCTCAACAAAGCTCAGCTCAAGGTCTACATTTCTCGTTATTTCCTTGTTTTTTTTTTCTATTTTCGCAATTCTTGGATCTGTCGTCGGTGTTATTACTTCTGTGGTAATCAGATCTGACGGACCCATCGATAATTTCTTCTTAGATCGAATTTCGAGATTTCGAGATCTCGGTTTAGAAGAAGTGATCGATCTTTCTGCAATTTTCATGGCCTATTGGAAAAGGAAACTTTTTTGTTTTTCCTTCCGTCCACGCGCCGCCGTCAGTCTTTTCCCATTTGGGATTTTTTTCCTTCAATTAATATATCGATCTGCCGATTATGGCTCCGAGCACTATACGCAAGGCGATCGGCCCCGTCAAGGACCAAACTAGCATCGGAATCGCCAAAGTCGCGAGCAACATGGCGCCGGAGCTCGGTGTTCACGCTGATGGATATCACGGTGGTGGTAGTGAGGAAAAAGGAGGATGAAGACGATGAAGAAGGGCGACATGGGAATTTTCTTTTTCTTTTTCTGGGTCACTTGAAGAAGAAGAAGAACGCTGATGAATCTCCACCTTGTAATCACTCATCATCTTGCAAAGAGAAGAAAGTACAAGAAAAACTGAGAAAACCCATAAAAAACCAGAGAAAACCCATAAAGAAAAGGGAGAGAAATCGAAGAACACTGTAGCAGTTCAAAACACCATTGACGAGGGTATAATGGGAATTCCGCTTTTTTTCTGACAGATCAGACTAAATTTGACCGGATAGGGAGCGTGTGCAAAATTATTCAAACTACGAGGGCATTTTAGCCTATTTCTAAACTGCAGGGGTTTTGACGCTTTCTTTTTAAACCACAGGTAGGTTATATGCTATTTACTCTATATTTATTTATATGACTTGTGACGATTGGGTTTTGTAATAGGTTACCAAGAATTTGGATATTCGACCATTGTACACAATAAAATTAGCCACAAAGAACCATTTTCACATGCGGGGAAAACCATCTTTGAGATGTGCCTTTCAATATTTTTGGTCGAAAAAATGGTTAGAAACCCAAATTTATTTATGAACTCGGTAAATTAATTTTCGATTGTTAAATATGCTAGCTTAAGTTATAATGTGATTAAGGCCGTACTAGGGCGGATTTCGTAACATTGATGTTCATACTTTAATATAATTGTATAATGTGACTAACATGGAATATCACGACGTAAAACGACCAAAGATGAAATTCGGTTTCGTATGTGTAATTTCGAGATTTTAGAGCGTCGAAAGGTCTAAAGTTGGAAAATTCATAAAGTGAATGCATGCGGAGTAACTACAGTCATATATAAATATAGTTTATTGGTTTCAGTTTCGCATAGCGTTGCTAGCTGTGTGAATAATGGGTGTAGTATGTTAGGGATTTCTACTTTTATATATGCATATTGATTAGATAAAATCGATCGCGTGAAGATGGGGGATTAATCCATGCCGAGTATGTGCTTTAATACGTTTGTCCTTAGTTGTTTCTTAAGTCCTATTTACCATTCTGCATTTTATTTATTTTTTTTGTTGTTCTTTAGTTTCATTTACAAATAATTCTTAAATTGTAAAAACAAATAAAACGAAGTCAACAAATTAAATTTCAGAATGATATCTTCGAAATCAAGATGTCTCTGTGGATCGATACTTGAACTGACGTCCATTTTATACTACTTGCACGATCTAATACACTTGCTAGTATTCGAGCGTATCATTTAACCATTGTTCAACCAAATTCTAACCTACATTTTGTTGCAGAGGTACATATTTATGTAGAAATAGTTCCACAATGGGTTAATCTAAAATTTTCTGATACATATCTAAGAAAGATACAATTTAATTGTAATCATTAAAATTTGGTAGGGAGTAAATGAAAATAGCATTCACCAATCACATGAATATCTATACTCTTATATAAAGAGCGTAGGGGGGTAAAAATTATAAATTGTCTGTCAAAATTGACCAATCAAACTAGTACATTTTTGCACAGTCTATGAATATAATTATAATTATGTTACTTCTAATTTTGAGTCATTATTTGTAATGTTTAATATAAAACATATTTTTTAACAATATAACAAAAATAATGTGAAGGAAAAAAAGTAATATAAAAATTATTAAAGTAATTAATTAACAAAGAGAGGACTAAATTGCAAATATGTGACAGACCAAATGTGGCAGTTTATAGCCACCCCACACCCTTTATATAATAGACTAGATTTTTTCTACTTTAATTACTATTAAAAAATTAAAAAACCTATTAAATCATAATAACCATCTCATTCTATTTTTAGTATCTCAATTACTAAAAAAATTATTAAACCACGTAGCTTTAAAACTCATAATAACCATCTCACGGTTTAATACTCATAGTAACCACGTGAATATGTTAATAATCATGGTTCGTGGGTAACCATAATGCTTATTACGTTTACTTACGTATGATTGGAGTCTTTACACATCCTACCAGCTGATTTTGATTAATGCGTCTCAACGAAGATAATCAAATAAAGATTGCATTTTTTTAATTAAATTCTTATATTATATATATATATATATATATATATATATATATATTCGTCTAAATATTTTCTTGCATGTACCTATGTAGTCAACAGTAACAAAAAAACACACATAATCCAAACAATGTATAATAGCACATATGTGGTTGACATGTCTGAACTGGAAAATCTAGGATTTCCTACTTCCTAAATTACATTCCACAAACGTAGTAATTCAAGAAAAAGAAAAGAAAAAAAAATCTAAAAGGGCATAATTTTAAATTTGAATTCAATCTAATTAATATTCTTATCGCTAAGGTTACGTGCATGGATTACGGAAGTAAAAATAATCAATTAATAAAACACGTTTAATGATTATATGTCAATTCGATTACTACGATTTAATACCTCTCCTTCCTCCTCCCCTTTGACCACTCCCTCCTATTAATTTTTTTTAGAAGGCATGATTTTACATTTCCGAATTCAACCTAAAATTCCATAGCTAATTAAGTGCATGAATTATACAGAAAGTCAAAACAATCAATTAATAAAAACACGTCCAATGATTTTATGCCAATTCCATTACAACGATTTAATACCTCTCCTTCTTCCCCTTTGACGACCACTCCCACCTATAAAAGACAACGTGTCTAAAGCGAATATTAAAACCCATTAATTAATTCATAATTATTAACGATCATGAAGCGTGACGCCGCCGGCATCACCAGCGTTTTCTGTGCGTACGTCTTCTTCCTACTTATGCTGTGCTGCTGCTGCAGCAGAACACGAGCGAGGACATGCGTCTTCAGCTTCAGCGTCCACATGTACGTAGTCAACAAGCTCTCCTCTGACTCGCCGCCTTTGTGGGCCCACTGCGCCGCCGGAGACGGCGACGTCTGCAAAAAAGACCATTCGTAAGGATGATTTCGCCGACTGGGGTTTCTGCGCTGCGCCTCGGCGGCTCTATTTCTGCCATTTTTGGTGGGGTAAAAAGCAGAAGGCTTTCGTAGTGTATGAATCGAAGTTTAGGGAGAACGATCATAAGTACTTTTGGGAGGTTCGAAATGATGGGTTTTATTTGGGGACTGATAATACTGGAGTGAATATGCAGAAGAAGTATGGTTGGGACGGATGATGAATACATTATTATATATGTACGTATTGGTATGAATAAATATGGTTGTGAGCTGATTCTTTTTATATCTCTGTAAAGATTGCTTGATTGAGACAAGAGAAATATAAACAACTTATAAACGAAAAATCTCAAATGAAAAAACAGGTGATAAATGATAGTAAAAACGGAGACGGTAATCATACTCTCTCTGTTCTGCGTGAACCACGAACAAAAATTCTTTAATTTATTACGTTATACCAAAATATTTTGGACCCCCGAATTATGTGAATAAAATACAAGCAATTAAAAATGTCAAAATAGGAATAAGACTTGATATTATTAGAAATGCCCAAAAAATATCATATTCGTAATGCTGGTTCTGTCACTGCTAAACAGGGACATGGTGGGCAGGGGCGGATCCAGGAAAATTTTTCCGGGGGCCGTGACATAAATAAATAAATAAATAATAAAATAAATTGAATAATCGACTTTAAAATAGTACTTGAGATACAATGACTGAATTTAAATAAAAAACTTTCTAACTAAAAGGAATTCGACGTTCTTTCAGATTTTCAAAGTCTTCAATGATTGTTTCAAGATTGTTGTTTTCTTTTTTAATACAATTTTGGCCTAACTCTTACCCAAGCTCGCCAGTAGCCCAGCAAGCCCAGTTCGTCAGCAGCCCAGCAAGCCCAGTTCGTCTTCTATTTTTTTTTAATAACTTTTAAAAATTCACAAAAAGCTAGCAAATGGATTCGAACTTGGGTCTCTTTGACATAGACTCAAAACCCCTGCCATTGGACCAAATGCACATATTGATCTAATAGCAAAAACAAAGTTACTTATATATTTATGATATATTTAACTACGATATAGTACTAAAAATTTCGAAAATTTTCGGGGGGGCGTGGCCCCCCGATCCTACACTAAATCCGCCCCTGATGGTGGGAATGAACTATTAGCTTGTGATATACCTCATCGTCAACCCAAAATTATATTCCACAAATTAATATTCAGAAGAAAAGAAAAAGCTAAAAAGGCATGATCTTTAGAAGTGTGCACAAGAATATACAGAAAGCCTAAACAATCAATTACTAAAACAGGTCCATGATTTTAAGTTAATTCCATTACTACGATTAAATACCTTTCCTTTCTCCCCTTCAATCAATTAGTAAACCACCGTCGATGATTTTATGTAAATTCCATTACTACGATTAAATACCTTTTCCTTTCCTCCTTACGCTGTGCTGCTGCTGTAGCAGAACACGAGCCAGGACTTGCTTCTTCACATACGGCGTCCGCATGTTATACGTAGTCAACAAGCTCTCCTCGGAATCACCGGTGCTGTTCGACGGGTTAAATGCTCACCCCTAATTAGTGTTATCAATTTTAAGTAGAAACTTACATTAAAGTTTACTTTCTTTTTCATTATTTAATTTTCCGTTAACCAAACACAAGACAAGTGTTTTTTTCTTTTTCTTTTTTCCAACTTATTTTCACAAACCAAACACATCCTAGGTGACGGGGTGGGAATGAAAGATTATCACCTGTCAAGTGTCCTGCCTAGGGATGTTCAAATGTCGGTTAACCGACCAACCGAACCGAAGTTTCGGTTCGTACCGAATACCGAACCGAAAACGGTATTCGGTTTTCATTTTGATAACCGAATGAAATTCGTTTCGGTTCGGTTTATTACCTCGTTAAACCGAACCGAACCGAACCGAAAAATCGAATACTATTTTTTTTGTATACATATAATTATTTTATAAAATATTGATATATTTATATATGTCTTATATTAACAATATATCCACCATATTTAATAATATATGAAATATATTAGGTAAATCGAAAATTTATACAAATATATATGATAATATATATTTATAATATAAAATGTTTAATAAAATATGAAAAATATGAGGTATATTAAAATTTTATACAAATATAGTTGATGATGTATATTTACAATATAAATAACACTAGTATTTTTATTTTTAAATTTTTCTTATTAAAATTCGGTTTTTTGGTCGGTACCGAACCGAACCGAAAAAATTCGGTAAAACTGAAACCAAACCGAAATATTTCGGTTCGGTTTATTAAATCCTCGAAAAACGAATGAACACCCCTAGTCCTGCCTCATTGTCAACCTAAAATCATATTACAAATAATCATATTTTCTGCATAAAAGTCATAAAGAAATTACCAAAATATATATTATGCAAAAAGACAAAATCTATATTTCTACAATCATACACACCACACAACATGTCCTCAACTCTATATAAGAAATGATAATCCAAAAACCCAATGCAAACTTTCAAAATTAATAACAAATATCCCCCATGACCACACAAACGCTCCTCGTCCTCCTCTTCTTCGTTCTTCACGGCCGTCGTGCCTAAGACGTTCTGCAAACGTTGCAATACCAAGCATTTTCGCGTCGACGTAATGAGTAGCCTCCCTGGGGGCTCCCCACCCTTGGGCATACGGTGCCAGTCTAAAGACTCAGACATCAGATACCGCACGTTGAAAGTCAATGAGACTTATAGTTGGGATTTCTGCGATAATTTCTTTGGCCGGACTCTCTTCTTTTGCCATTTATATTGGGGCTCGAAGGAAAAGGTATTCGACATTTTACTTCGAGACGTGCCGTTGCAGATTGCAGATACTTTGAAGGGGACAATAGGTGCGTGTGGGGTGCTACAGAAAATGGCATTTATAATTTTGAACTGAAGAGGTTTGATTGGGATCAGAAGAAGATGATGAATTGAGATTGGCTATGATGGCTAGTAAGTGATTTAATATGTATTACTAGTATTTGATACAAAGTCGATGAAATATTACAATATTACGTAGATTTTGAGTTATTTGTAACTTATAATGATTTATGAATGAAATATTGTTTTTAAATATATATAAGAAGAAACTGATTTGTGAGGATATGATTGTAATAAATTAAATTTGAGGAGTAAAACGAACTCAAATTAAAATAAATTAATATACCTCGGTGATAATTGTGATAGTTTTTATCTAGTGTAAATTATGTTTCAGGCCCAAAAACATGTTTTAAATTAGGTTCAGGCTCCTGTCAGAAAATTCATAGTTTTAAGGACCCAATTTTTATGAAATTCAGAGATAAGGATCTAAATTTACGTAAGTGTTATGCTGTGTACGTGAACTGGTATCGGAGATCCATGAAGTGGTACTGTAGATCCATGAAGTGGTACTGTAGACCCATGAAGTGGTACTGGTGAACAGTGAAATGGTATAGCAGAACACTTAAGTGTTCCTGCAGAAATCGGATCATTAAAACTATGAATTTTCTGACAGGGTCCTAAAAGCTAAATGAAACTTAACATGGGGCGGAATTGTAAACGATCCTTTTATCTATCCATCACCCTTTTGTGATAGTTTCTATCGGTTCCCGCCAGCTCTCCGGAGATTTGTCCCTTTTAACTTCCACGAAAATTGTTTTTTATTCCTCTAATTTTTTCTTGTTGTAAACTAATTCAATATCTTTAGATTACCATAAATGGTCCTTTATGGCCATTTTATCCTATTGTTTTTAATATTAATCTTATTTTACTAAACAAACTTGACTGTTTATGTCCGACCCTGAGTCTGAGTATAAATAATATTTGCTAACGTTCGAATACTATATTGTTTATTTATGATCGTATATTGGCTATTTAACTTGTAAAACATTTTCAATAATTATATATGATTATACGGTTTAAAAATATGGTAATTATTAAACTTTGTAATTTGAAAAATATTAATACTTCAAAAATTTAGTGAACTGGCGATTAATTTTAAAATATGATATTTTTAAATTCTACATGTTAGTGTAAATCAATTAACTAATAAAGAAATAGTAACTTTCACAAATTTCATGTATTTTTCACTATATATGGCGATGGGATCCAGCCGCCCACCCAAGAAGAAAAAAAATATAATATTTTAATATTTTACTTAAATATTATTTTATTTAATAAACAGTTCATATCGAAGGGCGATGCGGCGGATTCCTGATCACGGTTTTGAGCGGTCCAGAAGGGCTGAAGATATCTATAAATAGGCTGAAGTTCTTTAGTTATTATCATCCCAAGCAAAGACAGCCCAGTGTAGAGAGCGAGAGAGGATAAAGAAATTTATCCGGGTGGATAAGGGTGAGAGCGAGTTTAGTTTTACTGGTTAGTTGGGTGTAGGTACAAATACATACCCTGGTAGATAAGGGGTCTCAAGTTTGGATTTAAACACGAACGTTAAATTTGTACGGTATAATATTCTCAACATAGTAAAGCTGGTGCTCTCCGTTGAGGTAGGCGGTAGTGCCGAACAACGTAAAAATCTTGTGTTCTCGCTCGGTGGCATTTCGGCTTTATACTGTCCCAACAAAATTGTCGCGGGTCCAAAACTAACCTTCCGCTGGGTCCGAAATAATTACCGCTCATCCCAACAAGTGGTACCAGAAACAAACCGAATTGATATTCTGAGTATGCTATGTGGTTGCAGCTTTGTCTGATCTTCCACATCAGAAAAGATATCAAGAAGGTTTATCGTTACGGGGGAGCTAGTGTCGGGCTAAGCTGTTGAATAACTATAAGGATAATGGCGAAGAAAACAGCTTCAAAGTTCGGCAATTTGATGGTATGGGGAGTTTCACTCTGTAGCAAAGACGAGAGAAGATATACTTGTGTCACCAAGGTCTGACTAAGGCTTTGAAAGGGGACACGGGAAAGCCGGAGAAAATGACGAAAGAAGACTAGGAGGATTGGGGTCAAAATGTGTGAGCACAATCCGTTTGTACATTGCGGAAAACATTATTAATAAATTAATGAGTATTCTGCACCAGACTTGTGGGCGAAGTTGGAGGAGCTGTATCTCGGAAAAAACTTAGACACAAAGTTAGATCTGAAGAGGGAGCCGTACCGACTAAAGATGGAGAAAAGTGGAAATCTCATGGATCATTTTAGCGTGTTCAACGGACTTGTAGATCAACTTACAAAAGTTGATGTAAAGTTAGAGGAAGAAGATAACGCCCTTTTACTTCTTACCTCGCTTCCTGATTCTTATGATAATTTCGTCACAACCATCTTGTACGGAAAGACGATAGTGAAGATGGTGGATGTACAGTCAACTCTTTTGGCGCGTGAAAGAGGAGACGATCAGATTATAAGGATAGCCAAAATTTGACGTTGGCTATACACGGGGAGAATCGTAGAGGAAGGTTGATATACACGGGGAGAATCGTAGAGGAAGGTTCCACGTCAGGGAATTTGGAGGTAACAGCAGGTCCAAATCAAAGAATGATGGAAAGGGCATTGTGTGCTTCAAGTGTGGTGAGCCGGGACACATCAAGAGAAACTGTCCGACTTGGAGGAAGGACATGAATGGCGAGGAAAATTGCACAACGACAGTAGCAGAAGATTATCTTGGAGATGTTCCACAGTTTCCAATGATGACGCTCGTTCTGAGGATGAATGTATATTAGATTCGGAATCGAAGTACCATGTTTGCTTCGAGAGAAAATATTTTAATACGTTCCGAAAAATACACAGGGGTTCGGTCTCCATGTCTGATGGATATCGTCGCGATGTTCGAGGTGTTGTAACGGTAAAAATCAAAATGGTTAACGGAGCGGTGCGAACTTTCAGTGTGTTATATATACAATATTGTTGCATAAGATAAATTGTATGTAATTTATAATGTTTAATAAATGAAACATATCTTTAAAGGAAAAAAAACTTATATGTGAAGCTATGATTAGATCAATCTAAAGATTGAGGAGTTGATCAATAATTACTCTAGTTAAAAACTACAACAAAATGATAAAATTAAAGTTGAGATAACTCAATGATAATTTCGATAATTTTGATCTATCCATCACCCTATATTATCTAGAATAGATATCTTGGTAAATAAATAATGTATTTATTAATGTAAAATATATATTGAAAATAAAATACATAAAACTAAAATACTATGTTTCCTATAAACTTAAATTTCAGATGTAGAGATCACATATAAAAGATTGATCTCCCGAAACGTGGCAATGGACCGTTGCGACTAAGCAGAAAATCACGCCTGATACGATAAGGGGACATGGTGTGAATGAAAGATTAGATTTTGTTTTGTTTTTTTTTTGTTTTTCCTTATTTAATCTCCATTGACCAACCATAAAACTGATTTGCTTTTTCTCTTTCATTTTCTTATCCTATTAATTTTGACAAACCAAACATGAAACACGTTATTAGGGGACAAGATGGGCACGGAAGAATAGCTTGTGACGTTGAGATTTTAAATTGGGCCGTGTCCAACATCTAATTCAAACCACTATATAAGACCTGATAGGATATTTTGATCCGATAATAAAGGACGAAAAATAAATTTGGACAGTGAATACGAGAATTTACGTGGTTCGGTCATAATGACCTGCGTCCACGGGGCAAAGGGTAGAACTTATTTATTATGTAGAGATGATTACAAGCACGTACACTGACGTGATACACAAAAGCAGCTACACAACTGTGAGAATAAAATGAGCGGACTGACAGAAGATATATTATATTGTAGTGTTGTTCGACCTTTGCCTTCGTTGAGTCCCCTTTTATAGGAAAATGTCTCCTTTGATTAATTATGTGAACAGAACAAAATATCTGCCCACCTTTGAATGTGAATACGGCAGCCGAAAGAAGAAAAATAAACCATTAGCTGTTGCCTTGTCTCTAACTTCTAACTTATTCAACCCATGTGCTTTTATTATTTCACATGCAAGGTCACGCCAACAAGAGGTTTCTCTCCTATTACCAATCGATTTTAGGAAGAATACGTCGATTCTAATCGACATGCCTCAATATTATCAACTCAAAATTATGTTCAAGAATAATAATTCAAAAAAGAAAAGAAAAAAAAAACTAAAAAGGCATGATTTTTAAAAGTTGGAATTCAGCCTAGAATTCTTATAGCTAAGATTACTTGCACGAATATAAACAGTCAAAAATTCAATTAAATTTTTATGCCAATTCCATTACTACGATGAAATACCTTTCCTTTCACCCCTTTGACCACTCCAACCTATAAAATCAACATCGTGACTAATCGGAAACTAAAACCCATTTAAAACCAATTAACTAAATATAAAATTATTATACACGATAATGAAGAAGAATGACTCCGCCGCCGGTAGCACCAACGTTTTCTCGGCCTTGGTCTTCCTCCTTACGATGTGCTGCTGCTGCAGCAGAACACGAGCCTATGCTTCTTCACCTTCGGCATCCACATGAGGCCCGTAGCTCATGTAAGGCCAACGAGGCGACCAACCCGTAGCTCATGTAAGCCAACGAGGCGGTCGCCTCGGGCCCAGCTTTTGAGGAGGGCCACTAGCCAATATTTTTCGTACCTATATATATACATGTATAATATGCAAATTATGGGATAAAAAATAGAGATTGATGCTGAGAAGATAAAAACATAGTAATGTAGTCATATTCATATATAACTTGAGATGAGAATGAGATCTTTTTAACTGTTACTTTTTTAATCAAATCTTGGTCAAACTTCGAAGAAAATTCAAACCCACAACATATCAATCAACACAATTTCTACTGCCTTTCGCACTCTTTAGTGTTTTTAAAATATGTTCTCAATTCTCATGACAGTCGAAACATCTTAATTTTCATTAAGATATCTTGAAGATTTTTCCTTTTATGTGAGAGTGACTTACTTGAATGGGGCCTAAAATGTTGTCGATTGCCAAAGAATGTTGACACGATACATTATGCATACTTTTGTGTAAGTTTTATAAAGTAGTTGCATGTACTGTTTAAATTTAAGTTACATGCATTAATACGGATCTTATTTTAAGAAAGTACTTAATAAGGGTCCGAGGCCCGAATTTCGGTGTTCGCTTCAGGTCCCGACTTCTTCACCTTCAGCGTCCACACCACATGTACGTAATAAACCATATCCCCTCTCATTCTCTGCCGATGTGTGGCCCTGCGCCATCGGGACGGTGAAGTCTTCAACAACACCATCCGATCGGGTGATTACGTAAACTGGGGTTTCTGTTCTGCGCCTCGGCGGCTCTATTTCTGCCATTTTTGGTGGGGTAAAAAGCAGAGGTCTTTCGAAGTTTACAATGCCAAGTTTAAGGAGAAATATCGTAAGATTTACTGGAAAGTTCTCGAGGATGGGTTTCATAGGTTGACGGATAAGAGTAGAGGGAATAGTGTGAAGATGTATGCTTGGGAGGGGTCATATATATGTATAATATATATATCATATATATTGAAATGGTTGTTAAATGATTTATTTTGCTCGATATACGATAGCTTTATATTTAACATAATATACGATAGACCAAGAGCCCATGTACTTTCGCCGGCTACGTGGTACTTTATGAGGAAAGATAGCTCTCAAACAGAAACGAACACAACCTAAAAATAAATAGAAAAGAAGAAAATGGTGATATATACGACATTAAACGAGACAAACATATAGACATAGTTGAAGTGAAAATTGAATTATAGTATCTATATTTGGAATGAGAAATAACGTGTCAAACTGGCTTGGCAATGGGGCGGAGATTTCGATTATTCTCTCTTGGAGGGATGAGGATGGGAAAGATACATTGAAGCAAAAATATAATATAGTTGAGGAAAGAATTTAATATTATAAATATGTATAATTTGATAAGAAACAACGTTTCAAACTGACTACGAGGGAGTGGAGATTTCGAAATTTTCAATGGGACGAATATGGTCTCATTTGACGAAGATAGTGTGAAAAAAGTAATGGAGAGATAACCGTGTTTCTAAAATTTTTCTTTATTTTCCTAACCATGTAGTGAGGAAATTAGTTTTATCAATTTTTATGTATAAACTTAAATAATTTTCTTTTCTTTTTTTCCTTAGTTGTCTTTTTTCCTACTAATTTTCACAAACCAAACACACCCTAAGTGACAGGCTGATAATGACATTAGCACGTTTCATGCCTAAATCATATTACAAATAATCATATCTTCAGCATTAAAGCCATAAAAGAATTACCTAAAATACTTACATTATAAAAAAAAAGTCAAAATCTATATTTCAACAATCATAAACACACACACAATACCTCCTCAACTCTACATAAGAAATCATAATCCATAAACCCCATGCCAACCTTCAAGATTTTGTAACAACAAATACCTTCCATGATCCCCGAAAGAAAAACGCTCGCCTTCCTCCTCTTCTTCGCCTTCACGACTCAGACGTTTTGCAAAGGATGCATCACTGAGCATTTTAGAGTCGAGGTAAAGAATAGCCTCCCTCGGGGATCTCCGTTGTTGGGCATACGGTGCCAGTCTAAAGAAAAAGACGTCGGGTACCGAACGTTGAAAGTCGACAAGACTTATAGTTAGGATTTCTGCGATAATTTCTTCGGCAGGGCTCTCTACTTTTGCCATTTGTATTGGGGATCGAAGGAAAAGGTGTTCGACATTTTTACTTCCAAGCGTGCCGTTGTAGAGTGCAGGTACTTTGATGGGGACGATAGGTGCGTGTGGAGTGCTACGGAAAATGGCATTTATAATTTTAAAGGGAAGATATTTGATTGGGATCAGAAGAAGATGATGAATTGAGAGTGGTGCCATGGCTAGTAAAATTTCATATGTACTGGTATATAATGCGTGCTCGATTGTGTTTACAATATAAAGTTATATACAGTATTATTTTATACAACGAGTTGTTTGTAATTTATAATGTTTGATAGATGTAATTTATATAAATAGAAATCAAAAATGATACTGGATTGCTATTCACCGCCCCCTTTTTACTTGTTACCGCCCCCTAAAGGGCTGAAAAAAGACGATTTTGCCCTTATGCTATTTAAATTAATTTAAAAAGAGAAAATTATAATAAAAAAAGAAAAATATCTATTTAAAGCTTGTCCAGACAACACTTTTCAAATCGCATATCCAAATCAGACCAAAAAAAACTAAAATCGCAATGGATCGCCGACAAGGACTAGGAAAGGGAAAGGGCTTTTTTTCACGACAGGTAAGCCAAATTAACGTAAAACATCGTTCGAATTTCGTCTCAATTAAACTGTATTTCCGTTCGGCGAAAAAAAAAATAAAAAAAATAAAAAAAAACTGACCGAAATCAAATTTCGGTCGGTACCAGTACTGACCGAAAGATAATTTCGGTCAGTAAATTTCGGTCACTACTGGTACTGACCGAAATCATGTTTCGGTCAGTACTGGTACCGACCGAAATTATGTTTCGGTCGGTACAGTGCTGACCGAAATCATGTTTCGGTCAGTACTGTGCTGACCGAAATTAAATTTCGGTCGGCACTGTACTGACCGAAATTTGATTTCGGTCGGTACCAGTACTGACCGAAATGTGATTTCGGTCGGTACCAGTACTGACCGAAATTAAATTTCGGTCGGTACCAGTACTGACCGAAATTAATTTTCGGTCGGTACCAGTACTGACCGAAATTAATTTTCGGTCATTAAATTTTCTTTTTTTTTTTAAAAAAAATTTAATTACAGACCGTGGGTGGAAAGACCCTACCCGGAGGAAGCAGTAGACCCCCCCCGTTGGAGGAGAGGCGAAAGCGAGCAGCTGCTTCGCAGTCCGTATATGCGGATTACGATCCGCATGCGGATCATGGTGTGCCGGATGATGGAGCATCGTTTGAGTCATCCGGCGACGATCTGCCACCGGCCTCCTCAGGTAATTCCATTCTCCTCTATAAACTGACATGCGATGTCGTGTCTTAAAAATACGTAAAAGAAATTAAATTTATTTTTGCGTTATTCGTGAAAAATGAAATAGGGAGCAAGCGCTCCAGGGTCACGGATGACGATTCGTGGAGGGTGCAGGGTCGACGCTGTTCGTCGACGGTAGCGGGAGCCGGGTGAAGCCGGACATCATGCACGAGTTCTACCGGTCGTTGCCCTCTGCCAGTGGTTACTCGTGGGGTTCGGCCGTTCTCGCTTACCTTTATCGCCGGCTTGGCATAGCAAGCAGGGCGGATGCGAGGGGATTAGCTGGGTGCCTCTCGTTACTGCAGGCGTGGATCTACGAGTACTTCCCATGCTTCCGCCCACAACGTCTCCCCCATCATGTTGAGCCTGGCGAGGCACGATCACACATGTGGTCTGTATGTCCTCCAGAGCGGACGGTCCACCGCTTGATTGCTATCCGCCGTCAGATAGATGTCATGTCTGCAAGCGAGGTATCTTAACAATTTAAGTCTATACTTTCGTGGGATGATATACAATTTTTAAAATGTTTTCAGGTTGCTTGGCTGCCGTACGGTCCCGATCCAATGTCGCAGCAGCTGAGGACGATTTTCATGGGATGGGTTATATATCGCGACATCGTTGAGCCCTACTCGCCCTCGAGAGTGTTGCGCCAGTTGGGGTACGTGCAGGTCATCCCGCCGCCGATGAATCCGCCACGGAAGGCGGTCATGCCAGCAGACCCGACGAGGTATAAGGTGCATCATTCTGTCGATGCAGCAGAACATGCCTGGAGATTATTCCCGTACGCCTCCATCCTCAACCTCTCTTACCTCAAGCGTGCCACCGCGCAATACCTTGGTGAAACCGTTAGAGGGTACATGGACTGGTATGAGATGCATTCTCATCCTCGCCTGCTTTCGACGGAGCCGGTCTCCTCATCGGCATGCATACCCCCGCGCAGCCACGCCGACTACGTACGTAATTAAATCTTATGTCGATTTTTTATATATTTATATGTGTAATCGTACGTATTATTGCTATGTGCAGTGGTACAGCACGATGTACAGCTTGACTTCGGACATGCTAGCCAGTATGCTTCGTGGTGATACGACGCGTACGGACGAGTACCTAGACAGGCTGAATGACATCAACGACCGGTGGCGCCAGGCCCCTTGACGCTGTTGCTATTGTTTTTTTTATCTTTTATTGTATCGGACGGATTTTATATATGTTTTAAATATTTTTTCGCATATTTATTCCGTTTCGAATAAAAATATACAAATAAATAATTCAAATAAATAATAAAAATAAATAATCCAAATAAAAGTACTCGAATGACACACAAATAAATAATATAAATAAATAATCCAAATAAATAATACAAATAAATAATCCAAATAAAATATACAAATAAATAATCCAAATAAATAATAAAAATAAATAATCCAAATAAAATATACAAATAAATAATACAAACAAATAATCCAAAGCAAAATATACAAATAAATAACACAAATAAATAATCCAAAGCAAAATATACAAATAAATAATCCAAATAAATAATATCAATAAATAATCAAAAAAAAAAAAATTCGACCGAAATCAATTTTCGGTCGTTACAGTGACGACCGAAAATTGATTTCGGTCCATACAGTATTGACCGAAATCTGATTTCGGTCACCACTGTAAGAACCGAATCTTGATTTCGGTCCATACAGTAATGACCGAAATCAAATTTCGGTCGTTACAGTACAGACCGAAATCAATTTTCGGTCGGTACTGTAGCAACCGAAAATATATTTCGGTCAAATTTTTTTTTTTTTCTTTCGGTCGAGTTGAAATTCGAACAATGTTTTACGTTAATTTGGCTTACCAGTCGTGAAAATAGGCCGTTTTTTCTTTTTTTATTATAATTTTCTCTTTTTAAATTAATTTAAATAGCATAAGGGCAAAATCGTCTTTTTTCAGCCCTTTAGGGGGCGGTAACAAGTAAAAAGGGGGCGGTAAATAGTAATCCCCAAAATGATATGTGAGGTTATGATTTAAGTAAACTAAACATTGAGGAGTTACTACTAAGGGTAAAATAAGAACTAAGGTTGAGATAAATTAATGATAAAATTGATAGGTTTTATACCTATCCAGCACATTTATTACAGATATTTGGGAAAAAAATTAATGATATTTGTTACTTTTAAAAAAAATATATATATATTGAAAATAAAATACATAAAAAAACTTAAATGCAATATGTGTCTTATAAACTTATTTCAGGTGAAAATATCACTTATAAACGATTGGATTGTTCGAAAGGACAACTGACCATGGCGACTAGCTGACTAAGCGAAAAAATCATGCAGATAATCTTTGCCAGCTCATCAGAGATTTATTCTTTTTTGCTTTCGTAGAAATTGCTTTTTTTTTTCTCCTAATTTATTTCTCCATTAACCAAACATAAAAACTAGTTTGACTTTTCTCTTTTAATTAGGGGTGTGCAATCGGGTTCGGGTTTCGGGTACCCGACCCGACCCGATCGGGTTTTTACTCGAACTTTACAAAAAATTGGGTATCAATCGGGTATCGGGTTTCGGGTAGCTTTGAGCTACCCGAACTACCCGATCGGGTACCCGATTCGGCACAATAAAATAAAATTAAAGTTCGGCCCAATAGAAGAGCCCAGCCCAATAATCAGATTAAATAAAAAAAGTTAAAGCCAAAAGAATTGTGTTTGGACTTGGAAAAATAAGACAGAGAGCATAAGAAGAAGCTCGAGCAGTCGAGCTCGTCACCTCACCACCTCCCTCACGTCATCAACCAGCCGACCACCACCCACCGGCCGCCATCAAAGCCGACCACCATCATCGTCCGCCAATCGCTCGTGTTAGCCCCCAAATTCGTCCAAAAACGGTATAAAATTCTATGAACCCTAATTTTCTAGTTTTGTTGCTATTTTTTCGATTTTTAGGTTTCAAAAGATGAATTTAGGTATTTATTAACATTCTATACATGTCTAAAATCATGGGTGTCCAAATTTGTGTGTTGATTTTCCATTTAAATTTCGAATTTTAACATGTATTTGATACTTAGAACAATGATCGAATTTCAATTTATTGTTGATGTTGATTGGAAATTTGATGGTGTTTAATTTATTCTATTGTTGATGTTGTTTAATTTATTTGTTGTTGATAGCGTGTTGAACTTAATTTTATTGTTGAAGTGAAATTGAAGGAATTTAATTTAATTTAAATATAGTAAAACGTAAAAAAAAAAAATCAAAAAACCCGACCCGACCCGTGGGTACCCGACGGGTTTCGGGTACCCGATTGCCGGGTACCCGAACATTGATCGGGTTGGGTTCGGGTTTGTTTTTCACTACCCGATTTTTTCGGGTACCCGACCCGAAAAACCCGAAACCCGATATACCCGACCCGATCCCACCCCTACTTTTAATTTATTTCCCTACTATTTTTATTAAAAGGTGTAATTACGTTTCAGACCCCAACAGATGTTTTAAAATAGGTTTCAGACCCCTATCAGAAAATTCGTATTTTTAAGGACCCAATTTTTATATAATTTAGAGATAAGGACCTAAAATTACGCAAGTGTTATAAAGTGTATATGAACTGGTATCGGATGATCGTTTTGTGTTATTGCAGAACAATGAAGTGGTACTGCATAACAATGAAGTGGTATCAGAAAAACAATTAAGTGGTACCGCTGAACAATGAAGCGGTGCTGCAGAATAATGAAGTGGTACTGCAGAACAATTAAGTGGTAATGCAGAACAATTAAGTGGTGCTGCAGAAATCGGAACCTTAAAACTATGAATTTTCTGACAAGGACGTGAAACCTAAATGAAACTTATGAGGGGCCCTGAATTGTAAACTGCCCCCTTTTTAAAAAATTGGAGTGTGGGAATCAAAGATTAGCATATGCCACTCCTCATTGCCAACCTAAATTCAAATTACAAATAATCATATCTCACGCATTAAAAAATTACCCAAATAAGCAAATTATAAAAGAAAAAAGTCAACACAATATTTCTACAATCAATACACACAACACACAAACATAACATGTCCTCAACTATATATAAAAAAGGATAATCCAAAATATCCCATACCAACCATCAAAGTTTTTTGTAATAACATAAACTTCCCATGACCACCCAAACATTTATCGTCCTCCTCCTCTTCATCTTCGCGGCCATCGTGCCTCAGACGTTCTGCTTTTGCATCACTGAGCGTTATCGTATCGAGGTAAAGAATAGCCTCCCTCGGGGCTCTCAACCGTTGGGCATACGGTGTCAGTCTAAAAACTCGGACCTCAAATATCGCTTGCTAAAAGTCGACGATATTTTTACTTGGGATTTCTGCAATAGTCCCTTCAATCGAACTCTGTTTTTCTGTCATTTCTATTGGGCTCGAAGGAAAAGGTGTTCGACATTTTTACTTCAGATCATGGCTTCATAGACTGCAAGTACATTGATGGGGTTGAAAGGTGCTTGTGGAGTGCAAGAAAAGATGGCATTTATAATTTTGAAAAGAAGAGGCATGATTGGGAGTAGAAGAAGATGATGATGAATTGAGAGAGATACCATGGCTGGCAAATGATTTAATATGTATGATTTCGGAAATAACTCAATTATGTGTATTTTAATTAATAATAGTACTTGATGCACATTTTATTCTATACTTATGCTTAATAAAAAAAATTCTTAATGAATTAATTTCAAATGCTGTATAATTTATATTTTTTTTCAAATATTATTTTGGACACCGTATAAAAATAGCCCAAAACGGTCTTGATGGAAGTTCAAATTCGATTTAGACAGAACTTAGACGGAGCCGAACAAGCCTTTCATATAGGAACAACTTACCCTTATGGATAGTGGTGTAAAACGGGCCTGCAGCCCGTGAGCCAGCCTGCTCCGTCCTGCCAAAGTTGCTGCGTGAGCTACGGGCTTTGTCGGGGTCGGCCCGGCGGGCCACGGACAGGCCCGCCAAAAAATAAAATAATATGTATTATATTAAATAATAAGTTTTATAAATAAACTATATTGATTTTTATGTTTTTTGAGCTACAATTTGTACTTCAATAACATAAATAAATTAACATTAAAGAAGTTGATTAAATTAGATATATTTTCCAACTTGAATTCTTCATTTTTTTTATTTTCATATTTTTTATTATGTTTTACTATTTTTATTATTTTTCTTCTATTTTTATTTTTTAAAAGGGCAAATTTCGTTTCAGGCCCTTGTCATTATTTTTCTTTCAGTTTCAGGCCCTGTCAGAAAAATATTTAGTTTTAAGGACCCGATTTCTGCAGTAACATTTCATTGTTCTGCAGTAACACTTCATTGTTCTGCAGTAACACTTCATTGTTCGTCAGTACGCTTCGTTGTTCTGCAACAACACTTCATTGTTCCTCAGTAACACTTCATTGTTCCTCAGTAACACTTCGTTGCTCTGAAGTAAGACTTGTGTAACTTTAGGTCCTTATCTCTAAATTTTACGAAAATTAGGTCATTTGAACTAATATTTTTTTCTGAAAGGGTCTGAAACCTACTTTAAAATATTTTTTGGGCCTGAAACATAATATATCCCTTTTAAAAATGCCAGGCCCATTATCCGCCTGCAGGCGGGGCGGACCTTCATTACCCGGCCCGCCCGTAGGCGGGCTTGCCCGCGACCGCCCGCCAATGGCGGGCTACGTTTTAACAGCTCTACTTATGGGCCGTTAATATGCACAATATTACCACTAAAGCCTTCAGTCCAATACACTAGTGGTCGCAAGCGCTAGGTGTGGGCATTCACGGTCGGATTTTGGGTACCCGACCCGACCCGATCTGGTTTTCCTTGATCGGGCTGAAAATTCGGGTACCCGATACCTGATAACTTAGTTCTGGTCGGGTTTCGGGTAGCAAAATGCTACCCGAGTTACCCGATCGGGTACCCGCAATTAAAAAAAAAACAGCCCATAGACCGCAGCCCACACACCATCTCACAACCCACATTTTCTATTTTTGCATATTTTATATTTTATTGTGATGATGATGGTATGTGTTGAATTTATTTGTTGTTGATGTTTTTGAATTTGATTTCTAATGTGTTAATATTTTTTTTTTGGTGGTGTTAATTTATTTATTAACGGTGTTGAATTTATTTATTACGAAAGTGTTGAATTCATTTTATTGTTTATAGCTTTTGGAAATTATTTTTTGGGTGTTAGTGTTGAACTTAATTTAAGTTTTTTTTAACTAAAATAACCAAAGAAGTAAAAAAAATGTGAAAACCCGAACCCGATAATCGGGTTCCGGGTACCCGATTTTTGTCGGGCCGGGGTCGGGTATCAAATTGAGACCCGCACATGTAGGGTACCCGACCCGAAAAACCCGATACCTGAAAAACCCGACCCGGTCCCAGCCTAGCAAGCGCTGAAGGGTAGAACAGTAAATTCGTATAAACTTAGCAGTTAACTTAGCATAGTAGTAGCAAGTAGCAACCATATGTTGGCGTTCACATAAAAACAATTTTATACGATTTAAAGAAAATATGTTATTCTTAGAGAGTAAAAGGAAACACAACATTTATTCGCCTTTGATAGCCGCATCCATGCATCGATTAATTATATTCAGTTGTAATTTGAGGGTTTATTTCTGTCGAAACATCTCTTATGCAATAAATTATTACAAGGTGGAGTTAATTATAAAATGTTACTTTCAATTTCGGACATGTGGGGAGAAAGTTGAATTTTACGACATGAAAATAAATGATGAGTAGATATATACTACACATACATTTATTGCACAACTATGCATACTCTAGGCCGGCCATCTTTCTTGCCTTAGGACTTGGGAGTTAGGATTGACACAAAGTGAGCCTAAATTTTCTGTCTCCATATCATTTTGAACTGAAACCTCGAAAATTATTTTATTTTCTGTACAAGAGATTGCAATTTAGTTGATCGTCGTGAAGATCACGCTCATTGGACCGCGCGTGAGGCTTCCGAAGGCCGCCATTTGAAGTCATAATAGTTGTTTGCTGCACGCACTCGCCGATTCTCATATTTCACTTCAGTTTTTTTTATTGTAAGTAAATAATATTATAATTAATGATAATAAGAAGAGGTAGGCAGCAACTTGTTTCATTTCATCAGTATTTTGTATTTTTCTTGTGATAATTTTCTAAAGAATTGTTATTAAATCAATATATATCGACATCCCCTTCAAATCGAGAGCCATCAATCCTCATAATTCAACACTTTTCTCCGTTCATTCAATTCTCACCTTTTTATCCCCTCCGTTTCTTTTTCCTCTCTCACTCTCTCCACCTAATAATTATTATAGACAAATAAATCCACGCTTGATCATACCTTGAAATACTCTCATTTCATACTATTCTTTCTTTTCCTCTCACAAGCTCTACAACTCTTCAAGCTCAAAAGCAATCAAGCATGAAGGTTAGGGTTAAATCCTTGATTCATTCTTTTTACTATCTTTGATTTATAACATAACATATAGTGTTGTCTTCTCATGTAATGAATATGCAGAAATTTGTGCTGAAGTTGGAACTATTCGAAGAACAAGACAAGCGCAGGGCTCTTAAGACAGTCTCTACTCTCTCAGGTAAAAGTAAAATTAAGCCATCCTTTATAAACTCTTTTTTTTTTATTTAAACCTTAAACTATGTAATGTTCATAATATACACACATATATAAATAGGCATCGATGAGATCACCATAGACATGAAGGGCAAGAAGCTAACGGTGGTGGGAACGGTGGACCCCATCACCGTAGTTAGCAAACTCCGGCGAAAAACTGGTCGGCGGACATAATCTCCGTTGGCCCGGCGAAGGAGGAGCCGAAGAAGGAAGAAGGAAAGAAAGAAGAAGGGAAGAAGGAAGATGGTAAGAAGGAAGATGGTAAGAAGGAAGAAGAAGGTGGAGGCAAGAAACAGTCTGATGAAGGAAGCAAAAAGGAAACTGAAAAAGGAAATAATAACGTCAAAGTGATGGAACACCTTCCACAGTTTGTGTACGGCGCGACGCCGCCTATGATGCCGCCGGCGCCGCCGATGCATTACAGGCCGTACTATTATCAGCAGCCGATGAACGTGAATCCCAATTACTACTACGTTAAGCCTCATAGTATGGAGGAGAATCCAAATGCTTGCGTTATATCCTAAAAAGATTATGTTTTTACGCTATTTCTCTCTCTCGTGTTTAATTGAAGTCTTGGAAATTGTGATCTTAAACATAATATTATGTGGGAAACTTTTTTGTGATGTTAAATGTTGTAGTTATGTACATAATTTTAGTTGAGCTTGAGCTGATTTTCTTACATAGACATTGTACTCATACTTCTCTATTCTTTGGTTATGGTGTGTTGAGTTGGTGTTGTTGTGGTGCCCAACTTGGAATTGAATGCTTTGCTGGAAAGTTCGTATTTTCATAAGCAATTTTTGTTTATCTGAACTTGATTGTATTTTATTTTCTATGGTGAAGACAAAATGTTTAGGACGAACGGATGAATCATGATAGATATGACAAGAAAAATGCAAAAAGAAAATAAATAAATAAAAGTAAAATATATTTAATCAATATATAAATTGGTGTAATATCTGGTCAGTTTAATCTTAGTCCCCTATTTTTATAAAGGGAATTTATAGAGAAGTACTAAGTATAAAAGTTGCAATCAGTACCATGTCAGTATTTTCTTATATGTTAGATTAAATTTTTTGCACATTGGTACCTGTCCCGCCGCCAGGTACGTCATAGAACACATTTAGGTACCATAGAGAAACGTATTGTGGTACATAATACAATGATAAATGTACATCATATAACACATTAAGATATCGTATAGAAACTATATAGGTACTATATAAACGCGTGATGTGGTATGTAATACACATATAAAAAGGTACGTCAAGACTGAAAAATGGTACACAGTCAAACGGTACTTATATAAAAAATTTTCTGACATGGGTACTGACTTGCAAATTTTTATATAGATGAGTATTTTTATGTAGATTCACCATTTTATATTTGAAACTTATCCAACGGCCCCCTTTCTTTTTAATAAATAATGAGGGGACCTGAATTGAGAGTTAACCTATAACCATCTTTGATTACATAGTAGTATGAACACAGTAAATATTACGGTGTGAATTTCATAAAGTTTAAAAATTGACTGGCTATTGGTGTCCCTTTTTTCCCTTTCATCTCCATTCTCCAACTCTAGTTTCTACGAATAGATGTAATAGTCGGTTCGGTGGGCCACGTTAAATAGAAAACATATAAATTTATTGTTGATTGATGATACTAATATTACTTGTGTTCTTGTCTTTTTGTGTACGAGAAAAATATGACTCGGAATTTACGTCGATTACATTTCATATGGAGTAAGGACAAGCTCGGTGCTGTCGCTAGCGTGCATGCATGCGTCATCCTTACGCATGCATAGCATTTGTGACATATTTGAATTTTGTCACATACGTTTGGCTCGCGAATAAAATTACTAATATTGATAACTGACCACTTTTCCCAGAAGGTTAACCTTGAAGGAAGTGCATCACTTTTTAATTTTATATAATTTATTTCCAACACGCCCCCTCACGTCTAAGCTGATTTATCTACTATCTAGCCTTAGAAGTGCAATTCTCATAAATGGGTGGTCGTGAGGATTCGTACCCAGGACCTGCTGATTCCTAAGCTCTGATACCATGATATGTGACCACTTTTCCTAAAAGGTTAACCCTGAAGGGAGTGCATCACTTTTTAATTTTATATAATTTATTTCCAACAAATATTGTTCAAGAAAGCTAAAAAAATTGTGGAACATTCATGTAGATACGTCTACATGTCAAATATATTTATTTATATATTCATGCCTCTTGAGACGCACAAAGTGGCAACTTTTTTATTCTGTCATCTCCTTTGAATTGTGGTTGTGAATTTATTGCAATATAATATTGAATACTATGCCGTTAGATTCACTCTTTTATCAGACATAAAGTATTAGTTGCTTCAAAGCAATTAAAATACTATTTATGCTGATTGTAAATAGACTAATTAGATATTTTTAAAAAGAATTGTCAATGAAGATATGCCGTCGAAGTAGACGTGTTCATACGGTTACGGTTACGGTTCACGGTTATAAACCGCCGGTTTACGGTTAATAAAAACGTCTAACCGTAACCGAACCGTGGTAATCACGGTTATGGTTACGGTTTTGAACCGGCCAAGCCGGTTACGGTTACGGTTTTGAACCGCCGGTTTACGGTTTTTTTTCTAATTCTTTTTAGAATTTTCTTTCTTTTATAATAATTTAAATATAGTAAAAAATTTGATATTTATATAAAATGTAAAAATAAAATCTCCATTCCAAGTTAGAATTTATATAATAACCTTCAACATTTGAAAAAAAAATTACACCTTAAATATTAAAAAATATTATGATTAACATTCATTCTTCGATTCGAAAATCTTTGACGGACATTCGTCGTATGCATAGTTCTAAATATCATGTTTATCACTCAATATTCTTCTAAGTTTTCTAAAGTCAATTTTATGATAGTTGATAAAATAAAAATAAAAATTAAATATGGTGAATAAATTATCATTAGATATTATGACAAGAGCAATAAAATTATATATTTAATTATTATTTAAAAGACGGTTAACCGCCGGTTATAACCGCCGGTTTGCGGTTAGTAAAATGAAGAACCGTAACCGAACCTTCATAATTTACGGTTCGGTTACGGTTTGAACCGTAACCGTTGACCACGGTTAACCGAACCGTTGACCGACGGTTCGGTTACGGTTTTTCAAACCGTCTGAACACCTCTACGCCGAAGTCGAGTACGAGCGAAAGAGAATTGTATGGATACGTTTCTCTTCAATATATAATATATATATTATATATTATAAAAGCGAATGGGGGTATGAACAGTTGTTTTCGTCGTAATCTATATTTCGTGAACAGTGTACCTATTTTTCGTAAACAGTAACCTATTTATCATGATATATGCCTATTTATCGTATGCGTTTCCTTTGTCACGATTTCTTAGAACCCACAGACCAAAACTCAATCTCCTCCAAATTTATCGATCGGAATTTTGTTGACCCTCAGTGGCGGCTCAGAGCCCCAAACCCTCTCAAGAAAAACATAGAAGAAATCGGCATACTTTTATTGCTCAGAGCTTCACAAAGCGGCGCGCCATCGTCGTCTTCATCTGCTTCCGCAATTCATCCACCGCCGCCGGACTTCAACTAGAAGAGCAATGGGATTCTCCAACTCTCCAAAGACGCAATAGCGCAAAGCAGTCCAGAATTGCTCGACCTGGCAGACGATGGAACCTTTGTTCTGTTCGATAAATGCCGGTTCGGGCCTATTTCCCCGTGGAGGAGCGAGTTCGTCGAGCCCCATGCTATTTCGATCATCGGCACTACTCATGTCTCTAGGGATAGCTCGCGATGTTGAGAGGGTTTTAAGGGCTTCGAAGCCTGAGAATGTCGTCGTCGAGCTCTCTAGAATGACTAGTGTTATATATATGCTAATTTGGACCAAATTTAACACATGAGAGCACATGATCTCCTTCTACTCGACGTAAAACCTCATAACACATATTCTTCTTCGACTTAAACGCACATGAACATCGTTATACATCACATTTAGGAAAGGATTGACAACCTTAAAAATGAGTTAAATGTGATACATAATTATGCTCACGTGCGTTTAAGTCGAAGAAAAAGATGTGCTATGACGTTTTATGTCGAGTAAAGGGAGATTATGGGCTCTCACGTGTTAAATTTCGTCTAAACTAGCGACGGTAACATTGGGGACTAAAAGTATCACCTCGGAACATGGGGGACCAGAAACGCCCATGCCCCAAACATCGGGGACTAAAAATATCGTTAGCCCCATATTTTTTTATCAACAAATCTAAATAATCAGTTAACTCATGAACTTATAACATCAATGTTATCAGTTTCGAATAATAAGAACACATTACATAATCGATATCTTCATTGTTTGTAAATCATGTAAACTTTTCCTGCATATAGAGGTAAAACAAATAGAAAAGAAACTAAAAGATAAACGACCAAATCAAAAGCTAATGAACACAAACGGCGATATTTCCCCAATTATCTCATTTTCGTATTGCAAACACACGCTAATTGCGTCCCAGAGTATGCAAACACCAGCCGACTCCAATTTGAAGCACCACTTAAGAAAAAAGAGGCAAAATTCTCCAAACTAACCTCAACATCTCGTTTGATGTACTTCACGACCAACAGTTATTCAGTCCAATCGTATTGAAGTTATCAGTCGAAGTCGTGTGCCAATCACTATCTGTGCCCCCCGCAATACAATCTATACTTGACCGTAAGAAGTCTGCGCCGCCCGCCAAGAAACTCGGCCCGTTTCCCTATTTGCCTCCGCTGCAGATTCACGTTCTTTGATTGCCAACGTCAGAACCTCCGCCACGAGGCTCATGATCGGCGGATCTTTCGAGTCCTTTCTCAGGCACCAATCCACCAGCTTTGGGACCCTCTTCGTCGCATTTATCGAGTAATTGTTTTGAAGGTGCCGATCCATAATCATGGCGAAACTTCGGCCGTCGGCAGGAAAATGCCAGACCCATTCGAGAGCAACCTCTGCTCACGGGTCGGCAGATTTCTGTCTAGGGTGTGCCTCCCCGTGAGTATTTTGAGAGAACATGCCTGATCTTAGCAACTGATGCTGATCTTCATCGTTGGGAATGTACATAATCCCTGCTGACCGTGAATAGATAGAATCAGAACCAATAAGGTAAATGAACTCCTTACAGTTCGATACTCAATTTTGCCTTCTACAGTTGTTCAGAAACTCATACGATAAAAGTATGCCGATTTCTTCTATGTTTTTCTTGAGAGGGTTTGGGGCTCTGAGCCGCCACTGAGGCTCAACAAAATTCCGATCGATAAATTTGGAGGAGATTGAGTTTTGGTCTGTGGGTTCTAAGAAATCGTGACAACGGAAACGCATACGATAAATAGGCATATATCATGATAAATAGGTTACTGTTTACGAAAAATAGGTACACTGTTCACGATTTATAGATTACGACGAAAACAACTGTTCATACCCCCATTCGCTTTTATAATATATATATATATATATATATATAGATTTTTGTTGTGATACACTATAACTATAGTGAGCAACTAGTCAAGTATCGTGAGCACGCAAATTTTAAAACCGAATTGCTATTCACCGCCCCTTTTTCTTAGTCACCGCTCCTAAAGGGCTAGAAAAAGACGATTTTGCCCTTATGATATTTAATTAATTTAAAAAGAAAAAATTAACTAAATATATAATTCCGGTACGAAATACTGAAAACTGCATACACAAAATAATTTCGAACGATCGATCGATACGAAAAAAAAAATTTGATTTAACATTTTAGGACCGATCGATCGATATTTTCGGTCTTACAGTGCGCGGGCCGAACGAAATTTTTGGCCGGGCTGTGTGCTGGCCGATCGACATTTTCGGCCCGGACACTGTAGGACCGAAAATTTCGTTCGGCCCGCACAGGCCCGGCCGAAATTTTAGGTCGGCCCGCACAGGTCCGGTCGAAATCTCAGTTCGGCCCGTGCACAACCCGGCCGAAATTTGAGTTCGGCCCGTGCACAGGACTGGCCCAATGTGGTTTCACCCAATGTGGTTTCACCCACAAGCCCATGTTAAATTCCCTCCAATTAAATTCCCTCCAATGGGCTTTATTTTGGGCTTGTGAATGTGAATTAATTGAAGGGAATTTAAATTGAAGAGTTGTCCCACATTGAAAAAACAACATGGTTTCACTTACCTTATATATAGATGTGGATTTTATTAGTTCAAATTAAATAGCTAATATTATGCCACATGTAAGTCGCTCGCGCGCGCGCGCAGGGGGGTGCAAATCAGGTCGACTTGTGTGCAAGCGCGCGACCCGCGCACACGAATGCCGGACCGAGAATAGTGGGCCTGACCAACCCCCGTTTTGCTCCGGTTTTAACTTTTATTCCTCCCGGTATTAAAAAAAAATACGATCGAACGAAATTTTCGGCCGGGCCTGTGCACGGGCCGAACTCAAATTTCGGCCGGGCTGTGCACGGGCCGAACTGAGATTTCGGCCGGGCCTGTGCGGGCCGACCTAAAATTTCGGCCGGGCCGGTGCGGGCCGAACGAAATTTTCGATCCTACAGTGTCCGGGCCGAAAATGTCGATCGGCCAGCACACAGCCCGGCCGAAAATTTCGTTCGGCCCGCGCACTATAGGACCGAAAATATCGATCGATCGGTCCTAAAATGTTAAATCGATTTTTTTTTTCCGTATCGATCGATCGTTCGAATTTATTTTGTGTATGTAGTTTTCAGTATTTCGTACCGGAATTATATATTTAGTTAGTTTTGCATTTTAAATTAATTTAAATATCATAAGGGCAAAATCATCTTTTTCCAGCCTGTAATACCCGTAAAATATAATTACGGGATCTACGATTTAATTAGCAATGAAAATGGTTAATTAAGAACTTTATTTGATTAATTAGTATTTTCGATGATATGATGCTTTCATGCTTTTATGATCTTAAATGACTTATGTGTCTATATGATTACGTGCTATGTGATTTATGATTCTTATGTGTGTTACGAACTATAACTTATGTGATTGCATGAAACATATTTTATGATTTTATGTGTCAACTTGATTTCGAAATAGATGCTATTAGGATTACTAACCAAGTAGAAGAATTAATTGAACTTAAAAAGGGTTTTATATAAGATAGGAAGAGATGAGTTTTAATATATTAGAAGCTCGAAATCTTCCAATTCCAGAATCTCTAAAACTCGAGATCTTTGGATCTCGAAGTCTTAGAACCGAACTAATGAAGCTTGTAATCTTGAAGGTCCAAAATACTTTAAACTCGAGACCAAATAGGAAAATCTTGATATACTTATACTAGAAATTCGAAACTTGGAATATATGGTTTTCTATGCATATCGAAAACCCAATATAATAATTGAGATATGATAAATATTAATATAACTACTCATGTCATTTGTATATTGGGTTACGCTAAGTATATGATAGGAAGACAACAAAGCAACATATATAATAAAGGATAAGTATTGAGCGAATTGCTTAGGAAAATCTCGTCATTTGATATCTTATCAAATATATCTCAGGGGAAGAATGTTTTAGCGAAACCCTTAATAATATAACACTGCTGAAACAAGGAAACTCTTACAAAAGCCACTCAAGACCGATTAAGCTAAAGAATCAAAGGAGGAGGCTTAAAACAGAATTCAAAATCCTACTCAGTGAGGTATGATTTCGATTATGACCTCTAAATTAGTTCTAAGCTTTTATGACCCAGTATTTTACATAGCCTGATGATAAGGAATTAGGATTTGAACACTGATTTTAGGGTTAAGAATATCCGAAGCTTATGCGAAATATATAGACTGTTCTTGAGAAGAATATATTTCGATCGCAAGGTTAGATGATTTCTCTGAAGTGTTTCAAATGATAATATGATTTTCCAGATTATGAATTTCGAAGCTATATTAGCTTACGAGAATGATTTCAAGATCGAAACTGAAAAATAGAAAAATGTCGAGTTCATGATTGAGATTTATCTCAAACCTGTCGAAATGTATTAATTAATATCGAGATCTATGTTCATATCGACATCTTGATATATATTATATTAAATCCTGAAGCTATAATTTCGAAGTCTTTGGTTCAATTAAGTCGAGATCTTTGTGTCGAAATCATTGTGCATGGTATAAATATCGAATGTAATAAATACTATATCGAGATTTGTTCTCGAAATTTATTCCAAAATCTCGTTTATAACTCGACATCCCTCTCGACACTTAACCCTATCTCGAGATTATAGTCAATATCGAATTCCAATTGTAGGTACATATCGAGATCCTTGTTTGTATCATGTCGAAAATTCATGTTGAGGTTAGCTTTGAAATTTGTGTAATATCTCGAGATCATTGTCGAGATTCTATGGTCCATACTGAAATAAATTTATTGTCGAAATCTTACCACAAAGTTGAAAGTCATATCGAGATCAATGTTGATGTCGAAATCCTTGAGTCTTATTTAATTAACATGCATGTCGACATCTTATTATAATTTCGACATATATACCTCGAAATCTTATATGTTACTTTGATATTTATTTTAAAGTGTTATACACGACCCAACCTAGTTCGAAATTTTAGGGTTTTCTAAATTAAGCCATTTTAGTGAAACTGTAAGTAGACTAACAAACCCTAATTTTATATATTTCTATACTTAGGGTTTGAAGATTAGCGATTTACCGTACGATAAGCTAAGGATACCAGGTAAGTGGAAATCGCAACTACAACACATAATTTTTATGTGCATGAAATTATGTGTTATGTGCTCTTATGATTTTATGCGACTACTTGCTTATGTGACTTGCGTGATTTGATGTGATGAAAATTATTATATGAACATGGCATGCATATTCATGGCATGAGCATATGCACGCACGACTAGTATGAGAGTCAGGGATATAGCGTGCATGAGTATAAGATCGCTTGAGAGCGATGTATAATTGCCGATATAGGCATTTGTGTCGACTCAATGATGAGTCACGGCTCTTTTATGCTACCACGGCGATTCACGAAGCCGAATTACCTGATTCACGAAAGGTAGGGGGAATACCCCGTAGCGGGAGATGCAACCTGGAGGATGCGACTCGAGGGTATGAGCGGCACCGAGGGAACCTCGAGTGTTGGCGACCTCGCAGTAAGCTACCAGTGATAAGCGCCCGCGTGTCAGACCGCATTGGGATGGAAAGGCGCCTTAGGGTTAAACGAAATTTGTGTGCCCGGGTTAGCATCTCAATGGGACCGCATTGGGATTGAAAGGCACTATCAGCCTCTCAGTGTGGACCTCATTGGAATTGAAAGGCGCCATAGGGATAAGCACAGATGGAGTACTCGGGTTTAGCCTCCCAGTGTGTGTACTGCCAGTTATACCCTTAGGGGTTTGAGCTCTATATGGTGCATAGTAAGATTGAAAGCCGAAGGGGCCCAAATACGATATGAAAAGAACGAGAAGAACATGAGAGGTCAATAGCATTGGCGCGAATGCCTTCGCTATTTAGGTCACGTGCATTTCATGCATGATTTTCACTTACTGAGCTTTATAAGCTCATTCCACGTTTTTATGTGTTGTAGGACCCCGCGATCACGGTACGTGATCATTTTCACGGCGAAGCCAACTTTTGAAGCTTCCGGGGGCTTTTGAGATGGAAGTGTGTGCATGGATGCGACCTCGTGGAGGCCCAGTAGATAGATTTATTTTGACCCGTATGCGCGCTTTCCTATGTAAATAGGACCCACTATGATTTTTGTAGGAACAGTTACGATTCCTTTTTATACGAAATTTCGTACGATCTGTTTCATTATTAGGACATTAGTCGCGTAGACTAGTTAAGAAAGTAGTGGTGGAAGGCGGGGCTGCGACACAGCCCTTTAGGGGGCGGTGACTAGGAAAAAGGGGGCGGTGAATAGTAACTCCCTTTTAAAATCATATCATCTCCAACTAATACCAATAATCAGACCAAACATAAAAAATACTCCAAACAACACTCAAACGCATACCCAAAATGATTTTATGACATTTTCTCTCTCATATAAACGCATCCATGCGTTTTCATTTGACATCGACGCATAAGTTTTTATCTCTCACAAAGCAACTCATACTAAATTTAGTAATCCACTTTTATTACGTAAATTACTATACTTAGCTTTTTTTATCTAATTGTTTTTATTAATATACGACATGAATAATGTTCAAAGTTATAAATAAAATATTTAAACTATTTGTTAAAAAATTTAGTCTACGAAAATATAATTGTTGTTTATTATTTGTTGGATAATATTAAAAAGGTGTAACGTAGGTCATATTGAAAAATTATAAAAGTTGATGTGAAAGAGAATATTGCAAAACAAATATTCTTTTGAATTTGTGAATCAATTTAATGGTTGGAGTAGAATTACTGCATTTTGAGTTATGAGAGAATGAGTTTGGTTTTGAGAATGTTTTCGGTTGGAGATGGACTTAGTGTATTCATTCTTTCTCTGAATTTAAAATAAGCTTATAATACATTAACTCTGAATTACAAATAATTTAACCTAAATTAATATTATATATCTTTATATATTCGACTCGTCGAGTGTATAAAATAAACTACTGAAGATAAATAAGGTTGCGTTTGGATTGATGTATTTGAATTGAAATCCGTGATTTGAAATTATGAATTCTGAAATCCAAATTTTAAATCCAAATCCACCGTTTGGCAAACGTTGGGATTTCGAAAATCCGAATTTCAAAATGTCCTCGAGCTCTCGAGCCGGCTTGAGCCATCGGTCATCGACCTCGAGCAGGCTCATCGAGTTCGCGAGCCGACTTGACTCATCGGTCGTCGAGTTCGCAAGCCGGCTCGACTCATCGGTCGTCGAGCTCGAGCGGGCTCGTCGAGCTCGCGAGGACTCATGTCGTCGAGCTCGTCGGCCGACTCGACTCGTCGTTCGTCGAGCTCGCGGGTCGGCTCGACTCATCGTTTATCAATAATAATAATAATAATAATAATAATAATAATAATAATTTAAGAAAATAATCACGGCAAGATTTGGTATTTCGAAAACGGACCGTTTCCGATCGAATTTCAAATCCATCAAAATACAAGCGCTCGGATTCTCCTCGGATTTGGATGAAATCGAAATCCAAATCCGAGCGGTTGCCAAACGGGTTATTTGAATGAAATTCGGATTTCAAATCGAAATCCCCCAATCCAAACGTAGCATAAATGCATTTGAACATAATGTTATGCTTTGTTTAAAAAAAAAAAATAAATAAAAAAAGACGATGGAGTAGGAAATTTTTACGTGGGTGGGCTTGAGAAAAGTTTTAGAGCCCAGCCCGCCCATGTTTTTAGTCCAGGAGCTCGGTTCGGTATGAACCGACCCGAAAAGACCCGAGTTTCGATCCACAAAACGACAAAACCTGCCACGTCAGCGCGGAAGATTACCATATGTATATATCCACGCGTTTAAACCCACGTGAACATCACGCTCCACCCGTCTCTTTCGTTGCGTGTCATTTTCGTTCATCCCTGCAAAAATATCGTCCCCCACAAAAAAAAAAAAGTAAAGGCAATAAACATTAAAAATAAAAAATCAACCTATGCTCCTCCATTCCAATCCAATCAACGACCGTTCGCCGCCGTTTCAGCCTCCTCTCTGAAAAATGGACTATCGCATCGTCTCCGATGATGAGGAATTGATTTACAGACCTCCATCTTTCGCAAATTTGCTCGAAATCCGCCTGTTCTACGTCCGAATCTCTCCGTGCGTCGTCGAAGACCTACCCGAGCACCTCGTTCTCCGCCACCTCCGCCGCGACGCGGGAACCGTCCTCGAGATCAACGGCCGACGTATCCCGCCGTCGGAAGACGCATTCGTCAACCTCCGCCGCGACCGCGTCGACATCGGATCGTCCGAGTCGACCTACGTCTCCACGGACAGCGTCAGGCTCCACGGATTGTCGGAATTCGAGGTCCGTCACGTCGCCGGCAGGGCCGTAAATCCCTATTCGGACTCCGATTTGGGGAGCATCGTCCTCTGCGGAAACCTTCAGAGGGCCGACGTGGCGGAGGGGAACAATTGGGGCATGGAGTGCTACGGCGTGAACGGAAAGGTCTTCGGCGGTGGTTCCTTGTCGATTGAGGTATATGTGGCCGGGTGTTGTTCAGGGAAGCCCGTGATGTTGGCGAAGACAGTCGTCCTAAGCCCGAGGAGGAAGGCGAAAGCAAATGGGAATATGCTCGATTCAATCCCCGAGGATGAGGAGATGGTGGAGAAGGAATATGGTAATAAGGGTTCGATGGGTGGTGGCGAGAATGCGAATGGGCTTGTGAGGCATAGGAAGTTGTCTGTAAGTGCCATTGAAGTATACTGATGAATTGTTCAAATACACAGCTTTCGTGCCTCCTTGATCTTGTGAGTTGCTTATATAGTTTCGATTGTTGATCCCTATCGTCTATGGAGCTGGTCATAGTTACAGAACTAGCTAGTTCTATAGATTGGGTAGATGCAAATTACAACCTTTCTTGGTTAAAGTGAGTTGCACTAAACTGGCTAAAAATCGGAATGTTTCTCGATGATGACAAAATTCATCACTTGGCTGCTCCTCTGCTCACCTAAAGCAGTGAAGTTACTGTCTTTGTGTAGCTAGAAGTTCGTTTTACATTCTATTGTATTGGGGTATTATTTATTGTAGTTGTTGGAAGGAAAATTGGGCGACAATGAGGCATTGGATTCCAAGTACATGATGCATAGCCATCATTACTCAGAAGAAATGTATTACGGTGAAGCTGGGCAGCTGACATGGTTCAACGCTGGTGTGAGGGTTGGCGTTGGTTTGGGCCTCGGTATGTGCCTCGGCGTTGGAATAGGAGTTGGCATGCTCATGAGATCATACCAAGCAACGACGACAAGTTTCAGAAGAAGATTTTTCTAATGCCACATATTATTTCTCCTGCCGAGTTCATATCATACAGCAGTCTCAACTTCAAAAATGGAGTTACAGTTTCTTCCTTTTTCGACCAATAGCTAGATGGGATTGAGGAAAGCACATGAATGAAATGGTTCTTGATGCATAAAGAGCAACTGAGTAAGAACCAGTTTGAGGGATTGTTTACACTGTGCTGTGGGGTATGCTAGAAATCTTCGTCAATATGCTCTAGTAATACTTCTTATATAGTGTTGTGTAGCTACCCTTGAAAAATTTCTAGTGTACGGGTTCCTCTCTGTATATACACATTTTCTTTCTATAAAGTATATACTCTTGTGTTCGTCGAATTTGCTGTTGTGACTTAATTTGTTGAAGTCTGTAATGGATTTATAAAGATATATACTTACAATACAAGTCGTGTTTAAATGTTTGCTTATTTGGTAGTCTGTTTTTAACTCCTAGCAGCAATCTCGGCACAGAGAGAGAGAGAGAGAGAGAGAGTAAAATCACAACACAGAAAACAACATTCGACAGAGCTAATATAAATCCTTACGACGTTTACGGAGGAATTAAGGTGACTATTATGTATTACGATAGCAAGAACAGGCGTTCATCTGTTTGTAGATACTGCAAATTATCGGTATTGAAAACCCATATCGATCTCATTGCCTCCTCCATGGCCATGTCCACGGCCAAAAGGGCGGTGGATTTGATTTGAATTTGCTCTGAGTTGCATTGCAATGAGCCCCTGAAAAGCTTCGGGCGCGTTTCCTCCCGAGTTAACGTCCCCTGCCGATAAAATATAACAACGAATAGAAACCCAAGAAAAGAACATCAATGTGCAAAATCGATAAAAATCTTCACCTGGCATGTGGGGTCGTAAAGGAAACCCCTGAATGTTGTTCACTTCCTGAAGAGAACGTTCAAAGTTCGCCCGAGCTTCGTTTCCATGGCCCGAGACTAAACCTCCTCCCGCCCTTGGGTGGAAAGTCGGGGAACATATGGTGAGTAGGATGGTTACCTTGCATTTGCTGCAGTGGATGACGGGGAAAAGCATCGAATCCACGGTTGGAATGGTGAAACTGAGGCCCAACCATATTGGGATGGAATTGGCGCTCCGAGGGCGAATTATGGTTGAAAATTGAATCTGGCCCTACTAAGTTTTCCGTGGATTTTGATTAGATCTTAACTCCATCCCCGCGATGCATTCCATTCGGAGACGAAACCGTCCAAGTCCCCGTCCCCGGCGGGATCCCAGCGAGGTGGAGATTCTCCTCCCCTTAATTTGTTTAAAAAAAATACTTTTAATATAATATATAAATTTGAAATATTATTTGTTTAAATATTTAATCTATATATTGATATTATTTTAATATTATATAAATTATAATTTAATATTTTTTTTGCTAATATGAATTTTCATTTACCACGAATGCAGTCTTGATTACACCCACCTTATCTTATCTAATACTACTGAACAACTCAGAGCAGACACGCAAGTATATATCTGATCTAACCGCACTTCGAGCATGACAAACACTCTTGATTCTCCAGTGCATCTCCCGGGCAATCATCTGGAAAACCTTTTCCACTGTCCTTGAACCCTTCGCATGGCACCTTCAAACCATATGTGATACAGCATGGCCGAAAAAACTGCAACTTTAATACCGTTCTGCGGGTTCCTCTTACTGCCTATCCTCCCCATCCACTCGCACAGCTCATCAAAAGTGTTGAGGGCCTCATCTCCCTTGATCCAATTGTTAATACTCTGCATCACCCCTTGGCTGAAGTTACACTCCAGAAAAAGATGATTGATTGATTCCTATGCTACCTCACATACGCTGCATTTTTTATCAGAAACAGACAATCCCCAATTAGACAATCTGTCCATCGTTAGAAGTCTTTTATGTAGGAGGAGCCACAGCAGAATAGAATGTTTGGGCAATGTATATCTGTTCCACACTGCCTAGTGGTAAGGAAATTTGTTTGCTTCACCCTTTAGCCATTCATACCCTGTTTTAACAGTGTATTTCCTGTCTGAGGCCTTCTGCCATACCCTTCCTCTGTACCCCGCTCGAAAACTCTCTTTTAGCCTATGTATTTTCTTCCAGTACCAACAGGAGTCAGTGGCCGGTTGATACTCCCAGAAAGAGGTCCCTCTTAAGTACACCACATTAATCCATTTGATCCACATTGAGTTTCCATCCAGTGTAATCCAGATTTGTTTACCTGTAAGCGCTTTATTCCAGGTTTCACAGTCTCGGATATTTAATCCCCCCTGTTTTTGCGATCTGCAAACTTGGTCCCAACAAATAAGTGGCAGACTTTTGCCCTTGAGCATTCTTCCCCCACAGAAAATCCCTGCACAGGCGATCAACTTCCTTAGTTACAGATTTTGGCAGCATGAATATAGAGCCCCAATATCCATGAGTGGCAAGTAATACAGAATTTATCAGACAGATCCTCCCAGCGTATGATAAATTCCTGGTGGCCCAACAGTTCAATCTAGCTGTAATTTTATCCACCAGAATTTGCCATGAATTTTTGGTCCATTTCGTAGGTGCCACAGGGATCCCCAAATACCTCATAGGATAGGACCCGAGGCTGAAACCTGTGTTTTGCTTAATGACCTCCATTTCTGAGTGTGGTATGCCAGCTACATACATACTGGATTTCTGTACATTTGCCTCCAATCCAGTTGTTTCTCTGAAGTGATCAAGGGCTTCTTTTATCACCTGTACAGCTCCACTCTTGCCTTTGCAGAAGATTATGAGATCATCTGCAAAGCAAAGATTAACCAATTTAATTGGTTTACACATTGGATGGAATCTAAACCGAGGATCTTTGGAGGATAAGAGCATTTTCCTTGTTAGGTATTCCATGACTATAACAAAGATTAGAGGTGACAGTGGGTCTCCTTGTCTCAAACCACTACCTCCTGTAAAGCAGCCAGCTTGTGTACCATTTAGGGCGATGGTATATGAGGCAGTTGTTACACATTCCCAGATCCAATTAATAAATTTCATCGGGAATTTCAGCAAGCACATCCACTCCTTAAGGAATCCCCACTCAACTGTGTCATAAGCTTTTCTAAGGTCCACCTTCATTAGTGCCCGAGATGATGCATTCTTCCTGTTGTATAGCCTCAGTAATTCTTGACAGAGCAATATGTTGTGAACGATAGACCGGCCTTCAACAAACGCACTTTGATTTGCGTGTATTAATCTGGGTAGTAGAGGTTTCAGTCCGTTGCAAAGCAGCTTTGCTATGCATTTATAAATGGTATTACAACAAGATATGGGTCTGTAATCTTGCGCTGTAGCAGGATTAGGAATCTTTGGAATCAGGCAGGTGACTATGCCATTCATCCTCTTCAGCAGTTTACCTACCTCAAAGAATTCCAGTACTGTATTTGTCACTTGGTCCCCTACTATTGTCCACGCATGTTTGAAGAAGCCGCTACCATAACCATCCGGACCAGGGGCTGCATCCTCATGAATGGTTTTCATGGCCTGTAGAATCTCCTTCCTCTCAAATGGTTTAACCAGCATCAGTTGGTCCTCCACTGTTAGTGTGTATCTTTCTTCTGCCACTAACTGTTGGGGACCGGTTCTGTCATTCCTGGCTCTACCCCAATATTTCTTTGTAATACTTAATAAAGTGCTTGTGGATGTCCTCACTCTCTGTTATGATGTTTCCCTCTGGATCAGAAATGGACACAATTCTGTTAGTGTAGGCTCTTTTCTTTATAACAGCATGGAAATAGGCAGTATTGGTATCACCCTTGTCTAACCATCTAACTTTTGCTTTTTGTCTCAAGAAGTTGTCATTTGCCTTACTCAGGAAATTGAAATCCACTCTGAGCCTCTCATCTGTTTCCAATAATTCTTTATTTAGTGGATTCTGGTGTAAGGCTAGCTGACAGTCTTCTAGTTTTTTCCTGGTTGTATCAGTCTGCACCATTATATCAGCAAACAACTCTTTGTTTAGTTCTTTGGGGTCCTCTCAGCGTATATAGGTTTCTGCTTATAGCCCTCATATCTGACCCATCAGCATGCTGCCAGCCACTTCCCACTATTGGCAGAAATGAAGTAGCCATGGCCCACATGTTAAAGAACTTGAAACTCTTCTTCTGACCTTTCTTCTGTCCAATATCTCTGAGTATAATGGGTGTGTGATCAGAGATTCCTTCAATTAAGAAGTCTGCAATGTAATCAAAGTACTTGCTGATCCAAGACTGGTTAGCAAAAGCCCAATCCAACTTGCACCATATCCTATTCTCCAATGCTTGTTTATTGTTCCACGTGTATTGACATCCCCTCCGCTTGATTTCCTCCAGTTGGCAGTGGCTAAGACATTGTCTGAATTTGCTGAGCTCATTCATCAGGATTGGAGATCCCCCCAGTTTATCCCCAAAATCTCTTATATTGTTAAAATCACCCCAAATTATCCAGGGTTCCCTAATGTCTGCCCCAATCTGCATTATGGAATTCCACAAGTTGTCCCTTTCAGCTGGATCATTATGGCCATAAACAACAGTAAGGAAAGTGACTAAACTCCCATTTCTCAAAATTCTGAAGTGCATGATTTGATCTGTTTTGGTTAATAATATCAGCTGCTGCCCCCCTCTCCATGTGGTTACTATTCTGCCATTGGGGTGGGAGCTTAAGTTATGGCAGTACTCCCACCCAAAGAAGGTCTTATTCATGACTTTATCCAGTTGTCCAACTTTCAGCTTGGTTTCATGAAGACACATTATATTTATACGGTACTTCCTGCAGAAAAGAGTTACCTCTCTCTGCTTTGCAGGGCCATTGAGGCCCCTAACATTCCAAATAGCGCAACTATCCATGACCAAGGTCATGGACCCTCTGCTTGGGAGGGTTAGTATGTGGTTCCTGATTCATCTCCCTTATCTCTTGTTGTACCAAATCAGCCCCAAGATTGCTCCCTACTGACTCTTATCTCACACTGGCTGGGATTAATCCTCTGCTTACTCGAGTGGCGGTTTTGTGACAGATTTTTCCCTGCCCCCTCCCCCCTCAGTGTGCTCAATTACATGTTGGGGTCCCCTACTTTGAGTTAGTACTAATTCTGTGTGTGTCTGCTCCTGATTAGGCTTATGTGTAACAGGCTGCCTACCTCGTTTCAATCCTTGCCTGCATACTTCCTGCTCATGTCCATATTTTTTGCATTTATCACAGAAGATTGGCTTCCACTCGTATGCAACCTTTTGTTCCACCAATTGCCCATTCTCGTTAAGGAACTGGATACTATCCTTCAGTGGCTTATTGAGGTTCACTTCTACCATAACCCGGGCAAAATGAATTCTGTCCTTTCTTCTGGTGAAGTCATCAGTCATGATTGGGTGTCCAATCAGACTAGCTAATCTGCTTAGGGTTTTTATCCCCCAGTATTTCAGTTCAAGGTGTGGTAGTTGTATCCAGATGGGAACACGATCCACCCCAATCTTGTGCAATTCAGTGTTTTCAGTCCATGGAGTTACTATCACAGGTTTTTCGTCAAAGTGAAGAATCTCATTTTGTAGGATTCTGTCCCGAGTATCTACACTGTCAAAGCGAACCAGGAATAACCCCTGTCTAACTTGCCACATGTTCAGCATCCCCAATTTCGCCCACTTTCTCTTCAGAAATCCTTCCATGACACTGTATGGGGGATTCGATCCAAGGACATAGCATAACAGTGCCGTTCTCCAATGCTCAACCTCCACTTTGATTTCATCAGTGATAGGTGCCACAAATTCTAGTTTATTGTCCTGTTTTTTCAGTATGTCTGCATTAAACCTAATCCACTGGCTGCTCTCCTTCTCCTTGCAATTGGACTCAATTTTTACCAATTGAGGCGATTTTCTCACCATTGCTTCATCAATCGATGGCCAAATCGGTGCCCTAGGTGACACATCACCATTGGTTGAACGATCAGCCAATGGAACAGTAACTTCATTCCGATTTTTGTCATTATCTCGTGCACGCCTTCCTTGATCGCCATCAGATTTCTCCAGAGTAGCATTCAAGATCGATGTCACGGTGGTAGAAGGCGGCGTCGTCTCCATGACCGGCGTCGTCCTCTGTTTGACTGTCTTTCTCTTTTTCGCCATAGCGGAAGAGAGAGAAAGTTCAGTCCCGATGATGATTAAATATATAATTTAATATTATATATATTAGAATATATAAAAGGGGGTTCGGGAACGGGGCGAGGATCCCCCGGGAAAAAATCATTCCCCGTCCCTGTCCCGCGGGTATAAAATCTCTAGGGGCGGATCCCGGCGGGGACGGGGAATCCCCGTTCCACTGCCAACCCTACCGATGTTTCTCGAGGATAAATTTATTCACCGATGTTATTGAATTGGAACCAAATTGGTCCCCATCGTTAAATAGCCGTTAATAGGAGGTTAAAAATATTAGCTGTATAATCTGTCTTGCACCATAGTTCCTCTTATATTTAAGTTTTTCTTGATGTTGAATTGAACTTGATTTATTGCGTAATTTTGGTCTGCTAACTGTAAGGTTCAATTGATGATTTTTGGACATAAACGTGAAGATCGAATTTTTTGTCTATCATCGTACCTCTACGAGCATTAAGAGTCGAAATCATTGTCTCTCTTTATATATATGCTGCAATTTAAAATGCTTATGTTGTCCCCCTTTTTATCAACCAATAATTATCTGTTGCCTTAAGTTTCGCAGTATTTAGGTTGTTATCCCGTCAACAACGGAGAACCAAGATTCCTATCAGCAAGTCACTAAACTATAATACAATGCCTGAATGTTGAAGATACGCTCAAGATCGGTACAGACGAAGGATTCGGTGATGTGTGTCAAAAATATGTTCAAGAAACACGAGAGGGTTGTGCCTGGTGTTGTGACGCCCGGGGCCGATGAGAGCGGGGAGTGATCGCGGGTGCCAAAGAAGTGCACGGATAAGGAGCGACTCCTGGCAGGCTTCTAGGCGAAGGGGTACATGAACGAACCGATCCGACACCCGAATGAGAAGGGATCCTGAGACTGGCAACATATGGGCGTGTCAGGCTAAGAATCATATAAGAGAATTGATAGTACTACTCATATCACCAAGGTCGAGCTACCTTTTTGGGAGTCCATCTATAGAAACTCCGAAGTTAAGCGGGCTTGACTTGGGGCAATATAGGGATGGGTGACCCTTTGCGAAGTTTCTCAGGGTGCATGTGAGCGAGTGCACGAAGCACACTGAAATGTTAAGTGGTGGCCAGACTACTAGTCGGGTGCGGTGAGCCCAATCCCACAGGTTCCAGTAGGGACAGATGTTACAAGTGGGTCTCGGTATGGGACGGAACGTTACATGTGTGGAGTTATTATTATTAATAGCATTTATCCACATTGCTGATGCCACACTGAGTTGTGTAATATAATGATCCCTTTTCCCTCATGTTTAATGTTGTCGGCTACAACATCGACGAAGAACATCGCCATAGGTATATTCAGACATTCTTATTTGAGGTATTACAAATTAAGTTATCTTAATACATTGACAATACACTACTCGCACGTCGCAACGTCTCGTTGCTTCAATTATCTAGTGGATGATATCTTGCCGACATCCCGGGATTTAGTCATCAAAGGTTGTCCATGGTTTCGTCTCGTAGCACACTGTTTCTCTGAGGTTTCCTGCTGAATTTTCTATGATTATATAACTTTTAGTTTCAGTGAAACAATGGAACGATTTTTGAAACTTCAACAGTATTTCCAATCAGGAAATTGCTCGAAGAAAATGAACCTAAAATATATGGATTAAGAGGGTGGCCGGATATGGGCGAACCACGTAACCTTAAAAAGTCGGCTGGAACATATATTCTCATTACTCTTAGCTGGTTCGTGATATCAAAATGAGAAAGAAACGGCTAAACTAGTGACCTTTGGTTCGGAAAGAGAGAGTAATATGAGGTATCCTTGTCAGCGAAGTCGGTGTTTTTTTATTAACAACAAGGGTGATGTTGCTGACTTCTTTTTAACTTTAGTTGATTGCCAAAAATGCGTTATCCTTTGGAATTCCGTTACAGAGATATTATTGACTTAGTTGAGAGGGCTTGAAAAATCTGTTAATTCTATGAGCAGGTGATGCAAGTAGCAGTCGTCATCTGAAATCTCCGAGGAAGGCGAGTGTGAAATCTATGCTTGCGATTTCAAGAGATAAACTAACGAATGTTTAAACCTAACGATAACGATGGTGTTGAGGCAAGACGTGGGCAACAAAAAGAGAATGAATTGGTGAAAAATAGAAACGTGCATTCGGTTGGAAATAATAAGCTCAAAAGGTCACATCATAAGAGCTTCTATATATTAAATACGTGGTGTGTGATGTGTAATAAAATTAATCATAGAGTTGCAATCATAGAGGCATAGAAGTGGTGAGTCATTGCATCTAGAATGGTGTACAAGCACTATAAATAAGTCCATGTATCATGTAAGCTTGGTGTAGAGAATTAGTAGACATCATATAATAACGTACAAAGAATCTCTTGTCTCTAATCTCACATATTAAAATACTACCAACATACTATTATCACCACGTTGGTATCAGAGCTCATGGCTAACATCGGAGGAGCGGCAAGAGGAATTCCTCATGATACCAGCTTGCGTCTTTCAAAGGACAACTACGGCATTTGGTGCATACAAATGAAGGCGTTACTGGAATCGCAAGATGCCAGGGAAGCTGTCGAGAGTGGGTATACCGAACATGAAACTCTCGTGGGTTTGACGAACAATCAAGTGAAAGAGCTAAAGGAATACCGCAAGAAAGACAAGACCGCGTTATACATGCTTTACCAAGCAGTTGACGAGTCGGCTTTTGAGAAGATAGCCGGAGCAAAAAACTCAAATAAAGCCTGGATGATCCTAGAACATGCATACAAAGGCGCATATCGCGTTAAGCAAATACGCTTGCAAACGCTCTCGGTGAATTCGAGACGATCAAGATGAAAGACGCGGAGACGGTGTCGGCTTATATCTCAAGAGTCTAGGTGATTGTGAACCAGCTAAAAAGGAACGGTGAGGATTCCGAAAATCGTGTCGTCGAAAAGATTCTCAGATCCTTAATGAAGGAATATGAGAATGTCGTATGTGCCATAGAGGAAGCCAGAGGCCTCGAAAAAAATGTCTGTGAATGAACTTAGTTCATTCAAAGCCCACGAGCATCGAAAGAATCTAAAGAGGGTGGAAATTTTGGAGGATGCTTTACAAGTCAAAGTCTCGTTTAAGGAAGAACATACAAACTACGGCGATCGTGGAAGGCGTCGTCGAGGCCGAGGAAGCTATAGAGGCTGTGGTCGTGGAAGAGGCCGAGGCCGTGGACAAGAAGAAAAAAAAAGAAAGAGGAAATTATATTAACACATGAGGTGCAAGAGGTGGCCGAGGACGAGGCAGTCGATCAAACAAGTACAATATCGAGTACTATAATTGTGGAAAATATGGTCATTTTGCAAGAGAGTGTTATGCTGAAAAAAGGTGGATGAAAAGGTGATTATCGCCGAGAAGAAAACTGAAAACAAAGAAGAGATCTTATTGCTTGCATGCAAAGAGTCGAATAGCGGCGACGAACATACGTGGTACTTGGATACGGGTGTGAGCAACCACATGTCCGGTGATAGAAAGCTGTTCAAGGACCTAAAAGAAAACGTGGGAGGTTATGTGACATTTGGTGACGCGTCTACGGTGAAAGCAGCAGGTAAAGGAAAGATTTTGATTCGATGCAAAGATGGTACAAATCGTTACATAGCTGATGTTTTTTACGAACCAAGTATGAGGAGTAACATTATTAGCCTTGGCAACTCTTACAGCGAGGATATACTGTATTAATGAAGGGACAAATCATGACTCTAAGAGATCTTGACGCTCAAGTTATTGCTCAAGTTCAAATGAGCAATAATCATTTGTTTAAGCTCAACATTGCAGCAGTGACTAATAGATGCCTAAAGGCAAACGTCAAAATATCGAGCTCCGCAAGGTTGTGGCATCAGTGTTCGGACACTTGAACTACGACAGTCTGAAAAAACTAGTGGTCCGAAACATGGTTGGAGGACTAAACAAAGTCGAGGCGAACATCAAATATGTGAAGTATGCATCATGGAAAAGGGCACAATAAAATCATTTCCAAAAGGCTCGCTCAGACGGTCGAGTAAGGTCCTCGAGCTCATTCATACTGATATATGCGGTCCCATCACTACCGTCTCATTTGGAAATCACAGGTACTTTATCACTTTTATCGACGATTTCTCACGTAGAACATGGGTATATTTTCTTCGAGAAAAGAATGGGACACTTGCTATTTTCAAGAAATTGAAACAATTGGTGGAAAATAATACCGGAGAACGCATCAGGACACTACGTTCAGATCGGGATGGTGAGTTCACATCGAAGGACTTCAAGGCATATTGTGAAGAACATGGCATCAAGCGTCACCTGACAGCTCCATACACACTGCAACAAAATGGCGTTGCCGAGTGGAAAAACAGAAAACTGCTTGATATGACAAGGAGTATGCTCAAGACTAAACGCATGCCTAAAGGGTTTCGGGCAGAAGCCTTTCGGTGTTCCGTCTATTTGCAAAATCGAAGTCCAACCTCAATACTAGAAAATGTCACGCCACAAGAAGCATGGTGCGACCGGAGAGAATCACTGACCAACGCAATTCAGTGCAGAGAACGGTTAGTAGTAAATATACTACGGAAAATGATAGAATAATGAGTCATAGCACCTGAACTGGCTCGAGTGCTCGGCCGGAGAGAATCACAGACCAACGCAATTCAGTGCAGAGAAGAGATGATGAGAGGCTTTCTGTTCTTTTAGGTTTCGATCGGGGTTTTTTTTTTGGGGGGGAAACTTAATATTTTTTTGTTTTTTGTTGAAGAGGCCAAGGGGGGAAGATAAATATTGGGCTGGGCCGAGGTGCTGGGCTATGACGATTGTATATATATATATATAATTATATATGTTATATATATTGTTCGGTACATCGGTTTATTTCGGTTAATCGGTGTACCGAACCGAAATTACCGAAAAATTTCGGTTTAGTTTTTGTATACAGAACCGACCCGTACCGAATATTCGGTATTCGGTTTGTACCGAACTTTCGGTATAGGTACGGTACGGTCGGTTTACCGACTTTTAAACACCCCTACAAACAATCTCACAAACCTGATAACACTTAACTTGTAGAATTTAGGGTCCGTGAGATTTAGATTTAACTAAATGCTTGTATATGTTATCAAAATTACTTCTTAGTTTTATTTAGTCAATAGTGGTAGAAAAATTATTTCATACTTCAAATAAGAAAAAAAATTCTCCAGTGTTGTCTACTATTAACCACGCGGTTGATAAACTGAAAGAAATAAATAAAATCAGTATTCTAGTGCACCGGGGGTGCGGCTCAGGCGTAGTAGGTCTGGGGGCATAGCATAAAAGAGCCTAGGTATTACAACGTCATACATTGGCAATCACCTCAAAGAAAATGGACGCCCATCCTGTGGCGTCGCGCCATCTACTTACCATTTCTAACTCTAACTTGCCTAGCTAATATTAGTATAAAATAATTAATACGCGAAAACGTGGGTAAAATAATTTTCTTTTATATAAAGGAATTCGTTCCTTACAAGTCAAAATATTGATTCCAACCTAATTACATAGGATGGTTCCTAACTGCAACCAAAGGAATCCTAACTTCCGCCCCACGGGTCGCATTCATGTGCACACTACCCTTAGAAGTCGTTGGAAGCTTCAAAAGATAGCCTTGCCGTCATAAGCGATCACGTACCGTGGTCGCGCGTACCTACAACACATATAACATGGGATGAACTATAAAGCTCAGTAAGTAGGAATGCTGCAAGTCGTGCACGTGTCACATTTGCAAAGGCATCCACGCCAATGCATTCAGACCCTAATAGTATCAAACTCAATCTCATATCTCTTAGGGCCCTCTACTGACTTACTATGCACCATTTTCAGAGCTCAAATCCACTAAGGACAAATGGTCCAGCAACCCACAATGTGTGACGAACCAAAAAGCACTAGTCACACATTTCGGCCCAATTCGCACTGGGATGTATGACGGTCCGTCATTCGGTCGGGTACTTGCTGTTCCGCGGACGCTCACGTCACGCTGGTAGCCCACTTCGAGGTCACCAACACCAGAGATACCCTCGGTGTCGCTGTCACCCTCGAATCGCCTCCTCCAGGTCGCACCTACTACGGTTCCGGGGTGTTTTGCCCAAATAATAAATATATTTCCGACGACGTACCGGGTCGTCATGGTGTCATAGAAGCAGTCCTGAATCAACTGTGAGCCGACATCAAATGCGTATATCGGCAAATATTCATCGCTTTCAGGTGACATTGTGCCAAGCATACGCTCGTCTCACAACTCTCGTGTATGTCGTGCATGCATGGGTTCATGCTCATGTGAACAGTACAGAAGTTCGTGCTATATCATCATACATAGCAATTAATTCATTTAATCTCATATAAGCAGATAGCCACGTAAATTAACGTTAGTACAAACGATTTATGTGTTGTAGTTGAAATTCCCACGTCTTATCAATTTTTATTAACTGTATAAGAGATACGTGCAAAGCACGGAGAAAAAACATAACAAATTAACGCTCAATTGCGAAGATGACGAGTCAGACGTAACATATGATCAGTCGTAACATGATGAAATTTAAGGTGTCATGTATTTCTTTTTTCTATTTAGTGAGCGCAACCGATAAGATGATGAAATTAAGGTGTCATATGTTATTAGAGTGGACTGCGGCGAAGAGTTTAATTATTAATTCTTCAAAAGAAAACAATTAAGATGCTATTACTTTTATAATTATTAGTTTATTATTATCTCTCATCAATATTCAGAGTGCTTAACATATTCTTATAAAGTTTATAAGATTTATAATTTAAGATATCAAATGTTTTATACTATATAAGATATGCGACGCGTAAAAAGTCAATCCTTACATCTTAAAAATTAGCAAATAACAACAATTATGATATTACAGTTTCTTAATTATAATATAATATTATTCTTATTCTCATCATAACTAATTTATATTTTTTTATCTTAAATAAATTTTACATATTTAAAATATGTGGATTGCACGGGCAAAAAATTAGTTTATACATAGGGCAAAAGATAAAAAAATAAAATAAATAAGAAACGTAATATTGGTATACTCAGATACTTCCTCTTGGTCACGTGTAAATATCATAACACAGTTGGCAATTGTTGTAGATGAGTCCGGTAGAAAACCATCCCGAATTCAGAAAAGCAAATATGTACTTTTGGCGTCAACCGAGATATTATCATCGTACAACCATCAATTATAAAATACCTATGGCAAACAGTAAATATATTAGATATATAAGAAGAATAAAAGACGAAATTGTTGCCTCTATCTTTCTCGTTTGGGATCGACTATCCGAAGTTCTTTCGAGAATTCGGAGAGATTTTCTACGCGGATCAGATTAAGTAATATAATGATAAGGTGTCACAGGCTTGATTATATTTTTAAAAGATAATATTTCGGGCGAAAGGGAGTAGTACTGCTCATCTGAAAATTATAACGGCTGAGCTGACCAATTCATCCGAAAAATTTATTACGGCTGACCAATTCATCCGAAAATAGTTATGCGAAACTTAATGTTCATGCAAAAAATTAGTACCGATGTGTAGATGACCAGTTTATGCGCAAAAATTTTATTTAAGGTTGACCAGTTAACAGTGTGTTTATTCTTTTAAAAGGTTTCTATTTTTGGGTAGTTTGGGAATAATCAATTACTAAGAGGCCAACGATACGTTGGATTTTTTTATTATTTTTTTTGGACACTTGCAAAGGGGAAATACTATAAACGTAATTTCCGTTCCATCATCATCGAGATATCTTTCTTTCCCTGCCTACCATAGTCCTTGGAAAACGATGAGCAATTGTATTTTCTCCCTGCGCGAAAGAATAAAAGCATCGAGCAATAGTCGCAGAGCTGTGGTCGATGAAGGATACTGGTCATCATCATCCTCACCGCTGATCCCGGGCCTGCCCCGATGAAATTGCCACGCTATGCCTCCTGCGGGTTCCGGAGGACGCGCTCACATCCGCCAGTAGAGTCTCAAAGGGTTGGAATTCCATATTGGGAAGCAACGAGCGCATCTCTACCCTCAGAAGAAAGCTTGGCTTCAAAGATCAATGGTTGTTCGTATCCTGCTACCACGGTCGGACACACATGATTCAGTTTAAAGTCTTTAACCTCGCAACTCTCCTATGGCATACTGTTCCTTGTACTCCCGAACTGTATTGGGGGGAAAGGCGGCTGCTTTAGATCTGCATCGATCCCATGGAAAGGCGTTATATTCTTCTTCGGTGGCGTTGAGTCCTTCAAGAGTACTACTGCCTACGTATTCTTAAAATATGAAGTCCGGCTAGATCGCTGGACCGTAATAAAGGCCATGGGCGGCACTGGTGGTAGTAGATTGGGTAGACTTAACGCTCGAGTCATTGACGGGAAGGTATACCTAGCGGGACTCAATAACAAACAACTCTCCGTCCAAGTGTTAGATCCTGAAAAAGGGACGTGGGAGGGCGTTCCTTTCTGCTACTATAGAAAAGCCCATAAAAAAGAATTCGATCGCTCTGTGGTTTTTGATGGAAAACTCCTCCTGATGGGTCGGATTTACGATCCAGCAAGCCGTAGGTTGTTGGAGAATATGTCTCGCCGACTAAGAAGAGGTCTGCGGGCCGGTTTCGCCGTTGAAATACACGGACATCTATTCCTTCTTGCTAGAGAAGAGGCCAACAAGAGCGGGCTCAAGGTTTACAATGCAGAAGAGGATTGTTGGGATATCGTGGAAGGAAATGATTTGCCTAAAGGAGTGCATGGGAACGGAAAATTTTGCTGTTCTCTGGACAATAAAATTTATCACGTGCGCACTTATATTTTCTCAGGAACTATATCGAGGGTAACAAGTTGTTGCTGTTCTAATTCTAGCAATAAGTGCAGTAGTAGGTTTCGAGTTCATTGGGAGATTGTTTATGAGCCATTGACCGGTTTTTCGAGAACAGGTATTATGCATGCACAGGTTTTAATTGCTTAAGATCGAAGGAAGACAGAATTTGGTTCTTTGATTTTTGTTCTAGTTAATTTCTAGATCAGTCAATTGTGTAGACAAAAAGCATCCCCGTGCGTGTACACTACATGAACATATGATATTAACATATACTTAATATTAAATCGCTTTGCTATATAAAGTTTTAAATATTTAAGAACGTAATTTAAAAAATCGATTTTAGAGGATGTTATTGTAATAAATTTTAAGTCTAGGATAAAATTATAATTATGATGATTAACATTCCAATCAGTTTGAAGACCGTTATCTAATGTGGTGTTCTCTCTTTAATTTAGCAGATCTCTCACCGACTCCTATCTAAAGTTTAATTATCAATTCCATTCTTGACCAAGGTAAAATCTTAGCGAAAATCATTTACCTTACAATCCATGTCTCATTTTACACACTTTGTAGAATTAACAACAAAAAATGATTTTTATAATTATCGCGATATGGATATCAATATCATCACCATAAAACAAAGAATAAATTAAATGCATTTTTTTGTTTCTACCATTTAAATCACATGAAATCACGGTGATTTTATCGTTTTGTCAAATATAGTATATTAAAGGAAATAAGATATGAACCATAGGATTTTAAATAGAATAGTTAATTAGGTTTCACTTATTTATCATATTGTCATTAGGTATCATGCCCCAAATAGTTTAAAGTGAGATGGAAGGACACAAATTACGTTTTCTTTAGAGATAAAGACATATTCCACTGGAAAAGACATATTTAACCTTTACAAAATATATGTTGATGACTTCATCTTTGGCTACGGGTGTGGGTTATTCGGTTAACCGAGCCGAATAAACCGAAATACCGAAAATTCGGTACAAACCGAACCGAACCGAAAAATTCGGTTCGATATTCGGTTATTAAAAAAATAAAATTCGGTAATTCGGTTTGGTATTAGGTTTTGGATTTCGGTAAATTCGGTATACCGAATTACAGAATTTTTAAAATTGAAATATATTATATTTTAATAATAACAAAAACATAACAATAATTATATTAAATTATATATTAAAAAGAAATTTTCAGTAAAATTTAAATTAATATATATAATTTAAGTTTTTTTATAAAAGATATTTAATTATATATATTAATATAAAATATCATTAAAAATTCTTTTTATTGAAAATTCGGTTAGTTCGGTTTTTCAGTAATAACCGAATACCGAACCGAGAAATTCGGTTTGGTATTCAGTTTCGGAAATAGGCAAACCGAAAATTTCGATTGACCGAAATTCGGTTCGGTTCGGTTCGGTTTGTCCGAACGAACACCCCTATCTTCGGCTCGATGATGCCTTGAAGAGGTTGTTCTTGGATTGCCTCGATGATCTTGTTGAGAAGAAGCCATTCTTTAACGTCTTCGCCTTCGAGCTTAGAATCGGTAGGAATTGTTAGGGATATTGTGATGACCCTCACTTTCTAATTACCATAAGGGGCGGACTTTCGCAATGAAAGCCGCGGGAAACCCATTTGTCAAAAACCTTGTTTATTAAAAATTAAATATCTTACACACAGTTTCCAAACGTCATATCTTACAAAGCATGTGGCCCATTATTTTTATTTTACAAAGGCCGTCGACCCACAACATGACAACATCCTATCGCCGCTCCACAGATCTTCATCCCTGTACAGCGTCGCCCTCAAAAGTCCGTGGAGTCACTACCGTCGGCCCGCCTTAGTTGCGAGTACCTCGACATCGGACTCAATACCTACAATACGTAAATCCTGAGCGATTGCCCACTAGATGAAAATATGCATGACATGCAATGTGCACTCAGCTCCAGTACTGACACTTCTATATGTCATATGGAAGTGGTTTCACCTCACCATGCAATGTACGCTCATCCCACAATTAGATCTCATCTCAACCACATGGCCCCTAGGCTAGACAAGGCACCTCGCGCAACCCATTCAAGGAAGGGGTCAAAAGATCGATACTCAGGTAGCCTACGCTGTCTCACAGGTTGGTCCTTCCCGAGATGTCTTCTTGCCCCAGCAGTGCCCATGCTGGTAGCGGTTTCCCTGAGCTAACTCTACTAGTCGCTCCTCCCGCCAAGTAGACCCTCTCATATCTCATATGAAAGTAGTCTCGAAAATACAGCCCTCAGGTGCACTAGTACTATCCTCAGGCTCCACTACGAGTCGACAACCAAAATCGGTCACATCTACCCTCACGCGCCTCGCGCCGACACCTTAAGGTGTCACCTTGTCAACACGGTCAACCTCTGTCACATCAATATGAAGTGCATGAACAGTGCACATGATATGCAGCACTGTAAATAAATTCTCCTAATAATCTTAAAGTTCCATCAAAATTCCGAACCAAGACCTACAATTCCCTTACATAGTAAAATCTAATATGTCAACGATTTGGTCAAAAGTCAAGGGTCAACAACCAAAGGTCAACTCTCAAATGTGTTTAATTCGAAAATAATGTGCTTTGGAAATTCTGGGTTCGAAAATGGTAGAATTCGAAAATCTACTAAATATTGAAACCTAGACATACTTCGAAATTTATTGAGTTCGAAAATTTAAGAGTTTTGAAAATTGGCTGATCATCGAAATCTGGACATGTTACGAAAATAGGGTGTTTCCAAAATCTCTCCAGGCCCGTGAGAAGGCCGCAGAAATAGTTCAACCCACGAAATTCATTTTTGGCCAGAGCACCCATATCACACATACGAAATTAATTCGGCCTACGAAAAATTAGAACTTGCGAAAATCTTAACTTAGATGTTTTGAAAATTGACCCTATTGCGAAAATTTACTACCGTTCGAAAATAATTTTCGAAAGCTAGTCCTTACGAAAATCTCTAATTCTTCGAAAAATCTACCTTATCGAATATCTAACATAAAATCAAAATCCTTTTGAAAATTAATTCTCGAAAGGGTAACTTGCGAAAATCTAATATCCTTCGAACATAAATTTCGATACAAATTGCAACAATGTAATTTCGAAAATCCTATGAATTCTATCGAAAATCTCTTCCGGAAATTATAACTTCATCCTTTTGAAAATCTTCATTTCTATTATAAAGTTCGAAAATTTTAGTAAACCCCTAAAACAATACATGCGAAAATCATTTTTTCATGATATAAATTTTTGTAACCTCTCGTCTCGAAAATCTTAAGCTACCAATAAAGCCCCTCTTCGAAAATCGTTCTAAGTCCCGAAAAATATTATACTCGAACATCATTAAATCCTCAAGAACCTTCGCCAACAGGCTCTCCTCTAACTCTCCGCCGCTATGGGCCTACTGCGCCGCCGGCGACGACAACGTCTGCAACAGCACCGTCCGTACGGGTGATTAAGTGGACTGGCGCTTCTGCGCTGCGCCGCGGAGGCTCTACTTTTGCCATTTTTGGTGGGGTAAAAAGCAGAAGGCTTTCGCAGTTTACGAATCGAAGTTTAATAAGAAGAAAAATCGTGAGATTTACTGGGAAGTTCGCGACGATGGGTTTTATACGGGAACGGATAAGAGTAGTGAGAATGATTAGAAGATGTATGACTGGGAGGGGTGAATATATATATATATATATATATATATATATATCCTATCGGAGGTGGCCGCACAAACGGTAACTCGTCCCATACTTGAGAATTTGGTTGCAGTATATTTAACATTTAACTCATAAATGTATTAACATTCATTCGGGCATCTGCAATTGGAAAGTATATTGAAGTAGACAGTTTACCATTGTCATAGAGTACGTAGAAGCACACACCTTATGAAACCTATTTAGCGGATCTAGGATGACAATCTTGGGGGGCAGCCCAATTCTCAAATGGAGGGGCAGCCCCGCACACACTAGCCCAATAGCTTTTTATTAAAAAAAAAAGGAAAGAACACCTTGTAGGAATCGAACCCGTGACATGGTAAGGGCAGTTACTCTGTAACCACTAGGCCAAAAGTTATTATTCATGTACACTTACTTCTAAATATATTAATATACGTTACATATTGGGACTGGGGCAGCTGGCCCCCTAGCCCCAACGTAGATCCGTCCCTGACTGATGTAGATGTCAAAATGTGACAGATTACTTACTGCTAGTACTACGAATTTAAACATTCGGATTAATAGTTTTTGTGTTGTCATAACTGACTTAAGATATGAAATCGGAGATCCAACGCATCAGTCCACACTAAGGAACAAACGCTACACTGAAGTGACCGGTCAGAATTAATAACGAAGAATTCAACCGCATACCGACTATGGATACCTGTCACAAACAAGATTTCAAACAGAACACTGTAAGTGTGCTTGACCGGACCTGATACAGGTTGGACACTCGAGACAAGAGCCTACTCAGACAAAAAGGAAATTTCAGACATTAAGTACGAAGCTGCAAGTCTAGAGTGAAGCAGAGTCAACTAAGGCAAATAAGGAATAAGCGAAAGTGACAGGATAAACTGCAGCGTAAACCCGACAGACCCATTTTGGGAAAGTCAACTAATGCACTGCTCAGAGTGAAGAGTTTATCTCACAACGGATTCAAAATTTAAACCTCAGTTATAAAAGGAGGAATACAAGTTAAAGACAACCACTTCACTACCTTACGCATTCTAAGCTATTATCAACAATTCTTCAAACACTTGTGAAAGAGAGAAATCAAGAGTGAAGTCAAAGGACACAACCATTCATAGTTTATGTTCTTTATTCCAATGGACTGTAAAAAGCTGTTGAAGTTGGTGGATTGTTGTAAACGACTGCCTAGGTGATTCTCTATATTTAAGCTGTGATCAGCTGGATAGGTTGTGCTGCGATTTGTACAACTAAAGATCTAGTGAACCTTCCTATTGAGGAAGAATGGGAGCCGTAGGAGATTTTAACTCCGAACTTTCAGAAACAACTCGGTCTCATGCACACACACGTATTTCGTTTCACACCGGTTACAACCGTTCAGTATGATTTTCCGTACTAATACTGACCGGTCATTGATTGAATATCAGCCACCGAACGAAACAACTAAATAAACCGAAAAAGAGTCAAGCGTTTATTCGCCCCCTCTAAACCGTCAATCGATCCTAACAAGTGGTATCAGAGCGGGTTTACTCAATCATCAACCGATAAAAATGAATACATCAAGCAAGTTGCCGATGTTCTCCAGGGAAAACTTCATGGAAAGAAAAGTTCGTATGATGACACATCTAGGGGCACAGAACGAAGACATGTGGGACGTAATCACTGATGGGCCTCCAACGCTGACAAAGGTCAACCCACTACATGCTCAAGATGGTACACAACCACAGATGATTGCAAAGGTAAAAAGTGAATGGACAGAGGGCGAAAAGAAATTGATGAATCTGGACAATATTGCCAAGGACATTCGGTTCAAAACACTGGATACTGGAACATTCAGACAAGTCATGCTGTGTAAAACCGCAAAGGGGGTCTGGATGAAACTCTGCCAGATCTGTGAAGGGAACGAGTCTACAAGGGAAAACAAACTCATTGTTGCGATTCAGAAGTATGATGGGGCAAAGATGAAACCGGGAGAATCAATGACCGATTTCGAGAGCCGATTTATGAACATCATCAACGATCTTACAGCTCTCGGAAGGACGTTGGAAAACCAAGATGTGGCCATCAAAGTCATGAAAGCGCTCCCTCGTGAATGGGATGTAAAGACCATGGCCATGAGAGAGTCAAAGGATCTCAGCAAGATACAGGTTCATGATCTATTTGCTGATCTCAAGGCCTATGAGTTTGAGCTACAAACGAGTATGGAAGAAGCAGTCACAGAACAACCGGTCAAAGCACTTGTCGCTCCAGAAGCCTCAACTTCAAAAGCATCTGAGGAACTGACTGACGAAGTCATGGCGCTCTTCGTAAAGAGATTCGGGAAGTTCATGAAGAAAAAACGAAGCAATACTTCGGAAGGTAAGAACTCTCCGAAAAACATAACTGAAATAACTGATGTCTCCTGTTTTGAATGTGGCAGGAAAGGACATTACGCTATTGACTGCCGAGTTTCTAAGAAAGAAAAAGAGAAAGCCAGTACCAAGCCCAAGATGCATCAGAAGGCACTGGTTGCTAAAAATGGGAGAACCTGGGATGACTCTGACTCCGAAGAATCGGACAGTGATGAGTCAGACACCAGCAGTGACCAGGAAACACATGAGTGTCTTATGGCCATCGTAACCTACGATGAGGTATGTGAATCTGCCTCTAATGGTTTTACAAAAGAAGAGCTGTTACAAGCTATTCAAGAAATGGTTGATGAGTATCAGAAGCTATCTGAGAGAATTAAGCAAAAAGGCACAACCACGCCAGTAGATCAAACCGGTAATGAACTCAGTCAAACAGGGGTTTTGACTGAGGAGGTTAAGGAACTTAGAAAAGAGCTAGTGCAACTAAAATCTGAAAACTCTAGGTTAAATACCATTATACAGACTTGGAATCAGTCCAAGAAGAAAGCATAAAGCATTCAGAGCAGCCTGAAGGATATCAACGATAAGACCGGGCTAGGGTTTAAGGACACCGGATCATGTGCATCCTCTTCACATGTGAAGAATACCGGATGGCTCAAGTTTGTCCAAACCAGCTCCTCCCAAGCTAGTGATACCGACAACATACCGAAGTCAACCGTCAGGACAGGGAAAGAATATCAATCAAACGAGAAACTCGCAAGAACGGCTCCCTCACGAACCAAACCGATAATTAGTAGGCATGAATCCAGGGGGAATCAGGGGTATAGGTATGAACATATGAATATGGGTAGACAATAACGGGCACAAAGACTAAGAATGACTAGGCCTAGAAATATTAAATATCTCATAGACCCAAGTACTGAATGGGGAAATTGCGAGTAATACGAATTTAAACATTCGGATTAATAGTTTTGGTGTTGACATAACTGACTTAAGATATGAAACCGGCAATCCAACGCATCGGTCCACACTAAGGAACAAACGCTACACTGAAGTGACCGGTCAGAATTAATAACGAAGAATTCAACCGCATACCGACTATGGATACCGATCACAAACAAGATTTCAAATAGAACACTGAAAGTATGCTGGACCGGACCTGATACAGGTTGGACACTCTAGACAAGAGCCTTCTCAGACAAAAAGGAAATTTCAGACAGTAAGTACAAAGCTGCAGGTCTAGAGTGAAGCAGAGGTCAACTAACGCAAATAAGGAATAAAGCGAAAGTGACAGGATAAACTGCAGCGTAAACCGGACAGATCCATTTTGGGAAAGTCAATTAATGCGCTGCTCAGAGTGTTTTCTTACAACGGATTCAAAGTTTAAACCTCGGTTATAAAAGAAGGCGAATACAAGTTAAAGACAACCACTTCACTATCTTACGCATTCTAAGTGATAAACACATTTCAATACGTTTATCATAGTATTTATTTGGGGTATAATAGAACCTTAGCAATGAATTTATGCATTTATACAATATATTTAGACGTATTTTGTTATTGAAGGAGCTTAAGACGAGTTCGGGTAAAAACGAGCAAAAACGGGGCAAAACGGTGCAAAAATGAGCAACACTGGCAGGTGTCACGGCCGTGACACCCTATGTATTTGGCCGTGACACCCATCAGAGACCGAAATAAAGCCACTGCCATCGGTCACGGCCGTGACAGACCTTACACCAAGCCGTGACAGGAGGTAGAGAGTTCGATAGATGATGGTCACTGCCGTGACGCCCAATGCGCCAGGCCGTGACACATTGCAGAGAGGTCAACCTAAGATGGTCACGGCCGTGACACCCTATGCACTTGGCCGTGACACTTGGCAGAGAGTCGAGCGATTTGAGTCGGCGAAGGTCACGGCCGTGACGGCCCATGTCCCAGGCCGTGACCGTTATGGGAATCGCTATAAAAAGCCCAAATTCGACCCAGAAATGGCACAACTTACCAGAGATCAAATCCAAATCATCTAGAGACGAAATTAGGGCGAAAAGAACAGAGAAACACGTCCCGGAGCGCACGAGACGAATCAACGGCGAATTCTACGCAAAGTTGGACGAAGAACGAAGATCTCCCGCGCAATCATCACAGATCATCCGTGTATCAAGATCATGAGTTCTTCACCTCTGTTTCTTATTTCTTTCGTTATTCTCCCGTCTATTATGAGTAGCTAATTCCCCTTTGTGTTTGGGATTAGATGAACGCTAGGGTATTTCGTAGTTAAGACTTATAATTATCGTGATTATGTGTTTGACTATTTATCGTTCTATGAATCTGTTTCGTTGCTTTAATATGTCTATGTGTTAAAGTGATCGTGTGGAGAAACGTTTAGGGCGACAGCTAAATAACGTTTAAGCCGTTCATAGAAGTTAGAATTCGGGTATAGGGCGAAAGCAAATACCCGATCCTCGCCATTAGTAATTACCGAATTTAGATCCCCGCGAGCGTTTAGGGCGACAGCAAATTCGCGAGCGGATAGGAAATTACTGCGATTTAGTCAGGAGCACGTAGGAGCGATAATTCATTGTCTTAGCCGATAACACCTAGCGGGAGTCGAATCCCGAGCACGTCTTTATCATCTGAAAACTCTCGTATCAGTTAGTCGCGTTCTTTGAATTTCTGATTGATTTAGGAGCGGTCTGTTAGGTCAAGTCGTCAAACAATTTGCGTATTTTATTTAGGCTAGATATCGAGTCGATAGGTCACTACTAGTACTTGATTTATTCCTTGTGTCCGATACTCGTTTACTCACTTTACTACACTATAAACGATAGGTCCACTGCCTATCGCACGTCGGTGATAGTAATTAGGTATTCGTTTTAATTATTACTTATCGCACTTTTCATTCACACACCACGTGTCGATCAAGTTTTTGGCGCCGTTGCCGGGGAATAAATTGATATTAGGAACACCGTAGTTCGGTAATTTAGCCACTTTTATTTCAACGTCTTCTTTGTTTTTACTATTTGCGTGATTTGTGTTATTTGCGTTAGTTGTTTTCCTGCGTCATTATTCATCTCCTAATCTTTTCGACGTATTTGTTTACGCCTTTGCTAACTTTTGTTGTTCACTCATTGAAGGTACGATTCAGCGGTGAATGACCCGAAACCATCCATCGGGTCCCATCGTTGACGCAGACTCGGATTTCGAGCGGAAGTTACGAAGGAAACTCAAGTACGACACTGAGGGAGCCTCTACTAGCTCTCAAGACCGTTTAGTTAGCTATTCAGAGGATAGTTCGCAGGAATCCATCCAAAACTCACGTGTAGAGACAGCCGTAGATAATCCCAATACAGAAGTAGACATGACGGACCACCGAGTGCCCGTCCATCATATTCCAGAGGAGGAGCCATCACTTCAGGACCTCCTCAAGAACGCCGCGCTAGGTGGTACTGAGTCGGCGATTGTCATCCCGCCGATCGAGAACAACAACTTTGAGCTGAAGCACTCTTGGCTTCAGATAATATTCCAGACGGCCCAGTTTGAGGGTAACCCCGACGACGACCCTTACTCCCATCTGAAGGCATTTCTGACGGTGACCGACACCATTAAAATCAACGGTGTCCCGGGCGATGCAATCAAGCTGATGCTGTTCCCATTCTCGCTCAAGTTCAGGGCGAGAGACTGGCTGGATATGTCGCCGCCCAGATCGATCACCACCTGGGAGGAGATGCGAGCCGCCTTCATCAACCACTACTTCCCACTGACGAAGGTGCTGAGGTTGAAGACGGAGATTTCTCTCTTCCACCAGAAGGATTCCGAAAACTTGTATGAGGTGTGGGAGCGTTATAAGGCACTACTGAAGAGATGCCAACAACACGGGATGTCGAAGGCAGCCCAAATCAACCGATTCCACGAGGGGCTCAACGATCAGACTGTCCATATGCTAGACGGAGCCGCAGGAGGAGGACTCGTAAATCTCAACGCGACTGACGCGTGGAATTTGATTGAGGATTACTCGAGGAACAGCTTCATGAGGGGCAATGCCAGGATGAAGACATCCGGTGTGTTCGGAGTCAGCGAGGAGACGGCCACCAATGCCAAGATCGAGGCGCTCCAGCAGCAAATCGCCTCAACGAACTCCCAGTAGCAGACGGTGATTGGTGCATACTCCCCAAATCCGGGCAGACTCAGCCCGTGAACGCCGTAGCCACCACCACACCGACGCAGCACACGCCTTACGTGCCATTGTGCGGGATTTGCGGCGCAGCCCACGAGATCGCAGATTGCCAACTTGGTCAGCCGCTGGAACACGTGGTTATATGGGCAATTACCAAGGTGGCCAGCGAAACTTTCAGCCTCGGGCACATCTAAACCTGGCGTACGGGAATCAGAACCATCAGGCCAAGGACCACCAGGATTTCAGCTCAGACCGTCCGGATTCCAAAACGGGCCACCACGACAGTACCAGAACGCGCCCGCGGGAGGATCCGATGACATGAGGGAGATGAAGGACATGATGAAGACGCTTCTCACTAATTTCAGTAGCACCACCGCAGCCCACGAAAGCCGAATGACGAAGATGGAGGAGTACATGGAGGCGAACGACTTGCGTGCTCAGAACACTGACGCCTCGCTCAAAAAGCTGGAGCAACAGATGGGCCAGATGGCGAAGCAGTTGGCGGGGTGCACTTAGGGATCACTCCCAAGCTACACCGAGCCAAATCCAAAGGAGTACTGCAAGGCGGCGACACTAAGGAATGGGCGAGAATTACAAGAAGTGCCCACAAAAAAGAAGGCCAAGGAGAATGCCAACTTTGAGAGCCACGACGAGCCCGAAGTTGAGGGGATCAGGGGCGACGACGTAGAGAAGGCCGATGCTGAGAAGGAGAAGGTCGAGCCCGAGAAGGAAAAGGTGACGGAGATTCAACGACCACCGGTGAAGCCATACCAGCCGAAGATCCCATACCCGGCTCGACTGAAGAAGGACATGAACGAGGCACAGTTTGGTAAATTTATGGGTATGTGTAAGGAGTTGCATATTAACTTACCTTTTGTTGAAGCTATTGCGCAGATGCCCAGTTTCGCCAAGTTCTTGAAGGACCTACTGACGAACAGAAGGAAGCTCGAACACGTTTCCACCGTCTGCCTACGAGGAGAGTGCTCAGCGATTCTCCAAAGCAAGATTCCTAAGAAGCTAAAGGATCCAGGGAGTTTTACTATTCCCTGTCTTATAGGGGATTTAGTGATTGAGCGTGCGTTAGCAGACCGAGGCGCTAGCATTAATCTTATGCCATATTCTATGTTTAAGCGTTTAGGACTAGGTGAGCCACGACCCACTAGGATGAGTCTCCAACTAGCTGATAGGTCGTTGAAGTACCCTCGAGGTGTTATCAAGGATGTCTTAGTTAAAGTTGATAAGTTCGTGATTCCCGCAGATTTCGTTATTTTAGATATGGAGGAAGACGAGAATGTTCCCTTGATCTTGACCCTTCCTAGCGACGGGGGGGGGGGGGACCATGATAGACGTTAGGAATGGGACTTTGACCTTGACAGTAGACGGCGAGAAAGTTACTTTTAATATGGCCGACTCGATGAAAAAGAGCGGCGAGCAAGATGACAAATGTTACCTTTTGGACGTATTTGACCACGACTTTCTCTTTTCCGTGCAAGGTCTGTCACAGGTCGGTGATCATGACATGCATACACTTATGGCGATCGATGAGTGTGGGGAGGAGGTCGACGAGCCTGTCATAGCTATCGACGAGAGCAGCGAAGAGGACAAGGAAAAGACCTCGGTCGAGGAGCCACCGGTCCTAGAATTAAAGCCGCTGGCCGACCACCTCGAGTACGCATTTCTGAGCAACAATGGAGGGCTGCCGGTCATCATCTCGTCGAACCTCGACGACGGACAGAAGGGCCAGCTCTTAGACGTGTTGAAGGCGCACAAGAAGGCGTTGGCGTGGAACATATCCGACATAAGGGGTATCAACCCGAGCTATTGCACGCACAAGATCCTCATGGAGGACGATTTCAAGCCGGTCGCTCAACGTCAAAGGCGGCTCAACCCCAACATGAAGGACGTGGTAAAGAAGGAGGTGATCAAATTGCTAGACGCGGGGATGCTCTATCCCATTTCAGACAGCGCATGGGTCAGCCCGGTCCAAGTAGTTCCAAAGAAAGGAGGCATGACGGTCGTCACCAACGACAAGAACAAACTGATCCCGACGAGGACCGTGACCGGATGGCGCGTCTGCATCGACTACAGGAAGTTGAACGATGCCACGCGAAAGGATCATTTCCCTTAACCCTTTATTGATCAAATGTTAGAAAAGTTAGCGGGTCACTCATTTTATTGTTTCCTTGATGGTTTGTCAGGTTATCTACAGATTCCATAGCACCTGAGGACCAGGAGAAGACCACGTTTACGTGCCCGTTAGTAACGTTCGCGTATCGAAGGATGCCATTTGGCTTATGCAATGCCCCAGCCACCTTCCAGCGATGCATGATGGCCATATTCGACGAATTGGTAGGTGAGGTAATGGAGGTATTTATGGACGATTTTTCTGTTTTCGGGTCGTCGTTTGATGCATGTTTGTCAAATCTGAAGCTCGTACTCGCACGATGCGAGGAAACGAACTTGGCACTTAATTGGAAAAAGTGCCACTTCATGGTTCGAGAGGGTATAGTCCTCGGTCACAAGATCTCCTCTAAAGGAATCGAAGTTGACCGGGCCAAGTTAGAAACTACAGAAAAATTGCCTGTCCCCTCGAACGTGAAGTCGATTAGAAGCTTTCTAGGACATGCGGGATTTTATCGTAGGTTTATTAAGGATTTCTCTAAGATCTCAAGACCCATGTCTAGGTTGCTAGAAAAAAGATGCCCCGTTCGATTTTAATGACGAGTGTCTGCACGCTTTTAATTTGCTTAAGGAGCGATTAGTCACAGCACCGATTATGGTAGCCACTGATTGGGGGCTGCCCTTTGAACTAATGTGTGATGCTAGTGACTATGCAGTTGGGGCCGTGCTAGGGCAGCGTAAGGACAACCACTTTAAACCGATCTACTACGCGTGTAAGACGCTAGACACAGCCCAGGCCAATTACACGACCACCGAAAAGGAGCTGTTGGCCGTCGTTTCGCTTTCGACAAGTTCAGGTCATATATGATCCTATCTAAAGTTATTGTTTTTATTGACCACTCTGCTCTAAAGTACTTGTTAGCAAAGCCCGATGCCAAGCCACGGCTAGTTAGGTGGATCCTGCAACTGCAAGAGTTCGACATCGAGATCCGCGATAAGAAAGGTGCAAACTTGGCGGCAGACCACCTCTCTCGACTAGAGGAGTCCGATATATACCAGAAGGACGAAAGGGCGATACACGATCGGTTCCCAGACGAGCACCTCTACTCGATACATGTGGTAAGTAACGATCACTGGTTTGCAGATTACGCTAACTATCTTGTTGCGAGGGTCCTACCAAAAGAGTACACCAGTCAGCAAATGAAGAAATTCTTTTCTGACCTGAGGTACTACTTCTGGGAAGATCCGTATCTTTTCAGGCGATGTGCAGACCAGGTGATACGGCGATGCGTGGCTGCTCCAGAGACGACGCAGATTCTTAGGCACTGCCACAACGGACCGACCGGAGGGAATTACGCAGCCAACAGAACCGCCCAGAAGGTGTTGGAGAGTGGGTTCTACTGGCCCACGATCTTCAAGGACGCCCAAAGGTACGTTGACACTTATGATCAGTGTCAGCGCGCAGGTAATATTTCTAAACGCGATGAAATGTCCCAGAACTTCGTTTTGGTGTGCGAGATCTTTGATGTATGGGGTATAGATTTTATGGGTCCATTTCCTAGCTCGTACAACAGTAAGTACATCCTAGTCGCCGTTGATTATGTGTCTAAGTGGGCCGAGGCGCAAGCCTTACCCAAGAACGACGCTAGGGTAGTCGTTAGATTTTTGCGAGCATTGTTTTCACGTTTTGGAGCACCTAGGTGCATTATTAGTGATAGAGGCACTCACTTTTGTAATACCCAGTTTGCACGCACTTTAGAATGTTACGGTGTTAGACATAGCCTATCCACCCCGTACCACCCCCAAGCTAGTGGTCAAGTCGAAGTAGTGAACCGCGAGTTGAAACGCATTCTAGAGAAAACCATAGAGGGGAACCGTAGGGAGTGGGCAAATAAGTTGAATGATGCACTTTGGGCATATAGGACTGCATATAAGACCCCCTAGGTACTACACCATATAGATTAGTCTATGGAAAAGCATGTCATCTTCCCGTACAAATAGAGCATAAGGCATATTGGGCCATCAAGTCCTTGGATCTTGATTTGGGGAACGCCGGCGGAAAGCAGCAACTCCAAATCAACGAATTAGACGAGTGGCGTTTATCGACTTATGATAACGCCCGCCTGTATAAGGAACGCTCCAAAGCCTATCATGATAAAAGATTAGGCAAAGGCGAGAGTTTCAGGAAGGGGACCAAGTCCTTCTTTTTAACTCTCGACTTAGGCTTTTTCCTAGCAAGCTTAGATCACGCTGGTCAGGACCGTTCACTATTACCCGTGTTTTCCCTTATGGTATTGTTGAGATTTCAAGTATGGAGCATGGTACTTTTAAGGTGAACGGCCATAGGTTGAAGCACTATCTCGCAGGCGAAGAAGACGCGACCGAGAGGGAAGTGCTGTACCTGGACTTCCAGACTTGCTCTCTTGCTCTCTCATGATTAGATACATGCTATGAATGCTTTGGTGTGTGCTTAATTACGTGAATTTGTGGTTGAATTGCGAGATTTTACGATGAACCCTAATTTTCTAATTTGGGGATTTTCGAAATTGGGTCTAACTTGGCATTCAAGTTGCTCTTTTGTGTTGAGATACATCCTAAATACACCTTGGGCATGCCTAATTCGTGGGTTTCGTTCATTGATTTTGCCTTTGAAAACATAGAACCCTAAATCATAAATTGGGGATTTCTGGAATTATTTGGTGAATTTCGTTGCTTTGATGATGTTAGTTAGCCTTGGTTCATAAGATGATACATTTGGGGACATTCGCTTGTTCGATTTTGGACTTGGATTGAGTGGTTTAGGTTAATGCCACCTTGAGTTTTTCGTGTGTTGAATCTTATGTGGCTTTTCTCGCGATTTTGGTCGAGTCAAGTTGCTTGCATTTCTTTGTTATTTCTATGAACTCACACTTTTCTTCTAGGTACTATGGGTAAAAGCCGCGCCTCAGCCTCGAGCGACCCCGCCTCGCGTTCGCCAGTTCGTCAAAGGCGACGCGGACCCCCGCCGACAATGCTAGAAGCCATGGGCCAATTCACTGACGAGGCTCAAACGGCCCGGTACAACAAGTTGAAGGCCATGGAATTCATCTCCATGGACCAGATCGATCATGACACGCTGGAGAAGCACAACATCGACCAGCAAGTGATCCAGTACCTTTCACTCAGCGGGTGGGGGGCATTCTTCAACATCGACGAGCCGGCATACAAGGAACTCACATTGGAGTTCCTCGCCACCTTCTCCCACGAGGAGTACAGCCGAGGGGTCAGCTTCCGCGCATTCAACGAAAACTACTCCTGCGACGTCGAAGACTTCTGCCGCGCGCTGGGAGTCCCAATACCATTCTTCGGCCACGACGGACCATTCCTAGACCTGCACCACACGTTCTAATTTCAGGAATGAGGAGGTCGACTGGGTTGCTGGGCCGACACGCTTGACCAGGCGAGCCAGTACAGCCCCAAGACGTCGAAGGCGAGTGCGCTCCGGAGCCCAGGCCAGCGCTACATACACCGCCTCCTGACGACTTCGCTCACACCGAGGGGCGACTCGCACGGAGCAATCACGCTCCGCGACCTTTTCTACCTGGTCAAGATGCAGCGAGGCGAACGGGCCCATTTAGGAATGGCGTTGGCCCACGCTTTCACTGCTCAGGCGGAAGCGAGGAGCCATGGCAAGATCGCTGTGGGTCCTCTCATCACTAAAGTCATTAGGGGATTTCGGCGGTGGCCCCAGGACGCACCCGACATGACGGTAGTGGGCGGGCGCAACCTTCTGAACGAGGAGATGCTCGTAAAAATGAAGATGCTGGTGAAGGCGCCCACCTGGACTCGCACCAACAAGGTGTACATCTGGCACGAGATGTATCGCGGCCAGACCGACACGTACCCATCCCCGCCGACCAGCTTTACCTCGACGCTCCATACCCAGTGGAGACAGACACGACGATTGCAGGGCCCTCCTACTCATCCGGCTACCACCACGGCGAGTCGTCCGGCATCGCCCCCTATGCATCAACAGCGGACTTGGAAGCACTGCACCAGGACATGATGCGCATGAATGCCGAATCGCTGCAGAGGGACGAAGAGATCCGGCGATACAATGAAGAAACTCGGCACCGACAGGAAGAATACGAGCGCCAGAATGAAGAAGCCCACCACCGTTACGACGCAGAACTAGAGCGCTATAACCAGGCACTTCAAGCCATGGACACGGCGCTCAAGTACTCACAGCAGTCGATGGCTTTCTTGCGCCCGAGGCCACCATCACCGCAGCCACCGCCGCCACCTCCTTAGGGATTTGTCCTTTTCTTTCTATGACATTTCATTTGCTTAAGTAGTCGCGTGTGTTTTATCTTGTATCCACCTTTGAAGCTTATAACTGTGTTTCTATTTAATCTTATGACTACTCTCTTTTCGTGTCTATTGCTCTCTAGCTAGCGCCAGGATACGCATAATGGATTACAACACGACCTTCACGCGCAAAATAAACAACTACGTCACGACCACGTCAGGGGAGTCCCGTTCTTTTAAACTCTTTTTCCTTCCCTTTTATTCTGTTTACGTTGGGGACAACGTCTGACTTAAGTGTGGGGAGGGGAATTTAGTTTTAGAACTTACGTGAAAATTTTTAAATTTTTATGACGTGTCCGTGAGTCGTTGAGTTCGTTGGAAAGGCATGAATTACTGAATCAGGCATGATTGTTTGCGCTTATCTCGAGTTGGTCTGTATTCTATGAAATTCTGTGAGCAATTAGGACATGCATGACTGATTGAATCTTGTCTGCCTGAATAGATACAGCACTGCTTTGAGAGATCCGTACACATAACCCTGTTTCGTGTGAGAGTTTGAGCCTGACGAGCTTATGCTCATTTTTCTTGGTTGTGTGACGTGCCTAGTCTATATCTCTCTAAAATTTGCCTGTCCGATGCGTGTTGAAACTATTTGGGTGCGTTAGTGTGAAAATGATGAGGGCAATAGGAATTAAGTCCAGGGCCAAATCTTCCTTACCATGACTAATGCCCCCTAGTAGCCATTTTGAGCCTGAGCCTATTCGTTGCTTACCTCGTATGTTGTGAAATGCCCCTGACCCGAATAAACCTCCAGAGATTTTATGAGCCTGAGTTGATTAGAATAGAGCAGAAATCGAACTTGAGAGTTACTGTTTCAGTGTTTGATTTGTTGTTCTTCTCTGCTATTCATGAAATGACTCGTGGCTTACTTGACCGTTTTTTGAAATGACCCGATCCCTTGCATAAGCCTGCCCATAACCCTTTGGCAAGATATAGGTCTCGGTAATAAGTATCCCTAGGTACACGGCATTCGCTGTGACGATGTATTCTTTGCGACAAAAGCCGAACCTTGATGTTTTTAGGGAATAAGGGCAGTGCACAAAAGTAGAGCGTAACTAAGGTGAAAGGGCAGAAAATGAAAAGGGAACTGAGTTGAGAGGGTCGAGCAGAAAAGTCTAGGATTTCGGAGCGAGAACGTCGAGTCTTATGTTGGGACGTGTGACTGTCTGTTTTGATCATGCTGTGTTCTAGCTCTAAGTTTAAGTCTTCATATGCGTGTCGCTTCATGATTTTTCGTCCCGTTTCCCCCGAAAAGACCCCCAGATTTATACTTGCCACTTTGAATAGTAGAGATGTGATTAGCTTGCAAGTTTCTGGTAGGGGCTGGACTAGTGCACGAATTGAGCGACTCACTATATGCTAGCCTATACACTTGAGTGAATTGAGTGAATCCTTGTGAGGTATAGATCTCGATTTGCAGTGCGAAGGAAGCTCAGGTTGACAGGTGCAGGTCATTAGTGCGATATTCATGATTGTTTATTCGATTCCTTTAGTGCTCTCTAGCTTTGATGATAAATTGCGAACTATCGTGCCATTGTCCTGATGTAATGCTTTATCTGATCTCTAATTTACTTGAGGACAAGCAAATGCTTAAGTGTGGGGAGGTTTGATAAACGCATTTCAAAACGTTTATCATAGTATTTATTTGGGGTATAATAGAACCTTAGCAATGAATTTATGCATTTATTCAATATATTTACACGTATTTTGTTATTGAAGGAGCTTAGGACGAGTTCGGGCAAAAACGAGCAAAAACGGGGCAAAACGGTGCAAAAATGAGCAACACTGACAGGTGTCACGGCCGTGACACCCTATGCATTTGGCCGTGACACCCATCAGAGACCGAAATAAAGCAACTGCCATCGGTCACGGCCGTGACAGACCTTGCACCTAGCTGTGACAGGAGGCAGAGAGTTCGATAGATGATGGTCACGGCCGTGACGCCCAATGCGCCAGGCCGTGACACATGGCAGAGAGGTCAACCTAAGATGGTCACGACCGTGACACCCTATGCACTTGGCCGTGACACTTGGCAGAGAGTCGAGCGATTTGAGTCGGCGAAGGTCACGGCCGTGACGGCCCATGTCCCAGGCCGTGACCGTTACGGGAATCGTTATAAAAAGCCCAAATTCGACCCAGAAAGGGCACAACTTACCAGAGATCAAATCCAAATCATCTAGAGACAAAATTAGGGCGAAAAGAATAGAGAAACATGTCCCGGAGCGCACGAGACGAATCAACGACGAATTACGCAAAGTTGGACGAAGAACGAAGATCTCCCGCGCAATCATCACAGATCATCCGTATATCAAGATCATGAGTTCTTCACCTCTGTTTCTTATTTCTTTCGTTATTCTCCCGTCTATTATGCGTAGCTAATTCCCCTTTGTGTTTGGGATTAGATAAACGCTAGGGTATTTCGTAGTTAAGACTTATAATTATCGTGACTATGTGTTTGACTATTTATCGTTCTAATCTGTTTCGTTGCTTTAATATGTCTATGTGTTAAAGTGATCGTGTGGAAAAACGTTTAGGGCAACAGCTAAATAACGTTTAAGCCGCTCATAGAAGTTAGGATTCGGGTATAGGGCGAAAGCAAATACCCGATCCTCGGCATTAGTAATTACCGAATTTAGATCCCCGCGAGCGTTTACGGCGACAGCAAATTCGCGAGCGGGTAGGAAAATTACTGCGATTTAGTCAGGAGCACGTAGGAGCGATAATTCAATGTCTTAGCCGATAACACCTAGCGGGAGTCGAATCCCGAGCACGTCTTTATCATCTGAAAACTCTCGTATCAGTTAGCCGCGTTCTTTGAATTTCTGATTGATTTAGTAGCGGTCTGTTAGGTGAAGTCGTCAAACAATTTGCGAATTTTATTTAGGCTAGATATCGAGTCGATAGGTCACTACTAGTACTTGATTTATTCCTTGTGTCCGATACTCGTTTACTCACTTTACTACACTACAAACGATAGGTCCACTGCCTATCGCACGTCGGTGATAGTAATTAGGTATTCGTTTTAATTATTACATATCGCACTTTTCATTCACACACCACGCGTCGATCACTAAGCTATTATCAACAATTCTTCAAACACGTGTGAAAGAGAGAAATCAAGAGTGAAGTCAAAGGACATAACTATTCATATTTTTTATGTTCTTTATTCCAACGGACCGTAAAAAAATGTTGAAATAGGTGGATTGTTGCAAACGACTGCCTAGGTGATTCTCTAGATTTAAGCTGTGATCAGCTGGGTAGGTTGTGTTGCGATTTTGTACAATTGAAGATCAAGTGAACCTTCCTATTGAGGAAGAAGGGGAGACGTAGGAGATTTTAACTCCGAACTTCCAGAAACAACTCGGTCTCACACACACACATATTTCATTTCACAGGTTACAACCGTTCAGTATCATTTTCCGCACTAATACTGACCGGTCATTGATTGAATATCAGTCACCACACGAAACAGCTAAATAAACTGAAAAAGAGTCAAGCGTTTGTTCACCCCCTCTAAACGCATCAACCGATCCTAACACTTACAAATCTGCACACCATAGAAGACATTCAACCTTATAACGCAAAAGGGTGTTACTTGTGCTATCTACAAACACCACAACAGAAGATCAAAACAGTTAAACCCTTACACCTTTACTTTGAAGACATTCAACCTTATAAGGCAAAATGATGTTACTTGTGCTATCTACAAACACCATGCCAGAAGAGGAAAAGAGTTAAATCCTTGCACCTTTACTTTGACGTGATGTATCACGATTTGGGGACTCACTCGCTTTCCTTTTTCTCGAGACTCTGTTTGTTCCCCTAATAAAGAAGGCTCTGTAGCCGTAGAAAGTCGACCTATAACAGTATACAAAGTGGACGGTCCAGCTCTTGATGGGTATTGATGTGCTTTGATATGGTATAACAATTGCATGTCTTGTAATCTGGTGTTCATCGCTTCAGCGTAAAATTTGCCTTCCTGAATATATATGCTTAAATATTGAACAAATATGTATTCAAGAAGATTTAGTTAGTAAATGATGCATACATGTACCTTTTCTTCGTATCCGGTTATCTCTTCAACTTTAAAACCTAACAATGTTTCAGCTTCTTTTTCCTCAATCATCGCCAGTATGCTATCCGTTTCATCTGATAAAGTAATCTGAAAGCATAGCCTGCATAGAAGAATAGTGTGTTGTAAAGGTACTCGCCACACATGATATGTATTTAGTAATCTTACTTTTGCAGTGGTGAACCCCCAACGCCTCATTCTTCCTCCTAACTTCTCCTTGCGAACTACTCTCCAATCCAGCAACCCGCCACCTGCGATCTGAACCGCGAAACGAGAGCTAACAATAATGCAATCCTTCTTCCTCGTCATCATCGATTAAGCTTCATTGGGGTACGAAACTCTTACTTTGTTTAAATCTTGATTTAAGTAGTTTTCCTTAAATTTTGTCGAATTTGTGGGTTTAAAGTTTGTGTTTTTGGTAGAATATGTGCTATAGATATCGTGGAACTTGATTCAATTTAGGAACTTCGCCCAGTTTTGAGACCTAATTTTGAAATTAGGGTTTCTAGCGTGTAATGGTAGCGACGTCGAGCCCAATAGCCATTATTGCAGACAACGCGTAATGGGCCGTAACTACTACTGTCGAAATGGGCCGATGGGGTGGGGCAGCCCGTAGCCGGCCAAAGCCCGCCACTGGCGGAGAGGGCACCGGCAATCCCGCCAATTTTTAGAAAAATAATAAAACAAAAAATAAAAAAATAGGAAAAAGTAAGAAAAAGTAATAAAAACATGAAAAAATAATATAAAAACAAAGAAAAAATAAAGAATAATGAAGAATTAAAGTTGGAAAATGTATCTAATATACTAAACTTTGTTAATATTAATCCATTTATGTTATTAAGTACCAATTATTATTGTATATTTGTAATATTGTATTGTAAATAGTATAATTCTTTTTTAATTATTCTGGCGGGCGGCCCGCGGGCTAGCCCGCCCCGCCCAGGTCTTGCCTGCTCAGGCCCGCCCGCTGGGGGGGCTGAAAAGTCGCCGTGGGCCCAGTTGATAGCTCTAGCCGTCACATCAATCTCGTTAGTGGGCTGCGTCAACTCGTCGCATTATTAACAGCGACGTCGGGGGCCATTAGGCGCAACGGTCTTTGATGTTAGGCCAAAAATGGCCCCAATACGTCTTTTGATAAAAGAGGCCCGTTTTGTTTTGGGACACCTCATCATCGCGGCTATTAGCCGCGGCGTTCGCTCTAATAATTCGACGACGCTTCCATTAAACACGTTTTGCTCTATTTTATTTATTTTGACCGAAATAACCCTATGTTTGGTTTAAATAGCATTATTTTAATTAAAAAACCCAAAATATAATGGGGTTGTTAAAATTCTATTACTGTATAAAAGGTCAACTTTATTACCAAATATCATTTAATAAATACCAACTAATTATGACATGACATGTACATTGGTATTTTTAATTAAATAAACAAAAAAAAATTAAGCATTAACAAAATAAACAAGTATTGAAAAGTATTAATAAAATAGAAGATTTCGTACACTGAGAGTACGAATTAGTAACTCGTCATCTAGGACAACGCGTTACTTATCCTATCTGGCGGAAATAATGACGTGGAGTAACTCGTCTTCTCAGAAGACGAGTTAAGTAACTCGTCATCTGAGATGACGAGTTAGTTCTGTATTTACAAAACCCTACAGACGCCGCTCGCCGCTCACGACAATCATAACCTCGACGACGAAGACGAGAAGCGACGACGACGTAGACACCTCCGCCCCTGCATTGACGCGGCCGCCCAACCCACGAAGAAGACGATCCGCCGCCCCGCCTAGCTGCCCGCGCGAGATCATCCACCTTTGCCCCGATTCGCCGCCCCGCCTCCGCCGTTGTCCCGCCGTGATCCGGCGCCCTGCAGGCCCTCCATGAGCCGCTGCACCGCCGCCTCGCCGTGACCCGACGCCCCGCTGCGACCCTTCTGTCGCCCGACGACGTAACTTGCCCCGATTTGACGGTCCGCCTCCGCCGCCGCCTCCGCCGTGAGCCGGCGCCCCGCAGGCCCTCCGTGAGCCGCTTCACCACTGCCCAGCCGTGACCCGACGCCCCGCTAATTTTTTCGGCCGCCCGACGCGTACGTTGGCCCGATTTGACGGTCCGCCTACGCCGTCGTCCCACCGTGAGCCGGCGCCCCGCAGGCCCTCCATGAGCCGCAGGCCCAGCCGTGACCCACGCTCCGCTGCGACCCGCCGCCGCCCGACGACGTACTACACCAATTTACGTCAGGTCCGCTCCATGTGCCGATACGAAATTAACGATTTTTTGCATTAATAGATTAATTATCGAATGCTAATTTTTTTGTTGATTTGTTTGGTTTCGTTTTCTTGAATGTAGAATGGATTTGGATGCTTGTTACGGACCTATTGATAGTTCGGTGTTGACGATGCAGTCAAATCACCGTACTGGGGACTTATTATTAAATGAGAGCGCGATAGATAGTACTATTAGATGTAGGTCGTTAGAAAATGTAGTGTGGGGTACTAGAGAAGCACCGAATATCTTATACGGTCGCTTATTAGGAAAGTTGAACGATATGGGTCTATACAGCGTCTACAGCTGTATGTCACAGAGGGTTGACCCTCATTTGATTACAGCACTGGTAGAGCGTTGGAGGAAAGAGACCCATACGTTTCATTTTTTTGTTTGGGAGGCGACCGTCACTTTACAGGACGTAGGCATTTTGTGGGGTTTGCCTGTAGATAGTAGTTGTGTCTCCGGTGTGATCGTTTCGAAGACGGTCACACAGTGGATAGACGAATGCGAGCAGTTGCTAGGTTTAGACCGCCTGCTGATAGAGTTAGGGGGTCATCGCTATCGATTTAGTCGTTAGCGAATTGTTGTTGGAAAAGCCGATAGCGGATGATAGTGATGAGGAAGAGGTCGAATGTTCAGCACGGGGTTATGTGATGCTGCTATTCGGTGCGGTGATGTTCCCCGATGTAGCGCCAGCACCGTATCATTGACTTACCTCCAACTGTTGGAGGATATTGAGGAGGTGTGCACATTTAGTTGGGGTAGTGCGGTGCTGGCATTCCTATACAGAGAGCTTTGTTCGGCAACCGAGCCGGGAAAGCTAAATATAGGCGGACCCCTACGACTGTTGCAGGTAATTATATAGCCTGCCGATAAAAATTATAGTTATTTTAAACATTTATTTATGATAAGGATATTGTTTTAGGCATGGGCATATGTGAGGATTTTGCCATTTCAGCCAGCACGGGGCGATTATCGTATCACGATGGACCCCCGTGTAGTCGACGGGATAGTCTTACCGGGCCCACCACATGCGGCGAGGTATGGGCGTTCTTGCGAAAGTTGCGAATTTAGCGTTCTTTCTTACATTTATAAGTGTTGTGTAAATATTTGACAGGTGGAACACATCATTTGATTTTACCACGACGACGAATTTGAATGTACGCACCATCCGCGAGTGCATTGATCGCATGCAGCCGCATCAATTTGCATGGACTCCGTACAACATGATGCTCCCGGAGATTGCCGCTCTTCATAAATGTTGGGAGTTTGATAACAGACTCCTCCCACGTACCGTAAACATTTTCCATAGCTCTTTTCAGACCATGCCGAGCTTGAATATATGAGATATCGTAGCCATATCTATCCTTCACGAGTTGTTGGACATTCTTGGGTAGGAATTGCGAATCGACTTTCACGGTTCCAACCAACAAATCAGCAATAAAATTTCGAGAGATATTACGGTGTGTGCTCGCCAGCTCATTCATATAGCAAGTGTGTGGTCCTTCAAATTTTGTAACAGACCTGTAACATTTTTTTGGCTTAAAGGATGCCCTCAGTCTCCAAGGGCAATCAGTCGTGTGATCACATTGAACACTCCAACGTGTGCTGCTGCTCTCGTTGACGTTGTACTCGCGTCTAGCTACCCTGATTGAAAAATCGTCGACGGCACGTTGTAAATGTTTCTTAGATTGAAAAATCATACCTCGACAAAACGTAGGGTTATCTCTGTCATAAAACTCCCCAAGACCACCGCAGTCGTCACCACCAGGAGGTGGCATTTGGTACGTTTGGAAAATGGTACGGACCGAAACAGCATTGGAGCAGCAGTGTCCAGCGGAGTTGTATCATCTGGGGCATCCTCGTCATCGTTCTCGTCGTCGTCGTTGGGATCGGGTAACTCGGTCAGTGGATCCTCATCGTCTGCTTCCGAATCACTTACATCAACATCTTCCTCGGGTTCAGGCTCGAAGTCTGGCACGGGTTCTGACACGGATTCTATCATATTGAATGGTGCTCCAAGCGTCGGCATCTCCAAAGAAACATCGCCGAACCCTGCCGTAACTGAGACAATGTCGGGAAAGTCCGGACATGTATAACTGGAAGAACCAACTTCAAACGCAGGAATATAGCACCGCTCCTCGAAATTGCGATGAGGCTCTTCGTTCAAATCAAAGTTTGAATTTTCAACCGCCTCAACAAAAACTTCAAGACAGTCGTTTTCCGAATCGGGATGTACAAAAAATTGTAAGTCGTTGTCGTTGGAGATTTGGAGTAGCTGACAAAAGTGGCGGGAATATTGAAAGTATTCATTTTTCGCAGAGACAGTCAACGAAAAACGACCGCTATCAGCACCCGTAATTTCAAATAATAACGATATAAACTCGGAAAAATTGGTGTTGCGACGAATTCGCCTATACCCAATAGGCGGATGCTATATTTGATGGTGGAATCGGAGGATTGGATTATTTCGCCTCCGAAATATACTATGACTTGTACGCGATTTGACACCATTATTTATGTTATGTTAGAAATGATCGGTGGGGTGATATATATATAGACAATTAATTCGTCAACTGATGATACGAGTTGCTGCAAATGGGAGTAACTCGTCTTCTCGGATGACGAGTTACTAGAATTATTGCCCGACAGTCTGCATGGCACGATGCATGATCATGCATGCTTTGTCGGCCTTTAACGTAACTCGTCATCTGGAAAGACGAATTACTGTCTCGTATTCTCAGAATGCGAGTTACGTTGCCATGTCAGATGGTCAGCGTGGTCAACAATAACTCGTCATCTGGGAATACGAGTTAGTAATTCGTCTTCCCAGATGACGAGATACCTTGCCATGTCACCGTCAGCTGGTCAGCGGGCCAAATTGACTCGTCGTCTGGGAGTACGAGTTACTAACTCGTATTCCCAGATGACGAAGTTTTGTATTTTGTTAATACTTTCCAATTCGTGTTTATTTTGTTAATGCTTTTAATTTTTTTGTTTATTTAATTAAAAATGACTTTTCATTGCAACGGAAGTCTTTCACTAATTTAAAACCATATTAAATATTTAATCACTTCACGTGTGGGAAGGAGTGTATCTCATGTCTAATTAATAATATTGCCCATCGAAAATAAAAATAATATTACAAAAAACTATTGCTATTACCATGGCAACCACTATGTACGATCTTCAAATGGTGATAGCTTTTCATCCTCCTGCCCTGCCACGGCTCCTCGAACAAGGCTTAATCCCCAATGAAGCTCATCAGTTAGGCTCCTTATATAATTGCAATATTTGTTTATGGGTTTGTTGATTACTCTTTTCCTTGGTACATTTCGTTCGTTGTTTGGCTCCTTATTTAATTTGTTCTTTTGAGCTCTATATAAGACTACGCAGCACCCCTTCTCTGCGTCGGCAGTTGGTGGCCTCGACCTGTGCGTGCTCGGCGTGAGTGGTGGCCTCAGCCTCGGCGAGTTCGGCCGAGGTTCAGCTGGATTTGCGTGTTGGTTCAGCCTTTGCTGCGAGAGTGCCCAAATCGACACCGACGGTTTTCTTCGCTTTTGTTACCATAAATGTTTTAAATGTTTAACAATTAGATTTCTCACAAACGATTACACGATCTGAACTAGCGTGTTTTCAATGGTAAATATTGTTTGTGCCCAAATCATGTCCCTATTGAAAGCTAATCAACTTTATTGACCTTAAAGATAAATAAGAATATATACATGTATTACTCTTGCTTGGTTCCATTGAATCAGCAAGGCGATAGCTATTAAGTTTCTTAATACATATTTGGATGCACAATATCCAATTATTATACGATTCCTAATCGCCAATCGGGCTACAATCTACTCGTAGCCGCACAACCCTCATCTAGTCTAGTATATATAAAAAGACAAACCAAAATCCCCATGACAAACTTCGAGGTTGTAATAGAAAATAAACGGTGAATCGAGAGATCTATGCTGGCTAGAGTAACTTTTTTATGTAACAGTATTTAGTGGACGCTCGATGTTTGTGTTTAGATTATAGACTTATATACTGTATTGATGAGTTCTTTTTGTAATACATAATGTTTTAATAGATGAAATATATATCTAAAGAAAAAATGACATGTATGATTAAAATAAACAGGAGTTAATAGGTGATTACTATAACTAAAATTTGATACTTTTTTTATCTATCCATCACCCTTTATTACATATATTTTGGAAAATAAATTAATAATGTTTGTTACTGGTAAAGATAATATATTGAAAATAAAATACATAGAACTAAAATGCAACATGTTTCCATTTCAGGGAAAAGACCCCTTATAAAAGATTGACAATAGACCCTTGCGACTAGCGGGAGATCATGCATACGATAATATTTCTCATGCCATCTCAACACATTTTTCATTTTTTATGGGGTCTTTACACATAAATACTCATTTGGATAAAACTTGCAATTCAGTACCCTGCCAGTATTTTTTTCTATGTGGGTACCTAGTAGAATAAATGTTTTGCACAAAGGTACCCGATCCGCCGCAGGTGCGCCATATAACACATTTAGGTACCCTATAACAACGTATTTTGGTACGTAATACGTTGAGAAAATAGTAATACGTCATATATAACACATTACCATATAGAAAACGGGTACGTCGTATAAACGTGTGACGTGGTACGCAATACACACATAAAAAGGTACGGCAAGACTAAGAAAATTGGTACAAACAGTAAAACGGGTACATATCTTTAAAAATTTCTGACATAGGTACTGATTTGTAAATTTTTTATTCAACTGGATAGTTTTCTATAGAGATGTCTCCATTTTTATGGTCTCGAAATCGTATTATTCCTTTATTTTTTTCTTGTAGAAAATTAAACCATTATCTAGTCTATTTTATTAAGTGTGAGGTGAGTATAAACTGCTCATTGGTCTGTCAATTTCACAAAAAAATTAATAATTAAACTCAAAAGCTTAACCACTTCACTAATTTTAGTTATTAGATAATTCCTATACCTTTAATTGTATGATTTATATATACATAATTAAATTTAATTATAATTTCTACAAACTATTTTAATCAAAATAAATTTATATTATATATTTATATATAATAGCACAAGTCAGTACTAGATGTTTTTTTTTTCCGAAAGTTAGTACTAGATGTGCTGAAGGCCAATTCCATTAAAGTAACTAGTAACTTCTCGACAATCATGTCTTACTCCTCCTTTCGCTGTGCTGCTGCTGCAACAGAATACAAACAAGGACATGCTTATTCACCTGCAGCGTTTGCATGTACGTAATCAACAAGCTCTCCTCTAACTCTCCGCCGTGTGGGCCCACTGCGCCGCCGGCAACGTCGAGGTCTTCAACGTTGACTGTGGCTTCTGCGCTGCGCCGCGAAGGCTCTGTTTCTGCCGTTTTTGGTGGGGTAGAAAGCAGAGAGCAGAGCTTTCGTAGTTTACAAAGCGAGGCTTAAGGAGAACGATCGCAAGATTTACTGGGAAGTTCACGAAGATGGGTTTTATAGGTCGACAGGATAAGAATAATGTGAATGATAAGAAGATGTATGATTGGGATGGGTGACAAATACATATATATGTACAAAACGTGACTTTGAGTTGTCAAAAGAAAGCCGCATTCTCTTTGGGTCTGCTGAGAGATTTTTTATTTTATTTTTTTGAGAGGCAAGGATTTCATTTCATCGATTCATATGGATACAAAGATACAATAAAGCAATAACTAAAATGTTACAACATAATTGACTATTTCTGTTGCGTATGGTCGGTGATAGCTCAGTATCCGTTCTCAAATCCCCAAAGAAGGGGAAATAACCTCGAGGGGAAGTCCACAAAGGAGAAAAATACTCCCACAAAGGGGAGAAAAAAACCTACGAAGGGGAGAACCTCCAACAAGGAGGAAAATCCCCCGAGGAGAAAACACTGCACGACACAAATGGCCAGGCGGTACGAGCGGCAAATGTCGGTAGCAGCAGCTGTTCGCCGCAGGCGAAAGGCGGCGGTGGAGGAGTGGCCGGCAGCAGACGGCGGCAGACGTTGGGCGGGATCCCTCCCGACCCGACTGAACCTCGACTAACCACGGCAGGTGGGCGACGACGGTGATGGGGAGGCGGCGGCCGGCGGCAGGTGCGCGACGACGACGGTTTTATTTAATTTTGAAAAGAAACACAAAACAATAAACAAATCCTTCAAATCCCTGGCCAAGGAGTTGGAAGCGCGGCAGAGGATATGGCGCAGGTGGAGGAGGCAGAAGGCAGCGGTGGAAGACTTGCAACAGAGAGCTCCTCCTACCTCCATGTTCCCACTACCTCCATTAATGGAGGAGGGAAGGTGGGGAAGGGCGGCGGCGGTGTGAAGTGGTTCGGGTTAGCATTAAACATGCATTTGTTTAATGGCTTGGACTAAGCTCTACCTATAAATAGGCACTGAAGGAGCAAACAAAAATGAACACACAGAGAAGAGAAGAAAGAGAGGTTGAGAGGAGGAAAAATAATAGAGAGTTTGTAAGGTATTTCTCTAAATTGTAAAGAGATATATTGCGGGTTTTCTCATGTATAAATTGAGATGTTGTAACTCCTGTTGTTCCTTATAGTGAAATTCTTCTTCCATGCCCGTGGTTTTTACCCCGATTTGTTGGGGGGGTTTCCACTTAAAAATTTTGCTGTCCATTTTACCTTTAATTACTCAAATATTAACCGCTGTGTTATTCGACCGGTCCGCTGCCACGCCAACATTGATATGACTTATGATGATTGGGTTTTATAAATACGTTACTACCAAGTTCGTCGCAATAAATCTGGATACACAATAAAATAAGCCGAAGAACCATTTTCACACGCGGGAAAACCATCTTTGATATGTGCCTTTCAATATTTTTTGTCGAAAGAATGAGAAACCCAAATTTATTTTGAGCATATATGAACTTGGTAAATTATTTCGATTGTTGAACATGCTAGCTTAAGTTATAATGTGGTTAGGTCGTACTAGGCCAGATTTCGTAATATTGATGTCGTACTTTTACCTAGTCGTATAATGTAACGTAAACAGACCAAAAATGAAGTTTGGTTTCATATGTGTTGTCTTCGAGATTTTAGGCGCCTAAAGCATCTAAACTTGGGAAAGTTCATAAAGTGAATGCATGCGGAATAACTACAATCATATAATGGTTGATTCACTTTCGCATAGGGTTGCTAGTTGCGTGAATAACGGGGTATGGCATATGTTAGGAATTTCTATCTCTATATAATTGATCAGATAAAATCGATCGCATGAAGACGGAGGATTAATCCATGCCGATTATGTGCTTTAATCACGTTTGTCATTAATCATTTCTTAAGTCCTATTTCCATTCTGCATTTTATTTATGGGTATTACTAATGGCACCCCCTTTGGGGGTGAAAATAACTTGGGAATCAGTAAAATTTATTAAATGTAACACTTCTCTACCTTGCATTGAACAATATTTGATTATTCATATATTTATTAATTTTTTTATTTATTTAAAGCAATAATCGTTATTTATTTATTAATTTTTTTCATTAATTCGTTGAATTCAAAGCATTATTAATTCTTACTTATTTTTAAACTCATCTACATTGTAGTCTAAACTTAAAAATATTAATATATTTTAGTTTATCAATATTAATAGGAATAAACACATAAATGGTAACCATTTTTAGGTAATACTAATACTATCTACTTTATTTCAATATAACATTACCGGTAGCAAACTAGAGCTTTTCGTTTAGGTTGCGTTTGGATTGATGTATTTGAATTGAAATCCGTGATTTGAAATTATGAATTCTGAAATCCAAATTTTAAATTCAAATCCACCGTTTGGCAAACGTTAGGATTTCGAAAATCCGAATTTCAAAATGTCCTCGAGCTCTCGAGCCGGCTTGAGCCATCGGTCATCGAGCTCGAGCAGGCTCATCGAGTTCGCGAGCCGACTTGACTCATCGGTCGTCGAGTTCGCAAGCCGGCTCGACTCATCGGTCGTCGAGCTCGAGCGGGCTCGTCGAGCTCGCGAGGACTCATGTCGTCGAGCTCGTCGGCCGACTCGACTCGTCGTTCGTCGAGCTCGCGGGTCGGCTCGACTCATCGTTTATCAATAATAATAATAATAATAATAATAATTTAAGAAAATAATCACGGCAAGATTTGGTATTTCGAAAACGGACCGTTTCCGATCGAATTTCAAATCCATCAAAATACAAGCGCTCGGATTCTCCTCGGATTTGGATGAAATCGAAATCCAAATCCGAGCGGTTGCCAAACGGGTTATTTGAATGAAATTCGGATTTCAAATCGAAATCCCCCAATCCAAACGTAGCAATTGTTAATATAATCCACCTAACATACATATCCATCTGTAATAATGAAATCTTCACGTAATAATATTCTAAATATAAAGTAAGTAACATTGTCATATTTACTTTCTTGCAAAAATAAATAAAATATCTATGAGAAGTTGAGATAATATTGACCTTATTTTTTCAAATTTAAATATTACAATTACAGAAGAGAACATATCAACAAAGAACTGGCAACAAATCATCTTTACTAAATAATGGGTCAATATTGAAAGTTGGATTATTTATGTGATTGGGTTTGATAATAGATAGGGGTGCAAATTGGGGTGCGAATAGAACTCACCGTGGTATTTTGTCAATTCGTTTTGCTTCCATACGTTTCTGATGGGGGATGTTTAGATGGGAGCCTCCTTTTATTTTATAATAATAGCCATTATATTTTGGGACATTTCTAGAAAGTAAAAAATATATTAGACACGGAAATTCAGTGCTAAAATTAAAATTTCATATCTATTGGGTCATTAGCCACAGAATTATCTGTGTTTGATTCTGTCAGTGTTGCTCTCCTAGCAAATTTTGACACGGATAATATACCGTTTTTAAAATGAATTTTGTCACTCGTTTATTTCCGTATCTAACTCCGTGTTTAAATAAAAATACTAATTTATTTTTGAAATAAAAATAAAAATTTGTGTCAGCTTCTATTTCTAATACTCATATTTAGACACGAAGTGAATTTCCTATCTATGTCCGTGTCTGATAGTACGCTTCTTGTAGTGTTTTCATATATATATATATATATATATAACATATATATACATATATAATATATATATATATATATATATATAAATATATATACATCGGCTCTTGGCAAGCCCGTGTTGCCGAAAGGAAGGCGTTGAGGGCGCTGACTGTTACCGATTGAATTAATTGAATGAAAATTTTATTATGTAAATACCCTTATATTCAATGATTTAGTTCTAACTATCAAAAAAATAATTTTAATTTTGTTTTGATGAATTGTATATTGGCTGGACTACCTTTGACGAAATTCTGATTATGGTATATCGGCTAGACTACCTTTGGACCAAACGGGATCAAACTGTTTACAGATTAATTTAAAGACTTTACAAAAACAAATGATACATGGTGTTACCAACCTATCGAACCATGCAAATGGTACTGGCATTGTTAAACCTATCGGTCCATTATCAAGCTGTAAACAGTTTGATCACGTTCGGTCCAAAGGTAGTCCAACCGATATACCACAATCACAATTTCGTTCAAAGGTAGTCCAACCAATATTCCATACATCAAAACAAAATTAAAAATTATTTTTATGATCGTTAGAATTAAATCAACGAATACCAGGGTTTTTACATAATAAAATTTTCATTCAATCAATTCAATCGGTAACAGTCAACAACCTCAAACGCCTTCCTTTCGGCAACACGGGCTTGCCAAGAGCCAACACAGAATTAATCAAAATCAAATTTTATTACAACCTTTATCCAAAATTTAATTATTTCAATCGATTTTCAAAAGATGTTTATAAAAGCAAATAATAAATACATCATATTAATATATATATGTGTATATATATATGATATAAAACCATGATTAAGGTATTAAGGCATCTTGGTGTAGGTTAACGAACGAAATTAGCCTTCCATTAAGGCTAAACTAAACAAAAGATAAATATGTAAAAACGAAATTTAAAACTTACTTGAAAGATGAGTTGTACAAGAAACTTCAACTTTTATTGCTTGAAATATTTTATAAGGGAGAGGGAATTACAAGAAAGGGAAAGTGAGTGAGAGAGAGAGAGGGAGAGAGAGAGAGAGAGAGAGAGAGAGAGAGAGAGAGAGAGAGTAGAAAATGCGTACATAGCATAAATATGGCTTAAGGCCATTTTTACAAAGAAAACAAAATAAAGTACATAGTGAACATCAATAATTCGCCAAAGAATGTCTTCGACTCTTGTTCTTGATTGATGAGCTGGCCCCATCATCTTTAAATGTTGGCCGCTCTTTTTAAAGGATGAACGATTTGTCGTTGCTTTATTAAAGTAATCAACTTTACCTCGAAAGTTTTCATAATTATCCTCACTTTAGAAAGTGGGGCATTATTTCTTCTTATCTTGGACCTTCTTGGTAATCGCATCTTTGCGGAGATCGATTGCATCATCCACCATATATTGTCCGGATATTCCGGTTCTTGTCCTTCTCCACCAAGCCAAAATTCGTCGTCTTTTGACGAAGTCTCCATTGAGAAATCCACTGAAGCATCCAAGCCAAGATTTTTGTGGATCTTTTCGCATAATATCGAAATAAGCCTGAAAAATTTCTTGAGTCTTCATTTTTCCTTTTTGAATATTCATTCTTCTTGAAATAATTTCAAAAGTACTCGGGGGTTCTCTCTGTTGATGATTATTAATCATCTCGTTGTACTAAGAATTTTTCTCTTCATTTTTATCAATTGTCTGCGGGCTCTCATATTAGCCAGTAGCAGTCTTTCTAATCATTTTCTTCCAAAACTTGATATAAAAATTTTGCTTAACACACGGAATTTTTTGTTTAACCCACTTCTGGAGTTCAACTCCAAATCCATGGAATATTGAATTCAATATAAAGTGTAAAGAAGTCATTCCTTCAATACATTCATGTTTATGCTGCGCTTCTATTAGATTTGGAGATATTTTAACCCATTCTTGGTTTAATCCAAAGAAAGGTTCTTTAAGAATTTTAATTGATACTCCATAAGAAAGCCACCATTGATAAAACCAAAACCAATTAGGAATTTCAGACTTATAAACATCAGCACAAATTTTTATCCACCAACAATGTTTTTTTATTAACATTCTGGTATAAAACACTTTATAAAAAGCGTCAATATAATCATAATAATTAGAATTAGAGTTTTTAACTCAGAATTAAAATATTCTCTATTCTTTAAAGGATGAATAGCCCATATTTCAAGCAAAATATTTGCTTGCAAAACAGTTTGGGAATTTTCCGCCGTAAAATGTTCAAAATCACACGTTCCTGTGGACTTAGGAATAGTTTCATTATTATCACGATTTTTATAAAATGTGGCAGCATATGATGCTTTATCAAAATACCTTGACATTAAAGTCCAAGGTTCATCAGACCATTTTAAATCTTTAAATTCGAGCAATGTTATTACCTCTGTAAGAGAAATTTTCTCATAATCAACGTCATCTTCTTCTTCCGCAATTACTTTAGCGTAAGAAGTTCCTTCATTAGAGGACTTAGCTTTTTGCTTTTTAAATTCAAGGAATTCCTTGTACTCTTCGCCACTCAAGTATTACTTGAAGAAGCAGAGAGATTCTCTTTAACGAGCTTTTATTACCCATTTGCGTAATAACGTTCTTGCCATCTCTTCACCACTATTAGAGGGGAAATTTTGCCCATATTGGGACATATCTGCAAAATTCATGAAAGATATTCACGCGATAGAAAATCAAGAAGGCTATTATCACTTCCTTTCTTATAAATAATTTCAAAATCAAATGGGGCTAAATGAGCCTGCCATCTCGCAAACATTTGTTTAGAAACATTGTGCTTAAAATCTTTCTGAAACACGAATTTCGCAGCCTGGCAATCTGTTTTTATTAAAAAGTTTTGATTATATAAACCATTCTGAAATTTAAGAACCATTTAACAATAGCAAGTACTTTCTAGCTATAGTAGCGTATCATTTGTTTTTGTGAAGTCTTTAAATTTTTGTAAAGATGCTTTTCGTATGGTATAAGAGCCATGGTGGGGTATTACGAAGTTGCGGTGTAATTTAACGGTCTTTATCAAATGATAAATTTGATGAGACGAAAAGATATTGTTAAGAACAGTATTGAAGAGGAGTATGATATCCCTCAGGATTTAGACAAATTAAATCATTGGATAATTCCTAGGATATATTATAAAATTATGAATTAGGAACTTTCGAGAAATTAGGCTTGAAACAGATAGTTAAAACTACTGAGGAAACAATTTCTTTGAATAACGAAGAAATGGTTATTAGACTTCTAAGTAATAGAGACTTAGAAAAATACAGAATGAACCATAAGTTTATCCATATTGGATTAGTTCAGGTAGCCTTTAAGCCTTTGACATTAGAAGGTTTACCAGAGAGTTTTATAGCAGCTCTTAGAGATGGTAGAAATCTCGACTGGAACAATCCCTTATGGGAATAATTCAGTCTAGCCTTGCTCACGGCCCAGTTTATTTTAATGATTATCTATCACTGACCAACGACAAGAATCAGGACGAAGAAATAACCGAGTCAGAAATGGATATTCATGTTTAATGGATTTAGAACCCAACAGTAATTTTAATCCGGGATCACCGGCAATAAATAAAATTCAACAGGAATTCTTTCAACCCAAATGGGAACTTTTCCGAAAATGGTTTTTTGAAAGTTTTAATAAAGAAGATAAAAATATTTTCCAAGAAATTTTTTATCATGATTTGTCAAAAAGATATCTCGTCGTCAGAATCTGATGAATGCCAAATTGTCAAATAGGACAACCATGTTCTAAAATTTTAGAAAGTTCAGAATCTAAAATAGAAGATAATAATTTATATCAAATTATATCACAATTTCAAGAAGTAAGTGTTCTTGACAATAATCTTCTCGAAATATTAAAGGAAACAGATGATCCAGATTTAAAAAATCTAATTATAAAAAGAATAATTCAAAAAGAGGAAGAAACTTCTAAAGAAGTATTCCTAAATCTGAACCTCATAGAATGCCCGAAGTAATGAAACTACTTCATAATAAAAATAAATTCAATAAAAGCGAATCTCCCACTACTAAAGATTTAACATTAGTGTTGACCTTTTTGGTCGTGCACTGTATTTGAGTTTTGATGATTCCATGTATTTAAGATGAGATAGTCACTACAAATTTAGCAATTCGAAGTGTGTATGTCATGTACTTGTATTTGAGTGAATTGCATCTTGACACTGTGATTCCATTGCAACATGACTTATGTGATACCACTGTGATCATTGATCCTACCGTCATGATATAATTGTTACGTAATTTTGGACAGTATGATTAAATCGAATGATAAGTGACTTTGATCTTTGTGTAAAATGACGTGATTAATGCTTGATGTGCTGCACTATTCAAATTCGAGTAAGGATTATGCGTTAATTTGATAAAGGCTAAATATGATATACATGGTAATGATGCTGGAATCTGTCTATATATGGAATGAGATCTTCTATATGCTTGAATGTGCTAATTATGGATATTATATGCTAAGGACATAATTGCATGAATGTTATCCATTTTTAAGATATGCTGAAATAGAAATTATATGATACGGATGCATTTAAATTCGAGCTTATCTGCTTAAGTTATTGCACTTGTGCTATACATGGAAAGAATATATGCTATACATGGAAAACACGTCATCCACTGAAACCTGTCTATCTTTAGGAAGAAATCATGCAGATATCATTAGCAATTGCATCTAAAATGTTAGAGTCAAATGAATTCTTTCGCTGTGCCAACAGGATTATATAAGTCAACACTTCAACATCGGGTGCAGACAACGAACGGACATACACACGAGATAGCAAGAACAGAAATCTAAATTAGAGCGTTTGATTTGCGAATTATTACTCTCTGCTTTGTGCTTTTGTGCTTTCATTTTGCGATTGTTGAGTGCACCCTAAGCTAGAAAAACTACCATCCCAATCTGAGCGTGAGTGAGCCTCGCAAGGAGACAAAAATGAAGCGTGCCTTCCGTGAAGGGAGGATTTGAGGTCCAGCTGACCTTCGGGAGCGAGCTGTTTCCAGTCGGAGAATAGGGATTCTCAGAAAAAGACGTGGAACGAAACTCGGCGTTAGGCACCCTAGCTGCGGACTAGTGTTCATCTTGGTTTGGTTGTGTTAGGGCGATCGGTCACTTCTGTAACCAGCTACGGTAACGTAGTTATCAAACTCTTGAGGAGCAAACATCGAGAAGAGGATTAAACCCCACTTGGGGATATAACCTCTATAAATCCAGGTGTTATTTACTTTTCTGTTCACTTGCACTCACGCAGATTCACTCGAGAAACAGTTAAGGGAATAACCATCATAACATTTTAATTCCGATGTTCTCGTTTAAAAGATATAGTTGATCAAAGAAGCAAAAAGTTTTTAGTAGCCTAATTCACCCCCTCCCTCTTAGGCATATATTTTACTTCAATTGGTATCAGAGAAAGGTTACTCATACGACGGGCGTAACAAGCCTGAGCAAAAGATCTAATGGCTTCTTTAAGTTCTGATATGTTTGCAGAAGGTCAGTCTCATACCAGGCATCCACTGTTCGATGGTACCAACTATGCTATCTGGAAGAACAGAATGAGAGAGTTCTTAATCGCTGTTGACTACAACATCTGGGAGATCGTCACGATTGGACCCTATAGTCCCACTACAAAAACCGATGGAACCAGCAAGATCCCTACTGAATACACTGCTGTTGAGAAATAAGGGCTCTCTCGAAATGCCAAAGCAAAGAACTTAATCGCATGTGCACTAACGAAAGAAGAGTACAACCGCATCAGCTCCTTTGAGACTGCAAAGGATATGTGGGACATGCTACAAGTAACTCATGAAGGCACTTCCAGGGTGGTACAAGAAAGGATCGCTCTTCTCACCCACCAGTATGAACTATTCTCTATGGAACCCACTGAGACGATCAACCAAATGTGCGCCAGATTCATGGGTATCATCAACCATTTGGGAAAAAGATACCAGAAAGTGAAAAGGTTTGAAAGATACTAAGATCACTTCCCAGAGACTGGAACGCCAAACTGACTGCTATCTATGAAGCCAAAGACCTGGAGAAACTGACGATTCCAGAACTAATAGGATCTCTTACCTCTTATGAGATGACTCAGACTTCCCTCAACGAGATAACACAGCCTCGAAATCAGAAGTCCATCGCTTTCAATGCTGACCAAACGGAAGAAGAATATGACGAAGGAGAAGAAAGTGACGAAAGTATGATGCAACAACTCGCCATGCTCACTAAGAGGTTCGAGAAGTTTCACCGAAAGAAGTCCAAAGGAAACTTCAACAAATTCCAACAGAAAGGAACCAACACTGCCAAGCACAGCACCTTTCGGTGCTTCAACTGCAATAAGCCCGGTCACTTCGCTCAGAACTGTCCTCGAGTGAGCGATGACAAGAAACAAAAGAATGGAAAAGCCATGGTAAGCAACTGGGATGACTCCGAGAACGAACAATCAGAGCAGGACGAGAATCATGCATACATGGCCGACGATGATCAGGTATCATATTCATCAAGTATTGAGAAAATTAATATCTTAAATGAAATCTATGCTAACGATCCCGATGAAAGTGCATCTTCAGTGCTTGATGTAGATGAGAGCAAGGAAGAGTTATGCGAACTGATTCAAAATGCCTATGGAAAAATAAAGTCTCTTAGTGCTTTAGTGAAAGAAATTATGAAGCAAAGAAATAACCTTAGTCAGGAGAAACATCAAGCTGCTCTAGAGATTACGAGTCTAAGGAGTGAAGTAGAAACTTTAAGGGATGATAAGAGAACATGTAAATGTGATGTACTAGAAAAATCGAATAAGGAATTGACCAGTGATATCACTGCACTTAGAGTATCCCTAAGTGAGAAAGATCGTATTGTTGATTGATAACTTCAAGGGAAACAAAATCTAGATCTCCTACTAAATATTCCTAGGTACGTTGAAAGATCAGGGATAGGATATTCCACCGTAGAAAAACAGGCAGTTCCAGAGGTTTCAAAAACTAAGTGCTTTACTTGTGGTAGAAATGGTCATCATTCCTATAACTGCTTTCTGAAACATGCTTACAAGCCTAAATATGTTTGGAAACCTAAACGTACCGCTGTGACTGCACCCATGCATGCTAGTGTAGCGGAATCATCTGTTGAAAATAACATGTCACATGTGAACAAGAACTATTTTGCTGCTAATGTGTTAGGACCCAACAGAAATTGGGTACCTCAGAAAAATGAAAATGCTTGCAGGTACAGAGAAAGATCACAAACAAGAAAAAGAGGTGGTATCTTGACAGTGGATGCTCTCGACATATGACATGTGATATCACTAATTTTGTCTCCCTGAAAGCATGCGACGGTGGGTTTGTATCATATGCTGATAATACAAAAGCTACGATAATTGGTATTGGAAAAGTGGGTAACACTCTTAATACCACCGTAGATGATGTTTGGCTAGTGAAGAATCTTGAGCACAACTTAATTAGTATAAGTCGACTATGTGATAAGGGTCATTCCGTGATTTTTGAAAACAATAAATGCATATTTAGGAAAGATGATCAAGTAATCTTTAGTGCATCTAGACAGGGGAATATATATTGTATCACGCTCAATGATATCACTAACCTAAATGTTAAGTGCCTAGCTGCCACTCAGGATACCTCATGGTTATGGCAACAGCGTCTTGGTCATGCCAACATGGAACTGATATCCCATATCACTGACAAAGACTTGGTACGTGGAGTTCCGATTGATAAGTTCTCAAAGGACAGAACATGTCAGGCATGTCAAATGGGTAAGCAGACCAAATCATCTTTTAAGAGTAAGAACACTATCTCTACATCTAGACCTCTAGAGCTACTTCATCTTGACCTTTTTGGTCCCGTTCAAACCATGTCTTTACGAGGTAAGAAATATGCATTTGTGATTGTAGATGACTACTCTAGGTACTCATGGGTGATATTTCTTGAACATAAGAGTGAGGCTCTAGAAAATTTTATTTCACTAGTAAAGAAACTAGAAAATGAGCAGGATACCACTCTATGCAAAATTCGTAGTGACAATGGATTGGAATTTGATAGTGGTTCATTCGCATCCTTCTGTGATCAGCATGGTTATACACATAATTTTTCAGCTCCGATTACTCCTCAGCAAAATGGTGTAGTTGAGAGAAAGAACTGAGTGCTACAGGAAATGGCAAGAACAATGTTACATGAGTATGTTCTCCCTAAGAAATTTTGGGCAGAAGCTGTTAGCACAACTAGTTATGGTTCAACCCGTGTTTTTCTTAGACCTATTCTGAAAAAGACTCCCTATGAACTTTGGAATGGTAGAATACCCAACATAGGATACTTTCGTGTCTTTGGTTGCAAATGTTTCATCTTGAATGATAGGGATAAGAGAGGGAAATTCGACTCGAAGGTGGATGAAGGCATATTCTTAGGATATAGTCTCCATTCTAAGGCATACCGTGTATTTAACAAAAGAAAAGAGACTGTACACGAATCAATGCATGTACCTTTGATGAGTTTCTAACATCAGGTGCTACTAATGAGGAAGGTTTAGACATGCCCCTTGCAGATTCACAAACACCACAAGTGCCAACTGATGAGTCTCCTCAGGATAAAGATGGTGATCTCACTGTTGAACCAGAACCCATTGAAATTCCACCTCAAACAAAGTTCAAGCACGCATCCAGCCATCCCACTGATCAAGTCATTGGGAACATCACCTCCGGAATCAAAACGAGAGCCACTGCACGTAACCAATTTCAGAGGATTCCCCAAACGCGCTACTATCCTTGGTGGAACCCAGGTCAGTAAATGAAGCACTCACTAAAAACTCATGGGTATCTGCCATGCAGGAAGAACTAGCTCAGGTTGATAAGAGCCATGTGTGGACACTTATGGAACGACCTCATGACAAATCTGTCATTGGTACCAAGTGGGTCTTCCGCAACAAGCTCGATGAAAATGGTGAGGTCATCCGCAACAAAGCAAGGTTAGTAGCAAAAGGTTATTCCCAAGAAGAAGGTATAGATTATGAGGAAACTTTTGCCCCCGTAGCTAGGCTTGAATCCATCCGTATACTACTTGCCTATGCATGCTTTAAAATATTCAAGTTATTCCAAATGGACGTAAAAAGTGCTTTCTTATATGGATTTATAATGAAGAAGTTTACGTCGAACAACCCCCTGGATTTTTTAAATGAGGAATTTCCAGACCATGTTTTCAAATTAAATAAGGCTCTATATGGTGTAAAGCACCTAGGGCATGGTACGAGAGACTTAGTAAATTTCTGATAAATATGGGATTTACTACTGGAACTATTGATAACACCCTATTCATCAAGCATGATCGCGATCACATTTTACTGGTACAAATTTATGTTGATGATATCATTTTTGAAAGTACCAATAACCTACTCTACGAAGAGTTTTCTAAGTCCATGCAGCTAGAATTTGAAATGAGTCTCATGGGCGAGCTAAATTACTTCTTGGGTCTCCAAATCAAGCAATAGTGCAATGGAACCTTCATTTCCCAGACCAAATACACCAAGGAGTTATTACAAAAGTTCGGAATGGCTGATTCTAAGGTACTGCCCGCTCCTATGCACCAAACAGTTAAAATTGACACGAATCAGGTACACAAGTAGATCAAACTAAGTATCGTGCCATTATAGGTAGTCTACTTTATCTCACTGCAAGTAGGCCCAATATCATGTTTGTTGTTGGTATGTGCTCTAGATATCAGTCGAACCCTAAGGAATCTCACTTGACTGCTGTTAAACGTATACTTAGATACCTTAAGGGAACCATGAATTTAGGGTTATGGTATGGAACTAGCGAAGAATTTCCTTTAGTAGGGTACTCTGATGATGACTATGCGGGTTGTATGGATGATAGAAAAAGTACCAGTGGAACTTGCCAATTACTTGGTAATTCCCTTGTAACTTGGTCTAGTAAGAAACAGAATGCGGTCGCCCTGTCCACAACCGAAGCTGAGTATGTGGCTCTAGGAAACTGTTGTCAACAACTATTAGTATCACTAAGAATCTCGTCCATCACTCTCGAACTAAGCACATAGAAATAAAACATCATTTTGTTCGAGATCATGTTCAAAAAGGAAATAGTAGCATTGATCTCGTGGGTACCACAGATCAATTGGCTGATATTTTTAATAAATCTCTCATAGAAAGTAGATTCTGTGATATCCGTCAGCGTTTAGGAATCTTAGAGCTAATTAAGGAAAGATGATCCCCTCCCTCAGCATGTTATCTCACAGCCTTATATAGACGATATCCTTCAGTGGAAATCTCAAATTAGGAAATAAAATCTCTGATTCCCTCAATTAGTTTTCAAAAATAAGTTCTCGATGTAAGAGCCAAAATCCTTTCCTCTCTCACACGATTACTTTTGAATATTAAATCATCACATCCCATCAACCGTCTATATCTATCTATCTCTCTCTCACTTACTTCATCCTCTACCCTTCATCGTCCTCTAACTTTCCTCTGAAAACCCTAAAACAATGGTGAGAATGGCCGGATCCAAGCAAGTCGACGCAGGCTCAATCGCTGGGAAGAAGCGAAAAGAACCACCACCAAAGGAATATCCCCCACTTCTTCGCCTCCTTCAAGAACCACCCGCTCGAAAAACAAGCCCTCTGTGAAACCCTCAAAGTCCTCAAATCATCCAAGAAAACCAAAATCGTTCACAAAGATCCTTCTCCTAAGCCTTCACGCTCTCCTGATCACACCCCTGTTCGTGAAACCACTTCCCATATCTCTCAAGTTCGTGAGTCTACTCCACAGTCACTTCCCGTTCGTACAACTTCTCCATCATCACGTCCTGCTCGTGAACCTTCTCCAGCACCATCTTCAGTTCGTGAACCCACTCCTCAACCATCTCCTGCTCGTAACCGTAGTCCACCTAAGCAGAAAACCCCACCTAAGGAACCTTCGGTCTCTAAGGAAGGACATTCCAGTGAAGACGAGACAGAGGCAGATAAAGCAACCTTCGACGTCAACAAGCCCGATGAGATACCCTTCGAGGTAAAATTTCTAGATCCCACTGCTGAAGAGAACTTTCAGAACCTGTTGAATCGTGATATCGCTAGGGGCCGTGGAATCCTGTTTGATGAGATCCCTTCCTGTACTGCTTTTACGTGGTTAGTTAGATTTGGGTGGGAGAAATTTCTTAGTATCAATAGGGCCGACTACCCTGAAGCTGTGAAGCTCTTCTATTCCAACCTAGACTGACGAAACTGATTCTGACATTGTGATAACCTCTTATGTTCTGGGTAAGAAAATCGAGTGGAACTGTGAGAAGCTTAATGAGATGTTTGGGGTGAGTAACACTGGGATCAGGCACTTCAGTATGGGTGAGTGGTGTGAGTCTGAAGAGTTCAGTGTGTCGGAGTGCACTAGAGCCCTGTGGAACAGTAATAGGAGGCCTAAGTTTGCTGAAGGGATAGCTCTTAAGAAGCTGGGGATATATCACTATATTTTTCACAAAGTCCTGAACATGACCCTATGGAGCGCTAAGATTGGTAGCGGCGGACATTCCACCAATATGAATGCTATGAGCACCTTCGCTGTCTTCATGATCTCTAAGAAAAGAAAGTTCAATCTAGCCTATGCTCTGATGAAGTATATCATCTATGCCTTTGAAAGCCCTGAGAAGCTGCTTCCCTATGGGATGATCCTGTCCCACCTGTTCGAACTCGAAGGAGGTCAGCTGCCACCTAGCTGGGAGAACACTGCACAGCACGCAGTCAATCTCAAGACCCTCAAACGCATGGGAATCTACTATGAGAAGCAAGTTGGTTGGTTCAATGCCCAGGATAAGAAGGCAATCATGAGCTCTCTGAACAAGAAGCCCGTTGGTAAGGGCAAGGCCAAGGTTGTTGAGCTAACTGAGAGTGATGAGGAACCTGCTGAAGAAGATCAAGATGATGATGTGATCACAGAAATCCGCACTGATATCGCTTGCCATCTTCAAGAAGGTTGGCAAGCTCAAGCACCAGAATAGTGAAATCCTTCACAAGCTGTCCAAACTTGGGAAGAAACTGAAGAAGTGCGCCCCGTCTGACAGTGAGTCTGATAGCGTTTAGAGCAATCTCTGATCTTCCCATCCACTTGCTTTCTGCAGTTCCTTTCGCGTTTAGTGATCTCGCCCCGTGTCTAAGTGTATAGGAGTCTAAGTGACTAAGTGTCTTAGTAGTTCTTATCCTCACCCTTTTTGATGCTGAAGGGGGAGAGAATTATGGACTTAGTGTGAAATAATACAGGTACCTGCGTGTGAACTCTGCTCATGGGATAGGACGTTTTGTTACGCTTATGGTTATGACTATGTTTATTTTGCTCTGATTTAATTCCTTGACTAACCCTTATATGTGCTGACGGCTTTCAGAAGTTTTGGATATCTAAGTCAGGGGAGTGCAATAGTCGGGATACTTATGTGTGCTGTTTCTGCTGGAACCTTTATGTGATATCATGGAATCATGCTACATCATATCTGCACATAGTCAGGGGGGAGCAAAATCATGAAAATCTGGTAACACTTATGTGTGATACTTTGCATTTATCTGTGGAGTGATTAGTGAACATGCTATGAATCTCGACATGAAGTACTTGCGCTTGGATAGGGGGAGCATGCGCATCTTAAGGTAAACTTGACACTTTCATGCTCTGTCACGTTACATGCCTACATGTTCGAATATGCTCATTACATTAGCAACATATCATCATTAAAAAGGAGGAGAATGTTGACCTTTTTGGTCGTGCACTGTATTTGAGGTTTGATGATTCCATGTATTTAAGATGAGATAGGCACTACAAATTTAGCAATTCGAAGTGTGTAGGTATCATGTACTTGTATTTGAGTGAATCGCATCTTGACACTGTGATTCCATTGCAACATGACTTATGTGATACCACTGTGATCATTGATTCTACCGTCATATATCATTGTTACGTAATTTTGGACAGTATGATTAAATCGAATGACAAGTGACTTTGATCTTTGTGTAAAATGACGTTATTAATGCTTGATGTGCTGCACTATTCAAATTAGAGTAAGGATTATGCGTTAATTTGATAAAGGGTAAATATGATATACATGATTAATGATATTACTGCTGGAATCTGTCTATATATGGAATGAGATCTTCTATATCCTTGAATGTGCTAATTATGGATATTATATGCTAAGGATATAATTGCATGAATGTTATCCGTTTTTAAGATACGTTGAAATAGAAATTATATGATACGGATGCATCTAAATTCGAGCTTATCTGCTTAAGTTATTGCACTTGTGCTATACATGGAAAGAATATATGCTATACATGGAAAACACGTCATCCACTGAAACCTGTCTATCTTTAGGAAGAAATCATGCAGATATCATTCAATTGCATCTAAAATGTTAGAGTCAAACGAATTCTTTCCTGTGCTAACATGGTAATTATTTGATTGGAAATTTGTGATTTATGTGCTGCATAATTGATAAGATGTTGAGTGGAACCATTTATGGTATCTTCGTAAGTACCACCGTGCAAATATGGTGAAGATCTCCTATATGGTAAGGAAAAGGTATTTAGAGTAAGATTTCATGCAAATTAATGAATATGACTGTTGTGATGCTTAGAGCTTAATTTGGCATGATAATGGAATGATGTGTTGAACTGGTGATTGCGATTGACATTCCATGTGAAGTGTGTGATACTAATAGGATTATATAAGTCAACACTTCAACATCGGGTGCAGATAACGAACGAACATACGCACGAGATAGCAAGAACAGAGATCTGAATTAGAGCGTTTGATTTGCGAATTATTACTCTCTGCTTTGTGCTTTTGTGATTCCATTTTGCGACTGTAGAGTGCACCCTAAGCTAGAAAAACTACCATCCCAATCTGAGCATGAGTGTGCCTCGCAAGGAGACAAGAGTGAAGCGCGCCTTTCATGAAGGGAGGATTTGAGATCCAGCTGACCTTCGGGAGCGAGCTGTTTCCAGTCGGAGAATAGGGATTCTCAGAAAACGACGTGGAACGAAACTCGGTGTTAGGCACCCTAGCTGCGGACTAGTGTTCCTCTTGGTCTTGGTTGTGTAAGGGCGATCGGTCACTTCTGTAACCAGCTACCGTAACATAGTGAATTATCAATCTCTTGAGGAGCAAACCTCGAGGAGAGGATTAAACCCCACTTGAGGATATAACCTCTATAAATCCAGGTGTTATTTACTTTTCTGTTCACTTGCACTCACGCAGATTCACTCGACCAACAGTTAAGGGAGTAACCATCATAACATCTTAATTCCGCTGTTCTCGTTTAAATGCTAAATTTGATCAAAGAAGCAAAAAGTTTTTAGTAGCCTAATTCAACCCCCCCCCCCTCTTAGGCACATATTTTGCTTCAATTAGAAATTCTAAATCAAACTGAGATTAAAAATTTAAAATTAAGTCACATTGATTTAGAAAGAAGATTTTCTAAATTAGAGAAAGGTTAAAGAATCTAAAGAATTTGATAATACTTCAGAAAATGTCGAAAATGATAATTATCTTTCAACTTTAGAAGTAATCACTTCTCAAAATAGTTAGTGAAAATATCACTGCTTATTGACGGAAATTTCCAAAAAAATTTGATTGCATTATTTGATAGTGGAGCATATTTAAATTTCATTCAAGAAGGAATAATTCCTACCAAATATTTTCATAAAACAACCCATTCTCTTAGCTTTGCAAGCGGAGAAAAATTACAAATTAATTATAAAATTCCTAAGGCCTTTATTTGTAAAAATAAGGTCTGTATTCCTACGTCATTCTTGCTAGTCAAGAATATTACGAACCAAGTAATTATTGGTACTCCGTTCCTTAGGAAAACATTTCCTATTAAAAACATTGATGAATATGGATTTAAAGGAAGCTTCGAAAATAAAGAAATGTACTTTGAATTTATTACCGAAACTTTTTCTAGGATTCTTAGTGAAATTAAGGATTCTATTCTTAGTAGAGCAAAAGAAAATAAGATAAATTACCTTAAGCAAGAAATTAATATACTTACAATTGAAGATGTTGGTCCCTATTCGATCCAACAACACTGATTTAGGACGATTTACCACGCTAATAATGAAGATTTAAAGTTTGTGCGTGGGGTGGGTTAGTGTAGAAGATGGGTGCTTTCAAAAGTGTTCTTTCTATTCTCAACACACACGCAACTCACACATACTACACCAAAAACACATACCCTAATGAATTAGGGTTTGGGGGTATATATACCACATTAGTTGGTATATTATACCCCTAGTACCTAAGAACTAGAATATTGCAAACTAGCCCAAAGTTAATAAATATGAACCAACTAAGATAAACATATTGAAATTGAACACTATAAAATATTCCTAACAATCTCCCCCTTAGTGTTCAATCTTCAATTCAGCGCGGGTTATCTTTGTTGGGCACATGGAGAATCTCTCGAGTCCTAACAATCTTCCCCTTGCTACCCCTGCAAAGGCTATCTCCTCTTCTTGTGGAGGATTTGAATACACTTTCAGCTAGAACTCTCTTGTCTTAACGCTATACGCTGTAGACCGGATGTATACTGTGATCCACGCCCGGATATTCGTTTCTTGATGATGTCGCAGATCTTTAAAATTTTGTTTGCATCTTGTCCTTGTCTTTTTCGTATTTTGAAGTCGTCATGTCTTCTCCAATCTTCTTCTTCTCAGTGCCAGATTCGTCTTCATCGAAGGAAGTTGTCTGGTTCGGCCTCGAGGAAGCTTGTCTGGCTCCAGAAGAAGGTATGCATGGGGTGTCATTTAGCATGTGCCAAAGCTCCTTTGGGATGTGGCTTTGTAGGTTCCAGTGGAGTTCGGCTTCATCGTAGTAAGCGCGGCGGAATATAGATGGTGAGCATGGGATGTGTTATAAAATGTGCCAAGGCTCCTTCTGAATTGACGTTTGAGTGCAGGAGAGCCCGCTTCATAGTGGTACGCACGGCGGAAATGGTGGGTGGTCCGACCTGTTTGTTTATGCGTATCCCCTTCTCCCCCTCATGGCGATTCGTGTTAATGAGATCGGCATGGTTGTATAGGAGTCGAGAAAATATACAAACGACAGGTCGGTGCGGGTAATAACCAGACGGAGCCAATCCGTCGACACGAGTTCAGAGTTAAACTCTGAGACGCGGCCTGTGAGAACAGGGCTTAGAACCGGAGCCACATAGGCGTTCCGTTAACATCGATCTAGGAGCGTAGCTCGCAGACGATGGCCTGATGCCGTTGTTGTTTTGATGTTGCAACGGTAGGACTTCCTTCCGATCATTGAAGCATGTCTTAGAATGACATGTCTACGGAAGTTCAGATCTGGTCACAAAGTCCAGATGAGAAAAGGTGTATGTGTCCTAAAAAAATATAAAATATTTAGGAAGTGAGGACACCTAGACTCGATGTGTTCAAGAAAGTTCAGTGGTGTAGGGCTAACTACCACTTAATTCAATATCTCCCGCTTCCCAGTGAAGCGGTGATAGCAAACGTGGCTCCCCCGTGATTTGATGAAACATCGGTCTTTTGGGAGATCGATGAGTGGGTAAGGCTCGGTTGTGCATGCGCCATTGGACCAAATGAGGCGACTTCTACCCTGGAGCTGATAAAAACCAGCTCCTGCACCTATATGGGATGGCCCGAAAATTTTGTGAGGTGAGGATTTTTTGTATCTTCCGTTCTTCGGTATTGTCAAGAATTGCCAAATGGGAATGTGGCTTATGGACTATCTTCACTAACACTTGCTACATTCCGGGGTTAGGTTTAGTTTGGTCTGACTGAACCATGGGAACCTAGAATCCATGCGTCCGTCAATTTTGGTGAGTGCTGCTTCATCAGCAAGTCGGAGCAGGGTGGTTGAGATCATCTTCGTGTTTGTGCATGGATGTCACGCCTTTTGTAACTCTTGAACTCTTGAGGGTCGAGTTTTCAAGTGAAGTCCGTCTTGGGAGGTGGAAGCGTCTGAGAGGGTTTTTCTTTCTTTTCCCCTTTTTTTTTGCTTTTCTTTTCTTTTTGTTTTTTTTTGTTTTTATGTATACATATATATATTATCGTAATAGTAGTAGATTAGTAGTATCATAGTAATAATAGATATAGGTATATGTATACTGTATATAGGTTAAATGAAGTTTCTCCCCCTCAAATCGTGCACCTAAGATGTGCTCCCCCTAAAAATGTACTCTCCCCTCATAAATATGGAGTGATACTCCCCCTCAATGCATGCACGTTAAAACATATAAGTTCTCTCCCAATAAACTAAGCGTGAACGTGTTTATTTACTTTCAGATCAGATGCAAACTAAAGAATTATTGTTCTTTAAAATGCATTAGAATGTACGTCTTTCGCTTTTTAACACTTAAAAAAATAGGTATTTTTGACAATTCAGCTTATATGCATACACGATAGTTCAGGCTTGAAGTTCTTTAAGATATATGCATAGTTAAAATGTACCTATCATGGGGTATTAGACATTTCAGCTCATATGCATGCGAAAATTTAACATCTAAAGTTATTTTGAATCACGCATGTATATAATGTACCCTCGTGTTTTTAAAGTAGGTATATTGTCTTTTCAGCTCAAGATGCATGTCAGGTTTCTTATGGGATGCATATAGAATTTACCTACGTAGTTGCTCACATCGCTTACCAGTCGTGTATGTGGAGCAACCGAAGATACCATACACGCTAGTATATTTGGCTGCCCTCGTCGCGTACTAGTCATGAGTGTGGAGCAGCTCTCTTAGTACCTACCCATGCTGGGTACCTGCAAAACAAATTACGTGGACTTTGGTACCCATTTTTGGATGGGTCCTCCCTTATTAGCAGAAAACGATTTAAGCATATTTGGTTCAAATATTGATCTTATCTCATCCTTTTCAGTCCTATTCAATTTGATTTGTGATTTAGGAATCCAAGTTTGGTGAACCTTAGAGGGAAAAGACATATCAGCGCCAGTGAATATGTGCCTAGGTCTAGAAAATCTAAAGATTTTCTCCCTAGCCAGTCGCAGAAGGTGTTTTTCAGACTTAATCTGAACTGGATATTGCATGTAAGAATACGAGCATAAAGCATTATAAGCATCAGTAACAGGAGTACTAGTATTCCTATGACAATAATGCACCTCATTCACATTATAATGATAATTGTGTGGGAACTTAGAAGTTCGCTTGCTTACGCTTCGAACTTCTTCTTTGCACGCTTCCCTTTCTCTTTTAATAGGAATAGGAGTGGAAAATTCTTGATCATTTTCGAGCTTAATTTTACAGTTTAATGTCGATTTTCCTTTCTCCTTCCTAATCGTTATTTGTTCCTTAGCTATTTTTAGAGCTTTGCTGTTACTTAACGTTTCAGCTTCAGTCAAAATTGACTTATAATGATTAGTAAAAGCCTTCACAGTTTTAGGAACAAGGATGCTTCTTTTAGTATTTGTTTTCTGTACCTGTTTTGAGCAAGATGTATTATTTGACGAATCATTTGAAACAGATAAAGACGGAAATTTTTGAGATATAAGATCTCCTTTAAAAGCTTTTTCTTTTCAGCACCAAAACCTATCCTTTCAGAGTTCAAAGTATCTTGTAAATCTTTCAATTTACGAAGAGTCTCTGGAGTATCACATAGAGTAGGTTTTTTATCATGTAAAATATTTTCCCCGTTAGAAATTAAGTTAGAAGAATATTTTTGATCTGCTGGATCTATATTCGAAATAACGTTCTCTAATCGTTTAATCTTAGAGTAAAGCATACGTTGTTCCTCCAAGACGATTTCATATTTTGATGAGATTTCATTTTGCTCAGCTTCGCAAGAACGTAAATTTTTAGTCATCTCGCAGACCCTATTTTCACTATCTTCTAACTTAGTTTCTAAGCTAATTATATTTGACTTTGCGTCTGTCAAATCTTCATTAGCATAAGCTAGGCTTTCTTGTTGCTTAAGCAACACGGAGTAATTATTAGCAAGGCGTGCTTCTAATTCCTCAATCTTCCTAGCTTGAGCATCCATTTTAATTTGATTTTATCTTTAATTAAAAAAAAATACAAATTGGCTTTTGAAATTTCAGTAACGAAAAGTTTGGTTTGCTCGAGAACGTGAAGTATCGAAGAAAATCGACGTCGAAAATTTTTTGGCGTGCACCGAAATTTTTTTTGATAATTTCGAAAACTTCGTGAAAATGACCAAGACTTTTTCTATAATTTGCCAAAGATGACCTAAGTTGATTGTTGGATATAAATGATCGTTGACACGTGTAGTGGAATTCTTTTTTTTTTATTTTGACTGAAAATAAATTTTGACCAACTGAATTTGGGTTGAATTGCAATCGGTCGAATGTTAAAATTTCTAGCTACAGTTAGAAATTAACAATCGGGAGAAAGTTAAAGTTGCTACAGTAATCAACGAAAGTGCAAACTGTTGTAATCGGGCGAAAGTGACACAGTGAATTTTCTACAGTGAAATTGCTACAGTGTTGGAAGAAATTGTCACAGTAAATTTGCTACAGTAATCGGGCGCTACAGTGAATTGCAAAAATTGTTTTCAATTGGCCGATTGTGTGGATGACCATTTTTGACCGAAAGAAAATGTTTGACCAAATAAAGTGAGTAGCTATTGTTTCAATGATTGAATTGGCCGATTGGAATTTAACAAAGAGAGGTAATTTGGTTGAGGACCAACTTGGATGGATGAGTCACCAATCGAAAGTCAGGAATGTCTCACCAATTCGATTGACACCTTGCTTTAATGCTTGGGTTAATTAAAGTTCAGGCCCCAATAGCATATTTAAGTTTGGGTTCAGGCCCCACTTGAATTTAATTTAGGCTAAAGGACCTAGTTTTCGAAAAGTTCAGTGAAAACTACCTAAAGGCTGCAAAAAGACATAAATATCCCTGACATATGCGAAATTTACCACAGGATACCTAAATGATCCGTTACAGCTGTCGAGATAATTATAACAGTTTTGGGCTTAAAAAAACACTTCCATTCATTTGGATAACAAATTGTCTGTATTGAGTACAATATCGCATATATTTTGTAATAACTTTATCAATTATAATACCAATACTAATAAACGAATAAATCAGACGAAAATACCTAAATGATGCATATTTAACTCGACATATGCCAAATCGACGAAAAAAATACTTAATATCTCCACGATTGTGATGATATAAGGTGAAATTATCGTTAATTTGATCATAAGTGTTGATAAATTTCAGATATTAGTGACGTTAATTGTGAGAAAATAAATGTTTTCCGTATAGCAGAAAATACCACGTTTCTTTTAATAAATAACAAATCATGTTGCAAAAGTAACATATCATTCAAAAATAATACCGCTTCCTGCAATAACACATTCCTTACACTCAATCGATCGAAAGAAGAAATTCATGTTCCAAATTTGATCCAATCTCGACGTTACTAACAGCACAAAGTTGTACCGGCTTCAATTTTTAATGGGTCTTCATACTCAAAGAGAATTTTCGAAGTTCATAAAGCACAAAAGCTTCAAACACAATTCGGAAATTTCATTTAATAAGGTGAAATCTCGACTTTAATGACCAGATAATGTAAATTCGACACAATTTCATCATGGGCCTTAGTTATCGACAATAATTATTGATGTTAATCATGGAATAATGAAGAATTTTGATGAGATCTAAGCGGACGTTTGCTAATTAAAATGGTTACTGAATAACACTTCATGCTTTCTGGGTAACAATTCTTGGAACAATAATACCATATGTCTTGATGTTTATAACAAATATTTCGGCAAAACGAACATATAGTGAGAAAATAATAACGACCCGTCACCCGTAAATAACACATGTTTAGTGCCCCCAAAATAATGGTTTTAAGCTGAAAAAACATACGTTTAATAAGCTGAAAAATTCATGTTTGAAATTCGATCCAATCTCGACGTTACTAACAGCAAACGTTGTATTGGCTTCGATTTTTCATGGGTCTTCATAATTAAAGAGAATTTTCGAGATTCATAAAGCACGAATGCTCCAAACATACGTTTAATACGGTGAAATCTCGAGTTTAATGACCGAATAATGTAAATTCGACACAATTTCATCATGGGCCTTAGTTATCGACGACAATTATTGATGTTAATCATGGAATAATGAAGAATTTTGATGAGATCTAAGTGGTCAACGTTTGCTAATTAAAATGGTCACTGAATAACACTTCATGCTTTCTGGGTAACAAATCGTGGAACAATAATACAATATGTCTAGATATTCATAACAAATATATCCGCAAAACGTAACATATAATGAGAGATTAATAACGACTCGTTACCCGTAAATAACACGTTTGCCAATAAAAAGTTGGTCGGTAACATTTTCTTTATTCTGAGTAACAGTTCACGCAATTTGGGTAACATTTCGTTAAGAACATTCTAGGAGTTTCTAGAATGTCAGAGATATTAACAGTACAATAACACATTGCCTGCAAATAATACCACATATCTGATAAAAAAATAACAATATACGCAATATTTATAACAAATTTGTAGCTACAAGTACCACAGAATAGCTAATCAATGCCACATTACTATTTCGATTAAATTTCGTTCATAAATTCATTTCGTTCGGTTATATAAGATTGAAATTCATAGAAATAGATGATATGATGAAGCTAAATCACAAAATTCTTTAAAAGACACGTTTTGCGAATGTTGATATCAATATGTGAAAGTTGAGATAAAATATCATGTATAAATATAGCTATTCCTTCACAACATACACTAGTATCTCTTTTAATGACACATAACATTACGAATTTTATCACAAACGTATTCAAAGTTTAAAATTAAACCACAAATATCATTTTATATGTCGTAAATCTGTATTTGATACATTCTCGAAGTTATTTGTTAAGGAATTTTAATAGGATGGTTCGTTATCGTCACCAGTACCAGATTGCCCGCATTTAATACTACATGTTTGCTATAAAATAACAATGCAAACCTAGCGAATAACGTGTTTACAGATTATGATACCATATAATAGGTTTCCAGTACCACATTACTAATTCGATTAATTTCGTTCATAAATGCACATTGATCGAGATTTACAAGATTAACAACTTGTAAATGTATGATTTGATCCATTTATCACACCAAATTCCTTTAAAAGCCACATTGTTCGATGAAGGTGGATGATAGTGAAACGAGCCAGCAATTTGTAACACATAAACAACGTTCAGTAACATAATTTAAGTAATGCGGTAACAGTTAAATAGTTTTTAGTAACACAGCTCGATACCATATTGCCAAAATCCCCAAATCCTGCTCAAAACCACAAATCCCGCCCAAAATTTACCATGTATCGTAAATCCGTTTAAAACCCATATCTTTTGGAGCATTAACATGTTTACAGCTTGGGTTTATTGTTGCGAATGCCACCAATCTCCATACACACATAACCCTAAACCCCAGTACGATAACGGCAGCAATTTGTAACACATAAACAACGTTCAGTAACATAATTTAAGTAACCGATAACAGTTAAATAGTTTTTAGTAACACGGCCCGATACCATATTGCCAAAATCCCAAATCCAGCCCAAACCCCCAAATCCCGCCCAAATCCACAAATCCCGCCCAAAATTTACCATGTATCGTAAATCCCCAAATTCCGCCCAAATCCCCAAATCCCCCAAATCCACAGTAATGTTTATTGTTTATTTAGTAACAACTCATGTACTTTTAGTAACACTTTCGATAGAACAAGTAACACTTATATTTTATTTAGTGACAGTACCACGTCAAATAAATCGAAACAGGTCTGGTAAAAAACATACCACATCAATACATATGAAAACAAAAGTAGGCCATAGTATAACACTTCAGATAAAAAAAAGTAAAGGTTCGATTTCATATAGTAACAGTTCCATGCCAAATTATTGAAACAGCCTGCTAATAAAATACCATATCAATACTTATGAAAAACAAAAGGAGATCAGATATACCACGTCGGATATTCTAAGTAACTTTTGAGGTAGTAACAATTAAGTGCCCCAAATTGTCGTAACAGGTCTGCTAAGAAAAATAAAATAACACATCGATGCTTAAAACAAAAATACATCATAATATACCATCTTAGAAAATCCAAGTAACGTTTCTATTTCATGAAGTAACAGTTCTGTGCCAAAAATTATCGAAACAGGTCCGTTAAGCAAAATACCACAACAATACTTTTGAGAAACAAAATTAGGTCATAATATACCAAAAATGACCAAATCGATTATAAGTTACCTTTTGTATCATGATACACTTTGTTCGTACGTTTATAACACGAAAACATAAATCAGTAACAAGAATGCATAAAATAGTAACACTTATTCCAGATGAATATATGCCTTCCATACGACCACTTTCACACAACCTACGTTTCAAAATTGATGAGGTGACGATTGTTCAAAATTGACAGAGCCTATGAAATGCCCAAACGATGGGTACCTCGAATACACAAAGATTAGCTGCAATTGCTACGAAAATATAGTTCGATTTGGCCCGTTTTTTCTCAAATTTCAAACAGTATAAAAATTCATCAAAATTCATACATCGTACTTCAGCAATATCAGATAAATCCTACGTGAACACGTTGAAATTGATTGGTTGATGGGGTAGTCGATTGTGCTTGATTCTGCGAAAACTGGGTTTCGATTAGCCGAATATATATAAAAATGCATAAAAAAACAGTTTACTATCGGGAAGTAACATTTTATCAGTTTAAAGTAACGTGTTTGGTTATTACGGTAACAAGTTGTCAGATCTATGTAACGTAAATATCGCGTCGAATACCACTTCAGAGAACCCTTTACGAAGGGTATTTTAGTAAAAATATAGTTTGGGCCTTTACCTTCGAATTTTTTAAAAAACTGGTCCTTTAAACTAAAGATTATTCTGACAGGGCCTGATCACTAAATTGAAACTTTTCTAGGGCCTGATCCGTAATTGCCCCTTAATGCTTTCTATCTATTAATTTTTTTTTTTAAATGCATCGATGAGTGGAGTGCTTAAGGTGAAATTGATGAGTCACCAATCGAAAGTGAGAGTCCAATCGAAACTGACACCTTTAATTCTTTAATGCTCTAATCGAAAGTGGAGATGCTTTCTATTTCTACTTTTTTTTTATTAAAAATGCATCGTGAGTGCTTTTGGACCGAAAGTAAATTGATTGACCAAGAAAAATCTAGAAATCGGCTGATTAGGTGATTTGCTACAGTGAAATTAATAGTTTCGCCGAGAAATGCATCGGGCGAAACTAGTGATTGATACTGTAGCCTTTCGATCGAAACTAGTAATTTTGGTACTGTAGCCTTTCGCCGAAACTAAAATTGGTCGAAATTTCCTCAGTGAGTTGGTTTCGATCGAAACCTTCAAATTTCTTAGTATTGTTCTATATGCTACCCGAAAGTGATGAACAGTTGAGTAAAAACCAGATTTCCAGGCTCGATTGCTACCTAAAACTCACTCAAATCAACTGAAAAACGTTGGGTAATCACTTCAAATCACTCGAAAACAACCTGATTAGCTCTTGAGCTTGCAAAATCAGTAAAATCAACTCAAAAATTCAAGAACAAGGCAGAATTCGAAACTGAAAAATAAACCCAAAAATTTCACAAAGTTGCTCAAATCCAAACGTGTTTGCTCTGATACCACTTGTTGGTCCCTATTCGATCCAACAACACTGATTTAGGACGATTTACCACGCTAATAATGAAGATTTAAAGTTTGTGCGTGGGGTGGGTTAGTGTAGAAGATGGGTGCTTTCAAAAGTGTTCTTTCTATTCTCAACACACACGCAACTCACACATACTACACCAAAAACACACACCCTAATGAATTAGGGTTTGGGGGTATATATACCACATTAGTTGGTATATTATACCACTAGTACCTAAGAACTAGAATATTGCAAACTAGCCCAAAGTTAATTAAATATGAACCAACTAAGATAAACATATTGAAATTGAACACTATAAAATATTCCTAATCCTAACATAAGATAAGCTTCAGAATCCTAAATTACAAGAAAAAATTAAATTATTATATAATGAATTTACGTTGCAAATATGTAACGATCTTCCTAATGCTTTTTGGAATAGAAAGAAGCATATAGTATCTTTACCCTATGAAGATGATTTTACTGAGAAAAATATTCCCACTAAAGCTCGTTCTTGTCAAATGAATTCTGAATTATTAGAATTGTGTAAGAAAGAAATAGCTTCACTTTTACAGAAAGGTTTAATAAAACCTTCGAAATCACCTTGGTCGTGCACTGCATTTTATGTTAATAATCATGCCGAAAAGGAAAAGGGAGCACCCAGGTTAGTTATTAATTATAAACCATTAAATAAGGTTTTAAAATGGATTAGGTATCCTATTCCAAATAAAAAAGATCTTTTTAGATAGATTATTTAATGCCATTATATTTTCGAAATTTAATTTAAATTCAGGTTTTTGGCAAATTCAAATTGCTGAAGAAGATATATATAAACCGCTTTTATAGTCCCAATTGGACATTTTGAGTGGAATGTTATGCCTTTTGGTTGGAAAACGCTCCCTCTGAATTTCAAAATATTATGAACGGCATTTTTATTCCTTATAGTAATTTTATTATCGTTTATATTGATAATATTTTAATCTTTTCTAAAGATATTTAAACTCATTTTAAACATCTTAATATTTTTAAGAAAATCGTCATTCAAAATGGATTGGTTATATCAAGTCAAAAAATGGTCTTATTTCAAATTAAAATTAGATTTTTGGGTCATACCATTGAAAAAGGTAAGGTTAATCATATCCACAGAAGTATTGATTTTGCATCTAAGTTTCCAGATCAAATTCTTGATAAACTCAGCGTTAACGATTTTTAGGGAGTCTTAATTATATTTCTCCTTATTATAAAAGTCTTGCGATTGGCACATCTATTTTATATGAAGGTTTAAAACGATTCCTTGCCAGTGGGCAAATTGTCACACTGAACCAGTTAAAAAAATTAAGAATAAAGTAACGTATTTACCATGTCTTATGCTTGCTAACCCTAACTGACAAAAAATTATTGAGACTGATGAGTCTGATTTAGGTTTTGGGGGAATCTTAAAACAAGTCTCCAGAAGATAAGAAAGAATATTTAGTTAGATTCCATTCGGGGAAATGGACTAATGCTCAAAAGAACACTACTATAGCTAGAGAAGTACTTGCTATTGTTAAGTGTGCTCTTAAATATTACTATTATAAATATCATATTTTATGTGTGTACTAAAATATTACTATATATATTGTTACTTTCTATATTTATTTATTTAAAAGTAATAATGCTTTATAAAATATTATTTGTAAATATGTAAAAGGAAAATGATTTGTGGAGATATAATTATAATACAAAACAATAGATGAGTGAAATGATAAATTACTTTTATGTATAACTAAAAATTAGTTGTGACGGTATAATTACAATAAAAAAAATGAAGGATTAATTTTAGGGGTGGCAAAATTCCCACGGTGAACCATACGCAGGGTGACCCGATGCTATTGGGACGGGGAATCCCCGGTCAAAATGGGGATGGGGAGTTGACGGTGATTCCCCGTTGGTGAAAGAGCGGGTACGGTATGGGGATTGTTTCTCACCCATCCCCGGCCCTGAACCCGGCCCCGTTTGAATAAAATGGTGACTCACCATTCCACGATTCGATTTATTAATAAATACTATGAAAAAGTAATTTGGATCAAGAATTCTGAAAAACCATCCTTTTATATTCAGGATCGTATTTAAAAGAAAAAAATTCTTACTTCCAATATATATTCTTCACGATACACGAATATTTCAATTACATATTATTTTCAGTTTTTTATATTCTAATTTTACATATTAATTTGTCTATATTACTTAATTTATATTTTTTGTTGCAAAAAGAAATTAATTTATTGAATACGCATGAATATGGGGAACCCGAATCCCCCACGGGGAACCCGATTCCCGAACGGTGATTACCCATCCCCGAATCAATTCATCACAAGTGGTGAATTAGTGGGGATGGTATTAAGCACGAGAATTTGGTATGTGGCCGGTATGTCCATTTACCAGCCCCGAACCCGCCCATTGCCCTAATTAATTGGGTTAGTTCATAGACATTCAAAATAGAAAACGTCCTAAAAGTTTTAGTTAATCAATATTTGGTCAAAGACATAATTCTTAAAGTTTCAAGTAATTGTGTGATAATTAGTTGGGGGTCTTAATAGAATCTATAATGAATATGCGCAGCGTGTCGCGTTTTGGGGTCGGTAGTCCGAAGCGTAAATAGCGTAGCGCATTGCGTGAGTATTTCGGATAAGCTAGATATGATACAATAAATTATATATAATATATAATCAATATAAATATGGTCACTTTTTATGTCATTATGAGACTAAATAATCAATATTTTCTCAAGAAAATTCAATGAAATTCAAAATAAGGTATAAATAATTGATTACAATCTAAAATTTAAATATGTATAAATGATATATTAAAAAGTTTTTATAGTCCCAACAACAAAATAACGCCCATATCAATTAAAAAGCATTCATGTTTCAATTTACTTTTAATCCAACTAAAATAAGCCAATTAAAATGATTCTTATAACTATCGAAAATTATATTCATATCGAAAAATATATGAAATGCATGCCATTATGATCGTCATGAAATAAACTTATTTATTTTATCACATCAATCACACTAAATAATTATCTTTTTATGATTTGATGGAAAGTAACATTAAGTTAGAAAAAAATGAAAAAGAAAAATAAATATTTATATATATGCTTGTCAATGTCGCTTGTAACTTGCATGGTCATAGCATCGCCAATCATCTCTTTTCCGTTATAATATAATGTCAAAGACTCCGTACGCTTTTTTTTATGCGCGTCGTCGCGTTTTTACACAAAAATAACGCTATTGCGCGACTTAACTCGCGCGTTGTCCCGCTTTTTTAAAACACTAGTCTATGTAGAATTACCCTTTATTTATTTGTCTTGTTTTTCTTTAGTTTCATTTACAAATAATTCTTAAATTATCATGAAAAACCAATTAATCTAAGTTATTCGAACTAATCCAGCTGTTCCTGTGGATCGATACTTGAACTAACGTTCATTTTATACTATTTGCACGACCTAATACACTTGCTAGTATTCGAGCGTATCGTTTAACCATTGTTCAACCAAATCCTAACCTACATTTTGTTGCAGAGCTACATATTTATGTAGTAGTTCCACAATGGGTACTAATTTTTAGTAAATATCTAAGAAACTAATCAGTTGTAACTTGTAATGACTAAAATTTGGTAAGGAGTAAAAGAAATAGTATTCACCAATCGCGTGAATATATGTTATAATGGTTCATGGGGTCAACCATAATGCTTATTATATTACGTTTACTTACGTATGATTGGAGTCTTTACACATCCTACCAGCTGATTTTGATTAATGCGTCTCAGCGAAGATAATCAAATAAAGATTGCATTTTTCATTTAAATTCTTTTATATATATATATATATATATATTATAACTTGTAAGAGCCAATGGTGTATATGAACAGTATTTTTGGTGGTAATTTAGAACTAGAGTAATGATGGCCTATTGATCTACTAGGGACACACTGCCATTTAATTTATGGGGATTCAACACTTAAATACCCAGAAGAATAAAAAAAAGACATATCAGTCCCCTGTCAGAGTAATGTTTTCTCTAGGTACCCAGTTGAAACATTTTTTACTCATAGGTACCTAACTGACAGATTTAACCTTGCAAAAACTGGTTTATTACAATATTACCTGTGGTTTTTTATTTCAGCGTTGGTTCATAAAAAAAATAGCATATACCAACCCAAATCGAGCGATTCTTCCCCAAATCAACCCGTGGTTGCTTTGCTTCAGATTCATCATCGTTGGGTTCTCGCTTCCTCGTGGTATTCGCCTTCTGAAATCGTCTTCGCAAAAAGGTAAGTCATTCGCCTTCAGAAATCGACATTATGAAATTCTATTCCGTCTTGGTGGGTTTCGTTTACTCTGTGGAGAACCAATAGGCTCGTATCTAGTTTGCCTTTGTCGTTATTCGTTGGGTTTAAGCATTTCCGGCTAATGTTCATATCAATTTGTGCGTGTTTTTTTCGAATGAATCGATTTGGGTTTTTTCGAGAGTCAATTTATTGTGGTAGATTTGTGTGCGTGTTTTTTTTTTTTTGAATGGGTCGATTTGGGTATTGTTGAATGCTTCAATTTATTGTGGCCGATTTGGCCATTTTCGAATGGGTTGATTTGGGTTTTTTCGAATGGGTTCAATTTGGTACCACATGATCACTGTATTTGGTACCATTTGTATGGGCAAATTGGTATGCCGTGTGTGTATAAAATGGTAATGCTTCTTAACAGTTTTGCTTTTGCAGAAATGCTCCGCAGAACAGATCCAAGCTTTCTTCCAGGTGCCATCCTACGCTCTTTCGATCTATATTGGGGATCCGATGGCCTTGCAAGATGACCTGGGCCGCTAGAGCATTCGTAAGTTTTAACATTGTGCATATTGGTTGCAGTTCTGCATCAATGTCGGATGATTCAATTTACTGTGGTCGATTTGCCGGTTTCGAGGTCGATTTGGGTTTTTCGAATGGGGTCAATTTGTTTTGGTACGACATGATCACTCTATTTGGTACCATCTGTCTGGGCAATTTGGTACACCGTGTGTGTATAAAACAGTACTGCTTCTTAACAGTTACTTTTTTGAAGAAATGCTTCCGCAGAACAGATTTGAGCTTTCTTCTAGGTGCCATCCTGCACTCTTTCGATCTACGTTTGGAATCTGATGGCCTCGCATAAGATGACCTGGGCCTCTAGAGCATTCGTAAGTTTTAACATTGTGCATATTCCGTCGACTGTGTTGCAGTTCTGCGTTAATGTCGTTTTTATATTGTGCAGGCTCATTTTCTGACGAGTTAGTGGCACAAAAGTACCTGTTTAACCTAGTGGACTACATTGTCGACATCCCAGAGTTCAAGAAATATGGCAAAGAAGTCAACATGGATGTGTATCGTGCTTCTATGGCTGCTCTCATTTTACGTGACCAGCATAGTTGTATGCTAGATCTATTTCGTTAAGTTACTTGAATATGCTGTGAGACATTTTAGAGAATGTGTTGTTTAGGTTGGTTAACTTATTTGAGTTGGGGAGGAGAATGTTTGGAGATCCGTGGTTGTTTATGTTGGTTTTTTGTGTTTGGACGGTTACTGCCAGGTGTTGTGTTGTGTTGTGTAGTTCTATGAGACTGTCCGTAGTTTATGTAGTACCATATGTTTTTATATGATCGTACTTTATATTTTACATACAGAATATCATAATATGCACTTTAACCGTACCATTATGTAAACATATAGCGCACCATAAACAGAAGATATGAAGTGCATTGTCTTTTATATTACCGTACCATATCGTTTACATACAGAGTACCATAATATGCAGGTTAACCGTATCATTATGTAAATATATGGTGTACCATAAATAGAAGATATGAAGTACCTTGTCTTTCATATTGTCGTACCATATCTTTTACATACGAAGTACCATAATATGCGGGCTAACCGTACCTTTAAGTGTATATGTCCCGTACCATAAATAGAATATATGAAGTACCTTATCTGTGTACAGTAAGTTATTAGCTTATCATGTACAGTAAGGTACCTTATCATTTACATATATAGTACCATAATCTGCAGGTTTACCGTATCGCTACGTGTACATATCTTTTACCCTAATATGCAAGTATACCGTACCATTTGTTATACAATCGGAAATAAATAGATTCCTAAGCGGATCGCGTTGTTCTGCATGATTTGACAATACCTAACAATATAACATGAATAAAAAAAATATAAAAAATCGCACATGTAGGACTCACCAGATTTTTCATATTATGTTGTAAGATGTTCTTGCTTCTATCCTTATATTCTAATGAATCTTGGAGTTCGAAAGGTTAATTCATGCATGTAAGGCCTAATGCACCTAATTTGATCTGAAACATAACTAATACTCTATATTAGTGTTTTAGGGTGGTTCCAGATGAAAAACTAATTCGTACGACCTCGAAAAATATTAACCCTAGTATGACGTATCACATATTTAAGGGACGTCGTACCTTACCTAGCTTTGTAGGGGTATCTGTTTTTTTATTTTAAGCGTACCATCTCAGACACGGTTGTAGTACCCAAAATTACATATGACATCGAACATTTTATGAAAGTCAATGACATGTCAGATGAGCTGTCTTTTTGATTTAATACCTCGTACGTCAGATTTCTATCCACTCATGACAGAAAAATGTCATAAATATGTCCAGTCATGACAGAAAAGCGTCAGAAGTTGTCTCTTTATTTCTCCACATCAACATCTTCTTAAATGTTCCGTTCTGACGAAATATAGCCAAGTCTTAAGTTGGAACTTACTTAATTTATACGGTACCTATTTCTGAAACGATACAGTACCATCCGTGGTATGTTTAGTGTACCTTATTTGCCTATATTACAGTACCTAGTTGGCTTATATTACAGTACTTTATTGGCATATATTAGAGTAACTTGTTGGCTTTTACAGTACTTTGTTGGCATATATGCCCATCTCTTTGTTCTCATATATTACATTACCAAACTGGCATAAATTACGATATCAGATTTGCATATATTATGGTATCAAACTGGCATATATTACAGTACCAAATTGACATATATTACGGTACCAAACTGGCATATATTACAGTACCAAATTTGCATATATTACGGTATCAACCTGGCATAAATTACGATATCAAATTTGCATATATTTAGGTGTCAAACTGGCATATATTACAGTACCAAATTCACATATATTACGGTACCAAACTGGCATATATTACAGTACCAATTTGCATATATTACGGTATCAAACAGGCATATATTACAGTATCAAATTTGTATATATATTGCGGTATTAAACTTACGTATATTACAATACCAAATTGACATATATTACGGTACCAAACTGGCATATATTACAGTACCAAATTTGCATATATTCCGGTATCAAACTAGCATATAATACAGTATGAAATATGCATATATTACGATATCAAATTGGCATATATTACAATATCAAATTGCATATATTACGGTATCAAGCTGGCATATATTACCGTACCAAATTGACATATATTACGATACCAAACTCGCATACATTACAGTACCAAATTTGCATATATTACGGTACCAAACTGGCGTACATTACAGTACCAAATTTGCATATATTATGGTATCAAACTGGCATATTACAGTGTCAGACTGGCATATATTACAGTACGAAATTGGCATATATTACAGTACATTGTTGGCATCATTTAGACAAAAAAATGAGCTATATCCTATTGACACATTTGGACAAAAGAATAACCTACTGACATCATTTGGATAAGAGAATGTGTCATTACCATACAAAAAAGGAACAAAAAAGGTTTTTTGGGACAAAAGCAGTAACAAAATTGGCAAATACGGACCTCACATCAATACGACCTCTCTACAAGGCGATTATTCCCTTATTTCTCACATGTTTTGCACTTGTTGGATCTTCTATCTAACTGAGAAGGAATCCTCCGCGTTTTCCGGCAACCAAGAAGAACACCAATGTCCGGGTGACCAATAAAATTCCCGTCATTGGTTTGAGCATTCATCTCGTGAGTTGTCGCTTCATTGATCGATACTAAGAATGACTTCCTTTTATACTCACACAATGCAAATAACGCCCCACCACTAACCGAACTTGTAGACGGTATATTTTCAGATAATATGACAACTTGTATAAATGGTACGTCTAATTAGTTTACAATGGTACATTGTACGCGTACATCTTGGTACCGTATAGACACATACAATGGTACGTAATAGACAAAACAAATGGTACGTAATAACAGTTATATAAAGAAATCTATAATCCCGATGGATTCACCTCAGTAACTATCAAATACAGACATCCTACCCTTACCTAGAGCTCTTAGATCGCATTTAGCTCAAGGATCTGGGTTAAGCTTGATCTCACTAGTGCAATCGATTAACCAAACACAAATCAAAATAAAAACTTACATGACAAATTCGAGACCCGAAATCGAGAACCCAACATTAAATAGGCTCGTCGCTCGTCGTCCGGCGCCACCACGAGCGGAAGGCGGTCGTCAATTGCAGAGATGGAGCTCGAAATTTCATCGACGTAGGGATGAAAATCGATTTTTGCAGAGAAAAGAAAAACTGAAATGAAATTGTAAATCATTTTATGAGGGTATTTTGGTAATCTTAAGTGATTAGGTACCTAAATGTAAAAATTTTTATTCAAATGGGTACCTAGCTATAAAACATATCTGACAAGGGACTGAAGTGACTTTTTAGTTTTCTGTTAGGTATTTAAGTGTAGATTTCCGTTAATTTATTTCAATAAAACCTATATTATGTGTATGGGATTAGCTACGGTGTTTTCATACTAACAGACATTATCATGGACTTGCGTTCAATTTCAGTCACATGTATTTGTTAATATTTGTTTTATACCGAAGTACTGTTCTTTTAATATTTTATTGAAGTCTTTATCTACTTAATCAATATACATTGTATGTAGCTTTTCTACCGTCTCTTTTTTCCTTTCATGTTTTGGTTTTGTTTACCTAGGAATATTTATTTTACATGTTTTGGATTGATAACAACCTGATGCAATATTTACATTGTTTACTTTTAATATATAGTTTTTGTTATGCCACGAAATTAAAGTTTTTTAAACACGAATTAATATCCATATTTTTTATGTTTGCGTCTAACAACTATCTAACATGAATCAATCACTCCTTTATATATTTAGCACATCACTCAGGTTTAATATATAAGTATTGCTATATGTTTATACATTGCACAAGTCCTTCCGTAGGCATAAAAATTGTCATTATTTACAATTCTCATTGTTTATTTTGAAGCCTAAAATCATGGAGCTCAGTTATTTGTATTTGATATTCTTAGAGTAAACATTTTACTTTAGATTGTCTTTTTTTCGTGTAACTTCTTTTAATCTGGATCAAAAACATAATATGATCATAGTAGGAGTGGGTGTGGGTGGGGAGAAACCCCACCATCACAGCCTAAGACTATTGCAAAATAATTAGTGACTTAAAAAATGTCTAATATGTTTAAACTTAACAGATATAAATGAAAATACCATAGATAAGAAATAATCAATGATTGAGCCGGCAACGTCGAAGTAGGATCATTTGAGTGCATTCATATAAACATTTATTCAAGTTCAAAATCTTGACATCAATGATCATGTCATGTTAGAATACTTTAGAATTTGAAGTATAATAATAGTGTAAATTCTGACAATTTAAAAGAAAACATGGGCATTTATCGCCGCGCCTTGTGCGCGGCTATAAATTTCCTAGTATATTATATATATATATATATATATATATATTCATCTAAATATTTTCTTGCATACCTATGCAGTCAACATTCGAAAAACACACATTATCCAAAACAGCAGTATATAGCACATATGTGGTTGACACGTCTGAACTGGAAAAATCTAGGGTTTCCGAATTCCTAAATTACACAAAAGTAGTAACTCAAGAAAAAAAAAAAAAGGAAAAAAAAAAATCTAAGAGGGCATAATTTTAAATTTGAATTCAATCTAATTAATATGCTGATCGCTAAGGTTACGTGCATGGATTACGAAAGTCAAAACAATCAATTAAACAAAACACGTTCAACGATTATATGCCAATTCCATTACTACGATTTAATACCCTATTCTTCCTCCCCCCTTTGACCACCCCCACCCCTTAAATTTTTTTTAAAAGGCATGATTTACATTTCCGAATATAACCTAAAATTCCTATAGCAAATTAAGATTACTTGCATGAATTATACAGAAAGTCAAAACAATCAATTACTGAAAACACGTCCAATGATTTTATGCCAATTCCATTACAACTATTTAACACCTCTCCTTCTTACCTTTCGACCACTCCCACCTATAAAAACAACAAACGTGTGTAAAGAGAATATTAAAACCCATTAATTATTCAATATTATTTATACCCGATCAATGATCATGAAGCCTGAGGCCGCCGGCAGCACCAGCGTTTTCTGGGCTGTCGTCCTCTTCCTACTTACGCTGTGCTGCTGCTGCAGCAGAACACGAGCTAGGACATGCGTCTTCAGCTTCAGCGTCCACATGTACGTAGTCAACAAGCTCTCCTCTGACTCGCCGCCGTTGTGGGCCCACTGCGCCGCCGGAGACGGCGACGTCTGCAAGAAGACCATTCGTAAGGATGATTTCGCCGACTGGGGTTTCTGCGCTGCGCCTCGGCGGCTCTACTTCTGCCATTTTTGGTGGGGTAAAAAGCAGAAGGCTTTCGTATTGTATGAATCGAGGTTTAGGGAGAACGATCATAAGTACTTTTGGGAGGTTCGAAATGATGGGTTTTATTTTGGGGACTGATAATACTCGAGTGAATATGCAGAAGAAGTATGATTGGGAGGGATGATGAATACATATATATTTATATGATGATATGGTTGTGAGCTGATTCTTTTTATATCTATATAAAGATTGCTTGATTGATAACAATGTCTAATACGAACGAAGCTCATGCTTTTCTCTGATTACATTGTCCGTCCGGAGAGAAAAACAGCTTGCGTTTTTACGCATAATATGAGCTCTATATTTAGTAAATACAGTTAAGTCATTTTATTTGTTCTAATAATAAAAGCATCCTTACAAAAAATAGTAAACAAATTAGAAAGAATAAAGCTAAATAGAGGTTTTATTTAATTATAGATATATTTTATTATGGATTGAAAATTTGTAAAAGTTGAGGTAGAAGTGAATATTTTGAATATAGCCCCTTGAGTTGATAATGAGTTTATGGATTGGAAAAGAATTAATGCATCTTGAGTTTGAGGATGCGTTATTTGGTTGGAGATGCTCTGAACATACTCTCTCAGTTCTGCGTGTACGACAAATAGAAATTCTTTAATATATTTAGTTATTATAAAAATATTTAATCTATTTTCCTCAAGTTTCATGTTAATGCCTTGTGTCTCAACTTACCATTATTTGAAAAGCCAAAATTTAATTCAAACAAAATATGTGGACCCCATAGGGGAGTTGAGAGGGGTTGAATATTCTTTTTTGGGTATACTTGTGGAGACGGAGATTCACTAAGGTTGTGTTTGGATCGTGAAATTCGATAGGAAAGAAAAAAACTATAGATAAATTGATTTCCACGGGATTTTCCCTTCTTTTCCTCACCATTTGGTGTGGAAAATGATTTTTCATGGTTTTTGCGATAAAATAACTTAAGTTTAGTTTTCTTCGCCTATTTCTCTAGTCAACCAAACATAAAATTTAGTCTTGCTTTTTCATTTTATTTCATTTAACAGTAATTTTAGTTTGAAGGAAGTATTTTGTGTTAAATTATTTGGAGAGAAAATAACATTTTGTGTTTTTCTTGAAATTAGTTTCCATCAATTTTAAGTATAAACTTAAATTAGATATTGTTTTCTTTTCTTTATTTAATTCTCCACTAACCACACATGAAACTTATTTCCAGTTTTTCTCTCAAATTCATTTTCCTATTATTTTTTACAAACCAAACACACGGGTTAGGGTAGGAATGAAGGATTACCACATGACATGTACTACTAGAAAAAACATAATAGACACGGAAAATTTGGTGTCTAAACTAAACTTTCATATCTATTAAGTAATTAGACATGGAATTTCTGTGTCTGATTATATAGGTGTTGTTCTCGTAGTAAATTTGGACACTGATGTATACTGTTTTTGAAATTTGTCACATTTCAGTTTTTTCCGTATCTAATCTGTGTTTAATAAAAACATTAATTTATTTTGAAATAAAAATTAAAAGCCGTGTCTGAATCCATTTCAAATACTCACAATTTAGACACGAGACCAATTATGTATCTATATTTCGTTTCTGGTACTAAGTTTTCTTGTAGTGATGCCTCACTGACAACCCAAAATATGTTCCACAAATCAATATTAAAAAGAAAAACTAAAGAAGACATGATCTTTAAAAGTTGGAATTTATTATGAATATATGTTTATGAGTGGATGTCCATGGGTCCAACGTTAATTCTAGACACACCAAGACAATCAGCCAAGAGATGAATCAATGGGGGGCATATTGAAGATATGATGACGAGCACAATGATGTATTTTTATTGGCTTCTTATGTATGTTATGGCTTATAAATATAACTCTTTGTAACGAAATGATATACAAGAAGAAATGCAATAAAGCTTCCGTCCTTCTCTTATTTCATTTCATATATTGTTATAAAGATTAGGTATGTTATATATCAAATATTTATAACACGTTATCAGCACGAGCGCTCTCCGTCGTCAATACCATCGTAGCAATGGATCTCGAAGGTCATAGATAATACCTGCAATCAACACAGGTAATTATCGTTAGCATGACTCATTCAAGCATTTCTACTACAAGCACGCATCATGCATCATGGTGGTGATTTCCCTCACGAAATCGAAATAAAGAGATATCACCATACATTTTTTCATATGTAATAGAGTATGAAAACGAGTTTTTGTCATTACTATGTGCCCAAGAATTGAAATGGTCATCGATAGCAATCCTTCAAATCTGTCCTTAAGTATCAGAGCGTTTCGACGATCCGATACTTTGAATCGGATGATTGAAAAAACATGAGAGTATCATATTATTCGATTCTCTAAATTGATGAGTAACGATCACTTGATGATACTCGGTGATGATTGTGGCTTATCTCACCTCAAAGCTCAAACCCACGTTTATTCAACGTGTACTCATTATTGAGTAAAAGGAAAACTACGAATACTTAATTTGTTTAGAGAAGGATAAATTAAAATACCTCTTTCGATGGAAGCTTAGGTTTGCTTCTCTATAACCAACACAGCAAAGCTTAGGTCCTGCTTCTCATAAACAACACAGCGAAGCATAGTTTCTGCTTCTCTTGAAACAACATAGCAGCCTTAAGCACTTTAATAATTCCCAAACCAATTCTTCCCACACATTTGATGTTCTTCAAATCATCTTCTAACACTAGTACATAGTAGCACATACGCGACGGTCGTTATTGACTATAGGCGACGGTTTTGCGTCGTCGCGTAGAGCACAGTCGCGTATAGTCCGCATGTTACGCGACGGTTGTGAACCGTCGCGTAAATATGACTATACGCGACGGTTGTCATAAAAACCGTCGCATAAATTTTATTATACGTGACGGTTGTTCCAAAGAAACCGTCGCATTAGGTAACCTATACGCGGCGGTCTTTGGAAACAACCGTCGCGTTTCTTTAGACCACACGCGACGGTTGTCCTAACAACCGTCACACCTTCTCTTTTTTTTTTTAATATTTTAGTGATATTTTTATGAAATCCCTATTAATCAATAAATCACACCAACAAATTTCCCAAATAAAAATCCAAAATCACTAAAGCATCAAAGATCAAAACAATTTCATTAACAATCAAATTGATCACAATTATCATCCTCAATCTACATAAACAAGATCCACGCTAATAATGATCCAAAAACAATCAATCAACAAGACATACGGTACGAAAATATTCTGACCACAGCACACGTACTTCTTCTATCGCATCCCAATCGATGAAGCCTTGTAGCATCTAAAGAATATGAACAAGACGTACGATAAGCATACAAAATCAATAAAGGTAGTTTTATTTTTATATATATACCGTCGTTAAGTTGTGGCCTTCTCCGATAGTTCTGAAGATGTCGTACATGTACCGCATCACGTAGAAGCCACACAATTCACTTGTCTTCGGTTGTTGAGGACACTAGTTAACAATAATAAATTAATTAACAGCCAACGTTTAGTATAATTAGAAACAACTTTGCAATTCATAGAAAGTACTAACCTTGCATCGCTTCCAACTAACGGGAGATTTCGTCTTCTTAGTTTGAACGGCACCCACGAGTGTCGCCGACTTTATCGCCCTGAAATTCATAGTATACCAACATTATTATATTAAAAAAAATTATCACTACTATATAACATTTAATAAACTCACATGTTCAGTGGGTCACGGATAGCTAGCTTTCTAACGCCTGCATTTGGCATCATTGGATCGAATACAAATACTGTGTTCGAAGCGAACTCGATGACCAACAAAATCCAATGGTTCCTAAATAAAATCAAAATTTTAATAATATATGAAAAGCTATTGATGTGTAAAGAAAAAATATAATAATATCAACGCTTACATCTCACAGTGGGGTGCAAAAAAATAACCGCATGACGTCCACGATTCTTTGAAGGCCCCAGCGTAGTAGTCAACATCGCTCGTCTCTCTGCTCAACATCCCTAGACGATTCGGGTTTAAGAACCGGAACGGCAATGACGGGTTATGCAGATATCTGAAATTTTGCAAAAAAGTATAACTTACGAAATAATAGTGTTAATTACTAAAATGACTAGTAATGATAACCATTATACCTCATGAAAAGCTGGATAATCGAAGCCTCGAAACTCACACGTTTAAAAAAAATCGCGAATATCCTTTATGTCTATGTACGTCGGTAAATCCTCTTGTTGAGGGTTATAATACACCTCGCTCATCAAGAACCTGAATTGGATGCTAAGACGATCTGGGCGGGAAGAGAGTGACTCGAAGACGAACCGTTTTCTGTTAATAGCGTTCTCGATCTAAACCAATTTAGAAATGCACGGTTATGCTCCTTTATGTACCACAGCTCTGTTTTCCTCGGATTTTCGCGTCGTAAGGTGGCCATGTGTTCCTCCATAAAAGGGTGCACCTCGGGAATATGCCGCAACACATCGAAATGTGTTGACTCCCATAATTCTCTAGAAACTGTCCTAAATACCGGCTTCGTCAACGGTTTGCCTCCCAATCGTCCATCATGGCGAGAAATAGGTAATCCTATCGCTTTCACATTTGACAAATACGAAGTACAAAACTCAACGCATTCCTCTGTCGTGTAGCCTTCAACAATGCTACCCTCTGGTCGATACCGATTTCTCACATATCCCTCAAGATCTTCATATATCGTTCAAACGGATACATATATCTCATATACACTGGACCACATATCTTAATTTCACGCACCAAATGAACGACGAGATGCACCATGATATCGAAGAAAGACGGAGGAAAAAACATTTCGAACCGACACAATGTAAGTACGACATCTGCTTGAAGCTCGTCTAACACCTCGGGATCAAGAACCTTATTGCATATTGCGTTAAAAAAGAAACATAACTTTGAAATGCATTGACGAACTTGCTTCGGCATTATACCCCGAATCGCAATTGGCAATAAATGTTGCATCAAAGCATGACAATCATGAGACTTGTATCCCACTAGCTTCAGGTCCTTCAAAGAGGTATATCTCCGTATGTTACTAGCATAGCCGCTTGGGACTTTAACACCTTTAAGACACTCGCAAAAACTTAACTTTTCAGCCCTACTAAGTGTAAAGCAAGCCGGGGGGAAAAAAGTCTTCTCTCCCTTTTCTATCGGTGCTAACTCGGGCCTCATTCCAAGTTCGATCATGTCTTGTCTGGCTTTAAGTCCATCTTTTGTCTTATCGGGCATATTCAAAATAGTACCTACGATACTATCGCAGACATTCTTCTCCACGTGCATCACATCGATACAATGTCTCACATCTAGATTCTCCCAATAAGGTAGCTCCCAAAATATTGACCTTTTTTCCAGACATTACCGTCTTTTGATGGTTTACACTTCTTGCCAAACTGAGCATTAATATGTTGGACAATACCACTCAATTATGTACCTCTTAACGGTAGTTTGGCACTTGACATCTCGCTTTTCCCGTTAAAAAGTGGTAGTAGTTTTTCTTCGTTCGATATTCGTGAGTACGTGGCAGGAACTTCCGATGGCCCATATAGATGTGTTTTCTGCAGTTGTTCAACCATTGACTATCCGTATTATCACCACAAATTGGACATGCTTTCTTCCCTTTCACACTATAGCCAGACAAATTCCCATACGCTGGAAAGTCATTAATGGTGCAGAATATCATTGCCCGTAATGTAAACCTCGCTTTTATATATGCATCGTAGACCTCAACGCCTTCATACCATAATGCTTTTAGTTCGTCAATCGAGGGAGCTAGATAGACGTCAATGTCATGGCCAGGCTGTTTTGGGCCAGATATTAACAATGACAGCATTATGTATTTTCTTTTCATCGTAAGCCATGGTGGAAGATTGTAGATACAAAGCAGCACCGGCCAGGTACTATGACGGCTGCTCAAATCGCCGAATGGGTTTATCCCATCTGTGCAAAGTCGAAGCCTGAGATTCCGTAACTCACTTCCAAATGAAGGATAAAAGCAGATCGATATTTCGCCATTGAGGGGAATCTGCGGGATGTCTTAATTTTCCATCCTTTTTCCTTTCTTCCCCATGCCATCTAAGCATTTTAGCGTCTTCAGCATTACAGAACATGCGTTTTAATCTAGGAGCTATTGGAAGGTGTTAGGAAATATTTTGTAGTGTTCAATTTCATTGTATTATCTTTGTTGATTTGCTTTATTAAACTTTGGGCTAGTTCTAAGTTGGGTTAGTTCTTAGTTATTCATGTAATGGGCCTTCACAAGAGGCCCACCTATTATATACCAACTTGTGGTATAAATAGGAAAATCCTAACACATAGTTAGGTGTGCTTGTGAGTGTTTCTATTCTAGAGAGAAAATTTTTTGAGCCTCCATCTTATCCTCTCAAGCACCCCACACCATTTGCTTTGATTTCAAGATTATTTGTGTGGTTAATCCATCCTAGGTTAGATTGTTTGGTGTAATAGGGACCAACAAGTGGTATCAGAGCCCAACGCGACCGGATTTGCGTGTTTTGAGCAAGATTAGAGTGAAAAATTGCATGAAAAATTATTTTCGTCACTTTCAGTTTTTGGGCGATTTCGACCTCGATTTGTTGTTTTTAGACATCCCAAAGGTTGATTATGTGTTTAGGAATGTTTTTCTGAAGTTTGGAACAAGTTTCGTCGATTTTGAGTGAGATTTGAGCGAAAACGAGTTGATTTTTCTGGTATAAGTCGCGCGTACACTGTTCTTGGCCGAGAAATTTCATAGCCGAGAAATTTTCTTTAGGCCGAGAATTTCTTAGCCGAGAAAGTTTGCCTGAGAAAATTTCGCTGGCCGAGAAACTTTCACTGCCCGAGAAATTTTCATACCCGAGAAAATTCTCAGCCGAGAAATTTTTTTAGGCCGAGAATTTCTTAGCCGAGAAAGTTTGCCTGAGAAAATTTCGCTGGCCGAGAAACTTTCACTGCCCGAGAAATTTTGCAAAACTGAGAAATTTTTCAAATCCGAGAAATTTTGCAAAACTAAGAAATTTTTCAAAACCGAGAAATTTTCTTTTCCAGGCTGAGAAATTTCTATCCGAGAAATTTTTCAGTTGCGAAACTTTCTCAGTTCAGAATTCATGATTTTTTTGCGGTCTCTCTCACACAGCTGCTTTTTCCTCAACCCGCGAATTTTTCAACCTGAAAAACTTTTAAAAACTGAGAATTTTTTTTTCAAACTGAGAAATTTTCGGAACTTCAAAGTTTCCCAACTCACTCTCTCAACGAAATTTCTCGGGACAACATTTTCGCATATTTGCACACATCATTTTCGCACCCCCCGAGAAATTTGCACCCCGACCTTTAAACTTGATACAAACCGATTTTTGGCTTCGGATCTTGCAAAATCACTCTTTAAAAATACACTTAAACGTTTTTTACCACCAAAAATTTCTGGTCCCCCTTCGGATTAAATAAGTTTGAAAAATATATATATATATATATATTTGGTTGAAAATTATTTTTATATCATTAGATAGATTTAAAAAAAATTCCGAAATAAATTTATCTGGGCCAAAATTTTCGGTATAGACGACGTTTTTTTTTGTGAAATTTTGAAGGCAAATCCAAAACGCGGCAACGATCACCGTACCCAACGATCGACCTAGGATGGTATTGGCACATTATAGAAAAAGTTTAGGTCACCCCAAACTTTTCAGAGCGGAATTTCCAAATGCCAATTTCACTCACCCAGCATGTATGGTACCCGGGTTGCTCCACATACATGACTGGTACACGACGTGAGCAACCACTCCCCGGCATGAATGGTACATGGGTTGCTCCACATTCATGACCGGTATGCACTGCGAGCAACCAACCCCATCATGCACGTAAAACGGGTTGCTCCACGTGCAAGAAGGGATGTCAGAGAAGCGAGCAACCATCATGACTTCTGTACAAATCCGTGCAGAACCCGGACCTACAAAGAAGGGTTGACAAAAGTTCAACCAACCATCAGTGGGCGCGCCATCCAATGTTGATGCTTAGGCGATGTGGATCCTTGTACCAGACTCCACCGTCCACCCACTGCCATCCATTCCACCATGGTGCGCTACATGGAGACGTCCTAAGCCACCGTGATCCTCTTTACGCCCTCACCACCACCACCACCTGACGAGTCTCAGAAGTGTCTGATCAACAGTTTTGGGCCACCCTCGTCGACATCACTCGTGGTCGCCTTTCAACGCGATCACGCCACGCCACCATAGTTCCCATGGATCAGTAAACCCCCCTGATCCTAACCCAGGAACGAGCCTACCCTAGCCTCTCTAGTCTAGGTCTAGGTCGCGCGACATCCTTCTCCACGCAAAGATCCAATCAACGATCTCGGGAGGATGACGTAAGTCGCTTGCAGGAGCTGCGAACCAACGACGAGATGATCGCACTCCTCTATCATATCTCACCATAACCCGGACCTCGCCCATAGGTACAGGAGACGACTCGTTCGTTTCCCGAGTAGAAGTCGCGGCATCTGGTCCAACCGTGCAATTAACCCTCCCAACCATTCAGCTATCCTTTCGCAGATAGCTGTTTCATTCGCACAAGAGGAACCACGTTAGCCATCACCGCCCCACTTGGAGACGGTTGATGTTGAACATGTAGTGCCCCGCCTCTCACTGCACCTCTTCCACTCACATAGAGTCTAGTGTCCTCACCCACCGAAATTTTCCATTTTCTAGGGACAAACACTCTTTACGCACCGTAGGTTCTTCGTGAACTTGCACGAACGCTTGATGACGTCCTTGTGACCGAGAGCGGAAGACCCACGACAGCCACCCTCACCACAACTGTCGATGGGCCACGGATACGAGCTTGTCTCATCGTCCGTGCGTACGGACAGCCTTTGTGGCTCTCCGGTTCTTTCTGACCTGTGCAAACAGGCGGCACATCGGACACATGTTTCGATGTTGTGACGATGGAGCGTCTTTGTGACCCCGTCTGGTTAGTTACCCCGTTCGTGATGGAGCCCCGACTCATAGCAATCAGCGAGGAACTTACACATTCCATGCCGCGCTCAACGAGGATCTATGAAGGAAAAGGTCCCATCACCGACACCACCCCACCACGCCTACGCCTACGCCACCACATGCTGCTCCGTCTCTCCAGTGTTCAAAACTGAACCCGGAGGAACACCAATTGCTGCTACTCCTGAGAATCCCACTTGATTGCCTCACTCAACACCATACCACACCATCATCACCACCATCAACACCAGAGACAGACTCGTCCCACGGACGACGTGACGATCCCGAAGACGGAGATCATCTCAAGGGGGAGTAAAGGATAAGAAATGAGTTGAAGATCGTATAGCAGCAACAGCAGCTACCATCATCCACGCCACCTCCACCAACTACGCCCCGCCGGAGGCTTCCACTACCTCCGCGCACATTCTTATGTGTCAGGCTATTATGTTCATAATGGAACACTCGAAGGAGCCATGACACATCTCATCCACACACATTCCGCCACTACTGCGCTGACCACTCTGAAGACCGAGCTCCCTGCTCTTGAAAGTCACATTTCAATGAAGCCTTGGCACATTTTTTACGCACCACGCCTACCTTCTTCTGGAGCCAGACGAGTCAACTTCGTGGCCGAACCAGACAACTTCCATTCGAGACGACGAATCCGGCGTCGAGAAGAAGAAGATTGGAGAATCTTAACAAGTGAGTCCTAGCCGAGCCATCAATGCCTCCGCAAGAAGAGGAGATATCCCTTGTAGGGGGAGTTTTCTAGGAATCGAGATCTCCAATATGCCCAACAAAGATATCCCGCGCTGAACTGAAGATTGAACACTAAGGGGGAGATTGTTAGGAAATATTTGTTAGTGTTCAATTTCATTGTATTATCTTTGTTGATTTGCTTTATTAAACTTTGGGCTAGTTCTTAGTTGGGTTAGTTCTTAGTTATTCATGTAATGGGCCTTCACAAGAGGCCCACCTATTATATACCAACTTGTGGTATAAATAGGAAAACCCTAACACATAGTTAGGTGTGCTTGTGAGTGTTTCTATTCTAGAGAGAAAATTTTTTGAGCCTCCATCTTATCCTCTCAAGCACCCCACACCATTTGCTTTGATTTCAAGATTATTTGTGTGGTTAATCCATCCTAGGTTAGATTGTTTGGTGTAATAGGGACCAACAGAAGGTACCACAGAACCTTAGCAGGAGCACCGCCTACTTTATCTTTTCGCTTATAACGCCATGTTTCACAAGTCGGACACTTAACGGCTGATTCATACACGCTCCTATAAAGTACGCAATCGTTTGGGCACGCGTGAATTTTTTGGTATTCTAAGTTCAAAGGGCATAGTAGCTTCTTTGCCTCGTAAGTCGACGTCGGCAGCTCATTACCATCAGGTAGCATGCTCGCAAATGTTTCCAAAAGGGTTGAGAAACATTTGTCTGAAACCCCAAATTTAGCTTTCACATTCAACAACTTGAACACGGCAGATAATTTGGTGTATTTTGAGCATCCGTCGTACAATGGAATATTATTGTCCCTAACTAGATGATCGAATATAGGAGGTCGCTCTTCATAATCCTCTTGAACATCGCGCAACATCTCCTCAATACGGTCATTGTCGCTAGATGAATTGTCAGCTACAAAATCGTCGTCATTGTTAAGTGGCACACTACTTCCTTCCCCCGCACAACTCGTTTCAGCAACAATAGCCTCACCATGCCATATCCAGTTAGTGTAATCGGGTTTAAAACCGCTGACTATCAAATGTTCTCGAACAACATCACTTCTCCACCATCTCATGTTATTACAGTTACGACACGGACATGAAATCTTCGATTGTCTCTTTTTTCTCCTATTAGTATCCGCAAATTTCATGAATTGCTCAAAGCCAGCCAAATACTCGACCGTTGTCCGCTTACTATACATCCAACGTCGATCCATTCCAATCACCTAAACTATGTCAAACAAATTGAATCAAATCTAAAAACCTTATTTTCGAAACTAGCTCTCGCCCAGTATTCGAAATTTAAGTAATACGAAATCGCACCTAAAACGTCAAAAATCAACCAAACCGTGACCAAAACCCTAATTTTCGAAACAATAACACCCCAAATTCGCCTAATCTCAAAATTTAAGTATGAAACAACATAGATTCACAAAATTGCACCCAAATCGACAAAAAATAAACCAAACCGTGACCAAAACCCTAATTTTCGAAATAATAACAACCCAATTTCGCCTAATCTCGAAATTTAAGTATGAAACAACATATATTACACAAAATTGCACCCAAATCGACGACAAATCAACCAAAACCGCGACCAAAACCCTTATTTCGAGACTTAAACACCCCAAATTCGCCCAATTTCGAAACTAAAATACAAATCGACCTATAATCATCACAAATCGGTCCCATTTTCGACTAAACCCACATAAATTAGCATTCCAAATCATCAATTCACGAAACACGAAGTAAAAATCGAAGAAACAATACCTTCTAAGCCACAAATCGCGAAACAATCTTCGTCCACGACCTCGAACCCCAACGCCGAGTCGAAGCACTTTAGGAGATTAGGAGTCGCAGCACGTTTCGTCGGTCGCCGTCGGATTTTTTGGAGACGCGAGAATAACAAGTGAGGAAGGAGGAAATGGGGTCTGAAATTTTAAGTAACTATACGCGACGGTTATTATCACGTAACCGTCGCATATACTATACACGACGGTTTACGCCGAACAGCCGTCGCGAAAGGTGCAGAGATACGCGACGGTTACTACTGACAACCGTCGCGTATATTAGACGACAATTATACGCGACGCTCGTCATCCTGTAACCGTCGCGTAAGACATATAAAATTAAAAAAAAAAAAATAAAATCGCCGTCCGCTACCTTTAGGCGACGATTTTTAACAACCGTCGCCTATAGTGCCGTGGCCAATTACCTGTTATGTACCAGTGTAATAAACCTAGCTATGAACGATTCTTAAAAAAAAAATGATGAGACCTTCCTTTGCCGACACAATCATCGAGCTTATGTGAGGAAGATGGTAGAATTTAATAAATTGTTAGGTGGAAGTTTCATATTTAATAATGTCTCAATCAATTAGATATGTTGGTTGTGATGAAACGAATGTGATTGCTGGTTGTTTCAATCACGACAAAGTATATAATATTATAGTATATGATAAATATTTAACAGGCTAGAATAATAAAATTTGGAAAACATTGCAGTATGAGACACGTACGCACCGAGATTTTCTTAATTACTACACTTATTAAAGATATGCCAATTATTTGATTGTCATTATACTTTATCGTTAGAGTATTTAATAATATTACTGCTTGCTTTTGCGTCAATCATAGTATGTTGATGACCATGCCTTGAATTATTGTATGTTTTTACTACTTGATCACATTATACTCTATAATGGTTTAGTTAGTATACGAATTTTTTTATAGGCATACTACGTTGGTTAATTGATAACATAATATTACGTGTATGACTTTGTTGAACCAACTATTTGTTACGTTGCTTTTGTTTATATGCTCATATCATTCAATCCGTTTTATGTTTGGTAATATTCGTTGTTAATGTGCGAGTTAATTAATTTTTTTTTCAATATAACAAAGCTTAGGAATAATTGTTATTTGAATGCCATTTACAAATGATATATGCCTTTAATAATATCTATAATGCATACCAAATATGATGAGACGTATTGATGTGGCATGTTGTTTGCATATTTTATGCTTGACTCGTAGCACCTAACAATAACAAATGCTTACCAAACGTGGCAGTGTTATATAAAATTAGTAAGGCTCAGTGCGTCGTTCATAATGAATTTATTTTTATTACTTGATCCGTTTATATAATTAGTATAAAGAACTTTGATGGCAAAATAAATGTTTAATATAACGACATAATGATATGAATATAGTGACGGACATCATGCAAAGTGAAAGCGAAAATTATTTTGATTATTTTGACTAAAAGAAGTCAATGTTGGTAACATAAATATATTTTAATATTTGCATCCGACCAAACTGTACGCCCCGGGCTGTGTTGGCCACTTGGGCGAGGGAGGACAAATCAACGTCACTGCCGACTCGTTGGCGAACATCCTGCGCTCGATGATACATCACAAAAGTACGTTTGAATGGTAAGTAAATAGTTGAGATATTACATTTATTTAACGTTGTGTTGTACTTATCTTAGAACGACTGAGTCATATGTTATAGTAAACCAGAAGTTTACTAATAAAAAATATTCAATGTTTGGCATGACCGGTTGGACCGTTCCGGTTTAATTATGATGCGGAAAATAACTGAAAATTCACGAGATCATACAATGAGAAACCAGAAGATTCTCAATCTAATGAATTATATGTGCTGCTTGCTCTTAATGAAGTTAATTATTCGGCCATCACCATTGAAAAATGTAATGAATTTGTTGTATGTTGGATTGGATACATGGTGATATTGTGGACCGATACATCCACCATGTGGACCATTTAAATGTTTAAGGTATTAATTGAAGCATCAAATAAATGGTCGCATGTATGTTGGTTATCTACGCGGAACGTGGCAGTGAAATTTCTTACTTAGTTGATTCGATTTAGTGCACATTTATCCAATAAAGACACCTCAAAAATGCTGCAGCATATTGGAATTGAAATATAGCATTTCATGCCACGTGTTCGTACGTGAAACTGTCTTGCAGAGTCGTTAATGTCTGTAATAATTGATTGCATGACCATTATTGTTGAAGCCTAAACTTTCATCGTCTTGTTCGGGACATGCCATATTACATGCAGCAGCACTAATCCATATCAGGCCAACAAGTTATCACAATATCTCCCCATTGAAAATGGTTTATGGTCAGGAACCAGATATTTCCCATCTAAGAATTTTTTATGCGCGGTATATGTTCCAATTGCGACACCACAATGCACAAAGATGGGACCTGAAAGGAGCTTGGGAATATATGTCGGATTTGAATCTCCATCAATTATAAAATATTTAGAACCCTTAAATTGGAGATCAATTGACAGCCAGATTTTCCGACTGTCACTTCGACGAAACAAATTTTCCGACATTAGGGGGAGAAAAGAGACACCTGGAAATAAATATTAGTTGGGAATAAGTCGCTAAATCATTATGATCCTCGAACTACAGAATGTGAGCTGGAAGTTCAGAAAATAATTCATCTACAAAGCTTAGCGAACCAATTGCCAGACAGTTTTGCTGACCCAAAAAGAGTGACAAAGTCACATCTTCTAGCAGTTAATGCTCCTATTAGAATAAATGTTCCTGTAGAACAAACTAAGAATAATATTGAGCCTAAACCACAGCTGAAGCGTGGTAGGCCATCGGGTTCCAAAAATAAAAATCCTCGAAAAAGAAAAGGAACAAGTAATAAGAATGGTCCAACCAAGGATTTATCGACTAAAGAAGAGTCGGTGGGCATAAATAATTATAAGAATGAAAGTCATGTACCTGAACAAATTGAAAATAATAATAATGAAGAAATCTCTATCAATTACGCCCAAAATGGAATTAGGTGGAACCGAGATGAAGTCAACATTGACGATAAGTTCTCATTTAACGTGGCACTACATGAAATGAATGAGATTATTGAAAATGAGGATCATGAACCAAGGTCTGTGAAGGAATGCAGACAAAGAAAAAAATTGGCCAATGAAACGATGCAATCGAGGCAAAATTTAAATGCGTCGAACAACGAAATATTTCCGGACCTGTAGTCCACATACCAGAAATTGTAAAGCCGATTTGATATCAATGAGTTTTAATTCGAAAGAGAAATGATAAGGGCAAAATTGTAAATGACGCACGGCTTGTTGCACAAAGTCTTTCTGGTAATTTGAGGAGCCATATTCTTCTATGGTGTGTGCAATAACTTTTCATTATAAAATTAGTCTGGCAAGACGTGAATGCTCGATGTGAATCTTATTGACGTTGACACTATATATTTATATGAAGCTTCCGAAAGGATTTTGGTTGCCCGGGAATTCAGGACACGGTTAGAGTACTCAATTAAACAGAATAAATCGCTTTGTGATCAAAATAATATGAGCGTATGTGGCATAATCGACTAAGACAATTTTTAGTAAAGAAGAGTATAAATATGATCTGCATTGCCCTTCTATATTCATGAAAAGATCTAAATATGAGTTTGTCGTTTAAGCAAATTATGCCGATGATATCAATATGATTGGAACTCCCGAAGAGTTATCAACATCTATTAATTAATTGCACGAGAGTTATAAAAATGATCAAATTTGCCCATGTATATCTATGAGACTGTGAAAATGAGTTTGTTATCATTGCAGTATATATTGATGATATCAATATAATCGGAACTCCTGAAGAGTTACCGAAAGTTGTTGATTGTTTGAAAAAGTAGTCGAAATTAAGGATCTCAGTAAAACAAAATATTGTATTGTGCTCCAAATTGAATATTAAAGAACGGGATATTTGTCATCAAGAGACTTATATGGAAGGTATTGAAAAGATTTTATATGGATGAAGAAGCTCATCCATTAGACACTCCGATGTTTGTACGATCATTAGATGTCAATAAGGACCTATTCTGACCATGCGAATATAATGAGGAAGGCCTTGGTCCTGAAGTACTATATCTTCATGCTATTGGAGCACTAATATATCTTACGAGCTACACACGACATGATATAGCATTCACTGTTAATCTACTGGCGAGGTATAGTTTGCCAAGACTTAGAGACATTGGAGCGGGGTCAAACGGATTTTTTGATACATTCGAGGATCAACTGATATGAGATTGTTCTATTTTAATGAGATGAAAGAGGATTTAATTGGGTGTGCATATGCTGGATACTGTCTGACCTAAATAATGCTCGATTGCACACCAAATACATATCGTGGACCTGTAATTTCATGGCGGTCAGCTAAAAAAAAAGTTAAACCGCTACTTCATCTAATCACGCTGATATATTAGCAATTCATGAAGCTAACAGAGAATATGTTGGTTGCGATCGATTATGCACCATACACAACAAACTTGTGGGTTAATCGAAAAAGTTACTTCCGGCGACATTATATGAAGATCATGTGGCATGTATTGCCCAATTAAATGAGGGATATAACAAAAGTAATAGAACGACATATATTTCACCAAAATTTTCCTTTATACATGAGCCGGAGAAAAATGGTGATATGATTATGTACAACAAGTGCGATCTAGCGAAAATCTCGCAGACTTATTTATGAAAGCACTTCCTTCTATAAATTTTAGAAAAATTGGTGTATTCAATCGGAGTCCGAGGACTTCAAGATATGAAGTGATGTTGTCATCAGGGGCAGAAAATACACGTTGCACTCTTTTTCCCTTCACTGTGGTTTTTCCCATGGGGTTTCCCAGTAAGGTTTTTAACGAGGCAACATATGGAAGTCTGTCTGAAGGAATTATGTACTCTTTTTCCTTCATTAGGTTTTTATCCCACTGGGTTTTTCCTAATAAGGTTTTAACGAGGCATATTTCTAAATGGACATCCAAGGATGAGTATTATGAATATATGTTTATGAGTGGATGTCCATGGGTCCAACGTTAATTCTAGACACACCAAGACAATCAGCCAAGAGATCAATCAATGGGGGCCATATTGAAGATATGATGACGAGCGCAATGATGTATTTTCATTTGGCTTCTTATGTATGTTATGGCTTAAATATAACTCTTTGTAACGAATTACAAGAAGAAATGCAATAAAGCTTCCGTCCTATATTGTTATAAAGATTATGTATGTTATATATCAAATATTTATTGTTAATGTTGACTAGCTCAATGTTGACAATAATGTTGATCCCACATTACAGTCGACATTGTTGGCTGGGAATGGGTCAACCTTCAGTTTTATCTTTCATGCCCAAAACTTATTTAAATTAATTACAGGGTATTTTCTTAGCATTGTCCAGGTCGTGGATAAGGATAGGAAGGGTTCAAACCGTGTGGAAACCGCGTGGATAAGCAGGAGCGAATTTTGGAGGAGTGCATACTAAAAATAGGAAGAGTAAGGCTCAAGACAAGACTAAGTCGTTTGGAGCCGTTTAACTCAACTTCCAACGGCCATATTGGACAGAGTGGACGTTGAGGACATAGTGGACGTTGTGCAAGTCGTTGAGAAGTCGAAGTATTTATATGATACTTCATTTCCCGTCACAAGGACACGCGAGAGACGAGAGCAACACACGAGACACACGAGTCATATCGAGCGAAGCATACACGAGTCTGAGCGACATATTTCACGAGAGTTATTTTCTGTTTAGCCTAGTTTTGCAAGAGTCTTCCTAGGACTTTCTAGTTTGGTGGATCATTAGATTCCATTATTTTCTAGGCTTGATTTTACTATCGTTTGATAGTGTTTTTGTAATCCATCGTAATAGTGGAATTTCGCCATGAGGCACGCAGCAAGTTTCTGACTTGCTGCACAAAATTTATATCTCGTGTCTTTACGCTCGTGTCTTTACGTTTTCATCGCTGAGTGTTTAGTTTATTCCGCTGTGCGTAAATTGTTGAGAGTAGTGTCCAGTCAACATTAGCTTCAATATATCAGTCACCAGTTACTACTTAGCGATTACATCCATTTTGGGACCGACCCCGACATCATTTATAACAGAATTCAGTCTAGAATTCTATAGCTAAGATTACTTGCATGAATATACACAAAGTCAAAACATTCAATTAAGTTTTTATGTCAATTCCATTTGAAACTACGATTAAAAGCCTTATAAAATCAACATAATCGAAAACTAAAACCAATTAACTAATACAAATTATTATACACGATGATGAAGGTGGACTCACCCGCCGGCAGCACCAGCGTTGTCTCGGCGGTCTTCATCCTTACGATCTAATTATTAATCAAATTGAATATTTTATACTTAATGGGTTATTTCCTATTGGGTCTAGCCTATCTTATACTTTTGCCTTGAACCTTACACCAGGGTTCACACGATAAGCCTTGCAGATAATTTTGCGGCCCAATTTCATATTTTAAGCTTTTTATTAAATCTATTAATTACATCTAATTGTAATTAAACAATTTAACATTTTTTATGTTATAATTTTTTACATTCATATATTTAAGAATTTACAAAATCAATTGCAATAGCTTACTATTAGATTTGAATATATAATTTTAGATATTAACCTCATAAGTCGTATTTCGTAAGGTATTCATTTCTAACTTAGACAAACTTACTATTTATTTTATTTTTTCACATGTATAATTGCTTTATGTTTATATATTTATCTAAGAAAAATAGTGGCACGTCCGTCCACGATAAATGCGATGGAACTGTAACGCTTGTATCCTTTCCGGTGAACCATGGGCCGTATACAAGGGTTCCTGTTTATTTCTTACACGGATATTCATTGTGCTTCAAGAAAACTCTGTTTTGGCCAATTTCTGGAAGCTCTAAAGTAATTTTGTAATTTTCTTAAGAAACATCGCAAGCCATACATCAACTGCTAGGGTAGTACATTTAACATTATTATTTTCTTATTATTAGTATTATTTTATTTTGAATAAGATTTAGTCAGGGTAGAGAGATTTATTAGGAATCTTTAGTTTGAATAAGATTTATTAGGAATTTTATTGGGCTTAGATTAGTTTCTCTTATAAAAGGAGGGGCTTCAATAGCATAATGGGGAGGTCAAGGTTTAGGATAATTTGAGGGCCAGTGTCTCTGATACTCGGATTGTGAGGGTCGGAGTTCTTGAACTCTTGGATTTAGCTATTAGATCGCTATTAGATCGTTTATATCTGTGTTATTCATCCATCGTTATTAATAAAAGCTATTTTATTTGAATTTCTCGTCTACCACCGCTTTAATCTCTAACAAATTGGTCCGAACTGCCGGATCATGGTCGTCACTCGTTCACCAGACGAGCGTTTCGAAGGGTTAGAGAAGACCGTGGAAGCACTAATGACACGCTCGAATACTAGCAAGTGTACTAGGTCGTGCAAGTAGTATAAAATGGACAAGTCCAAGTATCGATCCACGAGAACAGCTCGATTAATTTAAGATATTATTCCAAATTTTAATTTAGACTAAGACGAGTTTTTATATTTTGTGGATCTAATCAAAGAAATAAAAAATGCAAATAACAAAAATAAAAAAAGATAGCAAATGGATAATTTGACGACGGATGTCATCAAGGCACGTGCTCGGTACAAAACATTCCTACGTATCCATGCGATCGATTTTATCTAAACAATATAAATCTAGTTAAGGTATAAATTTCTTACGTACGCGCTACCCGTTATTCACGTATCTAGCAACCCTATGCGAAAGTGAACCAATCAACTATATTTCTATATGACTGTAGTTACTCCGCACCCATTCGGCTCTATGAGTTTCCCCGAGTTTAGACGCTTTCGGCGCCTAAGGTCTCAGAAACCACACGGACGAAACCGAATTCCATCTCTGGTCGGTTTTATGCCGTGGTGCTCGTTATCCATTGTTCTAACCGGTTTAATCACTTACTCGGTCTCATAAACCACTCAAAGATATCATATGTTGATCAGACATATGCAAGCAGTAAACACAGATAACGAACACGTAATTTAAGTCATATAATTAAATAAAATACAAATAACACCAACACGCAATAATAGTTCGGCCTAACACGCCCTTTTAAGCTAACATGGGACAATCGTAATCAACAAAATGGTTGAAAATAAGATATTTAAGGTAAAGAAATACGCCCCTTCACGACGCTCGAGTAGTCACGCGTCTCCTCGGTTTCTCTCCGTCGTGAAGAGGCACCTTGGAGACCCTCGGGATCGTGCTCGTAGTTCTCGGTTCTTCTTGGTCGTCGTGAATGGCCGCTATGGTGGGCTCATGCCCTTGCTCCGTTCTCAGCCGTGGTAGGTGTAGTAAGGCGGCAGCTTTGTGGCTTATTGTGCGTGAGTGAGGTATGCATGGGATGTGCGTAGGAATAAAACTCACGAGAACTGACTGCTTTTACTTTGTACGGCCTTAGCTCCAACTTTCGATCTCAAGCCTTGGGTGTTGCGAGAGGTGTGCGGTTGGTTTGGTTTTGCTCTGCCAAATATTTGTTCGGTAGCCCTGAGCGTGAGCTTGAGAGGATGAAATATGGTATGCGTCTATGTGTGTTTTTCAGCTCTCCCCCTCTTTGTGTGTGACAGCTTGATTTCTGCGTAGAAACCCAGCTAGCCGTCTTTCACGCGTGTGTAGGAAATCTTCAAAATCTTCTTCTTTCAACAACAAGCTCAAAAGTGCAGCCTGGATCGTGCAGTCTTTACGATATATGTCTGATGTTTTTTTCCTACCTTGACCGCATGTGTTAGCCGCATCTTGAGCTGCTTGTCTGCAATTATTGTTCCAATCCACAAGTGCAGTAATACGTGTAGTATTTCTATATAAATTATATTTAAGCCGAAAGTCTTCTAGTGATGGTCCCATCATTATTTGAATATGTGGTGTTGATAGTATTTTATCCATGATAAATGGTAGCCCATCGCCGATAAATGCTTCAATAAATAAGCCTGACTCATGATTTTTCGATTTTGATTCATTTTACTCTGACATCTATCAAATCTGAAATATAAACGTAAATTAAGGATACTGGATTGCTATTCACCGCCCCCTTTTTCCTAGTCACCGCCCCCTAAAGGGCTGAAAAAAGACGTTTTTACCCTTATGATATTTAAATTAATTTAAAGAAAAAAAAGTAACTAAATATATAATTTCGGTACGAAATACAGAAAACTACATACACAAATAAATTCGAACGATCGATCGATACGGAAAAAAAATATTATTAAATATTTCCGGATGGCATGTGGCTCGATATTTTCGGACCGATATTGTCGTAAAAATCATTCGTACGTAGATGAATTAGCGAACACGGGTCGAAAAAGTCCGGACCGAAGCAAAATCGCGGCCGGAACAGTGCCGACCGAACAACAATTTCGGTCGTGCCTGATAATGACCGAAAAAACTTTTCGGTCGTGCCTGATACCGACCGAAAATATTGTTCGGTCGAGCCTGACAGTGACCGAAAAAATGTTTCGGTCGTGCCTGATACCGACCGAAAACATTATTCGGTCGAGCCTGAAAGTGACGGAAAACATTTTTCGGTCGTGCCTGATAACGACCGAAAATAATTTTCGGTCGTGCCTGAAAGTGACCGAAATATCGTTTCGGTCGCCTCTTCATGTAGCCGAAATTCTTATGTGGTTGTGCTATTTTAATTTTTTTTTGTATTATTTATTTGTATTATTTATTTGTATACTTTACTTGAGAGTTCTTCGGATTCTTGTTCAAATTCTTGGAACAAAAAAATTGGGTCGAATTAATAAATGGATAGGGGCCTACGGCTTCAATTAATTATCAGAAAGAAAAAGCAACCAGCTTCCGTTCTTAATTTGAATAATTTCCCGATCTAATTACACGTTAAAACTAGATTAGTTCCTAATACGGGAAGGACTTCTCCCCCATGAGTGGATTCCATATTTTTTAATGAATCCTAACTATTGGCATTCTCCATTATGGAATGTAGATGTGTGTGTAAAAGAAGCAGTATATTGATAAAGAAAGTTTTTTCTGAAATCAAAAGAGCGATTAGGTTTAAAAAATAAAAGATTTCTAACCATCTTATTATTAGATAGATAAATTCAATGAAATGAATGGAAAAAGAGAGGTTAGAGAATTTGTTAATAAGTTTACATGTTTCCGAGGTATTTATTCTTACTCGAATACTTTGTTTTGACCATATCGCACTATGTATCATTTGATAACCCCAAAAATCTTCTACCTTTGATTCAAATCAAATTTCAAATGGAGGAAATCCAAAGATATTTACAGCTAAAGAGATCTCAACAACACGACTTCCTATATCCACTTATCTTGCAGGAATATATTTATGCATTTGCTCATGATCGTGATTTCGGTAGATCAATTTTATCGGAAAATCTGGGTTCTAAGAGTAAATCCAGTTTACTGGTTGTGAAACGTTTAATTAGTCGAATGTATCAACAGAA